>JAQPPZ010000028.1:7500000-10000000 GCA_028583015.1 Wollemia nobilis
TCTTGTTGCTTTTATTTCACCTTGATTCATGATGAGACATGTATTGATTCCATCCATATATTCAAATTTGATCATATAGTTGTCTTCTACTAAATTGCTTACTAAAATGAGATTGAATGTTAATCCAGAACATACAATACTTTTTGTAGTAGAATATTTGAAAATGATTTTCTAGGTGTTACACATCCATATCCATGTATGGGATAAGTTTGGCTATTTGCAATTCTTAGTATGTAGCCTTTAGCACCTTCAAGGTAGTCAAACCATTGTATATTTCCTATCATATGATTGGCTCCTGATTCAATGTACCACATGTTTTCATATTTTGTAGACAGGTTCCTATTGGAGCAAATTTCACATTCATTGTATGACATTCCTTTTTCCATTTGAATAAGTAGAATTGAAGAAATGAGATAGGATTTTCTTTGTAGTCTACCTTATGACTCCCTATATTAGGATATATATGATCCCTAAATGAAGTATATAAGCTTGATTTGATAAAACCTTTATCATTCCTTAGGTTTTGTAGACTTCCTTATGTCTCCCTAGTAATGAGAGTATATAACCTAATGAAATTTTAGGTTTTGTAGAAATATTATATCTTCCCAATGGATTTGCAACTTGATATTTTTTGATAGATGTTGATATTACCAGGTTTTGTAGAATGCCTTATGACTCCCAAGTATTTTTTTGGAATATAATATAGTGCTTTTGTAAAATGTAGTTCAATTTTTGGTTGATTTTTTAAATTATTTATAAATCCCAAAATCAAATTCTATTCTCCCTTATTTCTCCTATTGAACTAAGCACTTTTCCAATTTTGAACGAGGATTTAATGTTGGATTTCTTTGTCCCTTTTTGAGTAATTATAAATTTCCAACCTTAGCAAAAAGCTTTAATAACCTATTTTAATAGCCTTTGGGATTTGATTTAGTATTTCTAATTTTCAATAACCTTAATTTGGTGTTGTAATCCTTATAGCTCCTAAATATAGAAAATTAGAACACCATTGGAAAGGTGATTTCAACCCTCAAAGAACAATGCCATGCACTTAGCCTTTTGTTTTTCTATGACAATTTCGAAAATGTTTCAGTCTTGGCCGGTGCTGAGGTGTCCTTCGACACCAAAACTGACATCAAAGATGTTGTCAACGATGAATATGTAATGGATATCGCTAAGGAAGCATGCATTGTTGTTCCTAAGGATAGCACTAAGGAGATTTCTAAAATAGATTCGAAATTTGCTGGTCTGGAAGGTGTTGCTTCATCCATCATGCAGACGGATATTCCCCTTGACGGCTGACGGTTCTTCCTCTATTTTTTTGGTCCTATGCGGTGGAGGATCGCATCTTTTTTAGTTCATTTTTTGCCAAGAACTGCTTCTTTTTTAGCTCTGGCGTTTCTCTCTGTGCCTGCTTGTCTAAGGTTGTTGGCTTCTTTTAGTCTAAGGATGTAATTTTGAGGTTGTAATTTTGTTTTACCTAGCAGTTCAAAGTTTCTTTCGTCTGTTCCTTTTTTATCCTCTGATGTACAAGGTGTTAGGGTGCCTTTCAAATGCCCTAATTTTAATAAAATTATTAATCTACCAAAAAAAAATATTTGCAAATATTTTTTAAAATAATTTCCAGTAGAAACCCTTATTACTCCTAAGTTTAATATTGCAAATATTATATTGATTTGATAGCTTATTCCCTTTGAAATATGGCTTCAATTTCTTCTAATTTTAACCTTAATGAATCAACCTTATAACTCCCTAAAAATGAAAGAACTTTTATAATGGGAACAAATCTTACCTTTCATTATGTAGAGACCATAATAATCGGTGCTAATTTCCAGTGTGCAAGGGCTACTATGTTATTGTATCTGCTTTGGTCGTTTCCTCTAATAGAAGTTTGGAACCTTCCTTGTATTTAAGGCTCCAAACATGGCTTTTCTTAATATTTGCCTTTGACCTCTTCAGACCAGAGCATTGAAGGCTCTTCTTCTTGCTTCCATGCTACAGTTTGACTTTGTACACGATGAATTCGGAGTGTTGAATGTGGATACGTGAATACCCCTTTGAATTCCTCGATCTTAGACGCCCTTTAAATGGAATGGAATCTTGATTTAAGTGCCAAGTGGCACATCCATTTTCTTCTTGAGCACTTAGGATGATTTATTCTAGATAACATCTAGGAGTTACATTCTTTAGGTGAGTGTTTGTTCTCTTTTTAGAAAAGTGTCTCAATATACCAACCTACTATTAGTAACATTTCTTTGACTAAGATGAACACTCATGGATGGAATATTAGGGTTTTCCTCCAAGTGACAAGTGTCACTTCCTTCGTGTGCATGGGCCTTTTCTCTTTCAACATAACCCTTCACTATCCTTATTAGCAGAGCTTGGTCTATTCGATTTCTTTGTTGAAGATGTTTTTGATGAGGCCTTGAGGGAGAAGCAACGCTATGGTGGAGATTTGGTGGAGCCTTGGTGGTGCTCCAATAACTGTGTAGAGTGCTCTGCGTACATCTTTCTTTGCTTCCTTTCCTTCAACCTGTTATGCTCATTTTGTAGACTTGAATATAATGCTTCTCCCTTCTTTGCTTTTGTACCTTTATTGCTTGCAGGTTCGGTTGTCCAAGAAGTAGAGAATATAACCCTTCTATGGTGCTCTTTTGCCTTGCTTGGAGTGCACATGTATTCAGTTGTTGTTATCTGGTTTACACTGTAGATATTGTGCTTTTGAGGCACCTTAAAATTTGTCCTCTTTTTTTGTATAAACTAGATTAGAATAGTGTAATACAATGTAACAAATTTATGTATAAAATAACCTTTATTGCACCCTCTTTTGCACTCTTTTTTAGGTCTGAATTTTTGGTTTTGTGGCAGAATTTTTGAATGCAATGTAGGGGTTTTGAGGTTGTATATTTGTTTAGAAACCTTATCCTTTTTTCTTGGATACTTTGATGATAAATCCAATCTTAGATAGAAGCTCTTTATTTGATGTAATTTTCTGCACTTTTCTCCTTGCACCAAATTTTGTAATGCTTTGGATTTGAGACTCACCAAGTCTCAATCTTTGAATCTTCTATTTGTGATTTCAGTTAGTTGTCTTCTTCTCCAAGGTTTGGAATAATATAACAAGATTTTTGTGGCTTCACTTGGCCACTATGTGTTGCAGATTTTTTTGCACTAATAGTGTCTTTAGACACTTTGTCAAATTTTGGTTTGTGCCTTTCTCAAGAACACAACCACTAAGCCTTTTTAGAGTAATATAGTAGTGCAAATGAATCCACTTAATATTTCATGTTTAATGCACTAGCAATCACACCTTATCACTCTAATTAACTCTCAAAACAACTTATAAGTGCACTTAATCAATTTACTACAACTAATCAAGAATAATTTGAAATGAATCTTCAATAATTATTCTGCAATTTTGCTGCAATTAATATTGTAAGATTTAGTCTTCTTTTATTTTTCCAAAGTATATGATAGGTAGTTAATAGATGTAGTTGTAATTTTGTAATCTAATCAACTCATAACTAATGTGCAAATGAACCTTAAAGTAACTTTTTCTCTTTTTACACTTTTGAAGACTGTAATCCAATTTTTCTTCTTGCAGCTATAATCCAATTAATGAATCTACTTGCACCAATAGTTGCTTACCTTTTTGAAAGCTTTTGTAGCTCCTTTACCGCTTCTATAGAGGATTTTAATCTTGTAGAGGATGTTGGTGTCTAATATCACCAAGTTGCTACTTCGAGTAGGATCTTGTTGCTTAGTTTCTTCTTCACCAAAAAGTGATCTCGACCTTTATTTCACGAGCCTAGGATTTGGTGGCTTGTTCTCCTCTTGTAGTCTCCTCCTTTTTGTTTTAGATGATTTTGAAGTTGTTATCTCATCAAACGATACCTTCTTGTTGTGAGAGGTAATATTCAAGTCTCTGGCTTTGGCATGCTTCTTATATCTTCAAGTCAAATTCTAACTTCAAGTAAGATCTTCTGGTATTTGGCACTCCTTTCCAAATTCTTCTTCTTTTGGGCTTGTTGTAGGATGGCAATAATTGTCCCAAATCTTTCACTATATTCTATAGTGAATTTCTCCAATGAGTCCTCCTTTGTTGATTTCTTTAGTAAGGCTCTCCAAGCCTTTTACTGGATGCTCATTGAGACCTCCCCATGGTCTTGCAGCTTCTTCTGGTCTTCCTTAAGACCTTTGCTTCAACCTTCTACTCTTGGAAGTGTTGGTGGTGAGATATTTGTTAGAGTAATATTCCCTAATTTGGGATGTTAGCATAGCATAGTGCTATTATGCATAGTTTATTACATTATATATTGCGCTTCATTACTAAGCACATATATACCATTGCAAGGTGGTTAGGTTGTTAGGTTGGTTGAATAACCAACCACCTTCGCTCTGCAATGTATTGTACATATTTGCATATTATGAATTCAAATCTAATGATCCAAATTCTTATATGGTATCAGAGCAGGATTGGTAGGCGTTTGCATTTTTTGAGGCACACTTCCCAAGGTGGATTAGAGGCTATTTTGGGCATAGGCATTTAGCGCAAAAATCCCAAAGCATCCTAGACTGAATGCAAATTGAAACTAGGTGCAATAATACTATCTCTGACATCGCTAATATCTCAGGCACAGATCTTGAGGAGATAGTCAACCACCTACATGAGTCCCTAGGCACGAATATTAAGGATACAGTCGACCACTTGGACAAGTCCCTAGCACAGATCTTGAGGAGATAACCAACATCCTGGGAATAGATCTCAAGGTGCATCTGATGTGGCTCCCCTTTTGGTGAGCTGACGTGGTGATCCAACTCAACGTGGTGATGTGGCATCCCTGTTGGAGAGTTGTCATGGTGATCCAACTCGGCATGGTGATGTGGCATCTGACCAAGTGGCTGACGTGGTATTTTTTGTTGACTTGGTGGATGGCATGAAGATCAAGGTGCTAAAGTGGCAACGGTGGTAACATGGTGGTGTGACATGGCAAGTGCAGTTGATGTGGCATCCTCCGTGATGATTTCCTATCAATTATCATCTTCGATAAAAGGGCAGTCACAATTCTTGATTTCCCGTAGGCAATCAAATACCAATAGTGCCATATCAGTTTTAAACCCTCAAAGTGCACCTGTGTGGTGCATGTGGGACTAAAGTCCCAATAAAAAAAATTGTGTTGTTTGGCAAAGATAGGGAATAAAAGGGTTGTGCTTCCTTTCCCTTCTCGTCGAGCGTTGTAGCCCGACTGGCTAGCAGGCCCATGCTAAGGCGTTACCTGAGAGGTCACGGGTTCCAAACTCAGTTATTTTTTTACATAATAGAATACAAGCAAGAGTATAAATTGCACATTGCTTCTATTTGGTTTTTTTGGTGGCTATAGCCAAGACGGTCGAGCAAAGATGTTTTGGGAAATGTGTTTAGGTTTTTGGTGCAACGTGGTTCCATAACCTACACTCCAAAATCTATAGAAGTTTATGCTCTCTGATCTAAGAGGACCTGACAAAGCGAGATGGTCTCTGACCTGTATCCTACACAGATGTAAAATCCTTTGGAGAACACATTTGAAGCATCACTGAATCACATGCATAAATCCACACGCAAATACTTCTCCTATTATGCATCTGTAGATTCTAAACTTGAATTTCTAACATGCATGACCTAACGTAAAAAAAATAAACTCGAATTGCTTTATGATAAAAGTGATTTCCCATTCACTTACTAGTTCACCTATCGATGGGTTGGTAATGTTTCATGCACACACGAACAAGCGTTCCTCCAAATTGTTCTCACGTCATCCGTAAGTTGGGACAATCAAATATTTTTTTGTTGTTTTGGAGATGTCAGTAGTATAAATAGCAAAGGTGTTTCTTTGCTTCTCATCCAACGATGTAGCCGAGATGGTCAAGTGGCTCATGCAAAGGTACTAGAAGGCAGATAGACCATGGTTTTAATATTTTGGTTGTTGTAGTAGAGAAAAGGTGTGTTGTGCCTTTCAAATCCTATCCACCCACTAGCCGAGTTAGTTGGGAGACTTGCGCTAAGGCGCCAGACGACCAACGCAGGTTCAAATTGTGCGGGTCCATTCCATAAGGTATTTTTTATACCTTAGTTTGGTAAATTTATTTTTATTTGCCATTATAACCTATACTTGCAAGATAGGAAAAGAAAACAACATTATTTTTCAAAACTAGTGCATTTCCTTTGTTTTGGAGAGATAAGACAACCAAGTTAAAATTTGCACTTAGTTTTTTGAAATTTGAAAGTTTTTTTTAAATAAAAACAAAACATTGTTTTGCAAAGAACACATTTGGTTTTTTCCCACCAAGATAGCAAGAAAGAACCATTTGTTTTGCAACTACTCCCATGAACAAGCCCTTAGTGCATATTTTCATGGAGAGGTAAGAAAATAAATTTGCACTTAGTTTTCTTTTGCAACTTGAAAGGGTACATAAACATTTTTCACCCTTGTTTATTTTGCAAACCAAAAGGGGGGATAAAAGCATTTTCTCTTGCAAAATTCTAAGACAATGGGGGGGAGAAAATTTTGTGGATTTGAATATCATTTTTGCAAACAAAACTCTCAAATTTTTTGCAAAAATTATTGTAACAAAAGATGCATTTTCAGTGGAAACCGACATCTTTAAAATATTGGCATTGTAAATATGTGTATTTTCAGTGGAAACTGACACCTATAGTTAAACTTCTTGCAAATATCCATCAAAGAATATTTTTTAAAAATGGGGGAAGACTTGTAAGGGTGTATTTTCGGCAAAGACCGATGCCTTAGTCAAACTTCTTGTAAGATTCTATGACAAGAGGGGAATAATCTCACACAATGGACCAAGATGAAAGAAATGTTGTATGGCTTCTACAGAAAAGGTAAAACCTATGGTAGACCCAGAGGTAGATCCAATGACAGACCGAGTGGCAGTCCTAGAGGCAATGACCCAGTGACAAACCTAAAGGTAGACCTAGTGACAATGATCCAGAGGCAAACCTACAGGCAAATCTAGAGGTAATGATCCAGAGGCAGATCCATAGGCAAATCCAAAGATAGACCCAAAGGTACTAATCCATAGGTACACTTAGATCAAGAGCCAGCATAAGAGCATATTTCATTATACTCTCCTAAACATTAAGGGGGGTCCTATATGTTATCCCAAATAATGGAATAAGAGGGGGTGTTAGAGTAATATTCCCTAATTTGGGATGTTAGCATAGCATAGTGCTATTATGCATGGTTTATTACATTATATATTGTGCTTCATTACTAAGCGCATATATACCGTTGCAAGGTGGTTAGGTTGTTAGGTTGGTTGAATAACCAACCACCTTTGCTCCGCATATTATGAATTCAAACCTAATGCCTTTAATTCTTATAATATTATTTTGGATATTCTGATTCTACTTCTTCTAGATTTGAGTAGGACTCTCCTAGTCCTTCTTATTCTTCCAAGATTGGAAGTTATTCAATGAGATCTTCTCCTGATCTCTTTATATTTAGTTTAGCTTCTGTTGTTGGATTGATTCTAAAGAAGATACTCTTCCTAAGTTTCTTGTAGGAAGTTTCCCAACTCACTGAATCTCCTTTCCTTGCAAAAAAAGTGTTAGTACTAAAATATTTAATTTGCTTTTGAATCAGATACTCTCTTCTGGAGTCTTCTTTAGGATCAAGGCTTGGCCTTTTTCAGTATCATGGCTTTTGTGGCCTTTTTCAATATCAAGGCTTATGTGGCCTTTTTTAATATCAAGGCTTTGTGGCCTTTTTAGTAGCAAGGTTTCTATGGCCTTTTTAGTATCAAGGCTTTTGTGGCCTTTTCTTCAAGGTCAAAGCTTTTATGGCCTTTTCTTATGGAACAAGTCTTTTGTGGCCTTTTTTTTTGGATCAAGGCTTCTATGGTCTTTTTTTTAGAACAAGGCTTTTGTGGCATTTTCTTCTCGATCAAGGTTTCTATGGTCTTTTTTTTTATCAAGGTGACTATGGCCTTTTATTCTTTTGTGAAGTTCTCAATCTAGCTATGGAGATCTCCAGTCCCCTAACTTCACCATGACTTTTCTCCATAATTATTTTTTCACAGTATTATTTTCTTGCACAAGGAACTAATCTCTGCACTATGAAGGCACACCAACCTTAGGGTAACAAAGTTGAAGTCTCCTAGATTTATGTTGTAGGAGGAGTCCCAATAATCTAAGAATTATTTTTTTACAACAAAAGAAACTTTGGGCAATAGTTAATAAATTCCAGATATCTTGAATGATCTTCACTAGTTGATTTGTCATTCTAGTGGATTGAATTCTGAGTTCTAGTCTTCACGAGTTTTCCTGCAATTCTATGAAAATACTCTAGCCAAATGTAATATCAATCCTCCCTTGTGGCTCTCCCTAATTCTACCACCTTGACTCTTCTGAGATTTTTTTATGGTGGCTAGTCTAGCAGCGCGTCAAGTTGACAAAAAACTTAGGCTCAATGATAATGGTGGTTTTACTATTGATCTATCGTGGCCAAATCTATTATAGCTAGATCTACCATAGCTCTGATACCACTGTTATCTTTTTATGCAGTGTGCAATAGGAGATAGCAATCACAAGATGCATAATAATATGAAAGAAAGTAAATTTACGAGATGACTAAAATATGTTATAAATAAAAATGATAGAAATGAATACAATGTAGCTATGGAGGAAAATAACACTCCATTAACAAAGCTATTGGACCACATTGCACCCATTACCAATATATGGTGATCCACATAGCACTAAGCTACTACCTATCTATCTATATGATTATGTATATCTACTTGTTACAATGAGGCTTTTTTATATAGGAAGATAGGTTCCTTGGCAACACTCTACCTAGTTGTACAAGAGACAACTTGCACATATATAGCTTACACATTAACACTTGTGCATTTATTACATTGCATGAAGTAACTAGATAAATTCCCCCTAA
This sequence comes from Wollemia nobilis, assembly GCA_028583015.1. NCBI lineage: Eukaryota > Viridiplantae > Streptophyta > Pinopsida > Araucariales > Araucariaceae > Wollemia > Wollemia nobilis. Next base: position 7,508,952 of record JAQPPZ010000028.1, read on the forward strand.
AGTAATCTAATGTCCTAAGTATGTACCTAGGAAGGTACATTTACATGACCCAAATGATGTAATTAATCTATTTCTAATAAAGTCAATGACTGAAGTTGAATCTAAGACCTTGTTCTCATAATGCAAGGCCTCAAACACTATGCCACCAGTAAAAATAAAATAAAAAGGAATTTTTTATTTGAAATACACCATAATGATTCACACAAACAAAAAGTATGCACCTAGATTTGAATGTGAGACTCCACGGATGTGTCTCAAAAGGGAAGTCCACTCCTCCTTAAGGTAGTGCTAGGGCTCAAGAATCATCTACACATGCTAGAAAATATGTTAGAAATTGAACATAGGATCTCATACAGGAAATAAAGATACACTACCACTACACTACCACCCATCGATGAGATCTAAAGAAAGACCAAAAAAACTTTAACCATCACATATGGATTTTCCACAAAAAAACTATTTACACATTTGTGTCCTCTCACATTACACAATGAATTATTCCATGAAATATTTCAATTTTAAATTTTTGAATTTCAAATTTTGGAAGGAAAAATAACGTCTTTTTTGGATGAAAAATAGGAATTAAAAGGACAATATCTAAAATCTTTAAAATGGAACCCCCTGACATTTTGTCAGGATCCAATGAAATTGATTATTTGTCTATATCTTCCATGGTTTTCCCTATACAGTCTTTTTGTGCAATTGAGTGAAGTTGCTTCATTTTGGCTTTAATACCATGTTGGAATTCATAATACTTCCAAAAACATCCCAAAACATTCATTCACCACAATAATATGTAGAAAAATGAAGTGAAATCGAAGAGAATATAGATTAAAAAAAAATAAGAAAAGAGATAAAAAACACGCTTTGATAGAAATAATAAGGGTTGGATTCCCATAGGCACCCCCACTATATTTTCATATATTGCACTCTCTTACAAACGATCAACCATTGGGAGGTATTTATAGTGATATCAAAAAAATCCAACGAGTAATTAACCTCAAGTTGACATAAACTTAACTTTGAATTTAACTTACAATAATACAAAAATTAATAATTTACACCCTTTAATCAAGGTTATTCGTAAAGATGGATTAACCAATATTACTAAGGATGAATACATGAGTGTGTCGTTAGGCTTACATAGAGATGCCTCTAAGCTTACACATAGATGCTTGTAGGCTTACATCAAGATGCTTGAAGGTTTACATAGCACTTTTCGTTTGGCTACATCAAGAACACCCAATGATACTTCATCATTATTGACCTTGGCCTAATAATATTATATTACAAATATTTCAATAGGATCATCCAAGTTGAAGCATCAAAACAATCAAAGAAAGGATACACATATTTTTTTGGTGGGCCCTCCATGCACAAAGATAAGGAATAAGCTTAAATACACATAATATAGATGCATCATACAAATCAAGTAGTTGCATTTACGACAACTAGTGTAGTTCAAGTAGTAGTTAAGAGAGTGGGGGGAAACTTGTGCATGTAAGCCAAGTGTTCGTCTACCTTCCTTAACATATAAAAGAGGTGAGAAGCTCTCATTTTCTTATTTTTAAACACAAAAGAGTCAAGAAGGAGCAAGAAGTAAGTAGAGAGTGAACCAAGCCACTAAACTAGCACCAGCTAAGGAATGACCTAGGGTATATCCTAGGTCATATAGCAGGATGTCTAGAAGGTGAACCAACTACATTCTACCATGTAGAACTTTGAGATGAAAAATGATAAAGAACTAACTAGAAGGATGTGCATTTCACCAAAGTGTTGGAATAAGGCACGTTGGCATTATGGCATAATTGATGTGTTTGTTGAAAACCCTTGACTACTAATAAGAAAAAATCAAAATTTTATGTAGGTGAAGCACTTGCAATAAAAGAAGCCAACCACGGAGGATGGAGGATGAATTTCAAACCCTTATTAGCAAAACTAGCCCTAGTTTTGGAAAAGTTTATGTTCCAAAAGGATAAGTCATTTCCAGTAGTGGAAATACAAAAGTATGAGGTCTCCTTGTAGTACTTGAACAAGGACTAGTTGCATTGTGTTATGATCATGGTGATGTCTCAACTATCAGGTGAATAGTGAGCCTCAAATATGCCTACTTGGGTCTTACCATACATAGAAAGAATCATGCATGGGCTGAAGTTTGATTGTGCAGCATTCCTTTCAAATCACATTTAAAATTTTTGGTTGTAGTATACAAAGAATTTCTTGATGGATTTTCATGTCATCTCATTACTTTTGAATGCAACAACATACGAGAAGGCCCAAATTTTAGGGTTAAACCTACCTTAGCAACTTCTAAGAGCACCTATAATTTTTTGTTGGATTCATGTGGCCCTAGTTTCAAAAATTGGACCACCAAGAAAATCAAGGTGTGCCTAAGGAGGACAAAAGAATACCATGGCAATGAAAAAATGAAGGCACTAGCAATGCAATCAATGGAGTCATCAAAAGAAAATGAAGATGACATAGATGTATTGGCCAAAAAAGAGAATAAGGATTCTGATACTAAAGGGTGTTGTTAGGATCCTATCCTAACACCATGTTGTAATTCTCATTTACCTATGTAATAACCCACTTCCAACATGGGGATCATATTTTAATGTTATTATGCAATACTTAGTAATGTAGGTGGTAATAAAGGTACCTCGCCAAGTGGTACCATCTCATGTAACCATTTTTATCAATATTGTAACCGATGTAGTAAGATATCGTGCCAAGTGGTACCATTTCATATAACCATTTTTATCAAGATCGTAACCTTCATTTGGTGGGAGATTCTAGCTCGAGCGACATTTTGCATGTAAGCCACCTCTTGAGCATTTAGGTAGGGTTGCATGTAGTTTTTCTTTAAAAATATATGAAGCCATGTACGAGATTATCCTTTTGCAAGCTAATGAAATATTGAAGGAGGTTGCCCCCTCGAAGAGACCCACGATTCAGTGTTACTATGAGATTGTTTCATTTTTGTAAATGATTTCTGCATAGTGATATTGAGTTATTTGATGTATGTGAGTTATTTTTCAGTATTTTGTGTGAGTGTGCTTTATTTTAATAGTAGGATCCTAACAAGTGGTATCAGAGCGCTTTCCAGGGTCAAGTTTTGCTGCAAATAAGACAATTCTTGCCAGTCATTCTACCTATTAGGTATAATTTTCCTGTGTGTTTTTTATTTCTATTTTTCCTTTATCAAAAAAAAAATCCAAAAATACAGTCATTTTTTTCTCAAAAAATCAGAAAAGACCAAAAAAAAAATGTAGTAGTTGTGTAGGTTAGAAACCCTGTGACGGGGGTTTTAAAATATCATGAAGGAGTTGTCGTTATTGGCTAAGCTAGATAGCCCATAAAGCATCTAGTGAAGTGAGGGGTGATTAGGCTCAAATACCCAGGCCTCAAACAACACTCACGCACGGAATTGAGCTCCCACGTATCTTCGAGTATATCGGGAGACAATCTAGGTTTAAACAATATTTTATCCATTAAGAAGATTTTCGGCCTTGTATTATCCATAGTCCATGGGACACAACATCCTGGACGATTACCCTCCCGTACTGTTAGAGAGGCAGATAGTGTGCTCAAGGGTATGTGTGGAATCCTCTTTGAGTAATGGCCTGAAATATTGGTCCGAGCACTATTGTTCGTCACTACGATATAACAAAGGGCCTATGGGTATTACATACTCCCCTACTTAGCATACCCTGGTTCAAGAAAACAAAATAAAAATAAAGTATCATTCCCTTGTAAATCAACCCATCCCTGTTCTGCTAACCTGCATTCACCATCCCCAAAAGTGAGCATACGGAGAAGGCTTTCCCTATCATAGAAAACAACTTGCATTCACCAACAGTCAAGTCAGAATATGAACAATTGGGACAGTGACAGTAACAGTCAAGATAGTAATAATAGTAGTTGGATCGACAATAACAGTACTTTGTATCAGTCCAGAATTGCAGACTTTTAGTGTCAGAAATAGAGTTGTCAGTGTCAAAATATTCCCTAAGGTCAGAAGCAGAAATAGTTTCAGTAACCCTAGTACAGGTGACAGGAACAGAGAACAGTGAGTGACACGGTGGTCAGGGTGTAGTATACAGATCCGAAACAATTGATCCTAGGTCCCAAATTTTGAATTGTAACTCCAAATCAGAAACCAAAAACACCAACAGAAAAAAGGCATTGAAATTTTATTAAAATAGGGATATCTCTTCACACAAAGCTCAGATTGACTCAAGAATTTAGCAAAAAATTCTACACTCTATTCCAGACAAAATTGTCCTTGGCATCTCCTGGTCAAATTTTGCACCAAATTTCTAAAAATAACAAATTTTGATTTTTCTTGCTAAGGCCATAACTTTTCATCGATCCATAAAATTGATCCAAATTTTTGGGAATAGAATCTACTTGTTATTCTGCACAAAAGACCCTTAAGGACTCATTGGTGAAATTTTAAGTACAAGTGGAATAAATTACCTTGACATTGACTTGCAATCAACAGGAGATCACAAAAAATCAAGAAATTCAATATATCTCCTCATTTAGCGCTCAGATCAAACAACCACCGAAGTGGACCCTATCCTAAAATCAATGTTGCAACTCATTTCCTAAATTAAATTTTGGACCCTTACTAAAAATAGTAACTCCTGAAAATCTGAGGTCTATTTTTAGTAACTCAGCACATGAGGGACCGCAATGACAAGCGACACTCGAGGACAACAACAAAAGGATTTAGACTTGGGCACATTAGTGGCCAACCTACAAAAATCCATTGCTGACTTGACCTCTGCAACCAAGAACATAGGCATAGATATTCGAGAGCTTCGACTAGATCAGGATAACATTAGAATCCATTTAGAAGAACAACTCACAGAGATGGAGACCAAATTGCAGGGCAGTACCAAAACTGAACACCATGTTGAAAACTCTGAACGAGGTCGACGAACACCAGATGACAATCACTCTGATCGGGATCCAACCTTTCGAATGCCTAAATTAGACTTCCCTAAGTTCAATGGAAAGGATGTCGATGGGTGGTTATGTCGGGTTAATCAATTCTTTCAACTCCATAATGTCCCTATCTATCATCGGGTTCAGATGGCTTCCTTCAATCTAGAATCTGAGGCCTTACATTGGTTCCAATAGCTACGGGTTGCTAACCCTGATCTATCTTGGGAGGACTTTGAGTCCCAACTACTCACCCAATTTGGCCCTAATGATTATGATGACTTTATAGGTGCACTGACAAAGCTGAAATAAACCACCTCAGTTCGTGATTACCAAACCCAATTTGAGAAATTGGCCAATAAAACTAAGGGTTTAAATAAGGGATTTTTTTATGAGTTGTTTTGTTAGTGGGTTACGAGATGATCTCCAGGCTAAAGTCAATATTTTCAAACCCCACACCATGATGGAGGCTATCAGTTTAGCCCTATTTGCCGAATCTAAACTCTCAGGTCAAAGGCGGACACCGTGATTTTTGCATAACCGACCTTCTTTCCCTCCTCGGATCCAAAACAATACTGATAATAAACCTCCTTCTCCCAAGCGGCTAACTACAAAGGAAATGGATGTGTGTCATTCCCAAGGGTTATGTTATAATTGTGATGAAAAGTTTACGAAGGGGCATAGATGTGCAAATAAGAGATTGTTTTTAATAGATGTAGAGGAACCATAAAACAGTGGCTATAGTGATGAGGAGAGTGATATGTTGAGCAAAGTGCAACAAACAGTATTGTCATTGTTGTCAACACAGTCAGACAGATTTATTGATGCAATGGACAAGAGATTATTGAACAGCAAGGTGCAGCCAAAGTACAATGGATAGGAGTTCGATGTTGAGCAAGGTGTCGCAGGAGGATTGTCATTGTTGTCAATACGGTCAGTTAGATCTAATGATGCAATGGACAGGCAGTTCAGAATTCACTCAGATGCAGAGGATAAAGTTCAAAAATTAGTCAGATCATGAGTCCTTAAATGATAGATGCACAGAAACAGAAAACATAATTCAGAATGAGAAGAAGAAGTCTTTAGAACCTGAGATGTCAAGAAGCGGAAAGGTTTTTTTGTGAAAACCAAGGCAGTCAAAATAAAAATTTTATTTAAACCATGGATAACAGATTTGAAATGGGTTTTTCTTAAAACCCAAGTTGGCTCTTCGTTTCGTTGAAAAAGATGCCCCGGTGATGAAGATATTTAATTTTAAATATTTAGTTTAAATTTTATTTTATTTAAAATTTAAATTAAAATATTAAATTAAATTAAAAGGGTCGACGTGTTACTATTTCGTGGCAATAAGCTACAGGAAAGTGACGAAGGTGGAAGAAGAGTTTGAGGCCGACAAAGTTAAATCTGGGCCGACGGATTTTAGGGTTTTTGCAATCGACATTCTTAGGGTTACAGCCGACGGATTTTAGGGTTTGGCAGCTGACAAATTCTAGGGTTTCTCAACTGACATTCTTTTAGGGTTTGTTCCTAAAATTTCTTCTATAAAAGCAAGGGTTCTTCGAGTTTAAAAGGGGGGTAGTGATGCGATATAAGAAAAAGAAGTTCGTGCGCAGCAGCGGGTAAGTTGTTTCGATCTCGAGTGTGAGCAGAGTGACAGTTCATGGGAGTTGAAGAAAAGAGATCGCAGTGATGAGATAGAGAGTGAGTGCGTGAAGCGTGAGTGCATGAAGTTTGATCGAGAACAAAGAACGCGATATGCAGAAGTCGTGGTCCGAGTTTGAAATGACAGTGCGCGGGTTGTAGAAGTGATATTTCTGTGAAGTTGCAGCAGAGAACGCGGAGAGATATAGAGGAGTGGTTGAAAAAGTGCGAATCTTTTTTCACAGCCAGCAGTCGAATGCCGACAAGCAGCAGATCGTGATAATTGAGGTGAAAGTTTACATTCTGCAATTTTTATTATTATCTTCAAGTTGTAGCTTGAAAAAGGGGTTGGTGCCTCTTTCCAGTTGGAGCTGGAAAAATTGGAGTTGGTGCTCCATTCTGTTGTAGCAGATAAAATTTAGAGGTTGGTGCCTCTTACCAGTTGGTGTTGGTGAATGATTATGTAAAGTTGTAGCTTTGCATTTGACTGGATTTGGATGGTAGTCCAAGCAGTCTTTTTGAGGAGTAGCCACATCGGTGAACCTCGTTAAAATGTCGTGTTATGTGTGATGCTCTTAGTACTTTTATTATTTCTGTTTTAATCTACTGCAGTTTATTTAAAAGTCTAAATTGTTTTAAGTTTTTAAAGAACACACTGATTCACCCCCCCTCTCAGTGTCATTGTGATTACAACAATTGGTATCAGAGCCAGGTTCCCAATTTTGGCTAAATCAGTCAGGGTTGATCTTGGATTAGTACACAATGGCTAAGAAGAATAGATCCTCATCCAAAAAGGCATCCCAGCCAGTTTCAGTTCCTATGGTTGAGAAAATTGAACCAGAAATGGCAGAAGGAATGAACTCTGAAGTTGAAGAAGTTGAGGCTGAAGTTGATTTAGAGGGTGAGCTAGTGTCTGCCCTTACGGAATGGGAATCGGAGAAAAAGAAGAATGAAAAACTGTCAAGGAAACTTAAGGATGCAAACAACATTATTGCCGGTTTAAAAATATAGACTGAAGAATACAAGAAAATGTCTGAAGATCTGGAAATACAGGTATCCATGAAGATAGACCACTGCAGCAAATTGGAAGAAGAAAATGTTAGTCTTCGAATACAGATACAAGAGCTGGATCAAAAAATCAGCTGTCACTTAAAACGTGAAGAAAGTTCGGTGAAGCTGGACAAAATTCTAAGTGATCAAAGAAGCTCCACAGCTAAGTTTGGTCTTGGATATGAAGCTGAACAACCTTCATCCTCCAAATATGCAGAGAAGAAGAAGTCCTCGATTGAAGCATTGAAACAAGAAAAGTCTGAAGCTGAATCTTCAAAAGGAAGAAAATATCAAAGAAGGTCTACAACAAAGCAACCACAGCAAAAGAGGTTCTCTCACTCTCACTCTTTTAATAATGCTTTTTATGGCTATTGTTCTAAATGCAACCACTTTGGTCACAAGGCAACTTATTGTGGATTAAATAATAAATCAAAGAGTTATGCTAGTCAAAATACATCTGCATATCTGAGTGAACACTTTGTACAATGTTTTCAATGCAATGGTCATGGGCACATAGCAAGGTTTTGTCCAAGCACTTCTGCATCCAATCTAAGGCAATACCATAGATTTCATCATACACATAGAATGCAATACAGACAGGGAATAAAACATGTGCAATGTTTTAAATGCAACGGTCAAGGGCACATAGCAAGGTTCTCTCCAAGCACTTCTATATCTAATCTAAGGCAAAACCCTAGATTTCATCAGACACAAAGAGGACAACACCGACAAGGAACATATCATGTGCATAAAAGAAAAGAAAATAATCATCCATCAAGAATGCACAAGAGACAACCCCACAAGAGAAATGTTCAAGTTCACGAACGGGAGCAAAATAGGGATGTTCTTGAAAAACCCAAGCCCAAGTTCAGGAAAGTCTGGAGAAATACAGAAGAAAGGAAATTGTGTCTCCTTGGACTGAAGGAGGCTACTCTGCCATTGCTCTAAGCAACTCCAGGTGGCACATCCTCAGGAGGAGCAATATTAAAGTTTTATTTTAATGCTCCTATGTATTTGTCTAGGTATCTGAGGATGAAAGGTAAGCAGTCGGGTTAATGTTGTATAGTTGTTAAAGTGTGTTTTTCAGTTTATATAGTGGTTTGTGGAAATGCCGTGAAGTGTGGTGTTTAATTTGAGAGCTGTCACCAGTGGTAGTTTTGAGATATGCCACTGTTGTACTGTTGATGATTCTTAATACCACTGTTCAAAATTACGAATCATAATAGTCCAGATAATTTGCTCAACGAAAGAATGCTTGCCCTAGCTGTGTGTTTGTGTTTCAAACAACATGTATTTGTTTTTACTCTTTGATGTGAAGATTGCCAGATCTTTCATGACACCTTGGTGAATATATTTAATTCACAGACAGTTTTGTTTTAACTATTGATTTAATGCCAGTCCAAGGATAAGAAGCTTGAGGCCGAGTAAGGTGCACTACGGTTGGCCATAAAGTGTTTGACAAAATGTCTTCTTTCGACATGCATAGTTGAAAGTAAGAGTTGGCAGTAAAATTGCAGTGTTGGACAAAAATTGGTACAGATGTGAGTCACTTGTCAATTCTGTTGACAAAAGTGAAATCAACATGTTAAATGGGAAGATTGAAGAAAAAGTTTTTAATGAGCAGCCAGATGATTTCCAACCTGGTGATGAATAGTTGAGTTGCTTTCATAGTGGTTGTTTTGATCAAGTTAATGCTTTTCTTGATACATGATTTGGGCTTACTCCATTGAGTTTGATTTGAGCAAGTTATTCTTTGCCTTGGTGATTTATGTTGGTGGCTGTCTTGTTCAAATACCTTTGGAAGGAAAAGGATGTCTACTAGTTTCCTTTTCATGTAGTGATTGGTTGAATGCTTCAAGGTTAATCTTGAGTTGAATGATGTTGGTTAAAACTTGTCTATAAGCATTGTTGCTAAAGCCCTAATTGGTTGAGAAAAGATGTTGGCTGTGCTGTGGTACAGTGTTTAGTACTTGCACAGAGTTGAAAGTGGATTGAGGTAGCCTGCTGGATTCTCACTGCAGAGAGAGACAAACAGTTGTCATTGGGTTCAAGCTTGTTGAGAATATATCCAAGATGCATGGTGAAGTTGTATGCAGATGTTGCTGGCATTGCAGAACAAAAAGTTGGCTATATAAGATTATTGTATGCCTTCACTAACAGTGGACAAGTTTGAGTTTGCAAGGTAACAGAGGGTAGTTGCACAGAATACAGTGGTTCAGTCATGTTCTTACACATGTTATATTGGTGAAGTTGACGGTGATGGTGTCACTCAATGGTTATTGCTGCTATTCACATTGTTGATTTTATTGATGCCTATTATGTTTATCATGATGTTGTCAATCAGTGAAATGAAGTGGTCTTGGACTCAGGGGGAGCATTTGTGTATTTGTTGTTCTTCTTGTTCATGCTTGGAATATTTGCTAATTGTAATAATTTGTGTCTAAGAATGTTGTGCATAGACTCAGGGGGAGTCTGCAGCAGCCCTTTGGTATTATTGTCAAAGGGGGAGAAGATTCACAGGAAAATTTTTCCTGCACATGTGTTGCCAACAATTCCAAAGGGGGAGATTGTTGAGCAAAGTGCAGCAAACAATATTGTCATTGTTGTCAACACAGTCAGACAGATTTATTGATGCAATGGACAAGAGTTTATTGAACAGCAAGGTGCAGCCAAAGTACAATGGATAGGAGTTCAGTGTTGAGCAAGGTGTTGCAGGAGGATTGTCATTGTTGTCAATACAATCGATTAGATCTAATGATGCAATGGACAAGCAGTTCGAAGTCACTCAGATGCAGAGGATAAAGTTCAAAAATTAGTCAGATCATGAGTCCTTAAATGATAGATGCACAGAAATAGAAAACATAATTTAGAATGAGAAGAAGAAGTCTTTAGAACCTGAGATGTCAAGAAGCGGAAAGGTTTTTTTGTGAAAACCAAGGCAGTCAAAATAAAAATTTTATTTAAACCATGGATAACAGATTTGAAATGGGTTTTTCTTAAAACCCAAGTTGGCTCTTCGTTTCGTTGAAAAAGATGCCCCGGTGATGAAGATATTTAATTTTAAATATTTAGTTTAAATTTTATTTTATTTAAAATTTAAATTAAAATATTAAATTAAATTAAAAGGGTCGACGTGTTACTATTTCGCGGCAATAAGCTACAGGAAAGTGACGAAGGTGGAAGAAGAGTTTGAGGCCGACAAAGTTAAATCTGGGCCGACGGATTTTAGGGTTTTTGCAGCCGACATTCTTAGGGTTACAGCCGACGGATTTTAGGGTTTGGCAGCTGACAAATTCTAGGGTTTCTCAACTGACATTCTTTTAGGGTTTGTTCCTAAAATTTCTTCTATAAAAGCAAGGGTTCTTCGAGTTTAAAAGGGGGGTAGTGATGCGATATAAGAAAAAGAAGTTCGTGCGCAACAATGGGTAAGTTGTTTCGATCTCGAGTGTGAGCAGAGTGACAGTTCATGGGAGTTGAAGAAAAGAGATCGCAGTGATGAGATAGAGAGTGAGTGCGTGAAGCGTGAGTGCATGAAGTTTGATCGAGAACAAAGAACGCGATATGCAGAAGTCGTGGTCCGAGTTTGAAATGACAGTGCGCGGGTTGTAGAAGTGATATTTCCGTGAAGTTGCAGCAGAGAACGCGGAGAGATATAGAGGAGTGGTTGAAAAAGTGCGAATCTTTTTTTCACAACAGCAGTCGAATGTCGACAAGAAGCAGATCGCAGAAAAATAGCAGATCGTGATAATTGAGGTGAAAGTTTACATTCTGCAATTTTTATTATTATCTTCAAGTTGTAGCTTGAAAAAGGGGTTGGTGCCTCTTTCCAGTTGGAGCTGGAAAAATTGGAGTTGGTGCTCCATTCTGTTGTAGCAGATAAAATTTAGAGGTTGGTGCCTCTTACCAGTTGGTGTTGGTGAATGATTATGTAAAGTTGTAGCTTTGCATTTGACTGGATTTGGATGGTAGTCCAAGCAGTATTTTTGAGGAGTAGCCACATCGGTGAACCTCGTTAAAATGCCGTGTTATGTGTGATGCTCTTAGTACTTTTATTATTTCTGTTTTAATCTGCTGTAGTTTATTTAAAAGTCTAAATTGTTTTAAGTTTTTAAAGAACACACTGATTCACCCCCCCTCTCAGTGTCATTGTGATTACAACAATACAACTGAGGCACCAACTCCACAAGAAGAGGAACCATCAAAAACACCAGCAGAAATTTCAGTTCATGCTCTTGCCAGGATTACCACCCCACAAACCATGAAATTTGTGGGTTATTTCAAAGGCCAATGTGTCACAATTCTTATTGATTTAGGCAGTACGCACAACTTTATTGATCCTCAGGTGGCCAAATGAACCAACTGCTATATACACTCGTGCAATTATTTTTAAGTCATGGTGGCCAATGGATGCACCTTACCTTGTAAAGGTAAATGTCGAAATGTCAAAATCCAGATATGGTATTATGAACTCAAGCAATATATGTTTGCCCTCCAATTGGGATGATGTGACATTGTGTTAGGATCCCAATGGATGAGCACCTTGGGCGCATTCTCCTACAACCTTGTAAAACTATGGCTGCAATTTTCACAAAATGGAAAAACATATACCCTCAAGGGTATCAAGGCTGGCCCTATACAAATTATTAGTTCCAATCGCATGGAGAAGTTGTTGAAAAAGTCCTCCCATGGGGTCATTGCACAAATATTTTCAATTCAGCCACCCACTTCTACAGCAGATCCAATTCCAGCAGATTTACAATTTGTTCTAACCAAGCACAATGGCGTCTTTTCAGAACCAACTACACTGCCACCTCGTCGCTCTCATGACCATGCTATTCCACTACTTCTGAGTAGTTCACCACCGAACATCAGACCGTACCGGTATCCTCATGCTCTCAAGTCAAAAATCGAGAAGATGGTACGAGAATTGCTCAAGGCGAGTGTCATTCCACCCAGTACCAGTCCCTATTCTTCTCAAGTTTTGCTAGTTCGTAAGAATTATGGCTCGTGGCGATTGTGCATAGACTACCATGAGCTCAATAAGATTACCATCAAGGATAAATTTCTCATTCCATTAGTGGATGAATTGCTGGATAAATTACATGGAGCTATGTACTTCTCCAAGTTGGACCTTCGTTTGGGGTACCATCAAATCAAGCTCAAGGACGAGGATATTCCAAAAACTAATTTCTGTACTCATGAAAGTCACTATGAGTTCTTGGTAATGCCATTTGGTTTGAAAAATGCACCATCCACATTTCAAAGCCTTATGAACATCTTTCGTCCCTTCATGCAGAAGTTCATCCTGGTTTTCTTTGATGATATATTGGTTTATAGCCGCTCGTGGGAAGAACACCTTATCCATGTGGATCAAACATTACAGTTATTGGCCCAACATCAACTTTTTGCTAAGTGGTCTAAGTGCTCCTTTGGTTTGACTGAAGTGGAGTATTTATGACACATTGTTTCTAAATATGGTGTCAAGGTCGACCTTATGAAGATTCAGGCAGTTCAGGACTGGGCAAAACCCCGCACTCTCAAAGGACTTCAGGGATTCTTAGGACTTACAGGTTATTACAGGAAATTTGTTCATAATTATGGGAAGATAGCAACTCCCCTCACATCTATGTTAAAGGAATATTTCACTTGGACAGGACCCATTGATCAAGCCTTTCTTGAATTAAAGCATGCCATGACCACCACACCTGTTCTAGCCATGCCATATTTCTCTAAACCATTCGTCATTGAAAGTGACGCTTCTAGTCACAATATTGGGGTAGTATTGATGCAATAAGAGAGACCCTTGGCCTTCACCAGTAAGCCACTCTCTGAGCGTAATTTGGGAAAATCTACATATGCCAAGGAGATGTTGGTCATCTTACATGTTGTCACCCATTGGAGACCATATCTCATTGGGCATCAGTTCTCCATTAAAACAGACCATCAGATTCTCAAATATTTCTTAGAACAACGGGTTGCTACCCCAAAACAACAAAAATGGGTTTCTAAACTCATAGGCTATGATTATGATATCACCTATAAGAAGGGCAAAGAAAATATTGTGGTTGATGCTCTCTCTTGCCAATTTGAGGCCCTCAAGTATGATATGTGCTATCTCTGCACTTGTCCCCCAATGGATAGATTCCTTACGACAGGAGGTACTTCAAGATGCATACCTGCAAGCTTTGATGGCTTCACTTCAAGCTGATCCGACTTCATCCCCAGGCTACAATTGGGATGGCCAGGATTTGCGTTATCACTAATGCCTTGTTATTCCTCGTGCCTCGCCACTCCGTGACCTCTTCATGAAGTAACTACACACTACTCCCTCTACAGGTCATTCTAGATTTCTCAAAACGTATGAATGCCTCAAGCGCACATTCTTCTATAAAGGGATGAAACAGGACATTCGTGACTTTGTGGTAGCTTGTGATACCTGCCAACAGATGAAAGGTGAAACAGTTCGTTCTTCGGGTACTCTTCAACCCTTGCCCATTCCAGATCAGGTCTGGACTGATATTTCTATGGCTTTTATCAAAGGGTTACCTAAATAGGGCGGTAATTCTGTTATTCTCGTGGTAGTGGATTGCCAAATCGATGGGCATACTCATTTTTGTCCTCTTGCCCATCCTTACATAGCCTCCATCATTGCCCAAATCTTCCTCGATTCCATTTTTGCCTTCATGGTATGCCCACCTCCATTGTGTCCGATAGAGACCCAACCTTCACTAGTCACTTCTGGCAAGAGTTTTTTAAGTTGCAGGGAATGAAGCTCAAAATGAGTTCAGCCTATCATCTGCAAACGAATGGTCAAACTGAGATTGTCAACAAATGTTTGGAGACCTATCTTTGTTGCTTTGCATTAGATCATCCTTCTCAATGGGCGAAGTGGCTTCCTTTGGCCGAATGGTGGTACAACACGTCCTATCATACAGCTATCAAACTCACTCCTTTTGAGGCTGTTTATGGGCGCCCTCCACCCAACACCTTCTTCATACATTCTAGGCAGCTCCAGGGTCCAGGCAGTCGATATTACTCTCTTCCAGCAAACCGATGTCCTTCACCAGCTAAAGCATAATTTGGACATGGCCCAGAACTGGATGCGACAACAGGATGACCAGCATCGATCCGAGCATAGCTTTGATGTGGGTGATATGGTTTTCCTTTGCTTGCAGCCGTACAAACAGTCATCCCTCCAACTCCGTCGGTGCTAGAAACTTGCTACAAAATTCTATGGGCCTTACCAAGTCCTACAGCAGATTGGTTCCACTGCTTACAAATTGGCTCTTCCGCCCACCTCCAAGCTCCATCCTATTTTCCATGTTTCGTCTCTCAAGAAAGTTGTGGGTACACAAGCAAAGGTTCAATCAGCATTACCAAAATTGGATGAGGAAGGGTCCATCTTACTCGAACCAGAACAGTCGTTGGATTGCCGCACCCGCACTCTCCATAATCGTACCATCACAAAAGTCCTTGTCGAGTGGCATGGGCTCCAGCCAGAAGATGCTACATGGGAGTCTCTTCATCAACTCCAACACCTGTTTCCTCAATTTCAGCTTTGAGGACAAAGCTTTTCGAAGTGGAAGGACATGTTAGGATCCTATCCTAACACCATGTAATTCTCATTTACCTATGTAATAACCCACTTCCAACATGGGGATCCTATTTTAATGTTATTATGCAATACTTAGTAATGTAGGTGGCAATAAAGGTACCTCGCCAAGTGGTACCATCTCATGTAACCATTTCTATCAATATTGTAACCGATATAGTAAGATACCTCGCAAAGTGGTACCATTTCATGTAACCGTTTTTATCAATATTGTAATCGCCATTTGGTGGGAGATTCTAGCTCGAGTGGCATTTTGCATGTAAGCCACCTCTTGAGAATTTAGGTAGGGTTGCATGTAGTTTTCCTTTAAAAATATATGAAGCCATGTATAAGATTATCCTTTTGCAAGCTAATAAAATATTGAAGGAGGTTGCCCCCTCGAAGAGGCCCACGATTCAGTGTTACTGTGAGATTGTTTCATTTATGTAATTGGTTTCTACATAGTGATATTGAGTTATTTGATATATGTGAGTTATTTTTCAGTATTTTGTGTGAGTGTGCTTTATTTTAATAGTAGGATCCTAACAGGTGCTAGGATAAGCTACCCATTATAGAGGAGTTGGAGAGGGAAAAGAAGAGGCAAAAACAGTTAGACCAATAGTGGCAGCAAATGGAACAACAACTACAACCTCAGCCATAACCCCAATTGTAGAGACAATTGGTGAGGATCATACCTCTTGAAGGACCATATTAGATTATAGTAGTTAGTACAAATTGTAGGTAAAGTGAAGGTATTGCACGCATTATACCAAACCAACATTACAAACTCAAGGACAAACTTATGTCGCTATGCAATCTAGTGAACACAAGTCACTCAAGGAAATTTGGAGGCCACCTTGAGCCAACTTGCATAAAGAGGTAACTTAGGCACTGTTGTTAGTACTAAGAGAGAGGATTCATAAGAGGCTATACAAAAACAGTAGTTGCATCAACTAAAAGCAATGCAAGAGACAATGGTAGTAGAGGAGTTGACACAATAAAGAAAATGAGAGGAAGTAGTACAACCAAAGCCATTTATGGTAGATGAGGATGTAAAGGTTGCTTTGGAGGCAATGGACACTTCATCTCTAGTTGAGTTTGAGAGGTTGTAGGGATTTGATCTAGGGACATCTAGATTGTACAAAGGAGTTTCAATGGACACACCAAGTTTCTAACAGGAGAGTTTTGCCACCACCCTACTATAGCAATTTGTAAAAGAAGCAGAGCAATTTAGCTTTCCTCCTATAGATGATGATGAATATATTGAAATTGCATCTACCTCTTTTGGTGTAGCAGAAAGAAAAGAACAATATATTAGAGAATGAATTATGGCAGAAGAACCAAAGTATTCAAGCGATAATGGGAGTCGAAGTTATACCTGATGTAGAGAAGCAACTAGATATATAGTCACAGCTACATATACAAGAGAAAGGTAAGGTTGACAAGGAACCATAGGAGGATTTGGTGGGGAGGAAAAGGAGGAAACCACCATGGACGATGATGATCCTAGGGCAAATAATGACACGAGCGAGAACTTACTAATTGAAGTGTCAAATTTGAGACAACCCCCGATCTATGGCATCAAGATCAATGAACGGATGGAAAAATTCCTTAATAAATTAAGTGGAGTGATTGATAGGGTGCGCAGTGACTATCGAAACAATGCCTTTCAAGAATAAGGACCTATGGTAGTTGAGGATAGATGTAAAGCTACACAAATTGATCAGTTGGTCCTAGGACGAGGAACAAATGCAATTCAATGAAATTTTTTGAGTTTAGCCATGGGAGCTTGGTGCAACTAGTAGTATGCAGATGATGATTGGTATAACAAAGCCACTAGGTATAATGGAGATACTACAGGAAACAATTTTTTCCATGCATCCATGCCAAGTATATGTCAATGATAGATTTAATGTTTATTTTGAATCTAAGGTCATGAAGAAAATCAAACTGGCACCGAAGTTAGAACCTATATATGCCAGGATGAACATTTTGGCCTATTTGATACAATGGTTAGCAGTTGGACTAGAGACGTTCCATGAGATGACAAAATAGCCTAAAGTTACAGAATGAATAACAGTCCATCTAGTTGACAAAAGTGGAAGATCAACTTTGGCAAGTGCAATAGGAAGTTGAAGGACTAGCACGATTGCAATAGGAAGTGGACAAGCTAAAGAAGGAACAAGAGGAAAAAAATGAACTGATTGGATTGTTTAATTCTAAATGTGTAGTATAAGAACAGGCTCTTGAAGCCAAAGTTCAAGAAGTAGCCCATTATGATCAATTAATAGTAGAAAAAGATCAGCTACTTGCAAAATTGCAGAAGTGGGAAGCAATGTTGCATGCTAGGATCATAGAAATTGAGAAGTCATAGCATTATGGCTTATAGGGGCAAGATATAGAGCCTATGCAAATTGCTTGATGAAGGAAATCAATGCCTTGAAGATGCAAGTACAAGAGTTGGGAGTTGCACCCATTCAGATTCAATCCACTCCATAGTCGCAGCAGAGTCAAAGCCCTCATTCACAACAATCCTTGACAAGGACATCAACCAGTCTAAATGGAATAGCAGGTGTAGCAGCTAGTTCTAACATGGCGCCATATTGAATGTAAATAAGAGCATATAGAGAAGAGTAAGAAAATACAGTTTTGATTGTATATAAAGTTTTAATTTTGTAGATTGTAGGTTGTGTTTGTCAAAATGATTATTAGACATTATTAATGTGCAAGTAATTAGAATATCATACAATTCGGATGTATTGTAATAGATGTCATTTAAGGGTAATTAGGGATAAGGTACAACAAAGTTGCAGAAATTAGCAATTGCCTCCCCTTCCCAAGAGTAGTAAAAATAGAACCTTACATTTTTTAATGGTATCTATATATCTGCATCTAGGAGCATATCTATATTGTGTAAGCATAAGCATTTGCATGTTTTTGTGAGCATCTGTAGTGAAGAATAATGTTGTTGTACATGATTGTATATTTTTTTTCATAATTAATACAAATGACAATGTGCAGTCCCGTTCTATTTCATGTTCGAATTTTTTTTCTTGTATTATGATGAATGCTCTTTACTATTAACATTTTCTATCAATTACTCTTCTATGTTCCTTCAAACGTAGAATATCATTGTTGTGCTACAACATTTGTGATAATGCATAAATAGCAAAGTGTTTGTAATAATCAAATGAAATGGAGTATTTTTAATATTTTCATTTATATGGGTAGTTTGATGGTAGTCGCATAGTTAACCAACTAATTCCATTGTACCTATAAGTATGCATCTATGTGAGAGAGGCAAGAGAGAGTGCTTCTTGTTATTGGCTGAAGTATATTGTTGGGAAGAGTGCTTCTTATTAGATCGTTCATCAAAGTATGATATAGTGTATGAAACGTGTGTAGTGTATCTATTTGTATATGTAAGTTATTCTCATTGTGTACTTGTATAAATATAAACAGTGATGAAATTGTATTATAGTCCATTGTATTCCATTTTTACAATGAACATTGTAGGTAAATCTCACCCCTTACTTGCACTCACACCCTCCTATATTGTTGAGGTTCGCCCATGGGATTGGAAACTTGGATCATGATTAAGAAAGGTATTAATTAATAACTATCACTTAAATTGTGAATATTAAGAATATAATTAAATAACAAATTATTAGCTAAGTTGTATTACCAAATTGAAGATAAAAAACTATCCTTTATTTGATTTATTTGCCAAGTCATACAACAACAAAAAAAACATAAATTACTAATTATGCCTTAAATGATGGCAATCAAATAAGAAAGCAATGTATTAATTAATAGTCATCTCTTAAGTTGTGAATATTAAGATTATATTTAAATAACAACTTGTTAGCTAAGTTGTATTGCATTGAAAATCAAGAACTATCCTTTATTTGCCAAGGTATATAGCAACAAAAAACAAAAAATAAAATGCCATAAAATTCTAATATAGGCCTTAATTGGTGGTAATCAAATATTATATTATTCATTGGTTAAAAAAAATGAGGGTTTAGTCCATTTTTCACAACAAAAATCTAATAAATTATTCCATGGATTTAAATAGTGTAATATAAAGTTGTTATCTTTATTTAAATAAATTCATTCTTAAATAAAAAAACTTACAATTTTTTATGACATGTTTAGTTTAATCACAAGTTGAAATATTGTTCACAAAAATATTTTTTTGAATAGGTTATATGTGGCTTCTATTGGGGGCCACTCCCATCAAAAACCAGAATATTACATTTGTTGTAGCAAACATTTTTATCATTATTTTTTCTTTTCTTTTTTCTCTTAAATATATTCTTCAACTTTCTCAAAGTGCTATGTTTCCACAATCAACTCCTTGACATCATTTTGATTGACATAAAATCTCACTTGGCCAGTTGTCTTCTAAAATTTGAATTTCATGGGGATGTAGATCAAACCATAATTCGCTAATTTATCTGCTACTCGATTTCCTTCTCTATAAATATGCTCACACTCCCAGGAGATTGCCTC
Source organism: Wollemia nobilis (assembly GCA_028583015.1). NCBI lineage: Eukaryota > Viridiplantae > Streptophyta > Pinopsida > Araucariales > Araucariaceae > Wollemia > Wollemia nobilis. The sequence goes on from JAQPPZ010000028.1 coordinate 7,528,699, forward strand.
TAGTAATAGATGATGAACATCAACAATAATATTATTTTTTATCCAGTCTCCACATCCATTTTTGTTAATAGCATTGATGATAATTTGCGAGTCCCCCTCAATTGAAATATATTTCCATCCTTTTTCTGCTGCAATTTTAATCCCAGTAAGAAGTGCCCTAGCCTTTGCATAGTTGTTAGTTGAAGTTCCATATGATTCTGAATAAGTGAGGAGAATTTTGCCTTCACTATTTCTAAAAACACCACCTCCACCAACTTTTCTTGGATTTCCTTTAGAAGCACCATCAAAATTAATTTTGATAAAACCCAATTTCTGGACATTTCCATTTTACCATAGATCGAAGTAGATCCTTTGTTTTAATTTCGTTGTCGCAGATGACTCTTCCATGTATGTTCAAATCTTGTAGTCAAATTATTAGAACTTATTTTTCTGCAATTGAGACTTCCCATGATGAGCACCATATTTGTAGACATTTTGCAAGAGAGGCACTGATACGGTTCCAAACTTGGGAATGATTTTGATATTTATTATTAAAATTTCCTTTTTTCCTTTCAAGCCATAAATTCCAATAAATAATGGCAAGGACAATCCTCCAAAGAATACATAATGCTTTAGCTTTGAAATAATTTATCCAACATTTTATCAACTCTTTCAATGTTGATGGAGATACCCAATATAATTTCATATTTTTTTAAAAGTAACCCCAAATGGTGTGAGCAAACGGACAATGAAGGAGTAAATGGTCTGATGTTCCTAAATCCTTCTCACACAAGGCGCATCTGAAGGTTCCATAATATCTTCTTCTTTGTAGACTCTCTCCTGAAATAATCTTACTTTGAACTGCTAACCAAAGAAATGTTGAGGCCTTAGGGAAAGCCTCTAATGACCAAACATTCTTCCAAGGAAAATCTTTGGGAGAAGGAAATTTTGATTGTTCTAAATTATCATATCCCAAATTTATCGAGTATCTACCATTCTTTGATAAGTTCCAAACCATATCATATTTTCGTGTAAAATTTGGCAAATAAAACTCTAGAAGCATATTTTGAAGTTCATATGCAATTTGTTTTTGTTCCTCTCCTTCAACCAGATCACTAAAAGAAATCCATGATCTGGAGTTTTTGTTCATAATAATATAATTTTTTACTTTTGGACCTTTACATGCTAGGCATGCTTGAGCCAATGGTTTCCATTTTGAGTCTGAGATGAGAGGATAAGGCTTCAACTAAGCCTCAGACCAAAAAATTGCATAACTCCCCTCATTGACTGACCATATAATATGTTTCTTTATCAATTGCAAACTCTCTGATATGAAGTTCCATGTTGATGATCCTTTGGGTAGAGTTATTTTTCTAAACAATTTCATTGTATCAAGAGAACCTATATATTTTTGAAGTAATATTTTTGCCCAATTCTTTCCTTGATCTCTGAATAATCTCCACCCAAGATTTGCTCCTAATGACAAATTCATAACTTTGCAATTTCGCAAGCCTATTCCTCCAATATTCTTTCCTCTGCAAACCCTTTTCCACTTACAAAGAGGAAACCTAAATTTTTCCTCACAACCTTTCCATAGAAATTCTCTTTGAATTTTATCAATTTTTGATGCAATACCTGTTGGCAGTCTTGAAACTAACATCATATAAATAGGAAAGGATTGCAACGTAGTCTTTATGAGTTGTAGCCTTCCTACCATGGTTAAGAACTTACCTTTCCAACCTGCAAATGAAGCTTTCATTCTATCCAAAAAAGAGATCCAAAGCTCCTTTTTATTTCCTTTATCAGACAAAGGAATACCCAAGTAGATTGATGGAAATTTTTCAATTTTAAACCCCAAAATATTCACAATAATTTGTTGTAAATCTAGGGTAGTATTAATGAAAAAATCCTGGATTTTGAAGTATTTACCAACTCGTCCAATAGACCTTCTCATAACATGACAATATTGATTTAAACTCCATGGCCTCACCGACCGAGGGATGACCCAAAAGAAAAGTATCATCAACAAATTGGAGATGAGATTCAAAGGGACCATTTTTTGCAACTTGAATACCCTTGATTTTTCCTTCCATTTTTGCCTTTGAAAATGCTCTCCCTAATGCTTTCGCCGGAATAATGAATAGATAAGGAGAAAGAGGATCACCTTGACGAAGTCCACAAGATGACTTGAAGTACCCAACGGGAGAACCATTGATCAAAACAGAAAATTTTGTAATGCTATAACAACATTTAATCCACTCACACCAACTATAATCAAAGCCAAACTTTCTGAGAACAGCATGTAAAAAATTCCATGAAACCCTATCATATGCTTTGTTCATATCTAATTTTAAAAAGCATACCTAGTTTTTTCATGGAATGAAAAGAATGTATGGTCTCTTGTGCAATAATTATACCATCAAGAATTTTTTTACCCTGAACAAAGCCACCTTGTTCCTCTGAGATAATACACCCTAGAATGCCCTTCAACCTGTTTTCCATAATTTTTGAAATGATCTTGTAAATCATATTACAAAGGCTTATTGGATGAAAATTATCAAAATATTTTGTGTCACCCTTCTTGGGAACCAAGGTAATAAAAGTAGCATTGATCTCACTTATTATAGCCTTCCTTTTTCGGGCCTCTTCCACTGCATCTAACATATCACTCTTCAATAAATCCCAAAAAAATTGAAATAAAATTGCAAGAAATTCATCGGGGCTAGGTGCCTTGTTAGGATGGAAAGAGAAAATTGCTTCATGGAGCTCCTCCATAGATATATTCTTCCTCAAGATTTCATTTTGTCTCTGAGTGATAATTGATGGAATATTCTGTAGAAGTTTTTCTTGTGCCTCCTTATCTTGCCTAGAATCTGACAAAATATTTTTGAAATAATTTATTGCTTCCTTCCTTATATCTTCTTCATCCTCAATATATCTTCCATATGGAGTTATAATATTTTTGATATGACAAACAGAAAATTTTGTTTTTGTTGTAGCATGAAAAAACTTTGTATTTCTATCTCCTTCCTTGAGCCATTTCTCTCTAGATTTTTGGAACCAATATGACTCATTTTTCAATGCATTATGATAATCATAAAGTAATTTTTTTTCTTTCACATAAGAATCCTGCTCCATTCCATTAATTTCTACTATCTCTTGTAAATTTTGGAGTTTGGATTCAATTTCTTTTTTTTCTTTAAAAATGTTACCAAAAGATTTGGCATTCCATATCTTCATTTGCACCTTTACATGTTTCAACTTTTGAACAAACCTGTACATACATGATCCTTCAAATTTTGATTCATCCCACCATAACATAACCATCTAGAAAAAATCAAGGTCTTGGAACCACATAGACTGGAAGCGAAATGGCTTTGGATGAACATTGTTAGGTGACTAACAAGTCAAAAGAATGGGTTTGTGATCTGATCCTGCTCACAATAAAATATCCGAAGAGATTGTATACTTTGTTTGCAACCAATTATTGGATAACAAGAATCTATCCAGTCTTTCTGCTATATGATTTTTCCCAATACGTATGTTATCCCATGTGTATTGAAAGCTTGAGGGACTAACATACCAAAGGTCATTTGAATTGACAAATGAAGAAAAATCTTGCATTGATTTAGACCATCCTAGAATGTCACCCTTCTTTTCCAAAGAAGATATAACAATATTAAAATCACCCCCAATAATCCATAGATCACAATGAATCATCATTGTATTTTACAAAAATATACTAAGGTCCTTCCAACATCTTTCACGTGGAGTAACTATAGTTGGAGCATATACATTTATAACCCAACTATGATGTTTTCCTCTTTATTGCAAAATAATCCAACAACCCAACTACTTTTTGCTTCTAATAGTACTCCAACCCATTTGCATTTGTCCCATATTATTGCAATACCGCCTTAAGCTCCTGTAGAAGAAACTGCTAAACAATCACCAGTCTTCCAAATCTTCTTAAAAGCCTCCTTACATTCCTCACTGCTTAATTTTGTTTCTTGTATTAAAATAAACTCAGGTCTATAACAACCTAGTAATTCCTTAATAACTCTTTTTTTAGGGGTTTTATTCATACCCCTAATATTCCATGATATCATTTTCATCATTAATACTTATTATTTTTGTTAGTGGGCTTAGCCCCACTTCTTGTTAACACCTGTGATATTTTTGTTTGGCTTCCCAAACCAATATCCTTCTAAGTTTCTTTTTCTCTTAGATTGTGGTTTGATGGTCTTCCTCTCCTCCTTCCATTCTTGCCAACACTCTCATCTTCATCAATCTCTTCCATTTTTTCATATTGTTCAAAATGATACTTATCTTCTAAAGGTTTATGTTGCCTTAAAGAGCCTAAAGTGCAAGGAATAGCCTCATTAGCATTTCCTTATTTATGTTGCCCTAAAAGATGATCCTCCATAGTCATCGCTTTCTTATGTTGGCCTGAAAACCCTAAATTTCGTTGGATATCCTTCATAAGATTTTCTTTAATATACTGCTCTTGAAAACCTAAAGTGCAAGGAACACACTCCATATTACTTTCATTTATATTGGAAGGAGAAGATTTTAAGCTACTTGAGGATAGTAAAGGTGATTTACATGGATTAAGCTTGACCTCCTTCTCATTATTTGATTTAAGATTCATCTCCCCATTTTCCTTTGTATTAGAATTTGCCTTTCCCTCTTCCTTCGCACCTTGAGCTCCTATATTTGAACTTGCGCAATGTACTTCCTCATCTTCCATACCATTTTTTTTCTTCTAATGGTTGATTCGAGTGAACTGTAATAGCCTTTTCCATTTGATGATGTAGAGAGACTTTTCTTGCCACTTTCTTAGGAGTGGAAAATCCTGATTTGACCTAGCTTCTCCTACGTTCACAAAATATTAAAGTGAAATACCAATTGAATAACTACTCGTGGTTGAGGAATTATAATACATCCCATACTCTCTACCATCTTCAAAGACAACAAATTCTTCTTGACTTTGATTAAATTATGTGAAACGAACTTTGAGAGTGTATGATTAAAAATTTAAAAAAAAATTGCTTTTACTTAATAAACATCTATAAAAATATCAAATGGCATTAATTCAATTGGTTAAATTCCTCAACATTTAACGAGGAGACCCAGTTTCAAATCTTGCCAAGTGATACGTGGATAATATCCAAACTTTGTTGTAACACCACTGTGGTCATGATCTAATACAGGTGGGGCTCATTTGTAGTGTCCTACCCCTTTCGAAGACAAAAAAATTGTCACCAAAAGAGCCAGGTTTTGATCTTGGGTTCCAAACTGAAAACTTGAGTGTCTTGTTTCCTGATTTGGGTTATTCAGTGTTTTGTATGTTTGGAGATATGAACATTGAATGTACTAACTCCAATTTACAAATATCATATTAACTCATGAATTTTCAACAAGACATTTTGACAAACATTTGTCATGCATACTCAGAAATAGCAGGGCAGCTCTCAAGAATTGATCACAACTTGAAAACTATCAATCCAAATGCTACCAAATTCGAACACTAGCTTCTTTCAATATAGATAAACAAACCCAATAAAGGAAATTGCATTAAAAGGAGTATACCCGGAATTGTGTGTAATCTCCCCTTTTCTACGCAGTCAGGTGCAGAGCAAATTAGCCTATACACGAGCTCCCGTAGGCTAAGTCGGATGGAGGGGAGCCATTGGAGATATCAAAATCTTTGTCAGTACCCAGAGAGCTATTGATTGATGGTCGTTTGGGCTCATTCGGAGATTTGTTTGATCAAAGTTACTATTTTTAGCCATGTCCGTTTTTAGGGTTTCAGTGGACAACAGACAGTGCAGTGATATTCTTCAGTGAAATGGGTGTCCAAAACCATTCGCGGATTTCAATTCGGATGGGCAGAGGTTGGAAATTTTAATGGTCGAAGATAAAATTAATAAAGTGATTATTTAATTTAATTTTGTAAAGTTAGTGACTTTATTTTATTATAAAATCATTTTATACTTAAAAGGGGCCATTTTAAGTGACGACTTAAAAAGTCGTTAAGCCTAGGCATAAGGGGGTGAATAAATTAAGGAGAAATAAGGTGGAATTAAAAATTGATAAAATTATATTTGCCCACCCTAAAAGTGACCTAACCCTAAGTCGACCTATGGAGGAGATAAAAGGAGGATTTGAGTTCATTTGGAGATATGCGAAGATTATTATTTTTCTCTCTGGTTTTTGGAGGACTCTCTGGCAGAGCCATTTACAGAGATTCTGGAGCTTGTGAGAGACGACAACCTCTTACAGGGACATTGGCTTCGGGGTTGCAAGATTACCCTCAGGTCAATCTAGGCATTTCCACACAGGGATTGCGGTTGGACTTCAGTTTTAAAGACTTCTGGAGTTGGGTTACCACACGGGGTCATTCAGAGATTATACGGGGAATATTTGGAGCTGGGACACCACACGAGTATTCACATCGGAAGGGCTGAGCCTTCATCATCATTTATAGAGTACGGAGCGGCTAGGGTTTCATCAAGCATTTGAGGTATTTGCATTGTAATTTGTGCCCTAGTTTTAATATAAGAATAAAGCAATATTTTCGAGAATTCTGGATTGCTCTGTGTTTGTGATTTTGTATATTAAAAATTCACGAAAAAGGTTAAGAATTGGCAAACCCCTAGAGAACTAGATAGGGAGGGTTATTACAGTGGTATCAGAGCTGGTTTTTTCGCCTGTTGGGTAGTTCGAAGACAAATTTCTGGTTTATCAAGATTGTGAAAGTTGCAGAAATTAGAGGATTTGTGTTCACAAGCAACATTTGGAGAAATTTCAGAGTTTTTACAGCGTAGATAATTTCAAGAATTTTTTTTAGAGACATCGATTAAATTTGCAAAATATATATTCAGAGTGTTGTGCAGTTTGATTTAAGGGCTATTTGTTGGCATTATTATTATTGGGAGTCCGTGTGAGTTTTCCTTTGCTGCCGTCAAAGTTGGATTTTTTACAAAGAGCCGATGATTATTTTTTAGGTGTCGTGTCTCCCTTTGAAATGGTCACGCAACAGTGAGATTATGCAAGTTTAAAGTTGGATTTCGGATTTCACATAATAACATTTGTCCTTGGCATCGTATATTTCATTAGAACATTCAGGAGCCGCAAATGTTATTTTTCTGGCAGAAGCTCATTCAACGACATGGATATTAAGGATTATTAATTGATGACGAAGAGAGGGATTTTGTGGATTGTTTACGAAACAGAGCAACGCCAGTTGAAGGAAACATAACGGCATCGCAATTTTCATTCATACAGCTGCATGTAATAAATATAGATTGTCACGGGATAAATTGGGAATATTTATCATATAAATTCCCTGAGCATCCATTTCCAGCGATTGATAGAGTTATGTAATCTCAGGATTGAAGCTACGGATCTATGAAATTAGATGTATCATTCAACACCCTCAAATCACGGGTCAACATTGTTACCGCTGCAATATAATTTAGACTTTGCCTCCTTGTATATTTGCATATAAATTTCATTATTTGATAAAAATGTCTCTTGTTCTGGTATTATGTATGAAATAAATAATTATATGAGCTGATAGTCAAATGCTTAAGCAAATATCCGAACCTTACTGCTGCAATATAATAAAACCTTGAATAGTAAGGGAAGTATTTGGGAAAAATCTCTATAAGAGATCAGAATTTCTGGAAACAATAGAACAGATTTTATGAGATCACCATCAGCGACAAAGCTGTTTGAAAAATTGAATCTGAGTGCGAGATTGCATGTGTTGGGTTAAATCCAGTAGGGGATATTACAGTTAAGGCTTGTGATCAGTTCAGAGTGCAGAGATGAATAGTAAAATAACATATTGCCCGCGTTCAGGGATGTACAGGCAGTTTCCTACTTTCCTTCCGAAGGTACCTGTGAGGTCACTTGATGATGAGTTCAGTGTGAAAATTGAAAAAGCTCTGAATGAATTTAAGCAAAATTTTATGGCATACCAGAAAAATCTAACAACTTTGTTAGAGCATCCTGAGTGGTTGAGACCACACTCATCAACTGAAGTAAAATCTGGAACAGATGAGCTTGCTGCCCCAGAAAGGTTGAAAAAGCAGTTGACAAAAAAGAAAGTTGATTCTTATGGTTCACAGGTTGCAGGTCTTCCGCGAATCAGCAAGAATCAGCTTAGGAAAGAGCAACGTTGTTTCACATGTCAAGAGGCTTGGACTCTTGGTCACATCTGTGGAAACAACAAACACTGTGACTTGTTGCAGCCAAATCAAGTTGAGGACAGTAGTGAAGTTGAGACCCTTGAGTTTGGAAAAAATGCCTTTTTGCGGGAATCATGCATAACGAGAGAACCAGGATGATTTTAGTGATGATGAAAAAGACAGAACAACAGTTTTGGAAATGCATTCAGAACAATGCAGTGAGGATTGTGAGATTTTTGATATGAGGTATGATGAATCTCCTAGCATCGGTTCATTAATGCATGTTGATGTTTTTCATGATGAAGTTTCTATAAACCCCAAATTTGATGAAAGAATCAATGTTGTTGAGGATGAGTCTCAGCTGAAATCTGAAGTAGACAAAATCAATAGGTTTTTGGAAGGAGATTTTTCCAATGTGATGGAGACTATTACAGATTTAAAAGATGAAGCTGCAATTGATGATGTTTTTCCTCTTGAGCAGAGTGCTGGCCTAGAAAATGAACCTGAGACTATTATAGTTTTGGGAAGTGGAGATGAATTTCCTTTTGAAATAGTTGCTGCCCAAACTTCAAAACATGAAATATGCAAAGTGGATAACATAGAAGAAGCTGATTTTATGAGTCAAGATTTACAAGGCAAATTAGAAAATTTATTACATGAAGCTGATTTTTATCAAATGCTTAGTGAAGATAAGATTGTTGCTGCCTTTACACATTTTGATAACACCTACAAGGTCATTGAAAAACTTTGTTGGAAGGCTCAAATTGAGAAGAGACAGAAGGGTGTTGAAGGAGTAACCTCTATTGTTGAGTTGCGGACAGTCATAGAAGCTTTAGAAAATTTGAAATCAGGTTTCTTGGAGTTACTTACAGGCAGAGATCATTCCATCAAGCTTGCAGAAAGGACTCTTATTACATTGAAGGAAAAAGAAGACAAACATGATTTTTCAGATCATAACACGGTTGAGGTTGTTGCTGATTTTAAATCAGCTTATGATGATATTTCATCTCACCAGGACAGCCATGAAAATTCAATGCATGATGAGTCTAGTGCTGATTTACAAAATTTGAAGGCAGCCTTAGAAACTATGAAGTCAGACTTCATGAGCACTCTTGCGAGACAGAGATCACTATGCCAAGCTTGTTGAAGAGACCCCTAGTGCATACGGGAGCAAAGAAGAAGCTAGTCAGCTAACTGAAGAGCTTGAGCGAGACTAGAAGCTCTTTGTCGGAGGCTCGTCTTTCATTGCATGAGACAGAGTTGAAACTCAATTTTGTTTTAGAATCCACTGAACAACTGAATCAGGAGAGAGCCGGGGAGATTGGGCAGATTGTTGTCGAACTAGATTGCATTCGGGAGGACTATAACTTAACACATTGTCCCATGAGATTAGATTACACAATTTCTGATCAGTGGATTGGTTGTGATAAGCACGAGAGTGATAATAATTTCTCATGGATTGACAATCCGTTGTATGAAATGGATCATGATACATCTTTTGATAATCCTCTTTTTGAGATGAAGAGTGTTGATTCTTTTCCTGTGATAGATCATGAGGATACATTGTTTGAGACAGGGTGTCTATTTCGACATGAGTCTGAGAGTGATTTCATGAGCATTTTCCAGCCTAATCATGATGATCGGGGATTGAGTTCTCTTACCCAGGATCGTATGCTTGCATTGATGAGCATCGAGGGCGATGGTAGGAGCTTTATATGGGTGATAGTTGATCATGGGTATGAGAGATATGTCGTTGTTCGCTTTTTGGGCAGCCATAACATTTACTTGATGGAGGTTGGTCAGCAATTTGGTTGGCATTACATGGAGTATCTTACTTCTTATTTGAACACAGTGCCCTCTCAAGGGGTCAGTTTAATCCGTGAAAGTGCGAAGATAGGCCTGGTTGAGTCACCTATGCATGAGATGTTACTTGGCACAGGGTGCAGTCATAATGGGCATACCAGTTTTGATGGTGAGGCTGAGCTTCCTATTGAGTTGCCAGAGTGGAGTGTGGTTGATCTTTCAGGAATTATACGAGATACATTTACACCCTACTTGGTTGAGTATGATGAGGGACATCATATTTCCAGAGGATATTACATTGACTACAGTAGATTGGGCTACATGGGATTATCTGGGAGATTCCAGGAGTGTGAACGCCGAGTTGAGCTGGTTAGGTGATGACTATGGAGGCACTTCCAGCATTGTGTTTGCAGTAATCTATGACGTTGTTTCCTTCGGTATGTCGTGGTACATGATATTACATCTCAGCTCAGACAGACATGTCAGTGCCAGATTGGAGAGAGATTTCATCATGCTATTGCGGTTGAGACTTCGCCACTTAACCATGTCGAGAGGGTAGTGATGATCAGAGTGGCGCGGCGTCAGCGTGGCGGTTCCTTTTTGAGGTTGCTATGGGATCCAGGGGATTTGATGTGATCTCAGCCGGGATGTAGCATCTGACTGGAGTATGTATACGTATTGCTTGAGGACAAGCAATCTTTGGGAAGGGCGGACTGTAATGTCCCCTTTTCTACGCAGTCGGGTGCAGAGCAGATTAGCCTATACACGAGCTCCCGTAGGCTAAGTCGGATGGAGGGGAGCCATTGGAGATATCAAAATCTTTGTCAGTACCCAGAGAGCTATTGATTGATGGTCGTTTGGGCTCATTCGGAGATTTGTTTGATCAGAGTTACTATTTTTAGCCATGTCCGTTTTTAGGGTTTCAGTGGACAACGAGACAATGCGGTGATATTCTTCGATGAAATGGGTGTCCAAAACCATTCGCGGATTTCAATTCGGATGGGCGGAGGTTGGAAATTTTAATGGTCGAAGATAAAATTAATAAAGTGATTATTTAATTTAATTTTGTAAAGTTAGTGACTTTATTTTATTATAAAATCATTTTATACTTAAAAGGGGCCATTTTAAGTGACGACTTAAAAAGTCGTTAAGCCTAGGCATAAGGGGGTGAATAAATTAAGGAGAAATAAGGTGGAATTAAAAATTGATAAAATTATATTTGCCCACCCTAAAAGTGACCTAACCCTAAGTCGACCTATGGAGGAGATAAAAGGAGGATTTGAGTTCATTTGGAGATATGCGAAGATTATTATTTTTCTCTCTGGTTTTTTGGAGGACTCTCTGGCAGAGCCATTTACAGAGATTCTGGAGCTTGTGAGAGACGACAACCTCTTACAGGGACATTGGCTTCGGGGTTGCAAGATTACCCTCGGGTCAATCTAGACATTTCCACACGGGGATTGCGGTTGGACTTCGAGTTTTAAAGACTTCGGAGTTGGGTTACCACACGGGGTCATTCGAGAGATTATACGGGGAATATTTGGAGCTGGGACACCACACAATATTCACATCAGAAGGGCTGAGCCTTCATCATCATTTATAGAGTACGGAGCAGCTAGGGTTTCATCAGCATTTGAGGTATTTGCATTGTAATTTGTGCCCTAGTTTTAATATAAGAATAAAGCAATATTTTCGAGAATTCTGGATTGCTCTGTGTTTGTGATTTTGTATATTAAAAATTCACGAAAAAGGTTAAGAATTGGCAAACCCCTAGAGAACTAGATAGGGAGGGTTATTACATTGTGAAGGTCTGAAACAAATCTGGAAATGTTCATCAGCACACAGAAATCTTCATTTTTTATCATAAAATCCAATTTACAAACTTCTCCAGCATACAACTTATATTTTTGAATACCCTTTTTGGAGACAATAACAAAGCATGTAATAAATCCTCCAAAGACTAGGCGTTTGGACCTAGGCAAGCAACTCGTCCCCTAAGAAATGTACGACCATGCCGGAGCAGGTATGGCTGCTAATAAACACTACAAAAATCCAATGAAAGTCTCCAAAACCTGCAGAAAAGGTGGTGGCTAGGTCTGTAGTTGCAAGTAGATCTCAAAATTCGACAAACCATTGCTGAGTGTGCATCCAAATTGCTCTATTTTGGCCCTAGTGGGTACGGCCAGCTGAAGGAGTGAAATGCAAATGAAATGGAATTGTTGTTAACTTCAAACCCTGTCCAATCTGCTCAACAATATCTGAAAATATCACCTTTATCAGCTCAATTGCATCCACTGAGTATGGACGTTCATTAACCAATCTAAAGGTATCTTTCAACCTCAAGATATGGTGTCCTTGTATGTGATTTTCGTCACAATACAAGCTTGGAATGACTGAAATCTTGGAACCTGCAAGTCTCACACAATAAGCTTCAAAAATAATAGTCAAAGATGTCACAATCAACTCTTCAATGCCACTTTTATCCTTTCCCAAAGCTGGTTGATCCATTCACTTCTTGACTGTGGGATAATTTGCCTTTCCAAATGCTACATTGCACTTAAGGCATTTTTTTTACCATAAATTGTAGTATATTTCACTTATTACTTTCCAAGGAGACCATACCACTTTTATGACATTAGAAATATGAACTTTATAAAATCCCCTTTAATTCAAGTGGTTACATGACCCCTTTTAAGATTAAATTAATGCCCAACATTATAAAGTCATTATAATTTAATTTAATACATTAATAACCTTCAAGCATTAAAATAATCAGTCTCTGAATGTCAAATCCTAGATATGAAAATGTAAACGGATACCCATTTCGCTGAACTACTCATCCGTAACATCCATTTCCTACCATTCAACCCCGTGACTAACTTACTAAAAATAGTAAGTCTTTGTATTCCTAGTTTTGGAAGACCAAAATCACTCAACCGAAGGGATATCTGGATACCCAATAAGGCGAAGAATATTATTACACCTTTCGCTCATCCAGAAACCCTAATCTCTAACTTACTAAAAATAGTAAGGCCATCATCCAAACTCAGGTAGACTCCCAGAAACTGGCATCTGAAATCTGACCAAATCTCGATGCAGGCTAAACATCTCTTGAATGCATCAATGCAACGGCCTCGCCAAGAAAGGGACATTACAGTCCTCCCTCCTCAAGATTTCTTGTCCTCAAGCAATCCAAACTCATCACGCAACAATCTCAAAAACAACTGCCATATGATTCCTAGATCCCAGATGAACCGAAGAGCTCCATATCTCCAACTGAGATAAATCCTGCACTGCAGACCCTTTGCAAGTGTCATATCGTGTAGTCCTCTATCCAGAAGTGCAATCAGTCTCTGAAACAGTTCAACCAACTTACAAGTAAACTGCTCTCCACAATCCTGGTCAAGCTCTGTCACCACACTGAAACCGAGCATATCCTCTAAGTCCCAAATCAACATCCTGTTAGAACTAACGCGCTGACGCTGCGCCACTCTGATCAAAACCAGAAGCTCATAGTAACACAACCACACACACCTCATCTGTATTCCTAGAATGACAACACCCCAAACTAGACTGAAAAACCGATGTGAGAGGACAAGTAAATCAAGGATGGTAAGTTGAGGAGATGCTGGAATCAACCCCCCAACAACTCCCAACAACCAAAGTAACCGATCCCTGACCAAAAAATCTCTTCAATATTTTTGTTGACTTAAGATTGGAGTTAATCGGTTGCTAATCCACAATCGAACAATAATGACCCATCTGGGAGTCTGAACTAACTCCCGCCACCAAATAGCCAACGGAAGTGACATCAAGGCACGATCTCCACAAATCATTGACCTCCATGGGCACACACCTCCCGGATCCCATGGGCCAAAGAATATCCTAGCAGTCATGTCAACTACCAACTCGGTGAAACAACAACTAAACCATTGACAACTACCTAGATCCCAAATCCATATGTGGTCCCCTGCCATATCGCCTGAACCAAGGAAAAATCCAAGATCTAGCACCGAAATATCATAACTGCATACAAGCGAAGAGTTGTTCAGCCATAACTCTGTCTCTGCATTACATCCATCATGCTGAACCAAACAATCATCCCAGCAATGAATCACCTTACCCTCTAATGAAGAAGGCATGTCATACCGCAATGAAGTATACAACCTGCTATAACCATCTTTCAACCCACCACTATGTGTCATCCGAAAAAAGGTCCACTCATCTACATATGGGCTGAAATCAAAATGACTAGCATACCTCACTATACAATCCATATGAACCTAACCAACTGAACCCCTGTGAAGCTCCAAAGAATCCCCTGAAGTATGGCTCGCATCATCATCCTCGGGATCAGAATCAGGTAATGTACCATCATCTACTGCACCAAATGAGGAAGTAGCATCCATTAAAGAAAGCATATCATCACTCCGCTTATGCTCATACTAATCGACTTGAGTGAATGCGGAATCATTATTATTAATCAATCCTTCCTCACATCCAATCTCATGTATCCTCTCAATCAACTGCTTAACCACCATAGTATCCGAATTAGTATCTGAATCATGTGAAGTGGATGCAACAAATGACTGACTTTTCGTTGTGAAAAGGGAGTGATGAGCTAAACTCAACTCAAGACAAAGCTCATCAATCTCCTCATATTTCCGAGTGAGCTCTCGGATTTGCTCTGCAAACCGCATAACCCGACCCTTATCAGATAATAGCCTCAAGTAATTTGATTTGATTATCTCTAATGCTCACTTGATGGCCTGCAAATCTGTAGCAGTAGCTCCAACTGTCAACTGGTGTCGTCTCTCTCCAAGCTGGGTTGTCTGATAAAGGCATTCAACAAACTCGTGTGTTATTCAAATGTGTCAATGTGTGGACAACTCTGCTCATCTCGTAACTTTGTATGTGATCGTGCAATGAATTGGAATCATCAACACAAAATAAACTCTCGGGTGTATCCTCCAATGCACAATGATCAATCTTAGGCCCTTTCACTGCACTGCACTAACCAACCTCATACTCTGAAGTGATGACAGAACCATGTTCATCCTCTGAATAACCAACTACATCAACAATTGAATCCTCAACCACAAGATCAGTGTGCTCATCAATACACACCTCTCCAATATCCAACACACAATATGAAGTGACCTCATCCTCATCAATTACTACTGTTGTTTTGTTTTCCCCATCAATACAAGAATCAACTTGAACCTCGGTTATGCATGAAACATTCTCTAAATTTTTAAACTCTTTGTTGTCCTCTTCGCTATCCACAACTATGCTTGGCTGCAATGAGTCGTTTCCCTTTGTCCATGTTTTCATTCCAACTGCTAATGGAGGCTTCAACCACTTAGGATGATGTTCTATTATTGTTGTAAAAAACTCATTTTGTTCTTAAAATTTTTGCATCAGCTCTATCATGAGTTCCTGGATAGTAGCCATTACCAACACACTACTGCAACTTTGTAACCCTCAAGTTGGCGGGATAAGGCTGAGCTACGATACCATCTGTAGTGTCCTACCCCTTTCGAAGACAAAAAAATTGTCACCAAAAGAGCCAGGTTTTGATCTTGGGTTCCAAACTGAAAACTTGAGTGTCTTGTTTGTTGATTTGGGTTATTCAGTGTTTTGTATGTTTGGAGATCATATGAACATCCAATGTACTAACTTCAATTTTCAAATATCATATTAACTCATGAATTTTCAACAAGACATTTTGACAAACATTTGTCATGCATACTCATAAATAACAGGGCAGCTCTCAAGAATTGATCACAACTTGAAAACTATCAATCCAAATGCTACCAAATTCGAATACTAGCTTCTTCCAATATAGATAAACAAACCCAATAAAGGAAATTGCATTAAAAGGAGTATACCCGAAATTGTGAAGGTCTGATACAAATCTGGAAATGTTCATCAGCACACAAAAATCTTCATTTTTTTAATCATAAAATCCAATTTACAAACTTCTTCAACATACAACTTATATTTTTGAATACCCTTTTTGGAGACAATAACAAAGCATGTAATAAATCCTCCAAAGACTAGGCGTTTGGACCTAGGCAAGCAACTCGCCCCCAAGAAATGTACGGCCATGCCAAGAGCAGGTACGACTGCTAATAAACACTACAAAAATCCAATGAAAGTCTCCAAAACCTGCAAAAAAGGTGGCGGCTAGGTCTGTAGTTGCAAGTAGATCTCAAACTTCGACAAACCATTACTGAGTGTGCATCCAAATCGTTCTATTTTGGCCCTAGATGGTACAGCCAGCTGAAGGAGTGAAGTGCAAATGAAATGGAATTGTTGTTAACTTCAAACCCTCTCCAATCTACTCAACAATATTTGAAAATATCACCTTTATCAGCTCAATTGTATCCACTGAGTATGGATGTTCATTAACCAATCTAAAGGTATCTTTCAACCTCAAGATATGATGTCCTTGTATGTGATTTTCGTCACAATACAAGCCTGGAATGACTGAAATCTTGCAACATGCAAGTCTCACACAATAAGCTTCAAGAATACTAGTCAAAGATGTCACAATCAACTCTTCAATGCCATTTTTATCCTTTCCCAAAGCTGGTTGATCCATTCACTTCTTGAATGTGGGATAATTTGTCTTTCCAAATGCTACGTTGCACCTTGAAGACATTCTTTTTACCATAAATTGTAATATATTTCACTTATTACTTTCCAAGGAGACCATACCACTTTTATGACATTAGAAATATGAACTTTATAAAATCCCCTTTAATTCAAGTGGTTACATGACCCCTTTTAAGATTAAATTAATGCCCAACATTATAAAGTCATTATAATTTAATTTAATACATTAATAACCTTCGGGCATTAAAATAATCAGTCTTTGAATGTCAGATCCTAGATATGAAAATGGAAACGGATACCCATTTCGCCGAACTACTCATCCGTAACATCCGTTTCCTGCCATTCAACCCCGTGACTAACTTACTAAAAATAGTAAGTCTTTGTACTCCTAGCTCTAGAAGACCAAAATCACTCAACCGAAGGGATATCTGGATACCCAATAAGGCGAAGAATATTATTACACCTTTCGCTCAACCAGAAACCCTAATCGCTGACTTACTAAAAATAGTAAGTCCATCATCCAAACTCAAGTAGTCTCCCAGAAACTGGCATCTGAAATCTGACCAAATCCCGATGCAGGCTAAACATCTCCTGAATGCATCAACGCAACGGCCTCGCCAAGAAAGGGACATTACATCGTTTCAATCCCAGATAACCAATTGAAAAAAAAATAAACATCTATAACAATTAAGGTGTAAGCTTAATGCATTGGTAAGGGCTTTGGCCTCTCTTTTAGAGTTCCAAGGTTCAAACCCCACTCGGTATGAGGGGACCAGGACCCCTCATAAAAACCTTGTGTAAACTCATTGAAAAATAAACATCTATAAAAATAATAAAGGTATCTTTTAGGTTACAAGCGTAGCCCAAGACTCATCTTTTGGTGTATAAGACCTCTTAAAGGAACACACTCGTGCTAGCTCACAGGATTTGAACAAGTTGATTGAACAGTGGATTTAATCAAAGCCTAAAAAAAAATCTTTAATTATTCTATAGCATGTATGAAACTAACAAAATCATATGCAATAAACCATTGTGCGGAGCCTCATTAGTGACAAGTATGTTGCCATCTCTTAGAATGATCCTCTGCCTTCTGTAGCATTTATGAAATGCTAGAAAAAAGTCTTTAATCACTTTCATACTGTTTTTGAAATCAACTAGATCATGTGCAATAATTCATTGTGCAAGGTCCCATTAGTTACAAGTATACCACCACCTCTTGGAACGATACTTCGCCTTTCAACACCATCTATAGCCAAAGCCAACTTGCTCCCATCCCAATCAGTGACCTGAATAAATACACTATTAGTTCATAATTCATGGGAAATTTTTACAAGACAAAACATTATTTGTAGATACATGCACAAGTGTGGCATTTTAATTTTTTTTGGAGTAAAATTAAATTAGAAAATCAAATTCATTGAAAAATAGTCTTCATTTCTGATAAAAAGGATCAGTACAATAATGAAAGAGTATTTATGACCAAGGGCAGTGGTTTATGTTATGGAACACATTAAAATTTTCAACAATGAAAGAGAGTTCCATTTCGTTGGTGTTCTTAAAGGTTCTAAAACCAACATTCATCATGATCATTAATGCAATTGTCACTTTAAGAAAGTTTAGGGAAAATAGGTTAGAAGACAAATTATTGAAAAAAAAATATTTACTACTGCAATGACTCCGAGTTTTACTGAAATTTAACCCTTTAGCATGCCAAAATGAAAACACCATTGACTTAGATGAAGTCGGCTTGTTAACCTTAGTCTAAACAATACATAATTTGAGGATGGAATCCCATTATGAACTCTTAAATTAAAGAATTGTCTTTTAAAAAGGTCAAGATCCTACAACATTCAAACCGCATAACTATCCTTAAGTCATGTTCCTTAAGTCATGTTCCCTTTAAGAGGATAGGTATGAAATTCAAATAAAGCGAAATGTTTTCTAGCTTAATAACATTAAGGCAATAACAACTAGCATTCACTCTATTGTTTTTTTTTTTTTCCCTAGTGCAATCTTCAACCAATAATTGAAGCAAAACAATTTAACGAAAAGGGTACATCATCAAACATATATCAAACATCTGTGTTACAATTCTCTCTAATATGCTATAAATCTGAAAGCCCATATATCATACCCCTATGTTACAGTTCTCTCTATTGTGTTATAAATCCAAAATTCCAAGTTTATGTTTGTAAACTCATCCATTGGTATTGCCACCAAACCAATTTATGAAATTGATTTTAAAGATGATAGGAGATTGTGATAATCTACTACTGTCAAGAAATGACTTACATCATGTACAAATGCAATACAAGAACCAGCATTAATAGTCTCTAAATCCAAGGTCCAAGGCATTATAGAACACAGGTAAATGGTATGCAATCTGAGTTCAAATTCCTACATAGTGATGGATGCTCACACAATAAGGCATCCTATAATAATATAGTTTATCACAATCACAATAATGTGGTTCCTCAAAATACCATGGTAATATGGTTTGATGTAGAATGGGTGGGGTCGGTTTGACCTCCTATATATATAGAGAGAGAGAGAAAGAAATCATAATTCATAGTAGCACTTAAAGAGAATGCATATGCTTCTAAAACTTGGTTAGATTTGCACAGTTCTTTAAGGATATTCAAAGTGGTGATTGTGTGTCTAGTAAGAATACCAGCTGCACTTACCTATATCCAATTTTACCAAGAAAGATGACATAACAACCATGTGGCTAGGATGGTAGTTAATACTAGTAAACCCTTCTCATTGTCTATGCCTTGGTTATTGAGAAACTACAATTATACCAATGCCTATCCACACATTCAATCAGGCAATCTATTATGAAGGTCAAGTGTTATACATGACACTGACTATTAATAAGAAGTGTGTTGCATTGTAGCTGTGATATTCAAAATCTCACTACCTCAGTTTTCTTCAATATTCCATGCAACTTCAAAATGGTTAGGCCTGAGTATTCACCAACAAAAATTCGGCACTTCTAACAAGCAGTTTACATCAGCTTGCAATCGATCATTTGCCTTTAATACATACTCAAGGAATCGAAAGACATGAGGTTTCAAGGTTTACTAAATCAATCGAAGAAGAAACAATTTGGGCTAGTCCACAGCTTCGGTTTTAAGTTATGTTGCATGAAACGGATATGATGTCCATTACGGATACAACATTGGATACGGATGTTGGAATTCACAATATTTTCTAGAAACAAACAGAAGCAATCCATCCACTCAAATCTTATACAAAAAGCAAAAAAGGACGAAAGAGAGATTTGGTGGGCACCCGTAGGCACCATAAATAATCATTATATCCATAGATAATATTACACAACACTCTAACGTTAAAATAAGTAGTGGAAGGGGGGTATTTATAGCAATACCAAAACCTCAATACATGATAGAGTTTAACCTAAGTCAATATAACAAGAGGGCTTTAGGTTAATTACAAGATATAAAGAGGGTTTAACCATAACAAGGTTAACCAAGGCCCATAGGACTTACATAATAAAATATTACAAATAATTAATACATTGTACAATGAAATGCCCTTAGGCCTATCCAATACATCGCACAATGTTGGCCTTGGCCATGAATCAAATTACAATTTCAATACCCCCCCCACAATCTAGATTATGAACTGAGGGGCCAAGGAGAGAAGATATTATGACAATAATATATTCCCCTCCATAATGGACGCTCTAGTGGGCTTTTGTAGTTGAGGCAGATCCTTCAAAATCCCCCTCATCATTTGGAAGACATTCACCTAACTTCAAGAACTCAGCTTCAATCCTCTGCAACTTCGGTAAGCAATTCTTCATTAGATGTGACTCCCTCTTATAGTATCTGCAAGTGGCCTTTGTTTTCTTTGAAGACTTAGCCTGGCCCTTGAGAGCCTAGCCTTTGCATGAGCCTGTATTTGTGGAGTCCCACCACAATTCCGCATTGCCACCTAAAAGTGCACTAGAAGAGTAAAAACGTTGATCAAGAGTAAGTCTCTTTTGAGATTACAAAAACATAGGAGTCATATGAACCATTAGGTTCAACATCTGAAAAGAGGGGGAGAGATTAGAAAGCATAATTTTTATGCATTTTGCATCATCTTTCTTTTTGTTTGTTGAAGATGCAATATCTGCCCTCAAAGCCTTGAATCTCGCAATATAGTCCTCAAAGTTATCGAACTCAACAAATTTAAGAGAGGAGAGCTCCAATTCCAAACGTCCTACTTCCATAGTATTAACTTTCCCAAAAATTTCAAGCAATTTTGACCATACCTTCATAGGGTCACTCTCTTCTTTAATGTGGAAAAGTAACTTGGTTCAATCAACAAGGAAAACAGACCAAGAGCCTCTTCTTCTCTTTCTTATCAAGTTTCTTAATCAAGAACAATTGTTTTATCCTCTTGAAAGATACACCATAGGTTCTTACTTTGTAGCAAGCAAATCATCTACATTGACCTAACACCATAGTTTCACCTATGAAGGCGAGCAACTAGGGCTTTGTGGTCCATCTCACACAAGTTGACCCCTAACATTGCAACAGGTTAGTGAACTAATGTCGACAGTGTGTAAAGCTCAAAAAAATGTTGTGATTTGAAAGCTCAAAACACTAACATATGCAAAAGTTATGACCCCAAGAAGTTTTCCCCTAATGGACCCCAAAAAATAAAAAATAAATGCTCAAACCTTAGAGTTGCAAAAGCCAGTCTTGACCTGCCACTTGACGAGTTCAAATTTGTTGTTGCACTCCGATCACACTTCACCACTTCAGCTCCTCTAGTTCACCTAATCGTCAACACTTGCAAGCATTTGCTTAGTTCGCCTAATCGTCAAAAATTTGTTTTTTGTGGTGCGTGAAATCCCCACATCAGCTACAAAATATTTTCCTTTAATGCATGGTGTCGGTGGGATTTGATCCCATGTCTCTATTGGCCAAAATACAACGTATTGTCCAAGTCAACACAGCATCCATTAGGTCCTTTAAGTGACTTCCAATCACAGGTTTCCACCTCAAAGACAGAACAAAGTACAAAAGTGGACAACAAAGGGATTCGAACACAACTCCCTGTTGACAATTGTGTCACATTGTTTGAAGGGGTAGAAAAGATAAAAATTTTGTAAAGTATTTTCTTATTTTTTCATGAATTTGTTCCCTTTCCCTTGCTTTTAGTGTATTTCCAAGTATTACAGCAATTTTGGCTTCCATTTTTGCCCCCTTGTATATAATACGTGTATGTAAGAACTTCGCCAACAGAGCAGGATAGGATAAGAAGCTTTGCAGAAGAAAGAGAAGGAGAAGGACAGTTTCGCAAAGAAGAAGCAGGAGAGTCTAGGGTCGAGCCCGAAAAATTTCTAAGGCATGGAAGGAGCTTTGCTGGCGAAGCTACCAAAACATCAACTTCGGGCAAAAAAGTAGCAAAGCTGCAGATGCAAGATTGCTGAAATTTTCTAAGTCCGCAGAGGCACTTCGCTAAAATTTTGGCGAAGCATTCACTTCGGCCCCCTTATCTGGCAAACCATTTCACTAGCGGGAGCTACTTCGCTCCAGACCGTAGCGAAGCATCAGCTTCGGCCATCCTCTCAATGAAGCTCCCCAACCGAATGCTTGTCACGCCAAAAAACCAATAAAATGTCCTAAGGCAAGAACCCAGCTTCGCCCAAAATCGTTCTGAACTGTCATCCTTCAGATGGTTCACGGCGAAGTGATTTCATAGCCCCTTGCCAATAATCCGTCACTTCGGGCAAAATCCTTAGCGAAGCAGCACTTGACCCACACTCCAGGCGAAGCAATGTAACCGGAGGCCATGACACTTTGGCCTAAACACCTAGTGAAGCCATTCTTGGGGACACCTTCGGGCAAACCATCAACACCTTCTCATCACTCTTGCTTCGGCCCAAACCCATTGCGAAGTGACGCTCTGATTTAGAATCCGACGAAGCTCTTTCCACGGCTCGAATGACGGTGGTGCTTCCTTCAAGGAACACGCAGCCCTAGGCTGGGTATTTGTCCAAAGCATTCGAGTGCTTCATAAATGCATTTTTTCTTGCCCGAAAGACCCGGTATCCATTTGAAGCAATACGATGTGAATTATCAATTGCAGAGAAGGGCCAGAGCAACTTGTGAAGCCACTCGAGCACCCCACCTCGGAGCAACCCAGGACAGGTCAGCGGCTCATAAATGCAGATTTCCCCGTCTAACGCGGTCGGGCAACTAATTATAGAAACAGGATGTGAAATCTCAGTTGCATAAGAAGGCGAGCGCGATTTTTGGGGCCGCCCGAACGTACTTTCATATCCAGTGTAGTAATGGCTCAGAGGGTTGGGTCCTCTATAAAAACCCACGCATTGTAATGAAAAAGGGGGGGAACATATTGCTTAAGAAGTTGTACCTAGACATTTTGCTATCAATACTGAAGATCTTTGGCTCTGAATCTGTGTCTTTTTTTATGCTACCTGTGGCAAGTATTTATGCTTTCATTTATTTCCCTAGTTGTTGTAATTCTGCTATCTGGATTTTAGCATGTGGAGATAAATGTACCTGGAATTATGTTAAAGGATACATAGAGAGACGTATGCAGTTTCAGTTTCTGTTACATTTTCTTTGTTGAATGCTGCTAGTTTAGGTACAGTTGGTTATTGTGCTGCTTGTTCTTTCCCACTGTGATGTCAAGCTATTTATATTTCTTTCCAGCACCTTTACTCTTTTTATCTCTTTCCTGCACTCTTAGCTCAAAAACCCAGTAGTTTAGTAAAGGAGCCGGCCTTTCTCCGGAGATTGGCACGGAGGGCATCTCTTCCCTCCGGCCTTTCAATGTTGGTCTAGGTCTAGGGCGCGTATACATACCAAATCCTTTCCTGTGGGAGATTTGTGACCAACAGTTTCTGGCACGCCCAGTGGGACCTGGTCAGTGTCACCTAATGAGTAGTATTGAGAGTTGATGCTCATCTCATTATTATAAGACTCGAGCATCTGGCGACTCTGTTCAATCCGAAAATACCAAAGCCTTAGAGACCGGTATTAATCATCTGAACCTTCATGCATACAAGATGGAGAGTTAGGAATAGTGGAGAAGAAACCGAGTTTTTTGAACTCGACATTAACGCCTTCGGGCAACGCTCTAGACTAGTCACACCAGAATCACTCTTACGCAAAGGGTCCTCGCAAGAGGCTGTCTTTGACGAACAAGGTATAACCTCGGACAGCACAGCGGCCAGTCTCCCCCCTAGTTCCCCTAACTCCCCAGATCGCCAAAGCGCCTCCATTCCACCTATTCACCAATCAAGAACTTCGAGAGTTTCGGTTTTTCCGAATCAATCGAATCAGAGCGCGAGTATGGCACACCAGCAACATCAACATCAGCAGCAGCAACAGCATCCGCCGCTGCCACCAAGACTGTTCTCGGCATGGAATTCTACTGGACCATTGAACCTAGCGGGATAGGGGCAAGTTCCGCCTACTGCTATGAAGAAAATCCCCACGTTCGATGGCACGAGGAAGACAGCTTACGATCATTATCCAAGACATCGCTTCCCTAGCCTCAATACATAATATCACGAAGGAAGCAGTTATGGTCAAGCTCTTGATTTTGTCCCTAAGAGGGAAACGCCTATACTGGTACAGAACTCTGCCACCTGGCACAATAACTGGATGGGACCAGTTAGCTGGACAACTGATGAGAGGGTTCAATGAATCTGTCGATCCGTCATCCCTCCTCCACCAGTTTACAACAATCCAAAGGCACCCTCAAGAGGAGTAAGCCGATTTCAATGTAAGGTTCGCCCGAACCTGGCAAAGAGTACCCACTGGACTTCGGACAACTAGCAAAGCTGCAGCCTATTATTACCACCTCAAGGCTTTTAACGCCGACATTAGTATGATGGTAAGATTTTCAAATGTTAATACTTTCCCTGAATTATATGAGTTGGCCCAAAAGGCGGAAATGAATTTGATAGCCATTGGTAAACTCCTCCGAGGATGTCGATGCCCATATTCCCGGAAGTTCCCCAATCTCAGTACCCCAGTGTAGCTGCTTCGCAGACTTCTACATCCCCGGTGTGCCCAATCCCACCATGGAATTCAAACCCCACTATGTCCCAAATCGCTGCCCCACAAAAACATTTCCCCACATTTTCGATATCCCAACCCACTATTCCTTCGCCATTCCGGCTTTACCAGCGCCACCGCGATACCTTGCCTTGCCCCCGGTACCAATGATGGCCCCACTGCCACCACCAGTAGCACCAACTCCCGCAGTCGGAGACATGTAGGCTAAAATATTACAGGAGGTTTCATCTTTGAACTCTATTGTGTGAACCTTGTCTAATGACATGGCTGTCATGAAGAAGAAGCAGGCATAGCAAGAATTCCTGCCACGAAGATCGTATCCTCCCCCAGCGCTCACTAAGGACCAGGTGACTCAGCCAAGTAGACCTCCAGCAAGGAATGTCGTGATCGATGAGGAGCCAAGCACTTATGATTACGTGCATTGGTGCTCCACCTGCAATGACGCACATGAAGAGGGCACTTGCATGTTACGTCAGCATTACGTGCAAATGCTATCTGATAGCGCCTCCAGCGGTCAGGTCAATATGATAAGGCAAACAAATCACAATTTGATGATCGCTGGAGAAGAAAGTTTCGGTCCTTACCAAGGAAGGAAAGAGACCGATGGAGGTAGACGCAGCTCAAATGGCCCCCTTAAAGGTGTATACCCACCGCGAAAAGGAGCAACAACCTGTTAAGGTTCCAGACAAAGCTCCTCATCCTCCGCCGGCAAAAGAGAAATCCCAACAAGGAGCCGCAGCCCCGCCTCAGGCCAAAACTAAAGACCAGGCTAGAGAAAAACTCAAATTCCCTTCACTAACAAAGCGGCAAAGAGTCGAAGCCACACAACAATATTGTACCAAATACGAGGCGACGAAGGAGCCAGAGGCACCTGCTACCATGGCATATAACATCGTGGACGAGCTGAAGAAAATCCCCGCCAAGATCAGCCTTTATGATGCCCTGCAACTACCAAAACAAGTGGACTTGCTGCAAGAGTCCCTGAAATCGGCAAAGGCGGGAAAATCAACACAGCCCGCTCTGGTTCAAACCCTATCCACTTCCATCACAGGAAAAAACAGGCCTCCTCCATTCTACCTGTCCCTACAAATGGAAGGACATATCGTTCACAACTGCATGATTGACTCCGGTGCCGCAACAACAGTTATGCCGAAGGCAGTCTGCGAAGAGATAGGGATGGAGTATATGCGAAGCAGTCACGGCATGCTCCAGCTGGACGGTAACCCTATAAATACCGTCGGCGTCATCAAGGATATACCCATCCGGTTACACAAGGTACCCCAAATTGTGGTGATACGGGAGGTGGTAGTTGTTGATCTTGAGCCCTATTTTAGCATGTGCCTTTCAAGGGAGTTTACGGCTAAGCTGGGCGGGTATCTGTCCATGGACTATTCACATTTAGAAGTTCCATTTAAAGGAAGGAAAGTCAAAATCTACAATGAGAAACCCTCCACGTTTCTCATAGAAAAGATGACCGAAGAAGGAGAAAATGATGATTCAGTCCACACAATAGCCGAAGGGATAAAGCAAGTAGACTTTGGAAGAATATTTCGAGCAGCTGTATGCCAAGGACGAATTTTCACTGACAGATTTCAATTCAATGATAGAAACAGGAATGGGATGCTTCTCCATCGCCAGACCCGAAGAGTCCATGAGGTCGATGTAGGAGAATAAGACAGCTACCCAAGAAGAATTATGGAAATTATTTTTTGATGGCGGCAGGTGTAGAAACGGTGCTGGGGCAGGGATACTCCTAGTATCACCATCTGGCGAACAAAAGGAATGTTGCTAACGGCTGGCCTGGAGCTGCACCAAGAACGCAGCCGAATACAAAGCTCTATGCCTAGGACTGAAGAAGGCCGAAAAGTTAGGGATCAAACATCTCCATATTTTCAGTGATTCAGAACTAGTATGTAATCAGGTCACGAATAAATGCATTTCCAAAAAGCATTATCTCAAAGCATATCGCAACAAGGTATGGGACCTGTTCGAGCAATTTGAATCACTTAATGTACGATCCATCCCACGGGAGAAAAATAGGCACACTGATATCTTGGCTTCCATTGGGGCCAGATACTCTCCAGCCGATGACATGGTACACAAGCCTAAAGTCGTACGGACCATTTACAGGCCCTCTGTACCAGACAAAGATACTCATTGGCAGATCTTCGACAGTGATGAACAAATCATCAATTTTATAGTTCAAGAGGCGGCCACTGTTGAGGGGAGAGACCCCGAAGAAGAAGATTATGAAGGGTTAATTCAGCTGAAAAACAACCATGTTCCAAAGGGGTTGATCACTCTGGAGAGCCTATTCGACAAGAATGATAGGGTAATTTCCCATAGAATCAAGGTTGATGCGAGGCAATATCAAGATCTAGAGCTCGAATCTGGAAAGGCGATAAAATTTGGGACGGATTGTACTCCAACAGAACTGGAACAGATTCGATCTCTATGCAGACGATATCTAGACATAGTGGCATGGTCTTATCAAGACCTGAAATGCTACGACCGGCAAATGATCCAACATACAATCGAGCTACAAGAAGGGGTCAAACCTTTCAGACAGAGGCAAAGGCCAGTCAACCCAAAGATCGAGGTCCTCATATAGGCCGAACTTCTGAAAATGCTTGAAGCTAAAATCATTTATCCGATAAAGCATTCTTCTTGGGTTGCGACCTTGTCCTGGTCAAGAAGAAAAATGGTGATATCCGCCTATGTGTGGATTTTCGTAACTTAAATCAGGCTTCATTTAAAGACCACTACCCTCTCCCGCAGATCGATCAAATCTTACATTCTGTAGCTAGAGCCCAGCGTTTTTCATTACTCGATGGTTTCTTGGGGTATAATCAAATCTGGGTTAGAAATGAGGACCAGCACAAGACGACATTCACCACTAAGTAGGGAACATTCGCTTATCAGCGAATGTCGATCGGCCTTTCAAACACGGGAGCCACATTTCAAAGGGCTATGGACTTAGCATTCGGCGAACTGCTAAATAAAATCATTGTCGTCTATTTAGATGACATGACTGTATTTTCTCGAAAAAGAGAGGATCACGCTTCGCATCTGCAGCAGATATTTGAGAAGTGCAGAGAATTTGGCATCTCAATTAACCTGAAGAAGTCCATCTTCGCGGTAAGAGAGGGAAAGCTACTAGGACATGTCATATCTGAAAAGGGACTCGCCGTCGACCCCGACAGGGCTGAAGCCCTCCTAAAGCTTCCACTCCCAATCAATAAGAAAGGGTTGTAGTCATTCTTTGGTCAGATCAATTTCGTAAGAAGGTTCATTCCAGACTTTGCCCAAGTCATCAAGCCGATGTCCGAACTCCTGAAAAAGGATGATGAGTTTGCCTGGACTGAAGAAAGAAAAAGAGTGTTCGAGGAGATCAAAGCTCCGATCGCCTAGGCTCCTGTGCTGGTCAACCCTGACTACAGCAAAGACTTCATTCTTTATGCTGTTGGGGAGCCTGAGAGTTACGCAGCGGTCCTGACACAGAAGGGAGATGACGGCGAGGAGCGCCCAATCGCTTTCCTAAGTCAAGTGATACAGCCCCATGAAGAAAAATACTTCATAGAGTGCCAGGTACATGCGGTCATGAGATCCCTGAGGAAGTTCAAACACTTTGTCTCTCAGAGCCGGATCATGGTGTTTGTTGTTCACCTAGACGTGCGGAACTTCATTATCCAGGGAGAAATGGGCAGCAAAAGGGTTGGTTGGGTTAATAAAATACAAGAGTTCGATGTTGAGATCCGGCCCACTAAATTGGTTCGCGGTCACTCCCTATGCCAGGAGCTTGCGAGGAGTATCGCTTCCAAAGTGTCAGCGTGCCAATGGGACAACCCAATAACAAAAAACAGTTCCCCTGGTCTAGTCATTGACAAAGAAGATTGGACTGATGAGATCATCAGGTATTTCAACACTGGGGGGTGTCCCGAGCATTTAAACGCCTCGCAACGGAGAAGGTTCAGGATGCAGTCCCTCCGTTATGTCTTGCGCCCCGAAGGGTTATACTTCAGAAATATAGATGGCGTTCTTCTGAGATGTATCAGAAGAGATGATACGGGGAATGTCCTCGTCGAGTTCCATTCTGGACTATCGGGAGGTCACTTTGTAGGAAGATCAACAACCTTAAAAATAATCAAGGCAGGCTATTATTGGCCTACCCTCTTCGCTGACGCCTTCGCAATCTGCCGCAAATGTGAACAATGTCAAAGGTTTGTCGGCCGAAGCAAGAGTGCCCCCATGCCTCTCCAACCAATACAGGTCAAAGCACCGTTCCAGCAATGGGGGCTAGATTTTGTGGGAGTTATATCACCGAATTTGTCAGCAGGACAGAAGTTCATCTTGACTGCAACAGATTATTTCTCCAAATGGGCCGAAGCAGTGCCCACGAAACACGTTGATCAAGAAACAGTCATCACTTTTCTAGAGGGTTTGATCACTCGTTTCGGCGTCCCTGAAGCGATAGTAACAGATAATGGTCCTGGATTCATGGGCGCCAAGATCAATGAATTTGCCTGCAAATATGAGATATATCTCAAGGGCACTTCAAAATACTATCCGCAGGGCAATGGGTTAGCGGAATCGACAAACAAAAACTTGTTGAAATTATTGAGAAAGCTTATAGATAAGAACAAGAGGACTTGGCAGCTCCTCCTAGACCAAGCGCTATGGGCCGATCAAATCTCTATCAAAAGGTCAATCAGGACCTTACCCTATGCCCTGGTATACGGCAAAGAAGTTGTCTTGTCGACCCACTTGGAAATCCCTGCGTTATGGATGTTAAATGGCGAGACAGGGGAATTTGATCACATGGAGGCTAGGCTAGCTCAATTGCTCCAGTTAGAGGAAGACCGAGAAAAGGCTTACAAGGACTTCGCGACGCATGCACAAATTACTCGAGACTGGTTCAAATTAAAGTCTTCTGCCCGCACCTTCAAATTTGGAGACCTAGTATGGAAGTGGGACTCCTGGAAGACTAAGCCAGGCAACCATGATAAGTTCGACACATTCTAAGGGGGGCCATTTGAAATTGTGCAAGTAAATCAAGCTAACTCCTTTATCTTAAAAGACACGTCTAGTCAGACCCTACTGATCCCGGTTAATGGTCTTCATCTGAAGGCCTTTCACCATTAAGAGGTACTCCAACATTTTTTGCCCTTGTATATAGCATTTTGTTGTTTACACTTGTAAATACTCTATTTCAAGTCTTTTAAAATTATAAATGGATTTAGAATAGATTCGCAACTTTTGTCGTAAGCCCAGTTGACTCTAGCCCAAAATCATTAAGTCCGGCTTACCTAAGCCTAGCAAACACTTCGGAAATTTTTCGCGCAAAGTAGTTGTCACCAGTTGGTTCGCTGCGAAGCTTCTCGACATCAATGGATGGAATGGTGTACCAAAGTTTCCTCTGGACCAGAACAGCATCAAATGATGGTTCAGGACCTATGTACAGTGCTTCGTCAACATGAAAATGTCAAGAGAAAGCTCATATAGCCCAGGACCGAAGAAAGAGAGCAGAGATGAATGACTTCGCTCAGAAACAGCTTCGCTAAAGAAACGAGCAGAAGGCACCTTCGAGCTTAAAATTGGCTAAGGCACGAACGGCACTTCGGCTAGGAAAGCCTAGCGAAGCTACACTTCAGCGACAATCTAGCGAACCACTCCCCGTTCCCATAAAGACAATGAGGTTGAAGAAACGTGCGGAGTAAATGCTTCGCTCGAAAGGAAGCCGAACCTCCACTTTGGGACTGATTCCACGTGAAGCAATCATCTATCAAAATGGCAAAGTGATCACGACAACGTGGAGGAAGCAGCTTTCAGGCCAGGGACATAGCGAACCTACGATCACTCCGGATTTCAGCGAAGTACCATTCGAAGGAAGGCAACGAGGGGTTGAAACCGGTTCGGCAAAGATCTACTTCGTTAAACCTCAGGCATATAAACGACTTCAAAAAAAAAGTTTGCCGAACTCCTAGATCACCCCCAATGTCAGCGAAGCAACAAGGAGAGCGCATTTAAAATGTGCCTTGAAGCACGTGCCAGTTGGCGACATAGGAAACCATTCGAAGCGTGTGGAGTTAATGCAAAGGTGGCGGAGCACACCCCAAGAGAATTCAATTAGGCTAAAAAGTCGTGCCCAAGTACGAGGTGGCAGAAGGTTAAGTTTTCGAGACAGGGCCAGATCTTCAAAGTACAATAGCCCTCGTGAACGACACCACAAAACCAATGGAAGGACAAAGCAATCTCGTCGGCCCGATTTGCATATTTAATTTTAGCAGGAACCATTAATGAAAGTAGATTCAACTACCATCTATA
The DNA here is from genome assembly GCA_028583015.1 of Wollemia nobilis. NCBI lineage: Eukaryota > Viridiplantae > Streptophyta > Pinopsida > Araucariales > Araucariaceae > Wollemia > Wollemia nobilis. The sequence goes on from JAQPPZ010000028.1 coordinate 7,559,696, forward strand.
AAAGCCGAGCTTCATTAGCAAAAGACTATCTACCTGCTAGAAAATTTTGAGCGAGAGCTCAAAGGCATAAGTACCCTAACCAGAACTCTGTTGTGTTTTCGCCACTCTGCCTTAAAACCCTACTACATTCTGTGAACGAAAATGGGCAAGAGAGCTTCGAAAGAGAGGAAGAAAGGGCCCGAACAGGCGGGTACAGAGAAAATCAAGAGGGCAAAAGAGGAAAGGAAGCATAAACCTAGGAAGGTTGACCTCAACATCCGCCCTGAAAAGCAGGTCGTGGAAGAAGGGGAGGATTTTGAGGAAGAGCAGCCTATCGAGCCGCCCATTGATGGGTGGGAAAATATCAGAGATACCGAGCTTTCAAAGAGCATTGCTAAGCTCCAACAAATAATTGACTTCATGAGGAGTCGGCTTTCTGCAGAAAATAAGCGGGTTGTTGCTTATTACTCTCACGTATACCGGTATTTGACTCCGTCGGTGCATCATTGCCCTCAATTGGTCCATGCAATTGCGCAAAACTACCAACCCTCAACTAGGCAGGTCCTAGATGCGGCAGGCAACAAGCTCTTTACAATCTTCACAGAGGATATACAAGATGCCTTCGCTCCTCGACAGGGGCCACCTAAGGGGTATACCGTTTGCAACATCAGCTTGAGCGAACAGATGGGGAGATTCACCCCCTCCGATCACATCATAAAATTCTTGAGCGATAATTTGAAGGATGGGCCTTCAGGCAAATTGCCGCAAATGCCTCGTCCCCTTAGCGAATTCAAGTATCCCGACATCTTCTCTATCATTGCATGGGTGGCGGGCTTGTCTACTGACGTTGTTGTACACCCCTGGCAAGTAGCGCTTGCAGAATGTATTTCGCATGGAGAGTTCTATGCTTCAGATCCATCGAGGCCAAACACCAACCTAATACTTTTTGACTGGGCGGAGTGGGTGGCTCGAACCCTGCACACGCGGCTGGCCAATTTAAAAAATTTTGGGACAGACCAGTATTTCGGGCCATGCTCCTTCCTGATTTGGCTCTTATTCTACTATACTCGGGAGCGTTTCCCCCACATTGTTGTCAATCGCATCGGCAAATATGGAGTTCCCCAGCCTACATACCAGTGGACTTCCCTTCTGGCGAGGTCAGAGCCATATAATGTTTTTAATAAACAGTTCGTGGGACCCACTATGCAACTCATGCGAGGCTCCTGTCCTTGGGTGCCCGCGATTCTCAAGGATAGGGTCGTCACCGAGAGGAAGGGCGACATTTTTTAGTTAACACAAGGGCTCGTCGTCCGATTGTTTGGGTTTACATGAAAGCCTTTCTTGTTACCCTTTTTCGTTTCTAAATACCAATTTGCACTAGAGGTCACTCGCCAGAGCGACATGACTAATATAGTCTACGGCCACGGCCGAAAATGAGCACCGACCTGCGAATTCCCCTTCAAAATGGAGGTCGTTGAGGTTTTCGCCCTCAAGCAGTACACTCACTTGGAAGAGAAACTTGCCAACTTCGGCTTGTTGCAAATCCCGCAACGGTGGTTCTATGACCCTTTGGGAGTGATGAGGGGATCACCTCCAATTTAAGAACTTCCACATTTGCCCTCACCTGGAGATAGTAGAGCAATGTAACAACCCAAACGGGAGGGATCTGGAGTGGCACGTCGAGCGGATGCGAATGTTGCCCCCGTGGCATGATTTTTATGCTGTTGAGGCCGAATACGACCCCACCCGGCACCCTTTTCCGGAACCAAACTCGGCATTCTAGAGAAATATGAAAGACGATTTGAGAGAAGAACTAAAGGGTTGGAAAGAGGAACAACTGAGGGAATGGTGGATAATGAGGGTCCACCGCCGGAAACAAAAATCACATGGCCTCCTCCAGATGGATACAGATTTCGGCATTTTTTATGAAGCCAACGTTGACTCCTGGCAACCCATCTCCTTCGCCAACTTTGTCCCTCCTAGCGCCCCGGGCTCGGGTGAAAGCCCAAGGAGAGTTGAAGATATCTCTGAGCAAGAGGAAGAAGAGGAGACGACAATAACACAGCAGAGCAGCCAAATGAACCTGCTGAAGATTCTGGATCAGACAATAACCCGGCCTCACTGACAAACTTCTCAGGGAGGCCAAAAATAAAAGAAGGCGAACCCTGGTGAAGGGGGAGAAGTGAGCTGTTTTTTATTTGAAGAACAGAAAACCATATAAAGTGAAGAAAGAGCCCAAGGTCCAGAAGCCAATAGACGAAATGACCCCTGCAGATTATGAATACTAGGAGAGGGTCAAAGACCTGGAGCACTTGGATGTAGATAGTGAGTCTGAGTCCATGCATGTGAGGGTAGAGTCATTTCGCGCACTTGTGAAGATAGCCAACGAGCGCCGCTATGAAGTGGAAAACGCGAATATTAAGCTAGAAGAAGACTTGGCCAAGACTCGCTCACAGCTTGAGGATGCTCAGAAACAGTGTGAGTAGATGAAGGAAGAAGTGGATGCCCTAAAACAGCAAGTAGTTCAACTGCAGACTGCAGCAGGAAGTCAAAGCAAGATAAAAGCTGAGGCTGAAGTGAAGGCTAAGGAATTTGAAGCGCGAATCTTGTAAATGCAGCTGCAGTTGCACAAAAAGGAGAATTTGGAACATTTCGATAGGGATAGGATTAAGAGCATTCGTTCACACTTGCTGCAAAACTTCAAATCCCGGGCCTCCAGCGCCCTGTCAGTATTGTCTTACATCACAAAAGCCCAGAGTGCTGCTTCACAGAAAGGACCAATAATTGATGAGATAACACATGAGATAAGGGGTCGACTCAATTTAGCCTTTGAGGTACAGAGCACCAAGTACCAGGATCTACAGGTAGCTGTTATGAGTCAAACAGCAACAGATTGGTCCACTGCTCAGGACACAGTTCGCGCCTTCTTCTCAAAATTGAGGAAAGCTCAAAAGGCCAAACATCTCATGGACGTGTTCGAGCAAGAGCAGCGCGCTTCACTAAGATATTTCCAAGATCTTTCAGGATTGGGTTTCCCGAGCTTCACCGATGATGATGGGAACCTCTTGACCAAAGAAGAACTCAAGCCAACATGGCTTCAATTTGAAAATGATGTTTCGGAGATAGATAACTAGAAGGAGCCAGTTACAGAGAAGCAAGTCACAGATTTCATCCTTACGTATTGTCAAATTGCGGCTTGCTTGAATGATTTGAGCAAAAGGGCCAAGCATGCCAACATAGAACAAATTGATCAGTTCCATATTTTAGTCAAGGCACTGCAAGATCGAGAACCCTTCCAGAAGCGTGCATGGGCCCATGTTCGCCAGACTATGGAACGCATCTGTGACCGCCTTCCCTCGCTGCCTCAACAACAGCAGACACCCGGCAAAGAAGAGAAAGAAAAAGGAAAAAAGATAGTTGCAGAAGCGCCCTCAAAAGAAGAGCCAAAAGGAGAAGAGACCGGAGGAAACTCTGGCCCAATGGATCAAGGCTGAGAGTTCATGTACCGAGGCGAGCTCGTTACCTCGCGAGCCACCAGGAATATTGACAATTGTGTCACATTGCTTGAAGGGGTAGAAAATATCAAAATGTTGTAAAGTATTTTCTTATTTTTTCATGAATTTGTTCCCTTGCTTTTAGTGTATTTCCAAGTATTACAGCAATTTTGGCTTCCATTTTTATCCCCTTGTATATAATCCATGAATGTAAGAACTTCGCCAAAAGAGCAGGATAGGATAAGAAGCTTCCCAGAAGAAAGAGAAGGAGAAGGACAGCTTCGCAAAGAAGCAGGAGAGTCTAGGCTCAAGCCCGAAAAATTTCTAAGGCATGGAAGGAGCTTCGCTGGCGAAGCTACCAAAACATCAACTTCGGGCAGAAAAGTAGCAAAGCTACAGATGCAAGATTGCTGAAATTTTCTAAGTCCGCAGAGGCACTTCGCTAAAATTTTGGCGAAGCATTCACTTCGGCCCCCTTATGTGGCGAACCATTTCACTTGCGAGAGCTACTTCGTTCCAGACCGTAGCGAAGCATCAGCTTCGGCCATCCTCTCAGTGAAGCTCCCCAACCGAATCCTTGCCGCGCAAAAAGACCAAGAAAATGTCCTAAGGCAAGGACCCAGCTTCGCCCAAAATCGTTCCGAACTGTCATCCTTCAGATGATTCGCAGCGAAGTGATTTCATAGCCCCTTGCCAATAATCCGCCACTTCGGGCAAAATCCTTAGCGAAGCAGCACTTGACCCACACTCCAGGCGAAGCAATGTAACCGAAGGCCATGCCACTTCGGCCTAAACACCTAGCGAAGCCATTCTCGGGGACACCTTCAGGCAAACCATCAACACCTCATCACTCTTGCTTCAGCCCAAAACCGCTGCAAAGTGACGCTCCGATTTAGAATCCGGCGAAGCTTTTTCCAAAGCTCGAATGACGATGGCACTTCCTTCAAGGAACACGCAACCCTAGGCTAGGTATTTGTCCAAAGCATTCGAGTGCTTCATAAATGCATTTTTTCTTTCCCGAAAGACCCAGTATCCATTTGAAGCAATATGATGTGAATTATCAATTGCAGAGAAGGGTACTCGAGCACCCCACCTCGGAGCGACCCAGGACAAGTCAACGGCTCATAAATGCAGATTTCCTCGTCTAACGTTGTCGAGCAACTAATTATAGAAACAGGATGTGAAATCTCAGTTGCATAAGGTGAGCGCGATTTTTGGGGCCGCCCGAACGTACTTTCATATCCAGTGTAGTAATGGCTCAGAGGGCTGGGTCCTCTATAAAAACCCACGCATTATAATGAAAAAGATTGGGGGGAACATATTGCTTAAGAAGTTGTAGCTAGACATTTTGCTATCAATACTGAAGATCTTTGGCTCTGAATCTGTCTTTTTTTATGCTGCTTGTGGCAAGTATTTCTGCTTTCATTTATTTCCCTAGTTGCTGTAATTCTGCTATCTGGATTTTAGCATGTGGAGATAAATGTACCTGGAATTTTGTTAGAGGATACATAGAGAGACGTATGCAGTTTCAGTTTCTGTTACATTTTCTTTGTTGAATGCTGCTAGTTTAGGTACAGTTGGTTATTTTGCTGCTTGATCTTTCCCACTCTAATGTCAAGCTATTTATATTTCTTTCCAGCACATTTACTCTTTTTATCTCTTTCCTGCACTCTTAGCTCAAAAACCTAGTAGTTTAGTAAAGGGGCCGGCCTTTCTTCGGATATTGGCATGGAGGGCATCTCTTCCCTCCGGCCTTTCAATGTTGGTCCAGGTCTAGGGCACGTATACATACCAAATCCTTTCCTGTGGCAGATTTGTGACCAACACTCCCTTCCCTTGCTAAAACTTCCACTGCCTTGGCATATCCAACAAGCCAAGTCTCCTACTCAAGATAATGCGGCCAAGCCCAAAGGCAAAAGGTCTCCATATCCCACCAAAAGACAACGAAAGTGCCAAGTCACGTTTCGAACACAATTCCAAGCACATCCAATATGCCCAAACGCCACTTTGCTCAGCCAGTCTTGTAAATTTTCCAAACCCTAGATAACTGATGTCCTATGTTCTTTTAAAATAAATTAGATCTGAGAATAATTTATTCAAACATGCAACAGTCACACAAATGGCTGGAAAAAATAAACAGCGTGAACAGCAAAAGTTAAATATATTTCTGAACCTGAAATATTACAAATAAAAGAGGCTCCAGCTACAGCAGAACATTTTTGCTCTCTTGCTGCTTTTCTAGCCAGCAATCACTGTTCTTCTCCTCCTAAGCTTGTATTTTTCCTTCAACAATCTGTTCTCCTCCCATTCTTTTCTGTGTGTAAAACACTCTTGATCTTCTCCTTTTATCTTTGAAAAAGGTAACCCTAATCTCTCTAACCCTAATATTAGATCTCATCTCATCTTGAGATGTAAGGTTAAAAATAAAAAATCACTTAAGTGAATATCAAAATAGAATCACTTAAGTGAACTTGAAAATAGAAAATCACTTAAGTGAATTTCAAAATAGAATCACTTAAGTGAATTACAAAATAGAATCACTTAAGTGAACTTAAAAACAGAAAATCACTTAAGTGAATGTCAAAATAGAATTAGAAATGTCTCGAACCACTTCTAGTACATTCATACTGAAGCCTGTGCAAGAAGTTCCTCTCAGAGCTACATTTCTCAACACTCCCTCTTAGCGAGGAAGGAATTCTGCACCAATCCAAGTTTGTCTCTCAATGCTTCAAACTTTCCTTTCACTAAGGGCTTGGTCAAAATATCAACTACTTGCTGATCTGTGGGAATATCATTGGAGCTTTACGGCTCCCTTCCGAATCTTGTCTCGTATGAAGTGATATTTGATGTCTATGTGTTTGGACTTGTCATGAAATACTGGATTCTCAGAGAGTTTGATACAACTTTGATTATCACAGTATATCACCATGAGATCCAACTCCTGATCAATCAAAAACTGTAAGCAATTTACGAAGCCAGATGGCCTCACAACTAGCAATACTGGCTGCCATGTATTCGGCCTCTGTTGAGCTAAGTGCCACAGAAGTCTGCTTCCTGCTGAACCAGGATATCACGCCTGATCCCAAGCTAAGGCAGCACCCTGAGGTGCTCTTCCTGTCTTCTACATTGCCTGCCCAATCTGAGTCTGTATATCCCTGCAACCTCACTTCAGCATCTCCAAGATATCTTAGACCATACTCCATCGTGCCCCTTAAATATCTGAGCACATTTTTTGATGCTACCCAATGCTCCTGCCTTGGCTCCACCATGAACTGACTCAAGGTGTTCACTGCAAAACATATATTTGGTCGAGTGTTGACCAAATACATCAAGGATCCTATCAATTGCCTGTACAATGTAGGGTCCACCAATTCTGAATCGAAGTTGTCACCTTCTTCATATTAGTGATCATGGGTGTGGCCATAGGTTTGAAGTCCTCCATTCGAAACCTCTTCAAGATCTCAACTGTATACTTACCTTGCCCAAGGAATATCTCCCCTGGTCTCTGCCAAACCTCCAAACCCAAGAAGTAATGCATCATGCCAATGTCCTTCATCTCAAACTCAACTGCCATGTCTGCTTTGGACCCTGCAATGAACTTCTTTGCACCTGTAAGAAACAAGTCATCTACATATAGCACCAAAGTGAGTAGATCAGTCCCAACAAATATGTAATATAGATTAGAATCTGCATCACATTTGGCAAATCCCATACTCTACAAGTATCCATCTATCCTGGAATACCATGCTCTCGATGCCTGTTTAAGTCCATATAAGGCTTTCTTCAGCCTACAAACATGGGACTCCATCCCATTTACCTCAAAGCCCTGAGGTTGCTCTATATACACTTCTTCCTCAATGATCCCATTAAGGAAAGTTGTCTTCACATCCATTTGATGAATCCGCCATCCCATAGATGAAGCTAAAGACATAATTGCTCTAATGGAAGTGTATCTAGCGACTGGAGCAAAAGTCTCCTCATAGTCCACTCCCTCTTTATGGGAAAACCCTCTCGCCACAAACCTTGCCTTGAACTTCTCGATGCTGCCATCTGCAGCATGCTTAATTTTGTAAAGCCACTTGGAACTCACAACTGACTTCCCCTCCGGTCTTGGCACTATGTCCCAAACATCATTCTTCATGATGGAGGTGTACTCCTCCACCATGGCATCCCACCAAACCTGCTAGTCTGTTGCCTCCTAAAAACTGGTAGGCTCTGAATTTATGATGTTACTCATCAATGCCATGTAGCTTGAAAACTTCCTTGGAGGTCTGCTCTCCCTAATCATGCTGCTAGGAGCCTCAACATACTCCTCAGCATCCCTCAATGTCTGTGTAAGCCATTGAGGTCTCCTGATAGAACTGAAAGGGGCTAATGTCTCCACCTCCTCACCCGAAGGTTGTTGTTACGAACTCGGAAACCACTGGTGTCTCTGGTGACCCTGGTTCAACCTTCGGAGCTTCTTGCTCCTCATTCTCTATCACTGGAATAGGCTCATGGGACTTCCTGGATGCAACGTCCTCCTCAAACTTTACATCCCTGCTCACTATTGTCTTCCTCTTCTCTGGAATATAAACCCTATAAGCTTTTGAAGTCTCACTGTATCCTACAAATAAACCCTTCCTACTGGAGGGCTCCAACTTGGTCCTCTTCTCTACCGGAACATGGATATAAACTGGACATCCAAAGATGCGGAAATGACTCACCTCTAGTTTCACACCAGTGAATGCCTCCTTTGGTGTCTTGTCCTCCAAGATCCTGTGAGGACACCTGTTTTGGATGTAGACTGTTGTGTTGCATGCTTCTGCCCAAAGAAACATCGGCAAGCCCTGGTCATGAATCATGGCCCTAGCAGCCCCTATGATGGATCGATTCTTTCGCTCTGCAACCCCATTCTATTGTGGGTTGGAACAGTCAGCTCCCTCTTGATTCATGCCTGCTTGCAGAAAACATCCAACTCCTCGGAGGTATATTGACCCCATTGTCTGATCTCAAGACCTTGATCTTCTTCTCTGTCTGGTTCTCAACTAGAGCTTTGAACTCCTGAAACCTACTAAACACTTCATCCTTGGTGTTTAAAACGTAGATCCATGTCTTGCGAGAGAAATCATCAATAAAGGAAACATAGTACATGCTACCTAAAATTGATGCTACTAACATCGGTCCACAAAAATCCGAATGTACTAGATCTAGTATCTTCTTAGACCTATGCTCGTTGTTTGGGAAAACAGCCTTAGCATGCTTGCCAAGCGTGCACCCTCTGCATACTACTTGTTGCTCAATGTTGAACTCTGGAAGACCTGTGACTATCTCCCTCAGAATAGGCAACGCTCTATAATGCAGGTGCCCCATTCTCTTGTGCCACAAATCACACAAGTTGTTACTGCTATGAACTAGGGCTCGAATAGGTTCACCCTGCAACCTGTATAGACTGCCTTCTCTAACCCCTATTACTTGTGTTGTTTCTAGGCTAGATTATTTTGGTCTAATAAGGACATGTTGGTTCTTGAAATCCACTACATAACCCTTATCCTCCATAACCGAAACTGAAAGCAAGTTCTTCCTGAGACCTAGAACAAACAAAACATCATCAAAGTCTAAAGATTTCCCTGACTGGATTCGAAAAGGAATGGTACCAATTCCTACAACTGGATATTTGGTATCATCACCAAGTTCAACCTGAACCCCTGAATCCTGCTCTTGTAGACTGGTAAAACATTGTCGGGCTGATGTCATGTGCCGAGATGCCCCACTATCCACATACCAAGTATTCCTTGGAACCGTGTTGGTAGAAAGACAAGAGACCAATGAGAAATCCTTCTCGAATTTGGCAGCAAACTCACTCATCTGAGTTTCTACAGAGGCTGCTACCTGCATCTGTTGTTGCTTCCCTTTGCCCTTCTTGTCTAGACACTATGATGCATAATGGCCATGCTTATGACAAATGAAGCACTTGATCTTGCTCAAGTCCTTCTTCCCTGACTGTGAGGTTGACTCCTCATTCTTTACCTTACCCTTGTTGGGTCCTTTACCTTTGCCCTTCTTGGTTTACCCAAAAAGATCTAGGTTATCGTCACCACCTTTCTTGTTGGCCTTTGACTCCATCCGAGTCTCCTCCTGGATGAAATCATCCCACAGTTTCTCAAATTTGGGAAGGTTCTCACGAGCACAAATGCCTTTGACAAATGGTTCCCATGAAGTTGAGAAACCATTAAGTGCCACGTTCACCAACTTTGTGTCTTCAACCGTCTCCCCAACTATTGTTAGTTGATCACGAATATGTGTGATCTTCATCAAGTAACTGGTAATGGTGTCAGATCTAGTCATCTCCATAGATCTGAGTTTGTTCCGCAATATCATCTTCATGTTTATGTTCTCGCTCTGGTAGAGGCTAACCAGGGCATCAAACATCTCCTTTGCCTTAGTCTTCTCGGATATGTGAGGAATCAGGTGATCCTTCACTGCATCCAAGATCATCCGCTTGGCCTTCACTTCCTTCTTTTTGTGAGCTACCAATTGTTGTGGATCTGTAGGCAAAGTCACATCATCCTTGACAATATCCCAGAGATCATTCTCTTCCAATAAGAAAATTACCCTAACTTTCCAAGGCAAAACATTTGAAGCACCTTCCAATCTATCCTCAAATCTGAGGCTAGCTGCTGCCATTTTTGAGATCTGAAATATTAATGACTCAAAAAAAACAGTCCTGCAAATAAGTTTAGTCCTTCAAGCCAAAAAAAAATATGAAACCCTAACTGCTGCTTTTTTTTTTTGCTTGAAACCCTAACTGTTTTTTTTTTTTGCTTGAAACCCTAACTGTTTTTTTTTTTTTTTAATATCCAGCAGTGATCTACTGCTATAAACCCTTGAGGATCTCAATCACAGAACCTAGCTCTGATACCATGTAAATTTTCCAAATCCTAGATAATTGTTGTCCTATGTTATTTTAAAATAAATCAGATCTGAGAATAATTTATTCAAACATGCAACAGTCACACAAATGGCTGGAAAAAATAAACAACGTGAACAACAGAAGTTAAATATATTTCCTGTACTTGAAATATTACAAATAAAAGAGGCTACGACTACAGCGAGAACACTACGCTCTCTTGCTCCTTTTCTAGCCAGCAATCACTGTTCTTCTCCTCCTAAGCTTGTATTTTTCCTTCAACAATCTATTCTCCTCCCATTCTTTTTTGTGTGTAAAACACTCTTGATCTTCTCCTTTTATCTTTGAAAAAGGTAACCCTAATCTCTCTAACCCTAAGATTAGATCTCATCTCATCTTGAGATGTAAGGTTAAAAATAAAAAAATCACTTAAGTGATATCAAAATAGAAAATCACTTAAGTGAACTTGAAAATAGAAAATCACTTAAGTGAATTTCAAAATAGAATCACTTAAGTGAATTACAAAATAGAATCAATTAAGTGAACTTCAAAATAGAAAATCACTTAAGTGAATTTCAAAATAGAATTAGAAATGTCTCGAACCACTTCTAGCACGTTCATACTGAAGTCTGTGCAAGAAGTTCATGTCCGAGCTACATTTCTCAACAAGTCCACCATCGGTCCAAGTTGCAGCAAAAAAGGCAGCCTAGCCATCCATCCTCTATGAACATGGTTGGAGGAACCAAAGCACAACGCAATTTCGAACCCGCATCACATAAAAAAATCGCCCAATAACGCCCTGATTTGGCCGCCTAGCTGCCCTCAGTGGATGAGCTCAAGGGGGCATCTTTTCCTTGAAAAAGTGTGCCATGCCTCATTGACGTAGCACTGATGCATCAGGAGATGAGCAGCATTCAAATTCAAACATTTCCCACCAATCTTCCTTCCTGAATTATCATAGCCATGGCAGCGCAGTAAGAAAACACATGAACTCAAACTTGCAGGCATACCTTGAAATAGAAGGAACAAATTCTCCAAGATGTTTGAAGTGGGAAAAAAAGAAGAGCTTTGTGGAGTAGGGTTTCCTCTTGGCTTCTTTTGCAAAAAGAGCTTATGAAGATTTGAGGAATAATTCATCCTAGAACTTGGAAGAAAAATTGGAGGCACCAAGTTAGCTTTTTGTATGATCAAGTGGCATTGCTCCATAGCAACTCTGACACCATGTTAGAATTCACAATATTTTCTAGAAATGAACAAAAGCAATCCATCCACTCAAATCTCATACAAAAAGAAAAAAATGATGAAAAGAAAGAGATTTGGTGGCACCCATAGGCACCATAAATGATCACTATATCCGTAGATAATATTACACAACACTCCAATGATAAAATAAGGAGTGGAAGAGAGATTTAGAGCAATACCAAAACCCCAATACATAATAATGTTTAACCTAAGCCAATATAACCAAAGGGCTTTAGGTTAATTACAAGAAAAAGAGGGTTTAACCATAACAAGGTTAACCATGCCCCATAGGGCTTATATATTAAAATATTACAAATAATTAATACACTATACAATGCAATGCCTTAGGCCTATCCAATACATCGCACAATGTCGGCCTTGGCCATGAATCGGATTACAATTTCAACAACAAATACGTCAAGAATTTCAAGACCTCTTAACATGGATACAACTAGATACGAAATTTAAAAAAGCATATATATTTTATATGTTTCGAGAAAACACATAACACAAAAATGTTCACAAAAATATAAGTTTTAAATAGGATATTTTCAATAATCAAGAAGAGGATTGTTATTGTTTTAAAAAAAAAAATTAATTATTCTTTTAATTTCATGTCATGGATACAACTCTAGATGTGCCTGGGCCATAACTGGATGAATTAGATAGGGACCAAATAGGGGCACGTTTTTGGATATGTCTGCATACCGTATTCATGTATTTGAATGTCTGAATACAATATCCAGTATTCGTATATGTACCTGACATGCGGATACAGGTATCCAAGTATAAGGATGGCCAAATACGGTAACTCTGGTTTTAAGGTATCAACCTCTTGGCAAAATTCTCAGCTATTGCCTCTTATTACTCCACCACCACCATTTCCTTGAGACCTCATATTCAGCAGATACTGTAAGGTATACAATATAGTACCAACTTTATATTTTAATTCCTACAAAGCCATCATAACATTCAGCTAGTATTTAGACATTAAACCTACTTTGCAACAAAGTATCATAGAAAGGAAGTCTTTAACAAGACACTAAGATGAGTAATAATTAAAGGTCAAATGAAAGAACTTTAAAGATGATGAAAGCAATTAATGATCAATCATCACTAGCTCCACCACCAATAACATTCGGCTTCTCCGAGCAACCTAAGGGCTGTCATTATCATCCAATTGATAAAGCTTTCACTACATTTCTATCATGATTTCTTTCACTTGAAATACAATGAAGCTGGAGTTACAGCAACTATCATGGTATATTCAACATAAGCGGAAACAACTGAATCATCTCAAGCTCCAATGCCTTCAAGTAATTTCTATGGATTTTATTGTTTTGGTTTCAAGCATCTCCGATATCGATTAATAGTTGTATTTTGGATTACTACACTACACATTTTATCAACAACTAAGTATCTGATGGTTTGACAAGCATTCTTTCATAATATTGTAAAACTTCTTAAGCACTTGCCAAGAAACATATTATAAACTCAGAGTTTCACGCTACACGAAAGCAAAAATGATAGGTGATGATAGGCACAAGATGTTGCTGAGTTAGTTCACTAAAAGGTACAATCAATTTTGGTGATTTTCTACCTTAAACAAACAATTTCAATGAACATATTTGCACAAACAACAGTTGATGAAAAATCATATATGTAATGCCTAACACTTCTCCCATTTTCATCTTTCATTCTGACATCTACTTGATTTCATTCTACATCTATAAGAAGTAAAGGTTGAAACGAAACAATTACAGTAAAAAATTAAAAGACATAATGATCTTAAGGCAACTCATCCATAGAACCATTTGCAAATCAATATCATTTTTGTATAAAAGGTGAAATCCTTTGTACATATTTATATTTATTCTAGATATTTATATTAATGAAACTGTTTATTTTCTTTTTTAAACATCAAGACAAATTTTACAGCGTTATGTTTTCAATGATATCTTTTGTTTTTTCCTTTTTCTTTTTTGTAATATATATTTAATAAATCCTTGTTGAACTCAAACATGAACCTGAACCTGGTAACTTAGCCTGGCACAATGGAGATAAAGGCTTTAGGTATGGCATATTTAGTCCAAAAATTGAGACAGTATGTATTGGCCAACCCATTTGTTTCTTATCTCAACAATCAGGCACTAGTATACCTTGAACAAACATGTGACCCATGGATGGATAAGTCAATGGTTCTTACTCCTGTACAAGGTTATGTTTGAAAATTTGGTGAGACCTAGAAGCAATAATCCTATTGTTGACCAGCAATCAAGTATAAAATTTGGACAATAGCTAGAGGGACTCCTTGACAAGTTTCTTGATACATAGTTACTTCATATGCCAATAACATTGTTCTGGTATGGAAACATCAAAAAATTCCAGTCAAAAACAGCTTCCTAGAAGAGATGAATAAGGTAAAAAGAAAGAAAATTACTAGTAAGTCCAGATCATTTCGGTTGACTAAGGGGTAATTGTATAAAATGGGACTAAAGAAGACAAAGGTTAGAACTGTACCAGAAGCAAGATTACAATGACCGACATTGTTTACAGACAACAAGAAAAGGGTCATTGCCTGGAATATATGTCGAAGAATAGGGAAGCCACTAAAGACAAATTTTATGCCCCTATATCCTGTGCAGCCATAGGAGCTCTTCAAAAGATAAGCTTAAATTTCATAGATCAATTCAAAAAACCTAGTACAATATGACAATGCCAAAATTGTAGTGGCTATAGATCATTTAACCAAGGCCAGGGTAAGGTTGAGCCATACCAAAGAACCTAAAAATTAGTATATCTACTTTAATATAATGAACAAACCACCACAAGGTATGGTGTATTGATGCATTTGAGTGATAAAAGTAGACATTTTGTAAATGAAACAATTCAATATTTGACCAAAAACTATAAAATATTACATTAATGATCAAGTTTGTACCATCCAAGGGCCAATGGCCACAAGGCGGCCATAAACAATAAAGTGGTCTGCGATTTTGCAAGATTGAAGGGAATGATAGGGAAGAGAGACTTCCATCTGACTTGCATGCATACAAAACTACATATAAAGTGAAGATATGGCACACCATTCTAGTGGATGTATGGCCGAGAGACTCTAGTACCAATGGAGTTTTTGGCACCCAGCTAGTGTATAGCCACAAAGTACAAGATGGGGGAAAAGAAGAGTTTGCAAGGATTGCAAGTTGATCTCAGCAAAGTTGGACAAGAAACAATCTAAAGCACAATGGTCAATAGAACTAGTATAGGCTACAGGAGAATACTGGCATGACAAACACCTTTGGAAAATGAATTTTGAGCTATTACCTATGGAGATAATTATAGCAGACATTGGAAAATTAGATCAGGCAGGTTTAAGATGCTATGGCTGGACCTTTTCAAAGTTAATAAAGTAGCGGAAAATAGCACTGTAGTATTAGATACCTTGAAAGAAGCAAAATCAAAATATGATATTAATGGTTCCAAATTAAAACCATATCAGACAAGATATGTCATGCACTGTCCAATGTAGGCAGACAAATTGACACATCTGCATGGGTGCCATGCAAGAGTGTATAAGTAGATGCAGGAATGTGTGCGCACAGAGTGTTTGTAATAAGATTTCATATAGTGTTGTGCATGTATGTGAAAGTGTTTGTAATAATGCACATGTGGCAAAGTGTTTGTAACAATGTAATGTAGTGGGATATTTTAAATTTTTTTATGTATAAGGGTAGTTTGGTGGTAGTAGGGTAGTTGCCAACCGCCAACTGGTCCCATCATATCTATAAGTATGCATATATGTGAGAGATGCGGGAGACGGTGCTCGCTGTTGGCCAAAGTATATTGGTAGGAAGAGTGCTTGTTCTTAGATTGTTCTTCAAAGTATGATGTATTGTAGAAAGATGTTGTGTAGGATACATGTTGTGTGAAGTGTATCCATTTGCATATGTAAGTTATTCCCATTGCGTACTTATGTTTAAGTGGTTATGGAATTGTATTGCAGTGTGTTATACTCCATATGGAGCAAACAATCGGAGAACAATGTTTTGTTGGCAGCAGTTTGAAGTGAAGACAATTGTGAAAGATGTAACAAACGAATTTAGGAGACTGACAAGGGTTTCAGTACCACATTCAGAGCTTTTATCTCCAATGTTCAGTTCAAGTGTCGAGGAGTACACCGACAACTCTAGAGGAGAGGATAGATGTAGACAAATAAATTGACATGTGTACATGGGTTTCATGCAAGAGCGTAGTAGAATGTGTGTGCACAAATTGTTTGTAATAAGATGTCATGTAGTGTTGTGTGTACACATGACACAGTGTTTGTGATAATCAACGTGTCAAAGTGTTTGTAATAAAGTGCACATGGAAAAGTGTTTATAATAATGTGGTGTAATGTAATTGGGTATTTTTAATGTTTCTATGTAGTTCAATGGTAGTTGGGTAGTTGCCAACCACCAACCAATTTCATCGTACACTATAAGTATGCATCTATGTGAGAGATGCACAAGAGAGTCTTGTTGTTCGCCAAAGTATATTGTTGGGAAGAGTGCTTGTTAAATTGTTCGTCAAAATATGATATATTACAGATAGTTGTTTGTCCAGGATACATGTGTGTGTCGTGTATCCATTTATTATATCTGCAAGTTATTCCCATTGTGTGTTTATGTTTGTATAAGTGGTCATGGAATCTTATCGCAGTATGTTGTATTTCATTTCTACATACTATATATTGATATAGTATGTAGAAATTCCTTGGGATCATTTTTAAAGACAATGATTCTATGTAATCATTGCCAAAATAATATTTTTGTGGTGAAATGCTCAAACAAAAGGTAAACTTTATTTTGGAGTATGGAGGAGAGGGGGAGAAGAGCTAATAACAGCGGGAAAGACATTTCATTATTCTCTAAAATAATATATCAACAAACCAGCTTTATCACATATCATAGCAACATGCATACAATCCTCTCTCAAATAGTATAACCATGAACTATCACCAAGATGTATGAGAATACAATTACACTTTCCAATCATACCCAAGATTGGCCTAGGGGTGAATATATACACAAGAAGGTATAAGAAGCAGTTGCAACCAACCATCATACATCCAAATGTAGTTACATACATAATGTTTTAAAATACCCCATTCTATGTGCAATGTACATAATTATAACCACCATAAGGGTGTTTGCACACACATAAGCGACATCCCCATGGCATGTATGACAAAACAACAAATATATACAAGACAAATGCTGAAAGGATGACTCATTATGATGGTGCTTAAGTTGGTGCCACATCAGTTTTACCACATACATTTGCCTCCTCTAAATCAGTCGACATCCCCCCCAAGGAAAAAAAAGAAATATGTCTTTACAGCTCCTAGCTAGGCAGATTGTGTCAAAAACTGATGGCTGGTGAGCTAACCAATGGAGGTGACGCACAAATAAAGGATAATTCTCGATACATGTCTAGATACTCTTATTGCTGAAAAGTTATGGTCAATTAATTTCTCGTTGTACTCAGCTCCTTGTGTTCCTAAAAATGAGACTCAAGTGCAACAATGCGCTAATCCCTCACCTACAACTGCTCCTAATGTTGGCAACGAATCAAATCCAACTCTGCCTATCATTGATTTGCCTCTCTTTCAACTTGATCTTGCAAGAGTCACAAGTGCTCATGACAATCAGTATGCCATTTAATTGCAAACCATTGGATCAAACAGGCAAGATAATTGAATTCTGGAGATGGCATCTCAAGTTGATCTAGAATCGCATACCTTTTCACTATGGACAACATCTAGAAATCCTCTAGTCAATCCGACGTAAGGAACACCATAGGTGGCTAATGATATAACGCCAATGTACCAAGCAGCATGTTTGGCATATCTAAGACACTTCGCATATGACACTCGCATGCACCTATATGCTGAAGAATCTCTAAGTGTGCTCCTTTTCTGTCTCCTCAAGCCCATATGTACAACTTGCCAATCTTACAAGTCTATCTCAACCCACTTCCACCATTTGGTAATAGGACTTGTCAAGGAGTCCTCCCTCAAGATCGCTATCCATTCACTAAGCTGATCAAAAATCCAGCTATTTGCATCTCCTCTATGCCTTGCGAAACATCTTAATCATCAAGTGCAGGTGAATCCACCTAAAGGAAGAGATTGCTAACTTTGTCACACCCTTGTTAGTTGGTCCAACAATGGACCACTCTCTTCCTCAATGGCAACTACCTTTTCCTTTGATGCGTCACTTTCCAAAGGCTGCTGCTGCTCCTTAGCTTTCTGATGAGGCTCAGTCTTGAAGTTCTGCTGCTCCCACTTGTACATCAAGTAAAGGCAAATCTGCCTACAACACATACTCCTCAAAAATAGAAATAACCAAGATGGACTAGCACCTTCCGCATATTTCTCCCTTGCATGTTGCAAAGGTGATTCCAATTCCCCCTCAAACTCTTCTAGTTGAACAAGAAATCCTTTTCCATTGATGCATCTCTTTCCAAAGGTTGTTCCTCCTTAGCCTCTTGATGAGGCCCGGTCTTTAGTTATTTTGCTCCCACTTATACATCAAGTATAGGTAAATTCGCCTACAACACATACTCCTCAAAATTAGGAAGAACCAATATGGAATAGCAGCTTCCGCATCTTTCTCCCTTGCATGTTGCAAAGGTGATTCCAATTCCCCCTCAAACTCTTCTATCTCTTCAAGCTCTGTGGTCTATGTCTTGTCAAGCTCAATTGATCTAGTGTTGCCTTCTCAATCATCCCTCTTTGTTTGCACTTCGGATAACAAATTCTCAGCTATGGTGGTTATGTCATTCTCCTAAGGACGGCAAGGTGGAATAATCATCATAGAGTGCTTGCACCACTCCAATACTTGCTTTGGACTACTCGACAACTTCTTGTTCTCGTCCACCTCTTCCTCCTCTCCCTCATCCTAGTTCTTCTTGTGAAGACTCCCATTGTGGCTTCTTCATCTTGTGACATAAGCTATCTACTCCACCTATAACACTGCCATCTATGCATTGTCTATCATTGTAAAGTGGGAGAGACATCTACCCAATGGAACATCATAGGTGCCCCCTTTGTGATGTCAAGTAAGTCTCCCCAATATGGTACATGTAAGCATCATAGTCACATCGCGTCAAGCATCGAGACAATGGCATGGAATATCATTGAAAAACAATTGTTCCTTATTGAAGAAATACATGTGCATGCTCCAATAAGAGGCCCATTGTCCTTGACTTCGACAATAATTCCTTGCATGTACAACACAATTCATGTGGGAAACGTTGATACTCTTACCTCACCCAAGAACTATGATATTACTAAGCACATCACCCACCAACACTCATTTGTGCATAACAATTGCATCCTCAACCCACGTCTCTCATGCAATGACCACTTTCACACTTCAACGAGGCACGAAACTAATGTGACAATATAGGGTGATGAATTTCCACAATCTTCTCTATTTGAACTCTTCTCGTTTGAGAAGTCTGTGTGACGAGTATGAAGCCCTGGCACTCAAAAGTCATTTGCAATGTCAGAGACCTCAGCTGGAACTTGCTCCTCATGTGTGAGTCATATGTACGCAAAACCTCCACTAGATACTAAAGCATTCCTAGAGGCGAACTTCTTCTCATGGTTGTCAGTGTGCAACTCTCACCAATCTCTACATTTGTCACCTAAGGGAAAGCTCCAATTGATTTCATTAAGGCTGAATTTGGATTTGTCATCTTCACCCTTTGCTTTTCCTTTTCCCTTGGTAAAGGGCCACCTGACTCTCGCAATATAGAACTGTCGGATTGCTTTCCACATGTCAAAAGCGTTACATAGTCATCAGACTAAACTCACAAGTTTTTCTCCTTTAAAAGGTGAATCTACTATCTAGTCTATTTGCATAATGTACTATGAATGTCTTCACAACACAATGTTGTTAGCACAACCTTGTTAGCATTGGTTTCATCAAAAAAGGTTTCATCTGCACATGTTGGGGTTATGTCATTGGTCAACTAATGAATGGTCCACCCATTGGCAAAGTGTTGAATAGCTAGTTTGTCACCTAGATGCCAAATAGTTGGTTTGTTCATTAGGTGGTTGGTCAAGTGCATGACAACACTGCCAAGGTAGAGTTGTTGTCAATGGAGACCCTGCACTTATGAATCGTAAGGTTTCTTGAGAAGTTAAGCATTCAAGATTCACTACATTTTTTAATCATCTCATGGGACAAGCTTGAGACAATATCACCAATAGTTCCTTCCTCCAGTAACGATTGTGGCTCGCAAGGCTTACTTTTAAGGTCAACATGTTTTACCAATGGACAAGACAATGTAGGCAAGCACAATTGGATGTCCTAGAGAAGTTAGCAAATATTCTTAGTTGAATTAGACTATGCAAGATGCCATTGAGAAAGGCATTGTGCCAGAGGACACCCATTCTCTACCACAACTCACCCATTGTCTTACCACACTTGTCCCCCCTCTCGTATGGTCATACCAACAGAGTTGGGAATCCTTTGCACGAACTCATATTTCTTGCCTACAAAAGCCAAAGTTGCCTTGCCACCCTCCAAATCAGTGGTTGCATTCATCTAGAGGCAAGATGGGGACTTAAACAGCAGCAACTTGAGGCTGAGGAATGTAGATAGACAGCAAAGAAGTTGGCTAAACTTGATAAGCATCAAGCTCAAAGGTTGGAGGAGGATCTTAGGGCACACACAATAGACATACAAAGGTTGGAGGGAGAGGTATAGAGGATCCATGCAGAGTTGCAAGAGTTGTGTTGATGGCTTGAGATTGTAAAGCAAGCCATACAAGAGCAAACCCATCACGTTGTAAAGCATGATCAATACAACAAGGCTCTTGAATCACAGCTTAGTGACAAGGACAGGGATCTACGTAAGCCTCAACTACAATGAGCAACATGTTTCAGGTAGTGAATGTGGATAAAATAGAGATGTGTAGGCTTGTTACAAAGGTCAAGAGTTGGAGACAGACCTACTCCTGCTTTTGCTACTGGCACTGCCCCAATCACCATGGGTTCCTTGACCTCTATTCCAACACCCAAGTCAGTACCCCATATGTTTATTGAGGGGGTTAATGCAGATGTCAGACTGACATAATTTTTTATGTTTTAATTTGCTGGTGGCACATTTAATTTTTGTCCGGTCTAGGGCAGCATGCATGATCAACCACGACTATTGTCCTGGATTGTATTGTATACTTGCTGAAGGATACAAGTGATTCATGCCTTCACTGTGTACTTCTTTGTGTATGTGGGTTGACCTTTTATTCAATTGTCTTTTTATTTCATATTATTTCATTGCGTGATTACTTTATTCTGTTACTTGTATTGTGTGGTAATCAAAATATGTGGCTTGAATACTTGTCCCTCCCTATGAGTTGGAATTAGACCCCTTCAATGAAGAAAAGCATGCAAAATTAGGGTAGGTAGATGCCAAACTCTGTAAATTTTGGAAGCACAAAGCCAAAGGGATAAGAATTGGAGGATAGGCACATTGG
Source organism: Wollemia nobilis (assembly GCA_028583015.1). Lineage (NCBI taxonomy): Eukaryota > Viridiplantae > Streptophyta > Pinopsida > Araucariales > Araucariaceae > Wollemia > Wollemia nobilis. The sequence continues at coordinate 7,580,831 of JAQPPZ010000028.1, forward strand.
GCAACTGATGGTCATTTATCATGAAAATTTCATTTCAATTTTCTAAAAAAGAAGCAACAGTTGGGACAAATCCTAGCAATTTGAAACACCAATGGCCACCTCTTTGAAGATCATCAGCTAGAAATTCAAAGCATTTTCTAGCAGCACTTCCAAAACAGTTTTACTTTTCTGGGAACTGATCCCTTGATATATGTGGTTGTAGATCTTATCCCATAAGTGGTCTCACACGCTGTTGAAGCATATAAACTGATTTGCTTGTCTAGAGACATTGAGCTACAAGAACTGACATCTACATCAAAGAAATGAAAAATGATAAGTCACCAAGATTGACAGCCTACCTGTGGGGAATTTTAGAAAAACATGTGGTTTATTATTAGGATAGAATTCTTAAAAATGTACCATGAATCCATCCATAGAGGAGTCATGGGGGAACAAGTCAATGAATAACTCATTAAACATATTTCAAAGGGTTCAAAGAGGGGAAATGTGGGCAACTGTATGCCCACAACCAAGAATCCATCAATAGAGGAGTCCTTGCCAAGAAAGTTAAGTTGATGGTTGGAAGGATCATTAGATAGGAACAAGCTTGGTTTTCAAAGGGAAGTTTTATTGAAGATAATCTCATCACAGCTTGGGAAGAACTGGAATAGACCCTTGAATCGAAGCAAAAGGGTTATTTCACCTGTAAAAGAGTTTTGCCTTCATGAGATTGCGGCTGCTTTCAAAATGCAATTTAATTTTTTTATATCTTTTGTTGTATAAAACAGGTTTGTCTTCAAGCAAGTAGATAATAAGGATAGGACAGCTTTCCATATGCAATTTAATGTATGGTTTTCTCTCCAAGCGAATAGAATATAAAATTAACATTTTATTTCATTCTCAATGGGCCCCTGTCATTTTAACTTAGTGTTAGGTTCATAATAGCTATTCAACATGCTGAAACAGATATCGCATACCTCTCCCCCGGCCTCAAAAACACAGATCATACCAACTGCATGATCCCACAACTGCAGAGTATAAAAACCAAATTGAAACATGATTCAACTCCCAATGATATACCAGGTATTCTTTGAATTCACAACAACGGAGACTATAATGCTAACCTTCACAGAAGACTCTTCTGGGACTTGAAGCAGGAAAATTGAAGCCCTCCCAGTAGCAACCATCAAGTACTTACAAAGGCTGTCCAGGACTGACAGTGTTAAGCACTTTATTTATGCAGATGTTAAGGACATCACCAGAAATTTGCTTCAATAATTTTATATTGAGTGCACTTAGCATTTGCCTTAGTCAACTCAAAAAGAAAAAGAAAAAAAAGCGTTTCCTACAGTCACCTGAAATGTAAACTAAATACGGTTATCTTTTATTTGACTAATCACAATCAACAGCATCACCCTTTACCTTTATTCACATACAGAAAAGACTTGAGCATATGTAATTGAAGGAAGAAAAGAGTACCTTCCACAACAAGTCGGTACAATAGTTGGCTTCCAAATCTTGCCTCTCCCTTTAGAAATAGAAGCTGCTTCCAAAGTTTTCGATAATGGAAGGAGTTCCCATGTTGCACGATCAGCAATACAGAAGCGTGCTTCCTGTAACAAATTACACTTGTCCACTGAACACCTCACCCAGACATTAGGGCTTCCATCTAGAGCAACATTTCTTGTGTCATTAGAAATTGTCCTTATCCATGTTCCACAGCCATGACATGCAGCCATGATAATCCCAGGTATAATAAGATCATCTATGCCATATTTATTTGTGTTTTCTTGGGCAAGGTTCTTTTCAATACATACGGTCTCAGCATCCCAATTTGGGCAACCCATAACTCCCAAAATAGGCCTGCCTTCAACCACAAGAGCCAATCCAACCTGAAAATACCATTTCTCAGTTGTTAACCAGATTTTCTGTACAAATTGTTGGTAGGCCAATGCATACGCAACAAGAGTAAAATAAAGTTCAAAGCAAACCTAATACCACCCTTTTCAAAGCACTTGCTAATGACAATTCAAAATAACATGATCAAAAAAATCCGTTTATACGATATGCGTGTCATTATGTGTACAGAGCTATACAGACAGATGGTAACTAATATCCACCTCAATGAGCCTTTCTAATTTTCAGCATTTTCCTGTTCTGAAGACCATTGTATTTATTTAAGTATATCTTTTGGTGTTTATAACAAATAAACCGAAAAATAAGGTATTTATGATCATTTTTAGCACAAGCAAGGAGAGGTCAGAGGACTCTCTTTGGTAAGCTGGGATTTTAGCACTGTCACAAGGGAGCCAAGGGGTTGGGACTATCAGTTCCAGGTGATTGAATAATAATTGAAATGGGAGGGGAGGTTTCTCGGCAAATTCTTCTTGCCATATAGTCCCTACTGTCAAGGGAATTAAAAGCATAATAACAAAATCTTGTTCAATCTGGACCAAATCCGGATTGGACAGGGTCTTTAGACTGTCCAGATTAGTCAGAACCCATCCAGACCCTTTTTAGGTAAAGAAATTTCATCTTTCCAATATGATTTTGAGATTTTGCTCCAAACCATTGTGAATGTTCTGCATATTTGTATTTATTTGAGTATATTTTACAAATTGTGTCTATACTATATATAAATTTGAATTGGATCACACACATCTAATAGATAGATAGATCAATTGATAGATGTGTTTTTAATTTTCTCAGCTGCATTCGAAGTTTGCGGAATTTTTTTTTTCAATTGGTTATACGGGATTGAAACAGGTCCCACCCATATTGCATTGTGACCTCATTACCACAGTATTTCAACAAACCATAAAGTGGTATTGCAACTGGCATTATGCATATATTACCTGGTAAGATCTGAATCTGGGTCTCCACAATGAGAGCTAATGTTTTTTACCACTTGACTTCATGCTATTTGATAAATGTTAAGGTTCACCCATGGGATTTGAACCTTGGCTTATGATGTGGAACTCTTCACTCTCCACCATTTGCTTCAAATCCTGTAGGCCAAATGTTAAGGTTCACCACTGGAGATTGGAACCTTGGTCTACAGTATGAAGCTCCTTGGTCCCCTCCACTTGCCGCAAACCCCATGGGCAAAAAGTTAAGGTTCACACCTGGGATAGTTTGCTCCAAACCCATTTGGTTAATTGTATAAACCTGGATTTTCAAATCTTGTTTCTAGGGTTAATGGCACCTTCCAAATTTGTTATGTTATTACTAATGTCTAAGTCAGCTAGTATTTTGTCAAGTGTATTTTCCACCATAGTTACCCATTTGACTGAACCTATTCCAATCCAAACCGAACTAGTTGGGTTTGATCCAAAAAAAAATTTCAACCCATAGCAAAAAAAAAATATGCCTTCATTACACTTAAATGCTCCCATTACCATGGACTTATAGTTAAAGATAGTTTAGTTCAGAAATATTTGATGGCCATTGCCAATTTACTGGTTGTTGGACTTCTACTAGAGGCAAGTAGTGTGAAGCATTGCCTATTTAAAGCTTACGGATCTATAGGCATTAAATCTTGAAACTATGAATTCTGAAAGTTTCTGCATTATTTATATTTTTCATTAATAGTTTTCACAAGGTTGTATGGGTGCGCAAGTGCATGGATACTTAGGATGCAGGTACGGGGTACCTAGTGCAGACCTCCAAATTTAGGGTACACAGAGTGCAAAGGTGCGAGGATATAGGGTACACTAAGTGCATGTTAAAAATACCTACGCATTGTCAAAATGTACATGTGTCTCATTGGTGCACACAGTGTCTATCCTGTGCATCATTAGAGTGTGATACACATACCCAAGCACCCAGTATAGATATGCATGTCCCCTGCAAGCCTAAAATCATGGGCACATGCACCCAAACAACATTAGTTTATCATTATGCATATTTTACACAGGCACACACATACATAATTTATATGTTTTTCCAAAACAAACAGAATATTTTTGAAAAAACTGAACTTGCAAGCTTCTTTTGCCCTTGTTCAGACCAAATACCCTAAACCTGGTAACTATGGTGGGCATTTATAGAATCTAGGCTCTAACAAACTCCCTAAGAAGACTTTCTTTGAAAGGAGTTGCATTAGACATGCAACAAAATCAAACCAACTGTCTCCCCACCCTCCCAAAAAATATATATAAATAAAGTTGACACCAACATCAACGAAGAATTTCTTGCCCCAATTCCCTTAAATATCAGGTATGTACGCTCATTAGTCATGTCTCAGCCATGAAAAAGTTACATGCTAAGTTCTAGCAACAACTTCAAGCCAAACGCTAGTAGTTAGAATCTCCATTTCATGACCAGCTATCACAATTTTGGGACCATTGAGAAGCCCCATATTCTTAAAGGCCTCCCTATTCAAGAATGAAGAACTAGTAGTTGTAATCCATTCGAAGATTTCTTTTTGCTTTGCATTTAAAGAGAAAAATATGATCATACACTTGGGATTTCAAGCATGTAGGAGCTTCTTTGCATCCTCTAAGACCCTCTTTGAACCCATGATTGTCCTCAAAACACAAGCATTTCCTCCTCTTTGTGTTCACACTTGCTTAACTAGCAAGTGTGCCTACTTGAATCATCAACTCCTTCGGTTGAGAATCTTGGGCATCTAAGGAAAAAGCAAAACTCCCTTCTACATCCTTTCTTCAGTTCATGGTTTTATCTTTTAGAGATATGTCCACCTTCGAGGAACCTCTAAAATAATTGTTGGCACCTTTGAATCCATAGCTCAGAAAGACCTCTTGACAAATGATAGGGAAGTCATCGGCTCACTCTGAAAACACAAAATCTCTTCGTTGCAAAAAAGTTTCCAAAGATGTTTGATCATTCCAAAGTCAAGCTTCATTGGACCTTCGACGTTCCTGTCTAAATCATTGGTGTTTAACTTTCATCTTAGACATTTCTACAGATGGTTTTATGGTAAACAATTCCATGAGAAGTGCAGGTATATATAGAATCTATGCTCTAACAAGCTTTTTTTAAGAAGACTTTCTCTGATAAGGCATTTTGCATTAGACATCCAACAAAATCAAAACCAACAACCAAATTGAGAGGGAATCTAACAAAGATAGTAAAGGCATCCAAGACGACCTTCTCACCCTAATTCCTTTCAATATCAAGAATGAACCCTCATTAGTCATGTCTTAGCCATGGAAGAGTTGCGTGCTACAACCAGCTATCACAACTTTGGTACAAGCTATGCGATAAACCAGATATTACTATAAACCTTGAGTACCAGGGAATCTTACACGAATAGAAAATTACTATCTATACAAATGGAATACAACACAGTGCAATACATTTACATTGCCACTTGAATAAAATATACAATGTGAAAACTTACAAATATAAATGGATACACGACACACACAGCATGTATCCTGCACAACAACTATCTGCAATATATCATAGTCTGACAAACAATCCTCTATTACGAAACTCGTCGAGTTCGAGACCAAGTCGACCTTGTCGAGTCACTCGATCTTGACTCGGCAAGTTTTCTTAACTAAAACCAATTTTTTTTTTTTACTCGTCAAGTACTCGAGACTCGTTGGGTCCCAAGAAAAAACTCAGTCGTCCACACACACATATAGGGAAACGGCATAAAAAGGTTTTTTTATTCAATGTCCCTTAATTTTGTTGTTCCAAATTGCAAAGAAAGCAAAGACTAGCTGATACCAAACCAACAAAAACACAAAGATAGAACCCTAAAACCAATTCTTTTTCAGTTTTAAAGAATCTAATAGTCATCTAACTGTTTCATCTAAGGTAAAAAACTTTGTTTAGACTGTCATTTTTTTTCTTTTTTCAAGTTTCGGTCCTTTTTCTTTTCTTTTTTTTTTAGTTTCTAAGTAATTGCAACAGCTACCCAACTATTTCGTCTGAGCTCGAAAAACTCGATTTCAGTTGTCAATGCTTAAACCCTAGGGCTTTTTTTTTAAGTTTCTAACTAATTGCTTGCTGTTTCCATGTGCAGCCACATCAAAATGACAGGGAAAAGAGACACAACATGGAAGTATGCAAAGGATGGGGAAAAGAAAGGGGAGGTTTACTACAATTTTTGTGGAGAAAATTTTCATGGAGGCATAAACCGCCTCAAATACCGTTTGGCAAGGAAATAAGGCCATGATGTCAAGCTATGTTCAAAGGTACCTGTTGAGGTTGAGAGGGAACGCAATGCCATCTTGTCAGACTACACTGAGAGAAAAGATCCAAAACGAAGAACAAGCGAGGCCATGGGAAGCCCCCCTTCTCAACCTCGTATAAAGGGTATCGAGAACACCTATAGCCGGTTCTATCATCAGAGTTGGTCCAGTCCATCAATTACACACCCGAGGAGAGGGACGGAAGAATCTTGTTTTGTGGAACACTTTGCATGCAAGTCACAACCCACGCTTGAGGACATGACCGTGTGGAACGAGGAGAGCACAAGGGCTCGAGAAGGCTGTTGCAAGCTTCTGTTATTTTTCCCTTCAATATGGCCAGGTCTCTATATTGGTAGGGAATGGTAGATGCCCTAATAGTTTGTGATGCAAGATTTAAGCCACCAACTTATGACAATCTTAGGGGCCTTCTTCTTCATGAATCCATGGAGGATATTTAGGTGTTGGCTGAAGAGCAACGCAAGGTATGGAGGAAGATGGGTTGCACAATCATGTCCGATGGGTCGACCAATGAGAAGAATCAGATATTGATTAATTTTTTGGTTTCTTCTACAGAGGAATTATATCCCTCAAGTCAATGGATGCATCGGCAGTTAAGATGCCAATATGCTTGCACAATTGTTGAAGGAGGTTGTGTTAGAGGTGGGGGAGGAGAATGTTGTCCAAGTGATCACAGACAACGCAACGACATATGTAGTAGCTAGTAGGATGCTGGAGGAGAGATTCCCCACCATTTTTTGGACACCATGTGCAGCCCATTGTCTTGATTTGCTACTCTAAGATATTGGGAAATTACCTTGGGTGTCAGAGGTTGTACAGAAGGCAAAATGTATTACAAATCTACAACCATATTGGTCCTCCAGGCAACGAGGCAATTTATTAATGGAAGGGAGCTACACCACTTCACCACAAACTTTGTTACGTTGCAGAGCCTCTTTGATGCAAACAGGGCATTGAAGAGGGTGTTTGTGAGCGAGAAGTGGAATGTTGAAGACATTGCTAGATACTGACTCTCCAATGAGGGGTAGAAGGTGTATGACTATATCTTTGAGGAGGCCTTTTGGACAGCCATGGATGAGACAATCAAGGCAATTACCTCAGTTGACAATTATTCCAAGCCCAAATACAATCCTATTTGGGAAATTATTGACCAACAATAGACTTCTCAACTCCATAGCCCACTTCATGTAGTGGGGTACTACCTCAACCTCAATTTTTTTTATGATGCTTCATTTGAGGTCAACTATGAGGTGATGTTAGTCCCTCGACCAAGCCTTGACCGAATGGTGCAAGATGAGCAAACCTACGATAAGATACAAGATGAGCTGCACAATTATAATAGATGTGAGGGCTCCTTTTCACATCCAAGCAATGCATTGAAGCAAGGTCAACTTTGAGGCCGAGTAACCATCATCAAATTATTATTGATTTTGTTTTAAAAAATAATTTCAATTTATGATTTTACAAGGGAATTATTAAATTTCCCTTTTCTTGGCTTTCTTTAGGTTTATGGTGGGAGGACTTTGGTGCGTATGCGCCCAATCTATAGCACTTAGCCATAAAAGTTTTATGTCAACCATGCAATGCTTCGGGTTGTGAGAACAATTGGAGTATGTTTGAGCACATACCCTCAAGAAGCACAACAAACTCACATAGTAAAAGTTGAATGATCTTATTTTTATTTATTACAACCTTCTCCTCCACCATAAAAAAATTGAGGTAACAAGTTACAAAGCCATTGACCTAGACGAGATCAATCCATCATCTAAATGGATCACAGATCCAAAGCAAGAGCAGCAACAAAAGCCCCTCTTTTCCATGGATGATTTTGAAAGCATGGTAGAGGAGTTAACGGCCAAGGCACAGGAAGAGGCACAAGCACAACCACAAAGAGAGTCTAGAGCTTTTGCTAGGGCAAAGGTAAAAGGCATTCCAAGATATTGAGGCATTGTCATTACACATTTTGCAATTTGTACCTTTTTATATTATAATTTATAAGCAATACAAGAATATTTGAATTTTGGATGCATTAAAATTTCATTAATTGAAGTGTGTTTTGTCACTTTCATGTGTTGCTTAAGCTTGTATCACTTACAGTATTAATTTTGGATTTGTATAATGTTAATTAATTGTGATATGCATGAAAAACAAACTTTTTTCCAATAAAAAATGCATTTTTTTTGCCGAGTTTTTCCCCTTTTTTTTGCTAAGTCCAAGTTAGCCTTGTCTAGTCTACGTCAAGTCCAAGTTTCTCTACTATGGAACAATCTACCAATAATATACTCTAGACAACAAGATGCATACACACCCCTTGCATCTCCCACATAGATGTGTACTTATAGACATAACAGGATCAATAGACTGTTATCAACTAAACAACTAACTCTAAACTAACTATTTACATAAATCATAACCCCATTACATTACATTATTACAAACATTTTGCCATGTGCACATTTTTACAAACACTTTGGACACGCACACACAACATTACATGCAACTTATTATAAACACTTTGTACGCACACATTCGCATATATACATCCACACACTCAAACATGCATTCTGTAGCATAGTAATGAGGATTCCAAGAGATGAAGGAATGACAGGGTTTAAGCTAAGGAAATGCAGTTAAGAGAAGAATATTCAGTCCTTGACGGCATCATTCTTATATGGCAATGTGGCTTAGACGGCAAGCTTTAGCTAGCACACTGGCCTAACGGCACACTACAGTCAGCAACATCCTAGACGGCAACTACAATCTCAAATGAAGCACCTCATGCTGGCATGATGGCATGGCAATGGCGGCATGACGGCATGACAGCATTACAATGTCTGCAATCTCAAACGGTGGTGCTTCCACTCCTCATTGACTCCCTTCAACATCAGCCCTAGTCTGATGACGTCTGCAACTCCAACTACGACTGCAATCCTGACGACAACTACAACTCTAGACACCACCTAAATCCATCAACCTACAACTAACCACTTGCACTAGTAATCTAACAATCTTACAAGTATCATCACACCATTGGACATGAATTGAGAGCAAAAGAATGTCTTTCATTATCATAATGCCTTCCATGGCATACATGCAGAGATTCCAATTATCTTTGTAACTACAGTCAAACATTTTGATTCTCCTATCAACTAAGCATACACATTTACAACACAGCACATCCTCTCATGGCATTGTATTGCATATATTCAAAATGAAGTAGGGGGGTCTCTTTAAAGCATTGTCCTGGAAGCAACAGTTTCCAAGACTTTGTTACAAAACTGCCTACTTTCCTACTTAATTACCTTAGCCAACCTTAATCAAATATTAAGGTTTGGCAAATGACGGTTGTATTACATTTCATTTTAATTGCATTTCATTTTGACTGCATTTCATTTCATTAAATACAAATTGGTGTTTGTTACTTAGACATTTTCACAAACACTTCATTTATGCTTCTTAGAACTAGTGCCTACATCTATCCTCCCCTTTAAAATGGTCGACGTCCTCCCCAACTTCTTTCTCTGCTCTGTCAAGGTTGCACTTGTCTTCGTTGTTTGTTGTGATTGAGCATCGAGTATACCTCGTAACTCAGCAATTTGCAACTTTAAGGCCTCCTCGTCCTTGAGCCTCTTGGCATAGTTGAAGTACTTGGCCCATTCAATACCAAAATGGTTGGCCTTCTCCATTTCTACCAACTTCATCAAGATCTCCTCCCTCTTTGCAAAGGCCTCATTTGCAGTCCCCTGCATCAGTGTTGCAATCCTTTCTTTTTTTTTTTCTTTTTTTTTATTTGTGGAAAACATCCCAAAAGGGATGCTACTTTCGGGTAAGACCCAAGGAGACAAGGGTATCCATTCCGCCAAAAACGCCCAGGACTCGGACCTGGCCTACCACCTTTGACATACTCAAGGAGCAAACAAACACACAAAACCAAATTAAAAAAGAAAATAACAACAAAAATAAAAAAATAAAATAAAAAACAAACTCCTTGAGTGTGTCAAAACCAAAAGCACAACCAAACACGCATAATAAGATAAAAGAAACCACAACACAAACCACATAGAAAAACACAAGAACCACATAACAAAACACAAACAAGACAAAAACAACAAAACACTACAAAGACATAACCCAAAAAAACATGAAAAATAAACACAACCAAAACCTAAAAAATAAAATAAATAAAATAAACATAAAAACAACCAACAACAGACAATAAACAAAAACAAAAAACATAGAAAACACTCACACATTAAAAAAAGGAAATAACACAAACAAAGAGAAACCCAAGAACAAGAATGAAAAAAAAACAAGAACAATAACAATAAACATAAAAAAAAAAAAAACAACAACAAAAACACAAGAACAACAAAAAACAACACAAAGAACACAAAAACAAAACAAAACAAAAGAACCCACCCACCTTAAAAAACTAAATGATGGGGACGCAGTCTTACAGAGAATCACTCAAGCTTTCATTTCATTAAACTTTCAGAAAAATTACAATACTAGCCCACAGGCGTAGTTTTCCTTCTGTCTCTTCCCCCCTTTCCTTCATGCATCACCTATTTCTATATCCCTGTCTGGACCTCCCTCGAGGTCCCGACCCTCTAGGCCATTAATGACCCACCTGCCAGAATACATCCAGTCTCACTGAGCCTTTTCATCTTTTCTCTATCTGGCAACTGCCACCGGGTTAGCCGCAGAAACATGCATTGATGAGCCGTCTGACCTCTGGGCGCAGTCTTCGAATGGCCGCCATGCTCAGAAAGCTTACCGGGCAAGAAATCATGCACTAATGAGGCCCTGACCGCCTCGAAAAACACCGTCTAGGGATGCGGGCTTTCTCGAACAGAGAACCAGTAATATGTCGCAATATCGCGACATTTCTCTTCCTCGTGGCCTCCTTTTCTTTCAGGTCGCGATATCACGACATTTTCTCTTCACTGTCTTTCCTTTCCTTCGAGTCGCGATATCGCGACATTTTTCTTTCTTGCTATCTTCTCCCCCCTCGGGTCGTGATATCGCGACACCTTGCTCTCTGCTTCCTTCTCGCGTATTCGGGTCGCGAAATCGCGACAGTTTTCTTCCTTCCTTTCTTCCTGCTCCATCGGTCACGATTTCGCGACATGTCGCGAAATCGCGACATTTTCTTTGGGCACCTTCTCTCTCCTGCTTCGGTCGTGATTTCACGACACAGTTTTGCTCCGCACCTTCCATCTCCTTCCTAAGTCGCGAAAATGTGACATGTCGTGATATCGCGACAGTTTTTCTTTGCGCTCTCTCTCTCTTTCCTGAGTCGCGAAAACGCGACATGTCGCGATATCGCGACACTTTTTCCTGTCGCGATATCGTGACACCTTTTGCTCTTTGCATTCTCTTTCCTCCCTGAGTCGCGAAAACGCGACATGTCGCGATATCGCGACACTTTTTGTTCTTTGCATTCTCTCTCCTCCTTGAGTCGCGAAAACGCAACATGTCGCGATTTCGCGACACTTTTTCTGTCGCGATATCGCGACACTTTTGGCTCTTTGCATTCTCTCTCCTCCCTGAGTCGCGAAAACGCGACATGTCGCGATATCGCGACATCAAAGCTAATACTTGAAAAATTTTGTAGTTGATGCAAGATTGCTCTGCTGCCACCGGATGCTCCTGCATCAGACACCGGGGTGGATTGAGAAGTGTTCTTCACTTCAGTACTATTGGAGGAAGACCCGGACGGTCAACCTCTCGCTTTTGACAACCAAGTTGCATCTTCAATAGGCCTACCTTTCCATTTGACCGGATATTCGGAATATCGCCTGTGCCTGGTAGTTCTACCAGCCCGCGTGTCTAGTATTTCTTCGACCTCATCTGTTGCTGGAGTAGATGTGGGAATATCCCACAAATCTGTCCTTGGTGTCTCACCATTACCTCCTTCATGGTATTCTACCAAGTCTGAAATATTAAAAACAAGTGAGATTTTAACTCACTTGGCAGTTCCACTTCATAAGCATTTCCCGAATCTCTTTTACCTATGATCCTGCATGGTCCAAACCTCTTCATCTTCAGCTTGTTGTAGGTTTTGCTAGGAAACCTTTCCTTTCTCAGGTGAAACATGACCTCATCTCCCACTTGGAACTCCTTGGAATGCCGCTTCTGATCGGCCTTGGTTTTGTATTGAGCATTCATCTTACCGATATGTTGTTTTACCTTTTCATGCAAACTCTTCATGTGCTCTGCAAAATCTTCAGCCTCAGCACTACTCTTTTCTCCTTTATCCATCGTTCTCAGTTCAGAAGCATGCCTTGGGTTGTTCCCATACACAATCTGGAATGGGGATTTACCAGTACTTCTGTTGATGGAATTGTTGTAAGCAAATTCTGCCTGTGGCAAAACCAAATCCCATCCTTTGGGCTTATCTCCCACCAGGCATCTTAGAAAACTACCCAAACTTCTGTTCACCACCTCTGTTTGCCCATCAGTCTGCGGATGGTACGCAGAACTGAACTTTAAATCCGTTTTCAGCTGCTTCCACAAAGTCTTCCAGAAATAACCCATAAATTTGGTATCTCTGTCAGATACTATACTCCTAGGTAGACCATGAAGGCGTACCACCTCCTTGAAAAACAAGCCTGCAACATGAACTGCATCACTTGTTTTTTGACATGGAATAAAATGAGCCATCTTCGAAAACCTGTCCACCACAACAAAAATGGAGTCACTCCCTCGTTGTGTCCTTGGTAGGCCAAGAACAAAGTCCATACTGATGTCCTCCCATGGCCTCTCCGGCATAGGTAATGGCTGATACAATCCTCGTATTCTCGTCTCACTCCCTTAGCCATCTGACAAATTCTACAGCCCTGCACAAATTTAGTCACATCTTGCTGCAACTGTGGCCAATGGTAGTTTTCACCAACAAGGGCAATGGTCTTATCTCGACCAAAATGTCCAGCTAGTCCTCTACTATGCTTTTCCTTTATCAGATTCTCCCTCATTGAACTCCATGGGATGCATAATTGACCTCCTTTGAACAACATCCCATCTTGGATCAGGAAATCCAGCCACTTGGTCCTCGTCCAAAGTAACAGTGCCAAGCAAGCCTTCCAGGGCTTCTGAAAAATCAGGATCTTCGAGGTACAAACCCTTCAGTTCATCAAATCCTACCACTTCTACCTTCATTTCCGTCAACAAACACTGCCTACTGCTTAAGGCATCTGCAACTCTGTTGGACTTTCCGCTCCTGTGCTTCAACACAAAGGTATAACTCTGTAGAAACTCAACCCACTTCAGGTGCCTCTCGGTTTAGCTTCCCTTGGCTATTAATATACTGTAAGGCCTGATGATCAGTGAATAGAACAAACTCTTTTGGCAACAAGTAATGTCGCCACTTCTTTAGAGCCTGCACTATAGCATAAAACTCTTGATCATAAACTGAATACTTCTTTCTGGCATCATTGAGTTTCTCACTAAAGTAAGCAACAGGTTTACCTTCTTGGCTCAAAACAGCTCCTATTGCACTGCCACTAGCATCACAGTCTACCTGAAATACCTTATTAAAATCTGGAAGTGCCAAAACAAGGTTGTTCTATAACCTTCCTTTTCAACATATCGAAGCTCTTATCTGCTCCTAAGGTCCACTTAAATTCTTTCTTATTCTCTCTCATTGTTTCTGTAAGGGGTGCACAAATGCTGCTGAAATTCCTAATGAATTTCCTGTAAAAACTTGGTAGACCATGAAATGATCTTACCTCAGTCGTGCTTCTCGGAGTAGGCCATTTGATGATAGCTCTTACTATTTCTGGGTCCATTTTTAGACCTCCGACTGAGATGACAAATCCCAGGTACACTAACTCCTTTACGAAATTACATTTCTTCAGATTAATCAACAACTGCTCCTCCCGCAGCTTCTCAAAAACCCTTCCGATATGCATCAGATGCTCTTCTAGGGTTCTGCTAAATATTAGAATATCATCTAAATAGACAATAACAAATTTGCCTAAGAACTCTTTCAATACCTCATTCATCAACCGCATGAATGTGCTTGGTGCATTAGTCAGCCCAAATGGCATGACCAGCCACTCATACAAACCTTCTCTGGTCTTGAAGGTTGTCTTCCACTCATCTTCTTCTCTGACACGAATCTGGTGATAACCACTCTTCAGGTCAATCTTGGTGAAGTACTTGGCTCCACTCAAACAGTCCATAATGTCATCCATCCTTGGTAATGGAAATCTGTACTTTATGGTGATCTTGTTAATGGCTCGAGAGTCTGTACACATTCTCCACTCTCCATCTTTCTTTGGCGCTAGTACTGCAGGTACTGCACATGGGCTCAAACTCTCCCGAATCAGTCCCTTCTCCAGCAGTTCTTGGACTTGTCTGTTCAGCTCTTCAATTTCTGTAGGAGTCATTCTATGTGCTGCCTTATTGGGTAAACTAGATCCTGGTACCAAATCTATGTGGTGACTGATCTTCCTCATTGGTGGTAAACCCTCAGGCACATTATCATATATAATGTCTGGAAATTCTTTCAACAGTCCTAAGACTTCTACAAGGGTATCCTTGCATTCTTCCTTCCTAACTCTAGGAACCAATGCATAGCACATATGCTCATGCTTTAAACTATTCAAAAAATTTCCTCCTTCGACTAAACAAATTCTAGCGCTGCTGCATACCTTTTCTTTCGCCTCTTTCAAGGGCTTCAGCTTATGGCGCACTCCATTCTTCGTTACTTAGTAGGTGTTGGCACGACCATCATGCACTGCACACCGATCAAACTGCCATGGCCTTCCCAACAGCAAATGGCAAGCATCCATGGGCAGGATATCACATAGTACCTCATCACAGTAATTCAGAAATTCAGTACTTGATGGGGACGCAGTCTTACAGAGAATCACTCAAGCTTTCATTTCATTAAACTTTCGGAAAAATTACAATACTAGCCCACAGGCGTAGTTTTCCTTCTGTCTCTTCCCCTCCTTTTCCTTCATGCATCACCTGTTTCTATATCCATGTCTGGACCTCCCTCGAGGTCCCGACCTTCTAGGCCATTAATGACCCACCTGCCAGAATACATCCAGTCTCACTGAGCCTTTTCATCTTTTCCCTATCTGGCAACTGCCACTGGGTTAGCCGCAGAAACATGCATTGATGAGTCGTCTGACCACTGGGCGCAGTCTTCGAATGGCCGCCATGCTCAGCAAGCTTACCGGGCAAGAAATCATGCACTAATGAGGCCCTGACCGCCTCGAAAAACACCGTCTAGGGATGCGGGCTTTCTCGAACTGAGAACCAGTAATATGTCGCGATATCGCGACATTTCTCTTCCTCGTGGCCTCCTTTTCTTTCGGGTCGCAATATCACGACATTTTCTCTTCGTTGTCTTTCCTTTCCTTGGGGTCGCGATATCGCGACATTTTTCTTTCTTGCTATCTTCTCCCCCCTCGGGTCGCGATATCGCGACACCTTGCTCTCTGCTTCCTTCTCGCGTATTCGGGTCGCGAAATCGCAACATGTCGCGATATCACGACAGTTTTTTTCCTTCCTTTCTTCCTGCTCCATTGGTCGAAATCGCGACATTTTCTTTGGGCACCTCTCTCCTGCTTCGGTCGCGATTTCGCAACACAGTTTTGCTCTGCGCCTTCCATCTCCTTCCTGAGTCGCGAAAATGTGACATGTCGCGATATCGCGACACTTTTTCTTTGCGCTTTCTCTCTCTTTCCTGAGTCGCGAAAACGTGACATGTCGCGATATCGCGACACTTTTTTCTGTCGCGATATCGCGACACTTTTCCTGTCGCGATATCGTGACACCTTTTGCTCTTTGCATTCTCTTTCCTCCCTGAGTCGCGAAAACGCGACATGTCGCGATATCGCGACACTTTTCTTGTCACGATATCGGGACACTTTTTGCTCTTTGCATTCTCTCTCCTCCCTAAGTCGCGAAAACGTGACATGTCGCAATATCGCGACACTTTTTCTGTCGCGATATCGTGACACTTTTGGCTCTTTGCATTTTCTCTCCTCCCAGAGTCGCGAAAACGCGACATGTTGCGATATCAAGACATCAAAGCTAATACTTGGAAAATTTTGTAGTTGATGCAAGATTGCTCTGCTGCCACCGGATGCTCCTGCATCACTAAACAAAAAAACAAAGAAGACAAAAGAAAAAAATGAACAAAACAATGACCTATCTAGATCAGAAGACTATTAATGCAAGTATCAACAGAGGAAACAAAATAAAGAATAGAATGAGCTAGGGAACTAAAAAAACTGAATGAACCAAAGAGAAACAAAACAAAACAAAAAAAAAACAAGAAGAAACTAGGTACCTTCAGAACTGGAGCCATCCAAAGAAATGATAGAAAGAAGAGCTTCCCTAATTTGAGAAGCCCACCATATAGGAGGGTGGCCATAACAAGTAAGATCACCTTTGTCCAAAGCCCAATTAGCTAAAGCATCGGCACTCTTGTTTTGATCTCTGACCACATGATTGTAATCAACTTTCAAAAATCCCATCTGCATTAACTGAATCTTCTCAATAATTATTTTTATTCTCCAATCCACCTTATGATTCTTAGGAGTCTTCAAGAGATTAATCATAAGTTGAGAGTCAGACTCAACTAACACCTTATCCTATCCAACCTTAGTAGCCTCCTGAAGGCCTCTAAGGATACCATACCCCTCGACAAGGTTATTGGAAAGAATACCCAAATTCTTAGCAAAAGTAAAAACCAAGGAGCCATCTGAAAGTCTACCAATTCCTCCCACACTGGCTTTTCCAGGGTTCCCTCTAAAGGCTTCATCAGTATTGACTTTTCCAAAATACTTAGGAGGAGGTTGCCAATTTCTAGTCCTATCCATCTTACTAACACTCACATTCCCTTTAAGTTGGTTGCCCTTAGAAGGTTTCATCTTCAATCTTTGCATCACTTGATCCCATCTTTGGTGGGAGTTTTGGGGGTGATTAAGGAGATGATGGACTGATTCAACTAAGTTGGCTATGGTCTTTTGCCAAATATAGTGAATATCCTTCCTATCTTGATTAAAAATTCGGTTGTTCCTTTCATTCCAAATATTCCAAAGAAGAATGGTAGAACCCATCCAAACTAACTCGCCTAATAAAATGATCAACACCCTCTTGATTAGGCCAATCCCTCCAAAGCTGTTCAAAAGTGAAAAAATTGGACCATTGTAAGCCAAGTAAAGTTGTCATTCTCCTCCATAGCTCAGAGGCTAAAGTACACTCAATAAAAAGATGGTTGATATTTTCTACATTCTCTTCACACATTTCACATCTAAAAGGGCCATGAAAACCACGCTTCATAAGTTGCTCACCAGTAAGCACCCTACGATGCAATAAAAGCCAATTAAAGAACCTCACCTTAGGCCAGAGCTTTTGAGCCCACAATTGAGAAAATATGTCAGAAGAATGGTTGGGATTATTATGGGCATGCGTCCGTTTCTTTCCACGTGTAACAACCATCTTAAATGATTTCAAATCATTAAAGATTCCTTATGGGTCCACGTCACTCTGCAGTCTTCAGTTTCACCATCCTGGTATTCATGTCGCGATATCACGACACTTTTGTTTCTCTGCCTGCCTGGCCTTTTCGAGTCGCGAAAATGCGACATGTCGCGATATCGCGACACTTTTGTTACTCTGCCTGCCTGCCCTTTTTGAGTCGCGAAAATGCGACATGTCGCGATATCGCGACACTTTTGCTTCTCTGCCTTCCTGCCCTTTTCGAGTCGCGAAAACGCGACATGTCGCGATATCGCGACACTTTTTCTTTCTCTGCCTGGCTGCCCTTTTCAAGTCGCGAAAATTCGACATGTCGCGATATCGTGACACTTTTTCTTTCTCTCTCTCTCTCTCTTTGCATCGGACCGCGAAAATGCTACATGTCGCGATATCGCGACACTTTTTTTTCTCTCTCTTCCTCTTTGCATCGGACCGCGAAAATGCTACATGTCGCGATATAGCGACACTTTTTCTCTCTCTCTTCCTCTTTGCATCGGACCGCGAAAATGCTACATGTCACGATATCACGACACTTTTTCTCCTTGCTCTTTTTCTTAGCTTTGGCCCGCGAAAATACAACATGTCGCGATATCGCGACATTTTTTCTCCTTGCTCTTTCTCTTAGCTTTGGCCCGCGAAAATACATGTCGCGATATCGCGACACTTTTTCTCCTTGCATTTTCTCTTCTCTTCTGGCCGCGAAAATGCAACATGTCGCAATATCGCGACACTTTTTCTCCTTGCATTTTCTCTTCTCTTCTGGCCGCGAAAATGCAACATGTCGCGATATCGCGACACTTTTTCTCCTTGCATTTTCTCCTCTCTTTTGGCCGCGAAAATGCAAAATGTCGCGATATCGCGACACTTTTTCTCCTTGCATTTTCTCTTCTCTTCTGGCCGCGAAAATGCAACATGTCGTGATATCGCGACACTTTTTCCTCTTTACTTTTTCGCTTCTCTTTTGCATATGGGCCACTTCGGTCTTCTTGGACAACCTGTAGCAACTTCACCCAAACATCAGAAACATCCTCATGAGCTTTTAACTTCACTGTACATACTCTGAATAACCTCTGAACTCCTATCCACTGCATCAATCGATCTTTCTGACTGTGTTGACAACAATGACAATACTGTCGCTGCACCTTGCTCAACAATCTCCCCCTTTGGAATTGTTGGCAACACACGTGCAATTTCCTGTAACTCTTGAGAAATTTCCTGTAACTCTTCTCCCCCTTTGACAACAATACCAAAAGGGCTGTTGTAAACTCCCCCTGAGTCCATGCACAACATTCTCAGACAAAAATTATTACACTTAGCAAAAATCACAAACATGAGCAAAAAGATAAACAAATACACAAATGCTCCCCCTGAGAATGTGATCCCGATAGCTAGTCAATTCTTGGGAAGCGTGACCACTCCCAATTGCGAAGGTACTCAAAGACTTCCTTGGGCAACGGTTTTGTGAAGATATCCGCTACTTGCTCTGTTGTTGGAACAAAATCCAACTTAACCTCACCTTCCGCAACTTTCTCCTACGTACAACACGTTGTCGCTGCAATATATTCTGCCTCTGCTGTGGATAAGAAAACTGAATCTTGTTTCTTACTGTTCCACGCGACCAACCTGTCTCCAAGATAGAATGCACCTCCACTGGTACTCTTTCTGTCATAAAGTCTTCTTGGATAAGAACTCTAATCTCTGCTCATCATATTAGAATTCCTGTTGTACCTTGCTTTTACTTATTTAGTATAGTATGATCAACACTCGACTTTCAGCTGCGCAAAAGTTACTCCCAAATCAAAAATAATCGACTCTCCAGGCAGCTTGCGCGTAATTTCTTCAGCCTTTTGACTGCCATCTCCTCCGTGACTGACGACTTTGCCTCGCATCAGTTGTGCAGCTCAATGTCTCTGGTTTCTAACGGCTGCCATGAATGTTTTCATCGCTCGCGCAGTATTGACAAGTGGACCGTTACATCTAGTGTTGGAACCTCAATCTGCGCGCAGTCATCAACACTCGGTATTCTGCTTCTTGCTAGGGCATATGTCAGGGCTACTCAATGTCTTAGGCGAACATTCTTCACGTGATTCCAGGGAGCATTTCTCCTCATTGTGATCAAGGGAATCCTCGGGCAATATCTCGCATTTCTCAAATAATGCAAGACTTTCTTAGGTGCATAGGCATCTTGTCCTCCTTGGCGCTTCACCACCTGGGCGCTATTCTCTCAACGTCTCTGCCTTGCATGTGCCAATTGGCACTCTTGACCAACCGGGTGCTAGTGCCACTGTTTGCTTTGACTCTGGCATCTCTTTGATAACGGCTACTTCTTTAGAGAAAATTAATGCTCTCTTATTACCTCCACAAACAACTACATGAACTGAAACACATTTTGACAACTATACGACAACTCCCCCTGACTACTTGCCTTTCATCCTCAACTAACCAAACAACATAGGAGCATTAAAATAAAACTTTAAGATTGCTCCCCCTGAGGATGTGCTACCTGGAGTTGCTTAGCGCAATAGAGGAGTAGTCTCCTTCAGTCCAAGGAGACGATTTCTTTTCTTCTTTCTTTCTCCACTCTGGTTTGATTACAGTTTTGGGCTCTTGTTTTGACTTTTCTTTTTCAGTAGCTTGTGCATGTTTTCCGAGAAATCTTCTATTTTGTCTCATTCCATTTGGTTGAAATTTTCTTCCCTGAAATTGATTTGATGCAAATGTACTTCGACAATTTCTTGCAGTGTGCCCAAAATTATGACAGTTATAACATTCTACTGCATAATCCATCAAAGGTGAAAAACCATTTCTACTGGGTGGTTGTCTCTTGTGCATCCTTGATGGATGATTATTTTCCTTTCTTTGATGCACATGATTTCTTCCATGTCTATGTTGCATTCTTTGTGTCTGATGAAATCTACTGTCTTGCCTTAGATTAGATATAGAAGTTCTTGGACAAAACCTTGCTATGTGCCCATGACCATTACATTTAAAACATTGCACATGGTGTTCAACCGGAATAACAGATGTATTTCTACCAACATAACTCTTTGATCTATTATTCAATCCACAATAAATTGCCTTGTGACCATAATGGTTGCATCTAAAACAATAGCCATTAAAAGCATTATTATGAATAGAGTGAGAGTGATGGAACCTCTTTTGTTGTGGTTGCTTTGCTGTAGATCTCCTTTGAGATTTTCTTCCTTTTGAAGATTCAGCTTCAAGCTTTTCTTGCTTTGATCCTTCAGCAGTGGACTTCTTCTTCTCTGCAGATTTAGATCGCTAATAACTTTGTTATATTCCTATTTACGTTTGCTACATACATCACCTTTATCATCCAGGCGTGACTTCAAGGCTTCTATTTTCTTGGCTTTCTAAATTTGTAAGAAGAGATCTTCAATATTATCCCCATATTCTTCCAACTTCTTGGACAGTCTTTTGTTCTTTTTCTTTTCTATACCCAATTCTTCAAGTGCAGCGATCAACTCACCTTCTAGATCTACTTCAGCCTCAAGGTTTTCATCATATACTTCAGAATTCACTCCTATCTTTTCTAGTTCAATTTTCTCTTCCACAGAACCGAAACTGACTGAGATGCCTTATTGGAGGAAGATCTATTCTTCTTACCCATTGCGTACTAATCCAAGATCAACCCTAGCTGATTTAGCCTGACAAGAAAAACTGGCTCTGATACCAATTGTTAGTCTCACAATGACACTAAGAGGGAGGGGTGAATCAGTGTAGCTCTTTAAAACTTAAATCTTCAACTCTTAAAGCCGAAACAATGAAAACTTAAAATCAAATAAAGCAAACATAACAAGAGAGCATCACACAACACAAGATGTAACGAGGTTCACCGATTTGGCTACTCCTCAAAAATTGACTGTTTGGACTCCCATCCAAATCCAGCCTTTGCAAAGTAACAACTTTACAATCAATTTACCAGCACCCACTGGAAGGAGCACCAACCCCTGATTTATCTGCACTAACAGAAAGGAGCACCAACCCCTGATTTACCAGCACCACCTGGAAGGAGCACCAACCCCTGATTTATCTGCACCAACTGGAAGGAGCACCAACCCCTAATTTACCAGCACCAACTGGAAGGAGCACCAACCCCTGATTTATCTGTACCAACAGAAAGGAGCACCAACCCCTGATTTACCAAGCACCAACTGGAAGGAGCACCAACCCCTGATTTATCTGCACCAACAGAAAGGAGCACCAACCCCTGATTTACCAGCACCAACTAGAAGGAGCACCAACCCCTGATGCCAAGCACCAACTTGGACTTCAATCTTGAAGCTAGAAGATTGACATAATAATGCCTTCACTTTTACAAGACCCTGACTGGTCTATTGCTTACTCAACATCTCTCACGCAACACACACCCTTCTCGCTCGCCTCTTGCTCGCCTCTCGCGCACCTCTCGCGCACTTCGCAAGATAAATTCACCGAATAAATTCCCCAACTAAAATTCTACGAGCAACACTCATTTTATAACCATCCTTTCTCTTTGTAACTCTAGTCGTAACTCCTCCTTTCATATTCTCATGCGCCACTTGTCAATTGTAACGCCTTCTTTATGTAACTGTTGCCACATTTTGCACAGGGGTGCCATGTTTTTGGTTTCTGCATGTAAGCTGCTCTTTTCCTTTCCTTCTCCTCATTTTCCCTTTCTTCTTCTCTCCCTTTCTTCCTCTCCCTCACAGCTTCATTCCCTCTTCTTCTTTCCCCCTTTCCTTCCCCCAGTAAACTTCAGCAGGTGTACCTTGAAAAGTTTCTAAGTGTTGGGGCGCAACCCGACTTCGCAGCGAAGTCGGAGTGCGCCCCTCAGTTGGAGCGCAGTAGGTAACCCGTGCGCAACAGGACAGGAAGTGACTAAAAATCTGACTAAGTGTCAGGGCGCAACCCGACTTCGCAGCGAAGTCGGAGTGCGCCCTTCTTCCTGGGCGCACTAGGGGAATGACCAATCAGGAAAATGGCTAAGTGCTGGGGCGCAACCCGACTTCGCAGCGAAGTCGGAGTGCGCCCCTGTTCCAGTGCGCAGTCTGTACAGCGAATGGAGACAGCCAAGCACCGGTGCGCAACCCGACTTCGCAGCGAAGTCGGAGTGCGGCCTTTGACCGGTGCGCAGTTCGGTGAAGTCAACTCAGAAGACACCAAGGCAAGAAGGCCTTCCAACTGCGCTGTCTTCCTCCTGCGCAACCCGATGGCGCCCGAATTCCTGGCGAAGTTGGATAAACTGCCTTTCAAGGCAGACACGTGTCACGCTTCAGCATCCGACAAGTATCCACCTTCGGGATTCGAGCCAAGACTTGACCGCGCAAGGACAGAGCATGGGCTTCACTAACGGCGCCAGTTGTCAACATTTAAAGCCGATGTGAAGTACCACCTGCCGCACCTACCCGCATTCCTGCTGACCGAAGACTTGACCCGACGCGCCGCCACGTAGCTGTACCATCTTCAGGGACACCATGCCGCAAGGACAGCCCGGCCCGACGTAAGTCAGGATCAGCAGCCTCCTCGCCCGCTCGTGTCAGCCGATGTCTTGTCTCGGGACTTTGTGCCCATGAATGTAATCGGGGGAGTTTTGGGTTATAAATACCCACCACATTTTCAATGTAAGTGGTGGAAGGGGAATATATTGCTAGGGGACAATTGTAGCCGTGCGTTTGCCTCAAATACGTACATATACTTGGCTCTCGCTTATCGTCTTTTATCTTGCATGCCGCCTCTCCTTGTCATTTCTCGCCTCATGTTTCTTGTGTCATTGCTTGTTGTTGTACCGAACTCGGACTCCAAGGATTTGATGGCCAGGTATTCCCGGAATGCATAGATAGAGGATACATGGGATCGCCGATAGCCGTAGTTTCGATGTATGTTTGTAGATGAATGTTGTTAGTAGTGGTGATTGATTCGGTCGCCGTGTCGCTTATTCCCCCCACCCAACTCCAATCACATTTGGAATCTCTTTCCCGCACTCTTATCTCTACCTTTATCTCTTTCCTGCACTCTCATCTTATTTATCTCTTTCCCTGCACTCTTATCTTAACACAACCCCATAGGAGCCGGCCTTCTCCGGAGATTGGCACGGAAGGCATCTCTTCCTCCCGGCCTTTCAATCTGGTGGGCGAATCTGGGCGCATTAACAACAAAATCCTTTCCTCATGGCAGATTCGTAACCAACAGTTTCTCTGGCACGCCCGGTGGGACCAAGGTCCCATACTTCACGAGAATTTCTAACCCGTCTCCACCTGGCACCAGCAGTTGCTTGGTCTTAACCGGTGGGACATGGTAGTTTCCCGCCCTCAAACAGAATCGAAGCACGAGTGCTCGCTTCATTGCTGTTCAAAATAAAAGCACCTGGCGACTCTGCACGAACTGAAATACTCTCTGAGTCCGTGAAGACCGGTCCTAACGCCTTCATGCAAACAAGAAGGTGGCGAGCAAGGAATCCGGAGAACCAGCCCGACTTTTACGAACTTGACCTTGACGCTCCAGGCGAGCGCGTCAGGCTGGCTGATTACCAAGCTCGCGAAGAAGAAATCCAAGAAGAGGCCGAGGCTGAAATCCAAGAAGCCGAAGCCGAGATTGAACAAGTTGAGGCCGAAGAAGAATCTACCTCTTCGGATAGTTCCGATACCGAGTACACTACCGGATCAGAAGCGGAAATGGCTGATCATCTGGATGAAGACGACCTCTTCCCGGCGGTGGATTCTACGGGGCCCTTGGCCCTGGTCGGACAGCAAGCCGTGCCCCCTGCTGCCTTAAAGTCTATCCCTACGTACGACGGCTACGGCAAGACGGCGTATGAACACATCCAGGACATTCTTGCCCCGGCCGCGCTACACTCCATCACTGACGAAAGTGTGAAGACCCGTCTCCTGGCCCTTTCCCTAAGGGGAAAGCTTCTCTACTGGTGGAGATCGCTGCCAAAGGGATCCATCACAAGGTGGCGACAGCTAGCCGGCAGGCTCGTGAAAGGATGCAACGAGTCCGCCGATCCCTCTTCTTTGCTGCATCGGTTCCAAAGTATTCAGAGACACCCCCAAGAGGAGGTGTCAGACTTCAACATCAGGTTTGCGAGGTCTTGGAAACGAGTCCCTCGTGAACTCCGACCGTCAGCAGGACAGGCCGCCTACTACTACCTGAGATCTTTCAACTCAGACATTTGCCTGCTGCTGAAGGTTGCCAGAATCAACACATTCCCCGCTCTGTACGAAGCTGCCCAGCAAGCCGAAATGGACATCATCTCCATCGGCAGACTTCCACACAGAGTGCAACCGCCCATCTACCCTGATTTTCCCCGATCGCAGTATCCATCAGCTTCTGGTTCGGAGCCGTCCACTTCAGGACAGCAACCCCAACAAGCAATGGAACCCGGCGCCGGCCGTGAACCCTTACGGCCCGCCTCAAATTCATTA
The DNA here is from genome assembly GCA_028583015.1 of Wollemia nobilis. Lineage (NCBI taxonomy): Eukaryota > Viridiplantae > Streptophyta > Pinopsida > Araucariales > Araucariaceae > Wollemia > Wollemia nobilis. The sequence continues at coordinate 7,605,927 of JAQPPZ010000028.1, forward strand.
TCCGCCTCCTCGTCCTCCACGTTTCCCAGCACTTCCTGCTCCCCCGCAGCATGCACAATATTCCACTCCTCCATTGGCCGCATTGCCTCCCCCAGCTCAATTGCCGCCGCCTCCTAACCATGATATTCAGAATCAAATCCTACAGGAGGTACGGGCTCTGGCCTCTGGCTATCATACCATGTCTAACGACATGACTGTTCTGAAAAAGAAGCAAGCCCAAATGGACCTAGCTCCAAGGAGGCCATATCCGCCCCGGCATTGACAAAGGATCGGCCCCCGAGCAACATTTGCAACGGCGGCCCCCTCCGAGGAATGCTGCCATAGAGGATGAACCTGGTACTTCCGACCAGGTCAACTGGTGCACCACGTGCAACGACCCGCATGATGAAGATGATTGTACACTTGCATCAGCACTACCTCCGCACCTTGTCGGCAGCGCCATTGAGGACGAAGAACTTTACATGATCCTGGGCGACGAGAGCAATTTCGCCGTTTCAGACGAAGTTCCAATGCCGCCTCCCGCCAAGGAAAACAAGAAGTCTGCCGAAGCTGCAGCCAAACCCCTAAAGGTGTACGCCAGAAGAGACAAGGCGCAACCCGAGGAGATACCACCGTACAAGAGGCTGTGGCCCTACACAGCCAAAGACAAAACTCCTCCGGCGAAGACTCCCACAGTCAAGCCTCCCGTTGCCAAAGCTCTTCCGGCTAAAGCTCCCGCCGCTCAGCCTCCAGCCGAAACAAAAGAACAAGCTCAGGAGAGGCTGAGATATCCGTCTCTAACCAAGAGGCAGAGAGTTGAGGCCACTCAACAGTACCGGACAAAGTACGAGCCGGCGAAAGAAGCGGAAGGAGCAAGCACTTCTGGCTACAGTATAGTAGACGAGTTGAAGAGAACTCCCGCGAGAATCAGCATGTATGATGCTCTTCAACTCCCAGGCCAGGTTGATCTGCTGCAAGAATCCCCGAAAATCATGAAGAACGGCAAGCAGATACAACCCGCTGTCCTGGTGCAACCCCTGACAGTCTCAGCCACTGGGAAGAACAGACCACCTCCCTTTTATCTGTCTTTACGGATGCAAGGGTATATAGTACACAACTGCATGGTGGATTCTGGTGCTTCCACAACCGTGATGCCGAGAGCCGTCTGCGATGAAATCGAGATGGAGTACACAAGGAGCAGCCAAGGCGTGCCGCAACTAGACGGCACCCCCGTCAAGACAGCTTGGTGTCATAAAAAACATCCCCATCCGGCTGCACAAAGCTCTCGACATTGTGGTCATCCAAGAGGTTGTGGTCGTCGACTTGGAACCCTACTTCGGCATGTGTCTCTCCAGGGAGTTCACTGCGAAGTTGGGAGGATATCTCTCTCTGGACTACTCGCACATGGAAGTGCCCTTCAAAGGAAGGAGGCTGAAGATTTTCAATGAAAAGCCTTCCACCTACCTAGTAGAGAAGATACCCGGAGAAGAGCCTGAGGATTGCATGGTTCAGCTGACGGAGGAAGAACTGGTGACAGTGGACATGACGGAGCAAGCTCTCGAGCAACTGCAAGTAGAAGATGAGTTCTCCTTGCGGGACTTCAACGCCGTGATTGAAACAGAGCAAGGTTGTTACACCATTGTTCAGCCCGAGAGAGTTGACAAGTCAGCAAGGAGAGAAGTAGGACCAGCACCTGAGAAGCTGTGGAAGCTTTTCTTTGACGGCGCACGATGCAGAAATGGCGCCGGGTCTGAGTTCTTTGGTTTCCCCAACCGGGATCCGTAAGGATTACACCTACAGTCTGGCTTGGAGCTGTACCAACAACGCGGCGGAGTACGAAGCCCTGTGCTTGGGACTGCGAAAGGCGGAGAGGTTGGGAATCAAACATCTGCAGATCTACGGAGATTCAGAGCTAGTGTGTCACCAGATCACGAACAAGTGCGCCTCCAAAAGCACTATCTCAAGGCGTACCGAAATCGGGTCTGGGATCTGATGGAGTCTTTTGACTCGTTGAATGTCAAGGCTATTTCACGAGAGAAAAACAAGCATGCCGACATTCCGGCGTCTCGTTGGAGCCAGGTACGTTCCGGCTGATGACACTGTCCAGAAGCCGAAGCCGGTCCGTACCATTTACAGGCCTTCTGTGCCTGATAAGGACACCCACTGGCAAGTGTTCAGCTGTGACGAGGAAATCGTCACATTTTTGGTAAATGAAGCCTGTTCAATCGAAGGTAGAGACCCTGATGACGAGCAATATGAGGGGTTGATACAATTGAAAAATAATCATGTCCCGAAAGGACTGATTACCTTAGAGAGTCTATTTGATCAGAATGACAGAGCCATATCTCATCGGATCAAAGTAGACCCGAAGCAGTATGCCGACCTAGAGCTGGAACCTGGTAAATCAATCAAGGTCGGGACAGACTGCACCACAGAGGAACTCGAGCAGATCAGATCATTATGTCAAGAGTTCCCTGACATAGTAGCCTGGAGCTACCAAGACTTGAAGGGGTATGACAGAGAAATAATTCAGCATACCATTGAGCTAGAAGATGGCGCCAAGCCATTCAGGCAAAAGCAGAGGGCCGTCAATCCAAAAATCGAGGCCATGATGAAAGCCGAGCTCTTGAAGATGCTGGAGGCCAAGATCATCTACCCCATCAAGCATTCATCCTGGGTTGCGAACTTGGTTCCCGTGAGGAAGAAGAACGGAGACATTCGTCTCTGCGTAGATTTCAGAAATCTAAACCAGGCCTCCCTCAAGGACCATTACCCGCTTCCCCAGATCGATCAGATCCTCCATATAGTTGTTGGAGCCCAGAGATTTTCCCTCCTAGACGGCTTTTCCGGCTACAACCAGATATGGGTCAAGGATGAGGACCAAGGACAAGACGGCGTTCACCACCAAATGGGGGACGTTCGCCTATCGCCGCATGCCATTCGGCTTATCCAACGCCGGCGCCACATTCCAAAGAGCCATGGACCCGGCCTTCCGAGAGCCGCTTAACAAAGTGATCGTCATCTACTTGGATGACATGACTCGTTTTCTCTCACAAGCGAGAAGATCATGTTCCCCACCTGCGGCAAATATTCGAAAGATGTCGTGAATTCGGCATCTCCATAAACCCGAAGAAATCTGTCTTCGCGGTGAAAGAAGGAAAGTTGCTGGGGCATGTCATCTCCGAGAAAGGCCTGGCTATAGATCCTGACAGAGCAGAGGCTCTTCTCCGCTTGCCCGCCCCAATCGACAAGAAAGGGCTACAGTCCTTCTTCGGCCAAATCAACTTCGTGCGGAAGTTCATACCGGACTTCGCACAAGTAATCAAGCCTATGTCCGAGTTGCTGAAGAAGAACACAGAATTTCTGTGGACTGAAGAGAGGGAGCAAGCCTTCGAGGAGATCAAAGCTCGCATTGCACAAGCACCGGTGTTGATAAACCCGGACTACTCCAAGGATTTCATCCTGTACGCGGTGGGAGAACCAGAGAGTTACGCCGCAGTCCTGACCCAAAAGGGAGAAGATGGCGAGGAGCGCCCCATAGCGTTCCTGAGCCAAGTGATCCAGCCGCACGAAGAAAAGTACAACTTTATAGAGCGGCAGGTACATGCTGTCATGAAATCTCTCCGTAAGTTCAGGCACTTTGTCTCCCAGAGCAAGATCACCGTCTTCGTGATCCACCCGGACGTTCGAAGCTTTATCATACAAGGAGAACCGGGTCACAAGAGGGCAGGATGGATTGCCAAAATCCAGGAGTTCGACATCGAAGTGCGGCCAACCAAGCTAATCAGAGGCCGAGCCTTGTGCCAGGAGCTAGCCCGAAGTGCGGCAGCCGAGATATCCGCCTGCGAGTGGGAGGACCCAGCGACGCGCATCAACCTAGCCAACTCTTTACCCGAGGAGTGCGACTGGACAGATGAACTGGTGAGATACTTCTGCACCGGGAGATGTCCAGACCACATGAGTGCCTCACAAAGAAGGAGGTTTCGGCTAGGTGCATTGAAGTACACTCTTCGCCCCGAGGGGCTTTACTTTAAAAACATCGACGGCATCCTGTTGCGGTGCGTCAGAAAAGCAGACCAATCCAGGGTCCTCGGAGAGTTTCATTCCGGGATGCCTGGAGGTCATCATTCTGCAAGGCCCACGGCCTTGAAAATAATCGGAGCTGGGTACTACTGGCCCACTCTGTTTACAGACGCTCATGCCGTCCGTAGCAAATGTGATCAATGCCGAGATTTGCTGGCAGAACATGTAAAAGCACCCCCGCCCCTTCAACCGATCCAAGCCGAGACTCCGTTTCAAGCAATGGGGTCCGGACTTCATCGGGGTGATTTCGCCGAACTCTGCAGCGGGCCACAAGTTTATCTTAACCGCCACCGATTACTTCACACGGTGGGCAGAGGCGATCCCTACAAAGAACGCCGACCAAGAGACGGTCATCAGGTTCCTCGAAAGCTTGATCACCCGTTTCGGGGTCCCGGAATCAATAGTAACGGACAATGGTCCGGGGTTCGCAGGCGCAGTACTCACGGAGTACACCAACAAATTTGGCATCTATCACAAGATGTCTTCCAACTACTACCCGCAGGGGAACGGTCTCGCCGAGTCCACCAATAAGAATCTACTGAAGATCATCCGAAGGACAGTGGAGAAAAATAAGAGGACTTGGCACCTACTCCTGAACCGGGCGCTATGGGCGGACAAAATTTCATTCAAGAAGTCCATCAAAACGTCCCCCTATGCGCTCGTGTATGGCAAAGAAGCTGTCTTGCCAACGCACATTGAGATGCCCGCTCTTTGGATGCTCGATGAGGAAAGAAGCAGCGGGGATCCGGTAGAAGACAGACTTTGCCAGCTGCTGCAGTTGGAGGAAGACAGAGAGAAAGCGTACCAGGCCTTCACAAAACACGCCGAATCAACCCAAGGCTGGTTCGCAAAAGGTACCACAGCCCGAGTTTTCAAAATCGGGGACCTGGTGCTGAAGTGGGACTCGTTCAAGGCCAAACCCGGCAACCATGGAAAGTTTGATGCCCTCTGGGAGGGCCCCTATCAGATTGCCCGGGTAAACCAATTCAACGCATATGTGCTCCGGGACATGGAGGGACATCCTCTCCCCATTCCCGTCAACGGGTTTCACCTCAAATTGTACCACCACTGAAGGCGCCCGAAAGGGCCCTTCTTTGTACAGATTTCCCTTTTTGCATTTTAAAGTTTTCAGCATGTAAATATTTTAAGTTTTTCCAGCTTTTCCCAGCAGTAGCCCGAGTAAGTCCGGGGCAAACCCCCCCCCCCCCGGGGCCATCAAATGGGGCGAAGAAGGGAAGAAAGCAGTAAAAAAGAGCTAAAAATGTCTAAGTCTGGCTGCCCAACCCGACTTCGCAGCGAAGTCGGGCTGCGCCCTCTCCAAAGGCGCAGTCGGGTAGCAGGCTACAAGAAAATGTCGAAGTCGGACTGCGCCCACTGGGCGAAGTCGGACTGCGCCCCTAATTTCGGGCGAAGTCCGAGTGCGCTCTCATTCTCAGGCGCACCCTGAGTAATCCGATGAAAGCTGAAAGCACCAAGTCCGAAATCCAAGTTCGCCCATGTTGGTGGGCGAAGTCGGACTGCGCCCTTTTTGGGCGAAGTCCGCTCGCCCCTTTTCGGCGAACCGACCGCGCTGGCGAAGTCCGAATGGTAAGCTGGAAAAAAACAAGTGTAAGGTCCGCGCTGCGCCCACTCTTGGGGCTAACCGCGAATCCCGCCCGTTTCGGGCGAAGTTCGCGCCGCGCCCGTTTTTTGGGCGAAGTTCGGGTTGCGCCCAAAAAACGGGCGAAGTCCGACTTGCGCCCCTTTTTCGGGCGAAGTCGGACCGCGCCCCGGATTCCGGGCGAAGCACGGACGTCTCATCACGGACAACGCCACGCAAGGGTCCGTTGCAAAAGCCCGACACGTGGCAAGGTGTGATTAATTAATTACAAAGCTCTTTGAAAAGTGTGCCCAATGGTGGCAGCGACGTCAGCAACGGCACAACGTCCAAGGGAGGGCTTTAAATGATTGCGCGGTAACCAAGGATAATACATGTAAAAGATAACCTTGCGCAATATCCAAGGGTGACGTATTTAATGGGTAAGGTGCGCCTTGGGCTAACAAGGAACGTTTTTCAAGAAACGGGCCCCTGCGCAGCCGCCAAGGCCATAACGGCGCCACCAACCCAGGTTTAACTGCTTTAACCTCCTCCCTCGCGCCATTAATGGGCAGTCACCATCTACAAAAGACCCTGGCGCCAGCCAGAAAATCTATAATGTTCCAGTTGGCTCCCGGACTGCAGAGAATAAACCTGACAAGCTCTGAAGTTTTTGTCCCGGTCTCTGATTGTTTCAACGAAAATGGACAAGGGGAAAGCGCCCGTACAGGCGCAAGCAAGTGAGGATCTGCGCGATGCTGACAAGTCTCCAGAATCCAACGAACATGAAAGCGCAGCGCCTCAGAAGGGCAAAAAAGCAAAATCCAGAACAAAGAGGCACGTAGCTGGCCAGACTCCGCCGCCACCAATTAATCGTCTGTCCGGGTATAAAGATGGTGCATTCTCCATCAGCATCACAAAGCTGCGTCTGACCATCGCAAAGTGGGTGGGTAAGGTTCCGCCTTCTCACCACCTCGGAGCCGCATACAATTCAAATCTTCATTATTTCTTGTGCCCTCCGACTCACTGGTGCCCGGAGTTGGTTGAAGCGATTGCTGAATATTACAAACCAGCTGCGCGGCAAGTCTGCGATAACAAAGGAAGGGTGCTGTTCACTCTCTTCCGAGAGAGCGTCCAGCCGGCGTTCGCCCCAGGGCTCCAATACAACCCAGACGCAATTGTCAGAAGGGTGAGCATCGAAGAGCAGACCGGCAGATTTTCGCAGACGAAGCGGATGAGAGAGTTCCTTAACTCAGAACTGAAGACTCCGCTAAATCCTGGACAGTGGCCGACCGGCCCCATACCGCTAGACCGATTTGAGAACAGATATATTTATATCATTCTGGCATGGGTCCTTGGCTGCGATTCAGACAGAGTAGTGCGGCCGTTTCAGCTGGCAATGGCCGAGTGCATCCTGCACGGGGAGTTTTACGACTCCACGGCGCAGAAGAGCGGGAAGCGCCCAATCTTCTACGATTGGGCGGACTGGTTGGCCTACGCGATTCACGCGAGCCTGGTAAGACTGCAGCAAAGGCAGTCGACGGACTTCCGGTTTTGCTCATTCCTCACATGGCTATGCCTGTACCATATGCATTACCGGATGAACGTCCCTAACCTGAGAAAAGCGAACGAGCAAGGAGAACCCCTCCCAGTGTATGAATGGACCGAGGCCCTGTACCGGAAGGGCTCTTTCTATGAGTTTAATGTTGGTTTTCTGGGCCAGGCAATGGGACTGTTCAGCCGTGGCGCAACTCGCCCACCAGCGGCTATGACAAAGCATCTGACAGACAACAAGCTCGGTGATACCTTTCGGCTGACTCAGGGCATTGTCGTCCGAATCTACGGATTCAAGGGGAAGCCATGTTTGCTGCCCTACTTCGCACAGACCATCAGTTCGGGATGGAGGTGGCGCGGCAAATGGACTACGTCGAAGAAGAATTTGGCCAGGGGAAGAAGAGAGGTCACTTATTCAAATATCCTATGACCTGGGCCAATATTCATGTCTTCGAAATCGGGCAGCATGTTTACCTTGAGCAGGAGCTGCTGGAGATGGGCCTGATAATGCTGCCTCAACGCTGGAAGTACGACCCAATCGGGGTCCGGGGAAAGTTTACGCACATCTGTCCAAGACCGGAGATCATGCAAGAAAGAAGAAACTTGACAGGTGCAGATCTCTACTGGCGCATTCATTTGATGCGACCATGGCCACCGTGGCATGAATTTTACCGCGAGAGGAGGTCGCCTACGATCCTGAACGGAACCCGGACCACCGAATGGAGTCAGCGGGATTCAAGAAATTCCTCGCTAAGGTGGCGCCGCTTAACTGGCATAAGGACAAAATCCTCGAATGCTGGAAAATGAGGTGTCGCACGCAACACGACAAGTCAAGCCGGAGGAATCTTGCCGTTGATGATGAGTTTTCGGCATTATATGATCAACACGTCGACACGTGGCAGCCCTTCGAATTTCGCGTTTGCGTCCCCCGAGGCGCGAACATTAGGTATAAAAGGAGGGCTACCCCCCAGTCATCATCAACCCCAGTGACTTCCAGCGCGACTCCATCCGGCAGTCAAGTGGGCCCAACTCCATCCAGCAGTCAAGTAGGCCCAATGCAGCCTGTTGCTTCCGTGGCAGCGCCCGAAGTGGCGCAAGGTTCAGAGCGGTCAACTCCTGAGCTGGCCCCTCCATCAACAGAGAAGACGCTCACACCGCCAGCCAATGGGCCAAGTGCGGCGGGTATTTTACCAACGCGACCCTGTACAAATTTACCGTGGGCACATCAGCGCTTCCCGCCCCTCTATTGCCGCTCCCTTCTGAACCAGCCACGGCGTCGGGAGAAAAGAAAAAGAAAAGGGTCGAAAGGACCAAACGACCGTTGGAGCCACTGCAGCAGCCACCTGCAGAGCAGCCACAAGCCGCGGCGCCGGAGGTTGTCTCTTTAGACAACCCCGAACCTATAGCAGACATCCAGGCTGCAACCATTCCTCCAGCATCGGCTCAGGCGGAGCCCGCAGGTACGTCCTCTGTGCCATTTGCCCAAGTCCATGTCGGCCCTGCCAAAACCCCAACTCCCACTTCATCAGGGCAAGCCGTAGCCGCATCCTCCGCCTCGCAAGCCACCCCGCCGTCCAGCGACTTTCACTCTTTTGATCAGTTTGCCCAAGACCCCAATGCTTTCCAATCCCTGGGACAAACCCAAGAGCCTTCACCCGCGGTTAGTGCTGAAGCCGCTCCTTCATCTCCACATCTTTCGCCCCAACCAACTGAAACCCTACCAGCGCCGTCTAGCCAAACCCCTGTCACTCCTAGGACCCGGTCGCCCTCGAAGGTTACTACCCCCTCTGGTATCCCACCTACTTCATTGTTCGCGGGAAAAATGCCGCAACAGGCCCAGGAGCTGGAAGACCTTGATTTCATGAGCATCACTGAGGACCAGCCTGCGCAAGAAGAGCCGCAGGGGGATCTGCCTCCTTTCTTCAAGGAGTTAAGCGCAGAAGGGCCGAAGGGATAGCTGCCCCGGTCAAACGCACAAAGTTTGACCTAAATCGGAGAGTGCTTACAACAGAAAAGCTGATTCCTAAGGTGAAAAAGCCTCTCCGTGATATGACCGAGGCAGACTACGAGCTTCAGACAAAGGAGAAGAACTTCGATGATATCAACGAAGAGTATGAGATCCGCGGTATTCGCCGCAGAACAGACAACCTCCTTGTCAAGCATCTCGAAACCCAAGAGGCGCTTTTCCAGCTGCAGAATACAACCAGGCAGCTCGAAGAAGACTTGGCCAGGGCTACAGCGCAGCTGGGGTCAGCACAGCAAGAAGTTGAAGACCTCAAGGCCCAGCTGGCCGCCGCTCAGCAGACAGTCGAACAAGAGAGGAAAGAAGCGCCGGAGCAGATTTCGCAACTGCAGGGTTCACTGAAACAGGCGCAGTCGCAGCTAGCAGAGCAAGCATTACAAGCGGCGGCCTTTTCAAAGAGCAAGGCGAAGGAGATGCGCGTAAGTCTGCTACAAGGTTGCAAGCCCAACCTTGTCAAGTCCTTGACGGTTCTGGATTTCTTATCCAAAATTGAAGAAATATCCGCCCGTGGCAAGCCTGTGGTAGAGGAAGCCGAACACCAGGCGAGGCAACTGCTAGACCTGGCTATGAAACTTGAGAAGATAGAGCACGATGGCTTCCGAATCTCCCCTACGTCCTGTCTTGCCTCAGAGTGGGCAAATGCAAGGGTAACCTTGCACACTTACTTCGCCCGGACGGAAAGGATCAGAGCAGCCAGGCAGGCGCTGGACGCCTTAGAACAGGAAAGACAAATTCTCCTGGCTCCTTTTCGTATTTTGTCCGAGCATGGGTGTCCGAGCTATGTCAAAGATGACGAGCTCCTCACCCTTGAACAAGTAAAAGAGAACTGGCTGTCCTTTGAGGCAGATACAGCAGAAATCGACAACTGGACAGAGCCAGTTCAAGAAGCGCAGGTCACTCAAATGGTGGCTAAGCACAGCAAAATCAACTCTTCTCTCGAGGAGTTGGGCAAAAGATTTCACACCATTGACCTGCACGCGGTCGCCGCATTCCATGCAGTACTTAGAGAAATCAGCGACCCCTCTCCTTTCCAAGCCGCAGTCTGGGACCAAGCTAAGACTGTGGTTGAACGCATCAGCAAGCGAGAGGCCGAAGGCGGAGAGCCTTCTGATTCAGAAGGCGAAACTGAGGAGGCGACTGGTGAAAGTGAAAACGAAGAAGAACAGTTGCCCCAAGGGAAGCGACCAGAGCAGAAGAAGACAGGGGAAGGAAGTTCCTCTACACCCAAAGGATAAAGGCATGGTTCTTTGCGCCGAGGCGAGCTCGACACCCCGCGAGCCGCCAGGAATGTTGCCACATTTTGCACAGGGGTGCCATGTTTTTGGTTTTCGCATGTAAGCTGCTCTTTTCCTTTCCTTCTCCTCATTTTCCTTTTCTTCTTCTCTCCCTTTCTTCCTCTCCCTCACAGCTTCATTCCCTCTTCTTCTTTCCCCCTTTCCTCCCCCAAGAAACTTCAGCAGGTGTACCTTGAAAAGTTTCTAAGTGTTGGGGCGCAACCCGACTTCGCAGCGAAGTCGGAGTGCGCCCTCAGTTGGAGCGCAGAAGGTAACCCGTGCGCAACAGGACAGGAAGTGACTGAAAATCTAAGTGTCAGGGGCGCAACCCGACTTCGCAGCGAAGTCGGAGTGCGCCCTTCTTCCTGGGCGCACTAGGGGAATGACCAATCAGGAAAATGGCTAAGTGCTGGGGCGCAACCCGACTTCGCAGCGAAGTCGGAGTGCGCCCCTGTTCCAGTGCGCAGTCTGTACAGCGAATGGAGACAGCCAAGCACCGGTGCGCAACCCGACTTCGCAGCGAAGTCGGAGTGCGCCCTTTGACCGGTGCGCAGTTCGGTGAAGTCAACTCAGAAGACACCAAGGCAAGAAGGCCTCCCAACTGCGCTGTCTTCCTCCCGCGCAACCCGACGGCGCCCGAATTCCTGGCGAAGTTGGATAAACTGCCTTTCAAGGCAGACACGTGTCACGCTTCAACATCTGACAAGTATCCACCTCCGGGATTCGAGCCAAGACTTGACCGCGCAAGGACAGAGCATGGGCTTCACTACCGGCGCCGCTTGTCAACATTTAAAGCCGATGTGAAGTACCACCTGCCGCACCTACCCGCATTCCTGTTGACCGGAGACTTGACCCAACGCGCTGCCACGTAGCTGTACCGCCTTCAGGGACACCATGCTGCAAGGACAGTCCGGCCCGACAGAAGTCAGCATCAGCAGCTCCTCAGCCGCTCGTGTCAGCTACTGTCTTGTCTGGGACTTTGTGCCCATGAATGTAATCGGGGGAGTTTTGGGCTATAAATACCCACCACATTTTCAATGTAAGTGGTGGAAGGGGAATATATTGCTAGGGGACAATTGTAGCTGTGCGTTTGCCTCAAATACGTACATATACTTGGCTCGCTTCATCGTCTTTTATCTTGCATGCTGCCTCTCCTTGTCATTTCTCCCTCATGTTTCTTGTGTCATTGCTTGTTGTTGTACTCGAACTCCGGACTCCAAGATTTGATGGCCAGGTATTCCCGGAATGCATAGATAGAGGATACATGGGATCGCTGATAGCTGTAGTTTCAATGTATGTTTGTAGATGAATGCTGTTAGTAGTGGTGATTGATTCGTCGCCGTGCTGCTTATTCCCCCCACCCAACTCCAATCACATTTGGAATCTCTTTCCTGCACTCTTATCTTATTTATCTCTTTCCTGCACTCTCATCTTATTTATCTCTTTCCCTGCACTCTTATCTTAACACAACCCCATAGGAGCCGGCCTTCTCCGGAGATTGGCACGGAAGGCATCTCTTCCTCCCGGCCTTTCAATCTGGTGGGCGAATCTGGGCGCATTAACAACAAAATCCTTTCCTCATGGCAGATTCGTAACCCTAGCAATATATTCCCCTTCCACCCAACTCCAATCACATTTGGAATCTCTTTCCTGCACTCTTATCTTATTTATCTCTTTCCTGCACTCATCTTATTTATCTCTTTCCCTGCACTCTTATCTTAACACAACCCCATAGGAGCCGGCCTTCTCTGGGCGCATTAACAACGAAATCCTTTCCTCATGGCAGATTCGTAACCCTAGCAATATATTCCCCTTCCACCCAACTCCAATCACATTTGGAATCTCTTTCCTACACTCTTATCTTATTTATCTCTTTCCTGCACTCTCATCTTATTTATCTCTTTCCCTGCACTCTTATCTTAACACAACCCCATAGGAGCCGGCCTTCTCCGGAGATTGGCACGGAAGGCATCTCTTCCTCCCGGCCTTTCAATCTGGTGGGCGAATCTGGGCGCATTAACAACAAAATCCTTTCCTCATGGCAGATTCGTAACCAACAAGTAACTCCTTTTGTATATATAGAGTAGGCATTTCGTCAAACACGATACATGCAACGAATTGACACCATATTCTCCTACCATGACTATTCGTCTTCTCGGTCATGATTGTTCGTCTTCTCCTTTATGACTGTTCGTTTTCTCTTTGCATGTCTGTTCTTTTTCTCTTTGCATGTCTGTTCGTTTTCTATTTTAACGACTGTTCGTTTTCTCCTTCCACGACTGTTCGTTTTCTATTTTAACGACTGTTCGTTTTCTCCACATGGGCATGCGTCCGTTTCTTTCCACGTGTAACGACCATCTTAAATGATTTCAAATCATTAAAGATTCCTTATGGGTCCACGTCACTCTGCAGTCTTTAGTTTCACCATCTTGGTATTCATGTCGCGATATCGCGACACTTTTGTTTCTCTACCTGCCTGGCCTTTTCGAGTCACGAAAATGCGACATGTCGCGATATCACGACACTTTTGTTACTCTGCCTGCCTGCCCTTTTTGAGTCGCGAAAATGCAACATGTTGCGATATCGCGACACTTTTGCTTCTCTGCCTTCCTGCCCTTTCCGAGTCGCGAAAATGCGACATGTCGCGATATCGCGACACTTTTTCTTTCTCTGCCTGGCTGCCCTTTTCAAGTCGCGAAAATTCGACATGTCGCGATATCGCGACACTTTTTCTTTCTCTCTCTTTCTCTTTGCATCGGACCGTGAAAATGCTACATGTCGCGATATCGCGACACTTTTTCTTTCTCTCTTCCTCTTTGCATCGGACCGCGACAATGCTACATGTCGCGATATCGCGACACTTTCTTTCTCTCTCTTCCTCCTTGCATCAGACCGCAAAAATGCTACATGTCGCAATATCGCGACACTTTTTCTCCTTGCTCTTTTTGTTAGCTTTGGCCCGCGAAAATACATGTCGCGATATCGCGACACTTTTTCTCCTTGCTCTTTCTCTTAGCTTTGGCCCGCGAAAATACATGTCGCGATATCGCAACACTTTTTCTCCTTGCATTTTCTCCTCTTCTGGCCACGAAAATGCAACATGTCGCGATATCGCGACACTTTTTCTCCTTGCATTTTCTCTTCTCTTTTGGCCGCGAAAATGCAACATGTTGCGATATCGCGACACTTTTTCTCTTTGCATTTTCTCTTCTCTTTTGGCCGCAAAAATGCAACATGTCGCGATATCGCGACACTTTTTCTCCTTGCATTTTCTCTTCTCTTCTGGCCGCGAAAATGCAACATGTCATGATATCGCGACACTTTTTCCTCTTTACTTTTTCGCTTCTCTTTTGCATATGGGCCACTTCGGTCTTCTTGGACAACTCCGTAGCAACTTCACCCAAACATCGAAACATCCTCATGAGCTTTTAACTTCACTCGTACATACTCGAATAACCTCCGAACTCCTGTCCACTGCATCAACCGATCTTTCTGACTGTGTTGACAACAATGACAATACTGTCGCTGCACCTTGCTCAACAGGGACAGGCTACATTTGAGTGCCCCTCTATCTTATAGTCTGAGCACCATATTTATTTCTTTTCCTTTTTCACTTCTCCCTTAACTTCTTTGATCATTCTTTCTAAGTCTTTGCGCATAGATTGGATTGCCACATGCATATCTTCTTTTTCACTATCCGAATCTTCACTTTTGTAGTGACCTCCCAAACCTATGGTTGTTTGCCTTGCTTCACTTTTGAAGTTTCGTGCTCACTCATAGGCCTCTTTATACGTCGAAAATGAGATAATCTTCATCTTCTTTTTGTACTTCAGTAGTAATCCATTGATGAACCACCGTTTTACCATTCCATCCACTAGTGTCAACTCCATCTTATTCGTTAGTTGTTTTAACCAACGATTGTATATTTTAATATAATCCTTTTTCTGTTTCGTGGAATATATCTTCGTTATGATTTTTGTATCATACCACAATGGTCTAAACTCTTCCATGAATTGTTCCACTAAATTGTCCCATGTTGCAAAAGTTGTGTTCCTTCCTTCTTCAGATAACAATCTATCACAATCCCCCATAATGTATTTGGAAATAACTATAACAAAGCATAGAGGTGTCTTAACCCATTTGCTTTCTAGATCATGATGCAAGTTCCAATATGTCGTGTTGGATCTTCTTTACCCTCTCCACTAAAGGGTGGGCACATCTACTTCCTCACTTCATTGGCAATATGTGACATAGGTGACCGATCGGTTTCCTTCTTCTGAGTCACTTCCGCTTGGCTCAGATCACGCTTCAGTCCAACGTGGTTCTGTTCTTGGCAATTCTTCTTGTTGCTCGTCCTCTCATACCTCTTACCTCGGCACTTTGTGACCTAGAGATGCTTCACCTCCTCCAAATAGCCTTTGTTCTAACTCAGGTTCACCATCACTTCGCAACCTTCTTCGCGAATAAACGATGTGGCTCTGATCTACTTCCCCAACTATCTACACACAATTGCTCTGGTGCCTAACTCTTGTCCTCCACACCCCTTGACAAATTCCTACCCACGGGCTTGGGCATATTCATTCATTCTTCAACTCTGTGTTCATGTTTCACATTGGCGTCTTGTCTTACGTGAACATTCTCATTGGCTATTTGGTATGCTTCCTCTTGCACTTTGTTCTCTGTTGTTGGCAACAAAGCCTACCACCTCTTGTTCTCGTCCCTCGTACGATTGTCTTCTTGAGGGTTCCAAACTCTTTCTACTTTTGGTTGTGTAAGCTCTTCTCTTAGTTGCACTCCTTGGTTAGCAAGTCTTGCACTCCTCACAGGTTGCTCCTAAGTCCTTCCTTGATTCCTCCTTCGTCGTCCATGCAACCTCGTATTTGTCATTCACCTCTTCGTTCATCATGCTTGCTCAACCTAATGCTTTGATCTCGATCAACCCATACTTGATTGGCAACAACGCCAAATGTAGAACAGTGGGAAGGATTCCAAGAGATGAGGGAATAACATGTTTTAAGCTAAGGAAATGCAGTTAAGAGGAGAATATTCAGTCCTTGACGACATCATTCCTAGATGGCAAGGTATAACTCCAGTCGACAGGTCGGTCTCAAATGGCAATGTGGCTTAGACGACACACTGCAGTTGGCAACGTCTTAAATAGCAACTACAATCTCAAACAGAGCTCCTCATGATGGCATGACGACATGGCAATGACAGCATGACGGCATGACAATATCAGCAATCTCACATGGTGGCACTTCCACTCCTCGTTGACTCCCTTCGACGTAGGCCCTAGTCTGACGACGTCTGCAACTCCAACTGCAACCCTAACGACGACTGCAACTCTAGAGGGTGCCTAAATCCATCAACCTGCAACTAACCACTTGCACTAGGAATCTAACAATCTAACATACAAGTATCATCACACCATTGGACACACATTGAGAGCAAAAGAATGTCTTTCATTATCAGAATGGCTTCCATGGCATACATGCAGAGATTCTAGTTATCTCTGTAACTACAATCAGACGTTTTGCTTCTCCTATCAACTAAGCATACACAACACATCCTATCATGGCATTGTATTGCATATATTCAAAATGAAGTAGGGGGGTCTATTTAAAGCATTGTCCTGGCCATTGGAAGCAACGGTTTCCAAGACTTTGTTACAAAACTGCCTACTTTCCTACTTAATTACCTTAGCCAACCTTAATCAAATATTAAGGTTTGGCAAATGATGGTTGCATTACATTTCATTTTGATTGCATTTCATTTCATTAAATACAAATCAGTATTTGCTACTTAGATATTTTCACAAACACTTCATTCTGCTTTTTAGAACTAGTGCCTACACATTTAATTATTCATTCATGCAAACATGTCAATTCATCTGCCTACATCTATCTCCTCGCCTAGATTTGTCAACATCTTCAACAACATATGAATTTAACACTAAGGATAGAAACACTGAACACTATACTGGAATCTCTTGTCGTGCTCCTTTTGCTTTCTCCTATTCCATACATCTACAACT
This sequence comes from Wollemia nobilis, assembly GCA_028583015.1. Classification (NCBI taxonomy): domain Eukaryota; kingdom Viridiplantae; phylum Streptophyta; class Pinopsida; order Araucariales; family Araucariaceae; genus Wollemia; species Wollemia nobilis. The sequence goes on from JAQPPZ010000028.1 coordinate 7,622,450, forward strand.
AGCTTCACTTCAAACTAATAGTAGAAACACATTGTTCTCCAATAGCAACATGATGGGCAAAGCCCATCGCCCCCCTTTAATGTCAAGGGGCAACACCTCTTGCAAATTTGAGGGGTAGCGTCCCCGTAGGGTTTGGGGCAACACCTTGAAACCTCAATAATGAATCCATTAAAACCCTCTTTGAATTGAATTTTTCTCGTCTGAATTTTGGTGGCCTTTGCTTGACCCTAATAAATAGCTTCTCAACTTTGGATGACCTCACCCTAGCTCCAGACGACCTCTCCTTATCTTTAGACGACCTCTTATTGTCCTCAAACGACCTTGCCTTGGCCTCTGAAAGACATCCCTCGGCCTTAGACAGTCCTATCTTGGTCTCTAACGAACATCCCTTGGCCTCAAACGGCCTTGTTTTGGTCTCTAATGGACATCCCTTGGCCTCAAACGGCCCACCTCCTAGGCCTAACAGCCCAATTATTGGCCCAAACGGCCTAGGAAACCAGATTGCCTCCCTAGCCATCCTGATGGACTCCTTTCAACTCCAAACTGCTTGAGGGTTGTTTAGGGGCCAAATGGCCTTCCCAAATAGCTATGGCAGGCCCTAGACAACCCTCCAGGCCTAAGAGCCCAAGGACGGTCTAAGGGCCTCTTGCCCCTGCCATACGACCAAGAAGTAGCCCTAACAACTCTCCCCCTTGGCTAGACAACCCCAAACAACCGAAGAGAAACCCTAACGGCCTCCCCCCTTGGTAGGGCCATCCCAAATGTCCTAGGTCCCAACTTGGATAGCCTATGCCCCATCGGCCTAAGTCTTGATGGTGACGGCTTGGGTCCAAACAGCCCATGTCCAGATGGTCAGATGGCCCTAGCAAACAAACAAATGCCAAAAAACCTCCCACTTCGCCATCTACATCATTCACTTCTTCATCTACATCACTCCATCATCTGCATTAGCCACTTGTGCAACCTCCTCTTCCTATGTAGCTTTAACTATCTACTCAATCTCTGCCTCCTCAATCGTAATCAAGTTCACCTCGTCAATCACAATCAGGTTTATCAAGTTCACCTCCTCTGCTTCCCGGCTAAGGTTGTGAGTCTTCTTCAATTCTTCAAACCCTCTACACATCACTAGTTCGTCTTGACCCATAGTACCATGACATTCAAGTGTGAAGTGCCCACACAAATGGCATCACCAACATTGCACAATGGGTTTTCCCTCCATATCATACTCTATTTGGTGTCTTCCAATTCTCTAGTGCTTGTCATAAACCACGTTACCAATGACATTCTTATTTGGAACAATTTCCCTTTGTGTTGCATAATACCTGTAGCAACAATCTTGCGCTCTTTGAGTCACACTCATCCTCAGTGTTATAGCTCCTCTTTCGAGTCACTCTCTTCACTAACTTCTCAACCTCAACACTTGGATGATGCACTCAAATCATCCTCCAAATTACTCATGTTTTTAGAATCATCACTTTTGCTGCAAGAGTCACTCTCATCATTAGAGTCACTTTCAACATCAAAGTCACTTTCATCTTCAAGGTCGCTCTCATCCTCATTAACATGACCTCAGTATTTTAATGATGGATTTGCATGATTTTCCAAGTTCAAGGCCCGCTCAAAGGCCTCTTGATACAAATTCAAACAAACCATCCTAATCTTCTTCCTATACTTATAGGACGAAGTCCTTCTACAGACCACCTCTTCCTCAATGCATCTAACGAATCTTCCTCCAAATGGGTAAACAACCCACTCAACCTCCAGTTGTAGGACTGAAAAGACTTTATCTCACTCTATTCCATTCTATAAATTTCAGCCATGACATCATCATCATTGTGAAACAACCAAAATTCCTTCATAAATGCTTCACACAACTCTTCCCAAGTCTGGTACTTGCCCTTTGGAAATCCCACGTACCAATCTATTGCAAGAGTCACTCTCAACATCAAAGTCACTTTCATCTTCAAGGTCGCTCTCATCCTCATTAACATGATCTCAATATTTTAATGACGTATTTGCATGACTTTCCAATTCAAGTCCCGCTCAAAGGCCTCTTGATACAAAGTCGAACAAACCATCCTAATCTTCTTCCTATACTTATAGGAGTAAGTCCCTCTACAGACCACCTTTTCCTCAATGCATCTAACGAATCTTCCTCCAAATGGGTAAACAACCCACTCAACCTCCAGTTGTAGGACCGAACAGACTTTATCTCACCCTATTCCATTCTATAAATTTCAGCAATGACCTCATCATCATTGTGAAACAACCAAAATTCCTTCACAAATGCTTCACACAACTCTTCCCAAGTCTGATACTTGCCCTTTGACAATCCCATGTACCAATCTATTGCAATTCCAAGAAATGTCACAAGGAATAACCTCCTCTAATCTACTTTAGTCTTTTGCCCATTCACTTTCCACACCATGAGGCAATTTTTCAACTGCTTGACTGGATCCTCTTTTTAATTGCCAAGAAACATGAGAAACTTACACAATATGCCAAAATTGGTCTTTTTCATGACAGGTTGATTCGACATTGGCACTGGTAGTCATTGTTCGTGCATCTCATGCTCTTCTCACGTATCGTCAGATGCAGCCCACCACACTTTCTCTCATGTCAAACTCCCATCCCACACACCATGAAACATGCCAACCTGCAATTGTTCTGTTGTCGGACTCCTCTCACTCATCACTGAGCACACCAACCCGCAATTGCTCTAGTGTCGAACTCCCATCTCGCACATTGTCAAACACGCCATATTCCATTTGCTTTGAATTCTAACTCTCATCCCGCTCATCATCAAACACACCAACTTGCAATTGCTCCAACGCCAAACATTTGTCATTCATTCTTTCCATCACACAGGTTGCTCCAACCACTTCTAGTCTTTCCTACCAAGCCAGGTTTTCTCCTCGATTAAACTACTTGTCAACATTGTCATGTCCAACTTCATCGAAATGAAAACGATCTCCATTTCTACATGCATGTCTTCACCTACATGGGCTTGTTTGTATTCACGCAAGTCTCAACTTGCAAAAATTCGTACGTTTGTGCGCATCTTCATCACCTCCGTGTATGTTACCACACACTTGTTTGTCTTCGTCAAGACTTCCTCTCGAGGTTTCCACACACACTCTACTTCTAGCAATGAACCTCCAACTTCGTCCTTGTCTTCGATGCATACTTCTTCGTCAACGAGTTGTTCTCTTAGAACGTCAGCAGTTTGAACTTTGCCAACTTCACCATCATAAATTTTGTGCCCAAACCCTTGTGAATGTCCACTTGCATGTCCAATTGTGTATCCACTTGCACATCTGCTTCGTGCATCAACCTTTTATCAATGTCAACAAACAAGTCTGCATCTTCTTTTGTTGCAACTTCCAATCTTCCCTCCTCCGGAGGGAAACTACGTCGTTTGTCGACTGCATTGTAATCATCCCATTGTTGTCGTTGCATACCTTCCCAAGTGATTTGCTCATCACAACTCCATGTCACCAAACTCAACCCAACTTTGAACAAGCAATGACACCAAAATGTAGAAATGGAATACAACACACTACAATACAATTCCATTACCACTTAGATAAACAAAATATACAATGGGAATACTTACAATTATAAATGGATACACAACAACTACACAGTTATCCTACACAACAACTATCTGCAATAAATTATACTACAACGAACAATCTAACAATAATACACTCTGGACAACAACAACATGCACACAAACTCCTTGCATCTCCCACATAGATGCATACTTATAGACATAACGAGATCGGTAAGCTATTGGCAACCACCCAACTACCTATGAACTATCTGTTTACATAAAACATTAAAAATACCCCAATACATTACATTATTACAAACACTTTCCACGCATACATACACAACATTACATGACAACTTATTACAAACACTTTGTGTGTACACATTTGCACATATACATTCAAACACTCAAAGATGTATGCATTCATTCATTCATGTAGACATGTCAATTCACCTACCTACACTACCCTTGACCACTCTAAACAAACCCTAGCAATCCCAATAGCAGGGCGTCCAAAATTGACCTGTTCTAGGAAAGCTTGTCTTATTGCACGATGACTTGGACCTCAATGATAGTTTGGCTGATTCCAAAAGATACTCTTCTCTTTCAATTTTGATCTTTTGAAGGTCATATAAGAGCATTGAGGTATAGACAAAAGCTCTTTACCATTCCACTAAGAACTTTTCAATGGATATTTCCTATGAATCTAAGTGGAGGAATCACAGAAAGCATGTCCTCGAAAGTATAACAAGAAGTGACAATTGTAGATAGGGGTGAGTATATTCCCGATATGGGTGATGACAGTTAGTATCAGGGTTAGGCAACACAACAAGGTTCTCGTCAGGAAGCTAACTCTGGTTTCAGTTGGCTCAGTCAGGACATCAAGGGTCCAAACGTCGGATGGACAAGTACAGACGTCTGAGACAAAGTCAGACGTCTGGTCTAGGCGTCTGGGGGTTGGACGTCAGGTCTAGTAGGCAAGGCGTCTAGCTACTAAACGTCTGTGAGGGCTGGACGTCGGGTAGAGGGGTTGACGGCTAGCCGTCTGGTGGTTACCAGGCGTCTGGCTAAACGTCAGACCTTAGGGAATCTGCAACCGCCATAACCGCTCCTGCTCCGAGACCTGTTTGTCGATAACGGATAGCAAACCTGCAATGACAAATCAACATTCGAAAACCTGCAACATGTCCATCAATGGCTTAAAACCTGCAACAACTCCATTAATGGCAGCAACCCAGCAACTCAACTCAACATTCACTCAATGCATACGCAGAATATGGATCAGAATAACAGCCTTTGTATTATATTCAATCACAGTTACAGCATACAACAGAGTCTGATGCTCTCTGATTGTCTTCTCCTTGCTTCTGATGCCCACAAATGACAAAAGAGGGGGGTATTTATAAGGTTGGAAGTTGGTTGTAACCAACTTCCCCCAACTTCCCCAACCATCTTCACAACTAATTCTTTTAACTAATCAGACGTCTAACTGGCGCTAACTAGCCGTCATGCCACTAGCCCAGATGTCTGGCAGTCAGACTAGACGTCTGGCAGTCAGACCAGACGTCTGACAACCAATCCAGATGTTTGACGGCCAGTCTAGATGTCTGACAAAACTGGACGTCTGGTGACTTACAAAACTGGACGTCTGGTGACTTACAAAACTGGACGTCTGGTGAACAAAACTGGACGTCTGATGACTATATTGCAAGCACTTAGACAAAATTGCTCAGTTACATTACAAAATTGTTGGAGAATGTGCCAGTCAGTCCTAGGGCTTAGAACTGCTATCTACAACAATCACAATCCATGGCAATAATATATGATCCCATTCCTCTAGTTTAGTCATTTCCTCAGCCATCTATATGATGTTGCCCATAGATCCTATTTGATATTTGCAATGAAGTACCCAACACCTTATCTTTTTTGCTAAAGCATATGAAATACCCAAATGAGAGTTCCCACCTATTTATGACTTTGGTGAGGTGGCCTACGTCATCTTCAACTACTATTTATCGACGGTCTACTTGCAAGCCTTGGACAAGCACTCTAGATCAATGTGGTTTCTTAACATTTGGGCAAAGATTTCCCTGTAATCAAACATGGGCAACATCATCTTAATGGATGAATTTAAAGTCTGCAATAAGACCTAGTAGGCAATTCTCCACATTCAAATTGAAAACAAGCTTTCCCTTTTAAAATTAGATGCAAAGGACCTTGGAATTAGGAGAGTTTCATCCAAAGGAAAACATCTCATCACTACTTATGGGCAACACTTCCATCCATTGTACGAGTCACATGACCTCTCGATCTTTAATGGGATCCCCCACTTCTTGCACTCCAACAAACTAACTTGCTTTCCACAGAGTCTTATCTCTCCTTGTGAAGACTTTTGTATATCCTGCTAGCTCTCATCTGCTTTTTTGAGTCTTGACTTCTGCTACCCTCCTTGCCCCCTTGAGACCCATTTGTATTGCCTATACTACTATCAATTTCAATGTTCGGTATGCAAATGATGATGCCACTAGTCTATCACAATTGTAGACAGAATATTATTTGCTCTCCGCAGCCTTAGTCACAAGAAAATATGACTTCTTGTCCCATGTCACTTGGAACCTACCCTTGACTACTTTGCACACACAATCCACTACCTAAAGTTGATTTGCACCTATGGCTCTTGCCAATGAATCCCTTATATGATAAAGATTACAATACCATGCATAGGGGATTTTGCGCCATCTTTAAATGTGATCTCAACAACCATAGTTACCCGGTTCATAAAAACATGGATTAGGTTCGAATGAACCTGGACCAGTTTTGAGTCGTCCAAGCTTTTTGGGCAGTTCAGTTTGGTCATTTTTTCAATTTAAAATACTCCCAAAGTTTTTGATATAAATTGAAATAATTTTTTTTTAAATAGTACTGCTCTTGTGCAGAACACAATATTTAACAAGAATGAATTAAGCTTAAAACAAAAACAATAACATAAATGCCCAACAAATTGAGGTTACCAAAGCGTGGAACACTTGCTTCCTCGATAAATGCTCATGCAACTCCTTGAATTTACTACTGCTGTTGCTTCCACTCTCCTGTTCTGATTTGGAATCCAAGGGAGGCACGCATTTCAGAACATGCACTTGAGCCTGCAGGAACTCCACGTACTTCCTAGCCTCTCCCAACATTTTGATGGTGTCCAACTTTGAATCGAAGGGGATGAGTGCTCCAGATGACTGTTCTTCTCGCGGATCTTGGCCCTTCTATGACGATCTGGGATGTTTCAAGGCGCTATTGATGGCCGAGGTTGATGTAGCTCAAGTTTTTGTGCACATCTTCTATGGTGTAATAACACTGAGACTCGACATATGCATTGACAGATTTCTCCCCTTCCAGAGTGTTTTGTACAAAATAGTTAGACAGCATGGCTTCCAACATAGAAGACGACATTTTATGTGTTCGATTCATGAAAACTTTTCACCTGAAGATCAGAGTAACTACACAGGTGACAGAAAAATAATTGATATGCTATATAATCTGTAAAAAAATAAATTGTTCAGTAAACTACTTTTCAACGAGATATTCTTAAATATAAATCTATTTTTTTAAGAATAGTTTTAACAAATGAGAGCGATAATTTCCAAATCTGATGCAGAGAGGAGAGATTATTGAACTTATGTAATGTCCCCATTTTTCATATTTTTATTATACATAGTTGTGGAGTGGAGTCTTGATGTGTTTTGGTGTGTTAAGAGTATTTTTGGTTAAATTTGGCAATTAAATAATAAAAAGGGGGAAATGAGGGTGTATGCCCCATTAGGAGAATAAATATCATTTTATTATTATTTTCTAAGGTATTATTAAGTGAAATCAAAAAGTGCCACCTCAATAAAGAATTAAAAGAATGTCTATATAAAGAGGAGTAGGGGGCTCATTTGAGGGATCTTGGATCATTTTATCTCTTCTACATTGTTGTATTTGGCTTTGCAGCTAATACACTTTTCTCTTGTGGATGAAACCCTACGAGAGAATTCTCTCTTGCGGACGAAACCCTGCAAGGGATAGCTTTGAGGACGAAAACCTTCTTGGCTAGAAACCTAGGACGAAAACCCTAGAGTTTCTTTGAGGTAAATCCAGCTAGGGTTTACAATTGGGTTTATTGAGACATTCTGCATCATTTATTGAAGATTTCTTGGGCAGCATTCATATCAGATTTGGGGTTTTGGGAACCCTTCTTTGTGTGGTATTTCAGATTTGGTGTGGCATTATAGTTTCAGATTTTTGCAGCAGAGTTTAGCAGTGTTGTGGCTGGGCATTTGTGAGTTGTTTTCATTCAATAATTTAGCAGAGGTTGTGTTGTTTATTCAGCATCCAGGATTTTATATTAATGTTTTGGGTATGATCTATGTAATTGTGATTCCAGGAAAAATAATAAAAATATTGTGGTATGTTTGTGAGAAATCTTAGAGTTTTGTGGTGAACTTTTCTGGGTATTTGTAGATCTGATTGATATCTGCATGATTCAGTATTTTCTGGGTATTTGTAGATCTGATTGATATCTGCATGATTCAGAATTTTATTTGATATAAATTGCATAGTTAGGGTTTTTCCTTGGTTGGCACATTTCAACTTACCAACTAACTTAATTCAAAAGATGAATTAAACCTCCATAAAAACACAGAAACGGCAAATACAATCTAACATATATATAATGTAATAAAAGAAACTATTAGTATTTTACAGCCGGAAGGAAAATTTATATAACCAATTTTATGTATAAATAAAGCATTAATAATTTGCAGCTGGAAAGAAAACTTTTTAAGTATTTCCGCTGGAAGCAAGTGCTCCACGCTTTGCACCTATTAAGCTATAGAAGGACCCTCATTGAACACCCTCATTGACAATGTACCTAAGGTACTGGACTTGCCTCATGCCAAATGTGCATTTCTCTAGGTTCACATATAGTTTGTGCTTTTGAAGAGTTTGGAGCACTTCTTGCACATGTTGCAAGTGTTGTTCCCATGTCTTGTTGTAGATGAGGATGTCATCCAAATACACAACTACAAAGGAGTTGGTGAAGGGTCATAGAATGTCATCCATCATTCTCATGAAAGTCGTTGGTGCATTAGTCAAACCAAAAGGCATGACCAACCATTCGACGGACCCTCTTTGGACTTGAATGTCGTTTTCCACACATTTGTGGGCTCAATAAAAATTTGATGATACTGAGATTTGAGGTCAATCTTGGTGAAGAACTTTGCATCATGTAGCTAATCTAGCAGATCATCGATCTGAGGTAATGGGTATCGATTCTTCATGGTGATCTTGTTTAGAGCTTGGTAGTCAATGTAGATCCCGTATGTGCCATCTTTCTTCGATGCCAAAACAATTGGACTGTCGCAAGGAGAGGAACTCAATTTGATATGGCCCATTTTAATCAATTATTAAATTTGTCTCTTGATCTCATCATTTTCAAGAACTGATCTACAATAGATAGGGGCATTAGGCAAAGGAGAACCATGAATCAAATCGATAGAATGTTTTACCCATAGTAGAGAAAATCGGAATCGGGTAGTAAATCGACTGGGGAAAAAATCGGCAAAAAATCGGGATCGGCAAAAAATCGGGGAAAAAAAAACCGAAGAAAACAATTTTTTTTTAATTTTTCATGCATATTACAATGAATTAACATTATGCAAATCAAATATTGCAATAAAAGCAACAATTCAAGTCAAGAGACTCAAGACATCATACAAGGCTCAAGCTTTAAGTACACATGAAAGTGACAAAACACATCCTGTATTGATTATAATATGTAAAGGTACAAATTTACAATTAACAAGAAGGAAAAAATCGGCAAAAAATCGTCGGACTCGCGATAAGTTGCCGAGTCACTCGTTTTGCGAATGACTCGCGAATAACTCGCATTTTTTGCAAATTTTTGCCGATTTTCGTAACTATGGTACGAACTGTAAGGTTGAAGGACACACCAATGCCACATGTCCAAAAAAGCCATTCTGCAATGTAGGTGATGTAAAGGGACATTCCACAAAGGAATCCCCTTGCAATATGAAGAATAGTCAAAACCAGGTGATGATGGTTTAGGCAAACAATATACCTAGCACTTCAAAGGGAGGTGCCACAAGTAGTAGGTACCTAAAGGGACACAAAGGAGTCAGGATGCAAACCAAAGTGACAATAGTGATAGTGGTCGAATTACAACACACATGGCAGAACAATTGTGTGATATCGTAAGTACCAAAATGGGGCCACTGTACTTGTGACTATACATATGCCGCAAGTCAGAATGCGCAAATGATGTGCAAATGGTCTGATCTCGGCAACCATGATGGTGCATGATGCCCCAATAACACATGAAGCATTTCAGTACCCTTGACATTGATTATTTAAACATTGATGAGGTCTACTTAAGTTCCTTAAAAAGCATCATCTAGTGGGATAACCATTTACATCAAATTTGTCTTTTACTTGCTCACAAGCACATCAGTTCCTTTTATACTTTCAACTATTTGATAGCATGACTCTTTGTATATTTTATGTGTTCAAAGTTTATTTAACAGTCCTAAACATCCCCCTCAATGTGCTTCACATCATAGAGATAAGATGTTTTCTTGAGCAGGTTTTTCATTAAAAAAAATTCACATAATTTCATAAACAAATGCCATACATGTTTAAGAAACAGGAATGAGTTAATGCAGTGTCTTCAATGAAAGCTATTGTCTTTTTGGCCTTGAGATATTTATAGATTACTCACACCATCCATCTGAAAATTGAACAAAACATCTACCATGATAGGAGCTGTGAAGGAAATAATTTGTTTTCCAATTATTTTCGCAAGGACTCCAAAAATAAATATGAAACTTAAAGAAAAATTTACAGTTCAAAAATGTATGTTGAAATCTATTAAATGGTACTTTATAGGATTTTGCTTCTTTAAAACATAATATGATTTGTTACTTTTATTTGTTTTCAACATATCCAAAGAAGACAAAATTTGAAGCTGAAATATTACCACATACAAAGCCTTACCACCCCTGACAAAGCCTCGAGTACCGTCAATGGGATCAAGCACCTGCACAAGACATGAGCATTTTCATTTCATGAGAATTAGTTATATGGGTTTCAAAGGCTCAAGCACCTGCCCAAGACATGAGCATGACAATAAACATTTCACAGATTGTGATATTTTCTTGCCATTATAAATCTTTACAGACATCAAAACTGTTATCATAGAAGGAATCTTGCCTTACACACGCACTTGCTAAAATAAAGTAGTATCATTATATCAGGGCCATAGCCAAAAACAATATACATCTTATGTTTTGCTTTTACATCATTGTGAGCCATACGGACAAAATTGGCTCTTTGGTGTACAACTTCATCCATTAGACATTACCAAAAATAAAGGGCACCACTTATCATAATTGATGCCCAAAAAAGGCACTACAGCAGGACATAGTTAAAGGAAACAGATAGAAGAGATCACTTACATCTGACTATCGAAAAAATTGACACAACTGATTTTTAGAAGAATGAGGACTCATTTATCCTCAATTGATATAGAGGTTACCAAATCTATCCTCATAACCTTTTGCTCATCAGTTTTATTTAAGAATTTGGTAGTGGCCCTTGAACTGAAGATTTCCTAGTTTATGCTGAAGTCACTCAAGTTGAAACTCCATTTTTCCAATTTGATTTTCATCCATAGAGATAAGTGATTCAGCCATTGAGAAGCAGGTTTTGATTTCTTGCAGCAGAGAAGCCGGCATTTCTTTAAATGAAAGGATTTGTTAGGATCCTGGATCCTAACTTAATATTTGCAATGAAATAATTGAAAATATATATTAGAAATTGCAGAAGTAATAATGAATCACGGTTTTAAAAGGATCACGGTTTCACTAGTAAGGGGTCCCTCCAATGTATTTAATAAACAATTATATTATTATTCATGGATGCTTTCCTACAACGATACCTACCCTATTTTATATCTATCTAAAGGCTATTATGAAAGGACGTGACTATTCACGTTAGTAATTAATAATATAATAATTAATGAATTAATAATATTAACTATTAATGTTAGGATAGAGGATCCTAACATGCCACCCCTCTTGGAAGAAGCTTTGTCCTCAAAGCTGGGACTAAGGAAATTGTTGTTGAAATTGATGAGGCGCTTTCCAAGTAGTATTTGCACAAGTTTAATGTCACTTTTCCGGAGGCAGGGATATCTTGAAGGTCGAAGCGTTAGTGGGGGGTTGCCAGGAAGAATAGTAGGATCGTGATGATGGTGGGGGGGCAACCCTTGGGGTTCCTCAAACACTTCAGAATGATGCATCAAAAGTGGTGGTAACACTTCTACATCTTTTTGTTGTTCCTTGGGATAGTCAACGAAAAATGAGTGTGTAGTCACCTTTCTGCCTTGTTTTCGGATAGGTTTTACCATGTGGTGAGAACTCACTATTTGTGAGGAACTTGTGTGTAGTCTTTTTAGAGTGTATGTATGGCCTTCATTGGTCACTTCTTGTATGTCTACCTCATCTTTTCCTGGGGCATCGATCACTTCTTGTACATCGACCTCATTGTCTTCATTGTTGTGAGTAGGTGCACCGGTCACTTCGGACACAACTACCTCATCTTCTTGCTCTATGGAGTGACAAGGATCAACTTCCTTCAATAAATACAACGTTAGTGTAGCGCATTTATGGTGGGGTCCAAATTGCTCATCACAATTATCACAAAGGTCTTTCACTTGTCGTTCCTTCATCTCCTCAAAGCTGAGATGTTTAATTGGTAAAGTTCGATTAGGTTTGGGGGTGATATAAGTGGTTTGTGATTTCCCCATAGGTGGTTTTCCTAATCGACATTGAACATTGAATTTGTATTCTGCTAACAAAGCTAAACCAAAGGTCTGCATCATGGTACGGGGATTGAATATTTCCACCTCCTTAATTTCTTCCCTTAATCCCCTGACGAAGCAACTTATGAGAAATGATTCATCTAACCCTGTGGTGCGATTGATGAGATCCTTGAACTGAGTTCGATACTCACGCATGGAAGCGGTTTGACGAAGGTTGTCAGCAATGTTGTCAAAAGTTGAGTCGGGAGATATTCCTCTGTCGACCATTGTGAGAATAAAATTTGTGAAGTGGCAACAATGAACATCCTTTTACAAAATTGTGATAAAAAGGTGCAAAATGTTAGCAATTTTGCCAAAAATTTGTTTTTCCCTTGTTTTTCCAATTATGAGTTCAGTTTTGTTCGCGACGCCTCTGAATTGTGATGTCTTTATCGTGAGCCACTACTTTGGTGAAATGGAACACGATTAATTGATTTTTTAAGGGCTCAATTCAGTCGGTCATTGTTTTATTAATGTCTCAGTGAAATTCTATGATGAGTGGAGGTCTGCGCACGAGTTCGGTTTTGTTCACGATGTCTCTGATTTCGATTTGCAATGTCTTTATCGTGAGTCACCAGTTTGGTTGATGGAAGCGACTAATTGACTGTTTTAAGAGCTCAATCCAGCCGGTCGTGGTTTTTTTATTCTTGTCACAGTGAAATGATGAGTGGAGACCTGCGCAGACTTTAAATTTTTGCAGGTAATGGTTTGTTGTCTTTCAAACTTTAATCATACCCCTACAAATTCTGGATGGAAGGAAGAGGAAGTTTCCAAGAATGAAAAATCCCTTTTATACGCAGATCGTAAGGGCTCTAATACCAGATGTTAGGTTCCTGGATCCTAACTTAATATTTGCAATGAAATAATTGAAAATATATATTAGAAATTGCAGAAGTAATAATGAATCACGGTTTTAAAAGGATCACGGTTTCACTGGTAAGGGGGTCCCTCCAATGTATTTAATAAACAATTATATTCTTATTCATCGATGCTTTCCTACAACGATACCTACCATATTTTATATCTATCTAAAGGCTATTATGAAAGGACGTGACTATTCACGTTAGTAATTAATAATATAATAATTAATGAATTAATAATATTAACTATTAATGTTAGGATAGAAAATCCTAACAGGATTCCATAAAAGTCCTCTTATTTTATTACAGTCATGCAAGACCATCTCTCATTCTCTTCCATACCAACAAAACTTCCATTCATATTTTGTATTACCCAAAACACCTAACTGGAAAGTCACATCTTATCTAAATTGAAGATGGAATATGTAAATGATGTCCATGAACCCCTAACGGAGCTGCAACCACTCATCCATTTCAGTCAATTTGCACAGTGACTATGTCATACTCTCCATCCACATGCTCATCCAAGGGGTTTCAGAGACTCTAAAGCCATCCACATTGGCTCAAAAGACATCAGGCCCTCAACCTGTCACAAGAAATTTACTAGATGTGAATATTAAGAATTTGACTGTGATCTGGACCCTCAAGAGACCAGTGCTATATGGGCTAATCCCTATTTATCTCTCCAGCAGAGAAATCATTGGGAAATCATTGGGATAATATAACAACAACTAATTTGGCCATGAGCAGAGTCTTACGCATTGTTAGACTTTGATGGGACAATGCCTCTCAATATTCAAAAGATATTATTAGAATACATGGCCTGCAAACTTTAGTAACAAATATGGCTAGTGAGTTTGTTCCAAACATGTAAACACACACAAAAAAAAGAGAGAAATCAGTTACTGCTGGCACATATGAAGTTACATGAACTGTCTCAAATTGAAAGTTCTCACGTGAGTATCAGAGAAAGGTTTATCCGTTGAATTTGGAGCACAATGATTTTGTTAAGGTTAAGTACATAAAGTAGGACAGTTAGTGTTATACAGGTTGACACAGCTACATAAAGATGTATCGGCTATGTATGTTGTAATCTAATAGAACAAGCTCAACTTGAAATTCACGGAACATGTTAAAATTTAAATATAAATAGAAAATTGCCAAAATTGTCGAATGGAAGTTTGTCGTTCTGTTGAAGGAGCAGATAGATATAAAACAGCAAGGTGTTCCACTCGCAGATGTTCTTCTTTTCAAATTTCAAAGAAGTTATGCAAGAAAATTTAAAGCATTCAGATATGTAAAGCACAGGCAGTCTAAAAGACCAAAGAAAGATCCTAAGGATGTATGTTGTTACGCTTGCAAAGAAATGGGTCACTGTGCCCATTCTTGTCCTAGTAAAGCTCCCAGACAGGTCAAAAAAATGTTTTCAGATCCTGAGATTTCTGAAGGGTGGGATTTAATAGAGTCTCAAAATAATTGGCTGGACTGTCAGCAACAAAACATAGAATTATTTGTATTAGATGAACCGTCTGAAAGTGAAAGTGCATCTCCATAAGATCCAATTTTTAATAACTATGGAGAAGATGATAAACATGTTGATATTTTCGATTATGCTGCTACTTTTAACATGTTTCAGTCTCATCATGACAATCAGTCTTCAAGTCCCTTTCTTTCTTATTCAGAATATGAAGCAGAAGCATACGAGGAAATGACTTACTGGGATAATAAATGAAAAGGCAAAGATATTTGTTTAGACGATACTTGTGTTGAATCAGATGAAATTAACAGTGAACCTGATGAGCAGAGTAACACACAGTAAAGCTAAACATATGATTCTTCTGAGGCAAACTTATCAGGAGGATGTAAGCTCTCAATGGCAAGCTCCAAAGAGCACTCATTATAATCCTCTTAAAGATCCAAGATCTTTAAATCCTTATCCCGAGAGTTGGTCAAAATCTATTCAATTATAGAGCCCAGACCTCTTTGTCCTATTGCTTCCAAGACCAAGCAACATCAAATTCATCAGTTCTTGAAGCTAAGAAGCAATATGTATATACCTGTTAGAATTGTTGTAGATAAGCAGACAGACTTCTGAAAATATGATGCTTTTGTAGATACAGGAGCTCATATGAATTTTTGTAAGAAAAATGTCTCAACTTCCTAGATCTATTATCCTGAACCTCATGTAGCCAGTATAATGAATGGTCCTCACAATCTTCATTATTTTGCTACAAAAGTTCTGGTGCAAATAGGAAACAAGGTTGTATATACTTATTTTGTTCAAAGAGATGATAGTGGTTAATAATAATGATGTTGGTCTCAGTGGTCCTTTCATGGACTCGATTGGACCATATACTGTCTCGGAAAACTGTATAGTTCATATCAAAGGGCAGAAAATTACAGTATTAAGGTTACAGGATGTCATTGTTCAAGTATAGATGCATGAACAATGGACTGAGCCTAGACTGAGATTTGATCCAAAAGGAGAAGACATTAATAAAAGCCAGAAATATTAGAAAGGTCTTGGTAACCCTCGAATGCATGATTCCTCTAGAGCTAGAATAAGATGCAGCGCAGTTAAAGCCAAAAATTGATCAAGCATATGTTGAACATCCTTTGGAAAAATATAGAGCAGAGACAGTCCAAAAGCAGTAATTCCTACAATTCATGATTGACCTATCCATGGTAAGAAAATTATTCTTAATAAAGAATATGATAAGGAGGCTAGAGAACAGATGCAAGAGCTGATTCAAAAGGGAGTAATCCATACTTCCTCTTCCAAATATTGTTGCTCCAGCTTCTTTGTTCGAAATCATTCAGAAATTAAAAGAGGTAAGGCTCGAACGGTAATCAACTATATCCTCTTAAATGTCATTATAGTAAATATGAAATGGGCTCTCCGAGATACATCTCAACTTATACAGAGGGTTTCGACTAGAAAGATTTTCTCTAAATTTGATTGCAAATTTGAATATCATAAAATTAAGATTGCTGAACAGGATATACATAAAACAATTTTTTTTCTCCTAATGGATTTTTTGAATGGTTAATCATGCCTTTTAGTTAAAGAATGCACCAGCCCAATTTCAGCAACGTATAGATGCCATCTTTTCTCCTTATTAATCTTTCATAGCAAATTGTATTGATGACTTCCTTGTATTCTCTCGTACTGTACAGCTGCATCGTAAACATCTTCAGAAATTTGTTGACTTAGTAACGGAACATGGAATCAGGTTATCTGCAGACCCAAAAAATAAACAGTTATTTAAGACAGAATAGAATTCTTGGGAATTCTCTTGAAACGCAGTAAAATTCAGCTGCAGGATCCTGTTCTCAAAAAGATTGTGCAGTTTCCTAGTAAATTGTAATCTAAAGAACAGTATCAGAGGTTTTTGGGATGTATGAACGATATACATCAATATACACCACAACTTTCAGGAAAAACCAAACTTATTGAAGACTGACTCAAATCAGGACCATTTAAATGGACTCAAGAAGCCACATTATCTGTAAAGCGGTGTAAAGAACTTGTGGACAAACTTCCTTCAATCGCTCCTGCATTAAGTGGGCCTTTCATATTACAAACAGATACTTCTAAAGAGAATTGGGGTGTAATTTTATTAGTTGACCATGATGGAAAAGAAGAATTGTGTGGTTATGCCGGTGGTCAATTTAAAAATCATGTATTAAATTATTTGCCAGCCTAAAGTGTAAGTTGTGGAGAAGTATCTAACTCTCCTATTATCCGGAGAATTTGTTAATTGAACTTAGAGTAAAAACTTGAAATAGTTTATGTGTAAACCTGTTAGTGCACAGCTTTGCAGAGGTAGATATGCATGATGACAACAAATTCTTGCACAATATAATTATTCTGTACAATATATAGCAAGTAAAGATAACAGTCTTCCAGATGCTTCAACAAGGGAACTGTTGGTTACGAATCTGCCACTAGGATCGGATTTTAATCTTATTGCGCCCTAGATTCGCCCAACAGATTGAAAGGCTGGAAGGAAGGGATGCCTTCCGTGCCAATCTCCGAAGGAGGTCGGCTTCCCATATTTTTTTAGTTTGGGGGTTCTAGTTTAAAGTGCAGGAAAGAGATATAAAAGGAACAAGAAGAAACATAAGCATTATTTGTTTCGGGTGGGGAAGGGAAGCAGCACAGCTACTAACATATCACTTTACCAACAACAATCAAAACAATGTATACAACAGAAACCATTAGCATTATTCTATCCTATGTATCCTCCCTATATTATTCCAGATATACTTAATCGCCAATGCTGAGATCCAGATATGCAGAATGACAGCAATCAGAAAAATAAGCAACATGAAACAGAAATAATTGAAGAAGGTAGCATAAAAGACAGATGCAACTATTGGAGCCAAATATACTCTAAATTAAAAGCAAGTGCAAAGATACAGAAGTTTCTTAGCAATATACCCCCCCTTTCACCCTTTTACAATGAAATGCCTTTGCTATTTATAGCATATTTTCCCTCCCGATTACATTTTGAGCACAGATCCCCAAACCTGCCAAAAGTTGTAAAAGCTGCAAAAAGCGGCCAGATTTGATCCTTGTCGGCCATCCTTGTACTTGCAGTATGCTTCTCCTGAACTTCGTACAACTTCTGACAAATTTGGTAGCTGAAAAGGGAATTATTAGTTAATTCTGGTAGGTGAAGTACATTTTATCCTTCGTGAAGCTGGCTCAAATCCCGAAACTTGCTTTGAAAATGGCGCGAAGAATCATCTTCGAACACCCCATTGACTACCGCCGGAGATCGGTTAAATGGAGAAGAAACGCCCACAGTCACTGAAAAGCGATGGCGATCTTCGGAATTGGAGATCAGGACAACCTTCGAGCCAAGCTGGAAAGCGCTCAAAACTTGAGCGACTTTGAGAAATTACGCTCAGCGACGGAAATCTTGGGAATGTTCTGCAAATCGCCGAGATCTTGAAGCGCGACTGAGAAAAGGTGAGTTGCGACAGCGATCGCGGGAGTGGGGGGAGAGTTAGCCAATTTCCTGCCCTTTTGCCTTTTTTGCTAGATGTTGCTGAAAAACCGCGCGATTTTAGGCATTTTGGAATCGCGATAGCAATCTTGAGAAGAAGCGCCCCTTTCCTTCCCTCGGGCGCTCGAAAGCGCTGCAGCAACGGCGATCGCTGGCTTGGCGGCACTTAGAAATTTTTCAAGTTTTAAACGCTGCTCCCTTAGTCACTGAAAAACACTGCGACAGCGGGCATCGCCAAAAAGTGACGGCGATCGCGAGCTTCTCAACACTTAGGAAAAATTCTACCGTTTTATGCGCTGCCCGTAGTCGCTCAAACTACAGGTTTTTGCCAGAAATCGCAAGGCAGCGACGGCGATCTCGGGAAGAGACAAATACTTAGCAAAATTTTACAATTTTTCCATGCAAGTGTTGGCATCAAATCTGAGAAAAGCTGGGAACTGAAATCTGAACAAACTGAAGATGAACCAAGAAAACTAAAACAGCAATGAGGAAAGAACAACGAGGAAGGAGGGTGGCAACAACCTGATGAAATTTGAAATTTTATACCCCTAGCAAAATGTGGCAACAGGAACTAGAAAGTTTGAACATGATGCAAGGAGATCATGTTTGGAAGCATATGTCACTCAGTACTTTACAGCAGCATAAACAAGTTTCCCAGGCAATTCCAAGGGAGTTTCCAACATCAACCAGATGTACACAAGGAATGTGGCGAGCTGTTGATTTTCGTAAATACTTATGGAAAATTTTCTGTTCTTGTATATCATGGAAAATGGAGTATTGCTACTGTAGAACTTATGCTATATCTACATCAACAAATACCAGATGACATCATTCTCCTTCGAAAGCAATATCATGGAACCAGATCTTTCCATGATGGAATCAGCATGATAGCACAAACGCCAAGCCAGATCCCATATTTACGAGTTGATATGATTCACATAAGTTTTGATAGGACTCTACCAACCATTATGGAACCACAACATGATGAAGAGGAAGATATGATTTTGATGGAAGAAAGCCAACCACTAGACCCTGATAATAAAATACATAAGCAATTGGAAGCCAAGGGTCAACACTGTTCTGATTGAGACAGTGTTGACTGTTCTCATTCATCATCAAATTCGCGTAGAGTTTTGCCTCGATCCCAAGTGTGAGTCAAATAATCCTAAGTTGCAATACTATACTTAGAACTCCAGTGACAGGGCTGTAGCCACAAACCACTATAAAACCATCTGAATCAAATATAGAAATGCATACCTCTACTCCATTGTCTAGGTTATTTCAGGATATTAAAGTAACATTTAAATTTTAATGTCTGCAAACATACCATTCAATTTGGAAACTACTTGAAGATGCATGTATACATCCATTATTCATTATTTTTTTAATTATCAGGCAGTGTTAGCATGTTAATCTTTGTTATTTTCAATAAAAATACTCCAACAGAAGAAAAATGTCATTTTCTTAATGAATGAAATAAGACAAAATGATATTACAAATAAATGCCAACAAATAAAACTCTAGTTCTTTTTCAGTTTCGACATTGTGCATAAAGGAGAGCTAAATCCTTAAGTGTTCTCATATATAACGTACCCAATATGTTGCAGGTTTTGCTTTGAAAGTCATTTCCTGACCACCTCTATCAATAGCCTTTAGGATCTTATCATGATTCAGTGACTCAGCTTGAAGACTTGAAGAATTAGAAACAGCATTCATTACGGCTTCAACAAGAGAACTAGAGACACCATTTTGGTCAGAATTTTCAAGGTCCAATAGCAACTGGCTAGAATCTTCTTCAGCAACTAAAGGAATATAAGGAAATAACCTGCTAAGCTCTTCAAAAACAAAGACAGGTTTAGCATGTTGGCATGCCTTGGATTTTGAACCAAGCATAAATGTTAAATATAAAACAGTCATTTCACACTAAAGTTGATAAACAAGACAAGACAGATAAGCATATTTCCTAAGTGCTACACTTCCCACAGAATTCCTGCAGGATATATCATGCAGTCCAGTTTTAGAACAGGCAAATATAATCAAACTAGATGTACTAACTAATATTATATCTTTACTGATGGGAAGGCTCAACTAAACTGCAGAGGAACATCTTCGAATTTATTTGAGACTTACAGAAATAACGACAGACATGATCTATGCTAACAAGCATTTGTTCAGCCAAAAATATTTCCATCAACTTAGGATGTAAATATGGATACATGGTATGACTGTATATCATTAGGATTGAAGGCTGGTCAAATAAAATGAAATCCATTCTGAGATTTGAAGAGAGACTAACAAATGGTGGGTCACCAGAGAAGGAAATGAATAGTAACGAGTATTACTTTTGAGCATTTATGCCTCTCTTTCTTTCCCCATTGCTAGAAAAGCATAAATTGGGGATGTTGTTATGCTTGTTCATCCTTCTATGTAAAAACAGGCAAATAGAATTCTTGGAGCATCTTTTGAAACTTATCTGCTATTTGTTTGAGGCACTCTTCTTCAACCAGATTTCTAATAGAAATCCATGATTTGGAATTGTTGCTTACATCAATATAATTTTTTACCTTTAAACCTTTACAATCTAAACATACCCAAGCCAATGGTTGTCATTCAGAAATAAGAAGATAAAGCTTCAACCAAAGACCAGAATAAAGATTTGTAGAATCCCCCTTATTGATTGACCATCTAATATGTTTCTTGATCGATTGCGAACTATTTAAAATGAAGTTCCATCTTGCCCCAATAAATCTTCCCTACAAGCCCCTCCAGAAATTGTCCTCAAAAGAAAAAGACAACATGAAACATCTATACGACAACAAAAAATCAGAAAACTTTGAAAACATCACTCAAGTAGATTATGCAAAGAGAGGAAAGAAAGAGGACAGAAAAATTTCAAACTTATTAAGTTTGATAGCAGTAAACTGATGGATATAACCAGAGAAGCCTTGGAACATGCAAAGTTAAAACCTAAGAAAAGAAAACATGAAAGCTTCCTTGTAATATGATGAAGAATGCAAAGGAGTAAGAAGAAACTTGAAAGAACCAAGCAAAGAGAAAACAAATAGCAAGATACATAAACAGCTAGTGAAAACAAAAAAGGAAGAATCATTATTTTTTATTTGCAAATGTTGGTCGCAACTAGTACAAAATTTTCCCAAAAAATGTCTCATCTTTCAGGAGCTATACCTTTGCATAGAGTTGTCCAATTCAAACGATTCTTGTGCCATTTGGTACAAAATTTGAAGAGCCTTGAATGAGTGGTCATACGAAAAAATCCAAGCAGTATTGAGGGAGATACGTCCATGTGAAGACAGTCGTCCAGAACAAAAGCAGCATTAGGGCAACTTTTTCTAGAAAACTTGTCTCATCTTTCAGAAGCCATATCTTTGCGAAGGGTTGTCTGTTTCAAATGATTCTTGGACCAATTTGTGCAGAATTTGAAGAGATTTAAAATGAGTGGTCATATGAAGGAATCCAAGAAGTATTGAGGGAGATATGACCATGTGAAGTCAATCATCCAAAACAAGGGCAGTGATGATTTGTCAAGTCACAAGAAAACGAAATTGCAAATATCTGTCAGCCAAGGTTCGGATGACGAGAGCAATGAAGCGTTAGGGCATCAGTGAGGCAAGACATTTTGTCTGTGCATAGAATTTTCAGTTAAGTTTCATTTATTCCTTCATTTTTTTCAAAGTTTTGCATGCAAATTATTGTAGGTTTATTTTCAAATAATATAATCACTATAGGATATACTAGTAAATTTTAGTAGATATTGAGTTATAGTGTCCTTCCCATGGATCAATTTACAACTAAATCCTTATAATCATCCCTAGTAGTAGAGGTTAGGGAGGACCTCATAGAGCAACAATCCTTGTTGCTCAAAGATAAGGCAGTCATTGGTAAATTTAATGGGTCTTGGCCAAGGGCTTCGGCTCTAAGAAAATAAATTGATAGGAGATGGAAGTCTCCAGGAGTGAGTCTATCCTTTCTTCCCAAAGGTTTCTTCCTAGCCATTTTTTATTCCAAGGAGGAAAGAGATAGAATCCTAAAAGGGGGTCCTTGGTTTATGGGAAGAGAAAGAATCTTCCTTAACTCACTAGTATGAAGGCTTTGCACCTAAAAACATAAATCTATCCCTAGTACCAGTTTGGGTTAGGATGTATGGGTTATCCATTAAATTCTGAGAAATGGATACCTTCAAGGCAATAGAAAACAATGTGGAAGAATTCCTTGAGTTTTTTGAAACTATAAAAGATAGAGTCTTGGCTACTTATGCTCAGATGTTGGTCATGATTGATTTTAGTAAACCTTTACCAAAATCAATTATTCTTAAGTATGGGAGTAAATTGTGGATCCAAACCATGGATTATGAAAACATATATTTTAGATGTAGAAGATTTCATGAGGTGGGGCATATTGAGAGATCATGCCCTAAGAAGAGTCCAACAGAAACATATGTAGAAAACTGCAAGAGAAACTTACAAATGGATATGGATGAGGATGGTTTTCAACTTCCAAAAAATAGGTCTAGATAGATGAAAGTAAATAAAAGAGACTAGTAAATAAGGATATTGGAAGAAATACAAATTCTTTTGAGGCTTTAGCCTATGAAGAAAAAGAATATTAGATATTAGTGGACATTGTATAATAGGATCAGAATATTAATAAGGAACCATCTACTCAATATGATCCTGATTTAGGGATGAACATTCCTGCTAAACCTAAGGAATGTGTCTCATCATATTTTGAAGAATATCTTGAAGTACCATGCACCATTTAGGAGGAGGAAAGTGGTAGAGAAAACGTAGTGCTAGATGTTAATACCTCTACCATTAATAGGGAAATACAAGAAAATGAGTAGGATAAGTCAAAATATTCCTTAGGGGAGCCAAGAGAGGATAAATCCAATGAAAATAAATATTGTGAAATAATATTGGGGAATAGCATAATAATATCTACTCTTGATACTAACAAGGTAAAAGGAGAAAAACCCTAAAATTATCAAGCGAGATCCAAGGAAGCAAGAGCAAACATAGAGAAAGAAACACAATCTAAGTTGGTTGAACTTCTCTTTACCAAACAACAAAATGATATTGGTAATTCATAGGAGGGGCCAACAACCCCTAATGAGACATGATTACCATCTCATGGAATATAAGGAGTGCTAATATCCCCTCAAAGAAGAGGTGTATTAGGGACCTCTGTTTAAGTAATAAGTCTGATATTTTTTGTATCTAGGAAACTAAAATGACAAAGGAAGAAGTTTCCTGAATTATGAAAGTAGTATAGGAAAGATGTTAATGGTATGCTATGGATTCATAAGGAGCGTTAAAGATAATTCTAACATGATGTAATATTGTTAGAACCTCTAGTGAAACCATTCATAAAACCAATCATTAGTCACAGGCTACTTTGTAGATATTTGTTTCATCCTTATTAATGTCTATGGACCTACAACTCATTCAGAAATATCAGAATTATGGAGTGGAATTGAAGCCTTTATGAGAAGTAAAGACCAAGAAAATTGATTCATGATCATAGAATATTTTAATGCCATAACCAAGCTAGATGAAAAATTTGGGAGAATTAGGAAAATAACCCAAAGTATGAGAGATTTCTCAACTTTAATTCAAAACAATAATCTATGGGAGGTTTAGTTTGAAGAGGATAACTATACGTGGACCAACAAAAGGATAGGCTAGAACCTAATAGCAAAAAATATGGACAAATGCATACTCTCAAACCATTAGCTAGATGAAGGGACTTGTGCTAAAATTAATACCTTGACAAGGATTGGTTCAGATCACTAGCCAATAAGACTTAAAATGGTGGTATGTGAATTAAAAAATATCATATTTTAAATATGAGCATATGTGGGAAGACCATTCTCAATTTATTGATATTATAGCACAAACGTGTAATTCTTTAGGAAACGATGGGTTATATACACTTCCAAAAAAAATTAAATCAATGACATCTAGATTGTAAGAATGAAACAAGAACACTTTGGAAACATTTTTTAGAAGAAATAAGAACAAAAATATAAAATTTCAAAATTAAAAAAAGGTGAACACAATAATCTAGGCTTTGAGGAAAATAAGTTAGTGAATATCATAATATTTTTAATAAGGAAGATAAATTTTAGAAACTACAATCAAGACAAACTTGGTTAAAAGGAGATAAAAACATAATTTTTTCATAAAATGACAATAGTACAAAAATCAACATCCAAAATTAGTAGAAATAAATAAGTAGAAGGGGTTTGGATTGAAGACCAAAGTAAAATAAGAAAGGAGGCAAGGCTTTTTTACCAGAATATTCTAGGATCAGAGGAGATTGAAGTTCTTAATGATAAACTATTACACAAAGTGCAACTCTTTCTCTTACTCTAGAATAAATTCATTCAACTATTTTCTTTTTCGATAAGGATAAATCCCCAAGTCTAAATGGGCTCTCTATATGATTATATTAGCATAAATGAAGAATAGTGAAGGATTATTTCTTTGTGGTAGTGGAAGAATCTAAGGTTAAAATAGTACATATAAAATAAATGCAACATATCATACCTCAATTCCAAAAAGGGATGCAAAATTGTTTGAATCATTTAGTCCCATAAGCCTATGTAATATGGCATATAAGATAATCATCAAAGTGATGGTAAATTGGTTAAGACCATTATTAGAAAAAATTATTTCAGAAGAGGAAGGAGGATTTATGTAAGGGAGATAGATTCTGGATGAGATCATAGTAGCTCATGAGGTAATGCATTCAAGCCATCTTCAAAAAACCAGAGCAATGATCTTAAAACTTGTAAAGCCTATAAAGGTTAAAGAAAAAAAGGGAGAAAAGAAGAAACAAAGAAAAAAACAAAAGCAAAAACCCAACAAAACCAAAAAGGTTAGGAGCCTAAAATCATACACAGGACGCAGGTGCAAGACGCAGGTGTGTAGTGGGTTGCACAACGGAAACCCTTGCGCACAACGGGCAGAAAAAACAACAAACGAAGTTGGAAGCAGCGGTGGCAGCGAGCAACAACAGCGGCAAAAAATTCTGCTCGGACCTAGTTGACGGGAGTAGCAAGCAGGGCGAATAACCAGCGAGGGGTCGAAACCTAAAAAGGGGAAAAAAGGAAAACCCAAAAAATAGGGTTTTCAATTATTTTCAACCCATAAATGGGTGTTTGAGTTAAAAAATGGAACGGGCGGGAAAAGGAGCGGACGGACCAGGGTTTGGAGTGATCGGAGATGGACGAGGAGCGGCTGGCGCAGGAATCGGAGTAGGGCAGGGCCAGACTGGGGCCTTGGAAGGTACGTCAACGGATGGGGCCTTGGATGAAGAGTTGGAGAATGGCTTTCTGGGAAGAAAAATCCAAGAACCTCCCGACAAAGCGGTCCCAGAGAAGGGGCAGGATGAATCAGAGGCAGACAACGATCAAGAGAATCGGGCCCCAGAAGTGGGACAGAAACGCTCTTGGGCCTAGGTGGTACATGGTTCTAAACCTGCTACTACTCTTCCTCCATTGGTAAGCCACTTAAACTTGAGAGTTAAAGATGGCATTCTCAACATTCCCTCGAAGATAATTTTGAACATGAAGGCGGAAGGGGAACACAATTTGGTGGGCAAGTTTTTTGGGGCAAGGCCAGATATAGATACTATTCGAAGGTGGGCCTTCGCTAGATGGAAACCAATGGGCTGCATGGAGATTGTGGTGCTCCCAAATGGGTTCTTCATGATCAAACTTACTGAGGTAAGTGACATGCAAAAAATTCTAGATGGAGGACCATGGTCGATGGGGAAGCGTAGCCTATTTCTCAAAAAATGGGATGTGGATTTTAATCCTCACACCCAAAGTCTCAACACAACTATTGTTTGGGTAAGATTACCTCACCTTCCCTTTCAATATTGGCAAGATGAAGTTTTAATGGCTATTGCAAATGGTATTGGTACCTTTGTTACCATTGATAGGGTAACCAAGTTGAAGTCTCGTATGGTGTTTGCCCGAATTTGTGTTAATGTTGATCTGGATAGCAAGCTTCCAGAAACAATAGACCTAACGTCCCCAGTGGGTACCTAGACTCAAAGGCTGGAGTATGAAAATATTTTACCCCTTTGTGATATTTGTAAAGGGAGAGGTCATATCTCAAGCTTCTTCCAAAGAAGAAGAAAGCTCCCAATAAGAAAGTTTGGCAGAGGAAGGAGAGTAAAGATGTAGAGCAGGGTAAAGGCACGGATCTCATGGTGGATAATCAGAAGGAAGCAAGCACCTCACACCAACCGGTTATGGTGGTTGAGGAGGAACACATGGAAGATCCCTCTTATGGAGTTGTGGTAGTCCAACCCCCCCCTGGAGCTGTGGAACCCCTTGACTTTGCAGACCCTAACTCTTTTGCTTGCTTGAGAGGAGTTGAAGAGGATGAAATGGGAGACCCAACCGAAGTTGTGGAATTTGTGGAGGAGACACAATGGGTGAATCATGAGGGGGTACAACAAGAGAGTGTAAAACCTCTAGAAGCGGATGTAGAGGTTAACCCTATTGACACGATTCTTACAAATCGGGACAGGCAAGATGAAGTTGGAAAAGCGTTAAAGGAAGATAAGCAGATCCTAAAAAATAGAGGTGAAGCCTGTAGCTCCAATACGAGAGGATTCCGATTCAGAGGAGGTTTCGATGATGCCCTCAAGGGTGACTAGGAATCAAGCAAAGAGAACTCCCTTGGATGTTGGCAAGGAACACACTGTAGGTAGACCCCCTTTAACAGAGGTAAGGAAGAGGGAAACAACAGCAGAGATAGCCAGAGGAACACAAACCATCATCAATCTGGGTGGGGGAGGGAAGAAATCAGCTAAATCTAAAAAATGAAGGTTTTGTCATGGAATGTACGAGGTCTCAATGGGACTAGAAGACATAGATCAGTACAAACATTGAGAAGAGATAATCACCTAGACATTTTGCTATTACAAGAGACAAAGGTGGTAGAAGCAAACTTAGCAATGGTTAAAGACAAGATTTGGAGAGGAGCAGACTTTGTTGCTCAACCCTCAATGAGCTCCTCAAGAGGAATGATGTGTATTTGGGACCCAAATAAATTGGAAGGACAAAAAATTATCTCAAATGATAGATTTTGTGCTATCCACTTCTTTTCGAAGGAGGATAATTCCCACTGGATCATTACAAATGTCTATGCACCCACTACTATGGTTGGAAGACAAAGGTTATGGAGGGAATTGAGTGAACTCAGGCATGTCTTTGTAGGCATCCCATGGATCATTGCAGGGGACTTCAATACCCCTTTGTATCCATCTGATAAGAAGGGAGGCGTTGAAGGATATTCAGAGAGTATGACTGAGTTTGGTGATTTTATAAATTCAAATGCTTTGATGGACTTGGAGCTTAGACAAGCAAAGTTTACCTGGACTAATAGGCGGTTGGGGAGTCAATTGATTCAGATCAGAATGGATAGGGTGTTGATTTCTCAGGAGAGCTTAGTGTTGTTTGGGGACACTACTCTCACGGCCCTCCCAAAAACTAGCTCAGACCATAATCCTTTGATTTGGGAAACAACGGACAGGAGAAGGCTCTTTGCTACCCCTTTTCGATTTGAAAAGATGTGGATCCTTCATTCTGATTTAGAGAGCAGGATTCAATCTTGGTGGCAGCAAGATTTTTCTGGGGATAGATTGACTCAAGTAGCAAAGAAACTGAGATTTGTTAAGCGAAACTTAAAACTGTGGAATAAAGAGGTGTTTGGAGACATTATGGTTAAAAAGGCAGCTTTACAACAACAACTCATGGAGTTAGAAAACTCTTTGCATTTGGGGGAGTATTCGGAGGAAGTTCGGACTAGAGAAAAGGATCTTCTATGTGATTGGCACAATACTCTGGCATGTGAGGAGGCTTTCTAGTGGTAGAAATCAAGAGCTTTGTGGTTAAAGGAAGGGGACATGAATACGAGGTTTTTCCATGTTTCAACTCTCAAGCACAAAAGTTTTAATAAAATCCAAGAGAGCAAGATTGTTGATGGTTCTTCTACAAGGGATCCTTTCCAAATTAGAGGGGAAGTTGTTCGATTTTTCCAAGACATGTTAGGAGTGGATTCGGAGCTGGATGAAGAGGTGATGAACCTGTTGTTAGGCCATATTCCCTTAAATATTACAAACCAGATAAATGACTATCTCCTCAACCCCTTTACGGATGAGGAAATTAAAGAGGCGGTCTTCTCCATGAAGGGAGACAAATCTCCTAGTCCAGATGGGTTTCCGATGCTCTTCTATCACAAGTTTTGGCACATCATTGGCAATGAGGTCACCTTGGCAGTTAAGGAGTTTCAGACCTCTAAAAGGATCCCTTCTGATGTGAATTGTACGTTCTTAGCCCTCATCCCGAAGATTGTAGGTGCTAAATATTTTGTAGATTACCGCCCAATTAGCTTGTGTAATACTCTCTACAAAATTGTGTCCAAAGTCCTTGCAAACCGGCTGAAGATGGCTCTCCCTTTTGTCATTGACAAACACCAAAGGGGTTTTGTTCAGGGATGATAGATTCTTGATGGGATCATTTCGATCCATGAGATCCTGCACTCTATCTCTAAATCAAAAAAGGAAGGTATGTTTCTTAAATTGGATATGAATAAAGCATATGATAGAGTTTCTTGGGATTTCTTGATCAAAGTGCTCCAACATTTTGGTTTTCATGAGGATTGGATCTCTATGATGAAAAACTGCATCTCCACAGTGATGATCTCCATCTTAGTTAATGGGTCTACAGTGGGTTATTTTCCTAGCAAGAGGGGGTTGAGACAAGGGGACCCCCTATCCCCTTATCTATTTATAATTTTAGCTGAAGCTATGGGTAGAGCCTTCACAACAACCACAGATAGAGGAGACATAGAAGGTATCAGGCCAGCTTCCACTCTAGAACCGGTCTCTTTTCAACAGTTTGTGGATGATACTCTAATTTCGACAAGATCATCTCTTCCACAAGCAAGACATATTAAGATGATTTTGCATTTCTATGAGCTTGCAACAGGCCAAAAGGTAAATTTTAATAAAAGTAAGCTTTTTTCCTGAATACCTCTAGAGCTCTCCAACTGCAGATAGCAAGAATCTTCAACTGTGGCATAGGTGATTTGCCAGCAACCTATCTAGGGATGCCTTTATTCCGTGGGAGTATGAAGGAAGCCTTGTGGGATCCGATTATTGAATGTGTTACAAAGAAACTGTCTTCCTGGAAAGGCTCTCTTCTTAGTCAGGCAGGAAAGGCCCAACTTGTGAAATCCTGCCTTCAAAGTATACCTATTTACTTCATGTCAATTTTTAAAATGCTAGTATCGGTCTGCAAAAATATTGAATAGATCCAAAGGATTTTTCTGTGGTCTGGGGCTGAGGAAAAGAAGAGGATATCTTTACTTGCTTGGAACAAAGTTTGTACCTCTAAACAATATGGGGGATTGGGATTGAGAACTCTTCCCAAAATGAACAAAGCTCTAATGGGAAAGTTGGGTTGGAAGTTGGCGAAGGAAGAAGACACTCCCTGGGTCAAAATTGTAAAAGCTAAGTATTTACGTAATTCCTCCTTCCTAGAAAACCTCAACCCCCTAAGGGGTCTAGTTTCTGGAATAGCCTTCAATAGGTAAGACCTCTGATCCAGTAGGGTTGTAGATGGTAGATTGGAGATGGTGCTAACATGAGATTTTGGTAGGATACTTGGCTCTTTAACTCTCCCCTTTGTGAGATCCCAAGGTTTGCAAACTTAAGAACAATCTTGACTCCTATTTATGGATTGTTGGTTCGAGATTATATGGTGGAAGAAAATGGCATCAAGAAGTGGAAGCGGCTTTATGCTGAGAACATCAATGAGGACTTGCATCCACACCTAGAAAGTCTTAATAGATGCCTTAATGCCTACATCCTCAGCCATTGGTGACCGAATGATATATTTATTTGGATGAAAATGAAGAGTGGAGATTATTCTGTGAAGTCTGGTTATAACTTGGTTGAAGGTGTAGGGGTAGTGTGGCCCCATGTAAAGGTTTGGGACAAAGATCTCATCCCTAAGATTACTATTTTTCAGTGGTTGGTTATGCATAATAAAATTATGACCCAGGATAATTTGAAAAAATGTGGTTTCTCCTTACCAAATAGATGTGTTTTGTGTGAAAAAGAGGAGGAAAGCATTGATCATCTACTTCTTAAGTGCTCCTTTACCAAAAACTTGTTTGATCAGCTCTGTAGTGAATTCCAAGTTCAGTGGGTTTTCCCTAGAACTATCTCAGACTTGAACTTGCAATGGGAGCCTCCTTTTAAAGGTAGAAGAATCAGGAAGTTGTGGCTTCTAAGCCTTCCACATATCTGGTGGAGAGTCTGGAATGAAAGAAACCACATAATCTTTGAGGACTTGAAGATGGACTGGGAAATGGTTTGGAACCGAGCAAGAAGTCTCCTGATGGAGAATTTTAACACTATCCACTTCAAGGAGGGATGGGAATCAGAGCAGGAAAGGTGGATATTGGAATGTTGGGGAGTCAGAGAGAAATTACCAATACCTCGAGTTCATCCCAGAACTCATGCAAAATGGATACCATCATCGGTTGGATGGTTCAAATTAAATTTTGATGGGGCCTCGAAAGGTAATCCCGGGCTGGCGGGAGCTGGAGGGGTGATCCGAAATCATCTGGGTAAGGTAATCAAAGCCTTTGTTGAACCACTGGGTGAACAGACAAGTCATTTTACTGAAGCAAGAGCAGCTTATGTAGGAATTTCTTTGGCTATCAATTGCAATCTAGATAAGCTCATAGTTGAAGGAGACTCACAAAATATTGTGACCATTTTAAAGGGAGGACAACCAACTGCCTGGACTATTGATTTAATGATGGTGGAAGCTCGAGCGCTTTTGGATAGACTCGAGAATGTGTCTATCAATCATATTTATAGAGAAGCCAACAGGGTAGCAGATGGTCTTGCTAACGAAGGAGTTATGGCAGATGCCAGAAAGGAATGGGGGAATGATATCCCAATGCACATAAATAATTTAGTTGACAATGATAATGCCACAAGAATTGACAATGGGGATCAGTAGGAAGAGGCTGCCAGGAAAGCATAGAGTATATGATATTTAGATATGTAAGGTGTATGCTGGTTTTCTAGTTTTGGATGTGGTTAGTGAAGTGTGTTTGTTGTTACATGGTTGGTATAGGCTTTATGCCAGTGGGAAATCCTTCTTGGTGAAATGGATAGTGATTGGCCATATCTGTTGATGTAAAAGGTTAGCATTCCTTTCAAAAATGCACTTTTCCAACTTAACAAAAAAAAAACTGGAGAAGGCATACAAAGATATATTGATAAGCAAAATCAAGGCTAGTAATAACATTGACATCACCCATCAACAATTTGTAGATGATACAACCCTTTTGGGAGGGTAGGGAAAAATGAGGCCATAGCTTTAAATAACTTATTAAAGGAATATGAAAGAGCATCAAGTTAAAAATTTAATAGGACAAAATCTAAAATTTACTTCTTAAATATTCTAGTTAGAATCAAAGTAAGGATATATAGGTTACTTCAAATGGAGGAGGCAAATTTGCCAACAACATATCTAGGGATGCCCTTATTTGAGGGGAGAATGAGGATATAATTGTGGAATCTAGTTATAAGTAAAGTTTAGAATAAACTACCAGCATGGAAAGGTAGATGGTTATCATTAGCAAGAAGAGTGTAGCTAATTAAATCAGTCTTACAATCCATTCCAACATATTATATGTCCTTGTATATTATGCCAAAATTGATAGGAAAATAGTTTAATCTATATTATACGATCATTTTTATGGTCAAGATTACATGATAAAAGGAAATTTCCTTTGGTGAAATGGAGCAAGGTGTGTGATGATAAAACTAGGGGAGGTCTTAGTTTAAGAGTTCTTATGAATGCAAACTTAGCTCTAAGGGGAAAAGTAATTTGAAGATTATACAAAGAGAGTCAAAGACAATGGGGAAGAATTCTTCTAAGTACATTGAGCCCAATGATCTAAGCTTAATCTTTACTGCATTCTCACTACCAAATGGTTCTGCACTATGGAATAGTTTTAAAAAATCAATTTATCTAGTGATTAAAGGTCTAAGATGGGTGGTGGGAACTGGAGAAAAAAATTCTATTTGGATGGATACTTGGTGTGATAAAAGACCACTCAATCTAGATCCAATTTTGAAACCATGGATGAGATTACTTCAAGACAAATATGGTGATAGGGTTTCAAACATTATGTACAAGGATCAAGAAGGAAGATACAAATGGAAAGAAGATTTTTTTATAAGTATACCGAACATTGTTGCTAGGAGGCAATTGAGCAGAAAGATAACAACAATGATTATTCCAAGGGGAGCCAAGGATAAGTTGATTTGGGAGTTGAATAGCTCAGGAGAATACACAACAAGAAGCGGATATAATGTAAAGCACCAACAAAATAGGAATACCACAAGAATATGGAGAGATATTTGGGATAGCCCAAGCATTCCAAAAGTCAAAATATTTGTATGGCTAGTAGGTCATAGAAAAATTTTATCCTAGGATAACCTAATGAAAAGGGATTTTCATGGCCCCTCACAATGTGTTCTATGTAAAAATTAGGAGGAGAGTATAGACCATCTCTTAGGACAATGTTCAATAGTCTGGGAACTATGGCAATGGATTCTTAATATATTTGGTAAATGCATGGTGATGAATAGAAAAATTGAAGAATGGTTAAAGCAATGGCAGAGCACTTTTAAAAGTGAGGCATTATAGACAATCTGGGATACATCAAAAGATACAATACTTTGGACTGTATGGCTAGAAAGGAATATAATAATATTTAAAGGAAAGGAAAGCAATTTAGAGGTAATGAAAAGGAAGATTTGTTTAGCCATAGAGGAGTCTAAACTAGCCCTATCAACTCACCCAATCCCTAATCTTGAAGCAAAGAGCCTTGATAGATGGAGTCAAGTCATCAATTAGAATTATGATGGTGGGTACAGGAGAAACAAAAGGAAGGCAAAAAAATATAAAGTGGAAACCACCGGAAGTGGAGTTGGTCAAATTGAATTTTGATGGAGCATCTAAAGGAAATCCAAGACCAACAAGAGGAGGAAGAATAATTAGAAATAATAGGGGTGAGATTTTGTCACATTACGCTTTCAATAGTGGATTTAAGACAAATAATGAAGTTGAAGCTTGGGCGACTTTGGAAGGATTAAAAATATGCAGACAAATGAAATGGAACAAAGTATGGATGGAAGGTGATTCAATAATAGTAATAAATGCAATTTTGAGGAAAGCAAAGGCTCCATGGAACATACAAGAGATCATTGTGGAAATACAAGACCTTGCTACAAAGTTTGAAGAAATCAGGTTTACACATACGTTAAGGGAAGGGAACAAATGTGCAAATAGGCTAGCCAATAGAGGGATTTTAATAGAGGATCGTGAAGTTAAATTCTCTTTTCCATGGTTAGAGGAAGTAGTAAGTTTAGCTGAAGCTAACAAGAAAAATCTAAAAGGAGCAAATTCAAAATAATGTTCCAGAGGATTACAAAATGTTTTAGGGGATCCATTTATAGATCAATGCATTGGAGGAAACTAACAGTCCAAATTTGGTAAAGCAGACTATGATTTCGTGAAGCGAGTAGAAGTTTTGTATGCTGAAGCAAAAGAAGATGATATCAAATGGACTTCATGGCTGAATGGATTATTTGAGTTGTTGGTTGTTGGTTTATGGGACAGAGTATGAATTGGAACTTTCAACTTTTTGAGACTGCTAAACTATTTATTAAAATAATACCATTATGATTTGTTAAAATGTCATTATAATATGAATGAGATTCATTTCATAACTCATTAAAATGATAAAATATTTTTTAATTGATTATTTGGGATTAAAATGAATTCCACTTGTATTATATAATGACCCATAGTTTAGTTATTATGCATATATTCCTTGATAAGATTTAATCATGAACTTTCAACTTTTTGAGACTGCTAAACTATTTATTACAATTCTTGTGGTTGCACTTATGCTTCAAGAAGGAAACTAACAATCCAAAGTTGGTAAAGCAGACTATGATAACACAAAGTTTTGGAAATATTACTCTACTAAGATGCAGTGCATAGACAGTAGAGGTGGAGTTTTGGTATTGTGAAGGTTGCTGCAAGAAAATGTCAAGAAGAAGGATGCTGAATTCTAGAATATTTGTATTTACAAAGAAAATTGAAGAAGATCCAAAAAATGAAAATCAAGAATTCAAACTTTTTATGAAAAAAGATGTAGGTATCTAGCTATAGCAACTCAATTGAGATGAGAATTGAATCTGTTTGTAAACTCTCAAGCTCTAAAGGAGAGAGTTGTGATTTGTCAAGGGTGGGGGACCCAAGTACAACCCCTTTTTCTCAAGCGAAAAAAAAGGCAAAAACAGTTGATATATCTTGCAAAGCATAGCCTAGGACAATTTTGGAAAGAGCTACGACAAAGCAAAAGGCACACAAAAACCAATATCATAAGCAAACAATGGTTGCAATATCCTAAGCAATTAAATGAGAGAAACTAAGAAAAGATACCCCTTCTATAATTGACCAACTGAGGAACTTTTTTCTCTAAAAGATGTCAAGGAGGGCATTACGAAAATAGCAATAGGTAAAGCTCAGGATATAGATGGTTTGCAAGTTGAACATCTCAAGTGTGGATTGACATCTTAGCACCACACATTCAATATGTTTTTAATGGCATCATTAAAGGAGGATTTCCACTGGAATGGATAACCAGCCTAGTCATACCATTGCATAAAAATGGAGACACCAACAATCCTTCAAATTACCACACCATCATGATTAATCCTCTTTTTGCAAAATTGTTTGGCAGCATAGTAGAAAGCAAAATCAGTCAGTGGGCAGAAAATCAAGGAAAGAGGGCAATAGGACAAGCAAGGTTTAGACCAAAGTACTCAACAATAGATCCCTGCATTACTTTAAGGCACCTAATAAAGAGGGTGTGGAATGGAAAAGGAGAAGTTTATTGTTGTTTTGTGGACTTTAATAATGCTTTTCACACAGTACCTAGACGTAAATTATGGAAAAGAATGGAAGAAATTGGCATACTAACAAACTATATAGCAGCTGTACACAAACTTTATGAGTAAGTGGTGGCAAAAATTAGAACTCCAAAAAGACAATCAGAGTGTTTTGGAAGTGATATCGAGGTGAAACAGGGTTATCCATTGTCACCTACTTTATTTGGCCTTTACATTGACAAATTGGAGGAATGGGTAGAAAGGATGGGAGAAGAGGGAATACAATTGGCTAATTATGTAGTGAAACTTCTTCTCTATGCCAATGACCTCATCTTGATTGGCAAGACACTTGAAAGTTTAAAAGAACATCTAAAAGCTTTAGAGCATTTTTGTAAAGAAGTTGGGATGCAAGTAAATACTAGCAAGACTAAAATTATCTTCTCTACTCGGAGAGAACAAAAACAGCCATATATTTTATTTGAAGGAAATCCTTTAGAGGTAGTAATAGAATACAAATACCTTGACTTAGATTTTCAAAGCAAACTCAATTGAGAATATGCAGGATGAACGAATACAAGCCAGATGGAGGGCACTCTACTCATGGCTAAATAGGAGCAGAAAAAAAGAGTTGTGGGATTGGAAAACCATTAGGGTCCTTTTGGGGTTATTAGGTATTCCAGTGGTGCTAGGGTGTGAGGTATGGGCTAGTAATACATAAAATTTTAAATGGAGACAAATAGAAATAATTCAAAAGCGACTAATTACAAATGATTTTAGAAAGCATCAGTCCCATATGAGATTTTACTTGCTAAAACAGAGACTTTTCCACTAGAAGCAAAAGCTATGATAAGGCTATTTGTGTACCTAAAGAAAATACAAAGAATGGAAGATAGTAGGTTGCCAAAACAGGTAATCAAAAAAACCATGAATAGAAAAGGGTAAAAATTCTCCTCACTTACTCAAAATCATATAGAACTTCAACTAACAACTATTTAGAGGCTAAAGTAGTTCCTATAGGGATCAAAATTGCCTTTAAAAAAGGATGGAGATATATTTGAATTGAGGAAGATTTGCGAATTGTTCTAATGCTATCAAGAAAAATGGATGTGGGGTTTGGATAAAAAATAACATTATTTCTGATTGTCACAACAATTGTTAGACTGAGTATCTTGGAAATGTCAACATATCTATAGAGAAAGAAATAGAGTTGTTGATAATTCAGCCAACCATGATGTTGATATTCATGTTAGAAAAATTTAAATCTCACAAGATAATTGGTCAAGTGAGATTTTATCTCTTAATAAAATGATATCAAAGAGTTTTATACAGAAACATAGTAGTTTGAGGAAGTTGAACAATATCTTTGATAAAAAGGCAGATGAGGAATATCAAGTTTGGTTTAATTTACCTCACAGCAAATATAATGTTTTATTATTTTGATGAAAGTGACCCTCAATAGAACCCAGGCATGACTTATTAAATAAATAAAAATTGTAACGTACACACAGCTCAGCAGTATTCAAAAGCAAACAAGTACAATTGCATTAAAATATGGATAAGTAAGGACATTTAACATTCAAAAAGATTATTTCATCTCCAAATACAAAGGAAAGGAAGAGAAAAAAATTTCCAAATAAAAATTAAAAATTTATATGGATTAATTAATTTAATAAAATTGTGAAAATATTAAATGGCATTACCTGTTATATTCAACTTCTAAAGAAAAACCTCGTTTAAATCTTTTCCCTGAATAATGGTCAAACTGTTATAATATTATGCGATCATATTGTAATATGGTCCTATATAACTAATGAAAAATAAAAAATGAAACTATGAATATAAACTATATGAACAATAAAATCAAACATTCACATTGATTATTCATCACCACTAGGTAATTAGAAACTCTATAAAGTTGCTGGACCTACAAGCTATGGAGCAATCACTAGACACTTTAAACTTATTAGGAGTTCATTCCTACTGAGAATATGCGCTTAATATAAGATAGCTATTTCCAAAAGATGAGCTTATATCACAATGGCTCATTTCATAATTATTTTATGTAAAGGATCATGACAGATCTCAAGGGACCATCCTATGAAATCTACTTTCTAACAAGCAATTGTCCTTGACAACTTCAGCATAGTCATTAGAACACAGAAACCATATCGATCATTAACGTAACCCAAATTGGCGGTGCCTAAGCCTTACCACCAAACTATGGCTGGCGAAACCTACGCCAACATATTTATCAGAAGTTCCACGCGTCGAATTTTGTCGAATAATGCTAACTCTCTCTATATCGCCATTGCAGTTTGCGTGTAAATTATCATAAACCGCCGCTTGATTGAGCATATTGAATGTTTGACCTTCCAATTTCTAAGATGTTATATTTAAAATTGAAATGTATATGCATTTTCCAAAATCATCCAGCAAATAATTTTTTAGGACAATTAACAAAGAATACAGCTCAAAAAAATTTTAATCAAATAAACAAAACAATTAATTTACTGTATTTAGTTTACCCAGGCTAATGAGAGCTTGAACTCCAAAATCAGCAACTGTCACAGGGGTCCGGTCACCTTTCTCCAGTATACCCCTGTCCTTTGAGAATATCTGCCTCTGCACCTGCAGAATCCCCGACACGTGTCAGTCTTCTCCCAAGCTACGGGGAAATAACAGGACGGGAAAAATCCTAGAATGGGAATTACTTCCACGCAGAGACGACATGCTCTCTGGACTACATCGATGGCGGCTTCGAGCTCTCTGCTGTATTTCGCATTATTCTCTGTCAGGAACGATAACCTGGACCTGCGCACACGTTAAGCCGCGGGTTTCAGTCGTGGCAAGGGGCGGGAAAATGTGTCCCTGACGTGCAAAATTGTATTAAGATTATTACCTGATTGGCATGAGCTGAGGTGCGCGAGTGAAGCAGGGAAGAGAGGAAGGAGGCAGACATGATATTTTCATTTTTCCTTCGCTGCTCTGCTCGGCATCTCCCGTCCTGGGGCCACGGTAGGTTACCACTGTACGGTTGCGCTTAACTCGTGTGCAGGTAGTTTAATTCAATTATATAGACGTTTGTTGGTGTGAACCAGTGTAAAAGGAAGGTTTAACGGTGAAGATTTTAATATAATTTTTTAATATAAATTAAAACCTATTTTTTTATCATCTCTAACATTTTATCACGGCTTTCATTTTGTAATATTGCCAGCTGTGAGTTGGATAACGAGGCTGTCATAATAGGTGCCGAAGAAACTGTACTACCACAATTTTATGGGATAGTTAAACCCTTTGAACATGGTCAATAGAAGCGTTGGCAGCATGAGCGTAGGTTAGCTGTATATGAGTTTGAGCGTTTTGATTTTAAGGATTAAATAATTTTGTGACATAATTTTAATAATATTAAAATTAAGATTAAATATGTGGTAGCCTTAGGTGAATTGGTAAGTAGGTGGGTACTTACCAAGAGAAGATTTAGGTTCAAATCTCACGGGCATGCCCACCTTAGCATAAGAAATAGTTTAATTTGAATCTTCTAAGTGTATGCCACATAAACAACGACGGTACGAACGCTGTATAATTGATGGTCTCATACCGGCTCAACAATAACGAGATGAATAGGCTAGTTAGGTGCATCATTGTGGTTTGAACCTTGTGTTGGCAATGACTAAAAATAGTGGTTGTTACCAACTCCCTATGCACCAAAAATAAAAATTAAAAATTAAAAAATAAATAAATAAATATTAATTTAAACTGTTAGTTTTTTAATATTTATAAGTTCAAATCTTATCAATTTATATATACTTAGATCAAGTAACCGCGGTCTCATGCCAGGTCAACAATAACAAGACGAATTTATAAGTTCAAATCTTCTCAATTGATATATATATATATATATACTTAGATCAAGCAATCGATGGTCTCATGCCAGATCAACAATAACGAGATGAATAGGTTAGTTAGGTGCATCCTTGTGGTTTGAACCCTATATAATTGACGGTTTTATACTGGTCTCATGTCGGGTCAACAATAAGGAGATGAATAGGCTAGTTAGGTGCATCCTTGTGGTTTGAACCTTGTGTTAGCAATGACTACAAATAGTGGTTGTTACCAACTCCCTGTGTAAAAAAAAAAAAAATTAGATTAAATATTAATTTAAATGGTTAATTTTTTTAATATTTATAAGTTCAAATCTCCTCAAGTGATATATACTTGAAGTAACCAACGTTCTCATGTCAACAATAACTAGACGAATAGGCTAGTTAGGTGCATCCTTGTGGTTTGAACCTTGTGCAATGACTAAAAATAGTGGTTGTTACCAACTCCCCTGTGTACAAAAAAAATAAATTAAATTAAATTAAAAAAAACTAATTAAGATTAATATTAATTTAAATTGTTAGTTTTTTTTAATATTTATAAGTTCAAATCTTCTTAATTGATATATATAGATCAAGTTTTGTTTTGTTGTATATTATTATTGTTCCCATATAATTAATTGAGCAAAAAAAAATTATTAAAATTTAGAAAATATGGTTAAGCCTAGCTTAGGATTTTTTTTCGAAAAACAATTTATCTTTTAAAAGTTATATCTTTGTATAGTTTAATATAGATGATTTTTACACCATTTTGTGTGGAATTGGAAAAGCTTTGAAATGAGTGGTCATATAAAAGAATCCAAGCAATATTGAAGGAGAAATGACCATGTGAAGACAATCATCCAAAGCAAAGGGAAGCATTAGTGCATTTTTTCTAGAAAAATGTTTTATCGTTTAAGAGTCACATCTTTGTGAAGGGTTGTCCGATTCAAAGTATTTTTGGACCAATTTGTGTGAAATTTGAAGAGCCTTAAAATGAGTGATAATCTAAAGGAATTTGAACAGTATTGAGGGAGATATTACCCTATGAATTCATCCATTTGTAAGGGTAGTGACGATTTTTCAAGTCATAGGAAACAAAATTACAAATATCTGTCAACTTGGGTTTAGATGAGGGAGAAGCAATGGATGGCTAGGGCATTGACAAGGTGGTATATTTTGTCTAAGCATAGAAGTTTTCAGCTAAGTTTCATTTATACCTTTATTATTTAGAAGTTCTACATACAGATTATTGTAGGTTTGTTTTCAAATAGTATAATCATTATAGGATATACTGTTAAATTTCAATAGATATCGAATTATAGTTTTGTTTCTATGGACTACTTTATAGCTAAATCCTTAGGTTCATTCCTAATAGTAGAGATTAGGGAGAATCTCACAAATCAATGACCCTCGTTGCTCAAAGATAAGGTAGTCATTGGTAAATTTAATGGATCTTGACCAAGGGCTTTGACTTTGAGAAAATAGATTGATAGGAGATGGAAGCCTTCAGTAGTGAGTCTATCCTTTCTTCTCAGGTTTTTTCATAGCCATTTTCTATTCTAGGGAGGAAAGAGATAGAATCTTAAAAGGGGGTCCTTGGATTATGGAAAGAGTAGGACTCTTCCTTACTCGCTAGTATGAAGACCTTACACCTAAAAGTGTAAATCTATCCCTAGTACCAAACTGGGCTAGGATGTATAAGTTGTCCATTGATTTCAAGGAAATTGATACCTTTAAGGCAATAGGCAACATTTTAGGAGAATTCCTTGAGATTTCATAAACTACAAAAAATGAAGTATTGGCTATTTATACCCAGATATTGGTCATGATTGATATCAATAAACCCTTTCTAGAATCAATCATTCTTAACTATGAAGGTAAGTTGTTGACCCAAACCATGAATTATAAAACATATCTTTTAGATGTAGAAGATGTCATGAATTAAGGCATATTGAGAGATCATGCCCTAAGAAGAGTCTAGTAAAAACATACGTAGAAAATCATAAGAGAAACTTACAAATGGATATGGATAAAGATGGTTTTCAACTTTCAAAAAATAGATTCCAAAAGATAGAAGTAAATAAATAGTGGAGACCATTAAGTAACAACATTGTTGGCTTTTTAGTTAGATTATCATAGGTCCTTATTGATGGAGGAGCATCAAGTGGTGTATGGACAATCTTGCATCACCCAAAAAAAAATTAATGCTCAATTTATTCATTAATGATGGTATTTTTAAATGTCCAATTTATTCATTAATGATGGTATTTTAAATGCCCAATTTATTCATTAATGATGGTATTTTTAAATGTCCAATTTATTCATTAATGATGGTATGTTAAATGCCCAATTTATTCATTAATGATGGTATTTTTAAATGCCCAATTTATTCATTCATGATGGTATTATTTTTAAATGCCCAATTTATTGATGGTATTTTTAAATGCCCAATTTATTCATTCATGATGGTTTTTATTTTTAAATGCCCAATTTATTCATTCATCACGGTATTTTTAAAATACCCAATTTAGCCAACAGGCAGTTGCCCTAGTGGCTAAGATGATGGTTGTTTCTTAAGTGGTCTTGTGTTCAAACCCCTTGAGGGTGGTTGTTGATATAATTTGTAAACGTTCTCCTAAAAAAAATGCCCAATTTATTCATTAATGATGGTATTTTTTTAATGCCCAGTTTATATCATTAATGATGGTATTTTTAAATGCCCAATTTATTCATTAATGATGGTATTTTTAAAATACCCAATTTATTTCAAAAATTAACGATGGGAAAAGGAGAGTTACGTTTTCTAAAATATTCTATGGAAGTTATTAAAGGGGGAACATAGATTTACCGAAGGCAGTCCGAGATGACAGATTGTGGCTCCAACTTACAGATTTTTGGTCGTTTTACTTTGTAATCAAATTGGTCCTTATGGTCGTAAGATTGTATTTTTTTGGTTATATAGCCTCTCATCAAATATTGTTATTGAGTATTGTTATCAAGTATTATTATTGAGTACTGTTATTTGAAATTGGTTGTGTTTTTGTGTATTGTGGGAGTGTTGGGTGGAGTAGCCCTTCACCACTAATGTTCCAAGATCATATAAAATATAATGAAGACTTAATTACAAAATATTATCAATGCATTTTAAATCTCAATATAACATAAGTCAATATTACAATATTACTAAATGAAAATACTCATAATATTGTTGATGAGTCAAATATACAATTTTGAGAATGGCTTTACAATCAAATACATTTCATAGGGCTTTGCTTCCACAATATAACCTTAGAAAGGTGACTCTTGGACTCTTTGTTTATTTCTCTTCTCACATATACGGGAGATGCGACCTTTCATATTCCATACATAAGGTGACTCTCACATGTCTTTGGCTCTATATCTTGCCACTTGTATACATGACTCTTGACTATATATTTACTTGCACACTATTTTCTATGGCACATGCACAC
The DNA here is from genome assembly GCA_028583015.1 of Wollemia nobilis. Lineage (NCBI taxonomy): Eukaryota > Viridiplantae > Streptophyta > Pinopsida > Araucariales > Araucariaceae > Wollemia > Wollemia nobilis. Next base: position 7,665,153 of record JAQPPZ010000028.1, read on the forward strand.
TCCTACTTGCACACTTTATTACATGACACATGTGTGCATCCTACACATAAAAACTTACATAAGGGAGAAATATAATACAAACTCCTAAACTATAGACACACATCCTATTCTAATATTTACAAAGGTACCATAGAGGTACATTAGCATGTACCAAATAATGTAATATTATCCAACACTCCTTGTATTACATTATTTGGTTATTGAAGAATTTAGTCTTCAATTTATGATTCTTGTCTTTGTCCTACTACTCTGGCTCTCACTCTACTTGAAATTCAAATTTTGAATTTGTTTCTTTTATTGTTCCCTATGCCTATTATACTAACAAATATTTCATATCCTTGTAAGAATCAATATACATTTCTAGTTTTATTTCTTCAAATGTGTCAATTCAATTTTAAATCTCTTAGTGTATAACTCGAAAGTTTTAATAATCTTTAATTAAATTCTTCAATATACAAATTTTCAAATTACAAATAAGTTTAATCTCTTTGAAGTAGGGAACCTTATGGATCCCAAATAATCATTTTATAATTTTTATAATCAAACAAATCTTCAAATAAAATTGCAAAATCAATTTTGCAAATATCAAATATTGAATTTTCAATTTTCTATATTGTCAAAAATCAATTTAATTCTCAAATCCACCTTATAACTCCCAAATTTTTTTTCAATACTCCTTTATGATTTCTTATTCCTTCAATATGCTAAATATAAAATTTCAAATAGAATGTGTGCTCAACCTTCTAAAAACCATACCTTGGCCTTTTTTTAACCTTGACTTCTTCTGGAAATATCATTTGAATACATCAGTTACATTCAAACTTCATATTTTTTTGTCAACTCTATCAATAGTAACAATTTTTTTCAAGTGACAAATCAGAGCTTTTCCTTCACGATCAGACTATACCAGGAGCAAACGTCATTGACTGTTAACAAAATCCTCTCTCAATTACATTTTCTGATGTACTCAATCTTTTGCATGCAATGCTTAATCCAAATTTGATTGAATCTGAAGTATCAAACCATGATGATTTTTGGAACATCAAATTCCTTTTTTTAGATAGTACTTGGCTACAATACTTCAAGTTTTGGCCTCCTCTTGCATGTAGACTATTATGTCCAATTTCACATGAATCCTATATTGTCCTGAGTGGTTTAAAATAGCCTTGCATTCCTTTTTTTTAGACGTTTCAAACAACTCTAAACGTTGATCTCCAATGCTAAAATTCTTCTTAACAAAGTTGTGATTTGATGAATCAAAGTTGCCTCTTTACCTTCCTTCTTAGGGCATGCAATAGCATTGTATATTCATGTATTACTTGGTTTACCTTGGTCTTATTATTGCATTAAGCACTCTCACTTGGATGACATTCTCAAGTGATATCAAAAGCAGCTTTGTACATCCTCAAGAAAACCCTAAAATGATGTTAAGCTCTTCTTCAACTTTGCTCTTATATCTTTTGTTGTTTTTTCTCCAATATCATATTTTCTATTTTGCTTCAGATTTCTTCTAAAAAATTCTCTCATAATATGATGCTCCTTGAATGGCTTCTTTTTGGAAACTTTAATAGCTCCCAAACTTCTACTGCAATGCCTCTTAAATTATTTTCTTGGTAATTTAATCCACACATAAGATGGTTCTCTTTTTTAGAGAATCCTTGTTTATCAAGGTGACTTTGTTGTCCCCTCATGTCCAACTTTCTCTATAGTTAGCCCTCAAAGTAATGTGCATCAACATCTTCTTAGACATTGCTTATGTTTGAACGTCTCCAAAATATGGGTAGCTTTCTTTGACTTCCTCAAGTGATCTACTAGAAACTTTTGTTGTGTTTCCAGGATCTTGTGATCTATGTCTAATGATGCTACTAATATTTAGTTTTTCTAGGTCCAAATATTGCTCCAAGAGTTTTTATGGACTCGTAGTTGCTTCAATAATTTCTTGCTCTCCAAAGATAGCAGTTCGAACCCTAATATTATTTGAATCAAACTCAAATACAATATGAGCCTATGTTTTCTTCATGTGAATTTATCTAAATTCACACCAGAGTTCTCTTCCTTGATGTTAGGTTCTTATTTTACAACTTTTGTTTTCAAATCTTTCTCACTCAAAGTGAAAATAAAAATGACTCTAAGAGCACAATTCTCCAAGCTTAGTCTTGGCTTGAATGTCAATTTGTTAGACATTTCTATAAAACTTCTTATTTGGCCCAAATATCAATTTTGTAGACTATTCATCAAGATAGTTGGTTTGATTGTAGCTTTCTCCACTCAAGGTGGATCTAAGTAGAAACTACTTGTAACAACTTAGATACCACTATTGGCTTTTTAGCCATATTATCATAGGTCCCAATGTTCCAAGATCATATAAAATATAATGAAGACTTAATTACAAAATAATATCAATGCATACAAATCTCAATATAACATTCAACAATATTACAATATTACTAAATGAAAATACTCACAATATTATTGATGAGTCAAATATACAATCTTGATATTTGCTCTACATTCAAATACATTTCATGGAGCTTTATCTCTATAATATAACCTTAGAAAGGTTACTCTTGGACTCTTTGTCTATTACTCTCCTCACATATTCGAGAGATGTAAACTTTCCTATTCCATACATAAGACAACTCTCACATGTATTTTGGCTTCACATCTTGCCACTTGTATACATGACTCTTGACTATCTTGTTATTTGCACACTATTATATGACACATGCACATTCCTACTTGCACACTTTATTACATGATATTTGTGTGCATCCTACACATAGAAACATTAAGAGAAAATATAAAACATACTCCTAAACTAGACACACATGCTATTCTAATATTTACAAAGGTACCATGGCGATATATTAGCATGTACCAAATAATGTAATATTCTCCAATAGATATTAGAAGAAACATCAATTCTTTTAAGGCTTTAGCCTATGAAGAAAAAGCATAACAAAGCTTAGAGGACATGGTACAACAGGATCAGAACAATGATAAGGAATTGTCTACTCAATATTATCCTGATTAAGGATGAAAATTCTTGCCAAACCTAAGGAATGTGCCTCGTCAAATTTTAAAGACTCTCTTGAAGTATCATGCACTATTCATGATAAGGAAAGTGGTAGAGAAAACATAATGTTAGAAGTTAATGCCTCTACCATTAACAAGAAAATACAAAAAAATGAGCAAGATAAGTCAAAGATTCCTTAGAAAATCTAGAAGAGGATATATCTAATGAAAAGAAAAGTTGTGAAAGAATATTGAGGGATATAATAAGAAGACTAACCTTCAATACTGGCAAAGCAAAAAGAGGAAAACTTTCAAATTATCAAGCGAGAGTTAGGGAAGCAAGAGAAAACATAGAGAAAGGAACATGATCTAAATTGGTTGAACTTCTCTTTACTAAAAAATAAAATGATATTGGTAATTCATAGGAGGGAAAACAACCCTTAATAAGATATGATTACCATATCATAGAATAAGGGGTGCTAATGCCCCCTCAAAGTAGAGGTGTATCAAGGACCTATGTTTAATTAATAAGCATGATATTCTTTATATTCAGGAAACTAAACTGACAAAGGAAAAAAATTCTAAAACTTTAAGAGTAGTATGGACAAGATATGAATAGGATGTTGTAGATTCATAAGGCGTGGCAAGAGAAATTCTAACATGTTGGAATCTAGTTAGAATCTCTTGTGAAATCATTCATAAAACTAGGCATTGGATAGCCTCATTAGTCACATGCTACTTTGTAGATATTTGTTTCATCCTTATCAATGTCTATGGACCTACAACTCAGTCAAGCATATTAGAAGTATCGAGTAGGATTGAAGCCTTTATGAGAATTAAAGACCAAGAAATTTGATTCATGATCATAGGAGATTTTAATATCATAAATAATTTGGATGAATTTTTAGGGGGAATTAGAAAAAAATCCAAAATATGAGATATTTTTTAGCTTTCATTCAAAACAATAATCTATGGGAGGTTGAGTTTGAAGAGGATAGTTATACATAGACCAACAACAGGATAGGCCAGAACCTAATAGCAAAAAAAGTGGACAGATGAACATTCCTGCTAAACTTAAGGAATATGCCTCAACATATTTTCAAGACTCTTTTGAAGCATCATGCACCATTCAAAAGAAGGAAAATGGTATAGAAAATGCAATGTTGGATGTTAATACCTCTACCATTAATAAGAAAATACTAGAAAATGAATTGGATAAATCAAAAGCTTCCTTAACAGAGTCAGGATAGAATAAATCTAATGAAAAGGAAGTTGTGAAAGAATATTGAGGAATATAATAAGAAGACCTACCCCTGATACTAGTAAGGTTAAAAGAGAGAAACCTTCAAATTATCAAGAGAGAGCCAAGGAAAAAATAACAAACATAGAGAAAGGAACACAATCAAATCTGGTTTAACTTCTCTTTACCAAACATCAAAATGATATTGGTAAATTACAAGAGGGACTAACAACCCCTAATGAGACGTGATTACCATATCATGGAATATAAGAGATGTTAAAACCCCCTCAAAGCAGATGTGTATTAGGGACCTTTGTTTAAGTAATAAACTCAATATTCTTTGTATCCAATAAACTAAATTGATAAAGGAAGAAGGTTCTAAAATGATGAAAGCAATATGGGTAAGACGTGAATGGGATGTTGTGGATTTAGGAGCAGCATGGGAATTCTAATATGTTGCAATCTAGTTAGAACCTATTATGAAACCATTTATAAAACTAGGAATCAGATAGCCTCATTAGTCACATGTTACTTTACATATATTCATTTTGTCCTTGTCAATATCTATGGACCTACAACTCAATCAAGCAGATTAGAAGTATAGAGTGGGATTGAAGCCTTTATGAGAAGTAAATACCAAGAAACTCGATTCATGATCATAGGAGATTTTAATGCCATAACCAAGTTGGATGAAAAATTTGGAGGAATTAGGAAAATAACCCAATGAGATATTTCCCAAATTTTATTCAAAATAATAATCTATGAGAGGTTGAGTTTGAAGAGGATAGTTATACATGGACCAATAAAACGATAGGCCAAAACCTGATAGCAAAACAATTAACAGATGCATACTCTCAGATCATTGGTTAGATGAATGCACTTGTGCTAAAGCTAATACCTTGATAAGGATTGGTTCAACTCACTAACCAATACAAGTTAAAACGGTGGTAAGTGAAGTCAAAACTTGACACATTTTAAATATGAGTAGACATGGGAATTCCATCCTTAGTTTGTTGATATGATAACATAGACGTGGAATTCTTCATGAAATAGTGGGTTGTATACACTTCCACAACAAATTAAATTAATTACATCTAGATAAAAAGAATGGAACAAGAACACTTTCAGAAACATTTTTTTTAGAAGAAAACTAAAAGAGAAACTTTGAAAAATCCACAAAATATGAGCACAATAATCCAAGCTCGGAGGAAAGGAAGTTGCTTAGTGAATATCATAATATTTTGAGTAAGGAAAAAAAATTGGAGATTAAAATCAATATAGACTTGGTTAAAAGGAGATAAAAACACAAAGTTTTTTCATCGTATGGCAATAGTACAAAGATCAACATCTAGAATTAGTAGAATTAAATCATTAGAAGGGGTTTGGATTAAGACGAGAGCAAAATTAGAAAGGAGACAAGGTTATTTTACCAAAATATTATAATATTAGAGGAAATTCAAGACTTTAATGATAAACTACTATAAGAAGTACCTTTAATTATAATAGATAAAGATAATAACAAACTTATGGAGTTTATTACTCTAGCAAAAGTTCATTCGGCTCTTTTCTCTTTTGATAAGGATAAATCCCTAGGTCTAAATAGACTCTTTGCAACATTTTATCAATATAACTACGAAGGATTTGAGATCCAACTTGACACTTTATTAAATTTACAAACTTAAATAGGCATTAGATTCCAAAATACAAAATATCTACCAATAATTAAAAATTGTTGACTTAACAACTATCGACAATTAAAAACTACCATCATTTATAATCTCTAGATTTATTAAAAATCTAACTTTAGAATTTAATAAAATAAGACGATATACAAGTGCAAGTGCCCAAAAATGAAATCCTTGAATAGAATGAAAAAGAGAAAGACCCCTATGGAAGGTGTTGCCCAATAATAGATAGCATACAATCGTGTTTAAGCTCTGCTCGATCACAAAGAGCATACATTCACCAAAGACTCTGCTTGAGAGCATATGATCATCTTTAAGCTCTGCTCGATCACAAAGAGCATATGTTCATTAGAGACTCTGCTTAAGAGCACACAATTATCCCAATGGAATGGAGAAGGGACTACGACTCCTAAAAATGGAGTACCCATAGCAAACAAGGCTATAAGGGCCATGGTAGTAAATATCTTCAATCATATTTACAAAATGTTGCTTATTCCTCACATCATTAATGCTTCAAAATGAGAAGCATACACATCAAATGTCTCAAACTATAATTGAATCATTGTGGAAAATATGCAACAAAGAGAGGAATACAAAATCAAAAGGCACAAATAATTGAGAGCCAAGACAAGACATACAATGGAGTATCGGGTACCACCAAACATGCACTCATTACAAATTTACAATATGTTCAAGAAGGTTTCAAAAACCCATGTTGGAGGATAACAAATCCTCAAGGGCTTCAAAAGCTAAAATAGTCAAGAAGCTAAAATGAAATATGATGCAAAAACAGTGCATGATGTGGTGCTACTCGAAGGAGTGTTGTAATTTGTGTTGGTGATGAAATGTAATCTCGATCGCCGCAGATCGAGTGTTGTGATATACAACTATATCAGATAGAGGGCAAGAAAATGGGTGCACAAGGGTGACTATGGATACAACTAAAGGTCAAGCCATGCCAAAAACACCATAGGGGGTTGTTCCATATAAGGAACCTCCAAGATCTGCAACGATGGTTGGAGAATAGACCAAAACGAACCAACATCGTCAACTAGGCAACATTAACGTCAAACATGACGTCTTTCCTTCAATTTATGAGCAAACAAGGGAAAGGGGGAGGGAGAGGGGAATTTCCACAAAGGAAATTCTCCCTCATAGGTTAGGAGCCCAAAAGGCTCTGATACCAATGCAAAGGATCCAAGATCCAACACAAAATTTTATTAAATTTACAAACTTAAATAGTCATTATAGATGCCAAAATACGAAATATCTATTGACATTTAAAAATTTTCAACTTAACAATTATCGATAATTAAAAACTATGGACATTTACAATCTCTAGATTCATTAAAAATCTAACTTTAGACTTTAATAAAATAAAATCCTATGTCTATATAGATCCTTATCAATAACTGGGAAATAGTGAAGGATTTTTTATTGGTGGTAGTGGAACAATCTAGGGTAAAATAGTACATACCTTATAAAATAAATTCAACATACCTTACCTTGATTCCAAAAAGGAAGGATGCAAAATTATTTGATTCGTTTAGTCCCATAAGCCTATGTAATATGACACAAGATAATATTCAAAGTGATGGTGGATCAGTTAAGACCACTATTAGATAAAATTATTTCAAAAAAACAAGGAGGATTTGTGAAAGGGATATAGATTATGAATAGGATCATAGAAGCTCGTGAAGTAACACATTCAACAAATTCTAGAAAAGAAAAAGCAATGATCTTAAAACTTGATATGAATAAAGCCTATGTTAGGGTTAAATGGGATTTTATTTTTGTAGTATTAGAAAAGTTTAAATTTGAGAAGAAATAAGTTGGATGGATTAAAGATTATGTCTCTACAGTATTGTATTTAATGTTGGTCAATGGGATGGTAATAGAATCATTTAAATCCAAGAGGGGTGTTAGACATATAAATCCTCTATCACCGTATATGTTCAATATTATGATAGAGGTAATGAAAAGGAACCTAAAGAAGGCATACAAAGATGGGCTAATAAAGAGACTTAAGGCTAGTAATGACATTGATAACATCACCCATCAATATTTTTTAGATGATACAACCCTTTTTAGGAGGGTAGGGAAAAACGAGGCCAAAAATTTGAATAACTTATTAAAGGAATATGAAAGAGCGTTAGGGCAAAAAATTAATAGGACAAAATCCAAAATTTACTTTCTAAACACTCCAACTAGAATCAAAGCAAGGATATGCAGGTTACTTCAAATGGAGGAGGTAAATTTACCAACAACATATCTAGGGATGCCCTTATTTGAGGGGAGAATGAGGATAGAATTGTGGAATCCAGTTATAAGTAAATTTTAGAATAAACTATCGGTATAGAAAGGTAGATGACTATTATTATAAAGAATAGTGCAACTAATTAAATCAATCTTATAGGCCATTCCAACATATTATATGTCCTTGTATATTATACCAAAATCAATAGAAAAAATTTAATCTATATTATGTGGTTATTTTTGTGGTCAAGATTACATGATAAAAGGAAATTTTCTTTGGTGAAATGGAGCAAGGTGTATGATGATAAAACTAGGGGAGGTCTCATCTTAAGAGTTCTTACAAATGTAATCTCAGCTCTAAGGAAACATAGTGATTTGGGGATTGTTCAAATAGAATCTAATACAATGGGCAAGAATTCTTCTAAGTATGTTGATCCCGATGAACCAAGCTTAATATTTACCACATTCTCACTACTAGATGGTTCTAAACTATTGAATGATATACAAAAATGATCTAGTGATTTAAGGTCTAAGATGGGTGGTGGGAACTGGAGAAAAAAAATATTTTTGGATGGATACTTGGTGTGATAAAAAACCACTCAATCTAGATCCAATTTTGAAACCATGGATGAGATTACTTCAATACAAATATAGTGATAGGGTTTCAAACTTTATGTACAAGGATCGAGAAGGAATATACAAATGGAAAGTATATATTTTTTACAAGTATATCAAACATTGTTACTAGGAGGCAGTTGAGTGGAAAGATAACAACAATGATTATTCTGAGGGAAGCCAAGGATAAGCTGATTTGGGAGTTGAATAACTTAGAAGAATACACAACAAGATGGATATAATGTAAAGTACAAATAGAAATGTTGCAAGAATATGCATAGATATTGGGGATAGCTCAAGCATTCCAAAAGTCAAAGTGTTTGTATGGCTAGTAGGTCATAGGAAAATTTCATCTTGGGATAACCTAACAAAAAAGGGTTTTCATGGCCTCTCACGATGTGTAAAAAGGAGGAGAAAAGTATAAACAATATCTTGGGACACTGTTCAATAGTCAGGGAACTATGATAATAGATCCTTAATATGTTTGGTAAATGCATGGTAGTGAATTGGAAAATTGAAGAATGATTAAAACAATGGTAGAGTATTTTTAAAAATGAAGCATCACAAACAATTTGGGATACATCAAAAGTTACAATACTTCGGATTGTATGGATGGAAATGAACAAAAGATTGTTTAAAGGAAAGGAAAATAATTTAAAGGTAATGAAAAAAATATTATCTAGCCATAGAGGAATTTAAACTGACCCTATCAACTCACCCAATCCCTAATTTTGACGCAGAGAGCCTTAATAAATGTAGTCAAGTCATCGAGTACAGGAGAAACAAAAGGAAGGCAAAGAATATAAAGTGGAAACCATCAAAAGTGGAGTTAGTCAATTTGAATCATCTAAACAAAATCCAAGACCAATAGGAGAAGGAATAATAAAAAATAATAGGGGTGAGATTTTATCATATTACACTTTCAATAGTGGATTCAAGATAATTAATGAAGTTGAATCTTAAGTGGCTTTGAAAGGGTTAAAAATATGTATACAAATAAAATGGAACAAAGTATATATAGAAGGTGATTCATTAATAGTAACAAATGCAATTTTAAAGAAAGCAAAGGCTCCATGGAACATATAGGAGATCGTTGTGGAAATACAAGACCTTGTTATAGAGTTTGAATAAATTGGGTTTACACATACGTTAAGGGAAGAAAACAAATATGTAGATAGGCTAGCTAATAGAGGGGTCTTAATAGAGGATCATGAAGTTAAATTATCTTTTCCATAGTTAGAGGAAGTAGTAAGTTTAGTTGAAGCTAGCAAGAAAATATTGATTGTTTGAATCAAATAATGATTAAGATTTATTTTAATGTTTTCCATTGGTAATATTTGTCCTATTTTATAACATCAATGTGTTTTCATATAAACTATTTATTACGGTTCTTGTGGTTGCACTTATGATTTAGAAATAAAACTAAAAATCCAAATATGATAAAGCGCACTCTCATAGCATGAATTTTTGGAAATATTACTCTACTAAGATATAGTGAGTTGACAATAGAGGTGGGGTTTTGATATTGGAGGAAAATATCAAGATGAAGGGTGCTAAATTTTGGAATAAGTGTATTTATAAAGAAAATTGAAGAAGATTCAAAAAATAAAAATCAAGAATTCAGATTTAATATGAAAAAGATGTAGGTATCTAACTATAGCAACTCAATTTAGCAACTCAGTTGAGACGAGAATTTAATTAAATCTATTTGTAAACTCTCAAGCTCTAAAGAAGAGGGTTGTGATTTGTCAAATATGGGAGACTTGAGTACAACCCCTTTTCTTCCAGCAAAAAAATAATAATTAAATAGTTAATTGGTTTAATATTAGATTTAAATTTTGTTAAATATAATTATTAAATTGTTATCTTATCATTATGTAGTCTAAAAGTAGTATCATTTCAACCTTATATAACTAACTAATAACTCTTAAGCTCTAAAAAGAGGGTTGCAATTTGTCAAAGATGGAGGACTCGAGTACGACCTATTTTCTTCCAGCTAAAAATAATAATTAAATAGTTAATTAGTTTAATTTTAGATTTAAATTTTGTTAAATATAATTATTGAATTGTTATCTTATCATTATGTAGTCTAAAAGTAGTCTAATTTCAATCTTATATAACTAACTAATAAATATAGATATATCACAAAAAAAATAGTTCAAAAGTTAAGCTTATTTTTAATTCTTAAATTATATTAAGTTTAGACTTATGTTGTTTTTCACTTTAATAATGAATTTTGAATTATGAGTGTTATTTTCTTTTGGCTAGATAATAAGGGGTTGTACTTGGGTCCCCCACCCTTGAAAAATTACAACTCTCTTCTTTAGAACTTGAGAGTTTACAAATAGATACACTTCTTATCTCAATTGAGATGTTATAACTAGAAACCTACATCATTTTACATAAAATATCTGAATTCTTGATTTTTATATTTTGGATCTTTTCAATTTTTTGTATGAATGTAACTATTCAAGAATTTAGCATCCTTCTTGATATTTTTCTATAGCTGCCTTCACAATACCAAAACTTCACCTCTACTATCTATGCATTGCATCGTAGTGGAGTAATATTTCCAAAGCATCACACTATCATAGTCCGCTTTACCAAATCTGGATTGCTAGTTTCCTTTCTGAAACACAAGTGCAACCACAATAATTATAATAAATAGTTTATATGAAAACACATTATTGTTATAAAATAAAGCAAATATTACCAATGAAAAATATAAAAGTAAATCTTAATCATTATTTGAGTCAGGCCATTAACATTTTTTTGTCAACTTTAGCTAAACTTACTACTTCCTCTAACCATGGAAAGGGGAATTTAACTTCATGATCCTCACTCAAAACCCCTTTATTGGCTAACCTATTTGCACATTTGTTTCATTCCCTTAATGTATGTGTAAACCCGATTTCTTCAAACTCTTTAGCAAGATCTTGAATTTCCACAATTATCTCTTGTATGTTCCATGGAGCCTTTGCTTTCGTCAAAATTGCATTTATTACCATGAGAGAATCATCTTCCATCCATACTCTGTTCCATTTCATTTGTTTACATGTTTTTAACCCTTCTAAAGCCACCCAAACTTAAGCTTCATTATTTGTCTTAAATCCACTATTGAAAGTGTAACTAGACAAAATTTCTCCTCTATTATTTCTAATTATTCCTCCTCCTCCTACTGGTCTTGGATTTCCTTTATATGCTCCATCAAAATTCAATTTAACCCACTCCACATCTGGTGGTTTCCACTTTATATTCTTTGCCTTCTTTTTGCTTCTCTTGTACCAAACATCACAATTTCATGTTAATGACTTGACTCCATCTATCAAGGTTCTCTGCTTCCAAATTAAGGACTAGATGAGTTGATAGGGTTGGTTTAGACTACTCTATGGCTAAACATATCTTCCTTTTCATTACCTCTAAACTGCTTTTATTTTCCTTTAAATATTTGTCTATTCCTTTCTAACCATACAATTCAAAGTATTGTATCTTTTGATATATCCCATATTGTCTTGTCTGTAAAACCTCACTTTTATAAGTGCTTTGCCATTGCTTTAACTAATCTTTAATTCTACTATTCATCACCATGTATTTACCAGACATACTAATAATCCATTGCCATAAACTTCCAGACTATTGAGCAATGTCCAAGAGATGGTCTATACTCTCTTCCTCCTTTTACAAAGAACACATTGAGAGGGGCCATGAAAACCACTTTTCATAAGGTTATCCCAAGATAAACTTTTTCTATGACCTACTAGCCAAACAAACATTTTAACTTTAGGAATGCTTGGGCTATCCCAATTATCTCTCCATCTTCTAGTGATATTACTATTTTGTTGGTGCTTTACATTATATCTGCTTTTTGTTGTGTATTCTCCTGAGCTATTCAACTCCCAAATCAATTTATCCTTGGCTCCCCTTGGAATAATCATAGTTGTTATCTTTCTACTCAATTGCCTCCTAGCATCAATATCTTGTATACTTGTAAAAGAATCTTCTTTCTATTTGTATCTTCCTTCTTGATCCTTGTACAAAATGTTTGAAACCCTATCACCATATTTGTCTTGAAGTAATCTCATCCAAGGTTTCAAAATTAGATCTAAATTGAGTTGTTCTTTATCAAACCAAGTATCCATCCAAATAGATTTTTTTTTTTTGCAGTTATCATCACCCATCTTAAACCTTTAATCATGAGATCAATATATCTTTCTAAACCATTTCAAAGAGCAAAACCATTTGGTAGAGAGAATGTAGTAAATATTAAACTTGGGTCATTGAGCTCAACATACTTACTTATAAGAATTATTTCCCATTGAATTTGACTCTTTTTGTACAATCTCCAAATTACTTAATACTTATGGTGTTGATCTTCGTTTTGGTGAAATTCAAATTTTAGAAGACAACTACCCAAGTGAGTGTCAAGGAGAGCTTATTGTGGAAACATAACACTTCGAGGAAGTTGAAGAATATATTTAAGAGAAAAAAGAAATGAAAAAACTACGATAAAAATATATGGTGCAGTAAATGTAAATATTTTGATATTTTGATGGAAGCAGCCCAATAAAAACCACTTATAACCTATTAAAAAAAATTAATTAAATAAAAATCTATTTTTATTATATTATAGTGAGCAAATTTTTCATTTAATATATTTCAATTAATTAAATAAAATTCCATTTATATTATATTATAGTTTTATAATTTTTAAAGAATAAACGATTGAAAGTTAAAAATAAATTAAACTTAAAAAGAAAAAGATAAGATCTAATAAAAAATGCTTATCCATTGCATTTTCACTGCCGCTGTTGCTGACATGTAACGTCCCTTCTTCCTATTCTTAAAAATATTAGGTTACGATATTAGAAATATCGTACACGTAATCTCCACGCGGTCGCTAAATGGCACTCAGATGTTGCTGACATGTAACGTCCCTTCTTCCTATTCTTAAAAATATCTGGTTACGATATTAGAAATGTCGTACACGCAATCTCCACGCGGTCGCTTAATGGCATTCAGATGCTGCGTAGGGCCCACGTAAAACTCTAGAAAATTGCTTAAAAGTAAAAACGAGAAAGTCACTTATCCAAGCCGCTATCCAGATGTCAATGTCCAAAAAATAACATCTGAATAATGAGAAGAATATGTTATTAAAAAACAACGCTTTACTAAAATAAAATAAAAAAAAATTAATTAAGGTCGGTGCAGGCTAAGTCGGCAACCTATTTAATATCCACCGTTCGGGCAATTCATTTTGACTATCTGATATCGTTTTGAGAGAAAGGCGTTAGGAGGGTTTGGAGATTTTTCTGTCAAGAAACGGTTATGGCGAAGCAGTTACAGGAACAAATAGTGATGGTAACTGAGGAGGAGGAGGAAAACAGCGTGGAAAAGGTGACTAGAGATGGCGCTCTGGTTTCCGCAATTGTCCGTCACTTGACCTCTGTCTTCGACCGTCATTCAGCGTCCCTCGTCTCCAAGCAGTGGAACGACGCCGTCACCTGGGACACGGGGAGCCTCTCCGTCAGATCAAGGACGTTGCTACCTCTGTTCCTGGATAGATTTTCTCATGTCAAGATCCTGAATTTTTGTGACTGTTTCGACCAGGTGGAGAACGGGGACCTCCTGTTGGCAGCTTCGGCTTTCCGTCACTTGACGGCGCTGGTCATTGGGCACCCGGAGCGGCCCCAGGAGAAGGTGACGGACGACGGAATCTCGGCCTCCGTCAAGAGCTGGAATCTCCGTCACTTGACATTCTGTTGCGTGTCTAGCCTGAGGGATGCGGGGTTTCTTGGATTAACCCAGAATTGTGGTCACTTGACGTCCTTGAGCTTGTCAAGTTGCAGAAACCTAACGGACGGAGCCCTGGATGCCCTATCGAACTGTAAGTCTCTAACAGAACTGCACTTAAAGGGAGTTTTTCTGTTTACGCACTCTGGTCTTGCAAAAATTGGGGAAAATTGTAAGGGTTTGTTGACAGTAGGTCTCGAGTTCGATTCCCTGGACATTACCTTGGCCTTAAGGTCACTTTCCGTTAATTGTCATAAACTAGAAAACGTAACCCTAAAATTTAGGCAGGGGGATCTGGGAGAACTGTCATTGTGTTGCAATCTTGTCCGTCTGAATGTAGAGGCGGATAACAGAAATAATGCTGATGGCCCGATCATGAAAATTGCTGCAAATAACAAAAAATTGAAAGAATTTACGTATTTTAACAGTTCCGCGCCCCTGGGAGAGGCCGCAGCTGTAGCCGTAATGCATAATTGCAAGAGCCTGGTAAAGTTCTGCATTGAAGCCTCTGCATTGAGTGAATCGGCAGTACTGTGCTTGATGGATTGTAAGAATTTAAATTCCATTGCTCTCAACCGTATCTATGGTGAGTGCAAATCATTGGTTGAATTGGGCCGGTCTGGGATAAAATTGAAGGAAATTTCTTTAGCATTTGGACGGGAAATTTGGGCTGGAAATGTGGAAGTCTTAATTAGGGTAAATAAGGGGTTGGAACAAATCAACCTGCAGGGTTGTCTGGGGCGATCTGCTAGTTATTACTCTGCAATTGCTGCCTGTACAAATCTGCAGCGTCTTGATCTGAGTTTCACTGATGTCGACGATGCCAGCTTGGCTACCATAGCAAAGAGTGCAATTCGCATTCGTCACTTGAGCTTGGTGAAATGCGAGTCTGTTAGTGATATGAAAGTTTTGTCAAATTTCAAGGCCCTGGAATACTTAAACCTCGATCAGTGTCTTTTTGTTGATGACGAGGGGCTTGATTTCTTGACCGTTGGGTGTAGCAAGTTGACAGTTTTGAGCTTAGCATCTACAAGAATTACCGACACTGGCGTGTCGTATCTTGCTAGTTGTAGCCTGTTGAGGTCATTGAAGATTCCTTATTGTAGAGGAGTTCAAGGCCCTGGGTTGATTAAAATTGTGGAGTCCTGTCGCTGGCTGCGTTATCTGGTGATAAGTCATCGTTTCCGGGACAGTGAAGCATGGCTAGAATTGAAAAAACAGTATTGCACCGTTCGTCTCGATGTGGATGACTTGGCATTGGTCCCGTTTGGGTTCTACGCTTTGATGTGATCTGTATAACTACGGAGATGCTTCTGGATTGAAGAGCATAGAGTCTGCTTTATCATGGAATATGAAATCTTGTTTGCCCCTTCCCTAATTAATTTATATATATGAAGACATTGTAGTTTTAAATGCAAATTTGCTAAATGATAGAATGTATAATCTATGCATATATGCTGTCCTTGAAAATACTATAATAGCATGTTGTTGGTCTTGTCAAGTCTGTTCATGATGTATTATTTTTATTTTCAATACAGTTAATTCCATGGTCTCTATTAAATAATCTGGCTTTTGCTTTTATTTGGTAGATCATGTGCTATAGTCTACATAATAATGCTATACTCTACATAATAATGCTCAATTCTGCCTAATGATTTGTTTGTTGTTAATAGATATGTTTATGGAAGCATAGGAACATTTCAAAATATTTTATTACTAATTTAAAGATAACATGGTCTTTTTTGTAAGGGCAGAGTAAAAAGGATTGAAGTGTTGACAAATAAAAGTTTGACATGGTCACTGAACTCAGGCAGGGTAGAAAGGATTGAAAATATCCACAACCTACAATTGTAGGTGCAGACATGCAGGACATACACAGAAACTGCAGGACATACACAGAAACCTAACATGTCAAATCACGTATGAACATTCCTGAGATGTGCAGGAGGATAAGGAAAATGAGGATAGTCAGGATGAAATTCTACAACCTTCATTTTTTTCCATCATTTATAGAATCAATCTCGATGCCTTTATTACCTGAATAGATTTGGCTATTCTATTATAGCAACTTGGTTATTGACTATTGTAGTTGATTGAATGTCTTTAAAGGACAACTACAATCATTGAAGTAGCTGGTTTAGGTTTGTAAATGATTGAGACTTTGGCATTGCACTTCATTTGTTCGCTATTTGAGTAATTTCACAACCATATTTAATTTAAGGAGATTTTTGTTATTTCATGCATTTAATAGAAATCTTCTAAAGCCTGCACAGTAATAACCTTCACAGTTCTCTGCTTTTGTTATACATAAATCTATCCACAATTTATCCCAAGTTATGACAGACCTCTTTGTTGTTCTAAAGGTAAAAATAAATTTGAACATAGATACAAAAGAACTATGTATGTTTATATATACGTACATGTCTTGTATGTAATGGGATCTTGCATCAGTGGAACTTGTTTTGGAGATGGGCCTAAGTTGAGCTTAAGTTATTCAAGTATCTAAGTTTAGAACAGCTTGTGCAGTTCAGTTATGTCTTATTTTTGGTGTTGTTAAGAGTTGAGACAGATTACTTGCACTTCAGAATAAATGGCATGGTGATATGCTTGTGGCCACTTTACTGTTAGAGTTAAAGTGCACTATGCCTTCAGTTTGACACTTGTCAATTTCATTGACAAGTGTCATGTTCATCATATAGGCCTTGTGCCTATTTATGTAACACATTTTTATGAATAATAATCCCCTTAAGTTTTCCCTCCTAACATTTGGTATCAGAGCTCTAGGCTTTCTCTGCCCTGTGAGCTTGAGGGGGGATTTCCCTCATGGAAATCCTCCCTCCCCCATTTTTTTTCTAAATTTTTTTCTGACTGAGGGAGTATGCTCTCCATCCCTTGCTGGATGGATCAGAAACCAGAAGTTGAAAAAAAATAAATCTCATCAGTTTATTGGTTTGTTATATTTTTTTGTTGTAGATGCTCGATTGCAGCGGTGTGGCGATGGCTCAAATATCATATTTTGCGAAATTGTTGCCATCGTGTGGAGATCGAAGTGTTGAAGACAGTCGTTGCTGAGTGAAAAAAAAATAGCCGAGCCACTTGTTTTTTTTTTTTTCTGGGCCTGTCCATCTCTGCCAGAGACTATGAGACATTTGGGCGACCGAAGTTCTGAGGACGTTTTGGCACTGGTGTCTTTACTGTTGTTCGAGTTTGGAGGGCTCAGATTCGTGAAGGAGCCAACCATGAAGATAGCTCGCGCTTCACCCTTCTTCAGTGGTGGGTGGACATTAATAATCCCAAATTTGGAGTACGCCAAAAGACCTTGTAGCAGTCGCTGTCGGGAACAGTGTAGACTTGCAGCGCAATCGCAGCGGGGGCTGCACTGATGAAGTCCACTCCATTTTGGCCACGCTCGGGCTCGTAGCGGCTTCCAGTCCCATAGGTTGCTGTCCTTTCTTCTCAACTGCATCTTTGGCTCCTCCGTCGTGATGAAAGCCCCCCACGTTTTTCTTGTTGGCGTACTCCGCATGATCGTTGCAGACAAGGGATAGTCGCCGCCGATGCCGAAGCCGAGCCAGAATCTGAAGAAACAAAGCATCGTCATCACAAACTTTGCGGCCCCAACTTTTTACAACAATTTACTTTACTCTGTCTCTGTGAAGAAAAATACCTACTCCCGGGACTGACTTCACCCGCCGCCTCTGTCGTCGCCGTTATCAATGTTGCAGCCAGGATTCGAAGAGCGGATAGGAAATGAGCGTGGGGTTACCTTGGTCTGGCATTGTGATTTTTTATTTTTTAAACGGCGGTGCTCAGATGACGACTGATGCCGGAGAGACAGCCGTATCGGGCTGACGAGCTTTTTGGAGATGGTTCACATGGAAGCGTCAAGAGATTCCAAGCAGTTACGAACGGGCCTTCGACGATGAATTTCCCTCGACAAAAACCACTTGCTGCTGCAATGAACATACATGTGAATAAGTCTATCTTGTAGAAAATTGTGCTGGGAGGTGTCAAATTTATGTCCGATGTGGTTGATGAGTGAATTAGCATCATTCTTGGTACCTGTGGAAGCCAACAGTTCTGGAATTGAGGACAAAACATGTTCGCAGTAGACGCTTGCTGTTGCAGGCTGTTCATCGACGGTAAGCGGAAGCAGAAAGGCCGGCTGCAAAGCCATGGTGAAGCGGAGTGCCGAGGACGCCAGGAGTGCCGAGGATGACGGCGTTAAAGGCACTAACAGTTTTTTCGGTGAGCACTGCGAGATTTTCGACGACGGAGCGGATTTCGGCTTCTAAACGGTGTTTCGAGCAGCAACGTGGCAGTACAACGCACCACAAGATTGGAGTTCGTGTTTTCGGGTTATTCCACGTGGCAGTCTATACCTGGAGTTAACGAGCAGTGTACAGCCGATGATGCAATTGGTGCTCTTCAAAAGCAATTTCCCGAACTGCATGGAATTCAAATGTTATATGTTGTATTGTTTTTTTATTTTTTTCCTCTAATGTTTTTTTAATGAGGGAATTTGGTTTAATCATGATGGAGGATTTATAATGGCCGACAGTATGGCCTATTTGGCCATTTGGCCAATTTTTTATATTTTCTACTCATGGCAAGTAGAGTGAAAAGGCCCACATGACCTATTTTATTTCAAAATGAGAAGTACACATGGCCGTATTTTTTTTCCACATAGACAGTGGAAATGTAATTTCCCTACGAGAAAATTGAGTCTGTTTTTTTTATTCCGCCACAGTGCGATGCCAGGAATATGATATTCCTGAGGTTTATTTTGTTGCCTTAGAGAGGCATGTTGTTCACATGATGAAGGCCCCTTTGATGGTGGAATATAGGGGTATTTATAGTCGTTGGAAACGTTTTTCCGCGACGGACACAATGGTGGTGTCAAATTGTAATTTTGAGGCTGTTTCAATTCGGTTTTTTAGCCTCAAAGTTCTTATACCTTGGAGTGCACTCTCGGTTGTACCCGACACTCCCAAGGTATTTTTATATGTGATCCTTGTACCTAGTGACCTTTTCTATACACCCGGCGAATGCAGCGGCTGGTTACCCATGCATTTCGATGGGATGACATGGTCACCATAAGGACACTTATACTAGGGACTACAGACAAAGACACCCTAGACTCTATCCGAGGTTTTTTCGGATCTACTTCTGAAGACTACAGATGAAGACACTTCAAAAGATTCTCTTCTTTTCTTCTTCTCTCCTCCTATTTGGATCTATGGCTCATTTTATTGTATTGAGTGCATTTTCGGCAGAGACCGACACTCTTATATGGCTCGTTTTTCCTTTCATTAGGTGCATTTTCGGCAGAGACCGACACCTTCTAGATTGAGTTCACCATGAGGAGGGATTTCATACTCATGGTGAATCTAGTCAGTGACCTACGAGTGGCAACATCCTCTGAGGATGACCTGCAGAGGCAACAGACCTAGATGTGGTTGACCCTGAGGCACCCATGATGACCCCGAGGCACTTAGACGGCTGACCCAGTGGCAACAGACCCGTGGAAGTGGCTGACCCTGAGGCAACAGACCGAGATGTATACATAGTGAATCTAGCATTATTCACAGTTGGAGAGCCAAGAGCACAAAGCACGAGCCTAGACCAAAGAAAAAGAGGATGATAGGTTACTTTTTAGAGAAGTCAACATTAAGGGGGAATGTTACCTAATGTTGACTTGCTTTGTTTTTTTCTTTAGTTAGGATAGTGCACTTTAAGGGGGAATGTTAGAGTTAAAGTGCACTATGCCTTCAGTTTGACACTTGTCAGTTTCATTGACAAGTGTCATGTTCATCATATAGGCCTTGTGCCTATTTATGTAACACTTTTTATGAATAATAATCCCCTTAAGTTTTCCCTCCTAACATTTACAAAATATAAGACAGGGTTGGTTCAGGCTACAAATACTAGAAGATGGTTATGCATGGAAGTCTCTAGCCAATGGACATAAGCAACAATAGTAAGGGCCTGCAGTAGATGACACCAAAACTATGAGTGATTTTGGGATTGGAGGGAGGGAGGATCCTAATTCAGTGACTTAAAAATCAAAGCCGGTTGTCAGTAGAGCTTTTAGTGCAGATAGTGCATTATATCTCTGTAGAATTTTTCTCAACATACACCCAAAATAGAGCTTTTAGTGCAGATAATGCATTATATCTCTGTAGAATTATTCTCAACATACACCCAAATAGTGAGCAAGTGAAGAACTTCATGATGTTCCAAAACCTCATAGTAAAGGAAGCTGTTTATGATCTTGGATGCTCTATTGCATACCATCATATATATAATGAAGATAGTGCATTATATCTCTGTAGAATTGTTCTCAACATACACCCAAATAGTGAGTAGGTGAAGAACTTCATGTTGTTCCAAAACCTCATAGGAAGCTGTTTATGATCTTGGATGCTCTAATGAATGTGAGCAGGTGAAGAACTTCATGTTGTTCCAAAACCTCATAGGAAGCTGTTTATGATCTTGGATGCTCTAATGAATACCATCATAGCTTTGTTCATTCATAATATCGTTTTCTTTTGTATTTTATTTCTTCTGTATATTATTTTGAGAGGTACTAGTTGTTGAGTGAATGTTTTGCCCTATAGCAAAACGATCACCACAACTAGAGTATCAAACAAGAAACTCTCTCTTGCAAAGAAATTAAGTAGCATTATTCATTTCTCCAAGGTTCTTGTGAACAAACATTCATGTGCATGTAATCAATCAAGACTAAAGCAAATAAATGAATGTATACCAGAATAACCTAAACCATGCAAGTAACAGTTAACAAGGGGCCTTTAATGATTCGAACAAGTACTTTGCAACCATAATCCATTAAATCAACAAGGGGCCTTTAATGATTCAAACAAGTACTTTGCAACCATAATTCATTAAATCAACCAAATGTGAAGATAGCTTCTTTTAATGTTCCTGAGATTAAAGTGATCTACCCGAAACCCAGTTAGTAACCTCTTTTATCTTCAGCTTAAAAAGATTCCAAATGAGAAAGTGTGTGGTATAAACCACTTCATTTTAAGCTCCGTGCCTTTAACATGAGGTTCATTTTTAGAGTTAGCGGATTCGTTTTATCTTCATTTAAAAGTGTTCCACTATCCCTATGTTAGCATTTGGTGTTAGTAAAGTTAGCAATGTTAGCATTAAATGTTAGCAAAAATTAGTAAGTTAGAAAGTTAGGATTCATTCACTTAATCTGACTTAATGTGCATTTGGAATTAGTAGCCCTCCTAAACCCATATTTTGTCTGAAAATTAGATGAAGGTGTTTGGAGATGCAAGAATGAAAATCTAAATTAAAGAAGTGGATCTAGAAGCGGCTTTCTCTTCTCCACTATTAATCCCTGGTTTTCTTTGGGAAACACTAGATCTGTAAACAAACCCTCCAATTTCTGGTGTGAGCAGATCGTTTTTTCAAGCGCAGATGCAGAGCATACTCTTGGCAGATTTATTTACCTTCTTTATAACTTAGATTATTCATGGCAATAAAAGAACTATTTATGAACATAAATTTTGGAATGGACCAGAATCAAGGAACAATTAGCAGAAATTCTGGAATGGACCAGAATAGAATGAACACATGCAAAATTTTTGGAATGGACCAGAATCAGAAAAGTAGATTTTAAGGTAAGATTAATCTAAATATCAGAGAAATAAAACAGAAACATTATTTACAAAAGTTAGCTGGAAAAACCAAAACAAAACATTAATTTGGTTAGCAATCTCCTCTCTACAAAACCCCAAGTTATGAGATGAAATTCTAAAACAACCTGACCTAACAGACCTGCAACATAAACACAGTCAGATTATATCAGATGCAAGACTCTAAGGAAACAAATGATTGCATCATTCTATCATTCACCTATCGTAACCCACTTTATGGCATAAACGAATAGATACAAGAAGCAATAATGCAAAGGAAAGATTTACAGAAATAACAATGAGTCTTAGTTTCAGTCTCCTTTTGATTTCACACACAAAAGTTGCTCTTGCCAAATAAAAACTCCTTTATTCCGAAAGATAGTATTTTTTTCTACAATTTCTAGCCCCCTATAGAATGGTGGGACCTTATAAAATAAAATACAATTTTAAGGTCCTAAACCATAGTTGCCACCGTGATGCATTCAAAAACCAAACAACAAAAGAGTGGCGACATTATTATACAAAAGGAAAGCATTTTAAACAACCACCTTAGCTCTGCATATTATTTCCCTCGACGCCTACAGGGCCCTTGCTACTTCCGCTCATCGGCTTCTATCGGGGAACGCCAGCGAGACTCGAACCCGAGTCGATGGGACGCGAGCCTTATCTTGGCTTGCCCATACCACTACGCCCAAGGCTTGGGTTAAGACCCAAGCCTTATGGCCTACAAATTATGCTTCCTCCTACGTGGCAGTCCTCCCTACGACGTCTCTCCTGCACGACCATTCTCCATTCTACGCTGCAACTGCTAGGCGGTGCTCCTCTGTCCTGCATATGCGATGGTTCGACTTCGACAGCTAGTCCAGACCCACACTTGGGACTAAACATCACTCCAAAACCTCACCCACTATTTATTGAATGAGCTCTTCGACAGATGCTTAAGGATGCAAGATGTTGACATTAGGGTTTATGACACAAATGCGTTACATTTTTCTCTACTCCCGCCTGTCACTGCCATGGCTGGCAGTGTCTCTGCCTTCTAACCATGAGTTTGTGAGGGGCGTTGTCCCACCTTGACACCGCAACGTCTCTCTGACCACCTGTTATTCCTCTGCACCCAACGTTACTGTCGTCAGCGAGTAGCTCGCTATGCGCTCTAGCTCCTGGATTCGCTATTGTCTGGCGGTATTCCTATCGTAACATCCATCTCTGCTAGTGCCATCCACGTCGGTCGCTGTCATCGTCATTGCGTACTCATTCTACTGCCGTGCCGGTCCAACATCCCTCCAGCGTCTGTAGTAAATTTGTTTCAATCTAACAACACTTTCTGGTCGAGTCATGATTACTGCCATCGAATGTTGCCTTTTTATGTTGTCCATCATCCACGTAGGATGGCCGGGTGGGGTAAACTGTTGTTGCCTGCGTGGATGGGCATCCCCCATTTGGACTATCACACTGCCCAAGTCTTCGTTTGATCTACGTTAGCACCCACTCTTTGTCCCGACAATCAATCGATCACATAGTTTTGGGGACCCCGCTGACCAGCGTCCACGTTGGTAGTGGCTTCCCACACCTCGTCGCCTAATAGATGGAAATCGCCATAGCGTTGCCTTGACGAAACTTGACTCGACGACGTCGCCCCCACGTCGGTAGTCATCGAGCGCCATCTTCTCTATCACTGGCCGGTGTCCAAGTTAATGCTCCGCTTCGAAAGCCACCGATGAATGCCCTAATTACCGTGTCGCTCTGGTCACCGCTCAGACCTCACCATCCGAGCCGCCGTATTTGAATAACCTTAGCTCTTCATACCATGCACTTAGTGCCACCTGTATATGTCGTTATCAAACTGCCAACAATGCATCTTAGAAGCCATATAGACATCCCAGTGGTCGTCTCGACTATTCTCCTACAAATGCGCCCGCTTTGTTAGCTTCCACTTCGATTGTCGCGGGGCCAGCCATATTCATATCATCATTTTGCCACGTCAAACGGTCGCTGGCGGCCACATTCGAGCAGTCATCACCCTGTCAAACTGCTAGTATCGTTTCTTCACCACCAGTCCTCCTTTAAATCCACCGACGACATTCTATTTATCCTTAAACGCCATGTCAAATTATCTTTGGCCACTTCATAGCTGCGATGCTGCATTGGCCATCTTTGACCAATCTTTCAACCTTGTCGGTTGCTGAGTCTTTCCTTGTCACTTAGTTTGTATAGGGTCTCCTTCTACCTGCAAAGACCAAATTAACATATTAGAAATCAACACCATGACCACCATTAAATTGAAGCTTAAATGACGAAAAATCCTCTAATTTATTTATTTTAAATTTTAAATTTATATATATAGAATATATATATACAAACTTATTTTTATTATTATTATTTTTTTATTGTTTTCATTATCTGAACCACCCATGACAAGAAACACCAACACTCGACCATAAACTTGCTAAAGACAAAAAAATTGACGACAAAGTTGTCATAAACAAAAATGACGATAAAAGTTGTCGACAACAAAAAAGATGACAAAAAGTCGTCGACAACAAAAAAAAACATCGACAATAAAATATTGTCGACAAGGAAATATCGTCGACAAGAAAATGATGACAAAAGTCGTCAACAAGAAAAAGTTGTCGACAATAAAATATCGTCGACAAAAAAATCATCGACAATAAAATATTGTCGACAAGAAAAAATCATCGACAATAAAATATTGTCGACAAGCACCGACAACAATTGCAAAACCCACGACAAAACGAAGGCATAGACCCTTAAAACAAACTGCAAACATCGAACTTTCAAAACAAAAAGGTGGGTCCCCAATTTTTTGGGGCTTGTTGTGGAGCAGCCACAACACTAGTATGGGGTTGGAGCAGCTTAGAGTTATAGGTGATGGCAATGCGAGTTGTAGCATAGTTATTGTTGTGAAGAGGTGATGGACAACCAAGAAAGGAGAAAAAAAAAGTAAAGGAGCTTCACATGATAAATATATTTGCTTTCACCACCATCACTATTTCATCACGACGTCTCCTCTGTTTGTTACCAAGGTGGAAATCACTGTGAAACTTTATTTTGTCTTTAGGTTCTCTGATGCCTGCACAAGCTCTGTGGCGCCAGTAATCATAGCACAATTCTAGTTGCTTTGGTCACTCTTTTAATGTCCATTTTCCTGGATTTGGATCTCATGGATATATAAGCTTGCAATATGAAAAGAGTTAGGTCGCAGTTGTCATCACTATATTGGAACACATTTTGGTATGATAATAGGAGTTAAAGATGGCTTCTATCACATGAACTTTGCAAAAGAATGTTTACCAGTGTCTCTATGTGGTTTATATTTTTTAAAATATACTATATAATCTTTCAAAGCAGAGGAAAGAATGAATTTCACATTAGTTCTTTTCTAACCTATAAGGAAAAGGAAAATCGGAGTGTTGGTATTGTGGGAAGAAAAAAAAGGATGGAAAAAGGAGATGATGAGAACAAAGGTAATAATCAAGAAGTTAATATGGCTGGTGAGATTTTACAAGATGCATTAATTTTATTTTCTTGATAAAAATAATCATTATTGGGTTATTGATTCTGGTGTTTCTTTCCATGCCACTTCTTACGAAGATTATTTTATAGAATATGTTCATGGAGATTTTGGACAGGTATTGTTACGTGCCACTTCTTACGAAGATTATTTTATAGAATATGTTCATGGAGATTTTGGACAGGTATTGTTACGTGCCACTTCTTACGAAGATTATTTTATAGAATATGTTCATGGAGATTTTGGACAGGTATTGTTATGTGATGATTGTGGGCATGGGAAAGATCAAGATGAAATTGTCTAATGGGAGTCAATGGATGCTTAATGAAGTTAGGCACATTTCGGATTTGAAGAGAAACCTCATTTCAGCAAGAAAAATTGATAGTGAGGGTTACACTACTGCATTTGGTGATCACTCCTGGAAAGTGACTAGAGGTTCTATGGTTGTAGTTAAAGGTAAGATGGTTGGTACTTTGTATTTGCTTATTAATACATCTAACTGCACCATGGACTTAGTTGCTACAGGAGAAGATGCAGCATTGTGGCACCAAAGATTGGGTCATATGAGTGAGAAAAGTATGAAAATTCTACACTCAAGGAGGTTATTGACTTAGGGTTTTGTGAAGACTGTATCTATGGAAAGCAGAAGAGGGTGAGATTCCTCAAGGTTGGAAAGGAGAATAAGAAAGAAAAATTGGAGCTTGTGCACACGGATGTTTGGGGCCTAGCTCAGGTAACTTTTCTTGGTGGTTCCAATTACTATGTAACTTTCATAGACGATGCTACAAGGAAAATATGGGTTTACTGTATAAGGAATAAATCTGATGTTTTTGACATCTTTCAGAAATGGAAAGCCTTAGTGGAAAATGAGACAGGTAACAAGGTAAAGTGTCTCAAATCAGACAATGGTGGAGAGTACTGCAACAACAATTTTGATAATTACTGTTCACTAAACGGAATTAGGAGAATAAAAGTGACTCCAAAGAAACCTCAAGAGAATGAAGTTTCAGAGAGAATGAATAGGACAATAATGGAGCGTGCTAGGTTCATAAGGTTGTATCTTGGTTTACCTTTATATTTGTGGGCTAATGCTGTTGATACTGCTGTGTATTTAATCAACAGGGACCATCTATTGCTTTGGATGGTGGGATTCCGGAAGAGGCTTGGATAGGTAAAATTGTCAATTATTCTTTTCTTAAGATATTTGGGTGTGAGGCTTTTATGCACATTGACAAAGAAAATATGAAAAAGTTAGATGCGAAGTCTTGGAAATGCTATTTCATTGGATATGGGTTGATGGTTTGGGATATAGGTTATGGATAATGTTAATCGGAAAATCATCAGGAGTAGGGATGTCATATTTAATGAAAAAATTTTGCCCCCTTTTTTCGAAGCGATTTGCGGAGTGGAGCAACTTTCGAGAATCCCACGGTTGGTGGGTGTTGGTGGTTTAGCCCACGGTGTTGTGCCCATTGTATTCTAATACCACATAGTGGTTTAGGGTTGGAAGAGTTTCCTTTATATTTATTGTAATGTCCCATTTTCGGGCAAGGAAGTGAATAATAATATCAAGGAGGTGTGGCTCTTGTTTTTGCTGGACGTAGCCCATATTGGGTGAACCAGGATAAATCTCGTGTGTTATATGTGCATTGTGTGGTGTCATTTATTCTAAGTTGTTTATTTCTGCATTATTTCTGGAATAAGTTCTTGTAAATCTCTTCAAATTCTTGTTATCCAATAAATGGTTGTAAACAAAGTATACAATCCCTTTAGATATTTTATTGCGAGAAAGATCAAATAAAAAATCCTTTCTTTTAACTTGTGATTTCCCTAATAATGGTCATCCAAATCCATTTTGCTTCTAATCTACGTGGTTTCAAGACCTTGATTTTTTTTAGATGGTTATGTTATGGTGGGATGAATCAAAATTTGGAGGATACATGTTTATTCAAAAGATGAAATATTTAAAGGAGCAAATGAAGATTTGAAATGCCAATTATTTTGATAACATTTTTAAAGAAAAAAAGAAATTGAATCCAAGCAAATTTACAAGAGATAGTAGAAATTAATGGAAGGGATCATGATTCTTATGTGAGAAAATAAATTACTATATGATTATCATAATACATTGAAAAAGGAGGATTCATATTGGTTCCAAAAATTTGGAGAGAAATGGCTAAGGAAGGAGATAGAAATACATTTTTTTTCATGCTACAATGAAAACAAAATTGTTTTTTTATCACATAAAAACATTTTAACTCCATATGGAAGAAATATTGAGGACAAAGAAGATATAAGGAAGGAAGCAATTGGATAAGAAAACCACAAGATGATGGTGGGATGATGGAAGGAGAAATTGGCATGTAAACCCATTTTGCTAAGCAATTTTAGACACAAACAAAAGAAGATGGAAATAATGCCAGTTTTATGTAGTTAGATCATCAGTATGTAGGGAAAGTGAATACAAACCAACATGACCACTTATGCATAAAGGATCACAATAATTTTCAGTTTAGAGCAAAATCCAATGGGGAAAAGTCCCAATCAACAAAGAAACAACCCCAAAGGTAGAAGAGATCAATGACCTAGATCCAGGGAGTAGATCAAAGGAAAAGGGAGTTTGTACAAAAAACTCAAATGGAAGCAAATCTTTCCAAACTTGATAGCCAAGCACACTCGAAAGGACCAACCTTTGTAACACCTATGAAAGAGAAATATAATAGGGAGATACCCGAGAAAATAAGCTTCAAAGATGCTCTTTGAGGAGGCCAATCCTTGGCAAGAGGCATTAAAAATCTAGGAATTCCAAGAAGAACCTTAAGGATACCAAAGGTGGATCTAAGGAAAATGGAAGTGAGATATATGAGAGTAGCAGATGGGTCCTTGATAGTAAAATTGGAACTAGAAAATATCTAGGATGGCATAGATGCCATGGAAAGAAGGGTTATAATTTGTTTATTTGTAGGTTTTCATTCAATTTGACCGACATTGAACTTATAGGCTACCAAACAATGGAGAACCAAAGGTGATTTCAAAATTTTGATTATCTCAATGGGTATTTTATAGTCATTTTTTCTACAGAAGAGGATAAAGAAGACATATTTCAAGGAGGGTCATGGTTCTTTGGTAGATCAAGGCTCTTCATGAAGCCTTGACATACAAAATTTAAAGCGAAGGAGAAAATGCTCTCAACTAGACCCATTTGGGTTAAATGTTTTGGTCCCCCAACAAAATTTTGGAACCCACAAGTCCTAGTTGCAATTGGTAACACCCTAGGCACTTTCACGATGATAGGCAACAATACTCAGAAGTTTGAACATTTTATTTATGCACGAATATATGTGTTGATAGATTTTAACAAACCCTTCTCGAAAAAGGTCACATTACAATTTGGGGAGGATACATGGGAACAATACGTAGAATATGAGAATATTCCCTTTAGATGTAGAATTTACCATGAATATGACCATCTAGCTAAGGATTTCCCACATAAATTCTAGGAGCAAAAGAAAGAAGATAAGCGAATGAGGGATTCCAAATACTAAAGAAAAACACTCACAAAGAAAACTTGTAACTAAAGGAGAAGGAAGTGCTTTCAACAAATATGTTTGGAAGCCTAGCCATGGATGACCTCCTAGATGATGAAGAAGATGGAGCTGAAACAAAGATTCTAGAAACACAGTTTGAGGAAGTATGAGGAGAAAAAAATGTACAACAAGCCAAAAGGTAAATGGAGAAAACAT
Organism: Wollemia nobilis; assembly: GCA_028583015.1. Lineage (NCBI taxonomy): Eukaryota > Viridiplantae > Streptophyta > Pinopsida > Araucariales > Araucariaceae > Wollemia > Wollemia nobilis. Next base: position 7,694,702 of record JAQPPZ010000028.1, read on the forward strand.
TGATGGGGCAAAGCAGTAACAAGGGAGAACTAAACCAAATGGTAATTAAAAAGAACAAAAAAGAAAACCAAATAAATTGAAAAAATACTTCATTAGATGGAACCATCAATAATCCATTGGTACCCTATACACAAACATAAAAAGCTATGGGGGTGAACCAAGAACCTAGTAAAAAGATGAAGGTGGACATTGATGAGGCCCAAAAATACCTCATTATTGCACAATGTTTGACTACCATATGATAAGTTAATTGCCAAATAGTTGACTAAAATATACTATTTGTTAAGTGTTTGCATGATTTTATGTTAGGAATACTATATCTCTGTTTTTGACTATTTTCAGCATTTTGTGACTGATTTTGCTTGATTAAGTAGCAAGTAAAAACATGCATTTCAATTAACCAAATGTGGTATGTTGATATCCATTAACTTCTCAATGGTTTTTGAATGTTTTTCTGCCCTTCAACTTGTTTCAAATCCACATTGAAGCCAAAAGTTTAGGACTGTCATAAATCTGAAAAATCTGAAAAAATAGCCATATAAAAATCAGCAAGCTGTCACTTTATAGGAACACCTTGAAGTTGTCAAGCAAAGCATGAGGATATAGATGAAATGAGTTCAGAAGGACTACATAAGACATCTGATTATTTAGAAACATTCCCACATGGTCTAAATAGGCAGCAACACACCCAGGTGTTGTAGGTGAGTTGGAGAGGAGAGGGCAATCCTCCAAGGGAGGTCCCAGGTTCGAATCTCCACCCTACCAAAAAGTTGAATTGGGTACCCAAAATCCAATTGATAATGTTGGTACGGGCAGAGCTGGGTGCGACCCCGGGTGACTTTGACGATGTAGAACCCCTTGTTTGTGGTCTCTTAGACCAAGGCGGCCCCGTAAAGGGTTTTTTGCTTAAAAAAAAAAAAGAGGCAACAACAGGGTATAACAGAGCATGGACAATTGTGCAGCACTGTTGCACTATTTCAGCATTGTTACTTGGTGAATGAAGTCTATAAATTCAATAGCAACTTGATGTAATACTTCATGTTGATATTTGAATAATTTTTCCATGTTCTAATTTATTTGAATTTGCAAGAAATGTCAATATTTTACAATTGTGCAGCAGAATTGGAAAATGCAGTAATTTACCATGTAAATTCCAGCAAGCTACAAATGAATGGCAAGGCATGGAATTCACACATGGAGAGGAATGAAGGCTATTGCAATCTGATCATGAGGACTAATCCACCTGAGAAATGTAGCTAAAATCACTTGAAGAGCACACAATTGTTCATTTTGAAGATCTTCGGAATGAACAGACATCTTCGAAATGAGAAATGCAGTCTCTTCGGAATGAGCCACTTATCTTCGAAATGAGAACATAAAGTGCTTTTTGACTTGTTGACTGATTTTTGACGATGGAAAAAGGGAAAGAAGGTTGAAAAGGTTAAAGGAAAATATCTCCCATCTGACTTTGCCGTCCTTGCCGTCCAAAACCACCATTCATGGAAAAGATCAATTTTGATCCTCTTCTAGGATAAACCCATAAAAACTACAGCATAATAGAAATTTGTTTGCAAGATAAAAATGACATATTCTAAAGTGAAGAAAGATGTGTGAGATATTTTTAGACTCCTCCCATGTACTCACACCACTGAAGATGCTTTTTAAGGGCCAATGACTACTACTGCAACACAAACTGTCCAAATTTGCATTTATTTTAGATCTAAAATTATTGGCAAATCACTGTAAAGCAACACATAGGCTGATTTGAGCATGGGATATGTTGTAAATATTTATATAAATAACACAACTCCCTCTTTGGTTGAGCCAGTTAGGAATTAAACTAGAGGAGAGTTTTCAATAGCAGCAATTAGGACTGTACAACAATTTTTTGTAACAATTTTCAACATGTTCTGTCATCAATAAAAGTGCAGCTATTTTATCATTTTCTATTCTGAGTTTTAATTATTTAAAGAGTGCTTTTCATCTCTTTCTAGATTAGGAAGTATGGACCCACTTTCAGATCTAGAAGGAGGGATTTTATGGCAGGTTTTAATCTATAATTTTGCTACAGTAGAATTAATAGATTGCTTGCCAGATTTCATTTTCTTGTTTTTATTTTGTATTATGTGATTTATGTTTTCTATTATGTTTGTGTACAACATTTGTGTGTATGTTAGCTGACAAATTATATTAAGCATTTTTCTTTTGCTTTTCATGTTTTCCCTGCTTTTTATTTTAGCAACTTTTCATTTTCAGCATATTTTCTTTTGCTGTCAATTCCTGTAGCAAAAGCTTGATGACCTTTTGTGGCAGGGCATTGACAGGTGTTTTTAGAATAAGTTTCATTTACAAGCATCATTTCAATTATGCAAGAGTAACTAGATTTCAATTCTGCAAAAGTAGATTAGATTTAAATTTAACAATTTCAATTCATGCAATTGTAGTTAATTGTTAAATTCTGCAATTTAGATTTAGTTTTCAATTCCTGTAAGTTATTTCAGTTTCCATTTTGCAGACTAGGTTTAGTGTGACACCAAAAGGCTAAACCAAAATCTGCTTCACCAATAAATGCTTGAAATCTGAATGCCTGAATTGTACTCTGCCCTAGCCTTCTATCGTAGACAACCTTGGACACCACCTTGGATTGATAAGATCTTTGATATTTAATGATGTGCTTAACGACAACGCATCATTTTTGCGCCATTGCCAGAGAACATGGTGTTGTTAGAGGGTAAAAGCAGTCAAATAATTATTATTGTGGTAAGTTATGAAGTTCAGAGTTAAATCTGAATGTAATAGCTGGTATAAATAATAATTATTGATAATTGCATTTCAATCCATTTAGAAAATAAACAACCACAAGGAGGTGATCTTCACACTTGGGGGTTAAATTGCTTATGTTTGAAATTCTTGATAAAAATTAAAAGAATTCATCATCCTCATTATCAAGAAACATAAGATATCTTAGAGGAGCCATCTGCTAGTACTACCGTTTTTATATCCATATCATCAGGGTAGTATAAACAAATTTGTACTAGGTGTTGGAAAGATATCATGATGGATATACAAGACTCCCTTGAACAAAATAGCCATATCAGATACCTGTAGCATTTGTTCATAGGGACATATCATTGATGAATGTCATTTAATTCTATAACTTAGATGCAAAATCTGTTGCCTAGTCTGAATTCTTCTCAAAGAGAGATCCCAACAACAACAAACAGGGCAAGTAAATCAACCACCACCTTCAGCCCAACCTGTGGCCAATATGAATAATATAGGACAAACAACCCCTGTCTATGTAAGTTGAAAAAAAAAATCACAAAAACTTTTGCATAATAAAAATAGGAGTTTACAACTTAATGATGATCCTAGAGTTTTCCATTATTACTTAAATATTGTTAGGATTTTACCACGCTAAACCGCAACCTAACAATTCTTAGCCTACACAGACATTAGTTGATCTCATTAGAGGTGATCCTACCTGACAAGTAGTTGATCTGCTAAAGTTGTACACTTTTTGTCTTATTGTGCAAACCAAAAATATTTCTTTTTTTAGCCCAACCTGTGATCAGTCTAAATAATACAGGATAGGCAACCCCTGTCTATGTAGTTGAATCTGGTATAAAAAAAAAAATCTGCAGGAAATGTTATTGACTGCAGCAACATCCAACTGTGCTCAAACAAGAACTTATCTGAGCTTGAAGAGACAAAAATCAATGGAGATACACAGAAAACTTTTAGGCCAAACACAGAAATTAGCCTTGGATAAAAGAGAAAAAACAAGAACAACTGCACATAGAAAATTTACTTTCATTTTACAAAGGGGTAAATTCTGTCCTCCTAGGAATGAAACAAATTGAAGTGCAGCCAAGAAAATTCTTGAACATTATTAGCTGGTTGACTTATAAACAAAAAACAAAGTTGTTATTTTGAAACAATATTTCAATCCCTTTACATGGAATTACAAGGGTATATCAAGATTTTATCTTGATGTAAGCACTTAACATCTTTTGGGAATTGGTATTTAATTATTTCAAGAATAGATTAACAAGATTTTGTAGACTAGGAGGCATAGACAAAACTTGATTGAAAAAGTTTTCAGATATGGAGCAGTGCTTTTTTCTCCCATTGGTAATTCATGGAGGATGTTAGTGGTGAATGGAAATTGCCTTTGGGTATACCATGCACCATTAAATAAGGAGGAGTTCTTAAAGGATATTCCATTGGATATACACATAATAGAAAACAAATTCTCTTCAATATCAGATTCAAAGTGATGATAAAAAGTTTGACAAAAAAAAGACGAAGAAAAAATACAAGAAAAGCAAAAAGAATAATAGTCTTGTTTGTGAACTTCCTTCTTAGGTACAAGCAAGACAAGAAAAATTGAAAAAAAAAGAGAGAAAAAAAAATTGCAGCAGAGGCATGTCCCACAAAATGGGGATACATGAGGACAAACATCAATTTCAACAAGGAATAATGGAGCCAATACTTCATTTCCAGCACTAAGGAGGCAATTATGATGTATGAAGATTCTTACTACTCATCTAGAAAGGAAGGTTGCATCAATGTTGCAGGTTTCAAAGAGATGGTGTTTTCATACAACAATTGACATGTTTTTGCAGAATAAGGATTGGTCTTATTCAAATAAGAGTGAGAGATGTTCTCTCTCATTGAAGCACTTGAAAAAAAAGATAGGACATAAGTTGGTTGAAAACCAGAAATGGCAACCTCTTCTGATGAAAAAATGAAAAAAAAGAGATGAAAAAAAAATGAAAAAAAAAAAGAAAAGAAAAAAAAGAATAATTCAGTAGTGAAAACCTTCTTGGAGGCGCTACTGAGTTGGCTTGCATGGAAATCGATTTTTCGGCATGCATTGCCTTGTTGATCTACCCATCATTGTTCCACCATTGTACAAATCTTACACTGCACATGTGTTATGTTTATGTTTTCAGATAGCCTGCTCACAATCATCAAAAGCAGCTTGTAAAGTGCATGACCAATTTTCAAGACAGTAAGGTATGTGTTTCTTACATTTAATTCATAGTAAACTTTTAGCATTTAGTATATGATAATCGGTATTTGGCATAAACTATTCATACAATATTGACAAGTTGAAAATGAAACATGTTCAAGATGTCAAGAAACACCCCCTTATGCCCTTAATTGCATGGAAATTCCAAAATTGTGCAAAAACCTGATTTTGGGACAAACATGGCAACAATTCTATTTTCAATTTGTAGGGCAAGTTTCAGAAGGAGAACTGCAAGTTTATATATCACAATTGTCTGATAAATTGAAGGAGGATAATCAACAAAATGCACCTAAAGGTTCTATTTTAGTACTACTGGAATAAAACAACATACAAAACAAAGAATATCATCTAAACAAAAGGATGAAGAAGTGATTTTTGATGTTATGGAAGGCTTATACACTTTAGATATGGGCCCACAATAGAATCTGTAGCTAACTTTTGTATAGGAGGTCATTTCTACATTTTTTTTTTGAAGATCTTCGAAATGAACAAGACATCTTCAGAATGAGAAATACAGTCTCTTTGGAATGAGAAATACAGTCTCTTCGGAATGAGTAGACATCTTCGGAATGAGAAATATAGTCTCTTCGGAATGAGTAGACATCTTCAAAATGAGAAATACAGTCTCTTCGAAATGAGCAGACATCTTCGAAATGAGAAATACAGTCTCTTCGGAATGAGCAGGATATCTTCGAAATGAGTAGAAACTATACCAGAATTGCTGAAAATGCTATAGAATAGCAAAAAGAGTAGGGTACATCAAATATTGAGGTTTATAAGGTTCTACCACAAGTAAGTACATCCCTCAAGCATTTCAAATCCAAAATTTTTATCAATTTTGTTCAAAAGGTGCAAATAATAGAAATAAACATTCAGGCTGAAATATTGTTAAGAACAGAAAATTTCATTAGTAGTAGTGCATATGCCAAATATGGTTCCACAATAATACTATTGCAAGATGAATCACATGATATCAAGCCTATAAGAGGTACCTTGCAACACTAAAACTTATAGAAAGACAGAAAAAGAGTCATACATGTGCTTAATTGCAAAATACTTGATATAGTGCAACAAAGAGGAATTTCTAAGTTAGCAGGTAGCAAAGGATGTTGTTCACAAAAATAAAACCTACATATTACTATGGCCTAATAAGATGCATGAGGGCATGCATCAATTCAAGTTGGGGGGATGATGAGGCCCAAAAATACCTCATTATTGCATAATGTTTGACTACCATATGATAAGTTAATTGCCAAATAGTTGACTAAAATATACTATTTGTTAAGTGTTTGCATGATTTTATGTTAGGAATACTATATCTCTGTTTTTGACTATTTTTAGCATTTTGTGATTGATTTTGCTTGATTAAATAGCAAGTAAAAACATGCATTTCAATTAACCAAATGTGGTATGCTGATATCGATTAACTTCTCAATGGTTTTTGAATGTTTTATTGCCCTTCAACTTGTTTCAAATCCACATTGAAGCCAAAAGTTTAGGACTGTCATAAATCTAAAAAATCTGAAAAAATAGCCATATAAAAATCAGCAAGCTGTCACTTTATAGGAACACCTTGAAGTTGTCAAGCAAAGCATGAGGATATGGATGGAATGAGTTCAGAAAGACTACAGAAGACATCTGATCTATTTAGAAGCATTCCCACATAGTCTAAATAGGCAGCAACAGGGTATAACAGGGCAGGGACAATAGTGCAGCACTATTACACTATTTTAGCATTGTTACTTGGTGAATAAAGTGTATAAATTCAGTAGCAACTTGATGTAATCCTTCATGTTGATATTTGAATAATTTTTCCATGTTCTAATTTATTTGAATTTACAAGAAATGCCAATATTTTACAACTGTGTAGCAGAATTGGAAAATGCAATAATTTACCATGTAAATTCCAGCAAGCTACAAATGAATGGCAAGGCATGTAATTCACACATGGAGAGGAATGAAGGCTATTGCAATTTGATCCTGAGGACTAATCCACCTGAGAAATGTAGCTAAAATCACTTGAAGAGCACACAATTGTTCATTCCGAAGATCTTCGGAATGAACATACATCTTCGGAATGAGAAATGCAGTCTCTTCGAAATGAGCCACTTATCTTTGGAATGAGAACATAAAGTGCTTTTTGACTTGACTGATTTCTGACGATGGAAAAAGGGAAAGAAGGTTGAAAATGTTAAAGAAAAATATCTCCCATCTGACTTTGCCATCCTTGCCGTCCAAAACCACCATTTATGGAAAAGACTAATTTTGATCATCTTCTAAGATAAACCCAGAAAAACTACAGCATAATAAAAAGTTGTTTGCAAGATAGAAATGACATAAGCAGAGAAATATGTGTGAGATATTTTTAGACTCCTCCCATGTACTCCCACCACTGAAGATGCTTTCTAAGGGCCAATGACTACTATTGCAACACAAACTGTCCAGATTTGCATTTATTTCAGATCTAGAATTATTGGCAAATCATCGTAAAGCAAAGACATAGGCTGATTTGAGCATGGGATATGTTGTAAATATTTATATAAATAACACAACTCCCTCTTTGGTTGAGCCAGTTAGGAATTAAAATAGAGGAGAGTTTTCAATAGCAGCAATTAGGACTGTATAACAATTTTCTGTAACAGTTTTCAACATGTTTTGTCATCAATAAAAGTGCCGCTATTTTATCATTTTCTGTTCTGAGTTTTAATTAGTTAAGGAGTGCTTTTCACCTCCTTCTATATCAGGAAGTATGGGCCCACTTTTAGATCTAGAAGGAGGGATTTTATGGCAGGTTTTAATCTGTAATTTTGCTGTAGCAGAATTAATAGATTGCTTGCTAGATTTCATTTTATTGTTTTTATTTTGTATTATGTGATTTATGTTTTCTATGATGTTTGTGCACATAATTTGTGTGTATGTCAGCTAACAAATTATATTAAGCATTTTTCCTTTGCTTTCCATGTTTTCCCTGCTTTTTATTTTAGCAACTTTTTATTTTCAACATATTTCATTTTGTTGTCAATTCCTGTAGCAGAAGCTTGACGACCTTTTGTGGCAGGGCATTGACAAGTGTTTTTAGAATAAGTTTCATTTACAAGCATCATTTCAATTATGCAAGAGTAACTAGATTTCAATTATGCAAAAGTAGATTAGATTTCAATTTAGCAATTTCAATTCATGTAATTTTAGTTAATTGTTAAATTCTGCAATTTAGATTTAGTTTTCAATTCCTGTAATTTATTTCAGTTTCCATTTTGTAGACTAGGTTTAGTGTGACACCAAAAGGCTAAACCAAAATCTGCTTCACCAATAAATGCTTGAAATCTAAATGCCTAAATTGTACTCTGCCCTAGCCTTCTATCGTAAACAACCTTGGACACCACCCCGGATTGATAAGAACTTTGAGATTTAATGATGTGCTTAACGACAACGCATCAGACATGAATCAAAAGGTGGAAAGAAAGAGGATGGAGAGTGGGAAAGGTAGCGATCGAGCGACGGATGGAGAGTGACAGGGAGGAAACGACAGAAAGGAGGCAGGACGGTCAGGCGAGTGTCTAGGAGGGACCAGTTGTGACGCGGTTGACGAGGCAATGGCTGATGCATCAGGGACCCAGGAGGACAAGTCGGATAGGAGTGGAAAAGACCCTCCTAATAAGGAGGGACAAAAGGACAGGCTTAACCTAAACCAAAAAGGGTCCTACGCTCAGGTCTTGAGGCCAGGATCATCAACAAAGCAACCCTCCCAGGAAATGCTTCCTTGTGGAACAAACCTAGTTATCTCGGAAGACCTAATGGATAGCTACATGGAGCTTGACCATTTTACTCTGGTTGGCAAGTTTGTTGGAGGGAGACCAGACATGGAGACCATTCGTAAATGGGCGTTTTCCAAGTGGAAAACCAGTGGAAACTTGGAAATCGTTGCTCTCTCTTGAGGGTTCTTCACCATCAAACTCAATACTCGAGGATTGTTGCAACATCTTAGTTGGGGGACCCTGGTTCCTCGGACATAGGAGCCTCTTTCTTCGAAAGTGGGGGGATGATTTTAACCTCGAAACTCAAAACATAAACGTAGCTCCTCTGTGGGTTCAGTTGCCAAACCTTCCTTTCCAGTTCTGGCATGAGGATGTCATTCCAGGGATAGCCCGCTCCATAGGTGAGTTCATTGCCATTGATCCCTCCACCAAAGTCTGATCCAATATGGTCCATGCCCGCTTCTGTGTCTTCGCTAACTTAGAGAGAGAGCTACCTTCCTTCATCAATTTGTACAGAGGATCCCATATGATCAGGAGGCAACCCATCGAGTATGAAAACAAGCCTGCCTTTTGTACTCACTGTTGCACCCAAGGGCATCTACCGAATCAGTGCCCTGGTTTGAGGACCCAGAACTAAAAGGCAGTAGGTCCCACCAAGGGCATGCAGAGGAACCAGGGCATCCCCCATCTCAACAAGGAACCGTTGGTAGGGCCAAAACACATCATGCATAATCCTGCTCACTGAGCACCTCAGGAGGCTGGCCAGAGCGCCGTTGTAGAACAAGGCAAGCAAATCAGTGAGCAAGGAGAAGGATCCTTGCTAAGCCAAAAGGAGCAGGAGGCGCTCCCAAAATTTTCGTTTCTTACAGTCCCACCATAGAGGATCTAGTGGCCCAGGTACAAACCCCTCCTGAAATGGTATGTCCAAATTCTCATTTGGATGAACACCTGGTGGTGAGCAACGAAAAATCCCCAATTTTCTCGAATAGGGGAGAGGCACCCCCTTCTCCTTCAGATGAAAAATAAGACCTTTCTCTCTCGAAAAGGATTAGCCCCAGGAACACCAAAAGCAGAAAACAAGCAATAGACTATGGCAGTGAAAGGAAAAGAAGGAGACCCTCTAACAATGAGAAAATAAACAAGGAAACAACAGAGGATATCGCAAATGGGACCTAGTCGATGCTTTTTTTTGACGAGTTTGACAATGATAAGCAAGGAACCAAACCCCCATTCCAGCTGGTGAAGGGAGGCAGGAAAAACCCCAAACCCTTGAGATGAAGGTTCTCTCATGGAACGTGAGGGGCCTAAATGAGGCAACCAAGCAGAGGTTGGTGGTTGACCTAAGGAAAAGGATTAATCCTTCCATATTCATCATGCAAGAAACCAAAATCAATGAATTCTACTCTCGAAAGGTTGCCAAGGCCTTTTGGGCCAGTGGAGATTGCATTTTTAGTCCTGCTCAAGGCACGTCGGGGGGGATTATGTGTCTATGGGATCCTACCCTGGTCGAAGGAAGGCTTTTGTCATCATTGAATAAGATCCTAAACATTTTGTTTCTCTCCAAGACTAGCAAGCAGTCTTGGATTCTATCAAATATCTATGCCCCAAACTCACCCAGTGAGCAGGCCGTGATGTGGGAAATAGTAACTCAAATGAGAACCAACTTTAACACCTTTCCTTGGATATTGGCAGGGGACTTAAATAGTCCTTTGCATCCATCTGAAAAGAGAGGAGGCAACGATTCTTATAGCAGAAGCATGGAGGACTTTAGAGGGTTTGTCAATACCAATGAGCTCATGGATGTTTAGCTCAAAGGATCCTCTTTTACTTGGAGCAATAGGAGGATTGATAGCGGACTCATCCAGGTCATGTTAGCGTACTTAACATATTGTCTCTATTTCATTATTAGCTCACTGTTACAACTTCTGTAACAGAGTTCAGTTCAGCCGTTCAGCCGGTGTGCTATTCACGGCATTGTAAAATGTATTTAAACCTGCACATCTGAATAATAAACTAGTTCGCTATTTTATCATGGCATCAGAGCCAGTGGCGTGAAGGGAGAAGCGCAGCGGAAGCAGAGAAGCTCGAGCAGCAGGCGGAGAATTTTTTTAATTGCCAGACGGAGAATTTTTTTAATTGCCAGACGGAGAATTTTTTTTCTCTGGGTTTGCTGGGCAGAGAATTTCTTTGGCGAAAGTATATAAAAAAAAAAAAAAAAATTTCCGCCCCACGTCCCCGCGCGCAGAGCATCGTCCGCAGACGCGTCCAGGAGGGACGCGCGCAGACGTCTGTCCGCGTCCGCGCGCAGACGCGTCCACGAGCCCGCGCGCAGACGCGTCCACGAGCCCGCGCGCAGAGGCATCCAGGAGGGACGCTGTCCGCGTACGCGTCACGCGTCGCAGAGGAGGGAGCCCCCCCCGCGCGCAGACGCGACGCGTCGCGAAGGAGGGAGTCCCCCCCCGCGCGCAGACGCGACGTCCGCGCGACGCGCGGACGCTAGAGGGGAGGAGCTGCACCCCCCCGACGCGCGGACGCTGGAGGGGAGGAGCTGCACCCCCCCCCCCGTTGAAGGCGGGGAGGCTGTAACACCCCCCCGGCTCGGCGCGCTGCGTCGCGGGAGTGGCAGCCGCGCGCAGACGCGCAGGGGAAGCACAGGAGGGACCGCGACGCGCAGCCCCCCCACCTCGAAAAAAAAAAAAAAAAAAAAAAAAAAAAAAAAAACGAAAGCCCCCCCCGTTGAACGCGGGTGAAAAAAAATTCAACCACCCCCCCCGTTGATGAAAAAAAATCTCGCGCCCCGTTGCAGGAGTTTTTTTTTGGAACGCGCGTGGCCGAGGAATTTTTAGCAGCAGCGTCCAAGCAACCGGAGGCCGCTGCAGAGGAGGAGGAGGAACCAGGAGTTGAAATAGGAGGGGCTCCACTGATCCCTTCGGATCAGCCCGCTAGCTCACTTGGCAGTGAGCTGTGCGGTAAGGCTCAGGGAGCCTGCAGGTCGGGGGTTCAAATCCCGCCGACTCCCCCCTAAGGTATAATTTTTTTTTTCAAAGTTGTTTTTTTAATTATTATTTTTTAATTAAAATTTTTAATTTTAATTTTTTTTATAGTTTTTAAACTTTATAAATTAAAATTTAATTTTAATTTATTTTTTCATAAGTTTTAAAACTATATAAATTAAAATTATTTATTTTAATTTTAAATATATAATAATTATTAAAAATGCTTTGTTAAAGGAATTTTTTTTAAGGGGGGATATTTTTTTCAAAAAATCAAAGGGGGATTGTGAGTAATTTTCTGAAAAGGCAATTTGGCGAATTGTAAAAGGTGCATTTTCGGCTGTGCCCGACACCTTGTGGGTTATTCTTGTGGGCATTTTTTTTGTTGTATGTTGCATATTTCATTTTTGCACTATAACATTAAAAATTAAAATCAAACACTCCCTAAGTCCCCGAAATAATTAAAACCCATCCGTGCAATTTATTGCACTGCAGCGTTCGGTATTTGTGATACCTCTGGCCAGCACTTACAGGTAAAGCTGTCGTGATTTGGCTACTGTATCCGCCGCCTAATATAGCTGCTACAACGACGTCTGAGCTTGTTCTCTATAAATCGTCCGGGAGAGATAAGTTAGCCATTTTTTGCATTTTTTTACTCCATCCACTACCCTTTATCGCACTTGTGTTTAGGCGTAAATCCCGACGAAGTATTCTTCATAGTGTTTAGGGGAAGTTACGCCCCACGCATGAGAAGAATCTTCTATGGTAGGTGCCATCAACAAGGCGATTCCCTTTCAGTACCGCTTATGTTCCACGTATCGTATGATCTCTAAAACTCACCTATAGTCTCCCTCACGTAAGGGCGGGTGGATTTTTGTTGATCTTTCTAAATACCTATAGTTTCCCTCACGTAAGGGCGGGTATTTTGTACGGTATAACGGCCTAGCAAAAGGTATATCGAAAGGGGGACCAATTGGTGATATAAGGAACCTTCACTATGGCCGCTGTTGCAAAGTTGATGACTGATCCGCATCAGTTATTGAAAGGTCCAAATTATACACCATGGAAACATAAGATGAAGGCAATTCTCCAAATGGAAGATTTGTGGGATATTGTTACTGGAGTAGCAACTAGGCCTTCACCAACAGCAGGATCCACAGGTCCTTCCGCAGATCAGATAGCTTTTGACAAGAAAGACAACGAGCAAAGGTGCTCATTTTGTTTGTCGTTTCAGATGAAGTGCAACCTCATATAGCTGACAAAGCAAGTGGTAAAGAGGCATGGGATGCCCTTAGAACCATCTATGAGGGAAAGAATGATTCCACCATTCTTCATCTTCAACAACAACTTCATAACCTGAGTTTGAGACAGGGTGAAACAGTTGAACTCTTTCTGTGCAGAGTGTCTGAATTGAAAGAGAAATTGAATTCTTTGGGAGATACTGTGGACGAAAAGCTTCTCATTTCACTTGTGATGAGAGCTTTACCTTCTTCATTTGATATGTTGATAACCTCCATCCAGGTGTCTCAACGACAAATTACCTACATCGAGTTGGTCAATCTGGTTCAACAACAGGAGGCACGCCAACTTCACAAGGATGATTCTTCCAATACAGCCCTATACACCAACAGGCAGGGTTCTAGGAAGAAAGGTAATGGGCAAAAAGGAGGCAACTTTCAGAAAGGAGGAAATTCTCAACAAGATACGAAAGGAAAAGGCAAACAACCTCAACAGAAGAAGAGGTGGTGCAAGATCTGTGAGAAAGACAACCATGACACCAACAAGTTGACATAAGAACAAGTAGAAAGGCCAAAACAAACCACAAAATAAAAACAAGCAACCCCAGGTGAATGTTGTTGTTGAAGAATCTGACTCAGATTCTGAATGGGCACACAAGGTGCTCATGACTACCACGGATTCCACACAGAGGGATCCCATTTGGTATGTCGATTCTGGAGCTAGCAAACATATGATCGGCGACGGATCGTGGTTTGAATCATTTGTGGCCAAAGAGGGCAAACCCGTCACCATTGCCGATGATAAAACCTACAGTGGTTCAGTGGAGAGGGTACAATTTCAGCCACTCTTCCCGATGGCAAGTGTCGATTGACAAAGTCCTCTATGTTTCGGGATTGGCCAACAATTTGTTGTCAGTGACACAAATCCTGGATAGAAATATGGTTGTCAAATTTCGTGTTGAGAATGGAAAGAAGTGTTGTACTATTATCAAGAAGGGTAAGCAGATTGCAACAGCTTCATATAAGCACGGCTTATTTGCACTAGATGCTATCTCTACTCCACATGTTGCCATGACTCTCTCTACCAAGGAGGCAACTTCCCTATGGCACAAGAGATATGGGCATCTTAGTTCGGGCTACTTACTTGAGCTCAGTAAGTATGAGATGGTAAAGGGTCTTCCTTCCCTTTCTCGCCACATTGCCAGCTGTGCTCGACCGCTAGCAGAAAGCAAGGATAGAGTACCATTTGAGAAGAGCTCAACAAGAGCACGGAAACCTCTCGGAGTTAATTCACACCGATCCGTGCGGTCCTTTCACACCCAACAGCTGTGGAGGGAAGAGGTACTTTCAGCTATTCGTAGATGACTACTCACGAAAGATGTGGGTTTTCTTTCTCCAACCGAAATCTGAAGCTTTCGCATTCTTCCAAGCAGCTCAAGAAATCCGTTGAGAAGGAGTCGAGAGCTTCTATTAAAACCCTCCGCTCGCATCGAGGGGGAGAGTTTACCTCTAATGAATTTTCTGCATTCCTAGATAAGCATGGAATCAAGAGACAGCTAACAATCGCCTATACTCCTCAAAGAAATGGAGTTGCCGAGAGAAGGAACCGTTCTATCATGGAAATGGTTCGTTGTATGCTCACAGGAGCTACTCTTGGGCAACAATATTGGGTAGAAGCTGTCACCACTGCAGTATATCTGTTGAATAGGGCACCCACAAAGGCCCTAAAAGGAATGACTCCACAGGAAGCATGGAGTGGTCGAAAACCCTCCATATCTCATCTACGTATTTTTGGATGTCACGCTTTCATGCACATACCGAAAGAGAAAAGGAAGAAGCTAGATGAGAAAACACTGAGATGTATTTTTCTTGGTTATTCTGAGCACTCTAAAGGATATCGGTTGATAGATCCTTTGACCAAGAAAATTCATATCAGCAGAGATGTTGTCTTTGATGAAGCTTTCACATCACAGAGCACATCTAAAGTACACCAAGATATTGTGGAATCTAAGGAAGAGAAGATTCCTTCGTCAACACAGACAGGAGGTCCTTCTACATCTTCTTCAACTCCACCGAAGAAGAATCCTAAATGGTGTACAAATACAATCAGAGATGCAAATTTATCCACTCCTCCCAATTTGAATTTGGATAGACCTCGTACACGCAAAGTATGGCTCAAAAGGAAAAAGAAGCCAAAGAAACTGGTGAGGTTGATGATCTTTGTCAATCTTTTGAGGAACTTTCTCGTAACTCCAAGTACGTAAGTAGAGGATATGGATATTGATGATGACAGTGCGTTCATGTCTACCATAGATGATCTTGAACCTGCATCGATGCAAGATGCTCTCAGTGAGCCTCATGGAAGGCCGCTATGGATACGGAGTATGAGTCTTTGATGAAAAATAAAACTTGGAAGCTTGTTGATCTGCCGCATGGAAAGAAACCCATTGGCCGCAAATGGGTATATAAAGTCAAGTACAAGGCAGATGGAACAATTGATAAGCATAAGGCCCGTCTTGTTGCAAAGGGCTATGCTCAAAAGGAAGGCATTGACTACGAGGAAACTTTTGCACCTACCGCTCGGATGACCACAATTCGGGTTATGTGTGCTATGGCAGCACAATATGGGTGGAAAGTTCACCAGATGGATGTCAAAAGTGCCTTTCTAAATGGTGATCTCCAAGAAGAAGTCTACATGACTCACCTGAAGGATTTGAAGTGGAAGGCCAAGAGCAGAAGGTTTGCAAATTGGTCAAATCCTTATATGGTCTGAAACAAGCTCCTCGAGCTTGGTATATAAAAATGGACAATCACCTTATGCAACATGGATTTAAGAGATGTCCGTCAGATGCAAACCTCTATTTCAAGAAACAGGGTTCTGAGATAGTGTTGCTTGTACTCTATGTGGATGATCTGCTCATTACAGGGAGTTCAGAAACTATGATCTCTACTGTCAAAAGAAACTTGTGCAAATATTTTGAGATGACAGATCTCGGACTTCTCCATTACTGTCTTGGTCTGGAATTCAGCCAGAAGGAGCACTCCATCAAAGTGTCTCGAAAAAAATATGCCAAGACATTGCCGGAAAAATATCGCATGACCGATTGCAAGCCAATGGCAACTCCGATGGAGAATGGACTTCAGCTTATCGCGATATGATGATTCACCTCGGTAGATGGTACTCTCTATCGACAGCTTGATTGGGAGTCTCATATATCTGACCAATACTAGGCCAGATCTCGTATTTGCCGTCAACTATCTTTCGAGGTTCATGCAGGAGCCTAAGACCACTCATTGGAAAGCAGCAAAACGTGTTCTTCACTATGTCCGTGGTACTATGGAATATGGCCTAGAATACAAGAGGAACAACAAATTCTTCTTGCAAGGATACACGGACTCCGACTATGCCGGATCATTTGATGATCGCAAGTCAACTTCTGGATACATTTTTCATCCGGGATCCGGTCCTCGTCTCTTGGCACAAGCAAGAAGCAACAAGTGGTTGCTATTTCATCAACAGAGGCAGAGTATCGCGCCGCACGTGAAGCTGTGTGCGAAGTGATATGGTTACGTCGCATTCTGACAAGTATGGGCCATCCATCAAAATCTCCAATACACTTGTTTTGCGACAATCAAGGTGTTCTGAACCTCGTCAAGAATCCAACCCATCATGAAAGAACAAAGCACATTGACACACAATGTCATTTCATTCGAGATGAAGTTCCAAAGCACCGAATTCAGCTTCAAAGACATTCCCACCGATGCTCAAGTTGCAGTACATTTTCACTAAGGCACTTGGACGTGTCAAATTTGAATTGTTTCGCAGCTCACTTTGTATTGCAAAATAATGTAAGGGGATGTTAGTAGTCTAGTATAGCTATTAGTTATTACATTACCCAAATAATGTAATAAAGGGGGATGTTAGCGTACTTAACATATTGTCTCTATTTCATTATTAGCTCACTGTTACAACTTCTGTAACAGAGTTCAGTTCAGCCGTTCAGCCGGTGTGCTATTCACGGCATTGTAAAATGTATTTAAACCTGCACATCTGAATAATAAACTAGTTCGCTATTTTTTCAGGTCAAGTTGGACAAGTTCCTAATTTCTCAAGAAGCTATACCATGGTTTGGCGATGCCACTCTGTTGGCCTTACCTCAGATCGGATCAGACCACAATCCCATCCTCCTTGAATCTGGTAGGTCTCCCTCGTTTAAAAATCCTTTCTGTTTCAAAGCCATGTGGACCCAACACAAGGATTTCAAAAATCAGGTGTCCTCTTGGTGGCATCAAAGTGTCAAAGGTTCTGCCACTTCTCAGTTGGCTCAAAAGTTGAAGATGGTCAAAGAAAACCTAAAAATTTGGAATAGGAAGGTCTTTGGCAACCTTTTTGCCAACAAGAAAGCTATTACTGAGAAACTTCAAGACAGAAAAGAGAATCGAAGCAGGGGACCACAACAACCCCACTAGGGAGGAGGAAAGAAACCTCCTAGCAGAATTCCATAATATCTTGGCCAAAGAGGAAACTTTTTGGAGGCAGAAGTCAAGAGACCTATGGATCAAGGAAGGCGATGCCAATACAAGGTTCTTTCATGCCTCCACCATGCGACATAGGGCATCCAACAAGATCAAGGAGATCGTGTGTAGCAACAGATTAGTGTCCACTGACATTGTGGAGATCAGGACCGAAGCAGTGTCCTAGAACCTCTTGGGAAGTGCCTCAGAGGATGACAGTCAAGCTCAGGATACTCTCCTTGCTAATATCCCCAGCATTGTTCCTCAGGACTTGAAATCCAGACTGGTGGATCCCTTACCTGTGATGAAGTTAAAGAGGCCTTTGTTTTCAATGCAACCTGATAAAGCCCCTGGACCGGATGGTTTCTCGCCAAGGTTCTTCCAAACTATGTGGGATGTGGTGGAGATTGATGTTTTTAAGGCTATTAGAGAAATTTAGGAAACCAAAGTCGTCCCTTGCAGTTTCAATTACACTTTCTTGGCCCTCATCCTGAAAGTCTCTGCTTGCAGATCCATCTCTGATTATAGGCCCATCAGCCTATGCAACGTCATCTACAAAGTTTTGACCAAGGTTATGGCCAACAGGTTGAATGCCATTCTTCCCCTCATCATTGAACAATCCCAAGGCAACTCGGTTAAAGGGAGGAACATCCTGGATGGGGTCATCTCGATCCATGAAACCCTGCATTTGGCCTCAATGTCTAAGAAGGCTGCCATGTTTCTTAAGTTGGATATGAATAAAGCCTTCAATAGGGTTGATAGATGCTTTCTATAGAAAATCCTTGTCAAGTTCAGCTTCCACCCTTTATGGGTCGATCTCATCCAGGGCTGCATTTCCTCTCCCTGGTTATCAATTCTAGTCAATGGCTCCCCCGTCAGGTTATTTCAAAGTTCAAGAAGTTTGCGCCAAGGGGATCCTCTATCCCCCATACTTTTCATTATCCTTGCAGAAGCATTGGGAAGAGCTCTCAAGGATGGCCAATGTCGAAAGAAGGTGACGGGGATCCTCCCTGCCTCCGAGAGTGATGTGATCACCCATCAACAGTTTGTGGATGACACACTTTTGTCCACCATTGCATCAGTAGCTCAAACTAAATCCATCAAACGAATCCTTGGTCTTTATGAGAAGGCTGTCGGACAAAAAGTAAATTACATCAAAAGCAAGATCTTTTTCATCAACACCCCGACCAGGTGTCAAGTCTAGATTGCAAGGATCTTGGGCTGCTCAATTGACTACCTTCCCACCACCTATCTTGGCCTCCCACTTTTTTGCGGGCGTGCAAAGGAAGGGATGTGGAATATGGTGATTGAGAGGATCCACAAAAAAATGGTGTCATGGAAAGGCAAGTTCCTATCCCAAGCTGCCAAGGCGACCATTACCATGGCTTACCTCCAAGGGATTCCGAATTTCTTCATCTCTGTTTTCAGAGTGTCTGCCTCAGTTCTTCTCAAGATCGAGCAGACTCAACGAAATTTCCTTTGGTCAGGCAATGAAGATAAATCCAAGATCCCTCTGGTAGCCTAGGAAAAAGTGTGCAGAAGCAAAAAGCAAGGGGGGTTAGGGCTCAGAAGAATGACCATGATGAACCTTACGCTCATTGCCAAGCACACCTGGAGGATCCTAGTCGAAGAACCTGTCGAATGGGTTAGGATTTTCATGAGGAAATACCTCAAAAATAATCCCCTTCTTGAGGGTGGAATTCCCATCGGGGGGTCGACTTTTTGGAAAGCCATTGGTCAATCCAGACAGTCGATCCAAAACAACATCAGGTGGATCCTTGGGGATGGTCAAAGTATAGACTTTTGGAAGGACAAGTGGGCCCTAGAGGATCCTCTGTCAGAACAGACCGGGTTGAATCAACTTAAAAGTTTCCTGGATAACAATGTTGGGCAGAAGGTGGCTGATTTCATTGAATGGAGAAACGACTCCCTGCAGTGGAAAGTCATCAATGCAGAAGGGCTAGAGTCGGAGGCCGACTTCCTATCCTCAATCCTCAAGGACATCATCATACCCACTAGTAGAGGACCGAACAAATTGATATGGAGGGGGACCGATGATGGGGGTTTCTCTGTCAAAACTGCCTATGGGCTTCAATGCAAAGGACCAATTTCAGACTTTCCTTACAACTTGATTTGGAGGAAAGGAGTTATCCCAAAGGTAAATTTATTTTGTTGGATTGCTTTTCAAAACAAAGCCCTCACTATTGACAATCTTCACAAGAGGGGGTTTGCTTTAGCCAATAGATGCTACTTGTGCGAGTCTGCCTGTGAGTCCTCTGACCATATCTTCCTACATTGTGGCTACACTGGGTCGGTCCTTGACGCCATCCTCTCTGCCTTCCAGATCTAATGGGTTTCCCCCAAGACCATCAAGGAGGCTTTCTTCCAATGGGGCAATCCTTTTAAAAACCCCAAGCTCTGTTTCCTATGGAATGCTTGCCTCCACCACTTTTTGTGGCAAGTATGGTTAGAACACAATGGTCGGATCTTCGGTCACCCCCCTAGGGATCCTCCCTCAGTTGCTCATAGGGCCATCACCTTTGCCATTGAGAATGCCAAGCTTATCCCTAGCCCTTGGCCCAAACATGTGTTCGAA
Organism: Wollemia nobilis; assembly: GCA_028583015.1. NCBI lineage: Eukaryota > Viridiplantae > Streptophyta > Pinopsida > Araucariales > Araucariaceae > Wollemia > Wollemia nobilis. The sequence goes on from JAQPPZ010000028.1 coordinate 7,714,837, forward strand.
GAAGGTTTGTTCAAATCCTTTAAGTTATCCAGGGAGAGTAAGGAGCGGGAGGATCCACGAGTTTCCAGGAAGGACGTTAGGTGGGTCAGGCCTCCTCACGGGTGGTTGAAGCTAAATTTTGATGGGGCATCTCGCGGCAACCCAGGAGCGATCGCTGCGGGTGGGTCAGTATGAGATCACAATGGAAAGCTTGTATTGGCTTTTTGTGAAAACTTAGGGCGTCAAACCAATCATGTCGCAGAGGCTAGAGGATTGCTAAGAGGACTCGAGCTCATGACGGAGGATCCCCGTCCCTTGGTTGTTGAAGGGGACTCTTTGAACATTATCAACTACATGACAACTTCCAAGGTTCCAATGTGGAAGGTTTACAATATCATCACTCAGGCCAGAAGCATCCTTCTTCGGAGGAACCAGGTTCAATTCAAGCATACCTATAGGGAGGGCAATGGTCTAGCTGACCACTTAGCAAACAAAGGGTTAAAGTCCACATGTCTTGTGGTGTGGCATCAGAGTTTTCCAGCAAACATTGAGAAGATCACCAGCCGGGATATTCTTAATGTCTCCACATAAGCATGATGAAAGGACCGAGCCTAGGTGGTCGGGCTCAGGGAGAGCCACGACACCTACGCCATCGGACCCAATTCGCACACCCGTCATGATGGTTCATGGCAGGTATTATGGGAATGATATTTTCCCAAAGTCCCTCGAAAGGTGGTCCAACAGATCTTTGGTCCTGTCCCTCGTGCCTGGCAAAGGTCGAAGACAGGTGGATTTTTTGTTCATCTCCCCTACTGAGATTTGGATAGGCCCGACACGCCCAAGCAAATACCATTGGCCCTCTCCCGGGAACATCGAGAAGATGCTCCGGCCTACCTCTCTAGACATAACTACCAAATGCGCCACTACCTTCGGCAACACGTGGCACCTTCGGAGGTTGTGTGTCCACCTCAACATCAATCTTTACCACCATCCTGGATCTAACACTATCTTTGGTAATGATGGCTCTCTCTGCATGCATGCGAGGCTCATATCCAAAGAAAATCTATTTAATCTAGTGGTGTTTGGGTGAGCCTTGTCTTTTGGTGTAAGGTGTCCCCTGGAGTGTGGTGTAGAGTTGTCTGGCTTCCCTCCTGGCATGTGTGCTTGTCCTGAATCCATGGCTTATCCTTATGTCAAGCCGATTGATATTTCCCTGTGTGACGAAGCCATGATGTTTATGAAAGCCAAGGGTATGCTCCCTTTCCTCCAGAAATTCCAAGGAACCGAAGACGATGTCACCCGTGCCTTTGTGGACTCCTGGAACCAGGGCGAGGTTGTGGTGAGGGGGCTAAATTTTAAAATCTCCATTGAGCTTATGAGTGAGATCACTGGGTTGCCGGTGGTAGGTTGTAACATTCGACACGATTGTCACAATTGGGAAGAGGAATTGGAGCAATTCCCTGACAAAGGACAAAACCTTGGGTGGGATAAGTCGGCCCTCCTTCGCTCGGCCCTCCCTGAACCTTGGAATCTTGCCATCATCCCCATCCTTCAATATGTTACTTGCGATGATCCCGACAAGCCTCTCCGCAGTTTCTACATTAGTTTTGTAAACCACCCGAGGGATGCCAAGCAGGTCTGTATTCTCGACTATCTTGTCTACTCCCTTGGCCTCACTATCGAAAAGAGCAAGAAATCGTCTTACCCTCCCATCCACCAGGGGTTAATGAGTGTCATCTTTCACCATGTCGCTGTGAATCGTCCTCTGCCCCAGGTGATATTTCCTATTGCTACCCAAGCCCCGGGTAGTCCTGGTTTTGTCCAAAAGGATGGGACTTCCAGCCCTATCCGTAACAACCCCCCTGAAATGGCCAATCCTGCGTCCCTCCAAAGAGTTTCCCATAGCAAGCCAACCAAGAGAGGGCAGACTAACGCCCCGACCCCATCTCGATCATCTCTATGGCTTAAGAAGGTGAAGAAGGAGAAAGGGACCCCGTCGCAGCAAATCAACTCTGACACTGAGAGCGAAGCCGAGGGGTTGTCTCCCTAGTTTAGGAATTTTCCTGGGACGGTTTCCTTTTTGTCTAGTGGAAGCGATCTATATAAGGGATGTTTATGTGTTTTTTATGGTTTTTCAACTGGTTTTTGACCTCCGTTGGGAGGGGTTGATGTAGCCCTCACGGGCATCACTGTGTTTTTTTTGTTTTTTTGGGAAATCTTCATATGGTACCTAATGTATTAGCCCAAAGGACTCTCTCTAATGGTAAAGGCTACGACTTCTCTTGTTATAAGGTTTTGGGATCCTCTTAAAAAATCCGTTTTGTATATAAATTAATCTACTTACCAAAAAAAAAAAAGGTGGAAAGAAAGAATAACCAACATCACATGGTGAAGGAAGGTAATAAATTAATTGAAGGTTATGATACTTAACCATATTTTTAACCCTTATTACTATTAAAAGTCATTACATGGAATATTAGAGGACTAAAATGAAGTCCTAAACAAAATGAGATAAAAAAAATGATTCAGATAAATCAACCACAAAGAAAGTATCTTTAGAGGAAATAGATTTAATAGAAAAGAGGGTATGGCAACCCAGTAAAGAAGTATCCTTAAGTTCCCAAGGAGCTTCAGGGGGAGTTACATTCTTGTGGGACCCCAAAGAGCTAGTGGTACACTATATAATTGACAAAAAAGGATTGATTGATGTGGTAGCAAAAAATAAATAATATGACCAACAAATTTTATATTTGAATATATATGCCCCAAGTACCATTGAATAAAAGAGAAAGCTATGGAGGGATATAGACTATATCTCTTCATAATGTTTTAGAGCATGGATGTTGTTAGGGGGATTTCAACACCATTCTCTCTCTAGAAGAGAAGGTGGAAGGAAATTGGGCTCTAGATGGAGGTACAAATATTATGAGTGAGTACATGGGACACTTGTAGATTGTAGATATCAAACCTGAAAATAGTTTGATGAGTTGGTCCAATAGGAGACTAGGCCTAGCTTGCATTTTGGAAAGTTTGGACAGGTTCTTGGTATCAAAAAATATCTAGATATAGGGACATATCCAAAAGGTCAAAATCTTAAATAATGCAAGGTTGTATCATTGGCCTATAATGATAAAATTTTGGAAAACTAATCCAAAACAAGCACCCTTTTGGTTTTAACTTATGTGTTTCAGAGATGAATCATTTAGACCATGAATGCAACAGTGGTGGCAAGAAGGAAAATCAAGATATGACACACAAATGTTTTGTTTTGTCAAATGACTATAGTATATCAAAAACAAAATTAAGAGATGGGATTGGAAGGAATTTGGAGATGTCACAAAAAATAAAAAGGAATTTATTGAACGATTGGAGGAGCTGAATGGTCGGATAAGAAATGAGGGGGTCGTATAAACTAGGGCCAAAATAAAACTGGATCTCAAAAACTAAAGCGAGGAATGGGAAAGAAGGAAGGAGCTATTGTGGAAATAAAATAATAGAATCAAGTGGATAAGAGGAGATAAAAACACAAGATTTTTCCACAAGTCTCTAATAGCCTAGAGGACATATAACTTCACCTCTTATGTGAAAATGAAGAAGGGGAGATGATTCACACATGGGAGGGCATGAACTTGATAACAATGAACTATTTTGCAAATGTCTTCATGGTTGAGACCTTGGATCCAGTAGCCAAAAAAGAAATGCTAGAGGAGATACCTACACTCCTTACAAGAGAAGAAAATGATATTCCAATGCAATGAAAGAATTATCAGAGGTAGTGTTTAAAATGCAAAAGAGAAAACTCCAAGTTTGGATGGATTCCCTATCAAACCTAGATTCCCTATTGAATTCTATTAAGAATTTTAGGATATTATGCAGGAAGACATTTTGGAGGTAGTAGAAGAGGAGAGAAAATCCAAGGAAATATTAAAGGAAATCAACAAAACTTACATACACTTATACCAAAGGCAAAGGACGTAGAAAATATAAGTGGATACAAACCAATAACATTATGTAATATTTCATTGAAGATTATCACCAAGGTCATGGTTGAGAGGCTAAAACTACTTTTGCACAAAATAATATCCCACAAACAAGGTGAATTCATAGAGGGTAGACATATAGTGGATGAGATAGTGCTTTTACAAGAAGTGATACATTCTATAGAAGCACATTAATACCCCACTATGTTTATCTAAATAAACCTATCTAAAGCCTATGACATAGTGGATTAACATTTTTTAATCCAGGTTATGAGAAAATTTGGGTTCTTTGAAGAGTAGACAAACTAGATCAAAGGTTGCATATTATTGGTCTCATACTTAGTTATCATAAATGGATGTGCCACAAAGTTATTCTTAGCATTGGGAGGTATTAGGAAAGGTAATCCCATATCCCCATACCTATTCATTATTCTAGTTAAATGTCTATGGAGAACATTGACTAAAAATAAAGATACTAATAGACTAGAGTGAGTTTTAGTTGCTAATGGAGCTAGCTCGTTCATCCATTTACAATTTGTTGATGATTCCATATTGTTAGGAAAGGAAACAATTAAAGTAGTTAGAATAAAGCAAATCCTAAACTATTTTACCAAGGCAACAGTCCAGATGGTGGATAATGATAAATCCAAAGTAATCTTCTTTCATTGTTCACCTTGACAAGAGACCTTGGTACTGGACATGGTTTTTGGAAAACCTCTCTCCCATTTATCTATTTTGGGGTCCCAATCAAAACTGGTAGAAAACAATGGAGGATTGGGCATGGATGATAGATAAAATCAAGGGTAAACTTAGCAAATGGACAAATAGGTGTCTATCATCAAGAGGGTATATTACTTTAATCAAGAAAGTGTTACAATCTATCCTCATCTATATGTCATTGGTTATGGATATACTGAAGGAGATGCTTCGAGAGCTTGATCACATAAGTCATGGAATCTTCTTAACAGGTACCAGGTAGGAAAGGAAATGGACCTTGGTAAAGTGGAAAACTCTGTGTTTTCTAAAACAAGAAGAGGGACTAGGTTTTAGATATGCAATCAAAATTAACAAGGTGTTGACTATAAAATTGTATTGGAGAATGATTAATAGTCCAAATGATTATGGACTAGAAATATGTGAGCAAAGTATGCAAAGAAAAAGACCCTAGTAGATATTGTTTGATATCAGTTGTCTAACAAAGGTTCCCCTATTTTAGCGATACTCAAAATAAGAGAGAAAATAATCAAAGAAAAACTATTCTGGATAGTTATAATGGAAAATACACAAATTTTTGGTTAGACTCATTGGATGTACATATAACTCTAATTAATCAATATCTAGAGTGGACCTTAGTGATGGATAAGATACATAGAAAGCAATAGATAAAAGTAGAAAAATACTCCAAGGACCAAAATTTAGAAGGTATTGGATTCCATCGGAAGAATGGCCAATCCAACTTCTAGAGAGACTAGCAAAAGAAATTGATAGACTTATATAAATGAGATCATTATCGTGGTTCTATGAGGAGGCTCAATTTGGATGGAATAGTAGGACTAGGGGGGTGTATACAATAGTGCAAGGATACAAAGCATTATACACTAGCACAACACATTCAAATCGAGATCTTTTCACACAACTATGGATGCAAAAGTTATGGCCAAAAGTTAGGTTCTTTAACTGGTTACTCCACAAAAGGTTTCTCATAGGGGAAAACTTATTGAATATGGGAGTCTGGTAATTTTAGACATACATTGTGTCTGGAGGAGAATGAAACTTTCAACCACCTTTTTATAGATTGCCCCACAATGATGAAGCTGTGGAAAATGTTGGCATCTTTGCTAGGTCTGCATTGGACCAACAATCAGTATAGAGGAGAGATATGAAGAGGATGGAATAATTAACAAGGAGTAGATGGTTATATGGGGCAGATAGTGTGGATGGGAATGATGATCCTACCTTGAAACATCTAGAATGAGTGAAATAGAAGGATCTTCAAACAAGAGACTAGAGATATCCATTGTATGTGGATGAAGACCATATCCAATATAACAAAGACTATCCAATTTATGCTAAAGCAACCACAAGAATCACATCAATAATGGGATCAAACAGTGGCACAAGTCAAGGTCAATCCCTAGACAAACAAAGCTAGAAGAGCCAAACCATGGGATAAAATGATGGATAGAAACCCAGAAATGACAACGACCACAATTGGAATTTGGAAAGGTCAATACAAATAGAGAGTCAAGGGGTAACCTGAGTAGGGCCAGTGTAGGGGAAATCTGTAGACTACTAGATGGTACCCTTCCATTCACATTTGTAGTAAACTTAGATACACTTTCAAACAACATTGTTGAGGGATATGGAATTTTGAGAGATATGAAAGAGGCTTTGAAGGTCGAATAGAATAGAGTGATAGTGGATTTGGGCTCGTAGTTATTGATTAACTACCTTAAATCCCCATTGAGAATAAGGAATTCTAATTGGAGAATTTAAAACATTGTAGAGAAAATCAAATGAGTATAAAGTAGTTTTATAGAGGTGATATACACCCATATACCAAGAGAGAATAATAAGGCAACTGATGGTATGGTAAAATGGTCTTTGGAAAAGGGAGAACTCACTTGCTATGGGCATAAGAAATAATGGAAGAGCTTCTGTATATTCAATACATTGATGATAAAATTCCTAGTAATGTGTAGAGATTCAATTTTTATGACAATGTTTTATTGATAGAGATTTTGGTTCGTAGGACAATGGTTAAAAGAGATAAAATTGATGTATCCAATGTCAAAATATGGGTGAAAATTTTGATGGCTTGGAAAGGCCAAAGATGTAATATAATTTGATGATCAATATAATCACTCTTTTTACCACAAAAAGGAAGTAAGCAATTGATTATTTCAAAAATATTTTGCCAAATACTAGGCAAGATAAGAAGGCACAAGATAAGCTTTTGCAAAATATTCCATCAATTATCACATAGGGACAAAATGAAAGCTTGATAAAAAATATATTTATGGAGGAGCTTCATGAAGTTGTTTTCTCTTTCCATTCTAACACTTGGCACCTATGGATTTCTTACAATTTTATTTCAATATTTTTGGGATTTATTGAAGAGTGATATGTTAGTTATCATTGAAGAGGCTAAAAAAAGGAAGGTTAAATTTAGTGAGATCAATGCCACTTTTATTACGTTGGTTCCCACGAAAGGCAAGATAAAACATTTTGATAAAATTTGTCTAATAACCCTTTATAATATGATTTATAATATCATTTCTAAAATTATGGCAAATAGGTTGAAGGGCATTCTAGGTTGTTTTATCTTAGAGGAACAAGGTGGTTTTGTTTGTGGTAAAACAAATTTTGATGGTATAATTATTGCATAGGAGGCCATACATTCTCTTCATTCCATGAAAAAACTAGGTATGCTTATAAAATTAGATGTGAACAAAGTATCTGATAGGGTTTCCTGGAATTTTGTACATGCTATTGTCAAAGAGTTTAGCTTTGATTATAGTTGGTGTGAATGGATTAAATGCTATTATAACACTGCAAAATTTTCTATTTTGATCAATGGTTCTCTTGTTGGTTACTTTAAGTCATATTGTGGAATTTTTCAAGGTGATCCATTATCTCCTTATCTATTCATTATTCTTGTAGAAGCATTAGGGAGAGCTTTCTCAAAGGCAAAAATGAAAGGAAAAATCAAAGGTATTCAAATTGTAAAAAATGATTCCTCAAAATATCATCTCTAATTTTTTGATGATACTTCTCTTTTGGGCCATCCTTTAGTCAATGAGGCCATAGAGTTTAAATCAATATTATCATGCTATGAGAAGGCTACTGGATGATTAATACTATACAATCAGAGACATTTTCATTAATACTACCCTAGATTTACAATAAATTATTGTGAATATTTTACGGTTTAAAATTGAAAATTTTCTATCAACCTACTTTGGTATTCCTTTGTGTCATTAATGAAATAAAAAGAATCTTTGGATCTCTTTTAAGCTTTTCTAGTAGGTTGGAAAGGTAAGTTAACTATGGCAGGAACGCTACAACTCATAAAGACTACATTACAATCCATGTCTACTTATATGATGCCACTTTCAAGATTGCCAATAGGTATAACATCAAAAATTGATAAAATTTAAAGAGAATTTCTACTGAAAGGTTATGAGAAAAAAATTAGGTTTCCTCTTTGTAAGTGAGATAGGGTTTGCAAAGGAAAGAATATTGGAGGAGCAGGCTTACAAAATTGTAGATAGATGAATTTGGCATTAGGGACAACTTGGGTGGAGATTATTCAAATATCAAGGAAAGAACTAGATAAAAATATATAGGTTCTCTTGATGCAATGAAAATATTGAGGAAAATAACCCTACCCAAATGATCATCAACATGGAAATTCATATTAGATAGTTTGTAATTGATAAAAAAATATATTAGATGTCCAGTTAATGAGGAGAGTTATGCAATTTTTTGGTTTGATGCTTGGTTGAAGCTTTATCCTCTTGTCTTTGACTTAAAATAGCAACCCCTAGCTCAAGCATGCCTAGCATGTAAAGGTCCAAAGGTCAAATACTATATTAATATGAGCAACAACTCGAGATCATGGATTTGTTTTAGTAACCTTGTTGAAGGAGAGGAACTCTAAAAAATTGTATATGAACTTCAAAATATGATTCAAGTGTTTTATTTGTCAATTTTTACATGAAAGGATGTGTTGGTTTAGGATTTACCAAAGGATGGTGGATACTCAATCAAGTTGGGATATGAGGATTTAGATCAATCAAAATTTCCTTCTCCCAAAGATTTTATTTGGAAGAATATTTGGTCATTAGAGGCTCCCCCTAAGGCCTCAATATTCTTTTGGTTAGCCGTTTAAAGTAAGATTATTATAGGAGAGAGTCTACAAATAAGAGGATATTATGGACCTTTTAGATATTCCTTGTGTGAGAAGGATATAGAAACATCAAACTGTTTACTTTTTTAATGTTCTTTTGCTCACACCATTTGGGGTTATTTTTTAAAAATATGAAATTATATTGGGTAGCTCCATCAATATTGAAAGAGTTTATGAAATGTTGGATTAATTATTTCAAAGCTAAAACATTATGTATTTTGTGGATAATTGACCTTGTCATTATTTGTTGGAATTTATGGCTTGAAATAAATAATATAATTTTTAAAAATAAATCTCAAAATCATGCCCAAGTTTGGAATCGTATTATTTCCTCTCTTGTAGAATATTTACAAATATGGTGCTCATCATAGGAAGTCTCAAATGTAGAAAAAGAGGTGCATTTGATGGTGCTTCTAAAGGAAATATGAGAAAAGCTGGTGGAGTTAATGTTTTTAAAAATAGTGGATGTGTAATTCTCCTCACTTACTCAAAATCATATGGAACTTCAACTAAAAACTATGTAGATGCTAGGGCACTTCATATAGGGATTAAAATTGCAATAGAAAAATGATAGAAATATATTTCAATTGAGGGAGATTCACAAATTATCATCAATACTATTAACAAAAATGGATGTGGAGATTGGATAAAAAATAATATTATTGCTAATGTTCATCACCTATTACTAAAGGTAATCTCTTGGAAGTGTGAGCATATTTATAAACAAGGAAATCGTGTAGTAGATAATTTAGCCAATTATGATGTTGATCTTCATCTTGGTGAAATTCAAATTTTAGAAGGAAACTGTCCAAGTGAGATTTTATCTCTTAATCAAACAAAATAATATCAAGGAACTCATTATGGAAACATAACCCTTAGAGGAAGTTGAAGATAATATTTAATAGAAAAATAAATAAAAAAAGTGATAAAAATGCATGCTGAATATGTTTTCATTTTTTGAATAGGTTGAAAATCTGGGGACACATTGGGGGCCACCCTCTCCGTGAATTGAACTTGGGTTTCCACTAGGAGAGAAATATACCATTTTCCATTGTGGTGTCCCTATTGAGACTATAAAAAACATTAACTTTTTTATTAGGGTAAAAAGAGGTTTTAGGGTCCCCAAACCTACTTATCAAGTTGTGTAAGATAGTATAATATGCTGCAACAACCTTACAAAATACTATCATCCACTTACTACTACAAATGAACCTTAGAATACCGTATATCGAAAAAACAACTTCCAAAACATGACAATTTAGTAGACCACTTCCAAAATAGAAACTTTAAAAAAAACTATAGCTATCACCCAATCATAACAAAACAACAATCCATAACCATTGGGGTTGTTACGAAGTTTGTAGCTGATGGATATTTTGATTATTTTCTTTGTAGCATAGGTTCTTCCTCCTTCAGAGTGGCAAGATATGAGATTGTATTTTATCACATCAAGCTCCATATTTTCACGTCAAGCTCTTGAGGTAATATCTAGTTGTAACACATTCTATATGATCTTCATTTTTAGAAAAAAATGACTATCATTGATTGTTTCATAATTAGCTTCAAGAATACTATTTGAGGTGCTAATCATTTCCATGGAACTGACTAGACGATCTTTAGTAACCATTTGTCATTTATCAATGATCTGATTCAAAGTCTCATTTTGGGGTTGAATCTTTTGTTGCTCACTTGATTCATGCTGGACAATTTGTGCAACTGGAGGATGAGCTTCTTCTTGGTGAACTGGGAAGTTTGAAGGTTTAGGATCATTTGATCCAAAAATAAATTTAATGTTTTATCCAATAACAGTTTTATGTATGTATCATTTGATAGGATTTGAACCGGGTCTTCTCTATGAGAATTGAGGTATTACACTGATTAAGCTCATGCTATTTGATATTTTCTTTTTAATTTTATATGTACATATATATAATTTTAAAAGCAATACATATTTTTTCTTTTTTCTATGATAACATTTTCAAAGGATTTTGCACGACATAAATATAATAAGTGATAGGAGTGATACACTATGTATTATTTTTATGTTTATGTTTCAATTTTATCTTGTTCTTAAAATGTGATGTAAGCATCATTGCTGAAGTAGATCTATTAAAATCAAGCATTTAATACCTAAGCATTTATAGTTACATTATAGTAGTTTATGCAATCACAAAATAGTTAGCATCAGAACTTTGATTTTAAATGTTGGAGATGTCTTAAGAGTTACATGCCACTCAATTGTGTAAGAATAAAGTAGAGGATAATTTAAAGCAATTGGATTTTGAGATTAAATTAAGAAAATAGACAATCAAACTTCAAAACATGAAGCATCACTTCCAAGACCTTCATATGATGTATTTTACAAGGCAAAAATGTAATATGAAGCATTCTACCCAAGCACAAATAATGAATTTAATGTATGTGTTGTATAATTTTCAAGGAAGTCATATTATCCATAGGGAGAGAAAGGTAGTAAAAGAGGAAATGATGATGTACATGGTTAGATTGAGAAAGTTAAAACAAAAACCATCCATAAAAAGTTGAAAATACTTTATCAAAAGCAACTTAGACAATATTATAATATGATACCAAAATTTAGAAGTTGGTAAATCTAATGAGTTTTTATTTACAACACCTGGTCACATTTATCATGAAAATACTTGAGGGATTTACTCTTGTCATGTTAAAAAATAGGTCATTATATTGGACCCAAAAGCCATAAATGATGCATTGATACATCTAATTATATTAATGGATGGGAAAAGCCAAAATATTCACAAAACACTCTCAAACTATCCATCATGCAAGGTGAATCGTACAAGAAGCATTAAATTATAATAGGCTTCATGAAGGAAAAAAAACATATGCCTATCCTATAGAAGCATAAAAATATCTCTAAAGATAGAAAACACATGAAGGATATATGATGAAGGCTTGATTTCAATGTAAATCAAATGACAAAGAAAACAAATGATAAACAAACAAGGACTACTTAAGTAGATAAGTAAATAATATGCACATTTGATCAAATTGCCAATTTAATATGCACTATTATATAACAATCAAATTAATGTTAGCCCTAAGTGAAGTTAGGGTAGGGAGGAGAAACCACCATTTACAAATGAAATACAAGGACAAAGAGAATTATATATGTAATGAATTTTTATTACAAATATGGAGCTTTTTACAACATAAAAGATAATTCTTTATCCCTTTCCAATTTACAAAGAAGCCTCCAAAGGCTTTTACAAAGAAAATGGTGTTAGGTTTCTCTCCCACAACATTTGTGATTAAGATATATCATGTGGGCGTGTAGATATGTATGAAGTATTGCAAAGACTGGTTCCAAGAACTGGTACACATGCACACAATAAAAATAAGAGGAGTTAATAGATAAGTGGCCTACCTAGGTTAGGCCTTTGTTCAAATGATGTACAAAACATAGTAAAATAAACCAAAACTACTACTAAATAAAACAAAATACAGGAAAACCCAAAAATATACTTGTTATAAGTGAAATTTATCGTCAAGGATGCTACTGAAACTGCTATTTTCTATCTACGTTGAGATCATCTCTATGGAGGTAGTAAGGCAAGACTGTCTAAGGCAGTCTCAAGACCGTCTGAGGCATTCTCAAGATCGTCTGAGCCAGTATCAAGATCATCTCTAGGGAGGAAATCTCGAAGCAATTATTGTAAACTAAAAATTGTAGGTCCAAAATAACCTGAAATAATGTTAATGGGTGTGAGGGGTCTTACGAGAGTGTTAGAGGCTACGAATGATGGGAATTAGATTAAGGCAAGTGTGGGTAGCAAATTTGATAGCATAATTTTAGCATAAAAAGGGCTCCTCTCCCTTGGCCATGGCGAAGGGTATTTATAGAGTTTTTAGGACTGGATGAGTGGAATTCCACCTAGGCTCCACTTGGTATCCACATGTGCAAGGTATGTGGGGAAGGGTCTAGAGAATGATGATGTGGAAGGAGATGAGTGGGGTCATTAAATTGCTTTGGGAGAGGGGAAGTCTAGGGGAGAGGAAACTAAATTTTAATTAGTTTCCTAAGGTACAGGGGGAATGTGGGAATATTTTAAAAATGTCAAAAATGATGAGGTGTAAAGGTAGGGAGTTGGCATATTAAATGGCTTTGGGGGAGGTGTCCTAGGGGATGGAAAACTAATATAAAATTAGTTTCCCAAGACCATGGGGAATGGGAAAATGTTTAAAAATTGCCAAGATTAATGAAGTGGCTATCCTTTGGGTCAATTGGATTTAATGCACTTGTTGACTTGGCATTATTTAAAATTTAAAATTTCTATTTATGGCATGGAGGGAAAGTGCATGGAGGATGGCATATTAATTAGGGGGTTTTTAGAGATTTGGGTGGGGCATATTTTATAGGCATCTAGAGAATTTCTAATAAATGTCATGCATTGAATCTTGATAATCTTAATTAATTAGCAAGAAAGGGGCTTTAATGGCTTATTTGATTATTGTTAATTGCCTTTACTACTATTTCATTAATTTTACCATTTTCTATGTGGAAAGGGTCATAAATAGGGCTTATGATGGTGATGTAGATTTTGTTTTGTTTTGTTTTTTTGAGCAAAAAACCCCTTGCGGGGCCGCCTTGGTCTGAGAGACCACGAAAAGGGGGTTCTACATCGTCAAAGTCACCCGAGAGTCGCACCCGACCTTGCCCACACCAACATTATCAATTGGATTTTGGATACCCAATTCAACTTTTTGGTAGGGTGGAGATTTGAACTTGGGACCTCCCTTGGAGGATTGCCCTATCCTCTCCAACTCACCTACAACACCTGGGTGATGTAGAGTTTGTTTAATTAGCATAATTAAGGTTTAATTAATTATAATGGTGTAGAGAAATGGGTAGGGATTTATTAATTCATTTTATTTATATTTTTGTGATTTTTGTTATTTTTGTAAGTGTAGGGATTATTTCAAAATTTGATTAATTATTATTTATGGTGTGTTTTTAAGGTTTTGGTGGGAGATGTTAGGGTATTTAGGCTATTTATAATTTTGTAAGGCCTATATTTGGTATTTTATTTTTATTTTATTATTCTGTCAAAATTTAAATTATAGATGTCTACAGTTAGAAGTGGATATGAAGTTGTTCTATATGGGTTTTCTTATGGAATATTTTTTGGCATGATATTTTAATAGAATTAAAATCTAAACTTTGTTATGGAGGATTGATTTAAGATCTATGAAGTTGGTGCTAGATCCACAAGATGCTAAATGACAAGGGGAGATTTTCCATTCATTTGATCCAATCTTTTAAAAAATATTTTGTTAGGAAAGAAGCAAAACACATTTAAGAAATATTGAAGAAGCTTTCAAAATATCGGGTGATTATACAACTATGTACACACCATTACCAAGGAAACCTTGCTTAATGATCATGGAAAGTCAAAATTTCAAACTAGACAAAGGAGAACTTGGATAAAATGTAAGATATCTAAGATTAAATGGTCTAACCCATTTATTGGGTATGTATAATTATGGTCAAAAGAGTTATTTGAGTGGGAATTTAAGAGGTGGACAATCATGGAAGTGATGAGATTAGAGCATGCCAAAAAGGGTAATTTATTGTGTCTTTTTCCAACTTACTAGACAAAGACATAATATTTTGGGGAGGTTTGTATTTCTACCAAAATTCATGTTAATTTATGAAGCATATGTGTCTTGGATTCTTTCGAATTCCATAAATTCCTTCATGTAGGTTTGAAAATATGAACTTTGAGAATTGTAGATAGGATATGTCATGCAATTCATTAGGTATTTCATAGGAAAATATACTAAAGTGAACAAGATGATAAGGCTAAGAATCATAACAAATTATGATAGATTTTACATTAAAAATGACCTAAAGAGGCCCCTCCTACTATCCACCTTTCTAGATATAGAGGATTTTAGATGGTCCTACTGAATTGATTACAAATATGTTTTCCTTAGATGCAAGCATCACCACACACATTGTCAATTTATGAAAGAATACCCAAAATGTCTAAAATATGTACCCAAATAAAGAAGGTGAACCTAGACATCAATATGAAGAAGAACTTTAGAATCCTAGAATAAAATTAACAACTAAAAGCCTAGGAGAGGGTAAATCAATGTTGAGATAATGTTACTTTTCACTTGAGGCCATAAATAACTTTGTATTGTGATTATTGTATTTTCCCTATGGGCCCATGTGCCCCTTATAAAGTAACATTTTGCACTTATGTATTATTATCCAAGGGTTGTTCTTAATGTTTGATGTTGAAATATTTGGGTTAGCCCCACTTACCCAAAAAATACCTCATTAGTTGGAGATCATCCTTCATTCCTCAGTGAAAGACTATTGGTATTCAAAGACACTTTTCCATGTTCATGTTCTTCATTAATTATGAGTACCATGCTTTATTTTCATTGCTATGTAATGTGATTGATTCAATTCATTCTTGAATATATCACATAATCCAACAATAATATCAGAAGAGGTTTGAATTTCCATTACTCAATTTAGAAACTCAATTCTTGATTTTTGACCACAATTTCACAGGAATTGTGTTTTCTAAAGATGTAACTATAAAGTAAGGTTTTTGATCCAATATTATATTTTTTAGAATTTTCTAGAAATCATATATTTGTTGGATTTTTAAGCCTATCTACCACAAAATATAGCAGAATATTTCACAAGATCAAATATAAAATAGCCACAATATTAAAGGTCAATGTAAAGATAATAAGAGTAGAGTAATATGAGAAAATTAATATGTATATCAAGGCTTATAATAAATCAAATAACATTCACTTATATGAAGAAATATGAATGTAAATAACCTGAATCATTCATGTACTATGCATGAAGAACAACTTAAAATATTAATTGCTCAAAATGTATACAAGCTTTATTGCTTCTTATTCTATTACAACTATGCTATTCAATTCAATCCCAATTCAACTCATATTCTATTATGTTCTTGCCTATGGAGCATTGTCTCCATAATATAGCAATAGTAATGTGACTCTTTGGATACTTGATTATTGCTCTCCTATGACTCTTGGCTTCTCATCTTACCACTTGTATACTTGATGAACACTTGACTCTATGACTCTTGGACATATCTACAAGACTCTTAAACTCCTAATCCAGAACACTTGTGCACATCGTCACATTACATATTTTTACATATAAGACACTTGTGCACATTCTCTCTTACATAACACTTGTGTATTTCCTGCATATTCACACTTAAATAAAAGTGGAAATATAAATTACACCCTAAACTATAGACTCAAATTTAATATACTATTTACAAATGTACCATGAAGGTACCATAGGGGTACATTAGCATGTACCAAATAATGTAATATCTCTCAACACCACATGTATTTCACTATTTGGTTATTGAAGACCTTAGTCTTCAATTTTGTTCTTCATTTTGGTCTTCAATATTCAAGTGACCTTGCATTGTTTTCAACCCTCTCATTGAGATTCATATTCAACTTCTTTGAGTTCAACTTCGTGTTCTTCTTCATCTTCATTCCTTAGATTCTTTGGTTCTTTAGTGTTTGTATCTTCTTGATATAAATCACGAACTTCTTGAAATTATTTTCCTTTGACCTCTAGACCATGTGCTTCAATTGATCTAGTTTTCTTACAATCTTGATATTGTCTTGTCACTTCTGAACATTTACGTAGATCATCATAATGACTTCCTAAATTAGATAAAATTAGAATGTCAATATTATAAGAAGAATGAAGCACTATTTTTAGATATGATTCACCTATTTCTCTTGTATCAATTTCTACTTTCCTTTTTAGATTTTCAATCAACTCTTTTGTTTCAAATTTTTATCTTTATAAAATTCAAGTGAAAGCAATGCCATATACATTATGCTACCTATTTCCAAAGGTATCATAATATCATCTTCTGCATTATCAATTGCTTCAAAATTTTTTGAGTGTAATTAATATTCAAATGTCTCAAAAATTTTGTCCGTGGCTTCTCCATAGATGAATTGTAATGCCATATCTAACTTACCTTTAGATTTTTCAATCAGGTTCTTAATACCAAATTTTATAACTTCTACTCTTTCATTTTTGATTAGAAACTTCATATTTCTTTCCATAATGGTTAAAGTTTATAACTTGATGTCTTTTTAAGTAGAAAGCCTTATATCTCCCTAATTAAAAAATAAAAGACCAGATATAAAATTTTACAATTTTTAAAATTTTTTAATCCTTTGGTGTAGAAAATTTTTAACTCCAAAGTATTTAATTTACAAAATTTCAAATTTTTCAAAATAAAACTTATTTTATTTCAAAATCATTTTTTTTTTAAAACTTCACTAATAATCTAATTAAAAAAATATTCAAATTAAAAAACTTTAAACTTAATAAAATCCTTATAACTCCAACTAACCAAATTATTTTAAAAAATATTAATTATTCTAACCTTATCACTCCAATCTAATAATAATGTTTTGAAAAACATCAATTATCCAACTTCAATTCTTCTATTGGTTTTTCAAAAACATCAAACATTATTTATTTCCCTCCAATAATTGAACATTGGAAATATTATGTAACATTAAGGAATATTACTTGTCACTGCATGATTCTTATTGCATGCATCCCAAATATTTCTCTTCAAAATTGATGTTTAAAATGCTTGATGTTTTCTATAGACACAAAAAATTGACACATACAAATGAGTCATTTTCTCATAGAATCCCTACGAAGTCCCTCAAAGTTGCTAAGTGCCTCGACTGATCACATGACCACCTAGGGCGGTCACCCACTTGGCCTATAAATAGGCCATTGTGCAGCTGCGAGAGTCATTCTTACGACCGCAAGTGATGGAAAGGAGCAAAGGGGGCGGTATGAGCTCAACGGGTGGCACATTGGAGGTGATGATGATAGTGGTGGGAAGTGGGGTTGTCATGACCCTCCCTAGCTAACTTTATGGCACAAGAAAACAATGTATTAACCTATGATGTGGTGATACCTAGTTTGAACAATTGAACCAACTATATGATGTTTAGTTGATTTATAATGGCATGATATCGCTAACATGTTGCCAAGTGTGCAGGATCAGGTGCACTCATAGGTGGAACAGGTAGAATCGCCCACCAAAAATGAGGGTACCAAATATCAGGGGAAATGATGATTAAGGTACTCGAAGGTAACATGGATAGATACCTTCATATAGGCATGCATTGATGGAAGGGATAATCATCGATGACTGATCACCTTGAGCTTTAGTTGATAGCCTAGTAGCTATCATAAAATATCTGGCTAAGATAGGTGATTGGGTCGATGGAAAGACTCCCTCTTTGTTGTTGTGTAAATTTGTTTGCTCTCTACTGCATCATGGCTTGAGTAGTTTAATGATTGGGGTTTCTATAGGAGAACAATCACAAGATGTATATAGATGCATAAATTAAACTGCCATGTTGAAGTGAAAATAGCACATAACTCTTATGAAGGAAAGCAAATTAAATTTATATGTCAGATAAATATTTCTTTAAATTAATTGATGAAGTTTTAATTAAATAATGTTTGGCTCATTGGAGCTCATTAGTAAACTTCAATGCAATTAACAAATGAATTTTATTTTAAATTAATTAAAAGTGTTCTTTTTAATGATAATTGAGAATTCATTAAAAGACTTTAATTAATTGAAATAAATGAAAGAGAATTCATTTTAAAAAATAATAATTATATGTGTGTAATAATAGATATCTTTTATTAAAAATAAAAAAAACACAATAATGAAATTGTGTAATTAAAAGATATATATATTTTAATGTTGGTAAATATCAAAAGAATGATATTTTAAATTAAAAGAGCCATCATTCATTTTTAAGAAGACGTCATTATCCCTTTCCCTATAGAGTAAAACCTATGAAGTAGCCTAAGGCTACTAATTTCCAAATATGGGAATTATGGGAGGAAATGCATAGAGGATAGGGGACGACGCATTGAAGGCAGGGGCTCAGGATTCGAGAGGATGGCGGATGGGCCACCTAGGCGGAGAGGCACGTAAGGTGCTAGGGACAAGGAGAAGAAAAAAAGAAAGAGAAGAAGAACGCAAGAAAGAAGGAGGACGCAGACCAACGGAAGTAGAGGAAGGAAATGCACCACATGCAAGGGAGAGAGAGAGAACCGAGATGCCACCAAGTTCTAGCCATAGAAGGATTAAGGTTGGAATGTTTATGCTTTAACCTGTTTAATTGCATGTATTATTTTGGTGGAAACCGAACGGTTATACTCCCTATAGCATGAGAGGTCTTTGGTAAGGATGGAAACCACCTGCATCTGGGTTTGTAGAGCACTGCAAGCTGTATATTTTTAAGAAGCCACCATATGTTGGTAAGGCACTGTATATTTTTAAGAAGCCACCATATGTTGGTAAGGCGTTGTATGTTTTTAAGAAGCCACCATATGTTGGTAAGGCACTGTGTGTTTTTAAGAAGCCACCATATGTTGGTAAGGCAATGTATGTTTTTAAGAAGCCACCATATGTCTTGGTAATGTGTTTTAGGAAACCACCATATATTTATAAGGTTGTGTGTTCTTAAGGAAACCACCATACTTTTCAAAGTAAGGTGTTGTGTGTTTTTAAGAAGCCACCATATGTCTTGGTAAGGCGCTGTGTGTTTTAGGAAACCACCATACGTTTATAAGGCTATGTGTTCTTAAGGAAACCACCATACTTTTCAAAGTAAGGCATTGTGTGTTTTTAAGAAGCCACCATATGTCTTGGAAAGGCACTGTGTGTTTTAGGAAACCACCATATGTTCCAAATAAAGGTGTTGTGTGTTTTAGGAAACCACCATACGTTTCAAAGAAAGGCACTATGTGTTTTAAGAAACCACCATATGTTTTGAGGAGCGTTGGGTGTTTTAAGAAATCACTATATGTTTTGGTAAGTGCTATGTGCAGTAAAACCAGAGGATTGCTTTAGTGAATCCTGAGTGTGTTTTAGTGAAGCCAAAGGATTGCTTTAGTGAAACCTGGGTGTGTTTTAGTGAAGCCAGAGGATGCTTTAGTGAAACCTGGGTGTGTTTTGGTGAAGCCAGAGTATGCTTCAGTGAAAACCAGAGTGCGCTTGATAAATGAGCGTTGAGCATGGTCAAAACTATGACATGCTGAAGGGAGCACTGTGGGGCTCAAGGGCAATGGGTGTTCGAGAGCATTGTGGAGTTGATAGCACTGAGTAACAAAGAGCATTGTGATCCAAGAGTGGGAACTCTGTTAAGGCAGAGGTAAGAGCAATACCGTATTCTATATGCTTGAATGCCAGGTATTCACAGAGGTTGTAGACTCTATCTTGTGAAGGTGTTGTGTAAGGTTTTATTTAGAAAGGAACCTTAGTTTTATAAATATTTCATTAAAGGATTTTAATTAGAAAGAACCTTTAGTTTATATGAAATTTTATTAAAGGTTTTTAATTAGAAAGAACCTTTAGTTAATATGAAATTTCTTTAAAGGTTTTTAATTAGAAAGGACCTTTGATTTATATGAAATTTTATTAAAGGTTTTTAATTAGAAAGGACCTTTGATTTATATGAAATTTATTAAAGGCTTTTAATTAGAAAGAACCTTTAGTTAATATGAAATTTTTTTAAAGGTTTTTAATTAGAAAGGACCTTTGATTTATATGAAATTTATTAAAGGCTTTTAATTAGAAAGAACCTTTAGTTAATATGAAATTTCTTTAAAGGTTTTTAATTAGAAAGGACCTTTGATTTATATGAATTTTATTAAAGGTTTTTAATTAGAAAGGACCTTTGATTTATATGAAATTTATTGAAGGCTTTTAATTAGAAAGGAACCTTTGATTTATTTATATGGAATTTAAGGAAGGTTTTTAATTTAAAAAAGAAACTCCTTTGATTAAAGTTGATTATCTTAGGAGTTTTAAATTAAAAAGGATGTGGATTTATTCTTTGATTTGAAGTTATGGGGCTTCACTTTAGGGAATGAAGGGAATGATTGTTTTAAAGGTTAAAGGTATGGGACTTTAATGCTTTAAAAAGTAATTGGTTGATTGGAAATTACGGATTAAAAAGGATGTAGATTTATTCTTTGAATTGAAGTTATGGGGCTTTGATTTAGGGAATGATTGTTTTAAAGGTTAAGGGTATGGGACTTTAATGCTTTAAAACATGAATGAATTTGATTGAAGTTAAGCCTTGATATAAGTAGCAAAATATGGATGACTCTCTAAGGGAACTTGAGAGGGAAAAATAAAAGTAAAGGTTCTTTTATGAAATTCATTATGCATTAGATGGTTAGAAACTTAATTGAATTTTGTATAGTTGCAATTTGGAAAAATAAATGAGTAGATGCATTTAAAGGTATGCCTATCCTGAACCATGAGTATCCTGATCCCCTACTACCCTCAAAGATCCAATGGGAAGCTTGGAGAAGCAAGGAGTTCAATGGAAACAAGTATAGGTAATGGCATCTCATGTTGATTTATTTATGCTCAAATAGATTAGAATTGTGGGGAGATATCCCCAATGCGGTTATTGTAATATTCCTTAAAGTAAGAAGGATTTACCATGCAAATTCTGATGCACTAACTATTTATTGGTTTAAATATGTTACCTTTCCTTTATTTTTGTATTTGGTTATGTTATGTAGTTGATTCTCTTTTAGTGTTAAGTTTGATTTATTTTCTAGATGCTTGGTGATTGCTTTCTGATGTGGTGGTAACTTGATGTAATACTTTTGGTTGTTTGATGATAGAAATCTAAGTGTAGAGTTCTAGGGTGAACTCAAAGGTGACCTAAGGGAATTAAGAACCCCTTAGGGTGAACATAGGTAACCTAAGGGAATTGAGAACCCCTTAGGGTGAACATAGGAGACCTAAGGGAATTGAGACCCCCTTAGGGAGGTAAAGGACTAAGTTGTGAAGAGATTACATCTAAGTTAAGATAGCTCATCGTGGAGACGAGATAGATAGCTTAACTCACAATACTCGTAGCATACCTACATAGACTGATTTATGTATGGTATGGAGATGCGTGTATACCTTTGATGGACTGAGGGTGATAGGTCTAGCTCATCGAGAACGATGGGATAGATGGGCTTATCTGCAGTGACACATTATACTCCTACACAAACGGATTTGTGTTAGGGTACTTCGTGAGATGTAACTTCTAGGAAAACTTAGGGGATTAAAACTTTAGGTAAATTTTAGTTGGGGTTAGGGGTTCATGAAGGGTTCATGTATCCCTCTCCTTAGAAAAAAAAAACTCTTTCTATTTTTGTATTTTTTGTTTGTGTGATTTTTGGGTCATTATAGGGGCTGAAGCGATTAAGGGAGGCATGAGGTAGCCCATAATTGTATTCAAATCTATTTTATCACTTTGATAGTGTTGGGTAATGTGCATGTAGGGGTAAGGGGAACAGATGAGGGTGGGGGGGTTGAATATATTTTTAAGAGGGGAGTGGTAGGGTTTGGATAGATGGGGCCTATGGAGGTGACCATCTCCACTGAGGTGGTTGTGGTAGGACCGTATCTATCGAGCTGGTCATGGCCAGATCATCTCTACCAAGGTGGTCATAGCATTTTTTTTTGTTTTTATTGGAGGGATGTGGGTTGGGGGGGAAGAGGATGATCACAAAAAAAAGAAGTTTTTTGATTTATTTAGAGGTGTTATTACTAGTTTTAACTTATATATTTTATGGGAATATAAACTAATGTGTGGTTTTATTTTTGTGGGTATTATAGGGGGAATTTCTATGAGTGAGGCATCACTTTAGCAACGTATACAAGGATGTGCAAAAGACTAAGTTGAGTGGAGAGGATTGGGATTGGATATAGGAGATAGGGCTATAGGATGTGGTATAATTAGATAATGTGTACTCCAACCAGGCATATTTGATCACTTTGGTTGAGTGGTGGGACTATGAGAGCAACATGTTTGTGTTGGCTAGAAGGGATATTACCATCACATTAGAGAACATCTACTAGATACTTCGCTTATAGGTATAGAGTGAGATGATTGTAGTTGTAGAGACCAGAGAGTTTGACAAGGTATTGAGGTGGGCATATGGGTATCAAACAACTAAGGTGGCAGGGGATGTGGGCCATGGGGGAGTACCTATGGAGTGCCATTTTTTGGAGAGGATGTTGATTGTGTGACATGTGGTCATTATGAGTATGATGTCTAACATCATAATCTTAGATTCATAAGGTGGACGTTCCCTTGGAACATGCTGTATGTGGTGATGGATATGATCAATTTTGACATTATGTTTACGTGGGCCCCA
Organism: Wollemia nobilis; assembly: GCA_028583015.1. Taxonomy (NCBI): domain Eukaryota; kingdom Viridiplantae; phylum Streptophyta; class Pinopsida; order Araucariales; family Araucariaceae; genus Wollemia; species Wollemia nobilis. The sequence continues at coordinate 7,738,010 of JAQPPZ010000028.1, forward strand.
ACGTTATTGGTGTAAACCTATAAGGAGCTCTACAAGGTACAAAGGAGAGGGAGAGTAGGATTGGGAGTTAGCTACCTCTTATAGGTGTGGGTATGAGAATATTTTACTATAGAGAGGTCAACAGGGCTACTGTGGGATCCTCATGTGGTGGATAGAGAGATAGGATATGCAATGCGATGGGATCATAGGAAGGATCAAGGGAAGAGTCACAACAGACAAAGAAACCTAGAGTACTACTAGGGTAGGTTTCAAAAATTATGATTGGAGCAGGTAAGATGTAGACCTTGGCTAGTAGGGCCATGATGGAAGACAAATGGAGTGCATTTGAGGAGAGTGAGGAGGAGGTGGTGGTGTTGTGGGAAACATAGAGGGAAGTATGAGTTCTTTTAGTTTGAGAGGGTGCTGAGATAGTTTGGTATTCAAGTAGGGGGTTCCTCCAATACCTGTGATATATCGAAGGAGGGATTCAAAGAGAAACTTGCCTTACAGGGAGGTGATGGTCATAGAGGATGATGATGATATAGTGTTATATGTAGATAGAATGGAGGATGTAGGGGTTACATTAGAGTATAATTCTTGGTGGTAGTGGTGGAGAAGTGATCTTGCATACTACAGAAAAACCAGAGAAGCAAGAAAGAAACCAGAGAAACAAGAGCCCAAGATTTTGTATTCAATACTTTGGAAGAATTTACAAGGATATACAGCATAACAGCCGTTTGCCAACCCCTATCTCATTACAATCCATGGGTTTTTATCGAGGTCCCGATCCTCTGTGCTTCCCCACTTTCCACGATCTACAATCGCCACTTGGAGCAACTTTCCCAATTTGCATTGATCAGACTCGAGTTGAGGTGCGCGACTGGCTGCCATACCTCAACGAAATCTTCTTCTCGATCTGCTGCTTACTGTTTGTTGCTGTAAATGCGTCTCCAGATCTCATGCGAGAGTGGCCAACATGCCCGTTGAAATCCTTCTTTGAAACTGCTGCTTCACTGCCTCTAACTTGCCGTGCACTAAGGGACGTCTTTATGAAACTGGAAGTGCGTGTCTTTCTGTTTGGTCGCGATATCGCGACATGTCGCGATATCGTGACCATTTTCCTTCGGCACCTTCTCTCTCTGTTTTGGCCGCGATATCGCGACATGTCGCGATATCGCGCCGTTTTTCCCATCGGCCTCTGTTCTCCCGTTTCGGTCGCGAAATCGTGACATGTCGCGATTTCGCGACCATTTCTCCCCGCGCCTTGGTTCCGCTGCAGTGGCCGCGATTTCGTGACATGTCGCGAAATCGTGACATGTCACGATTTCGTGACCCTTGTGTCCCTCGGCCTTGCCTTCTCCGTTTGGGTCACGATTTCGCGACCCTTTGGCTTCCGACTTTGCTTTCTCCGACTTGGGTCGCGATTTCGTGACATGTCACGAAATCGTGACATGTCACGATTTCGTGACCCTTTGGCTCCCGACTTAGCTTTCTCCGACTTGGGTCACGATTTCATGACCCTTTGGCTCTCGACTTAGCTTTCTCCGACTTGGGTCACGATTTCGCGACATTCATGATTTCATGACCCTTTGGCTCCCGACTTAGCTTTCTCGACTTGGGTCACGATTTCATGACATGTCACGATTTTGTGACCCTATGTAGCACTTGGAAAAACAACAACAAAAATAACTTTGTTACTTAGAAAGAAATAACAACAAAAGTTTGGTTGATGCTCGATTGCTTTGTTGCCCTCGGATGCTCCTGCATCAGACACCCAGGGTGGATTGAGAAGTGATCCTCACTTCTGATCTTTGGGAGGAAGACCCAGGCGGTCAACCTCTATTTTTGACAACCAAGTTGCATCTTCTACGGGTCTGCCCTTCCACTTGATTAAATACTCAGAATACTGCTTGTTCCTTGTGCTTCTGCCTTCGCGAGTATCTAATATTTCTTCTATCTCTTCTTTGTTTGGGCTAGATGCTGGAATGTTCCACAATTCTGTGCTTGGTGCCTCTGTACTATCTCCTTCATGGTATTCTACTAAATCAGATATGTTAAAAATAGGTGAAATGTCAAGTCCACTTGGCAATTCCACTTCATATGCATTGCCTGAATCCCGTTTTTGCAGTATTCTGCATGGCCCAAACTTCTTCATTTTCAACTTGTTATAAGTTTTGGCTGGGAATCTTTCTTTTCTGAGATGCACCATGACTTCATCTCCCACTTTGAACTCCTTGAACCGCTTCTTTTGGTCCGCTCTTGCTTTATATTGAGTATTCATTCTTGTAATCTGTTTCTTCACTTCTTCATGCAGGCTTTTCATCTGTTTTGCAAATTCCTCTGCCTCCGCACTGCACTTTTCTCCTTTATCCAATTTCCTCAGCTCAGAAACGTTTCTTGGACTATTTCCATATATTATTTGGAATGGAGATTTATTTGTACTCTTGTTGACAGAATTGTTGTATGCAAATTCTGCCTGTGGCAAAACCAAATCCCATCCCTTGGGTTTATCTGCTATCAAGCATCTTAGCAAATTTCCCAGACTTCTATTTACCACCTCTGTCTGTCCATCAGTTTGCGGGTGGTATGCAGAACTGAACTTCAGATCTATCTTCAGCTTCTTCCACAATGTTCTCCAGAAATACCCAACAAATTTTGTATCTCTGTCAGAAACTATGCTTCTTGGTAGACCGTGCAGTCTTACTACTTCCTTGAAAAATAACCCTGCAATGTGAACTGCATCACTTGTTTTCTGGCAGGGAATGAAGTGTGCCATCTTGGAGAACCTGTCAACTACCACAAACACAGAGTCATTTCCCCTCTGTGTTCTTGGCAATCCAAGAATAAAATCCATGCTTATGTCCTCCCACGGCCTCTCAGGTACAGGTAACGGCTGGTATAATCCTGTATTTTGCCTTACGCCTTTTGCCATCTGGCATATTCTGCAACTTTGCACAAACTTTCTCACATCTTGCTGAAGTTGCGGCCAGTAGTAATTTTCATTTACCAGGGCAATGGTCTTATCCCGACCAAAATGCCCAGCCAGTCCTCCGCTGTGCTTTTCCTTGATTAAGTTCTCCCGCATGGAACTCCTTGGAATGCATAATTTACTTCCTTTGAACAACATTCCATCTTGGATTAGGAAATCCAACCATTTTGTCCTGTCCACAGTAACAGGTGCCAAGCAAGCCGTCCAGGCTGCTGCAAAATCAGGATCTTCAGGATAAAGACCCTTCAGCTCTTCGAATCCAACTACTTCCACTGTCATTTCAATCAATAGATTCTGCCTTCTGCTTAAAGCATCTGCAACTCTGTTTGATTTCCCGCTCCTGTGCTTTAATACAAAGGTATAGCTTTGGAGAAACTCAACCCATTTCATGTGCCGCTGATTCAGTTTTGTCTGGCTGTTGATGTACTGCAATGCCTGATGGTCAGTAAATAGAACAAACTCTTTTGGCAACAAATAATGCCTCCACTTCTTCAGAGCTTGAACTATGGCATAAAATTCCTGGTCATAAACTGAATACTTTTTGCGAGCATCATTGAGCTTTTCACTGAAATAAGCTACAGGTCTGCCTTCTTGGCTCAGTACTGACCCCTATTGCATTGCCACTGGCATCACAGTCGACTTGAAATACTTTGTTAAAGTCTGGAAGTGCCAAAACAGGCTGTTCTGTGACCTTTTTCTTTAATGCATCGAAGCTCCTTTCAGCACCTAAGGTCCACTTGAACTCTTTCTTATCCCCTCTCATTGTTTCTGTGAGGGGTGCACAAATGCTGCTGAAGTTTCTTATAAACTTCCTATAAAAGCTGGCTAGACCATGAAATGATCTTACCTCTGTTGTGCTTCTTGGGGTAGGCCATTCTATGATAGCCCTCACCTTCTCTGGGTCCATTTTTAGACCTTCTTCTGAGATTACAAATCCCGGGTATACTAACTCTTTCTTGACAAAATTACACTTTTTTAGATTTATTAATAACTGCTCCTCCCGCAGCTTTTCAAAAACCCTCCTGATATGCATCAGGTGTTCCTCCAGGGTTCTGCTGAATATTAATATATCATCTAAATAAACAATGACAAACTTCCCCAGAAACTCTTTCAGTACCTCATTCATCAGCCGCATGAAGGTACTTGGTGCATTGGACAGCCCAAATGGCATGACCAACCACTCATACAGGCCCTCTCTTGTCTTGAAGGCTGTCTTCCACTCATCTCCTTCTCGGATACGGATCTGATGATAACCACTTTTTAGGTCAATCTTCGTGAAGTACTCAGCTCCACTCAAACAGTCCATGATATCATCCATTCTTGGCAATGGAAATCTGTATTTTATTGTTATCTTGTTGATGGCTCGAGAGTCTGTGCACATTCTCCACTCTCCATCCTTCTTGGGTGCTAGTACTGCAGGTACTGCACACGGGCTAAGACTCTCCCTAATCAACCCTTTCTCCAGCAACTCCTGGACCTGCCTGTTTAGTTCTTCAGTTTCTACAGGTGTCATTCTATGTGCAGCCTTATTTGGCAAGCTTGACCCTGGCACCAAATCAATATGGTGACTGATTTTTCTTACTGGGGGTAAACCCTCAGGCACATTATCAGATATGATATCTAGAAATTCCTTTAACAGCTCTTGGACTTCTGCTGGTGCATCTTTGCATTCTGCATCCCTAACTCTAGGAACTAATGCATAACACATATGCTCATGCTTCAAATCATCTAAAAACTTTCTTTCGTCAACCAAGCAAATTCTTGCACTGCCACATACCTTTTCTTCCACCTCCTTCAGGGGCTTCAACTTATGACGCATTCCATTCTTGGTCACGGAATAGGTGTTGGCTCGGCCATCATGAACCGCACACCTGTCAAACTGCCACGGCCTTCCCAGCAGCAAATGGCACGCATCCATGGGCAGAATGTCGCACAGAACCTCATCACGGTAATTTCCAATACTGAACTTTACCAGGCACTATTCATTGACCAAAACTTTGTGGTCTTTCTGCAACCACGTGATCTGATATGGATGCGGGTGTTTCTTTCTCTCCAGTTGTAGCTTTGTAACCATTCCCTCTGAAACTAGGTTATCTGTGCTACCGTTGTCAATGATAATGTTGCAAATCTTACCAGCGCACTTGCACCTTGTGCGAAATAAACTTTTCCTCTGATCTGCAGCTCCCTCTTCATTCAGTAGGACTCTCCTTGCAATCATTACTTCTCCTCTCTCAGCTTCTTCTGAATGCTCAGACCCAGCATCTTCATCCACGACTGCTACTCTGGCATTTCCTTTCGGCCTGCGATTATTTCTTTCTCGCTGCTGTGGGCACTCATACTGGTGATGTCCCTCTTCACCACACTGGAAGCAAGTCCCTCGAAATCTCCCTCTTCCTTGACCTCGTCCAGTTCGGCCTCTTCCCCCTCGGTAACCATTATTCTGATTACGGGGGCGGTCTGCATTTTCCCTCCTTTGTTCTTGATTGCTGCTACTTTCTCCATTTTTTTGAGATTCTTCATTTCTTCTTCCACTGTTCCTTTCGTCGGTCCTTCCGCCTCGACCTCTTCCTCTTTGCTTGTTTTCAAACCTCCTATTGAGCTTCTCTTCAACCTTTAAAGCAAATTGGTAGGCATCCTCTATGGTGGTCATCCGGACTAGACTTAGTTCCTCCTGAATGCTGGCTCGTAACCCATTAATGTAACGGGCTACCTTCTCCTTGTTGGCCTCTGAGTGGCCTATTCTAATCATTATTTTATGAAACTCTTCTGTGTATTCTTTCACAGACTTGCTTGATTGCCTCAATCCTTGCATTTTCTTTAGCAGATCCAGCTCATAATCACTAGGAATGAACTGCCTCTTTAGCTTTTCTGCCATCCTTTCCCACTTTGTTATTCTTTCCTTTCCTCTCTTATTTCGCTCCAGCTGCACTCCCTTCCACCAAATGCTGGCATGACCTTTCAGTTTGGTCTTTGCGAATCTGACCCTATCAGGATCCTCAACCTCCTCGTACTCGAAGTACTCTTCCAGGTCGTTGATCCAGTCGATCAATTCTTCTGGATCAAGGTTCCCGAAATATGTGGAAACCTCCATTTTTGGCCTCTTCCCAATCTGGGATATGGCCTTGTAAAGTCTGGCCTGAGCAGGATCTACTGCTTCTTCTTCTTCCTCAGGTTGGTCTTCTTCTTCATCATCTTCCTCTTCACTGCCTTCATCTCTTCTTGGCTCCAATCTTCTACGCATTTCTTCTTGCAGAGCTTGCATTTGCCGCTGCAAAGCTCGAACATCTTCTGCTGCTGCCATGCCTCTCCCACCAACAGGATTTCTCCTTGGAGGCATTCTGTTCACCCGATCTCAAGCCCTCCCATAGGTCCTGGTACAACTGCCTCTCCTTCGACGATCTGCTGCACGCTCAGGAACTACTGGCTCTGATACCACTTGGTGGAGAAGAGATCTTGCATACTACAGAAAAACCAGAGAAACAAGAAAGAAACCAGAGAAACAAGAGCCCAAGATTTTGTATTCAATACTTTGGAAGAATTTACAAGGATATACAGCATAACAGCCATTTGCCAACCCCCTCTCATTACAATCCATGGGTTTTTTTATCGAGGTCCCGATCCTCTGTGCTTTCCCCACTTTCCACGATCTACAATCGCCACTTGGAGCAACTTTCCCAATTTGCATTGATCAGACTCGAGTTGAGGTGCGCTGGATGAGTTGAGGTGCGCGACTGGCTGCCATACCTCAACGAAATCTTCTTCTCGATCTGTTGCTTACTGTTTGTTGCTATAAATGCGTCTCCAGATCTCATGCGAGAGTGGCCAACATGCCCGTTGAAATCCTTCTTTGAAACTGCTGCTTCATTGCCTCTAACTTGCCGCGCACTAAGGGACGTCTTTATGAAACTGGAAGTGCGTGTCTTTCTGTTTGGTCGCGATATCGCGACATGTCGCGATATCGTGACCATTTTCCTTCGGCACCTTCTCTCTCCGTTTTGGCCGCGATATCGCGACATGTCGCGATATCGCGCCGTTTTTCCCATCGGCCTCTGTTCTCCCGTTTCGGTCGTGAAATCGTGACATGTCGCGATTTCGCGACCATTGCTCCCCCGCGCCTTGGTTCCACTGCAGTGGCCGTGATTTCGTGACCCTTGTGTCCCTCGGCCTTGCCTTCTCCATTTGGGTCACGATTTCGTGACCCCTTTGGCTTCCGACTTTGCTTTCTCCGACTTGGGTCACGATTTCGTGACCCTTTGGCTCCCGACTTAGCTTTCTTCGACTTGGGTCGCGATTTCGTGACATGTCACGAAATCGTGACATGTCATGATTTCGTGACCCTTTGGCTCTCGACTTAGCTTTCTCCGACTTGGGTCGCGATTTCGTGACATGTCACGAAATCGTGACATGTCACGATTTTGCGACCCTTTGGCTCCCGACTTAGCTTTCTCCGACTTGGGTCACGATTTTGCGACCCTGTGTAGCACTTAGAAAAACAACAACAAAAATAACTTTGTTACTTAGAAAGAAATAACAACAAAAGTTTGGTTGATGCTCGATTGCTTTGCTGCCCTCGGATGCTCCTGCATTAGGTGGTCTCATGGCATCCCATCGATGAGTGGAGGGAATGTTGATGATGATGAGATAGAGCGATTGAGGAGGTAGGTACATTCTTTGGAGGACAAACATTAGGCATTGGATGAGATGGATCATCTACAAGAGGAGATGAGGAGGTTGGTAGGTGAACATTCGATGAAGATGTCTAACCTTCACCAGGCATATGGGATGGGTATAGTCAATCTCTAGAGGTTATTAGAGAGAGACAGATCAGTGGGCTATGCAAATACAGGAGTGGGAGGTCATGAGGAAAGGGATGACAACCCAACTCAAGAATATTAGGTACCAGTGGGATAGCACAATGGTTGAGTGGTGGGAGTTAGCAGTGTAGTGAGACCAATTTTGATTCCAGGTGGGAATATTAGAGGTAGGGCAGATGCAAGAGATTGAGAATCGAGAGTTGTTGAGGAGAGATCGCTCAGTATTTTATGATCAAGTCTAGCAGTTGCAAGGTGAGATGGAGCGATTGGGGGGGAGAATTCAAAGTATCAATATTGGATCTAATAGTTGGAGGCTAAGTTAGAGCAAGTAAGGAGTGCTTATAGTCAAGGAGGATTATTAGCTTTGATAGCTTTTGAGGAAGCACAAGCATGGAGTCAGAGGTTAGAGGTGGAGCTCTTAAGGTATAATATTCCACTACTAGAGGACTTCTCATGATCACCATCACAGTCTCAAAGTAGGAGTAGGAGCATGACTTCAAGAGTACTATTTGTCAGTGCTCAAGTGCCTTGCTTCCATGAGGGAATAGGGTCATAGTCTAGTGGAGGGGACATGAGCAAGCGAGAGATATGATGAACTCAGATGGACAAAGGTGGAGATAGAGGCAAGCAATATTTTATGAACAATGGTTAGGATCCATGAGTGTCTATGGGTCTTATTGTATTTTTAAGATGTTTTTATGTATTTTTGATACCTATTGATGGCCTATGGGCATGATGTATTGTCAATAGAGGATATATAGATGTGATGTTGTGCTTCATTGTGTGCATATGTGTATGTATTTTGTGTGGATGGTTAAGATATAGGTAATGGATGATATGATGGATTAATGTGGATGCAAACATAAGTAAATGAATAAGGGATGGATGATAAATAATAATGAACATAAGTAAGTATGTAATGTTAAAGAATAATGAGCACAAATGGGTATATTATAGGGAATGGTGATAATGGGGATTGGAAGAACAGTGGAGAATGCTTATCTTGCTAATAAAAGTGCCCATACAAGACCATTAGGATTAGGGGTCCCTTGAGACATATCAAAACATCCTAGAATCACTGTGTGTGCAGTGAATTCATTAACCTAATTTTTGAATAGGTTCGGACTTAACCAATCATAGCCCTAATGAGAAAGAGTAAGCTCATCGTGAAGGCATACTCCACTACCAATCAGGCATCTATAGCCCTGATGGAGATAGCACATGGTCCATCGATGTTGCTCCACTACCAGCCAGGTATCTATAGCCCCGATGGAGTCATCTAATACGCCCAAGGATTCAAGCTATATTATTATTTTTCATTATTCATTTTTTTTAGCATGAACCCTTGGGTTTTGGACCACTAAAGGGGACACGATGAGCTAATATAGGCATTAGGACTAATCATGATGTCATCCTCACCTAGTAAAAATAATATTAATTATGTGTGTAATGTGTGGATTCTAGGATGTCTCAATAGGTCATGAAGGGAGGCTCCAAATCATCATGGCTTTGAATGGGATATATGTGCACTTGAGGAGGATACTAGGTATGGCTGAGTGATGAAAAGGTCCATAGGATACGAAGAAAGGGATAAGAAGAAGAAAAGGGATGCAAGAAGAAGGGGATTGTGAAAGACACATATATACCCTTGCATATAAAAGGAAAGGTAAATGATTAATGAGGTAAGCACCTCCCATAAAGAAACAAAAAGTGGTGATGTGAAAGGGGGAATGTGGAGGATATAGTCACAATAATTATAGGATATTTATCCTCACCAAATCAGCCTACAAAATCCAAAAGAAACATCACTCCCTACATGAATAGCGACTGCGCTATACTATCCTCACATGCAAAGGATATTGTAGAGTGACATGGTGAAGATAAAGATCGAATAAAAAGGTGACAATAGGGCTATGTGGTAGGGATAAAGTGATACAAAATGTGGGATACAAAAAGGGTGCAAAAGTGTGGAAAAGGGAGATGTATTTATTGATAAGAGAAAATGTATGTACAAGAGGTATAATAGTTATAAATGGATATGAAAATTATGCATAAAAGGCCCGTAGGTGCAAAATATTTATAGGCTCAGGCTCCTCGTCTCCCTCAAGGGTAGCAAGTCTGTATGCTCCTTGTATCAAATTTTTGTTTAATAATATAAGGCCCCAACCAATTGGCTGTAAACTTATCCTACAAGTGAGGGGGGATGTGAGACTGTTGTTGATTTGCTTTTAGGACAAGGTCACCTACTTGGAATTCATGAGGATGAACCTTACGATCATAGGCTCGTTTGATGCGATCATGATAAATGTGGAGATGCTCTAGGGCATTAATCCAATGTTCATCAAGAAGGGTTAATTGATCGAGCCTAGCTTGGTGAGTGGTATCATCATCCATGAATTCCTGTAAAGAAATTTGAAGGGATGGGATTTCAAGTTCTAAAGGCATAACCACCTCAACACCATAGACCAATGAAAAAGGAGTTGCCCTAGTAGGGGTATGAATGCTAGTGCGATAGGCCCATAATGTGAGGGGTAATTGTAGGTGCCAGTCCCTATGATTTTCCTTAACAATATTCTTAAGGATGGAACAGATGGTTTTATTAGAGGCCTTAGCCTACCCATTGGCTTATGGGTAATAAGGAGTGGAGAAACTATGGTGGATGTGATATTTTTGACATAGGTTGTGAACATTCTTATTTTTAAATGGGGGACCATTATTCAAAATAATATTGGATGGTATCCCAAAATGACATATAATATGGTGAAGGATAAATTCTACAATTTTAGCTCTAGTAGTAGAGGTAAGGGGGATGGCTTCTACCCATTTAGTAAAATATTCAGTAGTCATTATAATAAAGGTATGTTGTCCAGAAGAAGGGGGAGAAATTTTACCAATCAAGTCTAACCCCCATTGTGAAAATGGCCAATAGGCTTGTATGGGTTGAAGAGCTTGTGAAGGCACATGGGTTAAGTGAGCATGAGTTTGGCATTTAACACATCATTTAACATATTCAAAGCAATCATGCTCCATGGTGGGCCAATAATATCCCATTCATAAAATTCATTTAGAAATAGCTAATCCACTAAAGTGGCCCCCACATGTACTATCATGTGCTTGAGTGATTACCCATTGAGTTTCTTGAGGTTCTAGACAATGGAGTAGGATACCATCATAACCTCATTTATAGAGGATGTCCCCCAGTAGCACATATCATGCTACCTTTTATTTGAATGCTCACTTTGTGATGGAGGGAAAATTTAGTGGAAAATATCCATTTTGAAGGTATTCTTGTAATTGAGTGAAGAAGGTGGAATAGGAGTTGGTGGAAGTGGTAGTGGTATGACAATCCCCTACAATGATGAAGGTGGATGTTGTGGGTTGGGCTATTATTTGGGTGAAGGTTTTAAGGAGTGGGGTGGTGATGGAGGGATATGGATGGGTTGTAGGCTCAGTAGAGGAGGGGTTCATGTGGATGAGGGAATGGAGGAGAGTTCAGATTTGGAAGGTTTGAAGAGAAGGGGATTTGGTAGTAATAAAATTTACATCTCGTTCGATGTCGGGTGTAGGTGAGTGAAGAGTGGATTGGGCCAAGGTTTTAACATGGAGAGTAGTGACATCATAAAAGGGGTTTTTGGGTATAAGGGATCCTAAGGAAGCCATAGTATCTACAAATTGATTGGATGAGTGAGGAATGGAATCAATCTCATACCAATCGAGTTGGGCCAATAACTTATCAGTGATGTCTTTATAGGACTACAGAATCAGATGTTTACATTGATAAACTCCCTTAATTTGATTAATAATTAAAAGGGAGTCACCAAAGATACATAGGTACTTGATACACATCGCTAAAATAGTCTGAAGCCCAAGGATGAGAGCCTCATATTCTACATTATTGTTGGTGCAAGGAAAGTCTAATTTAAAGGAAAAGGGGATAGGAATCCCTTGTGGGGTAACTAGGACTACTCCTGCACCACCCCCTTGTTCACATTTAGAACCATCAAAGAATAAGGTCAAGTCATCATTATCATCATCAAGTGGTGTTAGTTCATTTATCTTATCAATAGTAAAAATAAAATCATCGAGAAGCTCAATTTTAAGAGGTTCAGTATTGGGTAAAGGAGCTTCCACGAGTTGGTCAGCAATGACCTGACCTTTTATGGATTTTTGACTAATAAATTCTATGTCAAACTCATTGAGGAGCATAATCCATTTGGCGGTTCTACTATTCGTATATGTGTGACTCATCATATATCGTAGGGGGTTTTCTTTGGCCACCACATATGTAGTATGATTTAACATATAGTGTCATAATTTCTTGGTGGTAAATACTACAACAAGGCATAATTTTTCGACATAGGGATAGTGGCTCTCATAACTGACAAGTGTGCGACTCAAGTAATAAATGGCTTGCTCATGGTTTAGATCATTCTTTTGTGTGAGCATTGTCCCTAAGGCAAAATCAGTGGTAGATATGTACAAAAGGAAGGGAATGTCAGGTTTGGGAGGAATGAGAACTAGAGGGGATGCAAGGTATCACTTGATATTATCAAAAGTAGCCTGGCATTCAGGCATCCATTCAAAATTAACTCCCTTTTGTAAAAGGTGATTAAAGGGCTTGCATTTATCAGATAATTGAGCTATAAATCATCGAATGGCTTGGATCTTGCCTTGCAAGCTCCTTAATTCTTTGAGGTTTCTAGGGGGAGGCATATCCATTATTGCTTTAACTTTATTAGGGTCCACTCGAATGCCCTCTTTGGAAATAATAAACCCAAGTAACTTTCCTGAAGTGACACCAAAGACACACTTCTTAGGATTGAGCCTAACATTATGTTCTAAGAGGTGATCAAAGACTTTGCATAGAACATCAATGTGATCATGTCGATGTTTAGATTTAGTGAGGAGGTCATCAACATAATCATCCATGAGTTTATGCATGTAATCATGAAAAATATAAGTCATGGCTCGTTGATAAGTGGCTTCAACATTTTTGAGTCCGAAGGGCATTACCTTGTAACAAAAAGTCCCCTAGGGAGTAGTAAAAGAGGTCTTGTGTTGATCAATAGGGTTAACTCAGATTTGATTATAACCTAAGAAACCATCCATAAGGGACAACATTTCATGTTCGATTGTAGCATCTACTAGTGTATCTATATTAGGTAGCAAAAAATCATCTTTGGGACATACTTTGTTAAGATCTTAAAAGTCAGTGCATACATGTATCCCCCCATTGGGTTTAGCAATGGGTACCATATTAGCAACCCATTCAAGATAGTCGATGGGTTGTATAAAGCCCATATCAAGTAATTTTTGTAATTCATATTTCACCATGAGGGCGATGGTGGGATGTAATTTCTATAATTTTTGTTTAATAGGTCGAGCATTAGGATTTAACACAAGATTGTGGACCACTAAATTAGGATCGAGGCTAGGCATATCTTTATAGGACCAAGAAAATACCTGCTTATATTATTTTAGGAGTGCAATAAATCATTCTCGCTCTTCCTTGAAAAGGTTTTTTCCTATTTTAACTATTTACGGGTTGGTAGGGTCGAAGCTAAGGTCGATATCTAATGTTTCTTCGATTAACATGTGGGAACCCTCCTCCAATTGATGTGGTGTGGGTATGAGGAGGGGATCATTTGTAGATGCAAGTGTGGGAGGAGCCTCAATTATATTGACTATGCATATGGTTGTAGGAGAGGATGAGATATGGTTAAGAGTGTATGGGATAAGTTGTGGGATGGGTAGAAAGTCCTCTAGGACTGGGAGGTGTGGAAATGAGGCTCATATCAATAGCCTCAGGTTGGATAGGTAATAAGTGATCAAGCTCAGTAGGGAGGTGAAGAGGAGTAAAGAGGTCAATAGATATCATGAGGACATGGGGGTGTGGTGAGGATGTGATATTATGGGAGTTTATCTCTTCCTCATTCTCCTCATGAATGGAAAGAGCATTAGTTAAAGAGATAAGGGAAGGTATATCAGTATAGCCAAGGCCTGCTCGTGTGTTAGGTAATTGGTATGGGAGGTCAATAGGGGTGTGGATGCCTTGCTCATATTATCCTAGGCCAAAGCCCTACCAATGGTATTTTTGAAAGTAATATAGGACAAAATATGGCTTAGAGAGGTAGCTAATCGATGGTACCACAAAAATGATCTTGGGAGGAAATGGGGGTGGATGATAATGTGGGTGTGTTGAGTCCCCCATAAATAAAATTGGTGTGGTTAGGTAATGAGCCTAAAGATACAACACCTATAGCTAAAGGTAGATCATGAGGTCTACCAAAATATTTGATGGATTCTACATTTGGTAGATTTTTAATATGTACATTATGTACAAGGTATTCACCTATGGTCGGATTGGTCATATGTATAGTGACATGTGAGATTATAGGATGAGGTGAGGTAGGAGCTATGGAAGTGGTAGATGTGGTTTGGGGTAAAGTGATCGGGATAGGGTCAGATGAGGTCGATGGAGGGGTAGTGTTGGGGGAAGTGTCTGGTGCTACGGATGTAGGGTTAATTGGTGTGTGATGTGAGGCATGGGGATCCTCTTCTTGGGAAATAGGAGTGGTAGGATATAGGGTAGGGTTAGTGAGGGGATTAGGATGATGGTCTATGACTTCAGGTAATGGAAGGGGTGTTTGGGTAGGTATAGGATCTAGGGTTTGGGAAGAGGTGGGTGATTGATCCTCCATCGGTGCCAAGACATGAGAAACAGTTTGGGGTATGGGTGAGGAGGTAGAGGTATTGGTATTAGGGGTGAGGGAAAAGTGGGTGGTGGGTAGTGAAGGTTGAGAGGGATCGATGATTAAGTTGTAGTACTTAAATGGTTCATCATCTATCGGTATGCAATGGATAAGGCCATCATGTACAAACTTTAAACAATGATGTAGGGTAGATGGAACACATCGCATCTCTCGGATCCATGGTCATCCCAAGAGAATGTTGTACTACATTTCTCCCTCAAGGATATATAGTAGGGTATGAATGGTTTTAGGGCCAACTTGGATGGGTAAAACTATAGTTCCTAAAGTGGGGCAAAGGGCATCATTGAAGGCACGAAGGGTAAAATCAGAATGGACTATATAAGAAGAAGGAATGTTAAGGTGTTTAAGGGCCACCGATGTGATGATGCTAATGGAAGATCCTATATCGACCAAGACCCTCTTAAAGGCTAGGCCATTAATGGAAGCGATAATATGCATGGGGGGATCGGGTGCCCCCATAGGCATTGTCTTAATCTCATAGTCATAAAAGGTGATAGCGGGTTCAGTGCATGTGCAGATATGGCCTATAAAATTGGTAAAAGCCTATGGGTCTTGAGGGGGAACATCAATTGCTTTTAGGATTTCCATTAAAGCCTCTCGGTGGGTTGAGGATTGTTGGATAAGGTCATAGATAGAAAGTTTAGTAGGGGTAAGTTTAAGGCAATTGGTTAATTTTTGGGTAAGGGTAAGGATAGGTTTAGGAGGGATTTGTTTGGGAGCTACAGTAATAATAGGGGTTGGAATTTGGGGAGTGTCATATGGGGAATGTGAGGATTGGGTTTGGGATTGGGCTTGAGATGGATGTGGGTGGTTGGTTTGGTATTGACCTCGAGTGGTCACATGCACCATCCCAACAAAACTAGGTTTATGATCGATATGGTTTACTTGGTTGGGTGGTGTGGAGGATGTAGAGGTTGTGGTGTGTTGGGGTAAAGGGTTTTGGTAGATCCCAAGGTTTTGATTAGGGGGAGCTACTAGATTATCTACATGGATTTCCCCCCTTTCTATCATGTCTTGGACCACATTTTTAAATTGCATGCAATGTTCAATATCATGGCCCGGTTGATGATGATAGACACAATAAATATGGGGTTTATAGGATTGAGGTAAGGGTCTATTAGGATCATAAAGAGGTTTAATTTTAGGAAGGGTGATGGCTTTGGATTCGGTAAGGTGATGAAAGATATTAGCTAAGGGCTCAGCTAGGGGAGTAAATTCACATCTTGGCACCCGACGAGGCTTGTTCGAAGGTTGGGCTGTGGAAGTGGAGGCTAGGGGTTGGGTCAAGGATGGTTGGGGTGTTAGTTGAGGTTGGGGTTGTGGAGAAGATTGGATAGTGGTGGTGGGAGGGAGTGCAGGAATGATAATTTGGTTGACTTGGGGTGATTTGGAAGAAGTGGCATTACCCTTTTGGTTTTTATTATTCCATTATTTCTTTTTAAGTTTTATAATGCCCTCTTGGATTTTAATATCCTCAATGACCTTAGCTTGAGCTAATGCCTCCTCAAAGGTCCTATATTGTTGTAATTGCAAGAGTAAGGAAATGTGTTTGTTGCAACTATGAGTGAAGAGGTGAGTTAGCTTAGTGATGGGTAAGGAAAAGGGTAATTCATTAATCATTGCTTGCCATCGAGCTCCATAATCTAAGATAGATTCATCTTCAAATTATTTAAGGTTATAGATGTCAGTGAGGTTGGATTTATTTTTGACTAAGAGGGTAAATCTCTCAAGGAAGAGGTTGGCTAATTGCTCAAAAGAGTAGATGCTATGTTGTGGTAGAGCATTATACCATTCGAGAGCAATGCCACTTAGGTATATGCTAAAGGTACGAAGAAGGAGGTGGTCACTACCACTAATGAGAAAACAAGCATTAAGATATTTGCTCAAAAAGTCTTTTGGATCCCCATGTCCTGTAAAGGGGTCAAGTTTGGGTAACTCAAATTTATAGGGGTAGATTGGGGTAGGTATAGATGGATGAATGGGTTGTGTGTATATTTGACTAAGGGTAGGCTTTTGATAGCCTATACCCATAGTTTGAAGCTCAAGTGCATTCATACAACTAATAAGTCATTGTATCTCATCAGATGAGGATGACTGCAACATAGGTGGGGTAGGAGTTGGGTTGTAAGTGGGATTAGGAGGTGTAGGGGTATAGGTGGGAGGTTGGGAGGTGTAATTTTGGGGTTGGGTTGAGTAGGTTTGGGTATTAGGTTGAGGTGGTAATGGTTGTGAAGGGTAAGGGGTGTAAGGTGGATATTGAGGATAATATTGAAAGGCATCGAAAGGTGGTTGGAAAGAGGGAGTTGGGTGTGAAGGGTTTGGTTGTGGTTGGGGAGGGGGTTGAGGAACTTGTGGTAGAGTGGGTTGAAGAGTTTGGGATGGCATGTATTGATGTGAAGGATATGTGGGTAAAGTTTGAGAGGGTTGTTGAGGAACTTGTGGATGAGTGTATTGGGGGATTTGGGATGGGGTATATTGAGGTTGGAGAGGGGGTTGAGGGGCTTGAGATGATGTGTATTGATGTTGAGGGTATGAGGGTAAGGTTTGAGGGTTAGGTTGAGAGGGTTGTTGTGGCCATTGATATGATTGGGGTGGTTGTTGGGGAATGGCTTGGTATTGGGCATAAGGAGGTTGGATGGGAGGATTGGAGGGAGATTGTTGGGGTGGTATAAAGGATTGATTTTGGGATTGGGGTGAGGGTATGTGTTGTTGAGTAAGAGAGGGGACTTGAGTAGGAATAGAGGGATTAGATGGTATTTGGATTTGAGGTGGTGGTTGGACATTGGGAGTATTAGATTGAGGTGGAGGATTGGTGCTAGTAGAAGGTTCTGAGGCTAAAGTTAAAAGAGGGTTGGTTGGAGGTGGAATATTAGGCACAAAAATGCTAGGGTCATGAATTGACATACCATATACCATAGTATATGGTGGGGTAGTGGTGACATTGGATTGAGGAGGGAGTGTGGAAGAGGATGGTTGGGAGGGTCCAACATTGGTAGCTACAAAGGTTGAGGTAGAGGGAGGGGTAATAGAATGGGTAATTACATTAATTTGGGGTTGAGACATTAGTTGTTGGAGTGGAGGTGGTACAGAAGTAGGAGGTTGGGTAAGGTTTTGGGAAGTGGGATAATCGATAAGGGGTTGGGATAAAAGGTCAGGAATAGTAGTGGTAGTGGATGGGGGTTGGGGAATGGTGATCAAAGGTAAGGTAGAGGTTGAGGGGTCAAAAGGTGAGGGGACTTATTGGTGTCGAGTTGGGCTAGCCTCACTAGAGGTGTCCATAGAAATGGTCTCGATATTAGCCATGGTAGTAATAATGGGGTAAAGGTCATAATTATGATGTGTGTTGGAGGGAAATGGATTATGTCATAGAAAAGAGGTAGATTGAGTGAATAAATCTCCACTCAAAGGTGGTAAGCTAGGTGTAGTGGAAGATGGTTGGGTAGGGTCCATGGTAGATTGGTTTTGAGCTTAGGCTTGGCTTCACATCAAAACCATAGAACACACAAAATAGCCAAAGGTTAGTCACACAAAAAGGTTATGTTAATACATCGCAACCCTAAGAGGTAATACTAATCACGTAAAATTATTTGTATATATATAGATAAGTACAAAATAAGCAATCAATAACACAAACCACACCAAAAAATATATATATATATATATATATAATCACACAAATATAGATATAAATAGGGTTTTTGAGTGTGTTTTATGTAAAACCTACCCTAGACTACAAAAGGTGGTGGCGAAGTGGTATCTACCAAAGGTGTTTTGGCACCCTACCACTCTATCGAATGGTAAAATACCAATGGCTAAAATGGTTTCCTAGGATGGAGGGTAGGTGTGGGGTAGCCTAAGGGAACAAAAAGAATACCTCTACGAGAGAGGTCACATTGTCTAAGTCCTGCTACTTGCCTAATACCTGAGGTAAGGCCCCATAGGATTTTGCTTCACCCTCGAGTGGGCTTGGAAAAAATTGACAGTTGTGTTCCACCAATTATTAAGCCCCACAGCTAAAGGGCGTCTAACCTAATGATCACCCCGAGCTAGTCCCAAGGGTAACCAACCTTTTGATGATGAAATCCAGAAGACTATCGTACTAACTATGGTGATTCTAAGGGCTCTCAATGGTTGGTGGTGAAATCCAACATCGCCAAGGAGGTTAGTGATGAAATATATATATATATATATATATATATATATATATATATATATATATATATATGAATGTGGAGTGTGGAAAAATAGAGTGCAAGTGTGTGAGAAATCTACTCTAAACAAACAACAGGCAAAATTTCTATGCTACAACTAGAACTATTTCTTATTCTAACAACTAGATGACTGAAAAATGTAGTTTTATATAAAAATTAAACTTATGCAGGGGAGACACCTTTAGGGAAGCGGTAGGTCAATATTATCTCTATGGAGGCAATAAAATAGAAAGTTCAAAACTAGGCAAACAAACAATGCAAAATCAAACAACAGGTGAGACCGCCTCTAAGGAGGAGGTAAGGTAGCATTACCTCTGGGGACATGGTAGAGCAGGTAGAATATAGAAGTCAAGATAGAAAGCAGAGACACAGTGATAAAGTGCAGTACCACCTTTAGCCAGACAGTCTTGGGCAAAAACCAAAATATTTTTTTGGGCTTAAGTCTTTTTATTAATTAATAAGTAAAAATAAAAGACATTTAAACTACTCACTACTATTAAAAAACCTACTTGCAATAGAAAGTTAAGTCTAGGCTAAAAAGAAAGAAATATTAACTAAAAGCTAAACTTATTTAAAACTACAAAGTAAATAAAAGTATTGAAAAATAAAGATGTAACTAAAATTCACTGTTCTAGCTAAAAAAAATTAAGCTCAAAGGGGTTGTTATGTGAGTGTGTGTAAAGAGGAATCCCAAAGAGGGAAATTGTGCTAAAAAAAAATCCCAAGGAGGCTTGTATGTGTGTGGCATAAGGAGCCAAATGGGGCTAACTATACTAAGCAAGTGTGTAAAACCAAGTGTAGGGGGGCAAAATGTGGTAAAAAAAGAGGAAGCCTAAGGAGGCAAAATGTGGTAAAAAAAAGAGGAAGCCTAAGGAGGATTGTGAGTGTATGTGATAAAGTAGAGCCCAAGGAGAGTAAAAAATAAGCTAAATAAAAAGCCCAAGGGGGCTAACTATGCTAACAAGTGTGTAGACAAAGCCTAAGGAGGCTTGTGAAATGCGTGTGATGAGAAGCCTAAGGAGGCTAAATAAGATAAAGAGGAAACCTAAGGGGGATTGCAAAGTATAAAAACAAATAAACTATTCTAATAAAAGCCTAAAGAAACTTGGGAATGTGTGAGAGCCCTAAATTATGCTATCAAAATGAGCTGGGGGGATCATAGAAGGTAAAATTACCTAAAATCCTATGTGAGAATTTACAGGTCTATGTTTCCTGAGGAGAAACCATCTCTGCACAGGTGGTATAGTTGTGACCATCTCCAACCAAGTAGTAAATGTGAAACCATATATGCCTAGGCAGTAAGGATGAGATTATATCTGTTTAGGAAGTAAGGGTGAGACCATCTCTGCTCAAGTGGTCTCGACTGCAAAACAAAAAAAAAATGATAGTAGTTATAAAAA
Organism: Wollemia nobilis; assembly: GCA_028583015.1. Taxonomy (NCBI): domain Eukaryota; kingdom Viridiplantae; phylum Streptophyta; class Pinopsida; order Araucariales; family Araucariaceae; genus Wollemia; species Wollemia nobilis. Next base: position 7,758,176 of record JAQPPZ010000028.1, read on the forward strand.
ATGTGAGATTGTGATCGAGAAACAACAATGATAGCATAAAATAAAGACTACAACTTATTCCTATTATTGATATAAAATAAAGTAAATTAAAATAAAGTGCAAGTTAAGGGAATGGTCCCATCAAGCGTACTATTTTGTAGGGAGGAGAAACCACCATTTACAAATGAAATACAAGGACAAAGAGAATTATATATGCAATAACTTTTTATTACAAATATGGAGCCTTTTACAACATAAAATATAACTCTTTATCCTTTTACAATTTACAAAGAAGCCTCCAAAGGATTTTACAAATAAAATGGTGTTATGTTTCTCTCCCACAATAGCTATGATCGAGATATATCATGCAAACGTGTAGATATGTGTGAAGGCTTGCAAAGATTGGTTCCAAGAATTGGTACACCTGCACACAATCAACAAAGAGAGAAGTTAATAGATAAGTGTCCCACCTAAGTTGGGCCTTTGTTCAAATGATGTATAGACCATAGTAAAATAAACCAAAAATACTACTGAATGAAACAGAATATAGGAAACCTAAGAATATACCTATATGAGTGAAATTTATCACCAAGGATATTGCTAAAACTACTATTTTCTATAAGAGGTGAGACTGTCTCTATGGAGGCAGTAAGGCAAGACCATATGAAGTAATCTCAAGACCCTCTAAGCTAGTATCAAGACCATATCTAGGGAGGCAGTCTCGAAGCAACTATTGTAAACTAAAAATTGTAGGCTCGACAATCCAAAACAATGTTAATGGATGTGAGGGGTATTATGAGAGTGTTAGAGGCTACAAACGATGGGAATTGGACTAAGGCAAGTGTGAGTAGCAAATTTGATAGCATAACTTTAGCACAAAAGGGCTCCCCTCCCTTGGCCATGGCCAAGGGTATTTATAGAGTTTTTGGGGCTAGGTGATTGGGATGCCACATAGGCTCCACTTGGTCTCCACATGTGCAAGGTAGGTGGGGAAGGGTCTAGAGAATGATGAGGTGGAAGGATATGGGTAGGGTCATTAAATTGCTTTGGGAGAGGGGAATTCTAGGGGAGAGGAAACTAGTTTTTAATTAGTTTCCCAGGGTACATTGGGGAATGTGGGAATATTTTAAAAATGCCAAAAATTATGAGGTGTAAGGGTAGGGAGTTGGCATATTAAATGGCTTTGCGGGAGGTATCCTAGGGGATGGGGAACTAATATAAAGTTATTTTCCCAAGGCTAGGGAGAATGTGAAAATGTTTAAAAATTGCCTATAGTAATGAAGCGACTGTCCTTTGGCCAAGTGGGTTTAATGCACTTGTTGACTTGGCATTATTTTAAATTTTAAATTTCTATTTATGGCATGGAGGGAAAGTGCATGGAGGGTGGCATATTAATTAGAGGATTTTTAAATATTTGGGGGCGGGGCATATTTTCTAGGCATATAGAGAATTTCTAATAAATGTCATGTCTTGAATCTTGAAAATCTTAATTAATTAGCAAGAAAGGGGTTTTAATGGCTTATTTAATTAGTGTTAATTGCCTTTACTATTATTTCATTAATTTTACCATTTTCTATGTGGAAGGGGTCATAAATAGAGCTTATGATGGTGATGTAGATTTTGTTCAATTAGCATAATTAAAGTTTAATTAATTATAATGGTGTAGAGAAATGGGTAAGGACTTATTAATTCATTTTATTTATATTTTTGTGATTTTTGTTATTTTTTGTAAGTGTAGGGATTATTTCAAATTTTGATTAATTATTATTTATGGTGTATTTCTAAGGTATTAGTGGGAGATGTTAGGGTATTTAAGCTATTTATAATTTTGTAAGGCCTATTTTTGGTATATATATATTTTTATTATTCTATCAAAATTGCTAATTATAGATGTCTACAGTTAGAAGTGGATATGAAGTTGTTCTATATGGGTTTTACTATGGAATATTTTTTGGCATGATTTTTTAATAGAATTAAAAGCTAAACTTTGTTATGGAGGATTGATTCAAGATCTATGAAGTTGGTGCTAGATCCACAAGATGCTAAATGGCAAGAAGAGAATTTTCATCCCTTTGATCCAATATTTTAAAAATATTTTGTCAAGAAATAAGCAAAACACATTTAAGGAATATTGAAGAATCTTTCAAAATATCGGGTGATTATACAACTATGTACACACCATTACCAAGGAAACCTTACTTAATGATCATGTAAAGTCAAATTTTCAAACTAGACAAAGGATAACTTGGAAAAAATGTAAGATCTCTAAGATTAAATGGTCTAACCCATTTATTGGGTATGTACAATTATGGTCAAAAGAGTTATTTGAGTGGGAATATAAGAGGTGGACAATCATGGAAGTGATGATATTAGAGCATGCCAAAAAGGGTACTTTATTGTGGCATTTTCCAAATTACTAGATAAAGACATAATATTTTGGGGAGGTTTGTAGTTATACCAAAATTCATGTTAATTTATGAAGCATATGTGTCTTGGATTCTTCTGAATTCCATAAATTCCTTCATGTAGATTTGAAAATATAAACTATGATAATTGTAGATAGAATATGTCATGCAATTCATTAGGTATTTCATAGGAGAATATACTAAAGTGAACAAGATGATAAGGCTAAGAATCATAACAAATTATGATAGAATTTGCATTAAAAATGTCCTAAAGAGGCCCCTCCTACTATTCACCTTTCTAGATATAGAGGCTTTTACAAGGTCCTAGTGAATTGATTACAAATATTTTTTCCTTATATGCAAGCATTGCCACAAACATTGTCACTTACAGAATACCCAAAATGGCTAAAATAGGTACATAAATAAAGAAGGTTAACCTAGACATCAATATGAAGAAGAATTTTAGAATCCTAGAAGAAAATAAACAACTAAAAGCCTAGGAGAGGCTAAATCAATGTTGAGATAATGTTAATTTTCACTTGAGGCCATGAAAGAACTTTGTATTGTGATTATTGTATTTGCCCTATGGTTCAATGTGCCCCTTATAAAGTAACATTTTGCATTTATGTATTATTATCCAAGGGTTGTTCTTAATGTTTGATGTTGAAATATTTGAGTTAGCACCACTTAACCAAACAATACCTCATTAGTTGGAGATCATCCTTCATTCCTCAATGAAAGATTATTGGTGTTCAAAGACACTTTTTCCATGTTCATGTTCTTCATTCATTATGAGTGCCATGGTTTATTTTCATTGCTATGTAATGTGATTGATTCAATTCATTCCTAAATATATCACATAATCCAACAATGATATCAGAAGAGGTTTGAATTTCCATTACTCAATTTAGAAACTAAATTCTTGATTTTTGACCATAATTTCATAGGAATTGTGTTTTCCAAAGATGTAACTATAAAGCAACGTTTTATCCAATATCATATTTTTTAGGATTTTATAGAAATCATAGTTTTGTTGGCTTTTTAAGCCTATCTACCACAAGATATAGCAAAATATTTCACAAGATCAAATATAAAATAGCCACAATATTAAAGGTCAATGTAAAGATAATAAGAGTAGAGTAATATGAGCAAATTAATATGTATATCAAGGCTTATAATAAATAAAATAAAATTCATTTATATGAAGAAATATGAATGTAAATAGCATGAATCATTCATGTACTATGCATGAAGAACAACTTACAATATTAATTTCTCAAAATGTATACAAGATTTATTGCTCCTTTTTCTGTTACAACTATGCTATTCAATTCAATCCCAATTCAACTCATGTTCTTGTTCTATGGAGCATTGTCTCCATAATATAGCAATAGTAATGTGACTCTTTGGATACTTGACTATTGCTCTCCTATGACTCTTGGATTCTCATCTTACCACTTGTATACTTGATGAACACTTGACTTTATGACTATTGGACATATCTACAAGGCTCTTTAACTCCTAATATAGGACTCTTGTACACATCATCACATTACATATTTACACTTTTGATGTAGTATGCAATGGGAGATAGCAATCACAAGATGCAGAATAATATGAAAGAAAGTAAATCTGTGAGATGACTAAAATATGCTATAAATAGAAATGATGGAAATGAATACAATGTAGCTATGGAGGAAATGGACACTCCATGAATAAAGCTACTGGACTACATTGCACCCATCACCAATATATGGTGATCTACACAACACTATGCTACTACCTACGAATATGCTATGAGCTTGTTATAAGCTTGTTACAATGAGGCCCTTTTTATATAGGAAGATAGGTTCCTTGGCCAACACTCTACCTAGTTGTACAAGGGACACCTTGCACATATACAACTTGCACATTGACACTTGTGCATTTATTACATTGCATGAAGTAACTAGATAACTTCCCCCTAAAGTAATCTAATGTCCTAAGTATGTACCTAGGAAGGTACATTTACATGACCCAAATGATGTAATATACTCTATCTCTAACACCCCCCTGTATTACATTATTTGGGTATTGAAGACTTTAGTCTTCAATGTGGATCTTCTTCCATTGGATGATCTTTGGCTTGTTCAGGTTCATCATCTTCATCTTCTATCCAACCACCTTTATTGTTCTCTTTGTGAGTATCTTCATTTGGTTCTGATTGTTGATGACTGAGTAGAGCATGGTGCAATTGTCCTCTCATCTTCTTGATTTTGATTCTTCTATGCTTGCCTTTGTGGTGTACTGGTTCTTCATTTTCTCCAACCTGTTCCTCTGAAAATATGTTAGCATCATTTTGAAACACCACAATATCTTGTGAGATTTCCATTGAGTCTAGGATATATGTATTTCCATGGATTGATCCTGTTGCTTTTATTTCACCTTGATTCATGATGAGACATGTATTGATTCCATCCATATATCCAAAATTGATCATATAGTTGTTTTCTACTAACTTGCTTACTAAAATGAGATTGAATGTTAATCCAGGAACATACAATACTTTTTGTAGCAGAATATTTGGAAATGATTTGCTTGGTGTTACACATCCATATCCATGTATAGGATAAGTTTGGCTATCTGCAATTCTTAGTCTGTAGCCTTTAACAACTTCAAGGTAGTCAAACCATTGTATATTTCCTATCATATGATGACTGGCTCCTGAGTCAATGTACCACATGTTTTCATGCTTTGTAGACTGGTTCCTGTTGGAGCAAATTTTACATTCATTGTATGACATTCCTTTTCCCATTTGAAGAAGTAGAATTCTTTATGGACTCTGAAGAAATGAGATAGGGTTTTCTTTGTAGTCTACCTTATGACTCCCTACTTTAGGACATATGAACCCTAATTGAAGTATATAAGCTTGATTTGATGAAACCTTTATTAATCCTTAGGCTTTGTAGACTTCCTTATGTCTCCCTAGTAATGAGAGTATATATACCTAATGGAATTTTAGGTTTTGTAGAAAGCTTATATCTTCCCAATGGATTTAGAACTTGATAATATTTGGTAGATGCTATTATTATCAAGTTTTGTAGAATGCCTTATGACTCCCTAGTGATTTTGGAATATGATATAGTGCTTTTGTAAAATGTAGTTCAATTTTGGGTTGATTTTGTAAAGTTTTGTAAATATCAAAATCAACTTTTCTAACACCTTATTACTCCTATTGAACTAAGCACTTTTCCAATTTTGAAGAGGTTTTAATGTTGGATTTCTTTTGTCCCTTTTGTGAAATTTTGAGACAAGAATATTATAAATTTCCAACCTTAGAAAAAACCTTAATAACCTCTTTTAATATCCCTTAGGATTTGATTTTAGTGTTTCTAATTTTCAATAACCTAATTTGGTGTTGTAACCCTTATAACTCCCAAATGTAGAAAATTAGAACACAATAATATTTGCAAATATTATTAATTTGATTTTTCCAGTAGAAACCCTTATTACTCCAATATTTAATATTGCAAATATTTAATTAATTTGATATCTTAATTCCCTTTTAATTTTTGCTTTCAATACGTTTGATTTCTCTAAGTTTCAACCTTAGTATATAATCCTTATATCTCCCAAGAATGAAATCAAACTATAATGGGAATTATTCCTTACCTTGCAACGTTGATGTCCACAATTTTTGGCGTAGTATTTGGGCATGAATGATAGTAATGCCAACGTATTTTGCCTTGGATGCTTCAACCAATGGATAGCCTTGGATTTCTCTTGGTTTTGGAGCTTGAAGAATGGTGCCCAAATTCTATGACTTTTTGGCTCCTTTTGACTAGAGCTTTAAATGCTCTTTCACTTTCCTCCACATTGCAATTCGGCCCTGTGTGAAGTGCTTTGAATGGATATGCATGCTTCAAACTCCCTTGGTCATTGAACCCTTTAAATGGAGCAAGAATATTTGCAAATATGACAAGTGGCATGATAGTTACACTTCATAGGTGCTTGAGGAGTAGATGGGAGTTACTAAGCACTTGTCTTGCTCCTGTATGTAATGTATGAGATGTTACAGTCTTCTTGGTGAGCGCTTGACTTCCTCTTCCAAGATGGGTGCTCCTAGAATCTTCCAACTTTGGACAAGTGGTGCTCATATGAATGTAACCTCTTCTTTATTCTTTGTAACTTCCCTTGGTTGAGCGCTTGAAGTAATCCTTTGTTTCTTGGATGTTATGAATGAATATGGCACCTTAGGAGGTTTGTGCCAAGTGGCACTTTACATGTAACTCTTTGTTATAATGCTCCAAGATGAATGATATACCTCCTATTCCCTTTCGTATGCTTATTCTTTTGCTTGCTACATTTCTTGGAGAGCAAGCAACTTCTTTCTTTTGTAGGTGCTTCGATGAGGATGTTGGATGGCGCTAGCTATGATGTCCCTTGATTCTATGGAGCTTCCAATGGCGGTTTTGTAGCTGATCTTGGTGCTCCTATTGGTGGATATTTTTCTCCAAGCTTGAAACCTTGGATTTAGCACCTATTCTTTATACCTTCAACGTGTTGATTTTTTCCTCCTTTCCACATTGGTTTTGATGCCTTATTTTCTCCCTTTTTGAACCTGTTATGTATTTCCTTCTTTGTAGATAATATTGCTCTCAAATATGATGTTGTTCTTTCCTTGTGTTGTCCCTTGAAGGCTTGCAGGTTCGGTTGTCCAGAATGGAGAAGATGTGAGCCTTTTGAGAGGCTCCTTTGCTATGCTCGGAGTGTGCTAGTGTCCAACTATTTTAACCTTGTATAATGTGCCTTTGTGGCACCTCAAACTCTGCCTTATCACCTACATAAAACAACTTAGAATGGTGCAACAATATGTAATAATTTTGGGATATAAAAACACCCCTTTTGCACCTTTTTGCACTCTTGATTTTCTGATTTTATGGCAGATTTTTGGAGATGTTCTTCTGAATATGCAACTCTCCTTTTTTGTTGGTTTTATGAACCCAACTTATAACCACTTTTGTAGATGCAATATAACACTTATAGTGCTTTGAATATGAGACTCACCAAGTCTCGATTTGAGGCAATCCTTGCTGATTTTTTGTGGCTATTTTCTTCTCCAAAACTTGGAGGATTGAGCTGATTTTGGTGGCTTCCTTTGGCCACTAAAATTTGTAGATTTTGGTGCACTAATGGTGTCTTTAGACACTTGATGCTAATATGATTTTGTGCCCTTCTCAAGAACACAAACACTAAGATTTTTTAGAGTAATATAGTAGTGCAAATGAACCCACTAATATTTCACTTTTAATGCACTAAAAATCTCACCTTATCACTCCAATCAACTCTCAAAATAACTTATAAGTGCACTTAATCAATTTACTACAACTAATCAAGAATAATCTGAAATGAATCTTCAAGAATTATTCTACAATTTCACTACAAACAAAGTTGTAGGAACTAGTCTTATTTTTCTTTCCAAAGTAGATATTTGGTAGTTGATAGATAGTTGTAATTTTGTAATCTAATCAACTCCAAAGCTAATGTGCAAATGAACCTTAAAAGGAACTTTTCCCTTTTTGCACTTTTGAAGACTGTAATTCAATTTTCCTCTTTTGCAACTCTAATCCAATATAAGGTGCTTTAACAAATCTGATAAGTAATCCAATTAATGAATCTACTTGCACCAATAGTTGCTTACCTTTTTGAAAGATTTTGTAGAGGATGTAGATCTTGGTGTCTAAGATCACCAAGTTGTTGCTTTGAGTAGGATCTCGCTGCTCAGTTTCTTCTTCACCAAAAAGTGATCTCGAACTTTCTTTTACGAGCCTAGGTTTTGGTGATTTGATCCTTCAAGCAATATTCTCCTTTTGTTGTAGATTTGGAGAAGTCTTTGTCTCTAAAATGGTGCCTTCTTGCTATGAGAGGTAATATTCAAATCTCTCGGATTTGGTAGGCTTCTCCTATCTTCAAGTCTTCTTGTCAAATTTTGACTTCAAGCAGGATCTTCTTCTCAAGATTCTGAATGTCTTGAGGTCTTTTGAATCTTCTTCTAAGATTTGGCACTCCTTGCCAAATTCTTCTTCTTATTTTGGGCTTGTTGTTGGATGGCGATAATTGTCCCAAATATTTCACTATCTTCTGTAGTGAATTTCTCCAATGAGTTCTCCTCAGAACTCCTTTGATGATTTCTTCAGTAAGGCTCTCCAAGCCTTTTACTGGATGCTCATTGAGACCTCTCCAAGGTATTTTGATCTTGCAGCTTCTTCTGGTCTTCCTTGAGACCTTTTCTTCAACCTTCTACTTCTGGAAGTGTTGGTGGTGAGATCTTCTTCTGGATATCTGATTCTGTTGCTTCTAGATTCGAGCAGGACTCTCCTAGTCCTTCTTCTTCTTCCAATATTGGAAGTTCTTCAATGAGATCTTCTCTTGATCTCTTTGTTATAATCACAATGACACTGAGAGGGGGGGTGAATCAGTGTGTTCTTTAAAAACTTCTAAAACAATTAGATTATAAAACCAGCGCAGTTTAAAGCAGATAAAAGAGATACTAAATGCATCAAGAAAGCATCACACATAACACAGCATTTTAACGAGGTTCACCAATGTGGCTACTCCTCAAAAATACTGCTTGGACTACCATACAAATCCACTCAATGCAAAGCTACAACTTTACATAATCCTTTACCAACACCAACTGGAAGGAGCACCAACCCCTTAACTTTATCTGCTTCAACAGAATGGAGCACCAACTCCTATTTTACCAAGCACCCTCATTGGAAAGAGGCACCAACCCCTTAATTTTCTAGCACCAACTGGACAAATTTTTTACCAGCACCAACTGAAAAGAGGCACCAACCCCTTAATTTGCCAGCACCAACTGGACTTCAATATTGAATAAAAAAAATGTTTGACATATACCTTTGTTATTGCAAGACTCTAACTGGTCTACATCACCTTTGCAATCTCTGTGCACTCTGCTCTCTCTTGCACAATCACTTCACACAGTTTGCTGCACTGCTACAGCCAGACTTTGCAATCAACTTTGCCCTTCGCGCTTCTCTGCACGCTCTGCTTTCTCTGTGCACACACTTCGCACACTCTGTGTCGTTTCACATTCTGCTCTCTGCTCAACACAAACTTCACTTTCACAAACACTATGCTCGCATTCGCACTTTATCTTTACACCCCACTTTTCAAACTCGAAGTACCCTTGCTTTTATAGAAGAAGTTTTAGGAACAAACCCTAAAAGAACGTCGGTTGAGAAACCCTAGAATTTGTCAGCTGCCAAACCCTAAAATCCGTCGGCCCAGATTTAACTTTGTTGGCCTCAAACACTTCTTCCACCTTCGTCACTTTCCTGTAGCTTATTGCCGCGAAATAGTAACATGTCGGCCCTTTTAATTTAATTTAATATTTTAATTTAAATTTTAAATAAAATAAAATTTAAACTAAATATTTAAAATTAAATATCTTCATCATCGGGGCATATTTTTCAATGAAACGAAGAGCTAACTTGGGTTTTAAGAAAAACCCATTTCAAATATGTTATCCATGGTTTTAAATAAAACTTTTTATTTTGACTGCCTTGGTTTTCACAAAAAACCTTTAAAATTTAAACTAAATATTTAAAATTAAATATCTTTATCACCGGGGCATCTTTTTCAACGAAACGAAAAGCCAAATTGGGTTTTAAGAAAAACCCATTTCAAATCTGTTATCCATGGTTTTAAATAAAACATTTTATTCTGACTGCCTTGGTTTTCACAAAAAAAAACCTTTCCGCTTCTTGACATCTCAGGTTCGAAGACTTCTTCTTCTCATTCTGAATTATGTTTTCTGTTTCTGTGCATCTATCATTTAAGGACTCATGATCTGACTAACTTTTGAACTTTATCCTCTGCATCTGAGTGACTTCTAAACTGCTTGTCCATTGCATCATTAAATCTAACTAACTGTATTGACAACAATGACAATCCTCCTGCAACACCTTGCTCAACACTGAACTCCTATCCATTGTACTTTGGTTGCACCTTGCTGTTCAATAAACTCTTGTCCATTGCATCAATAAATCAGTCTGACTATGTTGACAACAATGACAATACTATTTGCTGCACTTTGCTCAACAATCTCCCCCTTTGGAATTGTTGGCAACACATGTGCAATTTTCCTGTAAATCTTCTCCCCATTTGACAATAATACCAAAGGGCTGCTGCAGACTCCCCCTGAGTCTATGCACAATATTCTTAGACACAAATTATTACAATTAGCAAATATTCCAAGCATGAAAAAGAAGAAAAAAAAGTACACAAATGCTCCCCCTGAGTCCAAGACCACTTCATTTCACTGATTGACAACATCATGATAAGCATAATAGGCATCAATAAAATCAACAATGTGAATAGCAGCAATAACCAGTGAATGACACCATCACCGTCAACTTCACCAATATAACATGTGTAAGAACATGACTGAACCACTTTCTTCTATGCAACTACCCTCTGTTGCTTTGCAAACTCAAACTTGTCCATTGTTAGTGAAGGCATACAATAATCTTATATAGCCAATTTTTTTTTTTTGCAATGCCAAGCAACATCCGCATACAACTTCACCATGCATCTTGGATATATTCTCAACAAGCTTGAACCTAGTGACAACTGTTTGTCTCTCTCTGCAGTGAGAATCCAGCGGGCTACCTCAATCCACTTTCAACTCTATGCAAGTACCAAACACTGTACCACAGCACAACCAACATCTTTTTTTTTTCAACCAATTAGGGCTTTAGCAACAATGCTTATAGACAAGGTTTAACCAACATCATTCAACTCAAGATTAACCTTGAAGAATTCAACCAATCACTACATGAAAAGGAAACTAGTAGACATCCTTTTCCTTCCAAAGGTATTTGAACAAGACAGCCACCAACATAAATCACCAAGGCAAAGAATAACTTGCTCAAATCAAACTCAATGGAGTAAGCCCAAATCATGTATCAAGAAAAGCATTAACTTGATCAAAACAACCTCTATGAAAGAAACTCAACTATTCATCACTAGGCTGGAAATCATCTGGCTGCTCATTAAAAAAAAACCTCTTCTTCAGTCTTCCCATTCAACATGTTGGTTTCACATCTTTCAACAAAATTGACAAGAGACTCACACTTGTACCAACTCTGCAAATTTACTGCCAAATATGTGCAAACATCAAATACTATACTGCAGCACAACCTGATCTATGTTTTCTCCAGTTACTGCAGGTCACACCTTACTTTCAATAGTGCAAATCAGGTGAAGACATTTTGTCAAACACTTTACAGCCAACCATAGAGCCCCTTACTTAACCTCAAACTTCTTAACCTCAGATTGATATTTTATCAACAGTTAAAATGAAACTGTCAGTGAATTAAATAATATTCACCAAGGCGTAATGAAAGATCTGATAATCTTCACATCAAGCATCGAACAAAAACATGCTGCTATTATCGAAACACAAATACGCAGCTGGGGCAAGCATTATTTCAATAAACAAAAACAATCTAAACTGTTATAATCCATAGCTATAATCAATGGTAGTAAGAACCATCAACAAAACAACAATGACATAAGCAATACTACCAATGGTGAAGATTCTCAATGCAAACACTACCCTTTATGACACTTCCACACACAACTAAATGAACAACCAACACACTTGACAATTATACCACAAAAGCCCAACTGCTGGTCTTTCATCCTCAGATACCCAGACAAATATATAGGAGCATTAAAATAAAGATTTAATATTGCTCCCCCTGAGGATGTGCTTCCTGGAGATGCTTAGTGCAAAGGAGGAGTAGTCTCCTTCAGTCCAAGGAGACATGATTTCCTCTCTTCTTTCTTTCTCCAAACTTTCTTAAACACGGGCTTGTATTTCTCAACTGCCTCCCCGTTTTGTACCTTTGCGTGAACTCAAATATTTCTCTGGTGTGGTTGTCTATTATGCATCCATGATGAATGATTATTTTCATTTCTTCTATGAACCTGATTTATTCCCTGTCTGTGTTGCATTCTTTGCGTCTTATGAAATCTACTGTTTTGCCTTAGATTTGATACAAAAGCGCTTGGACAAAACCTTGCTATGTGCCCATGACCGTTGCATTTAAAACATTGCACATGTTTTATTCCCTGTCTATATTGCATTCTATGTGTATGATGAAATCTATGGTATTGCCTTAGATTGGATACAGAAGTGCTTGAACAAAACCTTGCTATGTGCCCATGGCCATTACATTTAAAACATTGCACAGGGTGTTCACTCAAAAAAGCGAAGTATTTTTATCAGCATAACTCTTTGATCTATTGTTCAGTCCACAATAAATTGCCTTGTGACCAAAGTGGTTGCATTTAGAACAATAGCCATTAAAAGCATTATTATTAAAAGAGTGAGAGTGAGAGAACCTCTTTTGCTGTGGTTGCTTTGCTGTAGATCTTCTTTGATATTTTCTTCCTTTTGAGGATTCAGCTTCAGAATTTTCTTGTTTCAATCCTTCAACCGAGGACTTCTTCTTCTCTGCATATTTGGAGGATGAAGGTTGTTCAACTTCATATCCAAGACCAAACTTAGCTATGGAGCTTCTTTGTTGATTTATCATTGTATCTAGCAACTACGTGCTCTTCTCAAATTTGAGATTTATATTGGCCTCTTTTAGTTGTTTCTTCAATGAAACAATCTCTTCTTCTTGTTGGCAACATACAGTCTCTTTCTCATTGATTTGAGACCTAAGAATATCTTCAATCCTTTTGTACTGTTCTACTTGCAGCTTTAGATCAACAATAACCTTTTTAGATTCCTCTTCACTTGTGCTGCATACATCAACTTTCTTATTCATCTCTTCTGTCTGTATTCTTAGACCGTCTATCTCTTCTTCTAGCTTACTGCAATACTTTGATTTCATGGTTAACTGCATTTCGAGATTTTTAGAAATTTTCTTGTAATCTTCTGTCTGTACTTTCAAACTGGTGATTATATCTTCTGCATCCTCAACCTTTTTAACCAGAGCTAAAATTAGTTTTTGTTCCCAATTTGCTTCTGCATCACTTTATTCTTCATCATATTCTTGTTCTAAATCTGTTTCTTTACAAATTTTGAATGGATCATCTTCAACTTCACTGCTATTAGTACCATGGCACTGAAATTCATTATGACCGAGTTGACTGTAAATAAAACATTTTGTACCTAGAGAACCTGCATCATGATCGAGTTGTCTCTTGGCCTTTTCTCCACTATTTGATTCATCTTCATTTTCTTTCATGACCCTGTGTGTTCTTTTCTTCTTGTGTCTCATGGTTCCACTTTTGCCTTTCTTTGCCATTTGTGTAATAATCCAAGATCAACCTGCATCGATTAAGCCTGAACTGGGAACTTGGCTCTGATACCAATTGTTATAATCACAATGACTCTGAGAGGGGGGTGAATCAGTGTGTTATTTAAAAACTTCTAAAACAATTAGATTATAAAACCAACAACAGTTTAAAGCAGATAAAAGAGATACTAAATGCATCAAGAAAGCATCACACATAACACAACATTTTAACAAGGTTCACCAATGTGGCTACTCCTCAAAAAGACTGCTTGGACTACCATCCAAATATAGTCAATGCAAAGCTACAACTTTACATAATCCTTTACCAGCACCAACTGGAAGGAGCACCAACCCCTTAACTTTATCTGCTTCAACAGAATGGAGCACCAACTCCTATTTTACCAGCACCTACTGGAAAGAGGCACCAACCCCTTAATTTTCCAGCACCAACTGGACAAATTGTTTACCAGCACCAACTGGAAAGAGGCACCAACCCCTTAATTTGCCAGCACCAATCGGACTTCAATATTGAATAAAAAAAATATTTGACATATACCTTTGTTATTACAAGACTCTAACTGGTCTACATCACCTTTGCAATCTCTGTGCACTCTGCTCTCTCTTGCACAATCACTTCACACAGTTTGCTGCACTGCTATAGCCAGACTTTGCAATCAACTTTGCCCTTCGCGCTTCTCTGCACACTCTGCTTTCTCTGCACACACTTCGCACACTTTGTGTCGTTTCACATTTTGCTCTCTGCTCAACACGAACTTCACTTTCACAAACACTATGCTCGCATTCGCACTTTATCTTTACACCCCACTTTTCAAACTCGAAGTACCCTTGCTTTTATAGAAGAAGTTTTAGGAACAAACCCTAAAAGAACGTCGATTGAGAAACCCTAGAATTTGTCAGCTGCCAAACCCTAAAATCCATCGGCCCAGATTTAACTTTGTCGGCCTCAAACACTTCTTCCACCTTCGTCACTTTCCTGTAGCTTATTGCCGCAAAATAGTAACATGTCGGCCCTTTTAATTTAATTTAATATTTTAATTTAAATTTTAAATAAAATAAAATTTAAACTAAATATTTAAAATTAAATATCTTCATCACCGGGGCATCTTTTTCAATGAAACGAAAATCCAACTTGGGTTTTAAGAAAAACCCATTTCAAATCTGTTATCCATGGTTTTAAATAAAACTTTTTATTTTGACTGCCTTGGTTTTCACAAAAAACCTTTAAAATTTAAACTAAATATTTAAAATTAAATATCTTTATCACCGGGGCAACTTTTTCAACGAAACGAAGAGCCAACTTGGGTTTTAAGAAAAACCCATTTCAAATCTGTTATCCATGGTTCTAAATAAAACATTTTATTCTAACTGCCTTGGTTTTCACAAAAAAAAACCTTTCCGCTTCTTAACATCTTAGGTTCTGAAGACTTCTTCTTCTCATTCTGAATTATGTTTTCTGTTTATGTGCATCTATAATTTAAGGACATGATCTGAATAACTTCTAAACTTTATCCTCTGCATCTGAGTGACTTCTAAACTGCCTATCCATTGCATCATTAAATCTAACTAACTGTATTGACAACAATGAAAATCCTCCTGCAACACCTTGCTCAACACTGAACTCCTATCCATTGTACTTTGGCTGCACCTTGCTGTTCAATAAACTCTTTTCCATTGCATCAATAAATCTGTCTGACTATGTTGACAACAATGACAATACTATTTGCTGCACTTTGCTCAACACTCTTTACCTTCATTTTTGCTTAAGGTGCTGGATTGATTCTGAATAAGATACTCTTCCTAATTTTCTTATAGTAAGTTTCCCAACTCATTAAATCTTCTTTCTTTGCAACAAATTATTAGTACTAAAATTTGAATATGCTTCTGAATCAAATACTCTCTTCTAGATTCTTCTTTAGGATCAAGGCTTATGTGGAATTTTCTTCATTATCAAGGCTTTTGTGGCATTTTCTTTAGTATAAAGGCTTTTGTGGTCTTTTCTTCAGGGTCAAGGATTTTGTGGCCTTTTCTTCTGGAACAAGGGTTTTGTGGCATTTTATTCTTCTGTGAAGTTCTCAATATAGCAATGGAGATCTTTAGTTTCCTAACTTCACTATGAATCTTATCCAAAAGTCTTTCTTCTATAATATTATTTTCTTGTACAAGGAACTAATATCTACACTATGAAGGCACACCAACCTTCAGGAAATAAAGTTGAAATCTCATAGATTTTTGTTATAGGAGGCATCCCAATAATTTAAGAATTAATTTTCTACAACAAAAAAACTTTGAAAAATAATTAACAAATTCTAAATATCTTGAATGATATTCACTAGTTGATTTGTCAATCTAGTGGATTGAATGCTGAGTCCTAGTTTTCACAAGTTTTTCCTACAACTCTATGGAAATACTAGCCAAATATAATATTAGTATTTCTAGAACTTATATTTATTTCAGTCCTCACTTGAGGCTCTCCCTAATTCTACCACCTAGACTCTTCTGAGAATTTTTTGACAGTGGCTAGTTTAAAGGTGCATCAAGTTTGACAAAAAATTAGGCTTAATGATAATGGAGGTTTTCCTATTGATATGTAACAACCCAGGTCTACTCACCTGATTGTAAAAACACAAATTCAAAATTTTTCTAAATACAAACATAAATGTCACACATTTATGCAGATATACCCAAATTTGTATTAGTACTTTGGCATAGAGGATCACACTTCAAGATCTTTTACCACTGCAGACGGTATCTTAAGTGCTTGGGATTGATCAACTTCCTGCGATAGGTTACCATTTAAATGATTCTTACTCCTTCCTCAAGTTTTTTTTCTTAATCGTGGCATGGGGTTGCCCTTCTAGGGCCCATAACACCTAGAAGGATGGATGCACTAATTCCTCATCTCAAAGCATGGTGAACTTGGATTCACAATTACAATCTTGTACTTATTGATCCACTGACCTGTTAATTAATGCCTTGAGCTAGCGTAGCTATGCTAGTGCCTAATTATTGAACTTCATATTAAGGTTTAATTAGGATCCACCAACACTATGGAATTCTAGACCAAATGCATTAGGCTTAACTCCGATTGACGATAATACTGCCCATACCATCTATCGCTAGACTTTCCAACCTCACATCTACTACTTAGATCGAGTCTTGTTGTCTATTCCATAATTGGAGTAGGATCGTGAGCATCCTCACATACTAATCATATGGTAACCTGATATGATGTCCCATACTGTCATTATTTACTCTCAATAACGTAGGACCATTGTCCCTTCTTGGCTTGCTGGAGAACAATTACCTTCGAATCTCAATAGTTGCCACTGTGAAATATCAGAGTTGGGAGAGTGTCATCCTTCTCAATGAGAACTACTCAAATCAATCCTATGATTTGAAAATAATTTAATTATCTTCACCCTTCTCGATGTTTATACCATTTTTCATATGACAATGGTTTTTTTTGCTATCATTAGTACTCTTTTTAGGTTTTCATTTTCGTAGAATGGTTAACATAGACATAAGCATTTGATTTTGTATGAAGATGATTACTTTATTTGCATGTCATAAAGAAGCAATAGTGAAAGTTAATCTATAATTTCTAATACATTTTCATATTTATTAATTCAATCAAACTATACAATATTTAAATTTATATTCTTTGGACTTCACCAACATTATTCCTATTTTTGAATTAATAAAAATCATAGACAATTCTTCTAAAAAGTACTTTGAATATATATCTAAACTCCAAGAAAAACATAGAAATTGCCATGTAACAAAATTCGGCATCATAGACTTACTATAGCATATATGTTTTTAAAAGAGAATGAAGACTTAAGCAAAAATAAATTTTAGCTTATGAATAAGCTATATAATAAATTTAACCTACCTAAATTTCATTTACACCTATTTTATACTATATAAGTTAAATTCAAATCTCTTTTCAATTTGTAATTTATTTAAATGATACTATGGCTAAGAAAAATACGAACTTTACCCATTTATTTTGAATATAAATAAAAACTACTATATGATGTTTGCAAGGTATTAATTAAGTCATAGAGCTCTCAACCATAATTATTTATTTCTTTTATATTTAGGATTTGAAAGTAGGTCTAGTATTTACTAAGTTTACCTTTTTCTATGTCCCAACATGACTATCCAATCAACTTTCTCTTTAGACATTTGGTGCTAGAGTCATATAAACCAAACTCGGAGGCAAAGTATAAATTGCTAATATTGTATTCACTCGAAAAAGGCTTTCTAACTAATTGAACACTCTAAAATATTTTTCTAACTACGAGGTTTGATTTAAAAAGAGCTAATACACAATGCTGGAGGCTTTTACAATAATGATGCCTATCTTAATACTTAAAAAGAACTCTTTTTATACTTGTACTAATAATTCTACGACAATAAATTTACTCCATCCTTTGCACAATTCCAAGATAAGTTTGCCAATATATGACATAGTTGGTAAGGTTTTTAATTAATTTTTATTTTCAGAAATCTAAACTACTGTTCAAAACCTATAATACCCAACTACCCTAATTTACATTTATTAATGAATATTATACAGAGATGAAGGTTTTCAAGACATCGAACGGATTCCACAAACATGAGGTTGCAAACTCATACACCATAATATCATGGATCAATTCTTTAAAAATTCTAAACACATTTTAGTTTTTCAACATAACAAAATAGAAAATAAATTTTTCCCATTTATCAATCCATGCGTTCCTTCTTGTACAAGCTTGTATTTAATCAATATTATAATGTAAGAAAAATATAAAAGAAAGATAAGGTTTGAATAGTGAAGACTATGCTTGAAAATTCTACCAGATATTCATTTCCTTGTACATTGACAAAGCTCGCTATCAAATGGTTTGAGTCTAAAGTTAAATTTTTTGATTAAATAGTATAATATAAACTCTGCTCTACTTATCACCAGCTCAGATATCTAATCTAATTTTATTTTTTTGAGATATCTCATCTCAGACGACATTCTAATAGGGTTTAAATAATCTTCTCCAGATTATTGAAGCACAACTAAAAATTTACTCTTAGTTACCTTTAAAAATTACCATAATTTAAAATAAAATATACAATAGGACCAAACTTCAAGTCTATTATTCCTACGGTAGTCGCACAAAGTTTCATACATGTAAATGGAAACTAAAAATAGTTTGAATAAACAAGGTTTTTAGCTACTAAATTTTTCTCTTTGATATCAAAATTAAACTTCGTCATAAGGCCCAAGCTTTGGTAATACAAGCAATAAGCTTTATACAAAGCACTTTTTTTAATTTTTATCTTGAGACTCCTCTGCAGCTTCAAATATCGTCCGCTCACGTTAGAGACTCCTCTTCTTTCTAGTTGTGGTCACACCCACCCACAGGGAAAATAGTGAAGAAATGCTTGTAGGGTCAACATGGCTCGATGCATTCTAAATGCAAACAAAATATATATATATACAATGCATTCTAAATGCAAAAAAAAAAAAAAAAAAAAAAAAAAAAAAATATATATATATATATATATATATATATATATATATATTTACACACACTAGATGCATCTCCTATGCTCATGTAGATATACATATTTTTTTTAAAAATACATCAATCACAATAGCATTCCCATAAGTTCTCAACAAGTTTACATTTTAGTTGAACAATTATCACCATGTTTTGTTTAATGCATTTGGCTTAATCAGACTTTAAATTGAAACAACAATTGTGAAATTCTTCACTCTGTTTTCTATAATATATTTTTTAACCAGACCTCAAAATGAAAAAATTAACCATGAAATTCTTCAAGCAAAATATCAAACATTGTAGGAACAAAAGCAAGCTACACACATCTAACCTGTTTAATACGTAAATCAAATAGACACTTATGGTCGGCTACACCATACGTTCAATCCTGGTGAGGAGAAAAACTTCTGAATGCCCTTCCTTTTCATTAGGTTCTCTTTAAAAAGAATTTTAAAACTCGTTTTACCAAGACACATAGTTTCTCATGAAACATTTGTAGAATTGCCTCATGTCATAGCTTCAAATGCAGTAAGAAATTATGGTTGAATTTTATTAATGCTTATGATATGTTTTTCTTAATATCAATAATTATTTAGATTAGTATTATTGTTACTATTTATTATTATTATATATACATATATATATATTATATTTATATTTAATATTATTATTTGTATATATATTTTATCATTATTGTATTATTCTAATTTTATTATATATATATATATTTTCTTTTTTAAAATTTCTCTTAAAAAAACAAAGGCAAGCATTGTATTTGACACATTCAGTCAGTTTTAAACATATAATGCAGTCGAGCACCAATAAGAAGTCATGCATATACAATTAGAATGATCCTATATGCTTATATAAGTATATTTCACTGGGCTTCCATGTACCCACAAGCCATGGTGCTTTCAAACATGACATCATATCCCACCTTACCTGATGCTTCAATCACTTGTCTCTGCCAGGGGTGGTGGTCTTCTTGTCAACTTTATTGCTAAACCTATACTTGCACTCACAGAAGCTTATCATAGTATCATATTATTTCATTAAAAGATAATCAAGTAATGGGGTTGTTACACGATCTACTATGGCTAGATCTATCGTGGCTAGATCTACCATGGCTTTGATACCACTGTTAGCTTTTGATATAGTATGCAATAAGAGATAGCAATCACAAGATGCAGAATAATATGAAAAAAAGCAAATCTACGAGATGACTAAAATATGCTATAAATAGAAATGATGGAATTGAATACAATGTAGCTATGGAGGAAATGGACACTCAATGAACAAATCTATTGGACTACATTGCACACATCACCAATATATGGTGATCTACACAACACTATGCTATATGCTTTGAGCTTGTTATAAGTTTGTTACAATGAGGCCCTTTTTATATAGGAAGATAGGTTCCTTGGACAACACTCTACCTAGTTGTACAAGGGACACCTTACACATATACAACTTGCACATTGACACTTGTGCATTTATTACATTACATGAAGTAACTAGATAACTTCCCCCTAAAGTAATCTAATGTACTAAGTATGTACCTAGGAAGGTACATTTACATGACCCAAATGATGTAATATACTCTATATCTAACAATTACATATTTACACTCTTACATATAAGACACTTGTGCACATTCTCTCTTACATAACACTTGTGTATTTCCTACATATTCACACTTACATAAAAGTGGAAATAAATCACACCCTAAACTATAGACTCAACTTTAATCTACTATTTACAAATATACCATGAAGGTACCATGGGGGTACATTAGCATGTACCAAATAATATAATATATCTCAACACCATTTGTATTACATTATTTGGCTATTGAAGACTTTAGTATTCAATTTTGTTCTTCATTTTGGTCTTCAATATTCAAGTGACCTTGCATTGTTTGCAACCCTCTGATTGAGATTCATCTTCAGCTTCTTTGAGTTCAACTTCATATTTTTCTTCATCTTCATTATTCTTTGGTTTTTTAGTGTTTGTATCTTCTTGATATAGATCACAAAATTTTTGAACTTATTTTCCTTTTACCTCTAGACCATGTGCTTCATTTGATCTAGTTTTCTTACAATCTTGATATTGTCTTGTCTCTTCTGAACATTCACTTAGAGCATCATAATAATTTCCTAAATTAGATGAACTTGGAATGTCAATATTACAAGAAGAATGAAACACTATTTTTAGATATGATTTACCTATTTCTCTTGTATCAATTTCTACTTTCCTTTTTAGAGTTTCAATCAACTCTTTTTATTTCAAATTTTCATCTTTATAAAGCTCAAGTGAAAGCAATGCCATATACATTATGCTACCTATATCCAAAGGTATCATAATATCATATTTTGTATTATCAATTGCTTCAATTTTTTGTGAGTGTAATTAATATTCAAATGTCTCAAAAATTTTGTCCATGGCTTCTCTATAGATGAATTGTAATGCCATATCCAACTTACCTTTAGATTATTCAATCAGGTTCTTAATGCAAAATTTTAGATTACTCGATCACTAGACAAATAATTTTGTTGAAGCTTGGGCTCTCTGGCGTAGTTTGAACCTAATCAAAGACTCTCGTATCCATCTTCACATCGAGGGGGATTCTCTCAAAATCATCTGTTACATCAAAACTAATAAAAATCCCCCTTGGAACATTAGCTTGCTGGTTCGGGAAAGCAAAGTTATCATTGGTCAGCAATGCCAGGTGGCAGTTTTCCACGTATTTCGTGAAGCAAACAAACTCGCTGACCAGCTTGCCAACATGGGTCTTATTCAATCTTCGTTGACGGTGTGACATAATTCTAACCTGCTGGGTGTCTCCCATGTAACAGATGCTGATAGGAAAGGCAGGTTCGTGTCACCCCCTCCTTGCTAACCAATGTGTTTCTTTTCTAGGTTTGCAACTGTTCCTAGGAGTATCTTCTCTAGCAAGCTCCTACTTCACCATTAGCTCATGATTGGCATCCTTGCTGGCAGTGCCAGTCATCAATTTCCCATGTGGATGATTGGTATCCTCAATTATGCTCCCAAATATGATTTTCAATGCCCCAATACCACCCTCGGTGCCCCTGTCCAATCCGCTTCCCTGCCCATCCTCACCAAATACAAGCGGCTCTGGATATCCCCGTTTCCCCATACTAACTCAGGACCAAGAACTGTCACCAATACCCACCCTACCTGGCCTTTGTCCATATATCCCCTCCTCGATCAGATTGACATGCTTAATCATCCCTTGCTGGCCTTTTTAAATAGTCCCCTTGTCCTTCCTTTTATCATTCATCACCCTTTGCCCTGCTCGCTATCTCTTCCATTGTCCTTTACTCCTGGCACTATGGCATACATCGAACCTAGCTCCCTCTAGCTCAAACCTCTGGCAAAAACCTTTATTGACACATTTAATCTGAAGCCCTTCCTGAGTAAATTCTAGGGCCCCGAAGCTAATATTTTTGCTGACTTTGTCTAAACCTGGAAGAATGGCTTTGTCATAATATGTAGTGTTCGTTTTAAGGTTACCCCTAAGTTTATGGATGAGGTGTTTGGCCTTCCCCTATCTGGTCGTCGCATCTAACATGATAAGCATAGTTGGGAGCCTGAGCTATAGGGGTTCCCCAACTACCAAGAGTTCAAATGGATAGGTGTTTCTATTGAACACACCTCCCTTCCCTCCCCTTGGTCCACTATCGCTATTACCCTGATCCAGTATTTTGCCTCTGATGATCCTGCTAAGCCGATGTCTAGCTTCCATCTGGCTCTTGTCGACCACTTTCATGGTTACAAGCCCATGAACATTCCTGCTTTCCTCCATCGCTCTGTTTGCTTATTGGTCTTCACCGCTCGCAAGAAACACTCCCCTCCCACCCACCAGGGCCTTTTCACTATTCTCTTCTGCCATGTTGCCGTCAATCCTCCACTGGCAGCCACTCCCCTCCAATCTAGCACTCCCATTCCCCCCTCGCATTTTTGCCAACTCACTAATTTTCCATCGAGCCCTTGGTCAGTGAGATGGATCCCGAGTATCAAACCCCTAAATCCAAGAAGACCCCCCCAAGTAGTATACCCCATCTAAGGCCACCCCATCCTCCAAGAAGGTGGCATTGAGAAAGAACATAACCATAATTGAGGATGTTCCTATGATCCGCAGATCATCAAGGACCAAGAATATCAAAATAGAGTCAAGCCAGAACTCCCCTATTAATGTCCCTGATGACAACAGCGGGGACTCGAACCCCACCCCTGGAACATCAAAGTGCATGACAAGAATGTTTATTAAATTTTTCATTTCTACGTTTGAAAGTACCACCAAGGCTATGAAGCACTTCTTAGAGGAGCTCACTGTGGACACGAAGGAGAACCCCACGGAGGTCGACCCTTAGGGATTCCATTTCAGTTTCCCTGGCTTGTTTTTGTTATGTTGGTCCTTTTTGATTACTTCAAGTTTTTGTTTTTTGGAAATCCCTTAGGGCTCTGTCACCATTTCTGGGTAGGGTTTTATGCTAGAAAGGAATGCCCCTGCATGGGCTATTCGACCATAGATGTTAAGGTATTAATCCCCTACATGGGACTGTTGTCATGCTTATCCCCTGAGAGGGATTCTACTAGGCCTTTGGCTTCTATTTACCATTACAAGGTTTTTGCAATATCAATATCCACCACCCTGGCAAGGGTTTTTGTATATCTGGGACTGGGACCCAGTTAAAACCCTAATAATCAAACTACTACTCACCAATTTTTTTTTTTTTTAGAACTTCTACTCTTTCCTTTTTGATTATAAACTTCATATTTCTTTCCATAATGGTCAAAGTTTATAACTTTGTCTTTTGAAGTAGAAAGCCTTATATCTCCCTAATTAAAAAATAAAAGACCAGATATAAAATTTTGCAAATTTCAAAATTTTTTAATCCTTTGGTGTAGAAATTTTTTATCTCCAAAGTATTTAATTTAAAAAATTTCAAATTCTTCAAAATAAAACTTCTTTTATTTCAAAATATATATTTTTAAAACTTCATTTATATCTAATTAAAAAAATCTTCAAATTAAAAAACTTTAAACTTAATAAAATCCTTGTAACTCCAACTAACCAAATTGTTTTAAAAAATATTAATTATTCTAATCTTATCATTACAATATAATAATTATGTTTTGAAAAACATCAATTATCCAATTCCAATCCTTGTTATTCCTTATTTTTTTTCAAAAACATCAAACATTATTTATTTCCCTCTAATAATCAAACATTGGAAATATTACCTTTCACTGCATGATTCTTACTGCATGCATCCCAAACATTTCTCTTCAAAATTGATGTTGGAAATGCTTTATGTTTTCTATAGACGCAAAAAATTAACCCATCAAAATGAGTCATTTTTCCATAGAATCCCTAATAAGTCCCTCAAAGTTTCTAAGTGCAAGTTTGGGATTCTTTACCTTCCTTTTTCTTGATTTTTTTATACCCTTACCAAATTTGTGGTCACCCCAAGATGAGGCACAAATTTGAAAAATTTGGGTCTTTCTTTTGAAAAACCCATGTTTTGGCTGACCTTTGTGATGTTTGTTCTTGAACAAAGTTGTTTTTTGGTTTCTTGCCTTTACCCCCTCCAAACCCCTACAAATAGGAGGATTGGACTCCCACGTACTCAAGATGGATCTTATGTTTCGTGATGCTCTTAAGATTTAAATGATCTTGGAATGCTTTTTATGTGCTTTGCATTATTGTATTCTTCTTGTGATTAGTTGCTATGGATGAGCAAGTGGAGAAGCCTCAAAAATAAGTTATGCCCATCATTTATCTTCTAGATAAGGAGGAGAGGTCTTCCATCTTGGTTGTTGCCTTTTCTTTTGCTTCCTCCACATGCTTATCAAGTTTTTCTATCTTATTTAGTTCTTTTCATTGTTAATTCTTAGTAATTTACTGCATTTCAAATTTATAGATTACTCTAAGTCATATTTCATGAATTTGCATCCCTCCATTATGGGGCACAAATTTGGTTTTCTCCTTTATTTTCAAATTTGTGTGCATTACTTACGAGATGCGAATTTGGTCATAAATAGCTTGGGGAAATTTTTTTGCTCCCAAATCCTTAGTTCTCATTTGCATACTTGTTTTCCATTGCATCCATATTGATTACACTTTGTTTTCATTATTTCATAGTGTTGTATCTTCTTTTTCTTGTTTCCAAAGGTCAAAAATCATTTTTACTTTTGAATGATTAGCTAAAAGGACCAAGGGGGCTTGACTGCTATGCCTCCAAGCTTAGTCACATAGTAGCCTAAGTAGACCCCCAAACACTGATCAATTTTCCCAAGGTTTTAAAATTATTTTGTAGGTTTAATCAAATTTGTGGTCATTGACTTACAGGACACAAATTTGGCTAGGATAAACCATTAAATCAAGTAAGTGCTCTCATAGATTTTTTAGGTTGTTTGTTGTGTGCCTATGTTCATTTTTGTTCAATTCTAGATTTAGAACATAAGAAACAAATATTTTGATTTTATTTCTAGGCATCAAAAGAAGAAAAACATATAGTTTGCATTTTGGTTGATCTTGCTTGTGAACTCTCTTGGACCTTTGCTTGAAAAGCAAATATTCACTTTCTTGCAAGTTTAGGGATAGTATTTGAAGAACACAAGATTATACTGAGAGGGGGGGTGAACAGTATAAGACCACTTTTTAATTTTCTTTAAAATCAATATTATGCAATGTATAGATAGCAATATCAAAAACAGTAATCAAAGCAATGGAAAAATCACCACACATAATAGAGACACCAATTTAATGTGGTTCACCCAATGTGGCCTACTCCATGGAGAAAATATTTCACTAAATTTTTCTCAATATCTTGGGAATCCTTTCCCTATTACAATGTTTATGGACCTCTGTCCAAAGGAGATACCAATCCCATAATCAAGTTCATGGATATCTATCCATAGGAGAACTCCTTTCTCCTTATATCTGGTTGGTGATCTTTTAGAAGAATTGTTGCCTCCACTGCATTGACTTATGGATATCTATCCATTGAAGACTCTTGTCATCACTCAGAAGACCTATCCTCACTACCCTGGCTAATGGATCTCTATCCACTAGAGATTGTCATCCTTTATACTCTATCACCTCCAAAGCTAGCTCTTATCTTTGTCTTAAATTTGCACTAAAAATAGTCCTTTGATCTTAGCACAAATCTGCTCAATCTTTGTCCTCAAATCTGCACTAAACATAGTCCTTTGATCTAGCACAAATTTGCTCAATCTCTGTCCTTTGATCTATACTAAACACAATCCTTCGGTCTAACACAAATCTGCTCAATCTCTATCCTCTTATCTATACTAAACACAATCCTTCGGTCTAGCACAAATCTACTCAATATATGTACTAAACACGATCTTTTGATCTAGCACAAATTTTCTTAATATCTATCTCTAATCTGTATTGTAAGCTTCCACAAAAGCTCACACCAATCATCCACAAGTCTTCTTAAAGACTTACCTCAAATATGCTCAACAAGTCCTCACTAGAACTTGTCCAATCTCATAGAAACATATAGAGAATTGTTAGAGACTCAATATTCTTCACACTCACCACAATGCTCAATTACTTTCAATCTCTCTTTTTACCACATAAACATATAGATAATTGTTAGAGACTCAATATGTTTCACACTCACCACAATGCTCAATCACTTTCAATATCTCTTTTTACCACAAAAACATATAGATAATTTTTAGATACTCAATATGCTTCACACTTACAACAATGCTCAATCTCTTTCTCAAAACAATTTGGAATATAGAACAATTTGTTTCACAGAACTAGAACTATCACTTCAACACTTCCACTTGACTAGGTTCAATCAACTCTACTCAACCAATCACTCAATGAAATAATTCTTGCTCAAAAACCCTAGTCCAAACTTATGAACACTCACTGAAATTTTTCCAACAATGCTTATAAACTAATTTCACATAACAATGATGATATTTGCAAACTCTAGTTCAAGTTCTTCACTCAATTAGTCACTTCAACAACAATGCTTATCAATCAATCTCACATAACAATGATACTCATGATATTTGCAAACTCTATTTCAAGTTATTTGGTCAACCGTTCACTTTAAAAATTATGCTTATCAAATGATCCTCACATAACAATGATACTCATGATCTTCCACAATTTCACATAACAACGATACTCATGTTCTTTGCACAAATCCTAGTTCAAGTTTTTGCTTAACTACTTCAAAAACAATGCTTATCAAAACAATCATTTTCACTCCAACTTAGCATTCACAACATTCAACAATAACTCACTAGGAAGATGTGCCCATACCTTTTGTTTTATGTAGAAGTGGCCTCAAAACCTTTTTTAAACACAATTTTCTTCTTTACCAATTTCAATGGTTAGATGACAAAAATATCTCACTAACTCTTTTCAGAAATATTTCTTAAACACAAAAATAATCAAACTTGATTAAACCTTATTACTCCAACTTTATAACTCAAGCCTTCTACAATTAAAATAAAATATTTAATTTAAAAACATTTATATCTCCCTCAAAGACCTTAGCCAATATTTATTTATCACAACTAAACACCTCCAAAATATCAAACCTTCCACAAACACCACGATGCATACCTCACACAATCTTAGCAAAAATTATGGAGCATACCTTGCACTCAAAATGTCACAGTGGGTTTCGATTGCGTGACTACTCCTTCGCCAAGAACCTTACCAAGGAGCTAGCCCACCACATGGGCTACTAGCTCCCACGTGAAGGGGAAGGCAAAAGCCTTCCTCTTATTTCTTTCATTCATCGCAACGCCCAAACACCTTTACACTCTCCCTTGTAAAAATGAAGTCAACGAGCTTCGAACCTTGCACCTCAAGCCTATCAACCTTAGTGCCTCCCATGAATGCTAGCTGCACTACACAATGTTATGCAACAAAAATGGAGCACCACTCCCCTTTGTCCTTTCCTCTATAGCCAATAACTTTGAAACATGAAATCTTCCTTCCTCGCACGATAGTCGAAGTCTTTTGCACTTTACATGAATTACATTCAAATAATTTTTAATCAATGTTTTACCCCATTTTTATATGCTTTAGGCCATGCTTTTATTGACGTCGATGGATGAATTCAATTTTTCAAATTCTAATTCGAATAGACTTTATAACCCATCCTTAGGGTTAATAAATTAATTTTATTATATCCCAACCTTAGGATTAAAAAATTAATTTTATTATAACCCAACCTTAGGGTTATAGATTAATTTAATAATTAAATTATAATTAATCTATAATTAACTTAGTAACTTTTAAACTTAATTAAATTAATTAATAAATTAATTTATAATGAAATTATTTAAATTAATTTAAATATTCCTTTTTAATATTATAATAAAATATTATAATATTATTTGCTTGGGTCTCTTCTTTGCTCTTGAAACTCATTTTGACCACCTAGAAGCGGATTTTTCTTTTGCAATGATTTGTGGAACTGCTTCTTCTTGCACTCTTCATTGAAACTGACTCTTGACATCAATAACTTCTCAATCTGCTTGAGGAATCACTTCCTCTTACATTGCTTCACTGAAACTGACTCTTGATAATATCCAACAATTTCCCCTTTTATCATTGATGGCAACCCAATTATCTTTTCAATTTCCTTAACCTTTTTCTGTTCTGCTCCCCTGACTCAATGTTCTCTTCTTAAATCAAATCTCTCCCCCTTACTCAAATATCTCCCCCTTTGACATCAATGGCAAAGGGTCACCTTTGGGGCTTGGGAATAAGAATGAGTTTCTTAGCTTAGCCCCTCCCCCACCTCCTCTTGAGGTGGTTAATTCTAGGGTGTGAATATTTCTACTCCCAGCAAGCACTGATATTTACCTTTTTCCACTTTCCTTCTTATCTTATTCTTATGATTTCACTGACTATTCCTGTTCATGTCCATGTTATTTTTCCTATTCATGTCTATATTCCTATTCATGTTCCTGTTCATGTTCATGCTTGGTTTTGGAATTTTTGCTCTACACCACTTTGTTGTATGTCTATCATTATTGCACTTATAACACAATGTTATTATTCCTTGGAGGTGCAAATGTCTTAGGATTTCTCCTGGTGAAGCCATTTATGTTTGTGTCATGAACCTTGCAATTCATTGCCTTACGACCAAACTGATTACATGAGTAGCAATACCCATGAAAAGATTACCTTTTTCTAAAGTTCCCATTTTATTGTCTTTCATGTATCCTGCACTGTGAAGCCTTGTGCCCAAATATGTGACATGAGAAACATCATCCATTAAAATTTCCTTGCCTTGACCTCATTGGTATCTTAGTCTCTCTGTAGACACCTAAATTGTGTTATGCCTAGGGGAGCTGCTCACATAGACACACTCATAAGATCATAAGACATAATCTTGGACTTTCCAAGCATCAACAGTGGTTCTCACCACTCATTTGGGGCCTTTTCAAGCCATCCAAGTCTAGCCGCTCAAGCCAAGAGCGTATAGATCTTAGCCACTCAAGCATAGAGCGGCCAGAACTTAGCCACTGCAGACAACAACGACCAGATATTAGCTGCTATGGACGACAACGACTAAGCCATAAGAAGTAGTTTTCCAACAAATAGTCCTAATCATATACGAAAGTGGTAGTCTGCATGCAATAAAGGTAAGCGAGAGTAACTTTAAATTCCTTTTCATGACCAGTTCACATAGGAGGCTTGAGTTTGTATTTAAAATTTAGTTAACTAACCTCCAAGCATAAACAAAGGATAAAAGCTTCTCATGCTAACAACCAGTTCGCATAGAAGACTCAAGTGAGCAGTTATATTTTAGTTAACTGGCCTTCAAACATAGACAATGGACAAAAGCTTCTCATTCTAACTTGCACTATGCATGAGAAATTTATTTCTAGGGCTTGTACATAGACCTAGGGTTTCACACTATAAAAGGTGCAAGCCTAAGAGCACCAAGACATATTTTAATGGGCTATCATCGAGACATATTTTTGAGGAGAGCTTTGGAGACTTGGAGAGTTCTCTTTGAGATCACGTGTAGGGTGAAGCTCTGACCAATTGAAGAGCATAACACCTATTATTTCAACATCAGATACAGGCTTTGACCCATAGCTTTGGTACAAAGAGAGCAAGGTTTACCTTAGCCGTCGCTATCTTGGACAGTGGCCCACGGGCTTAGCTTAGGTTGTAGACATAACATATTTTATTATGCTTCTTTATGTTTTCATATAATTAGCATAGATTTACATGATTTCATGGAATAGTTTCATCATATTTCTATTACATTATTTTATTACTAATAATCTCACATGGGGAGGCAATATCAGACACCTAAACGTGTGTTGTTGTTTCTTTGCTTGCAGGGCCACAAGTACATCAGACAAAGTTGCAACATACGAGAGCAAAAAGGATCCCTCTAGGAAATAGACCTAGAGAAGGAGGCATATGTAAACCCTCATACATTTTTGTGTGCAGAACCAGGAAGCTTTTATAAGCTCACCACCTCTTTGCAGAAGGGACACTCCTTGCCTATTTGTAACTTATAGTATCGAAATGGGTATCCCTAAGAGGGATCGACATGTAATCGAGCTTCAATATCAATAAAGAGATCCATATTTGTTATTTCATGTTATATGCTCTTTCATTGTGTCTTCCATTTCATCTTGGTTTTTTAATAACATTGCAAGTAGGGTTAAAAAGGGGACTGGTGCCTGCATTATCGGGGTTGCTACATATGGCAATCATGGTGGGACCACGACTAATTTTTTATTTTCTACCAAAATACTAACTTAATTTTGTGTGCAGGTCTAGCCGCTATGAGCTATAGTGGCAAAAAACTAGCCACTCTGAGCTACAGTGGCCAATAGAGCTTAGCTTCTCTGAGCTATAGCGGCCAAGAACCAACCACTCTGGTTAACAACAGCCAAAAATGTAGTGTAGTAGAGGTCAAAACACTGAATATCTGAGCTGGATCAAAGGTTGGTATAGCTTCTCTGATATTATATAGCTTTTTGTTTGCTTTTGTGTCTAAAACTGAGAAATTAAAGCACATTTATGTTTAGAAATTGAAGGAATACAAGAAGAAAGAATTAAGCATTTCACATATCTTAGATCTTCTTCTAAATTTTCCAGTAGGTGTTGCTAGAAACAACAACTTATGCCTAAAAAGTTTACCCTATAATCCAACGTGCTAGACATTGTATGTTGTTTGCTTGCTTTGAGGCCCTGCTAGAGGCCATAGCTGCACGAAGTGAAGTGCACTCATACAAATCATAGTAGTTCATGCATATTTCTGAATATTGAAATATATTTTTGCACTTAGGCATATAAGAAATATTCATTGCTGCTATATGATGCACTTTATGTTACACAAGCTTAAAATGAACACCACACACGCACATCTCATTTAAACATTGAGGACTTGGATTTCATCACCAACCTTCAATTTAGTCCAGTGACATTGGAATTCATATCCTTCCACTAGTTTTCCCCCTAGAGCTTCCTAGAAACGGATTGAGAAAATCACTTATAGTGACACTAAGTTACGTGTGTTCAAACTGTCTCCCACTATTGGAAAAATTATTAGTTCAGAGTGGAAGAGCTAGGTGAACCCTCCATTGGGTCTTCAACGATGTACCCTAGATTCTTTTGAGAAAATCATGTTTGGCATGAGTGTACTTGATTATCACTATGGATCAGTCTTCTCATTTTTAATCTAATAACAAGAGCAAGAAATCAAAAGAACAACACATAAAAACACACAATAATTTAGGGCACTCTCAAATCGATAATCAAGATAAACATTTGTTTGGTATTGTGTGGTTATTCCTAAATTACAACTCAAAAGATCAATTCATAAGACAACATGTTAAAAACAAGAAGTAAGCACCCCCATTCTGATACCGAGGGAGAAATAGAAGCAACTCATACCCATAGGCAGAGTCATAGTAACATTGAACGACCTACCCGTAAGACCATGAGACATAGCTCCATGAGCCTAAGGGGTGATAACTCAACCCCTTGGGTATCTCCTTGAGAAACCCCAAGTAAGGAACCACATCATGGAACAAAATCATATAAACAAAAAGAGGCTTCACAACCATCCTCATCAAGGAGACATGAGAAGACCTCAAGGGCCTCCTCTAAACACAGAAACATCACAAAGATGTGAAGAAGATTCAAGGGCTTTCTCCTCACATGGACATAAAGAAGGTTATAATACTCATTCTTCACATAGGTATGCCGATACTGCCACATATCCATCCACATGGAGAAAACATGTTGCCACCAAGCCCTCTTCATCAATAAGGCAAACAAGAATTGCAACATCTCAAGACTCAAAAGAAACATATGAAACAAGTTTGCCTACTGAAGGGTAGGAAACTAGAGCTACATATAGTCATGGGAATCAAATATAAGAAACCCTTCACACAAAAGGAAATATTCCTATAGACTATGATCTCATAGGAGTAAATGGCATCCCATGGGACTAGCCATGGAAAACAAGACAACTAGACGGGTTGGATTAGTTTCCTACATGACCAACTCAAAGAACTGTAGCTACTGAGAACTCTGCATCTGGAAGCTAATGAACAATGACTTCTAAACACATTTCTTAGTCTGGGGGTACCTCAGAGTTATCCCATAGTAGACGCATGGAGTCTGACCATAGGGATACTCAACAGTACAGTAAAAAAGCACATTAGCTAGCAAGAGTACAAATACAATAGAAACCTACTTGAGGAATCTACAAGTCAAGACAACAAGAACAGAGTCAGATAAACATGAGTCTTCTATGACAACATAAATTGACTGAATGAGGTGGTTAGAAAATGCATTACGTAATGAGTGAGAGCTAGTGGAAGCTCTCAAACAAGAGAAACAAAGAGAAAGACTCTTGCGCCAACATGAGCAGCGTTTAAGAGAGTAAGCTGAGTGGCTAGCTCTTAAAAATTTATAGGTAAATGTTGGTGACCACCAAAGAACAAGACATGCTAACTCACCTAAGGAGAGGCACACTATACAAGATAGCCCACAATGAAATCCCCTACCAAATAATGAACAAAATCCAACTAATAGGGGAAGGGCAAACATAATAAATCAAGATCACAATACTGAGTCCCCTCGTAGGAGGAAGGAGAATAAAATAAATCAAATGGATAGAGAGTTACCTCCATTGCCAATGTGAATAGACTTACAATAGGAGGAAATCCGTGCATCAAAGTTATTTCAAGAGCTTGCTGAAAAGATGAAAACATTTAAGAAAAAAGAGGCAACTAGGAAATCACCAAAATTGAGCAAAATACACAACCAACCATTGTGCCCATCAATCCCTATCCCTCCATATCCTAAGAAATTTTAGATACCTAGGCTAGAAAAGTTTAAGGGTGAAGATAATGCACAAGAGCATGTCATCAACTTTATCAATGCCTATTTTCATCTTGAAGACAATGATGCTCTCATGCTAAGAACATTCATAATGACATTTTCAGGTGCTGCCACCCAATGGTTCAACCAACTACCTAAGCATAGCATAACCAACTTTGAAAAACTAGTAAACACATTCTTGAAGTGTTTCTCCTTTGGTGCTAAGAAGAAGGTGAACCTTTTAGACCTGGCCAACTTGAAATAGTATGATGATGAGCTAGTAATGGATTATGGGAATAGATGGAGAAAAATCATGGCAAAATTATCATTCTCCATTCCCACAGAAGAGATCATTTGCATGTTCACAAAAAGTTGTTCTAAACACATCTCTCTCTTGCTACAACTTCAGTAGTATCCTTCATTTGAGGAAGCTTTGGCACATGCCAAGCTCATCGAAGAAATAAAAATAGATGAGGAAACCATTAAACTCTAAAACAAAAATGAGTGGAACAAGAATGGTAAGAATGACAAGTATAAGCAGAAGAAGGCCAACCCTACTCTAATAAATCAAGTCGTATTGGCTACACCCAAGGATGGGGGTGCATAACAACCTCAAAACTATCAAGCACATTGCCCGCCAGTCAATTACAACCAAAAGAATAATCAGGGAAGAAACTGAGAATACAAGCCACCTCGTTATTTCATGCCTTTTATAGAATCAATGCAATAAATATTTAATTAGTTGAATGATGCCAGGAGGATCAGATTTCTTGATATACCTCTTATAGATCCCAACCATCCTAAGCCAAAAAGATATAGGGAAGATCAATTTTACCCTTATCACAGGATACCGGGGCATGACATTGAGGCTTGCATCGGGTTTAAGCATCAAGTGCAAAATATAATTGAGGTGGGAGAGCTCAAAGTTGACAACCCACTAGCTCCCAATAACAAAGACATGGGCATATACAAAAACCCATTGCCCAATCATGAGGCCCCTTGAGAGCAAGGGGCCCAAGTCAATCAGGTTCGAGCTAACATACCTACCCATGGATGCATTGGGATGGTTGATATTGTTAACATAGCAACAATAACTAGGTGGTATGGTCAACCACAACTGCCTGTAGCTCCCATGAACATCCTAGCCGCTCCTAGGCAAAGGCAAGACAACCTTCCAGGTCCACCAACGTGACCTATGGTAACTATTCAGAGTAGATTGGAGTAAAACCTATAGATGACTCCAACTAAGTTATCCATCTCTGATATTATACAAAACTCCTCAAAGCATAGGGAGAATCTAATGGAGATTTTAAGATCAATTGAGCTCCAACCGCAAGATACAAATATATTCACTCACTTTGTGGGACAAGTGCAAGAATGCTAGGAACCTATAATCTGATTCTATGATCATGAGATTAAGATAGTTCCTGCTGCCTTATCAGACCATTCACTAAATATTGTAGTAGCAATCAATAACTTGCCTTTCAAGAGGATTTTTGTTGATACATGTTCATCAATAAACATCATTACAACAACTACAATAGAGCAATAGAGCACCTAAAAATTCCCAAGTTCAATATCATTCTAGGAGCTTACACATTGAGAGCTTTTAATGATGCTTTATGCAATACTATGGGAATGATAGTCCTACCCATAAAGGTGGGGCACAAGACCATCCCCATGATGTATCATGTCTTGGAAGGAGCTATGTAGTACAACATCCTCTTAGGGCACCCTTGGATAAGGGCCATGAAGTGTGTACCTTTGATATTGCACCAGTGTGTCAAGTATGTGCATGAGAACAAAGTCTATGTGGTTTTGGCTGATGAAGAGCCTTTTAAATACATCAATCAAGTGGACATTATAGGAGAATTTGTAATCCCTTATACTCACCTATACATGGCACCTTCATCCCCAACCACACAAGTGGATAACAAAGACAAAGGGATAAGAAAAGACCCATGCACATCAACATCTCCTGGTGCACTCAAGATAGTCAATGCTTCTAAAGTACTATAAATATCAAGATCAAAAGATAAAAAAAAGCAAAAGGTGCCCTTAGTTAAGTAAGAAAGGCCCAAAGAAGTGCCAACTATAGCCATTGCTAAAATTCCAAGTCCTATGGAAGAGGAAGATCTTCAAAATTAAGATGAAGATAGTGATTATCACCCTACTTCACCAGTATCATCTATGGGGTCATCCACGTCGTATGCACCAATACACTTGGAAAGCACAGGCATAGGGGATTACCTTGTGTAGAACATTACCTTTAGGCCTATCATTGAGTTTGCACAAGATGTAGGGAGGCCTAAGAACTTGAGGCTACCAGTAGGAACAATGGTTCCACTTGGAATCCCTCCCAACCAAACCAATTTTATCTATGCCGGTTTGGACTGCGTTCATAAGTCTTTAGACATAGACGAGGATAGTGACAAATTATTCATGATAAATTTTCATTACCTCTCTAACCCTAATTTTGCTCTAAGCTACTTTTAGTGTTACCATTGACATGGCTATGGCCTTGGCATATATGAGCAAGGGTGCAAACGGCCATACGAGCCACAATATCAGCTTCCTTTCGATAGATTTGTATTAGACTATTATAGCAGAGGTCGAGATGACTCGCTTGTAGTGGAATTAGAAATATTAAGCATAGGGTTAGGAGAAGACATTGATTTCATTCCTTATCACCCTCTAAGAACATCAAATTTGAGCAACAAACAAGTGGCCATGGTAAACATACCGCCTCCAAAAACTTATCATCCAAACATATCAATTGATTCCACCCCAATAGGGTACAACTTATGGGATGAGGAGAATGGATATGAAACAAGTGATGATGAGGTGCAACTTGGCTTAGCCTATCAAGGGCCTCGCTATTTGAAAAGATTCACATGGTCCATCCACGATGAGAGTGGGTATACATTAGATGAAAGTGACTATGAATCAGAATTCTCAATAGAAAGAGCCTACTTAGGCCTAAGTCATCAACCCCTAAATTTGGGGCAAGAGACAAACGCAAATGTATTCTTCATAAGTGATGAAGAATATGAAGATGAAACATAGATGACCTACTTAGGGCCAAGACATAAGCCCCTTGTCTTAGGGCCACATACCAATGCTAACAGTTTTTGGATAAGTGATGATGACTTTGAGGATGATACCGAGATGGCTTATCTTAGACCTCACCACTTGTGGCAAGTCAACGAGCTAGTAGAGAGAGAGGCGGAACTCCGTGCCATAGACCCTCATATATGATTTTTGGGGAGACCCATTGACCTAGTTGCCATTCATCGAATGATCAATCCTCCTCCATAAAAATTTAGAGACTAATTAGAGCCCAATGATCCTATTGTCCGTCCTACTCATGGGCCAGATCCAAAAATTTCCACTCCTCCAGAACCTCATCACGAGTATGGAAGAAAAACCCCAGAGACAAGATTGCACCCATGTGGTCTTGGAGACTTCATCCCATCCATCAACATGATCTCCATTGATTTGACCACTCCACTTCATAACCCAAAAAATCCTACCAAATCATTGCATCTTGATGTAGAGGCTATTGATTGGGATCATGCTAGTTTGCCCATAGAGCTGAAAGACCTCTTCCCTAATGAAGAGATGTTATAGCCGTTCCATTTTATATCAGGTTGTGTGTATGATGTCCTCCATGTTGGTTTGAAACCTGAGTTAGTAGGTCCTATGAATCCTATCGATGATATTCATTTGATACCCATGTCCCATCAGTTGGAGGATAGGTCACATATGGCTATAAAAGTGACTTTCAAGATGGAAATTAGCGATGATCCTACCCAACCAAGGAAATTCAATTTTAGGGAAAGTCTATCTCCAAAGGAACAAGCCATCCTAATTCCTCTCATCAAAGAGAGGCCAAACATTTTTGCTTGGACTTACAAAGACATGCCAGAGATAGATCCAAAGTTAGTCATTCACAACATTTCATTGGATCCCATGAAGAGGCCAATCAAGCAAAAACTAAGGAAAATTCATCCCACTTTTGCTTTGATGGTGAAGAATGAATTTCAAAAAGTACTAGATGCAGTATTCATAATTTCCATAGACTACCCTGAGTGGGTGTCAAACATAGTACCCGTGGGGAAACCTGATGAAAGAGTCCATATCTACACATATTTCAAGGATTTAAATAGGGCAACACCAAAGTATTCATTCCCGTTGCCAAAAATAGATGCTCTTGTAGATGCAATCACAGGTCATGAAATGCTCTCCCTAATGGATTATTTTTTTGGATACAACCAAATCTAGATTAAGCTCGAAGATCAACATAAAACCACTTTCATTACTCCATGGGGACCAGTCTATTACAAAGTGATGCCATTCGGTCTCAAAAATGCTGGTGCCACATATCAGTGGGCTATGACATACATATTCCATGACTATATGCATAAAATATTGGAATATTACATGGATGACTTATTGGCCAAGTCCCTGTTGCGGCAAGAGCACCCTAAAATCCTTAGACAAATCTTTGATCGCCTCATAGAACATAACATCCGATTGAATCCTAAGAAGTGCATATTTGGCATAACTTCTGGTAAGCTTTTGGTATTCATCGTATCCAAGAGAGGCATTGAAGTAGATCCTACAAAGGTAAAGGCTATACTGGAAATGGCTGCCCCTACCAATAATAGGGAATTAAGAAGCCTTCAAGGCAAAATAACATCCATCAAAAGATTCATCACACAATTATCAGATAAATGCATACCTATGAATTGGTTGCTATGCAAGGAGGTCCCATTTCATTGGGACAAATAATGTCATCAAGCCTTTGCAGAGATCAAAGCTTATCTAGAAACACCACCAGTATTAGCTCCACCAAGGTTAGACATACCATTTTTACTATATATATCGGCTACTGATTTTGCATTGGGCACCATGTTAGCCCAAAAGAATGCGCAAGATAAAGAGCAAGCCATATATTACATTAGTCGCACCTTGGTGAGCTATGAGCTATAATATGTGTATGTCGAAGAGTTGTGTTTAGCAGTGGTCTTTGCAACTCAAAAGTTGTGATACTACATGTTGAGCCATACGACCTACGTCATATCAAAATAAAACCCTTTGTAGTACATGATGAGCAAGACATATCATAATACATGTACCAAAAAGTGGATCATGCTATTGACATAATTTGATCTAGAGTTCATAAGCCAAAAGTACATCAAGGGAAAAGTCATAGTAGATCAATTAGTAGAGGCGCCTTTTCAATATAGCAAGCCTATCACCATAGAATTGCTTGATGATGTAGTATTTACATTGTCAGATCTTCCAGAGCTCAAAGAACCTAAGAAAGAAAGAGACATGTCATTGTTCTTAGATGGTTCAAAGTGTGAACAAGGAGGCAGAGAAGGGATTGTCTTTATCACACTATAGGGCGCTCCACTGCCCTTATCATTCAAACTAGACTTCCTATGCACAAACAAAAATATAGAATATGAAGCATTTATCATGGGACACCAAACAACCATTAAAATGGGCATTAAAATATTGAATGTCTTTGGTGAATCCTTTCTCATAGTAAACTAGGTCAAAGGACTATTCCAATTGATGCAGGAGCATCCGAGGGTAGCAGAGCAATCTTGCATCAACCAAATTTTTCTAAGTGTTTTGCAAAGAAAAATATGTGTCGCGATATCGCGACCAAAATAGGAGATAGGAGATGCGGCGGATAGAATGTCACGAAATCGTGACCAAAGCAGGGAGCGAAGGCGTGGAGGACAGAAGGTCATGAAATCGTGACATGTCGCGATTTCGTGACATGTCACGAAATCATGACCAAAGCAAGGAGCAGAAGGCGCGGAGGACAGAATGTCATGAAATCATGACCAAAGTAGGGAGAAAGGGAGGATAGAATTCATAAATCATGACATCAAAGACATGTCACGAAATCATGACCAAAGCAAGGAGCAAAGGCACGGAGGATAGAAGGTCACGAAATCGTGACATTCATGACATGTCATGAAATCATGACCAAAGTAGGGAGCGAAGGCACGGAGGACAGAAGGTCACGAAATCATGACCAGAGCAAGGTGCAGAGGATGAAAGGTCATGAAATCATGACATGTCATGATTTCATGACCCAAACTGAAGAACGGAGGCGCGATAGAGAAACGTCATGATATCACGACAGGTCACGATATCACGACCAAAGGAAGAACAGGGACGCGATGGAAATACGTCATGATATCATGACATGTCACGATATCGCGACCAAGGAGAAGTAGGAAGGTGAAAGAAAAGACATGTCATGATATCACGACCAAAAGAAAAACATGCACTCCAGGCTTTCATAAATGCATTCCTTCATGCACGACAAGCTAGCGATAGTGAAGCAACAGTCTCAGAGGAAGATTCCAGCAAGCATGTCGGCCACTCATGCATTATATCTAGAGACGCAGTTAAGGCAACTAGCAATGAAGCAATAGTTCCAGAAGAAGATTTCGATGGTTATGGCGGCCAGTCGCGCACCTCACCCAGAGTCCCATCAATGCAACTTTCCAGTATTGAGCCAGGTGGCTATTGCAGATCGTGGAAAGTTTGAAAACACAGAGGGTCGGGGCCTCGATAAAAACCCAAGAATTGTAATGAGAAGGGGCTGGCAAAATGGCAGATTGCTGTATATTTTTTGTAAATTCTTCTAAAGCTATTGAATGAGAAATTTGGCTCTTGTTTTTCTTGTCTCCTGTTCTGTGTTAGTTCTGTTCTCCACCAAGTGGTATCAGAGCCAGAAGTTCCTGAGTGTGTAACAGATCGTCGGACGTGAGGCAGTTACACCAGGATCTATGGAAGGGCTTGTGAGAGAGTGAGCAGAATGCCTCCAAGAAGAAACCCTGTTGGTGGGAGAGGCATGGCGATAGCGGAAGATGTCCGAGTTTTGTAGAGGCAAATGCAAGCCCTGCAAGAAGAGATGCGTAGAAGATTGGAGCCAAGAAGAGATGAAGGTAGTGAAGAGGAAGATGACGAAGAAGAAGGCCAGCCTGAGGAAGAAGAAGAAGTAGTAGATCCTGCACAAGCTAGACTATACAAAGCCATATCCCAGATTGGGAAGAGGCCGAAGATGGAGGTTTCCACGTATTCTGGGAACCTTGATCCGGAGGAATTGATCGACTGGATCAACGATCTGGAAGAGTACTTTGAGTACGAGGAGGTTGAGGATCCTGATAGGGTCAGATTCGCTAAGACCAAACTGAAAGGTCATGCCAGCATATGGTGGAAGGGAGTGCAGCTGGAGTGAAATAGAAGAGGAAAAGAGAGAATAACAAAATGGGAACGGATGGTAGAAAAGCTGAAGAGGCAGTTCATCCCTGGTGATTATGAGTTAGACCTGCTAAAGAAAATGCAAGGTTTGAGGCAATCAAGTAAGTCTGTAAAAGAATACACAGAAGAGTTTCATAAAATTATGATCAGAACAGGCCACTCAGAGGCCAACAAGGAGAAGGTAGCCCATTATATTAATGGGTTACGAGCAAGTATTCAAGAAGAATTAAGTCTGGTCTGGATGACCACCATAGAGGACGCTTACCAATTTGCCCTAAAGGTTGAAGAAAAGCTCAATAGGAGGTTTGAGAACAAGCAAAGAGGAAGAGGTCATGGCGGAAGAACCGATGGAAGGACCAGTGGAAGATGAAATGAAGATTCTCAGAAGAATGGAGAAGGTAGCAGTAATCAAGAACAAAGGGGAGAAAATACCTACCACCCCCGTAATCAGAACAATGATTACCGAAGGGGAAGGGGCAGAGCTGGACGTGGCCAGGGAAGAGGAAGATTCTGTGGAACTTGTTTCCAGTGTGGAGAAGAGGGACATCACCAATACGAGTGTCCACAACAACGAGAAAGGACTAATAGGAGGCCGAAAGGAAATGCCAGAGCCACGGTCGCTGATGAAGATGCTGGATCTGAGCATTCTAAAGAAGCAGAGAGAGGAGAAGTAATGATCGCGAGGAGAGTCCTGCTGAATGAAGAGGGGGGCACAGATCAGAGGAAAAGCTTATTCCGCACAAGGTGTAAATGCACGGGTAAGATTTGCAATATTATTATTGACAACGGTAGCACGGATAACCTAGTTTCAGAGGGAATGGTTACAAAGCTACAACTGGAGAGGAAGAGACACCCGCATCCATATCGGATCACGTGGTTGTAGAAAGACCATAAGGTTTTGGTCAGTGAACAATGCTTGGTAAAATTCAATATTGGGAATTACCGTGATGAGGTCCTGTGCGACATCCTGCCCATGGATGCATGCCATTTGCTGTTGGG
The DNA here is from genome assembly GCA_028583015.1 of Wollemia nobilis. Lineage (NCBI taxonomy): Eukaryota > Viridiplantae > Streptophyta > Pinopsida > Araucariales > Araucariaceae > Wollemia > Wollemia nobilis. The sequence goes on from JAQPPZ010000028.1 coordinate 7,800,147, forward strand.
AAGGCCATGGCAGTTTGACAGGTGCACGGTTCATGATGGCCATGCCAACACCTACTCCGTAACAAAGAATGGAATGCGTCATAAGCTGAAACCCCTGAAGGAGGTGGAAGAAAAGGTATGTGGCAGTGCCAGAATTTGCTTAGTTGACGGGAGAAAATTTTTAGATGATTTGAAGCATGAACATATGTGTTATGCATTAATTCCTAGAGTTAGGGAGAAAGAATGCAAAGATACCCCAGCAGAAGTCCTAGATCTATTGGAGGAATTTCTAGATATTATATCTGATAATGTGCCTGAGGGTTTACCCCTAGTAAGGAAGATCGGTCACCATATCGATTTGGTGCCAGGATCGAGCTTGCCCAATAAAGCTGCACATAGAATGATGCCTGTAGAAATTGAGGAGCTAAACAGGCAGGTCCAGGAGTTGTTGGAGAAGGGACTGATTCGGGAAAGCTTGAGTCCATGCGCAGTGCCTACAGTGCTAGCACCAAAGAAATATGGAGAGTGGAGAATGTGTACAGACTCTCGAGCCATCAACAAGATCACAATAAAATATAGATTTCCATTGCCAAGAATGGATGACATAATGGACTGTTTGAGTGGAGCCAAGTACTTCACCAAGATTGACCTCAAGAGTGGTTACCATCAGATCCATGTCAGAGAAGGAGATGAGTGGAAGACAACCTTCAAGACCAGAGAGGGTTTGTATGAGTGGTTGGTCATGCCATTTGGGCTATCCAATGCACCAAGTACCTTCATGCGGCTGATGAATGAGGTACTGAAAGAATTTTTAGGCAAATTTGTCATTGTCTATTTAGATGATATATTAATATTTAGCAGAACCCTGGAAGAGCACCTGATGCACATCAGAAGGGTTTTTGAGAAGCTGCGGGAGGAGCAGTTATTAATTAATCTAAAAAAGTGTAATTTTGTAAAGAAGGAGTTAGTGTACCTGGGATTTGTCATCTCAGTAGAAGGTCTAAAAATGGACCCAGAAAAGGTGAGAGCTATCATCGAATGGCCTACTCCGAGAAGCACAACAGAGGTAAGATCATTTCATGGTCTAGCAAGCTTTTACAGAAAATTCATTAGAAATTTCAGCAGCATTTGTGCACCCCTTACAGAAACAATGAGAGGGGATAAGAAAGAATTTAAGTGGACCTTAGGAGCAGATAGGAGCTTTGATCTGTTGAAGAAGAAGGTCACAGAACAACCTATTTTGGCACTCCTAGACTTTAACAAGGTATTTCAGGTAGATTGTGATGCCAGTGGTAGTGCAATAGGAGCTGTACTGAGTCAGGAAGGCAGGCCTGTTGCTTACTTTAGTGAGAAACTCAATGATGCTCGAAAAAAGTATTCAGTTTATGATCAAGAGTTTTATGCTATAGTTCAGGCTCTAAAGAAGTGGAGGCATTATTTGTTGCCAAAAGAGTTTGTTCTATTTACTGATCATCAGGCCTTACAGTACATTAATAGCCAAACAAAACTGAATCAGAGGCACTTGAAGTGGGTTGAGTTTCTCCAAAGTTATACCTTTGTGTTGAAGCACAGAAGCGGAAAATCAAACAGAGTTGCAGATGCCTTAAGTAGAAGGCAGAATTTGTTGATAGAAATGAAGGTGGAAGTGGTAGGATTTGAAGAACTGAAGGGTTTGTACCCTGAAGATCCTGATTTTGTAGAAGCCTGGAGGGCTTGCTTGGCACCTGTTACTTTGGACAGGACAAAGTGGTTGGATTTTCTAATCCAAGATGGAATGTTGTTCAGAGGAAGTCAATTATGCATTCCAAGGAGTTCCATGCGGGAAAACTTAGTCAAGGAGAAACACAGCGGAGGACTGGCTGGACATTTTGGTCGGGATAAGACCATTGCCCTGGTGAGTGAGAACTACTATTGGCCGCAACTACAGCAAGATGTGAAAAGGTTTGTGCAAAGTTGTAGAATATGCCAGATGGCAAAAGGCGTGAGGTAGAACACTGGATTATATCAGTCGTTACCTATACCTGAGAGGCCATGGGAGGACGTCAGCATGGATTTCATTCTTGGATTGCCGAGAACACAGAGGGGAAATGACTCCGTATTTGTGGTGGTTGACAGATTCTCCAAGATGGCACATTTTATTCCCTGCCAGAAAACAAGTGACGCGGTTCACATTGCAGGGTTATTTTTCAAGGAGGTGGTACGACTTCACGGTCTACCAAAAAGCATCGTTTCTGACAGAGATACCAAGTTTGTTGGGTATTTCTGGAGAACCTTGTGGAAGAAGTTGAAGACAGACTTGAAATTCAGTTTTGCATACCACCCACAGACAGATGGACAGACAGAGGTGGTAAATAGAAGTCTGGGTAATCTATTGAGATGCTTGATAGGGGATAAGCCAAAGGGATGGGATTTGGTTTTGCCGCAGGCGGAATTTGCATACAACAATTCTGTCAACAAGAGTACAAACAAATCTCCATTCCAGGTCATATATGGAAACAGCCCAAGAAATGTTTCTGAGCTGAGGAAATTGGATAAAGGGGAAAAGAGCAGTGTCGAGGCTGAGAAATTTGTAGAACATATGAAAAGCATGCATGAAGAAGTGAAGAAACAAATTACAAAAATGAATACTCAGTATAAGACAAGAGCAGACCAAAAGCGGCGGTTCAAAGAGTTCGAAGTGGGAGATGAAGTCATGGTCCATCTCAGAAAAGAAATATTTCCTGCCAAAACTTATAACAAGTTGAAGATGAAGAAGTTTGGGCCATGCAGAATACTGGAAAAACGGGATTCAGGCAATGCATATGAAGTGGAATTGCCAAGTGGGCTTGACATTTCGCCTATTTTTAACATATCAGATTTAGTGGAATACCATGAGGGAGACAGTACAGAGGCACCAAGTACAGAGTTGTGGAGCATTCCAGCGTCTAACCCAACCACAGACGAGATCGAGGAAATATTAGACACTCGTGAAGGCAGAAGCACCAGGAACAAACAATATTCTGAATATTTGATCAAGTGGAAGGGCAGACCTGTAGAAGATGCAACTTGGTTGTCAAAAATAGAGGTTGACCGCCTGGGTCTTCCTCTCACAGATCAGAAGTGAGGATCACTTCTCAATCCACCCCGGGTGTCTGATGCAGGAGCATCCGAGGGCAGTAGAGCAATCTTGCATCAACCAAATTTTTCTAAGTGTTTTGCAAAGAAAAATATGTGTCGCGATATCGCGACAGAAAAAGTGTCACGATATCATGACCAAAATAGGAGATAGGAGATGCGGCGGACAGAATGTCGCGAAATCGTGACATGTCACAAAATCATGACCAAAGCAGGGAGCGAAGGCACGAAGGACAGAATGTCATGAAATCGTGACATGTCATGATTTCGTGACATGTCACGAAATCATGACCAAAGCAGGGAGCAAAGGCGCGAAGGATAGAATGTCATGAAATCATGACATGTCACGATTTTGTGACATGTCGTGAAATCGTGACCAAAGCAGGGAGCGAAGGTGCGGAGGACAGAATGTCATGAAATCATGACCAAAGAGGAGTGAAGGCACGGAGGACAGAAGGTCATGAAATCGTGACATGTCATGAAATCATGACCAGAGTAGGGAGCAAAGGCGCGAAGGATGGAAGGTCACGAAATCATGACATGTCACGATTTCATGACCGAAACTGAAGAACGAAGGCGCGATAGAGAAACGTCACGATATCGTGACAGGTCGTGATATCGCGACCAAAGCGGAAGAACGGGGACGCGATGGAAATACGTCGTGATATCGTGACATGTCACGATATCGCGACCAAGGCAGAAGCAAGAAGGTGGAAGAAAAGAATGTCGTGATATCGCGACATGTCGTGATATCACGACCAAAAGAAAAACATGCAGTCCAGGCTATCATAAATGCATTCCTTCATGCACGACAAGCTAGCGATAGTGAAGCAGCAGTCTCAGAGGAAGATTCCAGCAAGCATGTCGGCCACTCGTGCATTATATCTAGAGACGCAGTTAAGGCAACTAGCAATGAAGCAGCAGTTCCAGAAGAAGATTTCGGTGGTTATGGCGGCCAGTCGCGCACCTCACCCAGAGTCCCATCAATGCAACTTTCCAGTATTGAGCCAGGTGGCTGTTGCAGATCGTGGAAAGTTTGAAAACACAGAGGGTCGGGGCCTCGATAAAAACCCAAGAATTGTAATGAGAAGGGGCTGGCAAAATGGCAGATTGCTGTATATTTTTTGTAAATTCTTCTGAAGCTATTGAATGAGAAATTTGGCTCTTGTTTTTCTTGTCTCCTGTCCTGTGTTAGTTCTGTTCTCCATCACCAATGCAGGTGCCCATTCCTGAAGACTTACAAGGAACTTGTTGACACTTACCTAGCCCGGTTGGAATGGATGACATCGAGGCAATCCCTCATACATTGAATAGATTTGCAGACACCATGGCTTCTTTGGGATCCTTAATCCCTCATAATATGTCTACTAATTTTACAATCGTTCATGTGAAAGTGCTTTCATACACAACAATACATTGTGAAGCTTTTGACAATCGAGAATCAGTCAACATGATCAAAATCAAGCTAAATCAGGATTGGTCTTTCATAATAGGAGACTTCTTGAAAATGACACCTTGGGGGTCTTTGATCTCCTAAGGACCTATGGAGTGTGTTGTAACCATACACCATAGAGTTGTTCCTCAATCCATGTTCACTAGCTCAAAAATTTAGGAAGAGTAAGCTATATTTTCTATAGAAGTTGTGGCTTATCAGGATTGGCTTTCCCAACTGTGAGACTTCCTGAAGCTTGGAATAGTACCTCAAGGTTTATCACATACTGAAAGGAAAATGTTCAAATAGAGAGCAACAAGAAACATATTTCTATGAAAAATCCTCGACAGACGAGGATATGATGGAATATTACTCCGTTGTCTTGAGCCCTAGGAAGAATCCTAGGCAATTTTGCAAGCTCATGACAGAACATGTGGAGGGAATTTTAGTGGCATGAATATCATTAAGTGCATCTTGATAATGGGTTACTATTGGCCCATAATGGAAAAGGACTACTGTGAGTATGTAAAGAAATATAGTAAGTGCCAGCATCATGCGAATCTAACGCACTTACCATCGCAAGCTTTGCAGCCCATCTAGGTAGCATGGCCATTATCGCAATGGGGACTAGAATTTATTGGGAAAATATCACCCCCATCCTTAGGATAATACACATTCATCATAATAGCCATATAATACTTCACTAAATGAGTAGAAGCGACCCCCTTAACATCAACAACTGGACCAAGGATTGTGGAGTTTATACTCCACAATATCATAAATCATTTTGGGATCCCTTCTAAGATAATATCAGATAATGGGCCATATTTCAAGAATAAAAATGTGCGTTCTTTAATGAACAAATACCATATTCAGTATAGTTTTTCAATGCCTTATTATCCACAAGGAAATAGTTAAACAAAAGCCTCAAACAAAATAATAGTCTCCATTTTGAGAAAGACAATGTAAGAAAATCACAAGCATTGGCACATGTAGTTGCCTCTTACACTATGGGCATACAGGACTAGTATACGTCCACTGGGGCAATATCATTTTCACTAGTATATGGCACCAAGGTCATCATACCACTAGAGTTAGAAATTCTAACTCTACGCATAGCATTAAAAGAATTCATAGATGATGATGCTGCATGACAAGGCTGCCTTGATCAGTTGATGCTTCTTGATGGACGTGGAGTCAATTCTTTAGAGCATCTTTGCGTTTACAAAGATTGCCTTGCATGATATTACAATAGTAAAGTCCACCTAAGTGAATTCAAGGTTGGAGATCTAGTGCTGAAAGAAAACCAACAAAATTCGAATCCACCACCGCATCTACAAGATAAGTTCGCGGTAAATTGGATAGGTCCATACATGATTTCAAAGAGATTTGGGCATGGAGCATATCACCTTATATCATTGGATGATGTTGAAGAGCCTGAAACTCTCAATATCATTCACTTAAAGGCATTCTACACATAAAACACAAAAACATTCAAATATATCATAAAACACAAAAACATTCAAATATATCATAAAATTCAAAAACATTCAAATATATCATAAAATCCAAAAACATTCAAATATAACATAAAATTTCAAAAATAAATCAAAGGCTCCAAGGGTAATACATACCACTTGGTCAAACATCAATTCAAAGGCTCCAAGGGTAATTCATGCCGTTTGGTCAAAATCAAATCAAAGGCTCCATGGGTAATTCATGTCGCTTGGTCAAAAATCAAATCAAAGGCTCCAAAGGTAATTCATACTGCTTGGTCAAAAATCAAATCAAAGGCTCCAAGGGTAATTCTTACCGCTTGGTCAAAATAAAATCAATCAAAGTCTCCAAGGGTAATTCATACTGCTTGGTCAAACATCAATTCAAAATGCTCCAGGGGTATTCAAACCGCTTGGTCAAATCCAATCAATAAAAGGCTCCAAGGATAATTCAAGCCACTTGGTCAAAATCAATTCAAAAAGGCTCCAAGGGTAATTCAAATCACTTGGTCAAATCCCATAAAATCAAGAGTACCAAGGGTAATTCAAACCGCTTGGTCAATATCAATTCAAAAAGCACCAAAGGCATAATAAGCCCTTTGGTCAAATAAATCAAAAATACCAAAACAACATAAAATCAAAAATACAAAAAAACAAATGCATCTCACATATCGCATCCACATCATTGCATTGCATTTTCATTTCCACTACAATTGCATATGTCATGAGAGCCTCAAAAGTGATACCACAGTTTGTCATACAAGTCATTCAAATCCATACCTCCATCAACATCAGCGTGTAATTGTGTTTTTCAACACAACCATTATTTGTTGCTATACATAATATACTAAGGTATTTTGGTTAATCAACCACACCTAGTGATCCTATCAAATTATGAGAAAAACAACTTTGATTAGTAGAAGGAAAGGTCTAGCTATGATAATGCATTGGATATTCAAGATCCCGTCACTAATTGAAATACTAAAATCCTAGCTGGTACAAGGAAAAGATGAAACCTGCAAAGCGGTCTAGGTTACCTTAAGCAAAAAAGGATCTTCCTTGCTTATCCCCCTATGCAACCAGTTTAAAGGTTCTGAGAATTGGCAAAAGGACAAGCTTTACCTTAAAAAATCCCTTGCTTAAATCAAAATAAGCAAAATCCCAAAGCAAAGTACATATTCAAAAGGCCAAGTATATAGTCCACATTTCAAAGCAATAATACACAAATCATAAATTAAAAAAAAAATCAAATATAAAAAAAAAAATCAATAAAAAATAAATAGTGATTTTCATCACTACATATGAACAAAATAAACAGTGATTATCATCATTACAAAAATCCTTGCTAAAAAAAAACAAAATCAAAATAAACAGTGATTTTCATCACTACATATGAGCAAATATCCAAAGCCAAAAATAAGCCAAAAAGAAGGGAATAAAGCTTGAATCCCTGGAATTCTAAGAATTGTACAAAACTAAAAGGAGAAATCCTTACGCATGACGATGTCTATTACAATTGCTTCATGCATTTGTGTAGACCAATGTTTGAATGTGGACGAGCTAGCTTAGGTAACCCAATATTGCCTAGTGGTATAGTCCAACTAAGTCCAACATAAGGATGAGATGAACACTTGAGGATCCCTGATATTAGCAATGGGCTGAAAGAATCCCGCCTAACATCGAAGGAAATGCTTGAGTTCTACCTCAAAATATACAATCACATGCACACACAGAGATCATGGAAAACTAGGTCTATGGTAAAATTCTTATTTTTCAAAAGTCTAAGTGGTAAGTAGACAATTGTTGATAGGGTAACTAGAGTGTTGGAATCTCCAGAAAGCCCCAAAAATTATTACATAGCAACAAATCATAACATCATTCACACCATCACTTTCTTTATAAGATTCTATAAATTAGGGGGTATCAACACAGTAGGACATATACCACATATATATTAGAAATAGTATATAGACGGCCACTGACTACTTTATATCTTTTAATTTACAGAAACTTATTAAGAAGATACATTACACACCATTACATCTCATATATGAATACTTAATAAATTCTTATGATAAGAGTGATTATTTAAATTCATGATTATTTTTTTACTTTCTGTGGTATCACCCATTAAGATTGTCAATGTCATATGCATTCCATATGTTTTAAGTGATTAGAGAATACAGGTTCATTTATACCATTCCATCACATAAGTTATATGCATAAAATTAAAACAAAGTTAAAACATGCATTTAGCAATAACATCGCATTCACAAAAACAAGTCATTAAATCCATAAAGCACATCATAAAATACATAGGCAATATCCATTTGCATACAATCATAAATTCGTCATTCATCATCAAAATACATTACATCATGTCATCAAATCATATAAGAATATACACATCCATCTAAGCATATTCAATATCATATATCATCTAGCATATCCATCAAATCATCATAATACCATCATCGCATCATATCATAAAACAAAATAACAACAAAAACATGAGCAATAAATGATACGCATAATAAGTCATAATGCAAAGCTATCATAAAAGTATGTGTGTCAAGTCTAATGGATATACAAAAATTCCTGTAGGCTACAGTCATATAGGTTAGTCGACCTCAAAATTAGATCAAGGACCAAGTAAAGCATCAATCAAATACTGGGCCTGAGCCCCCTACATCACCTCCTCTAGTGCCACCTCCTCCTGTGGTGGTGTCGTGAGTTGAATGATGCAAGCCTATAGGTCTCTCTATCTGAGTTTGAGCCCTCTGGCTAGGATGGGCAAAATATTATCCCGATGTGGAGTGCCCACTAACCTATGAACCACCCGCACCTGTTGGATCCTTAGGGACAATCCCGTACCTCTTGATATGCATCTAAAGAAGGGTAACATGATCCACAAGTCTCTAGATCCGTACCTCATGCTCATACAACAAAGACTAAAGCTGTCCCACATCTACTCCTAAACCTACCATTGGAACCTCCTATGGTATAGAAGGAGGAACAACAAACTACATCCTAACATCGCCACCTTCAATAGTAGCCTGTAGAGCCTCTATCTGTGCTATAAGCTACTCAATGGTACCATCTTACTTCTATACCTAAATCTTAGTGGTCGAAAGCTTAGCCTCAACCTCATGTAGCTATGCTATTAGAGGAGAGTCTATCTCCTAGAGATCTAACTCCTCCTCCTCAGGAACATCAGGATCCTCCACTACCACCTGCTCTGCTGGCTGGCCCTATACCTCTATCCTGGCTTGGACTCTGCATCCCATCGAATCTACGCCATCATCCCTGCCATCATCCTCGTGCCCTAGGTTGTTGACGCCATGCCACATACGATCACCCCACCATTGAGTGTAGGCCTTTGTGACTCCCCCAACCACTGTAGGGTCAATAATTGGGGCATCCTCCTCATCTGAAAGCTTCGTGATCTATTATGGAGGTAGGTCCTTCTTAGCTATGAGGCAACTATAAAATAATGATACCAAGGGCACATACTGTTGCAATCCGTACTGACAAAGAACCTGAGAGTAGAAGAAATACTCTTGAATGGCAATATTATGGCCAATGAGCCATCACTCACATCATGTCCTGGAAGTAAATCTAACTGGATCATCCCAAGTAGGACACTCATAGTAATCCCACCACATGACATCTCTGACCAACAGTCTGGTAAAAGCATCAATATAATGGGATAACTCCCCTACGAAAGTGTGACTCTTACGCTCCTCATGCTCTCGAGCCCATCTAGAAACATAACACTGTGTTCAAGTGTCAATCACTGTAATATTGGTTGGCTGACCCTTAAGGTGATCTACCATAATATGCTCCCATCTCCAAACCTGTAGGAGCAAGCTGCAGGCAATGCTAACATGTCCCCATCGATGGATGTGGTACAACTCATCATATCACTGAGCCAATAGCGATATACCCCATGCATAGATGATAGGCTCATCACTATCCAATATATCCTACACCATCGCCAAAATTTTCCATGGGAACCTCAAACCTGAGTAGTCCAGGATAAGAACATTATTGATCACCATCAGCAATATGACATGCCTTGCCGTAAAGATGCCCTCCTCGTGCCAGCGACTGATGGACACTCCTTCGGACTTGGTGTCCTGGAGAGCATTTGTAGAGTTCCCTATGAACACCTAAGTGAAGACAACCACCTAATCATTAGTGGTCGATGAGATAATGGCCACCCCATAAAATGGAATCCAAAATATCCTATACGCATCCTCCTACGTAATGGTCATATTGCCGATCGGGAGGTGGAAGTTATTAGTAAACGGATCCTAGCGATGGGCCAAAGCCATAAGATAAGCCTGATATGCCATGATGTAAGACATCCTGATGACATACTGCAACCCACGGGCATTGAACCATGCCCAGTCAGTATCATTAAAGCTAGGAAGTAAGTTAAGCAGGAGCTTTGGGTCCCGAGCCTGAGCAATAAGGATCTAAGCAAAGTAGAAGAAAGACAAAGTATAACTATAGTGCATCTAAGGCATAATTCACAATAAACATGAAAATGGTGCAAAAGAGTATGGACTATTCTAAGTCTAAGAAAAAAAGAATAAGATTACACCTAATCAAGCAAATCAAAAATTCAAAAAATTCCAAAAATTCCAAAAAATTAAAAAATATCATAAAATTCAACAAAATGCAAGAAAACAAGGCTTCGGATTTAGACGATGTTGCCTATAATGATCGAAACCTGGCCACTGGAGGCAGCAGAAGCCAAGACTGAACGGTTAATTTTTTTACCATTGGGATTCAAGCTTGGCTGCTCTGAGCAACAACAGCTCAGAGCCGGTCGCTCTGAGTGACAACGACTAAGGGGCAACACGACAAACCTGTGAACCCTTGGCTAAAAAATAAAAAAAAATGTAAAAATAATAAAATAACTCCAACAAATCAACATAGGGAGGGAAAAAAAACAAAATGGAAAGAAAAATTTCCCACCCAAGCATCAAAACTAGGCTAAGTTCAAAATGCCCAAAATGGTGGCAGCAGGTGAATATAACAAAAATTTCAAAAATCCTAGGCTAAGCCACTAACAGAAATTAAAATTGGGGACTAACCCACCATAGCAAAGGGTATGCTAAGACTAATTACGGAGTTTGTTCATTGCCAATAAGTTTAGTGAGGTTTAGTTTGCCCATTACTTAGTGAGGTTCAATTTTACACAAATAAGGAAAATAGAGCTAGGGTTTTAAAGAGAAAAATGCTCAAGAAGCTCCAACTCCTCCAACAACATATGTCTCGTCCTACGCAGCCATGTTCTCAGCCCCAACAAGTTTCAAAGTCACAACCATCACCGTCACACCAAAGCTCCCAAAGTGAATATTCAAATAGTGAAAGTGATAGGTCAAACCTAGAAAAGCAAATTTTATATTTCCTTAATTATGCCTTGGACGCTGTTGACATCAGTGGCCCAAACTTCTTGGCTGCTCAATATGACAACAACCATATGCAAAAACTCAGAGGCCGCTGGACTTGACAGTGGCTAGATTCATAGAGCAAAATAAGGAATTTTCTCCTTAAGGGATCCCACAAAAATAACAAATAAACACACTTTGGTGGTTTTAGATCATCAGAATGTTCAAAATAACAAAAAAATCACATAAAAGCACAATATTAGGTAGGTCTCATATCTAGTTACCTACTCTATCCACTCGACGATTGCAATGATTTACACTCCATGTATTTTGATGAGATAAGTAGATAACAATAAGGCCACTTGGTGTAAAAAGCACCTCATTTTGGAATTACAATGTGCCACCCTTCAATATTGAAGAAGACCAAGATGGTCGGACTACTCCACGGGTGTGAAAGGATCATCCTAATTCCCCTATGACATCAAAAACATTAAGTCAAAGTGATACAATCTAGACATAAATAGAATCACTCATCCTAACTCCCTAAGAAGGCTATTGATAGCTGGACCGCTCCTCGGGATAAGGATAGATAATTATCATAAACAATTGGAATCACACTTGGATGTGGGATTACACATTAAAAGAAAAAAATGATAGACTTGTCACTTCATTCATTGTCATTTCTTCACCAATTCATTGTGTGAGGAAGTAGTTCAAAACTTCAACTTAATCATAATAAAAATAAAAAAATATCACTCGATCATAGCAAAATCGTGTTCATCCTATGAATCATTGCATACAACAATCATAAAATTCCCTTGTTTGCTAGGAACATAAGCAGACATGACATCTTCAATTGTAGCTCTCTTGCCGATAAAAATTGTTGTAGCAGTTGAAGTTACCCGATTGAGTTTGAGGAATGAGTGCAATTTAACATGCAAAAACCACTAAGCTAAGTCATCCGAGCATTGAGGCAATGATTCAAGGGATGCACATCATCTTACATGATTGGGCCATTCGGCGTTGATCATACCATTGATCACCATACACCTTACAAACATATTACTCTACATTTTTGCTCAGTGTTGTGTTTTCCACACAACGCGTCCCAAAAAGAGGTATCTGTAGACACCTAAATCATGTTATACTTAGGAGAGCTGCTCACATAGACACACTCATAAGATCATAAGACATAATATTAGAATTTACAAGCATCAACAGTGGTTCTCACCACTCATTTGGGGCCTTTTCAAGAAATCCAAGTCTAGCTGCTTAAGCCAAGAGTGGCCATATCTTAGCCGCTCAAGCATAGAATGGCCAGACCTTAGCTGATTTAGACAACAACGACCAGTTCTTAACTGCTGTAGATGATAGCGACTAAGCCATAAGAAGCCGTTTACCAAAAAACAAGCCTAATAACAGGCGGAAGTAGTAGTCTGCATGCAATAAAGTTGAGCGAGAGTAACTTTTCATTCCTTTTCACGACTAGTTCACATAGGAGGCTTGAGTTTGCGTTTAAAATTTAGTTAACTAACCTCCAAGCATAAAAAAAGGACAAAATATTCTCATGCTAACAACCAGTTTGCATAGAAGACTCAAGTGGGTAGTTAGATTTTAGTTAACTGGCCTTCAAACATAGACAATGGACAAAAGCTTCTCATGTTAACTTGCACTACGCATAAGAAATTTATTTCTAGGGCTTGGAAATAGACCTAGGGTTTCACACTATAAAATATGCAAGCCTAAGAGCACCAAGACATATTTTAATGGGATATCATCAAGACATATTTTTGAGGAGAGATTTGGAGACTTGGAGAGTTCTCTTTGAGATCACATGTGTGGCGAAGCTCTAACAAATTGAAGAGCATAACACCTATTATTTCAACATCAGATCAGGTTTTGACCCATAGCTTTGGGGCAAAGAGAGCAAGGTTTACCTTAGTGGCCGCTGTCTTGGACAGTGGCCCGCGGACTTAGCTTAGGTTATAGACATGGCATATTTTATTCTACTTCTTTATGTTTTCATATCATTAGCATAGATTTACATGATTTCATGGCATAATTTCATCATATTTCCGTTACATTATTTGATTACTAACAACCTCATATGAGAAGGTAATCTCAGACACCTAAGATTGTGTTGTTGTTTCTTTGCTTGCAGGGCCACAGGTACATCAAACGAAGTTGCAACATACGAGAGAAAAAGGGATCCCTCTAGGAAACAAACCTGGAGAAGGAGGCATCTGTAAGCCCTCATACATTTTCATGTGTAGAATCGAGAAGCTTTTATAAGTGCACCACCTCTTTGTGGAAGGGGCACTCCTTGCATATTTGTAACTTATAGTATTGAAATGGGTATCCCTAAGTGGGACCGACATGTAACGGAGCTTCAATATCAATAAAGAGATCCATATTTGTTATTTTGTGTTATATGCTTTTTCATATTGTCTTCCATTTCATCTTGGTTTTTTAATAACATTGCAAGTAGGGTTAAAAAGGGGACTGGTGCGTGTGTTCTTGGGGTTGCTACACTCTCTTACCCTATGCTAGTTCATATTCCATCTATTCCTCTTTTGTGCATTGTTCTTATCCTTGTTGAACTTTCTATTGTCCAATTCATCCTCAGAAGTCTCACTTTATTTCACACTGTCTTCTTCTAAAGTTTCTTCTTCTTTAGAACTTGAGGTTGACTCTTCTTCTTGTTTCTATTGAGATTGTTCAAAATCAAGACCTATCTTGCTTGATGTAGGCTTTTGTGACTTGATAATATTATCCAAATTCTTTGAGCTCCTTCTAAACTTGTATAGCTTATCTTTAGACTTCTCTAATTCTTACCTTAGTAGAGCTACTTATTGTTCTAATATTTTACATTCTAAGACCTTTGCTTCTAAGTTATGCTTGAACTTCTTTGTCTTAGCTATTGATTTATTTACATCCTCTATAATATTTCCTCTATCTTCATCTCATTCTTGAAATTGAAGCTCAAGTTGGGAGTCTTGCTTTATTACCTTATTTAAATTTTTAAGAGCATAAATAAGATCTCCCTCAAGATAAACTTCTCCTTTTTCTAATTTATCCTCTATTTGTTTGCATTTGAAAATATCTTCATTCTTTTATGACTTGTCTTCTACAGGATCACCTCCTTCTTCTTCTAGTTCCATTAGAATATTCTCTTCTGGTCCTTCAAGTGTATCCTCATATTCATCATCACTGAAACTAAAACCATTCTTTGTACAACTATATTCAAGATGTCCAAATTTACCACATCTAAAACACTTGAGAATTATTGGTGACTTTTTATGAATTTTTTTTTCTTCTATCAAAAATAGGACTTCATATTTATCATTATCCGAGAAACTATTATCACTATCACTTGAGTACTTACTTGCCTTATCTGCATAGTATCTCCTCTTTTGTATTCTAAAGAACTTATTTTCTTGTCTACCTTGTCCATCCTTACCTTTCTTTTGGTACCTATATTTTTCTAATCCCCTGTTCTTATGATACTATTTTTCTTCATCATTACTATTTCTGGCTTCTTGAAAATCAGTTGCATAGTGACCATACTTTCTAAAATTGAAACATCTAACAAATTTTGCATCTTTAAATCTTCTTGAATCCTTATTATTTCTACCATAATTTGCTTCTTCATCATTGGATGACTCATTGCTTGAATCTGACTTCTTACCCTTTGTCTTTTTAGTAGATTTGAAGGCTGATTCCTTCCAAATATTAGGTTCCTCTTTTATTATTATCTAAAAAGTTGTAAGAATACCAAGTAACATATCTCTTGTCAAAGAATCACCATCTTTTGATTCCTCTATAGCAAAAATATTTTCACTAAATATTTTTGGAATATATCTTAAGATCTTATCACAAACATCAGATTCTTCAATCTCAAGTCCAAGTTCTTGCATGGTATTAACAACCTCGTCTACATGAAGTAGATAAGAACTAATTTTTTCCTCATCCTTCATTCTTAATTCTTCAAATTGTCCTTTGAGATTTTGTATCTCTGACTTTTTGACACTTTTATCCCCTTCACATATGCTTTGCAACTTATCCCAAATTCCTTTTGCATCTTTTCAATGCATAAATTTTATGAACTCTATTCTATGCAAGCCTCTCAAAATTGCATTCATTGCTTTTGAATTGTAATGATGTATAAGCTTACCATATTTATCTGTAGGTGGAGTAGCTGGTGGTATATATATCCATTTTCAAATGCTTCCCAAATTTCATTGCCAAGTGCCATCAGCTGGATCTTCATTCTTAGACTCCAAAATACATAATCACTTCCATCAAATACTGGTGTTGAATTATCTGAGGACCCAATCTTAGAATCCATTGTTTTCTTGTAAGATTTTCCTTCAAGTTGTTAAACTCTTTTGAAGGAACTTTTATTTCCAATCAATATTATGCAATGTATAGATAACAATATCAACAACAGTAATCAAAGCAATGCATAAATCACCACACACAATAGAGACACCAATTAAATGTGGTTCACCCAATGTGGGCTACTCCATGGAGAAAATATTTCACTAAAATTTTCTCAATCAATCTCTTGGGAATACTTTCCCTATTACAATATTTATGGACTTCTATCCAAAGGTACACCAATCCCCTAATAAAGTTCATGGATATCTATCCATAGGAGAACTCCTTTCTCCTTAGCTATGGTTGGTGATCTTCTAGAAGGACTACTGCATCCACTGCACTAGCTTATGGATCTCTATCCACTAAAAACTCCTATCCTCACTCAAAAGACCTATCCTCACTGCCCTGGCTAATGGATCTCTATCCACTAGAGACTGTTATACTCTATACTCTATCACCTCTAAAGCTAGCTCTTAGCTTTATCTCAAATTTGCACTAAACATGGTCCTTCGATCTAGCACAAATCTACTCAATATCTATCCTAAAATCTACAATAAACATAGTCCTTCGATCTAGCACAAATTTGCTCAATATCTGTCTTCTAATATGTACTAAACATATGTCATGACCCGTTACCCTCCTAACTTATTTAAAGAATATTAATTGATCTTGGGGGATCAATTAATGCCTACTAGAAGGGGCATGACCCTAAAGAATACTACAAAAACAATTCTACTAAAAAAATTTTATAGGGGATAAGAATTATTAATTTATTATGGGCTATTTATGAGGGTTGGTAAAAGATAAATTTTAGGAATTATATTTTACAAAATTATAGCCATATAGTAAATTATGTGTAGATTTTGTGGACCCAATATGGATGGGACCTAAAAAGGGACTAAGGAATTTTTAAATAACTTATGGGTCATCCCATATTTTGGGAAGTACTCATGTGGCTACCCTACATTGGTGGGAGTTATGAAAGGAATCCCATGGCTTATCAAGAATAGTTCTAACCTTGTAACTATCCTAAGCCTCAATAGCATGAGTTTTGTCACTCACCTCATCCCTAGAGAACCCTTGAAGGACATGATGAAGTCATAATGGTCCTAGGCATATTTTTAATATTATTATAATGTGGCCACTATTTGGCCCATGAGTGGGGAATTTCCCTATAAATAGAAGGCATTTTGGGAAGAAATGACCATCTAGGATCTGGGAGAAATCATAATGGTCTAGGGAGTATGCTCTCCACCACTTGGGTGGATCAAAAACTAGAATACCAAAAAGGATTTCTTGCTATGGTAGGGATCTAGGAAATCTAGGAGGACTAGGGAGTATGCTCTCCACCCCTAGGTGAATCAGAAACTAGAAGTCCTTTGAGAGATTTATATTTTGAGGAATTTTTGAGGTTAGAAGAATGGATGGAGGAAATGGAGAGGGGCTAGGAGGAAATCTTTTGAAGAGTCAAGAAGAAAAGTTTTAGGTGGTTCTCTCCCTTTCTACCTTAAAAATAGTATGCTACCTAATTTTATAATATGTTTTTTAGTAAGGTGGAATTCATATTATTTCTTTAATAAGAGGTTTGATATAGTGGCTTGTTTATAAATCTAGAGGCTATGGTTATAAATTACTTTTTTAATTATGATACCTTTAATTAAATTGTTAAAAATTCTACCTTTCAACCCTTGAAATATACCCTGAGATAGCATAGACCCATGATGAGCCAAATATTCAACCACTAATTATAGAATAGTCAAACCACCATCTAGAAATCATTAGCCGATCCCCGTGGCTAGCGCTTACCACTTATTTGGTGCGAAGATGGTTCTATATTGTATTACACCTATGTTATAGCAAATGTGGGATACGTAAATGTTAGAATGCCTAATAGACAATGTGCAAACATGTTTTGGGGTTTTTTGCTCTACTTTGAAGTATGAGATATAGCTATCAAGCGATGGGGGTATGTCCAAACCTAGTATTGGATTGATATTTCTCTACACTAGATTTATTGTATAATATTGAATGTAGTGCATTATATAAAGTTGTCATATACAGAACTAGAGCACCCTTGGATTGAAACCCTTATCTCTGTGTACTAGACCTAGCCATCACAATGAGATAAGTGAAATCAATAGTAAATGTTCCAACCTCCCACATGATGTGTTAAACTTATCTCGATAAAGATCGATACATGAGCCTTCTGAACACTAAATATCCTAGCATCATCGTATACATCACATCAGCCTTCACATGACGATGTGAATCAAGCCTTCAAAGTTAAGTATGGTTTAAAAATGAACCAATAATGTTATTATCCAAGTAGGGTTTCCTCAAAGCCATGATGGTGGGAGAGAAATGCCCTATTATGGAATTTACAATGTCGAAGTTTGTCTCCCCTATAAAGGAAATGAGCACCCAATAGATCGATAATATTCTACATATGTAATCCCCAAAAAACTTCACCTAGTTGCGATCACAACATATATATGTAAACCTTGATATTTGACCTATTTCAAGTTTTTCTTGATCAATTTTGGGGGATCACAGACCCAAAATGTTATATCTGTATCACTGTCAAGATGTATCGCTTGATTTCATTTTCAATCAAATCTAGGAAAGCTTGTCCCAATCTCATTATGAGGATCATAATGCATAAGTCGATTGGAACTGCTGAAAATCCCACATTAGGCTTTATTGGTGCCTTCACGTCCAGTGTCATGGGAGCCATGAAAAAATATTGGAGGAGTGACCCTCGATTTGCATACAAAACAATAGAGTAAGAACCTTAGAGTTAGATTTAAGCCTAGCCATAGATATGACTCACATCAAGACTGTCTTGATGGTAGCAACTACACTAATGTGCACTTCTGACTAGTCAAGGTCGTCCGACGGTGAGTTTGTGTATAGCAGATACGAGTGCTAGTACCATAGGTCTATCGGGTGAATTTGAGATAGATTTATTTGAACTTGTTGGAAAAACCTTTTGTCTCGTATATCAATGGTTGTCCAAGGACCATTCATCCATAGTGTATCATCATTGGTCGAAAGATATAACCATTGGGTAGCATGTGACCATAAGGAAAATAAGAGCTATAACTTGGGTAAAGGTATTATATGAATGAGGGTAATCGTATTCTAGAATTATGGAAAAGTGAGTTTGGCTTGGGATGATTATACTATAATTTAGAGATAAATTTACATGTCTACCTTAAAGGGTATGGCATACGTATGTATTAAATTTTGGGGAGATGGTATGGAAATATTTAGGAAATTTATGAATTAAAAAAAGAAACTTTGGGGTAGAAAAGGATAAAGGAAAAATATTTCTCAACTAATTGGAGGTAGAACCTTCTATTTAATTTGGAAGTCATAGATCCAATATTTAAAAAATTAAAGGAAATTATTAGTTATATAAAAGTGATGAGTTCTTCATAAATTAAAGGTATGGGAATTTAATTTAGGAAGCAAGGGTCGATTATTTATCCACCCAAATGGATGAAATGATTTCATTCTTGAGGGAATATTATAAAAGAATTACCCCTAGTGTTAATAAGTCATCTCAAAATGCAAATACAATGATTGTCATAAACATATACCAAATGATATACATTGTTAGGATAAAGGAACCAATAGTTTCCTTACTTTCATATTTAATTATAATGGAATAGGTAGTTTCCTTTTTGGTGTGGATGATACCATAACAATATCTTGATGCATTAGATAAAGGAACCTGATAATTCCTTAATTGCATCAAGTATATGAACAAGAACAATTGCTTTCCTTGATTTGTACAATTGAAGGGATACATTGTGACCCTTATAAAATTGTAATTTTTGATACATATTGAGTTTATGAATATGAGGGAAGAATACATTTTGGAGGTTGGGTTTTTCCTGTTAGGGTTTCCTAGGATAAATCTTGTGTCACTCTATTTTGTGGTTTGCTTTATTATGTCTTGTGGATGTTGCTTTTATTTACAAAATGAAAATGATTTATGTTAATGAGATGTTAGATGCTTGATGTAATGTTTATTTTCATGCACTATAATGTATGCTAAATTTTTAGTAGGTTAATGATGTATGGATGCTAGAAAAGGATACTCAATTGCAAATATAGTGATAATTTAATGTGATTCAATTGTATCATTTATTTTTGGAATTAAATGGGTAATGATGAATTATTTTAGTAGGTAGAATTGTACAATAATAGTCTCATGTAAAGGATGGATGTTTACTTAAATGTGTTAATGAATCAAAGGCTTTTGTCTAATTTACTATAATATTGTGGGATACTATTTATGAATGATGCACCTTTCCATATACATCACCATTTATATTCATGCTAAAGAAACCAAATATTAAGGGGATAATGCATTATACACTTATTCTTGAATGAAACATAAACCTTGTTTAAGAAGGAGTCTATTATACTTCAAATCTATGAATAGTATGTAATGAATCTTGCTTCATGGATTAAATACACTCAATATGGTTTAATTGAAATCATATTGTGGAATTAAAATCTCAAGAGGGCACTATGACCTTGATTTACAAACCAATATATATCCTCCACTCTACACTAAAGAATTACATTTACATCGGACTAGTATTATCCATTTAAAAGGACTTCAATGGAGGGAGTGCCTAATCAAGGGTGTAATAATATGTAATGAGGATTAAAGATAGATGTTCCATGGATTTTTATCACAATAGTGATACAATAGTCTTAGAAATCCTTTCTATATGGATTGGATTGGAGCTAAGATTTATGGATAACCATAGGTGTGGTTATTCCATCTATGATGGTTTACCATTGGTGTGGTTCACAATCTTCAAGGCATTCACTTGATCTGGGTGGACCATTTGGTGATTTCCTCTTTTTATGAGGTTGAAACTAGTATGCTTGGCCAGCATACTCATACCAAGTGAGGTATGAGGGTTTCATAGAAGCTGATCACTTCTACTTAAAGAGACTCTGATCAAGTCTCTATAGCTCTTGAAGCTATATGCCTTGAAATATACAATCCAAATGGAATATGCTTATCTTAGGTTATGGATTAGGTCTTTTCCACATGGGAAAAAATAAAATATTTTGTAGATAAGAAGGAGTAACAATATGGGTTCGTTACAGTTGGTATCAGAGCCCAGGCTAACTGATAGGCTCTAGTGAAAGTCTAGGTTAGCAAAGACTTGGGGCATGAAACTATACTTGAGAGAAAATTCCACAACTTTAAAATATACACTTGGTAAGTGCTTGGGATGATGATGTTTGAGTTCTTATCCCCCATGAGTAGATCCATAGTCATTTGAAAGTGGAAGAGCTAAGAAGATCCTCCTGCATGGATTTTAAGTGGTGTACCTTAGACTATTTTGTGAAAATACTCGACATCTAAATCTTTAAGACTTACTGTGTAAGAGACAAGGTTCTGATGTGCTAAGGATTTACTTGAAGTTATAATTTTCCAACCAATTTGGACAACTTAAATGACTATAGTCATAACTGAAAGTGAAACCTTAGGAGATACAAACATAAAGTAATAAAAAAACTAACTAGTGGAAGTTCAAACAAAACAATGTTTTCTTTATTTTCATTTTGATCAATGTTACAATACACTTTGGGATTTTTCCAATCAGAGGCTAAGGTGTAGGAAATGGCGAAAGAAGTCGCCCGACAACAACACCAGAACTTGAAACTCCGATATGTTGGAAGAGAGCAAGGAGGGTGAAACTTCACATAAGTCCCCCCAAATATGAGAATTAGGGAACTCCTCCAAGTAAGCCTTAGAATCCCAAGTGTCACCGCCACATGCAGCTCTACCTAATTATTTTGAAAAGTATGCACCCGACCACCCGGGTGGTGGTTGAAAGTAATATGGGGTGATAAGTTATTTAAACCGAGAACTAGTGGCTATGGCATGCATGTGGTATTATGACTTATAAGAAAACTAGAGTGTAGTTTTGAAATAGTTGTATGTAGCACAGAAAAACCACGTATACAAAACCGGTATAAACCAAGCACCAAAGTTTAAATATATATATATATACACATGATAATGTGAATTAATTACAATTTTACCATATGACAATAAGGTCAATAGGGGTACACTTTACAATGAAAGTACCATGCTCTAGACGCGTTTTGCCAACAGAGAGATAAGGTACAAAATTAGGGTCGATGATAGGACGTGATGCAAACCAAGGAGAGGACACGTGGGTTATGATGATGTGTTCTATGCACATCAAAAGAAGATTACTCCCTCGAGAATTGGAAGAGAACCAATAATTCAATTTGATGGATCTATGAATCTATGAAAATAAATGGACCTCAAAATACTATCCAACAAATAAAACTAGAGTAAAACCCCAACATCACAGAATGGAGTAAATAGTGTAGAATTTATCTCAGTTTTAGAAAATAGAAATACCCTAAGCACTATTCATGGCAGTGAATATCATATTGCTCATATTAGGGTTTACCCTATTAATACTAGTGATCTCAGGGACAAACATCATAGTGTATCTCATAATTATTTTACTCCTGCTAGCCGATATATTGGTACATACTCTTTGAGTTATGGCTTCTAAAAATGTCAGAACCGACAGCGAAAATCCTATAGAAACATCAAAAATTTGAATATTAAATATCATTAGGGAAAGATATCTTCTGAAGATGATATTTTATAATGCCAAAGATAGAATGGATGCAAGCAACTAACAATGGTTGAAAGAAGTAGGATTTGAGGGAGTGGCTCTATTAGATCCAATACATAGATAAATGTTATCTATCTGCCCTAGTAGAAATATGGGATCCTGATAGAGGGACATTTTAGTTACCCATTGAAGAAATGACTGTCATGTTGGAATATGTATACATAATATACCGGATACTGGTAGAAGGACGTGTAGTAATCACTGCTAATAAAGAAGAAATGGGGCACATCCTGGAAAGAGTGTTTGGAGCAGACTAGAGGAATGTAAATACTGATAGGGAGTGTGTAGAGCATGAAATTTACTATGTGTAGGGTAGAATGACACATAAGCATATGGTTATAATGGAACTCGTATCAGGTATCATTCTACTCGAATCAAGAAGTGCACGTTTTCCTTGGAATTTATTGGGAATCATGTAGGACATAGTGGAAGAGTCAATAATATATGCATGGGCACCAACATTATTGGCCCAAACCTACAGAGAGTTGTTCGATTTAAGAACAATGATGAAAACCATATTGAACTACAACACTTTGCTACAAGTTTGGGCATGGGAGCACATAGCGATGGCCAGACCCCAAGGGCTACCTTATGATGCACACCAATTTATGGGGCTAGAGATGCCCTATGTGTTAAGATGGCAACAAAAAAAGGAATGGTCTAACCGTAGACCAATTGAAGGAAATAAAGAGCAATTTCACTCTATTTGGGAGAATCTGCAATCCCATGATGTTATTTGGAGACCTTGGAGATTGGGCCCAGTTTGGGCAGATGATGGTGTTCAACTCACTCGGTGAGACGAGCAAGATGGTTGATCGGATGTACCAATATGCAATACAAGTATTTTCAATATACTCGGGTATTACGACAATTCGGTATTATACAATGAATACCAAATCCATCCATGGTTTACACAAGGAAGGGGTGAAAAAATCGTGATACCTCCACCAAAAGAACCACTAACTTCAAAACCTGATGAAGCTATATGGACACCTGAGGAGGATGATGCAGGCATGACCCCTAACTATGACATTTGGTTGACCACTTAGCAAAAACTCCAAGAGGAAGATTCCAGTAAGGAAAGCAGCTGTAGAGAAATAGCTAAAGCTGTAGAAGCAGGACACTCATATAGGAAGAGAAATGAGAAAGAATATTCTGAAAGATGTGTGTACCAATAGTTGGATATAGGAGCTGGACCATCTAGCCTAAGAGAAGAGGAATCCATGAGGAAAACACAACAAGAGGTGGATGCACTGAAGAAACAAGTTTGACTGTTAGAAACTCAACAGTTGAAGTTAGTGGATAAATGGGTGTAGCAAAGTTTTAAGTTGGAGATTGAGAGAGAAGCCACCATATCATAGCAAGAAAGGCTTCTATTGGAGTTAACACAAATATGCTACTAGAGAGATACAATTGGGATAGCCTTGCAAGCAGAGAATGCACAATTACATGATGGAAGAGATATATACCAAGCTGCATTCTTGACTTCTTGTATGGATGCAATTATAAGCCATGGTTTACTTATTCTAGTACAACTAGCGGTTGTGAGGTAGCATGGACAGGAGAATACTACTCAGGCAACTAGTCAAGCCACTCCTCAAGCAGTTTCTCCAATAGACTCTCAAGTTGGTAATATAGTTATGGAACCGGTAGGTGAAAGACCCAAGGAAGAACCACCTTGAGATCCAAAACCACTAACCTAGAAAACTATATGTATGCCAATTAGTTTGGCCAATTGTAAGCAAAAATCATTTGAAATATATATGCATTGTTGGTATAAAAATGAAATATTGTGTCTTCTATCATGAAAAGCTTATGTATGTAAAGCAAACTTATAGAAGAACACTAGATGAATTTGAAGAATGGATTGGTGTCCATTCTTGGAGAAGGTATGGGACTTCTCCATGATGATATAAACTAGGAGGCATCTAGGTGGATGCTCTAGCAATAAAATACATATTAAGGACATATGCAAATATCTTGAATTGAGATTCTGAAATTATGTTGTATCTTTTTTTTTTTTGAAAAAATTGAAAAAACTTGTATTAAAACAAAGAACAGTTACAAGTGGGAGTAGAAACATCCCAGCCAAGAGCAGAGAAGCAAGATTACAACAAGGCACGAAAATCGCGACATGTCGCGAAATCGTGACATGTCGCGAAATCGCGACACCAAACCAACCAAGGCCGCGCCATAGCAACAAGTCACGAAATCGCGACATGTCGCAAAATCGTGACATGTCATGAAATCGCGACAGACAGTCGCCATAGCCGCTAAACACCAAAAGTGTCACGAAATCATGACGGCACAACACCAAAGCGCCCAGTCACCAAAAGTGTCACGAAATCGCGACGAGAAATCCAGAAGGCGCCTGTTCTCCAGAAGTGTCGCGATATCGCGACGAGTTCTCCCCTTGGCGCCAAATCTGCAAAAGTGTCGCGATATCGCGACGTCTTTTCCCCATGGCGCCAGTTCTCCAAAAGTGTCACGATATCGCGACGAGTTTTCCCCTTGGCGCCCCTTTAGCAAAAGTGTCACGAAATCGCGACGAGTTTTCCCCTTGGCGCCCATTCCTCAAAAGTGTCGCGATATCGCGACGATTTTCCCCCATGATGCTTGTTCTCCAAAACTGTCACAAAATCGTGACGAGTTTTCCCCTTAGCGCCCTTTCTTCAAAAGTGTCACGATATCGCGACGAGTTTTCTCCTTGGTGCCCAATCTTCAAAAGTGTCGCGATATCGCGACGACTTTTCCCCTTGGTGCCAGTTCTGCAAAAATGTCGCGATATCGCGATGATTTCCCCCCTGGGTGCCCATTCTTCAAAAGTGTCACGATATCACGACGACTTTTCCCTTTGGCGTCTATTCACCAAAAATGTCACGATATCGCGACGATTTTCCCCCTTGGCGCACAACTTCCAAAAGTGTCACGAAATCGCGACAGCTTCCAACCAAAGGCTGCGATGGCGAAACAGGTCGCGAAATCGTGACAACTTCCCACCAAAGGCCGCGATGGTGCAACAGGTCACGAAATCATGACAGCTTCCCTCCAAAGGCCGCGACGGCGCAACAGGTAGCGAAATCACTATAGCTTCTCTCCAAAGGCCGCGACAGTGCAACATGTCACGAAATCGCGATAGCTTTCCAGCAAAGGCCACGATGGTGCAACAGGTCACGAAATCGTGACAGCTTCCCTCCAAAGGCCGTGACGGTGCAGCAGGTAGCGAAATCACTACAGCTTCTCTCCAAAGGCCGCGATAGTGCAACATGTCACGAAATCATGACAGCTTTCCAGCAAAGGCCGCGACGACGCAACAGGTCACGAAATCGTGACAAAAACCACCCTTAGCATTTTTCTTACTCATTGTCGCAAGGATCGTTCCAGACCCTGCCTAATCACTTCATCCACCAAAGGCATGTCACTGTGCAGCTGCACCCCTACCTCTTTCTCAGCACCCATCTTCGCAAGGAAATCGGCCACCTTATTTAAATCTCTACTCACATAGACAGGGATCACGTCATCTAATTCCCTCCATAGTTCCTTGATTTGAGAGATCAGAATCGGCAACCTCCATGCTTTCGAAGAAAAGTTCCTCATGCAATCAAGAGCGCCAACCAGGACTTGAGAATCGGATTCGAGAATTATCCTCCTGTGACCACTGCTTAACAGCCCAGATGGAAGCAGATTTGATAGCAATGGCTTCGGCTTCATTGTTTGTGGCTCTGCCCAAGCCTTGTAGTTCCCAGTAGAGCACTGAACCAGCATGATCCCGGCAAACTACACCAATACCGACACTGCCCGGATTGCCTTTTGCAGCTCCATCAGTATTGATTTTGATCCAACCTTCTGGGGGAGGTTTCCAGCTAGCTCTGTCTTGTCTCTCTTGCCCTTCAACTCCCTCTTCCAGAGGCCCAAGACCAACCTGATTTTCCTCTTCAGCATAGATGGCAACAGTTTTGTGACTTTGCTCCAGATGACCTGCCAAACTCCGTCTATCGAGGAGAAAGTTTCTCTAAAAATTTGGGCATTTCTCTCCAGCCACACTTGCCACCAGATGAAAAGTAAGCCAAGCTCCCAACCAATTCGGAGAGCTATAGATTTAAATCTGCCCCTTTTCCATTTTTCCCAAATATTGGCTCGATTCAGATCACCATTAACCTGGAGTTTATAGTGAGAGAACCAGCGCTTCCAAATCTGACGCGTGAAAGGGCACTCGAACATCAGGTGATCAACTGTTTCCTCATGCTTGTGGCATAAAGCACACTGAGAAGGACCGATGATTCCTCTACTTTTGAGATTGTCAAAGGTGAGAATTCCATTGTGCATAAACTGCCAGGCAAAGAAATTTACTTTCGGCCAGCCCTTGGAATGCCAAATCTTTCTCCAATCCTGAACCAAAAATGAGTGTGGGGGAGGCTCTGGGAGGATCTTTTCATATCCGTCCTTTACTGTATATACCCCAAGGTTCCCATAGCCCCAAGCTAATTCATCCTCCTCATCCCTCCCTGTGAGGAACCTTTCTGTCAAGATTTTGTTCAAGATGGGTGCCAGCTCCGGAGGGATTGTAATTGGCCACTCCTCCCACCTCTTAAACTTTTTAAACTTATACTCCCCCATTTGGTTGGTGTTAAAATAGCTTTCAATTTGAATCCAGCCCTTGGCTTCTATGGCGGATTTGATTGGTTGTAATTCGGGAAACGTAGCAATGATGGGTGGATACTGGTCCCATGAATCAGTCCAAAAACGTGCCTTATCCCCTCTCCCCACTTTCCAAAATAATTGGTCTTTGATAACCTGAGATCCAAGCTTGAGAGTCTGCCACACTAAGGATCCAGTACCATCCAGGGGGAAACGACCCACCTCATTGGGGTGGACATGACCCAAATATTTACTGGTGAGGATTCTGCTGAATAAGGAGGTTGGCTGGGAAATCCACCTCCAATACAGTTTTCCAGCCAAAGCTTTGTTATTAAGCTTGGAGCTTCTCAGTCCCAGCCCTCCTTTATCCTTGGGCTGGGTAACTTTATCCCACCCAACCAAGGCCCATTTTTTCTCCCCTTTTGCACCTTCCCATAAAAATCTTCTTGCCATTTTGTCCAGCTCTTTCCATATAGTATGAGGGGCAGCCAGGATAGAGAATTTATAGATTGGCATGGCCTGAATAACTGACTGCAAGAAAGTTAATCTACCCCCATAGCTTAACCATTTATGAGACCAATGATTCATTCTATCTTTGATACCTTCCAATAGAT
The DNA here is from genome assembly GCA_028583015.1 of Wollemia nobilis. Classification (NCBI taxonomy): domain Eukaryota; kingdom Viridiplantae; phylum Streptophyta; class Pinopsida; order Araucariales; family Araucariaceae; genus Wollemia; species Wollemia nobilis. The sequence goes on from JAQPPZ010000028.1 coordinate 7,827,918, forward strand.
CCTTCCAGATATCTATTTTTAATTTTTTGAAATGCAAGGGAACTCCCAAGTAAACTATTGGAAGAGAAGTCCTTGTGAATCCCAGGATCTCAATAACTCTGTCCTGCAGCCTTTGGTCAAGATTGAAAAAGACCACTTTGGACTTCTTGTCATTGAGGGCCTGGTTTGAAGCCCTAAGGTAGACATTAAGAGTATCTCTGATTCCTCTAGCTTCCCTGAAACTGGCCACACCAACCAATCCAGTATCGTCCACAAACTGCAAGTGAGTCAAAGTTTCCTCCCCTACCTTGATACCTGTTAGCAGGCCTTGATGCCTTCTCCTCAAGAATAGTCTACCTAATCCTTCAGCCAAAATGAGGAAAAGATAGGGAGAGCAAGGGTCTCCTTGGCGAAGACCACGAGTGGCTCCAAAAGGTTGCGAGGGAAGACCCTTGATAAGAACAGAATAAGAGGGCGTAGAAACACAACTCATGACCCAATCAATCCAGTCCTGGGAGAAGCCAAAGGCTGCCATCATTTTAGACAAGAAGCTCCACTCCACCCGGTCATAAGCCTTGGACATATCCAGTTTAATGAACATTCCTTTATTGCCAGATTTTTGCATTGTATGGATAGCCTCCTGAGCGAGAACCACCCCATCCAAGATTTGTCTTCCCTCAACAAAACCCCCTTGTTCTGAAGAAATGATGTTATGAAGGAGAGGTTTGAGCCGCTCAACCATTATCTTAGTGATTATTTTATAAATCACGTTGCATAAGGCAATAGGTCTGAAATCAGAGATATGAGTCCCCTCCTCCCCTTTTGGAATTAAAGTGATGAAGGTATGATTTATTGCCCTAAGCATTCTTTTATTAGTTTTGGATTCCTCTGTGACAACCAAAACATCCTCCTCCAAAGTATCCCAAAAGGCCTAAAAAAACTCAATAGGAAAGCCATCTGGACCTGGAGATTTGCCAGTACTCATTCCAAAGACCACATTTTTCAATTCATCTCTATCAATGGGTCTAAGTAGGGCCTGATTTTCTTCTTCAGAGATAATAGAAGGTATGACATTAATAACTTTGTTCTGAGCCTCAACATCTTGCTCCATACTTTCCTTAAAAAGTTTAGAAAAGTAATCGATTGAGTGGTAGTGCATACCAGGAAGAGTATCAAAGGAATGTCCATTCTCATCTTTAAGGGCTTCCATGTTATTCATCTGTCTCCTAGCACAAGCTGACCGATGAAAAAATTTGGTATTTCTATCCCCTTCTAATAACCAAGTATTTCTTGCTCTCTGTTTCCAATAAATCTCCTCTTGGTTATCAATGGCCTCAACCGCTCTGCGCAAGGCATCATCCTCGGATTTGAGTTGCTCAATAATTGTTCCTTCCCTAAAGAGTTTTTGAACCTCCTCCCATCTGGCCACCAAGGGGGCTCTTTGGAGCTGGAAATCTGACTTATTATCTTTCCTCCATTGTTTCAGTTGAAGTTTGACAAAATGAAGCTGTTTGTGAAATCTAAACATTGCTGTCCCAAAAGGTGGACGGCCTTCTTCCCACCATTGTGGAATTTTCTTTCGAAGGTCCTCCTTTTGTAACCAAAAATTCTCAAATTTAAAAGGCCTGTGATGCTGCCCTGTCATAGTCCCTCCCTCCAACAAAATGGGAAAGTGATCTGAAACTGGGCCCTCCAAAATCTGGAATTTAGTATTCCACTTTACAAATGCCTCCTCCGAGACCAGAAAATGATCTAACTTGACCTTCCTGCTATGTGGCTCCTTCCTCTTGTTAGTCCAAGTAAAGTAGGTTCCAGGACCTTTAACATCCACTAATTGAAAGGCCTGGACTTGGGCAATCAAAAGCCGATCCCCTGGATCCAAAATTGGGGTTCCACCTTCCTGATCTCGAGCAGATAATTTTGCATTAAAATCCCCTGCAATAATCCAGTCTAAGTCTTCCCTGGAGGACCTCATGTTATGTACAACTTTCCATTGGAGCCTCTGGCCATCAAGGTCTTGGGCCCCATAAAAATTAGTGATTAAGACATGTTCAGCTATGACATTATTCCTAAAATGAGATGTGAGAACACCCCTCCAAGCTATATGTTCTAGTGCAGTCCAATCCAGAGGGTTCCAAAGAGTAACAATCCCCCCTGAAGCACCTTGGGCAGCCACATCCATATGACCAGCGCCCCTCCAGATTCTATTAACTATTTTACACATAAGATCTAAAGACATTTTCGTCTCCTGGATAAGCAAAAAGTCTATTTTGCATTTTCCTAAGAGTCTTTGAACAACAGATTGATGGGTTCTACTGTTTAAACCCCTAACATTCCAAGATTGAATAATCATTGAAAACCTTGAGAGCAGTAAGAATCAATTGTCCTCACCGATCCTCCATTGATCAGCTTGTCTCCTTGAGCTGCAATCAGGTCCTTATTTGAATTTCTGCCCGCTCCTTGAGTGTTGCTATTTTTGGATCTCTTTTCCACCTGAGATATCCCCAGGGCTGGCCTTTCTCTATTTTTTTTTGCAATTCCCATGCTGACATCCTTAATTACTGGCGGCGCTTGGGAGTGCACTATCAGTGCCCCTGCATTTTTTGGCTGCAGTAACTCAGTGGGCTCAATCACCTGTTCTAAGACAGGAGGAGATGAAGGAGAAACATGAGTGTGGATGTTATGGACCTCAATATTCCCATCCACTCCTTCCATGTCTTGGTCCTCCTGATCCACTAATGTCTTAAAAATTTCATATCTGTTGGCTGGCTTGGGTTGTAATTGCTCCTTACCATTTTTCTTCTGCTTTCTCCTTCTTTTGGCCTGTTCAAAGCCATATTTCTGACCCTCATTACCCTGAGGAGTATTGGATGTTTCTTTGGTAGGAGTAGACTTACCCTCTCTGGGGCGATTTGGCATTCCAAGCGGGGCTTCCATTTTAGTGTTCAAAATATTTGGACAAAATCGGGCCAAATGCCCATGTTTGTGGCAGACTCTGCATCTGAAAGGCAGAGCCTCATAGTCTAACTATTGGATCCAAGATATTCCTGCCAGTTCCAGTTCCACCTCTGCTGGTAGAGGCTGGCTAATATCCATTTCCATGTAGATTCTAGCAAAGACACCAGAGTTACCTTCTATGGTGTCCTTGGAGACGCCCAGGTGTCTACCAAGGGAGTTACCGATCATTTCCAGGACCTGCTCCCCCCAAAACTCCATTGGAAGAGCGTACAGTCGGATCCAAACCGGGACAGCCATGGGTTCGATGCGAGGATCGAATCCCACTCTCCAGGGTTGAACAAATAACCCTGTCGGACCGTGGTTTCTCTTCTCTGACTCAAACGCCCTGTTTCTATCAGCTAAAGAAGAAAAGCTAACAATGAAATACCCGTTACTAATAAACCACAGGGAGTACTCACCATGAGGCTCCCAGTTCTGTCTGACCCAAGTGTGCAAGAAATTTAGGGTAGGTCGGATACCCATGAATTTACAAATCAAATCATGGTTGGCTCTGTATAGGATTGTGTCTTCGACCAGCTTTGGTTCGATTACAATCTTGGGTCTTGAGGCAGATTGTGGGAGACATCCATTAACTCGATGCGTTGCTGAACTCTTGCCAGCATTCTTGAATATCGTATTCAGAGTATTTCTCTGAGCTTCGCCGTTAGAAGACGAAGGATTGTCTTTTAGTAGTTCAGCGTATAGCATCTTTCTCCCAGAGAGAGGGTCTGGAGGAGACCCCATTGGGCCCTCTTGAGGCAGCAAACGATCCTTCAGATCCACAATAACAAAACACTACGTTAATCCACCTGATGTCCTGGATTTTCCTTCGCTCCACAAACCCTAGAACATCGCCTGTCGCCTGTGCAGAGAATTTCCCGCCAAATCGCTAGAGCTCAAATTTTGCTGTCCTCGGTCTGCTCCCTATCTATGTTGTATCTTTGTTAGCATTTGATTTTATTAGGTTAATTTATGCCAAAGGTTAACCAAATTATACTGTGATACTCCTTGGTGGGAGTTTTGATAAAACTAATAAGACTTTTTTAATTTCTAGTAAGGTACAAATGCATAATTTCATGACATCCTTGTAACATCATTTTGCAATTCTATAGTTCTCTAGATCAATTGTTGGTGCAATTTGAAACAAGTTAAAACTGTAGTTGTGTATTAATATTGTGTACTGATGATGCTTTCAATACTTTTTGATATGCAATATGGATGTTATATTGTTTACAAAAACATGGTACTGCTAAAATTTTACATTCTTGCTAGTCCAAGTACTTGCTTGAATGGAAGATGAAGCTTGCCATCAAGAATTGAAGAGCTATATGATAGAAGAATTTGAATGCAGAACAACAGGATGAATGCTAGCTTTTTCTATACAAATGTGTTTTTGTAAGATAGATGTGCAAACATAGAGGACTGTGTTTAATCTAAGGGGGGTGTATGTCATGACCCGTTACCCTCCTACCTTATTTAAAGAATATTAATTGATCTTGGGGGAACAATTAATGCCTACTATAAGGTGCATGATTCTAAAGAATCCTACAAAAAATTCTAATAAAAGAATTTTATAGGGGATAAGAAATATTAATTAATTATGGGCTATTTATGAGGTCTGGTAAAAGATAAATTTGAGGAATTATATTTTACAAAATTATCCATATAGTAAAGTATGTGTAGATTTTGTGGACCCAATATGGATGGGACCTAAAAAGGGACTAAGGAATTTTTAAATAACTTATGGGTCATCCCATATTTGGGAAGTACTCATGTGGCTACCCTACATTGGTGGGAGTTATGAAAGGAATCCCATGGCTTATCAAGAATAGTTCTAACCTTGTAACTATCCTAACCCTCAATAACATGAGTTTTATCACTCACCTCATCCCTAGATAACCCTTTAAGGACATGATGAAGTCATAATGGTCCTACGCATAATTTTAATATTATTATAATGTGGCCACTATTTGACCCATGAGTGGGGAATTTACCTATAAATAGAAGGCATTTTGGGAAGAAATGACCATCTAGGATCTAGGAGAAATCATAATGGTCTAGGGAGTATGGTTTCCACCACTTGGGTGGATCATAAACTAGAAGACCAAAAAGGGTTTTTTGCAATAGTAGGGATCTAGGAAATCTGGGAGGACTAGGGAGTATGCTCTCCACCCTTGGATGAATCAGATTCCAGAAGTCCTTTGAGAGATTTCTATTTTGAGGAATTTTTGAGTTTAGAAGAATGGATGGATAAAATGGAGAGGGGCTAGGAGGAAATCTTGTGAAGAGTCAATAAGAAAAGTTTCAGGTGGTTCTCTCCCTTTCTGCCTTAAAAATAGTATGCTACCTAATTTCATAATATGTTTTTTAGTAAGGTGGAATTCATATTATTTATTTAATAGGAGGTTTTATATAGTGGCTTGTTTATAAATATAGAGGCTATGGTTATAAATTGCTTGTTTAATTATGACACCTTTTATTAAATTATTAAAAAGCCTACTTTTCAACCCTTGAAATATACCCTGAGATAGCATAGGCCCATGACGAGCAAAATATTCAACCACTAACTATAGAATAGTCAAACCACCATCTAGAAATCATTAGCGAAGCCCCGTAGCTAGCGCTTACCACTTATTTTGTGTGAAGTTGGTTCTATATTGTATTACACCTATGGTATAGTTAATGTGGGATACGTAAATGTTAGAATACCTAATAGACAATGTGCATACATGTTTTGGGGTTTTGCGCTCTACTTTGAAGTATGAGATATAGCTATCAAGTGGTGGAGGTATGTCCAAACCTAGTATTGGACTGATATTTCTCTACGCTAGATTTATTGGATAATATTTAATGTAGTGCATTCTATGAAGTTGTCATATACATAACTAGAGCACCCTTGCATTGAAACCCTTATCTCTGTGTATTGGACCTAGAAATCATGATGAGATAAGTGAAATCAATAGTAAATGTTCCAACCTCCCACATAATGTGTTAAACTTATCTCGATAAAGATCAACCCATGAGCCTTCTGAACATTAAATATCCTAGTATCATTGAATACATCACAACAGCCTTCATAGGACGATGTGAACCAAGCCTTCAAAGTTAAGTATGATTTAAAAATGAGACAGTAATGCTATTATCCAAGTAGGGTTTCCCCAAAGCCATGATGGAGGGAGAGAAAGGCCCTATTATGGAATTTTTGGTGCTGGAGTTTGTCTCCCCTATAAAGGAAATGAGCACCCAACAGATCAATAATATTATACATCTGTAATACCCAGAACACTTCACCTAGTTGCAATCATGACCTGTCTATGTAAACCTTGATATTTGACCTATTTTAATTTTTTCTTGATCAATGTTGGGGGATCGACAAACCCAGAATGTTATATCTATATCACTGTCAATATGCATTACTTGATTTCATTTTCAATCAAATATAGGAAAGCTTGTCCCAATCTCATTATAGGTATCATAACGTATAAGTTGATTGGAACTGCTGAAAACCCCACATTAGGCTTTATCGATGCCTTCACATCCAGTGTCATGGGAGCCATGAAAAAATATTGGAGTGACCCTTTATTTGCATACAAAACAAGAGAGTAAGAACCTTAGAGTTAGATTTAATCCTAGCCATAGATATGACTCACAACAAGACTATCTTGATGGTAACAACTTCACTAGTGTTCACTTTTGACCAGTCAAGGTCATCCGAAGGCGAGTTTGTGTATAGAAGATATGAGTGCTAGTATCATATATCTACTGGGTGAATTCAAGATAGATTTATTTGAACCTATTGGAAAAACCTTTTATCTCATATATCGGTGGTAGTCCAAGGACCATTGTTCCATAGCGTATCATCATTGGTCGAAAGCTATAACCATTGGGTAGCGTGTGACCATAAGGAATATAAGAGCTATAATTTGGGTAAAGGTATTCTATAAATAAGGGTAATCATATTCTAGAATTATGGAAAAGTGAGTTTGGCTTGAGATGATTATACTATAATTTAGAGATAGGTTTACATGTCTACCTTAAAGGGTATGGCATACGCATTTATTAAAGTTTGGTGAGATGGTATGGAAATATTTAGGAAATTTATGAATTAAAAACAAGAAAATTTGGGGTAGAAAAAGGATAAAGGAAAAATATTTCTCAACTAATTGGAGGTAGCACCTTCTATTTAATTTGGAAGTCATAGATCTAATATTTAACAAATTAAAGGAGATTATTTGTTATATAAAAGTGATGAGTGCTTCATAAATTAAGGGTATGGGTCTTTAATTTAGGAAGCAAGGGTCGATTATTTATCCACCAAAATGGATGAAATTGGATTTCATTCTTGAGGTAATGTTATAAAAGAATTCCCCCTAGTGTTAATAAGTCATCTCCAAATGCAAATCCAATGATTATCATAAACATATACTAGATGATATACATTGTTAGGAGAAAGGAACCAATAGTTTCCTTACTTTCATATTAAATTATAATGGAAAAGGTAGTTTCCTTTCTGGTATGGATGATACTGTAACAATATCTTGATGTCTTAGATAAAGGAACCAGATAATTCCTTAATTGCATCAAGTATATGAACAAGAAAAATTGCTTTCCTTGATTTGTATAATTGAAGGGATACATTATGATCCTTATAAAATTGTAATATTTGATACATCTCGAGTTTATGAATATGAGGGGAGAATGCATTTTGGAGGTTGGGTTTTTCCCATCAGGGTTTCCCAAGATAAATCGTTGTGTCACTCTAATTTGTGGTTTGCTTTATTATATCTTGTGGATGTTGCTTTTATTTACAAAATGAGAACGATTTATGTTAATGAGATGTTAGATGCTTGATGTAATTTTTATGTTCATGCACTATAATGTATGCTAAGTTTTTAGTAGGTTAATGATGTATGGATGCTAGAAAAGGATGCTCAATTACTAATATAGTGATAATTTAATGTGATTCAATTGTATCATTTATTTTTGGAATTAAATGGGTAATGATGAATGATTTTAGTAGGTAGAATTGTACAATAATAGTCTCATGTAAAGGATGGATGTTTATTTAAATGTGTTAATGAATCAAAGGCTTTTGTCTAATTTACTATAATATTGTGGGATACTATTTATGAATGATGCACCTTTCCATATATATCACCGTTTATATTCAGGTTAAAGAAATAAATATTAAGGGGATAATGCATTATATACTTATTCTTGAATGAAACATAAAACTTGTTTAAGAAGGAGTCTATTATACTTCAAACCTATGAATAAGATGTAATGAATCTTGCTTCATGGATTAAATGCACTCAAGATGGTTTAGTTGAAATCATATTGTGGAATGAAACTCTCAAGAGGGCACTATGACCTTGATTTGCAAACCAAGATAGATCCTCCACTCTACACTAAAGAATTAAATTTACATGGGACTAGTATTGTCCATTTAAAAGGACTTCAATAGAGGGAGTGCCTAATCAAGGGTGTAATAATGTGTACGGAGGATTAAAGATAGATGTTCCATGTATTTTTATCATAATAGTGATACAGTAGTCTTAGAACTCCTTTCTAGATGGATTAGATCGAAGCTAAGATTTATGGATAACCATAGGTGTGGTTATTACATCTATGATGGTTTACCATTGGTGTGGTTCACCATACTCAAGGCATTCACCTGGTTTGGGTGGACCATATCATGATTTCTCCCTTTTATGATGTTGAAACCAGTATGCTTGGCCATCATACTCATACCAAGTGAGGTATAAGGGTTTCGTAGAAGCTGATCACTTCTACTTAAAGAGATTATGATCAAGTCTCTATAGCTCTTGAAGCTATATACCTTGAAATATACAATACAAATGGAATATGCCTATCTTAGGTTATGTATTAGGTCTTTGCCACATAAAAAAAAATATTTTGTGGATAAGAAGAAGTAACGATATGGGTTCGTTACAACATAGTCCTTCGGTATAGCATAAATATGCTCAATATCTATCCTCTAATCTATACTAAATAGAGTCCTTCAGTATAGCACAAATCTGCTCAATCTCTATCCTCAATTTTGTACTAAACACAATCCTTCGGTCTAGCATAAATTTGCTCAATCTCTATCTCTGATCTGTATTGTAAGCTTCCACAAAAGCTCACACCAATATGTCCACAAGTCTTCTCAAAGACTTACCTCAAATATGCTCAACAAGTCCTCACTAGAACTTTTTCAATCTCACAAAAACATATAGAGAATTTTTAGAGACTCAATATGCTTCACACTCACCACAATGTTCAATTACTTTCAATCTATTTTTTTACCACATAAACATATAGATAATTGTTAGAGACTCAATATGTTTCACACTCACCATAATGCTCAATCACTTTCAATATCTCTTTTTACCATAGAAACATATATAGAATTGTTAGAGACTCAATATGTTTCACACTTACAACAATGCTCAATCTCTTTCTCAAAACAATTCAGAATATAGAACAATTTGTTTCACAAAACTAGAACTATCACTTCAACACTTCCACTTGATTAGGTTCAATCAACTCTACTCAACCAATCACTCAATAAAAATTCTTACTCACAAACCCTAGTCCAAACTTATGAACACTCACTCAAATTTTTCCAATAATTCTTATAAACCAATCTCACATAACAATGATACTCATGATATTTGCAAACCCTAGTTCAAGTTCTTCACTCAATTAGTCACTTCAACAACAATGCTTATCAATCAATATCACATAACAATGATACTCATGATATTTGCAAACCCTAGTTCAAGTTCTTTACTCAACCATTCACTTCAACAACAATGCTTATCAAATGATCCTCACATAACAATGATACTCATGATCTTCCACAACTTCACATAACAATGATACTCATGTTATTTGCACAAATACTAGTTCAATTTTTTGCTTAACTACTTCAACAACAATGCTTATCAAAACAATCATTTTCACTCCAACTTAGCATTCACAACATTCAAAAATCACTCACTAGGAAGATGTGTCCATGCCTTTTTTTTTGATGTAGAAGTGACCTCAAAACCTATTTTAAACACAATTTTATTCTTTGCCAATTTCAATGGTTAGATGACAAAAATATCTCACTAACTCTTTTCAAAAATATTTCTTAAACACAAAAATAATCAAACTCGATTACACCTTATTACTCCAACTTTATAACTCAAACCTTTCAAAATTAAAATAAAATATTTAATTTTAAAACCCTTATATCTCCCTCAAAGACCTTAGCCAATATTTATTTATCACAACCAAACACCTCCAAAATCTCAAACCTTCCACAAACACCATAGTGCATGCCACATACAATCTTAGAAAGAATTATGGAACATATCTTGCACTCAAAACATCACGACAAGTTTCAAACATGTGACTACTCCTTCGCCAAGCACCTTACCAAGGCGTTAGCCCACCACCTGGGCTACTAGCTCCCATGTGAAGGGGAAGACAAAAGCCTTCCTCTTATTTCTTTCATTCACCATGATGCCCAAAAACCTTTACACTCTTCCTTGTAAAAATGAAGTCGACAGGCTTCGAATATTACACCTCGAGCCTATTAACCTTAGCGCCTCCGACGAATGCCAGTTGCGCTATGAAATGTCGTGCAATGAAAATGTAACATCGCTCCCCTTTGTCCTTTCCTCTATAGCCAATAACTTTGAAATAGAAAATCTTCCTTCCTCCTTGCACGATAGTCGAAGTCTTTTGCAATTTACACAAATTACATTCAGATAATTTTTAATCAATGTTTTACCCCCTTTTTATATGCTTTATGCCACGCTTTTATCGACGTCGATGGATGAATTCGATTTTTGAATTTGAATTCGAATAGACTTTATAACCCATCCTTAGGGTTAATAAATTAATTTTATTATATCCCAACCTTAGGATTAATAAATTAATTTTATTATAACCCAACCTTAGGGTTATAGATTAATTTAATAATTAAATTATAATTAATCTATAATTCACTTAATAACTTTTAAAGTTAATTAAATTAATTAATAAATTAATTTTTAATGAAATTATTTAAATTAATTTAAATCTTCCATTTTAATATTATAATAAAATATTATAATATTATTTGCTTGGGTCTCTTCTTTGCTCTCGAAACTCATTTTGACCACCTGGAAGTGGACTTTCCTTTTGTATCGATTTGTGGAACTTCTTCTTCTTGCACTTTTCATTGAAATTAAATCTTGACATCAATTACCACTCAATCTGCTTGCATAATCACTTCCTCTTGCACTGCTTCAATGAAACTGACTCTTGACATCAATGACAACTCAATTACTCAAAATATCCAATAGTCTTCATCAAAACAAAGAATCATTCTAGGAATAGTCTTTTATTTGTTTGCATCATTGTTTGCCCTAAATTATTCTTTAATTATTTATTATTTAGATCTTAGTAAGACCAAACATATGTTCTTTTTTAAATAGACACATCAAACATTCCATCCTGAACATGGAATGAATCCTAAAACCATTATTGGCAAACCCTTTGATCCCCCAAGCCCCAAAGTATAAAGGAAATATAACAACCCCATGGTCACCTTGACTCCTTGCAGATTGACAAAGAGTCAGTTGTGGTGGGTAGTTTTACCCCCTTTACATATTTTGTGAATCCGAAATGAAACACATCCTTAGTGTCCAATCCAGGAAGCCTCTTCCTTTTGTCCTTTTTATTTTGATTTTAAAGTATAAGCAAGACCATTTAAATCTGTTTGCATAGATTAGAAAGCAAAATAGAATCTTAATCAATTATTTTGTGTCCTTTGTGTTTTTATGTTATCTTTTCTCCCTTTCTATTTCTCTTAATCCTATGGTCCCAAATATTATGAATAAGTGAAATATGATAGAGCCATAAAAGAATCTTCTATACCATGACGATGACCAGGTTGATATGGAGAATACCAATCTAGCAGAAGAAGACATAGATATTGATGATGAATTTGATCTCATTGAAGGGTATAACATAAAACTCACCTTTAAATCATATAATTATTTCATGAATTTCTATAGGCAAAATAGGTGAGCCCACCTCACAGAAGCTGGTACATCTCATCCTCAAATAAAATCTCCTCAAAAAATTTGCATCAATCCTTTGTTTGAATATTATCATAATGTTAATACATTTCATAAACTGACATATGCTACTACAACCACCAATGTTGGAGGATTTTTGCAACCTCCTCCAGCTAGTGGTGTTCCCCAAAGCAATGTTCAATTTTCTCCTCATGACATTTCTTATTCTGTTCCACCAAATGCAATGTTCATCTCATAGATAGATGCTACACAAAACATCATGTATCATAAACTATACCATAACAGTGTTAATACCTCCAAAATTAACCAAGTTCTATTTCAACAACCTACCTATAACCCACCCTTAGGGAATATAGGGGCATTGCACAACAATAATTCAAACATGCAAAGTTTGGTAAGTATAGTAAAATAATTATCATTAAGAATGAATACACTTCAAGATCCAAGTTTCACTTATAACTATAAGGAAATGTGCAATCAACTCCTCGATCCTATGGTCATCACTAGGCCCTATTCCAAGCATTTTTGAATGTCGATCTTACCCATTTGTAAGATAACAAAAGGACCCAATCAAAAATTTAAGGATGTTTAGAATAACATGCCATGATATTGTATATGATGATATGTTGTTACTCAAAACATTCCCTAAAAGCCTTGGTGGTATGGCATTAGAATGGTATTATCAACTACCTCATCATTATTTGAGAAACTTTGGGGAAATAACTGAGTTATTTGTTCAATAATATTGAGCTTATGTGGAAAAAGGAGTAACCATTTAATATTTGCATCTCCTACAATAATTTAAAGATGAAAGTTTTTCTAAATTCTTGTCTCGATGGAGAAGTTTAGTTGGGTGATTAAGGTATACCCTAAATCCTCAAGACATGTTAGAGATATTTATTGGTAACATACAAGAGTAGATCTCATATGACCTAGAAACAACAACCGTTACCCCTTTCGAACAAGTAATATATCTAGCAAGAAGAGTGGAGAAGGATCTTATTATAAGAGGTCAACTTAAACCCAGGAAAAAGAGAAAGTAACATGAAAATCCAACTCCTACATGAAGTTCAACAGACAATTTTTGGGTCCATATTTAGCTTGCATATATGGAAGGACTCCCAGGTTATCTAAAGAATTAGAAAATCAACTCTATACTCCTCAAAAAGAGACCAAATATTGATATTTCTTGAAGGAGAGTATCATGATAAATGTGTACAATATCATGAGAGACCCCTTTTTACTCCCTTATTATGTAACATATTTGTTAGAATGTATTCCATTATTCAATATGTAGAAGTTAAAGGGTCATAAGTGGAATATCAAGAGTCATTTTAGGAAGATCAAGGGTATTTAGTAAATCTATATTATGGATTCTTAGTTCCATATTGTAACACACAAGTTTTTACAATAATAAAGTTTATTGTATTTGTTTCTATCATGTGTTTATTTTGATTTAGTAATTCATTATTTTTGTAGTTAAAAAATAAGTTATTAGTTAGATAGTAGAGCTCAAGTATCATTAGGGGTATCAAATCCACAATGGATTGTTTGATAGAAGCTCTATAATAGATTTGAGGAGCTACAATATTAGAAGATTTTAGAAAAGAAGGCTAGAGAAATCCTCATTGCAAAATTGAAGTAGTGGCCATTGGAAGAGATTTAAAGAAAATTTAATGTTAGAATATTGCAAGTAGGAGAAGTTGCTGATAAGAGGAATTTAGAACAATTGTCGCCAACAAAAAACAAGCCCAAAAGGAAGAAGGATTTGGCAAGAAGTTTGCCAAATTTTGAGAAGTGTTTTGAAGACCTCAAGACATCCATATTCTTGAGGAAGAAAACAACAAATGAGATCAAATTTAGAGTCATAATTTGAAAAGAAGGTTGAATAATTAAAGAGGTCATATATTTGAAAAATTTGAGGGCTGCCACAAAGTTTTTGAAGGCTGATTTGTAATAAGTTTGCTGATTTTTTAAGGTGAAGTTTAAAGGTCACAAGACAACAAATTTAAGGAAGCATAGAGATGCATTTTTTAATAAGTTTAGGGATAGATTTAGAAGAGCTTTGAACAAAAAAGTACAAGAGGATTTAGAAGCATATAAAGGAGGATAATTTCTAAAAATTTTGATAGCAAGAGGGTAGCATTTGTAGCTATAAAGTTATAGCTATCTATCAAGAAGAAAAGCCACAAAGGAGGCCATAAAAGGTGTATAAAATTGATGCTATAAAAGTATTATTTTATAGGATTTGAAAGTAGTTATTATAAGTCTTTGAAAGCATAATTTTTAGAGTTGTTAAAATCTAGCAAAAAGAAGTTTTAGTAAAGTATCTCCAAGCCAAGGAAAGAGACACCATTGTCATTATAAAATCTACAAAATATAACAACAAGAGTTAAAGATTAAAAAGTGCTAAAATGGAGTGATAAGAAAATTATTATATGCTATTTTTAATAACATAAGTGCAAATTTATTCTAAGTTTAACTGAGATCGAATATTCCTCAAAACAAAGGTAGATTTAAGGTATATAAAGACACCAAGAGGAGCATCAAACTTGTAGAATACATTGGTGAAGGAAACCATAAAAAAAGTGGTAAATATACCAAGTAAAGCACCATTGAGTTGCACAGGTTGAGCACCATATACAAGTGCAAAGATGACGTAAAAACATAGGGAGTCAACCACCCAAACATTGCCTAGAAGAACAATCATCATTTAGAAAAAGAGCCACCATCGAAAGGAGAAGAACCACTGTAGGAGAGCCACCATTGGAGAAGTTGAAGCACCATTTGAAAGATAAAAAATGTAAACAAAAAAATAATACAAGGTTTTTGCTATTGAAAATGAATTAAGGGAGACAAAAGGTCTAAGTTCTTGCAACCACCAAGAAAAGAAATGAATATAAGCTATGCATAACAATTTTTCCAATGTTTCACTAGTCTGTTGAGTACATTACATGCATAGCCAAGTGTTCAAAAGAATATAATGCAACCAAGGAAGACAAAGAATCAAGAAGCACTACAAATTCATCCAAAAGGTTGGAGAATATTATAACATTTCTTATACCACTTGTCACAAGAAAAGAGGAGCACTACAAATCATCCAAGATTCATAGGTTATATTAGTATTGCTTGTACCACTTGTCACAAGAAAGGAGGAGCGCTAAAAATATTTGGAAAGTTATAGGTTATATTAAAAAGGGATAAGAAAGGATTTTGGTGACACTTGTCACTTGTCTTGCAAGAAGCAAAACATTACCAAGGAAGGCAAAATGTTGCTGGAGCACCCATTCATTGTATGAGACGCAAATAGTTTGGCATTGTATCATTTACTACAACAAGGAGTCTCATACATTGAAGGTGAAGCACCTTGACCATATTGAATAGAATTTGACCAACCTAAGTGGAGTAAGAGCACCCAGTTTCAAAGGAAGTCAAAGTATAACATTAATGAGGGAGCGCTTGAAATATTAAAGGTAATATATATTACTTTTTGGAATTAATTTTATGCTAAGCAGGAGTTATAAGGATTAAAGGAAATTATTATCTAAGGTTAAGGTTTAAAGTATTTATTAGAGATATAAGACTTTTGAAGCATTATTTAAATCTTAGAATTTTGAATATTTCAATCTGAAAGCTTTGACAAAATATTGAAGACTGATTTGAGAATTGAAGCATTAGTTTTGAAGTTTTGTAAAATTGCACATTTGAGTTTACAAAACTAGTTAAAATATTTGCAATTTGATAAGTTTGGAGAAATAAGGTATTCTACATCAAATTAGGAATACAACATTTACAAATATTTTTCTATAGAAATTCTAAATTTCTATATTTGGAGATATAAGGACTTCAACACCAAATTAGGATGTGTGAAATTTAGAATCCATAAAATATTTTTTTTGAATTTTAAGAGACATAACGTAGTAAAATTTTAAAATTAATAACTATGAATTATTGGTATATAGACTCAGAAGCAATCAGACATCCGACTGGAAATAAAAAAATATTTGAGTTTCGACGAGCAAAACATGATAAACCAGTTACAATAGTAGACAATAAAATATATAAAGTAAAAGAAATAGGAGATGTTATAGTCAATATAATAAATGGAAAAGGAATAATTAGCAATTTTTTATATGTTCCTATATTAACTACCAATATCATATCAGTGTCACAACTCATGGATCAAAATATGACAGTAGAATTCAAGATCATCAATGGAAGAAAAAGTGTCATATTATCAAACAAGAAAAAATGATAGCTACATGGTCTTATAAGGAAAATCTATTTATTCTAGATACCACTACAAATCTGGATCTGTCAGTTATAACATTAAGAGAAAATGAATTATGGCATTAAAATTTGAGGTATACTAGTGCATCATCCTTAAATGAAGTGGTCAAGTATCAAATGGTTGAAGGGATACCAAGTTTTTTTTGGGAATCTATAATTTGTCTAGAATGTTTAGTAGGAAAACAACATAGAATACCCTTTGAAATCCATCAATATAGAGCTCAACAACCACTATAATTGATATATATAGATCTATGTGGTCCAATGAATACTACAAGTATTGGAGGACAAGTATTTTCAATTATTTGTTGATGATCATACTAGAAAAATGTGGGTGTACTTCATGAAATACAAATCAAAAGCCTTCAACCATTTCAAACAATTTAAATTCCAAGTAGAAAAAGAATTAGGAAAGACTATCAAGTAGCTCTATGGGTATAGTTGTGATCTCGAATACCAAGGTATGAGGGATCCAGTAGTGAGTATGTAGCTATGAAGAACATAAGCTTATACTGAGAGGGGGGGTTAACAGTATAGCATAAAATTTTTACTTTCTTTCAAAACCAATATCAATTAGTATCCTCAATTGCAATTACCAAATAAAGCAGTGTGCATTAATAACATAGATAGCAATAGTAAGCAAGTGCATAAATCACCACACATAATTGAGACATAATATTTAACATGGTTCCCCCAATGTGGAGTAGTCCACAAGATAATATCCTTATAATATTTCACAAAGAAATAGGGATCATTATCCCAATACAAATTATTACTTTGATCTGCTCAAAGCTAGGTTGTCTTGATTTGCTCAGGTGGGCTCCACTGATCTACTCAGCTAGGCTCTCCACTTATCTGCTCAACTAGGCTATCCACTGATTTGATTAGCTAGGCAATCCACTTATCTGCTCAACTAGGCTATACACTGATCTGATCAACTAGGCTATCCATTGATCTGGTCATCTAGGCTATCCACTAATCTACTTAGCTAGGAAATCCACTGATCTACTCATCTAGGCTCTCCACTAATCTTCTTAGCTAGGCTATCCAGTGAATCCACTAATCTACTCATATAGGCTATCCACTAATCTACTCAGCTAGGCAACCCATTGATCTTCTTAGCTAGGCTATCCACTGATCTACTAGCTAGGTAATCCACTGATCTGCTAACTAGGATATCCACTAATCTACTCAGCTAGGCTATCCATTGATCTACTTAGCTAGGCTATCCACTAATCTACTCAACTAGGCTATCCATTGATTTTCTCAGCTAGGCTATCCATTGATCTGCTCAGTTAGGCACTCCACTGATCTACTCAACTAGGCAATTAGTGTTGATATGTTTTTATATTTTTGTTATATTTCTTTCACTACTCATAAATCTTCCTCAATGCCTTCTCACAAGGCTCAAAAAATCTTACTCATATGATGTACCAAATTTATCCTCAAAGCCTTCACAAAAGGCTCAAGCAATGATGCTCAAATGTTGTTCCAAATATGTTCTCAAAGCCTTCAAAAAAGGCTCAAGCAATGATACTCAAATGCCATCCCAAATTTGTGCTCAAAGCCTTCACAAAAGGCTCAAACAATCCTACTCAAATGATGTCCCAAATCTGTCCACAAATCTATCCCAAAAGCCTTCTCAAAGGCTCAACCAATCATGCGTAAAAACTATCTCAATTATTTCTAGAAATTCTATCCCAAAAGCCTTCTCAAAGGCTCAACCAATCATACACAAAATCTATCTCAAATTTGTCTAGAAATTCTATCCCAAAAGCCTTCTCAAAGGCTCAACAAATCACTCTCAAGTAGAACTCAAATATCAACCACAAATCAACGAAGGCAAGGCTCAATGATGAACTCAATAATGAATGGCAATGTACTATTTAATGTATGACAACAATGATCCACAATGATCTCAACAATGTATGATAAATACTCTCTCAAATGGATGACAACAATTCTCAATAATATACTCTCAAATATATGGCTAATGACCTCTCTAATGAAAAACTCTCCAAGAAATAACAATGAGGACTTCAACCAACCAAGGACAATATCCACAAGTAATAGCAATAGATTCTCAATAATATATTCCTCATGCAATGTCAATAAGCTTTCAAGAAACAAGTGTTGGCAATTTTGGGTTTGAGATCCTAGCTTCTTGTCTATGAGTTGTCATTGATGTCAAAAGGAAATGGCATTAATGTCAAGAGGATTTATTGGCTTCAAATGTTGAAGATTCCAGAGAATATTTTCTAGAAGATTTCGGAGAGATTCCATGTGGCAGATGAAAAGTTTTTTATCAAAACCATGGCAAGTTTAAGGGTTTTTATTAAAACCAGGTGGATGCATTAAGGGTTTTTCTCAAAACCACTCTCAGCTTAATGCAAAGGCTAGAGACACTTATTAATTAAATAAATTAATTAATAAAACCTTTTTAAGGTTTTTTAATTAATTATTTATTTGATTTAGTGATTAAATAATTTTAATAATTTAATGGGTTCTCCACCTAAGGTCTAAGGTCTAAAAGACCTTTGATTATTTTTTAAATAATCAAAAGGGTTTCCTAAACCCTAAAGTTGTTTCGAAGGCGCCAAAATAATATTAATTCAAAAAGTTTGAATTATCCTCCCGCCGACGTCGTGCATAGCATGGAAGTTTGGCTATATAAGCCATAACCTATAGTCCAAAGCAATTGTGTGAAAGAAATTCAAATTGCACAAAATTTGGGAAGTAAAAGCTATGACTATCATTTTTTCGCCATGTTTATCCGTCGCCAAAGGGTTAAGGAGAAGGAGACTCTTGCTAGCCTTCAAGCTAGCACCGTTGGCCTAGTGGAAATGACTATTCTGTGAAGGCGCTTGAAGGGAGGTCAAGCGTTTGACTCCTGCCATGGAGTGTGAGAAGAGTTTTTGCGCTCTGATTTTTTTGGAGGCACTGTTGACCTGCAATTTTCGGAAGCATTTTTTTTGGTAAGTTTTTTTAAATAAAATCTGCATTTTGTTAAAGAAGAAGTGGTTGGGCAGATTTATTTAAAATTATTTTTAAGGTTAAATGCTTCTTTGGAGATATAAGGTTGATAGTGTGTGGTTGAGATTTTTGGCTTGATTGTTGAGTGAGATTTGCTTAGAAGCTATTAGTCCTTGAGCATGGTTTAATTAATTTGGAGAAATAAGGTGTAAAAGGATATATTGTTTGTATGCTTTATATTTTTTGGTAGTTGACTTCTAAGGATTGGAGTCATAAGGTGTTTTATGGAATAAATATTTTTGTGGTTACTTTTATGGTCTAACCCTAACTTGGTGGCAAAGTTGAGGGTGGTGTTGGTAACAGGTTGAAGAACTATTCTCTTCTTCCTCAAACAAAGTTATGGGCAACTTGTTCCATGTATATTGTTGATGGTGTATTTTCTGAAATTGAGTTTGGAGTGAAAAGGTTGTCTACTAGGTATTCTTGTTGGTGTAAATCCTATTTTTTGGATATTGAAGATTGTTTATGCATTAAAATCATTGATGAGTTTTTTGGGTGAATGCATAATTCTGGTTGAGGAAGAGGAAGCATTTTTGCACTAGGGTTTATGTTAGTAAGTCTTGATACTTGCATTGAGTTGGTGAAACCCTTAGTTGGCTGTTTTGATATTGATGGTTGAGTTGCTTCCATAGAGGTTGTTTTGATCAAGTTAATGCTTTACTTGATACATGATTTGGGCTTACTCCATTGAGATTGATTTGAGCAAGTTATTCTTTGCATTGATGATTTATGTTGGTGGCTATTTTGTTCAAATATCTTTGGAGGGAAAAGGATTTCTACTAGTTTCCTTTTCATGTAGTGATTGGTTGAATGCTTCAATGTTAATGTTGAGTTGAATGATGTTGGTTAAACCTTGTCTAGCATTTAGCCAATGGGAAAAAAAATGGTGGGGAAAAAAATATGAGGTATTGCATGGTTGACAATTGTTGGTTCAGTTCTTGAGAAAAGCAACACACACCTGGAGATTGAGGAGAAGTAATAGGTAAACAATTGGGATCTAAGCGAAGAACACAAGCTTATACCGAGAGGGGGGGTGAAAAATATAAGACCTCTTTTTACTTTTTCCTTTATACTTCAAAATAGTAAAGCAATATACCCAAAGCAATATCAAAGCAATGCACAATATCATCCACAAAGTGACACCAATTTTAACGTGGTTCACCTAGAATGGCTGGGCTACGTCCACAAAACTTTTCTCTAAAAGTTATCTCAAAGTTCTTTGGGAATCCTTCCCAATTACAATGTTTATGAGCCTCGGCCCAAAGGAGATACCTTCCCCCAATCAGAATTTATGAGCCTCTCGCTCAAAGGAGATACCTTCCCCCAATCAGAATTTATGAGCCTCTCGCTCAAAGGAGATACCTTCCCCTCTGCTCTGGAAATGATCCCTCGAAGATCAACCGCCTCTACCTCTTGCCAAGCACGTGGAACTCCTTTCCACCGAAGACCTCCCTATCCTCAATGCTTAGCCTAAGAGACCTCTCGCCTTCTATGATCACAGCCACAGTAGCTCAACAACTTGTACCAAACACAATCGATCGATCTAGTACAAGTCTTCCTCTATCTGTTAGATCTGTCCAACTCTTGAACAAATCAATCCTCTGCATACAAGCCTTCTCAAAGACTTGCCAAATCTATCCTCAGGTTCTTCTCATAGAACCAATGCACCTCTATCCTCAAGTTCTCTGATAGAACTATCAAACTCAACTCACAAGTCCTCTGCTAGGACCTGTCCAAATCTGCTCACAAGTCCCCACCGAAACCTGTCCAAAACTGCTCACAAGTCCCCACCGGAACTTGTCCAAAAATTGCTCACAAGTCCCCACTGGAACCTGTCCAAAACTGCTCACAAGTCCCCACCGGAACCTGTCCAAAAACTCAACAAGCTCACCAAGAAAAACTTTCTTAGTAGGAAATCACAAAGTGAATTGTTAGAGACCCAATGTGATTTGTCAAACTCATAGAAGCATAAAGAGAATTGTTAGAGACTCAATATGTTCTATACTCAAATCCCAATCTCAAAACTCAACTCAAATCAACTCAGCTCAATCTCAATCTCAAATCTGAAAACTCAACTCAATATCTGAAATGGATAGGATAGAATGTTTTCTTTCAAGAACATGAAACCCCAACAATTGCCAACTATGCAAAGAATCACATAACAATGATACTCATGTTATTTTCACCATCAATTAGGGTTTCAACAACAATGCTCATCAAACAAGGTTTAGTCAACCAACACCATTCAACTCAACATCAACCTTGAAGCATTCAACCAATCATCACAAGAAAAGGAAACAAGTAGAAATCCTTTTCCCTCCAAAGATATTTGAACAAAACAGCCACCAACACAATATCACCAAATGCAAAGAATAACTTGCTCAAATCAACTCAATGGAGTAAGCCCAATATCATGAATCAAGTAAAGCAATAACTTGATCAAACAACCTCTATGGAAGCAACTCAACCATCAAACTCAAAACAGCCAACCAAGGGTTCCACCAACTCAATGCAAGTAGCTAGACTCACAAATATAAACCCTAGTGCACAAAGCTTCCACTATCTCAAACCAAAAATTATGCATTCACCAAAAACTCTCCTTAAGGATAACAATGCATAAGTAGTCTTCAACAAACCAAAAAATAGGATTTACACCCAACCAAAGGAAACCTAGTTGAAAACCTTTTCACTCCAACCTTATTTCAGAAAAACATACACCAATCATACTCATAAGAAAAATGTGCCCATACCTTTTTGGAGTAGAAGAAAATTGATCCTTAAAGTCGTCACCACACACAACCCTCAAACTTCCAACCAAGTTAGGGTTAGAACCAAGATAAATGAGCATATATAAAAACTTTCCTTAATACACCTTTTAGCTCCTCTTCTTTAAAAACAACCACCAAAGAAGCCAAAAACACAACAACCAAAACTTACACCTTATATCTCCATTTTTAAATTTAGCATAGCAAAAGACTAATCTCAAAAATACAACCAAAGAAATATCCCCTTATTTCTCCTATGTCTTTTAAACAATGCTAAACAATGCCAAAAATCATATCAAGAAAATAATCACACCTTATAATGGCTGCCCTTGAAGAATCCGAAATTCGTGGCACAAAACACGTTTTAATAAAAACGTGACTAATCCATGCACAGCTCCCTCCACGGGGATCGAAACGCAGACCTCCGCCTATGCAAGGCCCAAATGCAGCCTTCGCTGCCACTAGCCCACAAGAGGCTTACGAAGTCCAAGACGGACTTCCTTCCACATGAACGGTCAAGCTTTTCGAAAGCTTTTCAAACCACGAGCTCTCCTCTTTCGTAGCATAAACAGAACATTCGATCGTAGCCAAACCAATTAATTGCCTTCAATTTTCCAAGTGAGTTTAACCTTAGGAACCTTCTCATATTTATAGTCCATACGTGGACTTTAGAACACGTCGGCTGCAAAGAAAAGTAATTTCGAATTTAATCGAAATTTGCTTTCTAAAGGGTTTAAAAACCCTTAAGTATTTTTAATAAATTAAAAATAATTTCTCCCTTAATTAATTAAAACCTTGAAGGGTTTTAAATAATAATTAAATAAATAATAAAGAGAACCTCCATTGGTTTTAATAAAAACCATTTAACTTGGTTTTAATGAAAAACCCTTGCCAATGGAATCTCTCCGGATTCTCTTGGAATCTTCCACCTTTGAAGCCAACACATCCTCTTAACATTAATGCCATTTCATTTTGACATCAATGACAACTCATAGACAAGAAGCTAGGATCTCAAACCCAAAATTGCCAACAATCTCCCCCTTTGTCATTGATGGCAAACCATGCTTCTCAACAACACAGAAACTCAACATAAATAACTCCCCTTGTCTTGAGGCTCTCCCCCTTACTCAAATCTCTCCCCCTTTGTCATCAATGGCAAAGGGTCACCTTTGGGGCTCGGGACTAAGAATGAGCCTCTTAGCTTAGTCCCTCCCCCACCTCCCGATGAGGTGATTAATTCTTGGGTGGGAGTAAAACTCCCATTAGGCACTGATCATCATCAGCGTCTATAACTTCCTTGTCGGGCCTTCTCTTGAACTCTTTGTCCATATTCCTATTCCTATCATTGTTCTTGTTCTTGTTCTCATCCTTGTTCTTGTCCATGCCTTGATCCTTGGACCCGATCATGCCACTGTTCCTGTTCCTGTATTCTAGAATTTTAGCTCTACACTGTCTGATTGTGTGACCTTCATTGTTGCACTTGAAACACTTGAGGATGTTGTTTCTTTGAGGTAAACCTGATCTTTGAATCCACCAGCTTCGACCAAACCTGTTCTGACCAAACCTGTTCTGGCCAAACCTGTTTTGACCAAACCTGTTCTGGCCAAACCTATTCTGACCAAACCTGTTCTTGTTATTTGCCTTGCAATAAACTGCCTTGTGCCCAAACTGTTGACAAGAGTAGCAATACCCTTGAAAGTAACTAGCACTTCTGAAACTGTCATTTACCTCCTTCACTTGAGCCATGCAATGTGAAGCCATGTGACCAAACCTGTGACAAGCAAAACATCTGCCTTGAAACTTTCCTTTAATTGACCTCTTAGGTTCTGAAAACTTCTTCTTCTCATTCTGAATTCTATTTTCTATGCATCTATCATTCAAGGACTCCTTTTCTGAAATACTTTCCTCATCAGAACTCTCTTTCTTTTGGAGTCTCTTACTAGACTCTCCAACTTGTTCCTTGTGTGGCTTAACAAAACCAAGGCCTGTTTTATCTGTTGTCTTTCTTTGACCTTTGATGAGTGACTTAACCTTTTTGGAGCTATCTTGAAACCTGTAAAGCTTATCCTTGTACTCTTTAGTTTCCTCTTTCAAAGAAGCCATTTTTTGTTCTAACTCACTATACTCAAGAACCTTAGACTCTAACTCATCCTTGAGTTCTTGTGTCTTAGCTATAGAGAAGTCAAGACTTTCTATAAGATCATCTCTCTCCATACAACATTCATCTAACTTATCCTTGAGTCTAGCATTCTTCTTTCTTTCCTTTTCCAAAGCACTAAGAGCACTAATAAGTTCACTTTCAAGATCCTTCCTCTATATCTTCCTTTATTTGTTTGCTTTTTGAATCATCAAAGCCTTTTTCAGATTTCTTATCACTAGAGGTGCTACCCTTTTCAAAAACCATACATGCATCTTCCTTATAGTTTTCTGAAGCATCCTCATACATACTAGAAACCAAATCATTATTTGTGCAATCATCCTCAAGGTGACCAAAATTTCCACATCTAAGACATTTCATGATAATGAATCTATGTTTCGGTTCTTCCTCCTTTTCCGATATGAACAACATCTCATTTTCATTATCACTTGAAGAACTTTCACTATCACTACTAGAACACTTACTTGCTTTGTCTAGGTAGAAACTCTTCTTGTGCTTGTGAGAATACCTCTTTCCTTGATTGCTGTGCTCATCTTTGTTTTTCCTGTGATGCTTGTGCTTTTCAGAATCCTTGCTCTTAGAATCTTGTTTATCTTCATCACTTTCATTCTTGGGAACAGTACAATCAGTAGCATAATGACCAAACTTTCCACAATTGAAACATCTTATATTTTTCATACTTTTGTGCTTTCTAGAGAACTTGCCTTTCTTGCTGTAATATGCCTCTTCATCACTAGAAGACTCATCACTATCTTGAAGTTGTTTACCCTTGGAATTCTTGGTAGCCTTGAAAGCTACCTCTTTCTTGACATCAACCTTCACTTGAGTTCTCAACTCAAATGTTGCAAGTATACTATGGAGCTCATCCTTTTTCAACTTATCCAAATCTTTAGCTTCCTCAATAGCAAAAATATTTTCACTAAATCTATTAGGAAGAGATCTTAAAATCTTATCACAAACATCATTTTCAGCAAGCTCAAGACCTAAGTCTTTCATGGAGTTAACAACCTCATCCATACGAAGCATGTAGTCACTAATATTTTCATCATCATTCATCTTGAGTTGTTCAAACATACCTTTGAAGTGTCTCAACTTGGCCTTTTTGACATTTGTATCACCTGTATGAACCACCTTCAACTGTTTCCACATTTCACTAGCTGTCTTGTAGTGAATCACTTTGGTGAGATCTGCTTTCCGTAAGCCTTTCAAGATTGCATTCATTGCTTTTGAATTGCTGTGATGTAGGAGCCTTTCTTCTTTAGTATTAGGACCATGTTCAGGAATAGTGTACTCATCTTCAATCACTTCCCAAACCTCATTCCCAAGTGCCATTAGATGAACCTTCATCCTTGCACTCCAAAGACCAAAATCTGACCCATCAAGAATAGGTGCTGCATTGCCACTTGAATGATCCATTGTGTTCTTTACTAGCTTTTCCTTCAAGCCGTTAAACTTTTTGAAGGCACCGGCTCGATACCAATTGAAGAACACAAGCTTATACTCGAGAGGGGGGGTGAACAAGTATAAGACCTCTTTTTACTTTTTCCTTTATACTTCAAAATAGTAAAGCAATATACCCAAAGCAATATCAAAGCAATGCACAATATCATCCACAAAGTGACACCAATTTTAACGTGGTTCACCCGGAATGGTTGGGCTACATCCACAAAACTTTTCTCTAAAAGTTATCTCAAAGTTCTTTGGGAATCCTTCCCAATTACAATGTTTATGAGCCTCGGCCCAAAGGAGATACCTTCCCCCAATCAAAATTTATGAGCCTCTGCTCAAAGGAGATACCTTCCCCCAATCAGAATTTATGAGCCTCTGCTCAAAGGAGATACCTTCCTCTCTGCTCTGGAAATGATCCCTTAGAAGATCAACTGCCTCTACCTCTTGCCAACACGTGGAACTCATTTCCATCGAAGACCTCCTGTCCTCAATGCTTAGCCTAAGAGACCTCTCGCCTTCTATGATCACGTCCACAACAGCTCAAAGAACCTGTACCAAACACAGTCAGTCGGTCTAGTACAAGTCTTCCTCTGTCTGTCAGATCTGTCCAACTCTTGAACAAATCAATCCTTTGCATACAAGCCTTCTCAAAGACTTGCCAAATCTGTCCTCGGGTTCTTCTCATAGAACCAATGCACCTCTGTCCTCAAGTTCTCCGATAGAACTATCAAACTCAACTCACAAGTCCTCTTGCTAGGACCTGTCCAAATCTGCTCACAAGTCCCCATCAGAACCTGTCCAAAAACTGCTCACAAGTCCCCATCGAAACCTGTCCAAAAAATGCTCACAAGTCCCCACCGGAACCTGTCCAAGAACTACTCACAAGTCCCCACTAGAACCTGTCCAAAAACTCAGCAAGCTCACCAAGAAAAACTTTCTTAGTAGGAAATCACAAAGTGAATTGTTAGAGACCCAATGTGATTTGTCAAACTCATAGAAGCATAAAGAGAATTGTTAGAGACTCAATATGTTCTATACTCAAATCCTAATCTCAAAACTCAACTCAAATCAACTCAGCTCAATCTCAATCTCAAATCTGAAAACTCAACTCAATATCTGAAATGGATAGGATAGAATGTTTTCTTTCAAGAACATGAAACCCCAACAATTGCCAACTATGCAAAGAATCACATAACAATGATACTCATGTTCTTTTCACCATCAATTAGGGTTTCAACAACAATGCTCATCAAACAAGGTTTAGTCAACCAACACCATTCAACTCAACATCAACCTTGAAGCATTCAACCAATCATCACAAGAAAAGGAAACAAGTAGAAATCCTTTTCCCTCCAAAGATATTTGAACAAAACAGACCACCAACACAATATCACCAAATGCAAAGAATAACTTGCTCAAATCAACTCAATGGAGTAAGCCCAATATCATGAATCAAGTAAAGCAATAACTTGATCAAACAACCTCTATGGAAGCAACTCAACCATCAAACTCAAAACAACCAACCAAGGGTTCCACCAACTCAATGCAAGTAGCTAGACTCACAAATATAAACCCTAGTGCACAAAGCTTCCACTATCTCAAACCAAAAATTATGCATTCACCAAAAACTCTCCTTAAGGATAACAATGCATAAGTAGTCTTCAACAAACCAGAAAATAGGATTTACACCCAACCAAAGGAAACCTAGTTGAAAACCTTTTCACTCCAACCTTATTTCAGAAAAACATACACCAATCATACTCATAAGAAAAATGTGCCCATACCTTTTTGGAGTAGAAGAAAATTGATCCTTAAAGCTGTCACCACACACAACCCTCAAACTTCCAACCAAGTTAGGGTTAGAACCAAGATAAATGAGCATATATAAAAACTTTCCTTAATACACCTTTTAGCTCCTCTTCTTTAAAAACAACCACCAAAGAAGCCAAAAACACAACAACCAAAACTTACACCTTATATCTCCATTTTTAAATTTAGCATAGCAAAAGACTAATCTCAAAAATACAACCAAAGAAATATCCCCTTATTTCTCCTATGTCTTTTAAACAATGCTAAACAATGCCAAAAATCATATCAAGAAAATAATCACACCTTATAATGGCTGCCCTTGAAGAATCCGAAATTCATGGCACAAAACACGTTTTAATAAAAACGTGACTAATCCATGCACAACTCCCTCCGTGGGGATCGAAACATGGACCTCCGCCTATGCAAAGCCCAAATGCAGCCTTCGCTGCCACTAGCCCACAAGAGGCTTACGAAGTCCAAGACGGACTTCCTTCCACATGAACGGTCAAGCTTTCCGAAAGCTTTTCAAACCACGAGCTCTCCTCTTTCGCAGCGTAAACAGAACATTCGATCGCAGCCAAACCAATTAATTGCCTTCGATTTTCCAAGTGAGTTTAACCTTAGGAACCTTCTCATATTTATAGTCCATACGTGGACTTTAGAACACGTCGGTTGCAAAGAAAAGTAATTTCAAATTTAATCGAAATTTGCTTTCTAAAGGGTTTAAAAACCACTTAAGTATTTTTAATAAATTAAAAATAATTTCTCCCTTAATTAATTAAATAATTAATTAATTAAAACCTTGAAGGGTTTTAAATAATAATTAAATAAATAATAAAGAGAACCTCCATTGGTTTTAATAAAAACCATTTAACTTGGTTTTAATGAAAAACCCTTGCCAATGGAATCTCTTCGGATTCTCTTGGAATCTTCCACCTTTGAAGCCAACACATCCTCTTAACATTAATGCCATTTCCTTTTGACATCAATGACAACTCATAGACAAGAAGCTAGGATCTCAAACCCAAAATTGCCAACACTAACAATTCTCTTTGTGGGTTCATGCTAAGAAAGTTTTTCTTGATGAACTTGTGAGCTAATTTGGACAGGTTTTAGTGAAGAATTGTGAGCTGATTTGGATAGCTTCTAGTGAGGACTTGTGAGCTGATTTGGATAGGTTCTAGTGAGGACTTGTGAGCTGATTTGGATAGGTTCTAGTGAGGACTTGTGAGCTGATTTGGACAGGTTCTAGTGAGGACTTGTGAGCTGATTTGGACAAGTTCTAGGGAGGACTTGTGAGCTGATTTGGACAGGTCCTAGAAGAGGACTTGAGGATAGAGTTGAAGTGGTTCTTTGAGAAGAACCTAAGGACAATTTTGACAAGTCTTTGAGAAGGCTTGTGTGTAGTAGAGATTGATTTGTTCAAGCTTTATGAGTTGAGCTTGGGACAAATCTGACAGAGCGAGAAAGACTTGTGCTGGATAGACTGACTGTGTTTAGTATGGTTGATGAGTTGATGTGGAGGTGATCAGTGAGGACAGAGGTCTCTTGAGGCTGAGCATTGAGGATAGGAGGTCTTCTATGGAAAGGATTTCCACATGCTAGCGGAATAAGAGGCAGGTGATCTTCTAAAGTATCATTTCCAGAGCTGAGGGGAAGGATTCTCCTTTGGGCAGGAGGCTCATAAATTCATGCTAAGGGGAAGGATTCTCCTTTGGGCAGGAGGCTCATAAATTCATGAGGAGGGGAAGGATTCTCCTTTGGGCAGGAGGCTCATAAATTCGTGAGGAGGGGAAGGATTCTCCTTTGGGCGAGAGGCTCATAAATACTTGAGTAGGGGAAGGTTTCTCCTTTGGGCTGAGGCTCATAAACATTGTAATTGGGAAGGATTCCCAAAGAACTTTGAGAAAGCTTTTTAGAGAAAAGTTTTGTGGATGTAGCCCATGTTGGGTGAACCATGTTAAAATTGGTGTCTCATTATGTGTTGCTTTATGCATTGCTTTGATATTGCTATTGGTTCATTGCTTTGCGAAGTTGAAGTTAAATAGAGAAAGTAAAAAGAGGTCTTATACTGTTCACCCCCCCCTCTCAGTATAAGCTTGTGTTCTTCAATTGGTATCAGAGTGGGTTCCTTCAAAAAGTTTAACAACTTGAAGGAAAATATTGTAAAGAACACAATGGAATCTACAAGTGGTAATGCAACACCTATTCTTGATGGGGCAGATTTTGGGCTTTGGAGTGCTAGGATGAAGGTTCATATTATGGCTCTTGGAAATGAAGTTTGGGAAGTGATTGAGGATGAGTATACCATTCCTGAGCATGGTCCTTCTACTAAGGAAGAGAGGCTCCAACATCATAGCAATTCAAAGGCAATGAATGCAATCCTGAAGGGTTTATAGAAGGTAGATCTTACCAAGGTGATTCACCGCAAGACAACTAGTGAAATGTGGAAACAGTTGAAGGTGGTTCATACAGGTGATGCAAATGTCTAAAAGGCCAAGTTGAGACACTTCAAAGGTATGTTTGAAAAACTCAAGATGAATGATGAAGAAAATATTAGTGACTATATGCTTCGTATGGATGAGATTGTTAACTCTATGAAGGAACTAGGTCTTGAGCTTGCTGAAAATGATATTTGTGATAAGATTTTGAGGTCTCTTCCAAATAGATTTAGTGAAAATATTTTTGCTATTGAGGAAGCTAAGGATTTGGATAAGTTGAAAAAGGATGAGCTTCATAGTATACTTGCAGCATTTGAGTTGAGAACTCAAGTGAAGGTTGATGTTAAGAAGGAGGCGGCTTTCAAGGCTACCAAGAAATCCAAGGGTAAAGAGCTTCAAGATAGTGATGAGTCTTCTAGTGATGAAGAGGCATATTACAACAAGAAGGGCAAGTTCTCAAGAAAGCACAAAGGTATGAAATATGTCAAGTGTTTCAATTGTGGAAAGTTTGGTCATTATGCTACTAACTGTACTACTTCCAAGGATGAAAGTGATGAAGATAAACAAGATTATAAGAGCAAGGATTTTGAAAGGCACAAGCATCAAAGGAAGAATAAAGATGAGCAAAGCAATCAAGGAAAGAGGTACTCTCACAAACACAAGAAAAGTTTCTACCTAGACAAGGCAAGTAAGTGTTCTAGTAGTGATAGTGAAAGTTCTTCAAGTGATGTTGGAAATGAGATGTTGTTCCTAACAGAAAAAGAAGAAGAAAAGAAACATAGATTTGTCCTTATGAAATGTTTTAGATGTGGAAATTTTGGACATCTTGAGGATGATTGCACAAATGATGGATTGATTTCTAGTTATACTATGTATGAGGATGCTTCAAAAAATTGTAAGGAAGATCTTTGTATGGCTTTAGAAAAGGGTAGCACCTCTAGTGATAAGAAATCTGAAAAAGTCATTGATGTTTCAAAAGGCAAACAAATAGAGGAAGTTATAGAGGATGGTGAAGTAGATCTTGAAGCTGAACTTGTTAGTGCTCTTAGTGCTTTGAAAAAGGAAAGAAAGAAGAATGCTAGACTCAATGATAAATTGGATGAATGTTGTATTGAGAGAGATGAGCTTATAGAAAGTCTTGACTTATCTATAGCTAAGACACAGAAACTTAAGGATAAGTTAGAGTCTAAGGTTCTTGAGTGTAGAGAGTTGGAACAGAAAGTGGCTTCCTTGAAAGAGGAAACTAAAGAGTACAAGGAGAAGCTTTACAGGTTTGAAGATAGCACCAAAAAGGTAAAGTCAATCATCAAATATCAAAGAAGGACAACAGATAAAATAGGTCTTGGTTTTGGTAAGAAACACATGGAACAGGTTGGCGACTCTGCTGGGGAATCTAGTAAGAGATTTCAAAAGGAAGAGAGTTCTGATGAGGAAAGTACTTCAAAAAAAGAGTCCTTGAGTGATAGATGCACATAATCAGAAAACAGGAATCAAAAAAAGGGGAGAAAGTTTACAAGACCTAAGAGGTCAAATCAAGGAAAGTTTAATGGCAGATGTTTTTCTTGTCACAAGTTTGGTCACATGGCTTCACATTGCATGACTCAAGTGAGGAAGGTAAATGACATATTCATAGGTGGTAATTTCTTTCAAGGGTATTGCTACTCTTGTAAATAGTTTGGGCACAAGGCTATTTATTGCAAGGCTAATAACAAGAACAGGGTTGGTCAGAACAGATGGAGTCAAAGATCAGGTATGCCTCAAAGAAATAACATTGTTAGTTGTTATAAGTGCAACAATGAAGGTCACATAGCTAGACAATGTAGAGCTGAAATTCCAAGGTACAGGAATAGGAACATGGGTATGAACAGGCACAAGAATCAAGACATGGATAAGAACAAGAATGATAACAAGAACAACAACAATGACATGAACAGGAACATGAATATGGACAAGGAGAACAAGAGAAGACATGGTAAGGCAACTATAGACACTGATGAAGATCAGTGCCTAATGGGAGTTTTACTCCCACCCCAAAATTAATCACCTCAACAGGAGGTGGGGGAGGGACTAAGCTAAGAGGCTCATTCTTAGTCCCAAGCCCCAAAGGTGACCCTTTGCCATTGATGACAAATGGGGAGAGATATGAGTAAGGGGGAGAGCCTCAAGTCAGGGGGAGCTGATTTCTATACAACAATTTTGAGTTTTAGTGTTGTTGAGAAGCATGGTTTGCCATCAATGACAAAGGGGGAGATTGTTGGCAATTTTGGGTTTGAGATCCTAGCTTCTTGTCTATGAGTTGTCATTGATGTCAAAAGGAACTGGCATTAATGTCAAGAGGATTTATTGGCTTCAAAGGTTGAAGATTCCAAAGAATATTTTCTAGAAGATTTCAGAGAGATTCCATGTGGCAGATGAAAAGGTTTTTATCAAAACCATGGCAGGTTTAAGGGTTTTTATTAAAACCAGGTGGATGCATTAAGGGTTTTTCTCAAAACCACTCTCAGCTTAATGCAAAGGATGGAGACACTTATTAATTAAATAACTTAATTAATAAAACCTTTTTAAGGTTTTTTAATTAATTATTTATTTGATTTAGTGATTAAATTATTTTAATAATTTAATGGGTTCTCCACCTAAGGTCTAAGGTCTAAAAGACCTTTGATTATTTTTTAAATAATCAAAAGGGTTTCATAAACCCTAAAGTTGTTTCAAAGGCGCCAAAATAATATTAATTCAAAATTTTTGAATTATCCTCCCATCGACGTCGTGCATAGCATGGAAGTTTGGCTATATAAGCCATAACCTATAGTCCAAAGCAATGGTGTGAAAGAAATTCGAATTGCACAAAAGTTGGGAAGTAAAAGCTACGACTATCATTTTTTCACCACGTTTATCCACCGCCAAAGGGTTAAGGAGAAGGAGACTCTTGCTAGCCTTCAAGCTAGCGTCGTTGGCCTAGTGGCAACGACTATTCTGCGAAGGCGCTTGAAGGGAGGTCAAGCGTTCGACTCCTGCCGTGGAGTGTGAGAAGAGTTTTTGCGCTCCAATTTTTTTGGAGGCACTGTTGACCCGCGATTTTTAGAAGCATTTTTTTTGGTAAGGTTTTTTAAATAAAATCTGCATTTTGTTAAAGAAGAAGTGGTTGGGCAGATTTATTTAAAATTATTTTTAAGGTTAAATGCTTCTTTGGAGATATAAGGTTGATAGTGTGTGGTTGAGAATTTTGGCTTGATTGTTGAGTGAGATTTGCTTAGAAGCTATTATTCCTTGAGCATGGTTTAATTAATTTGGAGAAATAAGGTGTAAAAGGATATATTGTTTGTATGCTTTATCTTTTTTGGTAGTTGACTTCTAAGGATTGGAGTCATAAGGTGTTTTATGGAATAAATATTTTTGTGGTTACTTTTATGATCTAACCCTAACTTGGTGGCAAAGTTGAGGGTGGTGTTGGTAACAGGTTGAAGAACTATTCTCTTCTTCCTCAAACAAAGGTATGGGCAACTTCTTCCATGTATATTTTTGATGGTGTATTTTCTGAAATTGAGTTTGGAGTGAAAAGGTTGTCTACTAGGTATTCTTGTTGGTGTAAATCCCATTTTTTGGATATTGAAGATTTTTTATGCATTAAAATCATTGATGAGTTTTTGGGTGAATGCATAATTCTAGTTGAGGAAGAGGAAGCATTTTTGCACTAGGGTTTATGTTAGTAAGTCTTGCTACTTGCATTGAGTTGGTGAAACCCTTAGTTGGCTCTTTTGAGATTGATGGTTGAGTTGCTTCCATAGAGGTTGTTTTGATCAAGTTAATGCTTTACTTGATACATGATTTGGGCTTACTCCATTGAGATTGATTTGAGCAAGTTATTCTTTGCATTGGTGATTTATGTTGGTGGCTGTTTTGTTCAAATACCTTTGGAGGGAAAAGGATGTCTACTAGTTTCCTTTTCATGTAGTGATTGGTTGAATGCTTCAAGGTTAATGTTGAGTTGAATGATGTTGGTTAAACCTTGTCTATAAGCATTGTTGTTAAAGCCCTAATTGGTTGAGAAAAGATATTGGTTGTGGAAAGAACATGAGTATCATTGTTATATGAGATATTGCATGGTTGGCAATTGTTGGGTTGTGTTTCATGTTCTTGAGAAAAGCATACTACATCTATCTTATTCTTTTGAGATTGATATTGAGTTGAGATTGAGATTGGGAGTTAAGTATAGAACATATTGAGTCTCTAACAATTCTCTTTATGTTTCTATGAGATTTGAGATTGAGATTGGGAGTTAAGTATAGAACATATTGAGTCTCTAACAATTCTCTTTATGCTTCTATGAGGTTGATGAATCACATTGGGTCTTTAACAATTCTCTTTGTGGGTTCATGCTAAGCAAGTTTTTCTTGATGAACTTGTGAGCTGATTTGGACAAGTTCTAGTGAGGACTTGTGAGCTGATTTGGACAGGTTCTAGTGAGGACTTGTGAGCTGATTTGGACAGGTTCTAGTGAGGACTTGTGAGCTGATTTGGACAAGTTCTAGGGAGGACTTGTGAGCTGATTTGGACAGGTCCTAGCAGAGGACTTGAGGACAGAGTTGAAGTGGTTCTTTGAGAAGAACCTGAGGACAGTTTTGACAAGTCTTTGAGAAGGCTTGTGTGTAGCAGAGATTGATTTGTTCAAGCTTTATGAGTTGAGCTTGGGACAGATCTGACAGAGTGAGGAAGACTTGTGCTGGACCGACTGACTGTGTTTAGTACAGGTTGATGAGTTGTTGTGGAGGTGATCAGTGAGGACAGAGGTCTCTTGAGGCTGAGCATTGAGGATAGGAGGTCTTCTGTGGAAAGGAGTTCCACGTGCTAGCGGAATAAGAGGCAGGTGATCTTTTGAAGTATCATTTCTAGAGCTGAGGGGAAGGATTCTCCTTTGGGTAGGAGGCTCATAAATTCGTGAGGAGGGGAAGGATTCTCCTTTGGGCAGGAGGCTCATAAATTCGTGAGGAGGGGAAGGATTCTCCTTTGGGTAGAGGCTCATAAATACTTGAGTAGGGGAAGGTTTCTCCTTTGGGCTGAGGCTCATAAACATTGTAATTGGGAAGGATTCCCAAATAACTTTGAGAAAGCTTTTTAGAGAAAATTTTTGTGGATGTAGCCCATGTTGGGTGAACCACATTAAAATTGGTGTCTCATTGTGTGTTGCTTTATGCATTGCTTTGATATTGCTATTGGTTCATTGCTTTGCAAAGTTGAAGTTAAATAGAGAAAGTAAAAAGAGGTCTTATACTATTCACCCCCCCTCTCAGTATAAGCTTGTGTTCTTCAACAAGCACAACCCCCTCAAACAAAGATCTATCAAATAGCCAATAATGATCTCCTCAAATGAAAGACAAATGTATCCATAAGTGACTAAAAAATGATCTCCTCAATGATCTCAAATAGAGGCAATGTACTCAACAACTAACCAACAATACTCTCCTTACAGTAATAGCAAAAGCCTCCTCAATAGTGGCAATACTCTCAATGAAATCCACTAAAGCAATTATGAACTCAAGCATCAATTTTATCCATAAAATTGATTTTCTACTCCATCCACTTTCTCTGAATAGTCAAGGCACATAATCAAGCAATTTGTCTTCAACTTCAAACCCTAACTCATGTGCATGTCTTCTAACTCAAGGTTTCAATTAACTAGGTCTCAAGTTCCTAGTTTAATTTCATAATCAAACCATGCACTAGGACATATACATGTTCAACACTTCACAACCTTATAACTCTCTAAATTCATTAACATAAACAACAAGCACCTATGCTTTTATTTATTTGTTTTCACACCTTATTACTCCACAAGTACACACAATAATTTTCAATTATTTAATTCAACACCTTATAACTCCCTAAATACACATAGCAATAGCAAATAATATCTCAACACCTTATATCTCCCTAAGCATACACAACAATAATTTATTTCCAAAAAATACCTTATGACTCCCTAATTTTGGTAGAAATTATTTAAATGCACCACAAATTTGGCAATATCAACTATTACCATGTGCTAGAGATAAATACCTTTTTATGAAGTTTGTAGCCTCCACAATATTCAAAAATGTTAATGTATTTTCCAAAAATCAATGCACCTTAACCATCATCGTGATCATCAATGTTTTGCCCAAAAATCAATGCACCTTCACACCTTCATGGGAGTCAAACTCTATTCCTCTTTGCTTGTGCTATAAAGCACTTACCACATGAGTGATGGCCCACGTTAGGATTCAATCCCAAAAAATTCCTTTAATATTTGTGCTTGGGTATCAAAATGAAATCAATCTCTCACAAAAAACTTTTTCTCTTGGCGGGATTCGAATACAGACCTCTCTTGTGCAAATATGATGCCCTACCAAATGCACTACATTGTCTAGTGCGATGCCAATTCTAGAAGATTTCAATTTTGTCTTTGCATTTGAATTCAATATTTTATTTTATCTCTACATTGCCTCCCTTCGACGACTCTCTCATGCACTAATTATTCTCCTATCTCCGCAATGAAATAACCAAAGTCTTCTTTGATTTATATGCCTTTCAATGCCTTCTAATGATGTCGACAAACTTTGATTTGCCACCCTAACATTTGCATGTCGAAAAATAATTTAATTAAACTTTAGACCTTAGAATTATTAATACATATTTAATAATTCATATCTTATCTTTTAATTGGGATATCTCCTTCATTCTTTTGAAGTTTTCCATGAAAATTTTTGCACCTAGGTTTTATTGAAAAAACCTTTTCATTCATCATCATTTGGATATGTCTTAGCACATTGGTTTTAATGAAAAACCCTTTCCAATGGTTTTAATAAAAACCCTTTCCATTGGTCTAATTAGAAAACCTTTCCATTGATTTTAATAAACCATTAATATAATATTTAAAAATTAAATATTATATGCCTCTTGTGCCATAAAACCTTGTATATATCCATGCTCTCCAAAATGTCATAAATGAATATTTATGAAGTGCTTTTGCCACCAAAACTCAATGTGATCCATGTGACATCAATGACAACACAAAATAACTCAAATTTCCAACAAGATAGGCTATAGGTAAAGGTGACACGACTCCTTTCGGTAGTGGAGACCTACTAGGTGTGGTACCAACGGGGGTGGACCTACATAGATGAGCTAGAGAATGAGGTGGTGCACCTTGGAGGGCACCTACTAGATGATTCAGCTATGAGTAGATCACATCAAAGTTGATGGAGAGGGATAGAGCAATCATCAGCTAGAATGGAGACACCCAGATCTAGGTCATGGGTTGACAGAGTAGGTGGTAGTAGGCATGGGAGTTAACAGTAGACTCTAACTATAGGTGGGAGTGTGAGTTATAGTACTAGTCTTGCATGACCTTGGTCATTGAGACTCTGATGGTTCTTTTTGGATTTTTGGATGTTTTATCATGGTTAAGTCTGAGGACTAATTTTATTGTAGCCTATGAGTAGTATGATGTATATTTTTACCCCATACATATATACATATATATGAGCTTTATGTGGTTTATCAGCATGTGTTTCCTTATTGCTTTATGAGATGTTTGTAATATGTTTATTTGCTTTATGATATGATGGTGGATGTCTATAATCTATGCATATTTTGTGATTTTATTTGATGTGATGATATGTATTTGCGTGGATGCATATTGAGATGGATGGTTGATTGATCAAGATGATGAAATGTATATACTGTATGAGATACTTATGTTAGCACCATAGACTATATAGAATTCATCAATTCATGTGTAATGTTTTCCTGAGACTATGTAATGGATTTATGAAAATGCAAACTGACATAAATGTGATAAAATGGAATGAATAAGAGGATTTTATAGGATATCTTTGAGGTTTTTAGGAGACTCAAACACTCTAGTCAACTAGTCAAAAATTATATACTAACCATACAAGACTTTTTGACAAGGTATGAATTTTCTAGGATGACCAAGATACTCAATATCCCTGTGTGTGCAAGTGAGTTCATTTTGTGATAAGCATAAGATTACCCAGTGTCAAATGGGATTACGTAGCCCATATGTACTGAATATCACCCCATAAGTAGCATGATACTAGGTTTTGTACTTAGTTGGATTAGACCACTAGGTAATATAGGCTACCAAAAGCTAGCTCATACACATGCATACATTGGTCTGTACACATGCAAAAGCTAATGTGATAGACATATCATAATGCATAAGGATACCACCATTGCCAAGTAGGTTGTCCATAAAACCTATAATGAGGATCACCTTATGGTTTTTTGAATGCTAAGAATTCTAAGGATTCAAGGTCAATACTCCCTTCTTTTATTTTATTTGAATTCATGGATATTTTCTCATATGTAGTGATTATAATAACTATTTATTTTGTATTTTATTTTCTTTGAGCAAAGGATTTTGGGAGTGGTGATAGCCACTGTTTATTTTGTATTTTTATTTTGTGATTTTGACTTTGGTATTTTGATTTTGGGATTTTGACTTTGGGATTTTGACTTTGGTATTTTAACTTTGTCAATAGTGGTGAGAACCACTTTTGAATTTGGGGAATTGAGTAAGGAGGAGCTTGTCATTTTACCAATTATCAACATTCTTGAACCATCCACACAAGGGGATGAGTAGGATGACCTTTCACTTAAGGTAACCTAGACCACTTTGTAGGTTTCATATTTCCTTGTGCAAAACTTGGATTATTAGTGTGAAAATATGTCAGGATTTTAAAATATACAAGGTATAATCTAAGTGAGACTCTACCTCCTAAAAATCATGATAGATTTATACAAAATCTAAAAAGAAAACAAGAGATGGTTGAGTGACCAAAAATCTTAATGATGTTCTAGAACAAATGGCTAGGTGAAGGAAATGGACATAAATATAAAAGTGGGAAATGTAAGTGGAAATGATATACGAAATATGAAATGATGTGAATTATGACTTTAACAACATAGATTTTGAATGATGACTAGTGCATAGTCTTAATTCTAGACATGTAAGAGCAAATCTAAAATGCAAAATGCCATGATGAGTATGTCTAATGCAATCTATTGTCTAATGTAATGGTATGTAATGTGACATAATGCAATATTTTTGTATTGTTGATGTTTTGAGAATGTTTTTGGATTTTTGATATTGTTTTTGGATTTTTGGTTGATACATATGTATGTACATGTGACCAATGGGCTTGCTAGATGCCATTGGGGTTTTTTGGGTGAAAAAAGAGCTTATGGATGCCTTTGGGTCATTTTGGGGTGACCAAGTAGGTTGTAGACACCCTTGGAGCATTTTGGGGTGACCTAGACAGTCATAGACCACCTAGGAGCATTTTAGGTTGACCAAGTGGGTTGTAGACACCCTTGGAACATTTTGGGGTGACCTAGATGGTTATAGACTACCTAGGAATGTTTTTTATTGACCAAGAATGTGGTAGACACCCTTGGAGCATTTTGGGGTGACCTAGACGGTCATAGACCACCTAGGAGCATTTTGGGTTTACCAAGCAGGTTGTAGACACCCTTGGAGCATTTTGGGATGACCTAGATGATCATAGATCACCTAGGAGTATTTTGGGTTGACCAAGTAGGTTTGAGACACCCTTGGAGCATTTTGGGGTGACCTAGATGGTCATAGATTGCCTAGGAGTGTTTTGGGTTGACCAAGTGGCTTGTAGACACCCTTGGGGCATTTTGGGGTGACCAAGACGATCATAGACTACCTAGGAGCATTTTGGTTTGACCAAGCGGGTTTTAGACACCCTTGGAGCATTTTGGGGTAGGCCACAACAATCTAGGCATGTAAAGGTTACAAATGAAGGATTTTAAAAGGTTCATGATCCTTGATACCTTCAAGGGAGGCTAGGTGATAAGTTTTGGGTTTGATACGACTAGTGATGATAGAGGGACCTAACTAGTTTACCATAAACTTGTCCCGTAGATGGGACAAAAAAATAGAATTTTATTGGTTCTCTTTCAGAATGAGGTCACCAACCTAAAATTCTCTAGGATGGACTTTCATATTATAGGCTCTCTTAATTTTCTCTTGATAAATGCATAGGTGCTCAAAAGCATTAATAAGACATTCATAAAGTAGCATAAACTAATCTAAGTGAGCCTGCCACACGGTATGATCATCGATGAACTCCTGCATGGATATGCACAACAATGGGATCTCTAGATCTAGAGGCATGATTGCCTCGGTGTCATACACTAGTGAAAATGGGGTTGCCCCAATGGGAATCTGAATGCTAGTGTGGTAGGCCCATAGAGCAAGGGGTATTTGTGTGTGCTAATCAGTGTGATTCTCTTTAACTATTTTCTTCAGGATGGCAATCAACATTTTGATTTATACCTCTAATTACCCATTTGCTTGAGGATAATAGGTCATAAAAAAGCTATGTTGGATATTATATTTTGATATCAAAGCACGCACATATTTATTCTTGAACAATGTCCCATTATCGAAAATGATCTTGTATGGAATACCAAAATGATAAATGATATTATGCAATATGAACTCTGCTATGGAGGGTCCTTTCATGGTGGTAAGGAGAATTACTTCCACCCACTTTGTAAAGTACTCGATAGCCATAATGATAAACATGTGATGGCCCAAAGAGGTAGGTGATATTTTCCTGATTAAATCCAACCCCCATTGCAATAATGGCCAAGCCGATTGGGTCAGTTGTAAGGCCTAAGAAGGTATGTGTGTTAGGTTAGCATGGTGATGACACTTCACTCACTTCTTAACATATGCATAACAATATCACTCTAAAGTTGGCCAATAATAGCCCATGTGAAGAATGTACTTTGCGATGGCCATACCACTAAAATGGCCACCACAAGTACTATCATGCGCTTGGGCCATTGCCCAAACTGACTCTTGATGCTCTAAGAAGTGAAGGAAGATACCTTCATAGCCCCAATGATACAAAATTTCTTTGAGTAAGACAAATTTTACTACCTTCCATTTAAATATCCTTTTGGAAATGTGTGAAAATCTAGGAGGGAGATTACCAAGCTTTAGATACTCCCTACTTTGTGTGGACCAGTCCTATTGTGAGGAAGCCTCGATTGCATGAATTGGTTGTCCCTCATGAAGTTCCTCCTGAGTGAATGCTGATTGGGAAAGAACTTGTAAGAATAGCATTGTACTGCTATCAAAATGGGTTTGAGGGAACAAATTACCCCAAGTGGTATGATTCAAGCACTCATGAATGTGTGAGAATCTCTCTTGATGAGGTTCAATTTGAATCAAGTGGACCTATGGCGTGGCTTGAGTGCTCTCACACTCAATCATAGATTGTGATAGTGTTTTGACCTAAATTGTTATCTCATTAGCAAGATTATGTGGCCATATTATATGCAAAATTATTATATGATTGAGAGAGTGCCTCGATATCATACCATTTGAACTTTACCAGGAGTTTATCCATAAGGGCTTTATAGGCTTGCAGAACTAGACACTTGCATTGAAAAATCCCTTTGACCTAGTTGACAATGAGCAAGGAATTGCCAAAATTGTTGAGCTTGGTTATTCTCATGGTGATAGCCATTTGAAGACCTATAATTAAGGCTTAGTACTCGGTATTTTTGTTGGTACACAAGAAATCAAGTTTTAATAACAGGGGTATGGGAGTCCCATATGGTGTGAAAAACATGATCTCCACACCACCCCCTTGCTCACACTGGGATCCATATAAGAACATAGTCATGTCAGCCTATGACTCAAGCTCATCATAATTAGGTGATTCTGATATTTGGAAGACTCCATCATCGAGAAGCTCCATGCTAAGAGGTTGATCATCCTGGAGAGGAGCCTCTATGAGTTGATCGATGATGACCTGATCATTGATTAATTTTCTTCTGATAAATTCTAGGTTAAACTCCATCAACAACATGATCCCTTTCGATGCGTGACTATTATGATAAGTATGACTCATCATGTATCACAATGGATTCTCTTTAGATACAATGTATATGGTATGGCTAAGCATGTAATGTCATAGCTTCTTGGTGGCAAAGACCACTGCCAGGCATAACTTCTCAATGTATGTGTACTTGATATTGTAGCTGACCAAAGTGTGGCTAAGATAGTAAGTAGTTTGTTCCTTATGCAATTCATTATTTTGGGCTAACATGGTGCCCAATGCAATCTTAGTTGCTAAGATGTATAAATGGAATGAAACTTCTAGTCGATGTGGAGCCAATACTGGCGATGAATCCAAGTATTGTTTGATTGTTTCAAAGGCATCTTGACACTCGTCATCCCACTAGAATACGACCCCTTATGCAATAATTTGTTCATGTGTCGACACTTGTCTAAAAATTATGCTATGAAGCATTTGATGGATGCAATCTTACCCTCCAGAATTTGAAGCTGCTTAATGGTAGTTAGGGGAGGGATATCGAGGATTACTTTGAACTTCGATGCCTCATTTAGAAACTATAAATCCCAAGAGTTTTCTAGATGTGATGCCAAAGACACACTTCTTGGGATTCAGTCTCATGTTATGCTCAATAAGGTGATCGAGGAATTTGCACAAGACATCGAGATGCTCATGGTGTAATAAAGATTTAGCCAGTAAGTCATCCATGTAATATTCCAAAATATTATGCATGTAGTCATGGAAGATGTACATCATGGCATGCTGGTAGGTAGCATCGACATTTTTAAGGCCAAAAGGCATGACCTTATAGAAAAATATTTCCCAAGTTGTTGTGAACGTGGTTTTAAGATGGTCCTCTAGATTAATACAAATCTGATTGTACCCAAAGAAACCATCCATGAGGGATAATATTTCATGGCTTGTTGTGGCATCTACTAAG
The DNA here is from genome assembly GCA_028583015.1 of Wollemia nobilis. Classification (NCBI taxonomy): domain Eukaryota; kingdom Viridiplantae; phylum Streptophyta; class Pinopsida; order Araucariales; family Araucariaceae; genus Wollemia; species Wollemia nobilis. Next base: position 7,870,762 of record JAQPPZ010000028.1, read on the forward strand.
GCTTCTATTCTCAACAAAAGAAAACCATCCTTAGGTCTCAAAAATCAATAAAAATGTGAGTCATCCTATAAAGCTTCTTGATGGGAACCATGTTGGACAACCATGGTGGATAGTCTACCGAAATGACAAACCTAGAATCCAAAAACTTTTGTAGCTCATATTTGACCATTAGGGCTACTATGGGATGTATATTTCTTAGTTTTTATTTAATAGTCTTGGCCTTGGGGTCAAGCATCATATTGTGGGTGACTAGATTTGGATCTAGTCCCGACATGTATTTGTAGGACCATGCAAAATATTCTTTATTATTTATGATAAGGATTATGTAATCAGCTTGCTCTTTAGGGGATAGGCTTTCCTCCAACTTTATATACTATAGATTCTTTGGATTTGAGCTGATATCTTTATCAATCATAGGCTCGATTGACATATGTGATCCCTCCTCCAACTGGTGAGGACTAGGTATTAGGTGGATGTCATCAGTTGGGTTTATATCAGTAATGGGAACCTTGAGTTCCTCCTCAACATGGAAGACATCATGAGTAGGCCTTGGAGAGAAATGAAATGGCTATAGCATCTCATAGCAAGGCTATTACTTGAAGGAAATGGGGATGAATCTCCTTGATCAAAGTCAATTACCCCCAAGTCAAGGTGTAATGGCTCCAATGAGTTATTTGGATCTTATAAGGGCTCAAACATATCTATGGAAATTATATTTATGGATGGATTATTTCCCCTATGTGGCGGGTGGTGTTCATGACATCAAGATGTCGTAAGACTTCTAGAGGTGGTTGCGGTGGAGGCTGAATAATCGAAGGTGGTCAGTACGGTTGTGGGTGAGCTTGCTCCTCTAGAGGTAGAAGTTGTCACCAGATGGGATCATGCAGTGGGAACATGTATAAATAGAACTCATACACATTGTCGAGAGGTATGATTTGCACGTATTCTCAATCAAAGCTATCATATTCAATCGACATGACTCCATAGTCTGATTCATCATAGGATGTCCACTCATAAGGGGATAAAAAGGGGATGAGAGTGAGAGTTGGGTTGATTCATAAATTTTCTCATGAGGCAACTCATCATCCATTGGGCTAGGGGTCTTGCTAGTGGAGATGGTCGACATGATCAGAGGGCTCTCATCAATAGGCCTCTTTCCCATGTCCCTCAGTGGAGGATTCACTGATGATGAAGGCACATCTGGAAGTGTTGAAGATGAGGATGGTGTGGCATGAGATGATGATGGATTGAATGAAGGTGATGGCAAAGGAGTCAGACCTTGACTAGATTCATTCGGTTGAAAATCCAAGTGGGTGGATGACAAGGTAGACTTAGGGAGTTGTTGCACCATGTTGCAGTTCTTGAAGGGTTCTAGGTTCTCAAGGTCAACATGAACTTGTCCTTCATAAGTATTTTTTAAGCACTAGTGAGCAATATAAGGGACACACTTCATGTTCCTATTCCAAGGTTTTTCCAACAAGATATTTTACACCATATCACCCACCAAGATGTGGCACAATGTTGGTATGGTATTTTTTCCTACTGGGTAGGACTATTGTGCCAACTATCGAGCATATGGCAACATTAAATTCTCAAAGGATGTAGGTAGACACACTAATATGGGATGCTAAGAGCTTCAAATGTTTGAGATTTGTTGTAGTGATGATGTTGATAAAAGAACTAGTGTCTATCAACACTCTCTTGTATGACATCCCATTTATACATGTGATGATGTGCAAGAGAGGATCCACCATATCGGTTGTAACTGACTTAAGTTCATCTTCTCAAAAGGTAATCACCTATCACACATACCCCATGAAATTTTTTAAGGAGTTAGACTCCTAGTGTTGTATCTCTATTGCCTTAAGGATCTCCATCAAGGATTATTTATGAGGTGGCAATTGTTGAGTGAGCTCATATATGGAGAGTCAGGCTGATGTTATTCTTAGGCTCTGAGTGAGTTTGATATTAATTGTGACCACAGTCCTATCTGGGAGGCTTGGTATAGGAGGTTGTAAAGGCTATGACATCGAAGGAATATTGCTTTGATCTATAGGTGGTGCAACAAGACTTGGGTAATGCCTATTCATTGTTACAATGTTGATCATGCCAATATACCCTTGCTTTGAAGGGGTGCATGATGAACCTAATTTGCCTAGGGTGATGGCTTGGCCTACTCTACATGGGTAGGCAAGGGGTATTTAAATACCTCCATATATTGGTTGTTTGGAATGATAGGATTGTGTACTTGAAGGGAATTTCTATCGATCATGTCTTGCACCACATGCTTGAACTTATAGCACATTTGCATTTCATGCCAATTTTGCCTATGAAATTTGTAATATAGGTCTCGGTATCCTTTAGGCTTAGGTGCATTTGGGTTGGAAGGTCAACTTTCAGGAATATTGATCGAATTAGCCACTAAGAGGTGCTCAAACAATGAGTCCATATAATCTACAATGGGCATGAACTATCACTTGGGGTGGTACTATTGATTTTACCCTTGACTATTTTGGTTGTCCTTAGCATAGTTCCTAGGTGTGGCCTAATAATTAGGCTTTTGAGGTGGCACTACTTGTGTTGTCCCTGGGACACTAATGGCAACCTGATTCACTATTTTTGGCTTAGGCTATGCTAGGGTATTCTTAGCATTCTTGTTCCACTCCTTGCAAGGCTTCGTAATCTCTCCCTCTTGAATATTGATGTCTTCAATGGTCCTAGCCTATGCTAGGGCATCTTAAAGAGTCAGATATTATTGCAGCTACAACAAGGAGATCAGCTTTAGGTAGCTCTTGGTAAACATTTGAGTCAACTCCAACATGGGGAGTTAAAAAAGGCAACTTGGCAAGCAAGGTTTACGACCTATTACCATAATTTACTATTGAATCATCATCATATTGTTTCAACCCAGCTAGGTCAACTAGTGTCACCTTCCTCTTGGTTTTGAAGGTGAAGAATTTGAGGAATGCATCTACAAGTTGATCCAAATTATGGATGCTATGCTTTGGGAGTTGGGTAAACCACTCCATGGTAGGGCCAAAGAGGATATTCATGAATATCCACAAAAGTAAAGCATCATTGTCATGAATGCCAAAACATTAACTCAATAATTTGGTAACATGTTCCTGCGCATCTTCCTCTCCCTTAAAGGTAGCCAACTGAGGTAGCTTAAATTTCTCTAGATAGGGAGGGGCAAGAACTGAAGGATGAAGGGATTAACTATGTAGCTAGTGCAAACTAAGATTTTGAGATCTAGACCTAGAGGTCTTATTCTCTACTAACTCTAGGCACTCTAGCAATGCCCGATATGCGTCTAAGGATTTAATCTCCTCATCCTTACTCCTATCATGTGGTGGAGGTCGAGGATTCTACAACCTATTACGAGGTGGTGGCATGTCACCCCCTACCTTGGTAAGGTGTTTCCAAATATTCTACCTCTGGATCATGCTCAGTGTAAGCCCCATAGGGCATCTCTCGAGTTGGTATATAAAGAGGGGTATCTACCCATTATGGGTATCCTATGATTGGCCTAGAAGGCAAGTCCCAATTTGGCCTTGGAGGTTGCAAAGGAAATATTGCATAAGGCCTAGGAGATCTATCTCAAATGAGTGGGGGTTGCCTCAAGTGGACTTCCTACCTATGTGTCTTAGGGGTAGGAACCCTCTCTTATAAAGTTTTCTTGAACAACTCATTGGTCTACCATTTGATTCTTTATTTCTCAAGCTGATGCAAGTAGTCTAGTTGCTCTTTATCTCATCGAAGCTGCTTGAATTAAGCTTCGCATTCTACATATCTTACAACTGCTTGATTTATCTATTCCACTGTGTAGGGCCTATGAGGCCTAGGAGTCTCATCCTAAGGCTAACCTCATTCAATATAATCTATGATATCTATTGTGTGCTTCCATCGATCAAGGGCCATCGCATTGACTTGAGGTTTGGGGCTTGAGCATATGCTCATTGTACTCAGTGGATATAGAGTCACATCATGCATGCACGATATACTACTCTTGAGGATAATCAGGTATTTCCTCATGCCTTCCTTCATGGATGAGGAAGGGAAGGATGGAGTTAGCTAACCTTGAATGATGTGTATCATACCCATTAGGTTACCTAAGCTACTGGACCCTATCAGGGCAATGTAGAGGCAAGGTTGGATTAACCTATTTTACCCAATGTGTGAAGTCATGCTCTGGCCTATGAACAAGCATGTCAAATCTAACAGGTATGTGGATGTGTGGCACCACTCTATATACTTCTACCTTAGTTCATTGTTAATTTTCATCAAAGAAGGCATGTGATGCGTCTAAATACTAGGAATTATCTCCCAAGTAAGGTCCATCACCCATAAGGGTGTCCTACATAGGGCTCCCTTGTAAGTGTGGTTCACGTCCCACTATTCTAGGACTAGGGTGAGTAGAGGCTTTCCAAGGAGGTATGACCAAGTCCTTGGGGCTATAGTGAAGATGAATCATATCTCCTAGTCTACTCTCTATAGCTTTCACCCGTGATTGGGCTTGGATGTGGGTGCACACCATTGTAACTCTCTACCAAACCCTATATTATTATATCCTTTACAAATTATTAATGAAATAGCACATAGGAAAGGAAACACTCAATAAAAACAAGTGGTTATCTCTTTTAAGTTTTATATGTGAATCCCTAAACTATTTTATGTATTTCAGATGTGTTGTTTGTAAAGGATGAACTTGTGTCACATGTTTGAAATCTTGTTGCATGATAATATTGTGTTTAATTGTATTTCACCTGTATAATCATAACTCGAAAACCTGGTGATGAACTCCAGGTTTTGTTATCTCACTTATAATGTGTGGTGATGAATTCCACACACGACCAAGGAGCACAGGTCCTACTAGTTCCTCATCCAGTTCACCCGTAGTCTGCCATATACCTCTTTGAAGAGAGATACGTGCTATAAACCAAAGGCTATGATATATATTGGAACCAACCTTGGCAAAGAACAAGGTTCATGGGATTTGATACAATGGGTGGAGATGAAATCCACCTCGTTAAACTCTACTAGTGGATGGTGATGAAATCCACCTCACTAGCATTTAAGTGAATCATGGTGTGTGTGGTTCCTTTTAAGCCAAAGAAAGTAAACAATGAATAATTCAATGATAATTCACTAAATGCATGTAAAAGGTGTGTTTTAATTTTAGAAGAAGATATATAAAAGGGAACCTACAGAATGCAAACCTTAAATGATGGCCTACCCATAAAGTAGCCTACATGCAAGCAAACCATACAAGGGCATCATAACTTAACTTATTTTTGATTTTTCTTATTTTTATATTATTTTTTCATTTATAATAAAAGGAAAATATATTTATACCTTCCTAGAAAACAAAGCATGCAATAAAAACAAAATTCAGCTAATTCTGACAGTGTAATAGAAAACCAGAAGTTTAGGTACTTACCTTATCGTACAAAAAACTGTTGTTTCTAGCATTTGATTAGAAAAGGCTCTATTTTGTGGCCATATTGAGGTGGAACATCTTCTAGTTCTATGGTCATCCTAGGGTGGGATAGTCATGTGGCCATCCCAGGGTGACCCAAGGAGCAGTCTAAAGACCGTTTTAGGCCAAGACAACTAGTACTTGCAATAGAAAACAAGAAAAATTTAAGGTCAAGCCTTCAAAAAAGCAATAGGGATAGGGTACCACCATGATTTCCACTAAATTAGAGGAAAAATAGTGTACTTAATAAAGAGGAGAAATATGCATCTATCTCCTATGTCTCATGAGCATCGAATCGGAAGCATGCAAGTAAAATGGAAGAAATACCAAATAACAAGAAATGAATTAAAGCAAGTATCTTTATTATTAATTTTGTGTATCCAAGGTCACATAGAAGTCCCCTTGAGCACTCAAATATGACACAATTATTACAAATTTTGGGTTCCCAAGGATCAAATCCTTTAAGTAACTTGGTGCACTTCTAGTGTCTTTCCTCGTACCCACATTCGAGGTGGGCAGGCTAATGCGGCTACTACTTGTATCTTTGATATTGAGGTATTTTTCTCCTTCCTAATGCATCTTATAAAACTACACCTGCACATAAGGAAATCAGAAATTTCAAGTATCAAGTGTGTATGATGAAAAACATGCAATCCCCACAGGAACAAAAAGACTAGTAATGATAATATACATGGATATTATACCAAATCAACTAAAAATGACTTGAAATTGCATAGGGATGTAAAATTTATGGTTTTGAGAAGATATCACCAAAAATTATAATTGGTCATCTCTTCTTTAATGCCTATAGACCCTCTCTTGGCCATCTCTTCTTTGTTTCCTATAAAATCTCCCTGGTCTTCTCTTCTTTGGTACCTATAGACTCTCCATAATCATCCCTTGTTTGGTACCTACAAACTCTCCCTGGTCATATCTTCTTTGATGTCTATAGATCCTCTCTAGGTCATATATTATTTGTTTCCTATAGACTCTCCTTGGTCATCTCTTATTTGGTGCCTATAGACTCTCCATAATCATCCCTTGTTTGGTACCTATAGACTCTCCTTGGTCACCTCTTATTTTATGCCTATAGACTCTCCCTAATCATATATTATTTAAGGCCTATAGATCCTCTCTTGGTTGTCTCTTATTTGCTTCCTATAGACTCTCCTTGGTCATATTTTATTTTATGCCTATAGACTCTCCCTAGTCATCTCTTCTTTGATGCCTATAGACCCTCTATTGGTCATCTATTCTTTGCTACATATAGACTCTCCCTAGTCATATCTTCATTGGTGCCTATAGACTCTCCATAATAATCCATTTTTTGGTACCTATAGAATCTTCTTAGTAATATCTTATTTTATGCCTATAGACTCTCCCTGGTCGTATATTCTTTGGTACCTATATACTCTCCATAATCATCCCTTATTTGGTTCCTACATACTCTCCCTAGTCATCCCTTGTTTGATGCCTATAGACTCTCCTTGGTCATATTTTTTTTAATGCCTATAGACCCTCTCTTGGTTGTCTCTTATTTTCTACCTACAAACTCTCCCTAGTTATATCTTCTTTGATGCCTATAGACTCTCCCTAGTTGTCTCTTATTTTATGCCTATATCCACTTTCTTGGTCGTCTATTCTTTACTACACAAATGACCAAGGAGAGTCTATAGACATCAAAGAAGAGACGAACAGGGAGAGTAATATTTCTTTCGATGATCCACTTGTTTGCCATAAAATTTTTTAATGACATGAAATCAAGCCTTATTTTAATACTTTTGTCTTTCTATAATCTTAGTGGTGGTAGCAATGCATGTTAGTTTTTATTCATCAATATTTGTACCATAGAACAAAAACATATTTGTAGGGTGAAAATGATAAAAAAATGTGTATATTAGTTGGTTACTATAGTTTAAAGTGTAGATATCATCAAGCTAGATGGTTTTAAATAAAAATAAAATGGAGCTATAGATCAGAAGTTATGCCTCCTAGAAGGTTGTAGGATCATCTACAACCTATAGGTTACAAGGTCATCTCTTGTTTGGTTCCTATAGACCCTCTCTTGGTTGTCCCTTTTTTTTGTGCCTATACAATCTCCTTGGTTGTCCCTTTTTTGGTGCCTATAGAACCTCTCTTGGTTGTCCCTTTTTATAGTTCCTATAGACTCTCCATGATCATACCTTTTTTGGTGCCTATAGACTCTTCTTGCAACCTTATAGGAGGCATAAATTTTGATACATAGCTCCATTTTTTATTTTTTTAAACCACCTAGATCAATTAGATATACACTTAGAACTTAATAAAATCCTCAATAAACCCTTATTTTAAGTGGTAGAAATATTTTTCAATTGATTCACCCCATTCATCTCTTGTTTGGTGCCTATAGACTCTCCCTTGGCCATCCCTTGTTTGGTTTCTATAGACCTTCTCTTGGTCATCCCTTTTTTGGTGCCTGTAGAATCTCCCTGGTTGTCCCTTGTTTGATGCCTATATATCCTCTCTTGGTCATCCATTTTTTTTGTGCCTATAGACTCTCCCTAGTCGTCCCTTTTTTGGTTCCTACAAACTCTCCTTACAACCTTCTAGGAGGTATAAATTTTTATCCAGAGCTTTGTTTTTCATTTTTTATTTTTTAAAACCACCTAGCCTGATGAGATCTACACTTAGAACTTAATAAAATCCTCAACAAAACCTTATTTTAAGTGGTAGAAATATTTTTCAATTGATTCACCCCATTTGTCTCTTGTTTGATGCCTATAGACTCTCCCTTGGCTGTCCCTTATTTAATGTCTATAGACCTTCTCTTGATAATCCTTTTTTTGGTGCCTATATACTCTCCTTGGTCATCCCTCTTATGGTGCCTACATACTCTCCCTGCAACCTTCTATGAGGTATAACTTTTTATCTAGAGCTATGTTTTCCATTTTTTATTCAAAATCACCTAACTCAATGAGATATACACTTAAAACTTAATAAAATTATCAATGAACCTTTATTTTAAGTGGTAGATAATATTTTTCAATTGATTCACATCATTCATCTCTTGTTTGGTGCCTATAGACTCTCCCTTGGTCATCTCTTGTTTGGTGTCCATAGAGCTTCTCTTGGTCATACCTTTTTTGGTGCCTATAGACTCTCCTTGTTCATACCTTGTTTGATGCCTATATACCCTCTCTTGGTCATCACTTTTTTGGTGCCTATAGAATCTCCCTAGTCATCCCTTTTTTTGTGCCTATGGACTCTCCCTACAACCTTCTAGGAGATATAACTTTTGATCTAGAGCTCTATTTTCCATTTTTTTAAACCACCTAGCTTGATGAGATCTACACTTAGAACTTAGTAAAATCCTCAAGAAATCATTATTTTAAGTGGTACTAATATTTTTCAATTGTTTCACACCATTCATCTCTTGTTTGGTTCCTATATACTCTCCCTTGGTCATCCCTTGTTTGGTGTCTATAGACCTTCTCTTGGTCATCCATTTTTTGGTGCCTATAGACTCTCCCTGGTCATATCTTGTTTGATGCCTATAGACCTTATCTTGGTCATCCATTTTTTGGTGCATATAGACTATCCTTGGTCATCCTTTTTTTTGTGCCTATAAACTCTCCCTGCAACCTTCTAGGATGTATAACTTTTGATCCAAAGATTTTTTTTCCATTTTTTTAAAACCACCTAGATCAATGAGTTCTATACTTAGAACTTAGTAAAATCCTCAATAAAAACTTATTTTAAGTGGTAGAAATATTTTTCAATTGATTCACCCCATTCATCTCTTGTTTGGTGCCTATAGACTTTCCCTTGGTTGTCCCTTGTTTGGTGTCTATAGACCCTCTCTTGGTCATCCCTTTTTTGGTGCCTATAGACTCTCCCTAGTTATCCCTTATTTGGTGCCTATAGGCTCTTCTTAGGTCATCTCTTGTTTGGTGCCTATAGACCCTCTCTAGTCATATTTTTTGTGGTGTCTATAGACCCTTCTTAGGCATCCCTTTTTGGTGCCTATAGACTCTTCTTGATCATCCCTTGTTTGGTGTATATAGACCCTCTCTTGGTACTCCCTTTTTTGGTGCCTATAGACTTGTTGAGTGGTAATTTTTTCCAATTGTAAAACCACACTCATAGTTAGGATTTTGGTTAGAAAACCCTCTCTTGAAAAGAAATAGAAATTTCTCCAAGGTTCCTTTTACTCAATGTGTGCATGTATGCTTGTGAAAAATATGTCAAAAAAGTGCTACAATACCTTAGGAATTAGTAAGCAACTATTAACAAGGGGCTTGTGTTGGTATTACTTTATTATGCTATGCTATTGATTGTTCATGAAACTTAAAAGAAAAGAAAATGTAAATGTGATTGGCCTTCATATGACCACAATGTAAAGATGAAGTTTATTTTATCTTGTAGTATTTAAGATAGATTTTTATCTTATTTTGTTAAGCAAATTTTAAACAAGTTTAATCTTCTTTAAATCTTGCTTTGACCATGAAACAAAAGATTAAAATATATCTCTAAAATGTGTTAGTCTTACAATAGCACTGAGAGGGGGGGTGAATCAGTGTAGCTATTTAAATTCAAATCTACAACTCTTAAAGCTAAAGCAAAGAGAACTTAAAATAGATAAAGCAAATATAACAAGAGAGCATTCCACAACACACGATTTAACGAGGTTCACCAGTTTTGGCTACTCCTCAAAAATAGACTGCTTAGACTCCCATCCAAATCTAGCCTTTGAAAAGCACCAACTTTACAATCAATTTACCAGCACCCACTGGAAGGAGCACCAACCCCTAATTTATCTACACCAATAGAAAAGAGCACCAACACCTAATTTACCAGCATCGACTAGAAGGAGCACCAACCCCTAATTTATTTGCACCAACAAAAAGGAGCACCAACCCCTGATTCCAAGCACCAACTCAGAATTCTATTTTGAATCTTTTTGACATAAAAATGCCTTTGCTTTTACAAGACCCTCACTGGTCTATTTCTCACATCAACATCATAAAAAATAAAGAGAATTGTTAGAGACTCAATATGTTCTATACTCAAATTGCAATCTAAACTTACTATCCATGAAACATACACACTCTTACGGCTCTGTTTACTGCACTCTTACAACCCTGTCTCACGGCTCACTCTTACTGCTATGCTTATTGCGCTCCTACAACCCTCTCTGCTCACTAACTGCTCTATTTACCGCAATATTATCACACTCTTATAGACCTCTTTTCGTAGCACTTTCCCTCTATACGGTGGCACTTTTTTCACTATGAGAAGCACCTTAAATCCCCACGTAGACCTCCTTTTATAACAGGATTTTCTCTCTATTTTTAACTTTCGTATTTACTCATGTAGACTATCAATAGCCACTTCTATGAGTAACTCCTTTTTGGCATAGTATTTTTGCATGCAACCTATTAATAGATCTGTCTCTTGTTTTGGACTGACAGTGTAACGATTGCTTGATGGTTTCACTGCATCACGTGCCCTGTAACTGCCGTTCTTCCTTTAATGCTTCGTTCTTATTTTAGCTTGCATGATTTCTATCTGTAACTACACCTATAACTGTTGTATTTACTCCAGTTAACTCTTCTTATTTTGGCTACATGATTTTCCTCTACAACTACCCCTTTAACTATCGTTCTACTTCAGTTAACTGTCCGTAATCGTGTTGTTGCGACCTGTCATGAAATTGTGACACTTTATCTCTTTGTACTCTTCTCACATTTTACCCACAAAAACATGACATGTCACGATATCACGACACTTTTTGCCTCCTTGTCCTTTTCTCAGCTTGCACCCGCGAAAACACATGTTGCGATATCACGACACTTTTTGCCTTCGTACACTCTTCTTGGCTTGCACCAGCGAAAATAGAACATGTCACAAAATTGTGACACTTTCGCTGCCTTGAGCTCTTCTCTGTCTCTTGCCCATGAAAACGGAACATGTCATGAAATCATGACACTTTTGCTTCCTTGCACTCTTCTCTGCTTGCACTAGCGAAAACATGACATGTCATGAAATCACGACACCTTTTGCTTCTGTACACTCTTCTTTGCAAGCACTAGAAAAAACATGACATGTCATGAAATCATGACATCTTTCACTTTCATACACTCTTCTCTGCAAGCACCAGCAAAAACATGACATGTCACAAAATCATGACACTTTTTGCTTCCTTCCACTTTTCTCGGCATGCACCCATGAAATCATGACATGTCGTGAAATTGTGACACTTTCGCTGCCTTGTGCCTTTCTCTGCCTTTCGCCCACTAAAATAGAAGATGTCGTGAAATCGTGAACATTTTCACCTTAGTGCTTTTCTTCCCTTCGGGTCACAAAAACCTGACATGTCGTGATATCACGACACTTTTTCTCCTTAGCGCTTCCTCTTGCAAATTGTCACAAAATCGTGACACTTTTTATCTTGCCTTTCTCTCTCCTGCAATATGTCACGATATCGTGACACTTTTTCTCCTTAGCGCTTTTCTTCTCATCGGATCGTGAAAACCTGACATGTCACGAAATCATGACACTTTTTTCTCCTTAGCGCTTCTTGTTGCAAATTGTCGCAAAATCGTGACACTTTTCCTTGCTAGCTCTTTCTCTTGATCATGTCGCAAAATCGTGACACATTTTTGTCCATACTGCCTCTCTTGCAGATTGTCGTGAAATCGTGACACTTTTCTTTGCAAGCTCCTTCTCCCTGAACATGTCGCGAAATCACGACAATTTTCTTTGCTTGTGCCTTCTCTCCAAACATGTCACGAAATCATGACAGTTTTCTTTGCCTGCGCCTTCTCTCCAAACATGTCACAAAATCGCAATAGTTTTTCTTTGCTTGTGCCTTCTCTCCAAACATGTCACGAAATTGCGATAGTTTTCTTTGCCTACGCCTTCTCTCCAAACATGTCATGAAATCGTGACAATTTTTCTTGCATGCGAAGCTTCTTCAAACATGTCACGAAATCGTGCCAGTTTTTCCTGCATGCGCTTCTTCTTCAAACATGTTGCAAAATTGTGACAGTTTTTCTTATGCTTTCTCTCTCCTCAAACATGTCACAATATCATGATAGAAAACATGTCACGATATCGCGATAATTTTCTTACTTGTCTTTTTCTTTGATCCTTTGAATCTGGGCCACTTTTGTCTTCTTGGAAATTCACTGTACATGCTCTGACTGCTCTAAACTCTTGTTCACTTCATCAACCAATCTATCTAATGATCTCTGTACTCCTGTCCATTGCATCATCTGATCCTCTGTTTGTGTTGACAACAATGACAATACTTTGGCTGCACCCTGCTCATCAATGAACTCCTGTCCATTGCATCAACTGATCAACCTGACTGTGTTGACAACAATGACAATACTTTGGTTGCACCTTGCTCATCAATCTCCCCCTTTGGAATTGTTGGCAACACATGTAATTGCATGCAATTACCTGTAATTCTTCTCCCGCTTTGATAATAATACCAAAGGGTGCCTGCAAATTCCCCCTAAGTTCATGCACAACATTATCAGGCAAAAAATTATTACTGTTAGAAAAAAATCATAAATATGAGCAATAAGATAAACAAATGCATAAATGCTCCCCCTAAGAATTTGATCCCGATGGCTAGTCAAGTCTTAGTCTATTCTTGGGAATATGTGACCACTTCATTTCACACTGTCTTCTGAGAATCAACCCTCTGTTGCTCTGCAATCTCAAACTCATCCACTATTAGTGAAGGCATACACTGATCGTATATATCCAATTTTGTTCTACAATGCTAGCAGCATCTGCATATGCATCTTGGATATTCTCAACAAGCATGAACCTAATGACAGCTATCTGTCTCTCTTTGCAATGAGAATCTAGTAGGCTACCTCAATCCACCCAGTAAAAATACGTCTGCAACAAGCTCTGCATCATTACATCCAAACTTGGTGATTGTCTTTGCATTTTGCGCTCTCTGCGCACTCTGCTCATTTTGCACACTCACTTTGCACACATACACAACACTACCTCAAACCACTGCATAAACTGAAAACACACTTTAACAACTATACGACAGTTTCTCGACTGCCTGCCATTCATCCTCAGATAACCAATCAAATACATAGGAGTATTAAAATAAAACTTTAATATTACTCCCCCTGAGGATGTGCCACCTGGAGTTGCTTAGAGCAAAGGTGGAGTAGTCTCCTTCAGTCCAAGGAGACACAATTCCCTTTCTTCTGTCTTTCTCCAGACTTTCTTGAACACGGTCTTGGATTTTTCAACTACATCCCTATTTTGCACCTTTTCATGAGCTCGAACATTTCTCTTGCATGGTTGTCTCTTGTGCATCCTTGATGGATAATTATTTTCCTGTCTGTATTGCACATGATATGTTCCCTGTCTGTGTTGCACTCTTTGTGTCTGATGGAATCTACGGTCTTGCCTTAGATTAGATGTAGAGGTGCTTGGAAAAAACCTTGCTATGTGCCCATGACCATTACATTTAAAACATTGCACATGGTGTTCACTCAGAAGAGTAGATGTATTTCTACCAGCATAACTCCCTAATTTATTATTCAATCCACGATAAATTGCCTGGTGACCATAATGGCTGCATCTAAAACAATAGTCATTAAAAGCATTATTATGAAAAGAGTGAGAGTGAGAGAACCTATTTTGTGGTGGTTGCTTTGCTGTAGATCTTCTTTGATATTTTCTTCCTTTTGAAGATTCAGCTTCAGACTTTTCTTTCTTCTTTCCTTTATCAGTGAACTTCTTCTTCTCTGCATTTTTGGAAGATGATGGTTGTTCAGCTTCATATCCAAGACCAAGCTTGTCCATGGAGCTTCTTTGTTGCTTTATCATTTTATCTAACAACTCTGTGCTCTTCTCAAATTTGAGATTTGTATTGGCCTCTTTTAGTTGTTTCTTCAATAACACAATTTCTTCTTCTCGTTTGCAGCAAACAATCTCTTTCTCATTGATCTGTGACCAGAGGGTTTCTTCAATCCTTTTGGACTCTTCTACTTGTAGCTTTAGATCAGCAATAACTTTGTTAGATTCCTCTTCACATTTTCTACATACATCGACTTCATAATATATGTGTGTCTTCAAGGCTTCTTCTATTTTCTTGGCCTTTTGAACCTGTAAGAAGAGATCTTCAATCTCATCCCCATATTCTTCCAATTTCTTGGACAGTCTTTTGTTATTTTTCTTTTCTATCCTCAATTCTTCAAGTGCAGTGATCAAGTCACCTCTTAGATTTACTTTAGCCTCAGCCTCAAGGTTTTCATCACTTTCTAATTCTTTTTTTGTATTTTCTTCTTCGAATGCCATGAACAGAGTTTCACCTGTTTCTTCTTTAGAATCCTCACTAGATTTGTCTTCAGAGGAGTTGAAATTCTTGGATATGAAACTTTTCTTCTTGAAGTTGCCCTTTCTAAAATTCATCTTTTTCTTCTAGTCACTTCTTTCTCGGTGTGTTTCTTCATCACTTTCATTCTCCTTGTTAAGCGGACATCTAGCTGCAACATGCCCAATGCCTCCACAACTAAAACATTTAAATGGTAGCTTTCCTCTGTATTTTCCTTGTCCCCTTTTTAGTTTTCAAACAAAGTTTGCTTCCATCTCATCTGATGTCTCTTCATCTCTGGATTCTTGTTTTGCTTTCGTATTTTTGTAGGCTTTAAAAGTAGCTTCTCTGTCTGTGGGATCAAACTTTCCTATTCTCATCTCATACATAGTCAACGAACCATGCATATCATCCATACTAAACATATTTAGATCTTTGGCTTCTTCTATAGCTGATACTTTAGAATCAAATATTTTGTGAAGAGTTCTTAGTACCTTTTTCACGACGACCGCATCTTCCATTTCTTCGTCGAGTCCTCTAATCGCATTAATGATTCTATTGACTCTCAACATATATGCCTCTATGTTTTCATCATCATTCATTTTTAAAGCTTCAAACTGAGTTCGATGTGTTTGTAGCTTGGCTTCCTTGATATTTTCGTCTCCTTCATGAATGCTCTTTAGTTTGTCCCACATGTCTTTTGCCGTTTTACAGCTCATGATCCTTATCAGTTCACTGTCTACTAGCCCACATATTATGGCATTCTTTGCTTTGGATTTATTCTCAAACTTTTTCTTCTCGATAGTATCTGTTGGAGGAGTAGCGGGTATTGTGTATCCACTTTCTACTGACTCCCAAATGTCGTATCCTAACACACACAGATATGTCTACATCCTGAGTCTCCAAAATGAGTAATTAGTTTTGTCAAACAAAGGAGCTTTGTTTGATGAGAATCCTTCACCACCTGCCATTGTGTCACTTCCTAGATCACCTTAGCCGATTGAGCTTGTTCAAGAACTTGGCTCTGATACCAATTGTTAGTCTTAAAATGGCATTGAGAGGGGGGGTGAATCAATGTAGCTATTTAAATTCAAATCTACAACTCTTAAAGCTGAAGCAAAGAGAACTTAAAACAAATAAAGCAAATATAACAAGAGAGCATTCCACAACACACGATTTAACAAGGTTCACTAGTTTTGGCTACTCCTCAAAAATAGACTGCTTGGACTCCCATCCAAATCTAGCCTTTGCAAAGCACCAACTTTATAATCAATTTACCAGCACCCACTGGAAGGAGCACCAACCCCTAATTTATCTACACCAACAGAAAGGAGCACCAACCCCTTATTTACTAGCACCAACTGGAAGGAGCACCAACCCCTAATTTATCTGCACCAACAAAAAGGAGCACCAACCCCTGATTCCAAGCACCAACTCAGAATTCTATTTTGAATATTTTTGACATAAAAATGCCTTTGCTTTTACAAGACCCTTATTGGTCTATTGATCACATCAACATCATAGATGCATAAAGAGAATTGTTAGAGACTCAATATGTTCTATACTCAAATCGCAATTTGAACTTGTTGTCCATGAAACATACACACTCTTACGGCTCTACTTACCACACTCTTATGACTCTACTTACCACACTCTTACAGCCCTGTCTCATGGCTCACTCTTACGGCTCACTCTTACTGCTCTACTTACTGTGCTCTTACAGCCCTCTCTAATCACTAACTGCTCTGTTTACTGTAATCTTACAACACTCTTATAGCCCTCTTTTCATAGCACTTTCCCTCTATATGGTGACACTTTTTTCACTATGAGCGGCACCTTAAATCTCCACGCAGACCTCCTTTTATAATAGGCTTTTCTCTCTATTTTTAACTTTCGTATTTACTCATGCAGACTATCAATAGCCACTTCTATGAGTAACTCCTTTTTGGCATAGTATTTCTGCATGCAACCTATTAGTAGATCTGTCTCTTGTTTTGGACTGACAGTGTAACGGCTGCTCGATGGTTTCACTGTGTCACGTGCCCTGTAACTATCGTTCTTCCTTTAATGCTTCATTTTATTTTAGCTTGCATGATTTCTATCTATAACTACACCTGTAACTGTCGCACTGAATCTAGTTAACTCTTCTTATTTTGGCTACATGATTTTCCTCTACAACTGCCCCTTTAACTATCATTCTACTTCAGTTAACTATCTGTAATCGTGCTGTTGCGACCTATCATGAAATCATGACACTTTTGTCTCTTTGTACTCTTCTCACATTTTACTCGTGAAAACATGACATGTCATGATATCGTGACACTTTTTGCCTCCTTGTCCTTTTCTCAGCTTGCACCCGCAAAAACACATGTCACGATATCATGACACTTTTTGCCTTTGTACACTCTTCTTGGCTTGCACCAGTGAAAACAGAACATGTCATGAAATCATGACACTTTCGCTGCCTTGAGCTCTTCTCTGTCTCTTGCCCGTGAAAATGGAACATGTCACAAAATTACGACACTTTTGCTTCCTTGCACTCTTTTCTGCTTGCACTAGAAAAAACATGACATGTCGTGAAATCATGACACCTTTCACTTCCGTACACTCTTCTCTGCAAGCACTAGTGAAAACATAACATGTCACAAAATTGCAACATCTTTCGCTTCCGTGCACTCTTCTCTACAAGCACCAGCGAAAACATGACATGTCACGAAATCACGACACTTTTTGCTTCCTTCCACTTTTCTTGGCATGCACTCGCGAAATCATGACACTTTCGCTGCCTTATGCCTTTCTCTGCCTTTCGCCCACAAAAATGGAACATGTCATGAAATCGTGACACATTTTTGCCTTAGCGCTTTTCTTCCCTTTGGGTCGCAAAAAATCGACATGTCGCGATATCACGACACTTTTTCTCCTTAGCGCTTCCTCCTGCAAATTGTCATGAAATCGTGACACTTTTTATCTTGCATTTCTATCTCCTACAATATGTCACGATATCGCGACACTTTTTCTCCTTAGCACTTTTCTTCTCATCGGATTGTGAAAACCCGACATGTCGCAAAATTGTGACACTTTTTTCTCCTTAGCGCTTCTTGCAAATTGTCGCGAAATCGTGACATTTTTCATTGCTAGCTCTTTCTCTTGATCATGTCATGAAATCGTGACACATTTTCGTCCGTACTGCCTCTCTTATAGATTGTCATGAAATCGTGACACTTTTCTTTGCAAGCTCCTTCTCCCCGAACATGTCATGAAATTGCGACAGTTTTCTTTGCTTGCACCTTCTCTCCAAACATGTCATGAAATCACGATAGTTTTCTTTGCCTACGCCTTCTCTCCAAACATGTCACGAAATTGTGATAGTTTTTCTTTGCTTGTGCCTTCTCTCCAAACATGTCACAAAATCGTGACAGTTTTCTTTGCGCTGCCTTCTCTCCAAACATGTCACGAAATCGCGACAGTTTTTCTTGAATGCGAAGCTTCTTCAAACATGTCATGAAATCGTGACAGTTTTTCCTGAATGCGCTTCTTCTTCAAACATGTCATGAAATCACGATAGTTTTTCTTGTGCTTTCTCTCTCCTCAAACATGTCACGATATTGCGATAGAAAACATGTTGCGATATCATGACAATTTTCTTACTTGTCTTTTTCTTTGATCCTTTGAATCTAGGCCACTTCTGTCTTCTTGGAAATTCACTGTACATGCTCTGACTGCTCTGAACTCTTGTTCACTTCATCAACCGATCTATCTAATGACCTCTGCACTCCTATCCATTGCATCAACCGATCCTCTGTCTGTGTTGACAACAATGACAATACTTTGGCTGCACCTTGCTCATCAATGAACTCCTGTCCATTGCATCAATTGATCAACCTAACTTTGTTGACAACAATGACAATACTTTGGTTGCACCTTGCTCATCAAAATGTGAATCTGAGATGATGAGTGAATTCATTTTATATTGCTTTATGAATAAAAAATAAATAAATCAGCATGACTAACTTTGAAAATGTAGCCTTTGGAATGCCATATAAATTACTCCCCTTTAATGAAATTGTAATTTTCATAAAGAGAAATTAATTTATGGCTTGAAAACAAAAGTACAAAGCTTGAAGTTCAATTCTCCTTTAAAATGTGAAATCATGTAAAAATTTGAAACTACAATATTCCTTTAAAACTATGAACTTCATAAATTTTTAGAATTTTGAATTTGCTCCAAAATGACATCGAAATTGCTTAAAATGAAATATTAAAACTTTTTCTTGGGATCCGTGTCTCTCTTTTTTGGAATTTTAATTTTTTTCTTTTGATTTTATTTATTTCTTTATAGGATGTCCAAGTAATTATCTTACTTAATTCCTTTTAAAAGTAATTACTTGGATGACTAATGACTACAAAATCCCTTGGTTGAATTTATGGGTAAAATAAAACCCTGGGATTCTGAGTATTTGAAATTACTTTGGAAGAAAAATAATTAAAATAAAGCAAAAATAATAAACAACAAAAGTAAATGTTGAAAATATTAAAATACAAACTACTATTAGTATAATGCTACCCTATCCTACAAAACCAGAGATGTGAGAATTTTTTAATGTAACCTAATTTAATCAAAGTTACATTCACACGGTTTGAAATAAACTAGGTGCAATCTTCTAAGGAAAAATAAATTCCATGTTTCTAAACATTCGATAGTGCAACCATTAAACTACATTAAAAACTATCTATAAGCCTAAAAAGCATGGAAGAGAAAGATAAACAGTTAGCCCAAAACACTCAAAAAAATTCTCCTCCGATTCTACTTACAAGGTGCAAGTTTCTGGAGTATTTTACATTTACAACAAAAAGATAATGTCCTTGTTTTTCTAAAAAAAATTCGAGCCCCTGTTTCGGCCTGTGCATGAGTTTTTAAATTTTTTGAAGAAAACTCTTCATTTAATTTTCTATTTTGTTTGGCTTTGATTCTCTGTGTTCATTCCCCTTCTCATTTAGTTTCCAAATGCTTATTTCCACGATAATTCAAGTAATCATATTTGTCTTATTTTGTATGCTACATTTCCTTTTTTTTCTATTTCAAAACATTCTTATTTTTATTGATATTCTATAAAGCTTTACTTTTCTTATAACGCCTTTCTTCTTTTAATAGATCCATAACCATCCAAGTCAAAATTTTATAAAATTTTTGAAATCCCCTTTTAAAGGTATTTTTGAATTCATGGTTTTTTTTACTTCGCATGAGATGGCACATGTATACATACTATATCCTTGTTATCCACATACAACAATTTATCCTAGACTCTCATTGATGTGGTCATTATATTTTAGAGAATGCACCAACTGCCTAGCAATGCCTTACATGGTGAGCCTATAATTTGGACATATTTCCATCTATCATGAATACCCTGTAGTATTCATTGCTCTATTCATGGGAGAACCAATGGACAATATACCTTTGTTTAACCCACTCTCAACTAAGCTAATACAGAATACATTGAATCCTTTATGTGCTTGGGATATAAACGCTCTATGACACCGCACCATTGATGAATACCCTATGTTGTTGCCTACTGCACCAATAAATAAATTACATCCATATTCATTGCTACTAAGATGTTTTCTACCCTGTAATGTTTCCATATTTTGGTAGCACTTTATTTCTGTCTCACATAGTGCGCACTCCTCTTTCTATGACTTCATTTCATGTTGTCCACTTGACACCGTATCATTTTTGCTTCTTTGTTTGAGAGTCAAATAATTGGCTAATTCTTCTGTTTATATATCCTGTCAACCCCTTATTTTTCTATAGACTATTGATGGCCAATTCATATGGTGGTAAACTTTCTCTATTGAAACTATTGTGTTTAAGTTACATAGAGTGTAGGTGATTATTACTTATGTAATGACTGTACTTAATTTCTACTACCTTTAAATGTTGAATATTCTAGTAGTGGGAATGTACACCCAGGATATTAAGGCCAAAAGAGAAAAGAATTAAAACAAAATAATTTCCCACTTTCAAATTCTATCGTCCCAAATACTATTCTGGCTAAGACTCCCCACAAACTACTCACGCCCACAAAATGATGGTTTGCCTAATGGCACTACTTTTTGACATGCTACCTCATGATACTCTTTCCCTGCACATGCACTATTCATCACTCACCATCCATCTTGTCACTATTTAGGTCTACATGTGTTCCATGATTTGGTCTCACCGTTTTCCATGTGTACGTCCAAGTCGATACTTATCCACCTCATCTAGGTCTTGCTATCCATCTACATCAAGCATCTAGGTTAGTTTGAGTTAGGTCATCTACCACATAGGTTGTCCCACTTTTATTGTATAATAGTTTGATTTGGCAGTCCAATTGGTTTAGTCCACAAGTCATTCACTTCCAGTTGTCCATGTCCTCGATATTTTGTGGGTCCGTCTAAGTTGTCGCTACATCACTTGCATCTAACCAACATCATACAACCCATGTTTATGTCTTGTGTTATTTCTTTGCATAGTGAGCACCTCGATCTTTGTGCCAACCACCCATGTTGTTCGGTTCACCATGGTCATAGCTCGCCTTCACCTTGCATACCTATAGCCTACATGAGATTTAATTTCAAGCCTTAACTTTCTTAAATATTTAAAATATTATATTTTAAACGTTAAAATAAAGTATATAATCCTTACTTTTAGGCCTTGAGGGAATAATATGTAATCACATAATTATAACAAGAATCTCCAAAATAGACTCTATTCATTTCATTTATTTTTTATTTTTATTTTTATTTATTTTATTTTTTATATATTATTTTTATTTAATTCATTAATTTCAAATGCTTAATTCAAAGCATTAAAATTTATAAAGGTTGCACACTATAACAAGCATGAAAATAAAAAATAAAATTAAGCCTATTATCCTAATCACAACACTAAACCCATTGAAAGAAATTGAAAGAGGACACTAGCCAAAATCAAACAATTTTAAATGAAGACAAGAGGAAGCTACCCTAGAATGAACCTACACTACAACCTCATGGGTAGGGACTTATGACAATTAATCACTCAAAAGGAAACATAATTTCCAAAACCAAAATTTTAAGGTGGGTCCCCAAATTTGGGGCTAGTTGTGCAATGGCCACAACAAATGGTGACTCTACTGGAAAATGCTCTTGAGCATTTTAGATGAAGAACCCAATTTTGAAAACCAAAGAAACAAATATTAGAGAAATATATGCTATCTAGCAACATTCAAAGAAAATGGGGTTAGATAGCTTCAATGAAAACAAATGAAACATTTGCCTTTGCTTAGTGTGTGGAATGTGATTCGTTTTGCATTCTTGAAAATTTTGAGATTCTATCACCTGATTTACATTTGGGCTAAATAATATCACTCATTAAAATAGGCCTTTGCATTACTTCACTGCCAGCCAGACATCTATAGCCCCGGTGGAGATGACCTTTATCTCTTCTAGACCTTGCTCTACTATCAGTCAGGCATCTATAGCCTTGATAGAGATTATATGAATCACCCAAGATTTAGATTAATTTTTCTTAAGCCTCTTTTCATTTTGACCTTATATAGACATAGCCCTACTACCAGTTAGGCATCCATAGCCCATGTAGATATTATCTAGACCTTGAGAATTATTTGACATATTTTTCTTTTTTTATTGAACATTATTGCTTTGCAAAATTCACCTATCGTCTGGGTTAGAGACCATTCAAAGATAACGAGGGAATGTGTTAGATTTTCACCTTATTTTGTAAATCAAAGTGAATTCATACTTCAATATTTAAGGCATACCCCTTAATATGATGTTTTTATGTGTAGCTTTAGCAAAATGATATATTGTTCCCAAAATTCACTATCTTAGTCCATAATCTAAGAATGATTACTAAACAACTTCATCTCCTTTTCCTTGATTCATATGATCCCAAAATAGGCAAATCACCCTACATGACAAAGGAACACAAAAAATAGTCAAGAGGCCATAAATTAGTAGCTACCACAAAACACCACCACAAATCAAGGGAACAAACCCAAAACCCACTTGAAAATATGAAAAGCAAAACTTGAAGATAAACCAACACC
Source organism: Wollemia nobilis (assembly GCA_028583015.1). NCBI lineage: Eukaryota > Viridiplantae > Streptophyta > Pinopsida > Araucariales > Araucariaceae > Wollemia > Wollemia nobilis. The sequence continues at coordinate 7,893,671 of JAQPPZ010000028.1, forward strand.
TAACCTAATGCAAACTGACAAGAAAGAAAAAATAAAACTTGTCAAAACAAACATTAGAGACAAAGCACAAAAACAAAAAAAATAAAAAAAGCATGAAAACCAAAGCTATATACAATAATATACAAGATGATGCAAAATTTAGGCTATCACTTCCCTGGATACCAAAAACGACTACCATAATTTAAAAGACATCTACCATGATATGCATACCCACCTTTACATAAATCCAACCAAAATAATATTAGGCCACACAAAACAAAAAAAATTCCTTTTGCCTATCTCACCCCACCAATTTGATTCAATCCCATCACTGCCATATTTGAAATTTGATCCATTAAACTCATGAATCCACAATTGATGTTGAATTATTTTATGTTTATTAGGTGGGATGTTTATCATAATTTTTATTGACATTATGTGAGTTTCCATTATCCATTTCTTGTTCCACATACTATTCTTATTGTTATGATTAATCATGAGTTCATCCAAGCTTGACCCTATTTCTGAAAATTTTATTGTCAAACTATCATTCATGTTTTTAGACCAATCATAACTATGTAGTATTTTACAAGCATCTAGGATATCTAACATGTGAGGATCATTATAAATTTTTATCCTAGATTTCATTATCAATTGTTGATGAATTTTATTTAGTAACTCCAAAGCATCTACCTCTATTTTGTTTAACATAGCAAGCTTATTATTGGTGTGAGGAGAAATTAACTCAAATTATTTGTCAACCACAAATGGCATTTCATCATTGATAACATTTGAACCCAACAAATAATTAGGCAAACCCTTACCTGGAGTTTGAATGGTAGAACATAAAAGCTGAGATTCTACCTTTTGTACATTTCCATTTACCAAGACTTGGTGAAGATTTGTAATTTTCTCTTTTTCCTTATGGTCTTTATCATTGTCATCCTCTTGTAGTCCCTCATCTTCATCAATTGTCTACTTTTCAAAAATACCAAAATTAGGTACCCAATTAAAAACATTTCCATCATTTTCAAACCTTAAATGTTGTTGGTCAAGGGATGTGTTAAATAACACATATTTCTGATAAACCTCTTGAGTTTTTTTAAATAAAGTTGCATTTTCTTTTGGATGAAAATAAGTCAATTCTAATTCCTTGTTAACCATCCATGGTATTTCTTCATTTGAATATTCAAGACAATCATGTGAATTTGTATCCAAATTTTTAGTAGTCAAGAATAAAAGAGAATATTTTACCTCTTCCTCATCCATAATAGATTAATCATAAGAAACATTTATCATTTATTCCTTTTCTATTTTAGGAAGGTGTTCCATAAACTCATATTCAATATGATCAAATTTTGGAACCTTCTCTATTTTTGAATGGGGATGCTATTTTTTTATTGTATAGTTATTGCAAGATCTTCATGTAAGATGGTGATTTCAGCATCCTGCATATCAAGTGAAATAGAGATTTCATCAGTAGGAGTGTGAGAAATGAATAATTCCTCATATATTTCCCAACCATGATAATAATAATTTTCTAAATCAAGGGATGATATTCTATTGTATCTTTGGTATAATGTTTAGATTCATCTATTGATTCCTCGTTAAATTCACTTTTAACCATTTTTGGTGGTTCAAGAGTTTCTATAATGGGATCCACTCTTGTATTTAGCTTTCTATAATTATCCCAATATTCCCTTTTAAACAAGGACTCTAAGCCATTCATTTCTATTTTCTCATTATTTGGAACATGTTGGCTTTCTTGATCATCCACTTAGATCATTTCATGTAATTTTATAGGTCCTAACCTATCACATATTTCAATGCTAGTTAGATCTAGGACTCTTATATTATCTGAAGACATGCATTTCTAAAATGAAACCAATATCTACATCTTGATGGGCCTATTTACAACAATACTCATTGGTGGATATTGGCTTTGAAAATTACACCTCCTCTTGAATAATATCTAAGGTAGATGTAACATTTGGACATTCAACTTTATCCAATTGATTGCTCACATTAGACATTATTTGATTCAAGGGTGCTATATTGGATGGTTGGTATTGGTTGGAATTCATAACTCCTAAATAATTCATCATAGGCTAAGGTTGTGCATGGGTGGCATTTTATTGTGAGCCTTAGGGTTGAGAAATGACAATCGACCCACATCCATACCTTTTAAAATCCACCATTGTTCTACTATTATTGCCTCACTGTAGGCTCTAGGAAAGGATGAATCTTTAAGAATATTCATTAGAAATGTAGAGGTAAAGGGGTCTAAGGCTTCCAGGTATATTTGAATGGCTTCTTCTTCTAAAATTATGTAATGTGTCCCCATTTCGATATACAACCTATAGAACCTATCATTAAATTGTCTCATGGATTCATTAGGTTCTTTATAGATAGAGATAAAATAATTTAATATCATATTTGAGTCAACCAATTTTCCAAAATGTTCAAGAAATATTGCTTCTAGTTGTACCCAAGACATGCTAGAATCTAGAGGTAAGTGGATGTACCAATTCAATGCAACCTCATCCAATGTGTATGAGAACATCCTACAAGCAACATCTCCATGCATAATTTGCAAATAATTTAAAGCGATCTTGTATCTCTGAATATGTTCCTCAACTGAGGCCACATCATGCCTAAATTGAGGTAAAAATTAGTCTACACCTTCGAGGATTTTATGGGTAGGAATGTTTAATTCACTATAATAATCACCTATCCAGGATGCAATTCCTGCCCTTGTTGAAGTAAACAATGCCATTAGTAGACCTTAAAGAATATAACTTTAGTATCAATTTTGTTAGTCAAAGAAATATATCTTGCAGATAAGCATGAAATGACTAACAATAAACCAAAATATATGCATCAATTAAACCATGATATTAAAGAACATTCTCCAATTTACAAAATGTTAGTCTCAATGCATCATCAATTAAATAGATTTCCAATCAAGGAATGTGATCACCTGTAAATAAAACCTCATTAGTCAAGACCAATGCTTTCAAATAACCTTTTAATTAACAATGAGCAATTTAGCATCTAAGTAGAAATAAAGTAAACCAATTTAGGCCCTCCTTCTAGCACCAATTTTGTTGAGTGGTAATTTTGCCCAATTGCAAAACCACATTCATAGTTAAGATTTTGGTTAGAAAACCCTCTCTTGCAAAGAAATATAAATTTCTCAAAGGTTCATTTGTGAAAAATGTGTCAAATAAGTGCTACAATACCTTAGTGATTTGCAAGCAACTGTTAACAAGGGACCTATGTTGGTATTACTTTATTATGCTATGCTATTGATTGTTCATGAAACTTAAAAGAAAAGAAAATGTAAATGTGATTGGCCCTCATATGACCATGATGTAAAGATGAAGTTCATTTTATCTTGGAGTATTTTAGATAGATTTTTATCTTCTTTTGTTAAGCATATTTTAAGAAAGTTTTATCTTATTTAAATGTTTCTTTGAGCATGAAACAAAAGATTAAAATTTATCTCTAAAATGTGAATCTGAAATGATGAGTGGATTCATTTTATATTGCTTGATGAATGAAAAGAAAATAAATCTGCATGACTAACTTTGAAAATGTAGCCTTTGGAATGCCATATAAATTACTCCCCTTTAATGAAATTGTAATTTTCATAAAGAGAAATTAATTTATGGCTTGAAAACAAAAGTACAAAGCTTGAAGTTCAATTCTCCTTTAAAATGTGAAATCATGTAAAACTTTGAAACTGCAAAATTCCTTTAAAACTATGAACTTTATAAATTTTTGGAATTTTGAATTTGCTTCAAAATAACATCAAAATTGCTTAAAATGAAACATTAAAGCTTATTCTTGGGATCCATGTATCTCTTTTTGTAATTTTTTTTTTCATTTTTTTTAATTTTATTTGTAGTATTTCCAAGTAATTATCTTCCTTAATGCCTTTTAAAACTAATTACCTAGATGACTAGTGACTGCAAAATCCCCTGGTTGAATTTATGGGTAAAATAAAACCCTAGGATTATGAGTATTTGATAATGCTTTGGAAGAAAAATAAATAAAATAAAGCAAAAATAATAAACAACAAAAGTAAATGCTAAAAATATTAAAAGACAAACTACTATCAGTATAATGCTACCCTATCTTGCAAAACCAGAGATGTGAGAATTTTTGAATGTAACTTAATTTAATCGAAGCTGCATTCGCACGGTTCGAAATAAACTAGGTGCAATATTCTAAGGAAAAAAATAAATTCCATGTTTCTAAATATTCGATAGTGCAACCATTAAACTGCATTAAACACTATCTATAAGCCTAAAAAGCATGGAAGAGAAAGATAAACAGTTAGCTCAAAACACTCAAAAAAATTCTCCTCTGATTCTACTTACAAGGTGCAAGTTTTTGGAGTATTTTGCATTTACAACAAAAAGATAATGTCCTTGTTTTTCCAAAAAAATTCCAACCCCCATTTTGGTTTGTGCATGAGTTTTTTAAATTTTTGAAGAAAACTCTTCATTTCATTTTCTATTTCATTTGGTTTTGATTATCTGTGTTTGTTCCCCTTCTTGTTTGGTTTTCAAACACCTATTTCCATGGCAGTTCAAGTAATCCTCTTCGTATTATTTTGTATGCTACATTTCCCTTTGTTTTGTTTCAAAATATTCTTCTTTTTATTTATGCTTCTATAAAGCTTTGCTTTTCTTATAACACTTTTCTTCTTTTAATATATCCATAACCGTCCAAGTAAAAACTTTATAAAATTATTAAAATCTCCTTTTAAAGGTATTTTCAACTTCATGGTTTTTTTACTTCGCATGAGATGACACATGTATACATGCTATATCCCTGTGTTCCACGTACATCGATTTCTCCTAGATGCTCATTGATGTGGTCGTTATATTTCATAGAATGCACCAACTACCTGCCAATGCCTTACATAGTGAGCCTGTAATTTGGAAATTTTTATCCATCATGAATACCCCATAGTATTCATCTTTCTATTCAAGGGAGAACCGATAGATAGTATACCTTTGTTTGACCCACTATCAACTAGAATAATATATAATAAATCAAATCCTTTATGTGCTTCATATGTAAACCCTTCGCGGCACCGCACCATTGATGAATGCCCTATGTCTTTGCCTATTGCACCAATCAATCAATTACAATGTCCATATTCATTGCTACTATTATGTTGACCACCCTGTAATGTTTCCATATTTTAATAGCACTTATTATTTCTCTCTCACATAGCACATTCTCCCCTTTCTATAGCTTCATTTCATGCTATCCACTTGACACCATATCATTTTTGCTTCTATGTTGGTGTCACGATTGGGTTCTGGTTGGAAATATCTTTGAGAGTCAAATCATCATCTAATTTTTTGAGTGATATATCCTATCAACCCCATATTTTTCTATAGACTAATAATGTCTGATTGGTATGGTGGTAAACTTTCTCGGTTGAAACCACTATGTTTAAGGTACATAGGGCATAGGTGATTAGTACGCATGTGATGGTTGTACTTAATTTATACTACCTCTAAATACTAAATATTTTGGTAGTGGGAATGTATGCCTAGGAGCTTAAGACCAAAAGAGAAAAGAATAAATACAAAAATAATTCTCCATTTTTAAAATTTGACATCTTGAATACTATTCTAGCTAAGACGCCCTACAAATTACTCATGCCCATGTAATGACGGTCTACCTAATGGTACTGCATTCCAATGCTACTACCTCATAGAACTCTTTCCCTACACACATACTATTCATCACTTGTTATCCATCTTATCACTGTCTAGGCCTATGTCCATTCCATAATCTGGTCTTACTGTTGTCCACGTGTATGTCCAATTTGGCATTTATCTACCTTGTCTAGGTCTCGATATCCATTTATGTCAAGCATCTAGGTTAGTTTGAGTTAGGTCATCCACCATGTAGGTTTTTCCACTTGGAGTCTGCAACAGTCTGATTTGGTAGTCTAGTTGGGTTATTCCATAGGTTGTCCACTGCCATCTATCCATGTCTCTGGTCTTTCACGGGCTCGTTCGAGCTATCACTACATCACCTACATCTAGCCAGCATCAGACAACCTACATTTATGTCTCATGTTATTTCTTTGCATAATGAGAACCTCGATCTTTGTGCCAACCACCCATGTTGTTCGGTTCACCATGGTCATAGACCACCTTCACCTTGCATATTTGTAGCCTACATGAGATTTAACTTTAGGCCTTAGCTTTCTTAAATATTTAAAGTATTATATTTTAAACATTAAAATAAAGTATTAAATCCTTACTCTTAGGCCTTGAGAGAATAATATGTAATCACATAATCATAACAAAAATCTCCAAAATAGACTCTATTCATTTCATTTCTTTTTTATTTTTTATTTTTATTTGTATTATATATATATATATTATTTAATTCATTAATTTCAAATGCTTAATTTAAAGCATTAAAATTAACAAACATTGCACACCAAATCAAGCATGAAAATCAAAAATAAAATTAAGCTTATTATCCTAATCACAACATTAAACCCATTGAAAGAAATTGAAAGAGGACACTAGCCAAATTAAAACAATTTTAAACGAAGACAAGAGGAAGCTATCCTAGAATGAACCTACACTACAATCTCATGGGTAGGGACTTATGAAAATTAATCATTCAAAAGAAAACACAATTCCAAAAATCTTTATTATAAGGTGGGTCCCTAAATTTGGGTCTAGTTGTGCAATGACCACAACAAGACTCTCCTTGGTCATCCCTTGTTTGGTGCCTATAGACCCTCTCTTGGTTGTCCCTTTTTTAGTGCCTATAGACTCTCCCTGGTCACCCTTATTTGGTGCCTACAGCCTCTCCTTGGTTGTCTCTTGTTTGGTGCCTATAGACCCTTTCTTGTCATCTCTTGTTTTGTGCCTATAGAACCTCTCTATAGGCATCCCAAAACATGGGTCCAATAGTCTCTCGGTGGTGGTCTTCCATGGTTGTCTCTCATTTGGTGAATTTGCCAACTTTTTTTTTTCCATGGAAAAAAAGGCAATTCACCATGTATTCTATAGGAATTTGAACCATATTCGCCTTGGTTTTAAAATTGATTCACCCCATTATTATATATACATTTTTGGACCCACCCCTTATGCATAACCCTAAGTAAGGTGAATCCAAAAAAATATGAGATTTGGAAACTCCTATCCATTTAGTATCATCTGTAATGGCTTATAATTCAAATGCAGTTAAGACTTGAATGCTAAGATAAATAAAATAAGGGTGCATCCCTAGTGAACCTTTGCTTTTAGTCATTCTTAAAAAAAAAATTGGGTTAGTACTTTTGGGTTGTTATAATTCTTATCAAAGATCTAGGTCAAAATGCTTAAGGATTACAGTGAGTAAGTTTAAGATAAATCTTGACTTGATGTACTACTTTGGGTAAGGAACCTTGTGAGAATGTAAGCATGACCTAAAATTATTGATTAAGTGATAATGGTTTATGTTAGTTCCTAAGGAGAAGTAAAACTAACTAATTATAATTACAACTAATTGTAACTTACTCAAATAATTTTTTTATGGATAGGGATGGCACCCGTTCAAAAAGGAAGCTCATCAAAGAAAACCAAAATAGTTACACAAGGAGGAAGTGAAATGCAAAAATCTGGATTAACTAGGGACCCTAGTAAGAAAACTAGAAGAGCAACCAAACCTAGTAAGGGATCTGAAACATCGAAACATCGATAAACATAAACATGAACATCCAAGAAATAATAAGATATGATGAAATAGTGAAATATCTTTTCTCTATAGTGAAATTGCTCTAAGATTGAATGAAGCAGCAATAAAAAATGATATAAACCCTTATCAATAAAGAATCCAATACTAGAAATGTAGAGGGTAGGCAGGAAGAGAACCATGTCAAGATAAGACAAGAAGGTAGAGCCCAAATAGAGTTTGACTTAGCAAGAGATCTCAAGAATTTTAAAGTAACAAATTTTAATGGGAAAGGAGGAGATGCAACCGAGTCATGGTTGAAAGTTCTATAAACCTTATTTTTCATGAAATGTTACTCATTTAAGACTAATACTATGTGGGATGCCCTTCATCTCCTCGATGTATCCCTAGAATGGTGGGACACATTCAATATAGGAAAACACATTTAAGACATGGAACTTAAGTGGGATGATTTTTTTGAGGATTTAAAAAAAAGGTTTCTTTTTTAGTAGTTTTATATAGATAAATTTGAGGAATTCTCTACGCTTCAACAAGGATCACTATCAATAGAAGTGTATTTCTAAAGATATGTAAAATTTTTGAAGTATGTTCCAAATAATGAGAACAATGAATGCTTGAAGGTGCATAAGTTCATTTTTTGGATAGACCCCAAATTAATGATGATAATGAATCTTCTCAAACCTAAAATTTTGCAAGAGGCCTATGACCTGGCTAGACAAGAAGAAACTAATACTCAAACTAAAATTATTTATTCAACTATTTAGGCTTGATAGAGCAAGAGAGACTTGAAATCAAGAAATGAAAGAGTGCAGGATTTGTGAAGTAGGATAAGAAGCAAAACAAAAAAAAAGGGACACCAAAATTTTAGTAATAGGAACAATGGAAATCAAGGGAAAAATAAGAAGAAATTTCAAAAAAGGGATAATTCCAATCCTCATCCCCCTAAGCAAATAGAATCAACACAAAAAAAATAGGATAGAAAAGATAAGAGAGGCCACAAACACCTAGGGAGGGTTGCTACATATGTGGGGGTCCTAACTATGCTAAGAAATGTCCCCAAAGATCAGAGTCGAGTCACATGACAAAGGAGAAGTCACACAAAATTTATGCTGCTACTGGGAGTCAAAACCAAGATGGACAAGCTACACCGATATTACTAAATGGTAAGCTATATGATAAAGATAAAATATTTAATAGATAGTGGAGCTATTGATAGTTTTATTTCCACTAGTATTATTGGAAATATGCCAAAAAAACCTAGGTTTTTGGCACAAGGGTGGAAAGTCAAGTATGGTTTTGGTCAAACTTACTCAGTGGATCAATGTTTACCTACAACTAACATAACTCTACCCAATGGGTCCACTATATAACACTTGTATGTGACACCCCTTTCTACCTTTGATATTTGTAGATATGAAATCGAACAACACCAAACACTATATTTAAATAAACAAATGAACAAAGCATAATCAACATAGATGATTGCACAAAAATAAACTTTTATTCTTATTTTTGGGTGGATCTCTGATATTACAACCAAATGCACCCTAGATAGGGGTTTACAATGCTTTATTATCCAATACAATAATTTTAATATGCTAGGGTTCTCCAAAACCCTAGCTAACAAATAAGGGTGGTGTCTTCATGCTCAAATTGATCTCAATAGTAGGGTGAGTGGGCTTTAGATATCCATAGGCCATATCACTCAAGTACATTAGCAACTTCCAATAAACTTGAAACCTAGATCTGTACATAGAAAATAGCAACAAGAGTTAGCAATACCTGTGAGGGCTCCACTACATGAGACCCTCATAAAAACCCTAGTTGCAAAAATAATGTTGTAAACAAAATCTAAGAATACTACAATAAATGCAAAAATAAAATATTTACCTTGTTGATCACTTGTCGCTCTTTGATCTATGATTGTTGTTGCAGAAACAATAGATGCATAGATGCCCTGACAACACCTGAGGGTTCGCTAGTTTGTAGAACTAGATTCTGAGATGCTCTTGAGTTCTCTACGGTATTAGGAAGCATACAAGGGTGCTCAAGGATGATGGAAAGTTCCTATAGGAACTCATGAATAGAAGAGGGGAATTTGTGGGATGAAGCAGAGTCTGCAAAAATAGATTTGATTAAGGCAAGATAGGCAGTTATGAGTCTGAAGATGATAGTGAGCGATGGAAGAGAGGTGGTAAGAATGCTTGGATGCTTTAGAACTTCAAAAACTTAGGGTTTTTAGGGAAAACTTAGCGGTTGAGTCATAAAAATGACTCCTATTTATAATCTCTCTTAGGGAACATTTAGGGTTTCAATGACACAATTTGTGTGGTCAAGATTAAAACATGATAGAGGGTGGAGATTAAATCTAGGCATGTGGCATGGATTAAGGTGGATGAATGGCAGGTATTATATCATGATGGATGGTTGGGATTAATTTATATATATATATACATATATAATATAATATATTTATTCTAATATATATTAAACAAATATATATAAATATATATAAATAATGGGTAAATGTGGTGGGAAAATACAAGACACATGGTTTGGCTTGATGATGAAGCAACTTTTTGTTGAGATTTGAAAATGAACTTGGAGATAAAATAATTTGGATTGTGTGTCTTACCCCCACAATTAGATAATGAGTGATGGATGCATCTCATGAGCCAATTTATAGATGAGTACAAATGGTTATGTGAAATGTATGGTGCAATTGTGGATGATATGAATGATTTAAATGTGATGTCATTTTTACCCCAACGGTGGAAAGGGATTTTTGCCAAGTATTGATGCCATGATCATGTAACATGTATCCTATAGTGGGAAAATAAAATTCAAAAATGGTTTCCCCAAGTTTGATGTGATTCCATGATGTTGAAGCATGTCCCTTATGGCATCATTAATATGCAAGGTAATGAAAATACAATAAAAGAAAAAGAGTCAACCTTGGAGGGACTGCTAGTGGCTGTCAGATAATTTACACAATGAGAACCAATAACCATAGCTAGTGCCTACCTCTATGATATCTGTCAATGTAAAAATTAATGATGATTTATAATTTTGTCCATGTTTCAAGCCCCACGAACTGGGCCATCAATGACAACTTTTGAGCAAATTGGTCTTGGCATAGTCTCACTCTAAAGGTGAAGTACCAAAATTGATTTTGTGTTTGAAAAATGAGATATTGGATGATGAATATGGCTAAGTGTCCTTATGGTAGTTTATTCATCTTACCGACTTGCATGGATACCAATCACTGCAATTGCCAAGGATATAGAACAAACTACTAGATACAAGGTTCACTTGAATTGTTGTTTGAACTTGGAAAATGTGCAAATGTGATGATGGATGAATGGAAATAGTGTGAAAATGAATAATTGATGATGAGAATGATGATTATGGTTATTTTGTGAAAATTTGGACTGTTTTGAAGCATTTTGGAGATTGATAAGCAATTTTTACACCATTTTGGGCACAAACAAAAATTATGCATCCAAATCTAATTGAATCTTCACAAAATATATTATTATGATGAAATTTGTCCCTGGATGCAATTTTGAATGATTTTATGGAGGGAAGCTACCATTTTGAATCATTTTGTTCTTTTTTTCAAATTTGACTTCAAACATCGGTTGGTGTTTGATACTCCCCAAATATCAGGGTGCACTCAAATGCACCAGGAAATGACCATGGGTATTTCTAGGCACCTGAAATAGCTATAAATAGCCTAAAATATGGAAATAAAGCTCATTGTTATGTTTGCAGATTTTAGAAGCTGCATCTGAGAGAATTAGGTGGAGTGGAGTGGAGTAGTTGAGTGGTGTGAAAGCTATGGTGGAAAAAGGTACAGATGCGATGGCTGGAGCTGGAGTGCAATGTGCCAAGGTAAGTCCTTTTTGAAGCTCTTTTATTATGTATATTTTTTGTACATGTATTAACATTAATGCCTTTGTGTTGTGTTGTAGCTTAGGATATTGGAGGCTCGACATCAATTCTCACCTCTCATCCCTGGGATGAGAAAGGCACTGAGGGATAAGGAGTGGAAGTGGCTAGAGGCTATGGGGCTAGGATAGATGTTTTAGGGTTGACGAGGGTTACATTTCAGCCTTGGCAGAGAGGTGGGATCAAGATAGTGGGACTTTTCAACTCCCTACTAGAGAGGTTACCCTCACACTTGAGGATGTATACCGCATCCTCAAGCTTCTAGTGGAGGGGATTCATGTTGAGGTTGGACACGATCGGGGGATGAAGATGAGGAGGATGTTTGGAGATGACTGGCAGAGTGTGGAGGTGACATGTGGAGGAATTTTGTACTTTTCCATGTATGCAAACAAGAATATAGATGCCTTACTTTGGTGATGTTCATACTGGACAACATAGTGGTCTTAAATAATACCAAATATCAGTTTCCTTGGAACCTCATAGGATTGATGAATGATATGATCGCTACACCATAGGTGTATGCATGGGCACCTACCTTATTGGTGCATATATATCGAGAGCTTTATGAGGTGAGGAGGCAAAGGAGGAAGGGATTGGGATGTAGTTTGTTACTACAGTACTGGGGATAGGAGCACTTTAGCATGGCTCTATAGTAGGGTTTACCAGTAGTAGGTTTGGATAGGGAGCAACCCTATGCTAGGAGATGGATGGTGGTAGAGGAGGTACAAACAAGTCATCCCATGTAGATAATTCAATGGTATAGGTATTTATGGGCTAGATTGAAATTAGCCCAAGTGGTATGGAGGCCATGGTAGGGTGCCATATGGACAACTGATGGAGAGCAGCTGCAATGTGTCAGGCATGCTAGGTGTGTGGCTAGGAGGTATCAGGTTCTTTGATAGTTTAGATTAAGGCATAGTGTTCTTAAGGATCTAGTGCTCTATAAGAGACATTAGGATGAGACAGGATTACCCTATGTTGAGGCATGGATATCTACTTATGAGGATAACAAGGAGATGGATCTCCCCGATGTGGATGATGTAGGAACTACTAAGGAGTATGATGCATTGTTCACAAATAAATCACCATGGATATCAATTCTAGTAGTGTATGGGGGTAATGGTGATGGGGATGAGGCTCCTAAGTGCTAGAGGCACCTTCAAGCTAGTATTCAAAGGGGAAAAGCTAATGGTGTGATAGGGTAGGCTATAGGGAGTGGAGGAGATGGCAGGGATGGGGATGATGTGGATGAGACTCTGGATGGACCTCCAGGTCGAAGTGATAAGGATTGGGTAAGGTTGGAGTAGCTAGTGGTAGAGCGAGATGCTATGGTGGTATCTCGAGATGAGACTATAGCATAGTTGTAGGCAAAGCTAAAGACACGACCAATAGTAGGTGGAGGCAAGGAGAGGATCACGAGGCTCTAGGTAGAGCTGTTAGAGAGGGAGCATTGTCATAGAATTAACATAGGATGCCTTCCATATCAAGAGAGATATATCCAATTGTTGTAGGATAGGTGTATGGATTACCATATTGGTCTTCCAAATCCACCTTCCTCATCTATATCCGAGTCTACTAGGCATAGAAATTCTAGGTATAGCTCTAGGTCTAGGGCTCCATCTAGGTCACAGGGTCTTCTTGGAGGTCTTAGCTAGTACGTAGATGCACTTTTTGTATATGGGACTTGGTGCTCCATTGTATGTAGCCTTTGAGCACTCATTGTATATGCGATATATATATATATATATATATATATATATATATATATATATATATATATACATATACATGGCTTTTACTTTTGTGTTATGCTTTTATGTGAATGCTTTGTGTATATGGATGATTAATGCAAGTGATAATGCAAATTTATATGGATGATTAATGCAAGTGATAGAATGTGTATGAATGCAAATGTTCTAATGATCATTCATAGTTTAGAATTTTCTTGGTCATGTTTAGCATTATTTTTTAATCAGGGGCACCAAACTGGTGGTATGTGAGGTGGAAAACTCATGAAATGATATGGATGTTGACATGGAAAAAGATATGGATGTTGATATGGAAGAATATATGGATGTTGCTATGGAAAATTAACTATTTTGTAGAGACTTGGACATACTAGTGGCATCAACCAAACTCGCTAAACACTGCCTAATTTATCTAAGACCAAATGTGTGTGTAGTGAATTCAATTACCAAATCATGAGCATGGTAATGACTCGATGAAATCAAGAATTAATGTGTGTGTAAGTGAGTTCATTAACTCATCTTGAGTAAATTGGATGAAACCTATTATGGATGAGACCAAGAAGCTAGCTTGTCCTTATGTGTGATCAGAGGTCTCTTTAAAAGAGATGTTTTGCCATGCATGAGCATAATCCATTGTCAATCAAGCATCTATAGCTTCAGTGGAGACTAGCTCCATGGTCCAAGAGTTTAATATTTAGAATTTGGGGGTGACTACCTATCTGTCTCCCTAGAAATTTAGTACTATCCTTATAGCTTGAGTATTTGTGGTGTGTTATGAAATATTTAGAGCTTTGGAGAATCATATTTTTAACCTAAGTGTGATGAGAATTGTACCCTATCCTTACTACTTTATCTTTTGTATTTGGAAGAAACTGTGATAGTGGTAAAAACCACTATTTTTGTGGACTATGTTGCATTATGGAACAAGCAAGGAAGACCCTTTTCACTTCGAAGTTCAACCTAAGTATGGTGTTATCCCTCTTTGACATAAGATGTTTTTTAAAATGTGTAATTTGTGGTTGGTTCAAGAATGTTTTGGAGTCAATTCCCAGAATTCAAGATTTTCCTAGTGAAAATGTGTCTTGGTCCTAAAGAAAACTCAATATGTTTTTGGAGGTTGCTTAAAATAGTAAGAGTGGATAAGTGACTGAAAACACCTAGGAATTATGGACATGTGACTTTGCTAATGATAATTTGGATTTATGGACTAATGCAATGAAATGGATGATGTTTTGAAGGAGCCCCTGATTAAGGCAACATGACTTTATTGGACCAATTATTATCTAAATTGAATAAATTATCCCTAATGTGAAATGTGTGAAATGATGATGTGAATGCAATGAATTAAATGTAAGTCAATGAAATGTATGCAATGCAATGTGTTAAATGAAATGTGATGTGTGAAATGAAATGTATGAAATTCAATGTTGTTTTTGTGTAATAGCCATGTATATATACATATATATAAATCACATTAAGCATAGAATGATCTCAAGTGTATAACATTAAGTGGTTTGGGTTCTTCAAATCCCTCTAAACTGGCAATCCTATAAGTACCTTTACCCACTTTTTGAGTAAAAATATATGGACCTAACCAATTAGCCACGAATTTATTGCAAAGGTGTGGTAATGTATTGGTGTTTTGTTGATTCTCTTTAAGGACAAGATCTCCTACTTGGAATTTGCATAGATGAAATTTGGTATTATAAGCATGTTTTAGGCAGTCTTGATATAATCATAAATGCTCTAAAGCATTGACTCACCTTTCATCAAGAAGTGTGAGTTGGTCAATATGTGCTTGTCTAGCAGTATCGTCATCTATGACTTCCTGCAATGAAATTCATAAGGAATGGATCTCAAGATCAAGAGGCATGATTGCTTTGGCTCTATAGACCAATGAAAATGGTGTTGACCTAGTAGGCATGCATATGCTTGTTCAATAAGCCCATAATTCCAAGGGAATTTGTGTATTCCAGTCTCTATAGTTTTATTTAACAAGTTTCTTGAGAATAGCAATTAAGATCTTATTAGTAGCCTCAACTTGTCTATTTTCTTGTGGGTAATAAGGATTCAAGAAACTGTGTTGGATATTATATTTCTCGCAAAGTGCCTAAAAATCCTTGTTATTGAAATACTTGCCATTGTCAGATATGATTTTTGAGGGAATACCAAAATGACAAATGATATGATGAAGTATAAAATCCACAATTTTAGGTCCTGTTATATTGGTTAGAGGAATTGACTGGACCCACTTTGTGAAGTATTTTGTGGCTGTGATGATGAATGTATGTTGTCCCAAGGAAGAAGGTGATATTTTACCAATTAAATATAGATCCGATTGTGAAAAGGACCAAAGGATTTGAATAGGTTGTAATGTTTATGATGGCACATGAATTAAATTAGCATGCTCTTGACATTACTTATAATGTTTGACTTGTGTGCAACAATCTCGTTCCATTATGGGCCAATAATAACCCATGCATAGAATACACTTTGCAATGGCTATTCCACTAAAATTACCACCGTAGGTACCATCATGAGCTTCAACTATGGCTCATTGTTCCTCAGTAGACTCGAGAAAATGGAGGATTCCATCATAACCATATTTATACAACATGCCCCCCAAGAGAGTAAAACAAGTTACCTTTTTCTTGAAAGTGTGTTTAGCAATTCATGACATATCTTATGGAAGTGTTTCAAAATTTAGAAAGGCTATTATTTGGTTCAACCAAGGCTCATATGGCTCCAAATGGATAAGTAAAACATCCTTTTCATCCTTATATTCAACACGGACAATTGTAGATTTAGATATCATTGTAATTATGAGAGGTTGTACCTCTCCTAAGGTATCCTTTGGAATCAATGATCCAAGAGAGGCCATCACATCTACAAATATATTAGTCGAACGTGGTAAACTATCAATTTCATACCAATTAAAATTAGAGAGCAATTTCATTGCTACTTCATGGTAAATCTTAATGGTAGGCTCTTTGCATTGGTATTCTTTGGTTACCTATTTGACAATAAGTTGAGAATCACCAAATATCTTGATACACTTAATACCCATAGCTATAACTACTTGAAGACCTAAGATTAAGGCTTCATACTATACATTGTTGTTTGTGCATTGTAAGTCTAGTTTGAATTATAAGGGTATAGGCACCCCCTAGGATTTATGAAACATGACTCCAACATCTTGAAATTTTTTGTACTTAGAACCATCAAATAATAGTGTAATATCAATGTCTTCCTCGAAATGACATATTCTTCTTGCTTGATGATAGTGAATACTGAATCATTTGGGAGCTCAATAATCAAGGGATGTTCACTAGGTAGTGGAGCTTCTACAAGCTGATCGGCTATGATATAATATTTAATGGATTCTTGACTAATAAACTCAAGATCAAATTTAGTGAGAAGCATTATCCATTTAGTGGTGTGGGTGTTATTGTAAGTGTGATATATCATATAACACAGAGGATTTTCTCTAGCTATGATATATGTGGTGTGAATAAGAATATAATATCTAAGTTTCTTAGTGGCAAAGACCACTACTAAGCACAATTTTTCCACATAAGCATATCTGGTTTCATAGCTTACCAATGTTCAACTAATGTAATAAACAACTTACGCTCAATTGTTTTCTTTCTTTTGTGCAAGCATTGTCTCTAATGCAAAGTTCATTACTAAAATATATAGATGAAATGGGACCCATAGACGAGGAGGAGCTAAGACTAGTGGAGAGACCAAGTATTGCTTAATTTCATAAAAGGATTTTTTGACATTCATCTATCCATAAAAATGACACCCTCTTTTGTAGCAGGTGATTGAATGGTCTGAATTTATCACAAATTTATGCAATGAAATGACAGATTGATTGAATATTTTCTTGTAAACTACACAGGTCCTTCAAGTTTGTTGGAGGAGGTATCTCCATGATGGCCTCGACTTTGTTTGGATCCACCTCAATACCTCTATTGGAGATAATGAACCCTAGTATTTTTCCAGAGGTAACACCAAAGACACATTTCTTGGGGTTCAACCTTACATTATGCTCTAGAATTCAATCAAATACTTTTTCCAATACACCAATATGTTCTTGTCAAGTTTTAGATTTTGCCAAGATATCATCCACATAGTGTTTAATTATCTTATGCATGTAATCATGGAAGATGTGTGTCATGGCATGTTGATAAGTGGAACCTACATTTTTAAGGTCAAAGGGCATCACCTTATAACAAAAATTCTCCCAAGGTGTAGTGAATGTTGTTTTGTGTTGGTCATCAGGATTTATTTGAATTTGGTTGTATCCTAAAAATTAATTCATGAGATAAAGCATTTCATGTCCAATTCAAGTTTTGACAAGAGTATCAATGTTTAGAAGAGGAAAATCATCCTTAGGACACACTTTGTTAAGATATTAAAAATCAATGCAAATGTGTATCACCCTGTTAGGCTTACGAACGGGTGCCATGTTTGATAGCCACTCATGATAGTAAATAGGTATGAAGAAACCTACATCTAATAGATTTTGAAGCTCTTATTTGACCAAGAGGGCAATGGTAGGATGAATACTTCTAAGTTTGTGTTTCACCAGCTTAGCATCAGGGTGTACAGTGAGATTGTCGATAACCAATTTAGGGTCAAGACCAAGCATGTCTTTGTAAGACCATGCAAAAATGTCATTCTTCTTCTTGAGGAGAGCAATTAATTGCTCTTGTTCATAAGTGGATAAAATTTTACCAATTTTGACAATTTGGTAATTATCTACGTCTGAACTAAGGTTCACATCGATAGTATCTTCAATAGACATATGATAACCTTCCTCAAGTTGATGGGAATTTGGGATTACATAAATGTCATCTATGATTTCATAAAACTCTTCTGACTTATCCTCATATATGTCTTCTTGGAAAACCTCAGGATCTTAAAATGAAGGTAAAGGTAGAGGTGGAGGTGATTAAGGAATGTAGTTGGCTACAACCCTTAACAATTCCTCAGATAGGATGAACTTGGAAAAGGAAAGGGAAAGGAATTTCGGTCCATATCAATAAGACTCATGTCAATAGGAATTGACCTTGTAAAATCATATGGATTACGAAGTGGAGTGAATAATTCAATAGGATTCATGTTGACTTAAAGGAAAAATGAATGAGTGGCAAGGGTGAATGGAATGGATATTTTTGGTTAGAACTGATGCTAGAACTTTGTTAAACCTGGACATTAGCAAGAAACACAAATAAATGCAATGTACATGCAAAATGTTTTTATTTTTTGTATTTTTTTCTATGTACATATATTACAAACAAAATGGCCAATGAGATGGATTAATGATATGGAGGTGGTAGTTCACTAGTTGGGTCAGCTCGCTCTTCTGTAAGAAGCAAGTGAAATATGGGTTGATGGATGGGGAATGTTATGAGGTAAAAATAATCATGTTCAGTGTATGGAATTATGGGATCTGATTCCTCTTCAAATTCATCAAAATTTATTCACATAAGGTCAAATTCTTCATAGATTTCATTATCGGAGTCATCATGATAAGGGATATCTTCTCCTAAATTAAAATTTAAGCTTTAAAAAGCTTGTTCAAGAGAAGATATGGATGAAAGTTGATGATAGACTAAACCTAAATAATCATATGTTTCTTGATATGAAAAATCAATAATCTCATGAATTCCCTGTTCATTCCATCCTAGGCCATGTTCTTACCAATTAACAATGTAAAAATATCAGGATGGAAAACCTGACACATGTTGTGTATTGGTTGGTGTTGGTGATTTGGGTTCATTTGGGGTAACTAGATTGGATGATGAATCAAGTCCCCCATACATAAAATTAATGATATTAGGCACTAAACCCATATTATATAGCACTCCTATAGATAAGGATGCATCACATGGGTGGCCATAGTCCTTAGCATTTTGAATGTTGAGTGGTGTGACTATAATGTATTGGACCACATATTCACCAATACCAGGATTAGTGAGGTGGACCTCGACTTGGGATGATGTGGATGTATTGGATGTGGATGGAACTGACTCATGGTTGGCTAATGGTATCTTACAATCCATCATTTTGACTTGTGATACATTGGTTGATATGGATGAAGATGGATTTGTCTAGGTGGATTTTTTAATTGGAAATGATGTGGAAAGAGTGGTGAAGGATGTTGATGATGTGAAAAATGTAGATTGAGTTTGACCACATGTGCATGTAGTCAATGGTGATGGAGATGGCATTATGAAAGTGGATGCTTGATGTGAATTGGTAATTAGAAGCTCCTCAAGAATGGGGGCTATAGATGATTATGTGGATGGGGTGGATGACAAAGTGGTTGATGATGTAAGGAATAGATGAGTGGAAGGAAGCATAGACTCATATGAGTTTGAGATAAAATTGCAATACTTAAATGGTTCAACATCTACTAGTATGCAATGTACTTATCCCTTATGTACGTATTTCAAGAATTGATGTAGTATGAAGGGGACACATCTCATTTACCTCATCCAAGGTTGTCCAAGGAGTACATTATACACCATGGACCCTTCAAATATCTAGAACATAGTATGCAATGTTTTGACCACCACTTCGATCGATAAAATAATAGTGCCAACTATGGAGTAGAGAGCATCATTAAATGCTTTCAAGGTGAATGATGATTTGGTGATGTAATCTGGTGGAAGCTTGAGATGTTAAAGGATAGATGTGGTGATGATATTTATGGAGGATTTAGTATTAATTAAAACTCTTTCGAAAGGCTTCCTATAAATTTGAGCCATGATGTGTAATGGAGGATCCATTAATTCTGATGATATTGGTTTGATTTCAAAATCATAAAAAGTAATGGACGGTTCCATACATGTTAGAATATTCCCCACAAAATTGTTAAATGCATTAGCATCTTGAGATTGAAGTTCAATGAATTTTAGAATATCCATTAATATTTCATGATGTGGAGGAGATTGTTGGATTAGCTCGTATATAGATAGTTTTGCTGAAGCCATTTTAAAGCTCATGGTTAACCGACTACTCAATGATATGTTTGGCCTAGATGGACGATTTGTATGATGAATGGGTTGAGATAGATGGGTTGGAATATGGATTGTATAAGTATTGGAAAAATATTGGATAGGAGATGGTGATGTAGCAGGTTGAGACACACTTGCCTATGGAGGTATGGGTGGTTGAATAGGCCGCTACTAAATATTTTTTTGATTGGAGCATTGTTGTTGACTTCAGGTTACTACATGAATAGCACCCACAAAACCTTGGTATTTTTGAACATGATTAACCTTATTAGGAGGAATATTGGTATTTGATCCTCCTATTGTTGGTTGTGCTTCCTCATGATGAGAAAGTGGTGTTTGGTAAATGCCAAGATTTTGATTTTTTTGAGCTAGAGAACTATCAAGCTTGATAGATCCTAACTCAATAAGGTCTTGTATTTTATCTTTGAATTGATGGTAGTTATTGAATTCATGCCCATTCTATTTATGATAAGGATAAAACATATGCTCCCTATAGTGTTTACCATGTTTAGTGGGATCATCAATTTTGACCTCAGGTAAGGTAAGTTGATTTGTGTCTATAAAGCTATATAAAGCATACATCTAAGCTAATTGTAACATGATAACAAATTTGAAATGAAGAAACATATGCAACCAATTGAAATGACAAAATGAAATGCATTCTTTATATTAATCAATTTGAAATCCCAATTACATATTCATCCCTCTTAGGGATGCCAAATTTGATACATGATTACAATCATTTTGAGCCCCAAAATGGGGGTGATGTATTTTAGAAGCTCTCTATATCTCCACCAATTTGATTATGAAGGATTTATCAAGCCACCTATGAATCTTGATGATCTTTGATCCTTGAATGTCCTTGTCACCTACACACAAAGAAACTAAAACTGGTCAATAGCATTGTAAGCCTCTTGAGATGAGGCTAATTATTTGAAATATATAAATAAGGAAGGAAATGCATGAAATTACGTAATGTAGTACAAAGATGCTTGTAAAACTAGAAATGAACCATGCAAATGTATTAAAGATAGCTAACATATATTATATAAAGCAAATGAAAGTGTTGTAAATGTAATCTAGTGCTAAAAATAATGGAAAAGATACATCAGACCCTAGCTATTGATGATCGGGGTAGCTACTCTATTAGTCGCTATCAACATCAATGGTTGCACCTGCGAGCCATTGTTAAAAATAGTGGTCGTGGGAAAGAGGCTCTACTATCTATATCCTAGATATGGCATCAATCAATTCCAATGCTACTGGGATTGATGTTCTTGGTGTATTATCTCATAATAACTTAAGGTGGGAAATTGGTTCAAATCATGTTGTTCTTATTAAAATGTGGTAGTCTCCATTGGTGGATAGGTACTTGTGATTTCTCAATTGGATAGCACTTCGTTACTCCTCAAGGGGATGTGAAGTTGCTCTTCAATTTGATAGGGCTTCGCTATGGCAAAGGCACATGAAATATCTAGTATTTGATTTACAAATTTGGGGCCTTAAGTAGACTCCAAAATTCTTTGGTCTAGCTTCTCCAG
This sequence comes from Wollemia nobilis, assembly GCA_028583015.1. NCBI lineage: Eukaryota > Viridiplantae > Streptophyta > Pinopsida > Araucariales > Araucariaceae > Wollemia > Wollemia nobilis. The sequence continues at coordinate 7,915,649 of JAQPPZ010000028.1, forward strand.
GAAGCCAAGATCAAGAACCTACTAAGATGGAATGGTTATATGAAGCTTCTGGAGACTTTTGGAACCCAAACCATTGTTAATTTGTTAGATGTAAATAATTTTACTTAGCTTGGGGAGCCTAAGTTAGTTATAGGGTTAGCCACTATTGACAAAAGTGGCTATGGTCATAACCACTATCACCATTAATAGCTAGTCTATGGCCACTCTTATTGTCAATGGCACTGGAAGCAACCATCGATTTCGTTAGCAGCTAAAGTTGCATAGGATTAGGATGCCCTAATTAATGGTTGGTTAGAACCATTTCTAAGTCTTGAAAAGGTCCAATATCAGTCATATGACCTACAAATTTGTCCATATGAGTAGTCTCCTAAACATGACGTATTTTAGGTGTCTACAGATGATCCTTTTTGGGATGCATTATGGGAAAAAACAAAAATAAGAAAAAATAGATGACCTAAAGCCATATTTTAGGTTTTTTAATTCTCATTAATATGGTCAATGTTAGATACCCCAATCATGCAAAGGGTGCACATCTCGGAATCATTGCTTCCAATGGTATGGAAGGCTTAATTTGTGCTTTGGTGCATCTTGGTATAATCATCTTAGACCGATAGATGGGGAAACAAAGGCTTAGCTCATTATATTTGATTTTTACCCCTATAAATGAGGAATCTTATGATAGTTGTTAGCAATGATTCATAAGATGAATGTGATTCACATGATTAAGTGTTCAATTGTTAATTTTGATTATGAATGCTTTGAGTATGACTACCCTCTCAAGCGATGAGTCAATGAGAAAAATAACAAGTGATGAAAGTGATGAGTTGATTGACCAAGATGTTTGATTTAGATAGCTCAAGATGATTATTATTATTTCAAGGTAGGTCCTATTATAGCTGTGATTTCAATAATTAATAGTAATTGTACATCTCTATTCCATGGAGCAGTCTAGCCACAATGGCCTTCTTAGGAAATCAATATGATAGCACTTCAATTTAGTATGTGATGAATCACTATGTTCGATGATTTGATAAAATTTCATAAAGGAAAGGAAATGCATACCTCATTCCCATGGAGAAATTTGGCTACCATGGCCTTCTTGGGGATTGAAGTCAAGACATTTTGATTCATTGATGAATAATTTGATTCAAATAGTCTTATGGTAATTTACTCATCTTGCCAGATTGCATGGAGAGCAATTCATTACAACTACCCAGTGCATAGGATAAATAACTGGATACAAGGCATATTTGAAATTTTGTTTTTATTTGATTTTTTTGTTAATTTTAAGATTTTTAATAATTCTAGACCAGTAGATATGCTTAAATATCCATTTTTAATTTTCTCATGGTGAGAAATTGGGGGTATTTATTATTATTTTCTAGAAATTATTAAAATAGGTGGTTGAAAACTATAAATCCCATAGCCGTTGCCGATGTCAGCAGTCAGGGTTGCCCTAATCTACACCCGCTATTGAAGTGAGTGAATAATTAATATTCAAAAAATATATAAGAAAAATTAGGGTTTTATAAATTCCTTATTTCCAGCTGGTAGTTGATGAATAGTGAGATCTGAGGGAGAGGAGAGAAAATTTGATACAGAATGTTGTTGAACCTATCTTAGACCCTGATGGCAGATTAGCCAAAAGCATCCACAAGTGGCAGAGCCGAAGCTCCTAAGGTAGACTCTATCACCCTCATTATCATTATTTATGCATTAAAATGAACCTCATTAAGTAATGAGTTAAATGAACCTCATTAAAATACTGGTAATTAACCTCACCCTATAGTTTGATTTAGCATTAGGTTAGCTTAGGTGGGTTAGGGGTTTAATTTTGGGTATTTTTGAGTGGGAAAGGACCTTACAAGGGGTATTTCCTATAGATTTTGTTGGTGATGGTGGCTCCCACTATGCCAAATGGGGGTCATTGTCATTGTAGGTGTCTAGGGTCAAAAACCAACAATAAAAGAAATAATCATTGGTGGTTAGCCATTGACGATGTCGATGACGACTGTGGCGAATGTTGTTGATGTGAGTGACTAAGGAACCTTAGGGAATTTTTTTATTTTTATTGATTTTTTTAATGTTTTTTTTTAATTGAGTGACTAATTGATTATGCTTTTTTAAGTTGTCCTTTATTTACACCTTATACTCTAACATATTAAGGGTGAGAGCTCAATATGCTTCTCAAGTTGAGATCCCACCTAGAGGATGTGGACTAGGAGTGGTTTGGGGTGATTGGCCTCAGTTTTATCATTCAATTTTTGATATTTATTTCAGATTAAGCCTACCTTACAACCCTAGCCCATCAATGGGATTGTAGGACTAACACTTTTCATATCCTCACTAGAGATATGATGGTGATGTTGGAGGACATATACCATATCTTCAGGATCCTGATTGATGAATGGGCTATTATGTCCTCATTAATGATAGCCATGGATGTAGTCTTCACATGAGTGTTTGGGGGTAGAGTAGTTGTGGCTTTGGTAGACATTGAGCATGGTGAGATGCTTTTTGATCGCTAGTTTAGGATGAATATATTCTCTTGCTGCAAAGAATTTTTGATGCATATTATCTGTAATGTGCTAATTTTGAATACATCAAGCATGGGGTTCCCTTGGAACCTCTTGGACATGGTACAAGATCTCTTGGAGAGCACTATGAAGCAATCCATGATCATGGTGTGGGGGAGTGCACTACTAGCATAGCTCTATGATGAGTTGTATCATATTATGAAATGAAGGCAAGTAGACATGGGATGCAACCTACTACTTCAAATTTGTGGTGGGAGCACATATGTATAGATAGACCAGGTGGATTGCTCCTAGGGATAGTGATTCTAGAAATATATGAGTAGTATTATGCTACACAATGGTGATGGGAGGTAGAGACATGATGAAGATGATCTCATGTTGGGGATTTGGACCATTACATGAGGTCACTGATTGGACTATAGGTGAGTTAAATTATTTGGAGGCCTTATCTAGACTATCTTACATGGGAGGAGGCAAACATGTATCTAGCTCGAGTTAGATGGGATAGATGGGTCATTAGGAACTATAGGGGGGTGAAGGAATTCTTTCACTTCTATCGGGTGACTAGGTAGTTTAATATTAGGTAGGATGTGCCAGAGGAGCTAGTTCTCTATCATTGCCTAAAGGTGAATATGCAACTCACACTACCCCATATTACAACTTTGATAGATGAGGTTGATGCTTCTATAGTAGATACAGGTGTAGTAGATCTTGAGGTTATAGTAGAGTACAAAACTTTGTGGAATACTCAGTTATGGTAGGGTGGTGGTAGCCTAGGCTAGGCTAGAGATGATGCAGTGATGAAGGGAGGTAGATATGGGTGATGAGTGAATTATAGTGTGGATGAGGCATGGGGATAGGATGTAGAGTAGGTGGAGGAACCTCTTGATGATGAGGAGGGTGAGGATGATGCCCCAGATGATGAGGTATCCCAACTACATATACAGGTTCATAACTTACAAGCACAGCTATAGACGACTTAGCATTAGATCATGGAGTAAGATATCTCTCTCACTATAGTGTAGATATAGCTTAGGGTGGGATAGCAGTAGTGGTGGGGCTACATAGAGGAGAGGACTACTCTATAAGCTCAGGTGGATTAAGCCTAGACTATGATATATACTCTATAGATGTAACCGATAGCTAAGACCACCAATGTAGACACCAAGACTATTGAGAGTGATGATCTCAGGTCACATCTAGGGGTTACTCCTATAGTTTAGATCACACCATCCATTCGAGCCACTCAGGGATAGGTAGCTTCAGGTAGTGATGTAGAGATTAGGTGGTTTTAGGGTCTCCTAGAGTATAAGATGTCTCATATGGTAGCATATGCTATGTATATCATCTCTCTAGAGGTTCAGATTGGGATATTAGGTGGAACTCTACTAGAGTGGTCTATAGTAGTGGGATCTAAGTGGAGCAGGCAGAGTGAGTCTAGGTAATCATAAGTTTTGCCCAATCATATGTTAAGTGCATGATCTGAGATATCAATAGATACCAACTCTAGATAGCCTCACAGGGATGTAGTTGATGAAGGCAAATCAGGAGGTGCAAGACCTATTTGATAGACATGGTGTCTATATAATTTTTAAGTGTAAGGTCTAAGGACCTACACTATTGTAGCCTACGAGAATTTTTTTACCTCATGTACTTTTGACATATACATACATACATATATATATATATATATATATATATATATATATATATATATATATATATATATATATATATATATATATATATATATATATATATATATATATATATATATATATATATATATATATGATACTCCACTTATATCTCATTATGTGTATTATGTATTTTGCTTTATGGTTCATGTAATGTAGTTAAGGATGCAATACTTATATGATGCTTTGATTATGCCATATTTATACGATGTATTGATGACATGCACTAGCTAGATAATAGATGTATGATTAGATGTTGTGATCTAGATATGAAAATGCACTATTATATGTGCATATATGGATGCAATGATGTATGTTAAATGCATGTTTAGTTTGTTTCAAATTTTTATGCTTTTAATCGAAGTGATATGATATGATAGATGATGTGTATTGTAATGCATTACTTATATAAGGATGATCTAATGAAAATGAACATGTATGCTTTAATCACTTAAAACATAAGGAATGAATCTAATATGTGTTACAAACTAATGGAGGACACCACAAAATGTATAAAAATCATGGAATAAAAATGGTAACTCTTATCATAAGAATTAATCATTTAAGCATCCATATGTGATATGAAATGATATGATATGTATGGGTTTTTCTTATAAGCTTATGTAAATTAAAATATATGCACAAAATAGGCAGTGGTCATCTAAATATCATTGCTAATATCCATCTAGTATCTATCCTATTTCATGAACATCCTTTAATAAACAAAATATCATAAGGAAAATTGTGATTGATTGATGAGATGATTTTTTGCTATGGGGGATTTTTTAGGTTTTCCATGAGACTCAAATACCCTAGTTTATTAATAAAAAGTTGTATACCAACTACACAATACTCCTGAAAGATAAAAGCTTTTGTTATGAATACCAATATATTCATTATCCCTATGTGTGCAAATTAATATATTAGATGAAGCATAAGACTACCTCATTTCCAAACGGGATTCATTCAGATCATTGTTGTAATGAGGATCACCATATGTTCATCATGATCCTAGGTTTGGATGTAGTTGGATTAGACTACTAGGTAATACAAGCCACCTAATGCTAGCTCATATATAAATTTATTAGAACTACCCCATTGCTAGGAAGGATTTATTCAGCCCATTGTTGTAATGGGGATCACTCAATGGTTTTCAAATACTGACCATTCCAATATTAAATATCTTCACCCCCTTATTTTCTTTTCATTTATTGGGATACTTGCTCATGCTTAGTGATGAAAATCACTATTTATTTTGTATTTTATTTTGAGCAAGGGATTTGCTTAGTGATGAAAATCACTATTTATTTTTCTTTGCTTTGATTTGGAAATTTTCTTATTTTATATGAAAGTAAGGGATTTCTTTGGGTAGGTGGGAGCATGTCCTTTTTCCAATTATCAGCATCCTATACCATGTGCATCACAATATGATCAAGTAAAAACCTTTCCCTTAAGGGGACTAGGACCACTTTGTAGTGTCATCCTTTCTTGTCTAAAATAGGATTGTTAATGTTTGAAATGTGATAGGATTTTGATATATGCAAGGTACTATCAAAACTAGACCTCATATTTGAAATCCAAGATAGCTTTCTACAAAATTTGAGAAGATCACTCGGTATGGTTGAATTACCAAAAAACCCTAGTATATACCTCATAGCAACTGGAAGGGTTGTGTTGAAAAATACAATTAATCACAGGGGTGATGGATGATGATGATGATGATGTAAAGATGCATGATTAACATACAAACATGGTGTTGTTTGTAAGATTGTAAACACATCCTATCCTAATGCAAGTGCAATAGATGAAAATTCCTAATGCAATGAAATTAACTGAATGCATATGATGAAATACAAACTATAGATGTTTTAGTGTTTTTGATGTTTTAATTTATTTTTGAATTGTTTTTGGGTTTTGAAATGTTTTCTAGATTTTTTTTTGGATTTTGATGTTTTATGATTTTTATTTAAATTTTGAATTTTTAGAGGGAAAGGTGTGATACCTTAGGTGCCCCCAGTGTGTGTGACACTCAATTAAAGAGAGGAAGGTGTGATACCTTTAGAATCCTCACTTTTCTTCATTACCCTTGATGTGGATGGTGGGGAAGGTGAACTACCTTGAGGATCCCCATTATGCATGTTTCTCACTACAATGTAGTCAACCTGCTTAGTAAGAGTGATATAAATAAGCTCTCCTTATAAAGGCATGAACCTCTATGAGGTGTCCAAGTTTTTCTAAGGTAAAACAAGTGAACCATTTGCACGAAACTCATTTTTTTCTACCATGTAAAGCCTCTCTTATATCTTCCATGGTTGGTCTAGAGGCATACCTCCTGCACCAATACTATGGTAGGATAAATGACACCCTCTAGATTTTAAAGGATTTAGCATTATGATGGGTATGCGAATGGTCACAATCCCTCTACCTCATCCCTCATTGGATTGGTTTGGCCTCTTAGTGTGATGAGATGAAGTCAACCTGGAAATATTCTTGTTTGGATCACAAGCAGATCTAGTGTTAGCTCTCCTAGGTAGGGTTTCTTGGTGAAATCCATCATGAGTGGTGTTGTCTCCTCTAATACTACCCAAAGTTCATTTATGTATGTTATGGGTAGGTGTGCTACCTCTAGGGTGATCTAGACCCTCTAGTGCATTGGGTGCCACCTTAATCGTAGATCGAGGATGATCCCGTGTGGTGACTATAACTTTGTGAATTTATCTCTTATGTAAATTTTAGGATACAAATAAAGTAAACACGATGTTTATCTCTTTTAAGTTTTTCTTGTGTTTCCTAAAACTTATTTTGTTTGTTTTGATTTATTGTGAATACAATTTGAACTCTTTTCATGTTTGAAATAGTTGATGTAATTCTTGGAATGTTTAAATATTTCACCTATATACTCGTAACGACAAACATGGTAATGACATCCAGGCTCTCTACCCACCAAAATATGGATATGAAAACCATATTCAGTCAGGGATCATAGGTGCTACCATACCTCACCCAACACACCATAGGTAGTGATATACCTTCTAGAGAAGGTTACGTGCTATTTTCTATGGATAGGATAGTTCTTGGGTCAACCTTGGCCATGGATGGGTAACAAAGAATAATTATCAATAAACAATCCAACTAAGTGGTAATGAAATCCATCGTTGGTCTTGATCAGTTGGTTGGATGTGAGAGCCCAACTCAACTGATGTTTACTCTTAGAATGTGGTGTGTGATTGTTTATTTTATTTCAAGCATAAAATAAAATGTGTTAAAAAGCATACACTAATATTTTCACTACATGCATATAAAAGTACATTTCATATTTAGAGATGCAGTATGAAAATATGTTTCAGTTTCAAAAAACTGTAAATGTAGTTAAATGATGCAGCTTGTAAGCAGGTTTCAAACTAAGCAGACCTACAAGCAAATCTAGCAGTAGTCGCTTCTATGAATAGCAGGCAATAGTCTTAGCCACTGTACACAAGAGCAAAAATAATTCCTAGCTGCTAGTTTCTAGGGTGACTAACAACAACAATAATTATCCCTAACAATAGCTAACAATAAATAAAAGAAAACCTAAAATATATGCCTTAAATTTTCTTCATATTTGTTAATTAATGGTTTAATACCTTTTCAAAAACATAGAGAAAGCAAAAATAGAGAAAAAGGAGAGGACAAATCACAGGTGAGTCCACATCTAAAGAATAAATGTTGCTAATTGATTGCATCTATGTTTTTCTACAGTCGTTGATGATAAGGCAACTAGGGTTCTCGCTGTTGAAGTCAATGGCAGTTGCAACTATTAGCTATTTTTCCTCAGAGTGGTTGTACTTGCAAAAATAAAAACAAAAAATTACATCAGTAAACAGCTAAAAAATAGGTCATTCTGACTGTGATCACCAATTTTAAAGCTATAGAAAGCATACATCTAACCTAATTGAAACATGATAACAAAATTGAAATGAAGAAACATATGCAACCAATTGAAATGATAAAATGAAATGTATTATTTATATTAATCAATTTGAAACCCTAGTTACATATTCGTCCCTCTTAGGGATACCAAATTTGATACATGATTACAATCATTTTGAGCCCCAAAATGAGGGTGATGTATTTTACAAGCTCTCTATATCTCCACCAATTTTATTATGGAGGATTTATCAAGCCACCTCTGCTTCTTGATGTCAAGATCTTGAATATTGATGGTATTTGATCCTTGAATGTCCCTGTCACCTGCACACAAAGAAACTAAAATTGTTCAATAGCATTGTAAACCTCTCAGAGATGAGGCTAATTTTTTAAAATATCCAAATAAGGAAGTAAATGCATGAAATTACGTAAATAAATACAAATATTCTTGTAAAAATAGAAATGAATCATGCAAATGTATTAAAGATATATAATCTATGTTAGATAAAGCAAATGAAAATGTTGTAAATGTAATCTAGTGCTAAAAACAATGGAAAAGAGACATCAAACCCTAATTGTTGATGATCAGAGCAATCAAATTTGTTATATGCTATCAACATCAATGACTGCATATATGGGCCACTGTTAAAATTAGTATCTACAAGAAAGAAGCTCTGCTCTCTGTGTCTTATACCTAGCATCAATCAATTCCAATACTACTGGAATTGATGTTCTTGGTGCGTTCTCTTACAATGACTTAGGGTTGGAAATTGGTTCAAATCATGTTGAATTGAATTCTTGAATAAGCGATTGTTCTTATCAAAATGTGGTAGTCTTCATTGGTGAATAGACACTTGTCATTTCTTAATTTGATAGCCTTTCGTTACTCCTCAAGGGGATGTGAAGTTGCTCTTCAATTTGATAGGGCTTCGCTATGGCAAAGGTGCATGAAATCTATAGTATTTGCTTTGCAAATTTGGGGCCTTAAGTAGAATCCAAAATTCTTTGGTCTAGCTTCCCCAGGAAGCCAAGATCAAGAACTTTTTGAGCTTGAACAGTTAGGTGAAGCTTTTGGAGACTTCTGGAACCCAAACTATTGCTAATTTGTTAGATGTAACTAATTTTACTTAGCTTAGGGAGCCTAAGTTAGTTATAGAGTTATTTGCTATTGACCAGGGTGGCTATGGTCATAGCCACTATCACCATCATAGGCTAGCCCATGACCACTATGATCATCAACGACATTGGAAGTAGCCACCAATTTTGTTAGTGGCTAGAGTTGCACAGGACTAGTCTACCCTAAATGAGTGGTTAGAAGCACTTCTAAGTCTTGGAAATGTCCAATATTAGTCATATGACCTTCAAAGGTGTCCATATGAGTAGTATCCTAAACATTATGTTTTTTAGGTGTCTATAGTGTCATATAACCTTTGAAAAATGGAGGCATAACATTCAGCCAATGGGGTATATTGATGGGGTTGTCGAATAGATTATCAATGTGGTTTGTTCATAGCTGGCACTATGTTTTGACTTAATTGAGCAGTTGAGGGAACCGCATGATATTAAATATCATGGTTGTTGTTGCATGGGTTTATTTTGAACCATTACTAGCTGGCTCATAACCACTTTATTTACTTGATTGGATGAATTGGCCAGATTGACCTAATTGGATTTTTATTGGCTAGAATAAATTCCTCTATATTGGCCCTTGTTTTGCTATTATTTTTTCTTAGGCTTAGACACTCCCTCTTGGATTTTTATCTCCTCAAAAGTGCTAGCCTAGGTAAGAGCTTCATCAAATGATCTATGTTTTTGTAATTGCAATAATCGAGATATGGGTTTTAAGCAACTCTTAGAGAATAATTGGGTTAGCTCCTCTGTTGGTAGGGCACATGGTAATTTTGTGATAACAACCCTTAAATAGTTACCAAAGCCATAGATAGACTCATTAGCATATTGTTTTAAATTATATATATCAGATAATGAGACTTTATTTCTAATATTGAGGGAGAATATTTTAAAAATTGGTCAACCAATTGCTCAAAATTATAAATACTATGGTTGGGAAAATTATTATACCATTCTACAACATCTCCCCTAATGTTTGAGGGAATGTTCTAAGTCTTAGAGCATAATTTATTTGAATTCTAAAGTAATAGTGAAAAAATGGGCTCATGTGCTCTTTAGGGTTCTTCATTCCTTTAAATTTATCAAACTTTGATATTGTGAAATCTTCCAGATATGGCGATGATGGTATCGAAGGATGAATTGGTTGACTGATTAGTTGATGTAGGGTAGGATTCTAGTTTATTATACTAGGAGTATGTTGCATCAAATTGTTAATCTATTGCTACATAGTCTAGATTTGAGGATCCTCCCTAGGAATGTGAAAATCCTAAATCACTTGATGATTTTATGATGGCGAGGTGGAAATATGTTGAGGTGTAATGAGGTAATGATGACTTGGTGGAGTGGATTTATGTTGATGATGAAGGAATGATTGTGAATGAAGATATGGAGATGATGTATGAGGGCTTTGGATAGGTTGGTCAATGGGAATATAATGGGTATGGGTTGATGACAATGTTGGAATAGAAACCACAAAAAATTATGGTACCCAAGATGGACTTTGGCTAACAAAGATAGGCTGAGTGGAAATAGGTTGAGGCTTAGGGTTAATCACCTAAAATTATTGTTGAGTGTCACTTCTTAAGAAATTTGTTGAGATGTTCCCATATCTCATGTATTTCCATATCAATGGTTGATAGAGTGGATGTGTATGGGATCGATGAGGTAGGTGGGTGGTAATTTGCAATGGGAATTGTAAGTTAATGGGAGACACTAGATGGCATGTACATGGGTACTTGTGAAGTAGCATTAACATGTGATTCATACAAGGGGTTATCATGGATTGATATGTATGAGGATAGTATGGATGTGCTTTGGGTACATGATGATTGTGGTATGGACAAATATTAGGAAGGTGTAGTAGATACATTAAAAATAGGGTTATTTTACACATGGATAAGGCTTGAATGCTGGGAAGAGACAAGTCCTACTGGAAAATAGAATCATGCCTAGGTGAGTTAGGGACTAACTCTAAGACATAGTTAGCAGATCTCTGAAGAGATTCTACTTGGGCCATATCTATATGGGTGATGTGGTGACCAAAGGTAGGTGAGGATGACTCAATTTATGGCATGGCCATGTGAAATAATGTGGATGACATAGTGTGTGATGGACCTATAGATAAATCTAAATGACTTGCCTATATCACACTAGGGGGACTAATCATGAAAGTGGTTGTGGAAGGTGATGATGAACACTCTATTGATGAAGTGGTTTGATTGGTGGATATTTGATTCATTATTTTAGCTTGATTTCTTTTTAATACCATAAACTAATGAACCAAATATAAAATGTGCTAGAAAATAAAATGCGGAATGAAAAACTCACAAAATCAAACAGACAATCCAATCCTATGTTTATGCAACAAAATGTGTCTTACCTTTTGTTCTTTTTGTTATCTCATTTTAATGTTTTTTTTCCTTTTTTTTGGTTTTGTGTGTTTTGATGAACTAATATAAATTAAAATGGGTAAAAACTATGGCTTGGATGGGTAATGAGATTCTTACTGGTGATGAAATCTAGCAATTTTGCTCAGGGATGTCCTAAAGTTTCTAGGGGTAGATATTGGTGGATGGAGATGAAATCCACCATCACTAGATCTCAAGCAATGGAATAAAATCCAATGCATTATTGTTAAAAAAAATGTGCAATGTGTGATTTATTTTAAGGTTTTTAGTGTTTTATGGTGTACATACAATGTCAGAGATAACTAATTTCATGAGTCTAAATTAGAATCCAACACCATAAATATCAATTTCCCCAAAAATAAGTAGAGTACACCACTTAAGATTGCTCTCTAAATAGAGGAGGGTTCATCTACTCTTTCGCCTTGAATCACCAAGTGTGGGGGTACTTTTAATATACTAATGTTGTTCCTACTTAGACAAGCAAAAGGAGAGATTCCTAACCCTATAATGCAAACTAATTCATGCTCTTAATGTTTCATATGCAAACAGAAAGTGCAGCACACCAGAAAATCATGAAATATTTAAATGGAAATGTGTAATATGTAAATGCAGATGCATGCAAAGACTATTCTGATGCCTAAATGCACATTAAAATAATTATTTTAATAAATATATTATGGTATTCATTTTAATTTGATATCTACAAAAATGTAAAAAGAAAGTAAAATAGAAAGACTAGGGTTTACAACAGACTTATAGGTAAGCCTATGTATTCACTTGATCTCTCTATAAAATACCTCACGATGATTCTGAAATAACCCTGAATGCTTTTGGAATACTGGAGTAAATTCTTTGAGCACCATCAAGCATCTATGCACCTTCTGTAAATTTTACGGTTTTCTAGAAATCTTGATTCTACAAAATTTGTGTGATCCATCCTTATGAAAAACCTATGATATGATACAAAAAGCAACAATTTAGTTAACAAGAAAAATTAAAATAAGAAACCCTTAGGGGGTCCCACTGTGATTACCATTTGTAGATGTGAAATTGAAAAAAACCAAACAATATATTTAAATAAATGAATGAACAAAGTAGGATAAATACAAATGGTTGCATAGAAATAAACTTGTATTCTTATTATGGGGTGGATCTCTGGTATTACAACCAAATGCACCCTAGATAGGGATTTACAATGCTTTATTATCCAATACAATAATTTCAATATGCTAGGGTTCTTCGAAACCCTAGCTAACAAATAAGGGTGGTGTCTTCATGCTCAAATCGATCTCAACAATAGGGTGAGTGGGCTTTAGATATCCATAGGCTGAACCACTCGAGTGCTTTAGCAACTTCCAATAAACTTGATTCCTATATCTGCACACAGAAAATAGAAATAAGAATTAGTAGTACCTATGAGGACTCCATTGTGTGAGATCCTCAATAATAAAATTACTAGAAACCCTAGTTGTAGAAATAATGTTGTAAAAAAAATATAATAATACTACAATAAATGCAAAAATAAAAGATTCACCTTGTTGATGACTTGTCACTCTCTAATCTATTATTGTTGTTGCAAAAACAACAGGTGCACAGATGCCCTGGCAACACTCGAGGGTTTTCTAGTCTATATAACTAGAGTTTGAGATGCCTGCATATGCTCAGCAGTAGTAGGAAGAACCCAAGGGTGTTTGGGAATGATGGAAAGCACCCAAAGGTGCTCAGGAGTAGCATAGGGGCATTCGAGGGCTAAAGCATAGTCTACAAAAATAATTCTTATTTGAGCGAGATAAGCAGTGGTGGGTGCGAAGACGACAATGAGTGATGGAAGAGAGGTGGCAAGAATGATTGGATGATTAAAGACTTCAAAAACTTAGGGGATTCAGGGAAAAATTAGGGGTTGAGTCATAAAAATTACTCCTATTTATAATCTCTCCTAGGGCACATTTAGGGTTTCAATGACACAATTTGTGTGGTCTAGATTAAAATATTATGGAGGGTGGAGATTAAATATGGGTATGTGGCATGGATTAAGGTAGATGAATGGCTAGGATTATATCATGATGGATGGCTAGGATTAATTTATATAAATATATATATATATATATATATATATAATATTATTATTTAAATTTATATTAAACAAATATATATAAATAATGGGTAAATGTGGCGGGAAACTATGGATGGATGACAAGTGGCTAGATTTTGGTGTCTACATCCTAGGGATGGATTGGTTGAAGGCTCATGGAGCCTTAATCAACTTCCAAGATAGGTGGATCAATTACATCGATAAGCATAAGAGGAGAGTGAGGGTACAAAGTGGGCAAGGATATTTTCAACCTCACTTGCTTTCAACTATGCAGTTAAAGAAAACCATTAAAAGAGGTGGTATGTAGTGAAGATCAATGGGAGACTTGAGCAAATGGAGATGAATTATTCAATAATTATCCAATTCTCCATGAGTTTCAAGATGTATTTCCTAAATATATTCTAGGACTACCCCCTCGATGAAAATTTAACTTCACTATTGAATTAATGCTAGGGGTTGAACCCATTTCAAAGACACCTTATAGGATGATCCCAATTGGGTTACAAGAGCTAAAGGTGCAACTACAAGACTTGTTAGAAAATGGTCTAATAAAACTTAGTGTGTCACCTAGGGGTTATCTAATATTATTTTTGAAAATAAGGATGGTTCTTTGAGGCTATGCATAGATTATAGAATGTTGAATAAGGTAACCATTAAGAATAAGTATCCTTTACCACAAATAGATGACATCTTTGATTAGCTAAAGTATGCTACCATATTTTCAAATATAGATCTAAGATCAAGGTACCATTAGCTAAGGATTCATAAAGAGGATACCTCTAAGACAACCTGTAAGACCAAATATGGGTACTATGAATTCACAATGCTACCATTTGGGCTAATGAATGCCCCAACTGATGAGCACCAGAAATGCTCATTTTATATACACTTTTAAGGGGCATCGTTATTGGTTTAATTAGCATATGAGATGTATTTTTATTTAAATTATGCATATAATTGATAGAAAATCTAGTATTATGCTTGACGGGTGTTTTTAGTGGAAATTATGTATAAATACATGTTTTGCTACTAATATGGTGTTTTCTAGTCTACAACCCACTTGGACCTAGCATGCTTCTACTTCAATGATTCTAAGATATATTGGGAAGGTGCCTTACTCTTTAGGTAGGCACCTTACTCAAGTAGACACCTTACTCAAGAAGATGCCTTAATCAAGCAGGCGCCTTACTCTAACCAAGTCAATAGGCATCTTACTCAAGCATGCACCTTAATCAAGAAGACACCTTACTCAAGTAGGTACCTTACTCAAGCATGCAACTTACTTTGACCAAGTAAATAGACACCTTACTCAAGTAGGCACCTTACTTAAGCATACGCCTTACTCTCACCAATTCAACAGGTGCCTTACTCTAGAAATTTACTCCAGTACCTTACTTTGGTGCCTTACTTTGGTGCCTTACTCTGGCACCTTACTCCAGTGCCTTACTCTAACCCAGTTAATAGGTAGGCATCATGATGATAAATTAGGTGCCTTACTACCATACATTGGAGGTGCCTTACTTCCATACATTGGAGACACTTAATATGACCAAGTCGGCTTTGATTGGTTGACCAAGGGGCTAAGGAGGTTGTTGCACATGAAGATAAAGGGAAGATATTTTAATTATGCAGTATTATTAAAATAGAATAAAGCATCTATTATTTTTTGATTGGGTGGTTAACTTTGTAAGGTGAGCATTATTTTCTCACGCTCATGGATAAATTAGAACAATGATTTTCCAGCGATCGATATGGGTAACCAGACAAAGTGATGAACTAGAAAAATAACCCATTTCTCATTAGTGACTAAGATGGACAACCATGCAAACGGATTTATTATTTCTAAACATATTCTATTCTGATAAAATAGAACATGCCTAATTTATCCTACAAGGGGGTAAAATTAGTGCGTGATTGTTATTATTAGTGCATGACTATTATAATTGATTGGCTGTAATGTTTACTGCATATCCACTATAACTACAAGTCTAAAATAGGCTTGCCTAAAATTGTAATAGAGGAAGGTTGTGCATTGTATAAATGCATAGGTCTTCCTTGTAAGAAGGGATGATTAATTTACATAGAAATTATTTCATTTCATTCTCTATCTAATTTATTAAGAGTGCAAATACTCTTATTTGAGCAAGCTCTACATAGCTAGCCAGGAAAAATATCTGTGGGAGCTTAGGCCCACTCCTTACAGTAGTCCTCCCCTATTTTATTTTAGTTCTATTATTTGCTTTCATTAGAGTAGATTTACTGCTTTATTTAATTTTAGTTGTGTGTTTTATTTTCAACACATTTAATTTCCTATACATTTACTTTCAGCATTTCATTTTCAGCATCTTAGTTTATTTATTTATTTATTCTGCACTCAGTTTGGATGAAATGAAAATATTTAAAAATCCCCCACCAAAATAAATAAGGTGCAGAAGTATTCATTCCCCTATACTGTAGGCATATACTATGTGTGACACTCATAAGTTTATAGACTTACCAAATTGATAATTTATGGAAGAGAAATGATTATTTTTCGAGACAAAATTTATGCTCACCATTTTGGTGCTATTTCTTGGGAGTGTCAAAACTATAGTGTTATGATTTACAGGTCAGATAAAAATCCCATTTAAAATTACCTGTAGATATTCTACCTGAGAAGTGTGAGTCCACCAAGGGCCTTTTTACAAGGCCAAAAATAGTTGCCAGCACAATCAAAGCCAAATCCCATAGGCAATAGTTTAAATTTACTAGCTTCTTAGGTAAATATGGGAATGAACCTGATGTACCATATTAAGTGTAGAAGTAGAAATAAATTGTTTTTTTGAAAAAAACTTAGAAAATCAGGCAATGAAGGATTTCCATCATATTCTGAATGGTTTCAAGAAGTCAGAGAAATAGCACAACCCAAGTATGATATAGTTGAAAATTTTTGCTATGAGGGGTGTGTTTATTTACACAGGAACCATTAGGGAATTATACCTCAAGAAGCCTAGCTTTAAATAAAAAAATTACAGGCTTAACCTTTCTCAACACATTGGTGAATTTGTTTAATGATGACATTAGCAACCAAAAAAAATGATAGAGCTGAATTTAAAAGAACATCTTGTTATGGAGTATGCTCTTCACTTGTGCTTAATGCGAACTGGTGAATCAAAAACTAGCATGTGTTTTTAGAATACTGCTATGCCATATTTTCTCTAGAATGCCAGCCATAGATAGTCATTTTCTAGCCTGCACATTTTTCCATTAAGTTGAAAATTTTTGGTTTTGAGGCCATGGGGTAAAATACTCTTCTCATGCTACAACATATCAAACTAGTCGATAAAGAAGGAGATGATTTTCAAAAGACTAGTTTAGATGTAGGCATGGGGGGGGACCCCACCTTCATCACTACCACCAACAACACAATGAATGTTCTTTACAGTGTTCATGAGAAAAAAGAGAAAAAAATATCTTTTGCTTAAAAGGATCCAAGTTAACATGCAAACAAAAAAATAGAGCTTTATCTTTCGCTGCTTTTTGGAAGAGAGTATCCTCTTTCCCTAGGACTAGCTTGGTCTAGAAGGGAAATGAGAAATCTCCAACTGGTCGCTAAATAAAGCAAGGGAGGATCCTGGAAGTAATAAGAAGATGAAAAAAAAATAGTTAGAATTTTATTTTAATGCCTTTAGTTTAGATTTTTCTTTTATATTTTGCAGGACAACATGAAGTGCGATGTAGATAAATAAGGAGTTGTCTATGAAGATTTTGTGAATTGAGATTCATACATGGAGTTTGTAATAGCACTATATGAACCATCTTGTGCACCTCAATCATGTAGCATCCAATCCAAATAGGTGAAAGCAAGCAGAGTTTTTCCTTGGCAACATAAGCACCTAAAGGTAGGCTAAGTAACCTTGATCAAGCGAAAGGCTTCTAGCCCAAGGTGGTTGTGGAACTTGGGAGAAATTTTGTTGTAAGGTACATGACTGTTATAGCCTAAATGATAAATAGAGTTAGATATGCTACACCAAGAGCATAATAGAATGCCAAGGCAATGTTTGAGAAATAGTCGATGGGCTCCATTTACAATGCCTCACATTTATGAGACTGGATCATACATCGACATGGGGGAGACCCCATACCATACCAATAGTTTTGACGAATGTTCACACATTCATTAAAAAAAAAAAGGAGGATACACAAAAAAAAAATATGGGGGGTCACCTTACTCCCATACTCCCGACACCTTAAAAGAAAAAAATATATGGGGGGCACCTTACTCCCATACTCCCGGTGCCTTTAAATATATATATATATATATATACTCCTGGTGCCTTTTTTTTTTTTTATATATATATATATATATATATATATATATATATATATATATATATATATATATATATATATATATATAATATATATATATATATATATATATATATATATATATATATATATATATATATATATATATATATATATATATATATGGGGGGGCACCTTACTCCCATACTCCCAGTGCTTTACTCATAAAAAAAAAGAATTATGTGAATCCTCCCAATGGTTTAAAAAAAAAAACCACATGGAACATGTCCTCCTTAGCATAAAATTTCTTTTTATTTTTTTTCTTTGTAGGAAATCATGAACCGCATGCAAGCTGTAGGTATCCTAAGATCTAGGGCCTAACAAGCACGAAGTCATGACTCCTATTTTACTACTTTTGTGTGTTTTTGCTTTGTAGGTTATCATGCCCTCTGAATGCAATCTAAAGGTATCCTAAGAGCTAGGGCCTCAGACATAGGCACGATTCTTGTTTTCCTACTTTTGTGTGTTAGTTTCATAGGACACAACCATGAACATGATCTATATGTAGTTTCGGCTTAAACTAGGCCTAATGGATGTGACATCTCGTGCCCTACAATTAGGAGTGTAGCAAAGTAGAAAAAGACACTTACTTCCCACCAGGAAGAGAGTGCCTACAATTAGCCCAGTACAGTAGTATCTTTTTCCACTTGGAGGAAGGTGCCAATAAGCGGTGTCACTCTTCCACCAAAAAGAGTGGTGCCCATATATTTGAAAAAAATTGTGGAGAATCTGATGGTTGGGTGCTAAAAAGAAGTTGCAGCCCTTCCTTGAGAAGAGAGTTGTAGATCCACTTTATACCTAGTAGTGCTCAAAATTCTTCTCCCTAGATTGGTGGTACCTGTTGTTCAGTGTGGGACCTGATATTTAGAGGGCTACAAACCTGATGCATAAAGGGAGCTTTTACTGGCAATGAGGGCATCACCAATTAAAGTTTGGGAGAGTATGGGTGAATCTGAATCTCTTGAAAATAGAAAAATCTTCTAATAAAAAGGCTCCAAATTAAAATGTAGATCAGAATTTGTTGGAAGAGAGTATCCTCTTTCCCTAGGACCAGCTTGGTCTAGAAGGGAAATGAGAAATCTCCAATCGATAGCTAAATAAAGTAGGGGAGGAGCCTAGAAGAAATCATATGTCAAATGTCTGCACGAAGGCCACATGGTTCTTGAGCATGATAAATCATATGAATGGAGCTTGTAGTGGCCAAGAACAACATCACATAAATATTAATGATGGATCTCATAAAAAAATCACACCTAAACACCCAACAGATGTCGTGGATGATGATGGATAAAATTATTTTTACCTCACTCCAAGAAATAAAATAGAGGATCATAGTGTTGTTCCAATTATGCATGCGAAGGAAATAATTCAGAGTGGAAGATCATTTGATTTGGGCACATGCGTGTTAGGATAGTATAAAGTTTAATCAATTGGAAAAAAGAGGTGACATGTTCAGGAGCACACGGTGAGAAAATAATGATGCACAAATATTAATCCTTGCAAATGCATTCGGAGAGAGATACATCAAAGCAGGATTAAAATATTTTTATGTGTTGTTGATGATGAGCTTGGTGTTTCAAAAGTTCAAAGTTGTTGGTTATCATAAATCCTTTAATAGTGGTATATGGAATGTAATTTTTGCACACCAGGCTACGTAGTCACCTGGTTTAATTACAGCCTATATAGCCTTCAATTTTTAATGCACAGTGCCAATATTATAGTTTTTTTGGCAGCATTTCATTCTGTTAAAAAAATATGGGAAAAAAATACATACAGTCTCACTATGGTGGAGGAGAACACCAAATTTGCAAAGATATGGTGAGGATTTGAAATCATGGAATAAATTTGTTGTCACAATGCAAATTCCCACAAACAGTTGGGTGGAGAAAACATTCTAGTACACAACACGTCAAATTTCCAGGATGAATTAGTGATAGT
Source organism: Wollemia nobilis (assembly GCA_028583015.1). NCBI lineage: Eukaryota > Viridiplantae > Streptophyta > Pinopsida > Araucariales > Araucariaceae > Wollemia > Wollemia nobilis. Next base: position 7,935,705 of record JAQPPZ010000028.1, read on the forward strand.
TCTCCAACTTGGCCACTTGATTTTAAAATCACCAGCTCATATTATTGCAGATTATTTTGTGTTCTCTGATGTAGATGATGAAAAAAATGATGATGAACCAAGATATGTTATGGGCATGCTCCCTTCCATGGCAAAAAATATGAAAAAAAATAAAAATAAATATTTACTTCAAAATGCATCAACAATCTCATTTTTTGGTACACCATGTTTACAGGCAACATGAAGATGTTTCACACCACAAAAATTATACATCAGGTTATGTGAAATTCACCCAGGTATGTACTAATTTTTCCATTAATTATGTGTAGAGTTATTTTAAAAATCATTTCGATGTTAATACCATTAGATGCCTCCATAATTTTTCAAAATCTCTCATGAGAATTCAAGCACATGACATGCCCCAGATATGAAAAAAATTCATTACTCCAGAATAATTTAAAAAAAAATGTGGTATTTGCGTGAATAAATTTAACATTGCTGCATCATGACAATGTTGGTTAGCTTGTACGAAGACATATAGATGATGCTACTTTGTACCACAAAGGAAGTTCTAGAGATGTATCAAATGTGTTTCATATGTGGGCAAACATAGCGGCAGATGACCACACTCATTTTAAAATTTTTTCTCATGAAATTTGACCAATGTGCAAAAAATGAAAATGTGGCCCTATGATAGCCACATGAAGGCTCGGATGGGCAATTACATGGCAACAGTTATTAAAATTAGTACAATGTGCTTTCGCGGGTGCTGCAGTGCTTAATGAAGAAAAGCATAGGGTAGTGGTAATTTGGTCTGAACAATGTGGTCATGATTTACCTATTTACCCATGATGATCATTCATGATGTGTTTCTAACTTTTTCTAGTGCCACAATGCCTCTGTTGGTGCCATAGTGCAAAAAATAGAGATGCTGAAGATAGCTAAAAAAAAAATCGGGGGGATTTTGTAATGAGGACATGACAATCTTTAGGTATGGGGGGATGATGAGCACCATAAATGCTCATTTTATATACACTTTTAAGGGGAATTTTTATTGGTTTAATTATCATATGAGATGCATTTTTATTTAACTTATGCATATAATTGATAGAAAATCCAATATTATGTTTGACGGGTGTTTTTAGTGGAAACTGTGTATAAATGTAGGTTTTGCTACTAATCTGGTGTTTTCCAGTCTACATCCCACTTGGACCTAGCATGCTTCTACTTCAATGAGTCTAAGGCATATTGGGAATGTGTATTACTCTTTAGGCAGGCACCTTACTCTTCAGGTAGGTGCCTTACTCAAGAAGGTGCCTTACTCTGACCAAGTCAACAGGCACCTTACTTAAGCAGCTACCTTACTCAAGAAGGTGCCTTACTCAAGTAGGTGCATTACTCAAGAAGGTGCCTTAATCTAACCAATTAAACAGGTACCTTACTCAAGTAGGTGCCTTACTCTGGCCAAGTCAATAGGCACCTTACTCTAGAAATTTACTCTGGAGCCTTACTCTAGTGCCTTACTCTGGTGCCTTACTCTGGTGTCTTACTTTGACCCAGTCAACAGGTAGGCACCGTGATGAGAAAGTAGGTGCCTTACTACCATACATTGGAGGTGCCTTACTACCATACATTGGAGATGCTTAATATGACCAAGCCAACTTTGATCGGTTTACCAAGGGGCTAAGGACGTTGTTACACGTAAAGACAAAAGGAAGATATTTTAATTATGCAGTATTATTAAAATAGAATAAAGCATCTATTATTTTTTGATTGGGTGGTTAAATTTGTAAGGTGAGCATTATTTTCTCACACTCATGGATAAATCAGAACAATGATTTTCTAGTGATCGATATGGGTAACCAGACAAAGTGATGAACCAAAAAAATAACCCATTTCTCATTAGTGACTAAGATGGACAACCATACAAATGAATTTATTATTGCTAGACATATTCTATTCTGATAAAATAGAACATGCCCGATTTATCCTACAAGGGGGTAAAATTAGTTTGTGACTGTTATTATTAGTGCATGACTATTATAATTGATTGGTTGTAATTATTACTGCATATCCACTGTAACTACAATTCTAAAGTAGGCTTGCCTAAAATTGTAACATAGGAAGGTTGTGCATTGTATAAATGCATAGGTCTTCCCTGTAAGAAGAGATAATTAATTTAAAAAGAAATTATTTTTATTTTATTCTATATCTAATTTATTAAGAGTGCAAATACTCTTACTTGAGCAAGCTCTACATAGCTAGTCGGGTGAACTATCTGTGGGAGCTTGGTTCCACTCCTGCAGTAGTCCTCCCCTATTTTATTTTAGTTCTGTTATTTGCTTTCATTAGAGTAGATTTACTACTTTATTTAATTTTAGTTGTGTGTTTTATTTTCAACACATTTAATTTCCTATACATTTACTTTCAGTATTTCATTTTCAGCATCTTAGTTTATTTATTTATTTATTCTGCACTAAGTTTGGATGAAATGAAAATGTTTAAACATACCCAACCAAAATAAATAAGGTATAGAAGGATTCATTCCCCCACATTATAGAAATATATTGTGTGTGACACTCGTAATTTTATGAACTTACTGAATTGACAATTTATGGAAGAGAAATGATTATTTTTCGAGACATAATTTTTGCTAACCACCAACTTTTATGAATATGATGAACAATGTGTTCAAAAAATATCTAGATTAGTTTATCTTTCTATTTTTGGATGATATTCTGATCTATTCTCGTACTAAAGAAGAACATGACCACCATATTTTATTAGTGTTGGAATTTCTAAGGAAGAACTAACTTTATGGAAAGCTATCCAAGTGTGAGTTTTAAACTTCACAAGTGCAGTATTTGGGGCACATCATCTGGGTAGAGGGAGTTGTTGTGGATCCAAAGAAAATTGAGGTTATATTAAACTGACCTCCACCTACAAATGTAATAGAAGTTAGGATTTTCATGGGACTCACTGACTATTATAGATTTTTTGTGAGAGATTACTCTAAGATTACCTATTCAATCACCAATATTCATAAAAAGGGGAAAGAGTTCAAATGGATAGATAAGTATGAGGATATTTTTGAGGCTCTGAAAAACAAGTTAACAATAACATAAATTATCAATATACCAGATCCTCCTAGGAATTTTACCATGTTCATTGATGCTTCCCTAGAATTTTTGGGTGGGGTATTATCATAGGAAGAGGCTATAGTGGCCTATGAGTCCAAAAAAAATTAAGAAGCATGAGGTAAACTATGTTATGCATGATCTATAATTGGTGGTAGTGGTGCATACCCTAAAGGTCGTAGTGGTGCATACCCTAAATGTCTAAAGACATTATTTTTTGGGTAGGCCATTTGAGCTAAGGACAAACCACCAAATTTTGAGGTATATATTCACCCAACCTATGTTGAACACAAGACAAAGAAGATGGGTATAATTCTTAGCAGAATATGACTTTGATATTGAATATATCAAATAGAAAGAGAATAAAGTTGTATATGCCTTGAGTAGGAGAAGGTACATAGTAGCATTGACTCAGAGCCATATAGATTTGATGGATAGGATCAAGGAAATGCAACTATTAGACCCATATTACAAAGAAATTTGGAATAAAACCAAGAGAAATCCTGAAGAGAATAAGGATTTCAATATAAAAGATAAACTTTTATGTTTTAAATATGGGGTAATTATACCTAAAACTAGTGATCTAAGGAGATTAATTATGTAATAGGAACATAATTTTCTATATTTTACTCATCTCGAAGGGTCAAAAATGAGGAAAAAAATGAAAAATATCTTCTATTGGGCCAAAATTAAGCAAGATATCACTAGTTTTATTACAAGATATTTAGAGTGCTAGAAGGTGAAGGAAGAACATCAACATCCAACAAGGAAATTATACCCACATGATGTACCTATGTAGAAATGGTAGGTAATATCTATGGATTTTTTTGTGTGTTTACCTAGGACTAGGTACTAGCATGATGCTATATTGGTAGTGGTTAACAAGTTGACCAAGGTTGCACACTTCATACCAAGGAACATCAAGGATGATGCACTGATGATGGAAAAAAAGTATACCAAATACAATTTTAGGCTATATGGTTTTCCTAAGGTGATCATATCAGACAAAGATTCTAGATTCACATTAGAATTTTGATAAGCTCTATACCATGCAATAGGTACTAAGCTATCCACAACCTGTAAAAGATCCACAATACTTTCCACATATCATTGATTAAGAAATATGTTGCTAATCCTACTCATATTTGGAATGTTTCTAAATTATAGATGGCAAATCCCTCAACCATTGAGGTGAGACCAGTTAATATTCTAGGGTTTCATTCCAAGATGTTGAGGAAATAGATTCTAGAACAATGTAAGGTCTAGTGGGACCAATATTCTAATAATTGTGCTATGTGGTAAAATGTTGAAGAAATGAGGCAACGATTTCCATATTTGAAAGAAAACATTTGATGTACTCTTTTGTAAGAAAACACAGAGGAAAGTGTTTAGCCCAAGGGGGGAGTATGTAACAACCCTCCTTGGTAGAACTCTTTATAGACAATGAACTTTTTTTTGATGTGAATGTTTAATGACATAGTTTATTTTATAATTTCTATATGATGTAATGATTGCATTGTTTTGAGTAGAGATTATGATACTATTGATGTAATTATGGGTGTAGGATTAAGTATTCTCTCTAGTGGAACCTACAAAGAGATATATTTAGGGAAATGATGATGATGACTTGTTCATCAGTAGCTTAGGGTAACAAGGAAAAATACCCTTCATGTAGATGCATTGTTTGTATGCTTAATCCATGTTCACACCATTGGGTTGGGAAGTTGCCTAAGCAATGAGCCTCCTTAATAGATTGGTGATAGTCTAGGATTATATTAAAATAGCCACCTACTTAAGGATAAAACAATGGTGTGTAACATTATGGAATTGAATGGTAATCATGTTGTTGTTGGTATGATTAGCTTTATGGGAAAATATTAGTTAAATATTAATGTTGGTAATATTAATGTTGAATATGTTAGGACCAATGTTAATAATCAATATTAGTGATTGGAAACTAGAAGTGGATTAGTGAAATTAATTCAAAAGAACTTTAATTATTAAATGATTTTATTCTATGGTTAAAGAGAAAATGTAATAAATTGTTTTTAGAGTATAAGTTAATAAAATCATTCTCTAATTAATACCTTGAGCATTTCCATTCTTAGGGTATTCCAAAGAGAATGCTACACACTGGATCAAGGGAGGCTCAGGTGAAGAATGTGGATTCTTCTTGGAAAATGCCCAATTTTTTTTTTTAAAGAGCATATAGGAGAAATATTTTATTGGAAGGTTGGCAAATGCAAATGGAAGAGGAGGAAGCATTGGAGGAAAGATCACACTGGAGGGATCAAGTTGTCAAGTGAGAAGGTATTCCTTGGGATCCAGAGTACTTTAGTAACTATATATTGCTTTCTTATGTATTATTTGTTGTTGAATAATTTTAGGTTAGTGTTTGATCTTTTCACCTGATTGCTTTTGGTCTTCCTTCTTGGTTAAGCTTGCTTGGTTATAGGTCCATCCTTCATTTTTATAAGCTTAGACACCTTAGATATAGGTTCTAGTCTTCCTTGTGCACTGCATCTCCTATTGATGCATCTCAAAGATATTTAGGCTATGGTTAATCTTGTTGCTGCCTATAACCCATTTTGACTATGTAAAAGATGGTGTTTTATATTTTTTTGTGCATCAATTTTTTTGTCTAGTGAATGCTCTCTATTCATAGGGTGGTAGCTAAGTTATTTAAGCATGTTGATCACAATATTTATTGTGGTGTAGTCTTTCATTAATTCATGTTAGTTCAAAGTTTTCCTATTGATTTTAGTGTGCCACATCTAGCTGTACATTGGATTTAGGGCTTTGGATGATTGTGGATCATATATTTTTGGTGTAGACCATGTGATTCTCCTTAGTACCTATTACTCTTGGTTTTAGGTTTTAAGCTTGAGATATTGTATTAGAAAATATTAAAACTTATTTAGGCGATATGTGTTGAAGGTTTTCATTTTTATTTATTAAGATGATGATGCAATTTTTAATTATTATGTGATGATGTTTTTTTTATATAAGTAAAAATTGTATTAATGTGGGTTTTGAAAGGAATCCCAAAACCTTATTACAAAATCAGCATTATGGAATGCTATGAATAGGAAAATGTAATGCAAAGAGGCATCCTGTATACAAGTCAAAATTCATAAAATAAGACTAGCCAACCAGACACAGACAAATAGACCCCCAAAAAATGTAGCCCAAAGACCACCCACAACCATATCCTCAGAAGCATCCCAAAAAACAACACCTACATGATGTCCTTGCTTCCATCCTTCACCACTTCCTTTGTCACTTGCTTCACTACTTACCTGGAGGAAAGAATGGGGAGAAGCACAGAGGACAGATCACAAAAAAGGCAACTATTGCAATTTTAGTCGTCACAAGAGGAGAGAGTGAAGGCATCGACAAGGCTGCATGGATAACAAGGTAAGTCCAACATGGTCTTGGGGTACAAACTTGGTAAATTATGATTGGATATTGTAATGGTGAATATAAGGATAGGATTGGCCACTAGAGCTTTGAGGAATGGATGCTTTTTCCATATTGACCATGTCGGATATATGTTGGGGAAAGGCATCAAACCAAGTGATTAAACCATTAATATTGGTCCCATGATTTACCAATGCATCTACCACCTTGTTCACTTCTCTAAAAGCATGTTGAATAATGGGTTCCTACTGATGAGAGATGATTTTACTAAGTTCTTTGATGCATCCTTTAACCTTCAATGAGGGATTTTTGTTGTTTCTCAAGTAATTGATGATTTTGAGAGAATCACCTTTGATAATAAACTTGTTGGGATTCAACTTGATTAAATACAACCCTCTCTATAGGGCTCTAGCATCAATGATATTATTGTATTAAAATCCCAAACATTCAACGTAGGCCAAAATGGCATCCCATTTGTGGTATCTAAAGATACCTCCTACCCCTGCTCTTCCTAAGTTACCTTTGGCCACACCATCAAAGTTCAACTTCATCTAGCCTATCTAAGGATGGATCCACTTGGTGTTAAGTTTGACCTTGGAAAGGGTAGAGGGCATGAAATCATGAAGGGGAACATTCAAAGAGTATTTGAACCTTGAAGTGGTGGTTTTGGTGGAAGGGGTAAGCTAGGTATTTTATTTGGCATGGGAAATGATTTTATTTGTTAATGAGGCAGAGTCCTTGCAAACATTTGAAAAAAAATTGTTGTTTCTTTCAAGCTAAATTTGCCAAAGGAAATGGTAGAGATAGAACTTCCAAATGAATATAAGGCAATAATGGTGAAAAGGTGAAGGCCATTGAGTAAAAAGGTCAATGATGGATTGGGGTTTGGCCCAAAGGATATGGAAAGTGTGAAACATATTGTCAAGGATGGTGGAAGAAAAGGTGCAACCCAAGAAGATATGATGAGTGGACTCCCAAGCAGACATACACAAGTGGAAATGATTAGGAATCATGATACCTCTTTTGATTAAATTATCAATGGTGAGAATCTTGTCTTGAATGGCCAACCATGAAAAGAAGGATATTTTGGGAATACGATTTTTGAGCCAAACAAGGTGACAGGGGAACAAGGACTCAGTGGGTAGAATTAGGAGTTGATAGACGTACTTGACAGAGAACTCCCAAATTTCAATGTGCTCCCATATGAAATGATCTAAGATGTTGGTGATAGGAATTACCATATAATTAAGGAGTGAAACTAGGGAAATGGACTCAGCAGAGTGAGTGTCACACATGAATGATTTCCATGGAGGCCTCTTATTGGATTGAGTTATACAGTTGAAAACCTTTCATCCCATCAAGGAATCAGATGATGTATTTTAATTTATTATATGATAATATAATTTCATATATTATACTAAATTAAGTTATTTATTAAATATGTAAATTATAATATGGAAGGTCTAAGCCTTCTTCTATTAGATCATTTTTTGATAAGCTTAAAAAAAATGCATGTTATGCTAGAGATAGTATTTTTATATTATAGTAGAGTTAAAGCTTCTCCTTATTGATGATGTATTAGGGCCCTACTTATGTTAATTATTATATGCTCTTATGGATGAAGTTTATTTATATTAGTATAAGAGGATGAGGTCTTTTCATTATGGAAATGGAATGTACGTGCTTGCCTTAAATATATGAAGGGTTATTTAATAGAATAGATTGTATTATGATGGTTTTGAAAGAGAAACTATTAAAGTGATTCCTGAGACTCTTATGGGTAAGGAATCATTATAAACAGAAGTATGGGATTATATTCTAAAGGATTTATTATTGTGGTTTTTGTAATAGAAACCAATATAGTGACTCATGAGACTCTTATGGGTTAAGGAATAATTAGAAAGAGAAGTATAGGATTATCTTTAATAAAATGAATTAATGTATGTTGGTTTATAAAGAGAAACTACTATAATGATTTTTGAGACTTTTGTAGGTTAAGGTATCATTATAAAGAGAATTATGGGATTATCTCCATACTGGATTATTTTCATTATGTTTTTATGCATGGTTGCTTGCATAATATAAAATGGTTTGTTTTAAATTACATTGCATCTAGAACTGTTCTGATACCTAAGTATCCCTCATGAACCATGGGTGGTTTCCCTATAACAAAGAGGCTTGTAGATGCTTATATGGCTTGAAGATCATTGGTGTATGACTTCATAGTTCTTTGAATGTATAGATGTGGTGGAAAAACAAAGGCTATGTAAAAGCATGTTTTGTTTTTTTTTTTTTTTTATTTGTGGAAAACATCCCAAAAGGGATGCCACTTTCGGGTAAGACCCAAGGAGGCGGGGGTATCCATTCCACCAAAAACACCCGGGACTCGGACACGGCCTACCACCTTTGACATACTCAAGGAGCAAACAAACACACAAAACCAAATTAAAAAAAGTAAATAACAACAAAAATAATAAAATAAAATAAAAAACATGCTCCTTGAGTGTGTCAAAACCAAAAGCACAACCAAACATGCACAATAAGATAAAAGAAACCACAACACAAACCACATAGAAAAACACAAGAACCACATAACAAAACACAAACAAGACAAAAACAACAGAACACTACAAAGACATAACCCAAAAAAACATGAAAAATAAACACAACCAAAACCTAAAAAATAAAAAAAATAAAATAAAAATAAAAACAACCAACAACAGACAATAAACAAAAACAAAAAACATAGAAAACACTCACACATAAAAAAATGAAATAACACAAACAAAGAGAAACCCAAGAACAAGAACGAAAAAAACACAAGAACAATAACAAAAAACATAAAAAAAAAAACAACAAAAACACAAGAACAACAAAAAACAACACAAAGAACACAAAAACAAAACAAAACAAAAGAACCCACCCACCTTAAAAAACTAAACAAAAAAACAAAGAAGACAAAAGAAAAAAAAATGAACAAAACAATGACCTATCTAGACCAGAAGACTATTAATGCAAGAATCAACAGAGGAAACAAAATAAAGAATAGAATGAGCTAGGGAACTAAAAAAACTGAATGAACCAAAGAGAAAAAAAAAAAACAAGAAGAAACTAGGTACCTTCGAGCTGGAGCCATCCAAAGAAATGATAGAAAGAAGAGCTTCCCTAATTTGAGAAGCCCACCATATAGGAGGGTGGCCATAACAAGTAAGATCACCTTTGTCCAAAGCCCAATTAGCTAAAGCATCAGCACTCTTGTTTTGATCTCCGACCACATGATTGTAATCAACTTTCAAAAATCCCATCTGGATTAACTGAATCTTCTCAATAATTCTTTTTATTCTCCAATCCACCTTATGATTCTTAGAAGGAGTCTTCAAGAGATTAATCATAAGTTGAGAGTCGGGACTCAACTAACACCTTTTCCCATCCAACCTTAGTAGCCTCCTGAAGGCCTCTAAGGATACCATACCCCTCAACAAGGTTATTGGAAAGAATACCCAAATTCTCAGCAAAAGTAAAAACCAGGGAGCCATCCGAAAGTCTACCAATTCCTCCCACACTGGCTTTTCCAGGGTTCCCTCTAGAGGCTCCATCGGTATTGACTTTTCCAAAATCCTTAGGAGGAGGTTGCCAATTTCTAGTCCTATCCATCTTACTAATACTCACATTCCCTTTAAGTTGGTTGCCCTTAGAAGGTTTAATCTTCAATCTTTGCATCACTTGATCCCATCTTTGGTGGGAGTTTTGGGGGTGATTAAGGAGTTGATGGACTGATTCAACTAAGTTGGCTATGGTCTTTTGCCAAATATAGTGAATATCCTTCCTATCTTGATTAAAAATTTGGTTGTTCCTTTCATTCCAAATATTCCAAAGAAGAATGGTAGAACCCATCCAAACTAAGCGCCTAATAAAATGATCAACACCCTCTTGATTAGGCCAATCCCTCCAAAGCTTGTTCAAAAGTGAAAAAATTGGACCACTTGTAAGCCAAGTAAAGTTGCCATTCTCCTCCATAGCTCGGAGGCTAAAGTACACTCAATAAAAATATGGTTGATATTTTCTACATTCTCTTCACACATTTCACATCTAAAAGGGCCATGAAAACCATGCTTCATAAGTTGCTCACCGATAAGCACCCTACGATGCAATAAAAGCCAATTAAAGAACCTCACCTTAGGCCAGAGCTTTTGAGCCCACAATTGAGAAAATATGTCAGAAGAATGGTTGGGATTATTATGGCATAAGGTCAAATAACCTTGAGCAACTGAATACTCACCCTTAGTAGTGTTGTTCCATCCAAAACAATATTTTTCATGGGACCAAGAGAGGGATCTCATATGAAGGATGCCTTGGATATCTTGTCTTTGCCTTTACGGGATTTGAATAGGCCAGTCCTCAATAGGGATCCAATATCTACCAACCTTTGAATTACCAGGTATGGTACCGACGATAATTAGCCACCTTTATCCAATTAGCTCGGTGAAGCTCCTCCATCCAAGGCCTCCAATCGGGAAACCGAGTTATCAAAGGCTTGTGACCATCCCAAGAATCTATCCAAAAATTTGCATGTTGACCATTATGAATGATCCAAAATAATTTTTTCTTTATCAAATCCTCACCAGTCTTAAGAACTGCTAAAATGGGAGAACCTTTGGTAGGAAGTTGATAGCGAACAAGGTCTTCGGGACTTTTGTTCTCAGCATATTTAGCACGGAGATTATTGGCCCAAAGAGCATTGGGGTTATGCAACATCCTCCAATATAATTTAGCAGCTAAAGCTTTGTTGTTATTAATTGAAGACCGGAATCCTAACCCCCCTTCACTCTTAGGAAGACATAAAGTATCCCATTTCACCAAGGCCCATTTTCTTTTCTCCTTAGTACCACTCCAAAGGAAACGATGACTGATTTGATCCAATTCTCGAAGAACAACCTTTGGGATATTCAAAATGGAAGAAACATAAATAGGAATAGCTTGAAGGACTGATTTTACCAAGGTGATTCTACCCCAGAAGAAAGCCACTTGTTGGTCCACTTTCCAATTTTCTTCTTGACTTTGTCCAACAACCAATTCCAATATTTATTTTTTTGCCTTTGAATATTTATGGGAATACCTAAATAAGTGATTGGAAGAGAGGTCTTCTTATATCTTAATTTATCCAAGACCATGGATTCCTGTCTAGCAGAGCGAGTGAAAGAAAATAACTTTAGATTTGTCTTCATTGATCAACTGCCCAATAGCCTTAGAAAAATAGCTAATGATTTGCTTAATATTAGAAGCTTCCTTAACTGTAGCTTTACCTAAAAGGGTAGAGTCATCCACAAATTGAAGATGAGAGATAGGTCTAGCTCCATGAGCAATGGTAACTCCCTCAAGGGTTTTGTTTTCCCTCTTTTTGGTTATAGTCCTACCCAAGCATTCAACAAGAATGATGAATAAATAAGGGGATAGCGGGTCACCTTGCCTAATACCTCTGGAAGGCTGGGAAAGACTGAGAAGGCCTGCCATTGATAAGAACTAAGTAGGAAACCGAAGAGATACATCCCATAATCCAATCCATCCAATCCTTAGAGAAACCAAATTGCCTCAAAACTTTGATAAGGAAGTGCCAATCCACTCTGTCATAAGCTTTGGATAAGTCTAACCGGATGAACATAGAAGGAGAATTTTGCATATCCATGGAATGGATGGCTTCCTGAGCAAGAACTATCTCATCTACTATTTGACGTCCTTCCACATATCCCCCTTGCTGCGGGGAAATAATCTTATGCAAAAGAGGCTTCAACCTTTCTGCCATGATTTTAGTAATAATTTTGAGAAGAACATTACATAAAGCAATAGGTCTAAAAGCTGAGATATGATCAACCTCTTGAGCTTTTGGAACAAGAGTAATATAAGTTTTATTGATAACCTTCAAAATTTCTTTGGATTTCCTGGCTTCTTCCACCACCTCTAATAAATCAACATGAAGGATATCCCAGAACTCTTGGTAGAACTCAATAGGAAAACCATCAGGACACGAGGTTTTCCCTTTTTGCATTTTAAAAACTACTTGTTGAAGCTCATTGATAGTAATAGGAGCAGTCAAAATAGAGTTCTCCTCAGAAGTGATAAGAGAAGGGATTGCTTGAAGAACATTTTGTTGTGAAGGTGAGTCAAGAGGAGTAGCAGCAAAAATATTGGAAAAGTAATCAACAACAATAGAGTTCATGCCATCCCAAGTATAAACAACATCTCCAGAATCTGATTTTAAGGAAGAAATAAAGTTGTGAGATCTTTGAGCTAGAAGAGATTTGTGGAAGAAATTTGTGTTTCGATCTCCTTCTTTGAGCCATTGAATTCTAGATTTTTGCTTCCATAAGATTTCTTCTCTTTTTTCCCATTCCTCTAACTGAGTTGTGAGTTTAATTTCATCTGCACTTCTCTTCTCTGTGAGGCCATCTAAACGGATTTTCTTATTCAAATTTTCAAGATGAGCAATAACTTCATGTTTTTTTTATGAACATCCCCAAACTCTTTCCAGTTCCAAGTCTTGATTTTGGATTTAATGTATTGCGGTCTTTTGGAAAAATAGAACATCTTAGTCCCATGCCTAGGTTTACCTTCCTTCCACCATTGTTGCACACGAGGTCTGAAGGAAATGTCTCTAAGCCACATTAATTGAAAATGAAAAGGAGAGAAACTCACATTGGTTTTCCACATTTCCACCATGGTGGCCAATGATCCGAACCAGACATTATTAAGAGTCTTCACTTTAGGAATGTGACCATGGATTAAGAAATTTTTAGAGAGCAAAAACCTATCCAATCTCTCCATTATACAAGCTAAGCCTTGCCTTCTATTAGACCAAGTCATAAGGCCATTATCTCGGTTGGATATCCACAAGATGGAGGTTTGCAATATATTCGCTCATGAGGTCGGTACTTTTGTCCAAATTTCTATTTCCCCCCTTTTCTCATCTAGAGAGAGGATGGTATTGAAATCTCCTCCGATCAAGATCCAAGCTTTAGGAAAATGAGAGATAATATGAGTAATATCCTTCCATTGTCTTCTTTTTTCCTCCAAAGAAGTTGGGGCATAAATAGTAATGCAGAGCATAATCTGGTTGGAATGTCTACTTTGAATAGCTATAGCCAACAAACCCCAACTGCCAACCATATGGTGAATAACTACCTCTTTTGGGTCCCAAAGACAAGCAATGCCACCCGAAGTCCCTTGGGAGCCGAGGGAAACCACTTTTCCAGTTGGCCAAATTTCACTGGCAATTAAGTCCATATCCTCCATTGACATCTTTGTTTCTTGAAGGAAAACAAGATGTGGATGATTTATCCGAATCATTCTTCTAATTTCATTTTGTTTTGAAAGACTCCCTTTGAGTCCTCTAATATTCCAAGTGATGATCTTCATTAATACCAGGGCTAAAAATGTTGGGAAGGGCATTAATCTTACCTTCCTCTACAAGCTTTTCACCTTCTTTTACCATATGATATTGATTGGTCTTGCGACCTACTTTTTGATTAGAATCCATCTTCAATTTTTTTTCCCTATTTCTTGACTTATTCCAATTGAATCTGAGATGGCTTCTAACCTTGAAGAATGCTCATACACAGCCAAAATTTTACTAGATGGTTCAATGGAGTCTATATTGGGACCTGCATTATTTGAAGTTTTGACATTTGAAATATTGTTTTTCTTGTGTAAATTTTCTCCTTTTTTTCTATTGAAAACCTTTGATTTGTTGGTTTGTCTCTGAGTTCTTTCCTTCATATTTAAATTGTGTTTCTAAGATTTTAGTTTCCATTATTTCCTCTTCCTCACTTGGGACATCATTTGTGGAAAGGATTTCAAACATATTAGCAAATGACTTTGATTGATCCTTCATTACTTGGTTTTTTTTAGTGTTCTTCTTCTTAGGTATTTGGAAACTCTGTTGAGTTTATATCTTCTTTCTTTTGATCAGGAATTTTATTTGGGCAAGCACTGGCCAAATGACCATATTCATGGCAAATTCTACAATGAAAAGGAATGTTCTCATAGTCCACTACTTGCTCCCAAGTGTCTTCCCCAAATTGTAATGTGATATTTTTAGGTAGGGGTTTGTCAAAATCCATTAAAACACAAATTCGAGCATAAATAATATGTTCAAAATTTTGAGTACAATCAGTGGTCATCATAAAAGTTCCTAAAGAGTTTCCAATTGAAGAAAAAATAGTAGGATTCCAAAATTCAATAGGGAGGCCAAAGAGTCTAACCCACATGGGAGCTATAGAAGGCATCTCTTCTTCGACTTTAAATTTAGTATGCCAGGGCTTCATGAAAAGCCATGCCCTTCCAAAAAACCAAGGACCCCCTTGAAAAGTTTTCTCTCTATCTTCATTATTAGCAAATAAAACAAGAAAATAACCATTTGGATAAATAGAGATTTGTAACTCACCTTTAGTTTTCTAGATTTTTGCAGCCCAGACTTTGAAAGTAGATAGACTCGGACGAAAACCCACGAACCGACAAATTAGTCCTCTTTTTTCCAAATCTTCAATGCTGGTCTGAATGTTACCCATATCAAGCTTAACAATAGGAGTTCCATCGGATTGCTTTAAGACATCCCGACTCCATTTTCCTGGGATCAATCTTAGGCATTCTTAGAGGTTTATGAGAAGCCCTAATATTGATATTAGCATTGGGTTGAGGCTGTCCACCACGAAGGGCATCCCTAAAATTCATTTTTGGGATCGAGTCTTCAAAATTCTTACCCTTGATAGGGGTTTTCATAGTAGAATTATTTTGTGGGTGCACCTTAGCACCAGATTCACTTGAGATATGAGCCATTTTTTGATCAACTACTTGAAACTTATTTTGTGGTCTCTTTAATCCTTGCCCTAGACGTCGTGGAAAGGTATGGTTTTCACTTTTCTTTTGTGCAGCAAATTGGAAGCCGTTGTCACTCAAGTTCATAGTATGATCTGTTGAAAGACAAATTTCTAACCCATATTGTATCCCATGCAACATTTCTTGCTAAAATATTGAGCATAAACCACAAAAATATTGGCCGCTAGGGCCCGAAGGCCCTAAAAACCAACCTCTGGAGCTGCTTGCACTCAACCCAGATGAAACCCTCGCATAGCCGCTTGCCAAATATATCGTTCACACATAGGGATGTGCTAGGATCTGTGTTGCTCCAAATGATATGAAAATTGGTGGAGACGTTCTAGGGTTTTTCAGGCATCTACCCTCAAAATTTCAGCTCAATCCGAGTTCGGATGAGTGAGATATGGCCGAAACGAGTTCGGCGGTTTGGGCAGTCCTGCGAAAAACGTCTCTACCATTCAGCTCCGAAATTTTTCAACTAAGTTTTCTTATCACTTTGGTCAAATTGTACTTCTATCTGAAACCTCCTTTTCTTGTTCAATATTTAGAACCCACTAAAGCATGTTTTGTTCTATGAGTTTTGTAAACTTGATTATTATACAAACTAAAACATTATGTTGCTTTAATGATATCTTGGATTTTGTATATTAAAGTGATTTTAGAAATAAATTTTTTGGATAATTAGTATTGAGTTCTATCAATTGTAATAATTCATATTTATGTTAAATACTTTACTTATTATGTGGTAGTATTTAGGTTAAAGGAATGCATATTTATGTTAAGTACTTGGTTATTTATGTATAACATTTATTTTTAGTAATGCATATTTTGAAGCTTATATCAAGTATTTGAATTAAGCAAATTTAGATTTCTTTAAGAGGTATCCTTGTTTATATATTATAGCATTTTGGATTAAATGGATTATGACTTGATTTAAAGTGCTTTTGATATGATGTGATGTATGTTGCTTTACTTTAAAATTATGTTTTAAAGTGCAAGAAATTTATAAGATAATATTATCTTAGGGTGGTTAGAATATCTTATGGACCCAATTCAATAACTTAAATCCCAATATTAGGCAGAGTTATATGAATGCAATAACCAAGTATCCATGAGGTCTAGAAAGAGTTACGAGAATTTAATAGCTAGGAAAATCATTAATATAGAAGGAGTTGTGTGAATACAATAGCCAAAATACTTGTGAATCTTAACACCTTGAACAAGTAGGATCAGGTGTATCCCAACTAGGAGTTATGGAACCATTCACAAGTTAGCAATGGTGATCCCTTGATCATGTAGGATCAAGCAATCATGTTAGTTTTTGTCGAAGTGGCAATAACCTTAAATAACCCACAGAGGTGTGGTAATTAAGCATCAAGGCTATATGCTTGATTACTATACTTAGATGGACTTAGAGTCAGATTAGAGAATAGGAATCTCCATTTAAGTGTTATGGATCTTAAAGGGTAATACCTATGTCATGGTCACATGGTCCTATATATATGAGGGCAATAGAAAGATAAGAGGACCACTTTTGATGTCCTTATAAATGTATAGGTTTAGTAAAGTGACCCTAGAAAATATGATATTTGGTCACTTCTATCCATTGGGTGTAATATTCAATGAATTATAAGTCAAATGTGGTGAAGCCTTAAATGCGAAGATAAATAAAATAAGGGTGACTCCCTTGTGAACCTTTTCTTATAATCATTCTTAAAAAAATGGGTTAGTAGTTTTGGGTTGTTACAAAAAAAATTATTTTAGATAGTGAGTATTTCAATGGTTCTATTGTTTAGGTCTTGAGACATTGCCTTGAAATATAGGGGATGTTTACCTCAATACTATAAGGATAATTACCCCTTGATACACAATAAATATGGGAATGAATGTTATCTATTGGGTTGATGATGTGACTAATTTTGGTATGTGGAAAGAGCACTCAACAAATAATATTTTATTGGTAGAAATTTGAAGTAATGCCAATTGTAGATGTCTACAATAGGGAAAAGTGGAAGAAGCATGATAAGATATTTCAATACAATGTTTAGTGATTTTATCCCTATTATTTAGTTGATGTGTTATCTAATAAGATATTTCAATACAATGTATTGGAGGGTCAATTAAGAAAAAATCTAAATATTGGACCTTTAATAAGTCTAATAAAAATGGGAAATAAAAATATTCTATATTGAAGGTTTGACAGTAAAAAGTACCAAGGTAAGAATTGTTTTGAGGTTAGATGGTGAGGAAAACTTCTTAGAAAAGGAACCCCATCCTAAAAAACTAAGATTTGATATGGTGCACAATCTTCTAGAAAGTACTATCCTTTACTACAAAATGAATGTTGCATATATTTCAAAAAGGACAACAGTAGCTAGAAATGCATGACAAGGCCAGTCTCAAATATGGAGCATTTAAAATAGAAAATTTTCTTGCCTAGATTATGAGGATTTACAAAAGGGATATTTGGAACTAATGGTGGTACCTGATCATCTGAAGGTTTAGAACCATATGGTATTCAAGATGCTAGATATAGAGAACCTTAGCAGGACTGAAAAATCATACAAGACATGATCTGGTGTCAAATGTAACAATCATCTTGAAATCTCTGCACCAGTTTTAGAGGGAAACCCTCCTCTTTGTAATATATAAATAGTAGTGTTATATTTGTAAAGAATCAACAAGTTTGCAATTGTATTATTTTATAGGATCTCCCTTAATATCCTTCTATATAGTAATTAGTTCTTGAGTGTCTTATAGGCATATCAAACCCCTACTCCCAACACAATCTTTGTAATTATACTATTTTCACATATATATACATACACACACACACACACACACACACACACACACACACACACACACACACACACACACACACACACACACACATATATATATATATAGGCTTATGTTAATTTTTGGATCAGTCACCTATGAATTCCTATAGATCCATTTCTATATGTGTGTGTGCTTGTAGTCTTTACCTATTTTGAGTTTTGTTGATGTGTATGTGTGAGGAGCCTGTGTCAATTTTTAGATCATCCATTTATGGATTCCTATAGACCTAACTTTTTATGCATGCATAAGTTGATGACTCTCATATATGCTTAGCTATTATGGTGAGAGTAAGTATTCACCAATGTCACATAGTGTTCAAGCCTATTATGTAGAGGTATCTGAGCATATATTTTGGCATATTACCATCCTTTCTCTTTTGTTGATTTGTTTTCTTTTTATATCTTGCATCCCTTTTCCCATTTTATAGTCCAAGTGCACCACAAAAATCACATATTAACAAGGATTCAACCTTGTAAAAACTCTAGAATATCCCTAATTGAGAAAAATCCCACTCTTTTAGTTGAGGCCCTATTGTATTGCTCCTTGAAAGGCATGATTGTTTTGACCAAGACAATTAGAGATGAAAATACTACTCACAAGTGTGTCATTATATTTTCATGTTAAATGGTAGAGAATTTCTCTATTGTGTTAAGTAGCAAGTGTTTGTAACAATGTGTGCATGCAAAGTGTTTGTAATATAGTATGTGGCAAAGTGTTGTAATGATGTAAACTAATGGATTATTTGCATGTGTTATGTAAATGGGTAGTTCAAAAGTATATTTTCTACCATATATCAAACCCATTATGTCTATAAGTACACATCTATGTGGGATATGCAAGAGAAGGGTGTGTGTGCATGTTGTTGTTCAAAGTGTGTTGTTGATGGTTTGTTGGAGTATGGTGTATTATAGATAGTTGCTATATAGGGTCCATTTTGTGTGCAAAGTGTATCCATTTATAATTGTAAGTTATTCCCATTTTATATGTTTTGTTTAAAGGGTAATGAAATTGTGTTGCAGTGTTTGTAGTCCATTTCTACATATCATAAGTACAATCATCAATAATAGTTGTAATAGAGAGAAAATAAAGGTTTCCAAAGTTCAAAGATATGGAAAGGAGGATCCCAAAAAATATATTGGAACATGTGAAACAATTTGGAAATCCATTTGTGTGTCTAATGAAGTTGAATAGGTTTTATTATTCCCAACATTGAATTATCATAGAGTAATAGTTGAAAAAATATCAACCATTAATTGTCTACACCAATTTGAAAGATGATTTTATCAAAGCATTCAAATTGCTTTTTGAAGACATGAAGATCATCAGGGAGATATACACCATGAAGTAGAATAAATAAATAAAATGCTATGTCATATAACCATTGCTTGAAGGAATTGAATGGGAATATAAAAGTAAAATCGGTGGGCAAATTGTAAAATAATATTTCACAAATGAACTTATTCCACACTAAAAAATTAATATGAAGGTAGTACACACTGATGACATATCAAGAGGTATTTTATCAAGTGTTGAACCTCAAGAGTGAAATTAAATGGTGATAATGTTGAAAAATATTAAATTATTTGGTACATGCTAATGTACCTCCATGGTACCATTGTACATATGTAAGTTTATATTAGTGTGTGATTCTATAGTTTAGGATGTGTGATTTATATTTTCCCTAAAGTATGTGTCTATGTGTAGGATGAGTACAAGTATCATGCAACAATGTGTACAACTATTTAGAGTGAGAGGGTGTGGAAGAATCATGTATTTAAGTGTGTGCAATGTGTCATATAGATTAGTTAAGGGTCATGCATGTGTCAAGTATGCAAGTGAAGAGTCACATGTATGTGGCAAGATGTAAATCCAAGAGGTATGAGAGGTTTGTCTTATGTGTGGAATAGGAAAGGTTACATCTCTCGGACATGTGAGGAGAGCAATAGTAAAAGTATTGAAGAGTCACCTTCTAAGGTTATATTATAAAGACAAAGATCCATCTATTGTATTATATTATAATTAAGAAATGACTATTAAATATAGAGCTTGTATATTTGATTCATAAATAATATTATGAGTATATTATTGATTGATAGTGATATATTTCATGAATACATTGATATTATGTTGTGATTGAGCCTTCATATATATTTTCTATAAATAATATTTTTCTTAAATATTGGACCTATGATTAAATTTGGATAAAAATCCAATAGTGGTATTAGAGCTATATTGAGTAGACTCTAAAGCTAGCATCTAAAAATCTAGTGTGAATTTTAAGAAGAATCTAGAGAGATGAGTTTAAAATTTAAACTCTAGCATAAGACAATAACTTTGGTGTGAATTTGAATTTGAATAAAATAAGTTGTAGAACACTAAAATTTGAGAAACAAATTTTTGGAGGAAAAAGTGACTATTTCCAATTGATATCTTATGGAGGAAAATCCACAAAAGGAATTTGAAGCTACATGAAGGAAATGTAGGCAAAAGGAAATAGAGTGCTAGAAAATATTTTGGGCTATACCTTATATTATTAAAAGCAATTTGATTGAAAATTGGATGCAACTATTTATTGAAAAAAAAAATAGGCTAAAGGTATAATAATTCCAAGAGAATTCATCAAATAATAGAGAGATTGTGAATAAATCCTCATATAGCTACTTATGTTAAAACACATCCAACAAAAGACTAGACATAAATATTGAATAGTCCAGAAAGTGGAAGCCTTGGGATGCATTGAAAGCCTTGAGAAGAAAAATCCAATCACTTGTGAATCAAATGAATAGGAATTTAGATAGATTTGAATATTAGAGGCACCTATGGAAACCAGTGAGCACCTAAAGAATCAAATATTAAGGCAGAGAGATGAAACCAACAAAGAACTAGTGAAGATAAAATGATGTTCTAGTGAAGATGTTATCCCAAAGTAAACATCCTGAGAAAGTGTAGCACTTGAGATGAACCAGAGTAGTTTCTAATTTAGATTTATGCTTGGGAGAAACACTTTAGAGAAAATAAAATATCATCCAAAAGGATAATCAAAGGTTTTGAGCACAATAGAGGTTGATTCAATTCATAACATCAGAGTAATGTCTATGCCAAAGGTGGAGGAAAGCTCAAAATAATGATTAATACATTCATTCCATATGCCATTTGGAGAGAGGAATCAAATCTTAGCACCAAAGGTATAAAATATAAAATATATTTAATATTTTAAAAAGGTTGCATGCATATTAGGGAGTCATAAGGATTATTTGAAATTTGATTAATTATTTTTTATAAGTGGAGTTATAAGGTTAAGTTGCATTGATATTAAAGAATTGAATTTTTAATATTTTGGAGAGATAAGGATAATTTGATTTGATTTAAGAAATTGAAAATTTGATTATTAAATTGATTAATTTGAGAAATTGAATTATTTGAAAATTTGAAAAACTAGAAGATTGAAGAAATTTAAATTGATTGAAGAATTTGAAAATTTTGAAAGTTGAATGATTGCTTGAGTTAAACTTTGGAGAAATAAGGATTTTTAATTCAAAGAAATCAATTTAAAAGAATTTGAAAAAAAATTAGTTTCTTTAATGAAAGATTATTGTTTTGAAATTTTGGAGACATAAGGTCTTTGAAATCAAAGGAATATTCATTGAATGAAATAAAATGTTTAATAAAAAAGGAAATATTGGAAGTTTTGAAATTTGGCATACAACATTTGATTAGAATTTTTTGATGAATAACAAGACATATCAATTGGATTAAATAAGATTCTATACTAAATTTAAAGAGAAGTCAAAGATGAAAAAATAGAAACATTTGGTTATTATTTGCACTCAAAACTCACCAAGGAAAAATAAAAATTCTAAGGATTCTATTCTGATATTTGTTGATATAGATAGGGTAATGTATATGGAATTAATTCCTCTTTAAATTTACAAAGATAAAAGTCAAAAGCAAGAAGAACTAACAAAATATATTAGTTGTGACACAAGTATTTTATATCATATGATTCAAGATATAGATAAATAATGTAATGAATTATTGTTACATTCAACATATGATAGTAAATTTGATAATAAAATCCCATCAAATTCATAATTCTATTATGATACACTAAGTCAATATTCAAAATCTATAGGACAACATAAAGATAAAGATCAAGACTACAAATAAACCAAATAAGGAGATGAAAAGAGTCAAATAAAGAAGAAAGCTAAAGACAAAGAAGAATAGAGCAAAGAAGAACAAGAACAATGAAAAATTACCTAGTAGGTAAAGACAAATATTAAATACTAGTCTTCAATAACCAAATAATGTAATACAAGGGGGTGTTGAAGAATATTACATTATTTGGTACATGCTAATATACCCCCATGGTACCATTGTACATAATTAGATACTAGATTAGTGTGTTTTTATAGTTTAGGGGGTGTGATTTATATTTCCTCTAAAGTATGTGTCTATGTGTAAGATGAGTACAAGTGCCATGTAAAAATGTGTGCAAGTGTATAGAGTGAGAGAGTTTGCAATTTGCAAGTATGTGCAATGTGTCATATAGGCTAGTTATAGGTCATGTGTGTAAGTTTAAAATATCAAGTGATGAATCACATATATGTGACAAGATGTAAATCAAAGAGGTATGTGATGCAGGAGCATCCGGTGGTAGCAGAGCAATCTTGCATCAAAAAAAAAAAAAAATTTTTTTTTTAGTGTTTGCCTGGGTGTCGCGACCAAAAAAGAGTCGCGATATCGCGACATGTCATGTTTTTGTGATGCGGCCAGGAGAGAGAAGGTGTAGGGAAAAAATGTCATGATTTCGCAAAATCGCGACCGGGAGCAGCCAGGGCTTCGTACCGAGGAGAATGTCATGATTTCGTGACATGTCGCAAAATCGCGACCGTCGCAAAATCGTGACCAAGAGCAGCTAGGGCTTCATACTGAGGAGAATGTCATGATTTTGTGACATGTCACAAAATCATGACCATCATGAAATCATGATCAGGAGCAGCTAGGGGAAGGTCCCGAGGAGAACGTCATGATTTCGTGACATGTCATGAAATCGTGACCGGGAGCAGCCAGGGGAAGGTACCGATGAGAATGTCACGATTTCATGACCGTCATGAAATCATGACCAAAAGCAACCGAAAGATGATGCCGATAAAAATGTCGCAATTTCATGACATGTTGTGAAATCACGACCAGCAGCAGGAGGGAGAAGATGCCAAAGAAATTGTCACGATTTCGTGACATGTCACGAAATCACGATCGAAATAGAAAAGCGGAGGCATCCGAAGGCAAATGTCACGATATCATGACTTGAAGATAAGAAAGGCAACGAGGAAGGAAAATGTCACGATATCGTGACATGTCACAATATCACGACAGAAAGGTAGAGAAGGAGCCAGAGACAAAAAAGTGTCGCGATATCGCGACATGTCGCATTTTCGTGACAAAAAGGCAGAGAAGGAGCTAGAGACAGAAAAGTGTCGTGATATCATGACATGTTGCATTTTCACGATGAAAGATAGAGAAAGAGCCAAAGGCAAAAAAATGTTGTGATATCGCGACATGTATTTTCACACTGAAAGACGTGTCGAATACCTAGATGATGAAGCAACACAGAGAGGTGAAACGAAAGGTTCTAGAAGAAGAAACAAAGGGCCACCACTTGAAAATGGAGTGTCACCTAAGAACCTTTAAAAAGGAGAGAACAGGCATGCACAGGGATGGTTGGAACGATAATAATTTTTTTGTATTTTTCTAGATTTGATAAATTCTGTAGAGTCGTAACTCTTTTGTGACTTATGTAATATTCTGCTATGACTATAATACTCTGTTGTAATAGTAATTATCTACTACATTTGAATAAAATAAAACTATTTTTCTTCTCTATAATTTTGGCTCTCTACCAAGTGGTATCAGAGCAAGAAGTTCCTGAGTGTGCAAGCAGATCATCGAAAGTGAGGCAATTTGCACCAGGATCTGTGGAAGGACTTGTGAGAGGAGTACATTAGAATTCCTCCAAAAATAAATCATGGTCACAAGAGAAATGTGGCGTAGGATGAAGATTTCAGAGCGTTGCAGAGGCAAGTGCAAGCCCTATAGGAAGAGTTGCAAAAAAGGTCGAACCAAAGGGAGAAGACCAGAGTGACGATGAAGCCTAGGAAACTGAGGGTCCATTAGATGATGAAGAAGCATTGGATCCTTTTGAAGCTAGATTTTTGAAAGCTCTAGCTTAGGCCAGGAGACCGAAGTTTGATGTCTCTACATATTCTAGGAATCTCAACCCAGAAGAGTTGATTGACTGGATCAATGATAAGGAGGAATACTTTGAGTATGATGAGATTGCAGACCCTGATAGGATCAAATTTGTAAAAACAAAATTGAAAGGCCATGCTAGTTTATGGTGGAAAGGAGTACAACTCGAAATAAATAAAAATGGAAAGGAGAAAATAACCATATGGGACTGAATGGTGGAGAAACTAAAGAGACAATTTATTCTCATAGATTACGAGTTGGACCTATTGAGGAGGATGCAGATTCTGAGGTAGTCAGGCAAGTCTATCCAAGAATACACAAAATAATTCTACAAGATCTCTATCAGAACTGGCCATTCAGGGGCTAATAAGGAGAAAGTAGCCAGATACATCAACAGGTTGAGAATGAACATTTAGGAAGAACTCAGCTTGATCAGAATAGCCACCATAGAAGATGCATACCAGTTGGCCTTGAAGGTAGAAGAGAAACTAAACAGAAGATTCAAAGGCAACCAAAGAGGAAGGGATCATGGTGGAATAACTAGTGGAGGAAATTACCGATACCAAAAGAAGACTGGTGAAACAAACAAACCCCAGAAATAGAAAAAAGAGAATACCTACCACCCGTGTGATCAGAACAATGGCTACCAGAGAGGAAGAGGTAGACCTAGACGTGGGTATGAAATATGGGTATTTCGTGGAACCTGTTTCCAATGTGGAGAAGAGGGACATCGATCATTTGAGTGTCCTCAACACCAAGAAAGGACGGATAAGAGACATAAGGGTCATGCCAGAGCTGTTGTGGAAGATGAAGGTGCAAAGTTAGAACACTCTGAAGAAGTAGGAGGAGAAGTGCTGATGACAAGAAGGGCACTGTTGAATGACTAGAAAGAACCAGAACAGAGGAAGAGTCTATTTCGCATAAGGTGCAAATGTGCAGGGAAGGTCTAAAATGTTATCATTGATAATGGTAGCACAAACAACTTAGTTTTAGAAGAGATGGTTACTAAGTTGAAATTGGAAAAGAGGAAGCACCCGCATCCATATCGGATTGCGTGGTTGTAGAAAGACCATAGAGCACTTGTCAGTGAACAGTGCTTGATCGAATTTCACATTGGAAATTATCAAGTTGAGGTCCTATGTGATGTTTTGTCGATGGATGCTTGCCATTTGTTTTTGGGGATACCATGGCAATTTGATAGACATGCAGTGCATTATGGGCATTCAAATACGTACTCTATGACGAAGGATGGAGTACATCACAAATTGAAGCAACTAAAGGAAGTGGATGAGAAAGTGTGCAGTAGTGCCAGAATCTGCCTGGTGGATGGAAGACAATTTTTGGATGGTCTGAAGAGGGATTCAATGTGTTATGCATTAATCCCTACTATTAAGAAAGAATAGTACACAGATGTTCCAACAGAGGCTAAACACCTGTTAGAAGAATTTCCAAACATCATATCAGATAATGTGCCTGAGGGTTTACCATCGATGAGGAAGATCAGTCACCATATTGATTTGGTACCTGGATCTAGTCTACCCAACAAGGCAGCCCACATAATGATGCCTGTGGAAAGTGAGGAACTGAGCAGGCAAGTCCATGAGTTGTTGAAAAAGGGACTGATTCAAGAAATCTTGAGTCCATGTGCGGTACCTACAGTACTAGCACCAAAGAAGGATGGGGAGTGGAGGATGTGTACAGATTCTCGAGCTATAAACAAGATCACCATAAAATATAGATTTCCATTACCAAGGATGGATGATATTATGGAATATTTGAGTGGAGCCAAGTACTTCACCAAGATTGACCTGAAGAGTGGCTACCATCAGATTCGGATCAGAGAAGGAGATGAGTGGAAAACTACTTTCAAAACCAGAGAAGGTTTGTATGAGTGGTTGGTCATGCCATTTGGGCTAACCAATGCACCAAGCACATTCATGCGGTTGATGAATGAAGTGCTAAAGGAGTTTTTAGGCAAGTTTGTTATTGTCTATTTGGATGACATTTTGATATTCAGCAGAACCCTAGAAGAGCACCTGATGCATATCAAGAGGGTTTTTGAGAAGCTAAGGGAAGAATAGTTGTTGATCAACTTGAAGAAGTGCAATTTTGTGAAGGAGTTGGTATACCTGGTATTTGTCATCTCAATTGAAGGTCTAAAAATGGACCCAAAAAAGGTGAGGGCTATCATTGAATGGCCTACTCCAAGAAGCACTTTTGAAGTGAGATCATTTCATGGTCTAGCTAGTTTTTACAGGAAATTCATCAAAAATTTTAGTAGTATTTGTGCACCCCTTACAGAAACAATGAGAGGGGATAGGAAAGACTTTAAGTGGACCTTGGGAGCTGACAAGAGCTTTGATATGTTGAAGAAGAAGGTCACTAAGCAACCTGTTTTAGCACTTCTAGATTTTAATAAGGTATTTCAGGTAGACTGTGATGCTAGTGGTAGTGCCATTGGAGCTGTGCTAAGTCAAGAAGGTAAGCCTGTTGCTTACTTCAGTGAGAAACTCAATGATGCCAAGAAAAAGTATTTAGTGTATGATCAAGAGTTCTACGCTATAGTTCAAGCCCTAAAGAAGTGGAGACATTATTTGCTATCGAAAGAGTTTGTGCTATATACTGATCATCAGGCCTTACAGTATATAAATAGCTAGGGAAAACTAAACCAGAGGCACTTGAAGTGGGTTGAGTTTCTACAGAGTTATTCCTTTGTGTTGAAGCATAGGAGTGGAAAGTCCAACAGAGTTGCAGATGCCTTGAGTAGAAGGCAGAGTTTGCTGACAGAAATGAAGGTGGAAGTGTTGGGATTTGATGAGTTGAAGAGTTTGTACCCTAAAGATCTCAATTTTGCAGAAGCCTGGAAGACTTGCTTGGCACCAGTTACCTTGGACAGAACCAAGTGGTTGGATTTTTTGATCCAAGATGGAATGTTGTTCAAAGGAAACCAGTTATGCATTCCAAGAAGTTCCATGAGGGAAAACCTAGTCAAAGAAAAACACAGTGGAGGATTGGCTAAGCACTTTGGTCGAGATAAGACCATTGCCCTTGTGAGCGAGAATTATTATTAGCTACAACTGCAGCAAGATGTGCAAAAATTTGTGCAGAGCTGTAGAGTATGTCAGATGGTGAAAGGTGTGATACAGAACACTGGATTATATCAGCCGTTACCTATACCAGAGAAACCATGGGAAGATGCTAGTATGGATTTTGTTCTTGGTCTACCAAGGACACAAAGGGGAAATGATTCCATATTTGTAATAGTTGACAGGTTTTCAAAGATGGCACATTTTATCCCTTGTTAGAAAACTAATGATGCAGTTCATATTACAGGTTTTTTTTTCAAAGAGGTGGTACGACTGCATGGTCTACCGAAGAGTATCATTTTTGACAGAGATACCAAGTTTGTTGGGTATTTCTAGAGAACCCTATGGAAGAAACTAAAGACAAATTTGAAATTTAGTTCAGCATACCACCCACAGACAGATGGGCAAACAGAGGTGGTAAACAGAATTTTGGGTAACCTATTGAGGTGCTTGATAAGAGATAAGCCCAAAGGATGGGATCTGATTTTGCCACAGGCAGAGTTTGCATATAAAAATTTTGTCAACAAGAGTATCAACAAATCTCCATTTTAGATAATATATGGAAGCAGTTCAAGAAATGTTTCTGAGTTAAGGAAGTTGAATACAGGGGAAAAGTGCAGTGCCAAGGCTGAGGATTTTGCAGAGCATCTGAAGAAC
This sequence comes from Wollemia nobilis, assembly GCA_028583015.1. NCBI lineage: Eukaryota > Viridiplantae > Streptophyta > Pinopsida > Araucariales > Araucariaceae > Wollemia > Wollemia nobilis. The sequence goes on from JAQPPZ010000028.1 coordinate 7,963,948, forward strand.
CTGCATGAAGAAGTGAAGAAGCATATTGCTAAAATGAATACACAATATAAGATGAAAGCAGACTAGAAGCGACAGTTTAAGGAATTCAAAGTGGGAGATGAAGTGATGGTCCATCTAAGAAAAGAAAGATTTCCTGTGAAAACCTATAACAAACTAAAGATGAAGAAGTTTGGACCGTGCAGAATCCTAGCAAAACAAGATTCAGGCAATGCATATGAGGTAGAATTGCCAAGTGGGTTAAACATATCACCCGTGTTTAATATTTTAGATTTGGTGAAATACCATGAAGGGGATAGTAGTGAGGCACCAAGTGTAGAGTTGTGGAGTATTCCAACATCTACTCCAACCATAGATGAGATAGAGGAAATACTGGACACAAGAGAAGGCAGAAGTACCAAAAATAGATAGTATTTTGAATATTTGGTCAAGTGGAATGGTAGATCGGTAGAAGATGCAACTTGGTTGTCTAAAAGGGTCTCCCTCTAAAAGTTTAGAAGTGAGGATCACTTCTCAATCTACCTCGGATGTCTGATGCAGGAGCATCCGGTGGTAGTAGAGCAATCTTGCATCAAAAAAAAAAATTTTTTTTTTAGTGTTTGCCTAGGTGTCGTGATATCGTGACCAAAAAAGAGTCACGATATCGCGACATGTCGCATTTTCACGATGCGGCTAGGAGAGATAAGGTGCAGGGAAAAAATGTCATGATTTTGCGACATGTCGTGAAATCGCAACCAGGAGCAGCCAGGGCTTCATATCGAGGAGAATGTTGCGATTTCGTGACATGTCGCGAAATCGTGACCAGGAGCAGCTAGGGCTTCGTACCGAGGAGAATGTCACAATTTTGTGACATGTCATGAAATCGTGACCAAGATCAGCTAGGGGAATGTCCTGAGGAGAATGTCATGATTTTGCGATATGTCATGAAATTGCGACCGTCGTGAAATCATGACCAGGAGTAGCCAGGGGAAGGTATCGATGAGAATGTCGTGATTTCACGACCGTCGCGAAATTGCGACCAAAAGCAACTGAAAGATGATGCCGATAAAAATGTCATGATTTTGTGACATGTCACGAAATCGCGACCAGAAGTAGAAGGGAGAAGATGCCAAAAGAAATTGTCGCAATTTCACGACATGTCACGAAATCGCGACTAGAACAGAAAAGCGGAGGCGTTCGAAGGCAAATTTCACGATATCACAAAATTTCGTGATATCGCGACTTGAAGATAAGAAAGGCAGTGAGGAAGGAAAATGTCGTGATATCACGACATGTCGCGATATCACGACGGAAAGGCAGAGAAGGAGCCAAAGACAAAAAAGTGTCGCGATATCACATGTCGCATTTTCACGATGGAAAGGCAGATAAGGATCCAGAGACAGAAAAGTGTCATGATATCGTGACATGTCACATTTTCGTGATGAAATACAAAGAAAGAGCCAAAGGTAAAAAAATGTCACGATATCGTGACATGTCATATTTTCACGTCGAAACACGAGCCGAAGACGAAGAGTCAGAAAGGGAGATGTGTCGAATACCTGGACGACGAAGCGACACGGGGAGGTGAAACGAAAGGTTCTTGAAGAGGAAACGAAGGGCCACCAGTTGGAAATGGAGCATCACCTAAGAACCTTTAAAAAAGAGAGCACAAGCATGCACAGGGATGGTTGGAACGATAATATTTTTTTTTTCCAAAATTGATAAATTCTATAGAGTTGCAACTCTTTTGCGACTTATGTAATATTTTGGTGTGACTATAATACTCTATTGTAACAGTAATTATTTGCTACATTTGAATAAAATAAAATTGTTTTTCTTCTCTATAATCTTGGCTCTCTACCAGTATGAGAGGTTTGTATTATGTGTGGAATAAGAAAGGATGCATTTCCTATATATGTGAGGAGTGCAATAGTTAAAGTATTGAAGAGTCACCTTCTAAGGTTATATTATGGATACAAAGCTCTATGTACCATATCAAATTGTAATCAAGAAATAAAGATTGAATACAAAGCTTGTATATTTTATTTATCAATAATATTGCGAGTATACTTGATTGGTATTGATATCTTTCATGAATATATTGATATTATGTTGTGATTGAGCCTTCGTATATATTTTTTATGAATAATATTTAACATAAATATTGAGACCTATGATTAAATTTGGCTAAAAAGCCAACAAATAATAGGTAGAAGTGTGAGCATTGACAAATATTATGTAAATCCCAACGATGATAGAGAATATCTTAGTGCAACTACCTAGGAAATAAGGAAATACCTACATCAAATAATACTGATGTGAAGGCCAAGAAAAATAAAGAGAAAGAATGTCTAGATTTTAAATTTCAAGAGTAAAGGATACATGGACACCAACTGCCCAAAGAAGGCATATTACAATATTTTTTATGTTAATAAACATAAGATTGATTACCCATTCAACATGAAAAGTGTTCCACAATAAACATTGATAGTGTATGAGGAAATAGAGCAAGAAAACTATGCAATATTAAATGTCGATGATGTAGGAGGAAATAAAGAAAAAAATATACACCTCCAAGAGTCTCCAAGGAAGAAGGAAAAATACATAATAAAGCAATAGGTTTGGTGTTGTGGAAATAATTGATTACAATATGATTCAAACAAGTTGACCATTCAATGATAAAGGTGTCAATAATGGAGACACTTTGCATGAACTTGCATGAACAAACCAATTCAAGGAATTGGAAATAATGTGTCAATGGTGTGGTCCTAGAAATCATAGAGAAGTCAATTTTTTGAAGAAGGCAAATGGTATTAACTCATAAAATGTTAATGTAAAGATACAATTTTTTAAGCAAAAATAAAAGCATGTGCTTGCAGTCAGTCACATGTGCATGGGAAAATTTTGGAGTACCTATATTCTTTCAAGGAGAAGTAAAAATGGCATGAGGTCTATGCATATGTGGAGGAATAAATGGTAAAGAGCAGAAATAGCAAGCAAAAATATAAGGAACCAATCACACTACTAGAGGTGGATTCAGTAGCAAAGATAGTATTGTAGGTATTGGACTTATATTTCAATCAAAATATCCAACTTATATCTTAAGATACCATAGCTCTATGCGATGGTTAAAAAATTAATTCACATGGAGAAAATTAAATCACATCATCCAATTTTAGCAAGACAAGTAAAGAAGGATCAATATATAGAACTAGAAATTCTAATAATGTAGTTAAAATAAGAAATGAACTAAATAACTAAGCACCCCACCCTCTACTATAGATGGTTTGGATAGTTTGGATAGGGCTCCTTGATATCCTATCGTTGCTAGGAAGAAACTTGTCTTGATCCATATTGATTTACTGGGGCATAAATTGATGTAGATGATTATTGAGGAGATTCTAGTGTGAATGCATTGCTTGAGAAGACATGGAAGGACTTGGGGAAACCATTTTTATGATGATCCAATTTTTATTTATATGGCAAAAATTAATACAACTTCAATATGAAAGGCATACTGACTTGTATAGATAGAGAAGATCATAAAATAGGCATTCACCCTAGATTTTTTGTACTTATACAAAAAGTAGTCTACAATGTATTATTGAGACGTGTGGTTATGTATGGTGAAACTATATCATAATTGGTAGAAAACTAAAATTTAAGAAATGATGAAACAAGTAAATGATAAATTTGAGAAACTAGTCCATTAGTGAGGAGTTGACATTCTTAGATGAATCTAGTATATCCATATCATATGGAGATAATATGGATGGATTGAAACCAAATGGGAGTGTTGGAACTAGAGTGCATGGAATATGAAGGGTATTTTGGCAATGCATTACTTCATTGGTAGATAGAATACTATTAAGTATTCTAACATAAATGAATGTCCATCAACACAAAGGTGAAAGAAGAGGATGAAGGAATTTGTAGTAATTATGAAGCTGACAAGTACAATCATGCATTTAAGCCTAAAAAATACATACAAGTCAAATGAGAAGAGGAGAAAGTGTCTTTCCCCTTAAATTTTATAGAACATAGTATTAGAGATTCCTAGATTGATGAAGAGTTAGAACATTCATTTGATGTGGTAAAAGCAATAGAAAATCCTAATACCATTAAGTATGGAGGGTAAAATATGGTGCAGATAAACTTTGGTGAAAAATATGAAGAAAATATAATCCATTATGGGAATAATTGGGATCATGTTTTAAAAGCAATAACTTTTAAAATATTCATATAGTATAAGGAGATATTTGTGTGGAAATATAAACATTTGTAAGAATTTTCATAAATGTTTTTCATGCATTAGATTTCTTTGTGCTTTGGAGCACAACCTGTAAGGAAAAGACCATACAAAATGAACCCCAAGTATGCAAATCTAGTCAATGTCAAAACTGAGAAGATGTTGGATATGAGAATAATCTTCAAAGTGATGGTGAATGAATGTATATCTTACATTATCATAAATTTAAAAAAGTAGAGCATACAAAGCTACATTTGTGTGGATTTTAAAAGCCTAAACGTGGTAACAATAAATGACCCATTCTCAATCCCCTCCAAGGATTCAACATTGGAAGTAGCAGGGCACAAGATATTCTTTTGGATTGATCCTTGGCCTATAATAAAATAAGCATCAATGAGAAGGACATGTTTTTTTTGAAAAATAATTTTAAAAAACTTGTATTAAAACAAATATCATTTACAAGTTAGGATGAGACTTCTCCCAGTCTTAGCCAAAGATAATACATGTTTACAATAGTAAAAGAAGATTTGCATTGGAGCCAAATATCTTAAAGCATATTTCTATAATGGTTCACTTGTTTACAATTGTAAAAGATCTACATTGGAGCACAAATATCCTAAACCATATTTCTGGAATGGTTGTCCAAATTAGCTAAACATTGGATTTGCTCACCAACCTGCCTAATCATCTCATTCTCAATAGCCATGTCATTGTGCCACTAAACCCCTACCTCCTTCTCAGTGCCCATCTTAGCCAAGAATTCTACCACTTTATTTAGATATCTACTCATATAAATTAGAATCACATCATCTAATTCCCTCCACAATTCCTTAATTTGAGTGACAAGAATCCTCAACCTCCATGTCTTAAAAGCAAAGTGTCTCATGCAATCCAGAGCTCCAACCATTATTTGAGAATTTTATTCTAGGATTATCCTCTTGTAACCTTGTTTTACTACCCAAATAGAAGCATATTTGATAGCTAAGGCTTTTGTTGCATTGTTTATGGCCCTTCCCAAGCCTTGCAGTTCCCAATAGAGCATTGTTCCAACATGATTATGGAAAACCACTCCAATTATAGCTCTACTCGGATTGCCTTTTGTAGCTCCATCAGTATTAATTTTAATCCAACCTTCTGGGGGTGGTTTCCAACTAGCTTTGTCTTGCCCCTCTTACACTTCAACTTCCTTATCCATTTTCCCTATAACAACCTTAGTTTCCTCTTTAGCATACACTGCCACAATTTCTTTGAATTTTCTCCAAATGATCTACCAAACTCCATCTAAATATGAAAAGGTTTCTCTAAAAATTTTGCCATTTCTCTCCAACCACACTTGCCACCAAATTAAGTTTAATCCAAGATCCCAACCAATACAAATATATTTATATTTAAATCTACCCCTCTTCCATATTTCCCAAATATTAATCCTATTTAAATCACCATTAACTCAAAATTTATAATATAAAAACCATCTCTCCCAGATCTGACGCATGAATGGGCACTCAAACATAAAGTGATAAATTTTTTTCTCACTCTTATAGCATAAAACATGTTGATATGGACCAATTATTCCCATACATATGAGATTATAAAAATTAAAAATTTCATTATGCATGAACTACCAGGCAAAAAATTTTACTTTCGCCCAACCCTTGGGCTGCCAAATATTTCTCCAATCCTCAACTTGATATGCATGAGGACGAGGCTTTGGAAGGATCTTATCATATATATCCTTCATTGTGTATATACCAAGTCTCACATAGCCCAAATCTAATTCATCCTCCTCATATCTACCTATCAGAAATATTGCTGCCAATATTTTAGTCATGATGGGTGTCAAATCCGGAGGGATTAAAATTGGCCACTCATCCAACTTCTTAAACTACTTAAAATTATAATCCCCTAACTCACTAGTGTTGAAATAACTTTCAATTTGGACCCAACCCCTAGTTTCCATGGCTATTTTTATTGGTTGTAGTTCAAAAAATTCAACAATGATAGGTGGGTATTGATCCCATGAATTTGTCCAAAATTGTGCCTTCTCCCCTCTCTCCACTTTCCAAAATTATCCATATTTCACTACCTTGGATCCTAACTTAAGAGCCTACCACACTAAGGATCCATTACCATCCAAAGGGAAATGACCCACGTCATTTGGATTTACCTGTCCCAAATATTTACTTGTTAAAATTCTACTGAATAAAGAAGTTGGTTGGGAAATCCACCTCCAATAAAGCTTTCCAACCAAAGCTTTATTATTTAACTTTGATCTTCCCAGTACCAAACCTCATTTTAATTTGGGTTGGATTACTTTCTCACAACCTACTAAGGCCCATTTCCACTCTCCTTTTACTCCTTCCCATAAAAATTTTCTAGCCATCTTGTCCAATTCTTTTCATATGGTATGTGGGGTAGCAAGGATAGAAAATTTATAAATTGGCATAGCTTGAATTACTGACTATAAAAAATTTAATCCACCCCCATAGGTTAACCATTTGTGATACCAATAATTAATTCTTTCCTTGATATAGTCCAAAATATTCTTCCAGATATCTATGTTTAGTTTTTTAAAATGCAAATGGACCCCCAAGTATACCACTGGTAGAGAAGTCCTTGTGAATCCCAAGATCTCTAAAATTCTATCTTGAAGCCTTTAATCAATATTGAAAATACCACTTTGGATTTTTTAACATTGATGACTTGGTTTGTATCCCTAAGGTAGGCATTAAGTGTATCTCTAATCATTCTTGCTTCCATAAATTTGGCCAGTTCCACCAATCTTGTGTCATCCACAAATTGTAGGTGAGTCAAAACTTCCTCACCCACCTTGATACCTATTAGCAAACCTTGTTGTCTTATCCTTTATGAAGGCCTTGAGTAGCTCAAAACGGTTGTGAGGGAATACCCTTGATTAACACTAAGTATGTCGGAGTAGAAATAGATATCATGATCCATTCTATCCAATCTTGAGATAAACCAAAGGCTACCATCATATTTGATAAGAAGCTCCAATCTACCCTATCATAAGCCTTTGATATATCCAATTATATGAAAATTCCTCTATTACCAGATGTTTGCATTGAATGGATTGCCTCCTAATCTAGAACCACACCATCCAAGATCTACCTACCCTCTACAAAACCCCTTGCTCCAAGGAGATAATGCTATGTAGAAGAGGTTTTAGCCACTCAGCCATTACCTTTGTGATTATTTTATATATGACAATGCATAAGACAATAGGTCTATAATCTGAAATATGCACCTCCTTATCCCCTTTTGGAATTAAGGCAATGACAATATGATTTAATGCTTTAAGCATTCTTTTACTACCTTTGGACTCCTCTATAACAACCAAAACATCCTCCTCCAAGTTGTCCCATAGGGCCTGAAAAAACTCAATTGGAAAGCCATCTAGACTTGGTGTTTTTTTGGTGCTCATTCCAAAGACTACATTCTTTAGCTCCTCTCTATCAATGGGTTTAAGTAGGGCCTGATTTTCTTCTTCAGAGTTAATTGAGGGTATGACAACAAGAAATTATTTTTGAGCCTCTTCAACTTGCACCATACTTTCCTTAAATAATTTAGAAAAATAATCCATTGAATGGAAATACATGCCTAGAATTATATCGAAGGAGTGTCCATTCTCATATTAAATAGATTCCATGTTGTTCATCTGTCTCCTAGCATAGGTAGCCCATTGGAAAATTTTGGTATTTTTATCACCTTCTAATAACCAAGTGGTTCTTGATTTCTGTTTCTAGTAGGCCTCATCTTGGTTGTCAATGTCCTCAACCATTTTATGCAATGCATCATCCTCTTATTTGAGTTGGTCTATAATTTTTCCTTCCCTAGAGTTTTTTGAACCTCATCCCATCTGGCCACCAATGGAGCTCTTTGTACCTAGAAGTCTATCTTGTTAGCTCACCTCCATTGTTTCAATTGATCTTTGACATAATAAAGTTGTTTGTGGAATATAAACATTGTTGTCCCATATGTTGGGTGGCCTTCTTCCCACCACTGTGGAATTTTCTTTCAAAGTTCCTCTTTTTGTAACCAAAAATTTTCAAATTTAAATGGTTTATGATGTTGCACTATCTTGATCCCCCCTTCCAACAAAATGGAAAAGTTATCCGAAACTAGACCCTCCAAAATCTGAAATTTTATATTCCATTTTACAAATGTCTCCTCTAAAACCAAAAAATTATATAACTTCACCTTCCTGCTATGTGGCTCTCTCCTCGTATTAGTACAAGTATAGTTGTTTCTAGGGTATTTAATATCCACCAAGTGTAATGCCTGGACTTGGTCAATCATAAGTTGATCCCCTAGGTCCAAAATTGGGGTTCCCCTTCCTAATATCTAGAGGATAATTTAGCATTAAAATACCCACCAAGAATCCAGTCTAACTCTTCCCTTGAGACTCTCATGTTATGCACTACTTTCCATTGATGCATCTGATCATCTAGGTTTTGAGCCCCATAAAATTTTGTGATTAAAACATGTTCACCTGTGAAGTTGTTCCTAAAATGTGATGTGAGGACACCTCTCCAAGCTATATGTTATATTGTGTTCCATTCAAGAGAGTTCCAAAAAGTAACTATCCCCCCTAAGGCCCCTTGGGCAGCCACTTCCATATGATCAACACCCCTCCAAAGTCTATTTAAATTTTTACACATAATATCCAACAATATTTTTGTCTCCTGGATAAGCAAAAAATCTGTTTTACATTTTTCTAAGAGTCTTTGAATAGTAGATTGATGGGTTCTACTATTTAAACCCTTATAATTCCATTATTGTATAATCATTGGTTACCTTGAGAGTAGTAAAAATATATTGGCCTCACCGATCCTCTAGTGATCAGTTTATCTCCTTGAACTACTATCAATTTCTTATTTGATTTTCTACCCACTCCTTGAGAGCTGCTATTTTTTTATCTCTTTTCCACCTAAGTTATCCCTAGAGTTGGTATTTCTCTATTCTTTTCTACTATGCCCATGATGACATCCTTAATTATTGGTTTCTCTTGGTTATGCACTATCAATGCCCTTGCACTCTATGATTGAGGTAACTCACTGCACTAAATTACCTACTCTATGATGGGAGGAGGTGAAAGTGGGGCTTGAAAATAGTTTTTATTTATTTTATTATTCCCATACACTCCTTCCATGAATTTTTCTTCTTCTTGGTCCATTAGTGTCTTAAATATCACATACCTATTGGAGGGCTTGAGTTGGGTTTGCTCTTTACCATATTTTTTCTTTTGTGTTCTCCTTCTTTTGGGTTGTTCAAAACCATCTCCCTATGCTTCTTTTCCCTAAGAAATATTGGTTGTTTCTTTATTTATTGTTGACTTACCCTTATTAGGAAGATTTTACATTCCCAGAGAAGCCTCCATTTTTATGTTCATATTATTTAGGAAAGATCAAGCTAAATTCCCATATTTATGGTAAACTCTGCATATGAAGGGCAATACCTCTTAATCCAGTTGTTGAATCCAAGATAGTCCTACAAGTTTGAGTTCCACCTCTACTAGAAAAGGTTGGCTAAGATCCATTTCCACACATAATATTGCATAAATAGTTGTGTTTCCTTCCATTGTGTCTTTGGAAACACCCAAATGTCTTCCAAGGAAATTTTTGATAATTTCCAATACCTGCTCACTCCAAAAATCCATTGGAAGTGCATACAAACGAATCCAAACTAGGACAACAGTGGGTTCAATTCGAGGATCAAATCCCACTCTCCAAGGTTGAACAAATAATCCTACCGGACCATGATTTCTCTTTTTTGATTTGAAAGCCCTATTTATATTGGCAAGTGAATAAAAACTAAAAATAAAATATCCATTGCTAATAAACCACAAATAATACTCACCAAGAGGCTCCTAGTTTTTTTAGACCCAGGAATGCAAAAAATTTAGTGTAGGGTGTATACCCATGAATTTATAGATCAAATCATGATTGACTCTATATAAAACTATTTCTTCAACCATCCTTTCCTCAATGACAATATTTGGCCTTGATTCTGACTGTGGCAAGCATCCATTAACTCGTTGAGATGATCTGTTTCCAAGAGTCGTAAAGAGCATCTTTAATGTAATTTTTATGCTTCTTCAGTCTCTTATGGAGATTTATCCTTTAACAAATATGCAAAATAACTATGTCTTTCTAAAAGAGGATCCGAAGGTGTCCCCATTGGGCCCTCCTGGGGTAGCAATCTTGTCTTGAAGTCCATAGTAACCATAAATATCTTCGACTACCCAACTGATGCCCTAGTTTTCTCTTCCAGAGCTCTCCCTCCCTCCCGACTATAATCAAAGTGAGAAGGACATTTTGAAGATAATTTTTGCTGCAAAAAATGCAATATATGCATACAAGTAGATTATTTTCAATCTATACAATGCACCTACCACATTTCAAAAGAACAATTTTGTACATATTTGAATAAATTCTGAAGAGCAAATTTAAAGTGTTTTTGAATAATTGGTAAAAAATAACAATACTTGAAAGCATTCATGTAAGTTAATATTTAATATCCATCTTCATGCGAGATAATATTTAATATTTTCTTCATGCGGGAGAATATTTATTAGTAGAATATTATTATGATTTTTAATAGTTAATTAGCTATTATAATAGAATATTAAATTATTTATTCTAGGAAACTCCCATAAGTTTTCTCCTAAAAAAGCATCATTGTACTCCTTTATAAAACTAGATATGAATAGTATTGTGTGAGTGATTCCTAGAGTAATCAAATTAATATTCTATTATGATAACTAATTAAATATTAAAAATCATAATAATATTCTACTAACTAAATATTCTCTCGCATGAAGATAATATTAAATATTATCTCATATAAAGATAGATACTAAGTCTTATCATTTGTATAAACTAATACTTACAAACCACATGTTATACCACATTATTTACCACATCAATTGTATAGATGATACAAACTTCTATTTCATTGGATGCAACATCATCATGTTTGACTTGAGTTATACGTGACATAATCAAGTGTCATGTCATCGCTTACTACCATGTCATTAGTATTTTTAATGTCATCAATCTACATCATGTTCACATCATTTGTCTCCAAAAGGAATTGGCACCAAGGGTTTCAAACTAATAATCTCTTCCTCCATCTAATACTTTATAATGGATTATGCTAGCCATTATTTGCAAAGCACCACTTGGGAGAATAAAGGTGAACAATATATTTAAATAAGCAATAGCTCTTACATGCCCTTCTATTTTATGCATGTGGAGGACATGCATCAACATGGCATGCATGTAAGTGCATTTTTTTTGCACCCACCATGCTAAGGAATATTCCTTGGCATATTCTCTTTTTTAAATTTTAAAATTGAATTTTGGATTTAAATACGAAAACAAAGAGCCCAAAGGTAAAATGAGAAAAAGTGTTGAATTGAACCCCCCAAAATTTGCAAAAACTCTAGAAATGCTAACAATTTATTCATATCTATCACAATATACCCTATATAACCTTTTTTCAAACACAACCAATCAGGACATCCTCCCATACATATAGAAGAAAAATGTTATTAGACCATTTTAGAAACTTTGTCAAGTAGATTGGAGGTCTTTGCCAAGCATGAAACCCATCCATGGCTTCTTGAGCATTAAGGTTTGTCTAAAAATATTTAGCCTCTTTTTTCTTCTTTCATAGTGGCCAAGAAGTTTGCCCTCTCATTTTTTTTTATATTGGACACAAGAAGCCAAAAGAGAAAAGGAAATAAATGTTTTAAAAATTTTATAAAAGACAAATGAGTTTTTCAAAAAACTTTGAAAATCTCAATCCTAAAACCAGGGCATCCGTCTAGTCAAAAATTATAAGAAACAAAAGGATTGAGTTCCAATGAGAGGAAAAAATGACCCTATTGGTGATTATTTCTATTGGAGTAAATTTAGTGAATTTGATGAGATGCTTATGATTCTAGTTTTCCTAGGATTGTATCAAAAGAAAATTATCTTAACCTACTTGTGGGGTGAAAATTGAGTATCCTTGACCTTGGGTGAATATAAAAAATTCCCACCCCAACAACAAGGTAAAGGATATACTCTAGGCAGAAGTTTTGGCCATAATATATTCACTACTACTCTCAAAGTACCGCCCAAGCTAGGGTTGCAAGGGTGGAGATTAGAATAGATGCAAATGCAAGCAGGTCGTAGAACCCTACCCCAACTTGGGTGGTAATTTAGAAAGGCCAAAAGGGCAGAGCAATCCTCAATACCTACCCTAGCTCAAGTAAAATTTTAGAAGGGATTTAAGGGTAGAAGGACTCCCAAATATCGCCTAAACAAAAGTAGATGGGGTAGATAAATAGCCAGCTGATGGCAAAAAAGGTACTCCAAAATATTACCCTAAGAAAACTAGATGCCACAAAGGGTAGAAGATTAGGACAAGTCATAGGCTACCTCAGAGTGTGAACCACTCCCAAAACAATTAGCGAAGGAGTAGCACGAGGCCAATATTAGGGGCCCATTTGGTATAGTTGTGTACACATAGCATTCTACCAAGAGTTAATGGAGATTTATGGGGAATCTAGGAGCCTACCATGGAGTCTAATTTTAAATATTATGAGTTTGATTTCCTACCAGAGCACTGTGTTTGAAATAAAAAGAGTTTTTAGATGGATTAAATGACCCAGCCACCCTATTTTGGGGTATAATTGTATGAAGTACAGCAACACCATCACATACAGAAGCAAAATAAGAAGACAAATGAATGCAGTTAATGTAGCCATCCCTAGATAATGCAAATATTTCCCACAAATGTTCCATCAAATATAGAATATTTACAAAAGCCAACTATCCACTTTTATGGTGGTGGCTTATTAATTGAATGTAATTATATTTTAAAGAAGGAGGGGAGGAAACTTTTCTCTATAAATAGGAGAATACAATGTATTCCTAGGTTTGGATCTTGGCCATTATAATTTGTATGTAGGATTTGGAGCATATTGAATATAAATGAATCATTTTCTAACCTTCAAACACCTTCATGTATGTATGAATTTTAATGGTTGTTTATTTATGCTAAAATTTGTGATTGGATTAGTTTTAATTCTAAATTCTAGATTCTGATTGTTTTTTTATTATATCTAGAATTTGCAACCATATATGGTGCATTATTTATTATTGAAACACTTTGGTTGGTCTGTTATATGGTTCAAGTATATTTTGTTCATGTTTTAGTTCTAATGTTATGTATATCTTGATGCGACTAATCCATCCTTCTATATTTTGAGGTTTTATATTAGATTTCTCTATTTTCCCTTTTTCCAAACCCAAGCAAAATAGTTAGAACCTCTTAAGGAACTGGTCTACTCTAAATATTGGTTGCAATACCATACCATATTAGAACCTTTAAATATTGGTTGAGTCTATGGGTGCACAACTCCTTCCATTAGGTGTTGATCTTTGACCAATAGTTTTTGGCACGCCCAGTGGGACCCATGGTCTCACATCTTGAAGTAGTATAGAGTTAGATTATTATATATTGTACTCAGTTATTCATTAACCACCTGGTGACTCTATTGATGCAATAACCCAAAAAAAATATATGTAAATATTTCAAGTTCACAAGGTATAAATTTGGTTTGTTTAAAGAGCTTGTTGATTTCTTTGAGTTATATTTTGCAAGAAGGCAACCACATGTATCTGTTGAATCTGTCTCACTCCTAACTCTCTCAAAAAATCAAGATCTTAGTGACTCAAATTTTGAGGAGTCTCTTATCCTTCTAGAATTTATGGCTCAAAATCAAAATCAAAATCAAAATCAAAACCTAGGATACCCCACCTGGTACAATATTGGTTCCCTCAACCTCACCAATCAAAACACCATTCGCCCAAAATCCTTAAAATATTTTCCCACATATAATGGCATTGGGAAGACTGCATGAAAATATTATCAAGATGTGGTGCCACTAGCTACTGTTCACAATATCCAAGAAGAGGATATCATGATCAGGTTACTGTTCATCTCTTTAAAAGGAAAAATATTGTATTGGTATAGGACCCTCTCTAATGGGAGTATTACTTCATGGGTGAACCTGGAGAGAATATTGGAAGCATATTTTAATGAGCAAACTGATCCTTTTTACCATGCTCACTCAATTTACTACTATACAGAAGCATCCTAAGGAAGAGATAGTTGATTTTAATATTAGATTTAGTCACACCTGGAAAAGAGTACCTGAGGGTCTTCGACCAACTAATGAGCAGGACATATATTATAATATGAGATCCTTTAGTTCAAATTTGAGCTTGATGATAATATAGTCTAATTTCCTTAGTTTCTGACAGATATTTAAAGAAACTCCTTATTACCATTGGTTAGTTGCCTTCTAAACCCACAATGACTATTTTTCTAGAGCTTTTCTAGAACCAGTTGTAGCCTATATTCTCAACACTAGTTTATCATGTGATTCCTACCCCATTGAATGTATCACATTATACTACCACTTCAATGACACACATATTATCGGTAATACCCATGTTACCAACACTCCTGCTTCTCCCAAAACCCTAGCACTTCCAGCACTAGATCCACAAACTGCTATCCTTCTATATTTGCAAAAGTCTATGAAGAATATCACCAATCAGATGAATCTTATGAAGAGAAGAGAGCCATGAAGGAACTTCCAACATAGAATATTTCCTTACATGGTCATATATCAAGCAACATCTACTAGTAAGCCCCCTGAAATACCAAGCATTATCCTTGCAAATGAAGAAGTAGAACCTTATTCTTCCACATCCCAATCTGATTATTGGTGTTCTACATGTAATGATCCCCATGTGGAAAACTCCTACATGATGCATCAACATTACATACAAAAAGTAGCATTGGAAAGGATGGAAATGTCTTAGAAAGTACATATCAATATGATTAGGTAAGGAGAACATAATTTTATTATGTCGACTATGGAACAAGTTTTTGTCTTAGCTATATCTAGAAAGAAACCACTATAGGTTGATCTAGAGAAACTAAATCCCTTGAAGGTCCTCAATGACACCAAAGAAATTAATGAGTCAAAAAAGGAAGCTCTTCATAAAGCCTATATCCATAGGCTAGTCATTCAATATAAAAGGGAGCCTATGCCCAATGCAATGTAGTATAAGGTAATGGAGACACAAGAGGAAACCAGGGACAAACTAAAATTTTATTTTTTGATGAAGCGATAGTAGATAGAAGTGAATCAGGAATACTAGATCAAATATGAGTTACTTCAAAGCGACAAAAAAAGGCAACTTGTAGCCTTCATCTTCAATACTGTAGAAGAATTGAAGAAGATGCCTTCAAAGGTCAACATGTACGATGCTTTGCTAATACTTGAATAAATTGATCTACTGTAGGCAACGCTCAAGCTAATAAAGAATCATAACAAGATTTCATCTAAGAAAAATCTTATCCAAGGGACTCATATTATGGGGGTAGGTAATAACAAAACTTCTCCATTTTATCTATCTCTAGACATGGAGGGATGGGTAGTGTAAAACTGCATGATAGACTCAGGAGCTACCACTACAATTATGCCTAAAGTTGTGTGTGATATCATGGGCATGGAGTACACAAGAAGCTACCCTAGATTCTTGTAGTTAGATGGTACATTGTTCAAGACTATAGGGATCATCAAAAGCATCCCCATGGTGTTACATAGACTACCTCAAGTCACAGTCATACAAGAGATTGTGGTGGTAGATCTTGAGCCATGTTTTGAAATATGTATATCAATGGAATTCACTACCAAATTAGGAGGATACATTTACCTATACTATTCTCACATGGATATACCCTTCAAAGGAAGAAGATTAAATATTTTCTTTGAGAAACACTCTTCATTTCTTATAGAAAAATTAGACGAAGTAGATCAGTAGGCTACAAAAGTGAGCACAATTATTGAAGAAGAAGATATGATGGAAGAAGTTCTAGATGAACTAAAAATTGAAGATCAATTTTCTTTGAAAAAATTGAATGCTATGATAGAAACTAGGATTGGTACTTACTCTGTTCAAAATTCAGAGACGAAGAAGCTGGAAAAGTTGACACTCACATTTTATTAGCCATGGAAGTTGTATTTTGATGAGTTAAGGTGTAAAAATGGTGTGGTAGTAGGAGTGGTGTTGATCTCACCTATGGGGACTTAGAAAAACTTCTATTATAGACTCACATGGATATGCACTAATAACATAATAGAGTATGAAGCCTTGTGCCTAGGCTTAAAGAAAGCTAAGCAACTTGGAATTAAACAACTCCAAATATTTAGATATATTGAGTTTTTAATATACCAAATTACTGAGAAGTGTGTAAGCAAACAACACTATCTTAAGTTATACAGAAATAGAATCTGGGACTTAGTGGGGGACTTTGAGGTATTTAATATCAAGGCCCTCCCTAGAGACCAAAATATCCATGCTAACATCCTGGAAGCCATGGGAGCCAATTATTACCCTATTTCAAATGTCATTTGAAAGCCCAAGATGGTACAGTTGATATATTGGCCTTCTATAGCAGATAAAGACATCTTTTAGTAGGTTTTTGAAAGTGATGAATACATAGTAGACTTATTAATCTAGGAAATCAACTGTTCTACTAGACCTGTGAAATATGAAGATCAAAAAGAAGAAGAGGAAGGATTCCTCAAATTAAAAAAAATAATCACATCCCAAAATGTCTAATTACCTTGGAGATCCTATTTGATAACAATGATCGCCCAATGGGTCACATGATAAAAATTGATGCCAAGGGATCCAAGGAGATATCAATAGCTCGAGGGAAATTTTTGAAGGTGAGTGTATTTACTCAAAAGAGGAAGTGAATAAAATCCAATATTTGTATGATGACCTCAGGATTTATAATAAGGATACCATTTAACATACCATTGAGTTGAAATTAAATGCAAAATTGGTCCAATAAAAGTAAAGGCCATTCAATCCAAAAATTGAGGCCCTGATGATACAAGAACTCTTGAATTTGCTTAATGCCAAGATAATATACCTCATCAAGCATTCAACCTGGGTGGAAAACCTAGTTCTAGTCAGAAAAAAAATGGGGACATTAGGCTCTATGTTGACTTTTGAAGCCTGAACTGAGTCTCTTTAAAATATCATTATCCCTTATCGTAGATCGATTAGATACTACACACAGTAGCAAGAGTGGAGAGATTTTCTCTACTATGTGTCTTTTTGAAATTCAATCAAATCTGGGTCCGAGAAAAAGATCAATACAAGATAGCCTTCACCACTAAATGGGGAACCTTTTCCTATAAATGCATGCCATTTGGGTTTTCTAATGCAGGAGCCAATTTTCAAAGAGCAATGGATATGGCATTTTGTGAACTGGTGAACAGAGTGATTTTCATTTACCTAGATGATATGACTGTATTTTCTCATAAAAAAGAGGATCATGTAGAACACCTTATACAAGTGTTTGATAAATACAAGGAATTTGGGATATACACAATTTGAATAAATTGATGTTTGCCATCCAAGAAGGAAAATTGCTAGGACATGTCATGTCCAAAATAGGGCTTTCTATTGACACAGATAGGGTAAAAGATATTTTAGAATTTCCTCTTACCATGAAGAAGAAATGAACTCAATATTTATTTGGATAGATCAACTTTGTACAGAAGTTTATCTCTGATTTTGCCCAGATAACTAAGCCCATGACAAAGATGCTCAAGAAAAATGTAGAGTTTAAGTGGACTAAAGCACAAAGGGATGCTTTCAAAAGCATAAAATAAGTGATTTCATAAACCCCGATTCTTACCAATCCATATTACTCCAAAGACTTAATTTTGTATGTATTCGGAATGAAAGAAAGCTATGTTGTAGTTCTCACTCAAAAGGGAGAATATGGCAATGAAATGACAATCGCTTTCATTACTCAAACCCTACAGGAGCATGAAGATAAGTATAATTTTATTGAAAGGTAGGTGTATGCCATTATGAAGTCCCTAAATAAATTTAGGTACTTCCTTTCTCAAAGCAAGATCCTCATGTATGTGGTGCATCCATTAGAAGTTTCATTATACAAGGGCAACTGGGTGAAAGAAGATTAGGTTGGAATACAAAGCTTTAGGAGTTTGATGTAATTATTGAGCAAGGTGCAGAAACAGTATTGTCATTGTTGTCAACTCAGACAGATAGATCAATTGTTGATGTAGTGGACAGATGTTCAGAGGTCAGTCAGAACAGGTACAATCAATTTCCAAGAAGACAGAAGTGGCCCAGATTCAGAAAAATCAAAGAAAAAGACAAGTAAGAAAACTGTCGCGATATCGTGACATGTTTTCTGTCACGATTTCGCGACAAAAAGGAGGAGAGAGAAAAAGCTGGAAAACTGTCGCGATATCGCGACATGTTTTCTGTCGTGATTTCGTGACAAAAAGGAGGAGAGAGAAAATGCTGGAAAACTGTCGCGATATCGCGACATGTTTTCTGTCGTGATTTCGTGACATAATGGAGGAGAGAGAAAGCACAAGAAAACTATCACGATTTCATGACATGTTGGAGGCAAAGAAGCTAAGTGGAAAAACTGTCACGATTTCATGACATGTTGGAGGAAAAGAAGCCAAGTGGAAAAACTATCATGATTTCGTGACATGTTGGAAGCAAAGAAGGCAAGTAAGAAAACTATCACGATTTCATGACATGTTTGGAAAGAAGGCGCAAGCAAAGAAAACTGTCACGATTTCGTGACATGTTCCATTTTTGCGAGCGAAAGCGAAGGAAAGAGGAGAGAGAAAAAGATGTCACGATTTCATGACATGTTCCATTTTCATGGGCGAAAGCGAAGGAAAGAGGAGAGAGAAAAAGATGTCACGATTTCATGACATGTTCCATTTTCGTGGGCGAAAGCGAAGGAAAGAGGAGAGAGAAAAAGATGTCACGATTTCGTGACATGTTCCATTTTTGCAAGCGAAAGCGAAGGAAAGAGGAGAGAGAAAAAGATGTCGCGATTTCATGACATGTTCCATTTTCATGGGTGAAAGCGAAGGAAAGAGGAGAGAGAAAAAGATGTCGTGATTTCATGACATGTTCCATTTTCATGGGTGCATGCAAAGAGAAGTGCTTGGCAGCGAAAAGTGTCACGATTTCGTGACATGTTTCGATTTCACTGGTGCATGCCAAAAAGTGTCACGATTTCGTGACATGTTCCATTTTCATGGGTGCATGCCAAGAAGAGTGAACGAAGGCGAAAAGTGTCACGATTTCATGACATGTGTTTTCATGCCTGCATGCCGAGAAGAAGACAAAAAGCTGTTAGAGCGACAGTTCTGCTATCAGAGCGATAGTTCAACTGTCAGACCTGTAAATACGTAGGTAAGATTGTCAGAGCCATAAAAAGGCAGGTAAGACGGTCAGAGTCATAAATAGAAAGGTAAATCTGTCAGAATAGCGGATTTACTTACAAAGCATCGAAAAGGTTGTCAGAGCCGTAAAGTGGGCAGATAAGTCTATCAGAGACGTAAGTAAGCTTTTAAGGCTATTAACAACGCAGTAAGCAGAGCCGAAAGAATGTTTTCGTGTGCAGGAAGTTAGGGTTAGGGTTGAGCTCTACACGTGGCAAGAGTGTTGTGACTTGCCGGATAAAAGGAAAAAGGTGTTGTGAAAACTAATTAATCAAGAGAGTGTATTTTGCTGAGAAGAGTACAGAGAGTATTGTGCAGAGAAAATATAGAGAGCAGTGT
Organism: Wollemia nobilis; assembly: GCA_028583015.1. NCBI lineage: Eukaryota > Viridiplantae > Streptophyta > Pinopsida > Araucariales > Araucariaceae > Wollemia > Wollemia nobilis. Next base: position 7,983,900 of record JAQPPZ010000028.1, read on the forward strand.
GCTGTAAAAAGATACAAAATAGAGTGTTGTAAAAGTATAGAACAGAGTACTGTAAAAGTACAGAATAGAGTGCTGTAAAAGTACAGAACAGAGTACTATAAAAGTATAGAAGACTGTGCTATAAAAGATACAAAACAGAGTGCTTGTAAGAGAGAATAGTAGAGCTATAAGAATATGAAGTTTTTGTTATAAAGGATTTAGACCAGTGAGGGTCTTGTTGTAGAGAAGGCATTTTTATGTCATAAAATCTGTTCAAATCTGAAGTCCAAGTTGGTGCTTGGCATTAGGGGGTTGGTGCTCCTTTCTGTTGGTGTAGATAAATTGTTTGTAAAGTTGGTGCTTTGCAAAGGCTGGATTTGGATGGGTGTCCAAGCAGTCTAATTTTTGAGGAGTAGCCAAATCTGGTGAACCTCATTAAATCTTGTGTTGTGGATTGCTCTCTTGTTTATTTGTTGTATCTATTTTTAAGTTCTCTCTGCTTAAGTTTGAAAGAGCTGTAGATCTGTATTTAAATTGCTACACTGATTCACCCCCCCTCTCAGTGTCATTGTGAGAATATCAATTGGTATCAGAGCAAGGTTCCTGTTCTAGCTTAATCAGCTAAGGTGATCTTGGAAGATTCACAATGGCCGATGGTGAAGGATTTTCATCCAACAAAGCTCCTTTGTTCGATGGAACTAATTACTCTTTCTGGAGACTCAGGATGCAGACTTATCTGTGTGCTTTGGGTTATGACATTTGGGAGTCAGTAGAAAGTGGGTACATAATATCCTCTACTCCTCCATCTGATGCTGCTGAGAAGAAAAAGTTTGAGAATAACTCTAAGGCAAAGAATGCTATAATGTGTGGGTTAGTAGATAGTGAACTGATAAGGATCATGAGCTGTAAAACAACAAAAGACATGTGGGACAAACTGTAGAGCATTCATGAAGGAGACAACAAGATCAAGGAAGCCAAGCTTCAAACACATCGAGCTCAGTTCGAGGCATTAAAAATGAATGATGATGAGAACATAGAGGCCTATATGCTGAGAGTCAATGGAATTATTAATGCAATTAGAGGACTCAGTGAGGAAATAGAAGATGCGGTCATCGTGAAAAAGGTATTAAGAACTCTTCACAAAAGATTTGATTCTAAAGTTTCTGCTATAGAAGAAGCTAAAGATTTAAATTCTTTTAGCATGGATGAAATGCATGGTTCTTTAACTGCATATGAAATGAGAATAGGACAAACTAAGCCCTCTGATAGAGAAGCTGCTTTTAAAGCACACAAAAATATAAAAGCTAATCAAGAATTTGTAGAAGAAGAGTCTTCAGATGAAACAGAAGCAAACTTTGTTAGGAAACTAATAAAGGGAAAAGGAAAGTATAGAGGTAAGTTACCGTTTAAGTGCTTCAACTGTGGAGGAGTCGGGCACTTTGCTGCTAAATGTCCAATGAATGAGAAAAACAAAAATGATGAAGGGTCACACCAAGAGAGAAGTGACTGGAAGAAGAAACCACAGTTCAGAAAAAGCAACTTCAAGAAGAAAAGTTTCATATCCAAGAATGTCAACTCTTCTGAAGACTGCTCCGGTGAGGATTCTGAAGAAGAAGCAGGTGAAGCTCTGTTCATGGCTTTTGAAGAAAGAATAACAGAGGAAAAATCAAAATGTAATGAAAAACCTGAGGATGAGGCTGAAGTTTATCTGGAAGGTGAGTTAGTTGCTGCTCTTAAAGAACTGAGCACAGAAAGGAAAAAGAATAAAAAGGTTTCAAGAAAGCTTGAAGATGCCAATGAAATAATAAACAGCTTGAAAGTACAGACAGATGAATTCAAGAAAATGTCTAAAGTTCTTGATGAACAATTAACTGTAAAGACAGTTGAATGCAGCAAGCTAGAAGAAGACATTGTTAAGTTAAGGATGCAACTAGAGGAGATGAATAGGAAATTGAGCTATTATCATAAGTTTGAAGAAAGTACTGTAAAGCTGGATAAAATTTTAAATAACCAAAGGCCTTTCGGCATCAAATTTGGTTTGGGCTTCGATGAAGGAGAATCATCAAAGGGTTCAAAGGCCTTAAATGTAGAACCCATAAAGAAAGAAGAAAATATCAAGGTTGATCAAGAAAAAACAAATCATGCCAAAGAAAGCAATAATGCCAGACTCAAGAAGAGTACTGACAAAGATGGATTCACAAAAGTCACACATCCTAGAAGGAGAAGATTCATGGCTCCTACTTCAAACTGGCAAAGACCTGCACCCAGGTTTAATCATTCCTTTTCTGGTTACTATTTTAAATGCAATGCTTATGGTCATAAGATTTCAGATTGTAGTTATAATGTAGCACAAAGGAATTTCACCAGTAGAAATGTTTTTTCTCCATTAATGAATTATGCAGTTGAATGTTATAACTGTCATAATTTTGGACATATTGCAAGAAACTGTAGAAGCACTTTTGCAGCAAATAATTATCAGGGTAGAAAATCTCAACCGAATGGGTTGAAACAAAACAAGAAATTTACTAAAAAATAGGCACATGCTAATGAAAGGGGAAAGGCAAAACAAGTAGCCAAATCTGCTATCAAACCAGAATGGAAAGAAAAGGAATCTTTGATTGTTCAGACTGCTTTTAAAGCACAGAACAAATCTGCACCATGGATACTTGATAGTGGATGCTCCAGTCACATGACAGGTGACAAGCAAAAATTTGAGAAGTTACAAAATTATGAAGGTGGTTCTGTGAAATTTGGAAATAATGATGGAGCAAAGATAGTTGGCAAAGGATCTGTCAAGATCAGTGACAAAAAGATCAAATCAGAAGAAGTCTTGTTTGTGATTGGTCTGAAGCATAACTTGCTCAGTGTAAGTCAAATCTGTGATAGAGGTCATGAAGTAGTTTTTAAGAAGCAGGGCTATGAAGTGAGAAAAGCTAACAGTGGGAAGTTAATTGCTACTGGATCAAGGACTTCTGGAAATCTGTATACTCTCTTAGAGACCTCAGAAGGAGCATGCTTGATTGGACAAGAAGATGAAAATTGGCTATGGCACAAAAGGCTCGGTCATATCAGCTTTGACAATTTGGTTAAAATAAGTTCAAAAAGGGCAGTAAGAGATATACCTTCCATTGGCAAACCACTAAATAGTATTTGTGCTTCATGTCAAAAGGGGAAGCAAACTAGAGCCACATTTAAATCAAAGGAGTACTTTACCAGCAAACCCTTAGAACTAATTCATACTGATTTATGTGGACCCATGAGAACTCAAAGTATAAATGGTGACAAATACTTTATGCTTTGCATAGATGACTATTCCAGAATGACCTGGATATTCTTTTTAAAGCAAAAATCTGATGCTTTTGAAATGTTCAAGACTTTCAAAAACCAAGTTGAGAATGAAACAGGAAAGAGGATCAAATGCTTAAGATCAGATAGAGGAGGAGAGTTCATCTCAGAAGAGTTTGTAGAATACTATCAAAAATATGGGATCAGAAGACAATTTTTAGCAGCAAGGACACCTCAACAGAATGGTGTTGTAGAGAGAAAGAACATAACTGTACAGGAAATGGCACGGACAATGTTGACTGAAAGAAAAATTGTAGACAAATTTTGGAAAGAGGCAGTCCATACTACAGTTTACATCCAAAATAGGTGCATGTTGAGGACACATGAAAGCAAAACCCCTTATGAGCTTTGGTTCGGCAAGAAGGCAACAGCAAAATACTTCAAAGTCTTTGGCAGCAAGTGTTACATCAAAAGAACAGAAGATAATCTTGGTAAATTTGAAGATAGAGCTGATGAAGGTATTTTTGTTGGCTATTCATCAAAAAGCAAAGCTTACAAATGCTACAACAAAAGGCTAAAGAAAATTGTAGACAGTGTTGATGTTAAATTTGATGAAGATAGGAAACAAGTTGTCAGCTGTGAAAATAACTACCCTATTTATGAAGAAGTTATTGAAGGAGATGAAGAAAAGGAATTAGAAGAGAATAAAAAAATTGACCCAGATGATTTAAGTATTGATTCAGAAGTAGAAGAAAACAATAAATTTAAAACTAGAAGCTGGCAGAAAAATCATCCTAGAGAACAAATTATAGGGGACCCCACAGTTGGTGTTAAGACAAGAAGAAGAGTAGTAAGTAACTACTCCCTATTATCCAGCATTGAGCCCAAAAATATTGTTGAAGCAAGCACAGATGTAAGTTGGATGAAGGCAATAAATGAAGAACTAGACCAGATTGAGAGAAACAAAACCTGGGAGTTAGTACCACGACCTGTAAGTAAAAACATAATCGGTACTAAATGGATTTTTAGAAACAAATTGAATGAAGACGGACAGGTTGTAAGGAATAAAGCAAGATTGGTCCAGTAAAGGCTATGCTCAAGTTGAAGGTATTGATTTTGAGGAAACTTTTGCACCAATGGCCAGACTTGAGGCAATAAGAATGTTTCTGGCTTTAGCAGTCCACAGGAATTTCAAAGTTTATCAGATGGATGTGAAATCAGCATTTCTGAATGGAAATCTTGAAGAAGAAGTGTATATTGAATAGCCAGATGGTTTTCAACTCGATGATAATCCCAACTTTGTTTGCAAGTTAAAGAAAGCTTTGTATGGCTTGAAACAGGCACCCAGAGCATGGTATGCAAGACTTGACAACTATCTCACTGAACAAGGGTTCAAGAAAGGTATGGTGGATAGTAACTTATATGTCAAAATAGACAATGGCCAACTTATTGTCCTTGTTGTTTATGTTGATGATATAATTTTTGGCAGCAGCAATAATGAGTCATGTACAGACATAGCAAATAAAATGCAAAAAGAATTTGAAATGTCTATGATTGGTGAACTTTCATATTTCCTCGGACTGCAAGTTAACCAAAGTGAAAAGGGCATTTTTATTTCTCAAGTTAAATATGTGAAAGAAATGCTAAAAAAGTTCACAATGGAGGATAGTAAACCTGTAAGCACTCCCATGACAACAGGTTGCAAATTGAGCAAGGATGACAATTCTCCAGATGTAGATCAAACCATGTACAGATCTATGATTGGAAGCCTACTGTATTTAACAGCCACAAGACCAGATATCTTACAGGCAGTTTGCATGGTTGCAAGATTTCAGGCTAGTCCAAAAGAAACTCATGTGACAGCTGTGAAGAGAATTTTTAGGTACCTCAAGGGTACTATGGAGTATGGGTTATGGTATCCAAAAGGAAAAGACTTCACTCTGATTGCATATTCAGATGCAGATTGGGCAGGATGTATAGATGATAGAAAGAGTACCAGTGGTGGTGCATTCTATCTTGGAGACAAAGTTGGTAGCATGGCACAAGCAAGAAACAAGAATCAGTCTCTCTATCCACAAGCAGAGCGGAATACATTGCAGACAACAAGTCAGTACACAGATATTATGGATGAGACAAACACTGAAAGATCTGGGTATTAATTTCAAAGAGCCAATTTCAATTAAATGTGATAATACCAGTGCAATTAACATCTCAAAGAATCCGGTTATGCATTCCCGCACCAAACATATTGCAATCCGGTATCACTTTTTGAAGGATAAAGTTGCAGAAGGTGAGGTTAAATTGGATTTTGTTCCAACTACAGAGCAAGTAGCGGATATCTTCACTAAACCATTGCCCAAGGAAGTTTTTGAATATCTCCACAGTAAGTTGGGTGTGGTCACACTACCCAAGAACTGACTAGCTTTTGGGAACACATTCTCAGGGGGAGCATTTATATATTTGATTATCAACCCTTTGATATATATTTGTTTGCTCTTGTTTGTATTTTTTGCTAACTGTAATAGTGTGTGCCTGAGAATGTTGTGCATGGACTCAGGGGGAGTCTACAACCCTTTGGTATTATTGTCAAAGGGGGAGAAGAATTTCTAGAAATTGAACATGTGTTGCCAACAATTCCAAAGGGGGAGATTGTTGAGCAAGGTGCAGAAACAGTATTGTCATTGTTGTCAACTCAGACAGATAGATCAATTGTTGATGCAGTGGACAGATGTTCAGAGGTCAGTCAGAACAGGTACAGTCAATTTCCAAGAAGACAGAAGTGGCCCAGATTCAGAAAAATCAAAGAAAAAGACAAGTAAGAAAACTGTCGCGATATCGCGACATGTTTTCTATCGCGATTTCACGACAAAAAGGAGGAGAGAGAAAAGCTGGAAAACTATCGCGATATCGCGACATGTTTTCTGTCATGATTTCGCGACAAAAAGGAGGAGAGAGAAAATGCTGGAAAACTGTCGCGATATCGCGACATGTTTTCTGTCACGATTTCATGACATAACGAGGGAGAGAGAAAGCGCAAGAAAACTGTCACGATTTCGTGACATGTTGGAGGCAAAGAAGCTAAGTGGAAAAACTGTCATGATTTCACGACATGTTGGAGGAAAAGAAGCCAAGTGGAAAAACTATCGTGATTTCGTGACATGTTGGAAGCAAAGAAGGCAAGTAAGAAAACTATCACGATTTCACGACATGTTTGGAAAGAAGGAACAAGCAAAGAAAACTGTCATGATTTCATGACATGTTCCATTTTTGCAAGAGAAAGCGAAGGAAAGAGGAGAGAGAAAAAATGTCACGATTTTGTGACATGTTCCATTTTGGGTGAAAGCGAAGGAAAGAGGAGAGAGAAAAAGATGTCACAATTTCATGACATGTTCCATTTTCGTGGGCAAAAGCGAAGGAAAGAGGAGAGAGAAAAAGATGTCACGATTTCATGACATGTTCCATTTTTGCGAGCGAAAGCGAAGGAAAGAGGAGAGAGAAAAAGATGTCACAATTTTGTGACATGTTCCATTTTCACGGGCGCAAGCAAAGAAAACTGTCATGATTTCACGACATGTTCCATTTTTGCAGGCGAAAGCAAAGGAAAGAGGAGAGAGAAAAATATGTCGCAATTTCGTGACATGTTCCATTTTCATGGGCGAAAGCGAAGGAAAGAGGAGAGAGAAAAGATGTCACGATTTCGTGACATGTTCCATTTCGGGCGAAAGCGAAGGAAAGAGGAGAGAGAAAAAGATGTCACGATTTTGTGACATGTTCCATTTTCAAGCGAAAGCGAAGAAAGAAAGAAAAAGATGTCGCAATTCATGACATGTTCCATTTTTACGGGTGAAAGCAAAGGAAAAAGGAGAGAGAAAAAGATGTCATGATTTCACGACATGTTCCATTTTCATGGGTGCATGCAAAGAGAAGTGCTTGGCAGCGAAAAGTGTCACGATTTCGCGACATGTTTCGATTTCGCTGGTGCATGCCAAAAAGTGTCGCGATTTCGTGACATGTTCCATTTTCACGGGTGCATGCCAAGAAGAGTGAACGAAGGCGAAAAGTGTCACGATTTCGTGACATGTGTTTTCGTGCCTGCATGCCGAGAAGAAGACAAAAAGCTGTCAGAGCGGCAGTTCTACTGTCAGAGTGGCAGTTCGGCTGTCAGACCTGTAAATACGCAGGTAAGATTGTCAGAGCCATAAAAAGGCAGGTAAGATGGTCAGAGTCATAAATAGAAAGGTAAATCTGTCAAAACAATGGATTTACTTACAAAGCGCCGAAAAGGCTGTCAGAGCCATAAAGTGGGCAGATAAGTCTATCAGAGACGTAAGTAAGCTTTTAAGGCTATTAACAGCGTAGTAAGCAGAGCCAAAAGAATGTTTTCGTGTGCAAGAAGTTAGGGTTAGGGTTGAGCTCTACACGTGGCAAGAGTGTTGTGACTTGTCGGATAAAAAGAAAAAGGTGCTGTGAAAACTAATTAATCAAGAGAGTGTATTTTGCTGAGAAGAGTACAGAGAGTATTGTGCAGAGAAAATACAGAGAGCAGTAGTGCTGTAGAAAGGTATAGAATAGAGTGCTGTAAAAGTACAGAACATAGTGCTATAAAAGTACGTAGAACTGAGTATGCTGTAAAAGTACAGAACAAAGTACTGTAAAAGTATAGAAGACTGTGCTGTAAAAGATACAAAACAGAGTGCTATAAGAGAGAATAGCAGAGCTGTAAGAATATGAAGTTTTTGTTATAAAGGATTTAGACCAGTGAGGGTCTTGTTGTAGAGAAGGCATTTTTATGTCATAAAATTTGTTCAAATCTGAAGTCCAAGTTGGTGCTTGGCATTAGGGGGTTGGTGCTCCTTTTTGTTGGTGCAGATAAATTGTTTGTAAAGTTGGTGCTTTGCAAAGGCTGGATTTGGATGGGTGTCCAAGCAGTCTAATTTTTGAGGAGTAGCCAAATCCGGTGAACCTCGTTAAATCTTGTGTTGTGGATTGCTCTCTTGTTTATTTGTTGTATCTATTTTTAAGTTCTCTCTGCTTAAGTTTGAAAGAGCTGTAGATCTGTATTTAAATTGCTACACTGATTCACCCCCTCCTCTCAGTGTCATTGTGAGAATATCAAGTAAAAATCAAACCATCAAATCTAGTATGAAGAAGAGATTTTTATCAAAAACTAGCTCAATATGTAACTAAAGAAGCTAATGCATATATAGAAGACGGTAGTCCTATAAGGCAAAAGGAAATGCAGGTGTTTCCAATGACCTAGATTGATCAATTAGTGCATTATTTTAATTCAATAAAATATCCAAAAGGGTTGAAAGCATCTCAAAGGAGAATATATAGGTTGCAGGAAAGAAATTACGTGTTGATCAATAATATCCTCTATCGATGAAACTTTGATGGAGTACTATTGAGGTGTGTACCACCAAAAAAGGCTAAGAGCATTCTCAAAGAATTTCATGATGGACTCTTAGGAGGGCATTATTCCAACCAGACCACAATAGCCAAGATTTTAAGAGCCATATTTTATTGGTCATCTATTCTCTCTGATGCATTCAAGTTTGTATGAGCATGTAACAAATATCAAAGATTCATTAGAAAGGCTAAATATGTTGCCATACCTCTATAACCAATAGTAGCAAAAGATTCTTTTTAGTAGTGGATATTGGATCTCATCAGTGTCATCAATCCCAATTCATTATCTGGTCATAAATATATTCTTACGATAACTGAATACTTCATAAAGTGGATCAAAGCGAAAGCCACCAAGCACATTGATCAAAAAAGGTGATTAATTTTTTGGAAAGGCAAAAAACAGGTTTGGAGTCCCCACCACCAATGTATCTAATAATGGCATGCATTTCATATGTTCCAAAACTATGGACTTTGCCAAAAAATTTGGCATTTATTAGAATGCATATTCAAACTACTACCCATAAGGAAATAGTTTGGCGAAGGCTACCAATAAAAATTACTAAGAATAATCAAGCGTAACATAGAGCACAATCCTAGAATATTTTACCTCCCACTTGATCAAGCACTATGGGAAAACAAAATCATGCCTAAGAAATAATTTAAGACATCACCTGATGTCCTTGTTTATGGAAAGGAGGTATCTCTCCCTATCAACCTGAAGCTCTTGGCTCTCAAGTTCATGAGTGAGATAGAGGTGAAATATTTTCCTACCATGGAGAAAAAACTAGCACAACTGATGCAACTAAAATAATAACATGAGAAGGCATACAACAACCTGTGTCATCATCAAAATATCATTAAGTGTTAGTTTTATAAGAATGCCACACTAAAAACATTCTTTGAAGAAGATATTATCCTAAAATGGGATGCTAACTGAGAAAAAATAGGTGTTTATAGCAAGTTTTATTCTTTCTGGTTAGGCCTGTATCTCATCCAAAATAACAAACAGTCAAATGTATACTAGCTCCAGGATCTAGAAGGAAGATTGCTCTTGATCCCTATAAATGGTCAACATTTGAATCATTATGCATAATCTGAATGATGATCTAGAGTGTGTATATGTAAATATTATTTTTTCTTACTATTGTTTAATTTCTTTTTTAATTATTGTTGTATAGATGTATCAGATCATATCATTTTCTCATCCTCTTAGTGTATATTTAGCCATAACATGCACCTAGTCTAGATGATAGAATAGCAGTCCAACTAAATATGCACCAATAAGAAGTCCTTGGTAGGTCTAGAAAGCTAAGGTAAAAGTTGATAGAGTTGGGTAGGGCAAAGAAAAGATAGAGAGCCTTGTGATTAGCAAGGTCTGAAACCCCGCCCACCATGGGTAAAAAAAATGGAAACTAGGAGCCCCGAATAAATCTAAAAGTACTGCCCTAATGGAGTGGAAACAAATGGTTAAGGCAAAAAATTAAAGCAAGTGGGTGGAAGATATCAAAACTACTACCCTCACACGAGGTGCTATAGTAATTAAAATATGGGAAGATATTTGAGATGCGATGTGTTTCCTAAAAACTCCAAAATTCTACCCCGAAGATTTATATCCAAGATCATCAAAAAGATAGTTGTTCGACTGCCCTCGAAATAAGATATGTGTAGAAATTACATCACACCAATAGGATATCAGGAACACCTTTACCCAACCCAATCAGTGAAGGATGCTATTAATATGAAGTATGGGAAATACCAATCATCATTACAATAATAGTGGAGTGGTTTAATTATCGCCAAATGGATAGAATGGTTTTCATCCCAAGAATACCAAAGAGAATGATCAAAGAAATAAGAATTAGCTAGGTGGGCATGCCTTGGGTAAACACATCAACATAGTTGTTAAATCCAATGCAATTAAGGAGTACGATGTCCTAAGTAAGTGGTAGGTTGTCATAAATAGTGGATCTTTTACTTGATCAGCTTGCACCCAATAGGACTCTAGTGAAATTGTTGTGGCACAATAGTAAAAAGTTATGATTTAGAAAGCACCTAAACCTCACTATCCTCGATTGACGAGAGTACCAAGTGTAGCCACCTCATTAATTAGTGGTTCACCACACAATGGAAATATGTAGGGATTGACCATCAGAAGAAGCATATTTCAAAATATTTTCCTTGGTTCAAGCAAATTTCCTCTAATGGTCCTAAAAACACATCATTCGTAGCTCCAACCTAGAACTATAAAATATGGAGTGGATAAGTCAGCTTGCTCCTTTCTACCTTGTTTGGTTTACTGATACAATGATTGGAGCGACATCAAAATCTTGCAAAAATTTGAATTAAGGAGGGGTTATGACTTCTGGCAGCCACCCATCTCTAGAGAATGGAGCTACTGTGAAGATAATTTTAGATCTAAAATGACAAGGACAAGAGATAAGAAAATAGAAGACTTGAATGAGGGGCTTAGTGAAACAAATATAACCATCAGGGATAAGATAAAAATCACTCGTAAAGCTACAAAAATATTGGTTATGAAGCCCTATAACAATATTCTAGTGGCCCTATCCTAGAGAAGTCATATAAGTGCATTCATGTTGTTCCTTAGTCACCCTTGCCCTAAGTTGATACACACCATTATAGAATTCTATGATGTAGCCACTGGTGTAGTACAAAATATAGAAGGTCGAGTGTTGTTCAACATAAATGCTAACACTATTCGAGAGGTGTTCTTTTCCAAAGCCTCCTTTGTGAGTTACTACCATAAATGTAGATGAATAGTGAAACTAGTTGCTCAAGGATGGACCTAAGTAGTGGGTGACTTAAGCCCTTGGTAAATTACCAAATGACTATATGGATAATCCCCGATCAATAAAGTAGTTCAAAGAAGGAGTTTGGCCCATCTTGTCCTTGTTGGCCACCCTATTGGGTCTCCTATTAGATGAGGAGGTGTATCTACATGTAATGGTGATGGCATACACTTTTTTGTGGGTCTTCAGGTCCATAAGGTTTTCCTGGATAGAGTTCTTATCTAGGAATATACAAAAGTATTTGGTAGACTATCAAATTAGAGGAAGCAAATAATTTTGATGTGTCACATTTGACTTGGTTGTTCTTCCATAACATACCCCGTGATAGGTGCACTATGCAAATCCAAAATAAATATGAGAGGAGATAAATATGCCTGATGGTAGAATGAATGCATACACTTAGAAGAAGAAGCTCATATTTGAATTTCAACAAGGAATTCTTAGGACCCGCCCTTGTGTATATTTACCAAGCCTATCCATGTTTATTGAAAAGAGTAGAGTATTTCTTAAGAACCAACACTTATGAGATTGAATATTGGTACTTCCTAAGGGAAGGAACATGCATCTAACTATATGGGTTCTAAAAATTCCCTTATTTACTTCCCTTCTACATCACAAACTGGGTCTTCAATATGGAGGTATATCGAAATATTTGCTTCATTGAAGAAAAGTGGGCTTGGAACCAAAAATAAGGCAATTTTCCCACATTCAATATTATTCAAGCCCATCCTTCTACCTAAAAAGGAAGAGGTTTAGTTTAAACAACTCGATGGAAATTGTCTTTCCTCGGTCTCCCTATGATGCCACCTAGATGGCACTATGATACTGATCATATTCTACAGGCTAAGCCAAGACAATACAAGGGCATGGTAGTTCAAACATCACACAAATGAGACCAATGAAGAAGTGTTGAAATATGAAAACCTTCAAAAATATCAAGCGATGATATTGTCTAGGTTTCAAATGCACAAGTGATCATTTTGGAGGTCATGTTATTCATATGAGGAAGTATTTAGTCCTAAAAAATATTTTTCTCAGTGAATAAAATTATCTTTGATCCAATAAATAATCCAATAGAGGAAATGGATGAATCACAAAATTGAACAATGGTAGATTATGTGATGTGAGTGGGATGATGTCAAGAAAGCATTCCCCAAAAGAACATATGGGGAATTCTCCACAAAGTATGATGTCAACTTCAAGCCTAGGAAGAAGAAGGATGGAGAAGACCTCACCCTTGAAGTATTAAAGAAGTTGGATACACCTAGCCTCAGGTAAAGCAAGGAGTATTCAAAGAAATATGATTAGGAGCAAGAGATCTAGAGCAGCATTCAGGAACCATAAATCCCACCCAAGGTAAGGACAAGTGATAAAAATGTCCTACCTACAGAGCCTCCATTGGAAATTAAAATTACCAGATCAACCAGATCTAGTGAGGCAAAATTTTAGAAGTCCTTGGTGTTGGAAATATGTTGAATATTTTCCATGTTATTTTTGTGGGGTTAACACTAAAAGATACTAGATATTGTGTATGATATACTCACAAAATTTTAGGGCTTTAAGTAATTTTTAGACCCATATGGGTTTTTAGGGTTACTATATTTGAACCCTTGCTTTTTCTCCCATGATATTGTAAAATTTGTGCATGTGCCTTTGTTATATATATCGCACTTGCATTAGGTTTTGAGGAGAGACAGAAGGATAATATTATTGTATTGGAGATGGTCAAGTTAATGCAATAATAAGATAATACTATGTTGGTTTTCTCAGTTGAGGGTTTTCAGGATAAATATTGTGTAATGTGTGAATCTTCTATCTTCTTCCTTTGATTCTACAATTATTGTTTTTCTAGTTTTAGTTTATTGGGGCTCTTTATTTCTCTTTATTTGGTATCAAAGCTAGGTTTTAGATTTTTTTGAGGAGTAAGGGTTTCAACCCTATGATAAATTAATTCTTGAGTGGGAGCCATACACGAAAGGATCCAAGCAAAGGAGAAATATGGGAAGCACATGGATAGAGATTGAAAAATTTAATGGATAGAATTTTGAGTTATGGAAACACAATATGAAGGATCTGTTGATTGATAGAGATCAATGGATTGCAGTTTTAGGAACAAAACCAACATCGATGACATATGAGGATTAGCTAAAAATCAATAGGAAGGTAAGGAGCTCTATCATATTGTGCTTATCTAACTTGGTATTGTTGAATGTATCTACAAAGACCACAACAAATATATTATGGGAGAAGCTAGGAACATTGTATCAGACAAAGTCATTGGTAAATAAACTCTTTCTACAAAATAAGTTGTTTTTGGTTCGAATGAATGATGGTGACTCTATGGCTAAACATTTGAATGCTTTTAACACTATGGTAAGTCAACTAACCTCTATAGAAGTAAAAATGGATGAAGAGAAAAATGTATTACTTTACTTTGTTCATTACCTGATTCATGGGATAACCTTGTTATTGCTATCACCAATACTACATCTACATTGAAAGTAGAGGATATAGTAGGAACTTTGTTGTCTGAGGAGACGAGACAAAAATATTCTGAGGATTATCATCAAAAGGAAGCCTTGTTTACGAGAGGTCATTCTCAAGAAAGAAGCAAAAAGAAATCAAGAGAAAATAAATCAAAATCTAGGGGTAAATATGTTGCCCCAGAAAAGAGGAAATATTGGAATTATGGTAAAGCAGGGCATTATAAAAGAGACTGCATATCTAAAAAGGTTGATAATAATCGATCATCTGATGAAGGAACTTCTACAGAAATTAAGACCACAAATGAAGATTCAGGGGACTTATTCTTAGCTACAACATGCTCAAGTGAATGTGATGACTCATGGTTGATTGACTCGGGTGCTTCTTTTCATATGACTCCTCATAGGGAGGGCTTCTGTGAATATGAAAATATAGATGGAGGTAAAGTATTCTTGGGAGATAATTTGACATATAAAATAATAGGTTAAGGAAGAGTCAAGCTAATGCTAAAATATGGAAGAATTAAAAACCTTCCTGATGTGTTGCATATTCTAGGTTTGGCAAGGAATCTGATATCTATGAGTAAGATGAATTATGCAGGTGTGAATGTGGTATTCAATAAGGACAACTACAAGATGGTCCATCGATACTTGGTGTTGGCAAGAGGATTTCGCATAGGAAATTTATTTAGACTTGAGGCTAGCACTGTAAGTATTAATTGCAATAACTCTTCAGTTGTACAGGAAAATAATATGGTTGAAATGGCTCCAATTATTCCTACATCGAAGACAATGTTGTGGTATCAACACATGGGGCATATTGGTGAGAAAGGACTTTGAACATTGAAAATGAAAGGTATGGCTGAAGGACTTTCTGATTGCCCATTAAATTTTTATTTTTGTGAGCACTGTGTTTTTGAGAAACAAACTAGAGTCAAGTTTCCAAGTAATGCTACAAGGTTTGAATGAATTCTATATCTAGTTCTTAGTGATGTGTTTGGACCAGTAAAAGTACCATCATTAGGTAAATATATCTATTTTTTTACATTTATAGATGACTTCTCAAGAAATACATGGGTATATTTTCTACGAAATAAATTTGAGGTTTTTAATAAATTTAAAGAGTTTAAGGCTCTTGTAGAAAATTAGATAGAGAAAAAGTTAAAGGTTTTGAGAAGTGATAATGGTGTTGAGTATTGCTCTAATGAATTTGAGCAGTTTTGCAAGGACTGTGGAACAGAAAGGTAGAGAACAACTTTGTATACTCCACAATAGAATGGGATTGTAGAATGGATGAACATGACATTGATGGATAAGGCTAGAAGCATGCTAAATGGTGCAGGGTTAGAAAAGAAGTTCTAGAGAGAAGTTGTGTTAACAGATTTTTATCTCGTCAATAGATCTCCTACCTTAGCTTTGGTGGACAAGACTCCATAGGAATTATGGACTGGTAAGAAACCCTCTCTCAAACATATAAGGGTTTTTGGTTGTGATGCTTATATGTATGTTCCAAAGGAGAAAACGACTAAGCTAGACTATAAATCTAAAAAATACATATTTGTGGGTTATAGTACTAGTGTTAAAGGATATAAGTTGTGGAACCCATAAACACTAAAGGTTGTTCATAGTCCTAATGTGATCTTTAGAGAAACAAAATGGGTTTAAAAAAGGAAATGCAACCAAGCAAAGAACCAAAAATAGTGTAGGTTAGTGCAGGTAAAAGTGGAACAGGAGGAAGAATTAGTGGTAGAACATGAATTATAGAGAGAGTTTGAAGAGGAATATTCAGAGGAAGAATTTGAGGAGGAAGCTGAAGATGCAGAACCTAGAACTCTAATTTTTAGGAGATCAGAATGAGAGAGAAGACTTCCAGACAAGTATATTCCTTGAAATTTGTATTTTACATTTAATTTATCAGTTATTGATGAAGAATACAAGACTATAAATGAGGCGCTTTAGTCAAGTGAGAATAATTCTTGGAAAAGGGCTATGGAAGAAGAAATGGAGTCCTTGGATAAAAATAATACATGGGACTTGGTGAAATTACCTCTTGGTAGAAAACTTGTTGGTTGTAAGTGGTTATTCAAGAAGTACAATGTAGAAGGAAAGTTGGAGAAGTACAAGGCTTGCTTGATAGCAAATTTTCTCAGGTTGAGGGAATTGACTTTGGTGAAATTTTTTCTCCTATGGCTAAACTAACTTCAATCAGATTTCTATTGGTTATTTTTGCTACTTTTGATTTTGATATAGAATAGATGGATGTAAAGATAGCTTTTATACATGGTGAAATTTATGAAGATATATATGTCACAACCAGAATGCTTTAAATTAAAATGTAATGAGGACTTGGTATGCAAGATGAAGAAGTCTCTTTATGGGTTGAAGCAGTCTCCAAGGATGTGGAACCAAAAATTTGACATATTTGTCTTAACACTTGGGCTTGGAAAAAGCAAAGTAGATCCATGTATATATTTTAAAAAGGAAGGTGAAAATTTTGTTATAATTGTATTGTATGTGGATGACATGTTTTTAATTGGTAACAATAAGGAGATGATAAATTTACTCAAATATTAGATATCTTCTAAATTTGACATGAAGGATTTGGGTGCTACAAAATTTATTTTGGGTATGGAAATAATAATGGATCGTGCAAATAGAAAGTTATGGTTAAATCAAAGGAAATATGTTGATTTGATATTATAGAAGTTTAGAATGCATGATTGTAAACCAATATGTACTCCATATCCGGTTGGTCAAAAGTTATCTACTAAACAATGTCCCAAAATAAATGAGGAAATTGAAGAAATGCATGTTCGTTATGCTAGTACTATGGGCAGTTTGATGTAGGTTTGTACTAGACCTAATATTGCACATGCAGTGGGAGTAGTTACAAAATATATGTCAATTCCAGGAAAGGAAAATTGGATTGTTGTAAAAAGTATCTTCATATACTTGCATGAAACTACAAATTATGCTATCTGTTATGGAGGAAATTTTAAAGGTAATAATATTGTAAATCTACAAGGGTTTGTGGATGCTGATTGGGTTGGATATCTTGAAAATAGAATATACATAGGTGCTTATGTGTTCAGGTTGATTGGAGAGGTAGTAAGTTGGATGAGTATAAAGCAATCAGTTGTTGTTTTATCCACTACAAAAGTAGAGTACATTGCAATAACTCATGCTAGTAAAGAAGAAGTGTGGCTATAAAGGTTGTGTTCAATAGTTGGTATTAAATAAAAGGTTGTGAGAATTAAAAATGGTAGAGTGTAATATTTTTGGTAAATAATCTTTGTTTTCATGATCGATAAAAACATATTGATATAAAGTACCATTTTGTGATAGATATGGTTGAAGAGAACCGAGTGATATTGGAGAAAGTTGATACAGATAAGAATACTTCTGTTTCATTAACAAAGGTTGTACACACTCAAAATATTTCTTGATGTATAAGATCTATGGGTATGGTTGCCCTTGATAGTTGATAATGGCAGTTGTTAGCCCCTATGGAAAGTATTCAACAAGTGGAAGAATGTTGGAAATATGTTGAATATTTTCCATGTTATTTTGGTGGGGTTAACACTAAAAGGTATTGGACACTGTGTATGATATACTCACAAAATTTTTAGGGTTTTAAGTTATTTTTAGACCCATATGGGCTTTTAGGGTTACTATATTTGAACCCTTTCTTTTTCACCCATGATATTGTAAAATTTGTGCATGTGCCTTTGTTATATATATCGCACTTACATTAGGGTTTGAGGAGATATAGAAGGAGAATATTATTGTATTGGAGATGGTCAAGTTAATGTAATAATAATATAATACTATGTTGGTTTTCCTTATTGAGGGTTTCAAAGATAAATATTGTGTAATGTGTGAATATGCTATCTTATTTCTTTGATTCTATAATTATTGCTTTTCTAGTTTTATTTTATTGGGGATCTTTATTTCTCTTCACTTGGTGCCTCCTCCTCAAAAGGATTAATCAAGTAGAAAAAGGAAAGGTGCTCCAAGACCTGATGTGTCTCAATCTCAATAAGTAATAAGTAAAGGGTGGAAGCCGCCTCTCAAGGTTTTAAAAATATAAGGGATGGTGACCTCAGGAAAGATCCAAAAGTAGCAGCTAGTGGTAAAGAAATCCCCAAAGGTGATCCAATAACAAATTAAGGTAGAAATGGTGGACTCATGTTCACCATATCCTCAATGAACCCCATTTTTAGAAGCCATAGAGGATTACCCTACCTTGTCCTAAACACAAATTAGTGGGATGATACTAGTTGTAGCCCAATTGGTGCCTTTGCTCCCTCCTCACCCCCAGCATGCATCCCCAAAGAAGTTGCTTGAGTTTCCACTACTTTTACCCCTCAATCCTCTAGTTGTAGCATCTATTTTGCTCCAATAATTACCTGCAACGATGCCTTTTTCTAGTACACCTCAGCCATCGATTATCCAACCTTATATATCTTAGTTATCCACATCATTTCCAAATATAGATCAATGGGGTGATATAATTAGTTCACACCAGACCCACACCTTGGAATCCTATCCAGTAACCCCTCTCCCAACCTTCCTAACCACACCACTCCTCATGCAAGTTACAAAGGAATATTTTTTGGAGGTTTGTCATAATGAAGAATATACAAGATAATAAAAGAAATCATGATGATCAACAATGGCAAGAATTAGTAGAAGAGCATGCACCGAAAGTTACCATGATGTATCTCGATCTTGATACAGTAGAAGGAAATATGCATGAAATAATCATAGTTCTAAAATTCAATAAGGCTATTGTAGAAATGGGGTAAAAATAATGGGACTTCTATATAAGGACCAAGGATGTCTCAAAAATACCTAAGGTGTAGACCCTTAAAAATTTGCATGTTCAGGTAGACATGCTTTTATGGTAGAATGGTAAGGAAGAGAAGGAGCTAAAGCTGGCAAAGAAGAAAATTGATAACTTGGAATATTAGCTCAGGAAAGCCAAAGTGAAGAAATGATCTCTAGAATAATAGGTGAAGCAACTCTATGAAGGTCTAAATAAAGCCATCTCTCAGAAGGTTCTACAATATAAGGATGAAGAGATAGATGCATGGAAAACCAATTTCTAGACTACCCAGGAATCATTTGAGAAGCAGGATGCCAAGGCTCAGGCTAAACTTTAGAAACTAGATAAGTCCCTCCAGGATGCTCTAAATGATCTCCATAAAGAAATATATGCATCTTGTAGGTCAACAATAGAAAAGGCCTAGATAATTGAAGTTAGAGACTTCTATTTGGGTAAAAAAAGAGAGGCGATATTGAAGGTGTTGCCCACTTTTATGTGAAAGCTAGTAGACACTCTATTAATTGCAAAAGAGGCGAATACGGAGTTAGCCAACAAGGAAAATGTGGTGCACAACATGGGTCCTAAAGTGTTGGTATTAAAGTAAATATTCAAAATAGTAGATTCTATCTTGTTGGATTATTCATAGTGGTAAATAGATCAAATCAGGTCCTGCATGGAGTAGATACTTTTGGTTATGTATTTATACTATAAAGGTAAATACATCCATGTTGCATTAAAGGAATAAGTGGAGAAAATAAACATGATTAACATTGCACATAGAACACTTGGCTCTCCTGGGTTCTGGGATAGTAGCAAGCAATTCCATAAATAATAGGACCTTATCAATCAGTTTGAGACCCTGAAATAGGATCAAAGTGAGATTGCCACACTTGAAGAGCCAATGGTGGTAGATAAGATGATGAACATTATCTTAAGTTTTGTTGATATTTGTACCAAAACAAAAGAGGTAGCTAAGAATTACCAAGATCCCTCCTACAAAATCATATGTCGATTGGAAGCCATCAGTGACTAGATCAAGAAATCTTCCCTCCCTGCTCCTAAAGTTTTGGATTGCATCTACAAGAACCTCACAATTAAAATCCCTATAAGGGTAGCATCTCAGGCCAAATATTCTTGAGTATGGAAATAGGAGAAGACCGAGTCGGGAGAGGTGATAGGTTTTTGAAATAAAGGCCTCTATAGGCCTAATATAACTTTTACGGGTATTTATTTTGTTAACTTTGTAGCCCAATGGTGGCCAATTTTATTTGTTATTTTAAATTTTGTTTCAAAAAATTTGATCAATTCATATGGTTGTATCCATCCCTATTTTCTTGGGTTCTCCTTTTTTTACAAGTAAAAGGCCCGTAAAGTCACCAAGAATATGGGGTAGAAAATTGAGTATCTTTGATCTTAGGTGAATATCAAAAATACCTGCCCTAACAACAAGGTAAAGGACATACTCTAGGTATAATTTTTGGTCATAATATATTCACCACCACTCTCAAAGTGCCACCCAAGCTAAGGTTTCAAGGATGAATAATTAGATGAATACAAAAAATAGGCAGGTCCCAAAATCCTGCCCCAGCTTGAGGGGTAATTTAGAAAGGCCAAAAGGGTGTAGGAATATTAAATCCATGATCTATCCTAGGTAGAAATTTAGCATGGATGTATGGGTGGAAGGACTCCATAATTTCACCCAAATAAAAGCAGACAAGATGGAGAAATAGGTAGCTAATTGCAAGGAAATGCACTCTAAATTCTTGCCTTGAGTAAACTAGATGCCATAGAGGATGGAAGATTAGGACAAGTCATAGGCTACCTCATAGCCTGAACCACACCCAAAAAATATAGTGGAGGAGTAGTTCAAGTCCAATATTATGGGCCCATCTAGTACAATCATGTACACCTGGCAGTCTACCAAGAATTAATGGAGATTTATGGAGAATCTAGGATCTCGCCATGAAGTCTAATTTGAAATATTAGGAGTCTAATTTCTTGGTATAGCACCATGTTCAAAATAGAGGAATTTTTTTGATGGATTAAATGCCCCAAACACCCTATTTTAGGGTATAAATGCATGAATTACAATAGCATCATTGGATGCATAAGCAAATTAAGGAAATATATGAATGAAGTTAATGCAGCCACTCTAGATGATGTAGATATTTCCCAGAGATGTTCCATAAAATATAAAAGATTTGCAGAAGCCAACTATCCACTCTTATGGTGTTGCCTCATTAATTGAATGTAAATATCATGTAAAGGAGTGGAGGGACATCTTCTCTATAAATAGGAGAATGCAATGTATTCTTATGGTCAGCTCTTGGACATTATAATTTGTATATAATATTTGAAGCATATTGAATACAAATGAATCATTGTCTGGCCTTCAAACACCTTCATGTATATATGAATCTCATGGTTGTTTATTTATGCTAAAATTGGTGAATGGATTAGTTTTAATTATACATTCTAGATTCTGACTATTTGTTTATCAATTCTAGAATTTGCAACCATATATGGTGTATTATTGATTATTAAAATATGTTGGTTGGTATGTTAGATGGTTCAAGTGTGTTTTGTTCATGTTTTAGTTCTGATCTTATGTATATCTTGATGCGGCTAACCCATCCTTCTATGTTTTGAGGTTTTATATTAGATTTCTCCCTTTTCCTTTTTTCCAAACCCAAGCAAAATAGTTAAAACCTCTTAAGGAACTAGTCTACTTCGGAGATTAGTTGCAAGATCTTGTCATCTTGGAACCTTTCAATATTGGTTGAGTCTATGGATGCACAACTCCTTCCATTAGGTGCAAATCTCAGACATACACTACCATCAACTTACAAAAAAAATCTTTGATTACTCCAAACATATTTGTCCTTTGGATTAATTGTAGAACTTAAACTATTGATAAAAAGTAATCAAGTAATGGATATTCACACCTACTCTAATACCATGTTAGATTTTATATAAATTTTAAAATATATATGGAATCAATATAGTACCCAATATTGTTAAAAAATAAATACACACAAATCAATGCACATAGTATATGGGGGGTCCATGGATACCAAATAATCTCACCATCAAAGAATAGATTTACACTCGAACCAATGACAAAATTGTGGTATGATAAGGTATTCATACCCAAATGCAACTTATATTTAGGTTAAGGTTAAGTGACTGATCTCAAGGATTACAATAATAAGATGTTATAAAAATAAATGCAATACAATATAAAATTAAACTATGGCATCAAGAGAAGCTTAACCACCACATATTCCAAAAAAAATCTATCATCAATTGTTCACAAATACAAAAACAAAGATAGCAGTCATCATTATAAATACCATTGGTCACCTCACCCCATCTCAATGTCAATAATATCATTGCCCTCTATAATGTACTAGATCATCGTAAAGGTCCAATTCAAGAAATTTTCAACCTCACATATCATGGATCTCTCTCAATTTCCATGAAAGTGTCACTTTTATATAGAAATGGATGATTTTGTTGCTTTTATGATTAATTTTGCAAAATTGCCAAAAGTTGCTAAATTGCCAAAAAATGCTAAATCATTGGAAAATTCCCAAAATGCCAAAAAAGTAGCCATTTTATTGATCACAAATATAAAATGTCTACAATGTAAAATTTGAGTTGTTTGGGCATCCTCATCAATGACCCATTTACCAACATCAATCAATGCTCCTAATGAATTTCTTTGCACCTTCTTACTCTACTTCTAGATAGTATATCTTTGTGTTTGTTCATTTTTTACCATTATTAGAGGATTTGTTGAAGATACTTAGGCTTATCCATTTAAGCCTAAGTTAATATTTTATTATTTCTTATTATTATATTAATTTCCTATTTATTACACTTTGTATTCATGTGAGGCATAGTATGCCCATGTTAGAAATAGGTTATTAAGTTGTTTGGGTGTTTAGTTAGTTGTTAGAGATCTTCTTTGTCTTCTAGCAGTTAGTTGTCACCTTTGTTTAGTAGATGGTTATCTTTTAGTTAAGTGGTTGGCCATGTTTGGCAACTTGTTACAACCACTTAACCACGTGAGATTATTTGTATTGCTTATATATTCTATGCATTTAAATAATAAACCATCTTCACATTTGGTTTCTACATCACTGGTATCAGATTGCCAAGGGTAAGTTTTAGCAGAAAGGAGGGCAAGTTGATCCACTTTTTGCTAGGTGTCTAGTTGGAGTTCACAACTAGTTCATCAAGATCCTAGGAAGGTGTTGATTGGGAATTGGATTGAATCCACCCGTAGCATCAAGTGAATATGAGGTAGTAGAGGATAGAAATTACCCTTGCACCAATTATCCCTAGCAAAAACTAGAGGGTAAGAAAAACTATCTACTTTGAATATCAGCAGATCAATTGCACATAATTGAGGAGAAGTTCTTTCAATTGGGGTCAATTTATGGCTAGAAAGCATATGTTTGCATGTTTACTCCAAGTGGAAGGAGAAGATAAAATTTTTATATTAATATTAATTTTTAATTTTCAAAAAAAAAAAAAATGCAAGCTCAATATTAATAGTAATATTAATATTACTATTAAATTAGGTTTTTTAACCTGATAGTGGCTTGCCATCAAACGGTGGCCACCAGCACTGACAAAAACTAATCAACCACATCCATCGGCCGGTCCTCGACATCCGCAACCTATACCGACGATGTTGAACGATAATTTCCACTCACGATGCCTGAGTGACAATGATTACCACCAGTGCATCGATGTATAATACCAGGCTGCTACCCCCGGTAGTCAGCTCCTAGATCATCTGAGAGGATCATTGTTATACAAATGAGCACAAGGTTATGCATTTCGATGAGATGCAGGTAATTTCCTCAATTTTTTTACCATTTTACATGTCTCCAGCGAACATCAAAAAATTGTTTGGTGATGATTTTTGGAAGTTTTCAAGAGCATATATATGTTTAATAGAAACTTCGACGGGTCTCGACAATTTAGATGGATGATCTATGAATATCATTTCGGTAGGTTCCCACTGTTCCAACATGTTGAATTGGCTAGCAATCACCTTCGACAAGTTTCCTACCACGGTAGTGTTTTCTCGACAGGTTTAATTCCATTCATGCTTTGTGTTTTTGGGCGTTCAAATGATCTTCTGATAATGAATAACATAAAACCTAATGCACAGTCCCCTAACAACCATAAAGGATGAATGACAGTATCTCGTAATAAATCGACGATGCGAACAGTAGCTAAAATCGGGTGAATATATTTGGTTTCCATCATGGCATATTTTCTCTATATTTGTGTCTTGACAAGGTCATTCCCTTTGTTAAAATAAATTTCTAGCAGGCATCATATGAATTTTTAAATGTTCCCATTTTGCAAAAACTTTCAGCGATAAATCAAAATCATCTAGCAAGGTTGTGATATTCAAGCGATAGTTCCTAGCAAGGTGTTATTTTAGATGTCCTAAACTATTTCGAGCAAGAAATCTACATTCCAACAATTAGAACCAACATCTAGCATGAGTCTCGACTGTTCGGTAGTAAGATTCAGTTTCTAGAAAGAACAGACAATGAATAAACCTTTTCGATGTTTGAAAATCTTTGACAAGCTGTAAATATCTTGGTACGATTCTATCCTTCGATGACAACTCTTGACAATAAAAATTCTTGATAAAAATTATGTTTTTGATGAGTTCCTAGTTTTTCCAGCACGCATAGATAAAACGGTGAAGGTTAATTTTTTTAAAATCCTAAGGTTAGGATTTTTTGCAACCATCGACAAATTTTTTGGGAACCGTCGATGACTACGGAAGGTGGGAAGTGCCAAGTTTCTTGTGCGTTATTATCCCACATCTATTGTGCGAGTAGCAGCACAAAATTTATAAGCACCCCCATGCAATAGAAGAGGTAACCACCATACCGTGTGCCTTTGTGCGATAGCACCCAGTGGAGGGGCATCGCCGTTGAGGCCAAAGTGGAGGGTCCGTGGGACCGTTGACCAAACTACCTAAGACAAGGTTGACCTTGTAAGTAGTTGACCAACCCACTACCTAATTGATCGGGGTAATTTTCAAAAACAAAACTGGCAAGAAAACAATTTTCGGTGAGAAGGAATTTTTACGCGCGGGAGGAAATATTTTCAAATTTTCAATTTATTTGGCACCAAAACCTGCAAATCAGCAAAAGAGGTGATAATTTCTCCAATTTTGGTCAATTTTCAGCCAAATTTTTTGCAACTTTTTGCAAATTTCTGCAAATTTGATAAAACATTTGCCTCCTAACCCAATTTTTGTATTGAGGTGCTTATTTTTTGCAAATTAGTGCTAATTTGTAATTGCCAAATTTGATATAATTTTTTTGTAAAAGCACTAATAGCCCATTTTTGGAAAATTTGGAAGGTAAATTATTGTAAAAATCTAGGCAATTCTTGCATTAGAAAAATTATCAAAATTCCTAAGCCTAGATTAAGGTACCTCAAGATAAGCTTGTGTTTTCTCTTAAGGTTATGTTTTTTCTCTTATTTCATGTCATATCTCAATTCATTTTATTGATTTCTTTAAATTTGTTAATTTTGAGTAGACAATAATATCAAAATGTATTAAAATTTATAATTTAGCAAGCATTTTGAAGAACACAAGCTTATACTGAGAGGGGGGGTGAACAGTATAAGACCACTTTTTACTTTTCTTTACCAAAAAATATTAATCAATATAATCAATGGCAATATCAATATCAATAACCAAATTAATGCACAAATCATCAAACACAATAGAGACACTAATTTAACGTGGTTCACCCAATGTGGGCTACTCCACGGATAAAATATTTCATTAAATTTTCTCAATAAATCTCTTGGGAATTATTTCCTTATTATAATGTTTATGGACCTCTATCCAAATGAGGTTCTGATCCCCTAAATCAAGTTCGTGGATATCTATCCACAGGAGAACTCCTTCTCTGCTGCTCTAGTTGGTGATCCTCTAGAATACTACCACCTCAACTACATTGGCTTGTGGATATCTCTCTACTAAATGCTCTCATCCCCACTCAGAAGACTTATCCTCACTTCCTTGGTTGATGGATCTTTATCCACTAGAGACCACTATCCTCTCTACTCTATCACCTCCAAATCTCTATCTCAAATCTACACTGAACACAGTCCTTTGGTCTAGCACAAATATGCTCAATCTCTATATCTAGTATGGCACAAACTTATCCTCAAATCTACACTAAATTCTGCTCCACAAGTCCACTCAAAACTTGCTCAATATGCTCAACAATTCCACTCAGAACTTGCTAAAATCTGCTTAACAAGTCTACTCAGAACTTGCTCAAATCTGCTTAACAAGTCCACTCAGAACTTGCTCAATATGCTCAACAAGTCCACTCAAAACTTGTGTAATATGCTCAACAAATCCACTCAAAACTTTCCCAATATTCTCAACAAGTCCACTCAGAATTTGCTCAAATATGCTTAAAAATTCCATTCATAACTTGCTCAAATATGCTTAACAAGTCCACTCAGAACTTGCTCAATTTGCTCAATAAGTCCACTCAGAACTTGTCCAATCTGCTCAATAAGTCCTCTCAAAAATTTATCCAAATATACTCTCAATATGTATTTTAAGCTTCCACAAAATCTTACTCAAATTTTTCCATAAGTCCTCTCAAATACTTGCCTCAAATATTCTCAACAAGTCCACACTAGAACTTGTCCAATCTCATAGAAATATAAAGAAAATTGTTAGAGACCCAATATATTCTATACTCAATGCCCAATCACTTTCTCAACTTAAATCAAAATATAGAATAGTTTGTTTTATGGAACTTGAACAATCACTTCACACACTCACTTGACTAGGCTCAACCAACTCTACTCAACCAATCACTCAAAGAAACACCCCTTTCTCATAAACCCTAGTCCAAGCATATATCAACCAACTCAAAATATTTCCAACAATGCTCAACAACAAATCTCACATAACATTGATACTCATTTTCTTTTCAAACCCTAGTTCAAGTTTTTTGCACAACAATTCACTTCAACAACAATGCTTATAAAATAATCTTCACATAACAATGATACTCATGTTCTTTTGCAAAACCCTAACTCAAGTTCTTCACACAACCAATGGCTTCAACAACAATGCTAATAAAACAAGGTTTTGACAACTCTTTATTCCATAAAACCTTGAAGCATTAACTCAACACTCTCGAAAAGAAAACCCTAATCAAATCCTTTTCACTCCAAACTTTATTTTCTAGAAAGTCAATCAATCAGCTCAACTATGGAAGAATGTGCTCATATATTTTTCTTGATGATGAAGGGATCTCATAAATTGGTAGAACCCTAAAGGTTCTAGCACAATATTAATAAAGAAATAATTAAAATAACATCTAAATTAAAAGAATAACTTTTATAAAGAATCATTTTTCACTGGTAGGAAGGTCCCTCCAATGCATTCGATAAATAATTATATATTCTTCATGCATGATTTGATATGGATTCCTCTCATATCATATATATAGACTTTTTCAATCATGACTTTTCAACCATGAATTTTCAATAATAATGAAATATATAATTAAAGTAATAAATAATAATTAATAAGTAATGTTAGGATGTGGGATCCTAACATGCCACCCTCCTTAAAATGAGCTTTGTCCTCATATTAAAGTAAGGAGTTTTGTTGCTTGTTTTTCCAGTTGAATTTGTGCAATTTCTTGTACTATCTTAATGTCACTTTTTCGAAGGCAAGGATATCTTGAAGGTCGAAGTGTTAGTGATGGGTTTCCAAGAAAAATAGTAGAATATTCCTTAGGATAATCATGATGATGATGGGAGGGCAACCATTGGGGTTCCTCAAACACTTTAGAATGATGCATCAAAAGTGATGGTAACGCTTTCATATCCTTTTGTGGTTCCTTGGTAGATCCAATGGAGGAGTGTGTAGTCACTCTGTGTTGGTTCCAAATAGGTTTTGTCATGTGGTGAGAACTCACTATTGGTGAGGAAGGCAAGTGTAGGTCTTGTAGAATGCATTTCTGGTTGGTATTAATCACTTTGGGTATGTCTACCTCATCCTTGCTTGGTGCATCAATCACTTTCGACATATCAACCCTATTGTTGATATTGGTGGGATCAGGTATTTCGGGTATTTCTTGCTCATTGTCCTTGTTTTCTACATCTTCCTCATCTTTCTCATCTTCCTTAGCTTCCACTTTGGTATTTATTATATACTCGATATTGCTCAAAATACCATAAAGAATTTCAATGCTTTTGCTTTTATAATCTTGTTCATTCCTTCTTATTCCACGTTGAGCATTTAATTTGTCTTTCACTATTTTTGCTAATCCAATGGTTTGCATCATGGTATAGGGTTTGAACTTCATCACCTCCATTTTAATTTCCTCTTTCAATCCATTGATGAAGCAATATATGAGAAATGCTTCATCCAACCTTGTGTTGTGTTTGGTGATATCCTTAAATTGAATTTCATACTCATGCACGGTAGTGTTTTGATGAAGAACCTTAATAAATTCCCACATGGATGGGTCCCACATGGCTCTGATACCAAATGGTAGAACCCTTAAGGTTCTAGCATAATTTTAATAAATAAATAATTAAAATAACATCTAAATTAAAAGAATCACTTTTATAAAGAATCACTGTTTCACTGGTAGGAAGGTCCCTCCAACGTATTCAATAAACAATTATATATTCTTCTTCATTGATGATTTGATATGGATTCCTCTCATATCATATATATAGACTTTTTCAATCATGACCTTTAAATCATGACTTTTCAATAATGACTCTTCAATCATGACTTTTCTACCATGACTTTTCAATCATGACTTTTCAACCATGAATTTTCAATAATAATGAAATATATAATTAAAGTAATAAATAATAATTAATAAGTAATGTTAGGATGTGGGATCCTAACATAAATATACCACACTCACAACCACTTCTTTGCCAATCTCAAAGAAAGGTTAGAAGATAATAATTTTCTCAATGAATCACAATACAAAATGATATCAAACAAAATACACCTTATCACTCCAACTTTAAAATAATATCCAACATCTTCATAATAATATCTTTGGCAAAAATCCCTTTTACAAATAAAATCAACACTCTTAAAGTCTTACTCCTCCAATATGCAAATATAATAATTAAGAATTTATTTTAAAAATAAAATCAAACTCCTTATAACTCCAAACTTTATTAAAAATAATTTCCAACAAACACCAATTTTCAACTAGCAACCCTTTCAACTATTTCCAACTAGTAACCCTTTTAACTCCCAACTTTAGGCAATATTAAAAATAATAAAAATTTAATTACCTTAAATTTTGAGGGATTCGAACCCTTGATGCATCCCATGACCAATGCCTTTTCTATGGCTCCAACCGTCGCTTGAGCTAAGTGCTTGCTTGGGAAGTGGAGAGCACAATGTTCTCAATGAATATTCCTCTCTCTGCCAAATAAAAATGTGCACCATTCTTTGTCACTTCCAACATAATGTAAATAATACCATCGTATTTTGAAAACACGCCACTTGGTGCCTCAATGTTTTAGCCAATGCCTCCTCGCCACTAGGCCACGCTACCCAGCTAGCTCTCAAAATTTTGGCACTATCGATTTGTTCTCAATCGTTGTCACACAAAATATGAATTTGTTGTCATTTCTCATGAGCTCCTCTTTGTTGAGCAAGGTGTTGCAAGAAGGTTGTCATTGTTGTCAACACAGGCAGTTAGATCCAAGGATGCAGTGGGTAGACAGATCAGAAGTCATTCAAATGCAGAAGATAGAAAAAATTCGAAGAAAAAGACAAGTTAGAAAACTGTCGCGATATCACGACATGTTTTCTGTCGAGATTTCGTGACAAGTCAGAAGAGAGAGAAAGTGCAATAAGAAATGTCACGATTTCACGACGAAAGTGAGGAGAGAGAAAGTGCAGCCGGAAATGTCGCAATATCACGACGAAAATGAGGAGAGAGAAAGTGCAGCCGGAGATGTCGTGATTTTGTGACGAAAGTAAGGAGAGTGAAGGCGCAAGTCAAACTGTCACGATTTCACGACAAGTCGGAGGCCAAGAAGTCAAGTTGAGAAACTGTAGCGATTTCGCTACATGTTGACTTTTCACTGGAAAAAATCGAGAGAAAGTGTTAAGTGAAAAAGTTGTAGCGATTTCACTACAAGTTACAAAGACCAAGGAAAGGTGTAGCGATTTTGCTATGGGTAAAATATGCGCAAAACAAAGGTGTAGCGATTTTGCTACGAGTCTAAAGTGCAGACATCAAAGTTGCAGCAATCATACTTCAAGTCGAAAGTGTAAGGCACAAGTCAAAATTTCTCAAGAAGAAGTAAGTTGGAAGCACAAGGCAAAGTTGTAGCGATTTCGCTACTGAATGAAGCACAAAATGTACGGAAGCCGAAAGCGTCACGATTTCGCGACAAAGATGAAGATGACGTCAGCGAAAGCTGAAAGTGTCACGATTTCATGACAAGGTGCGAGAAAAGCCGCCAGAAGCCGGAAGCATCGTGATTTCGTGACAAGAATGCGGATGACGTCAGCGAAAGCTGAAAGTGTCGCGATTTCGTGATAGGTTGCGAGAAAAGCCGCCAGAAGCCGGAAGCGTCACGATTTCGCGACAAGAATGATGATGACGTCAGCAACTGATCAAAGTGTCACGATTTTGCAACAAGAACGAAGGCAAAGCTGTCAACGGCCAAAAGGGTCACGATTTCACGACGACAAAGTCAAGGAGGTGTACGGACACAAAAAGTGTCGCAATATCGTGACGGGTTGCTATTTCACGAAAATAATCTATGGGAAGGAGAAGAAGGTGGCAGAGGAGTTTGAGGCTGACAAGTTTGAATTGAGGCCAACGATTTTTAGGGTTTGAAGCTGACAGTTTCTAGGGCTTCACAGTGGACGTCGTTAGGGTTTCAAAGCCGACAATTGCTAGGGTTTTACAGCAGACATCTTTGAGGTCTTGAAGCCGACATGTGTTAGGGTTTTACAACAAACGTCGTTAGGGTTTCAAATATGACAATTGCTAGGGTTTTACAGCTGACATCTTTGAGATCTTGAAGCCGACATGTGTTAGGGTTTTACAACGAACGTCTTTAGGGTTTTAAAGCCGACACTTACTAGGGTTTTATGATGGGGGTTTGTTTAGGGTTTGCAGCCGACAATCACAAATGTTAAGCAGCTAGAAAAATTCTAGGGTTTTCATTCAATTTGCATACAAAATAATGTTCAAAATAATGATGATTAAAATACCTTTAAGACATGGTATATATATAGCCTTTCATCATTTATGCAAACAAGTTGGCGCTCCTCCAATCTTATTCGACATCGACATTCAAATTAATTTATAAGTGATTTAAATTTATTTAAATTTAAATGTTATAAATTAATTTAATAAAACCTTTGGTTTTATTAGGGCCTTCTCTTATTGCACAACTTGGTATTAATGATATTTATTTATAAAATTTAAATTCCTTTTGAATTTAAATATTAGGCCTCATTTTAACTTTGCAATAAGCCTCCTTAGGTTTTTATGAAATACCTTTTAAACTAAGCTTCCATATAAAATTAAAATATTATGGAGCCCTTTTGCCTTTAAATTTTGCATTGATTCTCTTGACCTTTGGTGTTATTTGAAGCTTCTTCCTGGATATCAAATGACAACCTTGACAACTTTGTTTCTTGATAAAGTTCTTAAAATTAATGATGACTTCATCTAATGACATCAATAACAACTTTGACTTAGGGACTCAAAATATCCAACAATATCCCCCTTTGTCATTGATGGCAACCCAAAACCTTTTTACCAAAAACTTGACTTCTTCTTCTGTGCTGCTCCCCCTAGGACATTGCTCCCCCTGGCTCAATGCTCTCTCAGATATCAAATCTCTCCTCCTTACTCAAATTGTCTCCCCATTTGATATCAATGGTAAATGGTCACCTTTGGGGCCTGGGGCTAAGAATGAGCCTCTTAGCTTAGCCCCTCCCCCACCTTTTTTTGAGGTGGTTAATTCCAGGGCGAGAGTATTTCTACTCCCAGAAAGCATTGTTATTTCCCTTTATCCTCTTCCCTTATTATCTGATCCTTCTGATTCCTCTGAATATTTCTTTCCATATCCATGTTCCTATCCATGTCTACATTCCTATACATGTTTATGTTCCTGTTCTTGTTCCTATTCCTGTTCATATCCATGTTCCTATTCTTGTTCCTATTTATGTTCATATACATGTTCATGTTTTTGTTCTTGTTCATGTTCATACCTGTTTGATCCTGTTCATATCTATTTTTGGAATGTCTACTCTAAACCACTTTGTTGTGTGACCATCATTATTGCACTTATAACACTTAATGTTATTATTCCTTGGAGGTGCAAATGTCTTAGGATTTCTCCTAGTGAAGCCATATCCTCTTTTATCATGAACCCTACAATTTATTGGCTTATGACCAAAATGATAACATGAATAGTAATACCCATGAAAAAGTTGTTTGTTCTCATATTCTTGTCTTTCATGTGTCCTGCACTATGAAGCCATGTACCCAAACCTGTGACATGAAAAAAATCTTCCATTGAATAAACCTTGCCTAGACCCCATTCCTCTCTTAGTCTCTTCTACCTATTTCTTGTTCCATTTTTTTCTTACTTTTGCATTGTTACTTCCCTTTTTGAATTTTCTATTGTTCAACTTATCCTTAGAAGTCTCACTCTATATTTTACTTACTTATTTTGACATTTCTTCTTTTTTGGTGTTTGAGCTTGACTCTCCTTTTTCTACTTTCTTTTTCCCTTGTTCTTCTTTAGAACTAAGTCCTGTTATGGTGACTGATGACCTTTGTGCATTAATAATCCTATCCAAAGTCTTTGAATTTTCCTCAAAATTGTGTAGCTTGCACTTAGAACCTTTTACTTCCATCCTTAGTGAAACTATCTCATTCTCTACTATTTCACACTCTAAATCTTTTTTCTTTAATTTTTCGGCCATACCTTCTTCAATTTTTCTTGTCTCTTCAACATTGATTTTCAAATTGGTGAGTTCCTATAGAAACCTTGATTTTTCTTTCTCATATTCTTGAGCTTGAACCCTTAATCCCGAGTTCTCCCTTTTTAATTCTTTAGTAGTAACCATAATTATTTCACATTCTATCATTTTTACCTTTGACTTTTCAATCATACCTTCTTAAACTCTTCTTGCATTTTCATATTTATATCTCAAGTCAGAGAGATCTTGTAGAAG
This sequence comes from Wollemia nobilis, assembly GCA_028583015.1. Taxonomy (NCBI): domain Eukaryota; kingdom Viridiplantae; phylum Streptophyta; class Pinopsida; order Araucariales; family Araucariaceae; genus Wollemia; species Wollemia nobilis. The sequence goes on from JAQPPZ010000028.1 coordinate 8,016,981, forward strand.
CTTTGTCTTATATTTCTCATCTTCTTGTATTTGAGCCTTCAATTCTAAATTCTCTTTTTTCAATTCAACAAGTTCCTTAAGAGTGGCTTCCTCATTTTATTTTTTTGAATCTTCCTTTTCTTTCTTTCTTTGATCTTCTATAGGAGCATTTTATTCTAATACTAAAAGTAGAGTTTTTTCTTCATACCTATTTTGATTGTCCCTGTTATCCTTTCTTGAACCAACCTCTAGGATTTCATTTTCAAAAATATCATCTTCATATTCATCGCTACTAAACCCATTGCAATAACCTGCATCATGGATTATTTGACCACAAAAAAGGTATTCTTCATATTCTTATGGATAATAAGTTGCATTGTGACTTGTATGCCTACATCTGGTACAAAAATTTATCAATATGATCTTTTCTCCACTACTTGATTCATTTCTTGAATCTATTTCCATTCTTCCTCCCAAAACAACAATATCAAATTCATATTATTTTTCTTTCATGACCATGTGTGTTCTTTTCTTCTTGTGTCTCATGGTTATACCTTTGCCTTTCTTTGCCATTTGTGTTCTTGTAAGATCTTCCTTCAAGTTGTTAAACCTTTTTTGAAGGAACCAACTCTGATACCAATTGAATAACATAAGCTTATACTGAGAGGGGGGTGAACAGTATAAAATCACTTTTTACTTTTCTTTCCCAAATAGTATTAATCAATATAATCAATGGAAATATCAATAGCAATAATTAAATCAATGCATAAATCATCACACACAATAGAGACAACAATTTAACATGGTTCACCCAATGTTGGCTACTCCATGAAGAAAATATTTTACTAAATTTTCTCAATAAATCTCTTGGGAATCCTTTCCCTATTACAATATTTATGGACCTATTTCCAAAGGATATGTTGATCCCCTAAATCAAGTTCGTAGATCTCTATCCATAAGAGAACTCCTTATCCTCTACTCTGGATGGTGATCCTCTAGAATACTATTGCCTCCACTACACTGGCTTGTGGATATCTCTCCACTGAATACTCTTGTCCCCACTCATACGACATATTATCACTACCTTTGCTGATGGATCTCTATCCACTGGAGACCACTATCCTCTCTGCTCTATCACCTCCAAATATTTGTCTCAAATATACACTAAACACAGTCCTTTGGTCTAGCACAAATCTGCTCAATATCTATCTTTGGTCTGGCATAAACCTATCCTCAAATTTACACCAAACTTTGCTCCACAAGTCCACTCATAACTTGCTCAATATTCTCAATAAGTCCACTCAAAACTTGCTAAAATATGCTCATCAAGTCCACTCAGAACTTGCTTAAATCTGCTCAACAAGTCCATTCATAACTTTCTCAATCTGCTAAATAAGTCCACTTAGAACTTGCTTAATCTTCTCAAAAATTCCACTCAGAACTTGCCCAATCTACTCAACAAGTCCACTCAGAACTTGCTCAAATATTCTTAACAAGTCCACTCAGAACTTGCTCAAATCTGCTCAACAAGTCCACTCAGAACTTGCTCAATATGCTCAACAAGTCCACTCAAAAATTGTCCAATCTACTCAATAATTCCTCTCAAGAACTTATTCAAATCTACTCTCAATCTGTATTGTAAGCTTCCACAAAATATTACACAAATATGTCCACAAGTCCTCTCAAAGACTTGCCTCAAATATTCTCAACAAGTCCACACTAGAACTTTTCCAATCTCATAGAAACATAAAGAGAATTGTTAGAGACCCAATATGTTCTATACTCAATGCCCAATCACTTTCTCAACTCAAATTAGAATATAGAATAGTTTTTTTATGGAAATTGAACAATCACTTCACACACTCACTTGAATAGGCTCAACCAACTCTACTCAACCAATCACTCAAAGAAACACCCCTTTCTCATAAACCCTAGTCCAAGCATATATCAACCAACTCAAAATATTTCCAACAATGATCAACAACAAATATCACATAACAATGATACTCATGTTCTTTTCAAACCCTAGTTCAAGTTCTTTGCATAAAAACTCACTTCAACAATAATGCTTATAAAACAATCTTCACATAACAATGATACTCATGTTCTTTTGCAAAACCCTAACTCAAGTCCTTCACATAACCAATGGCTTAAACAACAATGCTAATAAAACAAGGTTTTGACAATAACTCTTTATTCCAAAAAATATTGAAGCATTAACTAAAACATGCTCAAAAAGGAAACCCTAATCAAATCCTTTTCACTCCAAATTTTATTTTCTAGAAAGTCAATTAATCAACTCAACTATGGAAGAAAGTGCTCATACCTTTTTCTTGATGATGAAGGGATCTCATAAATTTGCCACACTCACAATCACTTCTTTGCCAATCTCAAAGAAAGGTTAGAAGATAATAATTTTCTCAATGAATCACAATACAAAATGATATCAAACAAAATACACCTTATCACTCCAACTTAAAAATAATATCCAACATCTTCATAATAATATCTTTGGCAAAAATCCCCTTTACAAATAAAATAAACACTCTTAAATTCTTACTCCTCCAATATGCAAATATAATAATTACGAATTTATTTTAAAAATAAAATCAAACTCCTTATAACTTCAAACTTTATTAAAAATAATTTCCAACAAACACCAATTTTCAAATAGCAACCCTTTCAACTATTTCCAACTAGCAACCCTTTTAACTCTCAGCTTTAGGCAATATTAAAAATAATCAAAAAACAATTACCTTAACTTTGGAGGGATTCGAACCCTCAACGCATCCCACAACCAACACCTTTTTCGTGGCTCCAACCACCGCTCGAGCTAAGCGCTCGCTTGGGAAGTGGAGAGCACAACATGCTTAATGAACCTCCCTCTCTCTACCAAATAAAAACGTGCATCATTCCACCATGTTTCGAATGCAGGCCACTCAGCGCCTCAACATTTTAGCCAATGCCTCCTCATCACTAGGCCACACTACCCAGTTGGCTCTCAAACTTTTGCCTCTTTCAATTTGTTCTCAATCGTTGTCACACAAAATATGAATTTGCTATATTTTCTCACGAGCTCGTCTTCATTCAATTCGCATACAAAATAACGTTCGAAGCAAGGATGATTAAAATACCTTTAAGGCATGGTATATATATAGTCTTTCATCCTTTATGCAAACACGTTGGCACTCCTCCAATCTTATTCGATGTTGGCATTCAAATTAATTTATAAGTGATTTCAATTTTTTAAATTTAAATGTTATAAATTAATTTAATAAAACCTTTGGTTTTATTAGGGCCTTCTCTTATTGCACAACTTGGTATTAATGATATTTATTTATAAAATTTAAATTCCTTTTGAATTTAATTATTAGGATTCCTTTTAACTTTGCAATAGGCCTCCTTAGGTTTTTATGAAACACCTTTTAAACTAAGCTTCCATATAAAATTAAAATATTATGCGGCCCTTTTGCCTTTAACTTCTGCACTAATTCTCTTGACCTTTGGTGTTATTTGAAGCTTCTTCTTGGATATCAAATGACAACATTGACAACTTTGTTTCTTGACAAAGTCCTTGATATTAATGATGAATTCATCTAGTGACATCAATGACAACTTTGACTTAGGGACTCAAAATGTCCAACACATTTCTTCCATTTTCTTTGGCTATGACATATTGCTCTTTTTGCTCTTGTTCCTAAATATAAATCTTTCATGTTTTCACCCACTATAATGAAATACCCCATTGGACATACTTGAATCTCAAAGTATTCTCAAGTATTTTTGTATTGCCAATCATGTAAAGCATTTAGTGAAAGTTGAGCTCCCAAAAAGTTATTGATTAGGGATCTTGTAGTGAGGTAACCCATATTTTCATTCAAATAACATTTGTCTAGTTTTAATTTCAAATTTTATTCCCTCGATCCCTACACATTCAAGATTCACAAGAATCCATCCTTATACTTACCACTTGTGTTAAAGTTGTATATATAAATTTATTTTTGTTATTTTTTTTAAATCTTACATTAGTTAAAACTTACCAAATGTAATATTTTCTATGCCCAAATGTCTTTAAAACTTGTAGTGGTATTCTAAAATTTTGGTAACTGACAATAAAATTAGTTATTATTAAGGAAGATTAATTTGTTGTTGATGGCTAATATCAATTTTGCTAAAGATAATTTTTATATTTGCAAAATAAAAATTAGTAAAAACATTATATATTGAAATTCAATATCTTGGTATAGATATTACAAAATATAAATATTTTTAAGGGATTAAATTACAAATAGCAATTTTTATGGTGATGACCTAGGTTCAATTCTAGTTGGACAAACTCCATTTGTTGATAAGGCTATGAAAAGGCATGACATAGTCATGTAAATGTTGAATTCAAGTTTTAAAGGAATATTAGAAAAATAAAAATCTATTGTGTATGGCTTACAAGTATAAAGGTTTTATATCTAAAGTTGATGGTGCATCTTTAGTTTTAGTTGACAAAGAAATGAGTGCTACAATTCATCTAAGTCAAAATAAATATACCAAGAAAATATATGTTATATCTATTTAATTTTATGAGGAATAGTATGAATTGCATTTAAAAATATGATATTTAATTTATCATTACCAAGGCTACATAAATTTCAAACAAAAAAATAATTTTATCCTTAAATCTAAAGGTTCAAGATTAAGAGGTAAGTTATGGATTTTTTTATTTTAATTATTTATATAGTTTGAGCAATGGGATTTGAAATATTGGGAAGGATTTTTAGTTTGAGATATTTGAATCAATGGTAGTAACACTTAAAATAATAATTCCATCTTAACTTTGTACATATTTATAAATGATGCATTGCTTTTCAATTTCCCTATACCTTAACTAATTTGTATATTACTAGAATGGTAAGAATAACATTAAAATGAATGTGAGACATTATATTTTAATCATTAAAGAAGTTATATTATTATTCAAATTGACTAGTGCAAGGAGGAAACATGGGAACCATGATAATTATTATATAACATCAAATACAACATGAGATTTTGATTCCATGATGGACAAATTAAATCTTACATTTGAGCAATACGTTAGTTCATAAACAATGAATTATAAATAGATCATAAACAATAAAGTGTGTTATGTCTTGGCCATCAATTTACCTAATTTTTACTATCTGCCCTAGACTACAACCAATATTGGATGACTTTAAATTGCTTTTGAGTCAACATTTAAAGGAGGTTGGTTCCTTATAATACTATAAAATAAAAAGATATTGAAGACTAAAAATAGAAATGCAAGGGTTTAAAAGAGAGATTGAGGTTATAAATTGATAGAAATATGGTCAATATTTAACTAACGGTAGTGAAATGTTTTGGATAAATACCCCAAATTAAAAATAAAATCAAACCTAACAAATCAGCTATGAAATAGATCATTACAAATTGGTACATCAATTTCATGTGTTATGCATCTTTAACATTCCAAGAACTTTACAAAAAGTAATCCAATTAGCAATCCAAAATTATAAAAAAAATTCTAGAAAAATTTACTACCCATAAAGCATAAACAAAAATGCATTAAGCAACATAACTCACATTCTCATTGAAATCTGCAACACTTTCTTTGAAAAATGCCAAACAACATCTGATTATATTGATTGTAAAGCTTAATTATACAACATATAATAGGTAAAGTTCTAAAGAGTCGATCCTCATAGTGAGGTAACTTGGGCTATTTATAATTTTACAATATCAATTTGTTGTAGGCCTAACAAATACACCTTGGTAACCATATTTGAAGATTTGGATGTCACTTTTCTAATATATTTTAACTAATTTAGCTTAACTATTTAATTTTTCTATGATGACATGGCTCGTATGGATCCCTTCTATAATATTGGCATCTATATGTCCTTAGCAGACACAAATATATTTGGCAGGCTCAAATTTTTACCACTACACCTTGTCACTACATCGGCTAGTTAGAGCTAACAACTCAACTTAATTATTTTTATTTGGATGGTTGAGGAATGGGCAGACAGGTTAAGGCTTATGATAAGCATGATACTTATTGAAAAGGACATGTCTAGTAGCATTTCTCTCATTTTCAAAGCTCAAAGGTCTTAATAGGATCTTCTAACTTCTACAAGGGCCTTAGAGACTAGACCAAGAACTTTAGATATCTTTGTTAAAATATATATGTGAAATCCTTAGGCTCTTGCTTTATCGGGTCAGGTTTATTTAATACTTTGGATGATGTCATCACTTGAAAACCTTAGCATTCCTTTGTTCTAGTAAATATGCTTCCAAAACTTTTTAGGAACCTTGGATGACATCATCTCTTGAAAATTTTAGTGACTTTATTATTTTTGAATTTTGCTTTACCATACTTTTGGAGTGCTTATGTTGACATCAACCTTGAGAAACTATAGCATTATTTTATTATGAGCTTTACTTTACCAAGATCCTCTGCATTCCTTTGTTTTATGATTCAATTTACCAGACTAGGTTTTGAGGTTCTTTACCTGATGTCATCATTAGAAAATTCTAGCACCCTTTTATTTTGGCCTTTTGCTTTATTGGAATTTTCAAAACTTTGACATCATCTTTTAAAAATCCTAGCATTTTCCTATTTTGATCTTTTGAATTACCATAATTTTTGAGAGTTTAGCTAACATCAATGCTTAAAAATCTTGGTATCCATTTGTTCTGGTCTTTTGCTTAACCAAAATGATCGAAGTTATTTGCCTTAGCCAATTTTTGGTCCCCCCTAGGTGCTTTTGGATTTTTGGCCACTTCTATAATCCCAACCCTTCTAATACATCTCAGTCACTTTGAAATTTAGACTTGGGTATATGCATATAGACCTCTAGTAGTCTATTTATTCAAAAATGATAGGCCCAGCCATGAGTCTAAACTATAGCCTTAGCAAATTTTAAATAAAATTCATAGTTTGGCATGGCTTGCAAGGACTTATGTATGTGGTAAATTGCATTGACCCACATTATAGGCACCTCTTGGAGATTTTTGCTTACATAAATAAATAATCTACATGGCCTTATCCATTAGGTATGGAGTGAGGATTAGAGGTAAGATAAAAAAGTACAAACAAGTGATGAAGGTGAGGAATTGGGGGGATAAATTATTTTATAGTTGTAATAGGGTTTTAATACATATTTTGGAAGATGTCCTTGATTACATAATATCCCATTTGTCTACAAAATATGGGACTTTTTGCATAATCCAAAGGAATAAATTTACCAAAGGAGAGAAAATAATAAGAATTTGTATGAAAATGTTGTAATAGAACAAGGTGATATGGATGGATGGATAAGGTGGTGATTTAATTAATGTTAAATCATAAGAATATTAATAGGGGTGATAAGAGTGTAAGGAAACATGAAGTAAAGGAAGAAATAAAATAAATATTTGAGAATAAAGGAAAGGAGAGAAAATAGAGACACCTATTTGGTAGAACCTCTAAAAAAATTAGATACCTTCTTAGTATAATCTACAACAACTAAAGGCTACTTTAGACAAGGGCAATGTTAAATATCCTAAGCACTTGGAAACAAATTCCCTTCATTACCCCCTATATACTTCTTCTTTGTTACATTGTGAAGGTGCTTCTCCTCAATATTGCAGATAGATTTCAAGCCCCTAGTTGCCTTAGAGGTATCCATTATTACTCTCTTATGTGCACAGTTGCTTTAGCTCCTGTTTAGCTATCAAAGATAACTTCTTATTTCTTTACCAAGACCACGCCTTCTTTTATATCCTTTACTTATGGATATCATAGCTAGAATCTCTGATGATCATAATTTTTTTCATAACTACCATATTTTCCCCAAAATATGAACCTTATATGAATGGTTTGTTCATGTATTCCTTTTTTGGGAAAAGATAGTTTTTTTCTATAATAGCCTTTGTTTTTAGATACCTCATATTTATCTTCATAATCAAAGTATTGATATATCATGCTAAACACTTTGCACTTCATATTTTGTCCTTTTTCTATGTTTGTGTGTCACTTGTCATCTAGAAAATATCAGTTCTTGAGGTCATAGCAGTAGAGGTTTTAATAGTCTCACTTTTTCTTCTTGTATTTTCTCTATCATAGTTGATCCCTCTTATTTTTCATCTATGTTGATCCAAGATTTTCTTAGCCATAAGTTTTGGTGTATTATACCCTAGGTTTCCTTTGATGGAGTCTTAATTCTTATGCCCCTGCTATGAATCCCTATTAATTGATATGATTTTTATATAAGAGATACTTTTATTTTCTAGACATATCTTAAAGCTTATCTTGAATTGTGTGCATTTCATTTAAAAATACAAAAAAATATCCACCAACAAGTTTAGGCCATAGATAAAACTCCCTTTCATCATTTTTAATTATTGCAAACTAGGTACAAAGATTCTCCATATTATATATGAGTCCCTATTGATCCCAAAAATATAGGAATAAATGCTATCTAATTTCTTGAATTGGTGCCACTATTATCTCCCCCTTTTTTATCAATACAACAACTAACACCCACTCTTGTTGCACTAATCGATAGTCTTTTTATAGCCCTTGAGCTAGGTACATTATCTCATCCAAAAATTTGCTTGTCAATGTCTCTAGTTGTGGGTTTCGATAATTTTTTTATTAATTTTGAGGATATAATCTACCTATGCTACTTTATTGATCATCTTGCCCTGTATTATCTGGAAATTATTCTATACTTCTTTAAAAATGAGCATGTTAAAATTTAGATATTTCAAAATTGGGTACATTTGCATAATTTCTTCAATTATTTTGCTCCAACTATATTTTTCTATATGTGATAATGATTCCAAATAAAAGTGAGGAGTTTGTGCTTTTTTCCTTTCTTTATGCAACTCCAATTGTAAATTCCTCAATTGTTCCTCTAGAGCCTAGATTTTTTCATCTCTTTGCTACAACTACTTTGGAGTTAGAGCTTCCTTTGTTGGAATATATTACATTATTTGGTACATGCTAATGCACCATATTTGGTACATAATTGTAAATATTAGATTAGGAGTATGTCTTAGATTAGAGTGTGAGTAAATATTCTATGTAATGTAATAATGTGCAGGAAATATGCAAGTGTCATGTAGTTAAGTATGCAAGGTTGGTAAGTGCAAATATGCACAAGTGTCCAATATGTAAGAGTGCACATGTATCCTTAGAATAGAAAAGTGAAGAGTCTCAAAGAAAAGTGAAGGCCAAGAGTACTCCATATGAAGACTCACATTCTATTATATATGTGACTAAGTATTGTAGAGAGAGGGTGGTGATGTGAACTTCATTCTATATCATTTTACTATTTTGTAAGAATTTGTTAGTATCCATTTTATGAGTTGTTTTAGAAGTTATTTATGAGTTTAATGTGAATAAAATATTGCCATTATTATATATTTTATATTGCAACTTTATTTGAGATCTTGTGGTTATTTGCATTAATTTTTAAGCGTAAAAATCTAATAGTGGTATCGGAGCCACAAGGGAGATTTATAGGAGATAGGGAGATTTCTTTTACAGAATTTAAAAGTTGCATTTTTCTAGAGTATTTCCACAGGGCTGCAAAAAAATTATGAAGACTAGGACTCAAAGTAGATTTTTTACCACTAGATTGAAGAAAAACTAGTGAAGATTTTAGATTTCAAAATTTTAGAAATTTTGATGTATTTGATTGCTATTGTCTCATATTTTGTTGTATAAAATCATTATCATAATTTTAGAAGCTTCCTACAAAATATAGAGAAGAATTTCACCTTTGATTTCTTGAAAGTCTATGTGCTTTTCTCATGCAGGAATTGTTTTTGGAATTACAGCAAAAGAGTAGACATTGAAGATTAAGGAGGTCCAAGAAATGGGTCCCATTGAAGATTGAATATTGAGAAGACCCAGTAGAAGAGGTCCCATTGCATAATGAAGAGAATAAATAAAGAGGCTTTATAATCCTTATTGAATATTGAGAAAATAAGACTTGAGAGAAGATGTCCCATTGAATTTTTGAGAAAGGAGATAGGAGATTTGATATAGAATATTGAGGAGGCCTAGGAAAAGTTCCCATTAAAATTTGGTAGGAGAAATAATAAGAATTAAGAAGCCCTATTAAAATTTGAAGAAGTTGTCATTCGAAGATATTTGAAGAAAGTTCGAGGTAGAATATTGCAATAATAAGAAACTCATGAAAAGAGGTAATCACATCAAAAATTGGGATAATTATCACCATCTGACAACAAGCCCAAAAGAATTTGAGAAACTGATTCAAGGAGGAAAGGTTTGGAAATAATTTTGCCAAATTTTGGAAAGTTTTTTTTAAAGACTTCAAGACATTCAAATACTTGAATAAGAGGACAAAAAAGAGATCAAATTTAAATATAAAATTCAACAAGAGCTAAGAAGGAGAAGAGGATTGAAGACGCCACTAAATTGATTATTTTTTAAGGCAGCCATTAAAGTTTTGAAGGCTGATTTTTGAAGGAGAAGATTGAAGATTTTTGGGACATAATTTAAAGAGTTTTGAACAGTAAACTATAGGAGAAAAAGGTAGAACTTTTGGACAACATTGAAGGTTGTTTTGACAGAAAATTTGGGCAGCATTAGGAGGATATAATAGAGCTGCGATTTGGAGGTTCTGGGGAATATTTGGAAGTGTTTTGGACAGCAAAGTGAGGAAGGAATTGGTATCATTTGGAGCTGAAAAGTACGGATATTTTGGATAGTAAAAATTCAGCATTTTTGGCAGCATTACGAGCTAAAAATTTTAGAGAGTTTTGACAACAAGTAAGGAGGAGATCAAGCTGGTTAGAATTCAAAGGATAGCAAGGTAGATTTGGCATAAGACCAAAAATTTAGAGTTTCAAACAATGGCATAGGGGAGAAAGCATCCAATAACCACCAAGCTTGAGAGTGGACCACCTTGCAAAGGAGGAGGGATCCACCATATTGAAAAGAGAAGCCACCAAATATGCAAAAGAGGAGCCACCGCATAGAGAAGAGAAGCTTTTGAATGAGCAAAGGAGGAGCACCTTTTTAGAGCCACCAACTGAACCAAGGAGAATGTGAAGGTTTTAGTTAGCCACTAAACATTGTAAGAGGCACCATAAGATCCATTCCAAGTAGTATAATCATTTCCTACATACACCGAAGAAAAAGCAACCAAATAGATAGTGTTTAGATGTCAAAGAGGCATAAAGGAGACAATTGAACCATTTAGGATTGCAATAGTCAAGGAGGAGGAAAACATTGGATTTTATTAACCACCAACATGTTGAAGAACACATGGAATTCAATGCATGGTAAGATAGAGGAATCACACAGTTGGTCAAGCGTTGAGTTTCAGAGGAGAATACAAAAATTTGAGTGCAAAAATAAATTTTGAGCATCACCAAGGAGAGCAAACATTTAAGGGAGGGTACACTACCATTTGAGAAGATTTCTACCACTTGACACATCAAAGAAGAAGCACCAAACATTATTTGGAGAAGTGTAAGAGTGTATGAGCCACAAGGAAGAACCAACCACTAGAGGATAAAATAAAATATTTTGAAAGAATCCCAATAAATGCATGCAAGCCACATTTCACCAAGGCATTAATCAAGGCATTCAATATTCCATTCATTTTTGCAATTAGCACTTGTAGAGAGGGTGAAGAGAAGGATCTCTACATTTTGTGCAGGTCAAACATGCAAGACCACAAATTTAGCATACCATTTTTGGAGGTAAAGATATTTCAAATTAATTTTTCCCTATATTAAGGTTTGGGAGTTATAAGGTAGATTTAAATTGATTTTTTCTAAAGTTAAGTTTAATTAATTTATTCCAACTTATATTAATTATATTTTTGGAGAGATAAGATATCAAATTGGGAAATTGATACCATAGGAACCTTATAAAGGTATTTTAAGAAGTTTTCAATATTATTGAAAGGTTAATTTGAAAGTTTTGGAAATTTTTTGAAGATCTTTGAAATAGTATTTTTTGAATTTTTTTTTGCAAATCAATTTAAATTATGGAGAATTTAATTACAATTTTTGTAATTAATTTATTCAATTTGAAAGTACATTTTTAATATTTGCAAATATTAAAAGGAGAATTAAGGACTACTACATCAAATTGAAACATTGAAATTTGCAAATATTATTTTATAAAATTGATAAATTTGTAATTTGGGGGTTAAAAGGTATTCAACTTAGAGATTTGAGATTTGAGAATTGAAACCTTGATAAAAAAAACTATTGTTTGATCATATATTCAAAAATAGCAAGACATAAGGTTTACAACATAAAATATTATGAAAGTTTAAAATTATTTTAGTACTTCATCCAAACACTACGGAGACATAAGGTAGTCAACCTCAAAGGATAGAAATTTGAAATATTCATTATTCAAAGTGAAAATAATTATAGATGAAATACTGAAGAAAGCATTTAATGAATATAGTGAAGAAATGTTGCATGTACTTAGATTTTAATCACATGGATTAATACCCAATATTGATGGAGTTTAAGTATTTGATGTTCTAAAGGATAAAATTATCTTGTTTTTCAAAGAAGCTAAAGAAGGAAAATTTACTAATATAGGATACCTTCATGAAATACTTTTCAGGTCATGTTGGGAGTTTCAAAACACCATTGTATTCTCTTCAGAAGAATGTCTAATGATGTATCTTTCATTAATTATTTCTAAAATTTTCAAGGGAAGGTACAAGTTAAAATAAATTATTCATATAACTATCTCAAAGAAGAATCATAAAAAACAAAGTCATTATTGTGGTGATCCACTAACTTATTGCATTGAATATTTATTGCTAGTGAAGGTACAAAAATGAAGAAGAAGAAACAAGAAAAGGAATTAGATCAACAGAGGCAAGATGAAGACTGAACCAAAAGAAGAAACTTATTTGAAGAATCTAGATATAAAATTACTAGAGATAAATTGAAGACAAATAAGAAGACCATATTGAAGACTAAAGTCTTCAATAACCAAATAATGTAATACGGGGGGTGTTGGAATATATTATATTATTTGGTACATGCTAATGTACCATCTTGGGTACATCATTGTAAATATTATATTAGGAGTGTGTCCTAGATTAGAGTGTGAGTAAATATTTTATGTAATGTAATAATATGCAGGAAATACACAAGTGTCATGTAGTTAAGTGTGTAAGATTGGTAAGTGTAAATGTGCACAAGTGTCCATTATGTAAAAGTGCACGTGTCCTTAGAATAGGAAAGTGAAGAGTCTCAAAGAACAAGGAAGGTCAAGAGTACTCCATATGAAGAGTCACATTCTATTATATATGTGACTAAGCATTGTAAAGAGAGGAAGTGGTGTATGTGACCTTTATTCTATATCATGTTACTATTTTTGTGAGCATTTGTTAGTGTCCATTTTATGAGTTGTTTCAGAAGTTATTTATGATTTTTATGTGAATAAAATATTATCATTATTATATATTTTATATTGCAACTTTATTTGAGATCTTGTGGTTATTTGCATTAAGTATTAAGCATCAAAAGCTAACATCCTTGAGGTTTTATTGCAAATACCTAACCTAAGTTTGCAAAGACTTCTTTTCATTATACTCTTGATCTAGGGTTTTAGCCAGGTGATCTACCTTATTATACTTTCTTTCAAACCTAGATCCTTGATAATACAATGTGTAAACTTGGATTTGGAAAACTTGAGTAGTGTCCTCTAGTAGGACTCTTACAATATCCACCTCTTGCATTGCCATTTTGTAGTCTGCATCTTCCAGTTGAGAGGTAGTGTTATCCATAGTTGGGATGAAGTTCATTGTTATTTTCTTATTTTTAATTGGGTCCACCATGCCCATCACTCTTGATGGTGCCTTCTTCTTTTCCTTCCTAGGTGGAAGTTCCTCAATATATTTTTAGCATTGGTTTCAACTTGTTGGAATTAACTCAAGGTATCTAGGATAGAATGGCTAGAAAGTGGAATTATAGTAAATATTTTTTTGAGAATGGGATATGAAGATAGGGGAGATTTTTGTATTAAGGGAGTAGAACCTATAGGAGTTTGAATTTTGTAGCCTCTAAAAGCTTATTGGTTCTCAAGGGGATCAACTAAAGTTATGCTCTTAGCAGGATATGGATTTGATACTACCTCTTGAATAGTTTGTTTAAATTGGAGTGGGGTGGTAGAGAGGGGCTATAAGAGATGATAGTAGAGGTTTCAAATGATGTAACTTCCCCTTGTGCTTGGGCTTACTCCTGAGTCATTGTTATTATGTCCTAAGCTTCTCAGACTATATTATTGATTTTAATATTTTTTATCCCCTTCTCTTAGTGACTCAATAGAAAGCCTTTTCTTTTTGCTTACTTCTTCTTTGGATGGATATTACTAGATTTGAATTCCAATTATTATTTCCCTTGTTTAAGCTAGTTTTGGATTCTTATTCTAATTATGCCTCTTACAGTGCAACCCATTATTTACATGATTTGAGCCCCTACACCTTCCTGTTGTAGTTATTATGATGAAAGTGAAGAGTTCTCTTGCATCCAAGTCAAGCTTCCCTCCAAAGTTCATTGTTCTCCTAGACTTTCTTCTTTTAAAATTTCAACCTGCTTTCTTCTCTTTAGTGGCACATCTTCTATAGCTAGTTCCTCCTCTAAGTTTTCTTACTCTAAGATTCGTTTGCTACTACTCTTCTCGTCCTCTTTGCAATAGTTATCCACATCATCTTATTCATCCACTTGAATTGGAGGGATATTTTATTCATCTTCATCCACCCAGGTTTTGAAATTTTTATCATAGTAGTTTGATAATTCCTTGTCCTCTTTAAGCCTAAAAGTTGGTTTTTGTTGTCTTCATTCACATCTAAAGATCCACTATTCCAAGATTTTATTTTTTTACTAACCCATCTTGCCTTCCATTACTTCTATCAAATTTTCATCCAAGACCTAGTCTTTATCATTGGTTGGATCATATGGCTTCACTATATCATGAAATTTTATCCAAAGAATTTGCTTTTCTAAATCTACCTCTCTTGATCCTTCGAATTATTTTGGAATACCTCTATTTCAAGCTACTCAACATATTTTAATGTCAAAGGTCTATTATTTAATCTTAGCCTTAAACTTTCCATTTGGGTCATAATTCCATTTATGTGGCACCACTCTTAATTTAAAGCCTTAAGCTTAGATTCTAGAACTTTACCTTATACTCGATCAATTAGGGTAATTGGCCCAAAATTGAATGGTGTCTCATATGTCATAACCTTATTTATATTTGTTTTAAAGTCTTTTTTTATCCCATCCACCTACTGGTAGAACTCCATCCCAAAAACATAATATTGATGGCATTTGAGCTCTACTATCTAACCAAGAATTGATGAATATAACTACTAAAATTAATGAATTACTGAATCAAAAGAAACACATGAGAGAAAAAATACAATAATCTTTATTATTGTAAAAACTTGTGTATTACAATATGGAACAAAGAGTCCATAATATAGACTTACAAAATACCCTTGGTCTTCCTTAAATGACTCTTGATCTTCCACTGATGACCCTTGAAATTCTACATATCAAATAATGGAATATATTCTAACATACCCTTATATTACATTATTTAATATGATCCTATCTTGAGATGTACTAGTAATCTCTGAATATTTGGAACTTCTTTCAACCTAGTGATTTTGTGAATATATCTACCATCTATTCTTTTGTAGGAAGATGCTTCAAACTGATGTGTTAGTTATAAAAATGATCTCTGATGAAATGACATTGGGCCTCCATATACTTTGTTTGTTCATGTATAATTGGATTTTTTTATCAAATTAAGTACTCCTTCATTGTCACAATGAATTAGAATTGTGGTCCTTTTTGTTTCCATATCATATAATATATATTGTAACCATAAGGATTAACAAGTTGTATCTCTAGCTGCACGAAATTTAGATTTTGTGGATGATTGTGTCACTTTATGTTATTTCTTACTATACCATGAAATTGGTCTGATCCAATATAATATATATATATCTATATATATATCTAGAATTAGATTTTCTATCATCAATAGATCCAACATAATCTAAATTTGAGTACTCCTGTAGATAAATTTTTTTATCATGCTTCTTATAAACTAGTCCATAATTTGTAGTTTTTTTGACATACTGTAGTATTCTTTTTGTAGCTTTCCAACGACTCTCTCTTAGATCTTGCATGAATCTTGAAAGATAATTTACAACAAAAACTAAATCAGGCCAAGTTTTTGTTATATATAAAATACTTCTAATCAACTAACAATAATTTGTAGCTAAAACTAAAGGAGTGTCATCAATTTTGGATAATTGAAGTCCTTGTTACATGGGTGTATATTTAGGTTTGATATTATCTTTATATTTCTCCAACATAGTTGTTGCATACTTTGTCTGTGTAATTTTAATATTGTCTTCATTTTGGTGAATTTTTAGACCAAGATAGTAATTCATAAGTCCTCCATAAATCTTTTCAAATGTCTTTTTAAGATCCCTCTTTATATCATTTATTAGCTTTTCAAAGCTTCCCGTAATTACTATATCATCAACATATACAATGATAATTAATATATCATTCCCAACATTTCAGTATACAAACATGGACCTGATATACTTTGTTTAAAGTTGTGTTGTAGTAAATAATTATAAATATTTATGTTCCATGATCTAGGAGCTTGCTTCAAACCATATAAGAACTTGTTTAATTTGCAAAACTTATGTTCTTGGTCTTTGATAACAAACCCTTCTAGTTGAGACATGAAAACTTCCTCTTCTAAATCACCATTGATAAATGCACTCTTGTCATCCATTTGATGAAGTTGCAAACCATGGTGAGTTGCTAAGGCACATACTATTCTTATAGTAGTCATTTTGGCTATTGGTGCAAATATCTCTTCATAGTCAATTCCCTTTGTTTGTGTATATCCTTTTGCCACTAGTCAAGCTTTGTATTTATCAATAGTTTCATCTAATTTATACTTAATATTATAAATCCATTTGCAACCTACTACTATTTTTTTGGAGGTAACTCTAGTAGATTCTATTTTTTGTTCTTTTGTAGTGATGAGTACTCTAATTCCATAGTTGTTTTCCATTTTGAGTGATGTAGGGCTTGAAGCATTGTTGTTGGTTTTTCTGTAATACTAGGTAACCCTCCATTCTACTTTGACTATTATTTTGATGTCTTATAGTAGTAATATCTAGAAATTGTTCCAAATTTGATTCTCTGAGTGTATTCCTAAGCCATATTGGTTCTTTTATTGGATTAATTGTATAAGTTTCTATATATTCTACCTCTGAATCCATTTCTTCTTGAGATTTTATCTTTATTTCTTCTTGAGATTTGGACTCTACTTCTTTTGATAAATCTAGAACTTTTGAATCACTAGTTTCTTATTTAGTGTCAACTTTGATTTTTTCATAAAAAATACATCTCTACTTATATAAACTTTCTTTGTACTTGGATAAATTATTTTATACCTTGTTTATTCATCATCATAACCTACAAATATACTTACCATACATTTTTCATCTAATTTTATCTATTTTTTGTTTTGGAATATGCATATAATATTTGCATCCAAAAATCCTTAGCTTTACAACATTTGGTTTTTTACCTGACCATGCTTCTTCTAGAGTAATATTCTTGAGAATTCTTGTAGGTAATCTATTCTGCAAATATAATTTTGTCTTAACAACTTTCACCCAATATTGATTATCAAGATGAGCCTCTTTTATCATACATCTTATCATTTCCATTATAGATCTATTTCTTCTCTTTACAATACCATTTTGTTATGGAGAATATGTTGTAGTAAGTTATCTCTTTATTCCATTTTATTTTAGAAATAGATTAAATTCTTGTGATGTAAAATCTCCTCCTCTATCTGATCTATCTCAGCTTGAGCATCCTGTACATGTGTTCAAAGGAGATCTCTCTTCTGCCTAACCCTGATCAACTCACCCTGTAGATCAATATTTGTGTCACCTTGTGCCACCTATTATACCTGCACCCCCTAATCCCTAGTATCATCATACCCAAAGTCACCCTAATATCCTAAGTCCAAGAGGTCTACCTACTCATCTACCATACACCCATGCCCATACCACTCACTTGTCTTGACTTGGTCCTCATCAGGAGCCTCCTGATAAGCCTCCTCTATCATACCTACTACACCCACCCAGTGGCCCCTCTCCTTGCCACTAGCGCATCATCCACCAAGAGTCATACTCCTTTGTCATCTTGGTATCATCCACATCTAGAATTTTCACTAAAATATCTGCATCCCTACTAATCACCTCCACCATAGACCACCTCAATGTCCTCTCATCCCCGTAGTGTTGGTAAGCCATTGGCTCACTGGGAAACCCCTATAATATCCTAAAATATTGCATAACCTGATCATATGGAAAGAACTCCCACTATATCCTATGTCATCCAACTAGCCATCTCCCTCACCTCACTCGATGAAGCTGCACCTTAGCCTTAGCCTGTTAAGGTAAGCCAACAAATAGTATTGATAGGAATGCTAATTAAATATACAACTTAGGCTCTAATTAGCCCTAATAAAGTGGATCTCGTTAACAATAACGAGCCCAAATAAAATATGCTAACAATATTAAATAATGTAATAATAGCTAATAAAATATACACTAACATACCCCCTTATTACATTATTTGGGTAATAATATAACTACTAGCTATGCTAATATCCCCCCATACAACAATATTTGGGTAAAGTATATAACTGCCCCAATACAATGAAGAATAATAAGAGAAATGAAAGAATGGTGGCTCGTGCTTTGTCTTCGGCTCTGGCTCAAGATCATGGCTCTGGATCTGGATCTGGCTCTAAGCATACCTCTAGAATTGTACCTCTCGATCTATCTCGGGATCTACCTATGAAACTACCTCTGGATCATTGCCTCTAGATTTTCCTGTAGATTTGCCTCTGTAACTTTGTCTCTGGGTCTATCTTTAGGTTTGTATCTGGGTCATTATCTCTGGGACTGCCACTCGATCTGTCACTGGATTTTCCTCGGGGTCTACCATAGGTTTTACCTTTTTGGTAGAAGCCATAAAACATTTCTTTCATCATGGTCCATTGTGTGAAATTTGTCCATCCACAATCAATATGAACCTTGTTGGTTATTTTCACTTTGTACCAACATCTTGAAGAAGAGTGATTCGTACATCCACAAGAATCACAAGGATGTAATCTCCAACACTTAGCTGCAACATGTCCTATCTTTCCACAGTGACTACAACAATGTTTTTTAGGAGTTGTAGGAGATTTAGGTTTTACAAACATAGAATTACTGGTACTTGCATGTCCAGTATAGCCAAGGCCTTCATTCTTTGCCCTGACATCTGGCATTATTGGAGTTTTAATGCCTTGCTCATGTTTACCTAATCTCTCACCATTGAATCCCATTTTCTTCATCATTTTGGAACCAAATCCTTTGGTGTGTTTTTCAAAACACCCAATTTCAACATCTTCATCAATGCTTTTAACAATATTGCATTTGTCGCTATTGATGAGATTATGGAGCTCTTTTTGAGGAGGTTCAGTTGTTAAGTCACTAGTGTCACAAGAAAAATCTGCTACTGAAATGAGATCACTTGTGCTACAACTGATATCTACCATAGAAGGTATGAGGTTGCCTGTATCACAACAAGCATGTGCCATAATGGACTGAAGGTCACTCGTGTCACAACAAGCATTCGCCACAATGGGTTGAAGGTCACTTGTATCACAACAAGCGATCACATTTAGGACCTCGCTTTCCTCACTAATGTCCCTTTTTTGTTGTGCTTTGTCAAGAGCATAAAATGACATGAATATGCCCATTATAGCACCAATAGGGATTAGAACACCATTTTTTTGCATGTCTCCACAAGACGCAGAATCATTGATTATGGCATTTACACCACTCCTTAGTGTATGAAATGTGCCATCTTCATAATAATCTATCCCTTCTAGGTGTGGGGAAAAATATGGGCCTTTAACTGATTTTGCAACATCATCAGTTTGTTTTGGGATAGGTTTCTTCTTTGATCTACCCATTCTTAAGGTGTCGGTCTCTGTCAAAAATGCACCTTTTACAATAAAATTTTGCAAAAATAATTTGACTAAGGTGTCGGTCACTGCCGAAAATGCACCCTTATAAGTCTTCCCCCTTTGGTTTTGCAAAAAAATTATCTCCCCTGTATGGGGTTCCAAGGGGCAGCGCCCTTGGCATGCCTCCCCCGTCACGAGACGAGGAGTCCAAAATTTTATGGAAGTGCAAAATGGGTGCTCCAGAAGGCTTTTTTCACTGGTTTGTAAAAAATTACAATATTTGCCTCTTAGGCAGATTAGCACAAAAATGTCATAAAAAAAAATCCCCCCTATGTGAAGTACTTCAAATAAAAAATTACTATTTATGAAGTCTAAAAAAAATAGGTTTGGAGGTTTGATGATTTTATGCCTCTTTAATTGCTTTGATGGTGGAGAGAAAAAATCTATCCCCCTGTACTTATGCAAAAAAAAAATGCCCCCCCTTTTTAAGTTTGAAAAAATTTCTTTCCAATGTTTTAAAAAAATATATTTAAAGTTTAATTAAATTACTTTTCCAAAAAGAAATATTTAAAAAAATATATATATAATTCTTTTTAAAGAAAATAATTAAAAATTTAATTAAACTAAAAACAAATTTTAAACATTAAAAAAAAATTGAACAAACAAAAAAAAAATGGATTACCTTGGGGGGGTGTCCACGAGGTTTGAACCCCTGACCTGCCTTTCGACAGCGTCCTATCTGGTGGCGTCCGACCACCCCGGCTACTACTGTCGGTGAAGATCTATCAAAAAGAACTTCTATTAGAAGAGGCCACACCCTAGCGACCTTCAACGGGTGCCACTGCCTTTGGGCGGTGCTTCTCCTATGCACCATTCGAGCAGCTCGTCCACCATGATGGCTCTGCAGATGGCACACACCTGTATATTCGTTGGATCACGGCTCCCCTACTATTCAATGACAGGCCACCAACCGATGAGTCTAAGTTTGGCATCCACTATAAACTGGCCCTTTTATAGTTTTCAACAGCCAAACACTCGATCTCCGCTTTAGCGATTGCAAATTGGCTGCAGCTCGATTATTTTGCATATCCTGCAAATCTTGCAAATTCGGTAACTGGCTACAAAGGCAACCCGGCCACGCCTCTGGATATGGGCGCAGGCCATGTCGATCCAGAGAAGGCCATCGATCCTGGTCTCGTCTACGACCTGACAGCGGAGGACTATGTGAACTTTCTGTGCACGCTCAATTACACGATGCAGCAAATTCAAATCATCGCCCAGACTGCCGTTTCTTGCCCGACTGGCGTCGACTTCGGTTCGGACGCGTTGAACTACCCTTCCTTCACTGCGATTTTCAAGAAGAACGCCACCGTATCTTCTTCCGTGACATTCAAAAGGACGTTGACAAACGTAGAAGAGGAAGCATCGTATTATGAAGCAGGTGGTGGTCGGGCTGAGCGCTCTGGTGAAAGCCGTTCACCGCGACTGGAGTCCTGCGGCGATCAGGTCTGCTCTCATGACCACTTCCTACACAGTAGATAATTCCAATAACAACATTACAGACAATGGCTATGAAAGGATCACTCCCCCTCCTACATATTTCAAATAGCAGGTTACAGGGCTTTGAATAATGGCATCGCAAGCTGTCAACAGAGTGTTCTTTCAACTATAGTCCCACATAGGACATGCGACGGGCTTTCTGGAGTTTAAAAACAAACTCTCACATAAGATTTTGATTGCCTTCAGGCAATCACCTCCTCCTAACTATTTTGCTTGCCCAAGCTTAGGAGTCAGTCCACGCAGGATTATCCCTGTTCGTTGGTCTAGGTTGGCCTTATGAGTCATTATCCGCCATGTTGTAGCATTCTCCGTCGCCACCTAGGAAAGTGTCCAATCACGTCTAGCTAGTTTTAGGGTCGAAGATCCACATAGGTAGCAGTATTTGAGTTGTCCTTATGTCAAGGGAGTCACCAAATCCTTGATCTAGGTCACACATCAGTAGCCAGCGCACCCATGACCTCATAAACAGGTTCACCAAATGGTCTCAAATGAAACCCAAGTCAATCGGAGTGGAGGCTCGCTCTTCCTTCTGCTATGATACCATGTTAGGGTAAGCCAAAATAAATAATTAAATACACAACTTAGGCTCTAATTAGCCCTAATAAAGTGGATCTCGTTAACAATAACGAGCCCAAATAAAAGATGCTAACAATATTAAATAATGTAATAATAGCTAATAAAATATATGCTAACACAACCCATGATGGGTAATCCTTGTAGGGTCTCCACAACACATCAGCTACTCTGAGTCCTACAAAATATAGGGCAAAATGACCCATTTCACCTACCTAGCATTGAATCTATCCTACCTCTTGGTCCCCCTACCATAGAATATCGTAGCGAATCTCTTGATCCTCCAGCTCTGCCCGTGTCGTCCATGTTAGCCCGTGCAGCCTATCCACTGATATATGCTACCATTCCAAACATGTAGTATAAATTTGCACCCCAAGTCCTTCCACACCTAGGATTTGATATCGTACAACTCATAATACAACTATGCTAGTAGTGTCATTCCCCATGCCATCACTAGTGGCTGCTCCAAAGTGCACCCTACCAGAGTAAATACTAACTCCAAAAGGTTCCAGGGAAACCTAGCACCTGATGAGTCTGGTAGAAGCATATTAGATATCAGTATCATCAGCAACATGTGCCTCACACCCAGTACCCTGGTATCATACAAATGTACCACAAGTATACCTCCACTAGAAGAGCCACCTATCACCTCATCCGTGGCCCTGCCAAAGTACCTCTCCATAATTGTGTCTCTCTGATCCTTATGAGTAGACTCAATCGGTCGTCCCTCTATCAGAATGCATAATATCTAGTAGAAATCCTCCAGTGTCATAGTCATCTCCCTTTTTATAGGTGGAATGTCTTGGTGCATGGGTCCCATAGGTAAATAAGCATCATAAAGTAAGTGCGGTCACCTAACACAGGCTCTAACCGTGTCACCTGCTTGAGGCCAATGGCGTCAAGCCACTCCTAGCCCATGTTAGTCAATAAGTCTCTCATGGTATCAAATAGGGTTATAAAATGACACCAAATCTTCACCACCTGGTAGATACAAGTCAGTCAAAAATAAGCTCCAATAGGCTTCAAAATGCCCTAAAAACACTCAAAAAATGTAAAAATTGGCCCTTTTTCAGGCCTATTTATGGCCGTCCCACCCCAGGACGGCCCCCAAATTTGTAACCATACCACCTTGGGAAAAACCCTAAACATCTCAGGTTGGCCATCCCACCCTAGGACAACCCCAAACTGGGCAAAATTGGGCCTTCTAGGTCCTCAAAAACAAGCAAATAACAACAAATTAAAGCCCTAAAAAGGAATAAAATCACATAAAAACACAAAAAAAACATAAAAAATTATAGGGTATCCCTAATAAGGTTTAATTACTGATAATTTAGTATGCTCTATCAAAAATCCAAAATAAGCCATAATTTCAATTTCAATTTCACGCATAGTGCAGCAAGAAATCCAAATTCTTACCCATCTCGCACTGGCTCTGCCACTAGATGAGTCTGAACGCTAGCTCATGGTGACTATAGGATGATTTTTGTAGCACTATACTACTTCAAATATTTCTCCTCATCATCACCTCTCAAGCTACAAATTTGCAAATGCACAAATGAGCCCAAATGACCCATTTTTGGATTAAATAACCCTCCTAGGGCCCTGATCATCTTGGGGTGAGCTAGGAAGATTATTGTATATATTTTCCACATTGGTATGGTTATGAAATATATAACTATCCCACCCTAGGATGACCACAAAAAAAATTCACAAAAACAACTTAAAATGCACCAAAAAGGGTCCAAAACCCACAAAAAATAGCTCAAATTTGGTCAAATTTCACATAGGATAAAAAGAAATATAAATTGCTCATGAATAAATGGAAAAGTATTTACTTCCCACCCTAAGAAGATCATTTTAGCTGGACCACCCCATGGGAATGAAGTTTTCAGCTCCTTTATTCCATACAACATCAGCAACATCACCAAATTCCTCTCAAAATGCTCCATTTTTCAATGAGTAAAACTGGAGGAGACCCTAACAAAGTTATCTGTATCAAGTAACTCATCACTTTTACCACCGGTAACTCCATCATAAAATCATAACTTGAGGGGGTAGTCATACTTAGCACATGCATAATCACAGTCAACAATAACACACTCAATCATGCGAATTGTGTTCGTTCAATAAATCTTTGACAAAGACAATCATGCTCCTGCTTGGGGTAGCAAACAAGCACAAATTAAACAAATGCTTGGCATTCTAGGAGCATGAAGGGTTAGACACCTTACACCTTCATGAATAAACAATTTCCAATATCAAGCCAACCTTACTCAAAAGGTTATGCTTGAAGCAAGTTCCTTAGCTCATCATAAGCAAGGATTCAAGAACACATGCTCTTTCCATGATTGGGGCATCTAAAGTTGGTTAGGTTATTGAATAACCTTAATCAATTAGTATTTTAGTCATCTATTTTTTCTCAATGCTATGTTGCACACAATGCATCTCACAAAGGAGCATTTGTAGACATTAAAATCTGGTCAATCTGATTAGGCAATCACAAGCACTAGTTAATTGACATCATATGGCCCCGTTGAGCCACCCTCAAAGGTTTACTAGTGGTCCTAACCACTATTTGGAGGCCCCACCCCACTTTTCAAAGATTTTGGGACACATAGGCATGATTGTACCACCCCAATATTATCATAGTTTGTGGTTGTCTCACCCCAATATGGTCACAGTTTGTGGTTATCCCACCCCAATATGGTCACATACTGGTCGTCCTAAGGTGGGATGACCACAAAATTTGACTTCCAAAAAGTCAAATTTGGAAAAATGGTGTCCAAAAATTGCCATTTGACCTTTCTATTCCACCATGCAAGGCCTAAGGGTGCATAATTCCATGACATATTGCATGTAAGAGGCCAAATATGGAGATTCTCTTCCGCTCTAATGCATGCCACCCTGGCGGCCATTTGGCGCCTCTTACCCTACATGCCCTCGCATGTCATTTTACCCAAAGGCCTCCTTTAGCTATAAAGTGGATTATTTTTTGACACAAGATATAGAGAGGAGTTTTTATACATAGCAAAAAAGTGCTACCAAGATTTCCCCTCACCATTTTGTGCCCCTTTTCCCTCGGAATCTCTACCTAGCGAAGGAGGTTTGTGAGTGAACTAGGAGGTGTGATTTGATTCCAAAACTGAACCATATGAGTGATTTTTACCATAAAATTTTATGAAAAAACTATTTATGATGTCCCTAACCAATTCAAAAAGGAATCAGTGATAAAATAAGTGTAGAAATGGTGGTCGTCCCACCCCAAGATGGTTCCCAATTTGTGACAGTCCCATCGTCCCATACTAGGATGGTGGCTTATCTGTGCATTATTTCTTTACTATTATTTTTTATTTAGATTCTATATTATCATACAATGCTACTATCCAAATTGAATACATTTTGGAGCTATATTTAGTGAGATATCATATTTTTAGTGTTTTGTAGGGTTTTATGCAGGTCTACGGAGGTCATCTAGAGAAGCACATGAAAATGTTGTTTATTTTGCAAATATTACCATATGGGTTCTCTTAAAATCATTTTTATGCATACTTTCCAATTTTCATTTGATTTGGTTGTGTTTTGGTTTGGAAATTACTTGCTTAGGGTTTTATAGGTTGGAAACAGGCATTGTGAATGCGACATGCCATAGAACACAATTTCAGTTATAAATTTAGTGATATCTTCCCAAAACCATCCATTTTACATCCCTCTACAATTTCAAGTAATTTGGAGTTTATTTGGTATAATATCCATGCATATTCTTATTAGTCGTCTTTTTGTGCCTATGGGGATTGCATGTTTTTCATCATACACACTTGCTAGTTGAAATTTCTGATTTTCTTGTGTGCAGGTGTAGGTTTATACAAAAAATTAGGAAGGATAAAAAGACATAAATATCAAATATACAAGCGGAAGCCGCATTAGCTCGCCCACCTCAATTGTGGGTATGATGAAAGACACTGGAAGTGCACCGAGTTACTTGAAGGATTTGATCCTTGGGCACCCAAAATTTGTAAAAATTGTATCATATTTGAGCCCTCAAGGGGACTTCTATGTAACCTTGGATTTGATCCACCAAATTAATAATAAAGAGACTTGCTTTACTTCATTTCTTGTTATTTGGTATTTCTTCCATTTTACTTGCATGCTTCTGATTTGATGCTCATGAGACATAGGAGATAGATGCATATTGTTACTCTTCATTAGGTTAACCATTTTACCCTACTTCAATTATACTATAAAATATTTTTCTTCAAAAACCTCCTAAAAGGAATTTCATGAGACTTAACATCCATATGGAATCAATTTTAAAGCAATTATTGGATGCTAAGGCAATAGAATTACCTCTGATAAGATAGCCAGCTACTACAACTTAGTGGTACAAATAAGATCAATATTGTGCATATCATAGAGTAGAAGTACATTGGACTAATTCCTATAAAATATTGAAATATGTGGTTCAAGAATTAATTGATGCCAATCACATTGACACGAGTAGTTTTCAGTCTTCTAATAGCTAGTCAAACCAGAATAGAACAAAACAAGCCAATCATGTGTCTTATAACAATGTACCACATAAATATAATAATAGCATGGTTGTAATGATAATAACTACTTTAATAAAAATAGTACAGAAGATAGATGAGTCAAAAAATTCCACTCTTAGAACTTTTACAGAATTCTCAAGCCCATAAAGAAGCTATGATAAATGTTTTGGAACAACAGCCAGTACCCCCGAATATTTCTTTGGGTGACATGAAAAAGTTATAGACTCTCTTCGAAAGCCTCATTTAACATTTTTAGATGATGATATGACTTATTTATAAGTACAATAATATTCTTCGTTATATATCACTACTGACATTGGTCACACTCTTATCAAGAAGGTTATGATTGATAATGGTTCTTTGCTTAATGTTTGTACGCATTGTTTCTTTCAAAAAATTTGTATTGAAGAAGGAAGATTTTATGGCATCCAGTGGCATCATTAATACTTTTAGTAATGATTCCTAGGAATCTTGTGGAACTATATTACTCCCCCTTAGGGTTTGACCGAAAATTTTAAACACAATGTTTTATGTGGTGTCTTGTCCTACATCTTTTAATCTCCTTCTTGGATGACCTTGGATTCATGCAATGGAGGATTTCCCTTCTACCTTTCATCAATGCCTAAAAATTTAATTTGAAAATAAAAAAATTTCTATTATGGGTGATCCTCGTCCATTCAAATTTTTCTCAATAGAAGATCTCTCTCAAATTAATTCATCACATTCTTCCTCTAAAAATTATTCTACAAATGTTTCATCACAAGATCAAGATGGATCTTCTTGTTTAGATCTTCTCTTTAAGGAGTGTCATAAGATTTTAGAATGAAGTTTTAAGGATGAGGGTCCACCCTCTCCCAAGGTATTAACCCCAAAGTCATGTGTTATAGATGAGGGTTCCTATCGGAATGATACTGACTTTGATGGGTCTGTTCTTTGCGTAGCGTAGGTTGAGTCTTCTAATTATCAAGTGGAATTTGGTTCTATGTCTCTCGAGGACCTTGAGAAATTTGGATTTATTCTTTCCCCACATCCTCTTGAGGATTATTTGTCCATTCTTATTAATAATACCATAGATGTGAACATAGGTTCTGAGGAAACCCCTAGAATCCTTAAGTTGGTTAAAGCCTTGACCATGAATGAGCAAGAGCAGTTGACCAATTTATTGAAAGAATATCAAGATATTTTTTCTTGGTCATATACCAACATGCCAGGGCTTGATCCCTCCCTTGTCATGCATCATTTGGTAGTTAAGATTAGTTCTAATATTGTTAAGCAGAAAATTTGAAAGATGCATTAGAAGGTCACCCTTTCAATCAAGGAGGAGATCCAAAAACTCCTTGACATTAGTTTTATAAAATCTATCAACTATTTTGATTGGATCTCCACTATCATTCTTGTGGCTAAGAAGGAAGGAACAATAAGAGTATGTACTAAATTTTGGGACATTAACTTGGCATGTCCCAAGGATGATTTTCATTTGCCCAACATAGATCAGATTGTAGATTTCACTACCAAATGTGCAATGCTTTTTCTTATGGATGGTTTTTCTGGTTACAATCAAATCATGATTACTCCTGAGGACCAGGCCAATATAACATTCACCACCACCTGGGGTACCTTCTATTGTAAGGTCATGCCTTTCAGCCTTAAGAATGTAGGAGATACCTATCAGCGAGCCATGACTTATATTTTTCATGACATGATGCATGATATTCTTTAGGACTATGTGGACAACATTTTGGCTTATTCCTTAGAATGAAAGGATCATGTCCATGATCTAAGATGAATCTTTGAAAGGCTTCAACAATATAAAGTTTACCTTAAACCTACTAAGTGTGTATTTGGGGTCACATATGGCAAGTTATTAGATTTTATAGTGTCTAGGTGAGGCATTTAAGTGGACCCTACCAAAGTGGCAACTATCATTGATATGCCTCCTCTTCGCACCTTGAATAAGCTCTATAGTATACAAGGTAAGTTGTAATCTAATCATTGTTTCATTGTCTAGTTATCTGATAGGTTTCAACATTTCCTTCGGCTTCTTAAGAAGGATGTGGTTTTTTGATGGGATTATGAGTGTCAGAAAGCTTTTTATAATCTCAATAGTAATATTACCTCCTCACTTATTTTAGTTCCCCTTGTACCTGGTAGGCATCTATTGTTTTACATAGCGGCTATCGCTCAAGATTTGGGAGCCATACTGGCTCAACATAATGATGAAAATAAAGAGAGAGCTATATACTATATTAGTAGAACCTTGGTTAGCTATAAAACTAGGTACACTCCCTTAGAGAAGCTTTTCCTTGCTATAGTGTTTGATTCTTAGAAGTTAAGACATTACATGCTCAGCCACAAGACACTAGTAATTGTAAAGTTTGATCCCTTGCATTACTTGATGTCTAAGCCCCACCTGTCAGGTTGAGTTGCTAAATGGGTGTTGGACCTTAGCAATTTTTATTTGACCTTCATAGGTTAGAAGGCTATAAAGGGTCAATTTATTGCTGATCAGTTAAGCCTTCGCTCCCATAGAAGTTGTTCGTCCCATAATTGTTGAGTTTCTTGATGAGTGTTTCAATGTTGAAATTGAAGATTCTATGTCTTGGACTTTGTTTTTTTATGGAGCCTGATGCATGAAGGGCACTAGAGCTGGAGTCATTCTAGTTACACCATAAAAATAGCTCATTCCTTTGTCCTTAAAGCTTCCTTTCTCTTGCACAAATAATACTGTGAAATACGAAGCTTTGATCCTTGGTCTTAGAGAAGCCTTAGCTTTGCAAGTTAAGGTTCTTTTAGTATTCGATAACTCTCGGCTTGTGGTTAATCAGATTAATGATGTTTATCAGACTCAGGATGATAAGCTTAAACCCTATAAGGATATTGTTGCCAATTTTTTGTCTTCTTTTGAGTAGGTGACCATAGATTTTATCCCTAGATCCTCAAATCGCTATGTGGATTCCATGGTAGCTACTATGTCTTTGTTCCCTTTAGAGTTAGAAGATGATCAAGGTTCGATTTTCATCTGATAAATTTGGGAATCTACATCTTTGAGTTATTTTTTGGATCCTCTAGAGTGTTTTGCCATCGTTGATTCCCCATATAAACCATGGTATAATGACATCTTTAATTTTATTAAATATGGATCAATTCTTGATGGTTTAGATCGCAATCAGTGTAAGCTATTGTGCAAGAGAGCGTGCTGATTTTTTATAACTGATAATACTTTATATTGATGTTCTTTTGAAGGTGTCCTTTTATGATGCCTTAAATTTGATGAAGCTTGACTTGCTTTCAGTGTGCTCATAAAGGTTCATGTGGAGGCCATTTTAGCAGCAATTGTATTACCAAAAATCTCCTTCAGATGGGGTATTATTGGACTTCCATGGAGAAATATGCATGTGATTTTGTTCGATGCTACAAAAAATGTCAACACCATGATCACCTTATCCATGCCCCTTCTCAAGAATTTCAGGTGATATCTTCTCCTTGGCCTTTTACCAAGTGGAGATTGGACATTATTAGAAAGGTTAACCCAGTGTTATATGATGGTCACAAGTTTATCATCATTGCGATTGAGTACTTCACTAAATGGTTTGAAGCCATGCCTCTAGTTACGGTGACTAGAATTCAAGTTTCTAAGTTCATATTAAACCAGATTCTTTGTGGGTTTGGGATTCCTTCGATGATTATTTTTTACAATGGCACTCCTTTCAAGAACAAGGATGTCCATAATATTTGTGCTAAGTACAAGATTCAGCATAGATGGTCAACTCCTTATTACCCCCAGGGTAATGGACAAGCTGAGATATCCAACATGTCCTTTATCAATATTTTGAAGAAGCTAGTTAATAATACCAGTTATGACTAACATACTCAGCTTTATCCTACCCTATGAGCCTATCGTACTAGCGTGTGTACTCCCATAGGGGCCTCCCCATATATCTTGGTTTATGGGTCTAAGGCAGTATTCCCTTTTGAGCTAGAGGTCCCTTCTTTGCACATATTATTACAAGATGCTAAGGTTGGTGATGAGTTTTGTGTAGAGTGTTTGCACCAATTGGATCTGCTAGATGAAAAACACATCCATGTCTTAGAGCATTTTCAAGCCTATCAGGATAGCTTTGACGATCTTATTCTAAAAAGGTTTACAACCATTATTTTTAGATTGGGGACCTTGTACTCAAAGAAAACCAACAGAACACTAATGCTCATGTTGATATTTGAGGTAAATTTCAGCCCAATTGGATAGGGCCTTTTGTTTTAACAACTAAATTTGGTTTTGGTTATTGTAAGTTAGCTTCCATGGATGGTAAAGAAATTAAAGAACCTATGAATATAATGTATTTAAAAATATATTATGCTTCATTTATTGTTTCATTTTGCATATGCATTTAGTTATATCATATTGTATGTTTGCCTAACATATTATGCATGATTTCTTGCCATTCTATTCTTGCATATTGCTTGTCATATTTGCATTTTTGCTTGTTCATGACTGTTTGATAATATATTTTTTGGGGATTCATGACAATAGCATATGATGATACCTAGTTAGGCCATAGCTCACATGAATAGCACTATTCACTAGGGTTCTAATGCTTAGTGAAGCCCCAACCTAGGGCCGATGCATTTTCATATCTTATTATCTTCTCTCTTCTTCTTGTATTCCTTGACTTTGAAAGCTTTACAATGATCATCTTTTCTCTCCAAATTCAAGGAATGAAATCTTCTTTTCGATATGTCCTTGTATTTTTGCGTGATTCTTCTTATGTATCCTTTGTATTCTTTGTTTAAATAAAGATATACATTCTTCTCTTCTTTTATTACATGTTTTATCCCTCTTGATTTTTCACTAGCTAAAATTTCAATCTAGGGGTACACACATAGTTCTATGCTCCTCATTTTATCCCTCTTATTTCTTCTAGCACATGCACCCATGCTCATTATGTTATGCTCATATTGATTGGTCCATACATACATGTGCATACACCCTATCAGGTAGTACTGGCATACACATACATTATCTTACATCAACATAAATTATAACACCCCTATAGGGTTATGTCTCTCTTTGAATTAGCAGGCACAACACCCCATTACAAGATTAGCTCCTTGGCCATTGACAGTAGGCCTCGACATACATCCTATCAGGTAATCACCCCACAACAGTCACTAGTGAGCAACCAACCATAGCAGGTTACATTATACACTTCACTTATCGGTCCATATTTAACGAGTACTACATCCATAGTGGGTTATTCACTCCATACATGGACCATATTTTGAGCATAACACCCTCTAGTCAGGGTTCTAATTTAGCTTATTTCTTGATTTCATATGGTTGACATTTGAAGTTTTATCATTGTCTTTTTCTTCTTCCACTTCACAGTTTTATGTCTCCTATCTTCTTTCTCTATTTTACCTTCTTTTTTCTTTCCTCTTCTTCTATTTCATCTATGCATTTCACACTAGCTACATTAGGTTCATGTTGTACCCCATGCTCTTTGCTCCGTTGTTTGTTTTCTTGCTTTGTTTCTGTATTTTATCTTTTCCTTCTATTACCTTTTTCAAGTTTCTTAAGGAAATTTCATCCCTTTCAAAACTCAAGGGGGAACCTTAGCCATAGAGTTATTAATGGTAGTAATATCTTGCCCTTTTTCCCAAACCTAGCCACCCCCTTCCTTATGCTTTTTGTGTGCTTTTTGTATGCTTGCCCGTAGGATTATACATCCTTTATTTGATGCATTTAATAGGCCATAAATGCATAAAAGAGGGGGAAAAATGTAGACACGAAAAATTGACCCACTTTGAGTGGGAAATCTTCCTTAGTGCCCCTAAGAGGCCCTCAATTCTTGCCAAGAGAAAAGGAAGACCTCTTTGCCTCTTTTTTTTTAATTTGTTTACCTTTTAGTGAAATCACACCTTGTCTTTACAAGGTGTGACTTCGTGCTAGCGATATTGTGCCCCATCAAGATGGGCGTGACTTTTCTATTTAACCTAGTTTTTTAAATTTATTTTATTTTATTATTTTTTAGCCTGGTTAGACCTAGTTTTAAACCCTCTCGCATGTTTTGGCATTGACTATGAGTTTATTTGTGCCCACTTTCTTCCTCCAATTTTGTCTATAAAAGGAAAGATGTCTTTGATTAATCATAACAAGAATAAGTGCAAGTGTGATATGTAAAATTTTGTGTGATCTCTATGTGAATTTATTAAGCTCAAAAATTATAGTTCATTCTTATTTATTTTCTCTGCTACAAGCTAACCCCCAAAGTGTAAATTTTGGATTGATCTTCTATTGCATGGATTAGATTGATTTAGTTATGTAACCTGGTGGATCCGTGGTGTAGCTTGAAGAGACAGAGTGCCCATATGGATACTTGGATCTCTTCTTCCAGCTTCTATGATGTCCATTAGGGTTTTATTACTTTGTTGTCTGCATTTATTTCATCTTCTACATTCACTTCTTATTTTTCTTTAGTCTACAGCAAAATCGTGCCTAGCATTAGTGAGGTGCAACTGCACTTGCCCTAATTAGGGCAAAGTTATTCACATAAGTGAAATCATGCCTCATCTAGATAGGGTGCAACTTCACTATTGCCTTATCACGTTCACTCCAAGCGAGGCATGATTTTTACCTAGGGCACACCAGGGACAATTTCTATATTCTGCTTTCACTGTTGCATTCCATTCTGCTTCTAGATCATACTATTATATTTTTCTTTCTATTTTTTGCTACTGTATTTTTGATTTATGATTAATTCTCTAAAGTTTAATTTCTTCTTTTGTATTGAAAGGTCATCTAAAAGGACCTAGGGGGCTTGACTGCTACTAAATCTATCATACATCGGCCTATGCATACCCCCTAATACTAATTATATTTTTTAGTGTTTCATGAGTGATCTTGCAGAAATAGGAATTCTTGATATCATTGGACAAGATGCATAAAAGGCTAAATCAACCACCGGTCTAGATAAGTGCTCTATCAATTCCATTGGTTGAAAATCTGGTTTTATTGTTGATTCTTAGGCATCTGAAAGAGAAAGGCATCTAGCTTGCATTTAGGGATAATTTTTGTGTAATTGTCTAGTGCATATTTGTTTTAAAGGTTTTCTAAAATAAACCCTAGGTTAGTGAGCATTCAAATAAAGAATCATTCTAGGATAGCTCTTGTATGCTTGCATTCTATTTTCAGTTGTATTCTTCTATTTTCTACATTTTCCTTTATCTTTTATAGCTTAGATCTAGAAATGCCAAACTCGGGTGTTTTCTTAAATTTGAATACATAAAACTATTCCTGAATATCCTTAAACCATTCCTGGTGAACCCTTCCCCCTATAACCAAGTGTATAGTACAACATACCCCTGCGGTTCACCCAACAAAGGGTTCCCTCCTTGTGGATCCAGCATTTTGTTTGGGAATTGTACATGGTAGGGCAGTTTTCCACCTCTATAGAGTTATTGGACAGAAGTATATTCATGCCTTAGAACATCTTCAAGCATATCAAAATAGGATAAAGTGATTTTACTCTAAGAAAGTTTGCAATCATGATTTTGAGGTTGGGGACATTTTTCTCAAGGAAAACCAAAAGAACACTAATGCTCATTGAGATCTAAAAGGCAAGTTTTAGCCCAATTGGATAGGCCACTTCTAGTTTCCAATAACTAATATTGATTATTAAATTTGGTCCTAATATATTCAACATTAATATTACCAATATTAATATTTAGCTAATGATTTTTCCATAAAGCTAATCATACCAACAACAACATGATTACAATTCAATTCTATAATATTACACACAATTATTTTATCCTTAATTAGGTGGATCTTTTGAGATAGTCCTAGACTCACCAATCTATTAAGAAGGCTCATTGCTTATGTGAGTTCCTAAACTAATGGTGTGAACATGGATTAAGAATATAAACAATGCATCTATATGAAGGGTATTTTTTCTTGTTACCTTGAGTTGTTGATGAACAAGTCATCATCATAATATCCCTTAATATCTCTCTTTGTAGGTGGTTCACCCATTATTTCCCACCAGAGAGAGTACCTGGTCTTGCATCCACAATTACATCAACACATATTATATGCTCAAAATAATTCAATCATTCCATCATATAGACATTATATAAGAAACTATGCCATTAAACATTCACATCAAAATATAATTCATTGTTTATAAAAGGCTATGCCAAGGAGGGTTGTTATATTTTCTCCTCATATGCATTTTGGTAACCTACACCTAACCCTATCAAATAAATTCTAAGATTTGAATGATCTCTTATTGGATTTAGGTGGCTTTACTTGGCCTTTACTAGACATATCTTGGCCTCATACAACCCCCATATTAGATTATACAACCAACCTCATGGGCTAGATGACCTACTTCTATTAGCTTTTGATGTAATGGCCACAGGGAGATAACAATCATGAGATACAAAATAATATGAAATAAAGTAAATTTGCAAAAATACTAAGACATGCAATAAGTAGAAATTATATAAATGAATACAATTTAGCTATGAAGTAAATTAAGACTCCATTAATAAATCTACTGAATTACATTGCACCCATCACCATTGGATGGTTATCCACACAGAACTGCACTACTACCTACAAAGATTCTCTAAGCTACTATATCCTTGACTATCTATATCTATCTAACAATTAGGTCTTCCTTATATAGGCAAGAATAGGTTACTTGGCCAACACTCTACATAGATGTGCAAGGGATAACTTGCACATATACAACTTGCACATTGACACTTGTGCATTTATTACATTGCATGAAGTAACTAGATAAATTCCCCCTAAAGTAATCTAATATCTTAAGTATGTACCTTGGAAGATACATTTACATAACCCAAATGATGGAATATAATCTATTTCTAACACCCCCTATATTACATTATTTGGTTATTGAAGACTTTTAATCTTCAATATGGATCTTCATCTTCATCATCCTCAACTTTGTATTCTTCCTCTGCATTCTTTGTGTTTAGTTTCAGTACGTAATTTGTGTCTTCATATGATGCAGAGTAAGCTGGAGTTGAGGCTTCTTATTTAAATTGAATTTGCATTGTATTCCTCATTTATCTACTATGTCTTCTTCTTCATATCTAGATTTGCCTTTGATTCTGGTTTTTGTGTTCTCATAGGAGGTTGAGTTGCTACTTGGTTCTTGTGAGGAAGATTCTTATTTCCTATCTTTAATCTGTACAAAAATTTCTTAACAACCACTTAAGGCATCATGATAAGATTTTGAGTTAGTATAACAGGAAGTGTTGACACAGCATGAGGATTGAAAAAACTTTTCTAGATAAGATTCATCAAGTTTTGTCTTCTTTTTGAGTAATTCTATCAACCCTTTTTGTTCTTCATTTTCTATCTTGTAGTGTTTATATGTGAGCAGTGGCATGTACAATATGCTTGCAAAGTCTAAGGAAAGTAAAATATCACTTTTTCATTTTCAATTGCTTCATTGAGACGGGTTTGAAGATAGAATTCCATAGTGTTAAAATTATATTCTAATGCTTCACTATGGATTATGTTTGAATTTAGATATAATATTCCTTCTGATTTCTTGAGTAGATTCATGATCCCAATTTTTATGGCATTGCCTTTTTTTTTTTTTAAAGCAAAAAACCCCTTGCGGGGCCGCCTTGGTCTGAAAGACCGCGAACAGGGGGTTCTACACCGTCAAAGTCACCTAGGAGTCGCACCCGACCCTACCCGCACCAACATTATCAATTGGATTTTGGATACCAAATTCAGCTTTTTGGTAGGGTGGATATTTGAACCTGGGACCTCCCTTGGAGGATTTCCCTCTCCTCTCCAACTCACCTACAACACTTGGGTATGACATTGCATTTTTATTTATAAAGCACTTATTGGTATTTTGAGAAGTAGACATCCTTATATCTCCTTAGTCTTAGGATATATGAAATCCCTGATTGAAGTATATAAGCTTGATTTGATGAAACATTTATTAATATTTTAGATTTTT
This sequence comes from Wollemia nobilis, assembly GCA_028583015.1. Taxonomy (NCBI): domain Eukaryota; kingdom Viridiplantae; phylum Streptophyta; class Pinopsida; order Araucariales; family Araucariaceae; genus Wollemia; species Wollemia nobilis. The sequence goes on from JAQPPZ010000028.1 coordinate 8,053,739, forward strand.
AGGCTTCCTTATGTCTCTCTAGTAATGAGAGTATGAACACCTATTTTTAGGTTCTTTAAGAAAACTTATATCTTCCCAACTTGACAACCTTTGATAGATATTACTATCAAGTTTTTTAGAATGCCTTGACTCCATAATGATTTTGGAATAAGGTATAGTTATTTTCTAAAATATAGTTCAATTTATGGTTGATTTTGTATAGTTTTGTAAAGATCAAAAATCAACTTTTCTAACACCTTATTTCACCTAATTGAACTAAGCACTTTTCCAATTTTTGAAGAGGTTTTAATGTTGGATTCCTTTTGTCCCTTTTGAGAAATTTTGAGACAATAAAATTATAAATTTCCAAAATTAACAAAAATATTTAATAACCTCTTTTTATAACCCTTAGGTTTTAATTTCTAATTTCCAAAGACCTAGTTTGATGTTGTAACCCTTATCACTCCCAAATTTGGAAATTTAGAAAATTAATAATATTTGCAAAATATTAAAGAATTTAATCCAAGTAGAATTCCTTATTTCTCCTAGGTTGAGTTGCAAATATTATTTTAATTTGGTAAGTTATCCCTTATAGCTTTTACTTTCAAAATCTAAATTTCAACCTTAGCTTATAACCCTTATATCTCCAAAATTGAAAGCAATAAGAAAGTGGTATTTAAACCTTACATTTTGATGCTAATCTCCTCACTGTTAGGTAATTACTTTGACTAGATATAATAGTAGTATTAAAGTTCCCTTTGGAATTGGAATCAATGGATATGCTCATCTCAGGGTTATGCACAACGACAAATATTTACCAATACTACGAATATTTACATTTTTGAAAATTCAAATTGGCCAAATTTGGGGACCCTGTACGTTGGCCCTTCTGCCTAAAATTTTCAATAATTTATTTTTTAATGTGTCGGTTTGCCATTAATTGATAATAGTATTATGTTTTTTTTTAATTCGCCAACACTCCCGCCTAATTTTGGACCATTTTTTCCTTAAATTTCTAAAAAAAATATATTTATCCTACCAAACTCACCAACTATAACACTATAAATAACTAACATGCTAGTGATACTTTTTCACTTAACCAAATCAAAGAGTAAATTCGATCTATTGCACCCAGACCGAAATCCAAATTTTTTTATGCACCTGGGCCGAAATCCGTCCCCCTAACATAGTTCTATACTAGGAACAATATCAATACCACCTGCAAAGATCTACATTTGAACCATCATCCATTATTTTTTTTGTAGCTGGACTGCCATCCAAAAACTAATTTGTAGCCAATCCAGTATTCAGATAGCCTGACAAATTTTTGCTTCGGATCGACATCCAGGCTCTATTATGTACTCAGATCAACATCCGATCTTTGTTTGGTACCCTAATAGCCATCCTATACTAAACTATACATGGACTGACATCTAGAAAAACTATGGATGGCTTGACACAGGTTTGCAACCAAATCGACATTCAACACCATTTTAGAAACAGACCATCAACTGACACTATTTTAAAAATGGGTTGACTATTGAGCCATTTTCCAACTGCATCTACCTCTGGACATTTTTTTACACTAGGTACTCTATTTCTTAAAACATTATGAATTTATGATCCTGTGTTTTTTTGTTTTTTAGAGAATATGAGTTGAAGTAGTTGTAGTAATAATATCTATTTTTCTATCACCTCATTGTGTTTTTTTTTTCTATTTTTTATCATTTATTAAAAATAAGTCAATGTTCTGTTTGCCATGTTATTCTCTATTTTGTCCTATTCTCTATGTTTTCCCTTATTTTCTCTCTTTTCGTTAACACATTTTGATTCTCTATTTCTATTGAGATCTGCTTTTCTGTTACAAGATTATGAGTAGATAAATTCTTGGTTCTCTAAGGACATTGTGATACTCTTTTTGTCTAAAGATATTGTGATTCTTTGCTTCTTGTCCATTTTGTACTAGAATATTATATTTTGCCACATTTGTATCTATAATTATATATTTTGCATATACAAGTTTTTTTCTTACATTTATTTGAATTTGTATATTGATTAGTTTAATGCTCTTATTAGTTACAAGTGCTATCTACATAAAATAGTGTAGTTGCAAAAAAAACACAATAAAGCATGTCTAGAAATAGGTATGTATTTTCTACTAACCCACCATTTGTTTATTCTAATTACATATTATCTTGAGCCCTCACATAACTAAAATCTCTTCAACATTTTATTGTTTTTCTAAATTAAAAAATATTTTATTTACAAGTAAAATGTCACCTACTGGCAATGCAAAGAAGGGGACCAAATCTTCTGCTGAAAAGAGTATCCTGATTTTTTTTGGTAATATGTCAAAATCCAACAAACCATTGATATCCCTTCAAATTAAAGGTACGAATGATTTTTGACTTCTAAAAAATTAGTTGTATATTCCATGATTATTATAATTAATCATTTCTTCCTCAAATAGTTAACTCACAGTATGTGCCTTTGTCCATATTTCATTATGATATGAATCATATTCCTTTTTGTAATTTTTTTGTTAAATCCAAAAATGATAAAGAATATTATTGTATGCTACTATGCAGAATACCCTGTTGACCCTGATATACCTCCACTTGAATATATTCCTCGCCAAGATATGCCTTCTAATAAAATTTATCTTAACAATTACATCCAACAAACACTTGAAGATATTCCTCAAGTGGACATGCCAGTGGAAAATGAAATCGATAAATCAAATACATGAAAAAAATCTTTCAAATATTCAAGAGAAAATACTAAAATGAGAAAGAAATCTAATTGGACTATTGGAAGGGCATTTAAATATGAATGGGAAAAAAATTTCCTTGGATAGAGCCTATCCTATCCATGGAAAACCAATTTGAATAAAAAGAATGTAGATGCAAAATTTGTAGTTGGAAACTAGGCAAGGATCACAAATTGTAAAATAAGATAGATACAAAAGAAAAACATGCTTAAAAATTTTATGTAAAAGTTCGAGGAAGTGATGGTAAAATTAAAAAAGAAGTTAAGTGGAAGGATGCATCAGAATGTATGCATGTCAAATATGCAATAGAATATGACAATTACTTAAAGCAACAAAAATATCTTGTTGAGAAATGTGGAACGATTAAATCTCAATTTCAAAAAATTCATAAGATCACTTTAGCTTCAAAATGTTTGCAGTTGGTTGTTGTATATAGTATTCTCAAAAAGGGTAGAACCGTGTCTGATTTTAGTGATTATAAGCACATGTTTAAAATAGCCAATGTGCAAAACCTTCATAGTTCTCATTGGTCAAATCAAAGTGGTTAGGAAATGGCAAAATGTTTATCATTAGTTGAGAAGGACTTGAGGGAGAAATTAAAATGTGCCAGATTCATATCACTTTCTATTGATGAGGTGACAGTTGTGGACAACACATCATGTATTTGCATGCATGTGTACACATTTCAAAATCATGTAAGGAAACCTAGTTTTCTAGGATTACATAAGATGGTGGAAATTTCAAATGCATAAAACATCTATAATGTTGTTGTGAGTAGTTTAAAGGATATTGTGGGAATGAATGATATAGAGATATCCACAAATTTAATATGTGTTGGAGCTAATGGTGATGCTATAATGCAAGGGTACATGAATGGTATTTGTGTTTATCTCCAAACCTTAGTTACCCCATCTATGATACTCATTCATTGTATGGATCATAGAGTGAATCTAGCATATAAAATCATGAGCTCTTTTAAAAAATTTGCGAGAGTGGAAGACCTTATTCATGAAATATATTCTTATTTTTCTTGTCCAAAAAGGTTTACAAAGTTCCAATAGTTTGCACTAGGAGTTACATAAGGAAATTTTTTTTATAAAAGATGTGTATACAAGGTGGATTTTATTGTATCAACCTAAACATAGAGTTTTTAAATAATATCAATTACCTAAATTTTTGATCCCCTAAGTTTTCCTAAAAGCTACATCTCACGAGGTGCCCTAACACAAGCCCATCTGTGTAGGCGTACCATGTGTTACTGCAAATAAGCCCATCTATCCCATCACTCTTGATGAGCTAGACTTATCACCCTCAGTCCATCGAAGGTATACACGCATCTCCATACCATACACAAATCATTATGCGTAGGTATGCTATGAGTATTGCGAGTTAAGCTATCTATCTCATCTACACGATGAGCTATCTTAACTCAGATGTAGTCTCTCCACAACTTAGTCCTTTATCTCCCTAAGGGGGTCTCAATTCCCTTAGGTCTCCTATGTTCACCCTAAGGGGTTCTCAATTCCCTTAGGTCACCTATGTTCACCCTAAGGGGTTCTTAATTCCCTTAGGTCACCTCTGAGTTCACCCTAGAACTCTACTCTTAGATTTCTATTATCAAGAAACCAAACAAGAATACATCTAGATACTAAAACATCAAAGAGTAATCACTAAGCATCCAAAAAATAAAGAATGATTAACACTAAAAGAGAAACAACTACATAGTATAGCCAAATACAAAAATAAAGTAAAAGTACCTTCTCTAAATCAATAAATAGTTATTGCATTAAATATTGCATGGTAAATCCTTCTTACTTTAAAGAATATTACATTAACTGCATTGGGGATATCTCCCCACAATTCTAGTCTATTTGAGCATAAGTAAATCAACATAAAATACAATTACCTATACTTTGTTTCCATTGAACTCCTTGCTTCTCCTTGCTTCCCATTGGTTCTTTGAGGGTAGTAGGGGATCAGGGTACTCATGGTTCAGGATAGGCATGCCTCTAAATGCATCTATTCATTTACTTTACCAAATTGCAACTATACAAAATTCAATTAAGTTTCCAACCATCTAATGCATAATGGATATTATAAAAGATCCTTTACTTTTATCTTCCTCTCAAGTTCCCTTAGAGAGTCATCCAACATGTACTACTTAGATCAAGGTCTAACTTTAATCAAATCCATTCATGTCTTAAAGCATTAAAGTCCCATACCTTTAACCTCTAAAACAATCCCTTTCTTTTTCATTCCCTAAATCAAAGCCCCATAACTTCAATTCAAAGAATAAATCTACATCCTTTTTTATTCACAATTCCAATCAAATCAATTACTATTTTAAAGATAAAGTAAACTTTAACTCTAAAAAAACCTTTATTCATTCCTAAATCAAATCAATCACTATTTTAAAGCATTAAAGTCCCATACCTTTAACCTCTAAAACAATCCTTTATTCATTCCCTAAATCAAAGCCCCATAACTTCAATCCAAAGAATAAATTTACATCCTTTTTAATTAAAATCTCCTAAGATAATCAACATTGATCAAAGGTTCCTTTTTAATTAAAATCCCCTAAGATAATCAACATTAATCAAAGGTTCCTTTTTAATTAAAATCTCCTAAGATAATCAACATTAATCAAAGGTTCCTTTTTAATTAAAATCTCCTAAGATAATCAACATTAATCAAAGGTTCCTTTTTAATTAAAATCTCCTAAGATAATCAACATTAATCAAAGGTTCCTTTTTAATTAAAATATCCTAAGATAATCAACATTAATCAAAGGTTCCTTTTTAATTAAAATCTCCTAAGATAATCAACATTAATCAAAGGTTCCTTTTAATTAAAATCTCCTAAGATAATCAACATTAATCAAAGGTTCCTTTTAATTAAAATCTCCTAAATAATCAACTAATCAAAGGTTATTTTTAATTAAAATTCCAAAAAAAACTTTAATAAAATCTCCTAAGATAATCAACATTAATCAAAGGTTTCAGTTTAATTAAAATCCTCCAATATATTTCATATAAATCAAAGGTTTCAGTTTAATTAAAATCCTCCAATATATTTCATATAAATCAAAGGTTTCAGTTTAATTAAAATCCTCCAATATATTTCATATAAATCAAAGGTCTCATTTTAATTACAATTTCATGGTAAACCTTTCTAATCCAAGTTCTACAACCAAAGGCTAACGCCCTTCATGGCGGATGTAGAACAACCTCTGCAGAAATATTAAAGGACTGCCAAACCTAGAGTTCAAACAAAGTAGAACCAGGTGCTATGTTTTCACTTCTGTCACCACTAAGCTTATGTAGCAACAGAGTTTCCCCATAAGCGGATGGTTTTACGCTATAAGCAACATTTTCTAAACTCAACCCTCTCTCTAACCATAGGTGATTTTCCCTACAGGTGGTGCTCCCAAATGCAATGCTCTTTCTTGGAGTATGGGTGGTTTTCCCACTGCAATAGACATTTCTAAAATAGGGTTCCCTCTCTTGGAACATGGCGTGCTCGAACTCCCACAATGCTCTTAGAACTAGTGCCCTCACTTCTACACCTCATAGCCTCAAACATGCACAATGCTTTCTCTAAACACATAATGCCTCAAACATGCATAGTGATTTCCAAACACACAGTACCTCAATCATGCACACAACACTCTCTCTTTGACACACAACGCTCTCTAACATGCAGTGTTTTTCAAACACGCACAATGCTCTCTCTAAACACATAGTGGCTTCAAACACACACACAACACTTCCTAAACACACAGTGGCTTTAAATACACACACAGTGCTTCCTCTAAACATAGAGTGGCTTCAAATATACACACAATGCTTCCTCTAAATACACAATGGCTTAAAATACACACATAATTCTTCCTCTAAATACACAGTGGCTTCAAACACGCACATAGCACTTCCTCTAAACACACAGTGGATTTTTAGAATTAGACGTAGGTGGTTTCCAATATTTTCCAATGGATTTTCATGCTATAGGGGGAGTATAACCAGGTTTCGAACTAAGACATTCACCATACCAATGCATGTAAAAATAGATTTAAAGTTTAAAACACTCCAACCTTAATACTCCTACAAAAATGGAATCTAGTGGTGTCTTGGCTGCCTCTCCCCTTTGCTTGTGGTGCATTCCTCTCTTTTCCTTAGTCCCTGGTCTATGTCTCCTCTATCCTCCCTTCGTCCTCCCTTCATCTTCCTCCTTCCACTCTTTCCTCTATTTCCTTTTTCCTTACTTGCACCTTACATGCTTCCTTGCTCCAGGTGGCCCATCCATCGTCCCTTCTCAAACCTTGAGCCCAACCTCGAGCCCCCTTTCTTCAATGCTTCATCCCTTATCCTCTGGTGGCAAGGAGTCCTCTTTCCTATAATTTCCATCTTTGGAACTTAGTAGCCCCCTAGATTATTTTCATAGGTTACACTATATAGGGGAAAGGGATATTTATATTTTTAAAATGAAGAATGGTACCTTTTTAAATAAAATATCATTTACATGATATTTATCACCATTAAAATATATTTCTTTTATTTAAACAATTTCATAATTGCTCTTTCTTTAAAATAAAAGATATCTATTTCTTAAATGGATTTTTTTTTCATTTATTTCAATTAATTAAAGTCTTTTAATGAATTTTCCAATATCATTAAAGTGAACACCTTTAATTAATTTAAATGAACTCTCATTTATTAATTACAATGAAGTTTACTAATGACCTCAAAATAAATCAATCATTATTAAATTAAAACCTCATTAATTAATTTAAATGAATCTTCATTTAGCATATAAATTTAATTTGCTTTTCTTCATAAGAATGATGCTCTATTTTCACTTCAACATGATAGTTTACTTTATGCATCCACATACATTTTGTAGTTGTTCTCCTATAGAAATCCCAACATTAAGCTACCCAAGCCATGATGCAGTAGAGAGCAAACAAATTTATAAAACAACAAAGAGGGAATATTTCCATCAACCCAATCACCTATCTTAGCCAAAGATTTTATGATAGCTACTAGGCTATCAACTTAAAGCTCAAGGTGATCAGTCATCGATGATTATCCCTTCCGATAATGCATGCCTATATGAAGGTATCTATCCATGTTACCTCTGAGTACCTTAATCATCATTTCCCCTGATCTTAGGTACCCTCATTTTTGGTGGATGCTTTTGCCTTCTCCACCTACGAGTGTACCTGATCCTGCACACTTGGCAATATGTTAGCGATAACATGCCCTTATAAATCAACTAAACATCATATAGTTGGTTCAATTTTTCAAACTAAGTATCACCACATCATAGGTTAATACATTGTTTCTTTGTGCCATATAGTCCGCTAGGGAGGGTCATGACATCCTCCCCCACTAGAATTAAATATCATCCTCGGTGTTTCCAGTTTCCTTTGTTTTTTTCCAACAACAAGTAAAAAAATTATTACATCATATAGCTTCAAACAAAAAAGGGAAATGTTTTTGCATAACCTCCACTTTCTCCCAAGTGGCATTTTTCTTAGAGAACTGGTCCCACTAGACCTTACATTGTTTGAGAGTCTGATTCCATAGAGACTTAGAATGAAACTCAAGAATCTTCATCGGTAGTACTTCAATGGCCTCCGGATTTGCCATCTATGCAATTTAGAAACATCCCACACATGTTCAGGGTCAGCAACATATTTCCTAAGCAAGGATATGTGGAAGGTGTCATGGATTTTGGATAGATTAGGTGGTAATGCAAGTCGGTATGCAACCAGATTGATCTTTTCCATGATCTCAAAGGGCCCCACAAAATGTGGATCCAACTTCATGGATTTGATAGCACTCTTATTTGGCTTAACCCTTAAGAACACCTTATCTCCAACAGAATACTCTCTTGGAGTCCTTTTTAGATCTGCATAACTCTTCTGCCTATCTGCAGCTTCTTTAAGCCTTTGCCTAATTTCTTTTAGTTGATCTTCCATCACCCTAACCATTTCTGGCCCAATCACAACTTGGTCTTCTAGGTTATCCCAAGACAATGGTGTTCTACACTTTCGCCCATACAAGGCATCGAAAGGTGCCATTCCTAGCGAGGAGTGATGTCCATTATTGTAGGCAAACTCTACCAAAGGTAGACAATATTCCCAATGAGACTTGTGATCCATGCAGTACATGTGGAGCATGTCTTCCAAAACTTGGTTTACCCACTCTATTTGGCCATCTATTTTAGGGTGGTATGCTGAACTCATATTCAATTTTGTACCAACTACACTATGAAGGGATTTCCAGAATTCATAAGTGAATTTGGAGTCTCTATCTGAGATAATTACCTCAGGAAATCCATGCAATCGGAATACCTCTTTGACGAATCTGCTAGCCACCACCTGAGCATCATCCTTGGTATTTCCTCGTATGAAATGGGTAACCTTAGTCAATTTTTTGACCACTACAAATATGGCATCATGTTGGTACCGAGTCTTGGGTAAACCCACTATAAAATCCATGGATATAACCTACCATTTTTGCGTAGGTATATCATGCAAATATAGTTTTCCTATAGGATGTTGGCATTCTGCCTTAACTTTTTGACATTCGAGGCATCGAGCAACAAAATCCATGATGTCCTTCTTCATTCCTACCCAAAAGAAGGTTCTCTTCATGTTTTCTCACATTTTGGCTCCTCTTAGATGAGTAGAATAAGGAGATCTATGGGCTTCTTGCATTATCAAGTTCCTTAAATTGCCCATCTTTGGTATGATGACCCTTCCCTTATAACACATAAAGTCATATTTCACACTAAATTCCTTATTTCCTTCAGGATATTTGTTCATCTTAACTCGAATTCCTTGGCAATACTCATCCTGAGATTGCTCCTATCGCACTCGATCCATCAGGTCCATGTGAATTCTAGTTATGGCTGCTATATATTTCCTTCTACTCAAAGCATCAACTACTTTATTCTCTTTTCCTTTTATGTACTCAATATTGAAATCATACTCAACAATAAATTCCACCCATATTCTCTATCTCACATTGAGTATTGGTTGGGTGAATATGTACCACAGACTTTGATGGTCGGTCTTTAATTCAAAGGGTCTTCCCACTAAGTAGTGGCGCCAAACCTTTAAAGCATGCACCACTACGGCTAGCTCTAAATCATGTGTAGCATAATTAACTTCATGCTTTTTGAGCTTCCTTGAAGTATATGCCACTACTGACTCCTCTTGTGAGAGTACCCCACCCAACCCGTCTATTGATGCATCCGTGCACACTGAAAAGTCCCCTTGTGGATCGGGAACCTTTAGTATTGGTGCAGTAGTAAGCTTATGCTTTAGTAGTGCAAAGGTAGCCTCACACTTTTTTGACCACTTGAATTCCTTTCCCTTCTTCTGAAGGTTAGTTATGGGTCCAAAAATATTGGAGTAGTCCTTTATATAACGTCTATAGTAGCCCATTAACCCCATGAAGCTTCGCACTTCAGTCACATTGGTAGGGGGTGGCCAATTCAGAATAGCCTCTATCTTCTCTGGATCCACAACAATTCCCTTTGCTGATATGACGTGTCCAAGATATCGTACCTCTGGAACATAGAATTCACTCTTATCCAGATTTCCATAAAGTTGATTCTTCCTTAACAATTCTAACATGATCCTAAGATGTTTATCGTGCTCTTCTTTATCTCAAGAGTATATAAGGATATCATCTAGGAATACCAAGACAAACTGGTCCAAGTGTCTTTTGAACACACTGTTCATTAAGTTCATGAAAGTAGTTGGGGCATTAGTCAGTCCAAAGGGTAGAACCGTAAACTCATAATGCCCATACCTAGTCTTAAATGTCATCTTGTGAGTGTCTTCCTCATGAATCCTTAACTGGTGATACCCTGACCTCAAATCGATCTTAGTAAACACCTTGGCATCCTTTAGTTGATCAAATAAATCTTCAATCCTAGGTAAAGGATACCGATTCTTGATTGTAGCCTTATTTAGCATCTTGTAATCAATACACAATCTTAGTGAACCATCCTTATTTTTCATGAACAAAATCGGTGCACCCCATGGTGACACACTTGGTTTTATCAAACCCTTCTCCAATAATCCTTGCAATTGAACCTTCAGTTCTTGCATTTCAATAGGATTCATCCTATACGGGGATCTATGAATAGGTTCGACTCCCATCATAAGTTCAATTGTGAAGTCAAATTCCCATACAAGAGGTAGTCCAGGTAGGTCTTCTGGAAATACATCCTAAAAATCCTGTAAAATCGGATGTTGTCTTAGTATTTCTCCTTTCTCATAGTCTTCCACTTCATTAAGTTTTACTACATACACTATTCCTCCTCTCTTTAGGGCTTTTTCAATTGCATAGCGGACAACATATGAGGTTCAAACGCCCCTTGTTCACTATGAATTCTTAGTCTCTTTTTGCCTTCTTCTAAATACTCAATCCATCGGTCTTGAAAATTGACTAAGGCTTTATGAGCCTGTAGCCAATCCATCCCTAGGACCACATCAAAGGCGTGTAGGGGAGCTACATATAAACAACATTCCGTAGTCCCATTAGATAGAGTGATCTCTACCATAGGATAACACTGGTTCACCGAGTAGGTCTACCCAGAACCATACTCAACCTTCCACCCTTGAGCCAAATATCTAGGCCTTTTCGACACAGTCCTTGCTAGACTAGATGAAATAAAACTATCAGTGGCCCCACTATCTATCAAAATGTTTACTTTCTTATTAAAAACCTTACCTTTCACAAGTAATGGGGTGGCTTGTCCCTCTAGCTTCTGCTTCCTGGTTGCGGCATAGATCCGATGTTCCGGTTCCTTCCCTTTTGCATTAGTTGTGCTAGTCCCTACTCGATATGGACACTGATTGTAATAATGAGGTCCCTGAAAATTGTAGCACCCTTCCTTGGGTCCTTGCTATTTTTTAGGTTTCTCATTCCCACTTTTAACTGCTGGAGTTGGAACTTGCAACTTTTGTGGTTGAGGTTTCGTATTATTGGGTTTGTTATCCTTCCTACGAAAGTTCTTTTTGAACTTCTTCTAATTTCCATTAGGTTTCTTCTCAGTATTTTTGGGGTTCTTAGCTTTTCGCTCTTGATCAGCCTCCCATTTTACAAACCCATTACTATTCCTCTTCTTTAGCTCCTATCGAGCTTGCTCGGGTAGAGTGTCGTATTTATAACAGAAGTGTGACTCTGCTTTCTTTGCTAGGTCATATACCTTTTGTAGTGATTTAGGCTCCTGCATGTCTACATCATGCCTTAACCTAGACTCCAATCCAAGAGTGAACTTGTGAACCCATATTTTCTCATTATAAATAGGTACATATTTGAACAATCTTACCAACTTCTTATAGTACACCTCTACTATGTTGGTTCCTTGTTTTAGACTAGCAAATTCTTCAAAATTTAAGGCATAGAAATGCTCTATTAGGAATATCTTCTTAAATATGTTTATAAATTCTTCCCATGGGGTGTCAATAGGTTCAATATTAGTTTCCTCATAGTGGGTTTCCCACCATTCCAAAGCATCCCCTTCTAGGTTAATCATAGCCCAAAGTGTTTGGGTTCCTGATGAGTAGCCTTTTATCGTAAAGTGAACCTCTGCTTCTCTCAACCATGCTTCCACTGCATCCCCATCGCCCTCCCCATAAAACTTGGAGATACTAATGTTTTTCATGTCCCTAGCTATTTCCTTTTCCGCTAAGGTTCTAGATTGCACTTGTTCTATAGTTAGTCCACTATCTAGACCAATCTCTGAACCTCAAACTTGCGAATTTTGGTTCGTAGTTATTTCTAGAAATTGTCTTATCTGATCCTACATAGCAGTGACCATAGCGGTGAGGTCTTCTACCTCCCTATTGGGGCTTATTGGTCCCCCATCCTAGTTTTCTTCTTCGACATTACTTTTTTGAGTTTTTCTAGGTGTAGGCCTCCCTCTTCTGGTCTTAGGTGGCATCTTAACCTGATTCCATCCAAGAAAGAATATTAGATTATAGTTTCATCTTAAGTTGTATCTCTAATTCAAGCCATAATACAGAGTTCTCTTGCTAGATGCATTAACAATATAACTAGGGTAATATCCCAGGCTAGGATGTGTCATTGATACCAAAGCCCATACTAAGGCATCCTAACATCCACTCTACCTTGGGGTTAATGCCCATCAGATTCTAGCAAATAGGGTATTCTAGATCATCCCAGATTTAGCCTTTACCTTAAGAAAGCCTTCATTGGATACATCTAATTCCCTTTAGCACACATAGAAGCTCTATACCCTCGTACCTAGAGCTCTGATACCAAATGTAATGACCCAAAAACACACAAAAAAAATACAAAAATAGAAAAAAGTTTTTTTTTTACTAAGGAGAGAGGTACATGAACCCTTCATGAACCCCTAACCCAACTAGTATTTACCTAAAGTTTCGATCCCCTAAGTTTTCCTGAAAGCTACATCTCACGAGGTGCCCTAACACAAGCCCATCTATGTAGGCGTACCATGTGTTACTACAAATAAGCCCATCTATCCCATCACTCTTGATGAGTTAGACTTATCACCCTCAATCCATCGAAGGTATACATGCATCTCCATACCATACACAAATCATTATGCATAGGTATGCTATGAGTATTGCGAGTTAAGCTATCTATCTCATCTACATGATGAGCTATCTTAACTCAGATGTAGTCTCTCCACAACTTAGTCCTTTATCTCCCTAAGGAGGTCTCAATTCCCTTAGGTCTCCTATGTTCACCCTAAGGGGTTCTCAATTCCCTTAGGTCACCTATGTTCACCCTAAGGGGTTCTTAATTCCCTTAGGTCACCTCTGAGTTCACCCTAGAACTCTACTCTTAGATTTCTATCATCAAGAAACCAAACAAGAATACATCTAGATACTAAAACATCAAAGAGTAATCACTAAGCATCCAAAAAATAAAGAATGATTAACGCTAAAAGAGAAACAACTACATAGTATAGCCAAATACAAAAATAAAGTAAAAGTACCTTCTCTAAATCAATAAACAATTATTGCATTAAATATTGCATGGTAAATCCTTCTTACTTTAAATAATATTACATTAACTGCATTGGGGATATCTCCCCACAATTCTAGTCTATTTGAGCATAAGTAAATCAACATAAAATACAATTACCTATACTTTGCTTCCATTGAACTCCTTGCTTCTCCTTGCTTCCCATTGGTTCTTTGAGGGTAGTAGGGGATCAGGGTACTCATGGTTTAGGATAGGCATACCTCTAAATGCATCTATTCATTTACTTTGCCAAATTGCAACTATACAAAATTCAATTAAGTTTCCAACCATCTAATGCATAATGGATATTATAAAAGATCCTTTACTTTTATCTTCCTCTCAAGTTCCCTTAGAGAGTCATCCAACATGTACTACTTAGATCAAGGTCTAACTTTAATCAAATCCATTCATGTCTTAAAGCATTAAAGTCCCATACCTTTAACCTCTAAAAAAATCCCTTTCTTTTTCATTCCCTAAATCAAAGCCCCATAACTTCAATTCAAAGAATAAATCTACATCCTTTTTTATTCACAATTCCAATCAAATCAATTACTATTTTAAAGCATTAAAGTCCCATACCTTTAACCTCTAAAACAATCCTTTATTCATTCCCTAAATCAAATCAATCACTATTTTAAAGCATTAAAGTCCCATACCTTTAACCTCTAAAACAATCCTTTATTCATTCCCTAAATCAAAGCCCCATAACTTCAATCCAAAGAATAAATTTACATCCTTTTTAATTAAAATCTCCTAAGATAATCAACATTAATCAAAGGTTCCCTTTTTAATTAAAATACCCTAAGATAATCAACATTAATCAAAGGTTCCTTTTTTAATTAAAATCTCCTAAGATAATCAACATTAATCAAAGGTTCCATTTTAATTAAAATCTCCTAAGATAATCAACATTAATCAAAGGTTCCTTTTTAATTAAAATCTCCTAAGATAATCAACATTAATCAAAGGTTCCTTTTTAATTAAAATCTCCTAAGATAATCAACATTAATCAAAGGTTGGTGAATTTTTTTGAGCTCTGGCGATTTGGCAGGAAACCTTCTGTGCAGGCACCGGGCGAAGCTCCAGGGTTTCTGGTGGGAAGATTCTTCCAGGACCTCCGATGGATTGAATCTACACTACTTTGAAGGTTCGTTCGTTCCCTCGGGAGGGCCCAATGGGGTCTCCTCCAGGATCTATCAATGGGAAGAAAAGCTCATATGCTGATATATTAAAAGAAAACCCTGCATCTTCCTCCGATGAAGCTTAGTGAAGTGCTTATCAAATGCTATTTAAGAATGCTGGAAAGGGTTTACCTGCAAACAGAGTTAACGGCTGCCTTCCACAATCTGCTTCCAGGCCTAAGATTGTCATAGAACCAAAACTAGTTGAGGATACGATTATATACTGTGCTACCCATGATCTGATCTACAAATTCATGGGTATCCGGCCCACTCTGAACTTTCTACACACCTGGGTGAGACAAAACTAGGATCCCATTGGTGAGTACTCTCTATGGCCTATAAGCAATGGGTATTTTATTATTAGTTTCTCTTCTTTAGAAGATAGAAATAGAGCATTTGAATCAGAGAAGAGGAGCCATGGCCCGGTAGGATTATTTGTCCAACCGTGGGGAGTGGGTTTTGATCCTCGCATTGAGCCCACGACTGTCCCAATTTGGATTCGGTTGTACGCTCTCCCAATGGAGTTTTGGGGTGAGCAGATTCTTGAGTTGATTGGTAATTCTCTAGGTAGATATTTGGGAGTTTCCAGAGATACCATGGAGGGAAATACTGCTGTCTTTGCTAGAATATGCGTAGAAATGGATATTAGCCAGCCACTTCCAGTCGAGGTGGAATTGGAGTTGGCAGGACTAACCTGGATACAACAACTAGACTATGAAGCCTTACCTTTTAGATGCAGAGTCTGCCATAAGCATGGCCATTTAGCTAGGTTCTGCCCAAATATCCTAACCACAAAAGTGGAAGCTCCATCGGGAGCGCCAAATCACCCCAGAGAGGGTAAGTTCACTCTGGTCAAAGAACCCCTCAATATCCCCCAGGGTTCTGATGCCCAGAAAGATGGCTTTGAACAGCAGAAGCGAAGGAAAAACAAAAATAGAAATGGAAAAGAGCAGGCCCAAACCAAGCCAACCAATCGATATGAAATCTTCAAATACCTTGTAGACCAAGAAGACCAAGTCATGGAAGGAGTGGATGGGAATGCTGAGGATAATAACACCCACTCTCATGCTCCTCTATCATCTACTCCTGTCTTAGAACAGGTGATTGAAACCCCTGAGACTTTGCAACCAGAGAACCTAGGGGCTATGGTAATCCATTCCCCTGCACAACCAGTTATTAAGGATGTCAACATGGGAAGTGTAGAAAATAACAGATAAAGACCAGCGTTGGGGATTACCCAGGTGGAAAAGAGGTCTAAGAATAGTAATTCCCAAGGAGCTGGTAGAAAATCCAATAAGGATCTACTAGTAGCGCAAGGGGACAAGTTGATCAATGGAGGATCGGTGAGAACAATTGACTCTTATTGCTCCCAAGGTTTCCAATGATTATACAATCTTGGAATGTAAGGGGTTTAAATAGTAGAACCCATCAATCTGTTGTTCAAAGACTTTTAGGAAGACACAAAACAGACTTTTTGCTCCTTCAGGAAACAAAAATGTCTTTAGATCTTATGTGTAAAACTGTTAGTAGAATATGGAGGGGCGCTGGATATATGGATGTGGCGGCCCAAGGAGCTTCGGGGGGGATTGTTACTCTTTGGAACCCTCTGGTGTGGATAGCAATAGAACATACAGCTTGGAGGGGTGTTCTCACATATCTCTTTAAGAACATTGTTACAGCTGAACAGGTTTTAATCACAAACTTCTATGGGGCTCAAAGCATTGATGGCCAGCGGCTTCAATGGAATGATGTTCATTCAATGAGATCCTCCCGGGAAGATTGCGATTGGATTATTGCTGGGGATTTTAATGCCAAATTATCTACCAGGGATCAGGAAGGTGGTATCCCAGTTTTGGATCTAGGGGATAGGCTTCTGATTTCTCAAGTCCAGGCCTTTCACCTTGTTGATATCAAAGGTCCTGGCACTTATTTTACGTGGACTAATAAGAGAAGAGAGCCACATAGTAGGAAGGTAAAACTAGACCAGTTTTTGGTCTCGGAGGAAGCATTTGTGAAATGGAATATTAAATTTCAGATTTTGGAAGGCCCAGTTTCAGACCACTTTCCCATTTTCTGGAGGGAGGGGCTATGACAGAGCGATACCATAAACCATTTAAATTTGAAAATTTTTGGTTGCAAAAAGAAGATCTCCGAAGAAAAATTCCTCAGTGGTGGGAATATGGCTGCCCACCTTTTGGGACTGCAATGTTCAAATTTCACAAACAACTTCAATTTGTCAAGTGTAAACTGAAACAGTGGAGGCAAACTAACAAATCAGACTTCCAGCACCAACGGGCCCGCTTGTTGGCCAGATGGGATGAGGTGCAAAAACATTTCAGGGAAGGAAACATTTTCGAGCACCTTAAATCCGAGGATGATGCTTTGCGCAAAGCGGTTGAGGATATTGATAATCAAGAAGAGATTTACTGGAAACAGAGAGCAAGAAATACTTGGTTATTAGAAGGAGACAAAAATACAAAAAAATTTCAGCGCTCTGCCTGTGCTAGGAGACAAGCGAATAATATGGAATTCCTTCAAGATGAGAATGGATACTCTTTTGACACTCTTCCTGGTATGCACTCCCACTCAATGGAGTATTTCTCAAAACTCTTTAAGGAAAGTATGGAGCAAGATGGGGCAGCCCAAGATGAAGTTATTGTTGTCATTCCTTCTATAATCTCTCCTGAAGAGAACCAGGCCCTACTTAGACCCATAGATAGAGATGAACTTAAGAAGGTGGTCTTTGGGATGAGTACTGGTAAATCGCCCGGTCCTGATGGCTTCCCTATTGAGTTCTTCCAGGCCTTTTGGGATACCCTGGAGGAAGATGTTCTGGCTGTCACTGAGGAGTCCAGAACCAATAAAAGAATGCTCAAGGCTCTAAATCATACCTTCATTACTTTAATTCCAAAAGGAGTAGGGGGGGTTCATTTATCTAATTTTAGACCTATTGCCTTATGCAATGTGATCTATAAAATAATCACTAAGATTATGGCTAAAAGGTTGAAACCTATCTTGCATAATATAATTTCCCCAGAGCAAGGGGGTTTTGTTGAAGGGAGGCAAATCTTGGATGGAGTGATTCTAGCACAGGAGGCTATCCATACAATGCACCAATCTGGGAACAAAGGAATGTTCATTAAACTGGATATGTCCAAGGCTTATGACAGGGTGGAGTGGGGCTTCTTGGCAAAGATGTTGATAGCCTTTGGTTTCTCTCAGGACTGGACAGACTGGGTCATGAGCTGTATTTCTACGCCTTCATACTCTGTTCTTATCAAGGGACTTCCCTCGCCTCCTTTTGGTGCCTCTCGTGGCCTTCGGCAAGGAGACCCTTGCTCTCCTTATATCTTCCTCATCTTGGCTGAAGGACTGGGTAGACTCTTTCTGAGAAGAAGACTTCAAGGTCAGATAACAGGTATTAAGGTCGGGGCTAAAGTTTTGACTCATTTACAGTTTGTAGATGATCTTTGGATTGGTGGGAGTGGCCAGCCTTAGGGAAGCAAGAAGAATCAAAGATACTCTAAATGTCTACCTCCGGGCCTCTAATAAAGTCATCAATGACAATAAATCCAAAGTGATCTTCTTCAATATTGATCAACGGTTACAGGACGGAGTTATTGAGATTTTAGGTTTCACTCGGACCTCTCTCCCGATGAGTTTACACGGGGGTCCCTCTCCATTTCAAAAAACTGAAAATAGATGTTTGGAAGGACCTATTGGATGGCATAAAAGATAGAATGAACCATTGGTTTCATAGATGGTTAAGTTATGGGGGTCGTCTAACTTTTATGCAGTCAGTTATTCAGGCCATGCCAATTTATAAATTCTCCATCCTGGCTGCTCCCCAGTCTATTTGGAAAGAGCTGGATAAAATGGCTAGAAGATTTCTATGGGAAGGTGCCAAGGGAGAGAGGAAATGGGCCTTGGTTGGCTGGGACAAGGTTACCCAACCCAAGGAAAAAGTAGGGTTGGGACTAAGAAGCTCCAAGTTTAACAACAAGGCTTTGGTTGGCAAACTGTACTGGAGGTGGATTTCTCGACCAACATCCCTCTTGAGCAGAATCCTCTCTAGCAAATACTTGGGTTCTGTCCATCCTAATGATGTGGGCCGCTTTCCTCTGGAAGGTTTTGGATCACCAGTGTGGCAGGCGCTCAAGCTTGGAGCTCAACTCATCAAAGATAAACTATTATGGAAAGTGGGGAGAGGGGATAAGGCTCGGTTACGGGTGATTCCTGGGACCAGAATCCTCCCATTATTGTTGTGTTTCCTGAATTACAATCGATAAAATTTTCTATAGAAGATAAGGGATGGATCCAAATTGAGAGCTACTTTAACACTAGTCAATTGGGGGACTACAAGATCATAAAGTTTAAGCAGCTGGATGAGTGGCCAATACCAATCCCTCCGGAGTTGGTACCTACTTTGGGAAAAATCTTGGCAGAATGGTTTCTTACTGGGAGAGATGAGGAGGATGAACTGGCCTGGGGCTATGGGAGCCTTGGGGTTTATACTGTGAAAGAGGGATATGATGAGATCCTTCCAGAGCCCCCCCCACACTTTTTTTTGGTTCATGATTGGAGAAAGATATGGCATCCCCAGGGCTGGCCGAAAGTGAACTTCTTCGCCTGGCAGTTTTTGCATAATGGAATTCTCACCTATGACAATCTCAGACTCAGAGGCATCATTGGCCCTTCTCAATGTGTGTTATGCCACAAGCAGGAGGAAACTGCGGATCATCTAATGTTTGAATGTTCTTTCACAAGACAGATCTGGAAACGCTGGTTCTCCCACTTTAAACTTCAGGCTAATGGGGTCTTGTCTCGAAATAATATTTGGGAAAGCTGGAAGAAAGATAGATTTAAATCCAAAGCTCTTCGAATTGGCTGGGAGCTTGGTTTATTTTTTATCTGGTGGCAGGTATGGTTGGAGAGAAATGCCCGTATTTTTCGTGAAACCTTCTCCTCTCTAGAAGGAATATGGCAAGTCATTTGGAGCAAAGTGGCGAAAACGGTTGCCATTCATGCTGAGGGGGAAATTTAGTCTACTTTTGAGCCTTTGGAAGAGGGAGCTGTTATTCAACAAAGGTAGGTGAGTGGTAGTTGGAAACCTCCTCCTGAAGGATGGATCAAAATCAATACTGATGGAGCTACTAAAGGCAATCCGGGAAGTGCTGGAATTGGAGTAGTGTGCCGTGATCATGCTGGGTCTTTGATATATTGGGAACTACAGGGTCTGGGATGTGCCACAAACAATGAAGCTGAGGCCTTTGCCATTAAATCTGCCTCCTTCTGGACTGTCAAACAGGGACACAAGAAGATTATTATTGAGTCTGACTCCCAAATCTTGGTGGGTGCTCTTGACTATATGAGAAACTTTGTCTTGAAATCTTGGAGGTTGCGGATCTTAGTATCCCAAATTAAAGAGCTTTGGAGGGAATTATATGATGTGATACCCGTCTATGTGAATCGAGATCTCAATAAGGCGGCCGATTTCCTTGCTAAGATGGGTGTTGAAAGGGAGGTTGGGATGCAGCTGCACAGTGACATGCCTGTGGAGGATGCAGAGATTTGACAAGGCCTTGAACATTTTTTGAAATGATGTGCAGTGTTTTTTATGCTAAGGAAGATTTATGTCATGATATCGTGACATGTAGCGCCGTCGCAGCTTCAAGTTGGAAGCTGTCGTGATATCGCGATAGGTTGTGCCCTCACGGCCTTTTGCGGGTTTTTGTCGCGATATCACGACATGTCGCTCCATCGCGGCCCTCGGGGAAGGCGCATGGTAAAATTGTCACGATATCACGATAGTTTTGGCAATTTGGGGCTAACTGGAAAACTTGTCGTGATATCGCGACACTTTTGCAGATGGAGAGCAAAGTGGAAAATTCGTCACGATATCGCGACAGTTTTGAGAACTGGGTGCCGAAAGGAAAAACCGTCATGATATCGTGACACTTTTGGCGATCTGGTGTCATAAGGAAAACCCGTCGCAAAATCGTGACCATTTTGCTGATGTGGTGCAAAGTGGATAATTTATCGCAATATCGCGACATTTTTTGGCGATGGCTGCTACAAGAAAATCTCGTCGTGATTTCGTGACAATTTTGGCTTACCAGCGGAATGGAGAAAACTATCGCGATATCGCGATGCTTTTACGATCTGGATGCCATAAGGATAATTCGTCGCGATTTCGTGACACTTTTGATGGTTGGATGATTCGGAGGCACTCTGTCACGATTTCGCGACCTTTTTGGCGTTTTGGAGCAAGTTGGTCTTCTAGTCGTGATTTTGTGACAATTTTGGCGAAGGGTCACTGGAGGGAGATGTCGTCACGATTTTGCGACATGTCACGATTTCGCTACATGTCATGATTTCGTGACATGTCGCGATTTCGCAACATGTCGCGTTTTCATAACTGTTGGCACCGCTGCGGAGGAGACGGGGTTGACTGTCGCGATCTCATGACATGTCGCTTTTTCGCGCCCAGTTGACTTCTTTGCTTTGTGTTGTGTTGGGTTGTATTTGTGCTCTTCTCTTGTAGTGTTGTTTGCTATTCTTGGTTGGGATGTGTTCTCTCCCGCTTGTAATTGCTCTTTGTATTAATACAAGTTTTTATTTTTTTCAAAAAAAAAAAAAACATTGATCAAAGGTTCCTTTTTAATTAAAATCTTGTAAGATAATCAACATTGATCAAAGGTTCCTTTTTAATTAAAATCTCCTAAGATAATCAACATTAATCAAAGGTTCCTTTTTAATTAAAATATCCTAAGATAATCAACATTAATCAAAGGTTTTAGTTTAATTAAAATCCTCCAATATATTTCATATAAATCAAAGGTCTCAGTTTAATTAAAATCCTCCAATATATTTCATATAAATCAAAGGTCTCATTTTAATTAAAATCCTCCAATATATTTCATATAAATCAAAGGTCTCATTAAAATCCTCAAATATATTTCATATAAATCAAAGGTCTCATTTTAATTACAATTTCACAGTAAACCTTTCTAATCCAATTTCTACAACCAAAGTCTAATGCCCTTCATGGCGGATGTGGAACAACCTCTGTAGAAAGATTAAAGGACTACCAAACCTATAGTTCAAAAAACGTAGAACCAGGTGCTATGTTTTCACTTTTTTTTCCACTAAGCTTACATGGCAACATAGTTTCCCCATAGAGGCGGATGGTTTTATTCTATAAGAAGAATTTTATAAACTCAACCCTCTCTCTAACCACATGTGATTTTCCCTATAGGCGGTGCTCCCAAATGCAATGGTCTTCTTGGAGTACGGGTGGTTTTCCCACTATAATAGATGTTTCTAAAATAGGGATTTCTCTCTTGGAACATGGTGCTCTCGAACTTCCACAATGCTCTTAAACATGTAGTGCCCTCAAACACTCACATCGCTCTCTCTCTTCGACACACGGTGCCTTAAACATGCACAATGATTTCTCTAAACACACAGTGCCTCAAACATGCACAAATATTTCTCTAAACACACAATGCCTCAAACATGCATAGCAAATTCTAAACATAGTGTCTCAATCATGCACACAGTCCTCTCTCTTCAACACAGTGCTCTCCAATGTGTAGTGTTTTTCAAGCACATACAACGCTCTCTCTAAACACACAGTTGCTTCAAACACACACAACACTTCCTAAACACACAGTGGCTTCAAATATACACACAACACTTCCTCTAAACACACAGTGGATTCCAATATACACACAACACTTCCTCTAAACACATAATGGATTCAAATATGCACACAATGCTTCCTATAAACACACAGTGGCTTCAAACATGCACATAGTTCTTCCTCTAAACACACAATGGCTTTCTAGACTTAGATGTAGGTGGTTTCCAATATTTTCCAATGGATTTTCATGCTACAGGGGGAGGTATAACTAGGTTTCAAACTAAGACATTCACCATACCAACACATGTAAAAATGGATTTAAAGTTTAAAACACTCCAACCTTAATTCTTCTACATAAATGGAATCTGTTGGTGTCTTGGCTGCCTCTCCCCTTTGCTTGTGATGCATTCTTCTATTTTCCCCAGTCCATGGTTTACGTCTCCTCTATCCTTCCTTCGTCCTCCCTTCATATTCCTTTCCTCTTTCTCCCTCCACTCTTTTCTTTGTTTCCTTTTTTCTTACTTGCACCTTACATGTTTCCTTGCTCCAGGTGGCCCATCCGCCATCCCTTCTCGAACCTTGAGCCCAAACTCGAGCCCCCTTTCTTCAATGCTTCATCCCTTATCCTCTAGGGGCAAGGAGTCCTATTTCCTATAATTTCCATATTTGGAACTTAGTAGCCCCCTAGATTATTTTCATAGGTTACACTATATAGGCAAAAGGCATATTTATATTTTTAAAATGAAGAATGGTACCTTTTTAAATAATATATCATTTACATGATATTTATCACCATTAGAATATATTTATTTTATTTAAACAATTTCATAATTGCTCTTTCTTTAAAATAAAAGATATATATTTCTTAGAATATATTTTTTCATTTATTTCAATTAATTAAAGTCTTTCAATGAATTTTTCAATATTATTAAAGTGAACACCCTTAATTAATTTAAATGAAATCTCGTTTATTAATTACAATGAAGTTTACTAATGACCTCAAAATAAATAAATCATTATTAAATTAAAACCTCATTAATTAATTTAAATTAATCTTCAATTAGAATATAAATTTAATTTGCTTTTCTTCATAAGAATGATGTTATATTTTCACTTCAACATGATAGTCTACTTTATGCATCCACATACATTTTGCAGTTGTTATCCTATAGAAATCCCAACATTAAACTATCCAAGCCATGATGTAGTAGAGAGCAAACAAATTTATAAAAAAACAAAGAGGGAATCTTTCCATCAACCCAATCACTTATCTTAGCCAAATATTTTAGGATAGCTACTACGCTATCAACTTAAAGCTCAAGGTGATCAATCATCGATGATTATCCCTTCCAATAATGCATGCCTATATGAAGTTATCTATCCATGTTATCTCTAAGTACCTTAATCATAATTTCCCCTAATCTTAGGTACCCTCATTTCTGGTGGATGCTTCTACCTTCTCCACCTATGAGTGTACCTGATCCTGCATACTTGGCAATATGTTAGCGATAACACATCCTTATAAATCAACTAAACATCATATAGTTGGTTCGATTGTTCAAACTAAGTATCACCACATCATAGGTTAATACATTGTTCCTTTGTACAATAGAGTCTTCTAGGGAGGGTCATGACAACAATTTCCCATAACACACAATAGATTTGAAGTTTTTTTACACAAAACAAAGATAAATTTGTTTAAAATAGTAGAATCATTGACAAGAGAGATAAGAGAATGGTTTCAAAGAGATGAGTTGCATGAGGCAATGGATGTGGTTAAACCCATTTTTTGGGGTCCTTGTACTTAATACAATTTTGCACATGATTTTTTTGTTAAATATACGTTCATACTTATTAAGCATTTCAGTGAAAGTGTGGAAGTTAATGGTGTTGAAATAAAAGGTATACTCAAAAAATATCTTTTAAAACAATAGTCATCGCATTTTAGTGAAACAATGGTTGAGAAAACGTCACTTTTGAGTAACATCCATGATATTGATTCCATTGCACGTTTGTGGCAAAAATTGTATCCATGTAGTGCCTTACAAGATACTACTAGTGAATACTTTTGTTTATATGAATTATGTAAAACAATTATTTTGGAAACTGTGGAATATGAGAGGGTTCTTAGTGCACTATCTTTCGTTAAATCTAAACTCCACAATAGGTTGGAAAAAAATTTAGATTTTTTTTTTAGAATTTATGTGTCATCGTATCAGTTGAACACATTTCCTTATCACAGAGCATTGGCATATTGGAATTCCCTTACTGGCAGAAAGGGTGCCGGTAATATGAATGATAAGGAGGATAATTATGATTTCAGCGATTAGATGGTGGAGACACATATATCTTCTATGCTTAATAGTGATTTTGGACAAGTTGAGAAATGTTTATTTCAGCTACCTGATTTGTGATTTTTCTAGTATTATGATTTTTCCAATATTTCATAACAATAAAAAATTTGAATTTATTTGATATTGGATTTCACAATAGTGATTCTAGATAACCTAAGAATGTTTGTTTCAGCTACTTGATTTGTGATTCTGGATAAGTTGAGAATGTTTGTTTCAGCTACCTGATTTGTGATTTTTTCAGTATTTCACAACATTAATAAATTTGAATTCATTTGATCAGATTTCACAATATTGTTTCAAATTTGTTAGATTTTACAAAATTTGATCAATATGAATGTGTTTATTTGTCATCACAAGATTGTTTCATCTATCTGAATTGTAACTTTATTATTTATAACACAACATTATCTTTCAAATTATATATTTTATGATTTAAAACATAGCATTCTCTTTCATAATCGATTTACAACATTGTCTTTCAAAATATAGTGTACTGATATTAATGTATGGGATAACTAAGTTGAATGGTGAATATAGTTGAATCGTTCATTTTTTTTTTCAGATTGTAATTGTGAATATAGTTGAATCATTCTAAATTAAAAACAAATAACATGAATATAAATGGAAACAACCAATGAGAGATAGAAGACAAATTAATAAAAAACTTTTTTATTATTTGCATAGAAAATATACATTGTACAAAATTGTTTATAGAACCACAATCCAAAACTTTTTGTCAACTATGAAATGTTTTACAACATAGTAATTTTATCAAGGGTGAGCAAGGGCAGATTCAGTCGCTCCTTGTGCACATGGATCACCTATACCTTGAGATTTAGTCGCTCCTTGTATATATGCATCTCCTTGAGTTTGAGATGCTCCTTGTATATTTGCATCTCCTTTAGTTTGAGATGCTTTTGAAGTTGCAAGTTCTTTTCTCTTATCTCCTATACTAATAACCTAATCAAGCCATTTTAGTGTTCCCATTCTGATGAGGTCTTCCTTTGCCTTTTGTAAGCTCCCCATCAATAATATATCTTCTTTGGCTGGATCCTCAAGGACTACATGTTCATTTTTTTTAAGCTTCTTCTTAAGCAAGATATTTGGATTCATTTTGTACTCCAGGATAATTGCTTTTAAATAATTATTATCCCTAACCTTAACCTATAAGGTATCCTTCATTGTTATTACATTTAATATTAATTTATTTATAGACTCAATATTAATAGCGAAGAAATTAATTTATTTTTATAAATTGTGGAAATTTACCTACAAAAAAATTAAATAAAACCTTAGTTGAGAGTTATATTAAAAAAGATAATGATAAATTTGATTGCATCTAAAGTCTCACCTCAGTTATTAAAAATTTCTTCTTATCATAAGTCCATAGGTTGTAATACGCTTGGGCTTTAGCATTCAGGTTCTCTAACTTGCTCAACACAGTCTTTAAAATTTGATCATCATAAGAAACAGAAGGGTTCACTGATCCTAATTGAGTTTGATGTAGCAACCCAACAAGCTTCTTAGGTTGGTTTCTGATTAGGGAGAAAATTTCTTCCCTTTTATCATAATTTTATAGTGGGCATTTATTTCCTTGATAAGGATCTTTGCTCGCAATTCCTAATTCTTCAATTCATCCAAATTTTCAAGAAAAATATCTTGGATCAATGTATAACAACTATCAGAAACCAAATTATCTTCAAAAAAATTAACTTGTTCATCCTCAGTTTGAGGACCAGGATTAGAGGTGTTAGAAGGCGATGATGAAATTATCTCAACTTCAATATTTTATTGTTCTTGTTGCACATGAACCATCTCTAACACTTTTAACCCTTCAATGTTCCTGATATTCTCACAATGACACTGAGAGGGGGGGTGAATCAGTGTAACTATTTAAAAACTTGAATCTGCAACTCTTAAAACTTAAAAATGCAAGCTTAAAAATAGATAAAGCAAGTATCACACAAGAGCATCACACAACACAAGATTTAACGAGGTTCACCGATGTGGCTACTCCTCAAATAATGACTGTTTGGACTACAATCCAAATCCAGTCTTTGCAAGGATTCAATCTTTACAAATAGTTTACCAGCACCCACTGGAAGGAGCACCAACCCCTGATTTTTCTGCTGCAACAGATAGGAGCACCAACTCCTTTTACCAAGCACCAACTTGGATTTCAATTTTTAACAAAAATATTGACATAAAAATGCCTTCTCTTTTGCAAGACCCTCACTGGTCTATAGCTCATACAATTTAATCTCACAGAAGCATAAAGAGAATTGTTAGAAACTCAATATCTTCTTTTCCAGTCAAAAACCTCTCTTCTATTTTTCAATAAAATTGCATTCGAGTTCGAGTTCTTGTTCTTTCATGTACTTAGCAACACTCTTACTCACACCATGCCTTTTGTTTTTCATGAATAAACCACGGTTGCAGTAACCTCTCTTCCTATGCTTGTTCGAGTCCTTATATCTTGATTTTCTCGAACGGCTCAATTTTGAACGGCTCAAATTTTCCCTCCAATTTTTCATGCATTCTCGATTTGTAATCGATCCGTCAAACCCTCTCCGACATGTTACTCGCTTTTAGCCGCTTTCTTACTGACATATTCGACATTCTTCTCTACGATCTCGACAACCTTTTTGTGCGATCCGACGCCTTTCTGCACGTTTCGATGCTCTATGATTCTGTTCTCCTAAACTCTACATAACTGCCCTTTTAGCACTTTCACACTCTTTTCTATACTGCGTCGATCCTTCTATTCTACCCGCTACTGTCGTGTCTGACATGCACAACCATCAAGAGGATTTCTTGTTTGTAGAGATTATCTGTAATACTGCGCTTATGCCAGCTTGTTGCATCACGGCCTTGCAACAACCGTTCTTTTCTTAAATGCATGCTTCGTAACTTTCCTTGTAACTCCAGTTAACTGCTGTAGTATTTTCTCTAATATTTCACCAACACCTATCACTGGGAACTGCAAATATGACTCTAGTTAACTCTATCATAACTGGCACTATTTTGACACCTGTCATAGTGCATGCATCTTTGGCTTTTTCCCGCCAAACTATTACCTGTCGCGATATCGCGACATTTCTACTTTCAAGACCTTATCTCGCATGCACCGTGAAAACATTACATGTCGCGATATCGCGACGTTTTCAGCTCCTTCTACTTTACTCGGCATACACCCACGAAAATGAGACATGTCACGAAATCATGACGCTTTTCTCATCAGCTTTCTTCGTCTCCACGAAAATGAGACATGTCACGAAATCATGACACATTCAGCTTTTGCTGACGTCATCCTCAATGTCGTCACGAAATCATGACGCTTTCGGCTTCCTGCGGCTTTTCTTTCAACTTGTCACGAAATCGTGACACTTTTAGCTTTTGCTGACATCATCCTCAATGTTGTCGCAAAATCATGACGCTTTCGACTTCCTACGACTTTTCTTTCAACTTGTCACGAAATCGCGACACTTGTACAAAATCCTATTCAGCAAAATCGCTACACCTTTGACAACTTCCTCTTGCTTCGACTTGCTAAGCTTAGACTTGTAGCGAAATCGCTACACCTTTTTTTTTGCACTTGTAGCGAAATCGCTACACCTATTCCCTTTTTAACTTGTAGTGAAATCGCTACACCTTTGTGCCTTGCATTTCGAACTTGTAGCGAAATCGCTACACCTTTGTGCCTTGCATTTCGAACTTGTAGCGAAATCGCTACACCTTTGCGCCTTGCATTTCAAACTTGTAGCGAAATCGCTACACTTTCTTGACTTAGTGCTTTTTCTTTGCTTCTACCGATGAAACTACTACATGTAGCGAAATCGCTACAGTTACTCGACTTTGCTGCTTTGCCTCCAACATGTCGCGAAATCACGACAGTTTTCATCCTAGGCGCTGCTTCTTCAAACTTGTCGCGAAATCGTGACACTTTTCGTCCATGGCACTTTTGCTCCAAACATGTCGTGAAATCGTGACGTTTTTCAACTTTGCTTCTTTCCTTCCGGATGTCAAAACCCTCTCCTCCAACATGTCGCGAAATCGTGACAATTTTTCATGAACTTTCTCTCTCCTTCGATATGTCGCGAAATCGCGACATTTTCGGCTGCATTTTCTCTCTCCTCAGTTTTGTCGTGAAATCATGACAATTTTGGCTGCATTTTCTCTCTCCTCTTTTTTGTTTTCTCTCTCCTTTTGTCAAAATGGACAGAAAACATGTCGCGATATCGCGACAGTTTTCTTCCTTGTCTTTTTCGCAAATTTTTGAATACGGGTCCCCTCTTTTTCCTTGAAATTCACTGCACTTGATCTGACTGACCTCTGAACTGCATCAACTGCATCAATCTGTCTGTGTTGACAACAATGACAATACTTTTGCAATGCTTTTGTTGCACCTTGCTCAACAATCTCCCCCTTTGGAATTGTTGGCAACACACTGCAACCTTGCTCAATTTCTTCTCCCCCTTTGCCAATAATACCAAAGGGCTGCTGTAGACTCCCCCTGAGTCTATGCACAACATTCTCAGGCATAAATAATTTTAATGCTCCCCCTGAGAATGTGTTCCCCATAGCTAGTCAGTGCTTGGGTAGTGTGACTACTCCCAACTTCTTCCGAAGGTATTCAAAAACTTCCTTGGGCAAAGGTTTGGTGAATATGTCTGCTACTTGCTCTGTAGTTGGAACAAACTCCAATTTGACCTCTCCTTCTGCAACCTTATCCTTCAAGAAGTGATACCGGATTGCAATATGTTTGGTGCGGGAATGCATGACCGGATTCTTTGAAATGTTGATTGCACTAGTGTTATCACATTTGACTGAAATGGGCTCATTGAAGTGAATACCAAGATCTTTCAGTGTTTGTCTCATCCATAATATTTGTGTACAACATGTTGTTGCTGCAATGTATTCTGCCTCTGTTGTGGATAGAGAAACTGATTCTTGTTTCTTGTTGTGCCATGCTACCAATTTATCTCCAAGATAAAATGCTCCTCCACTTGTACTTTTTCTGTCATCAATACATCCTGCCCAATCTGCATCAGAATATGCAAAAAGAGTGAAGTCTTTTCCTTTTGGATACCATAGCCCATACTCCATAGTACCCTTGAGGTACCTAAAAATCCTTTTCACAGCTGTCACATGAGTCTCTTTTGGACTAGCCTGAAATCTTGCAACCATGCAAACAGCTTGTAAGATATCCGGTCTGGTGGCTGTCAAATACAGCAGGCTCCCAATCATAGATCTGTACATTGTTTGATCAACATCTGGAGATTTATCATCCTTGCTCAACTTGCAGCTTGTTGTCATGGGGGTGCTAATAGGCTTACTATCCTCCATAGTGAACTTTTTCAGCATTTCTTTCACATATTTAATTTGAGAAATAAAAATCCCTTTTTCAGTTTGATTAACTTGCAATCCAAGGAAATATGAAAGTTCACCAATCATAGACATTTCAAATTCTTTACGCATTTTGTTTGCTATGTCTTTGCATGATTCATCATTGCTGCTCCCAAATATTATATCATCTACATAAACAACAAGGACAATGAAATTGCCATTTTCAGTTTTGATATATAAATTGCTATCCACCATACCTTTCTTGAATCCTTGCTTAGTGAGATAGCTGTCCAATCTTGCATACCAAGCTCTAGGTGCTTGTTTCAAGCCATACAATGCTTTCTTCGACTTGCAAACAAAGTTAGGATTATCACAGAGTTGAAAACCATCAGGCTGTTCAATATATACTTCTTCTTCAAGATTTCCATTCAGAAATGCTGATTTTACATCCATCTGATAAACTTTGAAATTTCTATGAACTGCTAAAGCCAAAAACAGTCTTATTGCTTCAAGTCTGGCCACTGGTGCAAAAGTCTCTTCAAAATCAATCCCCTCAACTTGAGCATATCCTTTGCAGACCAATCTTGCTTTATTCCTTACAACCTGTCCGTCTTCATTCAATTTGTTTCGAAATATCCATTTAGTACCAATTATGTTTTTATTTTCAGGCCTTGGTACTAATTCCCAGGTTTTGTTTTTCTCAATTTGATCTAGTTCTTCATTTACTGCCTCCATCCAGACTTTCATCTGTGCTTGCTTCAATAATATTTTTGGGCTCAATACTGGATAACAGAGAATAGTTATTTACTACTCTTCTTCTTGTCTGAATGCCAACTGTAGGGTCCCCAATAATCTGCTCTTTGGGATGATTTTTTTGCCAGCTGCCTATTCTGGATTTCCTGTTTTCTTCTCTTTCCAAATCATCTGAATCTGATTTCTGTCTCTCTTCCTTTTCTTGATCTTCATCTTCTTCAATAAATTCTTCATAGGTTGGGTAGTTTTCATTATGGCTGATTTCTTGTTTCCTTCCTTCATCAACCTTAACATCCGCACTCTCCACAATTTTCTTTAGTCTTTTGTTGTAGCATGTGTAGGCTTTGCTTTTTGTTGAGTAACCAAGAAAGATACCTTCATCGACTCTATCTTCAAACTTGCCAAGATTGCTTTCGGTTCTTTTAATGTAACACTTGCTTGCCGAACACTTTGAAGTATTTTGCTTGTAGCCTTTTTGCCAAACCACAGTTCATAAGGTGTTTTGCTTTCATGCGGCCTCAACATACACCTATTCTGAATGTAGACTGCAGTATGAACTGCCTCTTTCCAGAACCTGTCAGCAATTTTGCTCTCTGTTAACATGGTCCTTGCCATTTCTTGCACAGTTCTGTTCTTTCTTTCAACTACTCCATTCTGCTGTGGTGTTCTAGCTGCTGAAAACTGTCTTCTAATCCCATGTTTTTCATAATATTCTGCAAACTCATCTGAAATAAACTCTCCTCCTCTATCTGATCTCAAACATTTAATTCTTTTTCCAGATTGATTCTCAACAAGATTTTTGAAAGTTTTAAACATCTCAAAGGCTTCTGATTTAAGTTTCAGAAAGAGTACCCATGTCATTCTGGAAAAGTCATCTATACACAGCATAAAATATTTGTAGCCATTTATGCTTTTCGTTCTCATGGGTCCACATAAATCTGTGTGAATTAGTTCTAACGGCTTGCTTGTGAAATACTCTTTTGCTTTGAAAGTAGATCTGGTTTGCTTCCCCTTTTGGCATGACTCACAAATGTTGTTTGATGGTTTACCAATAGTGGGTATGTCTCTTACTGCTCCTTTTGAGCTGATTTTTACCAGATTATCAAAGCTTATGTGACCGAGTCTCTTGTGCCACAGCCAATTTTCTTCTTCCTGTCCAACCAAGCAAGCTCCTTCTGAAGTCTCCGAGAGAGTATACAAATTTCCAGAAGTTCTCAGTCCAGTGGCTATTAACTTTCCATTTTTTGTCTTTCTTACTTCATAGCCCTCCTTCTTGAAAATTACTTCATGACCTCTGTCACAAATTTGACTTACACTCAGTAAGTTATGCTTCAGACCTACCACAAAAAGAACTTCCTTAGAGTTGATTTTTTCGTCACTTAACTTAACTGATCCTTTACCCACTATCTTTGCTCCATCATTGTTTTCGAATTTTACAGAACCACCTTCGTATGTCTGTAGCTTATCAAACTTCTGTTTGTCTCCTGTCATATGACTGGAGCATCCACTATCCAGAATCCAAGGTGCAGATTTATTCTGGGCTTTGAGAGCTGTTTGAACGATTAGAGATTCCTTGTCTTTCTTCGGTTGTTCCTTTTCTTTCCACTGAGATTTAACAGCAGATCTGGTCACTTGTTTTACCTTCTCCCTTTCATTGGCTTGTGACAGTTTTTCGAGAAATTTTTTGTTTTGTTTTAATCCAGTTGATTGATACTTTCTTCCCCGGTATTTATTTCCTGCAAAAGAGCTACGACAATTCCTTGCAATATGTCTGAAGTTATGACAGTTATAACATTCTACAGAATAATCTATCAAAGGTGAAAAAATATTTCTACTAGTAAAATTTCTTTGTTCTACATTATATCTACAACTTGAGATTTTATGACCATATGCATTGCATTTAAAACAATAACCAGAAAAGGAACGAGTGTACCAGGGTAATGGTTGTTGCCATGTTGTAGTAGGAGCCATGGGTCTTCTTCTTCTTTGATATGTGACTTTGGTGAATCCATCATTTGCAGAACTCCTTTCAAGCTTGGACTTATTGTTTTCTTTTGCATGATACGGTTTATCTTGATCAACCCTGATCTTGTCTTTATTCTTTATTGGTTCTACGATTACAGCCTTTGAGTCCTTTGAGGATTCTCCTTCATCAAAGCCCAAACCAAATTTGATACCCGTAGGCCTTTGATTATTTAACATTTTATTCAGCTTTGTGAACTGTCTTCAAATTTATGATGACAACTCAATTTTCGATTCATCTCTTCTAGCTGCATCCTTAATCCAACTATGTCTTCTTCTAGCTTATTGCACTCATTTATTTTCACGGTTAGCTGTGCTTCAAAATCTTCAGACTTTTTCTTATATTCTTCAGTTTGTACTTTCAAACTGATTATTAAATTGCTAGCATCCTCAAATTTTCTTGAAATCTTTTTATTTCTTTTCCTTTCTGCACTTAACTCTTCAAGTGCAGCAACCAACTCACCTTCCAGATCTACCTCAGCCTCATCCTCTAATTTTTCTTCACACTCCTGGGTTTCCTTAGTTCTTTGTTCTTCAAAAGCCATGAACAAGGCTTCACCAGTTTCTTCTTCTGAGTCCTCACTGGAACTGTCTTCGAAGAGTCAATATTCTTGGAAATGAAACTTTTCTTCTTGAAGTTCCTTTTTCTAAAATGTGGTTTCTTCTTCCAGACATTTCTTTCTTGGTGTGTCCCTTCATCACTTTTGTTTTTCTCATTCATTGGGCATTTTGCTGCAAAGTGCCCGATGCCTCCATAGTTAAAGCACTTGAACGGTAGCTTACCTCTGTACTTTCCTTTTCCCTTTACTAATTTCCTAACAAAGTTTGCTTCAGTTTCATCTGTAGATTCTTCTTCCTCAGATTCTTGTTTAGATTTTATATTTTTCTGTGCTTGAAAAGCTGCTTCTCTGTCTGAGGGCTTAGTTTGTCCAATTCTCATTTCATATGCTTGTTAGAGAACCATGCATTTCATCCATACTAAAAAAATTTAAATCTTTTGCTTCTTCTATGGCAGAAACCTTTGCATCAAATATTTTATGGAGAGTTCTTAGTACCTTCTTCACAACAACTGCATCTTCCATCTCCTCGTCGAGTCCTCTTATTGCATTGATGATTCCATTTACTCTCGGCATATAGGCTTCTATGTTCTCATCATCGGTCATCTTTAATGCTTCGAGCCGGGCACGATGTGTTTGCGGCTTAGCTTCCTTGATCTTGCTATCTCCTTCATGAATGCTTTGCAGTTTGTCCCATATGTCTTTTGCAGATTTGCAGTTCATGATGCGTATCAACTCACTGTCTACTAATCCACACATAATAGCATTCTTGGCTTTCGAGTTGTTCTCAAACTTTTTCTTCTCAGTCGCATCCGTTGGAGGAACAGAGGGTATAGTGTATCCATTTTCAACAGATTCCCAAATGTCATAACCCAATGCACATAGATATGTCTGCATCCTGAGTCTCCAGAAAGAGTAATTTGTTCCATCGAACAGAGGAGCTTTGTTGGAAGAAAATCCTTCACCACCGGCCATTGTGTATCTTCCAAGATCACCTTAGCTGATTAAGCTTGTTCAGGTACCTTGCTCCGATACCAATTGATATTCTCACAATGACACTTGAGAGGGGGGGTGAATCAGTGTAACTATTTAAAAACTTGAATCTGCAACTCTTAAAACTTAAAAATGCAAGCTTAAAAATAGATAAAGCAAGTATCACACAAGAGCATCACACAACACAAGATTTAACGAGGTTCACCGATGTGGCTACTCCTCAAATAATGACTGTTTGGACTACAATCCAAATCCAGTCTTTGCAAGGATTCAATATTTACAAATAGTTTACCAGCACCCACTGGAAGGAGCACCAACCCCTGATTTTTTTGCTGCAACAGATAGGAGCACCAACTCCTTTTACCAAGCACCAACTTGGATTTCAATTTTTAACAAAAATATTGACATAAAAATGCCTTCTCTTTTGCAAGACCCTCACTGGTCTATAGCTCATACAAATTAATCTCACAGAAGCATAAAGAGAATTGTTAGAAACTCAATATCTTCCTTTTCCAATCAAAAACCTCTCTTCTAATTTTTACAATAAAATTGCATTCAAGTTCAAGTTCTTGTTCTTTCATTATACTTAGAGCACTCTTACTCAACCTTACCTTTTGTTTTTCATGAATAACCACGGTTGCAGTAACCTTTTTACTATGCTTGTTCGAGTCTTTATATTCGATTTTCTCGAACGGCTCAATTTTTAAATGGCTCAAATTTTCCCTCTAAATTTTCATGCATTTTCGTATGTAATCAATCCGTCAAATCCCCTACGACGCGTTCTACCTTTTAGCCGCTTTCTTACGACATATTCTGACATTCTGCTCTCTTGATATCGACACCCTTTTCTATGTGGATCGACAGCCTTTCTACGCATTTTGATGCTCTATGATTCTGTTCTCCTAAACTCTACGTAACTGCCCTTTTAGCACTTTCACACTCTTTTCTATACTGCGTCGATCCTTCTATTCTACCCGCTACTGTCATGTCTGACATGCACAACCATCGAGAGGATTTCTTGTTTGTAGAGATTATCTGTAATACTGCACTTGTGCCAGCTTGCTGCATCACGGCCCTACAACAGCCGTTCTTTTCTTAAATGCATGCTTCGTAACTTTCCCTGTAACTCCAGTTAACTACTACAGTATTTTCTCTAATCTTTCCCCAACACCTGTCACTTGGAACTACAGATCTGACTCCAGTTAACTCTACGTAACTTGCGCTATTTTGACACCTGTCACTATGCATGCATCTTTGGCTTTTTCCTGCCAAGCAGTTACCTGTCGCGATATCGCGACATATCTGCCTTCAAGACCTTATCTCAGCATGCACCTGTGAAAACATTACATGTCACGATATCGCGACGTTTTTAGCCTCCTTCTACTTTACTCGGCATACACCCACAAAAATGAGACATGTCACGAAATCGTGACACTTTTTCATCACTTTTTTTCTCCTACCTGAAAATGCGACATGTCACGAAATCGTGACACTTCTTTTCACTCTCCTTGCTCAAATCAACATGTCACGAAATCGTGACACTTTTACGTCATCCTAAATGTTCACGAAATCGCACCTCGCTTCCGCTTTTCTTTCAACTTGTCACGAAATCGTGACACTTTCTTCGTCATCTTCAAAGTTGTCACGAAATCATGACACTTCCGACAGCTTTTCTTTCAACTTGTCACGAAATCGTGACACTTCTATCATCCTCCTTGTCGCGAAATCGCGACGCTTCCCTCCGTACAATTCTCTCTTCATGTGTAGCGAAATCGCTACACCTTTTTGACTTAGTAATTTTCTTTTCCTCAAAATCTACTTGTAGCAAAATCGCTACACCTTTGTGACTTGGTGCTTCCTCTTGCTTCGACTTGCTAATCTTAGACTTGTAGCGAAATCGCTACACCTTTGTGTTCTGTGTTTTGAACTTGTAGCGAAATCGCTACACCTATGTCCCTTGCATTTCGAACTTGTAGCGAAATCGCTACACCTTTGCACCTTGCATTTTGAACATGTAGCGAAATCGCTACACTTTTTTGCCTTGCATTTCGAACCTGTAGCGAAATCGCTACACTCTTGCGCCTTGTATTTCAAACTTGTAGCGAAATCGCTACACTTTCTTGACTTAGTGCATTTTCTTTGCTTCAGCCAGCGAAACTGCAACATGTAGCGAAATCGCTACAGTTACTCGACTTTCTTTGCTTTGCCTCCAACATGTCACGAAATCGTGACAGTTTTCATCCTAGGCGCTGCTTCTTCAAACTTGTCGTGAAATCGTGACACTTTTCGTCCATGGCACTTTTGCTCCAAACTTGTCACGAAATCGTGACAGTTTTTCAACTTTGCTTCTTTCCTTCCAGCATGTCGCGAAATCGCGACAATTTTTCATGAACTTTCTCTCTCCTCCGATATGTCACGAAATCGTGACATTTTCATGCATTTTCTCTCTCCTCCGTTTTGTCATGAAATCGCGACATTTTCGGTTGCATTTTCTCTCTCCTCTCTCTCCTGTCGCGAAATATAAAACATGTCGCGATATCGCGACAGTTTTCTTCCTTGTCTTTTTCTGCAAATTTCTGAATCTGGGTCACCTCTGTTTTCCTTGAAATTCATTGCACTTGATCTGACTGACCTCTGAACTGCATCAACTGCATCAATCTGTCTGTGTTGACAACAATGACAATACTTTTGCAATGCTTTTGCTGCACCTTGCTCAACAATCTCCCCCTTTGGAATTGTTGGCAACACTACTGCAACCTTGCTCAATTTCTTCTCCCCCTTTGCCAATAATACCAAAGGGCTGCTGCAGACTCCCCCGAGTCTATGCACAACATTCTCAGGCATAAATAATTTGAATGCTCCCCCTGAGAATGTGTTTCCCATAGCTAGTCAGTGCTTGGGTAGTGTGACTACTCCCAACTTCTTCCGAAGGTATTCAAAAACTTCCTTTGGCAAAGGTTTGGTGAATATGTCTGCTACTTGCTCTGTAGTTGGAACAAACTCCAATTTGACCTCTCCTTCTGCAACCTTATCCTTCAAGAAGTGATACCGGATTGCAATATGTTTGGTGCGGGAATGCATTACCGGATTCTTTGAAATGTTGATTGCACTAGTGTTATCACATTTGACTGAAATGGGCTCATTGAAGTGAATACCTAGATCTTTCAGTGTTTGTCTCATCCATAATATTTGTGTACAGAATGTTGTTGCTGCAATGTATTCTGCCTCGATTGTGGATAGAGAGACTGATTCTTGCTTCTTGCTGTGCCATGCTACCAATTTATCTCCAAGATAAAATGCTCCTCCACTTGTACTTTTTCTGTCATCAATACATCCTGCCCAATCTGCATCAGAATATGCAAAAAGAGTGAAGTCTTTTCCTTTTGGATACCATAGCCCATACTCCATAGTACCCTTGAGGTACCTAAAAATCCTTTTCATGGCTGTCACATGAGTCTCTTTTGGACTAGCCTGAAATCTTGCAACCATGCAAACAGCTTGTAAGATATCCGGTCTGGTGGTCATCAAATACAACGAGCTCCCAATCATAGATCTGTACATTGTTTGATCAACATCCGGAGATTTATCATCCTTGCTCAACTTGCAGCTTGTTGTCATGGGGGTGCTAACAGGCTTACTATCCTCCATAGTGAACTTTTTCAGCATTTCTTTCACATATTTAATTTGAGAAATAAAAATCCCTTTTTCAGTTTGATTAACTTGCAATCCAAGGAAATATGAAAGTTCACCAATCATAGACATTTCAAATTCTTTCTGCATTTTGTTTGCTATGTCTTTGCATGATTCATCATTGCTTTGCTCCCAAATATTATATCATCTACATAAACAACAAGGACAATGAAATTGCCATTTTTAGTTTTGATATATAAATTGCTATCCACCATACCTTTCTTGAATCCTTGCTTAGTGAGATAGCTGTCCAATCTTGCATACCAAGCTCTAGGTGCTTGTTTCAAGCCATACAATGCTTTCTTCAGCTTGCAAACAAAGTTAGGATTGTCACAGAGTTGAAAACCATCAGGCTGTTCAATATATACTTCTTCTTCAAGATTTCCATTCAGAAATGCTGATTTTACATCCATCTGATAAACTTTGAAATTTCTATGAACTGCTAAAGCCAAAAACAGTCTTATTGCTTCAAGTTTGGCCACAGGTGCAAAAGTCTCTTCAAAATCAATCCCCTCAACTTGAGCATATCCTTTGCAGACTAATCTTGCTTTATTCCTTACAACTTGTCCGTCTTCATTCAATTTGTTTCGAAATATCCATTTAGTACCAATTATGTTTTTATTTTCAGGCCTTGGTACTAATTCCCAGGTTTTGTTTTTCTCAATTTGATCTAGTTCTTCATTTCTTGCCTCCATCCAACTTTCATCTGTGCTTGCTTCAATAATATTTTTGGGCTCAATCTTGGATAACAGAGAATAGTTATTTACTACTCTTCTTCTTGTCTGAATGCCAACTGTAGGGTCCCCAATAATCTGCTCTTTGGGATGATTTTTCTGCCAGCTGCCTGTTCTGGATTTCCTGTTTTCTTCTCTTTCCAAATCATCTGAATCTGATTTCTGTCTCTCTTCCTTTTCTTGATCTTCATCTTCTTCAATAAATTCTTCATAAGTTGGGTAGTTTTCATTATGGCTGATTTCTTGTTTCCTTCCTTCATCAACCTTAACATCCGCACTCTCCACAATTTTCTTGAGTCTTTTGTTGTAGCATGTGTAGGCTTTGCTTTTTGTTGAGTAACCAAGAAAAATACCTTCATCGACTCTATCTTCAAACTTGCCAAGATTGTTTTCAGTTCTTTTAATGTAACACTTGCTGCCGAACACTTTGAAGTATTTTGTTGTAGCCTTTTTGCCAAACCACAGTTCATAAGGTGTTTTGCTTTCATGCGGCCTCAACATACATCTATTATGAATGTAGACTGCAGTATGAACTGCCTCTTTCCAGAACCTATCAGCAATTTTGCTCTCTGTTAACATGGTCCTTGCCATTTCTTGCACAGTTCTGTTCTTTCTTTCAACTACTCCATTCTGCTGTGGTGTTCTAGCTGCCGAAAACTGTCTTCTAATCCCATGTTTTTCACAATATTCTGCAAACTCATCTGAAATAAACTCTCCTCCTCTATCTGATCTCAAACATTTAATTCTTTTTCCAGATTGATTCTCAACAAGATTTTTGAAAGTTTTAAACATCTCAAAGGCTTCTGATTTAAATTTCAGAAAGAGTACCCATGTCATTCTGGAAAAGTCATCTATACACAGCATAAAATATTTGTAGCCATTTATGCTTTCCGTTCTCATGGGTCCACATAAATCTGTGTGAATTAGTTCTAACGGCTTGCTTGTGAAATACTCTTTTGCTTTGAAAGTAGATCTGGTTTGCTTCCCCTTTTGGCATGACTCACAAATGTTGTTTGAAGGTTTACCAATAGTGGGTATGTCTCTTACTGCTCCTTTTGAGCTGATCTTTACCAGATTATCAAAGCTTATGTGACCGAGTCTCTTGTGCCACAACCAATTTTCTTCTTCCTGTCCAACCAAGCAAGCTCCTTCTGAAGTCTCCGAGAGAGTATACAAATTTCCAGAAGTTCTCAGTCCAGTGGCTATTAACTTTCCATTTTTTGTCTTTCTTACTTCACAACCCTCCTTCTTGAAAATTACTTCATGACCTCTGTCACAAATTTGACTTACACTCAGTAAGTTATGCTTCAGACCTACCACAAAAAGAACTTCCTTAGAGTTGATTTTTCCGTCACTTAACTTAACTGATCCTTTACCCACTATCTTTGCTCCATCATTGTTTCCGAATTTTATAGAACCACCTTCGTATGTCTGTAGCTTATCAAACTTCTGTTTGTCTCCTGTCATATGACTGGAGCATCCACTATCCAGAATCCAAGGTGCAGATTTATTCTGGGCTTTGAGAGCTATTTGAACGATTAGAGATTCCTTGTCTTTCTTCGGTTGTTCCTTTTCTTTCCACTGAGATTTGATAGCAGATCTGGTCACTTGTTTTACCTTCTCCCTTTCATTGGCTTGTGACAGTTTTTCGAGAAATTTTCTGTTTTGTTTTAATCCAGTTGATTGATACTTTCTTCCCTGGTATTTATTTCCTGCAAAAGAGCTACGACAATTTCTTGCAATATGTCCGAAGTTATGACAGTTATAACATTCTACAGCATAATCTATCAAAGGTGAAAAAATATTTCTACTAGTAAAATTTCTTTGTTCTACATTATATCTACAACTTGAGATTTTATGACCATATGCATTGCATTTAAAACAATAACCAGAAAAGGAACGAGTGTACCTGGGTAATGGTTGTTGCCATGTTGTAGTAGGAGCCATGGGTCTTCTTCTTCTTTGATATGTGACTTTGGTGAATCCATCATTTGCAGAACTCCTTTCGAGCTTGGACTTATTGTTTTCTTTTGCATGATACGGTTTATCTTGATCAACCCCGATCTTGTCTTTATTCTTTATTGGTTCTACGATTCTAACCTTTGAGTCCTTTGAGGATTCTCCTTCATCAAAGCCTAAACCAAATTTGATACCCGTAGGCCTTTGATTATTTAACATTTTATTCAGCTTTGCGGAACTGTCTTCAAATTTATGATGACAACTCAGTTTTCGATTCATCTCTTCTAGCTGCAGCCTTAATCCAACTATGTCTTCTTCTAGCTTATTGCACTCATTTATTTTCACGGTTAGCTGAGCTTCAAAATCTTCAGACTTTTTCTTATATTCTTCAGTTTGTACTTTCAAACTGATTATTAAATTGCTAGCATCCTCAAATTTTCTTGAAATCTTTTTATTTCTTTTCCTTTCTGCACTTAACTCTTCAAGTGCAGCAACCAACTCACCTTCCAGATCTACCTCAGCCTCATCCTCTAATTTTTCTTCACACTCCTGGGTTTCCTCGGTTCTTTGTTCTTCAAAAGCCATGAACAAGGCTTCACCGAGTTTCTTCTTCTGAGTCCTCACTGGAACTGTCTTTAGAAGAGTCAATATTCTTGGAAATGAAACTTTTCTTCTTGAAGTTCCTTTTTCTAAAATGTGGTTTCTTCTTCCAGACATTTCTTTCTTGGTGTGTCCCTTCATCACTTTTGTTTTTCTCATTCATTGGGCATTTTGTTGCAAAGTGCCCGATGCCTCCATAGATTAAAGCACTTGAACGGTAGCTTGCCTCTGTACTTTCCTTTTCCCTTTACTAATTTCCTAACAAAATTTGCTTCAGTTTCATCTGTAGATTCTTCTTCCTCAGATTCTTGTTTAGATTTTATATTTTTCTGTGCTTGAAAAGCTGCTTCTCTGTCTGAGGGCTTAGTTTGTCCAATTCTCATTTCATATGTTGTTAGAGAACCATGCATTTCATCCATACTAAAAAAATTTAAATCTTTTGCTTCTTCTATGGCAGAAACCTTTGCATCAAATCTTTTATTGAGAGTTCTTAGTACCTTCTTCACAACAACTGCATCTTCCATCTCCTCGTCGAGTCCTCTTATTGCATTGATGATTCCATTTACTCTCAGCATATAGGCTTCTATGTTCTCATCATCAGTCATCTTTAATGCTTCGAACTGGGCACGATGTGTTTGCAGCTTAGCTTCCTTGATCTTGCTATCTCCTTCATGAATGCTTTGCAGTTTGTCCCATATGTCTTTTGCAGATTTGCAGTTCATGATGCGTATCAACTCACTGTCTACTAATCCACACATAATAGCATTCTTGGCTTTCGAGTTGTTCTCAAACTTTTTCTTCTCAGCCGCATCTGTTGGAGGAACAGAGGGTATGGTGTATCCATTTTCAATAGATTCCCAAATGTCATAACCCAATGCACATAGATATGTCTGCATCCTGAGTCTCCAGAAAGAATAATTTGTTCCATCGAACAGAGGAGCTTTGTTAGAAGAAAATCCTTCACCATCGG
The DNA here is from genome assembly GCA_028583015.1 of Wollemia nobilis. NCBI lineage: Eukaryota > Viridiplantae > Streptophyta > Pinopsida > Araucariales > Araucariaceae > Wollemia > Wollemia nobilis. The sequence continues at coordinate 8,096,331 of JAQPPZ010000028.1, forward strand.
CCATTGTGTATCTTCCAAGATCACCTTAGCTGATTAAGCTTGTACAGGTACCTTGCTCTGATACCAATTGATATTCTCACAATGACACTGAGAGGGGGGTGAATCAGTGTAACTATTTAAAAACTTGAATCTGCAACTCTTAAAACTTAAAAATGCAAGCTTAAAAATAGATAAAGCAAGTATCACACAAGAGCATCACACAACACAAGATTTAACGAGGTTCACCGATGTGGCTACTCCTCAAATAATGACTATTTGGACTACAATCCAAATCCAGTCTTTGCAAGGATTCAATCTTTACAAATAGTTTACCAGCACCCACTGGAAGGAGCACCAACCCCTGATTTTTTTGTTGCAATGAGATAGGAGCACCAACTCCTTTTACCAAGCACCAACTTGGATTTCAATTTTTAACAAAAATATTGACATAAAAATGCCTTCTCTTTTGCAAGACCCTCAACTGGTCTATAGCTCATACAAATTAATCTCATAGAAGCATAAAGAGAATTGTTAGAATCTCAATATCTTCCTTTTACAATCTAAAACCTCTCTTTTGATCTTTCAATAAAATTGCATTCAAGTTCGGGTTCTTGTTCTTTCACTGTACTTCGAGCAACACTCTTACTCAACCTTATCTTTTGTTTTTCATGAATAACCACGGTTGCAGTAACCTCTCTTCCTATTCTGTTCGAGTCTTTATATTTGATTTTCTCGAACGGCTCAATTTTGAAATGGCTCAAATTTTCCCTCTAAACTTTCATGCATTCTTGGCTGTAACCAATCAGTCAAACCCTCTCTGACGCGTTCCGCCTTTTAGCCGCTTTCTTACTGACATATTCTAACATTCTGCTCTGCTGGTACTGACACCCTTTTCTGTGCAAACTGATAGCCTTTCTACGTGTTTCGATGCTCTCTGATTCTGTTCTCCTAAACTCTACGTAACTGCCCTTTTAGCACTTTCACACTCTTTTCTATATTGCGTCGATCCTTCTATTCTACCCGCTACTGTCGTGTCTGACATGCACAACCATCGAGAGGATTTCTTGTTTGTAGAGATTATCTGTAATACTGCACTTGTGCCAGCTTGCTGCATCACGGCCCTGCAACAACCGTTCTTTTCTTAAATGCATGCTTCGTAACTTTCCCTGTAACTCTAGTTAACTGCTGTAGTATTTTCTCTAATCTTTCACCAACACCTATCACTGGGAACTGCAGATCTGACTCCAGTTAACTCTACCATAACTGGCGCTATTTTGACACCTATCACAGTGCATGTATCTTTGGCTTTTTCCCGCCAAGCTGTTACCTGTCGTGATATCGTGACATATCTTCCTTCAAGACCTTGTCTCAGCATGCACCCGTGAAAACATTACATGTCGCGATATCACGACGTTTTCAGCCTCCTACTTTACTCGGCACACACCCGTGAAAATGAGACATGTCACGAAATCGTGACGCTTTTCTCATCTTTTTTTCTCCTACCACGAAAATGAGACATGTCACGAAATCGTGACACATTCTTTTCGACGTCATCCTTAATGTCATCTGAAATGACTTTACATGTCACGAAATCGTGACACTTTCTTTCGACATCATCCTTCAATGTCGTCTGAAATCGTGACGCTTTCGGCTTCCTGGCTTTTCTTTCAACTTGTCACGAAATCGTGACACTTTCAGCTATTGCTGACGTCATCTTCAAAGTTGTCGTCGAAATCGTGATGCTTTCGGCTTCAAGCGGCTTTTCTTTCACCTTGTCGCGAAATCGTGACACTTCTCAGTTTTGCTGACGTCATCCTTCGCTTTGTCGCGAAATCATGACGCTTCCGGCCTCCGTACAATTCTCTCTTCATGTGGTAGCGAAATCGCTACACCTTTTTGACTTAGTAATTTTCTTTGTTGCGGCCTCTAAAAATCTAGCATGTAGCAAAATTGCTACAACTTTGTTGCCTTGGTGCTTCCTCTTGCTTCGACTTGCTAATCTTAGACTTGTAGCGAAATCGCTACCCCATTGTGTTCTGTGTTTTACACTTGTAGCGAAATCGCTACACCTATGCCCCTGCATTTCGAACTCGTAGCAAGGTCACTGCACCTTTGCACCTTGCATTTTGAACCTGTAGCGAAATCGCTACATCTTTGTGCCTTGCATTTCGAACTTGTAGCGAAATCGCTACACTCTTGCACCTTGTATTTCAAACTTGTAGCGAAATCGCTACACTTTCTTGACTTAGTGCATTTTCTTTGCTTCAGCCATGAAACTGCAACATGTAGCGAAATCGCTACAGTTACTCGACTTTGCTGCTTTGCCTCCAACATGTCGCGAAATCGTGACAGTTTTCATCCTAGGCGCTGCTTCTTCAAACTTGTCGCGAAATCGTGACACTTTTCGTCCATGGCACTTTTGCTCCAGACTTGTCGTGAAATCGTGACAGTTTTTCAACTTTGCTTCTTTCCTTCCAGCATGTCGTGAAATCATGACAGTTTCTCGATTTGGCTTCTTTCCCTCCAACATGTCGCGAAATCGTGACAATTTTTCATGAACTTTCTCTCTCCTTCGATATGTCGTGAAATCATGACATTTTCGGCTGCATTTTCTCTCTCCTTCGTTTTGTCGTGAAATCATGACATTTTCGGCTGCATTTTCTCTCTCCTTCGTTTTTAATTTGTCGCGAAATCGTGACAATTTTCCTTTCTTCTTCCTTCCATGTCAGAAATCATGACAATTTTGCATGCATTTTCTCTCTCCTCCATTATGTCGCGAAATCACGACAATTTTTCATGCATTTTCTCTCTCCTCCGTTTTGTCGTGAAATCGCGACAGAAAACATGTCGCGATATCGTGACAGTTTTCTTCCTTGTCTTTTTTTGCAAATTTTTGAATCTGGGTCACCTCTGTTTTCCTTGAAACTTTCTGCACTTGATCTGACTGACCTCTGAACTGCATCAACTGCATCAATCTATCTGTGTTGACAACAATGACAATACTTTTGCAATGCTTTTGCTGCACCTTGCTCAATAGTTCCCCTAAAAAATAAAATTATGATCTAATTCTAGCATATCTAAACTAAAGGTTGAAACATCTCTTAAAAAACAACCAGTTGAAAATGACAATGATAGAAATCCAACACCGTGTCCCTATGTCTTCGATTGTGTGGGTCCCACCCATGATCTTGGTCCAACAAGATTTTTTATATCAACTTGATCTCACATTAATTTTTGTCATTGTTGAGGTTGTTGTGCTACTGCTGGTGGACCTAGTGGTGGTGGTGGACCTGGTAGTAGTGGCGATGACATCATTTTATTTCTTTCTATAAATTATGGGGAGGGACAAAATACATTATAACAAGCTATTATTAAACAAAATTGAAGCAGATAAAATTAGTACGTACTAGTAAAAAACTCACAAACCCAACGAATAGATCTCCTACTACCCTTTATCTTGTGGAGACAATTGGGTACGAGTGCATGTGGGGGTTTGACGTAAAACTAAAAACACAAAAAAAAAGAAAAATATATATAATTTCAACTGAATCAAGAAAATTTGAAATAGTAAACTTATCCATCATTGGTGTAACAGAACTAGATTCACATTCCATAATATTTGCTTGCACATGTTGATGAGAAGCGGGAGAAGAAGCTGGATTCTGGCGTTTATGAGGTCTCTGTGGTTGAAATTCACACATTGTGCCTTCTAAATCACCACCGTCATATGACATATGAATTCTAACACCAACATCCTTTTTTACCTATGCAATGGTTGCCTTACTCTGCATTTAGATGCAAAAAAATGTTAAAAAATAAATAAAACACATCCTAAAATATAAAAATTATTTAATGATGAAAAAAGAATAATTATCTTCAACTCTTTGGCAGTCATAGCAATGCTTTGTAATTTTACGTGCAATATAGTTGGTGAACCAGTATCCTACAAATAATGAAAACTTTTATAGTAAAGTGCTAAAATATAATTTACAGAGGTGATCATGAGAGGTTTGTCTGATTGGTTTGTTTGAATAGTATAGAGATCTGTTCTAATTCGATCTAAAATATATGTACACCAGTAAAATCTCTTGTGGTACTCTAAAAAATGAATAATATAAACCAATGACCAGAATAGAATCTCTGATCTTCCAAGTAGGAATAGTATTACTTGGAAAAATTCAAGAATTGCCTTGAAATAATTGTTGGAAATAGAGTTATTAGTTAACCCTCTCTTGGAATTCATCGCAGATGCAAGAAAATAGATGACATAACAAATTTTAAATTGTGAAATTTAAGATAATCAATTGAAAAGAATTATACCTAACAACAATTCCAAAGAGATGTCAAATTTTTCCACCAGGAAAGCCTTATCATTCTTCGAGAGAACTAACTTCTATGAAACTGTAGCGAGACCCTTCTATGGAAGTCTAGTCAATATTTGGATATTAGAGGGTTTGATTGTAAAATATATTTTTTGATTCTAGGCAGATAGAGTAATGACCCCAAGATCATTGTCGTAGCCCTCGATGATATTGTGTAGAAAAAAAATATTTGTTCTAAATTGGGGCATAGAATTAAAAACCCCAAAACTTGCATTATGAACCCATGTATGGTATGTCCCATATGTCCCAGGTGTGTTTACCATTAAGTACTCTGAAAATGAGATGTAACTTTGATTTTTGAATGAATTTTTTGCACGGTTGAGGACATGGTGGCCATCACTTTGGAATTGTGTAGGGTAATGGTCACTTGGGGAAGGTAAGTGTATGGGGTAATGGTCATTCTAATCTCATGCAGTAGAAAAAAGCCTAAAAAAACAACTACTGATGCCTTTTTATAGATGAAAGTGAGTGGGGTGGACATGTCTCAACATGTTAGTGGACATGCATGTGGTATTGTAATGCATGGTAGGGTGAAACCAAGTTTTTATTTACACCTGGTACAAGGCCGAAGCATTAGCTACACTTGGTACACGGTTGGATCAGTATATACACCTAGTCCATCTACATTACTATGCCCGATCCATCTATATTACTTCACCTAATCCATCTGCATTGCTGCACCCAGTCTATCTACATCACTACACCCAGTCCATATACATTATTGTACTTGATCCATATACATTACTTCACCCGATCTATTTATATTACCACACCCAGTCCATATACATTACTACATCTGATATGTCTACATTATTTCACCCGATCCATCTACATTATCAAATTCACCCAGTCCGTCTATATTACTTATTCAAAGCTTTTTATCCACCTAGTCCATCTTTCAAATTCTTCCTCCACCCCAACGATCCTTAAACCATATTTACCCAATCCAATCATGGATCATGTGTTACACCCATTCTAAGTGCAGATCATGTGTTGCACTCAGTCTAAGCCCAAATTGTGTATTGTACATAGTCCGAGCTCAAACCTTATTTTACACCCGATCCGAGCATGGACTGTTTTTTCACCTGGTCCAACAAAATAAATCAAATTCACCAAATTTTTACAATTTTCTATAAAATATAAGGTAATTCACCATTTCCCCCAACATGAGGTTGGCTAGGATTTGTCAGGGTTTCAAAATGAAATCATCAATTTTTACAAGTACATTTCATGTTCGACCCCTTATGCATAACCCTAGCTCATCTTCAATGTTGGAATGCAGATGCTATATAAATAGGAAGGTTTGACCTTCAAGACCAAGAGCCTTTAATGCTCCTTCTTCCTACCTTCCATGTTGTGCTTGACTGGCTTTGACTACATTTTATTGTCTTGTGAAATTTTGACTTTGGGTACCTTTTATTGGAGGAATAAACTTGAGCTTTGTGACATGTGTACACCCATTATGTATGAGTGCTCGTTCTCCTTTGTAACATAACAATACTTTAGTAATGCTCTACTAGCTTCTTGGTCATCTTGTAATGCATGAACACTTGTGTGAGTTCTTGTAACTCCATGAGTTTTCTTGGACATTAAGAAATAGGATGACACCTTAGAGAATTCGTGCCAAGTGGATTTCAACCTTTTTGCATGGATTTATTTCACTGTAATGTGTATGCCTCTTATTTGCTTGCTATATTTTTGGAATGCAAGCAACCTCTTATCTTGCTAGTCGATTGTTGAGGCGATTTTAGAGCTTCGAATGGCATTGTAGGTGATTATTTTGATGGACAATATTCACCAAGATAGAAACCTCTGAATATATAATTTGTTCTCCTCATTCCTTGTTCCCTTCAACATGCTCCTTTTATGTTGTTCATCCATGTTGATTGAGGTAGAATCTACTACCTTTTTGCTTGTCAAAGAGATCTCCTTTTCTATGTACATAAATATAGGTTGATGATCGACTGATATATGCATTGCCTTTTGCAGGTTCATCAATCCAAGATGTGAAGTGTGAGCCCCTTCGAATGGCTCCTTGTTTCATGGATGAGGAGTACTTGATGTTCGGTATTTCTTGCTTGATGTTTGACCTTTCTTGGTTGGATTTTCCTGTAGTTTTTATACCTTTAGTGGCACCTTCAGTCTACCATTTTTCTATGAACAATGTAGTGCAATACCTTGTAATCTTCTATGAGAATAATATGTTCTTATTGCACCCTTTTTGCACTCCTTGCAAGTATTGTAGTCTGATTTTGTATCATATTTTGAATGCACAAATGAGGTTTTTGAGGACATCCCTTTGGATAGACTCCTTACCCTCTTTGCTTGGATATTTAATGATAGATCCAAGCTTTACAAATGTTGTAGATAGAAGTTTTTTTCTACTGCACTCAGCCCTGTAGTGCTTTGGATTTGAGACTCACCAATTCTCAATATTTGAACCTTATATTTTTTTTTTGGTTAATTGTGTTCCTCTCCAAGTTTTGGATGATTCTAACCTATTTTGTTGGCTTCACTTGGCAACAATGTGTTGCATATTTTTGTGCTTCAATAGTGTCTTTAGACACTTGATACAAATCAGATTTTGTGTCCTTTAAAAACACAAAACTAAATTATTTTAATATTAGTATAATAGTGCAAATAAATCTAATAGAATTTCTTTTTAATACACTAACAATTTCACCTTATCACTCCAATCAAATCTCAAAATAATGCACTTTATTAATTTACTACAACTAATCAAGAATAATCTGAAATAAATCTTCAAGAGTTATTCTACAAATTCACTACAACTAATATTGTAGGGCTTAGTACTATTTTATTTTTATAAATTAGATGATAGGTAGTTGATAGATATAATTTTGAAATCTAATAAACTCCTAATTAATGTGTAAATGAACCTTAAAAAAACTTTTCCTTTTTTGCACTTTTGAAGACTGTAATCTACTTTTTGTTCTTGTAACTTTAATCCAAATAAGGTGCTCCAATAAATTTAATAAGTAATATAATTATGTTAGCGTACTATTTACTATTTTGTCTTATTACGCATTTGTTATTCCTGTTGTAACAAATTGCTATTGTAGCTGGTTGGTTTGGCAACCTCCGGCAATCCGTTGTTTTGCTGTATTATTTAAACAGGCTGCTGAATAATAAAATACTAGTTCGCATTTCTATCTTGGCATCAGAGCCAGTTCTGTGATTTTTCTTCTGGGCAGAAGAATTTTTTTTTGCAGAGATTTTTTTTCTTGCATGCAAAGGCTGGAGAAAAATCATGCCGCGCGTTTTAAAAGAAATTTTTTTTTTTTCGCGCAGTTGCGGGAGGGAGAAGAAGTTAAAAAAAAAAAAAAAAAAAAAATTCCAGAGCGCAGGCATCCCTGAAGGACACCGCGCGTGCTGGAAGTGCTGCGGACGCGGATGCACAGGAGAGCCCCCCCCATTGACGTTCGCGCGCAAACGTCTATCGCGACGCATAGAACGCAGTCGCGACAGGACGGTACGTCCGTGCGCAGATGTCTATCGCGACGCAGGGGGACCGACAGGGCGTAGACGTCTATCGCGACGCAGCGCGAACGCGTAGGAGGGGAGTCCCCCCCCGGTTGAGCGGAGGCGGACTACGCAGAACTGTCATGTCCAGCAGGGGTATGTTGTGCGTGTTCGCATCCCGAGGAGGGAAACCCCCCCCCGTTGGAGGACGCAGCTGGTGCTGCGAAAAAAAAAAAAATCGCTACGCTCAACGCAGCCCCGAACGCGCTGCGTTCGACGCAGTCGGCCCCCCCCCTTCCCAGCGGGTTACGCGTTCCCCCCTGTCCGATGAAATTAAAAAAAAAAAAAACGCCTGCAAGCGTACCGAGCCGTGACGCGCAGGAGGCAGCCACAGTGGGCTCGGGAAGCGGGAAGCAGAGAGGAGGACGGGAAAGCAGCAGCTCAAATACCAGGGGCCTCTTGATCCTTTCGGATCAGCCCGCTGGCTCATGTGGTCGTGAGCCGTGCGGTAAGGCTCTGGAAGCCTGCAGGTCGGGGGTTCAAATCCCACCGACTCCCCCCTAAGGTATAATTTTTTTTTTCAAAGTGTTTTTTAATTATTATTTTTTAATTAAAATTTTTAATTTTAATTTATTTTTTTATAGTTTTTAAACTTTATAAATTAAAATTTATTTTTAATTTATTTTTTCATAAGTTTTAAAACTATATAAATTAAAATTATTTATTTTAATTTTAAATATATAATAATTATTAAAAATGCTTTGTTAAAGAAATTTTTTTTTAAGGGGGGATATTTTTTTCAAAAAATCAAAGGGGGATTGTGAGTAATTTTCTGAAAAAGCAATTTGGCGAATTGTAAAAGGTGCATTTTCGGCTGTGACCGACACCTTGTGGGTTAATTCTTGTGGGAACTTTTTATGTTGTATGTTGCATATTTCATTTTTTGCACTACTTCATTAAAAGTTAAAAAAAAAATCAAATACACTCCCTAAGTCCCCGGAATAATTAAAACCCATCCGTGCAATTTATTGCACTACAGCGTTCGGTATTTGTGATACCTCTAGCCAGCACTTACAGGTAAAGCTGTCGTGATTTGGCTACTGTATCCGCCGCCTAATATAGCTGCTACAACGACGTCTGAGCTTGTTCTCTATAAATCGTCGGGGAGAGATAAGTTAGCCATTTTTTGCATTTTTTTACTCCATCCACTACCCTTTATCGCACTTGTGTTTAGGCGTAAATCCTGATGAAGTATTCTTCATAGTGTTTAGGGGAAGTTATGCCCCACGCATGAGAAGAATCTTCTATGGTAGGTGCCATCAACAAGGCGATTCCCTTTCAGTACCGCTTATGTTCCACGTATCGTATGATCTCTAAAACTCACCTATAGTCTCCCTCATGTAAGGGCGGGTGATTTTTGTTGATCTTTCTAAATACCTATAGTTTCCCTCACGTAAGGGCGGGTATTTTGTACGGTATAACGGCCTAGCAAAAGGTATATCGAAAGGGGGACCAATTGGTGTTATAAGGAACCTTCACTATGGTCGTTGTTGCAAAGTTGATGACTGATCCTCATCAGTTATTGAAAGGTCCAAATTATACACCATGGAAACATAAGATGAAGGCAATTCTCCAAATGGAAGATTTGTGGGATATTGTTCTTGGAGTAGCAACTAGGCCTTCACCAACGAGCGGGATCCACGGGTCCTTCCGCGAGATCAGATATCTTTTGACAAGAAAGACAGTCGAGCAAAGGTGCTCATTTTGTTTGCTATTTTAGATGAAGTGCAACCTCATATAGCTGACAAAGCAAGTGGTAAAGAGGCATGGGATGCCCTTAGAACCATCTATGAGGGAAAGAATGATTCAACCATTCTTCATCTTCAACAACAACTTCATAACCTGAGTTTGAGACAGGGTGAAACAGTTGAACTCTTTCTGTGCAGAGTGTCTGAATTGAAAGAGAAATTGAATTCTTTGGGAGATATCGTGGACGAAAAGCTTCTCATTTCACTTGTGATGAGAGCTTTACCTTCTTCATTTGATATGTTGATAACCTCCATCCAGGTGTCTCAACGACAAATTACCTACATCAAGTTGGTCAATCTGCTTCAACAACAGGAGGCACACCAACTTCACAAGGATGATTCTTCCAATACAGCCCTATACACCAACAGGCAGGGTTCTAGGAAGAAAGGTAATGGGCAAAAAGGAGGCAAATTTTAGAAATGAGGAAATTCTCAACAGGATACGAAAGGAAAAGGCAAACAACCTCAACAGAAGAATAGGTGGTGCAAGATCTGTGAGAAAGACAACCATGACACCAACAGGTGTTGGCATAAGAACAAGCAGAAAGGCCAAAACAAACCACAAAATAAAAACAAGCAACCCCAGGTGAATGTTGTTGTTGAAGAATCTGACTCAAATTCTGAATGGGCACACAAGGTGCTCATGACTACCACAGATTCCACATAGAGGGATCCCATTTGGTATGTCGATTCTGGAGCTAGCAAACATATGACTGGAGATAGATCATGGTTTGAATCATTTGTGGCCAAAGAGGGCAAACCTGTCACCATTGCTGATGATAAAACCTACAGGGTTTAGGGAGAGGGTACAGTTTCAGTCACTCTTCCTGATGGCAAGTGTCATATTGATAAAGTCCTCTATGTTTTGGGATTGGCTAACAATTTGCTGTCAGTCACACAAATCCTAGACAGAAATATGGTTGTCAAATTTCGTGTTGAGAATGGAAAGAAGTGTTGTACCATTACCAGGAAGGGTAAGCAGATTGCAACAGCTTCATATAAGCATGGCTTATTTGCACTAGATGCTATCTCTACTCCACATGTTGCCATGACTGTCTCTACCAAGGAGGCAACTTCCCTATGGCACAAGAGATATGGGCATCTTAGTTTTGGCTACTTACTTGAGCTCAGCAAGTATGAGATGGTAAAGGGTCTTCCTTCCCTTTCTGCCACATTGCCAGTGTGCTCGACTGCTTGGCATGAAAGTAGCATAGAGTACCATTTGAGAAGAGCTCAACAAGAGCACGAAAACCTCTGGAGTTAATTCACATCGATCTATGCGGTCCTTTCACACCCAACAGTTATGGAGGTAAGAGGTACTTTCAGTTATTCATAGATGACTACTCATGAAAGATGTGGGTTTTCTTTCTCCAACTGAAATCTGAAGCTTTCGCATTCTTCCAGCAGTTCAAGAAATCCGTTGAGAAGGAGTCAGGAGCTTCTATTAAAACCCTCCGCTCAGATCGAGGGGGAGAGTTTACCTCTAATGAATTTTCTACATTCTTAGATAAGCATGGAATCAAGAGACAGTTAACAACTGCCTATACTCCTCAGCAAAATGGAGTTGCTGAGAGAAGGAACCGTTCTATCATGGAAATGGTTAGTTGTATGCTCACGGGAGCTACTCTTGGGCAACAATATTGGGCAGAAGCTGTCACCACTGCAGTATATCTGTTGAATAGGGCACCCATAAAGGCCCTAAAAGGAATGACTCCACGGGAAGCATGGAGTGGTCGAAAACCCTCCATATCTCATCTACGTATTTTCGGATGTCACGCTTTCATGCACATACCGAAAGAGAAAAGGAAGAAGCTAGATGAGAAAACACTGAGATGTATTTTTCTTGGTTATGATGAGCACTCTAAAGGATATCATTTGATAGATCCTTTGACCAAGAAAATTCATATCAACAGAGATGTTGTCTTTGATGAAGCTTTCACATCACAGAGCACATCTAAAGTACACCTAGATATTATGGAATCTAAGGAAGAGAAGATTCCTTCGTCAACACAGACAGGAGGTCCTTCTACATCTTCTTCAACTCCACCAAAGAAGAATCCAAAATGGTGTACAAATACAATCAGAGACGCAAATTTATCCACTCCTCCCAATTTGAACTTGGATAGACCTCGTACACGCAATATGGCTCAAAAGGAAAAAGAAGCCAAAGAAACTGGTGAGGTTGATGATCTTTGTCAATATTTTGAGGAACTTTCTGTAACTCCAAGTATAGAAGTAGAGGATATGGATATTGATGATGACAGGGCATTCATGTCTACCATAGATGATCTTGAACCTGCATCAGTGCAAGATGCTCTTAGTGAGCCTCAGTGGAAGGCCGCTATGGATACAGAGTATGGGTCTTTGATGAAAAATAAAACTTGGAAGCTTGTTGATCTACCGCATGGAAAGAAACCCATTGGCTGCAAATGGGTATATAAAGTCAAGTACAAGGCAGATGGAACAATTGATAAGCATAAGGCCCGTCTTGTTGCAAAGGGCTATGCTCAAAAGGAAGGCATTGACTATGAGGAAACTTTTGCACCTACTACTCGGATGACCACAATTCAGGTTATGTGTGCTATGGCAGCACAATATGGGTGGAAATTTCACCAGATGGATGTCAAAAGTGCCTTTCTAAATGGTGATCTCCAAGAAGAAGTCTACATGACTCAGCCTGAAGGATTTGAAGTGGAATGCCAAGAGCAGAAGGTTTGCAAATTGGTCAAATACTTATATGGTCTGAAACAAGCTCCTCGAGCTTGGTATATAAAAATGGACAATCACCTTATGCAGCATGGATTTAAGAGATGTCCGTCAGATGCAAACCTCTATTTCAAGAAACAGGGTTCTGAGATAGTGTTGCTTGTACTCTATGTGGATGATCTGCTCATTACAAGGAGTTCAGAAACTATGATCTCTACTGTCAAAAGAAACTTGTGCAAATCTTTTGAGATGACAGATCTCGGACTTCTCCATTATTGTCTTGGTCTAGAATTTAGCCAGAAGGAGCACACCATCAAAGTGTCTCAAAAAAAATATGCCAAGACATTGCTGGAAAAATATCGCATGACTGATTGCAAGCCAATGGCAACTCCGATGGAGAATGGACTTCAGTTATCATGATATGATGATTCACCTCAGGTAGATGGTACTCTCTATCAATAGTTTATTGGGAGTCTCATATATCTGACCAATACTAGGCCAGATCTCGTATTTGCTGTCAACTATCTTTCAAGGTTCATGCAGGAGCCTAAGACCACTCATTGGAAAGCAACAAAACGTGTTCTTCACTATGTCCGTGGTACTATGGAATATGGCCTAGAATACAAGAGGAACAACAAATTCTTCTTGCAAGGATACACGGACTCCGACTATGCCGGATCATTTGATGATCGCAAGTCAACTTCTGGATACATTTTTCATCTGGGATCCGGTCCTATCTCTTGGCACAGCAAGAAGCAACAGGTGGTTGCTATTAATGAGTTAGTTAGCACCAGTAGTTGCACACCTTTTTTAAAAGCTTCTATAGCTCCTTTTTTTGCTTTTGTAGAGGATGTGGATCTTGGTGTCTAAGATCACGATCTTGCAGCTTTTTGTAGACTATCTTGAACAACTTCTTCATCAAATGATGGTCTCAAAATTTCTTTAATGAGCCTAATATTTGGTGGCTTATTCTCCTATTGTGATATCCTCCTTCTGCTATATATTTGGATAATTCTCTATCTCTGAAGTGGTGCCTTCTTACTATGAGAGGTAATCTTCAAATCTCCTAGATTTGATGAGCTTCTTCTATCTTCAAGTCTTCTTGTCAAATTTTGACTTCAAGCAATATCTTCTTCTAAATATTCTAAATATCTTAAGGTCTTCACTGGATTCTTCTTCTCAAATTTGTCACTCCTTAACAAATTCTCCTTCTTGGATATGACACTCCTTGTCAAATTCTCCTTCTCTTGGGATTATTGTTGGATGGCAATAATTATCCCAAGTTCTTCACTATCAGGGGCTTCTCCTTGGTAGTGGATTTCTCCAGTGAGTTATACTTTTTCTTTAGTAAGGCTCTCCTAGCCTTTTTCTAGATGCTCGATGAGACCTTCCCAAGGTATTTGATCTTGCAGCTTCTATTGGTATTTCCTTGATACCTCTTCAAACTTTTACTCCTGGAAGTGTTGGTGGTGAGATCTACTTCTAGATATCTAATTCTACTACTTCTGGATTCAAGTAGAACTCTCCTAGTCCTTATTTTTCTTCCAATTTTGGAATTCCTTCGATGAGATATTCTCTTGATATCTTTTGATTTAGGTTTTGAATTGATTGTGAAGAAGATACTCTTTCTAACTTTCTTCTGGGAAGTCTCCCAACTCATCGAATCTTCTTTCCCTACAACAAAAATATTAGTACTGATATCTTAATCTACTTCTAAATCAGATATTATTTTTAATTCTTCTTTAGGATCAAGGATTTTGTGGTCTTTCTTAGTATCTAGGCTTATGTGGCCTTTTTAGTATCAAGGATTCTATGGTATTTTTAGTATCAAGGCTTCTATGGCCTTTTCAATATCAAGACTTTTGTGGCTTCTTCTTCAAGGCTTCTATGACCTTTTATTCAAGGCTACTATGGATTTTTTGTATCAAGACTTATATGGCATGTTCTTCAAGGATACTATGGCCTCTTTTTATCAAGTATTCTATTGTATATTCTATGAAGTTCTTCAATATAGAAATGGATATCTTCAGTATCCTAACTCCACTATGGCTCTTCTCTATAATTATTCTTTAGCAATGTTCTTCTCTTGCACAAGGTACTAATCTCTGCACTATGAGGGCACATCAACCTTTGGGTAATGAAGTTGGAGTCTCATAGCTTTCTATAGTAGGAGGAGTACCAATCCTGTGAGAATTAATTATGTATAACAAAAAAAAATTGAGCAATAGTTAGAAAGTTCTAGATATCCTGGATGATATTCACTAGATGATATATCAATCTTGTGGATTGAATGCTAAGTCTTGGTCTTCACAAGTTTTTCCTACAACTCTATGGAAAGACTCTAGTCAAGTGCAATCTCAATATTTTTTGAACTAATATTTCTTTCAGTCCTCACTTGTGACTCTCCCTAATTCTACCACCTGGATTCTTTTGAGATTTTTAACACTGGATGGTCCAACGGTGCGTCAGTTTGACAAAAAAATTAGGCTCAATAATGATGGTGATTTTCCTATAGACTGACATAGACTAGATCTATTGTAGCTCTAATACCACTATTAGATTTTTATGTAATGGCTACAGGGAGATAATAATCACAAGATGTAGAATAATATGAAATAAAGTAAATCTGCAAGAAGACTAATACGTGCAATAAATATAAATAATATAAATAAATACAATGTAGCTATGGAGGAAATGAACACTCCATTAATAAAGCTACTGAACTACATTACACCCATTACTACTAGATGGTGATCCATATATAACTGCACTACTACCTATAAATATGCTCTAAGCTACTATGTCCCCAACTCTCTATATCTATCTAACAATGAGGCCTTACTTATATAGACAAAAATAGGTTACTTGGCAAAAAATCTACCTAGATGTGCAAGGGATAACTTACACATATACAACTTGCATATTGATACTTGTGCATTTATTACATTGCATGAAGTAACTAGATAAATTCCCCCTAAAGTAATCTAATGTCCTAAGTATATACCTTGGAAGATGCATTTATATGACCCAAATTATGGAATATAATATATTTCTAACAACTTCTTGTCCTAGATGATCCTTGGCTAGATGACCTACTACCTAGCCTAGATGACCAACCTCCCAGGTCAAACAACCTTAGGGAAAATGGTCCACTTACTTCATATGACATCCCTAGGCTAGATGACCCACTTCCAAGCTTATATGACCCAAATTTTAGGTTAGATGACCCAAATTTTAGTTAAATGGACCACTTCCTCAATCCAATGATGTGTTTCTCATCCTACCTTCTTGTTGGAGCTATTACATTAATTTTTCCCATTGTAAATATTTATATTAGGGTGTGTGTTTGATATTTTTATATATAGTATGTGTCAAGTTAGTAGGTATGAGCATGTGTCATGTAATTAAGTGTGTGAGGTGTCTAGTTAGCAAGTGAGAGTTATTTGAGTGATGTGTCAAGTTTAGAAGTAGGGAGTTATGTGCAATCATGAGAGACTTTTTATTTATATAATATGTGAGATTTGTTATGTAAGAGATGAATATGAAGAGTTAGGTTCTCCCATGAGTTTGAGAAGAGTAAATATCAAAAGTAATGTAATATGAAGAGTCTCATGTATCTTTAAATTGAAGATAAAGCCATGTAACATATAACTCAAGAAGCTTTGCATTTATGCATTGCTTGAGTTTTTCAATAAAAAATTTAGCGTGATTTATGTGAAATTGGTATTCATTTTATATATGCATGATATTGATGTTATTTATGATCCTATGATTAAATCCTATGAGATAATATTGATAATTTTCTAACAGTGGTATCAAATCCACATAGCAATAGGAAAATATATGATAGATAGTTGAAGAAGGATGTATGTGATTTGGAAAAGTGAAGATATTGTTGGACAATGATTTCTAGAGTGGAGGTATCAAATAAAATATTGGTGGAGAATGAATTACTAGAGTGGGCAATTTTTGGAGTGGAAGTAGTGAAGGATGATCATTGGATTGGATGATTGTTGGACAATTGTTCGAGTGGAAGTGTTGAAGGATATTTATTGGATAAAATGATAGCTACAAGAAGATACATGAGAAACATGTATTTTAGAGAAATATTGAGCTAAGGACAACTTTGGATAAGTAAGGAAGATATGGATGAAGCATTTGAAGACTTGAGATTAAATTTGAGTTGTGAGCATGGATATTTCCAAAGACAAGGTATGTTGTGAACATAGAGTAAAATTATATTATAATAAGAGACCAAGAGATTTATCAGAGAGTGCTAAAGAATGAATGTTTAAGCAATATCTAAAATGACACAAAAGGTATAAATTTTAATGCAATTGATTATTGTAGATTATAGTGTAGTAATGCTTAAAGGTGGAATATTATTAGGTTGGAATTTTTTGAATGAAATTTGTGTTATAGGAACATTTTTCTATGTTGACATTCAAATAAAAATGTAGAGCACCAAAGGTAAATTTTAAATTTTATATTATTAAATCTAATTGGGTGCACATTTTATTTTGAAAATATTAAAGTGAATTTGATTTATTACGGGAAATAATAAGAAGTTGATTGAATATTTGAATAATATGGGGTGATAAGAAGATGGAGATTAAAATTGAAATTTGAAATGAAATAATGGGAAATGTAGTGATGTCTCAATACACCTTCTACTTGATGATAAAATGTGGAAGTTTACACTGTGGACAAGCTTAAAAGAAACCTCTGATAAAAAATATCCAACAATCGAAGGGCAAGTTTCAAAAGTGAAGGATGTCTAAAAAGTCAAAAGTTTGTTAGTCTAGATCAAAAGACAAGGAGCAAAAGTTTTGACTTAAATTTACATAATATAAAAAGTCTTGAATTTTTAATGTCAAGTTGTCCCAAGCTCAAGTGATGAAAACTTTTAAATAAGAAAACAATGATGCCCAAAAAATAAAAATTAATGAGTTGTACATTCTTCCAGGAATATCATCCTTTACTACAAAAGAATTTTTCATATCTCCATTAAAGGATAGTAGCAACATAGGAGCCACAGAAAAAGTAGCCTACAAATATAGAACATTAAATGAAGAAATATTCTACACCAAAATGATGAAAATCTCTAAAAATGGGTATATAGCAATAAAGATGGTAGTTTCTCATCCAAGGGATCAAAATTGTTTGACATTCATGAATTTATATCTAGAGAACCTTATATAGACCACCAATTTAGATAAGATGTGACTCAACATCAGAACCAACAACCACCTTGAAATATTTGCACGAGTTTTAGAGGGAAACCCTACCCTTTGTAATCTATAAATAGAAGTAGTATTAGCTTTGTAAAGGATTAACAAGTTTGCATTTGTATCCTCTTGTAAGTTTTTATTTCATTTATATCTTTCATTTATTTTTATATATATTAGTTTTCACTTGCACATATATATATGGAAGCCTACATCAGTTTTTGGTTTAGCCATATGTGGATCCGTACAGACCCATTTTGGTATGTATGTGTGTGTCTACAATATCTTACCTGCTCTAGATTTTATTGATGTATGTGTGTGAGAGGGGTCTATGTCTATTTTTAGACTAGCCATATGTGGTTCTCCTCTAGGACCTATCTCTTTATGCATGCTTATGTTTATGACTCTCATATGTGTTTAACTATATCAAGGAGAGGAAGTGTTCACCACTAGCACATAGTGTTTAGATCTATTTTTGGAGGAAGACCTTAGTGAATATTTTTTTCATCACTACCTTTTTCTTTTTTGAGTTGTTTTACTTTTATCTCTCCCACCCCTTTTTCTTATTTAGTTTTAAGTGTACTTAAAATATCACATCTTAACAAGGAGTTAGCCTTGTAAAAAATTATTGGAGTCCCCTGATTGAGCCAAACCCCACACTCTTAGTCACAACCCTACTATGTTCTCCCCATGAGTAATAATTACCCCTATTAGGGATAATAAAATATGGCAATAGTTTAATGGTATGCTCAACGGAACCCCAATGATATATCCTTGGTCTCAAAAATCATAACAACAAGTTAGGCTTAGACTTGGTGAGGTTATTTGCATATTTTTGCTTGTTAAAGCACCTCTTTACTCACTTGTAAACTTCACTCTAGAATGAATAAAAAAATAAGTCATTGCTAAATATATTAGAATGAGGTTCAAGTGAAGACCTTAGCCTAAATACTTTCTAGAAGAGTAAATTTGCATTCACTTGGTGATTCCACTATAATCCAAAGGACCCATAGGTCCAAGATGGTTTCCCCATATCAAGAACTATCTTCTATCCAGGGATAAAAGAACTCATTGCAACCTCCAAAACCATCAGTTGTTTGGAAAAAAATTCTAGTATCATTATTGAATATCCTAATTGAATCCGTTGACAAAGACTCGACATCTCCATTAGAGCACCTACAATAAATTGTATTCATTTACTAGGTGCACTTCATAAAGTAGGATGTGGACCTCAAACTACTGATGGCTTCACTAAAAGGTAAGGTTTTCTAAAATTAGAATTCTTTATCTCCACATTCTATCAATGACTAGGATTAGATTATTGTCTCAATCATGAATGATAAAAAAGAAGATGTAAATAGAGTGGAACCCGAAACAAGCACTCCTTACAAGGAAACACTAAAAGAGGAGGTACAAAAACACTCCTATGGAGATAAAAAATGAGATCTATGAACTCACTAAACAAAAAGAGTAGATCTCATGGGATCCTCTCCATAGGTATGAAAAGGGGCATGGGTTTGCAACTTTATCCAAAGCTAGTCAAACTCATGGAGAAGAGAATTTTTTTTTGTTGAACCTCTTTTGTCCCTATCATGGCCAAGTGGGATAGTGGGAAACTACCATATTGGTAAAATACCTCCATAAAGAGATTGAGCCAACACATGCAAAGATCCTCTTCATCCACAAGAATGGAAGGACATCAAAAGGATTGACAAAAAAATGGGAACCTCACTTTAGTAGTGCCAAATTCAAAGTATACATCCTCATTGGCACCTACCTATTCCTAGTAATGGAGCTAATGAGAAGTCCCAATTTCATTGGGGTGATGATCTTTCACCCAAAAACTAGATCAAAAAGAAGAAGAAAGGACTTGAGCAGCTAGTTGGGGGTCTTTTTAACTCCATGCCCAATGGATAAAGGTCACTCACTAAAAAAATTGTACATATATATGATATGTAATATATAAGTGGTCTCACTTTCATAAGATAGTGGAAGCTCTAATCATTTGCAAAATTTTGAAGATGTGGCTTGACCACTAAAAAATTTTACTTTCAAGGGATACTTTTCCTGAATCCATGCCCAATGGACTAAGGCATCAATTTTTTTTCAGGTTCCTTATCTTTAGTAGGCTAAAAATCCCATAAGAGCCACTAGAACTATAATGATGGCTCACTACACCTACTTGGCTAGAAAAAATAGAATTTTGAGCCATGGAAAAGCATAAAAAAAAACCTTCAATCAAAAAGATCTGATGATTAGAGAGAAATTTTTGAAAGTGAAGGATGTCCAAAAATTTAAAATTTTTCTAGTCCAAATCAAAAGAGAAGGATCTTAAATTTTGCAATAAATTACCTGAGATAAAAAGTCCTAAATATTCAATGTCAAGTGGTCCCAAGCTCAAGTGATGATGAAAAATTCAAAATAAGAAAACACCAATGCTCCAAAAGTCAAAATTAATGAGGTGTGAATTCTTCAAGGAATATCATCATTTCCTTTAAGTTAATATCTCATATATATATGATAGGATAGCAAAAACATGGAGCCATAGCAAATATATCCTACAAATCTAGAACATTAAATGAAGAAATCTTCTACACCCAGATGATAGGAATTATTTAAAATAGGTATATGTAAATAAAAATGGTAGCTACTCATCCATTTGCTTAGAATTTTATGATATTCATGACTTAAAATCTAGAGAACCTCATACGAACCAATAGTTCAGATAAGACATGACTCAACATCAGAAGCAGTTGTCACATTTAAATATTTGCATGAGTTTTAGAGGGAAACCCTTCCTTTGTAATCTATAAATAGGAGTACTATTAGATTTGTAAAGGATCAACAAAATTGTATTTGTATCCTCTTATAAGCTTTTCTTTCATTTCTTTCTATAGAGAAGTTGACTCCTAAGAGGCTTATGGATAAATTTTGAACCCCTGCTTCTAGCATAATCTTTGTAAATATTTATTTACATATATATGTGTGTGTGTGTGTGTGTGTGTGTGTGTGTGTGTGTGTGGAATCCTACATTAATTTTTTGTTTATCCATTTGTGGTTCATTATGGACCCATTTTTGTATGTATGTGTGTTTATAATATTTTACCTATTTGGGTTTTATTGATGTATGTGTGTGAGGGGCCTACGTCTATTTTTATACTAGACATATATGGCTCTCCTATGGGACATACCTCTTTATGCATGCTTATGTTTATGACTCTCATTTATGCTTAACTATGTTGAGGAGAGGAAGTGTTCCCTACTAGCACATAACATTCAAGCCTATTGCATAAATATCCTAGCAAATATTTTGGTGCATCACTGCCTTTTTATTTTGTTAAGTTTTTTTCTCTTTATCTCTCACATACCTTTTCCCTATTAAGTTTTAAGTGCACCTAAAATATCACATCTTAACAAGGTTTCGACCTTGTAAAAACTCTCGAAGGCCCTCGATTGATCCAAACCCCATGCTCTTAGTCATGACCCTACTATGTTTCCTCCCACAAGGAACAATTACCTCCACCAGGGACAATCAAAGATGGCAACAGGAGATATAAGAAGGGAAAACTAATTTTTTAAGAATTAATTAAAATAAAATGGGAAAATGAATTGAATTAATGAATGAAGAAAATGAATGATTAAATTGAAGAAGTTGAATTAAAATTGAAAAAATGAATTATTATGAAATTGATTCATTAATAAGGATATATAAGAAAAAAATTGATATTTGAAATTGAAAATGAATTGATGAAGAAAAATTGAAGGAATTGATTTGATAAAATTGAAATTGAAGGAAGGAGATTAAATTTGAAATTTATTGAGATTTTGAAATTGAAATTGAATTGATTAAATTGAGGAAAGATAAAATTAAGAAGAAAAATGAAAGGAGATATAAGAATGATATTATGAAAATTTTAAAAATTGAATGATTTGAAGAAATACAAATATTGATAAATTTAAAATTTGAAATATTTTTTAAATTGAAGGGAGGAAATAAATTGAATTGAAAGAAGAAAAATTGAATTTGGGAGCAATAAGAAATTCCACATCAAAGGAAATAAAATTAAAAGGAATTTGTATTGATTGAAATAAAATGAGTACATCAAAAAGGTCATACAGGTTTAAAGGACCAAGCTTCATGAGAAGAAACTTTCAAAAACAAAAATATTGCCATAGACATGTAGTATGATATAATAAGCCACGACAACTCCAATCAACACCAAAAATAGAATATGATGGTAATTGATGATATATTGTTTTAGGGGTAAGTCATCATATGATAGGAAATATTTATTGGTTTGATTCAATTCAAGTAAAACAAATATACCAGTGAAGATAGCAGATGATAATATTTATCATGTACAAAGATAAAAATATATCACCCTTAGTCTACCATATTGTGAATGCACATTAGAAAATGTAATTTATGTTTATGGCATAGAAAATAATCTTATTTCAATATCTCAATTGTTTGACAAAGGAACAAAAATAGAGTTAAAATATATTAATGGCAATTAGAATTGCCTTGTTAAGATACTAAATAAAGTTAAAGCTATGAGAGCCTATAAGAGTGGTATATTGCCTTGAATTTGATAGAAATATCACAAAAATATTTAGATCAACTCTTACCATGAGAGCAACATCAGAAGAAATATTATATTGAATATAAAACTTTTATGGCAAAATAATATGACAATAAAACTTATTCAAAATAATGGGAATAGGTCATTGGAACAATACTAGCATCACAAGCAGTACTGAAGCCAAAACTAAAGAAAAAAGACGAGAGAGAGACTAAGAAATTGAAGGTAAACATCCTTCATACTAAATAATGTAGTATGGGGGGTGTTGGAGGTATTACATTATTTGATCCCATTGTAAATATTTAGATTAGAGTGTGTGCTTGATATTTGTGTATATAGTGTGTCAAGTTAGTAGGTGTGAGCATGTATCATGTAATTAAGTGTGTGAGGTGTCTATTTAGCAAGGGGTAGATATTTTAGTGATGTGTAAATTTTATAAGTAGGGATTTATATGCAATTATGAGAGACTTTGTCTTAATGTAATACATGAGATTTACCATGTAAGAGAGAAATAGAAAGATTTAGGTTCTCCCATGAGTTTGGGGGGAGCAAAGTTTAAGAGTCTTGTATTATGAAGAGTCTCATGTATCATTATACCAAAGTCAATGCCTTGCAATATGTAACTCAAATAAGCTTTGCATTTATGCAATTCTTGAGTTTTTCAATATTTTTTTTAGTGTGATTTATGTGATATCGGTGTTCATCTAATATCTACATGATTGGATGTTATTTATAATTCTTTGATTAAATCCTTTGAGATAATATTGATACTTTTATAATAATTTTTGTCCCAAATGGTACACTACTCCAATGTGACCCTCTTTCCTTCTTCCTTTGAATGATGTAACTAACATTTTTTATAGTTTTTTTTTCATCATATAACCTACTCTAATTTTTGAATAACCTATTTCAGGTCCATATGGCCCTCCTTAGGCCTTATGACCCAAGGATAGTCTAGGATACTATTGCTCCTTATAGATGGTGAAGGGGTGGTTTTTAAATCCCTCTTCCTTGGCTAGATTTACTATGATCAATCTAGTATTAATTCCTCTCTTAAAGATACCTACAGATAAATCTTTATGAGCTCCCCATAATGGGGTTATCATAGATGGCCTACACCCCAAATTGGATGGCCAAGACTCAAATGGCATAAGCCCTAACTATCAAGGCTTAGATGTAGATGACCCAAGTCCATATGGCTATATGGGACTCATAGATGGTCCAACACTAAACAACTCCATCTTTCTTGATGTTCAAACACTAAACAACTCTCTATTTCTTGTCCAAATAATTCACTCCATCTACATCACTCATTTTTTCATCTACATCAGTCACTTGTCCAACTTCAAATATCTACTTAATATTTACCTCCTTGGTTGTAATCAAGTTCACCTCAATTGCAATCAGGTTTATCAAGTTTACCTCCTTTACTTATTAACTAGGGTTGTAACTCTTCTTCAACATTTAAACTCTGTATACATCATTAGTTCATCTTAACTTGTATCACTTTGAAATTCATGTGTATAGTTCTCTCACAAATGGCATTGTAAACATTGTACAATGGGTTTTCCCTTAGTATCATACTCAATTTGACATATTCTAAATATTTGGTAGTTATCACAACCTACATCATTGATGACATCCCCCTCGACACAATCTTCCTTTGTGGTACATATACTTGTACAAATGATTTCACATATTTACATACATCCTTCATATCACACTCATCCTTAGAGTCATCATTCTTCTTTTTAGAGTCACTTTATTCATTTACTTCTCAATCCCAACACTTAGACAATGAACTACCCTCATTTTAAAAATCATCACTCTCACTATTAGATTCATTATCAACATCAAAGGCACTTTCATATTTAGGGTCACTCATGTATACATTAATATGGCCCTAGCATTCTATTGATATTTTTGCATCACTTTCCAAATTTCAAGGCCTACTCTAAGGCTTCTTGTTAAAACATTGTAGGGACCACCTTGATATTTTGGTATTTAGAAATAATTTTCTCCATGAACCACCTCTTCATCAATGCATCTAATAGATCCTCTTCCAAATGGTTAAACAACCCACTCAACCTCTAAATGTATGATAAAAAAAACTCTTTATCATCCTGTTTCATTCTATAAATTTTAGTAGTGAAATCATAATCATTTTGAAACATTTGAAATTAATTTACAAATGCTTTGTACAACTCATCTCAAGTTTAGTACTCATCCTCTATCAATCCCATATATAAGTCTATTATGATGCCATGAAATATTGTAAGGAATAACCTTCTACAATCTACATTATTCTTTTATCCATTAATTCTCCACATCATGAGGTAGATTTTCCAATGCCCAACTAGGATTTTTCCACCACCATGAAATGTGGGACACATACTATATGCCAAAATTGATATTTGGCATGATAATTTGATTTGATATAGGCAATGGTTGTTCATGTATCTTGTACTCTTCATGCACATCATTAGGTACACCGCACTACAATTTATCTCATGTTGGACTCTCATCCCATGCACCAAGAAATTTTCCAACCTATAGTTTATTTGAGTCAAACTCCCATCCTACTCATAATTGAGCACAACATCCTATAATTTCACTAGTGCTACACTCATGTTGTATTCAGTGTTATACATTCCATATTATATTTGATCCAATGTTGGGATCCTATCCTATTCACCATCAAAAATACTAACTTGCAATTGTTTCATTTCCATTCATTTATCATACTTTTTTTTATTGCACAACTTTATCTAACCAATTCTTGTATTTCCTACAAAACAAGGTTTTCTTCTATTAAACTTATCAGCTTTGCCATGTTCAACATCATCGACATGAATATGAACCACCATATTTAAATGAATATCTTTGCTTGCACAAGCTCATCTATATACATATATATTTATTCTCACACAAACTCATATGTCTATGCATGTGGCTTCATCACCTCCACCTATCATGCAATTGTACATCTTGCTCAACATGCACTTCCATGTTGACACACATGTTTACTTGTGTAAAATTGCTCATCAAAACATAGGTCTACTTTATTTTTGAACACTTACATGTTATTATATTGAGCTTCTTCTCAAGCATGAACACTTGAGATTCTTCTCATGCACAAACACTTGTACATCACAAACTTTGCCATCATAGTTATTATCATGAATTTCTCCATTGTCATGTATTTATTCATCAACAAGTTCACTCACCATGTTGGCAATTAGTACATAAGAAATGTTATTACCATGTAATTTCTCATAATCGTGTAACTTGTCATCACATTATTCTCTATCACCATTAGTAAGTCTTCATTGTTGTTAGGTAAATATCCACCATTGTCACATAATTCTCTACCATCACCAAAAAATAACTATTGTCATCAGGAAAAGCACATCCACCATCATGCAAATCTCCATCATCAACACATAACTCATCCCCATTAACATAAAAATCTCCACTACCAAAACACAACTTACTATCATCATCATGTAACTTTGTCACAATCACAAATATTTCATTGTCGTCAAGCAATTCTCTTTCATGATCATGTACCTCTTCTTCATAATTATCTTGTCATCACATAACTATAGGTTCTAGTTCTAACAAGACTTAGTAGAATAAATAAGTGCTTTGAGATCAAAGTGCACATAAATATAATTTTTGTTAACGTAATTTTGTAATCAATTCTTATGATGTCACAAGAGATGATATAAGTATTTTTATATTTCAAAGGTGTAATTTGAATAAATGTATCGTATAATGCATATAATTAAATGTATGTATAAACATATGGTAGTTATAACCCAGTTAGGGATGATGTATCCCAAGTGGTAGTTGTTAACTACTAGCCCTTAATGTTAAATAGACCTCCATTAATTTGAGTAGGTACTATCGAAGAACCATGGATAGTAGAGGAATAGAGTAGATATATTTACATATATTTTATCTCTAAAAGAGATGCTCTACATAATATCACAAACTATAATGTAATGTAAGCATCATACAAGTAGAAGTGAATGTAATATCTACTCAATTTATCCTTCATCTATTGTGATTGTATATCCATTTCATGTGTTGTCATTATGTAATACTATAACAAGGTATATTTGTAAATTGTTTCTTCTAATTATTATATGCAAAGTTGAAGTCATAGTCAAGGAGTCTCATACAAAGAGTGTCATACAAGAACTTGTTGATGTGAGATGTTGTACAAGTCATTTTCATACAAGTAATTATTATCATTATCATACAAACATATTGTGTACTAAGTTATCATACAAATGAAGAGATAAGTTTACATACTAAAGGATAGGAGTTTGAAATAAGATACAATTTTCTATTTGTAGACTAAACTAATTGACTTGATTGCAAAAATTGTTGATAACTAAATTTTTCATATCAAATTGTTCCTCTAAGATTCTACTTACCATTGTGCTACATTTGGCATAATTACCATTTTGAAGAACAATACAACATTGTGCGAGACTTGGAGAGGTGAATGAATGATAACTTAACACAATGGCATGCAAGACATAGACACAAAAGAACCAATGATAACCAATAAGGAGTCAAATAATGGTATAAAGGTATTGAAGGATTGCATAAAATATTGTTGAGGAAATATTGTAAAGGATAAAACTTGTAGAACCATAAGTGAAACAATTATGGAATCCTCAATTGAAGGATAGTCTAGGTGAAAAAATATGGTAAAAATTATTTTTAACAATGAAGGAAGCACAATTTGAGGCAAATTAGGCAAACAAGGATCAAAATGAGGAGAATTATTTTGCAAGTGATGAAGAAAGTTCCAACATGAAGTATGCATAAGAATATGAGGCATAACGACTAGTGATGCTAGCACAAGCATGGGAGAGAGTGCCTATGGATGAAAAGGATAGGATTCAAGCACAAGGACAATCATGGGAGAGTGTGTGGAGACCAAAGTTGATGGTTTTATATTCACAAAGGAGGTTGTAAAGCATAAGTGCACGAGGAAGAAGTCAGATTTTTTGCTAGTGTAGAGTCATCCAGTGATAAAAATACCCACCATGGAAAACATATCTATAGCAATGGGCAAGAAAAAGTACCCAAACTTTTTGGGTTATGGGACGGAGGACCCATAATTCCATATTGAAATATGTGAAATAATATGACAAGTAAATGGATTCAATGATGAAGAATCCTAGCTAAGATTATTTTTAATTACATTACAAGGGATCATAATGGATTGGCATCTAAAGAGAGAGAACCCCTTATTTATGTAGGATGAATTAAAGGCTAAATTTATAAAATAATTTAGATTAGTCCACAATGATACAAATATCATCAAAGAAATATAATACATGAAACAAGGAAAGGATTAAAATACTAAGTCATAATAGAAAATAAAAGTAACTCATTAACAAAATGGAGGTAAAACCAATCAATGGGTTGCAAAAGTGATGCTCTCTAGATGGATTGCTCCCAATATATAAGAATATCAAGGTAGTCCCATTGACTACCTATCAAGAGTTATTTGAAAAAGATCTCAATTTGGAGAGCAAGATGAAGATAATGGTAGTGAGAGAAATTCAATATTGAGATGATGATTTGAATAGTGATTGAGATGACTTGAATGCCACTATCCAGACCATGAGGAGAGACTTGAAATGAATGATTAATTATGTGAAGAGAGATAAGAATGAATAAATAAAAATATTTGGTGTTCCAACCATATGTCAGGACACACAAATACAAACTATATGAAGAATATATTTTGTAACATTTGTAAAGTTGTGGAGCATGCTATTGTAAACTATTTGTTTAATATAAAAAGCATCAAATATCAAAATCTAACATTGCAAAAGAAGGACAAGGAAGAAAATCCTAGTACTTCTAAAAGTACACAAGTTAAAGGAAGTGGTATTTATAGGAACTACCAAGAAAAATGACAACCCCAAAAAGAGAATCAATGAGTAGGTGAAAAAGGATAATAAAAATATGATTCAAATGGAAAACCTATTATACAATGTCAAATATACCAAGAGTGGTGGCACTTTGCATAAAATTTTCATAGTGAACCGGTTCAAGGTAACACCATAAACAATAATGGAATGATGTGCCAATGGTATGAATTGGGTAATCATAGGGGGAAGATTGCTCAAAAAAGGTAAATTAAAGTAACTCATAATGTCAATTTTATTTACATCAAAGACACTCTATAGAACCAAACAACAAAAAGAGAAGAATGTGCTAGTTATGGTAAAGGACACAAGCAAGGAAAGATAAACAACATCCAAATCCTACTATAGAGAAAGAGATATCGAAGGAAGCACATGCTTAAGTAGAAGAATAAATAGGAATACCAATCAAGAAAGGTTACTTCAAGAGAAAAATATCTAGAAATTTACCATAAATGAAGAAGAAACATCAACATAATAGTTGGTCATGCAAGTACTGTATATGAGAGTTAAAGTAAAAGTATCTAGTCTACTATGTACAATACTAGAGATTTACTTGAAAATAGGTAAGATGACATGAAAAAAAGGAGAGTGGAGGTTTTGCAATGCCAACAAGAAGCAACAAGAGTAAGAAGGGATTGGTTTATTGATCCAATAGTGTTCATGATTGATTCTAGAAGGAAGCCAACATTGATTCATATCAAGTTGCTTAATTCCAAGTTGATGCAAGTAATTTTTGATGGAGGATTCAATGTGAATTTGTTTCCAAAAAATATTTGGCATATCATTCCTATGGTCTCCAAATTTTATATTATACGATGTAGATCAATATGGCATTGAAAATAAAAGAAGTTCTTAATAAATAAAAGATGAAGATCAATGACCAAGAATTCATCATAAATTTTATGAATCACTATGTAAAAAATTGCTTATGATGAATTGTTGGAAAATGGGTGACTACGCACAACAAAAGTGAACCACATCTAGGAGAAGGATCGATTGACATCCAAGAAATACTAGCACAAATATATGATTAATATAAAAAACCATTTCATTAGTGAAGACTTGGAAATATCTATTGAGTCATACAATTCATCATCAAAACATGATAATGGATACAAGCCATGTAGATTATAAATCTATCCCTCAGAAGAAAGAGAAATAAAGTGTGTATAAAATTATAATTTTTGACAATTTTTGTACAAATATGATAAAGTTTTATAAAATGAAATTTAAATGAAATGATGTGTAATTAATACCAAATGCAAATTAGGCCTAAATAAAATTAGACATGAAATTAGTTGAAATGAGGAAAATGAAAATGAAATTGAGTTTAATAAGAATTAAAAAGTAATCTTCGAAAAAATTAAAGGTGCATGTTATACGAGGGTTGTGGGTGGTAGTTGTGAATAATGCATTATCCCGAGAACCACTTGGAATGGCCTAGACATGCATTATATAGCCTCCCTCCATTTTTGAATGATATATTTCTACTGTGCATGTAGGAGAACAATTGTATAGAGTATGAGATACTATCTTATGCAAGTAGAGAGTTACCAAGGTTGATGGACCTGACTAGTTTGTATTGTTTATGCATGCTATGTTTTGTAGCCATTATCAATGCAACTCTATTATGATCACAATTGTGTGCATGTGATAGAAATTAATTTTTTTTGGTAAATATGAATTGTGTCATTCTATGAAATTCATAATGGATAGTGTTGATATAAATCCATGCTAGGGTAATTCTTTGTTGTAGGATTGTATGAGAAGGGTTGTTGCCAAAAATCATACAACATATTACAGTAAACATACAACATAAGAGTTCATTTTGGTCTATGGTGTTGCATATATCAAACTATCATAATTAAAATTACTTTGATGGCTAAGTTAATGCAATTTTTTATTGGTAACCATACAAACATAGTCAAGGCTTATAATGATAATCGTACAAGAAGTATAATTGTTGGATGTGAATAATATGCAAGTGGTAGAATTTGCTATAATTGGAATAGATTGCCATCTTGAGGAATCATACAATCAGTAAATACAAAAATTTATTTGGGAATTGACTCCCATGTATGATTTGTCAAATCCTACAAACTATGGAATTGAATGCTCTTGCATGGATTGTCATATCGGTAGACTATACATTTACATTAATTATATGGTTTGTGGACTGTATATTTTGAGATTGTATAATTATGAAACCATAAAATCATACATTGTATGATTTTAGTCATTGAATATTTTAGTAGTATCCATTATACATTTTCTAAGATGAATGGTTTAAGATTGCATGTCTAAATCTATCACCACCTTCCCTACTAGGAATACCACCACTTGTGCTACATTTGGCATTATTGTCATTTTTAGGAATGAGAAGGGTTTGATACAATAAGTAGAATGAAGGAAATAGAGGTGGATGATAGACACAAGTCTATGAATACATAGGAGGTGAGATCATAGAGAAGAATAAATACCAATAAGAAAAAACACATGAATTTCTCAAAGAGGAAAGGCAAGTAATATAAAAGTTCCAACCTAGGAAATAGACAAACCAAAACTTGAACAAGTTTGGAATTCAAAGGAATGAGACATTGAGAGGTGGAAAAAAAAAAATTTAAGTACAAAATATGAGATACAAGAATAACTCAAAGAATATATTCACATAAGGGAAGACACCAATGGAGGAAGGGTGTGAGGAAATGAAGGGTGGATAGTGATAAGCATTTTTCCAAGGAGAATAGAGGATGAGAGTTAGACACTAGAGCAACCATATGCAAGTACTTGGGAAGATAGACTAGCACTATGTTTCATATAATAGTGAATAAGGTCACATAGTGACGGTACACAAGAAATAAGAAGGCTATTTGGAGAAAACAAAGTACCAATGATAGAAACATCAAAAGAAGAATAACAATACAAACCACCAATAGTAGAAAGAGATCAAATAAAAATCCTAAGAGAACTAATGTTAAGTGATCAATGATAAATCCCACCAATAGCTAATGTTGCTACCAAAGCGAGCAAATATAAATGCCCACTCTTCATGAGAGAAAATAAAGAGGATGCAATTAGAAATATTGGCACATGTACCATAATTTGGAAATAAAATAGCGTAAGAGAACACAATGAATGGTTACAATTATTTCTTACCACATTATAGGGACTTGCAATAGACTCGTACTTGAAGTGAGAAAATACACCAGCCTTCTAAGTATGGAATACAATGAAATATGAATTCATCAATCATTTCTAACTCTAGAGGGATGATTAAGAGATATATGCCAAAAAAACAAGGGAAATATGAGGATGTTAAAGCATATAATCGAATATTGAAGCAACTAATTAACAAAATGCAAATACAACCAACTAATGGACTCATTAGGATATGGTTCATTAATGGACTATTACCCAAATATAGGAAAAATATGAAGGTATTTTTATCTTGAACATATGTTGAAGCTTTAGAAAGACCAAAGAAATTTGAAAGTGAGTCAAAATAGACAACTAGAATTGTAGGACATCCCAAGAATGAATATTTAGATAGTGATATAAACAAAAAAGTGCATATGCTATCCAATATTTCATAAAATAATTAAGCTAAGGAGGAAACTAAGAAAGATCAAAAGGATATATGGTGTACTGATTGTAAAATTGAAGGATACACAAATGTTAATTTCTTAGGAAGCCATATTGTAATATATGTAATGTGTTGGGACATGAAATTGTGGATGGTCCATTTAACTTGAAAGGGACAAGACACCAAACTCTAATGGTGCAGGAGGATGAGGAAAATTGAATACCCAAATAAATGGACAAGATGCAACTAGCATTGGTTATAGTAATAACCATTGAAGAGGCAATCCATATCAAGGCAATCGACAAGGAGGTCAAAGTCAGTTGCAGTGTGCTTTGAAAGGTAAACCAGTCATATAACATTATAATTACCAAGAATGGGGGTATTTTGCAAAACATTATCCTAACCCTAAAATAAATGAGATATAAAGTAATAATGTAATGCATATGTGTTGATGTTGTGGTTTAGGTAATCAAAACAAGGTTAAATATCCAAAGAATCTAGATACAAGCAACTTAGAGAATATCATTTTTTTTGATATTGATGTACGTCCAATAAGAAATGAAAATGAGTCAGGCTAAGAAAGACAACTACCCCAAACATACTAAGGATAAGGAAAGATGAAAAATGGGTCAAAATTTAATAAGAGAAGAAGTAGAGAAAGCTAAACAAGAAATATTATAGAACAAAAAGAGTTAAAGAAGCCAAGGGGCTTAGAAGAAAAAGTGTCAATGCAAATACTAGTGACACAAGTCTTGAATACTACCTAGAGGTTAAGGTGGCAAGTTTGCTAGGAGTCATACCATCATTACATGTAGTAAAGATAAAGGAATTATAGCCTTAGAAGTTAATGGAAGTACAAAGCTAGCTCATAAAGAAAGTCAAGAAGAAGGATCATTTCATTGATCCAATAGTATTAATGATCAATGTTGGGAAAAACCAGCATTAGTGTACATGGAAATATTGGAACATAAATTAACACAAGTAATTATGGATGAAGGGTCTAGTGTTAATGTATTTCCAAAGAGGTCCTAGAAAGATATTGGGGATCCATTCCCATGGACACTTAATTTAATTGCATGGTGTTGACCAACAGGGTTAAGTACAAGGGCGAATTTCATAATTTAGAAGGAATTTTAGGATTTTCAATTTTTTTATTTTTCTAATTTTGGGACCCTAGAGGTCGGCCCATTCACCCAAAAATTACGGGATCAATTTTTTTAGGGTAAATTCACCCAGGTACAATAAGGTTTCCCACCTAATTTTTGCCTTAAAATTATTTTAAAAAAATTATCCCACCCAATTCGCCTCTTGTACCCCACTATATATAGGTAACCCTGACAACGACACTCATACAATTAAAACATTAATTTTATTCGATAGCGAACGATACAAAGCAGGTGATTGACACAAGAGGCCTGGTATAAAGTAACTCATACAAGGCGACTGGTAGAAGCAATTGGTATAAGGTGACTGACACAAGGTGACAAGTAGAAGGTGACTGACACAAGGTGACTAAAAAAAGCAACTATCACAAGGTGACTAACAGAAGCAACTATCACAAGGCGACTGATAGAAGCAACTATCACAAGTGACTGAAAGAAGTGGTTTTCATAAGGTCACTATCACAAGGTGACTAACAAAAGCGACTATCACAAGGTGATTAACAGAAGGTAACTCGAAGAAGTGACTGTCACAAGGTAATTGACAGAAGTGACTAGCAATTGACATAAGTGACTATCACAAGGTGACTAACGCAAGGCGATTGACACAAGGTGAGTGATACAAGGCAAGTAACATAAGGTGACTAATAGAAGTGATTGTCATAAGGTGATTTTCACAAGGTGACTGACAAAAGTGACTGTCACAAGGTGACTATCATAAGGTGATTGATAGAAGCGACTATCACAACGTGATTGATAGAAGCGACTGTCACAAGGTGACTGATGCAAGGTGACTAACATAAGGTGACTAATGCAAGATGAGTGACACAAGGTGAGTGACATAAGGTGAGTGACATACAATGACAACCATTTATCGATAAGTTTATTTTACCATTTATGTTCCTTTTTTATATATTTTTGTTCATTGACACTCAATAAGGAGGTTTTCCTATTATTTGGGCACCAATATCAAGCCTGCTTGGGTCAGATATTCTATTGTCTTCAATAGTAGTTCTCTCTTTTACCAATTATTTTCATTTTTCAAAATGATGTTCATGTTACTCTTCTGTTTATATAGGTAAAATGTCACCTGTTGGCAGTGGAAATAAGGGAGGCCAATATTTCGATAAAAGGAGTATCCTCAAATACTTTCATAATATTTTGAAATCTAGTCAGCCATCAACATCTACACAAATTGAAGGTATGAACACCTTTACTTACTAACCAGTTAATTTTTGTACATTGTTAATTTTATATATAATGTCTTCATTCATTAAGAAGGGTTATTTTTGGTTGATGGCTTTGTCCATTACTTATCTATATTTTTTAATAGAAGGTATGCTTTTAAATAGAATAATGATAATGACCTTGGTATTGACCCTAGTATTATCTCTACAGAAAACACTGTTGACCCTGGTATGCCTCCACTTCCACATATCCACGATAATGAAAAGTCCACAGATGAAAATTTTCTTAATGAAATGGAACAACAACATGAAGATATTCCTGAAACTAACATGCCAAATGGAAAATAAAATAATAGTTCTTATGCAGTCCCTACTTTCGGAGAATCTTCTTCTAAAAAACATAAACGTGCAAGGTCATCTAGGTGGACAATTAATAGATCATTTTAGCCTGATTGGGTTTCATATTTTCCATTTGTTGAGCCAGTGCTGCCAGAGAATAGTAATGAGGTAATAACATAATTGAGATGCGTAATTTGCAGTTGGAAACACGGAAAGGATCATAGATTGCAAGTTAAGAAAGATACAATAGAAAAACATATTGGAAAGGTTTATATAAAAACAAACAAAAGTGATGGTGATGGAAAAAACCAAAAAATTATAGGTGGAAGGATGCATCAGAGTGTGCACATATCAAATATGCACAAGAATATGATAAATCAATGAAACAAAAGTAAAATTTGGTTGAGAAAGGTGCAACGATTCAAGCCCAATTTCGAAAAATGAATAAGTTCACTTTAGCTTCAAAAAGTTTACAGTTTGTTGTTGTACTCACTATTATTAAAAAGGGTAGACCTATGTCTGATTTCATTGATTATAAATCTCTATTTTGACTAGTTGATGTGTAGAACTTACCCAACACCCATTGGTTAGATCAAAGTGGTTGGAAAATGGTAAAATGTCTATCATTGGTTGAGCAAGATGACCTCAAAGAGAAAGTAAAAAAGGTCAAATTCATTTCACTTTCAATTGATGAGGTGACTGTTGTTGACAATACATATTGGATTTGCATGCATGTTTACACATTGGAAAATCATTTAAGGCAACCTCATTTACTTGCATTATGCAAGATGGTGGAAAATTGCAATGCAAAAAATATTTACAATGTTGTTATTTCTAGTTTAAAGGAAATAGCAGGAATGAATGAAATGGAAATAGCCACTAAGTTAATATGTGTTGAAGTTGATGGTGCTGCTACAATGCAAGGACACAAGAATGGTCTTTGTGTTAGACTACAAACATATGTTACCCCATATTTGATCCCTATTCATTGCATGGCTCATAGAATAAATCTTGCATACAAAATTGTGGATACATTTACAAATGTAGCGAGAGTGGAAGAGCTTGTCCATGAAATTCATGATTATTTTTTGCGTAGTCCAAAAATATTTTCAGAGTTTCAACAGTTTGCACTAGGAGTTACTGAAGGTAAAAAACTCTTAAAATATGTAGATACTAGGTGGATTTCGATGTATCAACCAGCATATAGAGTTTTCAAAGAATATCAATCCTTGGTAGGGTTTATGTATGCAAATCATAGGGTAATTGATAAGGCTAAAGATTTGCTATTTTGAATGAGTGACTTTGAAACACTTCTCACATTGTGTGGTATTCTTCCAATGTTGGAAGAAATGAATACTTTGATCAAAATTGCACAAGAAATATCGATTTATATTGTGGATTTCATCAAGGTGAGAAAACAAATTTGCATACATATTGATACAATGTATGCATCTAGTCAAAGTTTTATGGATCCCATGTTTGAGAGTTGGATATTATTGACAAATGTGAATGATCCTCAGAACTTTTTGAAGTTCAATATAAACGATCATCTATGTATTAATATCCATGAAAAGGAAATTCCTTTATATTATTTTGGTCAACAAATGGATATAGCTACAAATGAAGTTGAACAAATGCCCATAACATACAATAGATTTCATGTAGTTGTAACATGATACAAAAATTAAACTAAAACAAATAGCAAAATCATTGACAAAAGAAATCAGAGACCGTTTTCAAAGAGATGAATTGCTTGAGGCTATGGGTGTGGTTAACCCGATGTTTTGGGATCCTTGTAATGAATACCAGATTTTCAAATGGTTTGTTTCTCAAATACATGGGCACTCTTGCTAGCCATTTCACTAAATGTGTGGTAGTCAATGGTATTGAAATCAATGGCATTCTCAACAAATATATTTTGACAAAACAATCAAACTATTTTGGAACAACAATATCTACTCAAGTTTCACAACTCACTAACCATCATGAAACAGGTTCTATTTCACGTTTGTGGAAACAATTACATCCCAGTAGTATCTTACAACAAACTATGAGTGAATATTTTCGTTTATATGAATTATGTCAAATGATGATTTTAGGATCTATGGAAGATGAAAGGGTATTTAGTGCATTATCTTATGTAAAATCTAAAGTTCAAAATAGGTTGGACAAAAATTTGGAAAATTGTTTGAGAGTATATGTGTCGACCTATGAGGTAGAGAAGTTTCCTTATGAAAGAGCTTTGTCATATTGGAAATCTTTGGCTGATAGAAGAGGTGTCACGAATACTCAAGATGATGAGGATAATGGTAACACTGATCAGGCTATGATGACAGAAATTTTTGGTATGAGTGCAGAAGATTTTGTACAATATGAAAAGAGTTTGTTCCAGCTTCCAGCATTATGATGCAAATATGCTTTCATTTGATTTGATTTCACATCTTATGTTATCAGTTTTCAACAAAATATTGAGATTTGATGCTTTCATTTGATTTGATTTCACATATTATGCTACCAGTTTTCAACAGAATATTGAGATTTGATTATATTTTGAGACATGTATTTTGGAACATGATATTTTGATTTCAAATTCACATATAATGCTATCAATTTTAAACAGAATATTGATTACATATATTATTGATTTTCACATGTATTTTGATTTCACATATTATGCTATCAGTTTTCAACAGAATATTGATTACAGATATGCTATCATTTTTAAACAGAATATTGATTACATATATTATTGATTTTCACATGTATTTTGATTTCACATATTATGCTATGAGTTTTCAATAGAATATTGATTATAGATCTACTATCATTTTTAAATAGAATATTGATTACATATATTATTGATTTTCACATGTATTTTGATTTCACATATTATGCTATGAG
Source organism: Wollemia nobilis (assembly GCA_028583015.1). NCBI lineage: Eukaryota > Viridiplantae > Streptophyta > Pinopsida > Araucariales > Araucariaceae > Wollemia > Wollemia nobilis. The sequence continues at coordinate 8,133,630 of JAQPPZ010000028.1, forward strand.
TTTTCAACAGAATATTGATTATAAACCATGTATGGAAAACTAAATATCTATGTTGCTATCAGTTTTAAACAGAATATTGATGATAGATACTACTGATTTTCACATGTATTTTGATTTCACATTTTATGGCAAACCAAATATCTGTGCTGCATTTTAGTCATTTCAAATTATTTCATAAAACATAAAAGAATATTTTATTGCATCCACATAATTCAAAATTATGTCTACTAACATGGCAGTGTTATACCAACGATTTTATTGGTTTCATTCACCATCTATTCACACAACAACATAGCAATAATTCACACAATGAAACTTCATCAAATATGGCAATATTATACCAATAATTTCATTATTTATTGCATCCACACAACTAATCAAAACATCACAATATTGAAAACAAAATATCAAAAAGCTAATACAAAATTACATCTAATAACATGGCAGTGTTACACCAATGATTTTATTGGTTTCATTCACCATCTATTCACACAACAACATAGCAATAATTCACACAACGAAACTTCATCAAATATGATAATATTATACCAACAATTTCATTATTTATTGCATCCACACAACTAATCAAAACATCACAATATTGAAAACAAAATATCAAAAAGCTAATACAAAATTATGTCTACTAACATGGTAGTGTTACACCAATGATTTTATTGGTTTCATTCACCATATATTCACACAAAAACATAGCAATAATTCACAATGAAACTTAATCAAATATGGCAATATTATACCAAAATTTTATTATTTATTGCATCCACACAACTAATCAAAACATCACAATATTGAAAACAAAATATCAAAAAGCTAATACAAAATTACGTCTACTAACATGGCAATGTTATACCAACGATTTTATTGGTTTCATTCACCATCTATTCACACAACAACATAACAATAATTCACACAACGAAACTTCATCAAATATGGTAATATTATACCAACAATTTCATTATTTATTGCATCCACACAACTAATCAAAACATCACAATATTGAAAACAAAATATCAAAAAGCTAATACAAAATTTATGGAAATTGTCTCTTTCATTGATTTAAAAAAGATACCATTCTTTGACAATTTAAAAAAATATGCAACATGTATTGTTTGGTTTCTCCTCAAATAAAAAACAATAGTTCTACTTTTCTTGTTGCACGGTGCCTGAACTTCCAGCTGCATCTACCTCAATATCCTTTGCTTCCAATGCACCAACCCTTACCAAATTTTTATCTATAGTGTTTATCCCTAATAGAAATAAAACTTCTTCCTTTGTTGGATCTTCTCTAAACGATGCATTTAGTTCTTTCTCATTTTCCTTTAATATAACCTCCACATCTAGGCTCTTATATTTGATAAACTTACTCAACCAATTATTCTCTCTACTAGTGTGTTGCAATATTTTCTTCACTTCAATAACATTCATCACACTAATTTTTACAGACTTGTTGATCAAATATCTACCTAAAATACAAAACATGCATTTGTGCACCCTAGACATGACCAACATTGAAATGCTAGAGGAAAGGAATGTCCCCCATTCTAATATCTAGAGAGGGTTGGCCCCCTTACTAATCCTACAACGGTTTAAGTTTAAAGTTGCAAGAAAGAAATGAAAATAATAGAAAGAAATTGAAAATATAGCCACAGGCCAAATATGTAGGATTAATCTGGATTAGGTCCTCTATCACGATCTCATAAGCATAATCGATTGGATTCATTTCTCCTTGTGGATTTTGGACTAGGGGAATCATCTTGGTGGTATGGGTCTCCATTGCAACAAAATAAAAGATGAATTTATTAAGAGGCTTAGCTGGAACATATGCTTCTTTTCTCCTACGGCTCTTCAACCACTATGACGAATTAATATGAGTGCAATTAATATTTTCCACATATGGATGCTTAGGTATTACCTCAGTCTTGGGTAGCACCTACATATCCAAAAATGGCATGAAAGGGAGTAAAATATTTGAGTGATTAGGTTCAAAAGAAGAAGAGGAGCTAAAAATGAGAGGGGGGACAAAAATAATAGAATGGATGGAAGAGCCAGGATTAGCTGTAGGTACGCTCACTCTTGGAGGAACTTGCATACTTACAGCTATAATAGAAGTAGTGATAGAAATGGAAGGTGAAGGATGCAAAAATGGATTTGAACCTGATGCAAATGAACTAAAATAAATGGAGGCTAAAGAGAGGGGAAGAGAAGAAGGAGCAATAGTGACTTGTGGATGAGAGGAAGGGAGCAAAATGGAAATGGAAGGTATACCAAATGGAGGTGCAATAGATTTAAGAACTAAAGGAAATGAAATGAAAGCCACTACTTGCTCCTGAGTAGAAGAATAGGGAAGAGGAGACATACCTTTGATTGTAGGCACTATGTAATACAGTGATGGAGGTGGTTGCATAATAGGTTCCTCTTGTTGATTCTCTTATTCCACCTCAAGGTCTATGATATCCACCTGTTAGTCCATGGCTACTCATGGATCAATAGAAACTCTTGGGCAATGTCAACTTGAGCAGCGGATACTAGCAGAGGAGGATTTACTATAATCACGACAACTGTAACTACAGTCATGGAAACTGCAATAATGGATGAGGAAACAATACCAGTTATTAACTTCTTTGCAACCTTCGAGAAAGGAAACACCTCTTCAAAATTTTTCTTCACCCATTGAGATCTTTGTTGAAACACAAATTGTTGCTCTTCTTCCTCATGTGTCGCTTCCTCAGCTATTGGGCAGTCCTTTTTAGCCATGCTTCTTTTGCTATCAAATTTTTGAAAACTTTGAGGTATGACCTTGGTGAAAGTGATAGGTTGATAGATGTTACCAAATTCATCATACGCATTTGAAAATACCTCATCCATATTTAACCTATAGGTTGATGTAATTTTTCCTTGTGTACTTGCATAATCCACAAATTCATGATTTTCTCTTCAAACCACGTGGGCTACTATTCTTTCACTTGATCAAATAATTTTGATGGAGATATGTGATATTTGTGCACTGTAGGGTTACATTCGATCTCTTACTCATGGAAGTCATGCCATGGTTGGAGTGACATCATGGCTTCAACATGCCACTCCAAATCATGCCCTTCAAAATTATTGTGGCTTTATTGAATATCTGGCCATGGGCAATAATGAAAATGCTTGGCCTTAATTATCTCCAAAAAATGACCCAATGGGCCATATCTCCATATTTGTGATAATTCTACTAGACCTAGGTCTTGAAGTGCCTTTGTGAGTAACTTGTTTTGGCCAACCTGGTTCACTTCTATACAGCTGAACTTAAAGGGCATAATATATGTTGTTCTCTTACCATGCCCTGCTCCATATACATCATTCACATAATCAATATGGTGCACCAACTCCATTGCAAAAACATGCTCGATGGTGAAATATGGTGTTAGAGTTAATGTAATGTGCACTATGCCTTCCTTGACACTTGTCAGTTTCTCTTGACAAGTGTCATGTGTTGAATATAGGCTTATGCCTATATATTGTAACTCATTTCATGAATAAAATAATCCCCTTAAGTTTTCCCTCCTAACATTTGGTATCAGAGCAGGTTCCCTCTCCTGCCCTGTAAACCCTTGAGGGGGGATTTCCCTCATGGAAATCCTCCCTCCCCCATTTTTCCTCATTTTTCCTTATTTTTTCAACATTTTTTTCGGATATTGAGGGAGTATGCTCTCCATCCTTAATGGATGGATCAGAAACCTGATGTTAAAGAAATTAATGGCTGAAATTAGGGGATAACATGTGTAGATTTCAGACTCATACCATTCGTGAATGCAAAATATTTTTTTAAAGTGATTTATTTTTTTAGGTGGAGGCACATTCCTACTTGTGGATCTATATTGTTGTTGAAGACTCTATGGATTGTGAAGATTGTGGCATCGATGAGTTAATGCATTACCCAACCGAGCAGAGACATAGCAGCATTGAAGTGATTTAAAATCGTGAAGCAAAGGCTTTTCAGATCTGATCCTCGAATGTCATTTCTCAGATCTGAAACACCTAGTTCGGTGCCTCACAGTGGATCAGCAAGGGTGTGATGCCATTTTTTTTCATCACCATTGGCGGCCTTTAATCCTGTATTGATGTGTTGTAAAGATTTTAGCAAATTCTACAAAGCGTGTTCATCGATCGAGATGGTGGATAGAAGTGGTTGTTGAGATTTTGCCTATTTCTGCTGTCCATGACTCTTTGCGAGTTAACCGTTAGTGATCTGTGAGTGGGCATTAAACACCAATGGTGGCAGTATGAGCGGGAGACATCGTAGGGGAGGCAAAATCGGAGTCATTGTCGTTATTCATGGTCGTGCCACTCCAAAACCTACGACGATGACACCGACACCCATGAAGAGTTTGAAGTCTGTGAACTTGCAGAGTCGGCTAAAGACGAACTGTCATCAGAATCATTGAAGATTTCGTCGAGGGTGCGACCCAGTTGGGGAAGATCGACGTCATATTCATTGCTGCTCTGCAATTCCATAAAGGAATCGAGATCAAAATTGGTCGAGGATGAAGCCATGGCCAAATTATTACTGACAGTTCCCAGGGTGGGGTCAGAAGAAGAGGGGAATATTGTACTCATGAAACAAATAGCGGCATTTGCGAGACTGCTTGTAGGGGCGGTGGAATCTTTTTATGGAGCGACGGCGGGTGAAAGAAAAAAAAATGGTGGAGAATTTACCATTGGAGAACGGATTATGGGTGACATTGTCCTGGTCACAATCATGTTCCATGTCTCTATCTGATAGGATTGTAGCCACTGCCCATAGTCTTGGCATTTGTCCATTGGGCTGTCCATTGATCTGGAGCCCATTGTCATCGACAAGGAACGAGGACATCAGTAGCAGTAGCTCATCAGTGGCAAATAGGATGTCGTAAACAATTTAGCTTAGGTACATTCACCTTGGCAGTAGTGGAAGCCATGGCTAGAGCGAGACTGAGAATTGAACTCGAGACTCGAAGAGTGAAGAAACTTAATGACCAGCGAACGCTCGATTCTGGAGCTATTGTTTGGTTTCATTGTTTCTTATGTTATGCTGCAAGTGATATGGTGGAAATTTTGAAGTTATGATATGCCCTTCGAACATGCTTTTTCATGGCATATTTTGTGTTGATGTGAGTTCTCTGTCGAAAACTGGAAGTGCATGCTTCCTTTTTGGCTTTTGGAAACCGTTAAGGCGTGAAGTGTATTGGCGGAGTTTTTGAGTCCGTCAGTTGACGAAAAATTTGAATAATTCTTCTTCGTCTTGCAAACCTTAGATGACCTGGTGGTAGCTGGCATGGGCACACGAGGCAGTGTCTCGATCTAAAACTTGCAGTTTTGATAAACTTCGCACAATCCAATTTGCAGCAGTATTCCAGGCTGATAGAGGATTTTTTGACAGTAGTATCTTGAAATCTTGTCTGTTAGCTGGAGCAATATCCTGAGAATCGGGGCGGATTTGCTACATGTTCTGCGACGTCAAACATTATCAATTGACCGTTGTGAGTACGGTCAGATGGCAATCATATTCAGCACTTTGAAACTTTCAGTTCTTCGCAGTGTAGACGAGTCTTGATTTTTGTTATGTCCCACTTTCTACATGGGATGTGAATGTGATTTTGAATGTTGCTGTAATTGATTGCAATCAAGGCATATGCAGGCTGGGCAGGGGCCCACATCATTGAAGCTGAATTGCCATTCCCAGCTGTTTCCAATGAAGAAATCATAAGCAAGTTCAAGGCGGCAGTGGACGAAGGCAAGCAGAAGGATAGGAGATCCAGGAATTTTCCAAATGTCCAGATAGGGGCATTGTTTTTTTTTATAAAGTGTTTATGGCCACATGAAGTGGATGAAGAACACAAGCTTATACTGAGAGGGGGGGTGAACAGTATAAGACCTCTTTTTACTTTTTCCTTTATACTTCAAAACAGTAAAGCAATATATCCAAAGCAATATCAAAGCAATGCACAAAACCATCCACAAAGTGACACAACAATTTACATGGTTCATCCACAAAACTTTTCTCTAAAAGTTATCTCAAAGTTCTTTGGGAAACCTTCCCAATTACAATGTTTATGAGCCTCGGCTCAAAGGAGAAACCTTCCCCCAATCTGAATTTATGAGCCTCTGCTCAAAGGAGATACCTTCCCCTACCTCTGCTCCGGTTGGTGATCCTCTAGAAGACCTCTGCCTCCGCTGCCCTTAGCAAATGGAACTCTATCCACAGAAGACACCTGTCTTCCCTGCTCTAGTTGGAGACATCTATCCTCAACTCTATCACCTCAAAATATGGTCCTCGAATTTGCACTAAACACAGTCCTTCGGTTTAGCACAAATGTCCTCGTCCTCTGTCTTTGATCGGCACCAAACACGAGTCCTTCGGTCCGGCACAAATCTGTCCTTGGGTTCTTCTCATAGAACCAATACACCTCTGTCCTCAAGTTCTCCGATAGAACTATCAACCTCGACTTCACAAGTCCTCAACAAAACCTGTCCACAATCTGCTCATAAGTCCCTAATGGAAACTGTCCAAAACCTCTCACAAGTCCCCAATGGAACCTGTCCAAAACCTGCTCACAAGTTCATCAAAAACACTTGCTTGGCATGAACCCACAAAGAGAATGGTTAGAGACCCAATGTGATTCATCCACCTCATAGAAGCATAAAGAGAATTGTTAGAGACTCAATATGTTCTATACTTAACTCCCAATCTCAATCTCAACTCAATTTCAAATCTCAAAAGAATAAGATAGATGTAGTATGCTTTTCTCAAGAACATGAAACACAACCCAACAATTGCCAACCATGCAATATCTCATATAACAATGATACTCATGTTCTTTCCAAAACCAATATCTTTTCTCAACCAAAGGAAACCTTGTTGAAAACCTTTTCACTCCAATCTTATTTCAGGAAAACATACACCAATCATACTCATAAGAAGAATGTGCCCATACCTTATTGTAGTGAAGAAGCCCCTTTGAAAATCTGCCACAAACACAAAATTCTTTTGCCAATCTTCACAAGGGTTAGTAGATCACAACATAATCAACATTACTCCACTTTTCAATAATCATCATCAAGGTTTTTAATTGCACAACTTCCTTATCTCTCCTAAAACCACTTGTACCATAAAATAAAATAAATCACAACATTGCATTAACCTTATAACTCCCAAAACCACTTATACCATAAAAGTAAAATAAATCACAATATTACATAACCTTATAACTCCCAAAATTCTAATAGTTCAAACAACAAAGTATTATCATCATTAAATAAAAATGAGGGGCATACCTTAGTAGCATTTTAAGCCTTCGTCAATACTCGAACCCACGACCTCTCAAGTCGTGCAAGCCCTAGCACTAGGGCCTCAACCATGTGGACCACGCTACTCACGTTAACCAAGGAGCACTTGCTCCTTTTACTTTACTTCCACCGACACGAGGGCAAAAAACCAACCAGTCTACTGCAACGAATAGAGCAAAAGAACTAGATGGGATATTTAATCCGTTACTCTCACGTCGTTAATTTGTCTTTCTGTTGCATTACCGAAAACACCCTTCCACGAAGACGTGCATTGCTAGCTCCACTATTGAATCCAATTTAATAACCAGTTTACTGCTGATCCGGTTTTTTGTCTAACCATACACAGCCGATAATGTTGTGTTCTCCATACTTCGCTGCTCCATGCCCTTCTACGATGTGATCTTGCCTAAACTTCATCGAGAGTCTGCCTCAAACTCTTCTCTCTGTCGTCTACTGCTGCGCGCATCCTTGTTGTATCTTGAATGCTCTCGTGCTCCTTCGATGAAGAACTATCTGCGTTCTATCTCTCCTTTCCTATCGAGGACACTCAAAGAAAATCAAAACATTACAACATCAATAATCTTACCACCATATTCCTTTTCGCCGCTGTGACGTCTCTGGTGCGCACGTCGAAGATGTTCAAATTGCTTGCTTCACAAATATATCCCTTCGCTGCCTTAAGTTCTGCCTCCTCCACAGGGTGTGCACATCAAAGATATTAGAATCGCTTCTTTCACAAAGATATCCCTTCGATGCTTCAAGTTTCGCCTTTTCACATGGTGCGCACGCCGAAGGTATTCGATGATCCGATAGATTGAGCACTATTGATCTTCGCCACTCGAAGAATGAGAACTCAACCGAACCAGTTCGCAAGGCGTGTCTCTAATATCAAATGCTGCACTTTCATTACTAAGAGCTTGATCTTCGTGCACCCATTTTAATATTGACCGAGCATCATTTGAATCTTCACCGTGAGCCCTCCTCTTTGGCGCTGCTTCCGAGCATCATTCTTCGTTAGCGCAGGGGCTCCGACTAAATCGAAATTGCACAAGGATTCATATCGAGAACATCCACTCTAAAATGAATTCCATTGCCACATTTTATATGTACTTCGATGCATTATCAAACACGTCGGCAAATACTTTAATTTTAATTTTAAAATATTAATTTAAATTTTAAAAATAAAATTTAAACTAAATATTTAAAATTAAATATCTTCATCACCGGGGCACCTTTTTCAACGAAACGAAGAGCCAACTTGGGTTTTAAGAAAAACCCATTTCAAATCTGTTGTCAATGGTTTTAAATAAAACCTTTTATTTTGTCTGCCTTGGTTTTCACAAAAAACCCTTCTGCTTCTTGACATCAATGACAACATCAACACTTGAGCAAAGGCAATGTACCCAATGTACCCAAAATTGCCAACAATCTCCCCCTTTGTCATTGATGGCAAAACTTTACTAAAAACACATCTTCAAGAGCCAAAACTGAAACCCACAACTGAGAATCTACCTTTGAAGTTTTGCTCCCCCTGACTTGAAGCTTTCCTCTTCACTTGAAGCTCTCCCCCTTACTCATATCTCTCCCCCTTTGTCATCAATGGCAAAGGGCCACCTTTGGGGCTCGGAACTAAGAATGAGCCTTCTTAGCTTAGTCCCTCCCCCACCTCCTATTGAGGTGATTAATTCTGGGGTGGGAGTAAAACTCCCATTAGGCACTGATCATCATCAGCGTCTATAACTTCCTTGTCGGGCCTTCTCTTGAACTCTCTGTCCATATTCCTGTTCCTGTCATTGTTTTGATCCTTGGACCTGATCATGCCACTGTTCCTGTTCCTGTATTCTAGAATTTCAGCTCTACACTGTCTAGCTATGTGACCTTCATTGTTGCACTTGTAACAAGTAACAATGTTATTTCTTTGAGGCATACCTGTTATTTGAATCCACTTGTTCGACTAAACCTGTTCCTATTGTTTGCCTTGCAATGAACCGCCTTGTGCCCAAACCGATTGCAAGAGTAGCAATACCCATAAAAGAAATCACCACTTCTGAAACTCGTTATTTACCTTCTTCACCTGAGCCATGCAATGTACAGCCATGTGACCAAACCTGTGACAAGCAAAACATCTGCCTTGAAACTTTCCTTTATTTGACTTCTCAGGTCCTGAAAACTTCTCCTTCTTCTCATTCCAAAATCTGTTTTCTGTTTCTATGCATCTATCATTCAAGGACTCATGATCTGAAATATTTTCCTCATTAGAACTCTCTTCCTTTTGGAATCTCTTACTAGACTCTCCAACTTGTTTCTTGTGAGGCTTAACAAAACCAAGACCTGTTTTATCTTTTGGATTTCTTTGACTTTGGATGAGAGACTTAACCTTTTTGGAGCTTTCTTGAAACCTGTACAGCTTATCCTTGTACTTTTTATTTTCCTCTTTCAAAGAAGCCATTTTCTGTTCTAATTCACTATACTCAAGCACCTTAGATTCTAACTCATTCTTGAGTTCTTGTGCATTAGCCATAGAGACATCAAGACTTTCTATAAGTTCATCTCTCTCCATACAACATTCATCTAACTTATCCTTGAGTCTAGCATTCTTCTTTCTTTCCTTTTTCAAAACACTAAGAGCATTTGTAAGTTCACATTCAAGATCCTTTCTATTTGATTGCACTTTGAATTATCAAGGCCTTTTTCAGATTTCTTATCACTAGAGGTGCTACCCTTTTCAAAAACCATACATGCATCTTCCTTATCATTTTCTGAAGCATCCTCATACATACTAACAACCAATTCATTATTTGTGCAATCATCCTCAAGGTGACCAAAATTTCCACATCTAAGACATTTCATGATAATGAATCTATGTTTCGGTTCTTCCTCTTTTTTTGATATGAACAACATCTCATTTTCATTATCACTTGAAGAACTTTCACTATCACTGCTAGAACACTTACTTGCTTTGTCTAGGTAGAAGCTCTTCTTGTGCTTGTGAGAATACCTCTTTCCTTTATTGTTGTGCTCATCTTTGTTCTTCCTTTGATGCCTATGCCTTTTATAATCCTTGCTCTTACAATCCTGTTTAACTTCATCACTTTCATCCTTGGCAACGGTACGATTAGTAGCATAATGACCAAACTTTCCACAATTGAAACATCTCACGTTTTTCATATTTTTGTGCTTTCTAAAGAACTTGCCTTTCTTGCTGTAATATGCCTCTTCATCACCAGAAGACTCATCACTCTCTTGAAGTTGTTTACCTTTGGAATTCTTGGTAGTCTTGAAAGCTGCCTCCTTCTTGACATCAACCTTCACTTGAGTTCTTAACTCAAATGCTAAGTATACTATGGAGCTCATATTTTTATAATAACATCCAAATTTAGCTTCCCCAATAGCAAAAATATTTCACTAAATCTATAGGAAGAGATCTAAAAAAAACACAAAAAAAACAAAAACCAAAAAAAAAAAAAAAAAAAAAAAAAAAAACAAAAAAAAAAAATAATATTTTCATCATCATATCACATTTTGAGTTGTTCAAACATACCTTTGAAGTGTCTCAACTTGGCCTTTCGACATTTGTATCACCTGTATGAACCACCTTCAACCGATTCCACATTTCACTAGTTGTCTTGCGGTGAATCACTTTGGTGAGATCTGCTTTTGTAAGCCTTTCATGATTGCATTCATTGCTTTTGAATTGCTGTGATGTAGGAGCCTTTCTTCTTTAGTATTAGGACCATGTTCAGGAATAGTGTACTCATCTTCAATCACTTCCCAAACCTCATTCCCAAGTGCCATTAGATGAACCTTCATCCTTGCACTCCAAAGACCAAAATCTGATCCATCAAGAATAGGTGTTGCATTGCCACTTGAATGATCCATTGTGTTCTTTACTAGCTTTTCCTTCAAGTCGTTAAACTTTTCGAAGGAACCGGCTCCGATACCAATTGAAGAACACAAGCTTATACTCGAGAGGGGGGTGAAAAGTATAAGACCTCTTTTTACTTTTTCCTTTATACTTCAAAATAGTAAAGCAATATATCCAAAGCAATATCAAAGCAATGCACAAAACCATCCACAAAGTGACACAACAATTTACATGGTTCATCCACAAAACTTTTCTCTAAAAGTTATCTCAAAGTTCTTTGGGAAACCTTCCCAATTACAATGTTTATGAGCCTCGGCTCAAAGGAGAAACCTTCCCCCAATCTGAATTTATGAGCCTCTGCTCAAAGGAGATACCTTCCCCTACCTCTGCTCTGGTCGGTGATCCTCTAGAAGACCTCTGCCTCCGCTGCCCTTAGCAAATGGAACTCTATCCACAGAAGACACCTGTCTTCCCTGCTCTAGCTGGAGACCTCTGTCCTCAACTCTATCACCTCAAAGCTGGTCCTCGAATTTGCACTAAACACAGTCCTTCGGTTTAGCACAAATGTCCTCGTCCTCTGTCTTTGATCAGCACCAAACACAGTCCTTCGGTCTGGCACAAATCTGTCCTCAGGTTCTTCTCATAGAACCAATACACCTCTGTCCTCAAGTTCTCTGATAGAACTATCAACCTCAGCTTCACAAGTCCTCAACAAAACCTGTCCACAATCTGCTCACAAGTCCCCAATGGAACCTGTCCAAAACCTGCTCACAAGTCCCCAATGGAACCTGTCCAAAACCTGCTCACAAGTTCATCAAAAACACTTGCTTGGCATGAACCCACAAAGAGAATGGTTAGAGACCCAATGTGATTCATCCACCTCATAGAAGCATAAAGAGAATTGTTAGAGACTCAATATGTTCTATACTTAACTCCCAATCTCAATCTCAACTCAATTTCAAATCTCAAAAGAATAAGATAGATGTAGTATGCTTTTCTCAAGAACATGAAACACAACCCAACAATTGCCAACCATGCAATATCTCATATAACAATGATACTCATGTTCTTTCCAAAACCAATATCTTTTCTCAACCAAAGGAAACCTTGTTGAAAACCTTTTCACTCCAATCTTATTTCAGGAAAACATACACCAATCATACTCATAAGAAGAATGTGCCCATACCTTATTGTAGTGAAGAAGCCCCTTTGAAAATCTGCCACAAACACAAAATTCTTTTGCCAATCTTCACAAGGGTTAGTAGATCACAACATAATCAACATTACTCCACTTTTCAATAATCATCATCAAGGTTTTTAATTGCACAACTTCCTTATCTCTCCTAAAACCACTTGTACCATAAAATAAAATAAATCACAACATTGCATTAACCTTATAACTCCCAAAACCACTTATACCATAAAAGTAAAATAAATCACAATATTACATAACCTTATAACTCCCAAAATTCTAATAGTTCAAACAACAAAGTATTATCATCATTAAATAAAAATGAGGGGCATACCTTAGTAGCATTTTAAGCCTTCGTCAATACTCGAACCCACGACCTCTCAAGTCGTGCAAGCCCTAGCACTAGGGCCTCAACCATGTGGACCACGCTACTCACGTTAACCAAGGAGCACTTGCTCCTTTTACTTTACTTCCACCGACACGAGGGCAAAAACCAACCAGTCTACTGCAATGAATAGAGCAAAAGAACTAGATGGGATATTTAATCCGTTACTCTCACGTCGTTAATTTGTCTTTCTGTTGCATTACCGGAAACACCCTTCCGTGAAGACGTGCATTGCTAGCTCCACTGTTGAATCCAATTTAATAACCAGTTTACTACTGATCCGGTTTTTCGTCTAACCATACACAGCCGATAATGTTGTGTTCTCCATACTTCGCTGCTCCATGCCCTTCTACGATGTGATCTTGCCTAAACTTCGTCGAGAGTCTGCCTCAAACTCTTCTCTCTGTCGTCTACTGCTGCACGCGTCCTTGTTGTATCTTGAATGCTCTCGTGCTCCTTCGATGAAGAACTGTCTGTGTTCTATCTCTCCTTTCCTATCGAGGACACTCAAAGAAAATCAAAACATTACAACATCAATAATCTTACCACCATATTCCTTTTCGCCGCTGTGACGTCTCTGGTGCGCACGTCGAAGATGTTCAAATTGCTTGCTTCACAAATATATCCCTTCGCTGCCTTAAGTTCTGCCTCCTCCACAGGGTGTGCACATCAAAGATATTAGAATCGCTTCTTTCACAAAGATATCCCTTCGATGCTTCAAGTTTCACCTTTTCACACGGTGCGCACGCCGAAGGTATTCGATGATCCGATAGATTGAGCACTATTGATCTTCGCCACTCGAAGAATGAGAACTCAACCGAACCAGTTCGCAAGGCGTGTCTCTAATATCAAATGCTGCACTTTCATTACTAAGAGCTTGATCTTCGTGCACCCATTTTAATATTGACCGAGCATCATTTGAATCTTCACCGCGAGCCCTCCTCTTTGGCGCTGCTTCGGAGCATCATTCTTCGTTAGCGCAGGGGCTCCGACTAAATCGAAATTGCACAAGGATTCATATCGAGAACATCCACTCTAAAATGAATTCCATTGCCACCTTTTATATGTACTTCGATGCATTATCAAACACGTCGGCAAATACTTTAATTTTAATTTTAAAATATTAATTTAAATTTTAAAAATAAAATTTAAACTAAATATTTAAAATTAAATATCTTCATCACCGGGGCACCTTTTTCAACGAAACGAAGAGCCAACTTGGGTTTTAAGAAAAACCCATTTCAAATCTGTTGTCAATGGTTTTAAATAAAACCTTTTATTTTGTCTACCTTGGTTTTCACAAAAACCCTTCCGCTTCTTGACATCAATGACAACATCAACACTTGAGCAAAGGCAATGTACCCAATGTACCCAAAATTGCCAACAGTGGAAGGCCCACATGGCCCTATTTTTTCTACATGGAGGTGGAAGGCCTAAATGGCCCATGTAATACCCTTGTGGGGTAAATTGATTTGTTTTTTAGTCTGCTAGAGAGGGATGCCGCCACATTGCAAGGGTTATTTGTTGCTTGGAGAGGTTACTGTTGTTTTTCCCATGGATGAAGGACTTATTGAGATCCGACTATAGCCATGTTTATAGTCGTTGGAAATGTTTTTCTACGATGGACACAATGGTGGTGTCCATTTTTCATTATGAGGTTGTTTCATTTATATTTTTTAAGCCTCAAACTTTTCTACCTTGGAGTGCACTCTTGGTTGTACTCGACACTCCCAAGGTAATTTTATATGTGATCCTTAAGGGAGAATGTTAGAGTTAATGTAATGTGCACTATGCCTTCCTTGACACTTGTCAGTTTCTCTTGACAAGTGTTATGTGTTGAATATAGGCTTATGCCTATATATTGTAACTCATTTCATGAATAAAATAATCCCCTTCAGTTTTCCCTCCTAACATATGGAAGCAGGAATGGCTTCCCCATGAAGCCAAAAATTCTCACAACCACAACTTGAGCCAGCAAAAAATATCACCTTTTTTGGCTATGACAACTACTTCTCTCATTACCCACAACACTCTCTCACTCTTATTGCAAATCAGCTCAATAACAGGCCCCAAAAATAAGTGATTAAAATTATAGAATGACTCCCTTCTTGAAAGAGTGGGAGTCCACATATAGATAGGTAAAACCTTGTTTTTCTCATCAACTTGTTTAACTACAATAAACAAAAAATATTGATGTAAATGAAAGAAGAAATACCAGACAAGGAAGGATGTATGCTTGAACAAATTCGCCTCTTTCGTATTCCATTTTTCCAACTGAATATGCATTTTTTGATATATGAAATTGACCCAATAAAAATAAATCAGGTTGGTACCTACCCTCATTGTCATTGGAGCGTAAAACTCCACCTGGGATATACACTGTGTAATTACTACCTGCCACTTGTGAATCATACAATTCATAGAGAGACCAACAATCCATGTCAGCATTGAAAATAAATCTAGGCTCTTGAATTCTAACAATGGCTTCTATATATTCGACAACTACCGTAGTTGTATCTCTTTAATTAATTGCACCTCCATGAACTGGTGCATTGCCATAGTGGGCACATATCTTTATTCCTACTCATTGATGTGCAGATTCTTAAAAATCATGTCATAGGGGGGTTTTAACCCATAGGAAAATGTTTCCCTTACTACATCGGATGAGATGGATAAAAACACATCCCCATTTGCACTCTAAATAGCCCTGGTAGCTAGGTTATAAAATTGGGCAATTAATTTCACCAACTCTAGGCAAGCATGTATGGTCGTACATAGATACCAAAATAAATTCACATAGTATGATACCATTAAGGGACTCCCCGACGTCAACCCTTGTCTGATGGTAAATTCCACATCTTGCCAAAGTTTAACAACACCCTTATTGGTGATGACACAATCCCCGATATCTACCATGGTATCAGAGTACAGGTCCAAATCCACGTTCTCATTCATGTAGTTTTTCTTAGACTTCTTCCTGCCTTCTGATTTCTTCTTCAATTGCTCAAGTTCTACAACACCCTTCACTTCTATGCTTTTCTTTCCCATTATATAAATTTTAGCAGCATTGAAAGTGCTCTACAACTTCTACAAATAGAGAGCTTCCAAAATGCACCAGTAAATTTAAAAATTGATCCTTGAACGATTTTACCTCTATTTATAGAGCGCGCCTCCAACTTGTTGGACATTTTGAATCATGAAGTCAAGTTGTCATTGATGTCAAGGAATGAATTTATTATTAATGTCAAGGAATTTGTCAAGAAATAAAGTTGTCAAAGTTGTCATTGATATCCAGGAATAAGCCACTGATGATGTCAAAGGTCAAGAAGAACAATTAGAGGTTAAAGACAAAAGGGCTTCATAATATTTTTAATATTATATGGAAGCATAAGTTAAAAGGTTTTTCATAAAAACCCAAGGAAGCTTATTGCAAAGCTAAAGGAAGGTTTAATATTTATTTCATAAAATATTTAAATTCAAAGTGAATTTAAATTTTATAAATAAATATTATTTATACAAAGGTGTTCAATGAGAGATGGCCTTAATAAAACCAAAGGGTTTTAAAGAATTAATTTATAAAATTTAAATTCAAATGAATTTAAATAATTTATAAATTAATAAGGTTAAAGAAAAATAAAAAGTGTCGATGTCTAAAAAGTGAGAAGGTAATTTGATCTTCGACGTATATGCATGAGGAGGAAATCAATATATAAATCTATGCCTTAGAGGCATTAAATTTATCCTTTTGCTCATAAAAATTAATGCGTGCAATTGTGTGAGAACTCGTGTGGAAAAGATAAGTGAATTTCATGTTTTAGTGCCAATGAATAAGGTTTAAAGGGAACAACACCAAATTACCAAGCACCAACTGGGCAGCATGGCCTAGTGGCAAGAGGATAGTGGTTAGAGTGTTTGGGCACTAGGTGAACTGCATTCGAAACATGGTGGTAGTATTTTGGTGGTTGCGTTTGTGTTGGAAGCACCAAAGGAAAAGCACACATTTTTTTCTAGGCAAGATGGGGAGTCTTTTTGGAGCACATGGTGCTATTTAATCCTAAAGTGAGCACCTAGATCGCACGGTGGTTGGAGTCGTGACTAGGGTGCCAGTTGAGGCTATGCTATGAGTTTGAATCCCTTCCAAGACAAGGTAATAAATTATTATTATTATTTTTTGTGTATTGCCTAACATTTGGAGTTAAAAGGGTTGCTTAAAAGGATTGTTAGTTGAAAATTATTTTTGATAAGTTGGAGGAATAAGGTGTTAGCTTTATTTTAATAAAGTTTTTGTGTCACATTGATTTGTTGAAGTTTTAAAAGGATAGAGGGAACTTCTAGCATTGAATTATTTTTAAAAGAAGAGTGCATTGAGTATTATTTTAATTGGGATATTATAAGGTGTAAGTGGTGTATTATTTTTGTAAATGTTGATGAATGTTTTCTTAAATATGGAGTGATAATGTGTAAGTGTGTCTTGATATTTACATTGTATTTTGAGAATTTTTATCATCTTATAATTTCTTTGAGCATGGAAAATAGGTGTTTGTGATTATGGTAGATTTATGAGATTCCTTAATCATTAAGAAAAATGTATGAACACATTCTTCCATAGTTAAGTTGATTAATTGGTTTTATGGAAAATAAGTTTGGAGTGAAAAGGACTTGATTAGGGTTTCCTATTGAATGTGTTGAGTTAATGCTTCAAGGTTTTTTGGAATAAAGAGTTGTTAAAACCTTGTCTTATAAGCATTGTTGTTGAAACCATTGGTTGTGTGAAGAACTTGAACTAGGGTTTGAGTATCATTGCTATGTGAAGATTATTTTATAAGCATTGTTGTTGAAACCATTGGTTGTGTGAATAACTTGAAATAGGGTTTGAGTATCATTGCTATGTGACTATTATTTTATAAGGATTATTTTTGAAGTGAGTTGTTGAGCAAAGAACTTGAAATAGATTTTGAAAAGAACATGAGTGTAGTGACCTCGAGGAAGCGACGCACCGTACACTCACTCTATTTACGATTATTATTATATCTTTTAATGTTTAACATGCATTAAATGAAAAGGCATAAAAGAAAGGTGTAGCCAAAATATGAATAAATAAATGAATGAATGCTTTGTATTGATATTTCCAAGATCTAGTTACATATAAATCCCTCTATGAGATACCCTTCATTTGATACATGATTTTACACAAAGAGGGTAGTAGATGTATAAAATATTCCCTTGCAAAGGGAGATGTGCTTTTCTAGGCTTCCTGGTGATGCACACAGAACTGTATGAGGGCTTATAGATACCTCATTCTCCAAGTCTAATTCCTAGAGGGATAAACTTGCTTTTGTATGTTGTAGATTTATCCGATGAAACTATAGCCCTACAATCAATGAAATAACAACACACGCTTAGATGTTCGATATTGTCTCCCTGGTTGAGGCTATTAACAACTGTAATGAAACTAGTACTATGAATGCCAATGAATGAAGTAAATATTATGCTAATGATACGAAAACATGAATAAAGTAGAATAAAAGAAACACCTAAACCCTAAACTAGGTCGCAGGCCACTATCCAAGACAACAACTGCTAAGGTGAAATTTGTCTCTATTATCCAAAGGCTATGGGATTAAATCTGCTACTAATGTTAAATTATTAATGTATGTGCATGGATTATTACCTCTCACTTTGGCTAGCACTTCATTTCTCCTCAAGGGTGCTCATATTCACTCTCTAATCCGATAGGGCTTCACTGTAAAAATGATCTCCAAGGGAATCTCTCCAAGTATGTAATGTTCTCTCTCTCTCTTGATTCACAGAAGATCCATCAAAGAAGGTCCTCTAGTGCTTTTAGGTTTATTCCTTATAAAGTGTTTGAAATCCTAGGTCAATGTCAAACCCTAGGATTGTTTTTTTGGATGCACATTGGATGTTGGCATGAGAAGTTTTGCCTTTGTCTACCCTTGAGGGGCAGTTAACTGATGTCTAAATTTGGACTTGAGTCTTTCATGTAGACTAGTTATGAGGAGGAATGCAAAGTTGTCCCCGCTCGACCTTATTGCATGTAGACTGCCACTTTCACCTAATATTAGGCTATATTGGTGGCAAAATGTATTTAAAGTTTAGCCGCTATCATCTACAGTGGCTAATGTTTGGCCACTTTGGGCTTCAGGGGTTAGAATCCAGCCACTCTAGTCCATAGTGGTCTAGCTTAGATGGGCTAAAAAATGCCCCAGATGAGTGGTAGAACCACTTTTGATACTTGGAAAGTCCCAAGGTTTAGTCACATGACCTATGAGTGTACCTATATGAGTAGTATCCCAGAACATGACATGTTTTAGGTGTCTATAGATGCCCCTTTTTGTGATGCATTGAGTGGAAAACACAGTGCTGAGCGAAAATGTAGACTACTATGTTTACGAGGTGTATGATGATCATTGGTGTGATCAAAAATGGATGGCCCAATCACGAAGGATGGCATGCATCCTTGAATAATTGCTTCAACCTAATTGAAGGCTTAATTTAGCATAGGTCTTGCACATGTCCACTTGCACTCATTCCTCAAACACAATCGGGTAGCTTTATGATGCTACAACAGAACCGACCAGAGAAGAGCTACAAATTGAAGATGTCATATTTTCTTATGAACTCAAAATATGGGGGAAAGTTTTGTAATATTTGTATGATGAATGTTATTTTGATATGATCAAGTGATTTTTGGTTGACTTTGATTATTATTATTTGAATATTTGAATTACCCCCTCACACAAATGAATTAGTGAGGGAAAGGCAATGAATGAAGCAACAAGTCACTTGACCACTTTGACTAGTTTTGGTTCCTTTATAGTTGTTTGTTCTTTTAATGGGCAAACCCCCATCCAAGTGTGATTCCAATTTGTTTATGATGATCACTCATCCCTATCTCGGGGAGTGGTTTGGCCATAAATAGCCTTCTTAGGGAGTTAGGATGAATGATTCTATTTATGCTTGTATTGCATCACTTGGCTCAGTGTTTTTGGTGTCATAAGATAATTAGGATGATTACCTCATACCCATGGAGCAGTTCGACCATCTTGGCCTTCTTCGGGGTTGAGGTGATACATCATAATTCTAAAATGAATAATTTGCCCCAAGTAGCTCTATGGTAACTTACTCATCTCACCAAGTTGCATGGAGTGCAAATCGCTACAACCGCTGAGTTGATAGAGTAAGTAACTAAATACGAAGCTTCTCGAGATTTGTTTTTATATTTTTTTTGTTATTTTGATTATTATGATGATCAAGGACCATCAAAATGTGCTTATTTAATTTTTTTTGCTATTCCTCCTGGAAGGAATCTTCCTAAATTTTCTTGTGTACCCGACCGCTATCAGATCTAGCAGCCACTAAGTCCCTGCCTATGGCCTCTCTCGCCCCGAGTGGTCATGAATTTTAGGTTGTTGACATCAACAACGACTGAAGCACGACTTTAGTAGTACAAAAGGAATCTAGGGTTTTGACTTTTCATTTTTTCCAACTGGCATTTTGCTTTCCAGAGCTTTGATGAGAAAGCGACCTTTGTGACTTGAAGTGTTGTTGCTTTGGAGATTATGGTTGCACAGGGTGAGACATCGGTGAGCAGAGAATCCGGAGCTTCTTAAGTATTCTCTCAAACCTTAACCCTACTTTCTTTTTGGGTAAAATTGAACCTCATTAAGTAACTTGGTAAATGAACCTCACTAAAACCGTTGGTAATGAACTGAATCTGTAGTTAGGCTCGGTTTAAGTTTTATTTTGGTGGGTTTTACCACCATTTGTCAAATTTTATTTTTATTTATTATTTTTGGCCTAGGGCGTACATGTATGCCATCTCGCCCATCAACCGCTACTACTCATAGTGGCCAGCTCGGCCTGCAATTTGGTCATTGTCACTTAGAGTGACCGACTTTGAATCCCAATGGTCAAAAATTTGACCATTGGTGTTTGGCCACTCTTGTCCTCAACAGCCTATTTCTGGCCACTGTAGGTGATAGTGACGAAGAGCCTTAGTTAAGTTTTGTGAATTTTTGGATTTTGCAAGGTGATTATGCTGATTTTTTTGAGTTTTTGAACTACTTTTTTGTACTATGCTGCATGATTAGGTGCATTTATTCCTCTTTTGCTCAAACTTAGGATATTTTATCATTATGTGCACCATTTTTCATGTTTTATTTGTGATTCATGCCTTAGATGCATTGTAGTTATACCTTTTATTTTTGCTCTTAGATTCTTACTGTTTAGGCTCAGGACCTGAGGCTCCTTAATGATATTCTCCCACTACTGAATGATACAGACTGGACCTAGCTTAAGATCCATAGACTACAGTATATTACCTGGTTGCCTTAGATTATGTCGGATCAGGCCTACCTCACTACCATGGTTCACCGATGGGACCCTCGGATGAACACCTTCCATATTCCTACCAGTTAGATGACTATCATAGTGAAGGATGTGTATAGAATTTTCTATATCCCCTTTTATAGAGTGGCCATTGTCTCTTTGACCATTAATGATCATGATGTAGTTTTCCTTCAACTATTCGGGAGGTATGTTGTAGTTGCCTGGAGGTGTATCTATTATACGTTGGTATAGGGAGCATGTCTTCATGGAGAGGCATGCGGTGTTGTTGATGGTCATTAGAAACATCCTTATCCTAAATTTCTTCAACTTGAGGTTTTTTTGGAACCTCCTTGTGATGGTTTAGGATTTTTTGGATAGTGAGGAGCCTATCATCTATGCATGGGGGATGTCCCTGCTAGCATAGTGTTATGATGAGCTATATCACATCCACCAATGAGACCATGTTAGTATTGGTTGTAGCTTGCTCCTACAGGTATGGGTATGGGAGCACATCAATGTGGATCATCCCAGAGGACTCCCCACTAAGATTACAGTCATTGATGCTAGGATGCAGTGCTATGTTTCCAAGTGGGCTTGAAAGTGCGAGGAGCACAAGAGCCATCCTAATGTAGGGGAGCTCCCCCATTATACTTCTACTTTCACTGGGTTGTAGGCCGAAGACATCATGTGGTTCCCATATTATGAGTGCCCAGCTTGGGATGATCCATCTAGCTTTACTTCTAGAAGGCGATGCAAGCGATGGCTCATTGGCTGTAAGATCCACATCAGGGAATATTTCTTCTACTCTCGAGTTCTTTTTTAGTATGGGTTACAGTAGGATGTGCCACTTGTCCCCTTATTATATAGGTACATCAAAGCAGAGAGAGACCTCCCTCCCCACATATCACAAAGTTTATCGATGAGGAGGATGCCCCAGTAGTTGATCCATGAGTCACTAGGGGAGTCATATATGCATTTGTGCAGTGGTGGGGTGACCATATGTGGCATGGTGATGGTAATATAGGCCACGAGAATGATATCGAAGATGGTGTATATCTAGTAGGGCACAGGGTCTAAGCTAGGATTGAGGTATGGTGCCAGCTAGCAGAGTAAGTGGTAGTGGAGGAGCAGGAGGATCCTGAATATGAGGATGAGGATTTGGATCTCAAGGAGAGATATTATCCTCTGAGAGCATATTTGCATGATGTAGAGGCCAAGCTCTAGTCGGCCAATATCTAGGTACATAAATGTGATGCTATAATTGCCTAGTGGGATGCTACTATAGTACAATGAGATGCTACTATAGAGTAGTTCTTGGCCCAGATATAGGCTTTGTAGGCTGTTATTAGGGGTGGTGCTTCCAGGATGTAGGTGGTTGTTGATCCTTCCACACCTCAGGGTCCTATAAGGATGGATCTGGAGGTAGGGATGAGGTGCATGCAAAATATGATGGATGAGTATGAGATGAAGATTGAGGGTCATGTAGGCTACACTTATTCTCTTGAGATGCATATCATGAGGCTAAGAGCCACTCCTAGGGAGAGGATAGGTGCAGGTGGTTCACAAGCTAGCAGGCACTCCACCTCAGGGCAGTATTCCATCTGGCATAGTCAGAGGACCCAAAATTTTATAGAGAGGCCCGTTGGATCACACCACTCCACGCATGATCCATCCATAAGGGGTGGCACTATAGGGGGCACAGTCCCAGTGTTTGATTGATGATGTTGTAGGCTCTTATTTTTGAGGTCAGCTAACCTATTATGACTATAGCCTTCAATAATTTTTGTATATCCATGCACTTTGAGATACACATTTTGAGACACACATATTTATGAGATATTTGAATTATGCTTCATTATATGCACCATTTATTGCTTATGTTTTTTATTTACTTGTGTGATGTGTTGATGGCATTATGATGAGTTGATATATGTGTGTTAGATGATATGTGATATTTATGATGATATAGATTCAATATGGATTCTTATGTATATGTTTACATAGATGCTTATATGATTTGATTACTGTGACATGCTATGATGTATCATGAATTGATTTGATGATGGACTTATTATTCTATGTATGGGTGAATGCAATGATGTGATATCAGATATGGATGGATGCTTTATGACATTATGTATTTATGGATGCAACATTTTCGTTAGATGCATGTTTAGTTTTGATTTAATTGTATGCATCTAAATTATGTTATGATATGGTAAATGCAATGTGTAATGTATTTTCTATATGATGTTTATGAACCTGTATGCTTTAATCACTTAAAAACTAAGGGATGTATGTGATATGATTTTATCAATCTAAATGGGTGATATCACAGAAAGGATAACAATCATGAATGTAAATAATCGCTCTTATCATAAGAACTAATTATTTGGGAATTCATATGTGAAATGTAATGACGTGGAATGTGGTAACACCCCAAGGTATTACTATAAAATTATTAACAAATTAATGTAAATGTAATCCCAGGCCACTCAAAGGGGGCTCCCTTGTAATCACTTTGCCACTATAGGGGGCTCCCTCCTTTAGAATCTATATTATTCTTCTTATTATTATTCATGGATGATTTGATATGGATGGCCAACCTAATATATATATCTACCCTAAAGCTACGTTGGTGAAGAGACATGATGGTTCACGTATGAAGAGACGTGATGGTTCACATTATGAAGGGTTGTGATGGTTCACTTTATAAGTTAATAATATAATAATTAAATTATTAATAATACTAACTAATACTAACTAATAATGTTAGGATCGAGGATCCTAACATGCCACCCTCCTTAAAAAGAGCTTTGTCCTCAAAGCTCAAATTGAGAAGCTTTGTCCTTTGTTTTCCAAGAAGGATTTGTGTAAGTTCTTGGACTCTTTTAATGGAATCCTTTCATAGGCAGGGATATCGAGAAGGATGAAGCATTAGCAAGGGGTTGCCAAGAACAATAGTAGAATCTTCCTTAGGAAAATCATGATGACGATGGGAGGGCAACCCTTGGGGTTCCTCAAATACTTCATAATGATGCATCAAAAGTGATGGTAATGATTTCATATCCTTTTTTGGTTCCTTGGTAGAGCCAACGGAGAAGGAGTGTGTAGTCACTTTGCATTGGTTCCAAATAGGTTTGGTCATATGGCAAGAACACACTATTGGTGAGGAAGGTATGTGTAGGTCTTTTAGAGTGCATGTTTGGCTACCATTGATCACTTTGGGTATGTTTACCTCATCCTTGATTGGTACATCAATCACTTCTTGCACATCGACCTTATTGTCTTCATTGTGGTGAGTAGGTGCATTGATCACTTCGGACACAACTACCTCATCTACTTGCTCTATGGAGAGACAGGGATCAACTTCCTTCAATAAATACAATTTTAGTGTAGCACATTTATGGTGGGGTCCAAATTGTTCATCACAATTATCATAGAGTCCTTTTGCTCGTCGTTCCTTCATATCCTCAAAGCTAAGATGTTTAATTCGTAAAGTTTGGTTAGATTTGGGGGTTGTGTAAGTGCTTTGTGCCCTTCCATTATGTATAGGTTTGGGAGCAATGTAAGTGGTCGATGATTTTTCCATAAGTGATTTCCCTAATCATTGTTGTGCATTAATTTTATCTTCAACTAATTTTGCCAATCCATAGGTCTGCATCATGGTATAGGGATTGAACCTTGTCACCTCCATTCTAATTTCCTCTTTTAATCCCCTAATGAAGCCATTGATGAGAATTTATTCATCCAATCTTGTGTTGTGTTTGGTGATATCCTAAAACCGAGTTTGATACTCACGCATAGAAGTGATTTGATGAAGATCTTTGAGCAATTCCCACATTATTGGGTCCCACATGGCTCTGATACCAAATGGTAAGACCCCAAGGTCTTACTATAAAATTATTAACAAATTAATGTAAATGTAATCGCAGGCCACTCAAAGGGGGCTCCCTTGTAATCGCTTTGCCACTATAGGGGGCTCCCTCCTTTAGAATCTATATTAATCTTCTTCTTATTATTCATGGATGATTTGATATAGATGGCCAACCTAATATATATATCTACCCTAAAGCTATGTTGCTTAAGAGACATGATGGTTCATGTATGAAGAGACATGATGGTTCACGTTATGAAGGGTTGTGATGGTTCACTTTATAAGTTAATAATGTAATAATTAAATGATTAATAATACTAACTAATACTAATTAATAATTTTAGGATTGAGGATCCTAACGGAATGTATGTAATTTCTTGATAAACTTATGTAATTAAAATATACAAAGTAGTCAGTGGTCGTCTGAACATCATTTCTGACATCCATCCGGTATCTATCCTACTTTGGTAATACCCCTTAATTTGTAAATTTCATAAATAAATTGATGATGTGGTGAATGATATGATTTGTTGCTATGTAGGAATTTTTGAGGCTCTTCCTGAGACTCAAACACTCTAGTTATCCTATCAATAACTACGTACTGACCATACAAGACTTTTGAAATGTAAGGCTTTCATCATGGACCTAGATATTCATTATCCCTATGTGTGCAAATGAATATATTTAGATAGAACTCAAGCATTTCCTTCGATGTCAGGCAGGATTATTTTAGCCCATTGCTAAGATCGTGGATCCTCAATTGTTCATCTTATCCTGTGTTGGACTTAGTTGGACTATACCACTAGGTAGCTTTGGGTTACCTAAAGCTAGCTCATCCACATGCAAACATTGGTCTACACAAATGCAAGGTGCTATTGTGATAGACATATCATCATGCGTAAGGGTACCACCATTGCTAGGCATGGTTGTACACCAACCTGTAATGGGGGTCACCTTCCGATTTTGTGCAATGTTGAGAATTCCAGGGATTCAAGTTCCATTCCCTTATTTTCTTCATTTCATTTGGGATACTTGCTCATGCTTAGTGATGAAAATCACTATTTATTTTTTATTGATTTTTTTTCTTGAGCAAGGGACTTATGTAGTGATGAAAATCACTATTTGCTTTGTTTTTGTACTTTTTGAACTTATGACTTTGGAAACCGGGGTTTTGAATTTGTGCTTTGTTTCAGGATTTTTGCTTGTTTTAATGAAAGCAAGGGATTTATGTAGTGATGATAATCACTCATTTGCTTCTAGGTAGGGTGGAACTTGTCCTTTTGCCAATTCTCAACACCTTTGAACCGGTCGCACAGGGGGATAAGCAAGGAAGATCCTTTTTTCTTAAGGTAACCTAGACCACTTTATGCAGTTTTCATATTTCCCTTGTACCAACTAGGATTTTAGTGTTTCAATTAGTGATGGGATCCTAAATATCTAAGGCATTCATGACTAGACCTTACTCTCTACTAATCAAGATGGCTTCCCACAAAAGCTGATAAGACCACTAGATATGGTTGAATGATCAAAAAATCTTAGCCTATTCCTTATAGCAACATGATATGGTTGTGTTGAAAAACACAGTTACACACATGGATGAATGGATGAAGGTGGACTTGTGTATTTGTGGTTGTGATACAAACTGTGGCATCATTTGCAAGAATGTAATCATAACATATGCAAATGTAATGGGTATGCATGTTTGATGCAATGCAACTATATGGATGCAGATGTGAGATGCAACTATTTTTGTATTTTTGATTTTTGCATTGTTTTTGTATTTTTGATTGTATTTTGACCAAAGGGCTTATTGTGCCTTTGGGGCTTTTTAGAGTTTGACCAAGCGGCGTGAAGATACCCTTGGAGCCTTTTTGATTGAATTTTGACCAAGCGGTATGGTTTACCCTTGGAGAATTTTTGATTGAATTTGACCAAGTGGCTGGTATACCCTTGG
The DNA here is from genome assembly GCA_028583015.1 of Wollemia nobilis. NCBI lineage: Eukaryota > Viridiplantae > Streptophyta > Pinopsida > Araucariales > Araucariaceae > Wollemia > Wollemia nobilis. Next base: position 8,160,578 of record JAQPPZ010000028.1, read on the forward strand.
AGCATTTTTTATTGAATTTGACCAAGCGGTATGGTTTACCCTTGGAGCATTTTTGATTGATTTTGACCAAGCGGTATGGTTACCCTTGGAGCATTTTTTATTGAATTTGACCAAGTGCTGGATACCCTTGGAGCATTTTTGATTGAATTTGACCAAGCGGTTGGTATACCCTTGGAGCATTTTTTGATTGAATTTTGAATTTTTATGTTTTTTGAATTTGTTTGTATTTTTATGACATATTTGAATGTTTTTGTATTTTATGCATATTTGAATGTTTTTGTATTTTATGTATATTTGAATGTTTTTGTATTTTATGTATAAAATATCTTCAAATGAATGATATTGAGGGGCTCAGGCTCCTCAATGCCATCCAATGATGTGAGGTGATATGCCCTAGGCCCAACCTTCTCTGAAATCATGTAGGGGCCTATCCAGTTTACCGTAAATTTGTCTCGTAGGTGTGGCGGTAGATTCGAGTTCTGTTGGTTTTCTTTAAGCACAAGATCCCCAACTTTGAATTCTCTCAAGTGGACTTTACTATTGTAAGCTCATGCAAGGTGATCCTGATAAACATGGAGATGCTCCAAGGCATTGACTCGATGTTCATCAAGAAGTGTTAACTGATCAAGGTGGGCTTGTCGTGCGGTGTCATCATCTATGAAATCCTTCAACGCTATGCGTAGGGTTGGAATTTCCAACTCTAGGGGCATGATGGCTTCAGTGCCATATACAAGTGAAAATGGTGTTGCCCCAGTGGGCGTCCGCACACTAGTCCTGTATGCCCACAATGCCAGAGGCAATTGCAAATGCTAGTCCTTATGATTATCTTTCACTATCTTCCTCAAGATGGAGACTATTGTTTTTTTTGAGGCTTCTACTTGCCCATTTGCTTGTGGATAATAGGGCATTGAAAAACTATGCTGAATGTGATATTTTTTCATTAAAGCATACACATTTTTGTTCTTGAAATATGGCCCATTATCCGATATTATCTTTGAAGGGACCCCAAAATGACTTATGATATTATGGAGTATAAACTCCGTAATCCTAGGTCCAGTTGTTGATGTCAAGGGGATCACTTCGACCCATTTGGTGAAATACTCAATGGTCATTATGATGAACGTGTGTCGGCCTGAGGATGGGGGTGAGATCTTCCCCACTAAGTCTAGTCCCCATTGTGAGAAGGGCCATGCTGCCTGGATGGGTTGCAAGGCTTGTGATGGCAAGTGAGTGAGGTTTGCATGATACTGGCACTTAACGCATTTCTTGACATACTCACAATAGTATTTTTCCATAGTGGGCCAATAGTAACCCATTCTCAAGATGCACTTAACAATGGCCATGCCACTAAAGTGACCACCACACGTACCGTCATGGGCTTGCAAAATTGCCCAGGATGCTTCCTGGGGCTCAAGACAATGAAGGAGCATTCCATCGTAGCCTCGTCTATAAAGGATCTCTCCTAGCAAGATGTACCTCATTACCTTCTATTTAAATGCTCATATTTCGGCATGCGATAGGTCTTGTGGTACCATTCCAAGTTTCAAGAAATCCTATAATTGGGAAAGCCAATCCTGATAAGCCACAACCTCTATGGATAAAATGACATGCTCCTCCTATGATCCAAAACTTGTGAACATAGATTGAGAAACAACCCTATGGTGAATGGTCGTACCACACTCTATAGGACCTTGAGAGATCAAGGATTCCCAAGGTGCCATTTGCAAGAAATCCCTAGCTCTGAAGGACCAATCCTGATTAGGTTTGGTCTGAATCATGTTGACTGACTCTTGATTGTCCATAGCCTCACGTTGTATTGTTGAGTGCATGAGCACTTTTACGTGAATGGTTGTGAAATCAATAGATGGATTATGAGGGATTAAGGATCCCAAATATGCCATGGTGTCTGCAAATCTGTTTGACGTACGAGGGATTGCCTCGATGTCATACCATTCCAGTCGGGCTAGGTAAGTGTCAACAAGCTCCTTGTAAGCTTTCAGGAGTGGGCACCTGCATTGGAACAATCCTTTGACTTGATTAACTATGAGAAAAGAGTCACCAAAGATATTCAATATTTTAATGCCCATTGCAATGGTTGTTTGGAGTCCCAAGATCAGGGCCTCATACTCTATGTTATTGTTTGTGCAAGGGAAGTCTAGTTTGAATGATAGGGGTAATGGAGCACCCTATGGTGTGATAAATACTATCCCTGCTCCACCCCCTTGCTCGCACTTCGAACCATCGAAGAACAATGCCATGTCTCTTTCTTTTTTAGGCTCTTCGGGTTCGGGTGGATCTGATAATGCGAAGACCGCATCATCAAGAAATTCTATGGTGAGAGGCTTGCTATCCTGAAGAGGTGCCTCTTCTAATTGATCTGCTATGACTTGTCCCTTGATGGACTTCTAGCTTATGAACTCTAGATCAAATTCTATCAATAGCATGATCCACTTTGCAATACATGTATTGTGATAGGTCTTGTTCATCATATACTGCAAAGGATTTTGTTTTGATATAACGTAGGTCGTATGGCTCAACATGTAGTGTCACAAATTTCTGGTTGCAAAGACCATTGCTAAGCACAACTTTTCTACATACGCATATCCTAGCTCATAACTCACCAAGGTGCGACTGATGTAATATATGACTTGCTCTTTATCTTGTGCATTCTTTTGGGCCAACATGGTGCCCAAAGTAAAATCAGTAGCCGATATGTACAGTAAAAATGGTACCTCTGGCCTTGGTGGAGCCAACACTGGTGGTGTTTCCAGGTAAGTTTTTATCTCTGCAAAGGCTTGTTGGCATTCTTCATCCCAATGAAATGGGACATCCTTGCGTAGCAACCGGTTCATGGGCTGACACTTGTCTGATAGTTGCGCAATGAACCATTTGATGGATGCTACCTTGCCTTGTAGGCTTCTTAACTCCCTAATGTTGGTAGGGGTGGCCATTTCCATTATAGCCTTTACCTTTGTAGGATCGACCTCAATGCCCCTCTTAGAAATGATGAAACCTAAGAGCTTACCAGAAGTCATGCCAAACACGCACTTCTTAGGGTTCAATCTGACATTGTGCTCAATGAGGCGATCGAAGACCTTTGTAAGGATTTCAGCATGCTCTTGCCACACTAAAGACTTGGCTAGCAAGTCATCCATGTAGTCTTCTAAGATTGTGTGCATATAGTCATGGAATATGTATGTCATGGCCCGCTGATATGTGGCACCAACATTCTTTAGGCCAAATGGCATCACCTTGTAATAGAATGTCCCCCATGGAGTAATGAAAGTAGTCTTGTGTTGGTCTTCGGGTTTGATTCGGATTTGATTGTATCCAGAAAACCCATCCATTAGGGAGAGCATCTCATGACCTATAGTGGCATCAACAAGAGCATCTATGTTTGGCAATGGGAATGAATCCTTTGGAGTTGCCTTATTCAGGTCTCTAAAATCTGTGCAAATGCGGACTCTTCCATCTAGTTTTCCCATGGGCACCATGTTTGAGACCCATTCGGGATAGTCAATTGGGACTATGAAAATCGCATCCAACAGTTTTTGTAACTCGTTCTTCACCATCAAAGTGATGGTTGGATGCATTTTCCTCAACTTTTTCTTGACTGGTTTCTTCAGGGGATCTAATGAAATATTGTGAACAACTAACTTTGGATCAATCCTTGGCATGTCTTTGTAGGTCCAAGAAAAAATATTTGGCCTCTCTTTAAGGAGAGGAATTATGATGGCTTGTTCCTCGAGAGACAAACTTTCTCTGAACTTGACTTTCTTTGGTTGAGTAGGATCATCACTGATGTCCATCTTGAAAGTCACTTCTATAGCCATATGTGACCCATCCTCCAAATGATGAGGCATGGGTATCAAATGAATGTCATCGATGGGATTTATAGGTCCTACTAAGTCAAGATCCAAACTGGCATGGAATACATCATATGCACAACCTGATGCAAAATGAAATGGTTGTAACACCTCATCACTAGGAACAAGGTATTCACACTCTATGGGTGAATCAACATGATCCCAATCAATAGCATCTATATCAAGACACATTGGTTTAGTGGGATCTGTTGGGTTATGAAGTGGAGTGGTCAAATCAATGGAGATCGTATTGATGGATGGAATGAAATCTCCAAGACCACATGGGTGTAACATTGTCTCAGAGGTTTCTCCTCCATACTCACGATGGGGCTCTGGAGGAAAAGGAATCTCTAGATCTAGCCCATGAGTAGGCTAGATAATAGGATCATTGGGTTCTAAGAGCTCTCTGAATGTAGGCAGAGGGGGATTGACCACACGGTAAATGGTATTTACATCGATAGGTCTCCCCAAAAACCACAAGTCAGGGTCTATGGCACGAAGTGTCGCTTCTCTTTCTACCAACATGTTGACTTGTCATAAATGGTGAGGCCCAAGATAAGCCATCTCAGTCTCATCCTCAAAGTCATCATCACTTATCCAAAAACCATTAGCATTGGTATGTGGCCCTAAGATAGGGGGTACATGTCTCGACCCCAAGTAGGCCATTTCTATTTCATCTTCATATTCTTCATCACTTATGAAGATACCATTTGCATTAGTATGTTGCCCCAAGTCATGGGGCCATTGCCTTAGCCCTAGGTAGGCCCTTTCTATTGAGTCCTCTGACTCATAGTCACTTTCATTTGATATATATCCACTCTCATTGTGGATGGACCAGGTAAGTCTTCATAAATAGCGAGGCCCATGATAGGCTAAACCTATTTGCTCTTCATCGTCACTTGCAACATATCCATTTTCTTCTCACTCTTCATCCCATGAGTTGTACCCTATTGGGGTGGCATCAATTATGAAGCTTGGATGATACATCTTGGGTGGTGGTATGTTTACCATGACCACTTATCTATTACTTGGATGTCTTGCACTTGGTGGGTGATAAGGAATAAAATCGATGTCTTCTCCTAACACCATGCTTAACCTATCCAAGGTTACTGCTAGAGAGTCATCTCAACCTCTGATGTGATAGCCTAACCCAAACCTATCAGAGGGAAGCTGGTATTGTGGCTCGAATGGTCGCCTACACCCCTACTCATATATACCAAGACCATAGCCATGCCAATGGCAACATTCAAAGTAGCTTAGAGAAAACTTGGGATTAGAGAGGTAACAAACATTAACAGTGAATAGTTCATCATTGTCCTCTTCTATGTCTGTAGACTTATGGGCGCAGTCCAAGCCAACATAGACAAATTTGGTCTATTTGGGAGGGATTCCAAGTGGAACCACTATTCCCACTGGTGGTCTCAGGTCTTTCGGCCATCCCATGTCCTATGTAGACTCTATGATGGGCATGAATGTTATGTTCTACACAAGATACTCTCCTATCCCTATGCTTTCCAAGTGTATTATCGCATGTGATGTGGATGATCCTACAGATGACACTGGTGAAGCGGGTTCTAGTATCTCCTCAGCTTGATCTTGGAGATCTTCTTCTTCCATTGGACTTGGAATTTTGTCGATGGCTATGGTTAGCACTTCCTTGGGCTTTCCTTCCTCAACTAAGGGTACCTTTAGCTTCTGATTATCTTTTGGTTTAGATGTTGATGGTCTCTTAGAAGCAGTAGTCATTTTGGGTGCAAGATGAGGTGTTGATGTTGATGGGTCTTTTCATACCCCTTTGTCTCTATTATCTAGTTGCATAGTTGGAGATGAAGGTCCTACATATAGGTGGGTAGAAGGAATTACAAATTCTCCTAGAAAATCCACCTGATGGACATACTTGAATGGCTCTTCATCCGCCAACACCACATAGACTTTGTCATCATGCACATACTTGACACATTGATGTAAAATTGAAGGAACACACTTCATATCTCTTATCCAAGGGTGCCCTAAGAGGATGTTGTATTGCATGGCCCCTTCCAAGACATGACACATCATAGGGATGGTCTTATGCCCTACCTTGATTGGTAGGACTATCGTTCCCATAGTATTGCATAAAGCATCATTGAAAGCTCTTAATGTGTAGGCTCTCGAAATGATATTTGACTTGGGGATCTTAAGGTGTTCTATTGTTGTAGTTGTGATGATGTTGATTGACGAACCTATATCGATCAAGACCCACTTGAAATGTAAATCATTAACTAACACAACAATGTGTAGTGGAGGGTCTGGTAAGGTAGTAGGCACTGTCTTAATCTCATGATCATAGAATCGAATTACAGGTTCCTGACACTCTTGTACTTGTCCCACAAAATGCATGAATGCATTGGGGTCTTGTGGTTGGAGCTCAATCGATCTCAAAATCTCCATCAAAGTCTCCCTGTGCTTTGGGGACTATTGTATGAGCTCATAGATAGATAGCTTGGTCGGAGTCATTTGTAAGTTTTGCTCTAATCTACTCTGAATAGTTACCACAGGTCGAGTTGGTGGACCTGGAAAGTTTTTCTACCCCTACCTCTACCTAGGTGCAGCTGGGACATTGATTGGAGCCGTAGGAGGTTGTGGTTGACCATATCATCTAGTCTTGGTAGCTATATTGACAATTTCAACCATCCCAATGCACCCATGGGTAGGCGTATCAATTCAGACCTGATTGACTTGGGCACCTTGCCCTCTAGGGACCTCATGGTTGGGCAACGGGTTTTTGTATATGCCCATATCTCTGTTATCAGGAGCCAATGGGTTGTCAACTTTAAGTTCTCCTGCCTCAATCATGTTTTGCACCTGATGTTTGAAACCAATGCAAACCTCGATATTATGCCCCAGTATCCTATGATAAGGGAAAAACTGATCTTCCCTATATCCTTTTGGCTTAGGATGGTTGGGATCTATGAGAGGTATATCAAGAAATCTAATTTTTCTAGCCTCGCTCAATTGGTTGAAAATTGATTGCATTGACTCTGATAGAGGTGTAAAATAGCGAGGTGGCTTGCATTCTCTGTTTTGCCCCTGATTGTTCTTTTGATCATAATTGGCTGGTGGGGGTTGTGCTTGATAATTTTGGGGTTGCTGCGCAGCCCCATCCTTAGGTGCAACCAATACTACTTGATTAACTAGAGCCGGGTTGGCCTGTTTCTGCTTGTGCTTGTCATTTTTGCCATTTTTGTTCCACTCCTTGTTTCGGAGCTTAATGGTTCCCTCATCTACTTTTATGTCCTCAATGAGTTTGGCCTATGCCAAGGCTTCCTCAAAAGATGGATATTTTTGAAGTTGTAGCAAGAGGGAAATGTGTTTAGAACAACTCTTGGTGAACATGCGGATGATTTCTTCTATGGGGATGAAGAATGATAACTTTACCATGATTTTTCTCCATCTATCCCCATATTCCATTACTGGCTCATCGTCATAATGTTTTAGGTTGGCCAAGTCTGAAAGGTTCACCTTTATTTTAGCACCAAAGGAGAAATACTTTAGGAATGCGTTTACTAGTTGTTCAAAATTGGATATGCTGTGCTTGGGTAGTTGGTTGAACCATTGAGTGGCAGTGCCCAAAAATGTCATAATGAAAGTCCTTAGCATAAGGGCATCATTGTCTTCAAGATGAAAACATGCATTGATGAAATTGGTGACATGCTCTTGTGCATCCTCTTCACCCTTGAAATTTTCTAACCTAGGCATCTCAAAATGCTTAGGATAGGCAGGGCTAGGGACCGATAGGCATAATGGTTGGTTGTGTATTTTACTCAATGTTGGTTGGTTCCCTATCATTTCTTGTTTCTCAAAGGACTTCATATTTTTAGTGAGTGCCTAGAATGCCTTTGAGGTGAGGATTTCCTCTTCTTGTAGGCCCCCTCACGATGGTAATGGAGGTAACCCTATGTGCACTTGACTTGTTCTATTCTCTTCCCTCCTACGAGGGGATTCAAGATGTGTTTGATCCTGATTCATCATGTTTACCCTTTCCCCACTAGTTTGATGTTGCTCATGATTTGAGTGGTGGTTTCATTGTGGGATTTCTTCTTGTCTGTTGCACCCCTCTCTTGGTGAGTCAGTGCATTTATCTCTTTGATGATTATTGCCATTGGCTTGTAAATTGATATGAGCTAGTTGCTCAGCTTGTTCTCTTAGACGCTGCTCATGTTGGTGCAAAAGCCTTTCTCTTTGTTTTTCATGCTCAAGAGATTCCACTAGCTCTCGCTCTTTGTGCAACACATTTTCTAACCATCGCATGCAGTCATATTGCATTGTTGAAGAGGACTCAAGTTTGTCTGATTCTGTTCTTGTGGTTTTGATTCACAGATTCCTCGAAGAGGTCTCTACAGTTTCTTTGCTCTGGCTAGCTACGGTAATTTTTTCCATGTGTTGATAAGTGTCTCTATGGTCAGACTCTGCATGAGACTTGCAGAGTCACTCTGAAGCATCCCCATGTTGAGAGGTGCATTTAGAAGTAACAGTTCGTGAACTCCTAGATGCAAAATTTTTTGTGGCTACGGTTTTGGGAGGTGGCCTCGGATGCAACCGATCCAACTCATCTAACTGTCTTGTTTTCCATGGCTGATCCCTTGGGGTTCCATTTACTCCAATGAGGTCATGGTCTATTGGAATCCTTCCTCTTGTGTGAAGGGTATCTTCTGTTTGATGTCTATGACTGGATGTGGCTCTAGTTTCTTGCCCTTCAGTAGGCAAACCTGTTCTCAATGTCTCATGTGAAGTTTGAGGTGTGGTGACTCTTGTGTGTCTTTTTGGTGATGAGGGATTTGTAGCCCTATCTACCCTCCATGAGGATGGATATGGGGAAACCTCATCATCCCTATGTGAAGAATAGGGTCTAGAACCCTTCTTATGTCCATGTGGGGAGGAAGCTCTTGAAGCCTCCTCATGTCTTTGAGAAGTTTCTGTGTGTTTAGAGGAAGACCTTGAGGCTTCCTCATGTCTCCTTGATGATGATGGTCATGAGGCCTCTTTGTGTTGTTGTGATTTAGTTCCATGATTTGACTCTCTATTTGGGGTTTCTCGAGGAGAACCCCCAAGGGTTGAATTATCACCCCATAGACTTGCAAAACTATGTCTCACTATTTTATGAGCATGTGGTTCAATGTTACTACGACTCCGTCTATGAGTATGTGTTGCTTCAGATTCTCCCTTGGTATTGGACCGAGGATGTTTACTTCTAGTTTTGACCATTGTGCTTGTGAATTAGTTCGTTGGATTGCAATTTTAGATGTAACCAAACAATATCAGACAAGTGTTTATCTTGATTACCAATTTATGTGTGCCCTAAACTGTTTGATGTGTCTTTGATGCGTTGTTCTTGTTGTTTCTTGCTCTTGTTTTGGATTTAGAATAAGGAGACTCATCCATAGTGGGAATCAAGAACACCCATGCCAAACATGATTTTCTCAAAAAGAGACTAGGGTACACCGCTTAAATCCCAATGGGGGGTTCGCCTAGCTCTTCCACTCTGAACCAATTGTTCCAATAGTGGGAGACAGTTTGAACACGAGTAACTTAGTACCACTATAAAGAAGTTTCCAATTCCATTCTAAGAAGATCTAGGGGGCAAGCCGGTGGAAGGAGATGAATGCCAACATCACCGGACTGAATTGAAGGTTGGTGATGAAATCCAACTCTCCAATGTTTAAAACATGCGTGTGTGTGTGGGGTTCATTTTAAGTTTGCATAAAATAAAATGCATCATACAGTAGAAATGACTCTTTCCTATATGCTTGATATGAATGACGTTTCACTTTTCAAAAAGATGCATAACTAGTATGAGATTCATGGATGCACTCTATCTTGTGCAAATATGGCCTCTAGTAGGGCCTCAAGAAAGCAAACCAACACATGACTTCTAGCACGTTGGATTCTAGGGCATACTTTACAAGCATAAGTCGCTGTTCCTAGCAATGCCTAGTGGAAATCTAAAGAGACTCTAAGATGCACAAGATGTAGGTTCTTTCCTTTCCATTCCTTGATTTCCCAAATTAAAATGTGTCTTAATGTCTTTTTAGGAAAATAGAAGTAGATAAAAGAACATAAATCATTAGAAAAGTTGTACCAACCTCAAATCTAGCTCAGAGAACCACTGTTTTATCCTCTGTTGCACTCTAGTTCTAGCCACTATCGACTAGAGCGGCTGATTCCTGGCCATTGTAGACTAGAGTGGCTGACTCCTGGCCACTATAGAATAGAGTGGCTAATTTTTGGCCACTGTAGACCAGAGTGGCTAAACCTGCACACAAAAACATAGATCAGTAACCCGCAAAAAATAAAAACTAGGTGGGGGTCCCACCGTGATCGCCATCTGTAGCGACCCCAGGGAAGCGATGCACCATCCACTCACTCTATTTGTGATTATTATTATTAAATATTTTAACGTTTAACATGCATTAAATGAAAAAGCATAAAAGAAAGGCGTAGCTGAAATACAAAGAAATAAATGAATGAATGCTTTGTATTGATATTTCCAAGATCCGGTTACATATAAATACCTCTACGGGATACCCTTCATTTGATACATGATTTTACACAAAGAGGGTAGCAGATGTATAAAATATCCCCTCGCAAAGGGAGATGCACTTTTCTAGGCTTCCCGATGATGCACACAGAACTGTATGAGGGCTTACAGATGCCTCCTTCTCCAGGTCTAATTCCTAGAGGGATCCTCTTGCTTTCGTATGTTGTAGATTTGTCCGATGAACCTGTAGCCCTGTAATCAATGAAACAACAACACACGCTTAGATGTCCGAGATTGCCTCCCTGGATGAGGCTGTTAGCATAATAAAAACAACTGTAATGAAACTAGTACTATGAATGCCAATAAATGAAGTAAATCTTATGCTAATGATATGAAAACATGAAGAAAGCAGAATAAAAGAAACTTACACCTAAACCCTAGACTAGGTCGTGGGCCACTATCCAAGACAACGACCGCTAAGGTGAAATCTGTCTCTATTATCCAAAGGCTATGGGCTTAAGTCTGCTACTAATGTTAAATGATTAATGTATGTGCATGGATGATTACCTCTTAGTTTGTCTAGTACTTCGTTGCTCCTCAAGGGTGCTCAGATTCACTCTCCAATCCGATAGGGCTTCATTATAAAAATGATCTCCAAGGGAAGCTCTCCAAGTATGTGATGTTATCTCTCTCTCTTGATTCGCAAAAGAAGGTCCAAGAAGAAGGTCCCCTAGTGCTTTTAGGTTTACTCCTTATAAAGTGTTTGAAACCCTAGGTCAATGTCAAAACCCTAGGATTACTTTTCTACATGCACACTGGACGTTGGCATGAGAAGTTTTGCCTTTGTCTACCCTTGAGGGGTAGTTAACTGATGTCTAAATCCAGACTTGAGTCTTTCATGTAGACTGGCTATGAGGAGGAATGCAAAGTTGTCCTCACTCGGCCTTATTGCATGCAGACTGCCACTTTCGCCCGAGATTAGGCTAGATTGGCGGTAAAATGCATTTAAAGTTTAGCTACTGTCGTCTACAGTGGCTAAGGTTTGGCCGCTCTGAGCTTCAGCGGCCAGAATCCAGCCGCTCTGGTCCATAGCGGCCAGGCTTGGATGGGCTAAAAAATGCCCTAGATGAGTGGTAAAACCACTTTTGATACTTGGAAAGTCCCAAGGTTTAGTCACATGACCTATGAGTGTGCCTATGTGAGTAGTCTCCCTGAACATGACATGTTTTAGGTGTCTACAATGAGTATCATTGTTATGTGAAGCTTATTATTGGGCATTATTGGAAATATTTTGAGTAAGTGATCATATGCTTGGACTAGGGTTTGTAAGCAAGGGTTGTTTAATTGAGTTTTTGGTTGAGTAGATTTGGTTGAGCCTAGTCAAGTGAATGTGTGAAGTAATTGTTCAAGTTTTGTAAACAAACTATTCTATATTCTGAATTGATTTGAGATAGTTATTGAGCATTGAGTTGAAATTGAAGCATATTGAATCTCTAACAATTCTCCTTATATTTATAAGAGAGTGAATGAAAGTAATTGAGCATTGTGATAAGTGTAGAACATATTGAGTCTCTAACAATATGTTTCTATGAGATTGGACAAGTTCTATGTGGACTTGTTGAGCAGATTTAAGGCAAGTCTATGAGAAGACTTGTGGATAGATTTGGTGTGAAATTTTTTGGAAGCTTACAATATAGATATTGAGAAAATTTGGATAAGTTCTTGAGAGGACTTATTGAGCAGATTGAGCAAGTTTTAGAGAGGACTTGTAGAGCAGATTTGGATAAGTTCTAGAGAGGACTTGTAGATCAAATTTGGATAAGTTATAGAGAGAACTTGTAGAGCCGAATTGAGCAAGTTATAGAAAGGACTTGTGGACAGATTAGTGCGATATTTTGAGGAAGCTTACAAGGTAGATTTGATACAAGTATTTGAGAAGGCTTGAGAGTAGAGTTGATTGATTGATTTGTTCAAACCTTGAGTTAAGGTTTATGGTAGATCTAGAAGAGTTGATTTGATATTGATTCAAACTTTGAGTTAAGGCTTGAGGACAAATATTGAGAACAAATTTGTGCTAGACCTATGTGTTGAGCAAGGTGCAACAATAGTATTGTCATTGTTGTCAACACAGTCAGATAGATCGGTTGATGTAGTGGACAGGAGTTAAGAGGTTATTTAGAGTATGTACAATGATTTTCCAAAAGATCGAAGTGGCCTATATGCTAAAAATCAAAAGAAAATCACAAGGAAGAAAATTGCCATGATATCGCGACATGTTGCGCAAGCAGGAAAAACTATCACGATTTCGTGACATGTTCGAAGAGAAAAAAGCAAGTAGAAAAAGTGTCATGATTTTGTGACATGTTGGAAGAGAAAAAGGCAAGTAGAAAAAGTGTCATGATTTTGCGACATGTTGGAAGAGAAAAAGGCAAGTAGAAAAAGTGTCACGATTTCGCGACATATTGCAAGAGAGATAGTATGGAAGAAAAAGTGTCGCGATTTCACGACATGTTGGAAGAGAAAAAGGCAAGTAGAAAAAGTGTCACGATTTCATGACATATTGTAAGAGAGATTGTAAAAAAGAAAAAGTGTCACGATTTCATGACATATTGCAAGAGAGAGAGTCTGAAAGAAAAAGTGTCATGATTTCACGACATATTGCAAGAGAGATTGTATGGAAGAAAAAGTGTCACAATTTTGTGACATTGCAAGAGAGAGAGTCCAAGAGAAAAAGTGTCATGATATCACAACATGTCGTGTTTTCATGACCCGAAGGCAAGAGAAAGAGCAAAGGAGAAAAAGTGTCGCAATATCATGACATGTCACATTTTCATGACTAAAGGAGAAGAGAGAAAGTAAGAAGGTAGAAGTGTCGCGATATCGTAAAAAAAGTAAAGAGGAAGAGTACAGAGGTGAAAGTGTCACGATATCATGACATGTTATATTTTTGCGAGTTCAAACCAAGTAAAGTAGCAAGGAGGAGAAAGTGTCACGATATCACGACATGTGTTTTCACGGGTACAAGCCAACAAAAGAAGCAAGGAGGCAAAAGTGTCATGATATCATGACATGTGTTTTTGCGAGAGAAATTCGAGAAGAGGACAAAGAGGCATAAGTGTCACAATTTTGTGATAGGTGGCTTTGGAATGAGCTAAGAAGAGAACCTAGCCAAAATAAGATATGTGATAGTTAACTAAAGTTATACAATAGTTACATGTGCAGTTGCAGAGAAAAATCATGCAGCTAAAATAAGAAGAGTTAACTGAAGTCGTACGACGATTACGAGTGTAGTTACAGAGAAAAATCATGCAGCTAAAATAAGAACAGTGAACTGAAGTCAGAATGACAGTTACAGGGCCAGTTACGGAGTGAAATCATCAAACGACGATTAAACTGAAAGTCATCAGTCAAAGACCAAACAAAGAGCTATAACTATTAATAGGCTGCATGAGAGAATACTGTGTGATAAATGAGTTACATATAGAAGTTTCTATTAATAAGTTGCATGTGAAAATATGGAAGTTAAAAATAGAGTCAGAACTTTGTTATAAAATGAGGTCTGCATGGAGAATTATAAAGCCAAGAAAAATAGTGAAAATGCTGCAAAAAGAGGGTTGGAAGAGTGCCATAAGAGAGCGTCAAGCAGACCCGTGAGAGTCATAAGAGTGCAATAAGAAGTGCAGCAAGAGGGTTGTAAGAAGGACATAAAAGTGTAGTAAGCAGATCCTTAAGTGTGTGTGGTGTTTTGGTGAATAGCGAGAGAGGTTGGGTTAGCAATAGACCGATCAGGGTCTTGTATAAGCGAAGGCATTTTTATGTCAATCTTATAGTTTCAAAATTGCAGTCCAAGTTGGTGCTTGGAATTAGGGGTTGGTGCTCCTTTCTGTTGGTGCAGATAAATTAGGGGTTGGTGCTCCTTTCTGTTGGTGCAGATAAATCATGGGTTGGTGCTCCTTCCAGTGGGTGCTAGTAAATTGATTATAAAATTGGTATTTTGCAAAGGCTAGATTTGGACAGGAATCCAAGCAGTCATTTTTGAGGAGTAGCCAAATTGGTGAACCTCGTTACATCGTGTGTTGTGGAATGCTCTCTTGTTATACTTGTTTTTATCTAATTTTAAATTTTCATTGTTTTGGCATTAAGAGTTGTAGATTTGAATTTAAATAGCTACACTGATTCACCCCCCCTCTCAGTGTCATTGTGAGACTAACAATTGGTATCAAAGCCAAGTTCCTGAACAAACTTAATCGGCTAAGGTGATCTTGGAAGTGGGACAATGGCAGGTGGTGAAGGATTCTCATAAAAAAAAACACAATTGTTTGACAAAACTAATTATGCATTTTGAAGACTCGGGATGCAGACATATCTATGTGCTTTGGGATACGACATTTGGGAGTCAGTAGACAGTGGATACACAATACCCACCACTCCTCCAACCGATGCTGCTGGTAAGAAACTGTTTGAGAATAACTCTAAAGCAAAGAATGCTATCATGTGTGGTTTAGTGGACAACGAACTGATAAATATTATGAGTTGTAAAATGGCAAAAGACATGTGGGACAAAATAAGCAGCATTCATGAAGGATACGGCAAGATCAAGGAGGCCAAGTTACAAATGCATCGAGCTCAGTTCAAAGCATTAAATATGAATGACGATGAGAACATAGAGGCATACATGTTGAGAGTTAATGGAATCATTAATGTGATTAGAGGACTCGAAGAGGAAATGAAAGATGCTGTCATCATGAAAAAGGTACTAAGATCTCTTTCCCAAATATTTGATTCTAAAGTTTCAACAATAGAAGAAGCTAAAGATCTAAATACTTTTAGTATGGATGAGATGCATGGTTCTTTGACTGCATATGAGATGAGAATAGGAAAAACTAAACCCAAAAACAAAGAAGCTGCTTTTAAAGTACATAAAAATATAAAAGCAAAACAAGAATTCGAGTAAGAAGAGACATCAGAAGAAATAGGTAAAGCTCTTTTCATGGCATTCGAAGAAGAAAAAATAGAGGAAAAATAGGAATGTGATAAAAAACTTGAGGTTGAGGCTGAAGTAGATCTGGAAGGTGAGTTGGTCGTTGCACTTAAAGAGCTAAGTATAGAAAGGAAAAAGAATAATAAAATTTTAAGAAATCTTGAGGATGCCAATGAAATAATTACCAGCTTGAAAGTACAGATAAACAAATTTAAGAAAATATCTGAAGATATCAAAGTACAATTAACCATGAAAATAGATGAGTGCAGCAAGCTAGAAGAAGAGATTTTTGGTTTAAGGATGCAGCTAGAAGAGATGAATCAAAAAATGAGTTGTTATCATAAACTTGAAGAAATTTTTGTGAAGCTGGATAAGATTATAAATAACCAAAGGACTACAGGCATCAAATTTGGTTTAGGCTTCATCGAAGGAGAATCATCAAATGGATCAAAGACCATAATTGTAGAACCCATAAAGAATGAAGATAAGATCAGGGTTGATCAAGAAAAAATGAATCATGCTAAAGAAAGCAATAATGCCAGGCATGAGAGGAGTATTGACAATGATGGATTCACCAATGTCACTCATCAAAGGAGAAGAATATTTATGGCTCCCACTACAAAATGGCAAAGATCATCACCCAGGTTCACTCATTCCTTTTTTGGTTATTGTTTTAAATGCAATGGTTATGGACATAAGATTTCAGATTGCAAGTATAATGTAGGACAAAGGAACTTTACCAGTACAAATGTTTTTTCATCATTGATGGATTATGCAGTAGAATGTTATAACTGTCATAATTTTGGGCACATTGCAAGAAATTGTCAAGTACATTTGTAGCAAATAAACATCAGGGAAGAAAATTTCAACCAAATGGTTTGAGACAAAATAGAAAATTTTCCAAAAAACATGCACAGGCTACTGACAAAGAAAAGTCAAAACAAGTGACCAAAATTATAATCGAACCAGAGTGGAAAGAAAAGGAGTGACCCAAGGAAGAAAAGGAATACTTGATCGTACAGACAACATTTAAAGCATAGAACAAATCTGCACCATGGATACTTGATAGTGGATGCTCCAGTCATATGATAGGTGACAAACAAAATTTTGAGAAGTTACAGAAATATGAAGGTGGTTCTGTAAAATTTGGAAATAATGATAGAGCTAATATAGTTGGCAAAGGATCAGTTAAGATCAATGATGGAAAAATCAAGTCAAAATAAGTCTTGTTTATGATTGGTCTGAAGCATAACTTGTTAAGCATAAGTCAGATTTGTGACAAGGGTCATGAAGTAATTTTCAAGAAGCAGGGTTGTGAAGTCAGAACAACAAACTATGGAAAGTTGATAGCAACTAGATCAAGGACATCTAGCAACCTGTATACTCTCTCAGAGACTTCATAAGGAGTGTGCTTGATTGGACAGGAAGAAGAAAATTGGCTATGGCACAAGAGGCTCGGTCATATCAGTTTTGAAAATCTAGTAAAAATTAGCTCAAAAAGGGCAGTGAGAGATATTCCCACCATTGGAAAACCATTAAATAGCATTTGTGCTTCATGCCAAAAGGGGAAGCAAACTAGAGCCACATTTAAAACAAAAGAGTACTTCACAAGCAAACCTTTAGAACTAATACATATTGATTTATGTGGACCCATGAGAACACAAAGCATAAATGGTGACAAATACTTTATGTTGTGCATAGATGACTATTCCAGGATGATATGGGTACTATTTTTGAAGCTTAAATCAGATGCCTTTGAGATGTTCAAGATTTTAAAAAAACAAGTTGAGAATCAAAGAGGAAAAAGGATTAAATGTTTAAGATCAGATAGAGGAGGAGAGTTCATTTCAGAGGAGTTTGCAGAGTACTGTGAAAAATATGGGATTAGGAGATACCTTTCAGCAGCAAGGACACCTCAACAAAATGGTGTGGTAGAAATAAAGAATAGGACAGTGCAGGAAATGGCACGGACTATGTTTAAATAGAGCAAAATAGCAGACAAATTTTGGAAAGAGGTAGTCCATACTGTGGTATACATCCAAAATAGGTGCATGTTGAGGATGCATGAAAACAAAACTCCGTATGAGCTGTGGTTCAGTAAAAAGGCAACAAAGAAGATACTTTAAAGTTTTTGGCAGCAAGTGTTACATCAAAAGAACTGAAGATAATCTTGGTAAGTTTGAAGATAGAGTTGATGAAGGTATTTTTCTTGGCTATTCAACAAAAAGCAAAGCCTACACATGCTACAACAAGAGGCTAAAGAAAATTGTGGAGAGTGCCGATGTTAAAGTTGATGAAGGTAGGGAACGAGAAATAAGCTATGAAGAAAACTACCCAATTTATGAAGAGGTTATTGAAGGAGATGAGGAAAAGGAAACGAAAAAGAAACAAAAAATTGATTCAGATGATTTAAGTAGTAATTCAGAAGAGAAAGAAAACAAGAAATTCAAAACAGGTAGCTGGCAGAAAAATCATCCTAGAGAGCAAATAATTGGAGACCCCATAGTTGGTGTTCAGACAAGAAGAAGAGTAGTAAGTAACTACTCTCTATTATCTAGCATTGAGCCCAAAAATGTTGCTAAAGCAAGAAAATATGAAAGTTGGATGACGACAATAAATGAATAATTAGATCAGATCAAGAAAAACAAAACCTGGGAGTTAGTACCAAGACCTGCAAATAAAAATATAATTGGTACTAAATGGATTTTTTGAAACAAATTGAATGAAGATGGACAGGTAGTTAGGAATAAATCAAGATTGGTCTGTAAAGGCTATGCACAAGTTGAAGGTATTGACTTTGAGGAAACCTTTGCACCAATGGCTAGACTAGAGGCAATTAGAATGTTTCTGGCTTTAGCAGTTCACAAGAATTTCAAAGTTTATCAAATGGACATGAAATCAGCATTTTTGAATGGAAAACTTGAAAAAGAGGTCTATATTGAGCAGCCAGATGGTTTCCAACTTAGTGATAATCCCAACTTTGTCTGCAAGTTGAAGAAAGCATTTTATGGCTTGAAACAGACACCTAGAGCATGGTATGTAATGCTAGACAACTATCTTACTGAACAAGGGTTAAAAAAAGGTATAGTGGATAGCAATTTGTATGTCAAAACAGAGAATGGCCATCTCATTGTCCTTGTTGTATACGTAGATGATATCATTTTTGGCAGCAGTAATGATGAGTCATGTAAAGATTTAGCAAATAAGATGCAGAAAGAATTTGAAATATCAATTATTGGTGAACTTTCGTATTTCCTTGGACTACAAGTTAATCAAAACGAGAAGGGCATATTTATTTCTCAAGTTAAATATGTGAAAGAGATCTAAAAAAGTTCACAATGGAGGATTGTAAGCCTGTTAGCACTCCCATGATGGCAGGTTGCAAGTTGAGCAAGGATGAAAAATCTCCAGATGTTGATCAAAACATATACAGATCTATGATTGGGAGCCTACTATATTTGACAGCTACTAGACCAGATATCTTGCAGGTAGTTTGCATGGTAGCACGACTTTAGGCTAGTCCCAAGGAGACTCATGTGACAACAGTGAAGAGGATTCTTCGATATCTAAAGGGTACTATGGAGTATGGGTTATGGTATCTAAAAGGTAAGGACTTCACCCTTATTGTGTATTCAAATGCAGATTGGGCAGGATGTGTCGATGACAGAAATAGTACCAGTGGAGGTGCATTCTATCTTGGAGATAGGTTGGTCGCATGGCATAGTAAGAAATAAGAGTTAGTCTCCTTATCCACAGTAGAGGTAGAATATATTGCAGCAACTACATGTTGTACGTAGGTCTTATGGATGAAACAAACCCTAAAAGATCTTGGCATTAACTTTAGTGAGCCAATTTTAGTTAAGTGTGATAACACCAGTGCCATTAACATCTCAAAGAATCTGGTTATGCATTCTTGCACAAAACATATTGCTATCCGATATCACTTTTTGAAGGAGAAAGTTGTGGAAGGTGAGGTTAAGTTGGATTTTGTCCCAACTATAGAGCAAGTAGTGGATATCTTCACAAAACCGCTGCCCAAGGAAATTTTTGAGTACCTTCGCAATAAATTGGGAGTGGTCACGCTTCCCAAGAATTGACTAGCTATTGGGACCACATTCTCAGGGGGAGCATTTATATATTTGATTATCTTTTTGCTCATGTTTGTAATTTTTGCAAACTATAATAATTTGTGCCTGAGAATTTTGTGCATGGACTCAGGGGGAGTCTGCAGCAGCCCTTTGGTATTATTGTCAAAGGGGGAGAAGAATTACAAGAAATTGCACGTGTGTTGCCAACAATTCCAAAGGGGGAGATTGTTGAGCAAGGTGCAGCAACAATATTGTCATTATTGTCAACACAGTCAGACAGATCGGTTGATGCAGTGGATAGGAGTTAAGAGGTTCTTCAGAGTATGTACAGTGATTTTCCAAAAGATCGAAGTGGCCCATATGCTAAAAATCAAAAGAAAATCACAAGGAAGAAAACTATCACGATATCATGACATGTTGTGCAAGCAAAAAAAACTGTCACGATTTCGTGACATGTTGGAAGAGAAAAAGGCAAGTAGAAAAAGTGTCGTGATTTCACAACATATTGCAAGAGAGATAGTACGAAAGAAAAAGTGTCGCAATTTCACGACATGTTGGAAGAGAAAAAGACAAATAGAAAAAGTGTCACGATTTTGCGACATATTGCAAGAGAGATTGTATGGAAGAAAAAGTGTCATGATTTCGTGACATATTGCAAGAGAGAGAGTCCAAAAGAAAAAGTGTCACGATTTCATGACATATTGCAAGAGAGATTGTACGGAAGAAAAAGTGTCACGATTTTGTGACATATTGCAAGAGAGAGAGTCCGAGAGAAAAAGTGTCATGATATCGTGACCCGAAGGCAAGAGAAAGAGCAAAGGAGAAAAAGTGTCGCGATATTGTGACATGTCACATTTTCGTGACTAAAGGAGGAGAGAGAAAGTAAGAAGGCAGAAGTGTTGTGATATCGTGACAAAAGTAAATAGAAAGAGTACAGAGGCGAAAGTGTCACAATATCATGACATGTTATATTTTTGCAGGTTCAAACCAAGTAAAGTAGCAAGGAGGTGAAAGTGTCGCGATATCGCGACATGTGTTTTCGTGGGTGAAATCTGAGAAGAGGACAAAGAGGTAGAAGTGTCACAATTTTGTGACAGGTCACTTTGGCACGAGCTAAGAAGAGAACCCAACCAAAATAAGATATGTGACAGTTAACTAAAGTTATACGACAGTTACAGGTGTAGTTATAGAGAAAAATCATGTAGCTAAAATAAGAAGAGTTAACTAAAGTCGATACAACAGTTACAGGTGTAGTTACAGAGAAAAATCATGCAGCTAAAATAAGAACAGTGAACTAAAGTCAGAACAACAGTTACAGGGCCAGTTATGGAGTGAAATCATCGAGCCAAGGTTAAACTGAAAGTCATCAGTCGAAGACCAAACAAAGAGCCATAACTATTAATAGGTTGCATGAGAGAATACTGTGTGATAAAGGAGTTACATATAGAAGTTTCTATTAATAAGTTGCATGCAAAAATATGGAAGTTAAAAATAGAGTCAAAACTTTGTTATAAAAGGAGGTCTGCGTGGAGAATTATAAAGCCGAGAAAAAAAGTGAAAATGCTACGAAAAGAGGGTTGGAAGAGTGTCGTAACAGAGCATCAAGCAGAGCTGTGAGAGTCGTAAGAGTGTAGTAAGAAGCACAGCAAGAGGGCTATAAGAAGGCCCTAAAAGTGTAGTAAGTAGAGCCTTAAGTGTGTGTGGTGTTTTGGTGAATAGCAAGAGAGGTTGGGTTAGCAATAGACCAGTTAGGGTCTTGTATAAGCAAAGGCATTTTTATGTCAATCTTATAGTTTCAAAATTGTAGTCCAAGTTGGTGCTTGGAATTAGGGTTTGGTGCTCCTTTCTATTGGTGCAGATAAATTAGGGGTTGGTGCTCCTTTCTGTTAGTGCAGATAAATCAAGGGTTGGTGCTCCTTCCATAGGGTGCTGGTAAATTGATTGTAAAATTGGTATTTTGCAAAGGCTAGATTTGGACAGGAATCCAAGTAGTCATTTTTGAGGAGTAGCCAAATTGGTGAACCTCGTTACATCATGTGTTGTGGAATGCTCTCTTGTTATACTTGCTTTATCTGATTTTAAATTTTCATTGTTTCAGCATTAAGAGTTGTAGATTTGAATTCAAATAGCTACACTGATTCACCCCCCCTCTCAGTGTCATTGTGATACTAACACTATGGACTGTGTTTAGTACAGATCAGAGGACAAAAGTTGAGGATAGAGTTTAGTGCATATTTGAGGATAGGTTTGTGCCAGACCAAAGATATAGATTGAGGAGAGTTGTACTAGACTAAAGTACTATGTTTAGTGCATATTTGAGATAGATATTTGGAGGTGACAAATAGCATAAGATAGTAGTCTCCAATGAATAGAGATCCATTAGCCAGGTCAGTGATGACAAGTATTTTGAGTGGGGATAAGAGTCTTCAATGGATATAGATCCATAAGCCAATGCAGTGGAGGCAGTAGTCTTCTATAGGATCACCAACCAGAGGAGGAGTTATCCTATGGATAGAGATTCATGAACTTGATTTAGGGTATTAATGTCTCCTTTGTACAAAGGTCCATAAACATTGTATTAGGGAAAGGATTCCCAAGAGATTGGTTGAGAAAATTTTAGTGAAATATTTTCTTCGTGGAGTAGCCCACATTAGGTGAACCATGTAAATTGTGGTGTCTCTATTGTGTGTGGTGATTTATGTATTGCTTTTATTACTATTGTTGATATTGCTATCTATACATTGTATATTGTTTGGGAAATAAAAGTAAAAGTGGTCTTATATTGTTCACCCCCCCTCTCAGTATAATCTTATGTTCTTCAATTGATATCAGAGTAGGTTCCTTTAGAAGAGTTTAACAACTTGAAGGAAAAGCTAACAAGAATACAATGTATTATAAGAATGTATCCTCAAATAATTTAGTACCAGTATTTGATGGAAGTGACTATATATATTTGAGTATGAGAATGAAGATCTACCTAATAGCACTTGCCAATAAAATTTGGAAATAAGGTGAATTTGGATATGATCCCTTAATTAATCCTCATACAGATAAGGAAGGTAAGCCCTACAACATTACAATTCAAAATAAATGAATTCACTTTTGAGAGGTTTGCATAGAACAGAGTCTATGAAAGTTATGCATTGTCAAACTGCAAAATAAATGTGGGATAAGCTACAAAATATATATGAAGGAGATAAAAGTGTCAAGAAAGCAAAGATACAAAATTTCAAAGGACAATTTGAAGCATTAAGAATGAAGGATGAGGAAAATATTAGTACTTATCTTCTTCGAATTGATGAGGTTATCAATTATATGCAAGGACTTAGAATGAAGATTGACGAATTGGATGTTTGTGATAAAGTCTTAAGAACCTTCCAAAAAGATTCAATGAAAAGGTTTATGCTATAGAAGTTTCAATGGATGGTGATTATTTGACAAGAGATATGTTTCTTGGTATTCTTATAGTATTTGAGATAAGAACAAAAGAGGAACCTAATCCCCAGAAATAAGCAGCATTCAAAGCAATCAAGAAGACAAAGGGTAAGAAGTCAGAATCAAACAATGAGTCATCTAGTGATGAAGAAGCAAATTATGGTAGAAGGAATAAGGATTCAAGAAGATCTATAGATAAGAGATCTATTAAATGTTTCAATTGTGGAAAATATGGTCATTATGCAACAGACTTTCAAGAAGCTAAGAATAACAATGATGAAGAAAAACAAGATCACAAGAATAGGGAATCAAAAAGATACATACACCAAAATAAAAGGAAGGATGGACAAAGAAGACAGGGAAAGAAGTTCTTTCAAAGATAAAAGATAAGCTACTATGCGGATAATGAAATTAAGTACTCAAGTGATAGTGATGCTTGTTTTTTATACAATGATAGAGATGAAGTCCTATTTATGATTGAAGAAAAAGAACAAATTAAGAAAATGACTCCAATAATTCTTAGGTGTTTTAGATGTGGTAACTTTGGACATCTTGAAGATATTTGTACAAGGTATGGTTATAGTTTTAGTGATGATGAATATGAGGATGCACTTGAAGGACCACCTTCTAATAGCATTATAATAAGAAGTAGGTGATCATATAGAAGACAAGCCAATAGAAAATAAAGATGTGGAAAAGGCAAACAAATAGAGGAATATTCAAAGAAATATGGATATGATCTCAAGGGAGAACTTATTTATTCTCTTGAAATGGTAAATAAGGTAAGAAAGAAATGCTCTAAACTTGAAATTCAGTTTCAAGAATGCGATGAAGAGAGAAGATTACTTATAGAGGATTTAGAAAAATAAAAAGATAAGGCAAAAAGGTTCAAGGATAAGTTGGAAGCAAATATCTTAGAATGTGAAAAGTTAGCACAAGAATTAGCACTACTGAGAGAAGATTTAGAAGACTCCAAATTCAAGCTAAAAGGGTTTAAAAATAGCTCAAAGAACTTGGATAAGTTCATCAAGATACAAAATCCTACATCAAGCAAAATAGATCTTGGATTTGAATAGGTTCAAAAGAAATGGGAAGAAAAGTCAACCTCAAGTTTTGGAGGAGAAGAAACTTTAGATGAAGATACTTCAGAAAAATACAGTGTAAAAGAGAGTGAGACATTTGAGGATGAGTTAGATAATAGAGAGTTAAACAAGAATAGGAACAATGCACAAAGTATATACAGATGGAACAACAATCAGAATAGGTCAAGAGAGACTAGGAGACTAATGAGGTCAAGACAAAGAGGATTAAATAGAATATGCTTTTCATGTCACAGGTTTGGGCACATGGATTCACAGTGTAGGACACAGGAAAGACAAGAATATGGGAACAAATAACTTTTCCATGGGTATTACTACTCATGTAATCAGTTTGGTCATAAGGCAATAAATTGTAGGGTTCATGACAGAAGAGGATATGGCTTCACTAGGATAAATCATAAGACATTTGCACATCCAGGTAATAATAACATTAAGTGTTATAAGTGCAATAATGATGGTCACACAACAAAGTGGTGTAGAGTAGATATTCCAAAATCAAGCAGGAATAGAAACATGGATATGAATAGGAACAGGAACATGGACATGGAAAGAAATAGTCAGAGGAATCAAAAGGATCAGATAAGAAATAAAGAGGATAAAGGTAAAGAATAGTGCTTTCTAGGAGTAGAAATACTCCTACCCGAGAATTAACCACCCCAAGAAAATGTGGGGGAGGGGCTAAGCTAAGAGGCTCATTATTAGCCCCGAGCCCCAAAGGTGGCCCTTTGCCATTGATTTCAAATGGGGAGAGATTTGAGTAAGGGGGAGAGATTTGGTATTTGAGTAAAAATGAAAAAGCATTGATCAAGGAGGAGCAATGTCCCAAGGGGAGCACAACAAATAAAAAGCCAAATTTTCAGTTTAAATAATTTGGGTTGCCATAAATGACAAAGGGGGAGATTGTTGGATATTTTTAGTCATCAAGTCAAGTTGTCATTGATGTCAAGGAATGAAGTCATCATTAATGTCAAGGATTTTTTCAAGAAATAAAGTTGTCAAAGTTGTCATTGATATCTAGGAATAAGCCATTGATGATGTCAAAGGTCAAGAGGAACAATGCAAAGGTTAAAGACAAAAGGGCTTCATAATATTTTTAATATTATATGGAAGCATAATTTAAAAGGTTTTTCATAAAAACCCAAGGAAGCTTATTGCAAAGCTAAAGGAAGGTTTAATATTTATTTCATAAAATATTTAAATTCAAAGTGAATTTAAATTTTATAAATAAATATTATTTATACAAAGGTGTTCAATGAGAGATGGCCTTAATAAAACCAAAGGGTTTTAAAGAATTAATTTATAAAATTTAAATTCAAATGAATTTAAATAATTTATAAATTAATAAGGTTAAAGGAAAATAAAAAGCACCGACATCTAAAAAGTGAAAAGGTAATTCGAGTGTCGATGTATATGCATGAGGAGGAAATCAATATATAAATCTATGCCTTAGAGGCATTAAAATTTATCCTTTTGCTCGATAAAATTAATGCGTGCAATTGTGTGAGAACTCATGTGGAAAAGACAAGCGAATTTCATGATTTAGCGCCAACGAATAAGGTTTAAAGGGAACATCACAAAATTACCAAGCACCAACTAGGCAGTGTGGCCTAGTGGCAAGGGGACAATGGTTAGAGTGTTTAGGCACTAGGTGACCTGCGTTCGAAACATGGTGGTAGTATTTTTGTGGTTGTGTTTGTGTTGGAAGTGCCAAAGGAAAGGTGCATGTTTTTTTCTAGGCAAGGTAGGGAGTCTTTTTGGAGCACGTGGTGCTCTTTACTCCCCAAGTGAGTGCCTAGCTCATGCAATGGTTGGAGTTGCAGCTAGGGTGCTAGTTGAGGATACACTGTGAGTTAAAATCCCTTCCAAGACAAGGTAATAAATTTTGATTATTATTTTTTGTGTGTTGCCTAAATTTTGGAGTTAAAAGGGTTGCTTAAAAGGATTGTTAGTTTAAAATTATTTTTAATAAGTTGGAGGAATAAGGTGTTAGATTTATTTTAATAAATTGTTTGTGTCACATTGATTTGTTGAAGTTTTAAAAGGATAGAGGGAACTTCTAGCATTGAATTATTTTGAAAATAAGAGTGCATTGAGTATTATTTTAATTGGGATATTATAAGGTGTAAGTGGTGTATTATTTTTGTAAATTTTGATGAATGTTTTCTTAAATATGGAGTGATAAGGTGTAAGTGTGTCTTGATATTTACATTGTATTTTGAGGAAGTTTATCATATTATAATTTCTTTGAGCTTGGCAAAGAAGTGTTTGTGATTGTGGCAGATTTATGAGATTCCTTCATCATAAATAAAAAGGTATGAGCACATTCTTCTATAGTTAAGTTTATTGATTGGTTTTCTGGAAAATAATTTTGGAGTGAAAAGGACTTGAATAGGGTTTCCTATTGAATGTGTTGATTTAATGCTTCAAGGTTTTCTGGAATAAAGAGTTTTTGTTAAGACCTTGTCTTATAAGCATTGTTTTTGAAACCATTGGTTGTGTGAAGAACTTGAACTAGGGTTTGAGTATCATTGTTATGTGAATATTTTTTTATAAACATTGTTGTTGAAGTGAGTTGTTGAGCAAAGAACTTGAACTAGAGTTTGAAAAGAACATGAGTATCATTGTTATGTGAAACTTGTTGTTGGGTATTGTTGGAAACATTTTGAGTGAGTGATCATATGTTTGGACTAGGTTTTGTAAGCAAGGGTTGTTTTATTGAGTGTTTGGTTGAGTAGAGTTGGTTGAGCCTAGTCAATTGGATGTGTGAAGTAACTGTTCAAGTTCCATAAAACAAACTATTCTATATTCTAAATTGATTTGAGATAGTGATTGAGCATTGAGTTAAAATTGAAGCATATTGAGTCTCTAACAATTCTCCTTGTGTTTCAAAGAGAGTTATTGAGAGTAATTGAGCATTGTGATAAGTGTAGAATAGATTGAGTCTCTAACAATTCTCTTTATGTTTCTATGAGATTGGACAAGTTCTGTGTGGACTTGTTGAGAAGATTTGAGGTAAGTCTTTGAGAAGACTTGTGGATAGATTTTGTGTGAGCTTTTGTGGAAGCTTACAATACACATATTGAGCAAATTTGGATATGTTCTTGAGGTGACTTATTGAGTAGATTAATAAAGTTCTAGAGAGGAATTGTAGAGTAGATTTGGACAAGTTCTAGAGAGGACTTGTAGAGCAGATTTGGACAAGTTCTAGAGAGAACTTGTAGAGTAGATTTGAGAAAGTTATAGAGAGGACTTGTGGATATATTAGTGTGAGATTTTGAGGAAGCTTATAAGGAATATTTGAGACAAGTATTTGATAAGGCTTGAGAGTAGAGTTGTTTGATTGATTTGTTCAAACCTTGAGTTAAGGTTTAGGGCAGATCCAGAAGAGTTGATTTGAGATTGAGTCAAGCTTTGATTTAAGGCTTGAGGACAAATATTGAGAATATATTTGTGCTAGACCGAAGGACTATTTTTAGTGCAGATTAGAGGATAGAAATTGAGGACAAAGTTTGGTGCAAATTTGAGGACAAGTTTGTGCTAGACCAGAGATAGATATTGAGTAGATTTGTACTAGATTGAAGGACTGTGTTTAGTGCAGATTTGAGATAGAGCTTTGGAGGTGAAAGAGAGTAGAGGATAATAGTCTCCAGTGGATAGATATCCATTAACCATGGTAGTGAGGATAGGTCTTCTAAGTGGGGACAAGAGTCTTCAGTGGCAAGAGATCCACAAGCCAGTGTAGTGGAGGTAGTAGTCTTCTAGAGGATCACCAACCAGAGAAGAGAAGAAGGAGTTCTCCTATGGATAGAGATACATGAAATTTATTTAGGGGATTGATGTCTCCTTTGGACAATGATTCATAAACATTGTAATATGGAAACGATTTCTAAGAGATTGGTTGAGAAAATTTTAGTGAAATATTTTCTCTGTGGAGTAGCCCACATTGGGTGAACCACGTAAATTATGGTGTCTCTATTGTGTGTAGTGATTTTGCATTGCTTTGATTACTACTATTGATATTGCTATCTATACATTACATAATATTATTTGGGAAATAAAAGTAAAAGTGGTCTTATACTATTCACCCCCCTCTTAGTATAAGCTTGTGTTCTTCACAACTATCGCAGTAAATGCGATAAATATTTCTAGTGGATTCGAAAGAATGTGCACCTTGGTCCACTCAACCAACTAATTTTCCCATGATTTACTAAGCATTCAACTTCATCAGTCACAATATATTTTTTAAATGTGTGCTTTCATCACATTATATTATTGAATAGTGTGCCCTGACTCCCTGACATATTCTTCAAAAAAAATAAATCCACTATCAGTAAGGCAATCAATGCATTCCAGTCATACCAAGAGATCTTCCTAAAAAATGCAAAAACATGGCTCTTAGAAGATCCGGGTAAAAACATTCTGCTTGGGACACTCTGAAAACATGAGAAAAAATTTATTGGCACTTAAAAAATCATCACGTGCCTAAAAAAGCAACATCTAAGGAGCGAAATCACTTTGGTGGCACACTTTGTCTCTTCTTTTCTTGCTTCGAAAATGCCTTCAACCTGTTTGATTTAATTCCATGGAAAAACCCTCCTTTTAAAATAATTCTTTGCCTTTCTTTTTCACCCCATATTTTTATAAAAAGCATTGATTTTATTTTTTTTAGAAAATCCTTTAATTTGGAGTTTTAATTTGCTTTTTCTTTTTTTGCTTTGCTTGATTTTCGCCCTCCACTTCTCTTTTATAATTTAAAATTCATTTAAATTATTTTCAGCACTAACTTAATTATAATTTTAACAACTTGTCCTTTGCTAAAAAAATAATTTAAATAATTTCACTGAAATCCCTTAACATCGCTTTCAAAATAATTTAGGAGCGAATCTAATTTTCGAAGGAAGATAGGGCGAAAACAATTTTCTTTTTTCCTCTCCCCTTTTATACCTTTATCTTCACATTCCAATTTTAATTTCTCATGAGTGCACCCCCACATGTTTTTTTAATTCCATGTCATTTTGCCCCTGTGGGAGGTGAATGGGAGTTTCACCCCTCTCACAGGGTGAAAGCACCATTGACTATTTTTGAGTTTGAAATTGTGGCACATCTTGAAATCATGTTCACCCCAAAGAGAGGTGCATGAAACTTTCATCACACCTACAAAAAAATCCTCCTGGGTTTGATTCATGTGTAGGGTGCACCATTTGCCTTAGGGTGATAATGCTTTCACCTTAATGAGGGGAAAAAGGTATTTTTGCCCCTTTCATGGGGTGAAAGCATTTTTAGCTTTTCAACCTCAAACTTGGAACTTTCCATATAGTATTTCTCTTAACTTTAAGAACGTGTTCACCCTAGAGGGAGGTGAATGGGTTTTTCACCCCTTCCTTGGGGTGAAAGCACCTCCAATTGTTACATTCCATGATTTTGAAACTAGACCCCATACCTTTTTTATATTTCATGCTTTGATTTTTTTATTTTTTGTATTTTTTTTAAAGCAATAAAATATTTGCAAGGAGTAAAATATGTACATATTTACATACTTATACGTCTTGACTACATCATTGAAAATAGGCCTTCATATGAAGGTCATTAACTAGAATTGAAAGATCCCAACTATCCATATCTTGAATATGATACACATTCATCAAATTTACCCTTGAAAATTGGAATAAACCTTACCATATTGCATCAAAATTGTGGTGCTTTCCAGTATTGGCTTTATTCTTGTTCCACTTGAGGACTAAATCTCCAACCTAAAACTTGGGTTTCATCATCTTCTTTCCAAACCACTTTTGTATTATTTTAGCATGTTCGGTGAAAGCCTTATACACCTTTTCTCTTTCCTCTTCTAGCTACATCAATTGCGCCAACCTTGCACTCATTGGATCAGATTCATCATCTTCATCTTTAAATAACTGCAATGTCTAGGGAACTGGAAACTCAATGTGGATGGGTAAAACTATCTCTTTTTCATACACCAGGGAGTAAGGGAAAGTTTTAATAGATTTCTTAACTGATATATGATCCACTCATAGAGCCTGATTCAATAATAGATGCCAACTCCTTTTTTACTATCAAGCATCCTCTTCAAGATTCAAAGTAAATTTTTGTTCAGTTATTTGACCAGATCGTTTCCCTATGGGTAATAATTGGAGAAAGTCTTCAGATAAATCCCATGCCTACTTGTAAATTTGGTGATATTTACCCAAATAAATGGAGTCTCGTTATCTATTACGATGGCATATAGTACACCAAATGGTTAATTAGTCCTTCGAGGAAGGATATGACTATAGCCTAGTATGCTCTCTTGGTAGGAATGGCCTATGCCCACCTGGTAAAGTAATCGATAACTTTCAAGATATATTTATGCTCAATGGAGGAATGAGTATCAATAAATCCAATGAAATCCATGCCCCACTATTGAAATGGTGCTTCTACCTGGATCGGATATAGGGGTAGAGATGCTTTCTTATTCCTGCCAACATACTATTGATAGTTATCATAACTTTGGCTCACTTTGTGTGTATTGATGAAGAGGGTAGGCCAAAAATAACCAGCTCAGATGATCTTCAAGGCCATATGCCTTCTACATAATGCTCACCATATAAGCCAGAGTGGAACTCCTCTAAGATTTTTTGCTTTTTGGACTCTTTCACACATTTGAGGAGTACTCCATCAATGTTTTTATGGAATAGCCCACTTGGCAATAGGATGTACCTGAGCGCCTACAATCTGAATATTCACCACTATGAGGCATCAAAATGTGATGGACATCTTCCAGATGTGAATAATTTGACAAGGTCCTCTGTCCAGTCATGATTTCTTGTTACTTGATTGGCAAGATTACTCTCACCGATGACTTCATCCTATACTAGAACCAGTGATCCAAAAATTGTGTTCTTGGCTAATTCTTGGCAGCGTGTCTAGCCACAAACCAACTTGGTCATATTTCCACATTGTATTCCTAAATTTTTTAAACCCAGCCTACTCTTTTATCACCCATATCTCATTGAATGATGAAATTTTTAACATCTGGATGGATAACGTAGATGACTGTCCTACTTTGTGAGACAAAATGATGGAATTTATTTAGACTTCATGACCACATATACCTATTTCTCAATGAATTTATATTTCTCCTAGTGTGGCACAATGACTTGACTCAGAAAAGTAATTGATTTCTCATCCCCATCATCTTGCTTTTGAGTGAGGACAACAACATAACTCTCCTATTTACATATTGCATAAAGAATAAAATCTTTTGAATAATTTAGATTAATCAGTATTGGCACTTGGGTGATTCTATATTTAATTTCCTAGAATGCATTTCTTATTACTTCTTTCCACTTGAATTCTACATTCTTCTTGAGGAGCTCAGTCATTGGATTTACTACCTAAGCGAAACCAACAATGAATTTTTGAATGATATTTGATTTGGAAAAATAATGATTGTAGATCCTTCTTGTTAACTGGAAGTGGCAACTTCAAGAGAGCTTTGGCTCTCGCAGGATCAATCGCCAGTCCTTGTGAAATCATGTGTTCCAAGAGTTTGCATTCTTTGACATCAAAAATAGATTTCTTCAGGTTAATAGAAATTCCAAATTCTTGATACTTTTCAAACACTTTCCTCAGATGAGAGACATGCTCTTCCCTGTGATGTGAGAAAATAGTCATGTCATCAAGGTAAATTACAATAATCCAATTTAACAACTCATCAAAACTGACGTCCATAGCTCTCTGAAAGGTGGCACCAGTATTGGAAATGCCAAATGGCATCCTCTGATAGGCAAAAGTGCCCCATTTTATAGTAAATTCTATTTTGTGTTGGTCCTCGTCTTTCACCCAGATCTGGTTGTAACCAAAAAAACCATCAAGCAATGAAAATCTTTGTGCTCCAGCGACTACATGCAGAAGTTGATCGATCTGTGATAAAGGATAGTGATATTTCAAGGATGATTGGTTTAGATTTTGGAAGTCTACACATAAGCGAATATATCCATTTTTATTCCAAATAGGAACGAAGTTTGCCACCCATGTCAAGTGCTTGATAGGATAAATTATCTTTACCTCCAAAATTTTTAGCAGTTTTGCCTTCATAAGCACTTCAATTTTATGATTGAAAGGTCATTTTTTCTTCTAAAAAGGCTTCACCCCTTCCTGTAATCCAATGGTGTGCTAGATCACATTCTTGTCATATCCTTTCAGATCATAATAGCTCCAAGAAATGATGTTTAAAAACTTATAACATAGATTTTTGATATCTTCGAGCTCTTTTGATGTATAGTCTATTCTTACTTTAATGACCTTATCAAACTCCAACTGCATTTTCTTATACTCCTTTGCATCCACCTTGATCTTATGTTTCTTTTCCCTATCATTTTGTTCAAAAAAACTCTCAAATGAAATAAATCCCCTAGGAATGTGTTTATTCTTCAGTTGAATCATTCCTTCCATTTCCTCTTCAATGAGTATTCTATATTCTGCGCTCATAGCTTCCTTAATCAAGAAAATAACTATTTGATCATCACTGTCGAACACTTTCCAATAAATATTTTTATCAGGAACTAAAGGTCTATAAATTATCCTCACAGTCTTTGATCTCCTGACCACTTGCTCTACGAGAGATAAATTGCACCAAGGGAAGTTAATATGTATGCATGTTTGTTTTGTTCTCACGAAATTTGGATATTTAGTGCAGTGAAGGACTCAAACAAATATCATACCTTGTTATGATAGGCCTTCAAATAGTTTTGCTTCAATAGACATTTTTTTGTATTCTGATTGACGATGAGATCAAAATATCTAAATATTTGCAACTATTTTATTTCCAAATTTTTAGCTTTATTTAGACCAAGGCACAACGCTTCATATTCGACCATATTATTTGTGCAGCTCTAGGTCAACTGATATGAATATGTTTTCAATAATCCTGTAGATGAAACAAGAACAATTATGGCTCTGATGCCATTCTTGCATCTTACACCATTGAAATATATCTTCCATAGATGATCAAAAATAGGATCTAAGGAATCAAAAACTTCTTCTTCAATCTGTTCAGGTTTAGTTATGGTATAACAACCAATATCGACTTATACCATTGCATTGAAGTCCATCATAGAAAAATCATCTTCCAAGTAGATCTCATCAAGAGCTTCCATCAAGTCCACTTATTGCACTTCTCCTGTCATCATATTATCTGTGCCAGTGGGCTTTTCTTCTTCTTCAATTTTTTCTATATGAAAAGTGGAAGGCTTTTCATTATAAATGCAGATTATTTTTTTCATGAAAGGAATATCCAAATGTGAATAATCCAAGGAAATATATCCTCCTAGTTTCACTATGAATTCCCTTGAAATACACATGCTAAAGTATGGTTCCAAGTCAACCACCACTACCTCTTGGATGACAGTGATCTACGGTATGTTGTGTAGGACGATAGGAATATCTTTAATCACACCCACTATTTTTATTGGGGTTCCATCCAACTGTAAGATACCTAGACTACTCCTTGTGTACTCCATCCCCATGAATTCACATACTACCTTTGGCATGATAGTAGTCACAGCACTAGATTCGATCATACAATTATGCATGATCCACCCTTCCATTATAAGAGACAAATAGAACGAAGGTGGTCTATGATGACTGAATTGCCACATTCAAAGACTTCTTTTGAATACTTTTAAAACTCATTTGGCATTATTTGTGATGTGGGTTCATGTTAATTTTGGATATTTATGCATTATGTAGTAATATTTGCATGAAAAATAGGAAACTGCAAATACTCTGTTTTTACTGTTTTATTCATGTTTTTGCTGAAATCTGATTATAATTCTGCATTAATTAGGATATAATTCTCTTTAGGCAATTTGTGAATAAGGTTTATAGTCTTCCACAATGTATTCCACCGTTATGCACCTGTTTAAATTGACTGTTGGCGCCAAAAAGTTGTCAGCATGAAAACTGTGCAGGGTAGACTGGACTTTGTCATACAAATTCCAGCCAGCTGTATTTCTACAGCATGGCATGGAATTTGTCCGCCCCAACTCGAATAAAGGATGGAACTAGTCTCCTGGGTGTCCAAAGAAGCCATATCTGCTGCTACAGCCAGTCAAACAAACTTTTGAAGACAACACAATAGTTTTCCTATTCTGCTGCCTAATATTCTGGAACAACTCCAGAATGAGCGCAGATAGTTTAAACTGCTCAAATATGTTGTTGAAAGAAGGAGAAAATGGTGGTTGAGCTATTTCAAGGGATACCTTATCCAAATCTACATCTGTTCCTCACTTGGGAATGCTCCAACACTACAATAGGATAAGGATTGAAGGGTTCAAACCCTGGATTCAAGAGAAGACCTAGACTAAAACTGTTGTAACAAACCTAAATTATAGCTGTAAACCTTATCTGCAAGATGTTTTGTTTAGAATAAATAAGCACTCCCATTTGGTTGAGTGATATATAGATATAGAGATAGAGGAGAAGAAATAGAAAATAGGTGTGAGTAGCATAAATCAGATTTTCTGTAATTTGCTGCAATAATTCAGTATTCTAGGTTTTCCCTGCATTATTGTAATGTTGTTTTGATGAAATAAAAGAGTGCATCATTATTCATGTCTTATTCTGAGTTAAGTGTGAATAGTTAGTCAGTTTAGAAAGGTTTTATTTGCCTCCTTTGGTGCTGGAAGCAAGGGCCACTTCTAGGCCCAGGGGAGGACTTTTCTTCCGGCAGAATTCTGCTTATTCACGACTGCAGAGGGACAACGAGGAAACTGACAGGTTCTGTAATTTCTATTTCAGGTTAGGTTATTGCATAGGTCAAATATTTATTTCTGTTTTTAGCACATTTCAGATTTGCATCATTTCCAAAATTTCTATTGCAATTATAAACATTTCAATTCTGTTATTTTTCCTGTAAAATATGTAATGATTTCATTAGGAATTTGATTTACTTTCAGTTATCTCAATGTGTAATTCCCAGTCTTCAGTAGTACAACTTTGCTTTTCTATAGTAAGAGTGGATTTTCTTTATTTCCATGCATTTTTATTTAGTTTTTCATAACTTAGGATCATTTCTGTTTCTGTCACAGGCAGTACTTTAGCATTTTTAGTATATTCATAGGAGAACCAACACCCCAATACTAACTATCCCATCAATAAAAGCTATGAACTAAAGGATCTGAATCACAGTCTGTTATACCCTACTCTCGCATACAGCCATGGACACCACCCTGGACTTGACACATATTGATTAAATGATGAAGGATTAGACGACACTCATCATTTTTGGCGTCGTTGTCGGGGAACTATAGGTGTTGTTAGTTAAGGTTTAACAGTCCAGAGACTGTCCTGTTTTAGGTCACAGTCTTTGCAAGACTGAGATTAAGATGCTTTAGGACATAAGCATGAATGAACAGGCCTAGAGACGAAAGAGGAAGGTTTGTTAGTAGTAGGTCATTCCCAGGAGGGCGATCTTCACAAGAATTTCCTGTGTATGATTACCCTGAAAGATTAAAAAGAGAATCATCTTCTTCAACAGTTGAGCCAACTCAAGAACCTGCTGAAAGGGAAATTCATGAGAGACCTAGAGAAAGGACTCCTGATCCATTAGAACTAGCCGAACAAATCAAACCTGAACCAGAGCAAGAAATACCAATAGTACAGGTTGAACAAGAAAATATGGCGGGACAACCTCCTGCTAAGACTTTTGAGTACCCTATACAATTAGCCGCTGGTCAGCCAGGGGCTATGAAAACTATTTCTCCCTCAGTATTACCAATCTTCAGAGGGACAGTTTTTGAAGATCCTGACCAATTCCTATTTGAATTTAAGATCTTGTGTCAAACTTATGATTATATTGTTGATAATCAAAAATTGAAGTTGTTTCCTTCTACTCTTAAGGATGCAGCATTACGATGGTTCATGAGTCTGGACTCAGATTCTATTCACACTTGGGCAGAAATGGAAACTGCATTCTTAGACAAGTATCAAGAATACTGTAGGGTACGTAATAGGAAGGATGAGTTGTTTCGGATTAGGCAAGAAGAAGATGAAAGTTTGGAAGATTATCTTGATCGATTTGCTTTCATTCAGAAACGAGTTGGTGGTATAGACGAAGATGTGTTAAAAGCTATCTTTTTGAGAGGACTAACAGATGAGTCTAAGGAAGTATTGGATATAATGGGAAAAGGAGATGTTTATCAAATTGATTTTGATGACATTATGGAGCTATGTAGAAATTATTCTCGAACTAGGCATAGAAGGAAGAAGAAGAATCCTACTAATGTGGATACCAAGGAATTAATGGAAGAGTTAGCCAATATGAAGACTGATATTCTGGTTCAACTAAACTCTGCATTTGGGGAACGACTTCCAAAAGGCAATTCTTCATCACCTTTATCCATCTATTGTCCTAGGTGTAGGAATAAGCATGCCCTACAAGATTGTCCATTAGACAAAACTACAATATCAACCATTTGTGGTATTTGTTCAAAGGGACATACAACTGATAAATGTCACTTTCTGCCCCATCTGAAGAATGTTTTAGAAACCCAAGCTGAGGAAATTAATGTGATAGGACAGAGACCGGGAGGAAATTTTGCAAATACTCCTCGTTGGGGACAAAATCCTTGGAACATGCCTTGGGGATACATAGAACCTCCTTTGCAACCCTGGCAGCATTCTTGGACAGCTCCTCAAGACTGGTCACATTCCAATTGGAATCAACCATGGCCTTCAAATAGTCAACCTTGGGTACAAAATCAACAAGGACAAAGGTGGGGACAACAATATCCATCTCAACAATGGTATCAAGCACCAAACCAACAATTTTTTCCAGCTCCTAATCAAAATTTCTAGGGAAGAAACCAACCACCACAAACACAACCAGTCAAGCAACCTCCACTCCCAGCTCAGCCTGTTGCTAACCCAAATAATAATAGACCTGGAGCTCCTATTTATGGAGCTGGGTCTGAGGAGTCTGCTGCTGCAATCAATGTTCTTGACTGTAGTAACATCCAGTTAAGATCAGGGAGGGTTTTACCTGACCCTGCACCCCCCACTATTGAAGAAATTGATGGACAACATGATTTGCCAAATCCAAAAACATTACAAACAGAAATGAAGGAAGAAAAAATAGACAAAGGGGAACCTGAACCTGCCTTAGTAAATCTGCCATATCCTGAAAGGTTTGATCAAACTATCTCAACCCCTGAATCAGAATTAATTACTGAATTAAGAAAAATGTCCATTTCACTTCCACTATTGCAGGCAATAAAGGAAGTACCTCTGATTAGAAAAACCATTCAGGATTTGTGCATTAGGAAACCTGGTAGGAAGAAGAAGGCCTTTCCAAAAACTATGCAGGTAGAAGGGAAGTTGGCCGATCTGCTTTCTGGGAAGCTAGTCCCTCCTAAGTATGGTGATCCAGGGAGTCCAGTGGTTACCATCACTGTGGGATTGGTTAAAATTCCAAATGTACTTATAGATTTAGGAGCTGCAATCAATGTGATGACCAAAGAAACTATGCAAAAACTGCAGCTCAACAATCTGAGTCCTACTACCACTATTTTGGAAATGGCGGATAGGTCAGTAGCTAAACCAGAGGGAATTTTGGAGGATGTATCCATTGAAGTCTCTTCTTGGGAATATCCTATGGATTTCCTCGTGTTACAACCCAGAAATGCAGCTAATGGTTATCCTATTATTTTAGGAAGACCCTGGCTTGCTACTCGTAGCTGCATTTATAGACTGCAGGTCAGGAGAAATGACCATCTCCAATGGTGTAGATTTGAAGAAAATCTCCTTATATCCACCAGCCCAACCTTCAGCCAAATATTCTGGACAAATTTGGTATCCTGAATCTGAAGAAGAACAGGAAACTTTTGTCACCTTGGCCACTGTTGTAGTAAAAGAACATATTGAAGAACTGAATTCATCAGAAAGAGAAATATTTGAATATGAATCAGTCTTGGTAAAAACACTCCATGAAGAAGGCCTTAAGGATGACCAAATTATGATCCATCGATTGTTATGGAAGGATAATGAACACATTGCCGAGCCTATGACTTCCATTCCTTTACAAGAAAGCTCCTTCACACTGCCACATGGGTGGCACCATCATCTTCTAAATTCTTTTACTTGTCCTATGCAAATGATTCCATCAGGTATTACCTTTACACCAGAGTCCAGAGTATTTCATACTCTGCAGCCACATCATTGTCCATTAAATACATTAATCAGCAGTAAATATGAGGTTGTTAATTCTATTCTTCCTGGGGTCAAGCAGATTGAAATACAACCAGGAAAGTGTGTGAACATTAATAGTTGGTTAACTACTGAGCAAGAAGCCAAATTGTTTACTATTGTACAGAGGCATATTCAAGATTTTGCTTGGAATTACAAGGACATGGCTGGCATACATCCTGATGTATGTACACATAGGATATATACAGAAGATATTAAACCAGTAAGACAACCACAAAGACGCTTGAATCCTGCTCTAAAAGACATTGTTAAAGAAGAAATTGAAAAATTGTTGGATGTAGGATTCATTTATCCAATTTTAGATAGTAAATGGGTTTCACCATTGGTCATTGTTCCAAAGAAAAATGGGAAAATGAGAGTGTGTGTAGATTATAGGGAATTGAACAAGGTCACACACAAAGACCACTTTCCATTGCCATTTATAGACCAAGTGCTGGATACTCTTGCTGGTAAGAAGTTTTTCTGCTTCCTTGATGGTTTTAGTGGCTATAATCAGATCCAGGTTGCACCAGAGGATCAGGAAAAAACAACTTTCACATGCCCTTGGGGAACATTCGCTTACAGAGTTCTACCTTTTGGTTTGTGTAATGCACCCGCAACATTTCAAAGAGTTGTAATAGCTATATTTTCTGATTTGACCAACGAGAGTGTAGAAATTTACATGGATGACTTCACTGTGTTTGGTGATTCTTTTGAGTATACCCTTGAACAACTTGAAAAAGTTCTTATACGTTGTGAAACATATCATCTATCACTCAATCCAGAGAAATGTTTCTTGATGATGGAAGAAGGGATTGTTTTAGGTCACCACATATCTGCTGAGGGAGTCAAAGTTGATCCCAAGAAAGTAGAAGTAATCAAAACCCTTCCTCCTCCAAAAACTCAAACTGATGTACGAAGTTTTTTAGGACATATCGGCTTTTATCGCAGATTTATTGCCAATTTCAGTACCATTGCTAATCCAATGTTTACATTATTAACAAAGGATTCTGAATTTGTTTGGTCTGCTGATTGTCAGAAGTCCTTTGAAACTTTAAAAGACAAATTAACCACTCCACCAGTACTGAGAGGCCCTAAATGGGAGTTGCCTTTCCATATTCAAACTGATGCTTCCAATACTGCTATTGGAGCAGCGCTAGGGCAAATTGAAGATGGGCAACATTATGCCATATACTACATTAGTAAAAACTTGACTGGAGCTGAAAAGAACTACACCACAACTGAAAAAGAATTCTTATCTGTAGTATATGCCATTAATAAGTTTAGACACTATATCACAAGGTATCCAGTATTCATCCACATAGATCATGCTGCTATAAAATATCTGATGAATAAACCCTTGGTTAGTTCACGAATTATTCGATGGCTAATATTACTGTAGGAATTTGATATTACTATAGTTAATAAGCCAGGGAAGTCTAATGTGGTGGCAGATTTTCTATCAAGGTTACCCAATGCAGATACAACAGAGTTGGTTGAGGATGCATTTCCTGATGAAAAGTTGTTCGCAGTTTCTATACAAACTCCTTGGTTTGTTGATATAGCCAATTATTTGGTTTCAGGAAAGATTCCTTTTCATTTTACTCCTAGACAAAAAAAATAGTTAATTAGGCAAAGCTCATATTTTGAATGGATAGAGGGATTATTGTTCAAATGTGGCCCTGATCATGTTTTACGTAGGTGTTTACGCAGAGATGAAATATATGATGTCTTACGTGCTTGTCATGATGAACCATCAGGGGGACATTATTCAGTAAAAACTACCATTCAAAATATTTTGGGTGTTGGTTACTATTGGCCATCTCTGCACAAAGATGTGAAAAGGTATGTGAGAAATTGTGATGCATGCCAGAGAATGGGTAAACCTACCTTTACTAGTGAAATGCCCTTACAACCTCAATTAGGTACAGAACCATTTGAGAGATGGGGTTTAGATTTTGTAGGACCCATTGATCCTCCTTCCCAAGGGAAAGTACACATCCTTGTATGCACTGATTATGTAACCAAATGGGTAGAAGCCCGTGCTTTCAAACATGCCCGAGAGGAGAAAGTTGCTGATTTTTTGTATTCACAAATTTTTTTGCGATTTGGAATTCCCCATTCTATCACCACTGACCAAGGACCTAATTTTACTTCAAAAGTTGTGGAAGCTTTTACACAACTATATGAAATCAAACATCGAAAATCCTCACCTTATCATCCACAAGCCAATGGCCAAGTTGAAGTGACAAATAGAGAGTTAGAAAGGATTTTGACCAAAACTGTAGCAGCCCATAGGAGGAATTGGGTGGATAAATTACCTGAAGCAATTTGGGCCTACAACACAACCTGGAAATCCACTACTGGACTTACTCCTTATGAATTAGTTTATGGCAAAAAGCCTTTGTTGCCAATTGAATTTGAACTACTAACTCTTCGAACTGCTATGGAAGTGGGAATTGATTTGTCACAGGCACAAACAGATCGGATTCTACAGCTCAATGCGTTGGATGAATTACGGAGAGATGCATTGCACCAGACCGAGGTGATCCAGGAACAACGAAAATTGTGGCATGATAGTCATATCAAACAACGAAAATTTCAACAAGGCGACTGGGCTTTGTTGTTTGACTCACGATATAAAGATCATCCTGGCAAGCTACAGACACGGTGGCTTGGACCTTATGAAATTGAGGAAGTATTCACCAATGGAGTTGTGCGTCTTTCACCAATTGATGATTCAAGAAGAAATATGGTGGTTAACGGTCATCGTCTCCATGTGTATCATAAGCCGTTAACAAAGGAAGAATTTCTCAAACAAGTGGGAAACATGGATGTAATGGTATTGGAAGCAACCATTGCTTCTAAAACCAACTCAATCAAGTGATGTCTTAAAAAAAATAATAATATATATATATATATAATAAATCAGAATGTGAAAACCTCTTTGAGGCACATCTGAATTTGGCTCTCATGAAAACCAGTTCACTGGCATGATTGCCTACTATCCATTAAATGTTCCATCCATTGTCTCTCATCATCATTCCATCTCCTTTCCACTCTCTCCCATCATCATTTCATCTCCTTTCCATTCCCCCTCATTCCATTCACAATTGTTTTATTCATCTGTTTTGAGACAGTTCTGTTCCAATTGCACTCTGTAAATGCAGAAACAGTAGGAAATCAACATTTGTCCAGAATATGGATAAGACAGTTTTTCAGGTATGTGCTTTCCTTTTTAATCTTGTAAATATGTATTGTATGATGTATGGAATCCTTAGTTAGCATAAACACATGCATTTAATTCCAATGAGTTTTTAAGAGATAAAAGAAGCCTACTTCAGAATACTCTACCCTGGAATAAGTCAACTCCGGGAGCATGTGACATAAAATTTCCGTGCCTACATCAGCGTCATAAGATTTGAGGAACTGTGCCACATCGCAGATTCTAAAGTCATAAGGTGGCACATGTTTTAAGAAGGTGATCACGAGGCAAGTTTTTTTAGTTGGCCTATAGACCACGTCATCGCATTTGTCGAGATCATGTGAGGAGAAGCGCATTATTAGTCGGGTACTACCACCTTCCAGATTTACTTCACGTCACAT
This sequence comes from Wollemia nobilis, assembly GCA_028583015.1. Classification (NCBI taxonomy): domain Eukaryota; kingdom Viridiplantae; phylum Streptophyta; class Pinopsida; order Araucariales; family Araucariaceae; genus Wollemia; species Wollemia nobilis. The sequence goes on from JAQPPZ010000028.1 coordinate 8,202,412, forward strand.
GACCATGCATCATTGCCATGCATGTATATGCCAACTTCAAAATTCATTCCAGAAGTGATAGCGGTGAACAAAAATTTTCCATAGTAGGGGTGTATTGAAAGAAGCTAGCAAAGAACCAGACAGGATGGTGGGTTATAAAAATCGCATTGAACCAGACAACATTGACTATTTACGGAGAGATTCAGAATGCCTACAAATTTTTGCCGAAGGAGGATTCCTGCCGTTCTTACAAAAATTTGAAGGACATTCAGAAGGGCTTGCCACCGAATTCGCTAGAACCTTCAGGTGAAACCGAGTACAAATTAATGGAATGACAATACAGGTAAGCCCTCAAATCCTCAGTGAAATTACAGAGCTACCTCTTGAAGGAATTCTTATAAATAAGTCTGGAAAGAATACCCTCGTAGACCTCGTTAATCAGTTTAGGGGCACCAATGATAGACCAACAAAATATATAATGAGTAATGGCATATGCAAAGGAGTTAAACGATCTAGCTTGCAAACCCCGTGGGATGAGGTCGTTGTCTGGGTTATTCGATTTCTTACCTGTGATGGTCAATATCCTATTCTTTCTGGCTGCCACATGAAAATCTTAACTCATCTCCATTTTGGCCATGAAAACCCTGAGCTTAAAGTCAATTTGCCCCAATATTTATACCAGGAATTGACCAACATGTCTCAAAAATATCAAGCAGGGAAGGGATATCCGAAGCACCATGGGTTGATCAAAATAATATGTAAATACCATTTCAGGGGTCATCCTGGAAGTTTTACCCGTTTTTTTGAACCTGGGATGAAAATGCTACAGAGGAAGTTAGTGAACATTCTGAATAGGAAACAAAAGCACCTAACCCTAATTCCACTTCTTCACCTAGCACCTCAACTAGGGCAACCCCTTCATCTCCTGAAGAACCTCCCTCTGCAAAAACTAGAACACAACGTCATGCTGAACGAAAGCGAAAAATTACCTGTGCACAAAAACATCACAATTCTGAGGCAGGGGAACCTTCTATTCTGCAAGATAGAAAAATTGAAAGTAGTACTAAAAAGAGAAAAGGGCCATCTATCCCAGAATTGAGGAGGTCCGCAAGATTACAAGGGGGTATTAATGTGCAAACAAGGAAGAACATGAAACAAAATGTTGATGATCAAGCAATGGAAAGTAATGTGCAACAAGAAAATGTTGAAGCAGAGATAGTACCATCCATGACTCATACTGATTCCTCTGGTTCTAAGGAACATATCAATATAGAGGAAACACAAGAGGATGCATTTATTCCCAATCAGTGGGAATCTCTAGTTGATTACCCTGATACTGATGAAGATGTAGAAATAGGGGCAGAGAAAGCAGGAAATTCAAGTTCAGAAGAAGAGGAAGTAGCTGATATTGAAACACAACTTTGGGCAGCAAAGAGTGTGATTAAAACTCAAATGGGTTGGATTGAAAAGAATGAGGCCAATTTAAAAGAAAAGGATAATGTCATTGCCAAACTGTGGCAAGAAATTGAAACTATAAAAAATAGACTGGCAATTCTAGAACAACCCTCTCAAACAGATTCGGGGAATGAAATGGCAAATCTGTTGGTTAATCTGGCAGACACTATAGAGAAAAGGTCAGTTGCTGAAGCATCAGAAGCAATGGAGATACCACAACACCCTCAACATAATTCAGAAAATGAACCCGTAGAAGCAGTTGTGCAAATGTCTAAAGACTGCATAGCAATCACCTCACCAGCAGAAGCAGGTTCAATATTTCTAGCACAGGTAATTATTCAGTCATCCCCACAAAAGGCCATTTCTAAAATTGAGTTGGTTGAAACAGAGACACAAACAGATAACACTGTGATAGAAACTATGGATGTTGGAGTACAAGTGGAGATTGTTTCCCAAATGCCGCCTATTGTTAGACCTCCTGATACAATCTCACTTGTCAAATACACTGAGGATGTGACCTTCTGGATGAATAAATGTCAACAACTGGAAGAGAAAGTTGTATCTCAGAAAAACCTTGAGAAGGAAGTGGAACAAAAAACTTCTGAAGTCAATAAATTGAAGGAAAAGATTCAAAGTATGTGCCAAATTGTTGAATGTCTAGTACAATGCAGAAGGCCTCCTAGGTTTTACAGCCTAATTTTGAAAGAAAAGTACCTACGTTGGCAAATCATGAGGATTGCCTCTGGCTTGACAGACATAGTTGAAACAGCTGAAGAATTTATAGAAGTTTTCTAGGAAAGCACTACAGAATATAAAAATTTGTTGTGTGAATTGTTTCTCCATAGATTCCTTCTACCATCAGAAGTCATTTTCCTTCCCCACATTTTCATTGGAGATGTTCAATTGAGGGCTTTTCAGTCAACTCTGCAAAATTAGGTCTACTGGGAAGAACAGAAGAAGGCCAACAAGGCCCTGGAGTTACAGGTTGTTTTGCTTATTAGACCAATTCATCTTAACCACAGAACTACCACCAATGAACATTTTACATTAATGAGGGATGACAGAGTGAAGAAGTTATATCTGAAAAATTTGCAGGATGGTATGCATACTTTTCAAGAATATTGTTCAGTATCATTTCCTAATGCTTTGTCAGCCTGCAAAAGCAGATGGGATGAATTGCCTATATCTCTCCGAAAGAGAGAACCCATCTCACCCAATAATCTGCTTTGGTCAAGACGAAGGGCTGCCAACATCATACAGATAATACATGAGCTCAAGGATCAATGGATTGGCCTCAGATATAGAATGCCTACCATCATTACACCTGTACCTTGTTTCTTTGACAGTGATCCACAGGAGGAAGATCAATTTCAAGGATGGCTCCAGGAAATCAGAAGTCACAGGGGATATTATTCACCCTTCATCAAAGTATGGCCATATAAGGAACGGTACTTGGATGTGGATTTATGTGCCCTTCTTGTAGAACAAAATGCATGAGGACATGCATTGAATTAGGCTGGGGGGAAAATGATGAGGCACTGAATTGCCACATTCAAAGACTTCTTTTGAATACTTTTAAAACTCATTTGGCATTATTTGTGATGTGGGTTCATGTTAATTTTGGATATTTATGCATTATGTAGTAATATTTGCATGAAAAATAGGAAACTGCAAATACTCTGTTTTTACTGTTTTATTCATGTTTTTGCTGAAATCTGATTATAATTCTGCATTAATTAGGATATAATTCTCTTTAGGCAATTTGTGAATAAGGTTTATAGTCTTCCACAATGTATTCCACCATTATGCACCTGTTTAAATTGACTGTTGGCGCCAAAAAGTTGTCAGAATGAAAACTGTGCAGGGTAGACTGGACTTTGTCATACAAATTCCAGCCAGCTGTATTTCTACAGCATGGCATGGAATTTGTCCACCCCAACTCGAATAAAGGATGGAACTAGTCTCCTGGGTGTCCAAAGAAGCCATATCTACCGCTACAGCCAGTCAAACAAACTTTTGAAGACAACACAACAATTTTCCTATTCTGTTGCCTGATATTCTGGAACAACTCCGGAATGAGCGCAGATAGTTTAAACTGCTCAAATATGTTGTTGAAAGAAGGATAAAATGGTGGTTGAGCTATTTCAAGGGATACCTTATCCAAATCTACATATGTTCCTCACTTGGGAATGCTCCAGCACTACAATAGGATAAGGATTGAAGGGTTCAAACCCTGGATTCAAGAGAAGACCTAGACTAAAACTATTGTAACAAACCTAAATTATAGCTGTAAACCTTATCTGCAAGATGTTTTGTTTAGAATAAATAAGTACTCCCATTTGGTTGAGTGATATAGATATAGAGATAGAGGAGAAGAAATAGAAAATAGGTGTGAGTAGCATAAATCAGATTTTCTGTAATTTGCTGCAGTAATTCAGTATTCTGTAGGTTTTCCCTGCATTACTGTAATGTTGTTTTGATGAAATAAAAGAGTGCATCATTATTCATGTCTTATTCTGAGTTAAGTGTGAATAGTTAGTCAGTTTAGGAAGGTTTTATTTGCCTCCTTTGGTGCTGGAAGCAAGGGCCACTTCTAGGTCCAGGGGAGGACTTTTCTTCTGGTAGAATTTTGCTTATTCTGACTGCAGCAGGACAACAGGAAACTGACAGGTTCTGTAATTTCTATTTCAGGTTAGGTTATTGCATAGGTCAAATATTTATTTCTATTTTTAGCACATTTCAGATTTGCATCATTTCCAGAATTTCTATTGCAATTATAAACATTTCAATTATGTTATTTTTCCTATAAAATATGTAATGATTTCATTAGGAATTTGATTTACTTTCAGTTATCTCAATGTGTAATTCCCAGTATTCAATAGTACAACTTTGCTTTTCTATAGTAAGAGTGGATTTTCTTTATTTCCATGCATTTTTATTTAGTTTTTCATAACTTAGGATCATTTTTGTTTCTGTCACAGGCAATACTTTAGCATTTTTAGTATATTCATAGGAGAACCAACACCCCAATACTAACTATCCCATCAATAAAAGCTATGAACTAAAGGATCTGAATCACAATCTGTTATAACCTACTCTCGCATACAGCCATGGACACCGCCCTGGACTTGACACATATTGATTAAATGATGAAGGATTAGACGACACTCATCAATCTATTTTTACTAGTGGTAGAGGTTGGCAATGTTTGTGCTAACACTATCTAGATGGGACTTTTCTTTTTATCCTTCACAAACTTGAGAGACTCCTACAATAGGTCAACTTATCCAGGTAACTATAGTGCATCATACAAACTTACCTTTGTAGGAATCTTCTTCATTTCCTCAATGATGTTATAATCAAAAGTATTAAGAACCTTTTCTTTATTGATTGGCTTGTATTTGTTTCAGTACTATTGCATAGCTTCCACCCTTTACATCTTAGTCAATGATGGGTATTTGAGATGCTCTTTAGCTTTTTCTTTTGCCTCAATTTGCACTTGAGTGACTATAGGCTACGAAGTTGATACCTTCTCTTGTAACTTCTCCAGAGCTTGCTTAGGCAATAAATCCTTTAACAAGATAGGATATTGCTATTTATACATTACACCAGGTGCTTTTGCTTATGATTGTACTTTTTCATCTTGTACCTTCTACTCAATGGGAACCTTCAGTGGCTCAATTTCTACTGGATCAATAGTCATCGAATTCTTTCCAACCCTCATAAGGACTAAAAATTTCTCCAAGGAAGGGACCATAAAATTATGATCAACTTTTGTTACCATATTGATTTGTACACCAACAGACCTTTCTGCTAACGTCTATACATAGTTCAAATGAACCATGCACGTGTCTTCGCCATGGGGATAATTATAGGTGGAACACCAATATGCCTGATCTAATGTACTAGCTTCTTAGTTTACAAACATAGTTGTATTTATTTCAAAACCTTTGCTAGCATTTGGTTGTTCTCTAGAAATCAGTGGTTTTTGAAATATCCTTGACTAGAAGTCAGCTTCAGCCTACTTTTTCTTAACCATCATAATTTCATTCGACATTGTCCTCACTATTGAATTGAGTGACTACATCTCCTATAATATCTTCATGTAGGGATCAATATTTGAGGGTATATGAGGTGTTGGTAGAGGTAGAGGTACTAGTGGAGTAGGCAACGATAATGGAATAGGTGGTTCTAGTAGCACTAAGAATGAAACTAATGTTGGAAACTATGGAATAATCAGTACGTATAATTGCAGAATACTTAGATCAGGGAGTTGTGGACTAGAATTAGAGAAATTCAAGGTGGACCCAAGATCCATGAGGGAATAGGGTACATAGAAGGCATAGGCTATGAAAATGTACTTGAATACAGATGTTGTGAATATCAAGAATAATGGGCATGCTTACCTTCAGAGGTAACTTACCTGTGGCAATCAAATCTACCTTGGATTTTTGTGCCTACATGTACAAATATGGAAACGTGTTGACATTGGCCTATCAGACCTCCATACCAATGTCAAAGTTGAAGGCTATGAGATAGTAAAACATGGCTTTCTCATGAGGGGGTTGAAGGCCATTAGGTACTCTCTACCATCTTTGGGTGAATCTAACATTGAAATCCACTATTTCCTCCTACGAATTTCTTTGGATGTTTGTAACCTGGTGGAACAAGGAAAATGGATCAGCTTGCTCATAAAATTTCTTGATCAATAATTCTGCCAACTGGTCCCATGTCGTAATAGTAACAGGTGGAACTAACCAGTATCAATACAATAACTTCCCTATGAGTCACACCACCAACAATGTTACAATAATATATTCATCTATTATGCCATGGATTGTCACCAAAGAAGCCACATCTTGGATATGCTCATAAGTAGTTTTACCAGTGCCAGCATAGGTAGGCAAAGCCTTCAATGCTTATTGAGGGACTAGATTTTATACTTGTAAATTCAAAGCTCCTAAGTTATTCCATGTTGAGAACTGCCCTGGTAGTTGTGGTTGCTATGGTGGTGGGTTCTGAGCCATATTGATTGGTGTGTGAGGTTGAGGTGGTGGAATGCTAGTGGTAGTACTAGTTGGACTCGAAGGAATAGAAAACACACTAGCTATTTGTGAAGATGTTGTGACTGATGTATGAGGTAGGGTAAATAATTTGGGGTGTTCTAATTTTTGGGTATCAAGTTCAAATAACTCAATGGGGTTTTTAGGATTTTTGGCCTTCAATATTGTGATCATGAAGTACAACTTTTGTTGACTTCACATTCAGAGGCTTTTGGGTATAGTTGAATCACCATATGTTCTAGCTCCACAATATAAAGTCAAACATCAAGACCTTAATATTGCATATATTGCTCAATATGAGACTTAAATGTCCCACCGAGCATGCCAAAAATTGTTGGTCAAATATCTACCTAAAATACAAAATATATGTTTATGCCTAGAAACAGCCAACATTGAAAGGTCAGAGGAAAGCAATGTCCCCCATGCCAATCTCCAGAGAGGTTTGGATCCCTCACTAATTCTACACTGGTTTAAGTCTAGATTTGTAGGAAAGAAATGATAAAATTTAAGAAAGAAATGGGAAATATAACCACATGCCAAAGACGTAGGATTGGGGACATAATAGCAACATAGAATAGAAAGAAGGCAAAGAATCTACTTATAATTTTATAGATACAACTTCCAAAATCTTATTCCAAGACTCACTCTCTCACCAGTAGTGCTCAAATCCAAATGCAAAATTGGAACTTAGCAACAGATAAAAAACATGAATATAAAACATAAATGCTTAGAGTAGAAAGAAATCACACATAGAAATTGCTTGCAAGAATCAGAAGCCAAATTCCTTCTATTTACGTAGAAAACTTGAAGGGTTTTTTTGTAGAGGGTCTATCCTTCCATTTACATTGAAAATGTCTAGTATTTATAGAGGTTTTCACCTCTATTCATTTAATACACAAAAAACAAAATGTTTACAAATCAGGAACCTTCGTGAAGAAATTCCTCCTTGAAATTCTTGAAAATATTCCTTCTGAGATAACGATCCAAATTTTAAGGGAAAATTCTAGGAAATCACAAAATTCGAGCATTGGTATATAGAAAACTATAAATATTATTGTTGACTTGATACCTCCATTATTTCTTGGAAATTTGCCCTTGTCCATAATGCCTTGGAACTCATGAAAATCATATTGTGATATTAAATAATACGCCTTTTCAGCATGAAATCAGAAAATTCACTCATTCTTCACCTCAACCATTAAATTTTTATTATTTTTCTTATCTAGGCACCTTTGAAAAATCTCCCTTGAACTTGAAATTAAATTCACCCAATATAGAGAGATGGGTGAAAGTGCTTTACTTACATTTCATCATTTCATCATTTCATCCTTATTCGCGCTTCTAGGTAGAGAGAGAACCCCCAAAGAAGTAATTTTTATAATTTTGCTCAATTTGTGCTTATGATTAATGCTTTGCATTATTCCTTATAACTTTACTGAATGCACAATCCAGAACTTAATTCATTTCATCATGTTCATCCCATAATAGGAATCTCCCTTAGGCAAAACACCTTTTACACACCTTCATTTTCAATTACAACACTTTTGACTGTCTTTATGTCATTTCACCCCAAGGAAGGGCAAACGAGACTTTCACCCCTTTCTTGGGGTGAAAGCACTGCTAATTTTTACCTTTCAAAATTCTTCTTATCCTTGTAATATACGTTCACCCCAAGGAGGGGTGAATGGTATTTTTGCCCCTCACTTGGGGTGAAACCATTTAAAACTCTTTTTCAATATGCACTACTATGGGTACCACAATATTTTCTTTCTCATATGCTTTTGCCCCTTAGAGGGGTGAAAGGTAGTTTTATACCCCTCTTGGAGTAAAATAAACTTAACCTTTTAAATTTGTAGACTAGCGCCTTACTGCCTTTGCTTCGATTTCACCCGAAATGTGGGCAAAAAATATTATTGTTCCATGAATCGGTGCCTTAGTGGGACCTATGACACGAAACCTCTGAAATCTTCATTGCTGGGATTTCACCCCAGGGAAGGGTGAAATGGATTTTCACCCCTCATCTAGGGTGAAATTCTAGTTGACTTGTTAATGCGTTAATCAAGAGAATCATCCTCCATTTTAAATGATGTTCACCCCAAAGTGGGGTGAACGTTGCTTTTGCCCCACATTTGGGATGAACGCACTTCTTTCGATTGCTATCATTCTTTAAATTTGGGCCCACCATTTTCTTTTCTTTAAATGTGTTTTTCCCCAAGGAGGGGTGAAATGGAATTTCACCCCTCACTTGGGGTGAAAGCCCTTTAGCCGAACTTAGAATTTTTTACACCTTTTAATTTTACATTCACCTCGAAGTGGGGTGAATGGGTTTGTCACCCCACTTTTGGGATGAATGCATTTTTACCATAAAAGCAAAGCCATATTCACCCCAAGGAAGGGTGACAAATATTTTCACCCTTCTCTTGGGGTGAAAAGGTTGTTACATCGACTTTTCCCTTAATATTTTAAGTGTTGTTTTTGTTGATGTTCTTCGGGAAATTCCAACCAATTTTTTACACCATTTTCCATAATCAATTTTCCTTGTAACACCCATTATTTTCAAGAACGAAACTCATGAAAACAAATAAGAATATTAATACATAAAAAATGAATTGCAACACATTATAGAAAATACTACAATATTAATTCACTATATTTGTCATTTTTATAATAACACTATCAATCAAAACTTCATCAAAATTCTAATGTGACAAGATGTAAAAATCCAATAAGTTAATAAAAAATTTCATGTTACTGACTTGCTGCTTTAAGTGCTGATAATTAGACTGTAAAATAGAAGAGAAAAAGGTTAATATTTATAAACAAAATAAATTTAAGAAAAAATGATTTTCAGTTAGGTAAAACTTACATCAGTGGTAAGTCTTGCAATTTATGCAACAACTACATATTGCATATCTAGTGCCCATTCATTGAAATATGTCTGGGCCTTAGGATTGAAATTTTCTAATTAATCTAGCATAATGACCATAACTTCATCACTATATTTAGACTCAACTTGCACGGTACTAGATTTAGCTTTATGTAAAAGAGCATCGAGCTTTTGTGGCTCATTCTCCACCTTTGAAAATAGCTCCTTTCTATGTGTAAAATTCTTGTATCGATCGTTTATTGCTTTGATAAAAACCTTGGCCCAATATTCCCATTCTCTTAATGTATCAATATCTACAAGAAGATTATTGGTAACTATAGCCTTACATCTATTGGCTAATAAAATAGTTTCTAAAAAATTAACTTTATCATCATCATTTGGATGATGATGGCTTTGACTTGCTGGTGGGGGGAAGCGAAAACTACGGTGTCATATGCTTCAATATTCTCCTCTGCTTCATCATCGATATCTATACCCTGAAGAACATCACTTGTATTTAGTGGTAAATTATTCATATCCTGATAAAGAAAATTGTCATCAAGATTTGTAGTGGTAGAGGGTATCTAAGACGCGCTCTCTACATTTGATAAATTATCAAGGGTTAAAAATGGGAACACCATCACTGAAACAAGATACTGAGACACAGTTTGAGTGTGTGTATTAGCCTAATTTTTGGTTCCCATAGGTGGTGGTGTAAGGAAATGTTTCCCATGTATCCAATATTGGTTCCTCATTGATGGTGCCTGCTGTAAACTTTGACGGACTTGTTGTGGATGAATGACCTACTATGGATGGACTTGCTACTGTGCACCTAGTGGAGGCATATATTTCCTGAGTAATTTAAATCTAGTCAGTCCCTCTATGAAATTTCTCATGAAAAATATAAATTAAAACTAGTGTTAAAAACAATTTCATTAAAAGATATTAATTTTAACTAAACATACCAGACTCAGACTCTGTAGCCGTTGTCATTGATGATGGAAGCATTTGTCTTTGCTCTAAAAAATAGTTTAAATATTTTCTCAAACTAAAAATAATTTATATCATTAAAATACCTTATTTAAAATAATACATTTGAATAATAAGGTTACCTTGTGAGCTGGAGTTTACTTCCTCAACGTCCGCTATAATAGATGCATGTCCAGAAGTAACAAGAGCCGCATGTGTATGTTGTTGAATAGGAGACCTTGTACGTTTAGTGGTGGGAGTTACTAGTGATGATTGCAATTGCATGTTAGAATTGGTAGACACTTCTTGAATCGTAAAGGTGATATCCCTTTTACTAGACGAATGAGTTGCTCTTCTATGTTTTCAAAATAAAACTAGAAAATAACAAGATTTATTGAATAGAAAGAAAAGAGAGATTATTCCAATAAATAATTTTACCTAAAAATCATTCTCATTCATACCAATAGCCAAGGAATATGGGTGCAATGCAATTGGAGGATTGTTATTTTGAAATTTTTTTAGAATACTTAGGCATTTACACTTTAGCCTAAGTTATTTTTCTCCATTACATTTTCATATTTCTTGCATACATTTTTGTAGACTTGAAGGTATAGTATACCTTCATGTGTACAAATGTGTATGCAAGAAATACGAAAATGCAATGGAGCAAAAGAACTTAGGCTAAAGTGCAAATTCCTAAGTATCCTCAACACTCCAAATGACCAACTCCCTCCTATGTCACTGATCTTAGGAGTTTCCTTGGACTTGTGAATTTCTATCATAATTTTATACCTGGCTACTCTACCATTGCTCATACCTTGCATCATCTCATGAAATCCAAAGTTAGATTTCATTGGCTCAAGGAACATGATCAAGCCTTTAATACTTTGAAACACAAATTGTGCACTACCCCTGTTCTTATCCTCCTCAACCTTTCTCATCCATTTGATATAGAAACAAATGCCTCATAGTTTGCAATGGAAGCAGTTTGAAGCAAGATGGACACCCCATGGCATATCATTTTAAGATATTTTTAGCTACCCAAATAAACTACTCCATATATGAAAAATATTTGTATGCTTTGGTCCAAGCCATCCAATATTGGAGACATTATCTTCTTGGGAAAGAAATAATTATCCACACATATCACATGCCACTCAAGTTTCTTTAGTCACAAACCAAGATTGAAGAAGATAGACACATGAATTGGGCCACTTACTTGCAGTAGTTCCACTTCGTCATCAAGTACAAGAAAGGAATAACTAATATAGTGGTTGATTATTTACGTCGTCCACCCATGGCTCAAACCTTGACAATAATTTTGACTACCTCTCATATTGGATTTCAGACTTGGCCACCTCTTTATTCTCTTGATTCATATTTTAGGAAGGTTCACCATCATCTTGTACACCCTTCATCTTCCAACCTCACTCCTTTTCAAGACTATCATATGAAGGATGGAATTTTGTACAAGTTAGACAAACTTTGTATACCACAAGAGCATAGGGTTTCTCTCATCAAATAATCCCACTCAACTCTTTATGGAGGTCACTTTGGGAAATAGAAAACACTCTACCACTTACAATGGTTCTTCTACTGGCCTCACATGCAGAGATATGTCCTATAATTTTTGAGATAGTGTGTCATATGTTGTCACTCCAAATAAGAAAATAGGAAGTTGGGCTTGAGTTTTCCTTTGCCCATTCCTTCATATCCTTGGGAGATCATATCCATGGACTTGGTGAGTGGGTTTCCCTTGATAGTGAGGTAGCATGATAGTGTTTTTGTGATTGTGGATTGATTCAATAAGATGGCCAGATTCATTCCATACAAGAAGACTAGTACATCACCTAATTTAGCATAGTTATTCTTTGAGATAGCGTGGCAATCCTTTGTTCTTCCTACTAGCATTATTTTTTATAGAGATCCATGTTTTATGGGACACTTTTGGAGAGCCTTGTGGAAAATTTTGGGAGTTCCCCTTAATTTTTCCATGGCCTTCCATCCTCATTCAGATGGGCAGACTTAAGTTTTAAATCTCACACTAATATATATTAACGTATATGCAAGAAATACGGAAATGCAATGGATCAAAAGAACATAGGCTAAAGTGCAAATGCCTAAGTATCCTCAACACTCCTATCAACCATAGAATCATTGGACCTTGTTGGTCAAATATCCACCTAATCAATGAACACTACATTTGTGCATCCTAGATACGACCATTGAAAGACCAGAGGAAAGGAATGTCTTGTGCCAATCTCTAGAGAGGGTTGGTTCCCAAAATAAATCCTACACTGGTTGAAGACTAGGGATGCAGGAAAGAAATTAGAAAATATGAAAAGAAATGGGAAATATGGCCATAGGCCGAAGTGCAATATTTGGGGTAGACTAACAGCATGAATTCTACTCATATTATGATAGAATGTAACAGGGAGCAGTAGTATAATTTCACTTATACCTCAGTAGAGATAACCTCCATATTGCATTTTGGAGCTCCACTCACTCACCAACAATATTTTAAATCTAGGGAAATAATTTTAGCAGAGCAAGAACATGAGCATAAATAGAAATTCTTGAAATTAGAAGGAAATCACACACACACACACATGAGAATACTTACAAATTCATAAGCCAAGTCTCTTCTATTGATGCAGAGAACTTAAGAAGTTTATCTACAAAATATCCAACCTCCTTTACAATAGAAATTTACTTAGTATTTATAGAGGATTTCACCTCTTTCATTAAATGCACCAAAGAACAAAATGATCACAGATCAGAAATAAAATGAGGAAATTCCTCCTTGGAATCATTGAAAATATCTTCCTCAGGAATCGCAATCCATCTTTTAGGGAATAATTTCTAGGAAACCAGCAACTCGAGAGTCGATGCATATATAATTTGGAAACTTTGAACACCTTGGGAACCTCTCTACGCTTTGGAAATCATGAAAATTCTCCTACTCTTCTCATTCAACTTCTTCTATGCTCGGGATCCATGATATGAGTTACTCATTGCCACCATTATTAAATGCTTCAAATCTGGAACTTTGAAATGTTGACTATAATCCTTTTCGACCCCAAAATTGTGTTCACCTTTAGACAAAAACTGCTTTGCCCAACCTTCTCTTATTTGGTCCATGCGCGTGATCCTTATTCAAAAGTGCATTCTCTCGTGGGAGATGCGAATGGGATGTTCGCCCCTCAACCAAGAATGCGATAGCAATTTCCTCTCGAGGTATGTTCACCTAAAGGAGGGGCAAACGGGATGTTCACCCCTTAATTGGGGCGAACATAATATCATTTTGCTTTTGGGTGAACACAATTGCAATTGGATGCTGGAACATGTTCTCCCAAAGGAGAGGCAAATGGGACGTTCACCCCTCAACAGGGGTGAATGCAAAAATGTTTGTCGTGCCTCTTCCTGCTACGTTCTTTGAGTCATTTAAAATTTTTACTATTTCATTCGCTCAATCATGGGATGAATGGGATGTTCGCCCCATGTTTAGGGTGAATGCACTGATTTCTCCAAAAAACTTATAACTTTTTATTTTTTCAACTAAATTATTCATTGTTTGTTTTACAGGCCTAAATATGCCTTCATTTTTGATACATTCATAACAAGGTGAACTTGAATATTGAATGAAGTTTACAAAAATACTTATAACATCGATGCAAAAGGAATGCATATGTGAACAAGTAAGGGACATACAAAATTATTTCTAAAATAAAAGCTGCCATATACAATAAAAAACTTCATCAAAATATTGCATCAAAATACTCCAACAAAATTCCCAATGTGGCAAGGTGCCAAAATTGCCATAATTTTTGGTGACTCACAAGGTATCCAACTTGCATGGATGCAAGCAATCCCAAACCTTTATTCATTGGGCTACGTAGTCCTTCTTATCAGCTGCCCTGCAGGTACTTTTGTTGATGTTGTAGATGCCTTCCGATATTCTTCTTCCTTGATGCACTCCTTCTCCTTTGCTTCAGCCACTACTTTGAGTATTTCTATTCGTTCTGCCTCCTCTTCTGCCTTTGCAGTTGCTATGTGATTAGTCGTTGCCTTCTCCTCCTGCTCTTGAATAGTTTTAGAAATGACTTCGTAGGCATAGACTACCTCATTCCAAACATGAGTAGTGAATAGGTAGGGGATACTAAGAGACTCGTAAACAAAGCGAAGATTATGATAATCTATTAAACTGAGGCACTTCACTTGTTGATCCAACTCATACAAGGATAGATCTAGGCGTGTATATTTTTGCATTAGGGGCAATACCTATGCTTTTGTAAGAGGCTCTTCCCAAGAATCAATTTCAAAGGTGTCTTCAACAAACTTTTTCCAGAGTGCTTCCAATTTTTTGCTTGGCAATGGTTCACCCCACTCATATACAAAGGTCATAAATCCCAACTCATCAATGGTCTCAAAATGAGACATAGAAATAGTGTGCTCACATTCAATGGTGTTGAGGATGGCCCACCCTTCCCATACTAGATCCATTCACTAGAAGTAACTACACAGGGTTATTTTTGCCTTAGACCAGGCATGGTCCATCTTGCTAAGAGGGTGAATGTAGAAATTGGTATTAGCTATAGCTTGTATCTTTATGGCCATCTCCATATAGGGCAATAGTATCTCCTCTATAGTTTCAATTAGCTATTGCTCTATCTGTATCTACATTTGTGCCTCCCATAAATAGTGCAACACTTTTACTTCTCGCACTACCAATTTCTCATAGTTTTGTACAAAGCGAAGGCGTGTCCCTTTGATGTTGTTTGGTGAAAACCAGTAGCTTGTGCTACTTTCTTAGCTAACTACTTCTTCATATCCTCAAGCTACTACTGGAGTTTGTGCATTTCAATCCTGGAAGCATCACACTCCTTTAAGTGCACTTTGACTTGTTGGTGCAAATATTCATTTTTGATGGTCGTCTTATCCTGCGCTCTACTTTTTTTCAAGGTAGTCTCAAGCTCAATAATTTTGTTTTTGTTTTCAAAATATTTCTCTTTATAATGTTCACCGTGCAAATATATTGAGCTCATATCCACCTATATGTTGCTCATATTTTCTATTGGATTTATCTTGGTGAGGTCCTATGTTATAGTATCGCTGACATAGTCACTTGGCAACATTTCTCCCTATGGCTTCTGAACTAAGGGTGTGAGCTTAGTGTGGTGGGCTTCTATGGTAATCATATCAAAGGAAACCTTTTTGATTGGCTGAGCCAGAGCTAGATCCTCTTTACACCTCATGATTTTCAACCACTGTGAAGAGCTCATGTGTGCCCGGTTGATCTTTTCTACTTCAGGCTACTTGTGGGCCACTTGTACATTAGGAACTATTTCCAACTCCAAAAATGGGGTGAACGGGACCAAAAAATCTGAGTGATTGGGCTTAGTAGAGGTGAATGATATAGTAAAAAGGGGTGGTATGGAAATAGTGGACGGTATGGAAATGGTGGACTTAACAGAGGAGGTAGGATCATTTGCAGTTATGCTTACTCTAGGAGGAGCTTGTGTACTTACAGATTCGATGGTAGTGGTGATAAAAATAGAAGGAGAAGGGTGCAAAAATGGATTCAGCACTAATGCGTATGAACTAAAAGAAATGAAAGATGAAGGAATGAGAATAGAGGAAGGAGCAGCAGTGATTTTGGGAGTGGAAGAAGATGGAAGGGAAAAGGATGTAGATGGCATACCAAAAGGTAGAGAAATGAAGATCGATGATGATGGATGGAATAGAAATTACTGTTGGTTCCAAAGGAGAAGAAGAGGGGAGAAAAGATGTACCTTTGAGTGTGAGCACTGTGTGATGCAAGGATGTGGGCGACGGTGAAATTATCTCTTCCTGCTATGTGATCGCCCTCTCCTCAACGTTTGGATTTTCTTTTCCATCCATAACTTTCATGTGGGAGCTCTCTGACTGATAATCTTCCTCCTATTCTTACACCATTAGAAACATCTGTGCAACTTTTTTTGGGAGCTCTACCGTGGGTGGAGTTATAACTATCACTGATATGTTAGAAACTATGTGAATTGCTCCAACCATCACTATAGAAACTACAACAACTAAAACTATAGGGATATCAATGGTAGAATTCATAACTGCATTGGTCCTAGACCTTTTCATTGCCTTTGGAAACAAGGGTGCTTTTAGGAGTTACTATTTTTTGGGTGTAGGTATTTCCTTTAACTTTTGCCTTGTTTGATGAGATCTACTTTTAAAATATATTGTTGTTCCTCTTATTTTGGAGTCTCATTATTGACCATTGGGTATTCTTGTTTAGTTTTACCCTCACCACTATCTAATTTCTAGAAGTTTTGTGGTAAAATATTGGTGAAGTTGATGGGATGATACGAGTCTACAAACTTGTCATAAGTATTTAAAAACTGCTCATCTAATTTCAACCCATAAGAAGTGGTTGGTTTCCCATGATGAATTCTCATTATCCACAAATTTATTATTTTCTCTTCAGTCTAGGTGGATGCACTTTCTTGGATAGAACTTAATAAACCTAGTGGAGGGGTTTATGTCTTATATTTAGCTATATTATACTCTACCTCCTACTCATAATAATCTTAACACATTAGGATATTTGTCATCTTCTCTATGTGCCAGCTCATGTCAAGCCCATCAAAATTATTTTTGCTCTTTTGAATATCTGGCCATGGGCAGTAATGAAATGACTTAGCCTTCACAATAGCGATGAATTTATCCAAAGGTTCATATCTCTAGTGCTACGATAGTTCTATCAGACCCAAATCTTGCAATGCCACTATCAGAAGCCAATTCCATCCAACTTGGCTCACTTCTAGATTGTTGAATTTAAAAGGCATATTACATGTGGTCTTTTTCCCATGCCCAGATCCATATATCATTTACATAATATATCTGGCGCATGACCTCCATGGTGAATACATGTTCTATGGCAAAATACAACAACAAAAATGGCATACTTGTAAAACCAAAAATTCTTATGACCATACCCTAGGTAAGCTAAAAAATTTCACCCTTCTCCTATGCAACAACTACATCCCTTAAACTTTGTGGCACTCTCTCATAGGTACCGCAAAGCAATTCAATCGATGATCCCAAAAACCAGCTGTTGAAGCTATAAAATGACTCTCTTCTTGAAAACATGGGAGTCCACATATAAACTGGAAAGGATTCATTTTTCTCACACACCTGTGATACTAAAATGAAAGAGAAGCATTGTTGTAATTGGAAAAAGAAAAACCATACCAAAAAGGAAGTGTGCCTGAATGACTTCGACTATCCAGTTTGCATCTTCTCCAATTGAGAATTCAACCTTCGAGAGATGAAGTCTTCCCAATCAAATAAAATGGGATTGTTGCCTTTTGTCATAGCCACAAGAGAATAAAAATCAACTTTACAAATACACTGCACAAAGACCACCTACCATTTATGCACTATCTCATCTGAATGCAACCTGACAACCCATGCCAACATTGAATATATGTCCAAGCTCTTAAAATCTAACAATAGCTTAGGAAAAATAAGAATTTGCCCCATCTATGGATTTTTAACCAGTTGTGTCTCCATAACTGGAACATATTTACCATAGAGACATATATGTACTCTTGTTCATTCGTATGCAACTTATTGTTAACTGCATAAGAAGGGGGGTTCAATCCACAAGTGAAAGCCTCACGAACTTCATCTGGAGTAATGGTAAACAATATTTATCTCCTTGCATTTCTAACAGCCCTAATGAATTGATCATAAAATTGGGTAATGAGCTGCACCAGCTCAAGGCATGGATGAACCGTCATACACAAATACCAGGATAGCTGCTTGTCAACCAATAATAAGTATTTTTTGCTTCTCAAAAAAACAAACCTTCGGCACAATGGATGTTTTGAATTTAATGCCCCCATTTTCTTTTTCTCTACTTTGGCTATCCTATTATCACCACATAACCAAAAGGGCAACTTGTCTTTTAAGCATTCTTCTAAAACTGAAGTAACCACTCCCTCATTTTGGTGAAATTGATTTGGGCACTGAGCAATTTCATACCATTTCATGGCAACTTCAAAACTCAGGTCAATCCGTCATGTTTTACTTGCTTTGGGTGCCTTCAAACTGTTAAAAAATTCTATGAAGAATAGTCTTTTTAAAGAAAACATTGTCTGCTTTGGCTTTTTTTGCTTATATTTAAAAAATCATATTTTCTAAAAAAAACTTGAAGGTTTTCTTTTCTCTTTTTGTTTTTCTTCTACCTAAGCTTTATGATTTTTATTTCCTTTAAAAATGCTTATGAATATAAAAGCCTCGAACATAAAAAGCATGTGCTTTTAATTTTAAACTTATACAAAAGAAAAGAGAAATTTCATCACCCTTCTAGATGCATTCACCCAAAATAAAGGCAAATGATGTGTTCGCCCACCATTTGAGGTGAATACAATGCCAATTCTATGTTTACCTTCACCAAACTCTATCTATGACTTGTAAATAAATTTGGCTCTGATCAAAAGGTGAACGCATTTCCAAACGTGTTGCTTTTGCATCTACATTGCTCTTTTTACTTCACATGCTACTAACAGATCTGGCTCCTCATATAACTTAGTCGCCTCATTATTAGGATGAAAATACCTTTCACCTTTTATTAGGGTGAACGCACTTCATACTTTCTCTTTCTTTTTCTCTTATTTTTTTATAAATATATAAAATAGCATTAAAAATTAAAACATCAACAAACTAGAAAACTATGTACATATGTACAAAGTGATAACTCACATGGAATGTTGTTATTGAATATAGGCCTTCAAATGAAGACCATTCACAAATTGTGAAGGTGATAAGCATTTTTTGAATTCATCGTGGAAATTTGAAAAGGACCCTCTCCTATAGCATTAAATTTGTGGTGATTCCTAGGCTTGGACTTCTTCTCATTCCATTTTAAAACTAAATCTCCTACCTAGAAACTATGCTTAGTTGTTTTCTTTCCAAACCACTTTTTCATATCCTTAGTGTGCTCAACAAATATGTGATAAGCCTACTCTCTATCCTCCTCTAATTATAGTAACTATGCTAACCTTGCACTCATAGCATCATATTCTTCATACTCATCTTGGAACAACTGCAATGTTTGGAGAACTGACAGCTCAATATGAGTGGGGAGGATAGCCTCTTTTCCATAAACATAGGCATAAGGGGAAATTTTGATAGATTTATTTACTGAGGTATGATCTGCCAAAAGAACTTGATTCAACAACAAATGCTAGCTTCTCTTGTTACTGCCCATCATTCATTTTAAAATTCGTAGAAAATTTTTATTGGTAGATTCAGCCAACCCATTCCTTGTGGATAATAGTTAGACGATGTCTTCAAATAGATACCATATTTTCTAGCAAACTCTGTAATTTTTTCCTTAATGAATGGAGTGCCATTATCAGTTACAATCAAATTTGAGACATCGAAATGAGTAATTATCCCTTCTAGAAAGGATATAATAGTAGCTTGATCAGCCTTCTTGGTGGGAATAGCCTCCACCCATATGGTGAAATAATAAATCACCATAAAGATATAATTATGCTCCACAAAAGAATGAGGATCAATAACTCCAATGAAATCAAGACCCCACTACTAAAAAGGTACCTCCACTTAGATTGGGTGTAGGGGAAAATCTCATTTCTTAGTTCTACCAACATACCACTGACAACTATCACACCACTGACTTATTTTATGAGCATTGACAAACAAAGTGGGCCAATAATAACCTATTCAGATAATATTTAAAGCCATAGGTCTGCCTGCATAGTGATATCTGGATAGCCCAAAATAAAATTCTTCTAATACCATTCCCTTTTCTAACTCTTTTATACACCTTAGAAGAACTTTGTTAATGTTATTATGATACAATCCATTGGGTAATAATACATACTTGAGCGCTTATAGCCTGAACCTACAATGTTGTGAGGCATCTAGGCGAGTTGGACATCTCCCAGAAGTAAAATAGTCAAACAATTCTTCTATCCAATCTTGTTTGCTCATAATATGATTTACACAAATTCGTTCGCTTGTATCCCCCTCACGCACCACATCCACTATCTCAGCGATAGCACTTTTAGCTAACTCCTGGCATAAAGCTCAACCACAAACTAGTTTTGTTGGTTGGATATCCACATTGTATTCTTGAATTTTCATGACCCAACCTGCCCTTTTATCACCTAGTTCACCTTGGAGTATGAAGTTTCAAACATCAAGATGAACAACATAAACAACAATATTACTTTGAGAAAAAAAATGTCGAAACTTCTTCAACAATTTCATTACTGCATAGACCTGCTAAGAAATGCAATTGACTTATCTTCTCCATATTATTTTTTCTGTGTAAACACTGTAGCATAGCTTTCCTGGTCCCCCATTACATAGAGAATGAAGTCTTTTGAATAGTCAAGATTAATTAAAATGGGATCTTGAGCAATTCTTTCTTTGAATTCTTGAAAAGCTCATCTCCTAACTTCCATCCACTTAAATTAAGTATTATTTTTCAAAAGCTCAGTCATGGGCTTCACAACCTGAGTGAAATCAGCAATAAATGTGTGAATGATATTTATTTAACCAAAGAAATATTGTAGGTCTTTCTTATTAGCAGGTAGCAACAATTTCATGAGTGCTTCGGATCTTGCAGGATCAATCGCTAACCCTTCTTGTGAGATTACATGACCCAACAACTTCCCTTATTTTACAATGAATATTGACTTCATTGGATTAATAGAGATCCCAAATTCGTGGCACTTCTTGAACACCTACCTTAGATGAGCAACATAAACTTATCTATTATGTGAAAACATAGTCATGTCATCAAAATATATCACAATAATTCTATTCAGTAACTCACTGAAGGTGATGTCCATGGCTCTATGAAAGGTAGCACCAGTATTTGAGAGCCCAAAAAGCATCCATTGGTAGGTGAATATGCCCCACTTAGTGGTGAATGTTTTTTTATATTGGTCCTCATCCTTCACCTAGATTTTATTTTATCCGAAGAAGCCATATAGTAGTGAGAATATTTGTGTTCTAGAAACACATGAAGAATTTGATCAATCTGGGGCAGGGGATATTGATCTTTAAGCGATGCCTAATTCAGGTTGTGGAAATCAACACACAACCGAATATCTCCATTTTTTTCTCATTGGGACTAGGTTTACCACCCATGTCGAATGCTTGATTAGATATATTATCTTTGCCTCCAACATCTTAATAAATTCTACCTTCATGAGCACTTCAATTTTAGGATTGAGAGGGTGCTACTTTTATCGAAAAGGCTTTACCCCCTCCTACAGTTCTATGGTATGCTGGATCACATTTTTTTCATATCCCTTTAATTCTTTGTAGCTCCATGTCACAATGTTAGGGTATTCATAACACAAGTTTTTAATTCCTTCAAGTTCCTTTGATATGCAATCGGCTCAATTTTAGTTAACCTTTTGAGGTTCCAACTGTAATTCCTTGTACTCTTTAGTTTTAACCTTAATTCTATGCTTGTCATCTTTGTCGTTATGATAAAATAGACTCTCCAATGAAATCAATTCTCTGGGGATATGGTTATTCTTTAATTGAATCATCCCTTATTTCTCTTCTTCATCAAGCACTCTGTCATCTACGCTAGCAACTTCTCTAAGCAGGAAATTTACTATTTGTTCATCATTTTTGAATACTTGCCAGTAAATATTCTTATCGAGGACTGAAGGTCTATAGATAACCCATACAATCTTAGGATTTTGGACCACTTGCTCTATAGGAGAATAATTTTCACCAAGAGAGGCTAAAATATTTGTATGATTATTCTACTCTTGAGATATCACCTGAATGTTCAAAGCTGTGAAATATTCAAATGAATCCTAGACTTTGTTGTGATAGGCTTTCAAGTAATGTTGCTTTGACACACACCTATTAGTGGTTTGGTTAACAATAATCTCAAAGTCACCAAAAATTTGTATTTGCTCAATACCTAACTTTTCAACCTTTTTAACCCAAGGTACAATGCTTCACATTCAGCTGCATTATTCATACAACTCCAAGTCAACCTATAATAATAATTTTTTTGTAACCCTTTTAGAGAGATAAACTTGACATCAGCTCTTGCACCATTCTTAAATCTAGCACCATCGAAATACAACTTCCATAGTTGATTCGTGTCAGAATCCTGGGAATCATGGACTGCTTTCTCAATTTTCTTAGGCTTGGTTATTGAATTATAGCCAATATCTATCCTGATCATTGCATTAAAATCAATGAGTTAAAACTCATCTTCCAAGAAAATCTCACCCAATGCCTCTCCCACCAAGTCAATATCTTCTAGCTCTTCAATCATCATGTTTACTGCACCTAGAGATTCTTCCTCCTCTTCCAGCTTCTCAATATGAAAAGGCAAAGGCTTTTTATTATAGATACGAGTCCTTTTTCCTTTGAATGGTATCTCCAAATATGAATAGTCTAAGGAAAGGTATCCTCCTAGATTAGCCATGAACTCCCTTGAGAGGCACATGCTAAAATATAGCTCCAAGTCAACTACTACCACTTCTTGGATGACTATGATTTGTGGCATAGTGTGGAGGACAATAGGGATGTCTTTGATCACTCCCACTATCTTGACTAGAGTCCCATCTAGCTGCAACACTCCTGGGCTACTTCTTATATATTCCAACCCCATCACTTCACATAATGCCTTTGGCATGATAGTAGATGTAGCTCCATAGTTGATCATACAGTTGTGTACAATCCACCCTTCCATTCTTAGTGACAAATAAAATGGGGAAGGCATATTTTTTCCTATCATAGAAGTGGGTAGCACTTGCACTAGGACTATTTGAGAAGGATCTTTCTTATGGTATTTAGTAGTCTTCAAGGACTCTTGCAACAAATCAATTTGTCCTGGCAACTGTAACACATCATACAAGCTAACTTTAGCTGGAATCTACTTCATTTCCTCTACAATATTATAACTTGAGATAGCTGAAACCTTCTCTTCTAAAGCTCATTCATATTTGTCCTAGTACTGTTGAGTAGCTTCTACTCTTTGTATTTTTATCAAGGATGGGTACTTAAGTCGCTCCCTGACCTATTCTTTTGTTTTATTTTGTGCTTGAGTAGCTGCTAAAGCTAAGGCCTTAGTTTACCCTTTCTCTTGAGCTTGCTTAGACAATAAATCTCTTAACTTGATAGAATCTTGCTCCTTAGTCCTTACACCAAGCACTTTCACTAGAGATGATCACTTCTCATCTTGTATCTTTGGTTCTGTAGGCACCTTCAAAGGTTCGAGCTCGAACGAATCTACAATTACTGGCTTTTTTCTAGACCTGGTAAGGATCAAAACATGCTCCAAGGATGGCATCATGAAATTGTGTTCAGCTTCTCTAATCATTTTAATTTTTCCACCCGCCAAACTCTATGCTAGTTTTTATACATAATTCATATGAACCATGCAATTTTCTTCTCCATGAGGATCATTACATGTTGAACACCAATATGCATTTTCTACTGCACTAATATCCTCATTCACCATCACTATTGGGCTCTTCTCAGGGCCTCTACTTGTAGAAGCTTGTTCCCTTGTAATAGGTGGGATCTAAAATCTTCTAGACCAGAACTCAACCTCTGCTTACTTATTCATTACTATGGTAAGCTCATTGGATATTGTCCTTAAGGCTATGTTGTTAGACTTTACTTCTTGCAACAATGCCATGAGAGGATCTAGATTAGAATATGTGGTCGATGCTAGCAAGGATAAAGGTGTTTGTAGTGTAGGTAGCGGTAATGGTATCGAAGGTGCTAGCAATACTGGGAACAGGACAAGTACCAATAACTTAGAAACTAATTAATTTGATAACTGAGAAAGGCGTGAGGTTGGATGTTGTAAGATAGGTATTAGAGCAACATGAGGTGGGCTAGAACTCCATGAGGGGACCAGATACATGGAAGTCATGGGTTGCAAAAATGTGCTTGAATACAGATACTATGGAAGGTCAGGGACAAAAGGAATAGTCATATTCGAGGGAAGCCTACCTACAACAGTCAAATCAGACTCAAATTTTTGATCTTGTGTATACAAGGCTAGAAATATAGTCACATTGGCCTATCGTACAACCATACCAATTTCAATGCTAAACACCTTGATATAGTAGAACGCAACTTGTTCATGTGTGGGCCATAACCCATTAGGGACTCTTAGCAAGATTTACATGAACCTAACATTAAATTCAACTATCTCCTCTTGTGGATGTCTTTGAATCATTGTAAACTGGTGTAGCAAATAATATGGATCAGCTTGTTCATGAAAATTTTTAATTAGCAACTTCGCTAGCTGATCCCATGATGTAATGGTATCGGGTTGTAGCGATTGGTACCAATACAGTAATTTACCTCTCAACAAAAATACCAACAACTTTATCATTACATCCTTATTTGTTATGTCATGGATGGTCACCAAAGAATCCATATCTTGGATATGCTCATATATAGTTTTATCGGTACCATCATAGGTCGGCAAAGATTTCAAAGCATCTTGGCGAACCAGATTATATGCTTGCAAGTTCAAAACTCCTGAGCTATTCTAGGCTTGGAACTACCTTGGTGGAGGGTTTTGAGCCATATGGACTGGTATTTGGGGTGTAGTATGGGTAAGGCTCATGGTCGTATGACATGGAGGTGGAGAGAAACTTGTGGCAATACTCATTGGGCTTACAGGAGCAAAAAATATGCCAACTAACCATGAGGATGTGACAAATGGTATATGTGATATGTCAGGTAGTGAGGATGTACGTTGAAAAGTAGCTAAGTGAGGATGTTCCCCCAACTTGTTAAAATCAAGTTTGTAGAACTCGATTTGATGATGAGAATTTTTGGCGTTTGATCTTGTATTCATGAGACACAACTTTCGTTGTTCTCACATTTAGATATTTTTGGGTGTAATCAAGTCACCAAATGTTCTAATCATGCAGCACAAATGTGGACATCAAACCTTAATACTATTGGAAGTGGAAAATTTGAGGTTCCACTGGGCATGCCAAAAACTATAGGTCAAATATCCGCCTAATCAACAAACATTGTGTTTATGCACCTTATATACAACTAAAATTGAAAGGCCAGAGGAAAGGAATGTCCTTCGTACCAATATATAGAGAGGGTTGGTTCCTAAAATAAATTCTACACTGGTTGAAGACTAGGTATGTAGAAAATAAATTAGAAAATGCAAAAATAAATGGGAAATATGGCCATAGGACGAAGTGCAAGATTTGGGGTAGACTAACAACATGAATTCTACTCAGCTTATGATAGCATGTAATAGGGAGCAGCATCAGAATTTCACTTATACCTCAGTAGAGATAACCTCCAAATTGCATTCCAGAGCTCCACTCACTCACCAGCAATGTTTTAAATCTAGGGAAAGAATTTTAAACTAAACATTAGGAACATGAGCATAAACAAAAATGCTTGAAATTAGAAGGAAATCACACACACACATGAGAATAGCTATAAATTCATAAGCCAAGTCTCTTTTATTAACGCATAGAACTTAAGTAATTTATCTGCATAATGTCCAACCTTCTTTATAATAGAAATTTACTTAGTATTTATAGACGATTTTGCCTCTTTCATTAAATGCACCAGAGAACAAAATGATCATAGATCGAAAACAAAATGAGGAAATTCCTCCTTCAAATCATTTAAAATATCTTCCTTAGGAACTGTGATCCATATTTCAAGGAATAATTTCTAGGAAGCCAGTAACTCGAGCATCGATGCACATATAATTTTGAAACTTTGAACACCTTGGGAACCTCTCTACGCTTTGGAAATCATGAAAATTCTCTTGCTTTTCTCATTCAACTTCTTCTATGCTCGAGATCCATGATATGAGTTACTCATTGCCACAATTATTAAATGCTTCAAATCTGGCACTTTGAAATGTTGACTATAATCATTTTTGACCCCAAAATTGTGTTCACGTTTAGACAAAAACTACTTTTCCCAACCTTCTCTTATTTGACCCATGCATGCGATCCTTCTTCAAAAGTGTGTTCACCCATGGGAGGGGTGAACGAGATGTTCGCCCCTCAACTAGGGCAAACGTGATAGTAATTTCCTCTCAAGGTACATTCACCTAAAGGAGGGGTGATGTTCACCCCTCAACTGGGACGAACATAATATCATTTTTCTTTTGGGTGAACACAATTACAATTGGGTGCTAGAACATGTTCACCCAAAGGAGGGGCAAATAGGATGTGTAGACACCAAAATCCAGCCACTTGTAAGTCATCTATACCTTCATGTCAGCCACGCATTAGTTATCCATCCTTCCCGCCATTATTTGGCCCAAATCCACATCTTCCCGCCATTATTTGGCCCAAATCCAAACTTTCTCACCATTATTTGGCCCAATTTCACCTTTCCCGCCATTTTTCATCCCCAAATTTATTTAAATTAATATTTATATATATATATTTTAATATTTTAATATATTTTAATATATTTTAATATAAATATAGTTTAAGTGATTTAATCTAAGCCGTCCATCTTTCATTTAATCTCATCCGTCCATCCTTCTTAATTCGTTTCACAACCTAGATTTATTCTCTACCCTTGGATCCACTTTAATCTTAGCCACACGTTCAAAGTGTTGTTAAAACCCTAAAGTGTGCCCTAAGAGTAGATTATAAATAGAGCCACCTTGATGGCTCAAACCCTACTTCTATCTTCTTCTCCTATCTTTGCTATCTTTGCTATCTTTTGGACCTATCTCTTCTATTTCATCTATCTCTTCAGCCATCCATCGTTGCATCCTTTTCACCTCATCCGTTGCCAACTTCGCCGCCATCCCTTCTGCAGCATTTTGTAGAATCCCCCATTCTTGTTGCAAGTGCCCGCGGGCGTTTACCAAGTGCCCACGGGCGTTTACCCGCAGCCATAGACTCAGACCAGCGTCTGAAACCTTGATCCAGAAGCACGCGGGCGTTCAGCGAGTGCACTAGGGCGCCTTCTGTAGCCGATTTGACAGCCACATTACTTCCAGATGCCACCTGGTCTAGCCGCGTTAACAGAGAACAGGTATAAATCAGCTTAAAGCAAGTAACTTATTTTATTTTATTAATCTGTTGTTGAATTCCTACATTCTATTTTTCTAAGGTTTTAAATTGTTTCTGAGGGCTCACACAATGGAGCCCTCTTATTAATTTCTAACTCCTTGATAGTGTTAATGTGTGCAGGATTTTAATGGCAGATCTGGTGTGTTGATAGCAGCTATTTAAGCTGGAGTGGTCCGAGCTACAGGATACAACAAAGCCCACTCACCTTGTTGGGGTTAAAGATATATTCTTTGGAGACGCCACCCATTGTGCCAGCTAGGGTTTCGGAGAACCCTAGCACAAACTGTAATTTTTGTATCATGAAAAGGGTTACAGGCCCTGTTGTACTCAAAAGGAGTTTTTAAACTCCGTTGATTAATAAAAATCGTTTGTTTTGTACAATTGTGTTCTGCATTACTTTTTATCATGATTTCTTTATCTTTTATTTGGCGTTGTATCTTTAATCTACAAATGGCAATCACGGTGGGACCCCCTAGGGTTTCATGTTTTTAATACTTGCTTTATTAATCTATTCCTATTTTTTATTTTATTTTGCAGGTTCCAAAAATCACGAAATTCGCTGTTACAGCGAACTAGGGTTTCTGAGCTTGTAGAAAATGCAGCAGACGCAGAGCAGCGTCTGGAAGTCCAATACAAAATGCAGAGGTGTGTTTTAGCCTGTGCAAACTCCCGTGGGTGTTTGAAGGCAATTTTACAAAAAAGCGTAGGCTTTCGAGTAAGTCTTCCGAGGTCTTCACCGGTTTTCCCTTCCATTCCGCCCATCCTTTCTTTCATAAGTCGACAATGAATTTTGAAGACTTATTCACACCGCTCCATAATCCATATGATCCGGATAAGCCAATCCTGATCAACCCAAGCCTGATTGGCATGGATCGGATTTCATCCCCTCCATCTATTTCAGAGTTCATCCTTTCCGAGGAATTGTTAAGGGCTTCCACCAACTACATTCTTCCTTCACCTCCACATTCACCTTCATCTTCTAAGCCAGAGGTCTTCCAGGCAGACATAGACGAGAGCAAGGCACAGGAGCTTGATGACATTTTAGATGACATAAATCTGATCCCTACTCCCCATCAGCTTGAGGAAGGTTCCCACATGTCTATTGAAGAAACTATCGATGTAGACCTTAGTCCAGACCAAGATGGCACCCAAATTATGAAACTAGCTAAAATTATATCATCAGAGGAACAAGAGCAAATGATTGCTCTACTCAAGCGGAAGAAGGAGATATTTGCATGGTCTTACAAAGACATGCCAGGCCTAGACCCTAATTTTGTTGTCCATAACCTCACCTTACAAAAAGATGCTAAACCTGTCAAACAGAAACTTAGGAAAATGCATCCTACCGTGGCCCTCATAGTTAAATCAAATATTCAGAAACTTTTGGATGTTAAATTTGTCATCCTGATTGATTATCCTGAGTGGCTTTCTAACATGGTACCCGTTCGCAAGCCTAACGGGGGGATACGTGTTTGCAACGATTTTCGAGATCTAAATAAAGTGTGTCCTAAGGATGACTTTCCTCTTCCAAACATTGATACTCTTGTCGACACCTGCGCTGGTCATGAAATGCTTTCGTTCATGGATGGATTTTTAGGATACAACCAGATTCGAATAAACCCTGAAGATCAACACAAAATAGCATTTACCACACCTTGGGGAACTTTTTGTTACAGGGTGATGCCCTTTGGCCTTAAGAACGCAGGTGCAACCTATCAACGAGCCATGACTTATATTTTCCACGATTATATGCATAAGATTATCGAATATTATGTGGATGATTTATTGGCAAAATCTAAAACTCGACAAGAGCATTTTGATGTATTGGAAAAAGTTTTTGATAGGCTTCTAGAGCATAAAGTAAGGTTGAACCCTAAGAAATGTGTCTTTGGTGTTACCTCAGGTAAACTCCTAGGTTTTATTATCTCTAAACGAGGTATTGAGGTGGACCCAAACAAGGTCAAATCCATTATGGAAATGTGTCCTCCAACTAATTTGAAGGAGTTGCGTAGTCTGCAAGGAAAGATTAATTCAATCCGTCACTTTATTGCACAACTTTCTGATAAATGTAGGCCATTTTGCCACCTACTACAAAAGGTGGTACAATTTTCATGGACAGATGAGTGTCAGAAAGCCTTTGATGACATCAAGAAGTACGTAGTGTCTCCGCCAGTCTTAGCTTCGCCTCATCGAGATCCCTTCCTTGCGAATTTCTTTGCAGGAATTTATTTATGATGATACTGCTAGACAAGCACATCTTGATCAACTCACACTCATAGATGAAAAACGAATCAATGCTTTAGAGCATTTGCAATTTTATCAAGATCGATTGAAACGTGCTTACAATGCCAAAGTTCATCTAAGAGAATTTCAAGTAGGAGATCTTGTCCTTAAAGAGAATCAACAAAACACCAATGCATTGCCGCATCTTTGAGATAAATTCGCGGCTAATTGGTTAGGTCCATATATGGTCACCGAAAGAGTGGGCAATGGAACTTATAGACTTGCCGATTTAGAGGGAGAGGAAGAACCCGAACCACTTAATATTATACACTTGAGGGCATTCTACGCATAGTTTGAATTTTATATGTACATATATACATGGCTTGTACAACAAAAAAAAAAAAAACAAATAAAATAAAAAGAATTTGCATTTCATTGTTAGTTGCATACATCTCATTGAAAACCATAACATTTCATTTTCAGCCATAGTTGCATATCATGTTAGAGACCATTCTATCTTTTGGATATAAAATTTGGTCAAGCAAAAGTCATATTGCCTTAATCAGGGGCACCTTCATAAAATCCATCAAACCGAATTGTCATTCGTACACCCATTTTCCATTTGCACATATTTACATTGCCAAAATGTTTTCAGTCACTCAGCCATTCCTAGTGTTTTAAGCAAAATTTGAAATGCATGTCAAAGTTCTCTAGGGCCATATCACAAATTACACTAAATAAAATCTTGAGTATTGGGAAATGATTTCAAAAGCGGTCTTGAACCTATCACATTTTCACATCTTAAAAACATCTTGTGTCAAAGAGAGATAACACCATCCTTGGGTTGTGCCTTGAAGTGAAAAGGGTAATCCTCTTTTGTCCTATCATGCAAACATAGTCCATAAAACAGTGGTTCTTACCACTATCACAAGCAATCACAAAATATAAATATAAACAGAGTAGTAAGGATAGGGTAAAATTCTCATCATACTTCGATTGAGAATACGATTCCCCAAAGCTCTAAGGAAATGAATATTTTTCACACACCATTGATCCCAAATAAGTTTTAAGGATCGTACTACTTGTCTAGTCTGACGGATAGGTAGTCATCCCCAAGGCTTACAAAGGTCAAAAACAACATGGACTATGGAGTTAACCTTCACCGAGGCTATAGACGCTTGACTGGCAGTGGAGTATACTCATTGCGTGGCAACATGTCTCTCCTCAAAAAGAGACCTCTGAATGCTCATACGGACAAACTAGCTTCGGGGTCTTTTCCATAACAGGGTTACTTAATTTATGCAAGATGAGGTTAATGAACACACTTGCACACACACAGGTTTTTGATTGCCTAGAGTCACTACCATGCTTCTGATTTGGTTAATGAACTCGCATGCAAACACATTTGGTCCTAGTTGAATTAGACAGTGTTAGTAAGTTTGTTTGATACCACTAGCATGTTTGAGTCTTTGTAAAACATTCTTCCATATCAACATCCATATCACCCTCCATATCTTCTTCCATATTCATGTCATTCCATACGTCATCCATTCACAAGCCACCAAGTTCGGTGCCCCTGATTAAACAATTATGATAACAGTTCGCTAAATCTAACTATCTAAAAGTATGAGTGCTTCTTAGTGCATATTTCATTTTTTCTTTTTTCCATTTGCCTACTTAGTCTCGCATTAATCATCTATAAGTTTGCATTCCATTCCATCACATATGCATCAAAAACATTAAAACATATAAAAACATGCATCACAAAAACATAGGCATTCACACAAAAGAGAGTAAAACACCAAATAAATAAAAGGCATGTATATATATATGTATAAAGGTCAAAGCTGTACAATGAATGCCAAAAGGCTACAATATACAATAGAGCACCAAGGCTCATAAAGAGTGCATCTAAGCACTAAGCTAACCATCAAAAGAGGACCCCTGAGACCTAGTAGGAGCCCTAGACCTAGTGGTGTGCCTAGAGGTACCCCTCATCCGCCCGAACTACCTCCAATCGGGCTGCCTCCGCTAGCCCCACTGCCTCCAATATCTCCCAGTCTACCTGGGACAATGACCTCCTCATCCTCGAAATGATAGGGGAGAATCGGTGTCGTGCCTCTAACACCCTAAGCTGCAAAACAACAAAACAAAAATTTGTTACAAATTTTTTTTTCCAAAAAAAAAAAAACTGCAAAAAAAAAAAAAAAAAAAAAAACACATAAAAGTACTTGCTTAAATAAAAAAATACCTCAGATGGCTGCACTGGAGCGTCCGCTCCCACCTCCACCATAGCTCCCGCTTGCTTCACAACTTCTCACTCCACTTCACTCCATTCCCCCAGACGCACTTCTCTCAAGCTCGAACACACAAATGAGCGAAATTCTCGCTGAAATTGTTTAAATAGCTGGTTATGGCACCCTGAAACGTAGTGGGGCATTTCATGGTGCATTCAGATGCAGTGCTACATTTGCAGAGCACCTAAACACCGACGGGCGTCTCTGCCAACCACAAATGCATACCGGCGTTTGGTGTTAGTATTGAATAAAGGAACAAAACTTGCAAAATCAAAGCTTACCTCCTCCAAATTTCATCAAATTGCATTCATCCATTCTTCTTATCATAATAAAACATTTTGTGAAGGTTACAACAGTTTTGGACACAAATTTTGTCATTTTGCTCAAAAAGTGCATCATTCATCATTGTTTTACAAATTGGGTTAAAAATATTCAAAACCTTCACAAAATTAACCACATTCATCAATTTTTCTGATCTATCGTCAATTTCATTCATTCTTCTTTCATCATGCATATTTTTGCCAAATCAAATTAAAGTAAACCTCGTATCTAGTGGTATATTCTATCACCTTGGCGATTGCAGCAATTTGAATCCATGTAATTCGGTAAGAGGATTAAACCACCATAAGGACACTTACCATTTATCATCATCAATTATTTCATTGTTTGAAAATTGGAAATCAATTTTGGGTATTCTACTTTTCAAGTGACCTCATACCAAGATTAATTTGCTCAACAGTCATCATTGATGGCCTAGTTCATGGGGCCTTAAACATGGACAATCTTTAATATCATCATTATTTTGAGTCTTTCTAGAGATTGAGGCTACCTAGGTTGATTGGTTTCGACCCGAGGAATTATCCATACAGTCACTAGGAGCATCTCTGAGTTCGGACTCTTTTCATGCATCTTTCATCTCTGCATATCAATGGCACCAAAAAGGCAATTTCATCAACAGTACGGATTCACACACAGGAGTTGGGGCATCCGTTATCAATTTCTAATTTTCCTATAATGGAATTCATCTTACATGATCATGGAGTTTATAGTTTGGAAAAAATCCCTTTATAACTATTGGGGCAGAAAATGGTCCATATTTCACATCACTCATATTCTTTTCTGGTTTGTACACCAACCCCTTTTCTGTTGGGACATAAACATATGGTTCATACACCAACCCCTTTTTTTTCACCGTTGGGGCAAAAACGGTTCATTTTCTTCTAAATTTCTTCCAATTGGCTTATGAGAACCATTCTCGCTCGCCAATTGAAGGGGTAAGCTAAAAAATTTTAAATATTCTTTTATTTCTTTGATCTTCAAAGTTGTGCTTTAGTCTTGAGAGAGAGTTGCGTCTGATCCAGATTTTCAGGTGTCTTAAGTTTTTGTGCTGCATTGTGTCTTCACACAAGGCAGCTCAAAAAGGAGCATTTGTAGACACCAAAATCTAGCCACTTGTAAGTCATCTATACCTTCCTGTCAGCCATGCGTCAGTTATCCATCCTTCCCGCCATTATTTGGCCCAAATCCACATCTTCCCGCCATTATTTGGCCCAAATCCACACTTTCCCGCCATTATTTGGCCCAATTTCACCTTTCCCGCCATTTTTCATCCCCAAATTTATTTAAATTAATATTTATATATATATATTTTAATATTTTAATATATTTTAATATATATATATATAAATATAGTTTAAGTGATTTAATCTAAGCCGTCCATCTTTCATTTAATCTCATCCGTCCATCCTTCTTAATCCGTTTCACAACCTAGATTTATTCTCTACCCTTGGATCCACTTTAATCTTAGCCACACGTTCAAAGTGTCGTTAAAACCCTAAAGTGTGCCTTAAGAGTAGATTATAAATAGAGCCACCTTGATGGCTCAAACCCTACTTCTATCTTCTTCTCCTATCTTTGCTATCTTTGCTATCTTTTGGACCTATCTCTTCTATTTCATATATCTCTTCAGCTATCCATTGCCGCATCCTTTTTGCCTCATCCGTCGCCAACTTCGCTGCCATCCCTTCTGCAGCATTCTGCAGAATCCCCCATTCTTGTCGCAAGTGCCCACGGGCGTTTACCAAGTGCCCACGGGCGTTTACCCGCATCCACAGACTCAGACCGGCATCTGAAACCTTGATCCAGAAGCACGTGGGTGTTCAGCGAGTGCACCAGGGTGCCTTCTGCAGCTGATTTGACAGCCACATTACTTCCAGATGTAGCCTGGTCTAGTCGCGTTAACAGAGAACAGGTATAAATCAGCTTAAAGCAAGTAACTTATTTTATTTTATTAATCTATTGTTGAATTCCTGCATTCTATTTTTCTAGGGTTTTAAATTGTTTCTGAGGGCTCACACAGTGGAGCCCTCTTATTAATTTCTAACTCCTTGATAGTGTTAATGTGTGCATTATTTTAATGGCAGATCTGGTGTGTTGATAGCGATTGTTTAAGCTGGAGTGGTCCGAGCTACAGGATACAACAAAGCCCACTCACCTTGTTGGGGTTAAAGATATATTCTTCGGAGATGCCACCCATTGTGCCAGCTAGGGTTTCGGAGAACCCTAGCACAAACTATAATTTTTGTATCACGAAAAGGGTTACAGGCCCTGTTGTACTCAAAAGGAGTTTTTAAACTCCGTTGATTAATAAAAATCATTTGTTTTGTACAACTGTGTTCTGTCTTACTTTTTATCGTGACTTCTTTATCTTTTTTTTGGCGTTGTATCTTTAATCTACAGGATGTTCACCCCTCAACAGGGGCGAATGCGACAATGTTTATCGTGCCTCTTCCTACTACATTCTTTGAGTCTTTTGAACTTTTTGTTGTTTCATTTTCCCGATCATGGGGCGAATGGGGCGTTCACCCCATGTTTGGGGTGAACATGCTAACATCTCCAAAACACTTATAAATTTTTAAATTTTCAACTAAATTATTCATTGTTTGTTTTACAGGCCTAAATATACCTTCATTTTTTATACATTCATAACAAGGCGAACTTGAATCCTGAATGAAGTTTACAAAAATACTTATAACATCGATGCAAAAGGAATGCATATGTGAACAAGTAAGGGACATATGAAATTATTTTTGAAATAAAATCTGCCATATACAATAAAAAACTTCATCAAAATATTGCATCAAAATACTCCAACAAAATTCCCAATGTGGCAAGGTGCCAAAATTACCAATAGACCCCAATGCTCTCAATAAATCTGGAATATCATGAGCCATGTGATGGTGAGATATCTAGCGTGCCTGGTGTGGAAGGTGACCATGATGGGTGATAGGGTATGAAGTGGTTGAACCCTATCAATTATGATGAGTCTTCATGTTGAAAAATCTATCTATATCAAGCGAAAGCTAAAAGTTAGGTACCACATCTATTGTATGGCTGATGATAGGTGTAATATCTAAAGTCGAGTCCTGATATGGCTTCAAAAGATCCATATTAACAACATCATGGATGCCAAGATGTGAAGGAAATTCCAAAAAAAATGCATCTTCTAAATGATGGTGTATGACCCATAGCAAATAGGCTTGATCTTGCTATGTGTCTTCTTTAAAAAACATCGTTTATCCAAGTGAAGCCAAAATCTGTCACCAACTTGAAAGGTATGAGGAACGTAATGTTTGTCCATTACTTTATTTTGATATTGTTTAGTCCTCTATAGGATCTTTGTCACCTTATCCTGGAGGCTTTGCAAATGATGTATTAAATAGGTTGCCTTATCTTAATCCTTCTCCATGTGCACAGTGGTGGGAGAGGGCAAGGTAAGAGGTAACTCATAAGGTGCAAGTGGCTAGAATCCAAGAAAAAAATCAAAAGGTGAATGTATTGTGGAGCTATGAACCACTTTATTATATGCATATTCAATGTGAGTGAGGCTCATATTCCACTTAGCCAGTGAGGTGTGGTGGTAGATCCTCAAAATTTGTATTAGTGTGTTATTCACAACTTCAGTCTACCCATGTAATTAAGGAAAACTACCAAAATTTTCTATAATTCTCTCTAAAAGTGTCCCATAAAATGTGGATCTCTGTCAGAAACAATTCTAGTGGGAAGACCAAAGGATCACCACACTATCTCAAAGAACAACTATGCTAAATTAGGTGGTGTACTAGTCTTTCTGCATGGAATTAATTTGGCCATCTTACTGAATTGATCTACAATCACAAAAACACTGTAATGCTACCTCAATTTCAAGGGAAACCCACTCACAAAGTCCATGGCTATGCTATCCCAAGGACATGAAGGAATGGTCAAAGGAACACTCAAGCCCAACTTCATATTTGCTTATTTGAGGTGACAACATACAACATATTGTCTCAAAAATTGCATGACATATCTCTACATGTGAGGCTAGTAGAAGAACTATTGTAAGTAGTGGAGTGTTTTCTATTTTCCAAAGTGACCTCCATAAATATTTGAGTGGGATTATTTTTTGAGAGAAACCATATGCTCTTGTGGTACACAAAGTTTTTCTAACTTGTACAAAAGTCCATCCTTCATATGATAGTCCTTAAAAGGAGTGAGGTTGGAAGATGAAGGGTGTACAAGATGATGGTGAACCTTTCTGAAATCTGAATCAAGAGCATAAAGAGGTGGTCAAGTTTTAAATCCAATATGGGAGGTAGTCACAATTATTTTTGAGGTTTGAGCCATGGGTGGATGACTCAAACAATCAACCACTGTATTAGTTGTTCATTTCTTGTACTTGATGATCAAGTGGAACTGATGCAAGTAAGTGGTCCACTTCATGTGTCTAGCTTCTTCAATATTGGTTTGTGACTGAAGAAACTTGAATGACATGTGATCTATGTGGAAAATTTTTTCATTCCTAAGAATATAATATCTCCAATATTGGATAGCTTGGACCAAAGCATATAACTCTTTGTCATATGTGGAGTAGTTTCTTTTGGCAGCTGAACATATCTCAGAATGATATCCCATAAGGTGTACATATTGCTTCAAAATTGCTCCCATTGCAAACTATGAGGCATCTATTTCTATCTCAAATGGATGAGAAAGGTTGGGGAGGACAAGAAAAGGGGCAATGCACAATTCGTGTTTCAAAGTCTTGATCATGTTCCTTGAGCCAATGAAATCTAACTTTAGCTTTCATGAGATGATGCAAGGGATGAGCAATGGTAGAGTAGCTAGGTATGAAATTATGATAGAAATTTGCAAGTCCAAGGAAACTCCTAAGATCAATGATAGAGGAGGGATTTGGCCAATTTTGGAGTTTTAAGGATACTTAGGCATTTGCACTTTAGCCTAAGTTATTTTTCTCCATTGTATTTCTATATTTCTTGCATACACATTTGTACACATTAAGGTAATACCTTCATGTGTACAAATGTGTATGCAAGAAATATAGAAATACAATGGAGAAAAATAACTTAGGCTAAAGTGCAAATACCTAAGTATCCTCAACAAATATTGTAGTATGCTTCATTAAAAATATAAAGAATAAAGTTGTTGGATGTTACTATATATGCAGATTGAATTTTATGGGAACTAAGAAGGTCCTGTTTTAGGCATTTGGAAATGTGTTTGGACCAATCATATTTACCTCCATAAATACATTGAATCAATAATGACAATACCCAAAACAATATTTCTGTAGGTCACCCCTACAGAATAAGCCTTCCTAGAAAAACTCAATGCAGGCAAAAAGATTTTTTTTGTAAACATTGGAAATGTTTAAACCTCTTTTTGACTTCGAAGAACTAACTGAAAACTAGAGAGAACATTATTCGAAAAAATAAAATAAAATAGGGAGAACATTATTATAGAATGGAAACTAAAATACATCAAAATTAAGGATAAATAAAAATGAAATTTTAAAAACATACCTTTCAAATGGTCTGGATTCATAGTATACTTGGATGCTAGCATCGATTTGTCATCCTAATACAAGTCATACTAGTTGTTCACCAGGAGACCATATGAAAATGGCAACCCTCTTAGTCGATGCACATCTGAGGGATTCAGAGCAAAAACAATATCCTTGAAATCAACTTTGATCTGTACAGTGGACACATCATGGTTGTAGCACATAACTATGCACTGCATTAGAGAGACGTTGATGTCCAATTATGGCATCTTCAACCTCCAGTAACTTCAAAGGTGTAAATCCAATTAGAATATCTCCTAGGAGTGCTAAAAATATTCTTGAATTTTGGGCAATAGTTGTTCTTGAATGATATTTTGGAAGGGAGAGGAGAGGAAGAGCTAGCCACTTCTGAAAACCCTCTGAAAAAACTCCGAAAACACTTTGAAAACACTTTGAAAAATGCTAGAAAACCCTTCAAAAACCCTCTAAAAATGCTATAAATATGCTCTAAAAACCCTCTAAAAAAGCTCTAAGAATGCTCTGAAAATGCTCTAAAAAAGCTCTAAAAACACTCTGAAAAGGCTCCGAAAACTGCCTTAAAAAGTTGTGGAAAATGCTCTAAAAATGCTGGAAATCACTCTAAAATTGCTCTAAAAATTGTTGTGGGAGAGGTGAAAAATGACCCTGCTATTCTATTTATATAAGGTTGCATGGTTGAAGTTGATGGATGCATGAGACATGGTAGAGGAGAGGACACATGGCAACATATAGTGATGATCACCTTGGGATAGTCACCTTGTGACAGTAACCTTGTGACAGTTACCTTATGATAGTTGCATTGTGACAATCACCTTGTGATAGTTTCCTTGTGACAATTTATTTTGTTATTTGCCTTGTGATAGTCGCTTCTATCGATCATATTATGATAGTCACTTTTGTTAGTTGCCTTGTGATAGTCACCTTGTGACAGTCGCCTTGTGATAGTTGCCTCATGACAATCACCTTGTGACAGTCACTTTTATCAATCACCTTATCATAGTCGCTTCTATTAGTAACCTTGTGATAGTCACTTCTGTTAGTTAGCTTGTGACAGTCACTTCTATCAGTCACCTTATGACAATCACTTCTATTAGTCACCTTATGACAGTCGCTTAAGTTAGTCACCTTGTAACAGTCGCTTCTATCATTCACCTTTTGACAGTCTCTTCTATCGTTCACCTTTTGACAATCGCTTTTGTAAATAACCTTGTGAAAATCACTTCTATCAGTCACCATTTTAAAATTTTAAAAATTTGGTGCAAAATTTTCAAAAAATCACCATTATTTGATAAATTTTCTGCAAAATTTTGAAAAATTCACCCCATAGTTTATACACCGTATGACTAGATTCACCCCAATTTTATAATTACTTTTTTGATACTACCCCTTATGCATAACCTTGTTGACTAGTATGGGATAGAGACGAAGGGAGCATTGATAGCCCAAAAAAAGAATAGTTGACCAGGAATTCATCTTGGATTTCATCGTGATTACAATACAAAAACTAGCATATGATGCATTGTTGGGAAGAGGATGGCTAAGGTTGGCCAAAGTAAATCACAAGTAGAAAAAAGGATTGACTAAAATTTAAGAAAGGACAACATAAATATATGATCAATTAGATAATTCAAATGATCAATGAATATGTGGCTACAATTGACAAATTAGGAATTTATTCAGAGGAATAAGAATAGTATGAACCAAACAAGAAAGGAATGTTGTACCTAGAGGAATGTAGTGAAGATGAGAATTGATCTAATAGTAGACTTCTCCACTGGAAAATGGAGGAGTACACAATACTTTAACACACCTACCTTTGTATACAAATAGGGGATATTTTAAAAACCAAGGTAAAAAAAAAAGTTAGCAAGGAGATAGAGGAAGGAGAAAAGGAGAAATGGACATTTTTAAAAAGCTTTACAGAATATACAATGGGTGATGCAAATATAAATGCAAAGCCAACACATTTAGAGAATGTGGAGAAGGACAAGGTGGAACTAAATAGTATAAAATATAAAGGACCAAATATGGTGGAGGTGAAGTTAGAAACAGATGATGAACCAAGAATGATCCATTGGGAAGACAATTGGTATCCTTTATAGAAAGCAACAAATTTTAAAATTTTCTTTCAATACAAGGATGTCTTCACTTGGGTGTATAAATATTTGAAAGGGATACCCCTCGAAGTATGTGTTCAAAATATTCTATTGGTTTCAGGAGCCCACCTAATGAGAAGAAGGCCCTATAGAATCAACCTAAAGAATGTCGTTTTGGTAAACACAAAAATAGAAAAGATGTTGGATGCTAGCATTATCTTCAAATTCACAATGAGTGATTGGGTATCACCCATTATGGTTACTTTGAAGAAATAAGTAGACAAAATGTATATATGTGTAGAATTTTGAAGTCTAAATGCAGTTACAATTAAGGATCTCTTTCCTATTTCATTCATTGATTCCTTTCTAGAGGAAGTAGTTGGACATGAAATCTACTCATTTTTGGATGGTTTCTCCAGCTACAAAAAAATTAGTAATGCTTAATAGGATAAATGTAATACCATGTTTGTGGTAGATAATGGAATTTATGCCTATAATAGAATATCATTTAGACCATGCAATGTCCCAACCACACTTTAGAGGATTATCTTATATATATTTGACCAATTGGAAATAGGGAAATTCAAAGCACTCCTATATAACTGGTTAATATATGGCAAAATCTTGGAATATTTACCAACATTGGATGAATGTATGAGATTATGTAGAAATATGTGGATAGCCCTAAATCTAGGAAAATATCACCTAATGGTATTATATGGCAAGTTTCTAGGATACATTGTGTGTGGGTAAGGATTGAAGATAGATCTTGATAACATTTGTGTCATTTTGAATATGGAGGAACCACATGACATGAGCTCATTAAAGGCCTTCATGGGATCATTTGGATACTATCAAAGGTTTATTAGGAACTATGCCCATGTGTTCTACCCATTGGATTATTTAACAAAAAATATTCCCTTTTGTTGCATAGAGAAATATCAAGGTGATTTTGAGGAGTTGAAGGTAAAACTCGTTTGTAGCCCCATTCTAGTGTTTTTGTATTGGGACAAGAAGTTTCATATCCATATAGATGCATCCAATTTTGTAAATGGATGTGCATTAGCACAAGAAGGACAATTTAGGCTAGACCAACCTATTTATTTTGCAAGTTGTTTATAATCATGAGTAGAAAGAAATTACAATATGATAAAGCATGAGGTTTTGGGGGTGGTACATGCAGTTCAAAAATGTAGGTATTATGTGTGAGCCAACCTATTTTCCTTCTATGTTAATCATCAGGATTTATTATACTTGATCAATAAACTAGTTATACAAGGATGAGTTAGCAAGTGGTTTTTTAGATTGTAGGAATCCATATTTTGGATAATGGTTAGACCTAGCAAGAAACATGTGATAGTAGATCAATTATCAAGAATTCACTTGGAAAAACCTACAAGAGCATGAGTATCAGATGAGTTTCCTAACACTTAGTTATTTGCAATCAATGTTGTACCATATTGGTATAAATTAATAGGAGAATACATATCCACATGAGAGCTACCCCAAGAATTGACAACAATAAAAAAGAAAAATATTATAATGAATTCAACACCTTTTTAGTTAATAGTCAAATTATTATATAAAATGAGCTTGGAAGGTAACTTAAGGTAATGCAAGATGGAATTATTAGTAAATTTAGTACTAAAATAAGATCATGAGGGACTGGTAGGAGGACATATGGGACCAGATTCTACAAGGAAAGTGCTTTTGGTAATATTATGGTGACCTACACTTTACCATGATGCGAAGGAGTATGTTCAGCCTTGTGATACATGCTAGACAGTAGGAAAACATTTCAATATTTTATTCCATTAAAATCCTTTCAACCTCAATAATTATTTGAGAGGTGGGATTTGGAATTTGTAGATCCACTTAGAACAACCTAGAGGTAAAAATGTTGGTATATCATTGTATCAATAGAATACTTAAAAAAATACATAGAAGTAAGGATGTTACCCAATAATTTAACAAAAAGCACAACCTGATTCTTGAATGAATAGGTGATTCCAAGGTTTAGATTTTGGAATTTATCTTCAACTAAAAAATGGTAAGGGTGGTCACTTTTTGAATGAAGTCATCAAAAGGTTGACAACTAATTTCATAATTTGTATTTATTGTCAAGCTTATAATATCAAAGAGCAAATGGGTAGGTGAGGATGACAAACAAAATCTTGGTATCTACTTTGTACAAAACTTGTGGAGTAAAAGGAGAAGATTAGGAGGAGAGGTTTCCTTCAATCATATGTGCATATAGAACAACTTTTAAGTCCACAATGGATGATATGTCATTCTAGCTAATGTACGTCCAAAATGTAGTGCTAATAGAATATTTGGTACCTAGCTTGTGGATAGTTGTAGTACACTAGTTAGGTGACCAAGAAATCCTAGAAGAAATACTAAGAGAATTAATTAATATGGATGAAAAGAGGATCATGGCATAATAAAAAATTTAAGTAGCCCAAAAAAGAAGGAATTTGTGGCATGACAAGCACCTTTGAAAGCTAGAATTGAAACAAGGTGACTTGGTCATGAGGTATTATGTTAAACAAGAAATAAAACCAAGGAAATTAAAAACCTTATGGCTTGGCCCTTTTAAAGTAGTAGAACCGATCGACAATGATGCAATAAAATTGTAAAAATTAGATAATACAATGGTTTCTAAAATAGTAAATGGATAAAAATTAAAATCATACAAGGTACAATGCCTATTCATTGCTATGGAAGATATAGATAAAAGAAGGCAAGAGGAAGAGTCTCACAAACAATAGAATGCAACCAAGAACAATCAAGATTCTCAACAAGATAAGTATGATGTTGGAAAGAGACACATATTTGTAAAATATAAGGATACATATCCAATCATAGAACAACAGGAATTGGAACCTCACCCTAGTGAGAGAAGGTTATGGGTACATTTAAGATTTATAGGATTTACAAACGAAACAAAAAATTATGAATAAGTGGAAGAAGGGTTGGCTCCAATGAATTAAGAAATAAATCAAAATGAGGAACCTTCAATGGTAAACTTAATGGTACAAGAAGTTCCACAACAAGTGACATGGATAATAGATCCTCAATTATAACAGTAAGAGTTACCTCAACATTTGAATGGGTGAAGGAGGATATAATAAATAGTATGGTATCCATATAGGAAGGAAACCTATGATATGGAGATATAAAATCTAGAGGAGTTATAAATGAGGAATTGGAATGACATACCCTATTATCCCAAATGGAAATGACACACAAAATGATTCCCAAACAAACACAACAATTGCAAGAGAAATATGAGATATTATGAGCACATAACGCATGACTTTGAGATTATATCATTTAGGAGTTGGAAGATACAATATAAAGACTTGATGAGAAACAAGATATAAGGCAATAAAATCTTAAGCAGTAGAAAGAAGAAGAGTATATATGATAAATCCAATAAAGAGTACAAGAACATTAAGAAGTCTTAAGAAGTACTAGCAGGGATAAAAGATTACAAGTGAAACCAATAGGTTTGATGCAAGATCTATCGATTACAGCTGAAGTTAAAAACTATTATGGAGATATATTGAAAAGGGAACAACATTACCAAAATAGAGGAGAAATTAAATATATATTCTAGTGATGATGTAGTTCCTTTAGTAGTTATAAATAGTAGTATTTTCAGCAGTAGTATAGATTTTTTTGAAGAACCCAAAAATCACATGTTCATCTTAAGATAGAAAAATATGTAGCCACATGTTGACAACTTAGAATGCAATGAAGGGAGGTGAGGAGACTATAAAGGATAATGGATACATCACCTAGATGGACCTTTCAATGATAAAACAATCAAAATTATTCAAGCATTAATTCTAATTTCTTAAAACAATATAGGGAAGCCTTGGCAACTTGTGAACCACAAAGGTATTTTGAGGAAAGAAGGTGGATACAATGATTACGATACATAGATCATAGAATAAGGTCCTTATGATAATTGTTATTAGGGACTCAACATCATGAAGGGCATTTTAACAATATAGAATTTTTTGAAATATCTCTCAATACTTGGGAAACAGGGAATCAAGTAGAGAATAAGAATGACAACAAGGTGTTCCAAGTACCTCAAGGAAGCAAATTGATTGACGAGGAGAGACAAGACAACCTAACCAAGGTAAAATTTATTTAAACCCTCTTACTTGTGGCTTAAGAGGAAGAAATCAACCTCCTACTCCAATAAGGTCTATTCAACATAATGAACTACAATGATCATCTCTCAATTTAGTAAATAATGTACACAATGTTGGAAATTTTGAGTCGTTGAGTTGTCATTGATGTCAAGAGTCAGTTTCAGTGATGTTAAAATTTAGTGCAAGAGATTGACAAAAGGAGGGTTAAAATATTTATATTTTAAACCCAAGAAATTTTGTTTAAATCTTCACAGGATTGGTCAAAAGGTTGGCTAAATTTCCTGAAGGAAGGAGATACCTAGGCCTAAAGGAAATAATATTAAAATATTTATTATTATAATATTAAAGGTGAAAATATAAGGCCTACGGTTAAAAAGGAAAACACCTAGGACCAAAGGAAATAATATTATAATATTTATTATTATAATATTAAGGGTTAAAATAAAAGCCTAAGGTTACTCATAAATTAATTTATAATATAAATTAATTATAAACCCTAAGTAAGGGTTGGGCGCAAAATATTAAAATTAAATATTTATGCCCATTGACATTGAAGCAAGGAAGGGATATGGTATTTATACCATAATGTTTAATGGCATAAGGTAAGTCTTCAATTTGTGCATGCTAAAGGTTGAGGAAATAATTCGATGCAATTTTTGTGAGCAAGGCATAGACGAAGATTTTATTTTTTAAAAGCTAAGGTGGACTATTGACGGATAAAGGGAGAAGAGTGTGCATCCCTA
Source organism: Wollemia nobilis (assembly GCA_028583015.1). Lineage (NCBI taxonomy): Eukaryota > Viridiplantae > Streptophyta > Pinopsida > Araucariales > Araucariaceae > Wollemia > Wollemia nobilis. The sequence goes on from JAQPPZ010000028.1 coordinate 8,247,264, forward strand.
TTACCATCCACTCAGGTGGCCTAGTGGCAAGGCTTGGTAGCATAAGGCTTAGGCAGAATGTTCTAAAATATAAGGTGGAGTGAAAAATATTGGTTGATAGTATTGTTGGAAATATTTGAGTGAGTTTTTATATGCATGATTGTGAATGTTTAGAGAACATTGGAGATAGAGATTGAAGATTATTTGAGTTAGGGTTTGAGACCCATATTGTGCTCTTTGTTTTAATAAGTATGAAAATACTTTTTTAGGATTTGTGAGCAAGTTGTGTTTCATTGATTTAATGATTGAGTGAAAGTTCTTGAGCATTGGTTTTGAGTGATATTGAAAGTGAATGTGCAAACATTAGAAATCAGATTTATGAAAGTAATAAACTTAATGATCGAGTAGAACATATTGAGTTTTTGATAGAGTACATCATTCTCTATATGTTCTAGAGGTTAAACAAATTTTGAATAGAATATGTCTAAAATATTTCAAGATAAAGGAATTACTTTGAAGATTAGACAAAGCAATTGATAGCATTATGTGCAAGATTTGAGATTGATTGAGCATATCTTCTGAGTTGTATTGAGCATGTGTTTGAGAAGATTTGAATAAGATTTTATTAAATCTTAAGGATATATTTGAGTAAGCTTTTGTGAAATCTTGAGGACAGAGTTGAGCAAGCTTTTGTGAAAGCTTGTAGGTAGATTTGGGCAAGTCTTGGTGAAGACTTGTAGGTAGATTTGAGATAAGTCTTGGTGAAGACTTGATAGAATATTGAGAAAGTTCTTGTGAGGACTTGTAGGCAGATTTGAGACAAGTCTTTGTTAATACTTGAAATTAGATTGATCAAGTTCTTGTAAGGACTTGCAAGTCTTAAGAAGACTTGAGAGCGGTTTGAGCAAGTTCTTAAGAGGACTTGAGGGCATATTTGAGGAAATTTTTGGTGAAGACTTGAGAGTAGAGTTGAGTGATTGATTTTTTCAAGATTTGTGATAAGTCTTGGGGCAGATCTGAGTAGATTTGATTGATTCATTCATTCAAGATTTGTGTTAAGGCTTGGGGAAAATATAAGCAGATTTGATTTGTGATTTCATCAAGCTTTGTGTTAACGCTTGAGGATAGAGTTTGGTACAAATTTGAGAGCAAATTTGTCCTATATCTGATATAGAGTTAGAACATATTTGTAATAGACTGAGGATAGTGTTTGGTGTAGATATAAGACAAATTTGAGAGCTAGATTTAGATGTGATAGAGTAGAGGATAGTAGTCTCAAGTGGATAGAGATCCATTATCTAGGACAGTAAGGATAGAGATATTCTTATTGAGGACAAATATATTCTATGGATAGAGATCCACAATCTAGTGCAATAGGGGTAGTATTATTCTATAAGATCACCAAATAGAGCAGAGGAGAAAGATTTCTCCTATGGATAGAGTTCCATGAATCAGAGCAAGGGGAAAGAGTTCTCCTGTGGAGTGTAATCTATGAAGCAGATGGGAAGATAGAGTTCTTCTATGGAGAGAGATCCACAAACCAGTTGAGGAGAATGAGTTCTCCTGGGTCAAGTTCCATGAACCATAAAAAAAGGGAAATATTTCTCCTATGGATAGCGATCCATAAATAAGAGCATTAGGGGATTGGTGTCTCCTTTGGACAAATGTCCATAAATATTGTAATAGGGAAGTTATTCCCAAGAGATTTGTTGAGAAAATTTTAGTGAAGGATTTTCTCCATGGAGTAGCCCACATTGGGTGAACCATGTTAAATTGGTGTCTCTATTGTGTGTGATGATTTGTGAAATGCTTTTATTATTTTTGTTGATTTTTCCATTGATTATATTGGATAACGTTGTTTGGAAAAGAAAATTAAAATTTGGTCTTATATTGTTCACTCCCCCTCTCAGTATAAGCTTGTGTTCTTCACACAAGGGATGAATATCTTAGGGTGGACCTTTTCAACCCCCTTGGGGATAATGCTTCAAAAAAGGAAGTGGGTTGTAATCACTAGTACATTGATAAAAATAAGAAGAGGAGTACTTCTTATTGATAAGGCTCATCCAAAAATCTATCATGAAGTAATAACACAAATACAAAGCCATGAAAGGTACAATCAAGGAAGAATAGATCCATTCAATATAGTACAAGTATGATTTCAACAATAATGCTATGGATCCAGGTGAAGGACTCATTCACCAATGACGAGATAGAAGTAGAAGTTATCAAAATGAATATTGTGTGGCAAGGATCTATTCAAGTCAATATTTGCAAAGCAATCGTATGACAAGATGAAGAGAAAGTCTAGAGTAAGGTAATCAAATGACCCACCAATAAACTAGTCAAGTGGAGTCAAATGATTGTATGAATAGGAACTATATGATTCTTGAAGAAGGTAATTGTACAATCCTAACAACAACAAATTGTATCGTTGGAAATTGTATAACAAGAAATCATACAATATAAGAAGAAAATAATTGTACAACTCAAGTCAAGGATGGAAATCATACAATAGGAAATCGTATGATGAACAATGATGGAAATTATATAAATAGAAACTGCATTATGGATGATGAGGAAAATTGCACAAGAGGGAATCATACAATAGGTCAAACCGACCTAAATTGTATGACCTTAGTGGTTGAAGAATTTCCATAATAGTTGGCTAATACATCAACTAGAAAAATTGTATAGGTATAGGTTAATTTCACCATACGATTTGTACGTTGACTGTGATCACAAAAAAAAAGAGAAAAAAAATACATAATGCACAAACAAGAAAAAGTGCATGCAAGCATTGAGGTGGCAATCATCTATGTAGTAGGAATTTATAACCTAGGAATATTTATAAAAGTTCATGCAAATAGATATCAAAACATAATAGTAAAGTAGAAGGGATGAAGCACCAAGAAAAATCCTATGGTGAAAGTTAAAGTGCATGTAAATATTTGCTACAAGAATGGGAAAATAAGGGTTTAGAAAAAACCCTAGTAGCCAAAAATTGAAGGAATAAGATTACCCAAGGAAAGAAGAGGAACTAGGAAGCTAAGACCAATGTAGCTATAATTGGAAAAATAGAATGGACAAAGGGAAAACACATGGTAAAAGTAAGCAAAAAAAATTATAAACCCCTATGGATAATTTGCACAAACAAGGCACCTTCTACCTCAAACCCTCTCAAGGTTTACAGAAGTTGGGGAAAAGTGATAAATAAAGCTAGAAGGATAAAAGAGAAATTTGAATATGCATGCATGGAAGTGGGTTAAACTATCATAAAAATTCTTTGAAGACTATCATAACAAATAAGCATTGAAAACTTTCAAATGGGAGTGTGAAATTCAATTATTGTATGAGTGTACAAATTGTGAAACAAGATGATTGTATGGTTGCACACAAGGATTGCACAATTGCACAAAGGGAAACCATAAAAATTGAAGCTAAAATGCATTATGCAATTGTTTCAGGGTGAAACCGTACGAGGAAAGAGATCACATGATAATGCAAAATTAAAATTGTATGATCATTAAAATTGTACAATTGTAAAGAAATTGTACTATTGCAAGGTATAATTATACAACTATACATTTTCAAGGTAGTATCATAAAATTGTAATGCAATTGTATGAATGCAAGGTAGAATCATACAATTGTATATTTGTAGGGTGAAACCGTAAATCTTGACAAAAATAATACACTAAGTGGGTAGAATCATATGTTGTACACTAAAACCATATTATTATAAGAGGAGGGAAACTATACGATGATATTTGGGAAAAATGAATGCTATGAAAGTATGAGTGAAGGGAAGAATTTCCATGAGCACATACAGATCATCATCAAATAAATAATTTAGTGTTCACCACTCCCATTGCATCAAAGGGAACCATGGCCAAGATGATAAGAACCTCAACTCACAATGCAACAAGATTTAAATTACTATCCATAAAGGCAAGGATGAGGGTTTCATCCAAGACAAGGATAGGGTTATTAGCCTTGGAGAGGATGATGTTATCACCCATGGTAAGGATAAAGCTATTGACATGGTGATAGGATGGAGGAACAAAACCAACCTTCTAAGAAGAAACAAATGGAACCCCCTAGGTCACGCCATAGAGAACTTCAAAGTGAAGTTCATAAGGAAACAACATCTAAAGGTATAATGATCTGCAAAGTGAAGGGTAAGGTGATTAAGTAGCATTGAAGGATATCACATTCACTCAACTAATAGGGAAATTTTGTCAAAATTTGTGGAATGAGACCCTACAAATGCATGAGTTGAAAGCAGTATTGGAGAAATTTGGTGTAAGTATTATAGCACAAGTACCTCCCTTTGATAGAAAATTCTTCAATGTATACTTGTTATAAATAGTGCAATCATATGGTGCAAACAAAAACTATACTTTTATCTTTATTGGAAATCGACATATAAGGATGGACTTATCAGTAGAGAATTTTTGGAAGACATTTGTATTACCACAAGGAGGACATCTTATAAAGAAGGGACACGTGGAACCAATTGAATGTGTAACATACCTCCTTGGTAGAACTCTTTATTGATAATGAACTATATTTTATTGTGAATATTTAATGGCATAGCTTCATTTTATGATGTTTTTATGATTGGATGATTGTATTCTTCAATGTATACTTGTTATAAATAGTGCAGTCATATGGTGCAAACAAAAACTATACTTTTATATTTATTGGAAATCGACATATAAGGATGGACTTATCAGTAGAGAATTTTTGGAAGACATTTGTATTACCACAATGAGGACATCTTATAAATAAGGGACACGTGGAACCAATTGAATGTGTAACATCCCTCCTTGGTAGAACTCTTTATTGATAATGAACTATATTTTATTGTGAATATTTAATGGCATAGCTTCATTTTATGATGTTTTTATGATGGGATGATTTCATTCTTTTAAGCTTGGAATATGGTACTAGTGATGTATTTGTGGGTGTAGGACTAGATGCTCTCTCTGGTGGGATCATATGGGTGAACCACCTACAAAGAGAAATATTTTAGAAAATTATGGTGACGAGTTGCTCATTGACAGATTAGGGTAAAAAAATACCCTACATGTAGATGCATTTGCATTTTTTTTGTTTTCATGTTCACACCATTGGACTAGAAATTTGCTTGTGCAATGAGTCTCCTTAATAGGTTGGAAATAGCATTATACTATCTTAAAGGAAAGCAGTTATTTAAGGATAAAAACAATGGTGTGAATCTATGTTTGTTAGTAGTATGCATATATTTTGTTGGATAAGAATTATTAAAGTAATAGTAGCTTTAGTACTTAAAACAAGTCAAGTATTAACTAGATCGATGACATTAATATTTGGAAAGAGTTAGTTTACTATTTCATGAGTGCTATATGATTACTATCTAATATTTGCTTAATTAAGAAGTGCTAAATTAAATGTCTTTAAGTGCATGAGATAAAGTTGCGATGAAAATATGGGACAAATGGCTTTTAATAATGTTCTTGAATGAAATGTTCTCTTGGGGAGTAATATTGCATAGAGGCTCGAATCTTTGGTTTGGGCTATTTGAATTGGAAATCCATAGAGATTGGGTTGTCAAATTAGCATTGGAAGAGGAGGGTAAAGCAAGTAAGGCTAAAGCCACTGGGATCATGGTATTACTTGTATGAGTAACTCTTATTTTGTTGTATTTCATTTTAAGTAAAATGCTTAATGTTGGATTGCATAAGGTTTTTATGTATATTGCATTCTTTCAATTTGTTAGTTTTTCTCTTTTTGTACTATTTCAAGTGAGTTGTGTTTCCTATAACTTTGAATGGCCTTTGCTTTGCTTATGTGTGTTGTTTTGAGTGATTTTTGTACTACCTATAGTATTTGGATGGCTTTGTTTAGGCTTGTTTGACTACCTTGGGTAACACTTTGATCGTCCTTGGGTGGTGATCTCATGGAAAATTCTTGCTTTTGTTATGATAAATTAATAAATGTGTTTTCACTATGTATGTCTTACTATTGAGGATACTTGTGATTGTTGGTATGCACCATCAACGGTAGTTTGTGGTTGTCTTATTACCACCTTTGAGCACCTTTTTTGTTGCTTCTTAATTATTTAGGTGATTGGATATAGTGTGGTTCTTAAGTTATAGGGAGGTCTATCTTTTAGTTCTTTTTTAGCCTGGTTAAGTCACCTTGAATACCACATCTTATGAATTAGATTCAATTAGTTTGAACATGGGGATGGTTTTACATTCCAGAATGGCCTAAATCAACCTTGCTGGGCAAATATTCAGTATGTTCTTTTCCTTTGTGATCTTGGCTTGGGTTATCATGTAAAAGCCTACTTTAGAACTCCTTTTAATTGTTATGGCATTGCTTGTTTTATGGTTTGGTTTAGTTTGTTGTTAGTATACTTCATTTAAGAGCAAATATAAAGTGTGTCCTTCATTAAGATCTTGATGGCTTTGGTTAGGATTAATTAATTTGAAGGTTTGTTTAAAAACTCTATAAAATAGTTTTGGTTAAAAGTTATGTTTCTCAAAACTTAGGAATTTAGTTCTCATTTTGAAGGAACCATTAAGTAAAATAAGCTTGATAGTTAGAAGAGTGCATGAACTAATTAATGTAATGGAATAGATTATGTTAAGGCATATTAATATTATTTTTTATTTTTTTGGAATTGGTTATTGATATTATGAAAAAAACACTCTTTTAGTTTTATGTTGTAGCTTGGATTTTGGGAATGTAACCCTATGAAAATGTATTATTGTAAGTTGGTTTTGAAAGAGAAACTATTATAATGATTCTTGAGACTCATGTGGGTTAAGGGATCATTATAAAGAGAAGTATGGGATTCTCTTTTATAAGATGGATTATTGTATGTTTTTTTGAAAATTTTGAAAAATATATTATATTTATAGAAGTTGTATTACAAAGTAAAATGAGTTGGACAGGAAACAAGGGAGAAATAAAAGCCTCCTCCAATCCCTCCTAGCTAAAAAAATATCCATAAAAACATTATATAGGTGTTTTTGTTGAAAACATCACCTGAGGCTACCATAATGCAGTTATCCATACACATCAATATTACCATAGTTGAATTCCATTTTTCTCATTCATCTAAATTTAGTAGACCATCCATCTATATTCATGTTGTTTTGAATTCATTTTTGGTGTCTTGAACATGTCTGACATATCTATTGTTCTATGGGGTGGAGGCTTATTTTCTCTTAATCTAGACATACTCAATAAAATATCTATGGCTATGTGTGTTCTATTTTTATAAACCACCCACCTTGGCCACTCTGAGTCTACTGGTAGTAATATCATATAGTAGAGCAACAGTAGCCTAAGAATGAAGACACGAAAACCTATGGAAAATAGCCAAGAACTTTGCTTACCCAGCTTGACACTAGCACAACTTGTCATTTGTTTTATTCTTGGAAATTGCTCCCTGTCCTAACTATGATAGATTTATTAGAATCCTTATCTGCTATTCCTATTTTTTTATCTACCTTTACCACCTCTCACATCCCTTGGATTCTTTGGCACTAGCTTATCTAATTTCAATTTGATATTCCACATATTGCTCTTCCTCCAATTATTTTCACTATTTTGCTAAATTATCTACCACCCTATTTCCTTCTCACTTGATATGTGTAATAAAAATATCTTGAAAAACCTTCCAAATATTTTAAATTGCTTCCACCTTCCTTCTCTCCTCAACTCCTAGCACCTAAAATGATCTTATTGGATCTAATATTCCAACCCATAACTAAGAGTCTATCTCTATCCAAAGCTTATGTAAATGTAGATTTGTAGCTATCATTGATGCTGACAAGGTTGCCTATCATTCTACTTCATTATTTTTTATCTTCCCCATACCTTCTACTCTCCAGTACACCTATTCTCCTTTCTAATTTTGTATGATAATGTCAAAACCAGATTTTCCAAGGTTTTTAGTAGAAGCCCCATATGTGTTAGCCTTCACCCACTCTCTAGGAGGTATTCTCCACTCTATGTTATTCAAGGAGATATAACCTATGCATCCAATCCTTAGTTGTTTTTCTTTTATAGTTATTCCAATGCTCCTTAGAATGGTCACTTCCTCCATTTATATGTTTGTTTCCTCTTGTAATCTAATAGATAGTGTTTCCATTACCTTACTAATAATCCTCTCCCATACTTGATCCCTTTTTTTGTGCTCTAATATAAATATGTGTGCATTTTATTCTAGCCATAACTACCACCATATGAAGCTAGGTCCCATATTCCATACCATTTTTGTTGTTTTAGTCTTAAAACTACATTATTTCTATTTCTCATAAAAGCTTTCTTGGCTCCCAAATATTTCCCAACATTGTTTCATCTACCCCCACCAACTAATCCATATATATTTGGAAAAAGAACACCAAAAAAAGAGGTGATTCAAGATCTCATTTGTCTTTCCACACAAAACACATTTGCAAATCCCGTAGAAACCTCTTTTTCTCAAATTATCAAATGTCAAGCACACCATGAGAACATGTTAATTTTTTACCATCCTTACTTTTTCCAAACAAATGTCCATGGAAGTGGTGTTGGGGCAATCTCATATCCATAGGCTACCTTGTATCCCTCCTTTTTCCTTATAGATTCCCAAATTACTTCCTCTTCGTCCAAGTATATCCCTCTTAGAACCATCCTAAATTGGGTGTCTTTGGAGATGTATCCACAATTTTTTGATTAGTTCATTTTTCCCCCTCACTGGCCATTCTCGAGGATGTTTCCATTGTAGTAATTTTGGCACATGTTGATTCCATTATTTCATATAGTAAGAGGCTTTCCACCACCCTACCTTTTGGAGCCCTACTTTCCAACTCTCCATCTCTAGAAATGTCTAAATAATTGGTTGGTATTGATTCCATAAATCCTCTCAAAATAGAGCATCCTTTCCATCAACTGCCAATATAGGTATGGATTTACTAACTCTTGGTCTATTTACATTGTTATCCATACTATAGATCCCTCTCCTTCCACTCTGATTCTTGGTATTTTTTTCTCAACCACTCCTGGGTAATATTTGGCTTGTAATAGTCTACTCCATAAACCCCCAGTAGCTATAATTCATCTCAAGTATAGCTTCCCTACTAATGCCATGCTTCTTTGGGATGTTGATCTTATCCCCAATCCATCTTGTTTTTTTGGTTGGCATATCATCTCCCATCCAACTAGTGTTAATTTGTTTTCTTCCCTTGCACCTAACCACAAAACATTTCTCGTGTGTTTGTCAATATCTTTTAGAATTCTCTTTGGAGCTTGAAGTATGGAAAATTTAGAAACTGAGAGGTCTTGTAGTATAGCTTTAATCATTGTAAACATTCCTTCCAAGCCTAGCTATTTGTGTGTCCAATTTCTCATCTTAGCTTGTAGATTGTCAAACAACCCTTTCCACTCCTTGCTTTTTATTTTCTTTGTAAATAAAGTTACTCCTAGATATTGTATGGGTAAAGGAGTTTACATGAAGTTCAAAAATTGTGTAATTTTATCTCTCACCCTCTTTGTTGTATTAAAAAAAACTATTTGAGACTTTTTTTCATTAAAAAAATTCCCAGTAGCTTGAGTATACCCATATAAATATCCTTTTACATTTCTTGCTACTAGGAGATTGGCTTTACTAATAAGAGCAGTATCATCCATAAACTGGAGGTGATTTATTTCAATCTGAGAATTTATTTTTATACCCCTTAGCCTCCCCTCTTTTCTCCCTTTTTTTAATACTCTCCCTAGACCATCTGCATAAAGGATAAAAAGGTAAGGGGAAAGAGGGTCCTCTTGCCTCAACCCCCTTCCTGCTATGAACATGGGAGAGGGACTACCATTTAGCAAAACTAATAATGATGTGGTTTATGTACATGCTTTTACCCAGTCTCTCCATCCCTCTGCAAAGACCATTTTTTTCTAAAATCATTTGCATAAAGGACCAGTCTACTCTATCATAGGCTTTAGAAATATCTAATTTAATAAACATACCTAGGTTATTTTGCTTGAATATTGTGCATATTACCTTCTGGACCACTACTATTCCATATAAAATTTGTTTACCTTTGACAAAACCACCTTGCTCACTTGAAATCAAATTTGGTAAAAAATGTTTTAACCTCTCTTCCATAAGCTTTGTTAATATCTTGTATACTACATTACATAGTGAAATAGGTCTATAATTATTAATTATCTCACCAGGTTGGCCCTTAGGAATTAAAATGATAAAAGTATGATTCAAGGCTTTTAACATTTTCTTACTCTATTTGATTTCCTTTAGTGCCTCCACCATTTCTTGGCCCACAATTTCCTAGAAATTTTGATAAAATTCAATTGGAAACCCATATGGTCCTGGGGTCTTTCCTATTTGCATTAGTTGTATGATCTGTGATGTTTCTTCTAAAGAAATTTTCTTCATGAATAATTTATTATGTTTGACTAATTGCAGAATTACCTCTAGTATCTTCTCCTACCATGTTGCATTCAAATTTTCATTGCTATTGAAAAGAGTATGAAAGTACTGATTTTATATAGTTTTCATTTCACTTCCACTAGTTTTTACTTGACCCATCATATCTGTAAGACCTGTAATTCTATTTTGTTATCTTCTAGCTATTGTTGTCTTATGAAATAAAGTTATGTTTTTATTCCCCTTCTTTAACCATGTAACTCTGGATCTTTGCCTCCCAATATGGATTATTGTATGTTGGTTTTGAAATAGAAACTATTAAAATAATTTCTAATACTTATATGGAGTTAAAGGATCATTATAAAGAGAAGTATGGGATTTTCTTCTTGTTGGCTTGTTTTTATTATATTTTAAGCATGGTTGGTTGCATAGTATAAACAACATGATTAAGTTGCATTGCATTTAGAGTTGTCCTGATCCCTAAGTATTCCTCATGAGTTGTGGGTGGATTTCCTATCCTGAAGAAGCTTGCAAATTTATAGATGGCTTGAAAATATTTGGTGGATAGCTTCATAGTACTTTGAATGTATAGATGGCAAAGGTTATCTAAAATAATGTTTTTTTTAATGATTTTTGTAAGCTTGATTATTGTACAACTAAAAGATAATGTTTCTTTGATGCTACCATGGGTTTTATACATTAAGCTGATTTAGCAATATTTTATTTGGATAGTTAGTATTGACCTCTATCAATTGTTGGAATGCATATTTATGTTATATACTTGGTTTATTATGTTATGGAATTTATGTTAATAATGTGTCATTTAAAGCTTTATGTCAAGCATTTGAGTTAAGCATAGTGTGGCTATATTTAATAGGCATCCTTTTTTTTACTATACCATTGCATATTAAATGGATTATGACCTGATTTAAAGTGATTTTGATATGATGTGATGTATGTTGCTCTACTTTAAAATTATTTTTTTAAGTGCAAGTTTTATTTAATATAATATTACCTTTGGATGATTATAATTCCTCTTATAAACCAAGTCATAATAAATACCAATCTTGGGAGGAGTTGTGTGAATGCAATAACCAGGTAGATATGAGTATTAGAAGGAGTTGTAAGAATGAAATAGCTAAGAATTCATGAACCCAGGAGTTGTATGAATATAATAGCCTAGTTTCTTGTGAATAATTACACCTTGAATGAGTAGGCTCGATTTTACTCCAACTAAGAGTTGTTGAACCATTCACAATATAGTAGTTATGATCCCTTGCACGTGTAGGATTGGGTGATCATGTTCATTGCTAGTGAAGTGGAAATAAACTTAGTTAGCCCATGGATGTGTGGTAACTAATCACCAAGGCTCTATGTCTGATTAACCTACCTAGATGGACTTAGAGTAAGGTTAGGTAATAGGCATCCTCTTTAAGTGTTATGGGCCTTGTAGACACCTAAAATGTGTCATGCTTAGGGGAGCTACTCGCATAGACACATTTATAATATCATATGACATAATCTTGGACTTTCCAAGCATCAAAAATGGTTCTCACCACTCATTTTGGGACTTTTCAATCCATCCAAGCCTAGTCGCTCAAGCCTAGAGTGACCAGATCTTAGCCTCTCAAGCCTAGAGTAGCAAAACCTTATCCACTATAGATGACAATGGCCAAATCTTAGTTTCTGTAGATGATAGTGGCTAAAATATAAAATGAATTTTACCAAAAAATAGGCCTAATCATGGGCATAAGTGGTAGTCTACATGCAATAAAGGTGAGCGGGAGTAACTTTGCATTCTCTTTCATGAACAGTTCACATGGGAGACTTGAGTTTGCATTTAGACTGTAGTTAACTAGTCTTTAAACATAGAAAAGACAAAAAGCTTTTCATGCTAACTCTCACTATGCATGAGGAATTAATTCCTAGGGCTTGGACATAGACCTAGGGTTTCACACTATAAAAGGTGTAATCCTAAGAGCACCAAGGGAATATTTTAATCATCGATCCATCTTTCATCCATTGATATTTTATCCAGGTAATCCATAATTTATCAGGACAGGTCATTGAGGAGAGCTTTTGATACTTGGAGATTTTCCCTTGGATATTACAATTATAGTGAAGCCCTAAAAAATTAGAGAGCATAGCAACCATTCCAATATCAAATACAAGCTTTGATCTATAGCTTTGGAGCAAAGAGTACAAGAATCGCTTTAGCGGCCGCTGTCTTGGACAGTGGCCCACGAGCCTAGCTTAGGGTTTTAGACATTTGATCTATTATTTTTTTAGCATATCATTAGCATAGCATCATTTCATTCATTCACATTCATAACATTAGTTTAATTTACACTTGCTTTCATTTATTATATTCATTGCTAACAATCTCATCCGAGGAGGCATTCTTGGACATCTAAGTGTGTGTTTTTGTTTCATTGCTTATAGAGCCATAGGTTCATCGGATAGAATCTACAACATACGAGAGCAAAAGGGATACCTATAGGAAACAGGCCTAGAGAAGGAGGCATCTGTAAACACTCATACATTTTCGTGTGTAGAACCAAGAAGCTTTTGGAAGTGCACCACCTCTTTGCGAAGGGGGCACTCTTTGCTTATTTGTAACCTTATTGTATCAAAATGGGTATCCCTAAGAAGGACCAAAATGTAACTGGGTTTTAATCCAAATAAAGAGATCCATATTTATTATTTTCGTGTTATATGATTTTCATTGGCTTCCATTTAATTTTTAGGTTTTAATACATTGCAAGTAGAGTAAAAAGAGTAGTGTGCACATCCCTGGGTCACTACAGATGGCGATAATGGTGAGCCCTCCACTGATTTTTCATTTTTTTCTTGAATACTAACTTATTTTGTGTGCAGGTCTAGCCACTCTAAGCTACAATGGCCAAAAATCAGCTGCTCTAAGCTACAGCGACCAATAGAGCCTTAGCTTCTCTCACTAACGGTGGCCAAGAACTAGCCACTCTGGTCAATAGCAACCAAAATTGGAGAGCAGAAGAGGATAGAAATAGAGTTCTCTAAGTTGGATTAGAGGTTGGTACAGTCTCTCTGATATTTTATAGCTTTTTTTTTTGCTTCTATGTGTCTAAAATAAAGAACTTAAAGCACATTTATGTTTGGAAATTCAAAGAATAAAAGAAGAATGAATTAAACAGTTTGCATATCTTAGATCTTCTTATAGATTTTCACTAGGTGTTGTTAGGAACATCGGCTTATGCCTAAAAACTTCACCCTAGAATCCAATGTGCTAGACATTGTATGTTGTTTACTTACTTTGAGGACCTTCTAGAGGCCATAGCTACATGAAATAAAGTGTGCTCATACAAATCATAGTAGTTCATGCATCTTTCTGAATATTGAAACGTATTTTTGCACTTAGGCATATAGGAAAGACTCATTGTTGCTATATGATGCACTTTATGTTACGCAAGCTTAAAATGAACACCACACACGCACGTATCATTTAAACATTGGGGAGTTGGATTTCATTACCAACCCTTAATTTAGTCTAGTGACATTGGAATTCATCTCCTTCCATCGATTTTCCCCCTAAAGCTTCCTAGAAATGGATTGAGAAACTTATTTATAGTGGTACTAAGTTACTTGTGCTCAAACTATCTTCCACTATTGGAACAATCATTGGTTCAAAGTGGAAGAGCTAGGAGAACCCCCCACTAGGACTTCAGTGGTGTACCCTAGCTTCTTTTGAGAAAATCATGTTTGGCATGGGTGTACTTGATTATCACTATGGATGAGTCTTCTCATTATTAATACAAGAACAAAAGCAAGAAACCAAAGCACAACAAATCATCAAAATATAGCAAACAGTTTAGGGCACACTTAAATCGATAATCAAGATAAAAATGTGTTTGGTATTGTGTGGTTATTCCTAAATTGTAACTCAAAATATCAATTCATAGACAAAATTGTAAAAACAAGAAGTAAACACCCTCAATATGATACCAAGGGATAGACTGAAGCAACTCATACCCATAGGCGAAGTCATAGTAACATTGAACGACCTACCCATAAGACCGTGGGACATAGCTCTACGAGCCTAAGGGGTGATAACTCAACCCTTGGGGGATCTCCTTGAGAAACCCCAAGTAGAGAACCACATCATGGAACAAAGTCACATAAAAAAAAAGAGGCTTCACAACCATCCTCATCAAGGAGACATGAGGAGACCTCAAGGGCCTCCTCTAAACACACATAAACATCTCAAATATGTGAGGAAGCTTCAAGGGATTCCTCCTCATATGGACATAAATAATGTTCTGAAACTCATTCTTCATGAAGGGATGATGAGATTGCTACATCTCCATCCACATGAAGAAAACATGTCATCACAAAACCTTCTTCATCAATAAGGCAAGCAAGAGTTACAACACCTCAAGATTCATAAGAAACATATGAAATATGTTTGCCCACTAAAGGGCAGGAAACTAGAGCTACATATAGTCTTGGGAATCGGATAGAAGAAACCCTTCACAAAAAATAAAATATTACCATATATTATGACCTCATAGGAGTGAATGGCACCCCACAGGACCATCCATGGAAAACAAGATAGCTAGATAGGTTGGATAGATTTCCTACATGACCAACTCAAAGAATTGTAGCTACTAAGAACTCTACATCTGGAAGCTCACAAACTGTAACTTCTAAGCACACCTCTCAATCTGGGGGTACCTCAGAGTGACCCCATAGTAGACGTACGAATTTTGATCATAGGGATACTCAATAGTACACTAAAAAAGTCACATTAGCTAGCAAGAGTACAGGTACAGTAGAGACCTCGTTGAGGAATCTACGAGTCAAGATAATAAGAACAGAGTTAGATAAACATGAATCTTCTTTGATAGTGCAAACTGACCATGTGAGATGGTTAGAAAATATGTTACGTAAGGAGCGAGAGCTAGTGGAAGCTCTAGAAGAGGATAAACAAAGAGAAAGACTCTTGTGCCAACATGAGTAGCACTTAAGAGAGCAAGTTGAGTGGCTAGTTCTTAGCAATTTACAGACAAATGGTGGTGACCACCAAAGAACTAGACACGTTGACTCACCTAAGGGGAGGCACACTATACAAGATAGCCCAAAATGAAATCACCCACCAAACCATGAAAAAACTCCAACTAGTGGGGAAAGGGTAAACATAACAAACCAGGATCACAATCCCGAGTCCCCTCATAGGAGGGAGAAAAATAGAACAAATCAAATGGATAGAGAGTTACCTCCATTACCACTATGAGTAGGCCTACAAGAGGAGTAAATCCATGCATCAAAGGCATTTCAAGAGCTTGCTAAAAATATGAAATCCTTTGAGAAAAAAGAGGCAACTAGGAACTCGCCAACATTGAGCAACATTCACAACCAACCATTGTGCCCATAAATCCCTAGCCCTCCATATCCTAAGCATTTTGAGATTCCTAGGTTGGAAAATTTTAAGGGTGAAGAGGATGCACAAGAGCACACCACCAATTTATGCATATTTTCATCTTGAATACAATGATGCTCTCATGCTAAGAATATTCATAATGATATTTTTAGGTGTTGCCACTCAATGGTTCAACCAACTACCTAAGCATAGCATAACCAACTTTGAATGACTATTAAATGCATTCCTAAATTGTTTCTCCTTTTGTTCTAAGAAGAAGGATTTCACACCTGGCCAACTTGAAACAGTATGATGATGAGCTAGTAATAGATTATGGGAATAGATGGAGAAAAGTCATGGTAAAGTTATCATTCTCCATTCCCATAGAAGATATCATTTGCATGTTCACCAAAAGTTGTTC
Organism: Wollemia nobilis; assembly: GCA_028583015.1. Taxonomy (NCBI): domain Eukaryota; kingdom Viridiplantae; phylum Streptophyta; class Pinopsida; order Araucariales; family Araucariaceae; genus Wollemia; species Wollemia nobilis. Next base: position 8,263,478 of record JAQPPZ010000028.1, read on the forward strand.
TAAACACATATCTCTCTTGATACAACTTCAGTAGTATCCTTTGTTTTAGGAAGCTTTGGCACAGGCCAAACTCATCGAAGACATAAAATTATATGAGGGAACCATTAAACTCTAAAAAAAAAGGAGTGGAATAAGAATGGTAAGAATGACAAGTACAAGTAGAAGTAGGGCAAACCTACTCTAAGAAATCAAGTCGTATTGGCTACACCTAAGGATGGGGGTGCACAACAACCCTAGAACTATTAAGCACATCCTCCACCAACCAATTACAATCAAAGGAATAATAAGGGGAGAAACAAATAACACAAGCCACCTCGCTATTTCACACCTCTAACAAAATCAATGCAATCAATCTTCAATCAGTTGAGCGAGGCCAAGAGAATCATATTTCATGATATACCTCTTATAGATCCCAACCATCCTAAGACAAAATGATATAGGGAAGATCAATTTTGCCCTTATCACAGGATACCAAGACATGACATTGAGGCTTGTGTTGGGTTTAAGCATCAAGTGCAAAACATGATTGAGGTGGGAGAACTCAAATTTGACCACCCACTGGCTCTCGATAACAAAGACATGGATATATATAGAAACCCATTACCCAATCATGAGGTCCCTAGAGAGCAAGGGGCCTAATTCAATCAGGTCTAAGCAGATATACCTACCCATGGATACGTTGGGATGGTTGAGATTATTAACATAGCAATGAGGACTAGATAGTATGGTCAACCGCAACCTCATGTGGCTCCCATGAATTTCCTAGCTACACCTAGGTAGAGGCAGTGGTAAGACAACCTTCCAAGTCCACCAACATGACCTGTGGTAACTATTCGGAGTAGATTGGAGTAAAATCTACATATGACTCTAGCTAATCTATCTATCTATGAGCTCATATAATAGTCCTCAAAGCATAGGGAGACTTTAATAGAAATTTGAAGGACAATTGAGCTCCAACCACAAGATACAAATGCATTCACTCATTTTGTGGGACAAGTACAAGAATGCCAAGAACCTATAATTTGATTCTATGATTATGATATTAATATAGTACCTACTACATTACCAGACCCTTCGTTGAACATGTAGCGAAAATCAATGACTTACCTTTCAAGAGGGTCTTGGTCGATATAGGTTCATCAATAAACATCATTACAACAACAACAATAGATCACCTTAAGATCCCCAACTCCAATATCGTTCCAGGAGCTTACACATTGAGAGCTTTTAATGATGCTTTATGCAATACTATGAGAATGATAGTCCTACCCATAAAGGTGGGGCATAAGACCATCCCTATGATGTGTCATGTCTTCGAAGTGGCTATGCAATAAAATATCCTCCTAGGGTATCCTTGGATAAGGGACATGAAGTTTTTTCCTTTGATCTTGCACCAATGTGTCAAGTATGTGCACAAAAACAAAGTCTATGTGGTTTTGGCCGATGAAGAGCCATTCAAATACATCCATCAGGTGGAAATTCTAGGATAATTTGTAATTCCTTCTACCCACCTATACGTAGTGCCTTCATCTCCAACCACACAATTGGATAACAAATGCAAAAGGGTAAGAAAATACCCATGCACATCAACACCTCCTGGTGCACTTAAAATAGTCAATGCTTCTAAAGTACCATCAACATAAAAACCAAAAGACAATCAAAATCTAAAGACACCCTTAGTCGAGGAATAAATGCCCAAAGAAGTTCCAACTATATCCATTTTTGAAATTCCAAGTCCTATGAAAGAAGAAGATCATCAATATCAATATGAAGATAGTGATTACCATCCCGCTTTGCTAGTTTCATCTGTAGGGTCATCCACATCACGTGCATCAATACACTTGACAAGCACAGGCATAGGGGAGTACCTTATGCAAAACATTACCTTTACACCTATCATCGTTTCTACACAAGACATGGAAAGACCTAAGGACTTGAGACCATAAGTGGAAATAGTGGTTCCACTCGGAATCCCTCCCAACCAAACCAATTTTGTCTATGTCGACCTAGACTATGCCCATAAGTCTTTAGACATAGAAGAGGATTGTGATGAATTATTCATGATCAATGTTCATTACCTCTCTAACCCCAATTTTGCTCTAATCTACTTTGAGTGTTGTCATTGGCATGGCTATGGCCTTGGTATATATGAGTAGGGGCATAGGCGACCATATGAGCCACAACATCATATTCCCTTTGATATATTTGGGTTAGGATATTATATTGGAGGTCAATATGACTCTCTTGCAGTGGCATTGGATAGATTAAGCTTAGGTTTAGGAGAATATATCAATTTCATTCCTTATCACCCCCTAAGAACAAGAAATTTGAGCAACATACAAGTGGCCATGGTGAACGTACCACCACCAAAAATTTATCATCCAAACATCTCAATTGATTCCACCCCAACAGGGTACAACTCATGGGATGAAGATAATAGATATGAATCAAGTGATGATGAGGCACAACTTGGCTTAGCCTACCATGGGCCTCACTATTTACAAAGATTCACATGGTCCATCCATAATTAGAGTGGGTATATATCAGATGAAAGTGACAATGAATCAGAGGACTCAATAGAAAGAGCCTACTTAGGCCTGAGACATCAACCCCTAACTTTGGGGTAAGAGAAAAATGTAAACGGATTCTTCATAAGTGATGAATACAAAGATGAAATAAATATGGCTTACTCAGGGCCAAGACATGAGCCCTCTATTCTAGGGCCACATGCCAATGCTAACAATTTATGGGTAAGTGATGATGACTTTGAGGATGAAACCGAGATGGCTTATCTTAGGCCTCACCACTTGTGACAAGTCAACGAGCTAGTAGAAAGAGAGGTGGCACTGCATGCCATAGATCTTGGATTAAGGTTCCTCGGAAGACCTATTGACTTAGGGGCTATTCACTACATGGTCAATCCCCCTTCGCCCACATTTTGAGAGATCCTTGAGCCAAATGACCCAAATTATGTAGTTTGTGCATAGATATAATCCAACCACTCACATACTACATAGGGAGGACTCATTCATTCCCAAACCATTAGAGCCTCATCATAAGTATGGAAGGGAAACCTCTAAAACAATATTACACCCATGTGGTCCTGGAGATTTCATCCCATCTATCAACATGATCTCCATTGGTTTGGCCACTCTACTTCATAATCCAATAGATCTTGCCAAATCATTGCATCTTGATGTAGAGGCTATTGATTGGGATCGTGATGATTCACCCATAGAGCTTGAATACCTCTTTCCCACTGAATAGATGTTACAGCCATTCTATTTTGCATCAGGTTGTGTGTATGATGTCTTCCATGCTGGTTTGGATCTTGAGTCAGTAGGTCCTATAAATCCCTTCGATGACATCCATTTGATACCCATGCCTCATCAACTAGAATATGGGTCACATATGGCTATAGAAGTAACTTTTGAGGTGGACATCAACGATGATCCTACCCAACTAAGCTAAGTCAAGTTTAGATAAATTCTATCTCCAAAGGAACAGGCCATCCTAATTTCTCTCCTCAAGGAGAGGCCAAATATTTTTTCTTGGACTTACAAAGATATGCTAGGGATAGATCCAAATTTAGTCATTCACAACCTTTCATTGGATCCCATGAAGAAGCCAGTAAAGCAAAAGCTAAGGAAAATGCATCCCATCATCACTTTTATGGTGAAGAACGAAATGCAAAAACTACTAGATGCAGTGTTCATAGTTCCTATCGACTACCATGAGTGGGTGTTGAACATGGTACCAATGGGGAAACCCGAAGGAAGAATATGTATCTACATAGACTTCAAATATTTAAATAGGGAAACACCAAAAGATTCATTCTTGTTCCATAACATATATGCTCTTGTAGACACAACTGCAGGTCATGAGATGCTCTCCCTAATGGATGGTTTTTCTGGATACAACTAGATTTGTATTTAGCCTGAATATCAACATAAAACTACTTTCATTACTTCATGGGAAATATTTTGTTACAAGGTGATGCCATTCGGTCTCAAAAATATTGGTGCCACATATCAGTAGGCCATGACATAGATATTCCATAACTACATGCATAAGATCTTATAGGATTACATGGATGACTTACTAGCCAAGTCCCTATTATGGCAAGAGCATGTTGAAGTCCTTATAAAAGTCTTTGATCACCTCATAGAACACAATGTTAGATTGAATCCTAAGAAGTGTGTATTTGGCATAATTTTTGGAAAGATTTTGGGATTCATCGTATCCAAGAGAGGCATTGAAGTCGATACTACAAAGGTAAAGGTTATATTGGAAATGTCCACCCCTACCAACATTAGGGATCTAAGGAGCCTATAAGGCAAGATAGCATCCATAAAAAGATTCATCATGCAATTATAAGACAAATTCCGACCTATGAATCGGTTGCTATGCAAGGAGGTTCACTTTCATTGGGACTAAGAATGCCATCAAGCCTTTGTAGAGATCAAAACATATCTAGCAACACCGCCAGTATTGGCTCCACCAAGGCCAGACATACCATTTTTACTATATATATTAGCTATTGATTTCACATTGGTCACCATGTTAGCCCAAAATAATGCACAAGACAAAGAGCAAGCCATATATTACATTAGTCACACCTTGGTGAGTTATGAGCTAGGATATGCGTATGTTGAAAAGTTGTGTTTAGTAGTGGTCTTTACAACTCAAAAGTTACGACACTACATGTTGAGCCATACAACCTATGGTATATAAAAAAAAAATCCTTTGCAGTACATGATGAGCAAGATATATCACAATACACGTACCACAAAGTGGATCATGCTATTGATAGAATTTGATCTAGAGTTCATAATCCAAAATTCCATCAAGGGACAAGTCATAGCAAATAAATTAGAAGAGGCAAATCTTCAGGATAACAAGCCTCTCACCATAGAATTTGCTAATGATGTAGTATTTGCATTATCAGATCGGCCAAAAGGCGAAGAACCTAATAAAGAAAGATACATGTCATTATTCTTCAATGATTCAAAGTGTGAACAAGGGAGCAAATCAGGGATTGTCTTTATCACACCATAGGGCACTCCATTACCCTTATCATTCAAACTAGACTTCCCTTGCACAAACAATAACATGTAATATGCGACATTGATCTTGGGACTCCAAAAAATCGTAGCAATGGGCATTAAAATATTGAATATCTTTGGTGACTCCTTGCTGATAGTAAACTAGGTCAAAGGACTATTTCAATGTAGATGCCCACTCCTGAAGACTTACAAGGAACTTGTTGACACCTACCTAGCTTGGTTGGAATGGTATGACATCGAGGCAATCCCTTGTACATAAAATAGATTTGCAAACACCATGGCCTATTTGGGATCCTTAATCCCTCAAAATTCATCTGCTAATTTTACAACCATTCATGTGAAAGTGCTTTCGCACTCAACAATACGTCATGAAGCTTTTGACAATCAAGAATCAATCAACATGATCAACATCAAACCAAATTAGAATTGGTCCTTCGTAGCTAGATATTTCTTGCAAATGGCACCTTGGGGGTCTTTGATCTCCCAAGGACCTGTGGAGTGTGGTGCAACCATACACCATAGAGTTATTCCTCAATCCGTGTTCACCAGCTTAGGAATGCAAGAAAAATAAGTTGTCTTTTCTATAGAAGCTATGGCTTATAAATATTGACTTTCCCAACTACGGGACTTGCTAAAACTTGGAATAGCACCTCAAGGTTTGTCACATACTCAAATGTTAACGTTCAAATAGAAATAAATAAGATACATCTTGCTAGGATAAATACTCTATAGATGAGGATATGATGGAGTATTACTCCGTTGTCTTGAGCCCCATGAAGCATCCTGGGAAATTTTGCAAGCTCACGATGACACATGTGGAGGGTATTTCAGTGGCATGGCCATTGTTAAACTCATCTTGAGAATGGGTTACTATTGGCCCACCATGGAAAAGGATTTTTGTATGTCAAGAAATGCATTAAGTGCCAGCATCATGCAAATCTTACATACTTACCATTGCAAGCCTTGCAACCCATCCAGGCAGCATGGCCATTATCACTAGGGACTAGACTTGATTTGGAATATCTCACCCCCATCCTTAGGCCGACACACATTCATCATAATGACAACTGAATACTTCACTAAATTTGTTGAAGTGATCCCCTTAACATCAAAAATTGGATCAAGGATTGCGGAGTTTATACTAAAAATATCATAAGTCATTTTGGGGTCCCTTCGAAGATAATAACGGATAATGGACCATATTTAAAGAACAAAAATGTGTGTGCTTTAATGAATAAATACCATATTCAGCACAATTTTTCAATGCCTTATTATCCGTAAGCAAATTTGCAAGCATAAGCCTTGAACAAAACAAGAGTCTCCATATTAAGGAAGATGGTGCAAGACAATCACAAGGATTGGCATATGTAGTTACCTCTGGTTCTAAGGGCATACAAGACTAGTGTACGAATGCCCACTGGGGCAACATCATTTTCACTTGTATATGGCAATGAGGCCATCATGCCACTAGAGTTAGAAATTCCAACTCTACGCATAGCATTAAAGGACTTCATAGATGATGATACCGTGCGATGAGACCACCTTGATCAGTTGATGCTTATTGATGAATGTTGAATCAATGCTTTAAAACATCTTCATGTTTACCAAGATTGCCTTGCGTGAGCTTACAATAGTAAAGTCCACTTAAGAGAATTCAAGGTTGGATATCTAGTGCTCAAAGAAAACCAATAGAATTCAAATTTGCCACCGAACCTGCGAGATAAGTTTGTGGTAAATTGGATAGGCCTATACATGATTTCACAAAGAGTTGGGATTGAAGAATATCACCTTATATCATTAGATGGTATTGAAGAGCTTGAACCTCTCAATATCATTCACTTGAAGGCATTCTACACATAAAATACAAAAATATTCAAATATGTCAAAAATACAAAAACATTCAAATATGTCAAAAATACAAAAAAAATCAAATATGTCAAAATACAAAAAAAATCAAATATGTCAAAAATACAAACAAATCATAAAAACATAAAAATTCAAAATACAATCAAAGGCTCCAAGGGTATCAAATTTGCTTGGTCAAAATCAAATCAAAATGCTCCAAGGACATTCAATCCGCTTGGTCAAAATCAAATAAAAATGCTCCAAGGGCATCCAAGCCACTTGGTCAAAATTAAATCAAAATGCTCCAAGGGCATCCAAGCCGCTTGGTCAAAATCAATTCAAAATGCTCCAAGGGTATTCAAACCGCTTGGTCAAATTCAAATAAAAAATTCTCCAAGGGTATTCAAACCGCTTGGTCAACTCCAATCAAACAAATGCTCCAAGGGTAATTCATGCCACTTGGATGAAATAAAAAATCTCCAAGGGTAATTCATGCTACTTGGTCAAACATAAAAAATCCCCAAAGCCACAATAAGCCCTTTGGTCAAATTAAGCAAAATACAAAAATAACATAAAAATAAAAAATACAAAAACAATTGCATCTCATATCTTGCATCCACATAATTGCATTGTATTTTCATATCTATTACATTCGCATATGTCATGAGAGCCTTAAAAAGTGATGCCACTATTTGTCTCACAAATCATTCAAATCCATACCTCCCTCAACACATGTGTGTAATTGTGTTTTTCAACACAACCATTATCAGTTTCTATACATAATATACTAAAGTTTTTTGGTTATTCAACCACACCTAGTGCTCTTATCAACTTTTATGGAAAACCATCTTGGTTAGTAGAGAATAAGGTCTAGTGGTGACAAAGCTTAGAATATCTCAGGATCCCACCACTAATTACAAACACTAAATTCTAGTTGGTACACAGGAATATGAAAGTCGTAAAATTGTTAGGTTATATAAAGCAAAAAGTGACATCCTTGCTTATCCCCTGTGCAACCAATTAAAAAATGCTAAGAATTGACAAAATGACAAGCTCCACCCTACCCAGAAATCCCTTGCTTAATTCAACAAGTAAAAAGTCCTAGGTTCAAAGTTCAAAATCTTCAAAAGTCACACATCAACATCGTATTCATAGCTCAAAATATCAAAAGGATGAAAGCAAAATAAACAGTGATTATCATCACTACAAGAATCCCTTGCTCTAAAAAAATCAGTCAAAAATAAACAATGATTTTATCACTAAATACGAGCAAGTATCCCAAGTCATAATGAAGAAAATAAGGGATTGGAGCTTGAATCCCTAGAATTCTTGGCACTATACAGGATTGGAAGGAGAAATCCTTACACATGACGATATGTCTATCACAAAAGCTATGTATTTGTATAGACCAATGTTTGAATGTGGATGAGCTAGTTCTAGGTAATCCAAAACTGCCTAGTGGTATAGTCCAATTGAGTCCAACATAAGAATAATATGAACACTTGAGGATCCCTGATCTTAGCAATGGGCTGAAAGAATCCCACCTAAAATCATAGGAAATGCATAGGTTCTATCTAAATATATTCATTTGCACACACAGGGAGAATGAGTGTCTAGGACCATGATGAAAGCCTAATTTTCAAAAGCCTTAAATGATCAATACACAGTCATAGATAGGGTAACTAGAGTGTTTGAATCTTTGGAAAGCCCCAAAATTCTTACATAGAAACAAATCATATCATCATTCACAACATCACTTTCTTTATAAGATTCTATAAATTAGGGGGTATCAACATAGTAGGACAGATACTACATATATATTAGAAATAGTATATAGACAGCCATTGACTACTTCATATCTTTTAATTTACAGAATCTTATCAAGAAAATACATCTCACACCATTACATCTCATATATGAATACTTAATCAATTCGAATGATAAGAGTGATTATTTAAATTCATGATTAATTTTTAACTTTCGGTGGTATCACCGATTAAGATTGTCAATGTCATATGCATTCTTTATGTTTTAAGTGATTAGAGCATACAGGTTCATTTATATCGTCCCATCATATAAGTTAGATGCATACAATTAAAGCAAAATTAAACATGCATTTAACAATAACATCGCATCCATAAACACAAAAACCAAATCACCCATCAGTACATCATAAAACACATCATAAAACATATAGGCAATATCCATTTGCATATAATCATAAATTCATCATTTATCAACTCAAAATACATCACATCATATCATCAAATCATATAAGCATCTACACATCCATCTAAACATCTACATATCATCTATCATCTAACATATATATCAAGTCATCATAATGCCATCATCACATTACATCATAAAACAAAATAACAACAAAAACATGAGCAATAAATGATACACATAATGAGTCATAATGAAAATATATCATAAAAGTATGTGTGTCAAGTCCATGGATATATAAAAATGCCCATGGGCTATAGACATATAGGTTAGTCGACCTCAAAAACAAAACCAAGAGCACCATCAATCAAATACTGGGCTTGCACCCCCTACAACACCGCTCCCTGTGCCTGGATCTCTATAAGAATGGTGCAATATGGACCCTGCTGGTCTCTTAGTATGATTTTGGGCCCCATGACCAGGTAGGATGAAATATTACCCTATTGTAGATATCCTACTGACCTGTGACCCATCTGTAGCTCCTCTCTCCCTAAGGATGGCTCCTAGCCTCCTGATCTACCTCGAGAGAGCAATAATATGGGTTGCATCCTCAACAATCTATACATCACTCTCATTTAGAAAACTCCACAAATGACTGATCTCATCCTTGAGAGATACCCTCAAATGACCCTCGGGAGCAGGAGGAGTAACAACAACCTACATCTGGGTAGATCCTCCCATAGTGGTCTATAAATCCTAAATCTGGTCTGAAAGCTACACTATAGTGGTATCCCATTGAGCTATTATGGCATCATGCTACTATATTTGTATCTTGACCAACTGGAGCTTAGCCTCCATATCATGTAGCTATGCCCTAAGAGGATAATCTATCTCCTTAGGCTCCATATCCTCCTCCATATCCTTAAGAGCCTCCTCTTCCATTGCCACCTACTCTATCTGCTGGCCCCATGTTGTAGTCCTAGCATGAACCCTACGCCCTGATGGATTTGCCCCATCTCTACCATCATCCTCTCAGTCCAGACTACCCTCACCATGCCACATAAATTTACCCCACCACCATGTAAATGCATCTATAACTCCACTAACCACTATAGGATCAACAAATTGGGCATCCTCCTCATCAACTAGCTCTGTAACCTATCGGAGATGGAAGTCTCTCTCTGCTCTAATGCACCTGTACAAAAATAGTACTAGTGGTACATCCTACTGCAATCTGTACTAATGAAGAACCCCAAAGTAGAAGAAGTGCTCTCGAATGCTAATATTGTGATCGATGAGCCATCACTTGTGTCATTTCCTAGAAGTAAAATTGGTTGGGTCATCCCAAGAAGGACACTCATGATACGGGTTCCAAATGACATATCCATCCTGGAGTCCAATGAAAGTATCAGTATAATGATTCAAATCCCCTATAAAAGTGTGGCTCTTGTACTCATCGCTCTCTCTAGCCCACATAGTGGTATAGCACTACATCCACCCATCCACAACTATGATATCAATAGGAATCCCCTTAGGATGATCTACTTTAATGTGCTCCCATCCCCATATCTGCAAAAGCCAACTGCAGGTGATGCTGACATGACCCCTCCGGTGGATGTGGTATAGCTCATCATAACACTGAGCCAATAGAGACCTACCCCACACATATCTGATAGGATCCTTGCTATCCATCAGGTCTTGAACCATCACAAGAAGGTTCCAAGGGAACCTCAAGCCTGATCAATCTAGGATAAGAACATTGTTGATGACCATCAGCAACACCACATGCCTTACTATGAAAAAATGCTCCTGGTACCAGCGAATAATGGATACTCCCCTAGACTTGGTGTCCTTGAGGTCCTCAGAGCACCCTCTGAACACCCGAGTGAATACAACTACCTAATCATTAGTGGTTGAAGAAACAATGGCCACCCCATCAAAAGGGATCCTAAATATCTTGTACACATCCTCCGGTGTAATGGTCATCTCGTCGATCGGGAGATGGAAAGTGTTAGTTCGAGGGTCCCAGATATGGGATAAATCCATAAGGTAAGCCTAATTTGACATAATGTGAGGTAGTTTGGTAACATATTATAGCCTGTGAGCCTTAAGCCACCTCCAATCCGTGTCATCTAGAAGAGATAGAAGGTCATTCATGAGCCTCGAGTCCTGAACCCAAGTAGTAAGGATCTAAGAAAAGCAAAAGAAAATGAAACATAACTACAGTGCATCTAAGGCTTGAATCTCAATAAAACATGAAAATCTGACATTCTCCTAAATCTGAGTAAAGAGGGTGATAAATACACCTAGGCATGCAACGCATACTAAAGCATAGTTCAAAATTCAAAAAATACTATCTCAAGAAAATCCAAAAATATATAAAAATATTTGCAAAATTGGCTAAGGGATTTAGCCACTGTCGCCCACAACGGCCATAATCTGATTGTTGGAGACAGCAATGGCCAAAGCCCAACGGTCAAATTTTTGACAATTGGAATCCAAACCTAGCCTCTCTGAGCGACAACAACCAAATTTCTACCACTTTGAGTGATAGCGGCCGAAGGGCGACACAACAAACCCGTGAACCGTAGGTCATAAAATACAAAAAAAAATGAAAAATAAAAAATGGGGATCAACCCACTACATAAAACTCTATACTAAGCTAGCTACAAATTTTGTTCATTACCAACAAGTTTATTGAGGTTCATTTACCATTTTCTTAGTGAGGTTCGGTTTTACCCAAGAGAAAAAAAGAGGGTAGGATTTGAAAGCGTACCCGAGAAGCTCTGGCTCCTACAACTATTAGTAACTCACCCTGCGTAGCCATATCCTCGACACTGGTATCTTCTGCAACTACAACTATCATTGTCTCACCAAAACTCTGAAAAGTGAATTGTCAACAAATAAAATGATAGGTTAAAAAGCCCTAAAAATGCATTTTTATATTCTCAAATTATGCCCTGGCCACTGCTGACATCAGCAGCCTGAACTTCATGGCCGCTCAAGGCAATAGCAGCTATAGGAAGAGACTCAGAGGTCGCTGGACCTGACAGCGACTTGATCCACAGATAAAAAAAAATATTCCTTCCATGGGGGATAATAAGAAAAATTAAATAAATGCATTTTGATGAATTAAAATCATATTGATGATAAAAATAACAAAAAAATCACATAAAAGCATAATCTCAAGCAGGCCTCGTACCTATTTATTTACTCTATCCACTTGGAAATCGCAATGATTCCCAATCCATGCACTTCGATGAGATGAGTAGGTTACCATAAGGCCACTTGGGATAAAAACATTTCATTTTGGAATTACGATGTGCCACCCTTCAATCCCTAAAAAGACCAATATGGTCGAACTTCTCCATGGGTGCAAAAGGATCATCCTAATTTCCCTATGATACCAAAAAAATTAAGCCAAAGTGATACAATATGAACATAAATAGAATCACTCATCCTAACTCCCTAAGAAGGCTATTGATAGCTAGACCGCTCCTCGCGATAGGGATGGATGATTATCATAAACAATTGGAATCACACTTGGATGTGATATTGCCCATTAAAATAAAAAATGTTAGAAAGAAACTAGATTAGTCATATTGGTCAAGCGACTTGTCACTTCATTCATTTTCATTTCTTCACCAATCCATTGTGTGAGGAAGTAGTTCAAAACTTCAACATAATCATAATCAAATCAACAAAATATCACTCAATCACATCAAAATCATGTTCGTCCTATGAATCATTGCATACAACAATCACAAATTTCCCTTGTTTATTGGGAACGTAAGCAGACATGACATCTTCAATTATAGCTCTCCTATCGGTCAGAATTATTATAGCAGTTGAAGCTACCTGATTGATTTTGAGGAATGAGTGTAATTTAACATTCCCAAGCCACTGAGCTAAGTCCTTTGAATATTGAGGCAATGATTCAAAGGATGCGTGCCATCTGGCATGATTGGACCATACGACATTAATCAAACGATTAATCACCATACACTCTAAAAATAGATTAGTCTACATTTTTGCTCAGCATTGTGTGTTCCACATAGCACATCGCAAAAAGGGGCATCTGTAGACACCTAAAACATATCATGCTTAGGGGAGCTACTCGCATAGACACATTCATAATATCATATGACATAATCTTGGACTTTCCAAGCATCAACAGTGGTTCTCACCACTCATTTGGGGCCTTTTCAAGCCATACAAGACTATCTGGTCAAGCCTAGAGTGACCATATCTTAGCTGCTCAAGCCTAGAGTGGCCAGACCTTAGCCACTATAGACGACAATGGCCAGATATTAGTCCCTGCTGATGACAACGGCTAAACCATAAAAGTAGTTTTATTGACAAATAGGCTTAATCATGGGTGGAAGTGGCAGTCTACATGCAATAAAGGTGATTGGGAGTAACTTTACATTCCATTTCATGACTAGTTCACATGGGAGACTTGAGTTTGCATTTAGAATTTAGTTAACTGGTCTTTAAACATAGAAAATACAAAAAGCTTCTCATGCTAACTCACTATGCATGAGGAATTCACTCCTAGGGCTTGGAAATAGACCTAGGGTTTCACACTATAAAAGGTGCAAGCCTAAGAGCACCAAGGGAATATTTTAATCATTGATCCATCTTTCATCCATCGATATTTTATCCAGGTAATCCAAAATTTATTAGGACAGGTCATTGAGGAGAGTTTTCAATACTTGGATATTTTCCCTTGGAGATCACATTTACGATAAATCCCTGACAAATTGGAGGGCATAACAACCATTCCAACATCAGATACAAGCTTTGATCCATAGCTTTGGAGCAAAGAGGACAAGAGTCACTTTAGCGACTGCTATCTTGGATAGTGGCCTGCGAGCCTAGGTTAGGGTTTTAGACATTTGATTCATTATTTTGTTTAGCATAGCATCATTTTATTCATTCACATTCATAGCATTATTTTAATTTGCACTTGCTTTCATTTGTTATATTCATTACTAACAACCTCATCCGAGGAGGCATTCTCGGACATCTAAGCGTGTGTTGTTATTTCATTGCTTACAGGTCCATAGTTTCATCGGATGAAATCTGCAACATACAAGAGCAAAAGGGATCCTTCTAGAAAATAGTCCTAGAGAAGGAGGCATCTGTAAGCCCTCATACATTTTTGTGTACGAAATTGGGAAGCTTTTGGAAGCGTACCATCTCTTTGCGAAAGGGGCACTCTTTGCTTATTTGTAACCTTATTGTATCAAAATGGGTATCCCTAAGAGGGACCGAAATGTAATCGGGTTTCAATCGAAATAAAGAGATCCATCTTTATTATTTCCATGTTATATGCTTTTCATTGTCTTCCATTTAATTTTTGGGTTTTAATACATTGCAAGTAGAGTAAAAAGAGCGGTGTGTGCGTCTTGGGGTCGCTACAGGAATTAAAGCATAATACCTAAACTATGGTCAAATTATCCTATGTTAGTGAGGGCATGGGAAATCTAGGGGGGCCACTTTTGGCATCCTTATAAACATGTAGGTTTAGTAAGGTGAACTCTAGAAACCATGGGAGTTGACCACTCTTGTCCACTAAGTGTCATATACAGTGAATTGAAACTCAAATGTGGTGAAGCCTTGTATGTTGAAAAGATGAAAGAAGGATTTTTCCTTGTGAACCTTTAATCATTTTTGTAATCATTATTAAAAAAATTTGGGTTGGTAGTTTTGGGTTGTTATAGTTGGTATCAAAGCTTTATGTCATAAGGGTTAGGATATTTCATGGAGTGTGTGTAGGTTGAACCTTGACTTGATGTGCTACTTTGGGTTAGGCACCTTAAAATAAGGCAAGTGTGACCCTTAATATTATCAATTTAGTGATAATAATATTAGTTAATGAGGAGAATGAAGCTAACTACTTATAAGTACAATTGAAGGAAATTGTAACTTATCTAACTCATTAAATGGATAGGAGGTGGCACATGTATTAAGATCCTCCAAAAGGATGAGGTTGAATATACAGAAGGCTATTGAAGTATACTCCCCAAAAAATTATAAAGTAATGAAGGACTCATGCAAGAATAATGGAAGAGCCATAGATATTCATAAAACAAATAGAAAGGTAGAGGTATCCAATCGGGATGTTGGAAAGTTAAAGGACTCTAATGAGGGCACAACCGGTGATACTTCCCTACTCAAGTTACTTCAAGGAAAAGTGAGGCAACTAAAAATATTAGTAAAATTACTATAGATCCAAATGGATCAACATAATGATGCTAGATAGGATTCCCAAATAGGGATACAATAGGGAAAATATAGGAGGATCTAAGACTAGTAAGAAGGGAAAGATAAGAATTTAAATTTCCAAGATAGGGTGCTATACCTTTGGAGGTCCTCACTATGCTAAGAGGTTTCCTTAACATTTTCAATCAAGCAATAGAACAAAAGAGCAACAGCACCAAGGTTATATAACCATTGGGAATCCAAGTGAACAAACAACTTTGATGCTACTAAATGGTAAGTGGTTTTAAATTTAATATATAGTGAAGTTTTAGATAGTTTTTTTATTAGGGATTTCTAGAAAAACCTAGATTTTTGGTACAAGGGTGGAAATTCAAGTATGGTTCGGTATAAACCTACTTAGTGGATCAATGTTTTTCTAATACATAAATAAGTCTACCTAATGGGTCCACTATTTGGTACTTGTATGTGGCACCCCTCCATGATTTTGATATTATCCTAGGAATGGATTGGTTTAAGGCTCATGGAACCTTAATCAAATTTCAATATAGGTGGATGGATTACACTAACAAGGATAATATGTTAGGCTATAGTGTATAGTTATTAAATTAAATATTATTAGCTATTAAAATAACGTGCATATTTTATTATATAGTACTTAGTTGTTATTCACAACTGATCTGAAGCTATTGTTAGATGTTGTTATAATATGGGATTATCTTGTTAGCATATTTGTTACAGACTATTCATAGCCTTTCAGATTGTATATATATTTATATATTCAATTATAATGTTGATTGATCTTCCTGCATTGGTATCAGAGAAAAATAGATTAATGGCTATCACAGTGAGGATTGCCTCTGCCAACAGTTGAAAGTGAGCTCATATTGGTGAACCCTACAACTGGGTATAGAAGGCACATGATTCCCCTATTTGATTCTATCCTATGATCTTGCCTTGTTGCTATTAAAAAAATCATCATAATTTTTATTATTGTTCCCTATTCGTCAAAATTATCTCTGATAGAGAATCTATTTATAAAAAATAATACACATGGTTGTGCCATGTTTGTTGCAGTTGTGGAGATTGAGAAAATAAATTAAATTAATTTTTTTTTTCAGACCACTGCCAACAGTATACGCGTAGATCCTAGATCTTGTGAGTAGTATGCACGAAGGCTAGTGCAACTACAAGGCCTAAACACCTACAGTCTAAGGATAGCCTAATCTATCACAATAGATCTTTGTAGATGTCCTAGAAACCAATCACAAGAACAAAGCACACTCATAGAAAGAGATCACAAATAATAAAAAAATTATTGATATCAATTGCTGAAGTAGTATTATTGCAGGTTCATTTTGTAGTCGATATGATCATAGAAACTTTGGATCATCATCAAATAATATTGTGTCTAGATTGGACCCTCCTTGATCTAAGCCTCAAAAACAAATGATGAGAAGGAAAAATAATCAGAGAATAAAAATTTTTTAGACCTCCTGATTTGATTTGCGTGAATGCATAGGCAAGGTGATTATGCGCATTGCCCCACTCGCCAATCAGGCAAATCTACACAGAACCAAAGTAGTGGAAAAATGAAAAAAATAATGACCACCATGAAGGTATGAAAAACTAAAATGAAAAATTAAAGCCTTATTTCTAAGGTTTATTGATCGCCCAATCAAAACGCATGGATGATTCTATAATCATTCAAGACCACGTGGCTAGTGTTGAAAAATTGGGCATGCACGAAGTTGACCTATTTAAATACAACATTGTAATCCTTTTTTTTTGACAAGTTGCTCAACCCAATCGGTCTGCACTTGCCAGCTAAGTCATTTATAGCTAGGAGGTCACAAGTTCAAAATTTGATGAGTGTTTGTTTTAGCAAAGCATGTGAGGAGGTATTATTTTATTGTTTGAATGTAGGGATTTATCTCACATGCAGTGGGAGATAACCATCTAGTCGTTTACATGCATGAACACACATACTTCTATCTGATGAGATGTTCATTACACTCCCATGTGAGAGCTACTACTCATACCTTAGAATATGTGCCCATTGACCGCATTGACCATGCTTGTACACCGCATCCACTATTATACCATACCATTTACCTCATGATTCATACCCCCTCGGTTGTTGCGCCTAGTTGGTGGCACTGAAGGAGCTAGAGCTTTTCGGTAATTAAAAAAAAACCCAATTTTTTTTAGATAGATGATGCATATTGTTTTTAATTAATTAAATTAATAAATTTTTATAATTTTTTGTTTTTTATTCTATTTTAATTAATTAATTAGTTTTATCAATTAATTAGTTAATTAAATAGAATAAGCAATTAATTATTTAATTTAATTTATTTATTTAATTTCAAAATTAAAGTGCATTTTTTCTAAAGGGGGATTATATTTTGTTCTCATCAAAACCAAACTCAATTCATTTGCAAAACAAAAATCAAACCACCTTGAACTGATTTTTTGCAAACATTGAGACAAAACAAATTCTCAAGAGGGCTACAAACTTGGCACAAAACCTTGTTATTTTGCAAAACAAAAACACAAAGGGGACAACACAAAATTTTGTTGTTTTTTGCAAATAAAATTCAAAACAAGGGCAAAAGAAGTGAATATCATTTTGTAAATCAAAACTATTGCAAAAATTTTATAAAAGGTGTGCATTTTTGGTTGAATCCAACACCTAATTGGCATTGTAAAACATGCATTTTTTGTTGAATATGACACCTTCCAAAAACATAAATTTGTGGGTATGATAAAAATTGTATGATGCATTTAATTCTTTTTTTTATGCATTTAACATATTTGTATTGAAGCAGCAATAAGACCCCAAATTTATACCTATTTTTGTGCAATTTATTGCACAAAGTAACATTCAGTATTTATGGTACCTATGGACCACACTTACAAGTGATGTTGTCATGCTTGGGGCTACTATATATAATGCCTAATATAGCTGCAACAATGACGTCTGAGCTATTGTTCTCTATAAATCATCAAGAAGAAATAAGGAAAGCCAATTTATTTGATATTCACTCTATTATTACCCCATTCACTACTATTGCTTGGCATAAATCCTCCAACTAAATCATTTTCCAAGTATTTAATGGACTTGATGCCCTACGTATGTGGAAGGTTTTTTAAGTAGGTATCAAAGATAGTAGTGAATCCATTTTAGTACTGCTTTTATGGTATAAATAAAGGGGGACTATTTGGTGTTATAAGGAATCCTCACAATGGCCATTGCAAAAGCATACTTGTCAAATTCATAGCTTCTCAAAGGTCTAAATTTTTCTCCATGGAAGAAAAAATATGAGAGAAATACTACAAGTTGAAAATATGTGGGATGTTGTGACTAGAAAATTCAAATTCCCCACTACAGTAGATGATAAACAAGAAGTATATGATTATATTGATGTGAGAGCGTTGATGATCATAATTCTTGACACTACTGATGAATTTCAACCACACATTTGCGAAAATATACACGTAAAATATGCATGGGATACATTGTGCACAATATATGAGGGAAGGAATCAAGCCACGATCCTTAACCTTCAATCCCAACATCATACTCTTAGAATAAAAAATGGATAAAGTGTTGAAGTGTTTCTTTGCAAAGTTGCAGAATTGAGAGCTAAGATGCATGCAATAGGTGAGGAAGTAGAATATAATCTCTTAACCTTAATCATTTTGATAGATTTACAAAATTACTTTAGAATGATGGTCACTTTTGAAGAATTGGTTAATTTACTTCAACAACATGAAGCAGATAACAACTAAATAAATGAAGTGTTCAACAATGCATTGTTTTTAAGAAATATGGAAATAAGCAAAAATACTACTGTTAGAAGGGATATTCCTCAAAGGGTTCAAAAACCAATTCCTCACTAAAGACACCTCAAAAATAGAAGAGGTGTTTCAATATTTGTGAGATGTACAATCATGACACCAACAAGTGTTGGTTCAAGAACAAGCAACCACAACAAAAAAAGGGCCAAAATAAACCACAAAGAAGAAATAGACAACAAAAGGGAAATTTTGCTATTGAAGAATCAGATTCAGATTCTAAGAGGGCATACAAGGTGCTCATGACTCAAACAAATACCAAACAAAAATATAATGTTTGGTATATTTATTATGGTTCCAGTAAACACATGATTGGTGACAAAAGGTGTTTTGACATATTTGAGGCAAAAGAAGGTAAACCAGTAACAATTATCGATGATAAGACCTAAAAAGTCCAAGGATAAGGTAATGTTTCAGTAACTCTTCTCGATGGAAAATTCCAAATTAAGAAGATCCTATATGTATCAGGATTGGCTAACAACTCGTTTTCCATGCCTCAAATTCTAGATAAATATATGGTGGTTGAATTCAAATTTGTTAATGGATAAGATTATCCTGAAAGGTAATCCTTTTATCTTTCCTCTGGTTTTTTTGTTGTCCTTTATTGTAGCCTTCTTGTGGCCTTGCTTTTAAATTCTTTTGACTTGTTGTAATTAGGTTTTGGAACCCTTCATAAAAACCCACTTTAAATTTTAATTGATCAAAAAAAAGCATTGCTACATTACCAAGAAGGGTAAACATATCATAACAACTTCCTACAAACATGTTTGTTTGTATTAGATTCTATCTATACTCCACATGTTGCCATGGATGCAAACCCAAAGGCAGCTACTTCCTTATGGTACAAATGACATGGGAATCTAAGTTTAGGCTATCTACTTGAATTGAGTAAGCATGATATGGTGTTAGATCTACCAAAACTTTCCTATACTTTACCTATTTGCTCAGATTGCTTAGCAGGAAAGCAACATCGAGTACCATTTGAATTGAGCTCTTCAAGAGCCAAAAGACCATTGGATTTGATACACACCGATCTGTGTAGACCAATGCCAAACAATTGTGGTGGAAATAAGTACTTTTAGTTGTTTGTTGATGACTACTCACAAAATATGTGGGATTTCTTTCTATAGCTTAATTCATATGTATTCTCATATTTTCAACAGTTTACGAAGCTTGTTGAGAAATAATTAGGATGTTCAATAAAGGCCCTCTACTCATATCGAGGGGGGAATTTACCTCCAATGAGTTTTCAAAATATCTCACTAAACATAGGATAAAAATATAACTTACTATAGCCTATACCCCTCAGTAAAATGGAGTTTCTAAAAGGAGGAATCATTCCATCATGGATATGGTTCAATGTATGCTCATAGGTGCACATCTTGGGAAAAAATATTGGGAAGAATTTTTCACTACTGTGGTGTATCTCTTGAATAAAGCACCAACAAAAGCTCTTCAAGGAGTCACACCACAAGAAGAATGGAGTGGAATGAAGTCCTCCATTTCTCATATAATGATATTTGTATGCAAAGCCTTCATGCACAATCCAAAGAAGAAAAGACATAAGTTAGATGAGAAAAATTTACAATGTATATTTCTTGGTTATGATAAAGAATCCAAAGGGCATTGATTAATTGACCCTAAAACCAAGAAGATTTATATAATTCAATATGTGTCATTCGATGAAGCTCCCAAGTTGGATACACCAGAAACTAGCAAAGACACATATCCTACTATATACATAGATTTTGAGGAGCCTAAGGCAAGGACTCTACCAAAACAAAAGAAAAATATAAAATGTTATACTAGCACTATGAGAAATGCAAAATTAGATGCACTACCTGATCTCACTTCATATCAACCACATACTCGAAGTATGTCTCATCAAGAAAGAGAAGAATTTAAATATGCATATGATGAAGAAGCAGAAGAAATGAGTGAATCATAAGACTATAGTTTTATGACTACAGTTGTAGAGCATGAACCAACTTCAATGCAAGAAGCCCTTACTGTACCTCAATGGAAGGCAACTATGGATGCAAAAAATATATTTATTATGAAGAATAAAACATGGGATTTAGTTGATTTACCTACTGGTAAGAAACCCATTGGCTACAAATGGGTATACAAAGTTAAGTATTAGGTAAATGGAACTATTGATAAGCATAAATCTTGTCTTTTTGTAAAGGGCTATGCTCAAAAATAAGGCATAGACTATGAAGAGACATTCACACCAGCTACAAAAATGACTATCATTTGTGTACTCTATGCAATGGTAGCACAGTTCATATGGAAGCTTCATCAGATGGATGTGAAGAGTGCTTTCTTAAATGGTGATTTAAAAGAAGTGTACATGAATCAACCTCAAGGATTTGTTGTACAAGGATAAGAACAAAATGTTTGTAAAATGATCAAGTCCTTGTATGGGTTGAAACAAGCTCCGAGATCTTGGTACATAAATATTGATAATCACCTTCTACAGCATGGATTCAAGAGAAGTCCATCAAGTGCCAATCTCTATTTCAAGAAAGTTGGTTTTGAAATATTTATCATTTTTATCTATGTAGATGATCTGATCATGACTAGCAGTTCAAAAGACATGATTGCAGCAATGAAGGGTGACTTGAAAAATTTGTTTGAAATGATAGATTTAAGACTTCTCCATTATTGTCTTGGTTTCAAAATTATGCAAAAATGAACCACATCAGTGTTATACAATTGAAGTATGCTAAGGCATTAATTGAAAAATATTGAATGATAGATTGTAAACCAAAAGCAACTCCAATGAAAATAAGGTTACAAATGTCTTGATACGACAAATCTCCTTAGGTAGATGGAACTCTCTATCATTAGTTGATTGGAAGTCTCATATATCTAACAAATACCAGGTCAGATATCAACTTTATTGTAAGATATATTTCGAGGTTCATGCAAGAACCTAAGTTCAATTATTGGAATGTAGTAAAGCGAGTTATTCACTATGTATGTTGCACACCAGAATATAGCTTATATTACAAGAAGAATGATAAGTTCTTCTTGCAAGGATACATGGACTCGGATTATGTTGGATCTATAGATGATAAAAAATCAATGTCAGGATACATATTTCATCTTGGATATGGTCTTATCTCTTGGTACAGCAAGAAGTAGCAAGTTGTTGTACTTTCATCTATAGAAGTAAAACATCTTGCAGTATGAGTAGTGTGTGAAGCAATTTGGTTACATCTCATTCTTTCAAGTATGTGTCCTCCAAAGAATATTTCAATCCACTTGAATTGTGATAACCAAAGTATGTTTAAACTTGTCAAGAATTCAATGTTCCATTAATGAAAGCATATTGACACTCAATGTCACTTTATTCAATATTAAGTTCCAAAGCACAAGATTTAGCTCTAGTACATTTCCACTTACGAACAAGTTGTAGATATTTTCACTAAGGCACTTGCACGTGTTAAATTTAAATTATTTTGCAATTCTCTATGTACATAAAATAATGTAATAAGGGGGGATGTTAGGCTATAGTGTATAGTTATTACATTATATATTATTAGTTGTTATAATAACGTGCATATTTTATTATATAGCACTTAGTTGTTTTTCACAACTGATCTAAAGCTACTGTTAGATGTTTTTAGAATACGGGAACATCTTGTTAGCATATTTTTTATAGGCTATTCATAGCCTTTTAGATTGTATGTATGTTTATGAAATCAATGATAATTTTGATTGATGTTCCTACATAAGAGGAGGGTTAGAGTGTAGAGTAGGCAAGTTTCTTTTCAACCTCACTTACTTTCAGCTATGCAGTTAAATAAAGTCATTAAAATAGGTGGTATGCTATTGTATTAAAGATCAATGGGAAGAATGGAGAAAAGGGAGATGTAGAATTATTCAAGAAACATCCAATTTTTCATGAGTTTTGAGATGTATTTTTTGAAAAGCTTCCAATTATATTCCCTCGACAAAAAATTGACTTCTCTATTGAGCTAATGCTCGAGGTTAAACCAATTTCTAGGATACCTTTTTGAATTACCCCAATTGAGTTGTAAGAATTAAAGGTACAACTTCAAGAATTATTGGAAATGGTTCTGATCAAACCAAGTGTGTCACCTTGGGGTTCTCCAATGTTATTTGTGAAAAATAAGGATGTTTCCTTGAGATTATGTATATATTATAAAATGTTAAATAAGGTAACCATCAAGAATAAGTATCCTCTACCAAGGATAAATGACCTCTTCAGCTAAAGGATGCTACCATATTTTCAAAAATAAATTTAATATCAGGGTATCATTAGTTAATAACTCAAGAAGAGGATACTCATAAGACAACCTTTAATACCAAATATGGGTACTATGAGTTCACAGTGTTGCCATTTGGTTTGATGAATGTGTTAGTAGATTTTATGAATCTGATGAAGAGTGTGTTCAAAAAATATATAGACCATTTTGTCTTGGTATTCTTATTCTGATCTATTCTCATACTAAAGAGAAACATGACCACCATCTCTGATTAGTGTTGGAAGTACTGAGGAAGAACTAGCTATATAGTAAAATGTCCAAGTGTGAATTCTATACTTCAAAAGTATAGTATCTGGGGTACATCATATCAATAGAATGGATTATTGTATAACTAAAAAAATTGAGGCATACTAAGTTGGCTTGCATAAAAAAATGTTTCAAAGGTCAATAGTTGCATGGGAATCACTAGCTATTATATACACTTTGTGCAATAGTATTCTAAAGTTGCATTTTTGATCACCAACCTTCAAAGTAAGGGAAAGGAGTTAAAATGAACAGATAAGTGTGAGGCCACCTCTGAATATCTAAAGAAGGAATTGGCTATGACACCAATTATCAAGATACTATATCCTCATGGGAATTTTATGATGTCTATATATGC
Organism: Wollemia nobilis; assembly: GCA_028583015.1. Classification (NCBI taxonomy): domain Eukaryota; kingdom Viridiplantae; phylum Streptophyta; class Pinopsida; order Araucariales; family Araucariaceae; genus Wollemia; species Wollemia nobilis. Next base: position 8,287,543 of record JAQPPZ010000028.1, read on the forward strand.
TTTCCTGAAAGGTTTTGGTGAAGTATTGACCTAGGAAGAAGCCTTAGTAGCATACAAATCTAGAAATCTCAAGAATCATGAGGTAAATTATGCTACACATGACCTCGATTTGGTAGCAGTATTGCATGCATTGAAGTTATGGAGACATTATTTTTTGGAAAAACATTTTGAGCTAAGAATAAACCATCAAAGTCTAAGGTATATTTTCACCCAAATGCTAAATGCAAGACAAAGAATATAAGTAGAGTTCTTATCAAAGTATGACTTTGGTATTGAGCATATCAAAAGGAAAGAGAATAAGGTGGAATATGCCTTAAGTAGAAGAATACACAAAGCTACATTGACTTGGGCCATATAGAATTGATGTATAGGGTCAAGGAAATATAGCTACAGGACCTATATTGCATAGAAATATGAGATAGAACTAAGGGAAATCTTAAAGAAAATAAGGATTTCAACATAAAATATGGAATTTTATGCTTTAAGTATGTGGTATTCATAACCAAAACTAGTGATCTAAGGAGATTTATTATGCAAGAGGCACATAATTCTCACTATTCTACTCATCCAAGAGGGTCAAAAATGAGGGAAACATGAAATAGACCTATTGTGCTAAAATGAAGCAAGATATCACTAGTTTCATTCTGATATGTTTAGAATATCAGAATGTGAGGGTATAAAATTGACACCCAGTAGGGAATACCCACATGATGTACCTATGCAAAAATGGTAGGTAATCTCTATGGATTTTATTGTGGGTTTACCTAATATTAGGTACCAGCATGATGCAATCTTGGTAGTGGTTGATAAGTTGACCAAGGTTGCACACTTAATATTAGGGAAGATCAAGGATGATGCACCAATGGTGGAAAACAAGTTTGCTAAACAAATATTTAGGCTACATGGGTTTCCTAAAGTGATCATTTTAGACAAAGATTCTATATTCACATCAGAGTTTTGGTAAGCTCTACACCATGTAGTGGGTATAAAACTAAGTATTAGTTCTACATATCATACTAAAATATATGGTCATATCAAGAGGGTAAACCAAGCTTTAAAAGATATTCTATGCATGTATTGCATGGACCAAAAGTCAAAATGGGAAGACTTTTTACATCTTGTTGAATTTTCATATTATAATGGTTACCATGCATCATTGGGGATAGCCCAATTTGAAGCCTTGTATGGCAAAAGATGCAAAATACCTCTATCATGGCATAATCTAGATTATCGGGTCATGATCAACCTAGACATTATCTAACATATGGAGGAACAACTTCGAGCAATCCATATTAAGCTCAAGGAAACACCCAATAACCAAAAGAGTTATGCTAATTTGAAAATATCACCAAGATAATTCTCTATGGGGGATAGAGTTTTCTTGAGGGTAAGACCTATGAAAATTTCCATCAAGTCAACCAAGTTGGATCCATGCTATGTTGGTACCTTTGATATCATTGGTAAGGTTAGCCCAATAGCTTATATGCTCACTTTGCCACCCAAATTGTCAAAGATCCATGATACTTTCCACATATCTTTGCTTAGATTATATGTTGTTGATCCTACTCACATGTGGAATATTTCTAAATTACAGATGGAAAATCCCTCATCCATTGAGGTGATACCAATTAAGATTCTAGGGTTTCATTCCAAGATGTTAAGGAAATGGACCCTAGATCAATGTAAGGTCCAATGGGACCAGTATTTTGAGAATTGTGCCACATGAAAAAATGCCAAAGAAATGAGGCAGCAATTTTCATACTTATTTGAATGAAATAATTGTTTACTCACTTGCAAGAAACACAAAGGATTGTGTTTAGTCCAAGGGGGGAGTATGTAACAACCCTCCTTGGTAGAACTCTTTATATATAATGAACTATGTTTTGGTGTGAATATTTAATGGCATAGCTTCATTTTATGATGTCTTTATGATGGGATGATTGCATTCTTTTGAGCTTGGAATATGGTACTACTAACATATTTGTGGGTGTAGGACCAGGTGCTCTCTCTAGTGGGATCATATGGGTGAACCACCTATGAAGAGATATATTTTGGGAAATGATGGTTAGGACTTCCTCATTAACAACTTAGGGTAAAAAAATACCCTACATGTAGATGCATTTGCATTTTGTTCGTTTTCATGTTCACACCATTGAGCTAGGAAGTTGCTTATGCAATAAGTATCCTTAATAGGTTGACAATATCATTAGACTATATTAAAGGAGAGAACCTACTTAAGGATAAAACAATGGTGTGAATCTATGGTTGTTACTGGTATGCATATATTTTGTTGGATAAGAATTATTAAAGTAATAGTGGCTTTAATACTTTAAACTAGTAAAGCATTAATTAGATTGGTGATATTAATATTTGGAAAGAGCTATTTTAGTATTTCATGAGTTCTAGATGATTACTATATAAGATTTGCTTAATCAATAAGTGAATAATTAATGAGATTTAAGTGCATGAGATAAAGTTGCAATGAAATATGGGATAAATGGCTTTTAATAACGTTCTTGAATGAAATGTTCTCTTGGGAAGTAATGTATTGCATGGAGGCTTGAATATTTGGTTTGGGCTATTTGAATTGGAAATACCTAGAGAGTAGGTTGTTATATTAGTGCTAGAAGAGGAGGGAAAAGCAAGTAAGGCTAAATCCACCTAAATCATGGTATTACTTGTATGAGATATCTCTCATTCCATTGTATTTATTTTAAAGAAAAAATATTCTTGTTGGATTGCTTAAGGTTTTTATGTATATTGTATTCTTTCAGTTTGTTGATTTTCCTCTTTGTGTGCTATTTTGAGAAAGTATTGTGTTGCCTATATATTTGAATGGCCTTTTATTTGCTTATGTGTGTTATTTTGAGTGAGTTTTGAATTACCTATAGTATTTGGATGTCTTCATTTAGGCTTGTTTGACTACCTTAGGTAACTCTTTGATCGTGATTGAGAGGTGATCTCATGGAACATTATTATATTTTTTATGATCATTGAATGAACATGTTTGTTTTTGTGTATGTCTTACTATTAAGGATGTTTGTGATTGTTGGTATGCGCCATCAATGGCAGTTTGTGGTTAAGTCTTATTACTACCTGTGAGCACCTTTTTTGTTGCTTCTTAATCATTTAAATGATTGGTTGTAGTATGTTTCTTAAGTTATGGGTATATTTATATTTTGGTTCTTTCTTAGCTTGGTTAAGTTACCTCGAATACCACATCTTATGTATTGGGTTCAACTTGACTCAACAGTTTGAACATGGGGGTGAATCTACATTCCAGAATGGCCTAAATTAACTTGCTAGGTAAACGTTTAGGATGTTCTTTTCCCTTATGAGTTTGTATTGGGTTATCATGTAAAAGCCTATTTTAGAACTCCTTTTAATGGTTATGAAAATATTTTTTTGATGGCTTGGTTTAGTTTTTTGTTGGTCTACTTCCTTTAAGAGCAAAGATAAAGTGTATCCTTGATTAAGATCTTGATGGATTTGGTTAGAAATAATAAATTTGAAGGTTTTTTTAAAACCTCTATAAAATAGTTTTGTTAAAAGTTATGTTTCTCAAAACTTAGGAATTTAGTTCTTATTTTGAAGGAACAATTAAGTGAAATAAGTTTGATAGTTAGAAGAGTGCATGAATTAAATAATGGAATGGAATGGATGATGTTAAGGCATATTAATATTATTTTTTATTAGTTTGGCATTGGTTATTGATATTATGGAAATAGAACTCTTTTAGTTTTATGTTGTAGCTTGGATTTTGGGAATGTAACCTCTATGGTAATGGATTATTGTATGTTGGTTTTGAAAGGGAAACTATTATAATGATTCATGAGACTCATGTGGGTTAAGGGATCATTATAAAGAGAAGTATGGGATTCTCTTTTATAATATAGATTATTGTATGTTGGTTTTGAAAGAGAAACTATTATAATTATTCCTAAGACTTATGTGGGTTAAAGGATCGTTATAAACAAAAGGATGGGATTCTCTTATTATTGGCTTGTTTTTTTTATATTCTAAGCATGGTTTCTTGCATAGTAGAAATAGCATGATTAAGTTACATTGCATTTAGAGTCGTCTTGATCCCTAAGTATTCCTCATGAGTTATGGGTGGATTTCCTATCCTAAAGAAGCTTACAGATTTATAGATGGCTTGAAAATATTTGGTGGATGGCTTCATAGTACTTTGAATGTATAGATGACAAAGGCTATCTAAAATAATATTTTGTTCAATGAGTTTTGTAACAAGCCTTTGAATATCGAAGAAGAACAATGACAAAGCACAAAAGAACAAGTATAAAAACAAAGAAAACATCTCCAAGAATAAGAAGAGTTATTGAAAAAATATGTAGATCAGTTACAATAACAAGAGGAACATTGAAACTAAACAATGAGAAACTCAAAAAATTGGAAGAGTGACTAAAATCCAAATATGAGTAGTTGAATAATCAGGAAGATTGGTTGAATATGAGTCAGGGAAAATTGCAACTAAAGGATCAAAAGATGACTAAAATGCAAAAATATGTGGAAAGATATAATAAGAAGATTATGAAATAGAAGGCCATCCTCCAAGTTAGATAAGAACAACAACATGCTTATGAAACCAAATTAAAACAGCATGACCAGGTGATTGTTGAATAGAATTAAGACCTTGCTATCACAGTAGAAATGGAGGTTGAGTTGAAAAAAAAATTGTGAAAAGGAGCCCCAAAATGAGAAATCAATTATTACAAGCCTTAGCCAAAGTAAAGCAAAAATCCAATAAATATGGATTAAAGGCGCTAGAACTCAGCAACTACATCTCAAATTTATGGGATGTACGATCAATCCTTCAAGCTTAGATTATAGATTTACAGTCTAAACAGAAGCAAGAATAACCAGCTAAAGGGAAGTATTAAGTGTTGACAGGAACATTGACTAATTTAAAGGGGAGGGAAAATGTATGCAGTAAATCTGCCTATCAAAAGAAAAAGAAATAAAGTGTGTATAAAATAAAATTTGATAAGTTTTATACAAAATTGATAAAGTTTTGTAAAATGAAACAACGTGTAATTAATACCGAATGCAAATTAGTCCTAAATGAAATTCGACACGAAATTAGTTGAAATGAGAAAAATGAGAATGAAATTTAATTTAATAAAAATTAAAAAGTAACCTTAGGAAAATTAAGAGTGCATGTTATATGACAGTTGTGAGTGGCAGTTGTGAATAATGTGCTATCCCAAGAACTACTTGGAATGGCTTACATAGGCATTATATAGCCCCCCTCAATTTTTGAATTATATCTTTCTACTTTGTGTGTAGGATAACAATTGTATAAAGTATGAGATAATATCTAATGCAAGTAGAGAGTTACTAGGGTTGATGTACTTGGCTAGTTTGTATTGTTTATGCATGTTGTGTTCTATAACCATTAACAATGCAACTCTATTTTGATCACAATTGTGTGCATGTGATGGAAATTAAATGCTTTTGTGGTAAATATAAATTGTGTCATTTTATGAAATGCATAGTGGATAGTATATGTAGCGACCCTAGGAAAGCATTGCACCATCCACCAACTACTCTACTTGTGATTCGATTGAAATCCTTTAATGTTTAAACATGCAATAAATGAAAGGCACAAAGCAAATATAACCAGAACACAAATAAATAAATGAATGAATACTCTTTTGTATTGATATTCCCAATATCCAGTTACATATGAATCCCTCTAAGGGATACCCTTTGTTTGATACATGATTTTACACACAAATAGGGTAGCAAGTGTATAAAACATCCCCTCATACAGGGGGTGCGCTTTATAAGTCTTCCCTATGATGCACATGGAAATGTATGAGGGCTTACAGATGCCTCTTTCTCTAGGTCTTATTTCTAGAGGGATCCTCTTACTTTCGTATGTTGCAAATTTTCTCGATGAACCTATAGCCCTGAAATCAATGAAACAACACATGCTTAGATGTCTGATATTTCCTCCCCAAGTGAGGTTGTTGCAATGAATAAGCTCAATAAATGCAATGAAACTATTACTATGCAAGCGAATAACTGAAATAAAGCCTATGCTAATAAAATTAAAGAGAAATCATAATAAAAGAAACTAACACCTAAAACCCTAGACTAGGTTACGAGCCACTATCTAGGATAGCGGTCGCTAAGGTGAAATATCTCTCTATTGATCCAACAGCTATGGGCTCAAGTCTGCTACTAATGTTAAAATTATTACCTTATGTGTTCATATTTGTCCTCCAATCCGATAGGGATCCACTACAAGAATCGATCTCCAAGGGAAGCTCTCCAATTCTCTAGAAACTCTCCTCAATGATCCACCCTATTCAAAGTTATGATGTATAATGTTCTATCTCTCTCTTGTTGATCAAAGGTCGCATAAGGTCCCCTAAATGATCAAATAAGGTCCCCTAGTGCTTTCAAGTTTACTCCTTATAAAGTTTTTGAAGCCCTAGGTCAATGTTCCAAACCCTAGGACTGAATACCTCATGCATACTAGGTTTTAGCATGAGAAGCTCTTTGTTTTTCTATGTTTAATTAAAATCTAAATCAAGACTGGAGTCTTCCATGTAGACTGGATGTGAGGAGGAATTTAAAGTTGTCCTTGCTCATCCTTATTGCATGCAGAATACCACTTCCACCCAATATTAGGCTATATTGGCAACAAAATGCATTTAAATATTAGCTGCTATCATCTGTAGCAGCTAAGTTTTTGCCGCTCTAAGCTACAACGACTAGATTTTGGTAACTCTGGTCTACAATAGCCAGGCTTGGATGGGCTGAAAATGCCCCATATGAGTGGCCAAAACCACTTTTGACACTTGGAATATCCCAAGGTTTAGTCACATGACCTATGAGTGTGCCTATGTGAGTAGTCTCCCTAAACATGACATGTTTTAGGTGTCTATAGATGCCCCTTTTTGTGATGCACTGAGTGAAAGACACAGCTTGAAGCAAAAACCTAGACTGCTATGTTCATAGGGTGTATGATGATCATTGATTTGATCAGTGTTGGATGGCCTAATCACACAAGATGACACTCATACTTGAATCATTGCTTCAACGTTTGGAAGGCTTTACTTAGCATAGGGCTTGCACATATTCAATCACACTCATTCCTCAAAATAAATCGGGTAGCTTATGTTTCTACAATCATATTTGAATGGTACAAGAGATACAAATTGAAGATGCCATGTTTGCTTATATTCCCAAAAAATGGGGAAGTTATGTAATTTGTTGGATGTAATGATTCATAGGACGAATGCAATTTTGACATGATCGAGTGATCTTTTGTTGATTTTTATTATGATTATTTTGAATACTTGAACTACCCCCCTCACACAAATAAATTGGTGAGGGAAAGACGATGAATGAAGCGAAAAGTCACTTGACCATTTTGACTAAGTTTGGTTCCTTTCTAGTGTTTGTTATTTAATGGGTGACCCCAATCCAAGTGTGATTTCACTTGTTTATGATGATAATTCATACTTATCCCAGGGAGCGGTCCAATCACAAATAGCCTTCTTAAGGAGTTAGGGTGAGCAATCGTATTTATGTTTATATTGAATCACTTGGCTCAGTGTTTTTGGTGTCATAGGAGAATTAGGATGATTTCGTCATACCCGTGGAGTAGTCCAACCATATTTGTCTTCCTAGGGGTTGAGGTGATGCATCGTAATTCCAAAATGAAGATTCTACCTCGAGTATCTCTATGGTGACTTACTCATCTCACCGAGTTGCATGGAATGCAAATCGCTGCAACCGTCGAGTTGATAGAGTAAATAACTGAATACAAAGCTTACTTAAGATTTGATTTTATGTAATTTTTTTATTATTTTTGAACATTATGATAACCATGAGTCATCAAAATGTGTTTAATTAATGTTTTTGTTGCTTCCCATGGAGAGAATTCCTGCTATTTTTGCTTAGGATGTTGGCCATTGTCAGGTCCAATGATCCCCAAATATCTGCTCATGGCCACTCTCATCTTAAGTGGCCAAGGAATTTAGGCCATTAATGAAAGTAGCGGCCAGGGCATAATTCAAGAATATAAAAAGTAACCCTAGGGTTTTGACCTTTCACTTTCACCAGCTGTCAGTTAGCATTTCAAAGCCCTATTGTGAAAGCGACTTTTGCGATTTGGAGTGATATTGTGATTTGGAGGCCATGGTTGCACAGGGAGATACATTTGCAAGTGAAGGAGTCAGAGCTTCTCGAGTATTCTCTCAACCTTGACCCTCCCTATTTCATTTTTGGATAAAATGAACTGCATTAAGTAATCAGTACAAGAACCTTATTAAAATTGTTGGTAATGAATTAAACCCGTAGTTAGGTTTAGTTTAGGATTTTATGTGGTGGGTTGGTCCCCATTTTGCTTTTTTTGTTAAATTTTTGGTATTTTTGGCCTAGGGGTCATGGGTTTGTAGTGTCACCCATTGGTCGTTGCTGCTCAAAGCGGGCAGCTCGACCTATAGTTTGGCCGTTGTCACTCAGAATGGCTAGATTTAAAATTTCAATGGCTAAAATTATAACCATTAGGGATTGGTCGCTCTTAGCTTCAATGGCCAATTCATGGTCACTATAGTCGACAGTGGCTAAGAACACTTGTAAAAAAAATTATTTTCTTTGCATTTTTGAAGTGATTAACTGATTTTTTTGAATTTTTGACTTGCTTTTGTGAAATTGTGTTGCTTGATTAGGTGCATTTCATTGATCTTTTTGCTTGGACTTAGAGTAGCCTACTATTATGTGCATCGTTTCCATGTTTCATTATTATTAATGCCTTAGATGCATTGTAGTTATGCTTTGTTTTCTCTTTGGCTCTTATATTCTCATTGCTCGATATCATGACCCAAAGCTCATGAATGACCGTCTACCCCTTCTGAGTGATATGGACTAGGATTGGCTCAGGGCCCATGAGCTATAGTTTGTCACTAGGTTGCCTTATATCATGTTAGATCAAGCTTACCTCATGGACTTGGTGCATTGATGGGATTCTTGGACCAATACCTTCCACCTTACTACTGGCGAGATGACTATCATGCTAGAGGATGTGTATAGGATATTTTAGATCCCCTTTGATGTGGTGGCCATTATCTCTTTGGCCACTAATAATCGTGATGTTGTCTTTCTTTGGGTGTTTGGAAGGTATGATGTAGATGCCTTCAAGGACACCAAATCTAGAGGTGTATCTATCATACACTGGTACTAAGAGAAGGTATTCTTGGGGAGGCATGCAGTATTGTTGATGGTCATCAACAACATTCTTATTCCAAATATCTCAGGCCTAAGATTCCCATGGAACCTCCTTGCGATGGTACAAGATATGATGGAAAATGAGGAGCCCATCATCTATGTATGGGGTAGGTCTCTATTGGCCTAGTGCTATGACGAGTTGTATCATATCCACTGGTGGGGTTGCATCAGCATTGCTTGCAATTTTCTTCTACAAGTTTGGGGATGGGAGCACATCAAGGTAGATTGTTCCAAGGGGCTTCCTACCGAGATTATAGTTGTTGAGGCACATATGTAGTACTATGTTGTTAGATGGGCTTGAGTGTGTGAGGAGCACAACCATCCTCATGTAGGGGAGCTTTCCCACTACAATACTACTTTCATTAGGCTAAATGTTGAGGATATCAAGTGGTGTCTATATCATGAGTGCCCAGTTTGGGATAATCCAACTAGTTTCACAACTAGGATGCGATGTGAGCGGTGGCTTATCAGCCACAAGGTTGGCATCAGGGAGTATTTCTTCTATTCCTGGGTTCTCCTTTAGTTTGGGCTAAAACAAGATGTATCGCTAGTTCTATTTTTGTATAGGTGTCTCACAGTAGAGGATGACCTTCCTCCTCCATGGATCACAAAGATTTTTGATGAGGAGGATGTCCCAACATTTGACCCAGGAGTCACTGGGGCTATCATAGATGCATTTGTGCAGTGGTGGGGGGATATGATGTGGCATGGTGATGGTAGCTTGGACCATGAGGATGATGGCAGGGATGATGGTGCATATCTAGAAGGGTATAAGGTCCAATCCAAGATCGAGGTATGGGGCCAATCAGTAGAACAAGTGACAGTAGAGGAGCAGGAGGCTCCTAAGGATGATGAGGAGGATCTGGATCCTGAGGAGAGGGATTCTCCTCTGAGAGAACATTTGCACAAGGTCGAGGCTAAGCTACAGTTGACCAAGATCTAGGTATAATAGTGAGATGCCACCATAGCCCAACAATATTATACTATAGAGAAGCTCACGCTATAGATCCAAGCTTTGTAGGCTACTGTTAGGGATGGTGATGCTAGGATGTAATTTATTGTCCCTCCTTCTACACCATAGAGTGATACTGAGGAAGATCCTAGGGCAAACATAGGGGCAGAGGTTCTATGCCTACAGTCATTGCTATATGAGTACAAGGAGCAGATATAGGGGTATGTCTCCCATATAGCCTCTCTCCATATGTATCTTAGAAGGCACAGAGTTGTCCCTAGGGAGGAACCAGGTGCAGGTGGCTCATAGGTTATCAAGCACTCCACCTATGGGAATTCTTCGATCCATCATAGCTAGAGAACTCATACTCGCACAGAGAGACCAGTAGGATCACATCACTCTACGCATGACATAGCCATAAGGGGAGGTGATTCTCGGGGCACATGCCTTATGTTTGATTAATGATGCACTTGGATTTCATTTTTGAGGTCTTCTTGACCTATATGACTATAGCCTACGGGTAATTTTTGTATACCCATGCACTTTGAGATACACATTTATATGATATCTTTGCATTATGACTCATTATGTGTATCGTTTATTGCTTATGTTTTTTTTTTGTTTTTTTATGAGATGTTATGATGGCATTATAATAAGTTGATATATATGTGTTGGATGATAGATGATATTTATGATGATATGGATTTGATATGCATGCTTATGTATGTGCATATGTAGATGCTTATATGATTTGATTATTGTGACATGATGTGATGTATCATGAGTTGATTTAATGATGGACTTATGATTTTATGAATAGATGAATGTAATTATGTGATCTTATATGGATGATTTATGACGTTGTGTTCTTATGGATGCAATGTTTTTGTTAGATACATGTTTAATTTTTATTTAATTGTATGCATCTAACTCGTGCTATGATATGGTGAATGCAGTATGTAATCTAATGTGAATGAAATTATATTAACTGCTTTAAAACATAACGGTATGTTTATGATATGATTTCAACAATCTAATGGGTGATACCACAGAAAGTATAACAACCATGAGTGTTTAATAACAATTCTAATCATAAGAATTAATTATTTAAACCATTCATATGTGCAATGTAATGGTGTGGAATGTATGTAAATTTTTTTGGATAAGATTTTGTAATTTAAGAGATAAATTAATCAGTGGTCATCTAAATATCATTTCTGACATATATCCGGTATCTAATGTATTTTATTAATACACCCCCTAATTTACAGAAGCTTATAGAGAAATTTGATGATGTGGTTTGATGATATGATTTGTTGCTATGTGGGAATTTTTGAGGTTTTTCCTAAGACTTCAAACACTCTAGTTACCCTATCAAAAACTATGTATTGACCATACAAGACTTTTGAAAAGCAATTTTGACCATGTCCCTGGATATTCACTATCTCTGTGTGCAAATGAATATATTTAGATAGAACCTAAGCATTTTCTTCAATGTCAAGCAGGATTATTTCAGCCCATTGCTAATATCAGGGATCCTCAAGTGTTCATATCATCCTTATGTTGGACTTAGTTGGACTATACCACTAGGAGGTATGAGATACCTAAGCTAGCTCATCCGCATTCAAACATTGGTCTATACAAATGCCAAAAGCTATTGTAATAGATATACCGTCATGCATAAGGATTTCTCCTTCCATTTTTGTGCAATGCTAAGAATTCCAGGGATTCAAGTTCCATTCCCTTTTTTTCTTCATTTCATTTGGGATATTTGCTCTTGTGTAGTGAGAAAAATTACTATTTATTTTGATTGATTTTTCTTTTGAGCAAGGGATCTATGTAGTGATGATAATCACTATTTTCTTTGTTTGTGAACTATTAATTTGAAATCTGGGACTTTGAACTTGTACTTTGTTTCAGGATTTTTTCTTGTTTTTATGAAAGCAAGGGATTCATGTAGTGATGATAATCACTCATTTCTGGGTAGGACGAAACTTGTCCTTTTTCCAATTCTCAGCACCTTTAAACCGGTTGCATAGGGGGATAATCAAGGAAGATCCTTTTTTCTTAAGGTAACCTAGACCACTTTGATATTTTCATCTTTCCCTTGTACCAATTGGGATTTTAGTGTTTCAATTAGTGATGGGATCCTAAATATTCAAGGTATTATCACAACTAGACCTTGCCCTCTACTAATCAAGGTGCCTTTCTACAAAAGTTGATAAGACCACTAGACATGGTTGAAAGACTAGGAAACTATTATATTCCTTATAGCAACATGATATCGTTGTGTTGAAAAACACAGTTACACACATGGATGCATGGATGAAGATGGATTTGAATATTGTGATTGTGATACGACTGTGGCATCATTTGTAAGAATGTGATCATAACCTATGTGAATGTAATGGATACATTTGTTATAATGAAATGCAATATGCAATGTAAGATGTATTATTTTTGGATTTTTGATTTTTTACCAAAGGGTTTAAAGATGCCTTTGGAGCTTTTTTATTGATTTGATTTTTGACCAAAGGGCTTTAAGATGCCTTTGGAGCTTTTTTTATTTGATTTGACCAAAGGGCTTTAAGATGCCTTTGGATCGTTTTTGTGATGATTTGATTAAAGTGATTTAATATGCCTTTGGAGAATTTTTTATTTCATTTGACAAAAGGGATTTAAGATGCCTTTGGAGCATTTTTTATTTTATTTGACTAAAGGGCTGGAGTGTTTTTGTGATGATTTGACCAAAGGGATTTAAGATGCCTTTGGAGCATTTTTAATTTTATTTTACCAAAGGGCTTTAAGATGCCTTTGGAGCATTTTTGTGATGATTTGACCAAAGGGCTTTAAGATGCCTTTGGAGCATTTTTATGAAGGTGACCATGTTTTTTATTTTTATGACATATTTGAATGTTTTTTATTTTTATGACATATTTGAATGTTTTTTATTTTTATGACATATTTGAATATTTTTATTTTATTTTATGTGTAAAATGTCCTCAAGTGGATGATATTGAGAGGCTCTGGATCTTCAACACCATCCAATTATGTAAGGCGATATGCTCCAGGTCCAATCTTCTTTGAAATCATGTAGGGGCCTATCCAATTTACCGCCTCGCAAATACAATGATAGATTTGAGTTCTTTTGGTTTTCTTTGAGCACAAGATCTCCAACTTTGAATTCCCTCAAATGGAATTTACTATTGTATGCTCATGCAAGGTGATTCTGATAAACACAAAGATGCTCCAAGGCATTTACTCATCGTTCATCAAGAAGCATTAACTAATCAAGGTGGCATTGTCATGCGATGTCATCATCTATGAAGTCCTTCAATGCTACGTGCAAGGTTGGAATCTCCAACTCTAGGGGCATGATGGCCTCAGTACCATATACAAGTGAAAATGGTGTTGCCCTAGTGGGCGTCTGCACACTAGTCCTGTATGCTCATAATGCAAGAGGTAACTGCAAATATTAGTCCTTATGGTTATCTCTCAGCGTCTTCCTCAATATGAAGATGATTGTTTTGTTTGAGGCTTCTTCTTGCCCATTTGCTTGCATATAATAGGGTGTTGAAAAACTATGTTGGATGTAGTATTTTTTCCTTAAAGCATACACATTTTTGTTTTTTAAAGATGGCCCATTATCTGATATTATCTTCTAAGGGACCCCAAATGGCTTATGATATTGTGGATTATAAACTCTACAATTCTTGGTCCAGTTGTCGATGTTAAGGGGATCACTTTGATCTATTTGGTGAAATACTTAGTAGCCATTATGATGAATGTGTGGTGACCTAAGGATTAGGGTGAAATATTCCCAATCAATTCTAATCCCCACTGCGAGAAGGGCCATGCTACTTGGATGGATTGCAAGGCTTGTGATGGAAAGTGGGTGAGGTTTGCATGATGTTGGCACTTGATGCATTTCCTAAAATACTCACAATAGTATTTTTCTATAGTGGGCCAATAGTAACCCATTCTCAAAATACATTTAATGATGGCCATGCCACTAAAGTGACCACCACACGTACCATTGTGAGCTTGTGAACTTGCACAGGATGCTTCCTGGGGCTCAAGACAATGAAGGAGCATTCTATCATAACCTCACCTATAAAGTATCTCCCCTATAAAAATGTATCTTGTCACCTTTTATTTAAATGTTTATCTTTCAGCATGCGATGGGCCTTGTGGTATTATTCCAAGCTTTAGGAAGTCCTACAATTGGGAAAGTCAATCATGGTAAGCCACAACTTCTATAGACAACATGGCATGTTCTTCTTGTGATCCAAAATCTGAGAACATAGATTGAGAGGCAACCCTATGGTGAATGGTTGTACCACACTCCATAGGATCTTGAGAGATCAAATATTCCCAAGGTGTTATTTGTAATAAAGCTCTAACTTTGAAGGACCAATCCTAATTTGGTTCATTCTGGATCATGTTTACTGACTCTAGGTTTTCAATAACCTCACGTTGTATTGTTGAAGATGTGAGCACTTTCACATGAACGGTTGTGAAGTTAGCAGACAGATTATGAGGGATTAAGGATCCCAATGATGCCATGGTGTATGTGAATCTATTTTAAGTAAAAGGAATTGCCTCGATGTCATACCATTCTAGTCATGCTAGGTAGGTGTCAAAAAGTTCTTTGTAAGCTTTCAAGAGTGGGCACCTGCATTGGAATAATTCTTTGACTTGATTTACTATGAGCAAGGAGTCACAAAAGATATTAAATATTTTAATACCCATTTCCATAGTCATTTGAAGTCCCAAAATCTAGGCCTCATATTTTGTGTTATTTTTCATGCAAGGGAAGTCTAGTTTGAATGATAAGGTTAATGGAGCACCTTGCAGTGTGATAAATACTATCCCTGCTCTACCCCCTTGCTCGCACTTTGAACCATCGAAGAACAATGCCATGTCTCTTTGTTTCTCAAGTTCTTTGAGTTTTGAAGGATCTGATAATGTGAATACTGCATCATCAAGCAATTCTATAGTGAGGGGCTTGCTATCCTGAAGAGGTACCTCTGCTAATTGATCTGCTATGACTTATCCCTTGATGGACTTTTGGCTTATGAATTCTATATTGAATTTTGTCAATAGTATGATCCACTTTGTAGTACATGTATTATGATATGTCTTGTTCATCATATACTGCAAAGGATTATGTTTTGATATAATGTAAGTCATATGGGTCAATATGTAGTTTCACAATATTTTGGTTTCAAAGACCACTACCAAGCACAACTTTTCTACATACGTATATCCTGGCTCATAAATCACCAAGGTATGACTAATGTAATATATTGCTTACTCTTTATCTTGTGCATTATTTTGGGCTAACATGGTGCCCAAAGAAAAATTAGTAGCTGATATGCATAGCAAAAATGGTATGTCTGGCCTTGGTGGAGCCAGCACTGGCAGTGTTGTCAAGTAATTTTTTATTTTTGTAAAGGCTTTTTGGCACTCTTCATCCCAATGAAATGGGACATCCTTGCGTAGCAACCAGTTCATGGGTCGACATTTGTATAACAATTGAGCAATGAACCATTTGATGGATGCTACCTTGCCTTGTAGGCTTCTTAGCTCCCTAATGTTGGTAGGTACAACCATTTCCATTATAGATTTTACCTTTACAGTATCAACTTCGATGCCTCTCTTAGAAATGATGAACCCTAAGATATTTCTAGAAGTTACGCCAAACACGTACTTCTTAGGATTCAATCTGATATTGTACTCTATGAGGCAATCGAAGACCTTTGTTAGGACTTCAGCGTGCTCTTGTCATACTAAAGATTTAACTAGCAAGTCATCCATGTAGTCTTCCAAGATTGTGTGCATGTAGTCATGAAATATGTATGTCATGACCCATTGGTATGTGTAACCAGCATTCTTTAGGCCAAATGACATCACTTTGTAATAGAAATTTCCCCATGGAGTAATGAAAGCAGTTTTATGTTGGTCTTCGAATTTTATTCAGATTTTATTATATCCAGAAAACCCATCCATTGGGGAAATCATATCATTACCTACAGTGGCATAAACAAGGGTGTCTATGTTTGGCAACAAGAATGAATCCTTTAGAGTTGCCCTATTCAAGTCTCTAAAATCTGTGCAAATGCGTACTCTTCCATCTGGTTTTCCCACGGGCACCATGTTCAAGATCCATTCAAGATAGTCGATGGGAACTATGAAAATCGCATCTAATAGTTTTTGCAACTCGTTCTTCATCATCAAATGCATTTTCCTCAATTTTTGCTTGATTGATTTCTTTAGGGGATCCAATGAAAGGTTGTGAATAACTAACTTTGGATCGATCCCTGGCATGTCTTTGTAAGTCCAAGAAAATAGATTTGGCCTCTCCTTAAGAATAGGGATAATGATGGCTTGTTCCTCTAGAGATAGACTCTCTCCAAACTTGACTTTATTTGGTTGAGTAGTATCATCGTTGATGTCCATATTGAAAGTTGCTTCTATAGCCATATGTGACCCATCCTCTAGTTGGTGAGGCATGGGTATCAAATGAATTTCATCGATAGGATTTACAGGTCCTACTGAGTTAGGATCTAGACCAGCATGGAACACATCATATGTACAACCTAATGCAAAATTGAATGGTTGTAACATCTCTTCAGTAGAGAAAATATCCTCAGGATATATGGGTGAATCAGAGTGATCCCAATCAATAGTCTTTGTATCAAGACACAAAGGTTTAATGGGATCTGTTGGGTTATGAAGTGGAGTGGTCAAATCAATGGATATCATGTTGATGGATGGATTGAAATCTCTAGGACCACATGGGTGAAATTTTGTCTCAGATGTTTCCCTTCCATACTCATGATGAGGATCTATATGAAAAATAATATCTATATCTGGCCCATGAGTTGGTCAGATAATAGGATCATTTGCCTCTAGCGGCTCTCTGAATGTCGATGGAAAGGGATTGACCACATGGTGAATAGCGACTAGGTCGATAGGTCTTCCTAGAAACTACAAACTAGGGTCTCTGGCATGAAGTGCCACCTCTCTCTCAACTAATGCATTGAATTGCTACAAATGGTGAGGCCCAAGATAGGCCATATCAGTTTCATCTTCAAATTTATTTTTATTTATACAAAAACCATTAGCATTGGTATGTAGCCCCAAGACAAGAGGCTCATGTCTTGGCTCTAAGTAGGTCATTTCTATTTCATATTCATACTCTTCATCACTTATGAAGAAGCCATTTGCATTATTATGCTTCCCCAAGTCATGGGGCCATTGTCTTGTTCCTAGATAGGCTATCTCTATTGAGTCCTTTGACTCATAGCCACTTTCGTTTGATATGAATCCACTATCATTGTGGATGGACCAGGTAAATATGTATAAATAGCAAGGCCCATGATAGGCCAATCCTGCTTATGCTTCATCATCACTTTTCATATATCCATTTTCTTCTTGCTCATCATCCCATGATTTGTAACCCGTTGGGGTGGCATCAATTTTGGTGCTTGGATGATAAGTTTCGAGTGGTGGTATGCTCACCACGACCACTTATCTGCTGCTTGGATATCTTGCACTTGGTGGGCGATAAGGAATAAAATCAATGTCTTATCCTAATCCCAAGCTTAATCTATCCAAGGCTGCTGCTAGAGAGTCATTCCAATCTCTGATATGATAGCCTAACCCAAACCTATCAGACGGAAGTTGGTACTATGGCTCAAATGGCCACTTACATCCCTGCTCGTATATACCAAGACCATAACCATGCCAATGAAAATGCTTGAAGTATCTTAAAGCAAACTCAATATTAGATATGTAATGAACATTAACAGTGAATAATTCATCATTGTACTCTTCTACATTGATAGACTTATGGGTGCAGTCTAGTCCACCATAGATAAAGTTTTTCTAATTGGGAGGGATCCCAAGTGAGACCACTATTCCCACTGGTTGTCTTAAGTCTTTTGGTCATCCCATGTCTTGTGTGTACTCTATGATGGGCATAAATGTTATTTTCTACACAAGATACTCTCCTATCCCCATACTTTCCAAATGTATTATTGCATGTGATGTAGCTGATCCCATAGGTGACACTAGTGAAGAAGGCTCTACTATCTCCTCAGCTTGATCTTGTAGATCTTCCTCCTCCATGGGAGTTGGTATCTTCTTAACATCTATGATTAACTCTTCTTTGAGCCCTCTTTCCTCGACCATGGGCTCCTTTAGCTTCTGATTGTATTTTGGTTTAGACGTTGATGGTCTCTTAGAAGCATTAGTCATATTGGGTGCTAGATGAGGCATTGATGTAAATGGGTCCTTTTATACCCCTTCTGGTAGAAGGAATCACAAAATATCCTGGATAATCCACCTGATGAACATATTTGAATGGTTCTTCATCATCCAACACCATGTAGACCTTGTTTTCATGCACATACTTGACACATTGGTGTAATATTGAAGGAACACACTTCATGTCCCTTATCCAAGGTTACCCTAAGAGGATGTTGTATTGCATGGCCCCTTACAAGATATGACAAATCATAGGGATGGTCTTATGCCCCATATTGATAGGTAAGACTATTATTCCCACAGTATTGAATAAAGCATCGTTAAAATCCCTTAAAGTGTAGGCTCTCGAAATGATATTAGACTTGGGGATCTTAAGGTGTTCTATTACTATTGTTGTGATGATGTTGATTGATGAACCTGTATCGATCAAGACCCATTTTAAAGGTAAATTATTGACTAATTCCATGATGTGCAGTAGAGGTTCTGGTATGGCAGTAGGCACTATCTTAATCTCGTAATCATAAAATCATATTATAGGTTCCTAGCATTCTTGTACTTGTCCCATAAAATGGGTGAATGCATTTGGATCTTGTGGTTGGAGCTCAATCAACCTTAAAATCTCCATCAAGGTCTCCCTGTGCTTTGGGGACTGTTCTATGAGCTCATAGATGGATAGCTTATCCAGAGTCATTTGTAAGTTTTGCTCAAGTCTACTCTAAATAGTTACCATAGGTTGGGTTGGTGGACTGGAAGGTTGTTTTACCCCTGCCTCTACCTAGGTGCAGTGGGGACATTAATGGGAGTTGCAAGAGGTTGTGGTTGACCATACCATCTACTCCTGGTTGCTATATTGATAATTTCAACCATTCCAATGCACCTGTGGGTAGGTGTATCAATTCAAACCTGATTTACTTGTGAACCTTGCCCTATAGGGACCTCATGGTTTGGTAGTGGGTTTTTGTAGATTCCCATATCTCTGTTGTCAGGATATAATGGGTTTTCAACTTTAAGTTCTCCCACCTCAATCATGTTTTGCACTTAGTGCTTGAAACCTACATAAACCTCAATATCATGCCATAGTATCCTATGGTAAGGGTAAAATTGATCTTCCCTATATCCTTTTGGCTTAGGATGGTTGGGATTGATAAGAGGTATATGAGGGAACCTTACATTTCTCACCTTTCTCAATTGGTTGAATATTGATTGCATCAATTCTGTTAATGGTGTGAAATAGCGAGGGGGCTTGTATTTTTTATTTCACCCTTGATTATTCTTTTGATCATAATTGTATGGTGGGGGCTATGCTTGATAATTTTGGGGTTGGTGCACATCCTTGTTCTTAGGAACAACCAATACCACTTGATTAACTAGACCAAGGATTTCCTACTTCTGCTTGTGTTTGCCATTTTTTCATTTTTGTTCCACTTCTTCTTGGTTTGGAGTTTGATGGTTCTCTAATCTAATTTTATGTCCTCAATGAGTTTGGCCTATGCCAAGGCTTCCTCAAATGAGGGGTACTATTGAATTTGTAGCAAGAGGGAAATATATTTTGAACAACTCTTGGTGAACATTCATACAATCTCTTTTGTGGGGACAAAGAATGATAATTTTTCCATGACTCTTCTCCATCTATTCCCATAATCCATTACTAGCTCATCGTCATAATGTCTCAAATTGGACAGGTCTGAAAGGTTCACCTTCCTCTTAGCACCAAAAGAGAAATGCTTCAATAAAGCGTTCTTTAGTTTTTCAAAATTGGATATGCTATGCTTGGGCAGCTGGTTGAACCATTGAGTGGCGACGCCCAAAAATGTTATTATGAATGTCCTCAGTATAAGAGCATCATTGTCTTCAAGATAAAAACATGCATTGATGAAATTGGTAGCATGCTCTTGTGCATATTCTTCATCCTTAAACTTCTCCAACCTAGGCATATCAAAATACTTAGGGTATGCGGGGCTAGGGATAGATGGACATAATGGTTGATTGTGTATTTTGCTCAATGTTGGTTGGTTACCAGTGGTCTCTTATTTTTCAAAGAACTTCATCTTTCTAGCAAGTTTTTGGAATGCCTTTGAGGCAAGGAGTTCCTCCTCTTGTAGACCTCCCCGTGGTGGTGGTGGAGGTAACCCTCTATCCATTTTATTTGCTCTATTTTCTTCCCTCCTATAAGGGGATTCAAAAGGTGCCTGACCCTTTTCTATTAGGTCTACCATTTCCCCACCAGTTGGATTTTGCTCATGATTTGGAGGGTGGTTTTGTTGTAGGTTTCCTTCTAGTCTAGTGTGCTCCTCTCTTGGTGATTTAGCACATTGATCTCTTTGATGATCATTTCTATTTGCTTGTTGGTTGATACGAGCTAGCTACTCAGCTTACTCTCTTAAATGTTGATCATGTTGGCACAACAATTGTTCTCTTTGTTTATCATGTTCAAGAGCTTCTACAAGCTCTTGCTCTTTGCACAAGGTATTTTCTAACCATCGCACATGGTTAACTTGCTCAATCATATAAGACTCATGCTTATCTAATATTGTTCTAGTGGTTTTGAGTCATAGATTTCTTAAATAGGTTTCTATTGTTTCTTTACTTTGGCTAGCTAATGTGACTTGTTCAGTGTATTGTTGAGTGCCTCTATGATCAAACTTTGTATGTTTACTATTGGGTCACCCTGAGGTACCCCCAGTATGAGAAGTAGGTTTAGAAGTCACGATTCATGAACTTCCAAATGTAGTTTCTTTGTGGCTATGATTTTAGGATGTGGTCTCGAATAAATCTGATCCACTTCATCTAACTATATTTTTTTCTATGGTTTATCCCGTGGGGTGCCATTTACTCTAATGAGGTCATAGTCTAATGGAATCCTTCCTCTTATTTGAAGGATATCTTCTATTTGTTGTCTATTACTGGACATATCTCTAGTTTCCTGCCCCTCAATGGGCTGATCTATTCTAAGTGTCCCATGTGAATGTTGGGATGTTATAACTCTTGTGTGTATTTTTTGTGATGAGGGTTTCATGGCCCTCTCTACCCTCCATGAGTATGGAGATAGGGAAAACTCATCATCCCTGTGTGAAGAACGAGGTCTAAAATCCTCCTTATTTCCATGTTAGGACCCTCCTAACGTAATTCTTAATCATATTATATATTATATTGTATTATAAAGGGACACGTCCTTTCACCATTCACACCTTTTAGATAGATGTAAATAGGACAAGGAGGATGCTCCAAAGATCATCCAAGAACATTAATTTATTATATTGTGGGTTTCTGCCTTTCAATAAAAACTATGATTCTATTCAAACATCGATTCTTTTCTGCATTCAATTCATATTTCAAGTTGCAGGTTCATAACAACTAGATCGGAGTTAAAAAGACCTAATTTTTTTTCCCCACCCGCTCTAGTTACTTACAGGCCATTACTTGGCAACGTTTTCTTTTTAGCACACATTGTAACCATTACTGACAGAACTGTTACACAGTAGGCGATAGTCGCCAGCAAAGGTAGCATACATAATTTTTTGGACAACATCATGCATTACCGGAGTTAGAAAACCCCAACAGCAAGTACATGTGAGGAAAATATCATTAGGTGTGAACAAAGAGCAACAAGTACGCAAAATTAAACTAGGCAGAGATAGAAAAAAATTTCGGACAAAACAAATTTTTGCATATTCAAATCACTTATAAACCAACCACACCCTAAATGGTTGAGGGACTATGATATCAAGACACAACGAAGGATATTGCAAAGGAGGTTTCAAAAGAAATTACCAAAGAACTCTCACAGTTTTCCAAGGAAATGAGAGACATGATGCAAGGAATGGCATTTTGGAAGGACAATTTAGAAGATAAATTTGCCACCAAAATAGCAAACCCATAAATATCACCAACTTGAATACAGATATATCCACTAAATTAGATGCTACAACCCATTCCATGGACTTAGTACAATGAAATTTTTTGCTCATGCAAAATGGACAATAGAACACTATGTCACCACAACAAACATTAATAGGGGGACCCATACATCAATCATTCCCCGTACCACAAAACTAGATTTTCCAAAATCTGATGGAGGTGACCCCACAAATTGGATATATAGGAAAGACCAATATTTACCTTATATCAAATTATGGAGATTCAGAAAGTCTGTATCGCATCATTTCACTTGGAACACGTTGCTACCCAGTGGTATCAATGGTATGAGAAAACAAAAGGTCCACCCACATGGACCGAATTCACAAAAAAACTTAATGTTGTGATTTGGCCCCACTAAATTTGAAGACTTCATAGGATCCCTCACTAAACTGTGACAAACCTCCATCGTAAGGGAATACCAAGCACAATTTGAGAAATTGGTGAACCTTACAACAGGACTAGATGCATCATTCTTCCAAATTTGTTTCATTAGTGGCCTAAAAGAAGACATTATAATGGAGGTACAAATACAAAATCCTATCGATATGATGCATGCAGTGGCATTAGCACAAATGATAGAAGAGAAGAACAATAACCAAAGGTGAATAGGAAAAGTTTTTCAATAAAAACACCAAATACCTACACCAGCCAAAAATTGAATAAGATCATGCCAATTAAATGAATTAGCCAAGAAGATCTAAAATAAAGACGAGAAAAGGGCCTATGTTTCCACTACAACAAAAAGTTTACCCCCAACCACAAATGCATCTCACCGAAATTATATATTTTGGACACATTTTATTGCACTCCCAAAGAGGAGGATGACATAGAAGTGGAAGTAATAACTAAGGTTGTAGAAGAAAACCAAGAAGATAAAATAAAAATATCCTTTAACGCATTAGCAGGATACTCGATTCCACAAACAATGAAGGTAAAAGGGTATTTTAAGAAACAAAACCCTATTGTGCTCTTAGACTTTGGTAGCACTCACAATTTTATAGATCCTAGTTTGGCCAAACAAGCTAATTGCTTTATATATCCCTGCAATAACTTCGAAGTCATGATTGGCAATGGAGGAAAAATTGCATGTAAAGGCAAATGCAAGAATATCAAACTCACGATGGGGGAATATAACATGAAAGCAGATATGTATGTACTACCATTAGGAGGATGTGATATTGTTTTGGTAGTATAATGGCTATGAATGCTTGACAAAATTCAATGGAACTTTGAAGAGTTATGGATGCAATTTATACAAAACAACCAAACATACACAATTCAAGGTTTAAAAACAGGTCCCACACAAATCGTAAGTTCCCATAGAATGGAAAATATTCTTTGAAAATGAGGAAGAGGCATGGTTGCCCAACTATTTTCCTTGCAAAACACCACCGAAGAGCAACCAGAGGCACCCAAATTAATATAAATCCTAGAGAAACATGATAAAATATTCAAAGAACCAGATGGATTACCTCCACAACGAAGCCATGATCATGCTATTCAATTAATTTTGGGACACCAACCTCAAAATATTAGACCTTACCAATATCCATACTTACAAAATATGGAAATAGAAAAATTAGTACAAGACCTACTAAGGGCAGGGGTCATTCGACCTAGTAGAAGTCCCTACTCTTTGCCAGTCATACTAGTAAGAAAAAAGGATGGATCATGGTGCCTATGCGTGGATTTTTGCACTCTCAACAAAATAACGATTAAAGACAAATTTCCTATTCCAATCATTGATGAACTACTCGATGAACTAAATGGAGACGCATATTTTTCTAAACTCGATTTATGATCAGGTTACCACCAAATTCAAGTTAAGGAAAGCGATATACCCAAAACTGCTTTTTGCACCCATGATGGACATTATGAATTCTTGGTGATGCCTTTTGGCCTCACCAATGCTCCATCCACATTTTAAAGTCTTATGAATAAGTTATTTTCTCCCTTCCTTCAAAAATTTATTTTAGTTTTCTTTTACGATATTTTGATTTACAGCAAGACATGGGAAGAGAACTTAACACATATACCGCAAGCACTCAAAATCTTGGAAGAAAATAAATTATACGCAAAGAGATCAAAGTGTTCCTTTAGGAAGTAGGATATTGAATATCTTGGACATATTGTCTCCAAGGAAGGAGTTAAAGTAGACCCCCAAAAAATTGAAGATGTGGAAAATTGGTAAATTCCAAAAACTCTAAAAGGGTTGTGTGGGTTCTTAGGATTAACGGGCTATTATCACAAATTTGTTAAATATTATGGGAAAATAGAAACATCCTTAACAACCCTACTTAAAAAGAATGCCTTCATATGGTCTCCAAAAGCTAATGAAGCTTTCATGACTTTGAAAAACACCATGTGTACCACCCATGTCCTAGCTATGCCAGATTTTTCCCAACCATTCATTATTGAAAGTGATGCTTCCAGATTTGAAATGGAAGCAGTGCTCATGCAAAATGAGAAGCCCTTAGCCTTTACTAGTAAAGCATTTTTCAAAAATAATTTAGCATGTTTCACTTATGAAAAAAAAATGTTAACTATGGTCCATGCTATCCAAAATTGGAGACCATACCTTATTGGAAAACATTTCATTATCCATACTGACCACCATAGCCTAAAATACCTTCTTGAACAACGATAACCACTCCAAAATAGCAAAAGTGGGTAAAAAAACTATTAGGCTATGATTATGAAATCATCTAAAAAAAAGGGAAAGATAACATGGTTGCGGATGCACTTTCCAAAAAGTTTGAAGAAACTTCACAATTACATGTTTTTTCTTGCCCCATCCCTACATGGATCGAACAAGTCAAGGATGAATGGTATGCAGACCATACTATACACACCATAATTCAAAAACTACAATAAAATTGCATGAATAAACCCCACTACTCTTGGCAAGGTAACATGATCCATTACAAAGAACGTCTGGTCCTCTCACCTACATCGATTTATCGTCCAAAGCTTCTACATGAACTAAATGCTACACCTACTGTAGGCCCCTCTGGATTCCTAAAAACCTATAAAATAATGACTAAATCATTTTATTGGCGAGGGATGAAAAATGATATCAAGAATTTTGTCAATGAATGTGAAACATACCAAAGAAATAAAGGTGAAATAGTGGCAACACCGGGCCTTCTTCAACCTCTACCCATACCAACCAGGACATGGGAGGATATTTCAATGGATTTCATTGAAGGTCTTCCAAAATCCGTAGGAAAAATGATGATCCTAGTGGTGGTAGATCGTTTATCTAAATACACCTATTTTTTTCCAGTAGCTCATCCCTATACCACTAGTACTATTGCTCAAATCTTCCTTGACAATATTTTTAAATTACATGGCATGACTTTTACTATCGTTAGTGATCGTGATCCCACTTTCACTAGTAATTTTTGGAAGGAATTATTTAAACTCCAAGGTACGCAACTTCGGATGAGCTCCGCTTACCACCCACAAATAGATGGTCAAACTAAAATTGTCAATAAGTGCTTAGAAACCTATCTCCAATGCTTTATTTCCACCAAACCCCTTTATTGGTTTAAATGGCTTCCACTAGCTGAATGGTGGTATAATACCACATATCACACAACCATAAAAATGACCCCTTTCAAAGCATTATATGGCCGATCACCCCCATATCTAACCTCTTATCTTCTAGGAAGTACAAAAGTACCAGCTATAGATATGGAGCTGGTCACTCGAGATATTATCATTCGTGCTCTGAAGGACAATATACATATCGCTCAACATCGCATGAAGCAACAAGCGAACCAACATCGAACTGAAAGGGTTTTTCAAGAATGGGATATGGTATTTCTCCACCTCCAACCATATCGTCAAACTTCATTAAAAATAAAAGGGTCGTTATATCGCTCCAAATTTTTCACACCCTTACCTTCAGGCTATAGGATCCGTGCCCGAAAGGGGGATGTGAAAAGGATGGGACAATACCTCGGACTGAGAGGCCCTTTGAAGGTCCCGCCTCTCGGGGGAGGGGTATAAGGGTGAATTTTTGATGGATGGTGGGTTCACCAGGAAACTTTTGAATGGCAGTTTCCACGCCTAGGTTGACAGTGAGTTTGATGTGTTCATTTTGTGCTTTAATCATTCAACTCCTAGGTTTGGCCAAATATGAATCTAAACTATTCTATATGCCAATGCTGATTTAAATGAATACAAAAAGCAGAAATGAATGCAAATAATAGAGAATATGCTAATTAGAAGGTGTCATACCTGATTTCGGATGTCTGATGAAGATTCTGAATCTTGTAGCAGTTCAGATCATCTCAATTTGTACGTAATCATCTGATATTTCTCGGGATCATCCCAAATCACAGAAGGTCATCTAAAATCAGATAGAATCATCTGAAATCTGATGAATTCGTTAGACGAATTCGTCAAAAACCTGCAATCACAAAAATAGATGCAAAATACCAAATATGCAAATGCAGAAGCAAAGGATAATGATAGAAATAACAGCAAACATGCCTTAAATGATAGATTTCAATAACAAATAAGGAAATGCAGTAGATTTAATGATTGATCTTAACTTTATCATGAGATTATGCTAAATGAGGTGAACTCCAAGATGCAAAAAACGTAATAACTTAAGACAATGCAGAAATACAATATGAAAAATGTAGAGAAAGCTAAGAAAATGCAAACTCTAAACTCGGACTACCCCCAATCTGAACTACAGTCAGGATCGCCTCCAATCGTACGAGATCGTCCGCAATCGTCCGAGATCGTCCGCGATGATCCAAGCTAGCTTCGACTGAAAAACAGTAGAGTTCCTGCAATAAAATGTAAAAAAATACCGAATGCAAGCAATAGTGCGAGGGAATAAGGAGCTAACTCTGCAATGAAATCCGTCAACTAAGAGGTTAGGGATTCAGGGAGAATCAGGATCAATGGGAGTCAGGGGGATAAACTAGCAAAATCCTAGTTTATATAGGATTAGGAAGAGGTTTGGGAGGTTGGGGATCATCCCAATCTGGGAGATCTCCAACAGGGAAATCGCCAACTACGCAGACACGCTTCTGCCCGAGTTGGAGAGGCTATTGAAACAGAAGCTAATTATGAAAATTTGGTTTTGGGATGAAATCGTCTGGACGTTCTGTCCATGATGAATTCGTCAGATCTGGGATGATTTCGTCTAATCTGCGACGATATCGTCCAACGGTCAAAACAAATCCTAAAAATGGCACGAAAAATGGGGAAAGCGGGTAACAAGCGGTTTAACGGGCAGTTTGGGGTTGAAATTCAAATTTTAATATTTTATCTTTTTACTAAGGTTTTAACCGTGCCAATTTTAGGGTGCTACATTTTGCCCCCTCTTTAGCGAATTTTTTGAAGAAAATGCGTTAAAGACGAGTTTTTCCTATTTTACGAGAAAGCAAAAATATATTCAATTTTTTAGACGACGATTCTTGGTCGAATCGTACGAATGCTGACTATGGTGCCCCCTCCGTGTTTTTACCCAAATCGAACGTTTGAGGAAAAAACGTGGAAAAGCAAAAATTAAAATGCTGATTTTTAAATAAAACTAAAGAGAATAGGGAAAACCCTAATTCATTTTTACTATTCACTTGTACTGTTCCAGAGCTTTGCAAAGAGAAACAATGGTGGAGACAGCGCACAGAGCGACCGAGGTCCGGCGCGGGCTACGGGTAAGGATCTAATCCTAGTAGATTAGGTTTAATTTAACTTTGTGCAAGTTTTTTGAGTTTAAATTTGATTGTTTGGGGCATCGCGGCCGTTTTTAGGCCGTCGACGTCATCGGGACAAAATCGTCTCGATTTCATCGAAATCGTCCCTATATCGTCGATTTCGTTTGATGGCGAAATCGGTGAATTAGGGGCGATTTCGTCCAACAAGGGGCGATTCCCAAGTTGCGAAATCGAACATGATTTCATCCTCACAAAGGATGATTTTCCCCAATTGGGGACGATATTATCCAATGGTGGACGATATCATTTTAAACTTGATTTTAAGTTGTTTAATTTGATGTTAATGATTGGTTTATTAATGATTTTGTTGTTTTATTGTTTATTTTGCAGAAGGGATTACTAAAAAGCTGAGAATGGAAATACGGCAGACTAAGAGATGACATAGCCACGCTCGACCAAGCAGAGCGTGACCGACTAAGACAGGTCGGTCTACAGCATGTGGCAGAGATGCCACAAGTACCGACTGACATGGGGCTACTGACAGCCCTAGCAGAGAGGTGGTATCCGGGGTCTTCCTATTTCTGGCTACCGACAGGGGAGATGGCTCCCACTCTAGAGGACGTATGGAGGATCATGAGGATCCCCATACAAGGACGACTGATGACGCCTATGGCTAATCAGGGCCAAGCGATGATGAGGCTCACTGGGGACCCGAGCTTCGCCCTGGAGAAGGGCGGAGTGAACATCGAATCTCTACGGTAGATGCCTGGGGCATCTAGGCTGACTCAAGTTTTGGTAGGGGTGGTAGGTGGCTTACTTGTTGTGCCACCAGAGCGGATGCAGACTACCGTGGGTGCTCTCAGACATAGTCTACGACATGAGAGACCACGGGTATAGATTTGCATGGGGCAGCTTTGTTCTTTGCCGCTTGTATAGGATCCTGCATGGGGTCGTATACAAGGGAGGTCGATGTCTGGTTTTGACATCGCTGCTACAGGTTTGGTGTTGGGAGCACATTACGGTGCGGAGGCCGGTAGGGCTCCCATTGACAGGGGTTGACCGGGAGAGGCCCCGGGTTTTCTATTGGTGGCTACAGAGGGGGTCACAGTGGCGGATAGATCTGTCGATGTCACGGAGGTTGCTAGACGACCTCATCCCAGACCAGATCACCTGGAGGCCATGGTGAGAGCACCCTGGGTGGGCAGAGGATGGGCAGGAGCTGGCTCGCATCAGGCGAGTCTGTTGGCTGAGGATGGAGCGGGGAGAGGTAGAGCTCCACCGCTATGATCGGGTACTATGGTAGTTTGGTCTACAATAGGGGATCCCTTCTATCAGGGATTACGAGTACTCTCAAACTGTTTGGGATAGTACTACGCTGAGCGGGGCTCCAGACATGCAATGATTCTAGAGTCAGGATGTGGACGATGCCCCCATCCAACCAGTGGATGGTGATGATGTCGGGGTTGTAGACGGCTATGATGCCTGGTACGTAGGCATCCGCCCTCCTCGGATGATGAGGGCATGCGGGGTCCAGTGCACGCTATGGTGCGCCAGATGGGGAGGCGATGATAGGCTACTATTGAGGTAGCGTGGGGTTACGAGGGAAGAGAGTGGTGGATCCCATAGGAGAGATGCCAGAGGATGGCACGGGCTCCACAGAGGCCATGGGAGACAGGGTGGAGGGAGGAGAGGCTCCCTTCATAGCAGGGGGAGAGACCACCATCACCTGATAAGGGCAAGGGTGTTGACACAAGGGAGAGCAGCGAGACAGCGGCTCTCCGGGCTGAGGCTGCCCACCTCCGAGCTCAGGTGTAGTCACTACAGGACGAGGCCACTCAGCTGAGGACGTAGGTACGGACACTGCAGGATGAGACGACACGGCTCAGGGCACGGAGTGGAGGAGCGAGCAGGGATGATCTAGTGCGGTCGATGATGCAGACTGCATTCTACCAGGGTGTATACTTCCAGCTGGTTCTAGAGGGCCAGAGGGTACAGCTGTCGGCCAACATTGCAGAACCAGTCAGGCTGGGATCGGCGAGGACATCCTCTCGATCGACGATGAGGACCCGAGATACATCCTGGACCTCTATGGGACCACCTCCTCCACGTCAGGGTGGAGGGGGAGATGAGGCTGAGAGCTCGAGGGCTTCTCGAGGCTAAGTGTCTATGGACTACAGATTGTGAGAGGATTGAGTATGTCGGGGTATAGATTGTGGCATACCAATCCAGTTTTGATATGATGTATATAATTTTTTGATATATATATATGATCTTGTTTCTGATGATATGACTTGTTCATATGTTTTTATGATGCTTTAATGTTTGAATTTTGCAATTGATTATTGATGATTCATGTAATTATGTCATGTGGAAGTATTATAATTTGATGTCATGTTGTAAGATTTTAAATGAAATAATCTGATGTAAACAATTGGTGGTTGTGGTGTGATTTGATTGGAAAATAAAAGGGACTTCTAACAATAATTTCAAAGGACATTGTCGCTGTTATAGACCATTTCATGGAGTCGCCGCTCACTCGGTCGTCAAGCTAATCCCAGTATAGAAATATTGTTTAAAAGTAAAAGAGTGCTTAAGAGACTGTCTTAAGACTTTGTGTTGTGATGATGAAAATGATGATGATGATACTTTGTTTGCAGATTTTTCACAAAATTATGCATGAAATATGTTTAAAAGTGATTTTTGCTAGGCATAAATTCCTAAGTGTGATAAATTTTTGAATAATTCCTTAGAAATTATACCATGGTTGCAAAATGGAATGTTTTGACATAATGACATGAAAGAGAATAAGTGTTTGTTCGTTTTGAAACACAATTGTGTAACATAATGATGCAAGTCATATGTTTTGATGAATTTGTTTTAAAATAAATGGAAAATAAAATTAGAACAATGGTTTGCGCTAGGCATAGAATTATAGGTATAGACTTATACCATCATCGTGAAATCCAAAGAAGAAAATAGATTGTTGGTTTTAGTGCAAGATGCATTTTTGACCTTTGATAAACAGAAAAATAATAATATGAAAATTTTGTTTGAAATTATTTTTGAGATTTTGTGAGAAGATGTATGTAATTGCTTTTATACAAAACAAAAATTCTGAAATAAAAGGATAAAATTATTCCAAAAAGAGTTACAGAAATATTTTAAATTATCTCAAAGAGAAATGTAGATTTATAAGGAATCCTCATGTGCAAATGTGAGTTCATTACCAATCTTGATTTATCATAATGATGCAAAATCTCTCAAATATAAATGTGTGTGCGATTGTATTGTTCATTCACCAATTTTGAGCAAGATAATTTGATACAAGTAATTTGCCTTAACCAAATGAATGTTCGTTGACCATGATTTATATGCATGTAACCGTACCAGACTACTATGTAAGTTAGGTTATCAAGAGCTAGCTAATCCATAAGCTGACATAGGTCTATACAAAAGAAGGTCGCTAATGTGACAGACATATCGCCATGCTAGGGATTACCCAAGGCCAAGCGGGTTGGGCACAAACCACCTGTTATGGGGCTTACCTCACAGTTTTCGAATAATTGAGAATTCCAGGGATTCAAGCTCATTCACCCTTCTTTTCTTTTCAAGGGGTAGGAAAGGGATTTTATTGCATTTTGCTTTTGCTTTTCTCTTTTGCTTATATATATATATATATATTTTGTATTTTTGCTTGATATTTGAGATAATGCTGAAACATTGTTGTGAATAACATTTTTCTTTTTCTCTTTTTCTTGAACTTTTCTTTTTCTTCCTATGCTAGGGATACTTGCTCGGATTAGCTGTAGAGCAAGGGATTTTTATTCGGGTAGGGGTGAGCTTGTCCTTTTGTCAATTCTCAAAGATTCTAGACCATGTGCATGATAGGATAGCAGGGGAAACTTTTCGCTCAGGAAACCATTTCTACTATGTAGCATCATATTGAATTTGCAATGAAATCATTTTAATGTGAAAAGATATACTTGGTTCAAGTAAATAACAAGATCAGTTCTCTATGCTCAAAACTTTATTTAATGCCAATGTGGACTTTGATATAAGAGAGATTAATAATCATACTAAATAAAATCAAGATATTTATTCATGTGAGTGTGAAAGTGCGGGATTCCAAATAAATGCTAATTTATCCAAAATAACTGAAAATATAACTGCAATACTTCACAATTTGACAAGTACAAAAATAAAAGATGTTTTTTGAAGATTTTGATGATTTGGATGTTTTTGATGTTTTTATATTTTAAGTTTATGATTTGAAAGAAATACAAGGTGATTGTTTTTTGAAATGTTTTAAATAAGTGACTAAAAAGGAAATAATATGCAAAACAAATATATACAATGATGAAATGACCAATTTTTATGCATAGTAACGTTTAAGATGCATAATGTTCATAGGTTCTTTAAGTTCTTTACCATCTAAGGTAGATAATTTGTATGCTCCTGATCCAAATTTAGCAGGTGATGACATATGGTCCAAGCCAGTTGGGCTCAAATTTACCTTTAAGGTCTTTAGTTGCATTAGTATTTTTTTGATTTTCTTTTAAGACAAGGTCACCGATCTCAAAGGATCGAGGATGAACTTTCTTAAGATATGCTCTCTTAAGTTTATTTTGGTAGGCGCGAAGATGTTCCAAAGCATTGATGCGCTTTTCATCTAGAAGTTCTAGCTGACTAAATCTGCCAGCACGATATTCATCCCCTACTTCAGTATCTTGAAGTAGTAGGGCTAAAGAAGGAACTTCTAATTCAAAGGGAAAAATGGCTTCAGCACCATAAACCAAGACAAAAGGTGAAGTTCCAGTGGGGGTTCGAACACTAGTTCGATAGGCCCACAAAGCGAGATATAACTCGAATGTGCCAATCTCGACCGGTTTTATTGACCAATTTTTTGAGAATTTTGATTAAGGTTTTATTAGATGCTTCTGCTTGACCATTACCCTGAGGATAATAGGGAGTGGACCAACGATGTTGAATTTTATACTTTTGACATAATTTCTTGACATCTTTATTTTTGAAACAAGTTCCATTATCGAAAATGAGATTGGCAGGAATTCCAAACCTACAAATAATTTGATTAAAAATAAACTTGGAAACTTGTGTGCCAGTACAAGAAGCTAATGGCATAGCTTCAACCCACTTCGTGAAATACTCAGTGGCGGTTATGATGAATTTGTGTCCATCGGATGACACAGGGTTGATTTTTCCAATGATGTCTAGGCCCCATTTTGAAAAGGGCCAGGGAGATGAAATAGCCTGCAGTTCTTGTGCAGGCGCATGGACAAGGTCAGCGTGTTTTTGGCACTTGTCGCAATGTCGCACATAATCATGTGCATCATTTTCCATGGTAGGCCAAAAATATCCTATCCGAAGGAGCTTCTTAGCAATGGCGTTACCACTAAAGTGTCCTCCACAAGAGCCATCGTGGGCTTCGCTCAAAGCTGATCTAGATTCTTCTAGATTCAAACATCTTAATAATATGCCTTCAAAAGATCTCCTATACAAGGTATTACCAATAATTACAAAGCGACTTGCTCGTCTACGTAATAATCGGCGTTGGTTGCTAGTACAACCATCAGGGAAGGTTCCATTCTGCAAAAAATTAAATATATCAGTATACCATGGTTCAGGAGTTGTTTCGTTGATGAGAAACACATCCAAAGGTGCTAAGCATGATTTGCTTGAAGCGGGTTCCTGGAGTCGACGAATAATGATGGTAGCATATTCATCGTCTAACTCCAAGGGTAAAAGAGATGCACTGCAACCATAGCGTCAGCCGCACGATTGCTAGTTCGAGGAATAGCTTCCAAAGTAACTTGATCAAACAAGGATAATAACTGCAAAACATATGCTTTATATGGGCGTAATTTATCATCTCTGGTCTGATAAACATCATTGATTTGATTTATGACAAGTTGGGAGTCACCGAAAACCAATAAATTTTTAATTTTTAGGGCCAAAGCAGCTCGTAAGCCAAGGATAAGAGCTTCATATTCAGCAGTGTTATTAGTGCAAGCAAACGCTAGTTTAAAGGACAGAGGGATAAGATGTTTTTGCGGAGATATTAAGATAATACCTGCACCAGCCCCACTCATACATCGGGCTTCGTCAAAGTATAGGGACCATTGTTTAGGATGGTCTGCCTCTAATTTAAGGCATTCATCGGGAAGTTCGATGATGAGGGGATGGGTAGACTCTAAGGGTGCAACAGCTAATTGATCTGCTATGATTTGACCCTTAACAGACTTTTGTCCTATAAATGTGAGTTCAAACTCGCTTAGCGCAAGAACCCACTTGGCTGTATGACCAGATAAATACGGTCGACTCATAAGATATCGCAAAGGGTCGAATTTGGCAATAACATACGTTTTCTGACTGAGCATATAATGTCATAGTTTCTATGTAGAAAATATGACTACTAGGCATAATTTCTCTAATATGGTATAGCGAGTTTCATAACTGATTAAGGTTCTACTAATGTAATAATTAGCACTCTCTTTCTTCTCATCGTCAAGTTGAGCTAACATAGCTCCTAAGGCAGAATCGAAAGCAGAAATGTATAAGATAAAAGGACAATCAGATCTAGGTGGGGAAAGCACTGGTGGTTTGAGGAGATATTGCTTAAGGAGTTCAAATGCTTCTTGGCATTCTCCATCCCAATGAAAAGAGACATCTTTCTTAAGAAGCTTAAGAAAGGGTCCGATTTTGTCTGCCAACTTGTCGATGAAGCGGCGAATGGCTTGAAGCTTACCTTGTAAACTTCGTAATTCTGATATATTAGTGGGTGCGGGCATATCTGTGATAGTCATGATCTTAAGAGGGTCAATTTCAATGCCACGTAAAGAAACTATAACCCCTAATAATTTATTGGACTTAACTCCGAATATGCATTTAGCTAGATTTAGTCGGATAAGATATTCCCTTAACTGATCAAATACTTTCCTTAAGTCATTTAAATGATCATCTTCTTTGATGGAACGAGCGATAATATCATCTACATAATCATGTAGGATATCATGCATCATATCATGAAAGATATAAGTCATAGCTCATTGATAGGTTGCACCTACATTCTTTAAGCCAAATGGCATCACTTTCCAACAAAAGGTTCCCCAAGGGGTAATAAAGGTTGTTTTGGCCTGATCTTCGGGAGCTATTCTGATCTGATTATAACCAAAAAATCCATCCATTAAGGATATCATTCCGCTTCCAGCAGTAAATTCAATGATCTGATCCATGTTGGGAAGAGGAAAATCGTCTTTAGGGCATGCAACATTAATGTCTCTGAAATCTGTGCAAACCCTAACTTTAGTGGCTTCTTTCTTAGTTACTGGAACTACATTGGAGATCCATTCAGCATAATCAATGGCTTGTATAAAAATGACTTGCAACAGTTTTTCTAATTCTCCTTTGACTAGTAAGGCCACTTTAGGATGCATTTTTCTAAGTTTCTGTTTAACAGGTTTAGCATCTGGATGGACTACTAGATGATGCATAACTACAGAAGGGTCCAAACCTGGCATGTCTTCATATGTCCAAGCAAAGACATCTTCATAGTTTTTAAGAAATGAAATGTATTTATCTTGTTTTTCTTGACTTAATTCTGATCCAATATTGATTATGTGAGGGTTATGTTCGGTTCCAATGTTAATTTTTATAACGTTTTCAACTTCCATATGTAAATCTCTCTCAAAATTAGGTGGGGCGGGTGAAACACCCAATTCTTGTAATTCTTCCAAGGTTATCTTGGATAATTCATCTTGAGAAGTCGAGGCCTCAAGCTGGGCTATACTAGGTATAGAGCCATCAAAATAAAATTTATTATATAACAATTTCTCAATGGAAACATCATGAAAGATATCTCCCTCCAACTCGTCGTCGGATTCGGCAATCATTTCGGGGTAGGCTATGGATAGCATATTGCAGGTAAAAGAATTATTCTTTAGACACAAAGAATCTTGTTTATCTAGATAATCTTGATAACATACGAGATGGTCATCATCCTCAAATGGAAAGGGCTGACCTTTACTAGAAAATAGGCCCACACCACAGCGGGCCAGGCCATGGTTCTACCTCAAAAGGTTCTTTCATACCATTTTGGAGAGGTCCCAAACCTTTCCCTTTATATCCCAATTTAAGCATTATGGGCTTAGCTTTAAGATAATCATTAGCAAAATAGCATCTAGCATATCCATCACAATGTGTCTTAATGTTTCTGGGTATTCTTCCCCAATCATATCCTTTATAAATAAAAGCACAACTCCCGACTTGGTAGATACTTCCCATAGGTTGTGGGAGGCCCAAGGTACGGGGAGAGGGTGGGAGTTTATTTAAAAGGAGGGAAGTTTGCATGGCAGTGTTGGCTTCTTCTGATATAAGAATTTTGGATAAATCGGGTAAGAGCTCATCAGTGAGAGCATAAGAGGTAGAAGGGACATTTCCTACATCGTCGGATGTAGGAAGGATGCTTGTAGTGGATGTAGATGTCATAGGGATATTGATGGATGAGTCTATAGGTATAGGAGTAAAACTGAAAGCATTGGTTGTAATTTTGGGATCTTTTCGAGGTCCTAGTGTGGTTTGTCCAGAAGATGGTTGAGCTATATGTATAGGTGTAGTTGAAAGAGTAGATGATGTTATGGGTGTGTGTTTCACACGTTTGGGTGGATGATAAGAATTAGGATGTGTGGATGACAAAGTAGGGCAAAATTGAACTCCAACCGGTTCTGCCAAAGCACACATATCAAAGGGTCTAGGGTCACCATGGATGGTAACCAACTGGTTTTTAAATTCGAATTTAACACACTGATGTAAAGTGGATGGAACCGCTCGCATCGCGTTGATCCAAGGGCGACCCAAAAGTATATTGTATGATGCGGGGCAATGTACAATAAACACGGTCGTATCTAGGGTTCTAGGACCAACTTGCAAGGGTATAGTAATGACTCCACACGTTTCTTGTGTCTCGTCATTGAAGGCTTTTATGATCATATCCGTTCTTTTCATTTCATCACTTCTAAACCCAAATCGTTGGTAGAAGTCAAAAGTGCAGATGTTTAAAGATGAACCATTATCAATCAAGACTCGTTTAACGACTACATCTCCAATTAGGGCAGTAATATATAAGGGGTTATCCTTATGTAAACTATGTTGCGGGATATCTTTATCTCGAAAGTCAATACAATCGACTTCTCGAGTGATGATAGTATTGGACATGGCTTCAGGTTGAATATTTTGTGGTACCATCATTTGGCTCAATGTGAGCATTAATTCATCCCTATGGGTAGGAGAAGATCTTAACAGGTCCAAAAGGGAAATTCTAGCTGTAGTATTGGATAATTGTTCATTAATATTGTAGGGAGGCTTAGGTTGAACATTAGGCGCATAATTCCCTTTATTGGGATTTTTCAAAACAAATGGGGCTGATCCATCGTTCTGAGTTTGATCCTGTTGAGAGGTTTGAGCCTGTTGTCTGGTAACGGCTCCGATGGTTCCTACAATATTATTTTGCAAATGATGAATAGGTCTTGGTCTAGCATTTATGGCTTGTTCATTAGAAAGGAACTGATGAGAAGAGGGTCGAGTAGTAACTCTTCTAGGAAATGGTTCTTTCGAAACCATAGAATTCATGATAGGTTGAATAGGGTCTGATTCATCTTCAGAACTATTCGATTGATTTGAGGTTATTTCCATGTCACTTTCAATCTCAGATTCTACATCACTAAGATCAGGTGTTCGAGTATTATATAGGGGTCTAGTGGTAACTATGGATAAAGTTGTGTCAAATATTGGAGGATCATGAACAGGTAATTGTCCACTAATAGTCCCTACATATCGGGTAGGAGGGGGAACATTATGATGCTCAATTTGATTAGCCACCTCTTTACCATGTTTTGGTAAAGGATGTTGAAATATGTCCAATGATTGATTGGCATTCTGATTCTGATTTTGGGGAATGTTCTTTTGAGCATTATTAGAAGGAGTTTGTTTAGGTTGAAAGGCTTGCACCTCCATCTCATTGTTATCAATTAAATCTTGTATTTTATGTTTTAATATTTTACAAGAGTTGGTAGCATGTCCAGGTCCTCTATGGAAATCACAATGTAAATCAGCTCTATATCCGGGTATGGTTGGATCAGGTTCCCGGATAGCTGGTAATTGGATCAAACCTCGTGCTAGTAATTGCGGGAGAATGGTTGATAAAGGTTGATTTAACCTAGTAAATTCTCTGGGTGGTTTATCAGGAGGTTTCAATATAAACTTCTCTGTTGTTTTTGCAGTATTAACATTGGCAATGTTTCTGCTGTCAGTGACTCCGTCACCCACAACTTGTTTATTTTTATATTGATTTTTGGATGTTTTCTCATCATCTTTCTTTTTGAGCTGACCTCTTCTAATAAGAGCATCTTCCACCCTTCGAGCTAAATCGATAGCTTGATCGAAGGTGGTCAAGGTAGCAGTTGATAATTCATAGGATAGTTGTTCTTGTAAATTATTGATAAAAATATCCAACATTTCTCGATAAGGTAACACAAAGTGTAGTTTTCCTATCAATTGTCTCCATCGAGCTAAGAAGTCAGCAAAACACTCATCTTTGTCTTGTTTTAGGTTGTACAAATATTTAATGGTTACATGCCTTTCAATATAGGCACTAAATTGATGCACAAAAGACTCAGCGGTCTCTTCGAAATTTCTCAAAGAATGAGTGGGCAATTGATAATACCACTCCAATGCCATTCCCCCTAAACTTTTTGGGAACATTTTTAGTAATAGCAAATCATCATGTGATATATCATGACATGCTATCCTAAACATACGAAGATGCTCTATGGGATCTTCAGTTCCTTTATATATAGGTAGGACAGGCATAGGAAAGTGTTTGGGATATGGTCGTGCTACAACTATAGGATCTAGAGGTTGACTACACATCTCTCGATAATTGTACGAGGGATGATAGGGATCTATTTGGTCCATACGGGAGGTTAACTATTTCACCATAGCTTCCAGATTACCAGTTTGCCCACCATATTGGTTTGGTGGTACATGAGCATGGTATTTGTGAGCGTAGGAAGGCGGGACATAAGGATTAGATGCTATGTTGCTATTATGCAAATGATTGGTAGGAAGAGTATTATGAAGAAGATTTGTGGTAGCATTATGTTGTATCCCAGATTGTTGGAAATTAACATTTGGTTTTGTTTTAGGCTTTTGTTGATTTGAGGTATATTGATCAATAGCTTGGAGAAATAGAGCAGTGAATGAAGGTTTCTTTTGTGTAGGAATAACCCTTGGCTTAGCAACAGGCACTCTAGGTAGTTGGGTAACCTGTTGTTGTCGTGTGTTTTGGATTATAGTAGCCATGTCCAAATTGGACGGTCCAGCTTGATCACTCTCTTGATCAATGAAGGACAAAGGATTAGTGCATGTGTGATATATGTCTTCTAGGGTTGCTTGAGTGTCACTAATTTGATCTTTGTCCATATGAACTGCTCTATTAAGGGTGCCCATATTATTATGGAGGAACTTCCAGAAATGTTCCATGTTCTCAAAAGTAACGACTCCTTCTGGAGATATTTTAGGAGATGAGGATTCTTCCTCCCTAACATTTTCTCTTTGTTCATTTGCATCAACATAGTCTTCTTCTTGTTGGTCTAGAGTTCCTTCTTCCTGAATTGGGTCTTCAGGAAGGACATCTGGGTTATTTTCTGTTTTCCTTAACCAATCTTCTTCTACTTCAATTTGTTTTCCATTCCTGAGTCTAGTCATTATGTCTAGATTTAGGTTTTAGCAAATATATATTAATATATTTGCAACAGATCTTGGGAGGTATATATTTTAATTATATACCTACTATAATGCTTAAAAATAAAATGTTTTGATTTTTTATTTTTTTTTATTATGATTTTAAAGACAACAAATAGCACACTAAATACAAGAAATAACAATAATAGAATAATAGCTTAGTTTTCTAAAAAGAGTTTATGAATGTCATTGATAGGATCAAGTTCATCAGGAGTCATAAAATGCTCCTCTTCAAATTGGAAATGGTTTTTCAAGAATTTGATAAAGTGTGCTATAGTGATATTATCTACTTCTGACTCTGATTTGTAAAAATAGATTTCATGGCAATACTCTCGATATAACACAGCTCTAGGAACTCTATACCATCTTTGTCTATCCGTAAGAACGACCTCTTGGTCCTCTATACGAGACAAAAATTTATGTACTACAATTGCATTATCGAGGTATTCCTCAAAGGTATACAACTCAGAAGACACAAGGGCTCTTTTATCTGCTAACCACCTATGGCAAGCTCTCTGAAGTTCATGATACAAAATCACTTGATCAGGATCCAGGATTCTATCTAGGACAAACCTCTTGATTTGCCTAAGTTCGGTTGCTCTAGATGAAATGAGATTCAATCTCCTATTCAGTTCGTCCCACAAAGGTTGAACCCTATTTTTTTGAGGTACTCTAAGCACAGAATCAATTTCTATAGCTGCTAATTGATTTTCAACATTAATGGTGACAACTCGTCTTTTATTATAGTCTACCATCTAAATATGACATGCAAATTTTCTTAAGTATAAATGCATTTATGTTTTGTTTTTCTTATTTTTTTTATTTTTAGAAAGGTTTTTGTTTTCAAAAGGTTTCTGTTTCACGTCGGGTTCACCAAAATGTATCGCTCCAAATTTTTCGCACCCTTACCTTTAGGCTATAGGATCCGCACCTGGAAGGGGGATGTGAAAAGGATGGGACAATACCTCGGACTGAGAGGCCCTTTGAAGGTCCCGCCTCTCGGGGGAGGGGTATAAGGGTGAATTTTTGATGGATGGTGGGTTCACCAGGAAACTTTTGAATGGCAGTTTCCACGCCTAGGTTGACGATGAGTTTGATGTGTTCATTTTGTGCTTTAATCATTCAACTCCTAGGTTTGGCCAAATATGAATCTAAACTATTCTATATGCCAATGCTGATTTAAATGAATACAAAAAGCAGAAATGAATGCAAATAATAGAGAATATGCTAATTAGAAGGTGTCATACCTGATTTCGGATGTCTGATGAAGATTCTGAATCTTGTAGCAGTTCAGATCGTCTCAATTTGTACGTAATCATCTGATATTTCTCGGGATCATCCCAAATCATAGAAGGTCATCTGAAATCAGACGAGAATCATCTGAAATCTGACGAATTCATCAGATGAATTTGTCAAAAACCTGCAATCACAAAAATAGACGCAAAATACCAAATATGCAAATGCAGAAGCAAAGGATAATGATAGAAATAACAGCAAACATGCCTTAAATGATAGATTTCAATAACAAATAAGGAAATGCAGTAGATTTAATGATTGATCTTAACTTTATCATGAGATTATGCTAAATGAGGTGAACTCCAAGATGCAAAAAATGTAATAACTTAAGACAATGCAGAAATACAATATGAAAAATGTAGAGAAAGCTAAGAAAATGCAAACTCTAAACTCGGACTGCCCCCAATCTGAACTACAGTCAGGATCACCTCCAATCGTACGAGATCGTCATCCGAGATCGTTCGCAATCATCCGAGATCGTCCGTGACGATCCAAGCTAGCTTCGACTGAAAAATAGTAGAGTTCCTGCAATAAAATGTAAAAAAATACCGAATGCAAGCAATAGTGCGAGGGAATAAGGAGCTAACTCTGCAATGAAATCCGTCAACTAAGAGGTTAGGGATTCAGGGAGAATCAGGATCAATGGGAGTCAGGGGGATAAACTAGCAAAATCCTAGTTTATATAGGATTAGGAAGAGGTTTGGGAGGTTGGGGATCATCCCAATCTGGGAGATCTCCAACAGGGAAATCGCCAACTGCGCAGACACGCTTCTGCCCGAGTTGGAGAGGCTATTGAAACAGAAGCTAATTATGAAAATTTGGTTTTGGGACGAAATCATCTGGACGTTCTATCCATGATGAATTCATCAGATCTGGGATGATTTCATCTAATCTGCGATGATATCGTCCAACGGTCAAAACAAATCCTAAAAATGGCACGAAAAATGGGGAAAGCGGGTAACAAGCGGTTTAACGGGCAGTTTGGGGTTGAAATTCAAATTTTAATATTTTATCTTTTTACTAAGGTTTTAACCGTGCCAATTTTAGGGTGCTACAGTCGCAAAAATTAGCACCAAAATTTTATGGCCCTTATAAAATTCTACAGTGTATTGGACCTATTGCATATAAACTTGAATTACCAAAATCTTCCAAAATCCATCCGGTATTTCATGTTTCTTATCTTAAAGTCATAATAGGCACTAACATCGTTACGCAAACTCAACTTCCAAAATTTTTAGATAATGGAGCTCTCATGGTTGAACTAGAAGCTATCCTAGATCGACGTATGCACCACCTCTATAACCGCACCATCACCGAGGTATTGATTCAATGGAAATGTCTACCTCTAGAGGATGCTACGTGGGAGATGCTCCACCAGATTCAACAACAATTTTTATAATTCCAACTTTGAGGACAAAGCTTTTTCAAAGGAGGGTGGCATGTTAGGACCCTCCTAGCATAACTCTTAATCATATTATATATTATATTATATTATAAATAGACACATCCCTTCACCATTCACACCTTTTAGATATATGTAAATAGGACAAGGAGGATGCTCCAAATATCATCCAAGAACATTAATTTATTATATTGTGGGTTTCTGCCTTTCAATACAGACTACGATTCTATTCAAACAATGATTCTTTTATGCATTCAATTCATATTTCAAGTTGCAGGTTCATAACAATCCATGTGAGGAGGAATCTCTTAAATCTTCCTCATGTCTCTAAGATGTTTCTGTGTGTTTAGAGGAAGCCCTTGAGGTTTCCTCATGTCTCCTTGATGATGATGGCTATGAGGCCTCTCTATGTTTATGTGCTATAGTTTCATGTTGTGGTTCCCTGCTTGGGATTTCTCAAGGATAACCCCAAAATGTTGAGTTATCACCCCTTAGACTCGTATGACTATGTCTCACAGTCTTTTGAGTAGGTCTTTCAATGTTAATATGACTTTGCCTAAGGGTATGTATTGCTTCAGATTCTCCCTCGGCATCATACCGGGGATGTTTACTTCTTGTTTTGACCATTTTTTTGGGAGTTTAGCTTTTGTGTTACACTTAAATATAACCAAACAATATCAAGAAAATGTTTATCTTGATTACCAATTTAAGTGTGCCCTAAATTGTTTGTTGTATTTTGATGTTTTGTTGTTTCTTGTTTCTTGTTCTTGATTTGGATTTAGAATGAGGAGACTCATCCATAGTGATAATAAAGAACACTCATGCCA
Source organism: Wollemia nobilis (assembly GCA_028583015.1). Lineage (NCBI taxonomy): Eukaryota > Viridiplantae > Streptophyta > Pinopsida > Araucariales > Araucariaceae > Wollemia > Wollemia nobilis. Next base: position 8,330,971 of record JAQPPZ010000028.1, read on the forward strand.
AACATGATTTCTCAAAAGAGGCTAGGGTACACCACTTAAATCCTAGTGGAGGTTCACCTAGCTCTTCCACTCTAAACCAATGATTGTTCCAATAGTGGGATATAGTTTGAACATAAGTAACTTAGTGTCACTATAAGTAAGTTCTGTAATCCATTTCTAGGAAAATCTAGGGGGGAAATTGGTGGAAGGAGATGAATGCCAATGTCACTGGACTGAATTGAGGGTTGGTTATGAAATCTAACTCCCCAATGTTTAAAATATATGGGTGTGTGTGGATTTCATTTTAAGTTTTGCATGAATAAGAATGCATCATACAGCAATAATGACTCTTTCCTATATGCCTAATGCAAAATGCGTTTCAATTTTTAGAAAGATGCATAGCTACTATGAGATTAATGGATGCACTCTATTAGGTGCAAGTATGGCCTTTAGAAAGGCCTCAAAGCAAGCAAATAACACATGGTGTCTCACACGTTGGATTCTAGGGCAAACTTTATAGATATAAGTCATTGTTCCTAGCAACGCCTAGTGGAAAATCTAAAAGAAAAAACTAAGATGTGCAAGATGCAAGTTATTTTTCTTTCATTATTTTAGTTTTCCAAATTGAAATATGTCTTAATTATCACTATTTATAAGAAAACATAAACAAACAGAAAACCATAAAGTGTCAAAAAAGTTGTACCAACCTTTTCCAGATCAAAGAATCAATGTTTTGACCTCTACTACACTTCAGTTCTGGTTGTTGTCAACCAAAGTGACTAATTTCTAGCCATTGTAGCATAGATCGGTTGACTCTTGGCCCCTATAGACAAGAGCATTTGATTTTTGGCTATTGTAGATTAGAGTGGCTAAACCTGCACATAAAAATCGATTCAATAAAGCAGTAGAAAATGAAAGTAAACTAAAGAACTGGGTAGGAGTCCCACCGTGATTGCCATCTTAGCAACCCTGTGGAAGCAGTGCCCCATCCACCAACTACTCTACTTGTGATTCTATTGAAATCCTTTAATTTTTAAACATGCAATAAATGAAAGGCACAAAGCAAATATAACCAGAATGTGAAGAAATAAATGAATGAATGATCTTTTGTATTGATATTCCCAAGATTCGGTTACATATGAATCCCTCTAAGGGATACCCTTCATTTGATACATGATTTTACACACAAAGAGGGAAACAGATATATAAAACATCCCCTCGCATAGGGGGCACGCATTATAAGTCTTCCTGGTGATGCACACATAAATGTATGAGGTCTTATAGATGACTCCTTCTCTAGGTATGATTGCTAGAGGGATCCTCTTGATTTTGTATGTTCCAAATTTACCGGATGAACCTATAGCCCTAAAATCAATGAAACAACACATACTTAGATGTCCGATATTGCCTCCCTGGATGAGGTTGTTACCAACAAATAAGCTCAATAAATGCAATGAAACTAGTACTAAGCAAGCGAATAATTGAAATAAAGCCTATGTTAATGAAATGAAAGAGAAAGTAGAATAAAATAAACTAACACCTAAAATCCTAGACTAGGTTATGGGCCACTATCTAGGATAGTGATTGCTAAGGTGAAATATCTCTCTATTGATCCAATGGCTATGAGCTCAAGTCTGCTACTAATGTTAAAATTATTACCTTATGTGTTCAGATTTGTCCTCCAATTCGACAAGGATCTGCTACAAGAATTGATCTTCAATGGAAGCTCTCCAAGTCTCTAGAAACTTTCCTCAATGATCCACTCTATTCAAAGTTTTGATGTATGATGTTATCTCTCTCTGATTGATCAAAGAAGGTCACAGAAGGTCCCCTAAATGATCAAATAAGGTCCCCTAGTGCTTTTAGGTTTGCTCCTTATAAATTTTTTGAAGCCCTAGGTTAATGTTCCAAACCCTAATACTGAATCCCTCATGCATACTAGGTGTTAGCATGAGAATCTCTTTGTTTTTCTATGTTTAACTGAAGTCTAAATAAATACTGGAGTCTTCCATGTAGACTGGCTATGAGAAGGAATGCAAATTTGTCCCCGCTCATCCTTATTTCATGTAGACTACCACTTCCACCTAAGACTATACTATTTTTGTGGTAAAATGTATTTAAATCTTAGCCGTTGTCGTCTATAGTGGTTAAGGTTTGGCCATTGTAAGCTACAACGGCTGGATTCTGGCCGCTCTGGTCTACAGTGACCAGGCTTGGATGGGCTAAAAATACCCCATATGAGTGGCCAAAACCACTTTTAACACTTGGAAGATCCCAAGGTTTAGTCACATGACCTATGAGTGTGCCCATGTGAGTAGTCTCCTTGAACATGACATGTTTTAGGTGTCTACAATATAGATAGAAATTCATGCTAGGGTAATTATTTATTGTAAGATTATACGAGTAGGGTTGTTACCAAAAATTATTCAACATGTTGAAGCAGATATACAACATAAGGGTTCAATCTAGTCTATGGTGTTGCATATATCAAACTATCACAAATTAGAATTACTTTGATGGCAAAGTTAACCACGTAATTCATTTTTTGGTAACCATATGAACGTAATTATGGCTTATAATGATAACCATACAAGAAGTATAATTATTGGATGTGCAAGTGATAGACTTTGCTATAGTTGGAATAGATTGTCATCTTGAGGAATTGTACAATCAACAAATATAAGAATCTATTTGGTAGTTGAATGCTCCTATGTGGATTGTGTAATTTCCAGATTGCACATTTTAGTGCAAACTATAAGTTTACATTAATTGTATGTTGTCGACTATATGTTTTGATACCATACAATTGTACATTGTACAATTTTAGTAATTGAATGTTTTGGTACTATCCATTGTACATTTTCAAAGATAAATGGTTTGAGATTACATGTCTAAATCTATCACCAGCTCCCATACTAGGAATATTATTGCTCGTACTACAATCCAAACAAATATGGCATGCTAGAATTGGAGGTGTGCATAGTGGAGCACTCACATAACATACTTCTCCATTGGTATATGGAAGACTATGATTTTTTATAAAAAAATTGCATGTGTATTCATGTAGAAGAGAAATATAACCATGATGAACCAAGAATGAGTGTGTACGAGGTTGGTGAGTGTAGTCAAAATGTAAATTCTACATCTAAAGAGGAGGAGAAAAAGTGGATTTTTCTAAATATCTTTTCATAATATAGTGTTGGTGATGTTGTGATTTATGAAAAACCAACGCACCCATTTGATGTGGCTAAACTAGCTAGTGAACTTGATACCATACAATATGAACAAATTAAAACGGTGCAAGTCAACCTTGGTGAAGGTATAAGGAGATGATCTACTATGAAGATAGTTGGTACATAATATTGGAGGTGATAAATTTCAAAAAATTAAGTAATATAAAGTATTTTTTCTTGGATGTACAAATATTTAAATGGGATACCACTAGAATTATGTGCATTGGATTCTATTAGTTTTGGGCACACAACTAGTAAGGTCATACATAATGAACCTAAAGTATATGACCTTGTTCAATTTTGATATAGATAAAATGTTGGATGCAATAATAATCTTCAAGGTTATGGTGAGTAAGTGGATGTCACTAATAATGATTAGCTTGAAGGAGATTTGCATCTATGTCGATTTCCAATTCTATTTACTTACTCAATTTTGAAAGAGGTGGTTGGACATGAGATCTATTCGTTCTTGGATGAATTTCCAAGTTATGATAAAAATCAATATTTTTGAGGATAAATAAAATACCACTTTTATAGTGGAGAATGGTATATATGCATATAATTGAATGTCTTTCAGTTTATGCAATATTCCAACTACATTCCAGAGAATTATTCTATATATTTTTTAGCAGATGTCCATTGGAAAGTTCAAAGTGTTTTTGGATGATTGGTATTTATATAGTAATAATTATGAGTATCTAAAAGCATTGGAGAAATGCGTGAGGGTGCATATAAATTCTCAATTATATTTGAACCAAAGAAATAAACATTGTTAGTGTCATAGGGAAGTTGCCCAAGTATGTTGTGTGTAATGAAGGCTTGGAGACTGATCTTAACAAGATAAGATTCATTATGAGAGAAAAAAAGCTATATAAAGTAAATTCATTGAAGTCCTTTATGGGATATTTTGGGTACTATCAATGTTTCATCAAGAAATTTGTACAAGTGTACCACCTGTTAGACATTTTGATGTGTAAGAATGTTTCTTTATTGGATGGAGGATCATTAGAAGGAATTTTAAGGAGTTGAAGAAAAATTTGGTTTGCTCATCCATTCTAGTATTTATAGATTAAAAAAAGGATTTTCATGTCCAATTTGCAATTGGATGCAAGTTGGCCCAAGAGGGGCAATTTGGGCTAGATAATCCCATATACTTTTCAAGTTGGTTATTGTCAATATCAAAGAAGAATTATAGCACAAAGGAGCAAGAGGTCTTGGGAATGGTATATGTAAGGTTGGCCCAAGAGGGGTATTTTAGTCTAGATGATCCCATATACTTTTCAAGTTGGTTATTTTCAAGATCAAAGAAGAATTGTAGAACAAAAAAGAAATAGGCTTTGGGAATGGTATATGTAGTACATAAATTTAGATATTATTTGCTTGCCAATACCTTCATCTTCTATGTTGATCATCAAGTATTGTTGTACTTGATCAACAAGTCATTCATCTATAGAAAAGTTAGCAGGTGGATCATCACATTTTAAGATTTGTGTTTCGTATGGTGGAGAGACTAGCAAAGAATGTTAGAGAATACTACATTATTTGGTACATGCTAATGTACCACCTTGGGTACATATTTATATTAGGAGTGTGTATTATATTAGAGTGTGAGTATTTACTTTATGTAATGTAATAATGTGCAAGAAATGCACAAGTGTCTTTAGTTAGGTGTGCATGTGCACAAGTGTCCATCATGCAGAATGCACATGTGTCCTTAGAGTAGGAAAGTGAAGAGTCACATACTATTATATATATTTGTGATAAAGCATTGTAATGACATATGGAAAGTGCATTGCTCATAGCATGTATTAGGAGTTCTCCATTTTATTTCTCATAGCATGTATTAGTAGATCTCCATTTTATAGCATTTTCTCCTATTTTTGTGAGCTTTCATTAATGGTTTCATAAGTTTCTTATGATTTTTGCATGCTTAGTATATTTTTATTATCATAGATTCAATATTGCATGCTCATTTTAGTTTTTGTGGTTGATTTCTCATTAATTTTCTAGCATCAAAAGCTAACATTTCTTCCTATTTTAAAGCTTTCATTAATGGTTTCAAAAGGTAACATTTCCTCCTGTTTTCATGAGCTTTCATTAATGGTTTCAGAATTTTCTTATGAGTTTTACATGCTTAGTATATTATCATTATCATAGATTCAATATATATTGCATGCTCATTTTAGTTCCTATGGTTGATTTCTCATAAAGTATCTAGCATCATAGATTCAATATTGCATGCTCATTTTAGTTCTTGTGGTTTATTTATCATTAAGTATATAGCATCAAAGGCTAACATTTTCTCCTATTTTCATGAGCTTTCATTAATGGTTTCAGAATTTTATTATGAGTTTTACATGCTTAGTATATTGTCATTATCATAGATTCAATATATATTGCATGATCATTTTAGTTCCTGTGGTTGATTTCTTATTAAGTATCTAGCATCAAAAGCTAACATTGGTATCAGAGCACAAGATAGATTGATAGGATATAGAGAGAGCCATGGTATTAGAGCACAAGGTAGATTTATAGGAGATAGAGAGATCCAATATTAGAGCACAAGGTAGATAGATAGGAGATAGAGAGAGCCAATATCATAGCACAAGATAGATTGATAAGAGATAGAGAGAGACTGGTATATTGATAGGATATAGAGAGAGAGCACAAGGTTGATTGATAGGATATAGAGAGAGCACAAGGTATATTGATAGGAGATATAGAGAGCCATGAGAGAGATTGATAGGAGATAGAGAGATCTCATTTTTAGAATTTTTAAAATTACTTTTTGGATTGTCTTTCCATAGGGTTGCAGGAAAACTCATGAAGACTAGGACTCAACATAGATCTCCTTCCACTAGATTGAAGGATGACTAATGGATCTTATAACTATCTCTTTCTACTATATTTAAGGATAACTAGTGGAACTTATTGATTTTTAGAGATTTAAATGCTTATTGCTATCTAATTTTTATTACAAGAAATTTGTTATAGGATTGAAGATTCCGGATTGAAGTTTGAGAAGAGAGGAAGAGGTCAAAGGAGCCCTATTGAATATTTGAAAAGTTGCAGAATTTGAAGACCTAAGAGAAGATATCTTGAGTAATCTTGAAAGGATTAAAGGAGAAGTTTTGGATAGCATTTGGCTAAGGAATAGTGCTAAAAATTTTAGAGTTAGAGAGAAGTAATCTAAGCAAACAAATAGCTACATACTAAAAGGTTTTATACTCTAAAACAATGAATGAAAGAAGTAAGCAAAAAGCAGTTTAAGAAGGAGATAAAATTATGTTGTTTGAAAGTAAAAGTGTAAAAATTTTCTATTAGCTTGGAAGAAGAAGAACCAACTGGTCAAAAATATAATACAATAAGGTATAAATCATAGCACAAGGGGGCAAGTATCCAAGAGTTTCTAAAGTTTGCTAGTGGAACACCCTACAGATGTGCAAAAGCATTATTTTTAGAGAACCACCATGGGAGGAGCATTGGTGAAGTTAAGGAAACCACCATTGGAAGAGATAACATTAGAAATATCTCAAAATAAAAGAGAAAATTAAAGTTGGTGAAATTTTACTAGTTTTATTTACTATAAATTAATAGGAGAAAGCATTTTATGCAGTTTGGTTCTCCAGTACGAATGCCAAAGTCTAGTTTTGAAAGCTCAAGAAATAAAAGGATAGTCGAACCCCATAGAACTAGTTGACAAGTTTTTGGCTTAGGAGTAGCAATGGTATAAAGCTACAACAAAAGTTTCTCACACTTTTGGGATAATTGTCACCATCCGATGACATGACCTTTTAAATTCAAAGGCTAAAAGACTCTCAAATGAGCATTCAAGGACATCTGCATGAACAAGGTTGCATAGTTTCCAAGGTATATTGAACAAAGAAACACTTGATTTGATTCAAGATAACACCCCGTATGCAAGTTCTCTCACTACAATTTCATTGACCTCAAAGCAAGGTACACTTCTAGGATATTTAAATTTAAATTTAAATTAAAGTTGATATGCATGGATAAGGATAATATTTAATTTTTATAAAGTTTTTTAAGATTTAAATTTGAGTGATAAGTATCTATTTTGTCTAAAATTTTAAAAATAAAAAATAAAAATAAAAATTTAAGAGGAACTTAAGAAAAGCCAAGAAAACATTATTTTTTATCAAATAAAAATATCTCTCTATTTTTTTCTTTGGATAGAGATTCATCATGGCCAAAATTAAAATAAAAATATATATTAGTTACATTATACTCATTCCTCTACTACAATATTAATCTCATTCTTTATATCTTTCTCCTGGACCCGAAAACCGTAATTTTTAGCATCTCACTTTTCATCTTGGCCTTGATTTCCCTGCAAGAACAAGGTTATTCAGATTAGGCCTTCGAAGCTCTACCTATAAATTCCATGTACCAAGAATTTTTTTGTACCATATCTATTTTAGAAACCCTAATTCTCTCCTCCATTAATCCAGTGTCCTTAGAACTAATTGCCTCATTCTTATCTATATCATGCAGTTCGAATCATCGTCTTAAAAAAATAAAACAAAATAAATAAAAACGAATTAAAAATCAAAGGATTTTCTACCATTTACCATGAATCCTCTCTGGAAACCCTCTAAAATTTTCCCATCAAGGGGCTGACTTTTTTGGTTAAAGGGTGAAGAATGGCAAGAGTAGCAAAAGTTTCTCCATAGCAAATATTCCATAAGCATTTCATGTAACCCTAAGTAGCATTATAATTGCCAAGTGTACAACCAAGATATGAAGGAGAGAATGCCAAATCAAAATATATAATTTAAGCACTAGATAGTAATAACGCCTTTTATTTGAAGTGTTTCAAGAAGAATTCCTAAATAAATAAATAAAATATAATTTAAGCATTGGATAGTAATAACGCTTCTGAAGCAATCATCATAGCATGCAAAATATTCATTTACCATTGGAATAAAAATATAAGAAATCAATTTCTTAAATCTTACTTTCTATATTTGAAATGGCCTAGGTGGAGCAAGTCAAAAGTCAGAGTTTAAAGTAGATGTGAGGTAAAAAAAATTGATAAGGAATCAATTTCTTAAATCTTACATTCTATATTTGATGCATAAAGTAAGAAGTCAAATATTTGATTTGGAAAATTTGAGAATGTGAAAAGTAAAAAGAAGGGGAGCTATAAGGTTAGAATGAAATAATTAAATTGATTTTTTAGTTATAAGCTTTTTAAAAGTTGGAGGTGAATTTAATTTGGAAGTTATTTAGAAACATGTTTTTTAATGCATTTAAAAAAAAAGGAAAGTTTTTATTTGGAAAGTTAATTATTTAGGAGAGATAAGGTTTTAATGTTTTTATTAACTATTAAGGAAAATATAAGGTTAAAGTTGAAGATATAAGAAGTTTTCAGATTAAAGTTAAGTTAAGTTTTAAAATTATTTCATTAAAGGGAAGTTTAAAACATTAAAAAGAAAAACGGATGTTATTATTTGGAATTTTTTATGGTTAATATTTGAAATTTATATTGATATTGAATTAGTGAATTATTGTAAATTTAATCTTTTGGGAGACAAAAGGGTTACAACCTCAAACTTTAGGAAAAATATAAATTTGCACAATTCATTATTTAACCTAGGGAGTTATAAGGTATTAAACTTCAGAGGGACATGGTAAAGAAAAAATCAAATGAAGAAGAAAACAAATGATCAAAAAATAGAAATAGAAATACATGAATTGAAAATAATTGAAATAGGAAACTTATGTTTTCAAGAAGAACCAATATACATTGAAGATGACTCCTTAGAAGAAACTAAGGAAATATTACAAAATTTGAAACTTTGTATCAAATACATGATACCAAACATTGAAGGACAAAAGGGTATATCAATAAAGGAAAATAAAATCTTACAAACAATCATGGAAGAAGCAAAAGATGAAAATTTTTCAATGCTTCAAAAATATCTAAATTCAAAGCTTGAAGAAGCAATTGAAGACTCTAAAAATGTTTTCACATTACCTATTGATATAGGAACAATAATGAAGATAGTATTACTTTCTAATGAAGTTCTCAAAGGTAAGATGAGAAAACAAGAAAATATTGAAGAAGTAGGGAATAAAATAGTGATGAAATATGCTTCTAGTGATACAAATTATTTAAGGCCCATGATGGTAGATTCATGTTGCAATACTATAGAATCAAAACCATTGATGATTGATGCATGTTGTGATACTAGTGATCTTCTTCAAAAGGAAAAAGATGCAAATTATGATTCTTGTCAAAATGAAAGAAAATATTGTAATGCAAGCAATGACAGTAGTGGGTTAGAATTCATGACAAAGATAGAACTTGTTGCAAATATTGATGCTATATGGGATACTAGTGATTTGAATATAATTCATGATTATTTAGAAAAAGCTTATGCTATTAGAATTAATGAAGGCATAAATTCAAATGATGATAGAGATAGTGATGCTCATAATTGTATTGATATTGATAGAGATCAATCTAATGATTGTATTGGTCATTTTGAAAAGCATACTAAAGGATTTGGTTCAAATTTGATGAGATATAAAGATACAAGTTTAGAAAAATATGAACAGGGAATGAAAGAACCAATTACACCAAAAATTAGACCAAAGTATGAAGGTCTTGGATATACAAGTCAGACTAGCAATAATGAGCAAGGAACTAAATTTGTGATAGGAAATAGTGACATCAAATCTATAACAGGGATTGATAGGAAAAATTGCAATAAATGATAGAATGGTCAAAGAGATTTGGTAATAAAAAATAGATGTAGTCATTGTGGTAGATATGGGCATAAGATAGAGAGATGTTGGAATCTCCATAGTTGTAAAATTTGTGGAGGTACCAATCATTCTCAAAGACATTGTTGGTACAAAGAAAATCATTTTTTGAATGGATATACACAATGACAAGAAAAGTCATTAATGGATTTCCTCAAAAATATTTCTCAAAATTTAGAGATGGGCACAAGAAAGGTATGAACTTCTTCAACAACAGAATTAGAAGGAAAACAGTAATAGTGCCAAAGTCAGAATACAAAGTTAAGAAAAAATATGAAGCTCAAGCAGAAGATTAAATGCAAGGTCACTTGAAGAATGAAGACAAATACGAAGATCCATATTGAAGACTAAAGTCTTTAATAACCAAATAATGTAATATGGGGGGTGTTGGAGAATATTACATAATTTGGTACATGCTAATGTACCACCTTGGGTACATCTTTAGATTAGGAGTGTGTCTTAGATTAGAGTGTGAGTATTTACTTTATGTAATGTAATAATGTGCAAGAAATGCACAAGTGTCTTTAGTTAGGTATGCATGTGCACAAGTGTCCATCATGTAGAATGCACATGTGTCCTTAGAGTAGGAAAGTGAAGAGTCACATACTATTATATATATATATATATATATATATATATATATATATATATATATATATATATATATATATATTTGTGACAAAGCATTGTAATGACACATGGGAAGTGCATTGCTCATAGCATGTATTAGTAGATCTCCATTTTATAGTATTTCCTCCTATTTTCGTGAGCTTTCATTAATGGTAGTTTTATGAGTTTTTTCATAAGTTTCTTATGAGTTTTACATGCTTAGTATATTGCCATTATCATAGATTCAATATTGCATGCTCATTTTAGTTCTTTTGGTTGATTTATCATTAAGTATCTAGCATCAAAAGCTAACAAAGAAACATGTCATAGTGGATCAATTATCATTGATTTGAATCTATAGAGGAAGGAGTGTCACTTGAATTTATATATGCTTACTTATTTTCATTAACTATGCTACTATCACGGTACAAGTATGTGGTTCAATACTTCTCAATGAGAGAGTTGTCATAGGAGTTGATGGGAGTAGAAATGGTCATCATAAAATCAGAATGGTTTTAGTTTATAGTTGGTTTATTGTACAAGATCATATCAAATAGATTTTTAATGTGTGTAATGGGTGAAGTAAATGTATTGTTGAGAGAAGCTCATGAGGAACTAGTAGGAAGGCATGTGGGGCCAGATGCAATGGTGAGCAAGCAGAGATATGGTGGCTCACCCTCTATTGTGACACAAAGGATTTTGTGATAATGTGTGGTACATTTCAATGAGTTGGAAGACCACTAAGGAGGGACTTTATGCTATTACACCCTTTGAAAACATAATATTTGTTTTAAATATGGGGTCTATATTTTGTTGAACCATTGAAAACCAATAGGAGAAAGTATAGGTACATTGTGGTGGCAATAGAGTATTTGATAAAGTGTATTAATGCAAGGGTATTGTCCAATAATTTTATAATGAGTACTATATGTTTCTTGTATGAACAAGTGATCACAATATTTGGGATACCTTTACAATGGACAAGTGATCGTAGAGGACACTTTGTAAATGAAATCATTCAAAATCTTACCATGGAGTTCAAGATTTTGTACTTGTTGTCTAGTCCATATTACCCCAAGCAAATGGGTAAGTAGAAGCAACAAATAAGGTATTGGTTTCATTAATGTACATGATATGTGAAATTTTGGATGTTTATTAAGGAGAAATATTATCAGTAGGTGTACATAACTACATATAAATCAACAATGAACCATTTATGGTTCTAACTAATGTATAGGTAGGAGGTACTTGTACCAGTTAAGTTCTTGGTATTGAATTTGAGAGTGGCAATGTAGAAAAATTTAGGTGACCAAGAGATCCTAGAGAAGAGGCTAGCAACATTAATTAGACTAGAAAAGAAGCGGGTGATGGCACAATGGGTAATGGAGATTGCCCAATGTTGGAAAAAATTATGGCATCACAAGCACTTAAGGGAATTTGATGCCAAGTGACTTAGTTTTAAATTTTAATGGAAAGAGAGAAATCAAGCTAGGAAAATTGAAGGCTTTATGGCTTGGACCCTTCCAAATAAAGGATATGATGAGCAAAGGTGTAGTTACAAAAACTAGATAAAAAATTATGGTTTGAGATAATGGTTCAAGGTTAAAGTCCTATAGAATGAAAGCATAAGTGAATATAGTTAATATTGAACTAGATAAAGAGAAATAAAGTGTGGGCAGGCTAACTATGGAACCAAATCAGCCTTCAAATACTTTTGAGGGTATCTTGGTCCAATAATATAGGGATTCAAATCATACCAAGGAAGAAGTTGGTATCAAAGATAATGACTCAGAAGTGGCAAAACAACTAGTTTGGTTATTTGGAGGAGAAAATAGCTTACAACCTATAATTGAGTAGGATAAATTAGAGTATCAAAGGATATGAGTACATGTAATATTTTAATACATCAAAGAGGAAGATAGGTTGAAATCATTGAATGAGAAAGATATGCAATGAATAGTTGTGATGGATGAAAGACAAAAACCACTAGAGTTTGAACCTCAAAGTGAAGATAGTGAATATGAAGGAATGAGTTTTTTGGTAGCTATAGAAAGTGTATAGTTGAGAATGCATTAGGAAATGTAGTAATTGCAAGAGCAAAGTGAGAAATTGTAAAGAAGAAACTAAGAGTTGAGAATATAATGTGCACAAGAGATCATGTGGTTGTAATATGATATTCAAAAAAGTACTATAATAGATGAAGTGAGATAGAGAGACATATATGACAAACCATTGTAAACTAAAGAAGAAATTGAAAACTTGAGAGAATAATCTAGTAGTACACCCTTGATGAGTTCAAGTGGCAAAGAGGAAGATAGGAGTAGTGTCAACTTAGGCTTGGAACTGGGAGAAGAAAAATAACAATGATATTGCAAGTTCCTCAACTCATGGATCAATGTTGATAAGTAACTCAAAACTAGAATACTTTTGAGGAAGTAGGGAGGACATGTAGGAGTCATGGTCTACCACCAAATTTAAATTATTCCTTAGATATTCAAAATTATCTACAAGGACAATTAGACAATCTAATACATGTGCTTGAATATGAAAATATAGGTAATCTACGAGGAGCATTGAGTTATTAGATCATCTAATTTTTCCCAACCAATGGGGGAAGTTGGTTGGCCTCTTTCTTGACTTCTTGAGAAGAATATTTTTTCTCAAACTATGTTTATGTTATGCATTTTGTAGGGTGGCCCATCAAGACCATCGTATGGCCACATAGAAAGTAACTTGATACCAAATAGTCAACAAGGTGGCCCATCAAGACCATCCCTCAGCTATTATAGAAGTATAAGGAGACCCTAGGCAACACTCAAATAGTTGCAAGATCATCTCAAGTTGATGGTGGTCATTCAAGAAGGACAAATAAGGAACTAAGCACATTTGTTTTTTTAATAATATTTTAAGATGATGAAAATAGAGAAGATAACCAAGGAATAAGGGTGGTGAATAGTCAGGTCACCCAAGCCATATAGAGCATAGAGATAGACACCAATAAGTGAATAGAAAAGGAAGAACAATATATTGTTATACAAATATAAGGTACCATATAGATGGAAGGCATCATATAGATGAAGCATGTATGAAAGGGTTCATATAAGTGGAATATGTATGATAAGATATACATATGAAGCACGTAGTATAGATTAAGCACATCATCGAGAGAAGAGAACAAAAAATTTGTTGTTGATAGGAAGGGTGATCTAATTGGATATTTTGATCATCGTATAGATAATGTGATAAGGATAACTCAATTGCATAAAAAAAGGAAGAAATATAATGTATAGTTACATGCAAAGGTGGCAAAGTTATAGTTGGTAGGAATTTAATGCATGCAAGTTAGTTGTCCATCCCACCTCAATAATTTTATATATACATACTAACATATGGCTAAGATTATTCCAATACTTAATATCCCTAGAGAGGAAGAGAAGCTAGCATGCAAAGTTGAAATGGAGAAGAACTATATGGATAGCCAAAGAAGGAAGTTTTATTAGAAGCAAAACATATCAAGAAGGAACACAACAAATCAAATTGAAGCTACTAAAAAGAACCATACAAAATACTGAAGAAAGTTCAAACATATGGACCATACAAGTCATATAGACAACTATATATAGGAGAAAATCAAATTTGCAAAAGAGAGCATAGGAGAATTTGTAAATATGAAGGTCATCGTACAATGCATTATGTAGAATTTTGGTTGTCAATGAGGTTGTATAGTGGGGTGTTGCAGGAAATGCCATACAAGTAGTGTCTTCTAGTGGGTGGTAACATTTTGGAATAATATGGGCTTTCCTAGTCATAGCCTATCCCATATAGACTAGACAATACGAAAAGGAAGGTCATACAGATTAAGAGGTATGAAAGGCATACACAAGGAAGAAGCGTATGATAGATTGTCATACAAATCAGGTGTAGGAGAAAAAGTATCATATAAGCCATGGTGTAATAGTAAACTATCATACAAGTCATGATGTGACAACACATTATCATACAAGAATAGAGCTATACAACTGTAGCTTACATAAGGTGTAGCAATATTTGAGCATATGTATATTTGGAAGTTATTAGAAGTGAGTGGACTATAGGAATGATGTAAAAAAATTCAAGTATTGTAGAGAGGGTACAAGTGCAATAATAGAGGAGGGTTCCATTGAAGGTAATTTTATAGTCAAAGCCTTGCTCATGAGAAGGCATCAGAGTCAACTTTGAGAGAGGCCTAGTAAAACATACATGTGAGAGAGAGGGAATATGGTATGGACACTAAATAAGATCGAATTAAGCAATACAAAGAAGATCCAAGGAGAAGGCCTAGGACAAACACTTCAAAGGAAAGAGAAATAGAAGCTTCAACTCAAGTTAAGGAGAAAGAAAAGGGAGTGAGATAATGTAGATATCCTTGAAAGATATGACATGGACACAATCTACTAGATAGTTTTGCAAATACTGATGGAAAGAGAATCCACCAAAGCATCCATTGAAGACTACTTTCAAGAATGTTAGAGTACATCATACTTTGTACATATCAAACTTTGAAAAGAATATTTTCAAATAGTTCTTATTGGAGATGCTATAAAAGTATGATCATGAGCATAATATGAGCAAAACAATGATTGGTAATAGAGATATTTGTGTGGTATTCTCCCTCAACAATTTTTAGAGGAATTTTAGGTTACTGAATTCAGATATATTTGTGAATAAGGAAGAGATCGAGCAGCATCAGTGGAAAAACCTAATGGAAAAAGTTACCAATCTCAGTCCATAAGAGGAGATAAAGTTGATGAAGCATAGGAGTTATGGATTGAATATGCAATAGTTGAAGTCAAAACTATAATGTGCTACAAACATAATAATATCAAAACTATCTAATGAACAATGAGCCTTGGAGATATTCACTTTTCTCATACCATATATGGAGGGAGTTGTGGAAGGATTGACATACAATTAGACATCATATTTGCCAAACTATATCCAAAAAATTTTGATGGGGTATATAAAAAAACTTTCAATGGCTTTCCATTCCATTTTATTGATGATGAATGTTGTGAATCAAGAGAAACTTTAGTTTCCAACACTAAACCTGCTTGAGTTATTTTGAAGCATGCACCTATTATATTCAAGTGGATACATGTGGTTCCAATTATGAAGCTAAAAACTTTGGTAAATAGAAAAAGAATATCTTGAAGAGGATAAAGGCAAAGGAAGCTTCAAGATACGAGGTGAAATGAGGAGTCAAAATGAGTTGAGTAGCCATGTGCCAAGGAGATGTGGCATAGGGATAAGAGGCATAGAAGGTTTAAGGAGCAATGGATGAAAGTGTAACACCCTGCCTTGGTAGACTTTTCTATGAACATTGAACTATGTTTTGATGTGACTATTTAATGGCACAGTTTCATGGTATTTTTTTGCTAGATAATAAGGGGTTGTACTTGGGTCCCCCACCCTTAAAAAATTACATCTCTCTTATTTGATATTTTACAAATAGATACGCTTCTCATCTCAATTTTGATGTTATAGCTAGAAAGCTACATCATTTTACATAAATTGTCTGAATTCTTGATTTTTTTTTTATCTTTTCAATTTTCTGTATGAATACAATTAATATAGAATTTAGAATATTTTTTGAAATTTTTCTTTAGCAGCCTTCATAATACCATAACTTCACCTCTACTATCTATGCCTTGCATCTTAGTGGAGTAACATTTCTAAAACATCACACTATCATAGTCCGCTTTACCATATCTGGATTGCTAGTTTCCTTCCTGAAATACAAGTGCAACCACAAAAATTATAATAATTAATCTAAATGAAAACACATTATTGTTATAAAATAAAGAAAATATTATCAATGGAAAACATTAAAGTAAATCTTAATCATTAATTGATTCATGCAATCAACATTTTTTTGTCAGCTTCAACTAAACTTTCTACTTCCTCTAACCATGGAAAGGAGAATTTAACTTCAAGATCCTCAATCAAAATCCCTCTATTAGCTAGCTTATCTGCATATTTGTTTCATTCCCTTAATATATGTGTAAACCTGATTTCTTCAAACTCTTTAGCAAGATCTTGAATTTTCATAATTATCTCTTGTATGTTCCATGGAGCCTTTGCTTTTCTCAAAATTGCATTTATTACTATGAGAGAATCACCTTCCATCCATACTCTATTCCATTTTATTTTTTTACATATTTTTAACCCTTCTAAAGCTACCCAAGCTTTAGCTTCATTATTTGTCTTAAATTCACTACTGAAAGCATAATGAGATAAAATCTCTCCTCTATTCATAGTTTCATGTTATGATGTCTATATTATGGAATAATTATATTCTTTGAGCTTTTAATATGGTACTACTGATGTAATTGTGGATGTAGTAGCAGGTGTTCTATCTGGTGGGATCATATGGGTGAACCACCTACAAAGAGAGATATTTTTGGAAATGATGATGTGATTTATTCATCAAAAGCTCGAGGTAACAAGGATAACTACCCCTTCATGTAGATGCATTGCATTTTTGCTTTATTGAAAAAGAATACAACGTTGGACCAGGATATTGCTTTAAGTGAAGGAGCCATCTATAGTAGGATTGAGATAATTTTTTAATTATCTTTAAAATCCATCTATCAAAAGATAAAACAACGTTGTATAATTTGGGATGATGAATCCTTGCTTTATTGGTAATAAAGGTTTTATTCGTAGGAATACCTTTAATGCTAAATATTATTACCAACATCAATAATTTAATATTGACATGTGGTATTAATTAGCAATGGATGGATTTTTCCACATTATTGAGAGCAATTCTATCTTAGAATAATTATTTGTTTTATTTTTTATCAATTATTAAGATAGGATTAATAAAGGTAAAATTAATCTAATGTTTCTAAGGTTTGAAACTTAATTTTAGGTCTTGCTCTCTTTGAAATTATTTCTTACCTCCTTAAGGGTGCACTAACCATAATTCCTTTTTGGACCTTGACGAACCTTTTTGGCACCACCCGAAGGAACATTATACGAAGATGAAAAGCATAATGGCAATGATGGTTTTTGAATCCAAGAGGGTAAGGGAAGAGACTCCTCACTCGTTGCTTGGATTCAAGCTACTTTTAAGGGGCTTAGTGTATCACTTTTGAGTTTTTTATTTATTTTTGAGACCAACAAGTAGAGAGGAGCAAGGAGTTAGAGGGCATGAGCTATTGATATTTTAAGGTAACCTTTAAGAGGTAGATCTATTTTATATTCTACTTGTGTCTAGAGTAGTTTAATCTTGTATTTTGATGCTTATCTTGGATATTCATGTTCTTCTTTTTGGCTTGTGGATAATTTATTTGATCTTAGTGGAGTTTCTATTCCAATGCCATAGTCAAGTCATGATTTGGGTGGTGGGCAGTTTTGGACTATGCAACTTTTGTAGTCTCTTTCTTGGCTCACCTTCATCTCATTTTTCTTTGATTGTAGTGCATTTGCATTTGGCTTCAAGTTGTTTATGTAAATATTATTTTTTTTAAGCTTATGCATGGTATAATACCTCTCTATGTGTCATGTGATATTTATGGAATACATGGAGTTATGTTGGTATTGGTTAATCGGGTGGCATGATTATTGTTGTGATTCAGTTAACCATAGAGGTCTCCACAACTTGGCTAGTCTTTAGTTTGAAAGGCATTGTGTCCTGTATTTCATTATGCATGCTTAGTCTAAATGGGGATTAGGTTGGTTATTTTCCCCTCTCGATGTTATTATTATTCTATCTATTCATATATGAATGCACCTAGTATAGAGAAACCAGTGAGCAGTGGCATCAACTTTCGTGCGTGCTCAATTTGGGTGCCACTATGTAAGGTTACTCTTTTGTTAAAGACTATGATGTTTTTACATTGGTGTACTTTGTGATTAATGCTCTCAAAAGAGTTATTGTGACTTTAATATCTTTACTCGTAGATGTTTTCAAATGATTAATGCTCTCAAATGAGTTGTTGTAATATTAAGATTAAATTTTGAACATACCTTATTGCTTCTAATTTATAGTTATCAAATGATTTCTCTATACGTATTATAACTTTTATGTTTGGGAGGGAACGTAAAGATGCTATGATTTATAAAATTAAAAAAACATTATGCTTAGATAACTAGTTAATCGAATTTTATGGGATTTCATTACTTTAGTGGTTATTGTCTTTTTGTAAGAGTGTTTATGAAAATTAGTAATGTATTTTCTATCTTACCCTTTTGTTCACATATTTTGGAGAAATTATAGTGGTCTCCTAAGACTTGTGTAGGTAAAGGAGATCATTATATGAGAGAAGATGGGATTCTCTCACTCTATTTTGGATGCCTTAGTAGAGCATGCTTTGTTATTGTAATAGTCTCTTGAGACTTGAGAGGGTAAAGGGGATAATTATAAGATAGAAGTATGGGATTCTCTCATTATTTATTTGAGATGTTTGGTATGAATGGATTGCTTGCATTAGTTTTAATGTTCATATCTACATTACATTGAGTTGTCTTCATCCCTCAATATTTCTCATGCACTATGGTGGTTTATCCATCATAAGGAGATTAGTTGATTCCTTCAAAAATTCTTGGTGAAGGGTTTTCTAAGTATATTTTGGATAGTGTTGATGATGTAAACAAATTTTATATTTTTGAGAATGTTACTTCCATTGAGATATATAATTTAACTATTATTTAATTGGAATATGTATATTTCTTTAGCATTATTAGGAATCTTATTTCTATAAAGCATTTTAGTATTATTTTATGTACACATTTTGCATGGTGCTTTTAGAAATTGATGGAATGCTTTTTATGAATTGAAACTTGGTTAAGTTTAGCATTGAGTTTTATATGGTGTATCTTGAAGCTATGTTAAGCATTTGAATTAAGCATTATGGGCATTCATGTTTATCAATTATAGCATTGTTGGTTTACGCTTTGAAATTAAGTGCTTTTGATATCATGGAATGAATGATGCTTTACTTTGGATATTATATGTTTCAAGATGTAAATATCTTGTGGGGATTGGTTAGTTCTTACTTGTGGATCCCATATCTTAGACTATACCTCAATCTTGAGAGGAGTTGCATGAATGTAATAACCAGGTAGCCACGAGTCCTAGAAGGAGTTATGAGAATGCAATAACTAGGGAACTTGTGAATTTGGAAGGAGTTGTGTGAATACAATCGTTAGATTACTTGTGAATCTTAACACCTTGAACAAGTAGGATTAGGTGTGTGGAACCATTCACAAGTTAGCAATGGTGATCCCTCAATCATGTAGGATTAGGTGATCATGTTATTTTTCATCAAAGTGGTAATGATATTAGTTAGCCCATGGAGGTGTGGTAACTAAGCACCAAGGCTCTACGCTTGATTAGTCTGCCTAGATGGACTTAAAGTCAAGTTAGGGAATAAGCATCCCCTTTAAGTGTTATGGGCCTTAAATGGTAGCACTACTCCATGGTCCTATGACAAGGAAGGTATAGAAAAGGTGGAGGGACCATTATTGATGTTCTTCTAAATGTGTAGGTTTGGTAAGATGAACCCCATAAAATAGGGAGTTGGCCACTCCTATCCACTAAGTGTCGTTTGTAACAACTTGGAACTCAAATATTGTAAAGCCTTATATGCTAAGATAAATAGAATAAATGTGTCTCCCTTGTGAATCTTTGCTTGTGTTTGTTCTTTATTTTAAAAAAGGGTCTGTAGTTTTGGATTGTTATAGTTAGTATCAGAGCTTTAGCTCTTAGGGCTAAAAACTTTCGTGGGTTATGCCTAGGTTGAGCCTTGACTTGATGTGTAGATTTGGGTTTGAAACCTTGTAGGAAGGCAAGTTTGATCCTAAACATTATCAATTGAGTAATATTAATTTATGTTAGCTCATGAGTAGAACGAATCTAATAGAACGTAAGTACAATTATGGAGAATTATAACTTACCCAACTCCTTTTGTGGATAGGTATGGCACCTGTTCAAAAAGGAAGTTTGTTAGGTAATGGAGCCAAATTGATAAGAAAGGAATTAATTGCCAAGGAGTATTGTTGATGGGCAATGATCAACAATAGGCCCTTGAACGGGGTTCCAAGGGGCAGCATTAAATATTTAATTAACATTAAATATTTAATTACCATTAAATATTGTTGATGGAGAAATTTTTATTGAAAATTTATGGCTGGCAATTTAACTGTATTTTCTTGGTGAAAAACACTTGTCATAAGAACGTGATAAGCGTATGGGTGGTTATCAGCCCATGTTTTTGGCTCATTGTATTTCGACACCACTATGTGGTTTCGAGTAGAGGAAAAGCCATGAATCTCTATATATTTTGTACTGTAAAGACTGCCTCTATGGCGGAATGCTCTTTTCTGGTTTGGAGGAAGAGAGGGGAGGAGACATTGTACAAGAGGAGAAGATTGTTGTATTGTTAATAATACAAAGGACTGATTGTTTCTCCGTGGACGTAGGGTACACTGCCCGAACCACGTATATCTTGTGTCTCTTACATTTGTGTGATTGCTTATTGTTTATTGCACTGCTTAACTAGGGTTTGAACTATTTTTCCATTGTCGCTATTATTATTTGTTTTTTTGCATAGGTTGTGTATTGTTTGTACATGGTGAATTCCTAACAACTGGTATCAGAGTTGTCTTGTTGGGAAAGGGCACTCACAGGAGAGTTTTCTGTTTGAGTGGGAGAAATGGGAGAAAGTTCAAAGTTTAAACTGGAGAAGTTTACTGGACAAAATTTTGGTATGTGGAAAACCAAAGTGGAGGATTATCTGTATCAGAAGGATGATCTGTACTTGGCTCTGAAAGGGAAGACTGATGGTAAACCTAGGATGATGGATGATGATGAATGGGATCTGATAGACAGGAGGGCACTAGGGGTGATCCGGTTGAGCCTGGCTGATTCTATTGCATACAACATCAGGAAGGAAAAGACCACCAAAGGAGCCATGGATACACTAGCTAAGTTGTATGAAAAACCCTCAGCTTCAAATAAAATTTTCTTGATTAGAAAGCTATTTACTATGAAGTTGCAAGAGGGTGGATCTATCCAAGAACACCTTAACGAGTTTTATGTTGTTATGGGTTCTTTAAAATCTATAGGGCTTGATTTTGATGATGAGGTTATGGCTTTAGGGTTTCTTTGTTCACTACCAGACTCGTGGGGTAGCGTTGTAATGGTAGTGAGTAATTATGTGCCTGGATCTAGAAAGTTGGTGTTTGATGATGTGATTAGCACAATCCTCAGTGAGGATATGAGGAGAAAATCCTCAGGGGAGGCTTCATCATCTGGAGTAGCACTATCTACAGAAAGTAGAGGCAGAAACAGAGAAAGAGGAAAAGGCCAAGCTAGAGGAAAAATCTAGAACAGAGGAAAATCAAAGGGTAGATCTAAAAGTAGAGACAAAAGCAAGATTGATTGTTGGCATTGTGGGAAGAGTGGACACTTCAAGAGGGAGTGCAAAGATAGAAAGAAGAATGAGGACAATAGTGGAAATGATGCTCAAGAGGTAAACATTGCAGGTGCAATTTATCAGGATGCCCTGATTCTTGCAGCAAATTGCACGAGTGAGTATTGGGTTATGGACTCTGGAGCTTCTTATCATGTCACTTCTCATAGGGAGTACTTTGTTGATTATACTCTAGGTCATTATGGAGAGGTTTTGTTGGGCAATAACTGTCCATGTGAGATTGTGGGTATTGGCACGATGAATGTAAAGTTGCCAAATGGAAATATTTGGGTGCTTAAAAATGTTAGGCACATTCTTGATCTGAAGAGGAACCTGATTTCAGCCAATGCACTTGATTTGGAGGGATGCAACACTACTTTCAAAAATCGACAATGGAGAGTGACAAAGGGTTCAATGGTGATTGCAAAAGGTGAGTTGACTGGAACTTTGTATTTATTGCAGAACTCATCTTATTGTACATTGAACTATGCTGCTCAAGATGATGTGAAAGCATGGCATTTGTGGTTGGGTCATATGAGTGAGAAAGGGATGAAAATCCTTCACTCCAAAAAACTATTGCCAAAACTCAAGGAGGTTGATTTGGGTTTCTGTGAAGGTTGTGTATACGAAAAACAGAAAAGGGTAAGATTTTTGAAGGTTGGTCCAGAAAGGAAGAAAGAGAAATTAGAGTTAGTTCACTCGGATGTGTGGGGTCCCTCACCGGTACTTTCTCTTGAGGGCTACTCTTATTATGTTACCTTCATTGATGATTTCAGCAGGAAGACATGGATCTTCACAATCAAGCATAAATCTGATGTTTTCGATATTTTTCGAAAGTGGAGAGCATTAGTGGAGATTGAGGCAGGTAAGAAAGTAAAATGCCTTAAATATGACAATGGTGGTGAATATTGCAGCAAGGAGTTTGAGGACTATTGTGCAAAGGAAGGAATTAGGAGAGTCAAGACTACTCCTAGGACACCACAGGAGAATGGAGTCTCGGAGAGGATGAACAGAACTATAATGGAGCGTGCCAGAGCCATGAGATTGCATGCAGGGTTGCCATTGTTTTGTTGGGCTAGTGCAGTTGATACAATAGTTTATTTGATAAACAGAGGACCTTGTACTGCATTGGATGGAGGCATTCCAGAGGAGACTTGGAAAGGTAAACCTGTAAACTACTCTTTCCTTAGAGTATTTGGTTGTGAGGCTTTTGCCCACATAGATAAAGAAAATAGGAGTAAGCTTGATGCAAAGTCTAGAAAGTGCTATTTTCTTGGTTATGGTGTGGATGAGATGGGATATAGGCTATGGGATAACGTTGGCCGAAAAGTTATCAAGAGTAGAGATGTGATTTTCAATGAGGATAGGTTGTACAAGGATAGGCACATACAGGTTGAAGAGGATGCACCTGAGTTTGTTGACTTGGATGCAATCCCAGAGCATGGTGTAAAAAGATAGCCTCTTGTTCAGATTGATGAACATGGTGCTCATGTTGAAGAGCATGGTGACCAAATGAATGAGCAAGTTGAGAATGAAACACCTCAAACACCCCCACCACCACTAATACCGAAAGGTTGGAGATCTACTCGGGTAAGAAGAGCACCAAATAAGTATTCTCCTTCTTTGCATTACATTCTATACACTGATGCAGGTGAGCCTGAATGTCTTCATGAGGCTTTGCAATTGGAAACTAGGAGCAAGTGGGAGCATGCTATGAAGGATGAGATGGACTCATTGACTCAAAACCAAACTTGGGATTTGGTTGAGCTTCCCAAGGGCAAAAGGGCATTGCATTGCAAATGGGTGTACAGAGTGAAGGACGAAGTTGATGGCAGCAAGAGGTACAAAGCAAGACTTGTTGTGAAAGGATTTGCACAGAGAAAAGGTATTGACTATGATGACATTTTCTCACCTGTAGTAAAAATGACTTCAATTCGGACTATTTTGAGTATAGTTGCAGTAGAAGATCTTCATCTTGAGCAGTTAGATGTGAAGACAACATTCCTTCATGGGGATTTGGAGGAGGAGATCTACATGCACCAACCGGAGGGGTTTGAGGTCAAAGGCAAGAAGAGTCTTGTGTGTAAACTAAAAAAGAGCTTGTACGGTTTGAAGCAAGCTCCAAGGCAATGGTATCTCAAGTTTGACAGTTTCATGATTGAGCATGATTTTACTAGGAGCCAGAGTGACCATTGTGTTTATTTTTGGGCTACAGGAAATGGTAACTTCCTTATTCTCTTATTGTATGTTGATGATATGCTTGTGGCAGGATCCAATATGCAGGATATTAAGAAATTGAAAAGGGAGTTGGCAAGTAAATTTGCCATGAAGGATTTGGGGGAGGCCAAACAAATCCTTGGCATGAGAATCACTAGAGATAGGAAGGAGAAAACACTGAAGTTGTCTCAGGAGGATTATGTGGAAAAGGTGCTTAAGAGGTTCAGTATGCATGATGCAAAATCGGTAGCCCAACCTCTTGCAAAGCACTTTAAGCTCTCAAAGAAGCTATGTCCCAAGACAAAGGAGGAGGAAGAGTACATGAGGAAGGTACCCTATGCTTCAGAAGTTGGGAGCTTGATGTATGCTATGGTGTGTACAAGACCAGACATTGCCCAAGCAGTGGGAGTTGTGAGCCGGTATATGAGTAATCCAGGTAAATCTCACTGGCAAGCAGTGAAATGGATACTCAGGTATTTGAAAGGGACTTCAAAATTTTGTTTGAATTTTGGAGGTTCCAAAGTTGAGTTATAGGGCTATGTGGATTCAGATATGGTAGGTGATTTGGATGGTGGGAGGAGCACTACTGGGTATGTATTCATAGTTGGAGGTACAACAGTGAGTTGGATATCCAAGCTACAACGTGTTGTAGCTCTTTCTACTATGGAGGCTGAGTATGTGGCCATCACGAAAGGTGCCAAAGAGTTCATATGGCTTCAGAGGTTGATTGAGGAGTTGGGTCAGGAGCAAGGAGATGGGACACTTTGGAGTGACAACCAAAGTGCCATTCATTTAGTGAAGAACTCTGCTTTTCACTCACGGACAAAGCACATTCAGTTGAGGTATCACTTCATTCGATCAACAATGGAGGATGGTTTGGTAAAGTTGGGTAAGATTCACACTTCCCAAAATTTTGTTGATATGCTTACTAAAATTGTAACCAGGGAGAAGTTGAGCTTTTGCTCTACTTCGGTTGGCCTTAAGGAGTAAGGTCATGTTATGAGAAACTTTCAGTCCTAGGGTGCAGGGATGTTGCATCAATCTTGTCTCCAAGTGGGAGATTGTTAGGTAATGGAGCCAAATTGATAAGAAAGGAATTAATTGCCAAGGAGTATTGTTGATGGGCAATGATCAACAATAGGCCCTTGAACGGGGTTCCAAGGGGCAACATTAAATATTTAATTAACATTAAATATTTAATTACCATTAAATATTGTTGATGGAGAAATTTTTTATTGAAAATTTATGGCTGGCAATTTAACTGTATTTTCTTGGTGAAAAACACTTGTCATAAGAACGTGATAAGTGTATGGGTGGTTATCAGCCCATGTTTTTGGCTCATTGTATTTCGACACCACTATGTGGTTTTGGGTAGAGGAAAAGCCATGAATCTCTATATATTTTGTACTGTAAAGACTACCTCTATGGCGAAATGCTCTTTTCTAGTTTGGAGGAAGAGAGGGGAGGAGACATTGTACAAGAGGAGAAGATTGTTGTATTGTTAATAATACAAAGGACTGATTGTTTCTCCGTGGACGTAGGGTACACTGCCCGAACCACGTATATCTTGTGTCTCTTACATTTGTGTGATTGCTTATTGTTTATTGCATTGCTTAACTAGGGTTTGAACTATTTTTCCATTGTCGCTATTATTATTTGTTTTTCCGCATAGGTTGTGTATTGTTTGTACATGGTGAATTCCTAACAAAATTTATCAAAGAAAACCAAAATGGTTGCATAAGAGGGTGGTGTAGCACAAACACTCGAAAAAGTTGAAGACTCTAGTAAGAAAACTGGGAGAACGACTCCTAAAAATAGACCTAAGATGGTCGTAAATATTTACAAGAATTATTGGGACACAATAAGATCTAATGAGAGAACGAAATATCTCTCCTCCGTAGTAAAGTTGCTTCAAGAGCAACTAGAACAACAACACAAAATGATAAATACTTTGGTCAGTAAAAAAGTTAGTACTAGAAATGTGGAGGATTGACAAGAAGAAAATATTGTTTTAAAAGTCCAAGAGGGTAGAGATCGAATAGAGGCGAAGCTAGAAATAGACCTTTAGAATATGAAGGTAATAAAATTTAATGGAAAATCAGGAGGAGATGTGTTCGAGTCATGTTTGAAAGAGTTAGAATCCTTCTTCTCCATGGAAAATTACTCATCTAATACTAAGACTATGTGGGCTACCCTTAATTTCCTATAGGTAGCCCTAGAATAGTGAGACATATTCTTTCAAGAAAAATATCCAAGCCATAGATCTTAAGTGGGATGATTTCATGGAATATTTTAAGAAAAAAATTCTTTTTGAGAAATTTTATATAGAGAAATTTGAGGAATTATCTACTCTTCAACAAGGTTCGATATCAATAGAAGTGTATTTCTAGAGATACATGAGGCTCTTGAAGTATGTCCTACAGTATGAGAACAATGAATGACTAAAAGTGCATAAGTTCACTCTTGAGATAGATCCTAAAATAAGGACGGTGATCAATCTGCTCAAATTTAAAACTTTAAAGGAGGCCTATGACGTGGCTAGACAAGAGGAAACCAATCTTCAAACTAAAAAGTCCTTCAATTAGGCTTGTCAAAACAAGAAAGACTCAAACTCAAGAAAAGAAAGAGTGTTGGGTTTGTGAAGTGGGACAAGGAGCAAAACTAAATAAAAAATGGCAATCAAAATTTCAGTAATAAGGACAACGAAGGGCAAGGGCAAAATAAGAAGAAATTATAGAAAAGGGATAACTAAAATCCTTAGCCTTCTAAGAAAATAGAATCGGTACAAAAAGAAGAATAAAGGAAGAAAATATAAGAGAGACCATAGACACCTAGGATAGGTTTCTATATATGTGGAGGACCTCACTATGCTAATAAATATCTCCAAATATCATAGTCGAGTCACAGGGAAGATGAGCAGTTGCATCGAATATATTCTACCACTTGTTAAAATTTGGAAGGGCAAGCTACACCAATTTTACTAAATGGAAAGTAGACAAAATTTTTAATAGATAGTGAAGCTACTAGATGAAAAGACCTATATTTTTTACACAAGTGTGGAAATTCGAGTATGTTTCTAGACAGACTTACTCAATGGATTAATATTTTTCTACATCCAAGATAACTCTACCCAATGGATCCACTATATGGCAATTGTATGTGGCACCCCCACATGATTTTTATGTCATCATAGGGATGGATTTGTTGAAGGATCATGGAACTTTAATCAACTACCAAGATAGGTGGATGGATTTCACCAACAAGGATAAGAGGATATTAAGGTTTCAAAGTTGGCAATGTTATTTCCAATCTCATTTGCTATTATTTTTTTAGTTAAAGAAAGCCATCAAAAGAGGTGGTACACTATATGCAGTAAAGATCAATGGGAATACTAGAGAAAATAAATATGAGGAATTATTCAAGAATCATCCAATTCTCCATTAATTTTGGGATGTATTTCTTGAATATTTTCTAAGTCTACCTCCTTGACAGGAATTCAACTTCACTATTGAATTAATGCTAAGGTTTGAACCCATTCCAAGGACACCTTATAGGATGAACCTAATTGAGTTACAAGAATTGAAGCTGAAATTGCAAGACTTGTTAGAAATGATTCTTTGGGGTATGACATATCAGCAAAAGAAATTGTTGTGGATCCAAAGAAAATTGAGGCTATATTAAATTGGCCTTCATCAATGAATGTGATAGAATTCAGGATTTTAATGGGACTCACTAGCTATTATAGGAATTTTGTGAGAGATTACTCTAAGGTTGTCTATTTGATTACCAATCTTAAAAAAAAATAAAAAAGAGTTCAAATGGATAAATAAATGTGAGGTTGTATTTGAGGCTCTAAATAATAAGTTAACAACTATATGTGAGGTTGTATTTGAGGCTTCTTTGACCTTTCAATGATTGCATTGCTCCTAAAATGACAAGTATTTTCACTACAGTTGAGGAGCACAAGCCTGTTTCGGGCCAAAAAATAGTGAAACATGGGTAGGGCTTGCATCTAGCATGCCTATTTAAATCCATATCTCCCCACTTCGATCAGAACTCCCCATAAATGCTCCTCATCAGCACGACAGGCTACATCCTTATCCGTTCAACTATAGTTGGTCTAAGAAGCTTTTGAAATTGATGCTCATAGGTTTTCTGAATCTCATATTTCACTAGGACGGTCCAACAAGCGAGGAGATGGCACCACCAGCTAGACCTATCAAAGCATTGAAGGGGTGTGGCTACATTTCAGTGAGTCATCAATTTCATCCCATGCCTCATTACTGTTTTATGAGTGTTTATCCCTCAATTCTTATCTTCTTTGCCACCATGATGTGTTATGGGTGTGCATTAAATATTTTAAATGATAGAATTCTCTATATAAGCCAACAATTTTATTATAAAACGATGGGCGTTTGCTAGATAGCTTGTTGTAACTTGAATTTTGCTATCAATACAGATAATGTTTGGCTCTAACCCTGGACTTCTATGCATGTGTATGTCTTCTATTTCTTATTTTCTATTAAATTCTTTGCTCTGTATGTGATTTATTATTCTCATAGCTGGATTTGACTCTTGATAAAGGGTGAACACTGGAATAGCCCTAGAGATTATACATGTTAGATATATGGTTTTAATTTTTGTTAGTTTTTTGTATTGAGTGCTATTGATTCGACATATGGTTAAGTGATCGTGTTGTTAGTTCATAACCCCTGTTCTATCTGGCCTGTGCTCATATTTCCCATCTCTTTCAGTCATTTGTTAATTTCTTTTCTTTTCTCTAATCTAAATCCCCCCAATTAGGATAGCAAGGGAACCAGCCTATCTCTGAAGATTGGCACAGGAGGCATTTCTTCCTCTCTGCCTTTCAATGTTGGCCAGCTCTGGGGCGCATGAATATATAATTTCATACCTAAGATATATTTTTGACCAATAGGACGTTATCTCTTGATCCCCAACACAAGTTTCAACGGGCGTTGTTGTCATGTTGATGATGTTGTTCATATTGATCATGTTCTTCATCGAGGTTATCTCTATCATGTTGGCTATGTTGCTTATGTTGCTCATGTTGATGATATGGCTTATTGCACAAAGTGAAGTGTCTACTTAGAGAATAATGGTCAAGTTTATTATGTTGTTGTCCCACATGATTGCAATACAAGAAGTGCACAATCAGAAAACAATATGTTGCAAGTAGTTTGAAGTGAAGTTTGTTGCAAAAGATGTATGGAACAAAAGAAAACAAAAGAAGCATGATAAATGATTTTGTTCGATTGTTTAGTGCTTCTATTTCTATTATTTAGCTCATATGTTATCGAGGACGTCAACCAATTTAAATGATGGGATAGATGTAGATAGGCAATTTGTTATGTTTGTATTTAGTGGAATAGTTTTGATATTCAATTTTATTTTGTAATTGTACACAAAATGTTTGACGAAATGTGCATACATATATTTAATAATGTTATAAAGTGATAATTTAATATTGGACATAATAATATAATGTAATTCATGTATATCGGTAAAGTCATCAATTATAATTTAGTTTGTCCTGTAATGGGAAGTAATAGGTAAATGCAATTTAAATGCATATGAAATATAATTTAGAAAATGATGAGGTGTTAGGTAGTTAGGGGATGTAACCAAATTTTTGTTGTATAAATAAATCCCTCCCCTCCCCCATTCATTTAGTCATTCATGGAGAGCATGTTGGCAGACGATTAGAGAAGCATTGGTACGTGAGAGAGAATGTTGTTGTATATATGCGTAGGGTATAATGCAATCATGAATGGATGCAGTCATGAAGAGGATTATACAAAAGGGTTATATATTGTAATTTTGTACTATATATGTCATTGTTAATATTAATTTGTTTATATTTATTTGTCACCTACCATTATTGTTGTTGTTGTTGTTTATGTGCATAGTTTTATGTATTGTTATTGCTAATGACTGCAAATCTGTAGAATTATTTAAGTAGAAATGGATTTGAGTGTAAGCATGTTAAATTTCATTTCTACAACCATAAGAGATAAAGTAAACATTTTTTATATTCCAAAGGTATAATGTGCATAAGTAATGTATGGTATAATGCATGTAATTAAGTGTATGTGCAAACATAGGGTAGTTATCACTCAGTTAGAGATGATGTGTCTTGGGTGGTAGTTGCTATTAACTACTAGCCCTCAATGTTAAATAGGATCCCATTTATTTGAAGGGGTACTATCAAAGAACGTTGGATAGAGACATAGAGTAGATATGTTTGCATAGATATTATCCTAGGAAGAGATGCTCAACATAGTATCATAGACTGTAATGTAATATAAACACCATACAAGCAAGAGTGAATGCAATATCTTCTTAATTCATCCTTCATCTATTGTGAATGTATATACATTGTATGTGTTATCATTGTATAATATTGTCTTCCAATTTCTATATGTAAGGTTGAAGTAGCAGTCAAGGAATGTTGTATGAACAGTATCACACAAGAAGTTGTCGATGTGAGATGTCATACAAGTGATGCACAAGCCATTTCCATACAAGTGAGTTGTCATTGTCATACAGACAAGTATTGTATCGATTTGTACAAGCAAATAGATAATTTTACATACTAAAGGATAGCAATTTGGAACAAGATAGACTTTCCTATTTATAGATTGAAGTGATTGACTTGATTACATTCATTGTTGATCACTAAATTTATCTTATAAAATTGTTCCTCCAAGAGTGAATTCTTCAATGTCATGCTATAATAACTCTCTATGCACAAACCCTTACACATATCCTCCATGTGTGTTCATGTACATAGCTGGTTGTGCCTCCACTTGCATATTTACTTCATGCATCGACCCTTCAACATCAACAAACAAGTTTATTTCTTATATTGCAACCTCCAATATTCCTTCACCTCTAGGAAAAGTACGATGTTTGTATGTTGCATTATAATAATTCTATTATTGTTAGTGTACCTTCCTCAATTATTTTCTTATCACAACTCCATGTCACCAAAATCAACCCAACTTCGAACAAGCAACGATGCAATAATGTAGAAATAGAATACAACACACTACAATACAAATCCATTAATACTTAAATAAACAAAATATACAATAGAAATAACTTACAATTACAATGGATACACTGTGCACACAACATGTATCATGCACAACTATCTATAATACACCATACTCCAACAAACCATCAACAACACACTTTGAATTTTGAACAATAACATTCACACATACCTCTTGCATCTCCTACATAGATGTGTACTTATAGACATAATGAGTTTAGTAGGCGACTGGCAACTACCTAGCTACCTTCGAACTACCCATTTACATACATAACTTTAAAAATACCCCATTACTTTACATATACAACACTTCATCACATGCATATTATTGCAAACCCTTTGCATGTGCGCATTATTACAAAAACTTGTCACTTAACACAATATGACAATCCTCTGCCATTTAACTGTTACCTTTTGATGTAGCAAGCATGGAGAGATAGCAATCACAAGATGCAGAATAATATGAAAGAAAGTAAATCTGCTAGATGACTAAAATATGCAATAAATAGAAATGATATAAAATATTACAATGTAGCTATGGAGGAAATGAACACTCCAATATAAAGCTACTGAACTACATTGCACCCATCACCAATGGATGGTGTCACACACAGAACTAAGCTACACTATGTCCCTCGACTCTCTGTATCTATGACTCTATATCTATCTATCTATGAGGCCATCCTTATATAGGTAAAATAGGATACTTGGCCAACACTCTATCTAGTTGTGCAAGGGATAACTTGCACATGTACAACTTGCACATTGACACTTGTGCACTTATTACATTGCATGAAGTAACTAGATAACTTGCCCCTAAAGTAATCTAAGTATGTACCTTGGAAGATACATTTACATAACCCAAATTATGGAATAGACTCTATTTCTAACACCCCTTGTATTACATTATTTGGGTCTTGAAGACTTTAGTCTTCAATATGGATCTTCTTCTTCTTGAACTTTGTCTTCTTCCTCTGCATTCTTTGTGTTCAGGTTCAGTAGGTAATCTGTGTCTTCATATGATGCAGAGTAAGCTGGAGCTGAGCCTTCTTATTTCAATTGACTTTGCATTGTATTCCTCCTTTATCTGCTGAGTTTTCTTCTTCATATTTGGCTTTGCCTTTGATTCTAGTTTATGTGTTCTCACAGGAGGTCGAGTTGCTACCAGGTTCTTGTGAAGATGATTCTCCTTTCTTGTATTTAGTCTGTATAAAAGCTTTTGAACAACTACTTAAGGCATCATGATAATATTTTGAGTTAGTAGAACAGGAAGTGTTGATGCTACATGAGGATTGAAAAACTTTTCTAGATATGATTCATCAAGTTTTGACTTCTTTTTGAGTAATTCTATCAATCCTTTTTGTTCTTCATTTTTTGCCTTGTAGTGTTTATATGTGAGCAATGCCATGTATAATATGCTTGCAAAGTCTAAGGAAAGTAAAATATCACTTTTTTCATTGGTAATTGCTTCATTGAGACGAGTTTGAAGATAGCATTCCATAGTATCAAAATTATCTTCTAAAGCTTCACTATGGATTATTTTTGAAGCTAGATCTAACCTTCCTTCTGATTTCATGAGTAGATTCATGATCCCAAGTTTTATGGCATTGGATTTTTCCTTTCTGAAGCACTTATTGGTAGAAGTAGACATCCTTATATAGCTCCCTAGTCTTAGGATATGTGCTCCTTAATTGAAGTATATAAGCTTGATTTGATAAAACCTTTATTAGTCCTGTAGGCTTCCTTATGTCTCCCTAGTTATGAATACCTAATTTTAGGTTTTTGAAGAAAGCTTATATCTTCACAACTTGACAATTTTTGATGGATATTATTATCAAGTTTTGTAGAATTCCTTATGACTCCCAAATATTTTTTGGAGTATGATATAGTGCTTTTGTAAGATATAGTTCAATTTTTGGTTGATTTTGTACAAGTTTTGTAAGGATCAAAAATCAACTTCTTAACTCCTTAATACTCCTATTGAACTAAGCACTTTTCAATTTTTGAAGAGGTTTTAATGTTGGATTTCTTTTGTCCCTAAAGAGAAATTTTTTGAGACAAGAATATAAATTTCCAACTTTGATAAAATATTTTAATAACCCCTTTTGAAACCCTTAGGAATTTTATTCAAGTGTTTCTAATTTCCAAAAAACTAGTTTGAAGTTGTAACCCTTATCACTCCCAAATTTGGAAAACTAGAACACATTAATATTTGCAAACATTAAATGGATTAATTCCAAGTAGAATCCCTTATTGCTCCTAAGTTATATTTTGTAAATATTATATTAATTTCCCTAAGTTTTGCTTTCAAACAAAGATTGATTTTAATTAATATATCAACCTTATCTTATAACCTTATAACTCCCTTTAAAACTGAAAGCAAATTGGATGAGAAATTAAGGCTTTGTACCTTTAAGATGTCGGGTGAATATGGCAGTGAACTCTCCTTCTTGAGCGTGAATTCCCCAAGGCTTTAATGCTCTTCGTAAATGCTGGTTGATCGAGAGTCTTTTCAACTGTACCCGACTTGCTTTGGATCCCTACCGAATCATGCCCGAACTGCTATCGAGCATCTACCGTCAATCTACTGAATCATGCTCAAACTACTATCGAGCATCTACCATCGATCTATCGAGTAGCACCTAAACTATTGTCGAGCATCTATCATCGATCTACCGAGTAGCTTCCAAATGTTGCTCGTATTGTTTTCAATTGTTGTGCTTCCTTTCCAAGGTCCAAGCCATCTTTAATACGAGATAGGATGAGTGACAAGTGTCATTGTATGAGTTTCTGAACGCTCATGGAAGCTTCGACTTGGTTGGTGGAGGTGTTGAACTCACTCCACTATTTGTGACAAGTGTCACCTTTGGATTGAAAATGTTTTGATTCTCTCTTGAGCATTGTCCAAGAAACGCTCCTTCCTCAACGTCTCCAAGCTATCTTTGTTGTAACGTATGTCAAGTTGTATGTAACTCCACTGTTTGGAGTATGGGTACCAAGAAGTGTAATATCTTCTTTGTGAGCATTATAGAGGATCTTTCAAAGGATGACAAGTGGTAGTTGCATGCCTTTCTTTCTATCAACGCTTATTTGAAGACTCTCCAATGCGTTTTCCACCTTGATCTTTGTTGTTTTACGTAGATGTTGAAGTATCTCCAGCCAAGCAAAGCTAATGGTTGAGTTGTGGTGGAGATATGGTGGAGCTTTGGTGGAGATATGGAGTAGCTTTGGTGGCCCTTGAATGGAGTCTGAATGGCAGCGCTTGGATGAAGACTCCTTGATGCTTTACTCCACTGTTAGCATTCACTTATGGTAGAAATGCTTTGATAAGAATGCTCCTTTGCTTTGACATCTGTTTGCTTTATCTTCTACTTTGTACACTACTTGATCTTCTCCTATGCTTTGTCTTCTGCAGGTTCGATCATCCAAGATGAGCCCTTTGAGTGGCTCCTATTGCTTGGGAAGAGTGCTTACGTTCGGCCCTTTCTTGGCTGCTTTTTCCTGTGTTTATTGTGCCTTTTTGGGGCACATTCAAATCTGCTTTTAGACTATAAAAACCATATTAAAATGGTGCTATAAAATGTACTATAGTATGTACATAAACCTCCTTTGATGCACCTTCTTTTGCACTCTTATTTCAGATCAGAAATTCTGGTTTTATGGCAGATTTTTCTCCTGCAATACAAGGGTTTTGAGGTTGTCTTTTATGAGTAGACACCTTCCCCTTTTTTCTTGGACACTTAGATAACAACTCCAAGCTTAGATAACAGTAGATAGAAGCTTTTTTTTATGCAATTTTCTGCACTTTCTTTTCTTGCATTCAATCTTGTAATGCTTTTGGATTTGAGACTCACCAAGTCTCAATCTTTGAAGCTTCTATTTCTGTTTTTGGTTAGTTGTGTTCTTCTCCAAGTTTTGGAGGATTCTAACCTTTTTGGGTGGCTTCTTTAGGCCACTACGAGTTGCAGATTTCTGTGCTTCAATAGTGTCTTTAGACACTTGATACAAATCAGATTTTGTGCCCTTCAAGAACACAAAACTAATTTCTTTTGAGAGTAGTATAATAGTACAAGTTTTTTCACTTTTAATGCACTAATATTACACCTTATCACTCCAATCAACTCTCAAATTAATGCACTAAGAATTTACTGCAACTAATCAAGAATAACCTAAAATGAATCTTTAAGAGTTATTCTGCAATTTCACTACAACTAATATTGTAGAACTTAGTCTTATTTTTCTTTTTCCAAAATAGATAATAGGTAGTTGATAGAAGCAATTTTGAAATCTAATCAACTCCTAATAAAAGTGCAAATGAACCTTAAAAATAACTTTTTCTTTTTGCACTTTCGAAGACTGTAATCCAATTTTCTATTTGCAACTTTAATCCAAATTTAGGTGCTTCTAACAAATCTGATAGGTAGATGAATTAATAAACCTACTTGCACCAGAAAGTTGCATACCTTTTTTGTAGTAGCTCTTTTATCGCTTCTATAGAGGATGTAGATCTTGGTGTCTAGAATCACCAAGTTGTTGCTACGAGAATGTCCTTGCAGCTCTTTGTAGACTATCTTGAATAGCTCTTTCTTCACCAAATGATGGTCTCGACCTTTCTTTTATGAGCCTAGGATTTGATGGCTTGTTCTCCTCTTATGTTCTCCTCCTTTTGATGCAGATTTGGAGAAGTCTTTGTCTCTGAAGTGATGCCTTCTTGCTATGAGAGGTAATCTTCAAATCTTCAATATTTGGTGAGCTTCTTCTATCTTCAAGTCATCTTGTCGATTTTTGACTTCAAGCAGGATCTTCTTCTGAGATTTGGCACTCCTTGCCAAATTCTTCTTCATTGACACTCCTTTCTAAATCCTTCTTCATATTTGGCACTCCTTGCCAAATTCTTCTTCTGATTTGGCACTCCTTGCCAAATTCTTCTTCTCTTGGGCTTGTTGTCGGATGGCGATAATTGTCCCAAGTCCTTCACTACTAGAGGCTTCTCCTTGGTAGTGGATTTCTCCAATGAGTTCTCCTTTGAGAATATCTTCAGTAAGGCTCTCCTAGCCTTTTTTGGATGCTCGATAAGACCTTCCCAAGGTCTCTGATCTGACAGCTTATGATGGTCTTCCTTGAGACCTTTTCTTCAACCTTCTACTCCTGGAAGTGTTGGTGATGAGATCTACCTCTAGATCTCTGATTCTACTACTTCTGGATTCGAGCAGGACTCACCTAGTCCTTATTCTCCTTCTCCTTCCTTGACTGGAAGTTCTACAATGAGATCTTCTCCTGATCTCTTTGATTTTGCTTTAGGTGCTGAATTGATTCTGAAGAAGATACCCTTCCTAACTTTCTTGTAGGAAGTTTCCCAACTCACTGAATCTTCTTTCCCTACAACAAAGTATTAGTACTAAAATATTTAGTCTACTTCTAAATCATATATTCTCTTTAAATTCAGGATCAAGGCTTCTATGGCCTTTTTCAGTACCAAGGCTTCTATGGCCTTTTGGTATCAAGACTTCTATGGCTTCTCCTTCAAGGCTCCTATGGCCTTTTCTCCAAGGCTTCTATGGCCTTTTTATATCAAGGCTTCTATGGCATGTTCTTCAACTTGTGAAGTTCTTTGATTCAACAATGGAGATCTTCAATCTCCTGACTTCACCACAACTCTTCACAAGAAGTCTTCTTCCATAGTATTCTTCTCTTGCACAAGGAACCAATCTACACTATGAGGGCACATCGACCTTCGAGCAACGAAGTTGGAGTCTCCTAGCTTTCTATCATAGGAGGAGTCCCAATCCTCTGAGAATTAGTTTTCTACAAACAAAAGAAACTTTAGGCACTAGTTAGAAAATTCTAGATATCCTAGATAATCCTCACTGAATGATTTGTCAATCTAGTGGCTTGAATGTTGAGTCCTAGTCTTCACGAGTTTTTCCTAAAACTCTATGGAAAGACTCTAGTCAATTGCAATCTTAGTATTTCCTAGAACTAATATTTCTTTCAGTCCTCACTCATGACTCTCCCTAATTCTACCACCTAGATTCTTCTGAGAGATTTTGATAGTGGTTGGTCCAATGATGCATCAGTTTGTCAAAATGCTTAGGCTCAATGATAATGGTGGCTTTCCTATAGACCTACACAGACTAGATCTACCATAGCTCTGATACCACTATTAGATTTTGATGTAGCAAGCATGGAGAGATAACAATCACAAGATGTAGAATAATATGAAATAAAGTAAATCTGCTAGATGACTGAAATATGCAATAAATAGAAATGATATAAAATATTACAATGTAGCTATGGAGGAAATGAACACTCCAATATAAAGCTACTGAACTACATTGCACCCATCACCAATGGATGGTGTCACACAAAACTAAGCTACACTATGTCCCTCGACTCTCTATGTATCTATGACTCTATATCTATCTATCTATGAGGCCATCCTTATATAGGTAAAATAGGATACTTGGCCAACACTCTATCTAGTTGTGCAAGGGATAACTTGCACATGTACAACTTGCACATTGACACTTGTGCACTTATTACATTGCATGAAGTAACTAGATAACTTGCCCCTAAAGTAATCTAAGTATGTACCTTGGAAGATACATTTACATAACCCAAATGATGGAATAGACTCTATTTCTAACATTAACATAATATGGTGAGTTAATAAAAAAAATTATATATGAATACATTCTCAAATACACATTCTTATGGTCAACCATGCATTCATTCATTATGTATACATACCAATTTATCTATCTACATGTAGTTGTTATTGTTCGTCAGATTCTCCTTCACTTAACAAATTCTAGTATGACAAGTGGTTTGCGTCTTGTGCAAACAATCATCAGTTATTTTCTATTATACTTGTGTTATGCGATGTCCTTCCCATATATACAAGTTTCATCTCAGGTCTCTTGAACACACTCCCTTGCAGTTCCTCTCATGCTTGACTCTTGTCCTCTGCACCTCCAGGTAATCTCCTCCATGTTTGTGTTTTTGTTAGAGTCACCATTTACTCAGACTCATTATGTTGCACAATCGTCTTTGTTTTTCTCCATGTTGGTGCATTCTTCACCACATGCATGAACATCTTTATCAGCCCAACTCACATTTGCTTGTTACTCGTCGTCTACTTGTGCATCTTCCTCCATCCTCAAGAAGGTCGGCTCCCTTGGTCACTTTGCATTCTCTATTCTACCTCAAGGTTTCTCTCTTCCTAAGGATTCCATATGTGCTCCAACTGTGACTGCAAAACACTAATGACATCACTCTGCTCTATGTATTCTTGTCATGTTTGCACTTCTATGTCAACAAATCATTCATCATCTTGTTTATTGTTGGTTAGTTGTTCATCACATACTTCGTCATGTAATTTGTCATGCACTTGTTTGTCATGTGCTTGTATTTGTTGTCGCACAAGTCATTGACTTCTTCACTGTGGTTTTTCTCTTGTCTATCCAAGTCCACGTTTGCCACTTCCACACATCGAATAACCTATCATTCACATTCTTTCCTCTTCAAATGTCACTGTGATCATAGGTCCAAACTTTTTATAGCAACAACACAAAATGTAGCATAACAAGTTTATTCCACTTTTAAGGAACAACAAAAGTAAATGACAACAATTGATAATAACAATACCAATTCAACATACGTGCATAAAGAAAGGTTCAAGACAAAATATATGAAGAAACTACACATTATCATTGAAATATTCAGATTATAAACAGGTTTGTCATAAAAACAATAATATTCAATAATGTCTACACACATACATCAATTCTATACCATATATCATTATCATGTTTGCATCCCCTTGTCTGAAATGTAAGGGGCTTATAAATAATGAATCCGCCATGGGAGGTAGTTGTGTATCTACACAACTTTCTCATACTTATCCCACCAATAATCAACTAAGGACTCTTTATATGACACAATTATTATCTAACCACCCCTCAATATGTGTATAATAACAAACATATTATGGCATCTTTCTGAATACACTTTGCATGCAAAACACATTATTCACAAAATGACGAAACAAACTATACAATCAAAATTATATGTACGAGGTGGTACTAGGATGGCGCCACATCAATATTGAATGCTACCTTTACAAGTAACATCTTATACTTTCAACTACACCCATAAAATGTAACTAACATCATGTGTCAATTAAAATGGCAATGTTAATTATTTTAATTTGAATAATGTAGATAGAATATAAATATATATATATAGATATAGATATATCAATGAAAACCTTCTCGTAGATATCAACACCTTCAACAATTAACAAGTTGTATTGCAAGCTTTAATGAATGCAATTTTATCAAATACAATTGTATTGCCTTTTGGGTGTAGGCAAATTGGTCATGCAAAACTAAATATCGGGGTGGTTACTTATGTAGATAGCGATTTAGTACGTCTTGAGACGAGGGAATGATAGAGTTTAATGGCAGGAGGGATGGCAATTCTCACTTGTACACATTGGTTATGCTATGTTGTTTGACTCGGATGGCTACTCTATAACAGAATAGTTCTAATGACTGATTAACCTTAGGACACATAAACCTACTAACAGACTGCCTATGACTAATGGGTCTGACGGATATCACCTGATAGATAGCACCTAACAGGTAAGGTCTAACGGATAGAAGATTGGTCAAATGGATGGGCTTATGATGGATAAGCCCAAGCAGTTGCAGTTATGTCAGCTATTGACAGTGCACTAGTGCTTCTGGATGTTGGGCAATATCGCTCCTGCAATATTCCTTGTTGCATGTGTTGTTCCCTACAACACAACATAGATACAACACATACAACATTCACAATACCAAGTTGATACAAGACTGCTCCATGGCATCTATCACAAAGAAGACTACAACACAACGCTATGTTCTTCTCTACGCAATGAACCTGCACAACAGTGGATCATCTCTCATTGATATGTATGGATTGATGATTACAAAAATGAAAGGGGGCTGTAATTATAGGATGGCTCTAGTGGTTACTGTAACCAACCAGGCCCCAACGTCCCCAACTGCCCTTTCGTTACAGCACTAACTAATCAATCTGGAAGGAATTCGCCTATAACTAATCAATCCTTAACACATCAGTCTGGGACTAACTAATCAATCCTTAACACATCAGTCTGGGACTAACTAATCAGTCCTTAACAAATCAGTTTGGGACTAACTAATCAGTCCTTAACAAATTATATGACGACTACTTTTACAAATGTCAATTTGCATTACAAAACATGCTAAACAACGTTATTTGACTTTTCCAATTTCCTACGTAATTACATTGCATTCAATAGACATTTGTGTCATATTACATTGCATTCAATAGACATTTGTGTCATACTCCAAATTAGGAGTGTTGTGCTTGGCCTATGGCCTAGAAACATACTTTACCCTTTTATTATGAAACCTAAGTGTACGACTTACTTACTACCAAAGATTTGAAACATTAGAAGGGTCTGAAAACATGCAATAACTTCTTTGTGCCCCATATTGGGTTAAAAAATGATATTTAATATTGTACCTTTATTTTGTAAGATGAAGTTCTCATTCTTTGCTCCCTCGATAGCTTTGGTTTTCAAGGCTTTCATTTGTGCCAACATTTTGAATTTGTCTATCATCAATGTTGAAGCCTTGAAAACATCCACCACCTATCATCTTAATCTCATCGAAAACAACACTTACACGTATTCAAAACTACAGTAGTTTCCCCTGAATAAAAACTGGGTAAGTATGGGTCTCTATTTGTGTGGTTCTAACTTCGTAATATTATTCCAATAACACCAATCCTTTGAAAAACCTCTTTCTCGTCTCCTTTTTAACTTGGTGCTATTATTCCCACAACACCATTCCCTTGAGAACCCTCCTTGTTAACTCCTGTTTGTCTACAGCACAACACAATCTATTGTTGCTGAACTAATCTGCTGCTCCTTACAGTACGAAAAATTGGGTCATATGTTTGGTGCCATACAAAAATTATCATGGTAATCGTGTTTTTTTTGGTACCAGACATTTAAAAAAGTAGTATACTTGTATTACAATTAAAAATATAATGGATGGCTTTCATTTTAATCTTAAGCCTCCTATCCTAAAAATAAATAAATTAATTAAAGTAATATGAAATTGAAAACTGATGGATCTCTTATTAATATATACAAAGTCATCGAGATGGAATTATCCTATAATACATTGCTATCGTTGATTCAAAGATCTCATGTTAAAAAAAAAATCCCCATATATTAAATCCCAGGGTTCAACCCATCTAAACAATTAAATTCAAAGCATCCATCATTTCTCTCTTAAATCTTGATCCTTAAGATTTAAGGACAAAATTGTTTTTTTATCTTTTTTTTCTGAAATCTATGGAGCCCTGTTGATGAGCAATTAATTATCATATTGTTACATACAACCCTTATTTAAATTAATATAAGGTGTACTTTCTTGGTAGCATTTTTCTTTTACTTTAGGTGAATTGTATCACTCATTTCTTTGTCAACTAAACATAGGGATGCACCATCAAATTCAGATCTAAAATCTTCAGACTTGCAAACCATTATCCAAGGGATTTCTCTTCTGTTTAATATTCCTTTAGAACTCGAATTCAACCATTGTCTGAGTATGGCCTGCCTTATCATAGCCTCGTGAACAAAAAGTATTTGTCCAACTAGACATTAGCCTAGGTCATCACCATGGCAATTGCTATCTGCAGCTTTATTCTTTAAAAATGTTTGTAATTTATAATTGCTATACCAAGATGTTGAACTTCAATGTATAATCTTTTCAGCTTTTGCAAATATGAAACTTAAAAATTACCCTCTGGAAAATTGCTAATAGCCATCACCAAAAAATGAAGCTTCCTTAATAATAACTGATTTTGATGTCAAACTGCCAAAATTCTAGAATACCACTACCAGATTTCAGAATCTTTGGGCAAAGACAAAATTTCATTTGTTATATTCCGTACCATCTCCCATAATAAGCTTGCAATATACATTTCATGATGGACTCAAATAAAACCGAAGTCTCAATTCTGCATTCTCAACATCCAGACCATTTTCTTCTCTAAATAAAGCCACAACTCAACCCTGAATTAGTAAAGAACGTAATTTAATGCGTCATAATATGCTACAATAAAGAGCACTCTTGTTTTATAAACTACTCCACCCCTATACAGTAAAATATAAATACCATTAAATCAAATTTCATAATCCTCCTTGCTTGGTGATAGTATAAACCCTCCTTGCTAGAGAGTTCAGTTTAAAAAATAATGCATATATTGATAGGGCAAATAAATGTCAATGGCAATTACCATATATGATCAGTCTATGTGCTCTACATCTATTTTGAAGGTAGTTGCTGCACCAAACTTTCTTTTTGATTCGATTTCTTCTTCATCTAATTCTTCATAATTTTCCTCCTCTTCATCAACAGCTTCTTCAATAGAGTTGTCTCCATTATGTAAACTCCTGGCTATGCAATTTTCGGTTGCAAGCATTGTAACTTGTCCACGATGAGATATTTCAACAGTTACAGTCTCATTGTTTGTTGGAAGAGGTTGTTTCCAAGGTTCTCCATCCATCCGCATGAATGTATGGTCTGCAGTTCCCTTTTGGAATTCAAAACGGATACCATGTGCCTGCATCCACAATAACCTTTCAGACATCAGAAATAATTATAAATGCATTTTTTTGCATATATAAATGCTTGTCCATCTTGTAAAGCATTTATGTTCATTTCTATGTGCATTTGGTCCATACAAACATATGACCTGAAATTTTGTTATAGGTGTATCAACTTGGTTTCCTAAACTTAGTATGATGGTGAAGCTCCTACTACAAAACATAGGAGGGGATGAATTCAAATCTGGGATCACCCGATTGATTTGGTCTATGACTAACCTATGTGCTTTCTCATTCCAAGATTCTCTCATTGAATGTCAAAAGAGCAAGAACAAAAGTATGATTCAGACCTCAGATCAACCAATGCGGCAATGGGATGATCTATGCCTAACCTACTTACCCTTTAATTAAGGGTGTTTCTTATAGGAATGTGGACTGTTACCTACAATAAATTCCAACTACTAAAATGACCTTAAAAAAGGTTTGAAATGAAGAGCAAAAAGAAAAATGGATTGTGCCTAATTAGAGGAAGTGATTTCTTGCAGACCTGTGCAAGTCGTGTTCCATGACCATTGGGAGCAAGTAAAACAAGCCCATGCCAACCATCTCGGAATCCAACCACTTCTATTAGTCCATCATCAACAAATGGACGAGTCAGTCCTCTCTGCATGTCATTGAGAAAGAATAGGAGATTAGTCAGTGACAAGCTAGAAGCAGCAACATCATGATTATGGAAGGAACTTGAAGGATACATTCTATCATAAACGCCTAACAGTAATTTAAGGAATTCGCTGAAAATAAAATAAGAGAATCAAAGTAAACACGTGATTCTCCTGAGAACAAAATTAAAATATAGTGGCCTAAAAAACAATGGAAAAAGCCTTCCGAATCAGAGGATGTAAGATGCAAGACCCACCTCTCGAGATTTTTTATCATTTGGGATACCCCAAGGATTTAAGCCACCAGAAAAGCTAGGTAAATTGAGGCAAACAATTGACCTGATGCTGTAATACAAATGAGATAATCATTAGAATGAAAATTCAATGCTTTGACATATTGGATGAATCTCACATATGTAAGTCAACAATGTACATTATTGGATATCATTATCACAAAAGAGCATAGTTGATTGAAACCAGAAAATTATTTTTTAAACCATCTTAAAACATAAATAATGAAATCATAAACTCGAGCCACCAATATGCAAGGATACTTTGCAAACTTCAAGACATTTTAAAACATCTCTTTTTGGTTCCAGAATTTCATGATGAATGTAACTCTTCCATAAATTACTGCCCTACCCAGACCACCATAATCGTTTTTGAAAGAAAACAATGAAATTTATGTGATCTCAAAGACACCATTATCAACATAACAAACCTGAACAAGGAACAAAACCCTATGGAAGTTATTATATAATTCTAAGGAGACTGTCCTAAATGGTCTACACAAAAGAAATGAAGAAGATTTTTGTGATACAATGAGAACGAAACAACCTGCAGAGTCTATAAACAGGCCATATGGTTCATCCTTATTCCTTCATAGTCAAAGTTATTGGTCAAGGGATTCTGTTTATGGTTTGGTTAGGAAGCACAGAC
Source organism: Wollemia nobilis (assembly GCA_028583015.1). Taxonomy (NCBI): domain Eukaryota; kingdom Viridiplantae; phylum Streptophyta; class Pinopsida; order Araucariales; family Araucariaceae; genus Wollemia; species Wollemia nobilis. The sequence goes on from JAQPPZ010000028.1 coordinate 8,375,583, forward strand.
TGACTAAAACTTGTCTCAAATGGGCTTTGAGTCTACCGTGAAAGGAAGGAAGATATTAAGCACTTTAACATCAATTGTAATTTGATTTTCAATTTTAGGCGCAATATTGAAAGAGATTTTACAGACTATTCTGTGACTACATTCACTGGAGCACAGCAGGCATTGGTAAGCCTTCGTTGAGTAGGAAGAACTGCTTGGTCATTTAGGTAGCCTCCTGCCATACAGGGGAAAAACTAACCATATGACCCATAAAGCTACATGAGACCTTGAAAGTCCCATACGGCCTAACCATGTACCTGTACAGCAGCACCCGTATTGGTATTTTCTTACACTTGCATGCCCTTTATTTGGAAGGTAACGCACATGGTCAATTTTTCAGGATTTCAAACAACTCCAACAAAACTGCCTTTCGCAATTTCATATAAGTGATTTGATTCTGTGCTAAGCTCCATCTTATTTGAAGGTTTTTTTTAAAAAGGAAAATGATACTCTTAAATATAAGGGAATATTACAAAATTGCAAAGCTGTGTCTGCTATTCTGCAAGTTCTGTGAATACAACGGAGAAAACAATGATACATGATCAGCACATAACTTTTTGCCACAAGAAAGAGTGCCAGATTACATATGATTGTAGAAATTAAATTTAACACGCTTACACAATTCCATTTGTACTTATATAATTTTAAATATCTGCAGTCATTAGCAATACACTGGAAACAGCAACAGCAATGGCAATAACAGCAATAGAAGATGATACATAAATGGGCAGATTTTATATTAACAATGGAATTTATGGTTACAACAATACAGTTTCAGCATTACAATCTGCAGTCTGCAAACCCTATGCAGAATATTCTCCATGGCTGAATACAAGACGTGACTGCATCATGCCCTATGCACATATGCATCAGTCTTCTCTCTCACATACCATGCTTCTCCAACCTGCTACCAACCTGCTCTTCCATCAATCCCTGACCGAATGAATGAATGAGGGAGGGGAGGGCCTATTTATACAACCAGAAAGTAGTTACCCTCCAACTACCTGACACCTCATCATTTCTTACATTACATTTCATATGCATTTACATGACATTTCCCACTACAAGACAAACTAACTTATGACTTATGACTTTATCGACTTACATGACTTAACATCACTTTATTACATTAAATATTACATTACCTTTATAAAATTATTAAATATATGTACGCACATTTCGTCAAACACTTTGCATACAATTACAAAATAACACAAAATACCAAAACTGATTCACCAAGTTCAGACATATCAATTTGCCTGTCTACAATAATCAATTTGCACAATCTTATAATAGGAATATCCTATCCATGTAACAGCAAATGCTGAGAGTTTTTGCATTTACCTGGAAAAGTCTTTCAAGCTTTTCACAGACTCTGTTCACGTTTTTCTCTACAGATTTCACTAATAGCTTTTACCAGATGCTAGCAAGAGTTTATTGCAGGTTGATCGATGAGTCTTTTCCTTAGATCTGCAACCATCAACATAGAGATCAAGGCTATATGATAGAGTTTAGGGTCCAGCTTTGTGTTATTTATTTAATTTATTTTTGTTTTATCCCTGCTTTTTTATGTAGGTCCAAGTTAGGGTCTCCTAAATCAAGGAATGTCTCTTGGAAATGCTAGAAAACATCCGGAGATGTAGAAGATGTTCGTGGACTTCTCTTGCCCTCCCCAAACATGTCTCCTGTATTGGAGAAGGATCGTCTGCAACCCTAAGACAAGACCCAGAGGTCCAAAGATGGAGCTCCCACTTATCAACCAAAAATCCACAATGCCCGTGACAACTATAAGTTTGAAAAGGACAAGAATATGCACCAATTCAAGTCATCAGCTTCCATTTCTTTCATATTAGGGAAAGCAGCAATCAAACTTGCCACCCAGACCAAGCAGGTTATGGGTTGCATGGTTGGACAAGAAGACAGTTCTTAAACAGTAAATTGCAAAGACGTTTTTGCTTCTATAGAAATGAAATGACCAAAATAGTTCAATGGGATTTAATAAAATAGCGACTTACAAGTTAAGTAACTTTTAAGGTCCATAAGCATTGATAATACCATACCACCCTGTACTTCCTGGGTCTACTATGCATAGGGGGAGGCACTCGTCTTGTGCTATCCGCCTAGAGGGCAAACATACCCTACCCCTCTTTGGATTTGAACTTTAGACCTTTTATCTGGAGTACCGCAGGATCAGACAAAATGAAAACAAATAAACCAACCTTACAGATGATTGAGGAACATAAGGGTCATCCTCTGCTGATGAGATATAATGTTTTCTTTATCTCCTTTCATTCTCTGACGAACTAGTCTGGAGGATATATATAACAGAGAGTGAACAATTCAAAAGACAAATATCTCAATCACTTAATCGAGAAAAAATAAAAAATCAACCCAACACTTTTCTTGGTAGATCCTTAGCTCTGCTTGTCCTCAAATTACATGTTGATGAGTGTACTTAAACCGCAATGGACTTAACAAGACACAATCATATGCCTGAATTCACAAAAAGAGAATCAGATGGATCCCAAAATAGGATATTTGGAGCTGAAGTGTGATTTGTCCTTATAAAATATGCAATATATTTTTTTTTCTTAAACTTATTTACTCATGTAACTAATAAATTATTTTACATCTACAGATGTAACATTTACTTTATCTCCTTTCATTCTCTGACCAACTAGTCTAGACGACATACATAACATAGAGTGAACAATTCAAAAGACAATTATCTCAATCACTTAATCGAGAAAATTTTAAAATCAACCCAACACTTTTCTTGGTAGATCTTCAGCACTGCTCGTCTTCAAATTACATGTTGATAAGTGTACTTAAGCCACAACGGACTTAACGAGACACAATCATATGCCTGAATTCACAAAAAGAGAATGAGATGCATCCCAAAATAGGATATTTGGAGCTGGAGTGTGATTTGTCCTTATAAAATATGTAATATATTTTTTTTCTTAAATTTAAAAATCAACAAACTTACGAACACTAATCTCAAAGCTAGTTTCAAAGTAGCCCATAAAATTCTCTCCATGGCTAATCTCAAAATTGAGTCCGCATTGAATGTAAAACTCTGCCATAATTTTCTTCATGTAGACAACACTTACCACCACTGATTCAACACCAGATGCCTCCTTTGAACTAGAAAAAAGTAGCAACTAACACCAACATCATGCTACTTTGGTTTGGTCCTTCAGACATTCTCAAAACTTTATCACCCTCCAATGGACAACAATTTTCAATAACGAACTTAATGCCAAAATTTTCTTCATGTATACAACAATTACCACTGATACAACAATGAATGCTTCCAGTGAAGTGGTTAAAAGTAGCAAAAAACATCAATATCATGCTACCCTCATTTGGTCCTTCAAACCTTCTCAAAAATTAATCATTCTCCAACGGATGACAAATTCAGATACTAAAATATGTCCCCTTTGTTTGGGCTGCTTATGCCACAATAAAAGAGCTGATATGTCGAAAACAAAATGCATAATACATCACCATACCAAGAACAAATAACCAATGTGCCATGAAGTGTTTCCTCTTCAAAAAGGTTTCTTAGAATGGATACCTTAACAAAGAGAACAAACACAATACAACACGTATGATTTGATATGAAGTATACTTCCAATCACATAACCGCATACACAAACTGGTTACAACCATCAAGGTGAAATGGACTACCCCCATGAACTGGTCCTCCATAGAAATTGCATCCCATGCCTTCTCAATGCTTGGTAAAAGATCAAAATGACTATAATGCACCACAAATACAAATATCAAGTACAAAAGGATACTGTTATATATTCAGATTACATGAAGATAAAAATCAAACTCTTGTCCAAACTAGAAACTTTTCCTCCTTTTCTCCATGTTCAACTGAACTAATCCTCCTTACAAAGAAATGCGAACAACCTGTGAGTGAACAATCAACTTTGTCCCACTATGGCAATAGATCATTAAGATGGGATCAGCTAATGAGTGATTAGGAGCTCATCCAAAGTGGGGAAATATTTGAAATCAAATTCGAAGTCTACATGCAAGAGCCATGGAACAGATTCAACTTCTTTCAAGGAGGATGCATGAACACTAGTACCTAAGGTGACATGCAAGGTTTCTCATGTTGCATGCAGGTGTTTTGGAGGAGCTTCAACTCTTTCAAAGGAATTTTTTTTTCCAGTAATATCATTTGAGATAATATGCAAGACTTCTTATGATGATCAAGTGTTAAGTAAAGCAGAATTAGAATCCATCAAGGTAAAGCCTCATTCAATGAAGTGGTCCTAAAATCAGAGTGAGAGATTTCCAACAAGAATATCAATAAGTAAAAACAAGGATCTAAACATTTTTCTAAACTAAGCGCTGTTTCCCTTCCTACTCATAGGCAGCCATTTGTTATTGACAAAGCATCTTCAACCTTTCCTTTCTTTCCAAAAAATGAAGTGTATCTATGTTTCTTTCTAAGCTCAATGAAAGAGGTCTGCTATGTAGGTTTAATAGTTTTTATCCCACTATTTCTACTTTCAATGGGTAGATGGACCAAAATTGGTCCTCTCTCATTTTAGAATATGTAGAAACTTACCCTTGTGCCCAAGGGTTTTTCACTGTGTTTTTTGTTGAGAAGGTGTATCGGATGCAATCTACAGTGTCTGTGCTTGGTTTCATATAGGATCTTGGTTATTACTTATTTATGAAGCAATGGTTTTTATATTTCGACCCCTTAGTGGAAACTCTCCCTTCTATCCCAAAATGGGTTAAGTTGCCAAATTTACCTACCCATTTTTGGATGCCTACAACCCCAAAACAAATTGGTCATACTATTGGGAAGTTTATTTCCTTGAGCAAGTTAACCAAAGAAAAATTCAAGACACCTACACTCATATTTGTATGGAGGTTGACCTAAGCAAAGGCCTTCTAGCTAAATTTGCCTTAATCTAGGGAGGTTCAACTAGAACCCAAAAATTGGATTATGAAATTTACGGTGTGTCAAGTACAATCATCTAGCCAATGCATGGCCAAGCATAAAGAATTAAGTCTAGCAAAATTCAAAAGATAATATTTTTCTCTACCAATTAACAATTTTCAAGTGGTGGAATGAACAAGAAAGCAAAAATCCACTTGGTGGAAAGGTGCTTTAGAGTATCATTATCATGTTGCATTGCATAGACAAGAGACTTTTCTCCAAAGGAATCAAAGGAAAATCAAAGCATGAATGAACCTATGGTTTCGACTTGTAATGCATCAGAAAAGTAACATGTAATTTTAGAAGAGATTCCCAAGAATGGTATGAAAAGAAAACAAGATTCTAGGAGTCCTCCTCCTACTTTGGATATTTCAACCTCAAGTTCTGATAATGTGCATGTATTGTTGCATGACAGAGTTCAAATAAGTTGAGAAGCAATTAAAAAGTCTCCCAAAAAAATTGTTAATTTCATTTTTATAAATTTTTATTTTAGATTTTAATATTGTATATAAAAACCAGGGATGCCTGTCTTGTAGAACTCCAAAAATATAAAAAAGCACACATGTATGGATGATAACAGGAAAGCATGCTTGTGATAAGCACAATATTGCAAAAATCATGAATGTTTGATAGAAAAGTATGCCAAATTGAGAAAGAAAACAAAAAGCAAGAAAAATTATGAAATTTTTCTTTGTAGAAAAGAAAAGGATGAAAAGTTGGGAAAGAGAAAAAGAAGAAACGAGATTTAGGTAAGTTTGTTTTTCTGGAACAAATGCCAGACACATAATTGTTTAAATATGTCAACTTTCAAGGAGAAGTCTAGGTTTCAAATCATGTCAAGCGATATATGCATAATTGCCAACATCATGTTGTAATACCATGGTAACATGGTCATAATGTAATATGGGTGGGGCCCATTTCAATCCCATATAGCCAATCAATAAGAACAAAAAAGTTTACTTTTATAGAAAAGCAAAATGCAAATTGCAATCTAGAAAGTTTGATTTTAATACAATTTTTTTTTTTTAAATGATCATTAAAGTGGATAGCATTTCTTCTCCTCTCGATGCTCTATGAAGAAATCTGAAATCGGGATATAAAGTGACACCCTCTCAAAATATTTAGGACTACATCTGCCGTAAACTTCTACTCCCATAATCTTCTCCTCCTCTACCTTTCCAAATCAAAAAGTGTAACCTCATTGGTTTGGGAAAACAATCCTGCCTATTAGCAAAGGAATACTGTTGTTACCTGAGGAATGACATTTGTGCAATTGGTAGTGTTGGGTTCAATGTTTTGCCACTTTCAACTGCTTTAGGAACATTGTAGAAAAATGTCTCCAAGTGCCAATATTGAAACCAAATTTGGGGTCCAATCAACTAACCTTTCTTTCACTCAACTCGTGGAAAATTTTAAGCAACTAAATGGAGTTTGCATCTCGATCCTTCACATAAATTAAGCGTCCAAAAATGGTTCCTCAATGATAAGTACAATTGCTTGCTTTTTGGTTGGCATCTTCCCAACTGGTTTGCCACAATGTAGCATATGGGTGAAGGCCCAGTGAAACTGAGATATGTAACCACCTCTACCACAATAATCACAACAGAACATGAAACTAGGAGGCTGATGTTTATATCCCTTGTCATGGCTGCATACTTGCTTGTGCTGGCCTTTTTTCAAGGTTTGCATTACACTTGTCGAATGAGGTAGCTTCCCCCAATGCTCCTCTTATGGAAACTGCATTTTTCTTGGATTTGTGTTACACATTTACTGGACTTTTTGTTTGATGATTTCACTTCTCTCTATAAGCAAAATTTGAGGCAGTGGTGTCCCTCCTCCTTCATATTGGAAGACAAGTCTGCATTCCCATACCTTGGCCATGCTTGCCAATTCCTTGGCCTTGATGGACGATTTTCTCCAAAAGGTTGGAACCTATTCCTTTAGTATACATCTCAAATCTTGGAAATGAATTATTGCATTCTTCCAAATATACAGAATGAGAAAAAGAATGCTTACCATATTTGTTTTGATCATGGTGCTAGCTTCTTTGGTGGAAGGAGGAGGAAGACTCGCTATCTCTTGTTGCAATTGCGACATTGCTTGCAAATATCTGTTTCAGAAGTAAGTCACGAACAATATCAATGCAATAGTTCTTGATCCCAAGAAACTTATCTTATCACAATTTAGCACATAATTCTTCCCATAGGACTTTGATTTCAATTCTTTATTCTCTTCTTTCAACTTGGAAATATGGTGGGACTGTTACTGAGTTGTCTTTAGCAACTCTTGGATCTTTTTCCTCTTGGAGTTTGTACCGTATTTTCCCATATGTCAGCAAAAATAGTGCGCAGAACTTTGTCAAACACTTGGTAAGCAAACTTGTTTATACACAAAAACACGAGCCTGAAAATTTTAAAAAATCCACAAGGAAATTGACGTATCACTTATTCAACTTTAGCCAACCTCTATCCAACACTCAAGGAAGAATCACCAACTTTTGTCATAGACAATTATGGTTGCCTCCAGAATCTGGTTTCAATTTCTGGATCTCCTAAAACTGAATGTTGTTTTCCTTTCTTCTAGGTTAGAGACATACATACAGAAGTTCAGGAGAACTTACGCCGATACCACTATGATATTTGGCACCCCTCAAATGGATCATTCACATAGATCTTTCCCTTGAAAAATTAAAATTAGACAATTTGCTTTATTTAATAACTCAAAGCAATGGAAAATATAGCAAAAAGTTGCTCAAATAAGACTGCAAAGTAAACAACCATTGACAACGAGAATAAGCACAATGAGCTAGCAAGAACATAAGGATTTATGTGGAAAAACCCTCCTAAGGAAGAAAACACACAAGAAAATGCTGCCTCATAGCTTAAATTGCTGTAATGCAATGAGAGTATAATGTGCATTAACTTTAAACAAATTATCTTCAAGGAAATGAGAGCACAAACAACCCAAAATTCTCTCAAAATTGCTTCGTTACCAATGGCTATAAAATGCAGCATCCACAATATATGTTTTTCCATCAATGAGGAAAGAGGCATAGAAGGTCAAAAGTCACGTCCTTTATTCTTTAACACCTCCAATGACCCTTCATTTGCCAGCCTTTCTTCCTATCTAAAAACAGTCTTTCTTTTATTTAACCCAGTCTTCAATCCTAATCAATACAATAGTACATCTTCCAAATCACTTCAGCTAACGCAATATTGCATGTAAATGGATCCCAAGCAAGAAGCAATATTCTAGCACTTGAAAAGAAAGTTTCCATACCCATACTTGGCTTGTACTGATCAAGGAAGGTGGGGTTAGAAGATTTCAAATACTTGGCATAAGTGTGCTCATGCTTTAGTGTACCAACAACATACAAATTATGTTCCATGGGGACTCACCCTAGGATTTGGGGGTCATCTCATAGATGAGTTCCAATATCCCAAAAAGGTGTCCTGACATCCCAGAAATGCACCCCATTAGCCCAAAGAGCTGTCCACCATCCCCATCTCGAAACTTCATGGAACATAGCAAACAAAAAATCATTGCAAGTACAAGAGAAAAGTAAATAATGTATAGATAAACATTAAATATCATTTCAGCACACATTTCAACATTTTGGGTGTTGTAATAATACTTGTTTATTGATTCTTATATGGCCCCCATCTGTACTTCCATGATTGCCGATGCATAATAAACAAGTATCATACAATGACATTAAATGCGAACATATTTTCTTCGATCCTCGCAATTCATAATCGTCGAATCCCAAGGCACGGGCAAAGTGTTGAAATTGGCACACTTCCTTTAGCTTTCATATGGTATTCATACATCCAAAGAGTATGGTAAGATTGGTAAGGGTTATAACAACTTCAACCCATTTACCAATACACATAATAAAATATTCGTTGTGTTTTCACGAATTGGATACTTCGGTACATCATGTACCTATTCATTCCATTTGTGCTTTGCATGTGTTGTTCGTACATAATGTCTTTAGTATCATAGGACTTATCACACATAAAACATTTCACCTCCTGCTCTATGTCTTTGCTTCAAAACACTTATGCTTCCAAGGGTACTTTTGCTTTTTCTTAGGTTGGATGACCTTCACATTTTGGTTAGAAAGAGACCTCTTTTCTACATCAACTTTTTTTTCTTTTTTTGTGCTTCTTATTGCTGAATTACTTAGAGATGTCACTGGTTGTAGGAAGGAAAGCACAAAGAATAATCAACACTAGTTGATTATCAACAAATTATTTTTCAATCTCCAGCACTTCTTGATGTTTGCTACCCTCATAAAAAAAAAAAAATTCAACAAACTTTTTATTTTTTTTGCATTTTCAGTGTATAAATTTTTTAATGAGGTCCAACACCCTGGATTTGCCTTTTACCTCATACATTGACTTCTATGACTTGTTATTGCTATTATTTTTTAACAATTTTATTTCCAAAATAAAACAGAACTCTTTGTGCCTACATTTGATTAGACAAACCAATATGACAGAAGGTCTGACAAGAGAAAATACTGCTTATTCTCCTCTCCTTTCCCATGATTTGAGAATTATAACCTATGGTTAAGAAAAGTTAAATCCAGAATGAGTAGTTGCAGTTTTCAGGATTTAACTTTTCTTAACCATAGGTTATAATTCTCAAATCATGGGAAACGAGAAGGAGAATAAGCAGTATTTTCTCTTGTCAGTCCTTTTGTCATAACAGAATTAAGGTGAACTTAAGTGGAAGGAATATTGATAAGAGATGTTGACAAAATTCTGGTGTAACCCATATAAACTCAATCTACTGGCATACATAAAATTGCACTCACTTTCGGATATTTTCAATCGCATTTAATTCACAATGTTGAAGTTATTTCCTATGATGTTGTTGAGGATTTTTTTGACCATGATTACCTTCACTCTGATGAAGCGGACAGGGTAAGAGGATATGACTTCCACATCGCCTGCAAGATTGAAAGTACAGGCAACTGGTGCAAAGCCTTATAGAACAGGCAGTGAGATTGTTGGAGGAACAAATGTTTTACTCTCTTGCCCTTTATGTTCTGTAAAAAAAACGGCCACAGGACTTGAATGCCAAATCTACCATTGCCTTGACAGGATTAGGTTTGCTTGTGGCATACATAATACACACTTGCCATTGCTCAGGATTCCAGTCACCAATAAACCATGTACTACAGTATTCCACGCTAATTCTCATATTGCACAGCAAGACCTCATACTGCTTTTCTTCTTTGTAAAATTATGTTCTTGTACCTTTTTTCTTGTTTTCCAGACTGTCTCCTTGTACCTTCATGTCCTGTACAGTTCTCACACATGTGTGATTCAATTCTGCAGAGCAGGCAGGATTAATATCTTGGCTGCAGGCAATGGCTGTGTAATTGATAGTCTTTGACTTCAATATCAAAAATATATATTTCTGTTTGCAATTGCATCATGGCACATGCAATACATAGAACTTAGTCTCATATTTCTTGCTTGCAGATTCCTTATACCTTGCACAAGACCAAAGAAGTGCATCCAACCCTAACAGAAATTTTCCACACCACCTCCACATAGTGCCTGCACAATGATGCCCATGGATCAGATGAAGCTCTAATCCACTGTTGAAATAGGAACACTTTCCAATTTCTTCAGGAGATACGTTTATACATCTCAAGATCATGGTAGGATTAGTAACGACTTAATCCACCCTTATACATAACATATATTTGTCGCATTCCCTCAAATTTGATATTACTGCATATTGTCCAACGAATAATACATATCGCATATAACTAGTGAAAAACAATGACTGTAAAATACAACATCTTAGTACCAAATGCAACAACCACCAAAACCTCCTACAAGCATAATTCTGCAAGGCTATTGAAGACAGGTTTGATGAAGTGCTTGTAGATGCAACAGAAACTATTGAAATTAACTCAATTGCAATGCTATACTCAAAACTCCAATTTACTTCCCAAGTTGGTTCCACTCTAGTGAGTGTCATACCATACATATTTATCAATTATACATGGAAGGTGAACAATTGAGACACAAGTATTGAAGTTGTTAATGGGAGAACAGTAACACCGCTTAAAAGACAATTCATGTTCAGCACATGTGCACAAAATTGACAGTTCAAACTTCAATTCATATTGAAAGGAAAATTGAAGTAAGCAATTTTGAAGTCTGAATGAGATCTTGAAAGTTGAAAGATTTTGTCCTTATGATCTGCCACTTCTAGATGATGGGATGCAGGTTGTAAATTCACACAAAACGATCTTAAATTTCCAATTTCCTACTTCCAACACACAACTGACATATTTCATGCGATTGATCAATTGAGCTTTCTTGTAAATGGCGTTAATGTGCTATGAGAAAGTCTTGCTTCATTCTATTGCAGGCCAGTTTCCCCTTATAAACCAACAGTTTATTCATCATTTACACGACAATATATGTTCTTTAGATTCCTAAATTATAGCATACTTAATACCCAGTTCAAATCATGAGAAAACAATAAATGGAAGTGTAAATGTTCTAAAAAGTAACAAAGAAAGGCTTATGACCATTTTAAAAAATTTGCAAAATACTTAAACTTGCCATGTTCCCTATTTTGGGTTTTTGGTTAATGACCCATATCAACAAGTATAAGCTTACATGTTTGATTCCTTCTGTGGCAACCTCCTAAGAACAAGCAATCTTCCCTCAAAGAAGCACTATGAAATCCTTGTGATAGGAATATCAAGTTTTGATCTCAAAAATTATCCTCAAATGCACTATAACTACCTTTGATGTCAGCTCACATAAAAATGATGAAAAGGTTTTATCCAAGGCAGCATTCATCATAGGTTGCTTGAATGCAATATAAACAGGTTCTTAAACAGCTGTATAGGTTGAGTGGCTACATTTACAACTGTCTTCTCCATCCTTTCCATCACTATGTTTGTCTAAGGTTGCAATTAAAACCAAGAAGTTGGTCATCACACATAAACAATATTAAAATTTTCTATTAAAGAAAACAAACAAATCAGTGCAAATTGTGTCTAGAATGATGATAATATCATATACAATGCCATAATGCAATAATCAGGTCATCATGTCATTTTGAGATATTTTGCAAATCCCTTCTCTTACATCCTCGCATTTCAGTTATCAAATAGGCAACTCTCATTACAGGGAAGGTGGAAGTTAGTTCAATATGTCCACAAACACAAATCACAAAAAGCACTTAGAATTTTAATAAATGGTAGAAAAGTGCAATGATTTTATTTGGTCAAATTTTGCACTTCTGGGAGTACAACATTGCAAATTGCAGATCTAAAACACGTCTATTAAGTCCCACCACATTCTCTTGGTGTTCCACACATCTTGTTCTTGGCAGTATAGTATTTTGTATTTTTAATTATTATCTTGCACGTTTTAAGTAAATACTACAAGGGAATGTAAATTGCTAGATTACTCAAACCAGCTTACATATCCAATTCTATAATTGGTTAACATTAATACTGGCATTGAATATTTGGCAGATGAATGACTATCCATATGCATGAATATTTTAGACAACCAGCTCTTCCTGCATGGGTATTTCCACTTTGTAAACAAATAAACAATTTTATGCAACTGTAAAATCTTAGCAGTAACTGAAATTGTCAAACATTTTTTCAAGTTCATTCTTAAATCATGACTTTCCAATGACCAAAATATAAGAAAATAGAAATGCTAAAAGAGAAGCCATTTTATACCTTGAAGGTATAGGAAGTTCTTGCCAATTACTACGGTCATCTAAAACTTTCACCTTAGCAAGTTGACGAATATTCCTGTAATATAGTACAATCAAAACCTTGTAATTCCAAACTGATAACAGAAAAGCAAAATAATTTTATCTTCAGATTCTGCAACTACATAATCAATATATTACATCTCAATTATCCAAAAATAGTTCTTGTAAAAGTGTCGAGCAAAACAGTTCATTAATACATTTGCAATATAGAAACTAACATGGGTAATATGAAATGTACTATCAAGTAGTGGATGCATTCTCATGAGTCATACTAGCAATGTAATCCTTTTTTTCTTTGTAACAAATATGAAACATAATTAGCGAAGGAAATTGGGTAGCAGATAAATTACTGAATTCTGGTGTTGATCTTCATCTTGGTGCAATTCAAATTTTAGAAGGCAACTGGCCAAGTGAGATTTTATGTCTTAATCAAAATGATGTCAAGGAGCTGATTGTGGAAACATAGCACTTCAAGGAAGTTGAAGAATATATTTAAGAGAAAAAAGAAATGAAAAAACTGTGATAAAAAGGTATGCTGCCGCAAATATAATATTTTGGTGTTTTGATGGGAGTGGCTCCCAATAGAAGCCACATATAGCTTATTAAAAAATAAATAAAAATAAAAACATTCATGAAAATAACAATAATAAGATATAAACGGCCAATATCATTCATGCAATAACATGAAGAAAACTTATAATAATATTGCTCAAAATTTTTATACAAGCTTTACTCAATCTTCATTCAATATGTTCTTCAATACAATACATGAAGCTTTGTCTCCATAATATAACCTTAGAAAGGTGACTCTTGGACTCTTTGACTATTGCTCTCCTCACATATCTGGGAGATGCAACCTTTCCTATTCCATGCATAGGACAAACCTCTCATGCTTCTTGGCTTCTCAACTTGCCACTTGTACGCATGACTCTTGGCTTTACATTAACTTGCACACTTTACTCTATGACACTTGCACACTCTATTATATGACAAATTGCACATGACAAATTGCACACTCCTACACACTCTATTATATGAAAAATTGCACACTCCTACACACTCTATTACATGACACTTGTGCACATCCTACACATGAACACATAGTTAAGGGGAAATATAAATCACACTCCTAAACTATAGACTCACACCCTAATCTATTACATATTTACAATTGTACCATCAAGGTACCAAGAGGGTACATAAGCATGTACCAAATAATGTAATATTCTCCAACACTTAAGGCAATGCCTTCTGCATCTCCTTGAATAAATTTTTGAAATCAAATTTTGCATTGTTCATTCCCATCAACGCCATGTCCTGAGATTGCATACCATATAATCAAATACATATAAATTCATCCAGTGTTCCACTTTTTGTTCAGGCTCAAGGATTCAAGAACCCGATTAGAGTTTTTGCTCAAGCCAAGCTGATTAATAAAAGTTGCCATTGACAAAGAATGTTGTTACAAGGATGTTTTAGGGACTTTTACAAAACATGAACCATATAAGAAGAAAATTCTTGAAAACATTATAAAGGTAAAAACCTGTGTCAACTGAGACTTTACATAGCACATGCATGATGTTGTGAATTACATAAATCTAGACATACTTCAACAGCTAAATCAAAACCAATCCCTTCTTCAGTCCAAAACAGCAGTCAAATAGTGAAGATCATCCAAAATCATTACTAGTCAAAACCGCTGACAATTCAATACAATTGTCAAATTTGGACAAGAAGCAGCAGCTACAATCACCTTACTGGAAAATTGTGGAAATTTGTGAAAATTTGTGCTTCTTGTCCTCTTCATTCTTTATTTTTGTGTTGGAGACTTTGAATTTCAGTGACTTAACCAAAAATATGCATTAGTGAACCTATTAATAGTATTTATCATAGTCACCAGGTATGGTTCGGTTCACAGGTTCAGAAGGCCAAAAAAGTTCAGAAGTTCAGTTTTTTCAAGAAGTTTTGATACGGTTCGGAAAATTTTATATGATTAATATATATACACCCCTACAAAATACTCGTACAAAAAACATAAATATATGCAAATAAAACATTAAAAAATTTAGATTCTTCCACATTTTCTACATTCAACTATATCTTATACTTCATAGTTGTATAAGTTATTTTTTATGATTTTTAAATATTTTGAATATGTACAAACAAAATTGCAATTTGAAAAGAGGACCAAACAGAACTGAACCAGTTTGGTCCAGCCTGAAAAGTCCAAACCAGACTGAACTTGGTCCAGGTTCATGTACCTTGTAACCATGGTATTTATGCAAGTTGTAAAGGATAATATCTTGCTGGATAACTCTCATTTTAGATAGTTTCTTCCAACAGTAGAATTTCTTTTCTCAAGTATGAAGATACGTGTAAAGACAAGTGGTCTGTGATTCCTATGCACCTGTCCAGCAGTTTGTTATTTTTCACCGTTCAGCTATAGTGATGTTTGTTTATGACCATCTGGCTGAGCAAGGTTATCTTGATGTCAGAGCAGGCAGTAAATATCACAAAGACTTTTGCCATTAGTGTTGCAGTGCTTATCTGGGTGGGTGAAGGCCCAGCAAGATTGCAATATTCTCTTGTTCTGATATTGGAGCTGACTAATGGGCTCCTTCTGGGAGATGGGCAACATAGGGTGCTTTTACAAAGACCAACTTCTAACTGAAGAACCACCAAAGAAGAGGCTTCTGAAAGTGGGAGAGGCTGTTGTTTTGGATACCCTCCGTCTGCTCAGTGCAGAAAATTGCTTTACTGTCTTCTACATTTAATAGGATCTCATCCGTATTTCTTATCTGTCCAGATACAATTCTTCTAGCAGCAAATTAAACATTGCATCATAGACTTGTGCCCCTCTTATTATGTATTCTTATAACCTTGGTTCACTGTAGCACTACTATGATTATAGAATGAAGGTATCAAGAACAAGGAAGAAGAGAAAGTCCTTAATGGTGAAATGATATATTTGTCCTATTTAATTCCTATGCAACTTATAAGAGCAGCAAGGGGTTTGAATCGATTACCCCCTTTTCCCCAAGGACATGATTCCATCCCACTTTAACAAACTCATCAATTGCATAAGTAGGCACGCTGCTCTTTGAATGCATTCAAAGTTTAGATTTTATAAGTTCATCCACTATAAGGGTGGCAGGGGTTCCAAACTTTTGACACAAAAATTTTGTGATTGATTTGACTAATTAATACCTTTAAAGTTTTCAATCATAAGGAGAACAGGAATTCTCATGTCTCCCTCTATCATGAGACAGGGTTTATATTCCACAGGGACTTGTGCTGGGATTTGGGGACTGTCTTGGAGACATGTCCTAACATCCCAAGAACACATCTTGCTGTCCCAAAAATGCATCCCACTATGCCCGTCCCAAAACTTTAAGGAATATATCAGTTTTAATCCCCCATTGTAAAGCACAGCATTTGGCAAGATTATTAGAATCAGTTCCCATATCTGCTTTAAAGTCTATTATTATCCATCTCTATACACAAGTATAATATTGAGTTCAGTTTTTTCTTTCCTATTTCCAGGTGCATTATTTTCTAGGTGCATATTCCAGACACTCTGCCCCACCTCCTGAAGTGAAAATTAGATTTTTGGGTGAATCTCCTTCAAGTCATAGCAGTCGTTGCTCCATCTAGATGGAAAATTCAATTGGATGACTCAAAGTGTTTCATATGCTGGCATGAAAAATATGAAAATATCATCTCTTGAAACCTCCTGTGTTTTCTGACTTGCCGTAGGGAATGAATAATGGCAAAGGTGTTAAGAGTTATTTAGTTCATAATGGTCATCTAGACTATAGACTTGGGCATACTAATAAAATAACATGTTGACTTAGTCTAATTCATGCTTTAGTGTTGTATTAATGACTTAAAGTATATTTAAGTCATTTTAGGGTTTATGTCATTCCTTTACTATAAAAGGACATGTGCTCTCTTCATTTTTTTAATCCAATAAGTATTTTCTCTCTTTGAAGTTCTTTTGTGTTCTTGGTTTCTTTGTGTGTTTTTTTTTTTTTTGTAATAAAAGGGGACAATGGTTTCCTCTACGGAAGATCCCAAAATCTGATCAGTCTTTCGGAAGATTTTGGTACAAAAGAGATCTGAGAGGGAAAAGCAAAGAAAGGAACTCCCATACAGAAGTCTGGCATATGCAGACAATCTGCATCTTAAAAGGTCATGTCTGTCTAGACTTTCAATAAAAATACATTTTTAAATGACTTTTCATCTCATATTGCTACGAAGAAGCCATTGAAGAAAGTCTGTTTTGGTGCCCTCCATTCAAGACAGACTACATCCCCCCAAATCAGGAATTTTGTTTCTCTAATGACAGCAAGCCTGGTCAACTCCTCAAATATAACATAAAATGCACCTGTTTCCTCAAATTTAGTTTACAAATATAAGGTCAATCCATTTCCATTTCTAAGACCAGAGAGTTACATTTATTGAAGGCATGACATGAGGTGTACCTTGAAGAAGGATGAGTAAGAGAAGCAGCAAACCATCCTTGTGAAAATCCAATCTTAGCATAAGCTCCCTGCGAAAGATGCAAACAAGAAATGACCTTTGAGTTCTCTGAGTGTGAAAATTTTGAGCATCTTTAGAATAAAGGAATTTGACATACATTTGATGTGATAATTCACAAAGAGTAACTCTTGACTTATGCAAGAAAACACCAATGATTACATGGAATTTCATATATCTTGATTGCAGTACCAAATCTCAAATTGCTTGAAAATACCCAAAGACATCTCTATTAACAATAAGCATAGTTTTTGCCATTTAACTCTGGCTAGAAAAATAATGGTGTGATAATATGTTTAATGTGTTTTAAGTGAAATTCATTTTCCCTAAGATAACTTTGAGATTATCCACACTTGTTTCAGAACCCTTTGTTGTCTAACCATTTAAGTTAATTGGGGGAAAAAAATGTGTTTTGAGTGAAATTCATTTTCCCTAAGATAACTTTGAGATTATCCACACTTGTTTCAGAACCCTTTGTTGTCTAACCATTTAAGTTAATTGGGGGAAAAAAATGTGTTTCTCAGCAAGAAAACCTACAATGAGTACGCTTGCACAGTGAGAGATGAATGGCATGCTAATTATATATACCACTATACACAAATCCTTATACATTATAAGGCTGTAAATATAACATAAATAGGTTATTTGTCGATACCTTGCTTGTAAGCCCCATCAAGCACAGAGTTTATAACTGTCATCTCATGACTTATGAGCATACAAAATACAATAATGGTTAAACACACAGGAAAGTCACCATGACAATTTTGGACTGAAAATTAAAGAGCCTACATATAAGAAACGGACATTCCAGACTGACTATTCGTAAGCTGCTTTAAACACATACATTTATAACATGTGCCTTTTTCAAATTGTCACAAAATTTCAATATCTTATTAGAATATACATTAGTCCAAGAACTTGCTCAGAGTTGCTACATATGAATTCTCGAAATGTTTAATTTTGTTCATTTGCAAATACAAATATATTATTTATTTCATACCAATGAATTTGGCATGTTCCCTTGGAAAAGTCTGTGAATATAAACTTGATATATTTATTTCATAGTAAGGAATTTGTCATGTCCCCTTAAAAAAAAAAACGGTCTAGTGAGACAAATTACCATTGGTGTTCAAGAATAGCTAGTAACAACACTTGTGGTAAGCACTCAACTAAGCATAAAGTGCAATTACCTCAATGTCAAACCTAACATCTCAATTTATTGTGTATTCAAAATCATGCAACAAAAATTTACCTGGTTTGTAAGTTGGTTTCTGAATCTTTCTGGATGCAATTTCCTTTCTGTGTGAAATGCATATGATACTTCTGCATCCATACCTACATCACAAAGAAATGCATTTGTGAAAAAAAATCATTTCATAAATCATGCATGTGTCAAAGAAAGAACACATTTTATGAATCTGTTTTAAAAATACTATGACATCATTTTATGGCACCTATGACAAGGATTATAAACAGTTCTTCGATCCTTCACATAGGTGGGTTTTTTTTTTAATCCATGTATTGATGTTTATTGTCATTCTTTCAGAAACTCATGTTCTGTTCTTTAGTAATTTGTCAGTTATATTAAAACTTTTTTATGCTTGAATAACTTCCCAGCTAGCAAGAAACTATCAATGCTCATATCTTAACAAAGACATACTGTATATGATCAGACTATAATATACTGTCTATTGCTGTGTTTTACACTATATTCCACAGAGCTTCCAGGACAAACGGGGGATTGGCCACAAAATTTGGGAGGGGAGCAGGACGACTTACATAAACATATTATATATATATATATATATATATATGCATGCCCCAAATTGGATTTTTTAAAGCAGAAATATAAATATGTAACATAACATAATGTAAAAGCATAGGAATCTATAAATTAGGAATAATGTAAAAGCATAGAAAACAATAAACATCAAATATCCATCAAATGTCCATCATTCATCTAACAATAAAATTTAAAAACAATAAACAATTAGGATTCTAAATTCAACCATCATTCAAGTTCCAACTACGTAAGCAAAAATAAAAACGAAACCAAGTTCTGTGTGTTTTTGCAAGGGCATGTTAATAGTGAGCTTGTGTCATATTGCTTCAATGAAAAACTTCATGAACTACTCTATTATTGATTAAATGGAAGACTTGATGAACTATCTCCTTTGATTATGGAAATGCAAATAGCTGTGTGCACTACTCTATTATTGGAAAGCATGTTAAACTACCTCTAAAAATTACTCCCAGGAACGATAGGTCTCTTACACCTATGAGGAGATAGAGATGAATTATATTGGGAGTTCACATGGATTCAATGTGAAAGCATATTAAACTACCTCTAAAAGTTACTCCTAGCAACCATGGGCTTGCAACTATGTTTCACAGAGTTTCCAGAATGGCAGGATGAAAGTAGTTTTGCCCCAAAATCCGGAATGGCAGGGAAACAGCTTATAGAAATATATTTATGCCTAAAATTTCATTTTTTTAAGTAGAAGGTATAGATATTTAACATAATGAACATCAAACATCCATCAAATAATAAATGAAGGCCATAGCCAAGGAGATAGAAAACAAATGGATGTTACTCAAAAGAGCACATAACAATAGAAGCATTGGGAACGGCAAGGTGCTTATGTGGTACAGAAAAAGCAAGAGCAGATGCTAAAGATTAGAAAATCTGCAATCAGTAAGAATCAATCCTGGAATAAACCCAAGGAAGGCAAGAAAAAAAATACGTGGTAGAAAGAAAAAGTAGACGAGTGCTCAAGAATAATGGTGCAAAAAGCAGAGTTAGGTCCACTTAGGATCATGCTAAATGTGATACTACTTCTGCCAGACCTACACAAGAAATAATAGCAAACTTAATTAGTTCATGGTGATATACATTTAGGTACATTGCCATTTATATGAATTTGCAAGGTGTCAAATTCAAAAGCGTTTACAAGCAATAACTGGAAATGGGTACTCAGAAACTTAAAAAATGCAGGTAACAGAAGTGGCAACAGCTTAGTCAGGAAATGATGGAGACTTGTAGACTTTTTCAGTAAACAGTATTTGAGAACTTTGAAGAACTTCTAGAATGCTCAGTTCTAGTAGCAGAAACTTCAAGAAACGCCTAGAGAATGGCTACAAACTGATGAAAACTTCTTTCAATCTATTAGAAATGTTTCCAGAAGTTATTTTTGCCTTTCTTGAATGTTTCATGACAGGGAAAAAATTCAGCATCCTTAAAATGAGTTTCTTGCCTACTAGAAATGGTTTCCAAGATCTAAATATGAGTGGCTGTCTGGAATGGCAGGACAGTCCAGGGATGCTTGGGCATCCCCGGGTCAGCATGGGGCCATCTCATGTCCCAAGAACACCTAGGATTCTGGAGACAAAGTGGGGACATCTCATGTCCCATGAATGCCTGGGCATCCCCTAGGCACCCGGTTTTGGGGATGGAAGGACCAGACCCACAAAACATCTAGGGGATGGCCACCCCCATGTCCCCAAAAATGGGGAAAACCTAGGGACGTTTCAGCCCCCCACGGTACATTGCAAAGGCACCCGGGGGATTGTAACCAAAGAGCATGTCTTGTATGAGTTAGTCTACTTGCAAAACAACAAATGGAAGATTTGTTGTGAATCATATTTAGACCTATTACAGGCTTGTCAATCCTGTTATGGGTATTGTAGACATGTTCTATGATAATGCTGGCATGTTAAATGTCTTTGTGCTTTCCTTGAAAGGCCCGTTAAATGAATTTGTGACTCCTCTAGTAGGACTAAATTGGTTCAATCCAATTCAGCCTTTTTCAGATATAAGTTTTGGTAACCATATATCAAGAAAGAAAATATATATAACACCCATAGGAGACAAATATGGGATCCATGGCATGGAAAAGAGAAAGGAAATATGAAAAGAAAAAAATTATTACAAAAGTAGTTCTAGATGTTGCTACAAGCCACATAAAACTTATCTGTGTTGAGATGTTGCTAAACATCTTAGATATAGCTACTCCCCATTTTAGATTATAAACTTAATAACTTGTATAAGCTGCTCAGGTTGTCATGTTGTAATAAGTGTTTTTTTCTTAGTTCCTTGTGTGTATGACAATATAGCATCGCATGTTTCTCATCCTCGAGTTCTCTGTATGTGCAGAGTAAACAAAGGCATTCTTCTTGATTCATATTTTTGCATCTTCCTATTTCAAATGCAAGATAATGTGAACTTAGACTAAATTGACCTATACTATGTCCTTTTTGCATGGAGACCTTCTCTTGGAGGTAATTTTGTTGCATGTAGATGACCAATAAATTGATCTAACGTTTGTTAAATGTCATTTTCCCACTAGGATCCTGCCAAAGCCCCTTCACTTCCTTGCTTTGTACGAAATCTTGAATGGTTTATGAATAATTAAGCAAACCAATTTTACCAATTCCCCTTATTTTGATTTATTTCATGAAATCTTGATACCAGCCTTTCTCACGAGGCACAAGCATCATTTGATGTGGTCATTTCTTTGCATTCATAAGCCTTATTTTAATTAGATATGTCAAAAATTGGCATAATGTTTCTCCTTCTAATGTTAACAGTCCCATTTCTACTAATATCACAGGTTAAAGAGTTTGTACATTTAATATTAATTCTTCTAAGAAAAAGCATTTGCACTCAACATTTTTCCAAAATCCTTTTAATATGCCAAAACCCTAAAAGTCTTTTCAATTGCCAATTCCATCTGTGGAATCTAGATGTATTTAGCATGGCATAGACAGCTTTCATAGCTCCTGTTTTAAATTTCTCTATACAAGCATTCCAATTGTAGCCAATCTCAAACTCAAAGCCCACATTGTCACAACCCAAATTTCTATCCTATATTTTTTTTTAGGGAGACTTAGATGCATTGTAACCTGCTTAACAACCTATCTAGTCTTACCCGAGGCACACCCATCACTACATCTTGCATAAGTCTGGCTACACAAGTGTACTAGGTGCAAGGCTAGTATTTACAAGTTATCCCTCTTGTTGGCCCCACGAGCTAACTTGCCTTCCCTTTCATTCTATCGAAGGGGTACGCTTCTAGCTATCCCTTACTCATGTCCATCTGAGTGGGTTAGAGCGTATAGAACTTGACTATCCCTCTCATCTAAAGATGAGCTAATCAGTTCCTCACTTGCCTCATTAAAACCCTATCCATAGGAATACCTTAGATTAATTTAGACAACAATGTTGCCCATCGAAGTCAATGAGGTATTCAACTTCCCTTCAAAACACCCCATCAAATTCCCTTATGATGTGTGTTTGTACTCTTATAGTTTTTCCAACGAAGATACTAACTTCATCCTAATATTCACCCATCAAATTCCTTTATGATGCATAAGAATATTTCTTAGGTTTTTACCCATTAACATCTACCAAATACGAGATTAGATACGATTCCAATATTTTAATTAACATCATCTATTAATATACCTCTTAGATGAGTATTAGCTTAATCACTCACAATATTTCGAGAATCCCAACTAAACTATCCACCACATAATATTAATGATATCACAGTTTTCCAAAAGCCATTACATTAATTTAACATCTACACCTAAGGTGAAGAATCCTTAAGAACTTTCCAAGAATAAATCTAATTCTAATCCTTTCTATCTTTTAAACATTTTTAACCAACATCTTAACCAAAATGCATGGAACCACATCTATAAGAATAGACAATTAACACTGAAATAGCTATAAGCCACACAACAACCACATCAACGCATAAATTTATCCTGGGAGAAACCCCGTGGGGAAACCCAGCCTCAAATCAAACCATCATTATTTCATTAATCAATCTAAACCTTTACATAAGATGTGGACAACCCATATTGTCTGAAACTTACTAAGGAACCTATCACGTCTATCAAATTCCTCATAAGAGGTGGTCCTTCATTACTCACAGATGCCATTGTGACTACATCTTGGAACTCTATTCCCAAAACCTCCAATCTATTATCATAACAGTGGTTGGAAAACATAGAAAACAATTGGTAAACACCCCATGGGCAGTCTGGTTCAATTCTAGCATATCGTCCAAGCACTAACACTCGGCCCCCAACTCTTCATCATTTTAAGAGTATTCAACTATAGCGCCTGGAGTGGAACCTATCCATCGAGAATGCACAAAGCTAGCACTGCCATTCTTGGAGCCTTACACTAATACTAAATCAACCGAACTTCAAAACTGAAGCACCCACCACTCTGATTTACCAATGCCAACTAAACATAGTAGATTCAAGATTACATAACCATTTTCTGGTATCTACTGAAGCTATATAATGCATACAGAACTTGGAATCACATACTCAACTTATCAATTTTCTAGAGCTATCCATAGCATAACAGATTCTAAAACTACATATTCTTCTATCAAATCATCAATGCTTTTTAATGTACGAAAGAGCTGGAACAACAATCCGTTTTATCATTCCTTCATTGCTACCTAATACATCACAAGTTCGAGGACAACATATCCATTTTATCCATTCACTAATACCATCGATTACATTATAAAATATGGAATAACATTCCTACTTAATCCATTCTCTAATGCTATCAAATGCATTATAAAATCTAGAATAACATTCCTATTTAATCCATTCTCTAATGCTATCAAATGCATTATAAAATCTGGAATAACATTCCTATTTAATCCATTCTCTAATGCTATCAAATGCATTATAAAATCTAGAATAACATTCCTATTTAATCCATTCTCTAATGCTATCAAATGCATTATAAAATCTGGAATAACATTCCTATTTAATCCATTCTCTAATGCTATCAAATGCATTATAAAATCTGGAATAACATTCCTATTTAATCCATTCTCTAATGCTATCAAATGCATTATAAAATCTAGAATAACATTCCTATTTAATCCATTTTCTAATGCTATCAAATGCATTATAAAATCTAGAATAACATTCCTATTTAATCCATTCTCTAATGCTATCAAATGCATTATAAAATCTGGAATAACATAACATGCAAAGGACTCCACCTCCTACTACCAAAAGTCTTAGACGTACACAAGAACACTCAACTTGACTTCCAGGTTGTTTCAAGCGAATCGTTCTGGCATCCAAATGTTTTTACAACAACCACAATTGTTTTGGCTCAAGAAGATAACCTACTCCCTCTTCTACAAAGAACAACACAAGATGCATGCAAACAATTATTCCAAGAAGGCTTCTCCTCATGGACTTACCTCTAAGTAATGGTGAGCTCCACAACGATTCAAGATGAATCCACTATCTCTACAACTACAAGAACATCAACCCACGTGCAGCGTTGTAACCAAGCATAGTCCTTAAACCTCTGGTTAGGTAGAGAAGGTCTTTAGACTTCTCAGTCTATCGTGCACCAAAAAATACATAGCGAGTAACAAGCAAGGGTACCAGGTTGGGCAGTTTACACGACACTCAAACCTATCATCCCAACTCTGCCATCCTAATGGTTTACTACACCAAAAGAGAAGTTTTAACAAGAAGAGTAAAACCATTTAATAGCTCGCTCAACCGGGCTGACTCCAAGGTCTTCTTTTCTAATCTATCTCATAGGTCCAACGCACAACAAGTGTCGGACAATGAGTGCAATGAAATATCTCTCACCACTGGTTGTGAAAGAATAGCACCCCCACCAAAGCATTGGAAACTCTTTTACTACCAATAACACAGTGAGAAGACATCAGTTTTAAGAAGCATGCCTACCTGTGATCCAAGATTATTGTAGTGAACCGGGTCTTTTTCCTCAGCGTCGCCACTCCAGACTTCCTTCCGCGGAGCGATTTTCCACCACCTCCTTCACCAACAAATGCCTCCTCTCTTCCTAGTTTTCTTGGGCATCCCAAATGAAACCGTCCCACCTCAACTTCCCCACTACTCCATCACCTTTTGATTTGGAGACTCTCAACATGGGTTCTCAGTTGAACAAACCATGAAGTTTACTC
The DNA here is from genome assembly GCA_028583015.1 of Wollemia nobilis. NCBI lineage: Eukaryota > Viridiplantae > Streptophyta > Pinopsida > Araucariales > Araucariaceae > Wollemia > Wollemia nobilis. Next base: position 8,400,897 of record JAQPPZ010000028.1, read on the forward strand.
CCTTTCTCCCCAGGTCTACCAAGGATTTGGTGCCTCCAAACACTTAACAAACCTAACCTTTTTTTTAAAGCAATAATCTAATAAAAGGAAAGCCAAGACTCTTGTCTTTTCTCTTCTCTACGAATTTGCACAAGTATATAAAAAGAATCTTACGATCATAAGAGATCATATTAAAATCGATAATAAGAAGTCCACCATACTAATTATGCTTACCAAAACTTTTCCTTCATTCTTTTTTTGAAAGAGATCATATTTTTAAGACACAATATAACTCAAATCATCTTCACTAAAGTTTTGTAGTTAGTAACCAAGCAAGCAACATTTGATCTATCTCTTATATACAAATTATGCCAAGTCACTAAATAAGAAAAGAGAGCATCTATTAGGTTGCTTCTTTGTCAAAGAATATGCCCATATTTAGGACATCTTGATCCTGCATCAATGAAAATCTGTTAGCAACATCATATTTTATCCATAAAACCTATGTTGCAGAAATCAAACATAATTTATCAGTCGTTCCTTTGGTTAGAAAAGCATCCAACTGCAATAACATATCCATCATGCATAACCTAGCATAAATCCAACCAAAACAAAGGGTCTACCAAGAGAGGGTCATGACACACATACTTGTAACAATGAATCACCTCCAATTTCTTGCAAACTCAAAGTGATATTTCTATTTTTATCCTGAGAATCTATTACCATTACCTTTACTTATATTAACTTTCATCTCAAAATAGCTACAAAGCCTAAGAAGGCTATATCTGTTTGCACACTTTGTATTTTTCTAGTCGTACAACATTTATATAACTCACTAATAAAGCATATCTTCCAATGCAAATCCCCCACCCCCCAAATTATTTAAAAGTAAGAAGAAAAAAGGAAAAAACTTCCTAATCAACTATTCTAATTCATTTCTAGATAAAAGATACAATATAGATGAGATTGGATAACCTTTGTAGACAATAGTTCTAAAAAAACAAATGTAAAAGTGTTTGTAAAAAGTTTTACACCTTTTGCAATAACACAAAATGTAATGAAAATTCAGTCTCAATGAAATGAAATGACAATTTTAATGATATGCCAAAAACAGCCGCCATTATAAAACCTTTACAAATCACATCATTTGCAAAAGGTTAATTAAGGCTGTTACGGAGGAAGTTTTGGGCAGTTTTAGGAAACGTCTTGGAATTGGTTGCAGTAACCACCAAAACGGTGCTTTAAATAGCCACCCCTTCGTTTCATTTTGTATCCATGACGATCCAATGAGAGACTGGGTTGACAACTCTGAATGAATTTGTTGTAAACTCTGTAAATTGTGCAACTTGATGATACAAATGACTATCTTGTTCTCCAATCATGTCTCGTGTGATATATGTTGTGATGTACTATTAGAGTGGGCAAAAGTGTCAGTGTTGCAGGTTACAGGCTTGGACAATGAGTATTGTGGACGCCGTCCAAAACATAGTAGTGTTGCAGGCACCGACAGATAGAGAGGGAGCCAACACCGTTATAGCCTACTCCATCATAACTGATGGCCACATAGCCAACGCCATCACAACTACCGCCGTTGTCAACATCCAAGACCGGTATGTCGTCATGACTAGAGGAGGCTATCACGTCGTCATAAGATTCCCCGTCTCATAGTTGTCGTCACGCCAGAGTTTCGCCAACTGTTCAAGCTGTGCTGCCATAGAGTGTACACATGTCGACTAAAGTCTTATTAATTGTCTGGAACTATGATCAGTGTTGGAACTTGCAACTCCTTGGTCCATTAATTGTCATTCCCTCATCCCTGGGAATTCTCATTGTTGTCTACATTTGGCGTCGTTGCCTAAGCAAAGTTTGGGTCGATAGGAAGAAGCAAGCGTGACAAACAAGGAGGTGAATGACAGATTCAAGGTTGCAAGGACGACGATGACGAAATCAAATACAAACTGCAGAGCAACTTGTGAGAAGTGCAAGACTAGCTAACCAAGGAGTGCAAATTAGAGACGAGTTTACACAACCAGAAGTGGAGAGGGTGTGGAATCCCTTGGACGATGAGAGTCCGAGAGCCGAAAGAGAAAGGTGGCAAACATTGTTGTTGACAACGGAGAATGAGGTGCAAGAAGAGCAACACCAAATAGTCGAGGAGAATGTTCGCATAACTGAAGAGGCTAACATAGCAAGCACACAAAGAAACGAAGAGTGGATGGTAACACCTGAGCCAACGGAGAGAAGTTTGCCAACGGGTGCGGAAGACAGGAGTTTGGCACTAGAGCAACCACGTGCATGGGCACTTGGGAAGGAAGACCGAAACCACATATCGTTTATTTGCAAGGAAGGTCGCGAAGCGTTGATGCACGAGAACTAGGACAAAGACTATTTGGAAGAGAAGCAAGAGCGGAGGCGCAACGGGGCAGAGAACTAGGACGAAGACTATTTGGAAGGCACCAGAGCAAGAACAAGAAGTTGAACCACCAACGGTAGAAAGAGAGTGGGATAGAATCCCACAAGAACCATCGTCAAGTGATGAAGAGGTCGAACGGGACCTAATGGCGAATGTCGCAAATAGAGTGGGCAAGCAAAAATGCCCACCCTTTACTAGAGAGGGAAAAGAAGATCCAACAAGACATATTGGTACTTGCACCACCATCTGGAAAGCAAATGGAGTGACACAACCCGATGAATGGTTGCAATTGTTTCCTGCTACACTGCGAGGAATGGCAATAGACTGGTACTTAAAGAGAGAAAGTACGCAACCCTTTGGACAATGGAACATTATGCAACAAGAATTTATAAACGAATTCCGACCGTTACGAGACGACACTGAAATCATAACAGAAATTTATGCCACGAAACAAAAGCCGGAGGAAGATGTCAAAACCTATAATAGAAGACTAAAACAGTTAGCCGATAAAATGCAGATGCCACCTGCCGATGGATTGGTAAAAAGATGGTTCATTGATGGGCTACTACCTAAATATAGGAAGAAGATGAAGGTTGTACCATCTTCCACATATGCAGAAGCACTAGAGAAAGCAAAGAACTTCGAGAGTGAAGCAAAGCAAACAGCGACCGGAATTGTAGGACATCCTCGAAATGAAGAATCAGATAGCGACACCGATGACAAGGTACAAAATGCTATCTATTCTTTCAGGAAGGAGTTCGACAAAATGATGAAAGAAGTGAAAGGGGAAGCAAGGAAAGACCGAAAAGACATTTGGTGCTTACACAAAGAAGAAGGGACACACAAATGTCAATTGCCCCAAAAACACATTTTAATATATGCGATATAGCAAGACATCCAATTGAAGATTGTCCATTTAACTTGAAGGGAGCAAGGCACCAGACCATGATGGTGCAGCAAGAAGAACAAATAAATACTTCAAGGAATGGACAAGACGCCAATTATAGTATGATTTAGACGAGAGACCAATCATACAATGTCGGAATTGCCAAGAATGGGGACATTTTGCAAAAAATTGCCCCAAACCACAGATTGGAGGAAATTCGAATGGAAATAATATCACTCACATGTGTAGATGGTGTGGACCAAGTAACCACAAGGAGGCAAATTGCCCAAACAAAGCAAGTACCAGTGGAACACAAAATGTCAACTTAATTGACATCGGTGAAGTGAGTGACCATCTAGAAAATGAGAAGCAAGTACTAGCGGTAACAAGAGCTCAAGCTCGAAAGATTGAGCAATACCCAAACCCTACCAAAGAAAAGGAGCGATGGCAGGAAGCCCATGACATGGTGAAGGAAGAGCTCGAGAAAGACAAGCAAGGAAGATTGCTCCAGGAGAAAACCTTGAAAAAGCCTGAGGTGATATTAAGCAAGCAGTCATCAATGGAACGTTTGGCAACACAAGTACTAAGCACGACAATAGAAGTGAAAATGTCCAATTTGCTTGGTGCACTACCAGAACTATATGCCACAGTAGGCGAGATGATGAAGACCAAGAAAGTAGAAGTACGAGATGTTGCCACCATAAAGCAAGAGCAATTTATCGACCCCACAATTTTGATGATTGAAGCAGGAAAGAAACCAACTTTGGTCCACATGGAGATATTGGATCATAAGCTAACTCAGGTAATCGTAGATGGAGGATCGAGCGTAAATGTCATGCCTGAAAAGATGTGGAAAAGCATCGGGGCACCATCATTACGGTCCCCAAATTTTCGGTTGTATGGAGCTGATCAGTACGGGATAGAAACGAAAGGCGTATTGACAAATCAAAAGGTACGAATAGCAGATCAAGACTTTACCTTGGATTTCGTGATAATAGCAATGCAAAAACCAGCTTATGATGCATTGCTCGGACGTGGATGGCTACGGATGGCAAAAGTGAATCATAATTGGGAGAAGGAGCGCCTTACATTCAAGAAAGGCCAACATAAGTATATGATAAACCTCAAGAATCAATCCATAAGTCAAGATATTGCAACCTCAGACGAATCAGGGAGTTCATCATCGGACGATGAAACAGGATATGAACCTGACGAAGAAGGGGTATTGCAGCTGGAGGATTGCACGGAAGATGAACAAGATGACGATAAAGGACTCCTCCATTGGCAAATGGAAGACTATGAAGTATTCACACCACAATGCTTGTGCATCCACGCAGAAGATGAAAACCAGGATGAAGAAAAGGAGTCGTAAGAGGGCCAAAGTAGTCGAAAGAGATCTGCAATAAAGAAAGACCAAGAAAACGAGAAGTGGACATTTCCAAAAAACTTCGCAGAATACACTATGGGTGACGTGGTTATTGAAGATAAACCAACCCATCCAATTGATGTACTCAAAGCAATAGAAGAACCAGACACGGTGAAGTATGAAGGACCAAGGATGGTGCAGGTAAACCTTGGCAATGATGGAGAAGCAAAGATGATAAAATGTGGAGATGATTGGGATCCTGTACTAAAAGCAACAGCTTTTAAAAATTTTATGAAGTACAAGGACGTGTTTGCATGGACTTATAAAGACTTGAAGGGGATACCACCAGAATTGTGTGTACACAGGATACCTTTGATAGAAGGTGTGCAGCCAGTGAGGAGACGACCATACAGGATGAACCCAAAGTACGCACCTCGGTGAATGCCGAAATTGAGAAAATGCTGGAGGCTGGCATCATTTTCAAAGTTACGATGAGTGAATGGGTGTCACCAATAGTAATCACCCTAAAGAGAGAAGCAAACAAAATCTGGATTTGTGTAGACTTTCGGAGCTTGAACGCCGTAACTATAAAAGACCCCTTCCCAATCCCATTCATAGACTCCATACTGGAAGAGGTAGCCGGGCACGAGATCTATTCATTTTTGGATGGATTTTCGGGTTATAATCAGATCAGCATTGCGGAGGAAGATAAGTTGAAAACTACTTTCATAGTAGAAAATGGCATATACGCATACAATCGAATGCCATTTGGATTATGTAACGCACCTGCTACCTTCCAGAGAATCATTTTATATATCTTTGATAAAATGTCCACAGGAAATTTCAAAGCTTTTCTTGATGATTGGTCCCTATATGGCAAAACAACCGAACATTTAAAGGCGTTAGATGAATGTATGGGCTTGTGCCAAAATGCCTGAATAGCACTAAATCCTGGAAAATGCGTATTGTTGGTACCTTATGGCAAGTTGTTGGGGCATATTGTTTGTCAAGAAGGACTGAAGTCGGATCCAGATAAGATACGCGTAATATTGTTGATGGAAGAACCCCACGACGTAAGTTCCATGAAGACCTTCTTAGGAACAATGGGATACTACAGAAGGTTCATAAGGAACTATGCACAGATTGCTTACCCGCTAGATGCTCTCATACGTAAGAGTGTTCCTTTCAAATGGGCGGAGGAACACCAAGAGGCTTTTGAAGGACTAAAGGCACATTTGGTAAAGGCACCCATTTTGGTATTTCCAAATTGGGAAAAAGAATTTCACGTCCATGTTGACGCATCAAATTTTGCGATTGGATGTGCCTTAGCCCAAGAGGGGCAGTTTGGGCTAGATCAGCCCATTTACTTTGCAAGTCGGTTGTTGTCCAAGGCAGAGAAAAACTATAGCACGAGAAGCATTGGGAATGGTATATGCAGTACAAAAATTCCGACACTATCTACTAGCCAACCCATTTGCCTTCTACGTAGACCATCAGGCATTGCTATATCTAATCAACAAACCGACAATATATGGGCGGTGGCTCGTCACATTACAAGAATTTGTGTTTCGAGTGGTAGTGAGACCTGGTAAGAAACACGTAATAGCGGATCAACTTTCAAGAATTCGCTCTGGAGAACCTGCACAAGGAGGTATACAAGATGAATTCCCAGACGCACAATTGTTTATGATAAGTGTAGTACCAGTATGGTACAAACACATAGGGGAATATCTGTCAACAAGAGAGCTGCCAAAGGAGATGACAGCAGCAAAAAAACGTAAGATTATTGCAAAAGCGGCACCATTTTCATTGATTGCAAGCTTGTTGTACAAAATGGGAGCTGACCACATCTTGAGGAGGTGTGTCATGGAGGATGAAGTACAGACAACATTGAAAGAAGCACATGAGGGATTAGCCGGAGGTCATATGGGGCCGGATGCAACAGCAAGGAAAGTGTTGTTAGTTGGACTATGGTGGCCCACCCTCTATCACGATGCCAAAGAGTATGTTAAGGCATGTGATACGTGTCAAAGAACGGGAAAGTCGTTAAGGAGAGACTTCATGCCATTACACCCTTCCTAGCCTCAAGAACTTTTTGAAAGATGGGGGTTGGACTTTGTGGGACCATTCAGAACAAGTCGGAAGAGAAGGTGTCGATACATTGTGGTGGCTACTGAATATTTGACGAAATGGGTGGAAGCAAGAGCTCTACCGGATAACTCTGCAAGAAGCACTGCTCATTTCTTGTATGAACAAGTTATCACAAGGTTCGGGATCCCCTACAATTGACAAGTGATAGGGGAGGCCATTTCGTCAATGAAATTATTCAGAACCTGACCACGAAATTCAGGATCTTCCATTCTTTGTCCAATCCATACTATCCCAGAGCAAATGGACAAGCAGAGGCAACAAATAAGGTCCTGGTTTCTATAATGTACAAAACATGCGGCATGGAAGGAGCCGATTGGGAGGAACGTTTGCCAACAGTCCTGTGGGCATACAGGACAACCTTCAAGCCAACAACAAACCATACACCCTTCCAGTTAATGTATGGGCAAGAGGCGGTAGTGCCGGTTGAATTCCTGGTACCTAGTTTGCGGGTAGTAGTGGAAAACCGCCTAAGTGACGATGAGAGCTTAGAAGAAAGGCTCACGACACTCGTACAATTGGAAGAGAAAAGGGTCATGGCACAATGGGCAACAAAGATTGCCCAACATCGAAGGAAACTATGGCATGATAAGCACTTACGAAAGATGGACTTGAAGACAGGTGATTTGGTGCTTAAGTTTAATGGCAAAAGAGAAATCAAGCCAGGTAAACTGAAGACCTTATGGCTTGGACCCTTCCAGGTAGAAGAAGTGTTGGACAATGGGGTTGTTCGACTCAAGAAATTGGATGGCACAGTTTGCCCCAAGACAATGAATGGTTCTAAGTTAAAGGTGTATAAGGCAAAGGCACATGTGAATGTAATTAACTTAGAGTCATCACAAGGAGAAACTTCTGGGAGAACAATAGAAGTACCACACCAAGGGATACGGTTTTACGAACGAGGAGAACCTAGTAGAACCGCTAATCATAATGTTGCTCGGGAGGATGAGCGAATGAACCTGGAGTGGTTATTCGGAATAGAAAGAGAACCTGTAATTGAGCAAAGAGAATTGGAACCTCGACCAATGGAGCGTAGAAGATTACAAGTTCATGTCAGATTTCCGAATAATGAGGAAGAAGGCAGACTCCAAACTCTCACCAATGTTGCATTGCAAGAAAGAGAGTCTGGCGCAAGAGAATCAAGGGATGGAACTCAAAACGAAGAGGAGCCATGCCAGTTAACAAAATCTAGAGTTCTACAACAGATGATCAGAGAAACGCAGCAATTACAAGAAGAGTATGAGACTCTCAGAATGTATAATACACGATTGAGGGAACAAGTGGTTCACGAATTGGACGAAACAATGCAACGAATAAACGAAAGGGAAGAACTAAGACGAGCAGAGCTAGATGAACTTGAACAAGGGATAGAAAGGCAAACAGAGGAGTTAAGGGGAAGCGCCAATGGCAATGAAGCAACACCTTCAGAAAGTAGCCTTTTCTCCTTAAGCTCCAAAAGCTCGTCCTTAGATACATTAAGAATTCAATTGAACAGTAGGAGTACTACTAGTTCTAGTTCTCCATTGACAAGAAGGTCCAAAAGGAATAGAAACATGATGCCACCAAATCCTCAAAGACAAGGGCAAGATGAAACAATCGAACCACAAGAAAGAATTGAGGATAGACCACAACAAGGACTTGCTGATTCCGTAGAATATCGAATAAGCAAAGAACAAACTGCTGAAATACTATGGAGAGATATTACAGGTAAATGGAATGAGACACCATCAACAAGAGGGGTAAATGGTGGACTGGCCCATAATCAAGAGAACTCAAAATGATCGTCAGACAGACAACAGCCGAAAACACCCCGAAGCCAAGAGAATCGTCAAAACAGACAGTAGACGGAAGCAATGCATGACAACGACGATTCAATGAGTGAATGTAGCCGTCATCATGGACAAGAGGCATCATCGATGGATATGTTGGATGTTTGCATTGGCAGAGCCATGCGATTCACACGACATCGATGACATGTGGCAAGCAATCATGTTGTGCATAATGTAAATAGGAAAAGTAATAAAATAATAATAAAAAGAAGAAAAAGCCCAATAATAAAAAAAAAGTCAAAGAGCAAAAAAAGGTCAAAAATAAGAATAAGACAAAAATAGGACAAGGATGACAAATACATACAAGGTGGCGAGGTGGCAAGCATATGATAGTTTGAACACGCAGTGGCAATTAAACAACAGTTTGCATGGGTGGCAACCACAAGAAGCAAAGATTATAACTAGGGATGGAAGAGGAGTATAATGCACAATACAGACAAGGTTGCAAAAGAAGTCCAGGTTTGAGGCTTTTGCGAAGTGTTCAACGCAAGGGTTTGAAGACTAGGTTGGCAGAAAAAACCTGTGCATCGGAGATATTACCAAACCAGACGAAGGACATCATAGTCGAAAGAAATCGAAAAAAATTAAGGGACTCGTGAAATTTACAAAGATCAACCGTGCAAACGAAGAATAATTCTACTAACAAATTCGCAGTCAAATGAAGGCCAATTGACAATAACTACTATCAACGACATAAGCCAAAAGCCAAGAGAGTTGCCATTAGAGGACAAAGTATTATTGCTTTCACAAGGCTATTGAAAGAAGTAAAGTGTCGTCGTTGGAAATATTCCGCAACTGCAAAAAACATCAGAGTCAAGTGTTTGTCGTTATCCCCCTTGCCATCAGGAGCCTATAAGTGTCAACACAACAGTTAGTCGTCTGAGAGTTGTCCTCATATGTCGGTTGTAGGAAGCTATCGTCATACGTCGACCGAAAGGAGCTACCATCATACGTCGACCGAAAGGAGCTGCCATCATACGTCGACCCAAGGGAGCTACCGTCAACAATGTCGGCTAACAGACTGTCATCTCAAACGTTTTGACCAAAAGGGGTGTCACTATCAACATGTTAGAGTAATATTCCATTACTTGGGATAATTACCATTTACTCCATTAGGGTAAAATGAGGTAGTATATTGCATTATACTACATTAGTTAGATTATTACATCTACTTTGACTATTTACCATGTAGATATTTATTGTTAAAAATATCTAATGGTTAACCTAGATAACTTTCTAAATATTCTAGGTTAGTTGTTAGTTGTTGGCGCTTATTTCTCTAAGCGCGTAGGAGATATTATTTTAATATCTATCCTACATATTGTAACCTATAAATACCTAGCTTATTCCTATGCTAAGGTTAATGGTTAAGGTTATTATTTGGTTAATATATTTTTGTTAGCACTCTAACCTTTTTCCTAACATTGGCATCAGAGCCATTCTGCTGGAGTAGGAGCTGGAGAGGCCCGCAGCACTTCGTGGCACGCTACCCGAGGAGGTGGCCCGCAACACTCCAGACACGCTTCCCGAGGCGGCCCGCAGGCTGACCAGCACGCTTTACGAGGCGGCCCGTAGGAGCAGACCTGGACAAGGGGGGCAATGTCCCGTTCCAGCTGGACCAGGGGCTCAAATCTCGACACGGGACCCCCTGGACAGGACTCGTATTTCGAGGAAGCAGGCCCTGGACAAGGCGGGCGTGACATCCCGTTCCAGCGGCACGGATCCCGAGGCAGACTAGACTGGTTGACTGGACCCCGGGCACGGATCTCGAGGCCGAATGACAAGCCGACATCAGACCGTCGGCACAAATCCGACAACCGACGACACAGATCCGGCGACCGGGATCTGCAAGGGCAGAAGTGCCCTTTGATATCCGACGACCGGATCGACGACCTAAACTGATGGCACCCACGCGACCTCGGGCACAGATCCCGAGGCGCTGACATGGCGGACAGGCGCTGACTCGACCTCGGGCACAGATCCCGAGGCGCTGACGTGGCGGACAGCCACTGGACGACGCAGACTGGACCGACCGGACCGGACAAGTGGCGGACAGCCACTGGACGACGCTGGACAGACCACACACAAGGCGACACGTGGCGGACAGGCCACGTGGCACCTGACGCGACTGACTGGACACGTGGTGGCCACGTGGCGAAGAGCCACGTGGACCACCGAACACGTGGACCCCTCCGGCCGCGCCACGTGGGCGACAGCAAAAGGGGTCCACTCGGACCCTGATTGCCCAAAGGCAATCACGCGTTAATGAACGCGTTAAGGCCTTTAAAGGCCTTATTCATCCCTCGCGGGATGAATGTGGGATTAAAACCCACATTTTTGGGTTTCCCCACCCCGACGGGAATAAAGGGAAGGAATTCCCTTCCCTTCCCGTCGGGCGGCGTAGCCCGACTGGCAGGAGCGCCAGTCGGGGCGCTTACCGCCGCGGGGTCGGGAGTTCGACTCCCGACGGGGTAGAAAACCCAATTTTTTTTGGGTTTCCCGCGGCCGACGGGAATAAAGGGAAGGAATTCCCTTCCCTTCCCGTCGGGTGGCGTAGCCCGACTGGCAGGAGAGCCAGTCGGCCAGTCTCCCGACCAGGAGGTCGGGAGTTCAAACCCCGTCGGCTCCAAAAATGGTATATTTTTTTTGCTAAAACGCGGCGGAGGAAAAGACAAGGTAAAAGGTTAAAAAAAAAATTATTTTTTTGTAAATTTTTAATATTTTTTTTAATCTTTTTATTTAATAATTTAATATCTTTTGTTTAGAATCAATTTTTTTTCAAAAATTACATTGATTTTTTCCAAAATTAAATTTTATTATTAAATAAATATGATTAGATTTATTAAACTTCTGCATTAAAATAGAGAATTAAAAACCTATTTTTTGCAACACAAACAAATGAGTGCTTTTGTTTTTCCATAAAACGGAATATAAGACATAGAAGAGCAACTTTTTATTGCAAAATTAGGGAACCTTAATTCTTCTCAAACCTTGTTAATTTAGCATACAATAAAGGTTCAAACCTGAATTCTTTTTTGCCAAATTGTAACACAAGGAGACTGAAATTTTTTGTAAAATTCAAAGGCAAAGTGTGCATTTGTTTTCTCCAAGGGGGGATATAAGACATAAAATTGCACATTCTTTTTTGCAAAAATTTGAGAAGAAATTGTAACCTTGGGTCCATCAAAAACTGAGTCGTTTGTCGACTAGTTCTGGAAGCCTTCCAAATGCGGGTCGTGTGTCGACTTGTCTTGGAAGGAGTGCTCAAAATTGTTAATTTTGCAAAATTCAGGGGGGAAGACAACATTGTACTTCTTTTGCAAAATTGTAAAACAAAGTAGGAGACATAAAAATATCATTTTTTGCACAACACAAAACACACATTTTGTTGCAAAAATTAAAAGGTGCATTTTCGATTTTACTCGACACCTTTATTGGCAAATTAGGTGCATTTTCGATAGCATCCGACACCTAGGTGATAAGAATTTTGTGGGAATTCTTGTTTGATTATTGCATTATTTCTTTTGCAATTATAAGTCATAGAATCAAGAACACACTAAACCCCAAAATTTCACAAATTTGTGTAAATCCTTGCACAGATTTAAAGCCAAAATTACTTGATATTCTCTCCTAAATCAACAAACCCCTAATTCACTCTTATTTGTTTGGCTTAATTTCCTCCAACTTTTCATCCTTCTTGAAGGGAGTTAAGGCAGGTGCCATTAAATATCTGTTTGAGTGAATTATCTTTTGGTACTCTTTTTAGGGTAATCAAAAGAAAGAACAAGTTTTTTGAAAATAAGGAACCTTAAAAGTTGCAATCCTTTGCACTAAGGGGGGATAATTCCTTTCTTCCTTCAAACATAGATTTTGATAAAAGGGAAATAAAACTTGTAAAGGCATTCAGAAAAGTAGAAGTCATCATACAAACTATATCTTTTCTTTTAGACTTCATAACAGCAACCATGCTTGAAGTACTTGCAATAAGAAAGGACAAATTGGTGAACTTTTTTGATCAAATTGCCTAGAAAGAATAGTTTTGCACAACTTGTAAAATGAAAACCAAGACACCATTCAGTGTTGGTTTCAAAACAAGCAAAACTAAAATGGCAAAGGCACAACACAGAAGCCATATTTCTTGTGAAGTGTCTCATTCTGATTCTGATTCTGGTTCAGAGAAAGCACACAGAGTGCTAATTGCTAAAACAGTTTTGTAGAGGGAAAACACATGTGTCCCTTGGGCAAAAGCACCATATTCTCTCTCTCTTCTTTTAGGCTTCATAAATAGCATAAGTATTTTGTTTGAAGACCTTGCAATAAGGGGTGCTTGTACCTCTTTTAGGCTTCATAAATAGCAAATTCTAAGTGTTTGAAGTACTTGTAACAAGAGGAGCGACTTTTTGTGATGTAAAATTGTCTAGGAGGCAATATTTGTAAAATCCTTCACAACACTCTTGAGTTGCATACCTTTATGCAATTGAGGGGGGATATCCATTTCTTTTCTTCACAATTTTTTGTAAATAGGGAAGATGACTTATAAGGGTGCATTTTTGGCTTTGACCGACACCTTAGTCACACTTCCTTCATAAATTAATTACACTATGTTTTGCAACAAGAAGGGGGGAACTTATAAGGGTGCATTTTCGGCAGCGACCGACACCTTAGCTACCTTATCTTTTGCAAATTCATATTGTAAATGAATGAACCTTGTATGAAGTGATCTATTCTACTACACCTAGCGATTGCAGCGGCTGGTTACCCATGCAAATCGATTGGATGATGTGATTACCATAAGGACATTTGTTGGCGTGAAGACAAAGTGAGGAATGACCCACTTTTTGCTTAGAAGCAGCCAGAGCACTGTGACAGAGCAAAGAACCAGCAGATCAACATCTTCTTCACTGTATTGGGGCAGTTATATACTTTTACCCAAATATTGTTGTATAGAGGGATATGTATGTATTACCCAAATAATGTAATAAGGGGGGATGTTAGAGTAATATTCCATTACTTGGGATAATTACCATTTACTCCATTAGGGTAAAATGAGGTAGTATATTGCATTATACTACATTAGTTAGATTATTACATCTACTTTGACTATTTACCATGTAGATATTTATTGTTAAAAATATCTAATGGTTAACCTAGATAACTTTCTAAATATTCTAGGTTAGTTGTTAGTTGTTGGCGCTTATTTCTCTAAGCGCGTAGGTTAGCGATAACTTAGATTAGATATTATTTTAATATCTATCCTACATATTGTAACCTATAAATACCTAGCTTATTCCTATGCTAAGGTTAATGGTTAAGGTTATTATTTGGTTAATATATTTTTGTTAGCACTCTAACCTTTTTCCTAACAATGTCGACATGTCTCACTCTCGTCACACGCATCGTCGAATGCACCACATCGCAATTGCTCTTATGGAGGACTCCCATCTCGAGCATCATGAAAAGTGCCAAACTACAGTTGCTCCAATGTCAAACCCCCATCCCGCTCACCATTGAGCATACCAACCTACAATTGCCCTAGTGTTGAACTCCTATCACACCCATTGTGAAACATGTTATCTTACATTTGCTTCGCTATTAGATTCCTACCCCACTCACCATCAAATACACCAACTTGCAATTGCTCTCATGCCAAACATTTATCATATATACTATCTACCACACCACCTATTCCAACAAATCCTAGCCCTTCTTGCCAAACCATTTTCTCTACTCCGTCAAACTTACTGTCAGCTTCGTCACACCCAACTTCATTGGCATGAACTTCCATATATACACACACCTCTTCACTCATGACAAATGCGTACACTTCTTCACCTACACACACATCCTCCTGATGCATCATGTTGTTGCACACACCTTCATCATACCATTTGTCACAAACACCTTCGTCGACATGACCTCTCTCATCACGTATGCCTTCATCACAACCACCATTGTTGCAAACATGTTTAGTTGTATACACACCTATGTGAACTTGTCCATCTACACGCATGCCTCCGCTTGTGCAAACTCGTCTATATGTGCATGTCTTCATTTGTGTCAGCTTGCCTGTCAATGCACACGTCTCCCCCTATACGAACTCATCCATTTGCACATGTCTACTTTGTGTGCGAGCACTCGTGTTTCTCCTTTGTGCACGAACACTTGTGCATCCCCTTCGTGCATGAACACTCAAACATCTCCTTCGTGTGCGAACACTTGTGCGTCTTCTTTGTGAGCTAACACCCGTGCATCTCCTTCATGCGCATTCACTTCTCATGTCGATCCTTCATCAACATCTACAAACATGCATGTGTCTTCTTTTGTTGCAACCTCCAGTCTTCCCTCCTCGAAAGCGCAACTATGTCATTCATTCGCTAACACTCGTGCATCTCGTTCATGCACATTTGCTTCTCATGTTGATCCTTCATCAACATCAACAAACATGTCTGCATCTTCTTTTGTTGCAACTTTCAATCTTCCCTCCTCCAAAGGGCAACTATGTCATTCATTGGCTACACTATAATCATCCCATTGTTGTAGATGCATCACTTCCCGAGCAATATGCTTGTCACAAATCCATGTCTCCAAACTTAACCCAATAAACAAGCAATGATGCTAGAATGTAAAAATGGAATACAACACCCTAAACCTATAATTCCTTTACCACTTAAATAAATAAAAATACACAATGGGAATACTTACAAATACAAATGGAAACAATGGGCGCATAACATGTATCATGCACAACAACTATCTACAATACATCATACTTTGACAAACAATCTACCAACAAGAAAACCTGGCAAACAATACACTTCAGCCAACAACAAGCACACTCACATCTCTCACATAGATGCATTCTTATAGATATAATGGAAACAGTAGTCGATTGGCAACTACCCAACTACCTCTGAACTACTTGTTTACATAAAAAATTAAAAATACCCCATTAAATTACATTATTACAAACATTTTGTCATGTGTGCATTATTACAAACAAATTGCCATGCGCACAATATTGCAAACACTTTGCAACATACACATACAACACTAAATGACAACTTAATATAAACACTTTGTGTGCACACATTTGTGCATCTACTCATATGCTCCTGCATGGCATCCATGCAAACATGTCAATTTACCTGCCTACAATTTGAATTGCCCTTACAAATGCCACTTATAGCTTGTGCATACCATCGAGAAGGAGTTAGTCATCATCTAGTGGGAGTTTGAAGCTATTCATGCCCTTCCTTTTGTCCATACCCTTGGTTGTGTTGTCCAAGACATGGAAGGTGTTATTCATGCATCATACCATGTTGTTTCGGCATGGTAAGGCACCATCTAGACATAAGAACACCTTGTCGGGGCATAGCAGAATGTTGTTTGGAAAGAGGAACATGTTGATTGGTCATGGCAGAATATCGTTTGGACAAAGGTTGGTGTCATCTACACAAAGGAGAACGTGTACGCTATCTGGATAGAGGAAGACATCATCTAGGCATAGTAGGATATCGTCCAAGCAAAAGACCATGTCATCTAGGGCATGAAGGGCATCATGTATTTCATAAAGAATGTCGTTCAAATACAAAAACTGGACATTTGGAAGATGGCGTAAACCGTGTGGGAAATGAAGGTCATCTAAATGAGTGAACATTGTCAAAGTACAAACCCTTATTGTCAAATCCCAAGTCCTTGTCATTTAAGGCATGTGGATTGTTGTCCAAACATAAGCTCGGTTGTGTAAGGATTCTTTCTTGTCTCCTGAGTGCAAAGGTGGGAGGACAAAGGAGTGAACACCATACAAGTGAGAATGTATGTCCTCTAAAGCATGTAAGGGACCATCTGAGCCAAGAAGAACAAAGAAGTAGTAGCAAATGTCATTTGAATCACAACATGAGCAATCCAAGACTCCCTCCATGCCATTTGAGTAGACAATGTTGCCAAACTTAGAGTGATTGTCGTCTAGTACAAACACTTGAGAGCAAGGAAGCCCAACAAATTGTTATCTAGGGTGGGGTAACTGCCATCCACAACAAATTCCTTATAGCCAATAGGAGAATGAATTCCATTAGAGGCAAAGAAATTGTCATCCGAGGAAAGCAAATGTTGTCCAATGTGGAAAGGTCATCTAGTGAAAGGTAAACACCATGTGGCCTTGTACATCTATCGTTCAAAATTAGTTGTACACCATCTAGCACATGCATGTCATCCAAGAGGAAATAGAGGTCATTCTTTGTATAGTGAAGGTCATCCATCGGAGGAAGAACCCCATCTATCAAGGGTGTGTCGTCCATCTAGGGTACATCATTCGTTTGAGGGATAAGGCCATCTATCAACAGACTATTGTCCATTTGCGGTACATCGTCTATCAGACAAAGAGTATTATCTGTCAAGGGTGTTGTCCATCTAGGTACGTCATCCATCAAGGGTGTCTCATTCATTGAAGGAAGAGTGTTGTCCATGTGTAGGGTGTATCCACATGCATTTGTAAGTTATTTCTATCATGTACCTTTGTCATTTATATATGATGGAATTATATTGTAGTGTTTTGTATTCTGTTTCTAGACGCTACCAAGTTATTGCAAAGGAGACGAACTCCAACTACATTGATAGGTTGTTGTAAAGAAGGCAAAGAGCATTGCTCACCTTCTACCCTCCAGCACACACGAGCAGGATAGGTGGCAAACTCACAACTTCTATAAACATCAATTAGAAACAACACTAGGAAAAGTGTAAACGACAAGGGCAAGGGAAACAAATTTGTTTCCTTTGCAATTATCGCTAAGACAGCTGAAGGGTCGACTTTTCTTTTCTTTCCTTTTCCTTACTAACGTCCATTGACACTTTGACCCACATGCACCAAACAGAAAAAGGGATAAAGACAAATAGATTCAATGACCTTAATCAAATTTCTTACCCTTGTTCATGTTAACACTTAAACAATATAGAATCAACGAATTCGATCAAATATGTTCAGCAGGATTTTAAATTCGTCAAATATCAAACATTAAGGATAAAAACCGATAGATCTAGTATCACAAGTTACCTCTATCTTTTCTATTTTATACCTAAATAATGAGGAATAAATTTAGCTAGAATACCTGAATTTGTTATATTTAAAAACTGCCTCAAGAAAATTTCAGAATACAGAAAAATCTTATTGTAAATGAACACTACAAAAGATTTCTCTGTGTTCAAGTTCTTTGATATGCAACTAGTAGGCATAAACTTAAACCCAAGATCCAAAAAGAATAAAAAGATGAGAATTTTAAGTATCCTATACAATGCAAACTTGTTTTGACCCGCATAAGTCAAACAATTACTTTTAGTTGTTTCAATGAGAATAGAACAGAAAACAAAAAACAAAAAACAGATCCGAGTTTTGAGTACATTAGGCTAAGTAAAATTAGCATGCATTCAACAAGAAGAAATCCTGAAATAGACAAAAAGAAAGACCAAAAACAAGGAGCACATATTCTAGAATTAGGAAGGAGAACATGGAATGGGTACAAAACCACTCACATGGATGGATGGGTTGATGGTAGATAAGATGCACTTATATCGAACTCATTACCTAGTGGGTATGGGTTGTTAACTAGAAGCCCAAACCGAGGGCCTTGGCAAGGTACCCACTTTCCAAGTTACTCACAAAAACTTTTTTTAATAAACTTGCTGTTGTGTAGTCATGCTGAGATTAGGGGAAATCAAACTCATAACCTGTATAGTTGACTTGATAATTTATTGATATCTTATAAAAAAACTGCTGACCAAATAATTTCCCATGCTAAAGAAAAGGATTTACTAATTATAAAGAAACTTAAAATATATTTAAACATAATGTTTCTCTTTCTTGGTTCTAAAATTTGCAATGTGCAAATTAAAAGGCAAGACAACCATAACCTAGAGAATGTCTACCCATGTTTGTTCTAGAAAATAAAATATTGATGTTTTTTATTTCTTAAAAAAAGCATATTCTCACCTAGGCTGAAGTAATTCCAAAATCCTCCACGAAAAGTATGATATCCTGCCTACAAAAACGAGTGCCGACAAGAAACATCAATAGCAACATTGATTCTATGAAATATTTGTTTTATGGCAGCATAAACCAAACCAGTTCTTATACAATTCATCTTAGTGTTTTTGTCAAATTTATACTCAAATATAAACAAAGGAAAAGGAACAAAACAAGGTAAGTCACAAGTTTTTATGAATATAAATCAAATTGATGTTTCAATTAGCTAAAACTAATTTGCATGTAAAGCTACATGCATGGTTGCACGCTATAGTACACATAAGCTCAATATATATTGTATCTGTTCTACTAGCAATGCATAGCAGCTGACTTGCACTAAGCTAAAGCATATGGCTATAACTCATTCCATATCCATGAGAACTTAACTTGTACATATTAGGATATGGATGTATTCTTTTAACTATCTTGGTAAACATAATCATCATCTGAAGCAATGTCAAATGTTATCACAAAACAATATATGACTGCAAATCTTGTCTAAACATGGTAAGCTAGAATCAGTTAACAACCTTATTTAGTTCATCAAACTCTGAAACATGTTTGAATGCATGTAGAGAATGTAGAGAATTCAATATATATTGTATCTGTTCTACTAGCAATGCATAGCAGCTGACTTGCACTAAGCTAAAGCATATGGCTATAACTCATTCCATATCCATGAGAACTTAACTTGTACATATTAGGATATGGATGTATTCTTTAACTATCTTGGTGAACATAATCATCATCTGAAGCAATGTCAAATGTTATCACAAAACAATATATGACTGCAAATCTTGTCTAAACATGGTAAGCTAGAATCAGTTAACAACCTTATTTAGTTCATCAGACTCTGAAACACGTTTGAATGCATGTAGAGAATGTGGTAGCTCTAAGGGTGGCAATGGATCAAGTTCACGTCCTTCCTGAATTTGCATCCTCATGAGTAGATGCCAACTGAAAACAAATTTACAAAGGCAATTTTGCTTAAGAAAAGAAAGAGTGTTCCTAAAATTAATTTATCAAAATATTGGAAAAAAATCATTATAACTGCAGTGGAAAAGTCATTTATCACCAACGATTAAAACCATTTAAACAGACTCTTATCATAGAAAACAAAATTATTAATATATCCATGCAACAATTAATACAACGACAAACGGATTTGGCATACTCACATAGATAAACATCAAGATTAAATGAAAAAAGAACACATTCTGAGTTCATGCTTATCACTCAATCTAAAATTGCAGCACGGGCCAAGACAAACTGACATTATTCATTTTAAATTTTGTAGCAAATAAGGTCAGCCTATCTCTAGTCACTGCTAATTCTCATTGAAGTTTCTCAATAAATGGAATAATTGATTGTTACCTTACAATAATGGTAATAATTTAATTTTAATTTTATCTATTTAGTTTATGATTAATTTCATTTCTAACAGCTTTTACATTCTCCTTCAGTTTGAAACTTAAACACATCATTTGAAAAGCATTACTGATTCACCACAAAATGGCCAAGTAATTAAGACGTGTCCTCTTAGTTCATACACACTCATCTCCAAGTACATGCTTGGGGCACAGTCTATTTATATGACAGATTGTAATGGTATTTTTAACTTTAGAATAACAATTAACAAAAAGTTGGAATGTACTAGTCATGAAAATACGGTCAAATATGATGACAGCAAGAGAGAAACAAAGTTAACGATTCAGTTAATTTTAAGCAAACCAAGTTTAATATCTAGCTACAGTTGCCACTGCTAAATCCATATGCCCATCAAAAGGTGTTATTCAAAGTGCTCAATAAGAAATTGACATAAAGCAAGCATTCCATTACAGGGGAAAAGACAGAGAGGATAGATAAACTAATTACAATACATATAGACTCCTATAAATTTATATGCCTCTACCCATTTTGATTAACTAATAGCCCAAATCTGAAGCAATGTGAAAAAGTCTATCAACCTTTAGTGTTGAGTTTTGATTTTGGTAATCATCCTCTCACCAGTGAGCAAACGAAAAAGCAAAATAGAGTCATGGCAGAAATATTTAGATATCATGTGGAAACTAGATAAACATGAACGGCCATATTATTGAAACACACATTATATGCTATAATTCGTTTTGGTCCAAAGAGTGATGTAAAGATATCAAAATGTTACTCCATACAAAGCAAATTTACATGGATTTATATTGATTTTATGTGAGTGACTTGTACAAAATTTGGATAAAGCTAAACAGCTTTGTATTATTGACAAACTTGTTAATGCTTTTCTTAACCTTTATAGTCTCAGAGCATGAAGCACTCAGATCTTACAGTTTGTCACATGCAAGCATTTGCAGAGTTGATTGGATAGAAACTCAAAAGAGAACCAGAACACAAATGATAAACATCAAATAGAAATTCAAACCATAAACTGAAATTGCAAAGCAAGTTAGGACTTTATACTCATTTCTTTGATAAATACAATTGAAAATGTCTTCTCTCAGAAAGGAGACTATATATTTTCAGAGGAAATTCAAACTTTCTCAGCGTCCTAGAATCAGCCTAAAACCCAGAAAACAGAGGTACAAGTAGTCATTACATCCTTTTCTTTCTGCACATGAGACATTTCCATTTCATTTTGAACTGGTAATAATATATTTTCATTACATACAATAGTTTCAAAGAAAATCCTCCAAACAAACTTATAATGTGTTAGAGATATTACATCATCTAGTAGGTCAGATGTTTTACTTGGGAGTTACATCCATTGATAAGCAGTTACTAAAATCAACAACATAACCTTGTACATATACATCATTTGATTAGGTATGCCACTGGTCCATCCTATGGTATAAGAGCAGGATGTCAGTTTAGGTGGTTTTGTTCTCTGGACCAACTTCCAAGAGCGTGAGTAAGAGAAGAATTCTTGCCTACCTGCGTTGCAAGTTCATCAAAAGAAAGGAATTGCATTGAACGACACTACAGGAGATACACATCTAGGAGGCAATAACAGCACAACACGAGATTGCATATGAGAATGGTCACTACCTGTTCCACAAGTAAAGAAATAAAGACACCACATTTTGCAGGAGAAATTGAATTTTTAAGACTGTTCAAAACAATTGAGGTGCGGTTGAAGACAAGCAAATATGAAGGAGGCCTGCACGTAAGTGTTGCACCACTGTAACAAATTCTCTTTGAATGAGTTTGAGAAGGACGCTATTTTGTTTGCAGATGTGAGAGGATCTTGACAACAATGTCATCTGGGTTACCAAAGCTAAGGTTGTCTAGAACGAGCATTGTATGAAAAGAGAGAGTCATCTAGAGTGGAAGCAACAAGAGGGTCGTCCTGCTGAAGTTCATAACAACATAAACATGTCATCCAAGAATGAGTATTTGCCATCTAACAAAGGCCGACAAGCGAGTTGCTATGGAGGATGTCAAGTGATTTATTATCTATATTTACCATCTAAGTGAGTTGCTATCAAGAATTGTTAACATTAAGTTGTCGACATCCATTTGTCGTCTAAAGAGAGAGCATCTGGACATAAACATGTGATCCAAGAATGAGTGTTTGCCATCTAACAAAGGCCGACAAGCAAGTTGCTATGGGGGATGTCAAGTGATTTATATTTTCCATATGAGCAAGTTAATATCAAGAATTGTTGACACCAAGTAGTCGAGATCCATTTAAAGAGAGAGCATCTAGCCATAGGATCATCTATGAGTTCATGTTGCTAACTTTTGCATGCACATCATCCAATACTATTGTCTAGAATTATTGAGTATAAGCTACGCTAGCCATCTAGACCTAATCAGCATTCCCACAAGACATTAAAATTTTGTTGGATAAAGATTGTACAACACTTGGTTGTGATAAAGTCCTAGTTAGAATTAACTATAGAAAAGTTTGTATAAAGAAGTTCATAACTTTATTTATTTGGTTGTATAAAATTTAATGAGGCCCACCTAAATTACATTGTGCATTACAAGAGTTTAATATCTTGCTCATTCTATTTAATTCATGGATAAAATATTATTTTATATTTATATATTTAAATAAAAATTAATCACAAAAATGAGTTTCATTTCTAAAAAATTTTGTTCCAAATCTTTAAAAAATAAGGAAAAAATATTTTATAACAAATTCTTTAGGTTTAAAGAATAAATGTTATTTAAAGAAGTTTAATCTAGAAGTAAGAATGACTCGGTTAAATCTAGTGGCCTATTGAGGTATTGTCTGACACATTTTGTAATTTGTACCTTTTTATATTATAAGCAATACAAGAATATTTGAATTTTGGACACATTAAAATTTCTTTAAATGAAGTGTGTTTTGTCACTTTCATGTGTAGTTTAAGCTTGTATCACTTACAATATTAATTTTGGTTTTGGATCATCTATGAGTTCGTGTTGCCAACTTTTGCATGCACATAATCCAATATTGTCGTCTAGAATGAATGAGTATGAGTTGTGTTGGCCATCTAGACCTAATCAAAGGTCATCCGGGAATTACCACAAGCCATCTAACAACAACGAAAAGTGCCATAACATTGACATTGTTGTCTAGAGCATTGCCAAAAGAGGCATAAGACACAAGGAAAGACACTTATCTCGATGGAAATGTTCATCATTCCATTCAAATGTGGCAAATAAGTCATCTAATTCTACGGGCTGTTTGAAAACAAAAAAAAGTGGAGCACAATTTGGAGGATTATAGCTCCCAAGCAAAGGAAGTTTGATTAAAAACCATAGTCATTTGAGCCAATGAATAATAAGGAGGCATTGCACAAAGATCGAGGGCGTATTAACATTTTTATACAAGGCATCCCAAAACAATAAAGCAATGTTCTCTTGGTGAAAAATGCCAATGTTGAGGCATCATTTGACATATACTTTGGAGGCACTATTTGCAAGCACAAACAATGAACATGAGACGTACAAGAAAAGAACCATCAAGGCAAGGATCATCCATTATAGAGACAAGAATGTCATGCATGGAGAAGAAAAAAATGCCAGAGTGTTATGATGCACTATCTACTTCCATTAATGAAAGATCGTTTCAATGCCAGCTTCATCTTTTTTATTCCTATCATTGTAAATGCATTTGCTCAAGTGTGTTGTTGGATAAAAATTCTACAACATTTGGTTGTGATAGTGTCAAGAAGTGCTTTAGTAATTGCAACTAAGAATATGATGAATACCAGTGGAAGGGATGACTACCCTAATGTGGAGAATAGGATAGCCATTAGATATCTTAATCTTAATACGCAGCAAACATAAGCCATCTGATTTGAACAATCAATGATGGAGATTTCGCCAGTTGATGTCATTGTTTGTAGTAAAACAAATTTTCAGCTATCCCAAATGCATGAGGATAATACGTTTTAGGCATTAATGTTTAGTGTGGGTCATCCAATGGCTTGCACTCACATGTTACGAGTGCGTGGTGAATGTCCTTTATGTGGCATGTGTGCCCCACATCCTTGGTGGGATAGTGGTGGACGAGACATAGAGTTAAGCTCATTCGGAGCGCATTGATATTTTGAAAGCATTGGCATTGTCCTCTTTCTTCAAGTATGATTAATCCAACATATATCATGTGGTTAATGATTAAAATATATATATACATTATTTTGGCTTTTGATGATTGAGGCAATTTTGAAGACTAGAATAATGGTCAAGAACACTTATTTTGTAGAATATTTTGCAAAATATTGTAGACAGCAGTGAGGACTTCCCGAGATGAGGGAATGACAGTTTTAGTGGGAGGGGAATTGGCAATACATGCTAAGGAACATGTTCATGTCGACTTGATACTCCTTGTGTTAATGTTGCTCAAACGACAAACATTTGATAACGGATTAGCTTGTGACGACTTGCTTCAAGATGGCTCTAGTCCTAACGGCAAGACAGATGTCGACACTTCATGTCGGCTCCAACTATCACGGTCACAAGGCTTGTCTATGTCAGCTCCCTTGGACAGTTAGACAACGTAGTCCAAGCAACTGCTACGTTCCGTCTAAGCGCTCCTCCCTGCAACACTGTAACACAACACAGATTCTAACATACAAGCATTCAAAGAGACATAGTTGGCACAAAATGGTATCCTTACATTATCATGAAGACTATTACATCCCAATAATGTGACTACAGCAATCTCAGTTATAGCACTATCTCCTTACAGTGGCTGCTCTCCTATGCAATGGATATGGATCTGGATGGATTGATAGATGATTTACAAAATGAAAGGGGGGTCTATATATAGTGTGGCTCTGGTAGTTACTGTTACCTACCAGGCCTCAACTTCCAAGACTACTTTTCATTTCAGGCTTAACAACATGGTTAACAAATCAGCTAACCTTTTGCAAATGACGGCTGATTACATACGTCTGATTACATTGAATTTATCATTGCTAGTTACTAAATGACATTGCATTTGCCCAGTTTGACTATTTTGCATGCCATTCCTACGTAAAAACAATGTACAACATTTGGATGCGTCGACATTTTGACAAACACTTCATTTCTTTTTGGAATTGTTGTCTACAAATATTGCCTATATATTGTTGTCTAAAAGCTCTTTCCGAGCCCAATACATCCAACTTCTTTGTTGTTCCTATCGAAGTGAAAATGCCACATGTTCAAAATATTGTTCAATTTGAGAGGTCAGTTTTAAACTTTTAGAGTACCACCACATATAGATGTATGTTTTAATTTGGGTTATTATATTGTGTCAAGCTCTATAGTTTGTCAACAATGTGCTCAACACATCTATGAGGTCAGTTTGCTTTGTATATTTGGTTAGGGATTGTCTATGAGATCAGTTTGTTTTGTATATTTGACTGAGGCTTGTCTCCTTGTTTTATGTAAAATCTTGTCTATATGGAAGCACCTACAGACTTGCCTTTTTATTTCTTGTGTTCCTTTCCAACGACAAGTTTTAAGAGTCCTTGTCTTTCTTAAAGGAGGAGGATTCTTCTTTTTATGCATCTTCCAGTACACAAAGAAATTGCTCACTTCCTCAATTTAGTTGTTAGCTTTTAAAGCCATTGCCTTCCCAAAACCTTACAACAAAAACAAAGAGCACCATTTTTATAAAGGCTTACTACTATGATGACCCAAGCCTGTGATCGTTTTGCAGCATGGCTTTATGCTTGAAAATGCCCGAAATTTTTTTTTTTTTAATCCTAACCACACAAAAGGACAAACCTTGGCACCCACTAATATGGCTCTCCCTATGCAACCCATGGAGTACTCACCTCATGGACAAAAAGAAGCAGAAAAGGCAACACGGTTTGTAAAACAAATTTAGCACATCTAGCAACAAGTCCATGACCTCTTGGAAAAGAAAAAAAAAAAAAAATACAAGCAACACCATGACCAACATCAATTCAAGGTTGGAGATAAGGTAAGGTTACGTATTCAAAAAGAGAGACTTGCAAGACCCCATTAGGAAGATCAGACCTCTTCACTATGTACCATACACCATCATCAAGGTGAAAAAAAATGACTTTGAATTGAATCTTCCATATTATCTTGGTTCGCATCCAATCTTCAATGTTGAACTTCTTATGCCCTATCATCCAACTCTATTGATCACTTTTGTAGTAGCAAAACAATTGGACATGGAAAAACTCAATCCAAACAGCTTGGCACATGTGGAGGAGGATCAGATTGTTGACGCATGGACCAGGACCACTAAAAGGCAGTCCACTTAGATGTACAAAGTGGTCAAGGCAGGACAACTTGGTCACGAAGGGGAATGGCTCATAAAAAAAACCAGATCAAGAAACAATTTCCGCACCTAATGCCAAAAGTTGACGCAATGGGGACCACTGCTTTTCAAGGGGGAACAAATGATCCAAGCATTTGACCTTTTTGCAGCATGGCTTAACACCCAAAAATCTATTTATTTTATCCTAACTGCATTGTTAGGGGCATAACTTTGTGCTTGGGACTTTGTTTTGATCCACTCAAGAAGCGTTGGAAAGATTAGAGAGAGAACAACAATTTCCACAAGCCTTTGTTGAACCTTTGTGGAAAACAAGCCCAAAGGCCCTCAAGAATGCAAATACAAAATACTTAATATAAATAGTAATTTTCTATTTTTAGATTTTCGTAGCCAAAATGTATCTCTAGCTATGTTGACATATCAGCAGAAAACAAGACACAAAAGGACAATTCACATGTATGTAATCTTATGCACTTTCTAACTCATGGAAGGTGAATCACCACATTTCCATATGGGTGACCTTCTAACTCCCGAAGGTGAACCACCACATTTCCATGTGGATGACCTTCCATATTCAATATGATGGATTTCCAACACACCAATTCTTTTATAGAGAGAGAAGCACCCCTGAATATAAAAAGCATGAGTAATGGATGAATGTTATAGCCTCACAACTCTTCTCATGGATTGCTTACATTGTACTCTGTTTTTTGAGCAATAAAAGCATTTTGTTATTTTGCTTAGATATATTTGGGTTCTTATTTGTTATACTCTGTTATCTTTTAATTGTACTCTTTCGTGATTTTCCTTTACTCGAAATTCTGAGTTTCAGATCACATGAATTATAACTGATATTGAACTTATCTATTAAGTGGTTGTGCCTGCAAAGTTAACAGAGGGTATCACGACTTATCATGTCCAAATTTCATTTCAGTCTCCCTTCATTATATAATATATGACTCTACAGGAAATACAATATAGAATTTAGTCAAGTAGTAATCTACACACCTGTCTACTTTCATAGGTTTTGCATTCTTGACTAGGAATAAAAGTTTCTTTGCAGTTTCACGATCAGTACCAGGATTCTTCTTTCCCTGAAGCACAAAAAATATAAGTTCCTAAGTTGATTCTCAGATATTATAAAGTCAATTGTGCAAGCTGTAATTCACTCAACTGCATTTAGAATATGGTGGGATATTTCATTAAATTACAATACAACAATCACCAAAAAGTATTCTTAAACTAGAAATATGCTACTTCTTAAAAGCGGAAAGAAAAGTTTATATTTGATAAGATATATGTAACCAAAAACATTTAGAGATGTGATATGAGTAGAGCTTAAAAAAAATTCCAATTGACAAAACTTGAGACAATCTATAGATTAGATATACTTGATTGATTATTAGTGACAATCAGTATGTTAGATAGGACTGACTTCCACTGAAAGATCTAAACATAAATTTAAATATAATTGCAATATAAGTCATATTACAAATGCCCAAGAAGAAGAAAGCTCAAAAATGATTTGAAGGTATAAAAATAAATAAAATACTGTACATGATAATTTAGTGAAGCAGGCCACAACCATAAACAGAAAATAAAACTAAAGAAATTTCATCCATTTTGTAAGAAATGATGTATTTGAGAACACATTACTAAATGCACTACTATGTAGTTTGAGAACATTTTCCATCATTGCAGAGCAGACAGATTTGATAAGACTCTTGTACATAGATTGCTAGAACTCTAGATAACAAATCTTGAGTTGCCAACAAAATAGCCATGTGCATATATATATATATATAGTCAGTGCACACATATACTTTTCAGCAACAGCAAAAAACATTAAATTAAATGAAACAGACTGGAAGAATTATTACTTTATCCTTAAGGACCATAGACCTCACTGCCATTGAACCTGTCATAATTAGGAATGTGGACCAAAGCATTTAGAAGCCAACACAGGCAAAAATTAGGAAAGTCTATTTAACTCGACTAAGCATTTAAGAAAATTCCTGGCCTACAGGGGAGAAGCATAACTTACATTTATTTAAAATGTGAAAAAACAAAAACCATTTTGGGAGGTCTCATTTGAGAGATCATGGACATTTGCAATTAGTTCTCTCAATCATATAGTAAAAAAAAATAGCAGGACAATAACAAACTCTCCATCTTCTTCTCTCCGTCCCAGGTATATCATGTTTTCTAACCAGTTGCACCTTATACATTGCCACTCACTTTGCCTTTTACCCATACAGAAAGCATTTTTTTTTTTAAGAGAAGAAAGCAGCAATATTCACCAACCATTTTTCAAACTTCATGCTAAGGTACAAGATATATAGGTCAATATGGAACAGAAGCCTAACCTAAATAGTAACATGACAAACCCCACTCCTCACATTTGTCACATGGGGCAAAGTTTTGTTTACTTGTTTTGAAAGGCAAATTCAAATGAAAATGTTATAAAATTAAAGACCAGATGAGACACTATCATCATACAAGCCGTAGGTCCGCAGGCATTTCAGTTGAACTTGCCAAGCCACTTGGGTATCTATTATGTGGCAAAAGTAAATCTCAACACCTACGAACCACCACACATGGAGGAGACAATCCAAGTCACATATGAAACTGCCACTACCCTAGATTATCAACTTCCATGTTTAGATAGATAAGCTTTCAGATACATGAACTCAAGGAAAAGCAGACACCAAACAACATATTGTCACACAAACATGGATATATTATACCCTAGATTATCAACTTCCATGTTTAACAGATACATGACCTCAAGGAAAAGCAGAGCACCAAACAACATATTTTGTCACACAAACATGGATATATTATCTTCCCAAGCTGAAGGGAGCAAAGCTATCTCAGTTGGAGTTCGATGAAGCGGCCATTTTGGCACATTCTGCCTGAAAGATAGGCATCCTGTTTTTTGAACTCTCTCCTACTCCTCTCAGAAGGTCAAAGTATGTAATTCTCTTACATTTTTCAAGAAGCAATGCCCCTTGTGGGATTGAGGATCCCAACAATGAAGAAACAAGCATCAACTCTAAAGATTTTCAATGAGAAAAATAATCATGCATGCTTCAGTTTTGGGTTTAAAAAACTCGTGAAAATTTAAGTACAAACAAGTCAAAGGTATGAAAACCCTAATTACATCCAATCATTTGGCTTATCAAGCTAATGGTCCTTTCAAAATCCAAGATACCCAAAGTAAACGAACACGCCATTTGGTACACCATCGATACCACTCTAGCAACTTCTATAATTGTGATATCACAGTATATTGTTCCAAAGTGAATAGAGATCTTTATAGCTTTGCTATAAAATATTCCAAGATTTTCTCCTTGAGTTTCCTATCCAAAGGGGCTTCTCTACATTAAATATCTACTTTTATACAAATGCATGGTTTTGTTGTATATTTTTGTATTTGCTTTTCTACACGCAAGATAATCTAATGTTTAATCCATTCTACTCATTTTCTTCCTATATATATATTAAGAATTTGATTTTTATTTTAAAAATAACATTTATAATACTCTGGTTTTTATTTCAAAAGACATATGCTGTGCTTATTCATAGAGTAGTCAATTATTAGATCAAACATTGCCCAAAATTTAGACATTTCTTATGATCTCTTGCCACCCTGCAACTTTAAATTTGGATACTTTTCACCTCAGAACAACCAAGGAAGGGATTAATGAAGCCATTCATACCCGTGTTTCTTGAGACAACCACTAAGTCATCTAGATTTCCCAACTTAAACCACTTAAAAGGTTATGAGTTTGATTCCCACTAGATTTCCCAACTTAAACCACTTAAAAGGTTATGAGTTTGATTCCCACTAAATCTAAGTGTTGCTAGACCATAGCAAGTCTATTAATAAGCTAACCTTGTGTGTGTCTGTGTTTGTGAATACCTTGGAAAGTGGATACCTTGCCAGTTGTCCATATGAGCTTTTGGTTAAGGACCCATATCTATGAGAACAAGCTTACGATTATAATGAGTTCAGTTCCTCAAATATAGAGAAAACGTGGTATGAGTTATTTATTTTACCATTCTTTGACCAACATAGATTCTATGATTTTAATTTGAGAAGAATAAAAGAAAGTTGAAGCGACAAAGCATTGTTTTATAAATATTCTAAGGTAATAACAGATACCAGGTTGAATTCCATAAATGGGTCCTTGACATAGATGGTAAATGACTGCAGCCTTTATTAGGTTGAAAAAGCTACAAACAGAATTCTTATCAATGCTAAGTTTTAGTCCTTGCAATCTGTTTATATTGCATCAACATGATTCATTGGTATTGTTCAGAGCAGATAAATATAGAAGATTTAACATAAACAAGTGTTACTCACCCAGCCAAAAGAAAAAGGTAGATTGTTTCCAGTGCCTAAGGGAAGAGTTGCAACCGGAAGTGGGTTCTCAAGTCTTAGATCACTGATTACTCCCAATAGCCACCCTGCAGTGCCATCCCCTCCTGCACCCTGTAATGGTCATTTTTTAATTAAGAAATGGAACGAGGGAAGGGGAAAAAAACCCTTTCCACACAAAGTAAGAGGTCTCCCTGCAGTCTTAAACCACCATGAGCAGTTCACTCAATTAAAGCGTTCTAAAAGATTCTCTTGTGTAAATGATTAACAATATAGAGTAGCCAATGATATAAGGTTTTCAATACTCACTATTATTCGTAGATTTTTCCTGATCTCAGCTGCGTCCTCATCATTCTGAACTTTCAGTTTTTCTAAATGTCCTAAAACCTTATGCAGTACCTCATCTGGTGATTTCTCTACCAAATCGAAGATCTGCAATACAATTAAGGTTATGAGTTATCTCAAGAAATGCTAGTGCAAAGACCTTCTATTTCTAGCATCCATGCACTCTAATGAAACCTTTTTAAACAAAATAGGAAGCTACGAGGTCATATTTAAGAAGGAGAATTTAAGCTGCTGCTACAGAGAGGAACTGAAGTTTTGCGGCACCAGCTAAAGACACTTTAAGAAGTTCCATTGACAAATAGCATTCTATGTGTAGTTCAGATGTTTTATAATTTCCTTTCAACATGTTTAGTGATAGCTTCTTCTCCAGATTTTCTGAAGGTAAGCTTTGAGGTCCCTGCATAGCCAGCATGGGAATTGGCGAATAAGACCTCCTACAGTAGCAGGGGAACTTTTCACTTTACTATGTATTAATTATAGTTTCGAACTTTACACCTCTTTAGGTTATAACCTTTTGATAAGGCTCAATCCATTGTCAGCATATGCCAATCAATGAATAAAAACATAAAGTAAAACCTTAAGTAAAAGATTATTGAAGGCACGCTTCTGCATACCTGACAAGCATTCAGAAGACCACGGAATGTTGTAAGAAGCTGTACTCCAAGCTGACCGCCACTCTTTGAGTTGATGAATATTAGCACGGGGCAATTGGGCACCTTGCTTCCCTCCGTTGGTTTCTCACCGTGACCATTTCCCAGAAAATAATCTGGAATAAACATTTCATTAATAAGATCTGTCTCGTCAAAGTTGGCAGGCATTGTAGGGTGTGGGTGCCGTCCTCCTGGTGTGAAACTCATTTTTGCCTTCGTACAGAGATCCTTCGTCTTGCTGCACAGGCATAAAAGGAATAAGCAACAACCGAGAGTCTGTGTAGAGATTTAAAAGGAACATGACGAAATTAGCTGGATAAATAACCTAATTAAAAATTATAGGTGAACAAAACCGAAGACAAAATACATAGCAAAACCAATCTCCTGCCTCAGCCAAAGATCATTTAGGAAATTCCAAAGCGGATCTGTTACATTGTAAAACCTTAATACAAAACATGGTGCGACATTCTGAACACCTGAGATCAATCACGGTCGGGAAAACACAGGCTGTTACATCTCCATAGAGAAAGAGATCAAAGTTCAGGTAATGAAGTAAACGAAATTTCTCATCCGAAAAAGAAAGAGGGTGTTTTAACTTAGAAAAAATAACCAAAATGACAATCAAGAACGATCTACAGGCTAGAACAATACTCTGGAGAATTAGAAAGCATATATCTCAAATTATAGAAAGTCGTAAGGCTTCATTTCTAACTGGACGCTGTAAAATTTAAGAAGATGATGGGCAATTATAGAAAACTTGTGCACGCAAGCATGAAGCAAAACATAAGGGGTATAAGAAATCATACTAACTATGATTTTGTTTCCCGGTGCTTGTACCTGATCAGTCCATCCATTATTTCTATGCACCTAGGCCGGACCCTAACAAGGAAAACAAGTTCATAAGGGAGAAGTAACAGCAACACCGGGCTTCTGGAAATAGTTCTAAAGCAGTTATGCTGCTTGCAAACTTCTCCCGCGGGATTCGAACCCAAGATGAATTATCCTAAACACTCCGCTTTCAACAATAGAATTAAGTTCAAACAAAACAAATTCCTGTCGCGTCCACATTGACGCTCGGACTCACTGTCATTATAATTCTCTGACCTTTTGGTAGGTATGGGAAAATATATTATTGTGTCATTTGTTGTTTTGTACCCAGAGACTCCGTTTCAAAACGTCCGAAATAGAAATAAGAGATTACCGGAATTAGGATAATCCTGAGGTGAATTGAATTATATGAATTGTTATTTTGACAGAACAAATTCCAAAGGTAGTATGCCCTCGGAAATCTCTACCACCATTTCGGGGGGATTCCGAACTGAGGTGTTGGGGAAGTGTTAGTTTTGTGCGCAATGTCAATGGCAAAAATCTTACTGCCGCGGAATTTGATATGATTCTACAAATTTAGAGAATGCTTATAGGAACGCGTTGACTATATTTCAATTTGGACGGGGTTCCGCGTGCCACGTAGCAATAGCTGTCGCACACGCATTTTATGATGGTTATTTTTTACCGTGTACGATGTGCAAAGCTTTTGGTATTCTATTCCGTTACTTTCTATTCCATCGCACCCTCCAGCCGTTAAATTTACTGACGGACATGGAAAGCACGCCGTGAGTTACCGTTTGTGTATTACATCTTATCTAAGAAAAAAAATGCAACCCGCAAAAGTGGGTCATACAAGCGAACGTGTGGGCATAAGATAAAATGGATGAACGTTTCAAGTTTGAATTGAAAACTTCATCGTCAAAAAGGGCGTTGTTATGAAGGTTCCCTTTGAATGACAATTTCACAATTCAAGTTTGAATTGAAAACTTCATCCTCAGAGAGGGCGTTGTTATGAGGGTTTTCTTTGAATGACAATTTCACAATTCAAGTTTTGAATCGAAAACTTCAATAAGGTCGTTGCTAATTTCTCAATTATAAGTTCATAAGTTTTTACCGACTATTAACGTGTCCAGATGGACACGAACACTTCCTAGACTCGCTTGTTAATTTTTAATTATAAATATAAAGTTCCTATAAAATTGTTGCATCTTTTAAATTTATAGGATATTTTTGTGGTTACGGTTTTGGTTTTACCCGTGATATCTTTATCGTTTAAAATAATGGTTTTATAAAATTAAACTAGAATTATTTCATATTTATTATTGAGTAAATATTTCTTATACCATTATAAAATTAAATTAGAATTATTTCATATTTATTATTGAGTAAATATTTCTTATACATATACATATCCGTGGGGTTGAACCCGGGTTATTGAGTAAATATTTCTTATACATATACATATCCGTGGGGTTGAACCCGGGTCACATCATCGATAATGCAAGTGGCGTCTTACCGTTTAAAAAATAGTTTTATAAAATTTCTCTAGTATTAATTCATATTAAAATGCATATAAGTTTATTTTTTATTTAAAAAATAATGAAAATATAATTAATAAGTTGTTAGTATTAATATTATTTATTATTATTTGATGATGATGTAATATAGAATAAAATAATTGCCAAATTATTATTATATAGTCCACTAAAGAATATGTATAAAACATGTTCCAAACTTATAAGATAAAATGAAATAGGTTAAAATTTTATTTATAAAAGTAAAGTAAATTTTAAATTTCTTAAGGGATATTGTTTATTTAATAACATAAGGTTAAACATTAACCCATACAAATAGAACCATCAATCTTCCCTTTAGAGTATAAGATGGTCCTTACAAAGGAAATTTAGACTTTTTCTTTAGAGTTTTAAAGTCTTTATCTTTAATTGGTTTTGGTTATGTGTCCATCCCTATGGAAGATGATATTATTTATTGTGGATATTTTTTTTTTTTTTAAATTTGAAAAAACTTGTATTAAAACAAAGATCAATTACAATATGGGAAGACTCTTCCCAGCCGAGGTCAGAGAGAACACATGCTAACAATAGTAGAAGAAGACTTGCAATGGAGCCAAATCTCCTAAACCATTAACTAGCTAGCAGGGGGATCGGCATGGTCAGTTGATGCAACTTGTCGCGATATCGCGACACTATTCTTCTCCTTTGGCCGCAAAAAAGCAACATGTCGCGATATCGCGACACTTTTTCTCTCTCGGCCGCGACGGAGCAACATGTCGCGATATCGCGACACTTTTTCTCCTTTGGCCGCGACGGAGCAACATGTCGCGATATCGCGACACCTATTCTCCTTCGGCCGCGACGGAGCAACATGTCGCGATATCGCGACACCTATTCTCCTTCGGCCGCGACGGAGCAACATGTCGCGATATCGCGACACCTATTCTCCTTCGGCCGCGACGGAGCAACATGTCGCGATATCGCGACACCTTCCTCCTTCGGCCGCGACGGAGCAACATGTCGCGATATCGCGACACTTTCCTCCTTTGGCCGCGACGGAGCGACATGTCGCGAAATCGCGACACTTTCCTCCTTTGGCCGCGACGGAGCGACATGTCGCGAAATCGCGACACTTTCCTCCTTTGGCCGCGACGGAGCGACATGTCGCGAAATCGCGACACCTATTCTCCCTTGGCCGCGAAAATGCAACATGTCGCGAAATCGCGACACCTATTCTCCCTTGGCCGCGAAAATGCAACATGTCGCGATATCGCGACACCTACCCTCCAGTGACCGCGACGAAGCAACATGTCGCGATATCGCGACACCTACCCTCCAGTGACCGCGACGAAACAACATGTCGCGATGTCGCGACACCTACCCTCCAGTGACCGCGACGAAACAACATGTCGCGATGTCGCGACAACTATCCTCCAGTGGCCGCGGCAAAACAACATGTCGCGATGTCGCGACAACTATCCTCCCTTGGCCGCGGCGAAACAAAATGTCGTGATATCGCAGCAACTTTCCTTCCTTGGCCGCGCCGCAGCAGCATGTGGCGAAATCGCGACACCATTCCACCCTTTGCTTTTTCCTTGATCATTAGCTCAGGGACCTTTCAAGACCTTGCCTAATCGCCTCGTCCTCAGTATCCATGTCACTATGCAACTGAACTCCAACCTCCTTCTCAGCACCAATCTTAGCCAAGAAGTCGGCCGCTTTGTTTAAATCTCTGCTCACGTAGACGAGAACCACATCATCTAATTGCCTCCATAGTTCCTTAATTTGATTGACAAGAATCCTCAACCTCCAAGCTTTCAAGGCAAAGTTCCTCATGCAATCTAGAGCTCCGACCATTATTTGAGAATCCGATTCGAGTATTATCCTCCTATGGCCCCGTTTAATTGCCCAAATAGAAGCAGATTTGATAGCTATGGCTTCGGCTTCATTGTTTGTAGCTCTTCCCAAGCCTTGCAGTTCCCAATAGAGCACTGCTCCAGCATGATTACGGCAAACCACTCTAATTCCAGCTCTACCCGGGTTGCCTTTAGCAACACCATCAGTATTAATTTTAATCCAACCTGCTGGGGGTGGTTTCCAACTAGCTCTGATCTGTTCCTCTTGCATTTCAAGTCCTTCTGCCATCGCCCCGACAGCCACCTGAATTTCCTCTTTAGCATGGACCGCCACAGCTTCAGTGACTTTGCTCCAAATGACCTGTCAAACTCCATCTAGCGAAGAAAAAGTTTCTCGAAAGATTCTAGCATTTCTCTCCAACCACATTTGCCACCAAATGAAGTTTAATCCAAGCTCCCAACCAAGACGAAGAGCTTTAGATTTAAATCTACTCCTCTTCCGTCTTTCCCAGATATTATTTCTATTCAATTCACTATTAACTTGAATTTTAAAACATGAAAACCATCTCTTCCAGATATGGCGCGTGAAAGAGTACTCAAACATCAAGTGGTCAGCTATTTCCTCGCACTTGTAGCATAATACACATTGGGAAGGGCCGATGATTCCTTTAGATCTGAGATTATCAAAAGTGAGAATTCCATTGTGCATGAACTGCCAGGCAAAAAAGTTAACTTTCAGCCACCCTTTGGAATGCTAAATCTTTCTCCAATCCTCAACCTGAAAAGTAAGCGGGGGAGGCTCTTGAAGGATCTTGTCATACCCGTCCTTCACCGTGTAGACACCAAGGCTCCCATAGCCCTAAGCTAATTCATCCTCCTCGTCTCTACCTGTGAGGAATATTTCTGTCAAGATTTTAGTCATGATGGGTGCCAAATCCGGAGTGATTGAAATTGGCCACTCATCCAACTTCTTAAATTGCTTAAACTTGTAATCCCCCAGATGACTAGTGGTGAAATAACTTTCAATTTGAACCCATCCCTTGGTTTCAATGGCTGCTTTTAAAGGTTGCAATTCTGGAAATTCGACAATGATAGGTGGGTATTGATCCCAAGAATCTGACCAAAAGCGAGCCTTCTACCTTCTCCCCACTTTCCAAAATAATCAATCTTTTACAACTTCGAGATCCTAACTTGAGAGCCTCGCCACACTAAGGATCCAAGTACCTTCCAAAGGGAAACGACCCACCTCATTTGGGTTAACATGTCCCAAATATTTATCGGTTAGGATTCTATCGAATAAGGAAGTTGGTCGGGAAATCCACCTCCAATAAAGCTTTCCATCCAAAGCTTTGTTATTTATCTTAGATCTTCTCAGACCCAAGCCTCCATTTACCTTGGGCTAGGTCACTTTGTCCCACCAAACTAAGGCCCATTTCCTCTTGCCTTTTGCTCCTTCCCATAAAAATTTTCCGGCCAACTTGTCCAGCTCTTTCCATATAGTATGTGGGGCAACCAGAATAGAGAATTTATAAATTGGCATGGCCCGAATGACTGACTGTAGAAAAGTTAATCTACCCCCATAGCTTAACCATTTGTGAGACCAATGATTGATTCTACCCTTGATACAATCCAAAATATTCCTCCAGGTCTCTATTTTTAGTTTTTTGAAGTGCAAAGGGACCCCCAAGTAAACCACTGGGAGAGAAGTCCTTGTGAATCCCAAGATATCTAAAATTCTGCCCTGAAGCCTCTGATCAAGATTGAAGAAGACCACTTTGGATTTTTTATCATTGATGACTTGGTTTGTAGCCCTAAGGTAGACACTAAGAGTATCTCTGATCATTCTTGCTTCCCCGAAGTCGGCAACTCCCACCAATCCAGTATCATCCACAAATTGTAGGTGAGTCAAAACTTCCTCACCCACCTTGATACCCGTTAGCAAACCTTGTTGTCTTCTTCTCAAGAAAAGTCTACCTAGTCCTTCAACCAATATGAGAAACAAATAGGGAGAGCAGGGATCGCCTTGACGAAGGCCACGGGTGGCTCCAAAAGGTTGCGAGGGGAGACCCTTGATTAACACTGAGTATGTCGGAGTAGAGACACAACTCATGACCCATTTTGTCCAATCTTGAGAGAAACCAAAGGCTGCCATCATCTTTGCCAAGAAGCTCCACTCCACCCTATCATAGGCCTTTGACATATCTAATTTTATGAACATTCCTTTATTACCAGAAGTTTGCATTGAATGGATTGCCTCCCGAGCTAGAACCACCCCATCCAGGATTTGTCTACCCTCAACAAAACCCCCTTGTTTCGAGGAGATAATGTTATGTAAAAGAGGTTTTAGTCGCTCGACCATTACCTTTGTGATTATTTTATATATCACATTGCATAAGGCAATAGGTCTATAATCTGAAATATGAACCCCCTTCTCCCCTTTTGGAATCAAGG
Source organism: Wollemia nobilis (assembly GCA_028583015.1). Taxonomy (NCBI): domain Eukaryota; kingdom Viridiplantae; phylum Streptophyta; class Pinopsida; order Araucariales; family Araucariaceae; genus Wollemia; species Wollemia nobilis. The sequence goes on from JAQPPZ010000028.1 coordinate 8,439,284, forward strand.
TGATGAAAGTATGATTTAAAGCTTTAAGCATTCTTTTATTACCTCTGGACTCCTCTATAACAGCCATTACGTCCTCCTCCAAGTTATCCCAAAAGGCCTGAAAAAACTCAATTGGAAAGCCATCTGGGCATGGAGTTTTTTCGGTGCTCATTCCAAAGACCACATCCTTCAGTTCCTCTCTTTCAGTGGGTTTGAGAAGGGACTGGTTTTCTTATTCAGAGATAACATAAGGTATGACATCAAGAATGTCGTTTTGAGCCTCTTCATCTTGCACCACACTTTCCTTGAAAAGTTCAGAAAAATAATCCATTGCATGGGACTGCATACCTGGAAGAGTATCAAAGGAGTGTCCATTCTCATCTTGAAGGGCTTCCATGTTATTCATCTGTCTCCTAGCACATGCTATCTAATGGAAAAATTTGGTATTTCTATCACCTTCTAATAACCAAGTGGTTCTTGCTCTCTGTTTCCAGAAGGTCTCCTCTTGGTTGTCAATGTCCTCAACCGCTTTACGCAAGACATCATCCTCGGTTTTGAGCTGCTCAGTAATTGTTCCTTCCCTAAATTGTCTTTGGACCTCATCCCATCTGGCCACTAAAGGAGCTTTTTGGACCTGGAAGTTTGATTTGTTAGCTCGCCTCCAAAGTTTCAATTGAGCTTTGACATGATGAAGTTGTTTGTGGAATCTAAACATTGTCGTCCCATAGGCTGGGCGGCCCTCTTCCCACCACTGAGGAATATTCTTTCGAAGTTCCTCTTTCTGTAACAAAAAATTCTCAAATTTAAATGGTTTGTGATGCTGCACTATCTTAGTCCCTCCTTCCAAGAAAATGGGAAAGTGATCTGAAACAGGACCCTCCAAAATCTGAAATTTTGTATTCCATTTTACAAATGCCTCCTCTGAAACCAAAAAACGGTCTAACTTAACCTTCCTGCTATGTGGCTCCCTCCTCTTATTAGTCCAAGTATAGTTGGTACCAGGGCCTCTGATATCCACTAAGTGTAAAGCCTGGACTTGAGCAATCATAAGTCGATCCCCTGGGTCCAAAATTGGGGTTCCCCCTTCCTGATCTCTAGAGGATAATTTAGCATTAAAGTCCCCAGCAATAACCTAGTCTAAATCTTCCCTTGAGATTCTCATGTTATGCACAGCTTTCCATTGGAGCCGCTGACCATCAAAGTTTTGAGCCCCATAAAAATTTGTGATTAAAACATGTTCAGCTGTGACATTATTCCTAAAATGAGATGTGAGAACACCCCTCCAGGAAAGATGTTCTATTGTAGTCCAATCAAGAGAGTTCCAAAGAGTAACAATCCCCCTGAGGCCCCTTGGGCAGCCACCTCCATATGACCCGCACCCCTCCATATTCTATTGATTGTTTTACACATAAGATCTAACGACATTTTTGTCTCCTGAATAAGCAAAAATTCTGTTTTACAGTTTTCTAAGAGTCTTCGAATGGCAGATTGATGGGTTCTACTGTTTAAACCCCTAACATTCCATGATTGTATAATCATTAGTTACCTTGAGAGCAATAAGAATCTATTGGTCTCACCGATCCTCCAATGATCAGTTTGTCTCCTTGAGCTGCTAGCAATTCCTTATTTGACTTTCTACCCACTCCTTGCGAGTTGCCATTCTTTGATCTCTTTTCCACCTGAGTTATCCCTAAAGTTGGTCTTTCTCTGTTCTTTTCTGCTATTCCCATGCTGACATCCTTGATCATTGGTTGCTCTTGGTTATGAACTATCAATGCCCCAACACTCTCAGATCGCGGTAACCCACCGTGATCAATTACCTCGCTCTATGACGGGGGGAGAAGAAAGAGGAGTTTGAACGTGAATGTTATTGTTTTCACTATTACCATCCACGCCTTCCATGAATTGTTCCTCTTGGTCCACTAGTGTCTTAAATATTTCATACCTATTGGCAGGTTTGAGGTGGGTTTGCTCCTTGCCATCTTTTTTCTTTTGCCTTTTCCTTCTTTTAGGCTATTCAAAACCATCTCTTTGAGCTTCATTGCCCTGGGAGGTATTGGCTTGTTCTTTGTTTATTGTTGCCTTACCCTCCTTAGGAAGATTCGACATTCCTAGAGGAGCCTCCATTTTTGTGGTCATATTGTTTGGGCAAAATCGGGCCAAATGCCCGTGTTTGTGGCAAACTCTGCATCTAAAGGGCAAAGCCTCATAATCCAGCTGTTGAATTCATGATAGTCCTACAAGTTCAAGTTCCACCTCTCGCTGGGAGAGGTCGGCTAAGATCCATTTCCACACATATTCTTGCATAAACAGTTGTGTTCCCTTCTATTGTGTCCTTGGAGACACCCAAATGTCTTCCAAGGGAATTATTGATCATCTCCAAAACCTGCTCACTCCAAAACTCCATTGGAAGTGCATACAGACGGATCCAGACCGGGATAGCAATGGGTTCAATTCAGGGATCGAATCCCACTCTCCAGGGTTGAACAAATAAACCTGTCGGACCATAATTCCTCTTCTCTGATTCGAAAGCCCTATTTCTATCGGCCAGAGAAGAAAAACTAACAATAAAATACCCATTGCTAATAAACCACAAAGAATACTCACCATGAGGTTCCCAGTTTTGCCAAACCCAGGAGTGCAAAAAATTCAGGGTAGGGGGAATACCCATGAATTTGCAGATCAAGTCGTGATTGGCTCTGTATAAGACTGTTTCTTCGACCATCTTTGGCTCAATGACAATCTTGGGCCTTGAATCGGACTGTGGCAGGCATCCATTGATTCGATGCGCTGTTGATATGTTTCCCGCAGCCGTAAATAGCATTTTAAAGGCAGATCTTTGAACTTCGTTCGTCTTGGATGGAGATTTATCTTTTAGCATATCTGCATAAGAGCTATCCCTCCCTGAGAGAGGATCCGGAGAAGTCCCCATTGGACCCTCCAGGAGCAGCAATCTTGCCTTCAGATCCACAGTACCCAGAAATCTCTACGAAAACCCAACCGATGCCCTAGATTTTCCTTAGCTTCAGAAACCCTAGTTCATCGCCATTCAGGAAGCAGAATCAAAAAATACATTCCGTTTATTGTGGCTATTAAACATGATATATAATCCATAAGATTTGACCTTAAACTTTCTCTTTAAAGCTCTAAATTTTTTATCATTAGATTCACTTAGGTTATACACAAATGAATTTTATTTGTGTCACATCATGTTTATATAATAATATTATAACAACTCGTACCCTTGTCAAAACTCAAATTTAAGCTTACCCCTTAAAAGTTGAAGAATACAATTGATTAAACTAATATCATTAAGTTATGCACATTTCAAATTATTATCGTTATATTAAAATAGCATAAGATTCAATTATAAATAACATGAATTTGAGACTCTAATATTAAAAGATGAATGCAAATTTCTTATTATGGGAAAATTAAAAGAAAAGGACCTTAAAACAATTTGATGTACTAGGTGGATTGGTAAATGCAAGTGTGTCTCGGCACTTACCAAGAAGAGATCTAGGTTCAAACTTTGGGGAAAATCAACCCTTGGTAAAGGTAATAGTCTGATCTCAATCCTCTTAAGTGCGCGTCAGACCAACAACGATACAGGTACAAACATCGAGCAAACAGCGGTCCCCATCTCACATGGTTTATTTAAAAACAAGATGCGGGTTTGTTAATGCAGTCCCTGTGGTTTAAATCCTGCACTTAATATACCGAAAAAAAATGATGTCTTGCTAATGGGACGCACCAAATCTCCGCTACGCTGCAGCACAGATACGCCAAGTTCTTTGTTTTCTTTTACACTCGCGCAAATTTCTGATCATTCTATAATAACAATTTTCGAATCCTTGTAATTTCGAGGAGGGAAACCTAGGATCCACAGGCATATAGGTTCAACTCACCTAGGCTCGTTTAGCCCTGTACGAGGTCAACTGTTTGCAATTCGCACCCCTTTACCCAGGCAATTTAAGAAGAGTAAATTTAACACGGAAGCAGCTGGGCAGAGCCAAATGACTTGAACCAATAACTCAACTAAAAACTAAATGTAAAAAACCATTAGTCAAGACTCAAAAGTTCACACCAACTGTAATCTCCAGTTTACCTGGTCTACCCCTATATCAGCTATTTTTACGAAATCCCAAATTTGATTTCTGAGAGGAATATGAAAATTTTGGGCGGATAACCTAATTTCATTTTGGACAGGGGCCTTATCCTTATCTTCATTTTGAAAAAGGGCTTTTAATTATTCCAAGGTGAAATCCTTAACTTGAAACGAGACTATTTGAAAAAGGGCATTTAATTATTCCAAGGTGAAATCCTTAACTTGAAACAAGACTATTTGAAGGGATGTTTTTAAACTCCGGTTCCCTATCCACTTAACCTATCTATAAATTTCCTTTGTCTCATTCAGAGATAAAGGTTCAAATCCCGACAGGGAAGATTACAGGGCTATGATGAGAAACTAGCTGCAGTTACAAAATTAACATGAGAAAGATAAACGCAAGTAAATATGCACATAAAACCTGAGGAGAATATGAAGGGTAAAAGCAATCTCCGGCCTCCAACAATGGTCTCGCGATTCACGAGAGGATGTTTTAAGTTATTAAACTTAAATACAAAACACTTTTAGACTTTTTCTAAAAAAGTGGGTAAGGGGAAAAACTGAGCAGATGAGATCGATGAAAGGCAGGTAGACATTCCATGGCATCTTCACAAAGAAGTTAACTGGAAGAGCAAATTGAAGATGACAACACAATATAAACAAAGATCATATACTAGAAAGAAGGTGGTTAAAGTTTAACAGCAAGAGCAATCTACGGTCTGGAAATAATTCTAGGAAATTCAATAGGAGAAAGTAATTAAAAGAGCAATCCACGGTCTGGGACATAATTCTACGAAATTCAAGAATTAAAAAAGAAAGCCACAATCTGAAGCGATATTGTAGGACATTCAATGAGAGAAACGACTTGAAATTGAAACAAGGGCCAGCTTATTTTCAGATTCCAGTTCATGTACCTGATCAGTCTGTCAAACATCTTAATTTTGACGCATGAAGTCGTCCTGACCATTCCAAGAAGGGTTCTTCTTATCACGCTAGAGGAGATAGTAGCAGCAGCAGCAGCAACTACTTTCGGAAAGCTTCATCCAGGGGATTGGAACCTTCGCCACTCGATTAAAGATCAAACAAAAGCAGCTTGAAGCCCATTAAATGCATGCGTTTCGTTTCGTAGGAAATTTATTTTTCAGGCAATAAATTTAAGAATCGTTTATGCACCAAGGTTCTAATTCCGAATGGGCCGAATCGGAACAAAGGATTCGCTTACCGGAATTACAGAGGCTACTAAGGTGAACTGAAACTTATGAAAAGATACTTTACGCGCCTTCGAATTATTTTAGTCGAGGTGTTCACAGAGAAATTTCTGCATGGTTTCGAGGAAAGGTCGTTCCCCGGCATCCCCTGCTAGTCGCCTAACTTTCTCGGTATTGACAGTTATATGTCGTCAGCGGATATTTCGCAAAGCTAATATATCTTCGCAGAAGTGCAGGTCGCATCTTCTTACATCTAACGCGTTTGGTTTCCTTTATCTGACAAAAAGGATTCGCAGTTGTGGAGGCCGGCATTACCTAAATGGGAATTAGTTCGGTTTTAACGTGTGAAATGTAAAGAGGCATTTTACTGTTTCCCATTCTTTTTTTTTTGTTCTTTTTAGAAGCTCGAGATTGGAGTCGAAGCACCGAAGCATTTTGGCTTAGAAGATTCTTCTTGTGCTAAAAGTGTTTTTCCGCGGCCTTTCGCTGCTCGGAAATTGCCATGATTATAAAAGTTAATCTCTATCTTAAACAACAGGGAAGAAGACAAAGGAAACCCCATAAAGAATTTCTACTGGTATAAGGAAAATTCTCAGTGGCTGTCTGCAGGGACAGCTTTACACAAGCAGCGGGTTCTTATGCGAGGGAAATCCTCGACTTTTCACACAGGCCGCGTAGTAGCTGAACATAGATTTTAGAAGCTTTTAGCTAAATTTGGTCCTTGAAATAATTTACCCCGCATCTTCATTCCAAAACATCAGCACCTGCACAGAAGAAGAAAATTAGGCCTACGTGTGGACCTAAAAAGGTTTTGCCCTTTACATTAAGCATTCCAGCCTTTAAACCCTTCAGTCCAACTGACCATCTTTTTCAGGGCTTCCCACCTATTTTCTCAAACATTTTTAAAAAGACATTAATTATTTTTAGTTGCTTGATTTTTAATTCTATATTGATTGTGCATGAGCAGTTTTTAATTTGACTCATGGTTTAAATTACCAGGTGGCATTCAGATTTAGTCCAGACTGACTTCAAGTAGTCAACGTGGTTTGGCTCAACTAACCGGACAACGTTTTGTATTACTTTTTTAAGATATAATTTTTAATATTATACTGTATAGAGACCCCAGGCTCCACGTAAAAGCAATACAAACTCAAAAGTTGTCCTCCACCATTCACAATTATGATTAAAATTTTGTTTCAAATCAATAAAATATTTTAAAAATTATAAATAAATATTTTTTATATAAAATTAATATCTTATTATTTTTTATTAATATTTTTTGAATAATATTTCTTATAAATATCTATTATGAGGATTGAATTCGATTCACATCATCGATAATGCAAGTGGCATCATTGCCGGTAAACCCCACTGGTGGGGATAATACTTTTATGCACAATTGTCCAATAATTTTGAACAAAGGATATAATTTGTCCCTTGTAGCATTACTAAGAAGTTAAGAAGGTGAATGTATATATATAAGAAAAGAAGACTAATCATTTGATTTTTTAAATTATTTATGGTATGTTTATTTTGAGTTAGTTATAAAATAATTATTTAAAAAAATATTTTATATAAGTTTAAAATTTATTTTTAAATTGATTATATCATATTGAGATGGATTGCATTTATTTTATGTTATCATTGAATAGTTGTATAGCTATCTTTCATATATCATTGTTCCATAACAACGAGGTATTAGAACTAAAGATTTTAATTAGATATTGAAATTAAAATCATTAACTATGAAAATGATATATTAAGTATATTTTTATTAATTAATAAAGATAGTTTAGCATATGAACAATTGTGAACAATTGTGATAAGTATCTAGTTGATATATAAGACTTAAAAAAAAATGACACTCGTTAAAAAAAAAAAATTGATGTTTTAAAAAACTTACATGTAATTTTAGAAAAGAAAACTAGTACAAATTTACATTAGTTAACAAATTTATTTTTAATCTAAAATAAAGATAATTGTTTTTAGAAAGTTGAATCCTATTTGGAATAAATTAGTATAAATTTATAACAAGTTAGATAAATTAATTTTCAATTCAAAATGGATAATATTATCCTTCAAAGTTGATGGATTTCTACAAAGTGAGTATATTTGTTGAGAATAGTTTTGAGTCTACTCTAAGAAACAATATTGTAATGTTTCACTACATCTTTATATAAAAAACAAGTTTTCAAACTAAAATATAAATTTCAGAAGATATAAAAAAAAAGGGTGTCAAAAAGATAAAGAATTATTTAAAATAAAATAAAGCACAAATTAAGCAAAAGAATCAAACAAAAAGACAATTAGGAGGTAAAGGTAAGTAAAAAATAAATGAGGTTTAGTAGACATGAGGAAGATGAGCAAGAAGATAGGCTTCAACTACATGTCTAGAAATCAAGGGAATATAGAATTAAAGATTGTTATCCCAAATTAGAATCCCAAGAGCAACGGTGATATCGATTGGTTATTTATTTGGATAAATGAAGTTTTTTCAAAGACTGAAGCTTTTGATCATTGTCTTCTCAAATAAAAAAATCAATTAAAGAAAATACTAGGAAAAGAATATTACTAAGGAAGCCTTCAATATGGTATCTTCGATATATTGAAGATAATAAATGGTTCACTTGTTCGTATGCTATGAATTTTTATCTCTCTTCTACATGTATTTTTTTTTTAATAAGCTATGTGTGCCTTTTATTAAGGGTCACTCCCACTACAAAAACAAAACATTACATTGCTCTCATTACATTTTTAATAAGTTAACTAAAACATATCGAAACTTTGTATTTCTATCGGAGATATTCTTTGTTTACCCTTCTGTCAAATATATTCTTCATCTTCCTTAAACTCCCAAGTGTCCACAATCAACTCCGTCTATATCAAATACCTTCAAAAAAAAAATTAATTTTGTCAAGATGAAATTCACCATTCACCACTATGAATGGCTAAAATATTTGTTGCCCAACTTCTATATCCAAAAATATATTGTCTATAACCACCTCACAATTTTTTAATACTTTTTTTAGGGTTATTCATTTCCCTAATATTTCAAGATATTATTTTTATTCTTATTTTTTTTATTTTATTTGAGAGTTTAGCCCCACTTCTTGTTAACACTTGTGATATTTGTTTTTGTTTTCCCATATCAATATCCCTTTGAGTTTCTTTTTCTCTTTGTTTTTGCTTCTTGGGTCTTCCTCTTTTTTTTTATTCCCAACAATATTTTCATCTTCATCAATCTCTTCAATCTTCTCACACTGCTCATAGTAAGATTTATCATCTTTATCCCCGTGAGTGTGGTCTAACGACAAGGACGCCACTTGCATTATCAATGATGTGACCCGGGTTCAATCCCCATGGTGGATGTCTATAAGAAGCATTACTCAAAAAAAAAAGACTTATCATCTTTAGGTTTGTCTTATTCTTAAAGATCTGAAGTGCAAGGAATAACCTCAAAAGCACAATCTTCTTTATATTTCCCTGGACACCCTAAAGTGCAAGGATGCTCTTGTATAGCAATTACCTTTTTATTTTACCCTAAAAACCCTAAATTGTTATGGGTTTCCTCCAACCTCATTTCTATAGTATTTTGAGCTTGAAACCTTAAGGGATAACATCTTCACCACTTTCACTTTTATTACATGGAGAGGATTCTATACTATTAGAGGAAAATGAAGAAGATTTATCTGGAATAAACTTAACCTTTTTTGTTGTCTTTGTTTTGGGTTTTATCTCCACATCTTCTTTTGCACCTTTAATTCCTTCTAAACTTGCCAATTGATATTGTCGATAAGATTTATTTACCTCTTATTTTGGAGTGGAATATCCTTGATCTAATCTAGCTTCTATTATTTTATGATTTCCTTGCTTCATCTTGAAGTTTATCTCATGGCTAGAATTTTTTGTCTCTTTCTTCATAGTTTTTACTTTGCAAACTCTTGCCATGTGTCCAATCTCAAAACAATTGTGGTAACAAAATGCAATATTTTCATAATCTATTTGTTGATCCCATTCTCTTGATTTAGATTTAATCTTAATGGTTTGTGGAAAATGTTTTGAAATATCCATAGCAACACATATTCAAGTATATATAGCATGCTTTCGCTCCTTAGTTGTTGGTCCTTCCTTGATGAATTACCCTAGGGTATTTCCAATATTTTTCAAAACATCCTTATTTATAAGTTGATATGGAAGTCCAAAAAGCCTAACCCACACTGGAAGCTTCTTAATAGTTTCTGCCTCGACGAAAAAATATCATTCCATGGTCTCAAATAAAGTGCATCTCTTCCCCTAAACCATGGGCCACCAACCATTATTTTATCTCTAATTTCTGAACTGGAAAAGATAACGAGGAAAAAACCTTTAGGAAGAAAAGTCACAGAATAATTTCAATTCAATCCCCACTTCCACTTGATCCAATTTTGAATCTCCAAAAACCCTTGCCATGATCTATGGAACTTACATATTAACCCTCTACTTTTAAGAACCATTATATCATTCTCAATCATCTCATCCTTGATACTTACAGTGTACCATCTGCTACCTGGATCGAACTTGCCATGTATTCGCTCTTCCGCTTATTTCCAGCTTGGGCCTTCATACTTTCAACTAGGGCATTTTGATTTCTAGCTAGGGCATCATGACTTCCCATTAGGGCTTTCAAAAATTACTTTCCTTCCACAATAGCTAATGGGGCTTGCACTTGACTCACACTCCCTCTTGGTTCGCACTTCCTTTCAGCTTGCACTCGCTCTTGCTTCCAACTTGCACTCTCTCTTGCCTCACACTTGCTCCAGGTTTGTGCTTCCTCCTGGCTCACAATTGCCCGTATCTCTTCTTTGTATTGGCATTCCGTCACTTCAACATTTTTTTGGGAACAATGTTCCACGCATTCATGGTAAGGGTTTGAAGCATTAATGCACTTTGGATGAACATGTCGCTCTTTTGCCATGATTGAATCCCGGTTTACATTTCCTGCCTTGCACTCTTTCCTGCCTTGCACTCTTTCCTGCCTCGCACTCTCTCCCACCTTGCACTCCCTCTTGGCTGACAATTGCCCTTGTCTCTTATTTTTCTTGGTGTTCCTTGGCTCACAATTGCCCGTATCTCTTCTTTGTATTGGCATTCCTTCACTCCAACATTTTTTTGGAAACAATGTTCCACGCATTCATGGTAAGGGTTTGAAGCATTAATGCACTTTGGATGAACATGTCGCTCTTTTGCCATGATTGAATCCCGGTTTACATTTCCTGCCTTGCACTCTTTCCTGCCTTGCACTCTCTCCTGCCTCGCACTCACTCCCACCTTGCACTCCCTCTTGGCTGACAATTGCCCTTGTCTCTTATTTTTCTTGGTGTTCCTTGGTTGAGGGCTGACAATTGCCCTTGTCTCTTATTTTTCTTGGTGTTCCTTGGCTTCAACATTTTTTTTTGGAAACAATGTTCCACACATTCATGGTAAGGGTTTGAAGCATTCATGCAATCCGGATAAACCTGTCGCTCTTCTGCCATGATTGAATCTTGGCTCTCACTCCCTCTTGGTTCACACTCCCTCTCTGATCTCATTCGCTCTCGACTTTCACACTCACTCCCAGCTCATGCTTAAAAGATCATCTATTAAACCTCTCCTACTGAGACACTATTCCAACTTAAGATTCTGGTTCGGTAGACCTATCCGCAAGCTCCCGACGAACTGTCTGATAACACCCCGACCGCTCGTCCCTACACCTCCCTAATTTTCGTTTTGCATGATTGAGTCTCCTTTGGTCGCCCCTCCCTTAGCGGTCAACTCCAACAGGCAACGATCCATTCTTTGTTCTTCGTCGATTCATGGACTCCTCTTTTCTTCGTCGATTCTTCGTTCTTCGTCGATTCACGGACTCCTCTTTTCTTTTTGCTCTTCTACATGTTATTCAAAGAAACAATTTTTTTTGAAGTATATTATTTTATTTAAAAAATATTTGAAAATGAGGATATGAGAACCAAATGGAATGTAAGGCATATTCTTCCTCCATGGATCATTTGAAAGCATAAGAACAATGGAATTTTTAGTGAGAAAAGAAATGAAGTTTCTCCCACCAAGACTCCCATAATTCTTTTGACAATCTCACACCAAACCAAAACAAAAAAGCCCACCCACATTGTACACTTGTGTTGTTTGTTATACAACTTCTTATAAAGTACTCATGCACCCATGCAACATACCCTATTCCATGAAAACAGAGCATGTATTCCTTCAAGCCCTCTGTCACATGTCATGCAAACAACAATTGATAAGATGTGGGCTAAGCATCACATTATAGTATTTTACACTAGATTGCTCAGCTACTTATTCCCTCCAATGTAATCGTCTCTCCAACTTTAGATTGATCTACTTGATAAAGAGATTAGTCCTAGGTAGACTCCCTACATACCAAAGCATGCACACCACGTGTCTTCAACCACTAAAAATTCCCATTCTCCAAAACACTATCTAGGCCTTTCTACTTTTATCTTGAAGTAAAATGCAACCCAAGAAAAATCTCCATTACATCTCTATATCCATTATTACTTCAAACATATGGAAATTGTTGTAAAGGAACTAAATCATTCTTGTCAAAACAAATAATTATCCCGTTTTTCCAACAATTGTATATCCTCATAACATATTTCTCCTTGTATATGAGTGGCTCTCTTTGCAAGAAGATCTAGTACAACATTATGTTCTCTAAAAACATCCACTAAATTTTTAAGTTTCAAATTCACCTCTAAATATCTTAATGTTGTCAATTTTGTAATGAACCAAATTTCATAGCATCCACAATTAATTTAGAATCTCTCTATGACAACTCTAAAAAATCCTCTCTTTCAAAATATAGAGGCATAATTAAGACCTTCAAATTCTTGGTGCGTTATATTAGAGAGTGTTTTTTTTTTTTGTACGTGCTTTAAATGAAAGAGGTAATGTGATTATAGCCATCCATGGAAATGGCAAGCAATAGGACTTATATTCCCTTAGTTCATGTGTCATTGGATGTGATGGAGGAGTTAGTGGAATGATAGTTGGAAATAATGAGAATCTATCGTGATTGACTTTATAAGTCGCTCATGCAAGGTGAAAAGAAAGGTCTAAAAAAAGGCCTTTCAAATCTACCACACTTTGTGTAATGTTTATTGAAGTTTACTTGCTTTCTTAGCCTACCCATGCACAATAAAGGGGATTTAGAGACGAGAATTATATAAGGGAGGCCCCATTCAAGACTATATGTGAAACTTGGACATCGTCTACTTGTGGAGGGTGGACAACAAGCACCAACTGTTGTTCACATGGCATGGAGGGAAGGCACTCAAAGGGCTTATCATGTGTGTAAGAAAACATGTTTTACGGCTACATGAACACTTTCTGCCAAATTTTTGTTCAATGAACGACCCAAGCATAAAGTGCATGAACGTCTCGTTCAATTCATGACAATATCAATATAACAATTGTAGGATTCTTTTTGTGAAGGGAGAAGCTTCACCGTGAAACCTTTCATCTTAATATCTTACTAATACTATGCAATTTGAACAATTAAGGTCTATATTGCTTGACAATGAGCTCTCATGGATGGGGGTGGATTGACCTTGAGGTAAGTTAAGCTTAGATTGCATCTAGGGTCATACCTCTATCCTTAATCTTAGCCTTTGACCTAGTTCATATGTCCTGAAAAGACCCTTGAAAACTAAGTCTTAAAGACTATAATTGTAAATATTGACTAAGTGTTAAAAAAATCCTAAGAGGTTCAAAATCTAGTTTCTCCAGTATAGATCCTATGGTGTCAAATGATGCTCAAACATCTTCAAAGTTTACATTTCTAGTATAAAATAAAGTAAATCATTATAAAATATCCATCTTATATAAATGATAATATTTACTTTGATAAGAGCATCACATGATTATGTGAATTACAACTAAAGCATCTATCGATTTTATAATAATGCCTAACTTACTAGAACATCACTCTAAAGCATCGCTTTCAAAATAGAATACCTCATATAGGTGCTCTAATTAAAATCAAGGTCAAATTTGCATCAAAGTTTATGATCCAAACTTATTCATCTTGTCATTATTGGTCATTCTTTACTTTTCCTCTCAATGTAAGTGCCTATAATTGACTAAAACTCTCACCAAAATTGATTCAAACGTCAAATGTATACAAAATAGAACATTTCTATAGGTCATATAATAATGATAAATCAACCAATTAGATGAAGCAATCGCATAACACAACGGATTTCTTCTACTAAAATCCCTCTTTTGCCCTTGTGCTAGTTTAGTATTCCAATTCTCTATGCAGCTTCTAATTACCCACTTGCAATCTTCTACAAATCCCCTCTACTTCCCCTACATAGGAACATCCTTCTTTCCACTAGGTTAGCCCTTACCTCAAGATTAAGGTGGGGCTAAATACTAAGCATCTAAGGAAGCATCATCAAAAGCATTTATGAAGTAAAGATAAAGTGTGATATTTGTCAAAACAATCATCTTTAAAAACATTAGTGCAAATCTCTCTCTCATATCATTACTTCATTTCATCTACTTTATTGCATTTGAAATGCACCTTGAAGCATTCTAATGATAAAGTCAAATTGTGTATGTGTATGTGTGGATTTATTATCTAGCTAAACTTAGATCATACCCCTAGGGTTACTTATATCGTTGTGTCCAGCCTGACCTTTCCCGCTTCATACCCTATCATTGGAGTTTTACTTAATTTTGTCCAATGCTAACATTGTGTTCGCTTATGGGTGTAGTGTCCTCCTAGGCTTCGTCCAAATTTAGGAAAAACACTTACCTTCAAAGTACGATGGCAGTGGTGGAATAATAAGTGTTGGAGGAATACAAGATAGTAAATCTTGGTAGAGAAAATTTGTCAATGGAGTCTATTGCCTCAAGGGGAGAAAAAAGTATCAATGAATTTATGGAAGCCTTTGTCTACCATGGGTTTAAGATGTTGCAATAGAACATATGAAGATTGTGGAGAAAAAAACGCACATTGACAATCCCCTCAAACTTGCCCATAATTGTATGTTTTGGAAACATCACACAAATACAAAAATGTATGTTAGATGAGGGGAAAGTTTGGATGGAGATATTATAGTCCAAGAAGGGAAAGGATAGAGTTCTTAACATAGGCACACATATTGCCTAGCATATAGGGAGTATGATGTGAAAGACAAGACAAGAATGAGTAATAAATTCACCTTGAGACTTATTTGGAGAACTAGCTTTGAAGAGGTTTCAAGAGCTTGGAGAGGAATTTTTATAGTATTTTGACGAAACTAGTTAATGAAGTAGGGATATAACGCATTGTGAAAGCAATGAAAAAAAAAAGAAAAAAAAACTAGTTATAATAGAATAGGATGCCTTCAAAGAATAAATATCACATTTTTTTCTAAAGTTCATGAATAAAAGCAATCATTTTGGTCATGGGGATTTCTGTCAAATTTGTCTTTAGGGGATAAAAATGAGTGATCAAGTGTCTAGGAGATTGCAAAATAAAAATTGAGCATCAATTTATGTTTTTTGTAATAAGAAGTTACCTTCTAATGGTGGCTTTCTATCTATTTTTAATTCATGTAAATAGTATTCAAGTGTTGTTTTGTTTCATGTAACTAGACCCTCAAAACTAGGGGCTTTAGATTATAAAACATGCATGCCTTAAATGTCTCCTTCTCACCTACAAAGTCTCTTTTCCTTTAACTCTCTTGCTTAAGTTGTCCTCTACTTTATTTATCATAATCATTTTTATTTATAAGTTGTATATAATAAAGAATGTTTGCACAAGAGTAACAACTATGACGGTTATTCAAGAATTCATAAGGAAAAAATTGGTTTAATCATGTCACTTTCTCTTTTGTTTCTTTTAGTCAAAAAATCAATCAGTCATGTGTCTAGGGGATGGGACTAAAAAATGAAAAATTATGTATATTTTTGTGCTTTTCGTGATCGAAAATTACCTTCTACTGGTGACTATATTTTCTTGAGTCTAATAGACAGTACTCAAATTGTTTTGTTTCAATAGACCCTCAAAAGTTAGAGGCTTTGAATTATAAAGGACATAAGATTTCTTTTCTTAAAATTTGATTCTCTAAATTTTGTTGTTGGATTTATTGATAAATCATATGCCTTTTAAAATCAAATACCAAATCTCCATAAATATTTTTACAAACACCACCTACTCCAACCTTGCTTGGCTCATCTAAAGTTGATCCATCAAAATTTACATTAACCCATCCTCAATCTAGGACCAACCATTACAAGTGTTTAACTCTTTCCTTAATCTTTTTTTCCTTATTTCTATTGGGAGTTAACCCAACAAACTCTTCCAGAGTTTCCTTTTCAATATTGCAACTTGATGGCATAATGAAGGACATAAGCATACTCTTTCTTTTAACTTTTTAGGTCAAAATTTTATTTGTCATACTAATCACACAAAAACTATGGCCTTTGATAAAACAATAATTCTCCATATAACTATTTAGTCAATATCACCATCCTTGTTGAAACTAATTTATTGCAACAATTTTTAACCAGATATAGAAAGATTCCTTCAATTTTGAGGTATGACATCGAAGCCTATCTTTTTTCATTTTATTAGGCCTTAGGCATTTTAAACTATCTTAACATAAATTTAACTTGTTTCTATTTACTTGAAAATTATTTCATAATAAATATTTAATAATTATGTTTGTTTATTATTTCATTTTATTCTAACCTTTTAAATCCAAAATAAATTTATTAATTTACTATATAATTAATATGTGTAGAGTGATATTAACTTTTAAAGAAAAAAATATCAAAGTGAGTTATGTAAGTTAAAGAAAAGAAAAAAAGTCAAAGAATAGTGAATTATATTTTTTAAAAAGAAGAAAATATCAAAATAAATTATATAAGCTAAAGAAAAGAAGAAAAGTCAAAGACTAGTGAGTTAAGCAAAAATTAATACAAACACAAGAGTTTAAAGCTTATGGTATTTCTTAGGGGAAAGCCAATAATATCAACCTTTGCAATTAGATAGGAAGAAGATCCAAGGAATTTTTTTAAAAAAGACAATGTTTAATGTAAAATAATATGGAAATCAATTATATAAAAGAAGAAAAGTCAAAGACTAATGAATATTTTTTAGAAGATCTAAAGAATTCTTTAAAAAAACAATGTTTAATTTGAAATAATATCAAAGTAAATTATATGAAAGGAGAAAAGTCAAAGACTAATGAGTTAGTCAACAAATAATACAAACAAAGAGTTTAAAACTTTTGGTATTTCTTAATAGAAAGCAAACTTTGCAATTAACTTTTGGTATTAAGAGAAAACCAATAGCATCAACCTTTGCAATTAGATAGCAAACTTTTGGTATTTCTTAAGAAAAAGCTAATATTATCAACCTTTAATACCAAACCAATAGCATCAACCTTTGCAATTAGATAGCAAACTTTTGGTATGTCCTAAGAAAAAGCTAATATTATCAACCTTTGCAATTAGATAGCAAGAAGATTGAAGGAATATATTCCTTGTTGCACATTAACAAATAGTATGTAAGAATCTTTTAATTTTAATAATAATATTTATATTACATTAAAATGACAATGACATGGCGTTGAAGACGGACACCACACTTCGAATACTTTATCATAAAATCAGACTGTTAAAAAGTCGTGATAAATAAAATAATTTCACATGGCAATTTTCAATTCATCTTCATCGAAGGCAAACGTATAATCTAAAAGAAAATAAGGGGAGGTTTTAATTCCTCAAACTATCTGGAAAGTTGGACTAAGATATTTCTCTTCTGTTACTAACCTTTTTTCTGTTAACACTCACAATCAAACTTTCCTATGTTTGCACTTTTACGAACCAGACGGTGCACTCTGCACGGTTGTTGAAGCCATGCAAAAAGTCCATTTCAAAGAACGGGCACTCTTCAAATCGCATATAACTTAATAAGTGGTCACTGAATTCTACAGGGCAGACAGCTGGAGGAGATGGGTCCCCTTATCTATTTTTATTTCGAATAGAAGTGATAATTTTTAATTGCAAGGGGCCATAAAAATGGCAAAAAAGTTTCCAAACTTCTCACGGCGGCTGTATATTTTCGTTAACAATCTATATTTTTAACATGGAATCTTTGCAATAATGTATGAGAATCTATCTTCTTAACCTGGAATTTTAGCAATAATGTTTAGGAAATGTCTTATATGTGAATTTTGATTTTTTTTTAAATAAAACCATAAGCTTGAAAAATTTTAACTTTGAATTAAAAAAATCTTTAAAGTCTTCAATTTTTTCCTGTTCTAGAAAATATTCAAAATTTTATATTTCACTGAGTTTCATACATTTATATAAATTTATTAAAAATAATAAAATTAAATAATTAAAAATTAAATTTTTAATAACTAAATTCAAATTTTATTAAACCATTCATAATAATATATGTAAAAGATACATTGTTATATAGTTTATGAAAATATAAATGAAGTAACATAGCTGTAGATTTGGCAACGCTCTTGTAGAGCATTGGTAAGCTCATATGCTTGGACAATGACAAGGTTTTAGGTTGGAGTCTTCTTTTTTATGATTTTTAAAAGGTAAATATTCTTGTAGAGCATTGGTAAGTTCATCTGTTTATTTGGACAAGGTTTTAAGTTGGAGTCTTATTGGTTATAATTTTTTAAAAGGTAAATATTCTTATTTAGGTTTGAGTTTCTTTGGTTATAATTTTTTAAAAGGGTAAATATTTTTGTTTACGAAGTTTAAAGTAATTGATTGCACATCTTAAATCAAGAATAAAATCTAGTAGATGAACCTTAACTAACACCTTAACGTTTAAAAAGAAAACCCAAATTTAAATCTTGTGGGTTATCAAGTTATTGTAAAACCATTACCTATCATATTCTTCAACTTTAAAAAAAAAACTTAATCCACTTTCAAATCTTGTAAAACTACCAAACTATTATAAAACTACTATATAATCATAATAAATAAAACTTAAAAAACATAAATTCACACTAAAACCAAATTTATAGCATTCTGCACAACACAAGCCTTATTCTATTACAAACCGACTAAAAAACCTGAAAAAAAAAAGAAAAATCAAATAAATCAAACTATTATAAAACTACTATATAATCATAATAGATAAAACTTAAAGAACATAAAGACCAAATTTACACCATTCTGCACAACACAAGCCAAGCCTTATTCTATTACAAACCGACTGAAAATCCTGAAAAAGAAAAAAAAGGGGAAAGAAGAAAAATAAAAAAGAATCAAACAGCTATGTTGGAAGACGCACACCGAAAATTAAAAGGGTTAAACCACCTTCTTCTATTAAAATTTAAAATGGAAGACGCACACCGAAAATTAAAAGGGTAAACCTTCTTCTTCTATTAAAATTTAAAAGGGTTAACCAGTGATATTGACAGACACAGATCAGGAGAAAAAAAATTAAGAACCATGCTGTTAACGGCAGTAATAAAAAGACTCCACAAAACCTCAGTGAATAAAACGTTAAATGATAAAAAATAAGTTAAGAACCATGCTGTTAACGGCAGTAATAAAAAGACACCACAAAACCTCAGTGAATAAAACGTTAAATGATAAAAAATAAGAGAAATATTAGCAACAACACTCTGAAATTTAGAATGATTTGGATTTTGAATTTTCGCTTATAAATTATAAAATTTAAAATTAAAAATTTAATTTTTATTTAAATTATATTAATTTATATTTACATAAATATGAAATTATTAAATAAATAAATAAACTTAGAGAAATACGCTCTGAACCCACAGCACAGATGTAAGATAAACTTCGCAATACAACATTCGGTCGGTCACAGTCGGTAATCTGAAAATTTTGGGCATACGAGATCAATCACACATGGAAGTAAAGGCTCATCATTAATTATTTCACAATAAAATTCTAAAACGAGGACAATCAGTTACCAGTTAGTCAACCCATTAAGACTATCCATTATATTAAGAGCAGCAAGTCGGGCAAATCAGAACAGACAAGTGAGAGCAGGGTTCAAACCCCGCCAGAGGCAACAATATCAGCACTAGGTACAGTGACTCGAACTTGGGCTTAAAATTATTAAATTATTCAAAAGCCTAGGCCTAACTTGGGCTTAAAATTATTAAATTATTCAAAAGCCTAGGCCTTCACCACTCCATTAAAGCAAGGGGAAGAATTAGAGAACACTAAAATATAAAATAAAAATGCAGGCGATAAAAGAACTACAACCTCCTACACCCAAAACTATTCTCTAACGGGTTCAATACCATATAGGTTAAATTACAGAACCGAGTAGGCTTCTATTTCTGTCTAGACAACGAATTTTAGCAGACGGAAGTCAATTTTAGTAGGAAAAAGAGTGCCAGTATTTTTTTCACAATAAATTTACCAAGCAATTCTGTCTAAACCTAACATGAGACACAAAAGAAACAAGGCCAGCTGCAAAGATTATCTCGCGTACCTGAGTACCTGGTCCATCGTTTTTTACGCAGCTAGGCCTGAGCATCCAGAGGAAAAGGGTTCAAGTCACTGCAAATGGAATAGCAGCACCAGCTAGAGCAAACCCCTCGCTACAATCTCTTCCCCGATTTTTGCGTCTTGTCCGTTACCCAACACAAGTCACCCTTAAAGGTCCTGTTGTTTGCAAAGCTTTGCAGGGGATTCGAACCTGGGCCGAAGAATAAGAGGAGTCGCCCTCTGTAATCACCGAGGCCGCTGAGCTGAATTAAACTCTACAACTTCTCTATTTATTGAAATAGAGTAGCATGCTTTTAAATTCATAGCTGAAATATCTACTACAGTTCTCGGAATTTTCTCACGATGGAGATTACTGCAAGATTTGTGGCCTTAATAGTTACAACAACGAATTCTATCAACTCTTAAAAGCAAAGCTTTGATTAGCCTTTATTTTGGCTCTTTTTCAGCCGTACTTCCGATTTCCATCCAATGTCCACGGAAAGGACGTTTCCCAGTCGCAATTGGACCAGGCGAATAGAAGGGGCCCTTTACTAAAGCAGCCAGCGCAATAAACGTGAGTTTTGTGCAAGGACATACATATACATTCAATGTGGAAAAATCACGTACTTTATCCATGTGACCCCTCTAAAGATTCTCTCGAATTTTAATGCAGTGAAAATCGAAAAGAATACCCATCGTAGAGGGTATTTCAAATTTTATTTTTTTTTAAGTTGCACCTTCACTAATTAATTGGTGATGTCGATGTCGATGTCGACACTGTGTAGGAAATTATAAATTAAGGAACAATAGACGGGAGTTAGTGCCCTAGTGGGTTGTTTTTTTTAATATAAGGATTATGTAACATTTTTCATCTTTAATAATTGGGTACCGGTTAAACATTTTTTCCAAGGTGTCTGCTTTTTAACAGAGGTTAAATTATTGAAGCTGTCTTTATAACCCCTGTCTCTCCTTGGTAAACGTGACCCAGATTGAGGGAGACCCTCGATGGTGACTCACTCAACGAACTCAAGTCAGACTACTACTTTTGCCCTTATTGGACATACCCCCAAGGTTTGAACCTAGGTCTTCTCTTAGTAAGTGTCCAAAGTAAAAAAATAAAAAATAAATAAAAAAAAACTTAGTTAGCTTTATAGTCTTAAGGATTGGTGGATTGGTAATTTCTGCGTTTATTAGGAGGAGATTTAGGTTCAAATTTTGGAGGCAACTTTGGCAAGTTTTTGTGTTTATTCAAAGGAGGCCTAGGTTCAAATCTTGGAGGCAAGCTTTTCTTGGGACAAAGGTAATAGACTATCCTGATTCTAAGAGGAGATTTAGGTTCAAATCTTGAAAGTAACTTTGGTAAGTTTTTGCGTTTACTAATAGAAAGCCTAGGTTCAAATCCTGAAGCAACCCTACCACCTCAGTTGTGGTCTCCTCATTATCACTAATAATAAAGTAAAATAAAAATTATAAAAAACAACTCTAAAAACTCTAAATTTTGAACCCAAATCTAATAATAAAAAACAAAATAATTCTCAAAGAAAGTAGTACCTTTAGCATTGTTGGACCAAGTCATTTTGTTTTTTCGATTTCAATGTTCGCAATATAAAACTCATGTTTACTTTTAAGTGTAAGGTTGACCTCCCATGAATTTTTTTTTTTTTTTTATAAGCGAAAAACCCTTTGTAGGGCCGCCTTGGTCTAAGAGACCACGAATAGGGGTTTTACACCGTCAAAGTCACCCGTGGGTTGCACCCAACTCTGCCCGCACCAATATTAGCTCGCCCGCACCAACATTATCAATTGGATTTTGGGTACCCAATTCAACTTTTTGATAGGGTGGAGATTCGAACGAAGGACCTCCCTTAGAGGATTGCCCTCTCCTCTCCAACTCACCTACAACACCTGGGTTCTCCCATGAATTTTTTGAAACGTAAATTTAATTCTATATTATAAAAACATTTTTATATTAATTTATTTATAAATTTAAAATAGTAAAAATAATCTTAAAATAATATTATTAGTTTTTATATTAATATACTAGATCAGGTGTAATTTGAGTGATTTATAAACTTTTATAAATTTTAATAAAGGTTTGAATTATATTGGATAAAAAAAAGTTTTTTTATATGATTTATGGTTTATAATTTGGTTTTGTTTATGTTAAAAAAAATTATATTTTTAGCTAGGCCCTTATTTAGAAGAGATTTAGGTTTAATTTTTAGGGACATGTCTCAAAGGTAGTAATCTACTTTAAATCTTTTGAGTGCTTACCAAACTAATGACGATGGTACGTGTTCCGAGCGACCGATGGTCTTCTTCACGCCAGGTTATAAAATAAGGAAATGGTATATGCTTGTTGGAAGCAGCCCGTGTAATTTAAACCAAACTAAATAAAAAATGTGGATGTAATCAAGTCTACTATGTATTCAAAAAATAATAATTATTAAACTTGTTATAATATTAATCTATAATCATAATATAATACAATTAAAACCTCATTACAGAAGGGCCATTAATAAGAAGAAGGGCCATTAATAAGAGGAATCGCCCTCTGTAATATATATATTTTATTGTTTCTTTTTCCATAGTCTCATATCTCATTAATATATTTATTTTAAATATAATTTATAAATTTATCTTAAGATAAAAGAAATTTGGAGACTTTGAAATTTTAAATAAGAAATTTGAGATTCAAATTTTTAAGATAAAAATATTTTTAATATAATTAAATAAGTAATATATTATATAAACATCAATTTTCTATATAATTAAATAACTATATATTATATAAACAAAATCCTTTATAAAAACATAAGTATTTTCACACATCTTTTTGGGTGCGAATACAATGATGGGCCAAGTGGTGGCTTTGTTGGATTGGCTTTGTCATTAGGTAAATATAGTTAATTATAAATATTAATTTTTCATATAATTTGATAATTATATATTATATAAACAATTTTTTTATATAAAATATGTGTCACACAAAACCAAAGAGAAAGTATTGCCACACATTTTTTGGTGCGAAATATAGGTGATGGCCTGGTTTTGCACTAAATAAATATATTGTTAATGTGATGATGCAAATCTAATAACATATTTTATTATTAAAATTTCGTTGTACGTTAAAAATACAATACATAACTATCTTTTTTAAGTGCAAACAAAAATGATAAGTAAAATAGTAACTTTGTTAAATGAATATTATTAAACCTAACCTAATGGTTGTTCTAGACTGTGTCTATGTAATAGCCCTCTTGGATTTCCCATAAAAGTGAATATAGTTGATGCTTTAGGTATCATAAGAATATGCTTACCCTTGAAACGAAGACAAGGTTTAGCACATGTAAGACTATATATGTTATAATAATTTTATATAAACCAAGATATTTTAGTGGTGAGTTTTTAGATTTTTTTTGTTTAAGAGATTTAAATTCAAACTTATGTATTAGGGTTTAGGATTTCTTATAAAAAATTGTGTTTTATCTTAATATTTTAGTCCACAAGGAAAGCATAGTGGTTAGGGCCTTTGGCTCTCTTTCAGGAGACCCAGGGTTTAAACCACGACTTATCCAAAAGTTGAACCTTGGCTTACTTGGATAGGTTGGATGGCAGGTTAGATGATAGCGGACCAAGTGTTTATCGATCTTGTTAACTTCATTTTACCTAGTGACATCCAAGTTCAGTCCAATATCCTGCCCCGTATTGAAAAAATGTATCACCAATTCTCCATATAAATAAATTTAAAAAAATCACATGAATTTCATAATGTTTACTCATGAATTTCATACTGTATACTTTGTGGGATTCTTCACCCCTATTAACATTGAGTTGGGCATGTGTGTGGGGGTTGGCCCTCTTGCTTTTTAACCGATTAATGTGATGATGCAAGTCTAGTGGTATATTTCATGATTGGAATTTGTTCCATTTTTTTTTTTAAGCGAAAAACCCCTTGCGGGGCCGCCTTGGTTTGAGAGACCACAAACAGGGGGTTCTACACTGTCAAAGTCACTCGGGAGTCGCACCCAACCCTGCCCACACCAACATTATCAATTGGATTTTGGATACCCAATTCAGCTTTTTGGTAGGGTAGAGATTTGAACCTGGGACCTCTCTTGGAGGATTTCCCTCTCCTCTCCAACTCACCTACAACACCTGGGTTAATTTTGTTCCACATTAATACCTGTATATCTTGTTAGTGTAGTTTGTGTCTGTGTTTGTGAATAATCACACGTTAATCTCTCATTAATTGTATTATGAGACTTGAATGGTTTAAAAACTTCAACACTTGTCATACTCTTTGCTAATGGGGTGGCAAGCTTAAAGGTGCAAGTCCTTGATCCCACTTTGTGGGATTCTTCACTCCTATTAACATCGAGTTTGGGCATGTGTGTGGGGGGTTGGCCCTCTTACTTTCTAACCCATTAACGTGATGATGCAAGTTTAGTGACATATTAACATTGAGTTTGGGCATGTGTGTGGGGATTGGCCCTCTTACTTTCTAACCCGTTAATGTGACGATGCAAGTCTAGTGGCATATTTCAAGATGGAGTTTTGTTCCGCATTAATACCTATCTATCTAATAACTTAATTATTTTAAAATAATAACATTTGTCAAGTTTTTCAAATTTAAATTAAAAAAGTATTTTTATACGTTTATCGAGAGGAGACCTAGGTTCCAATCCCGATAGGAGACCTAGGTTCCAATCCCACGAGCGTGCCCATGCATAGCCAGTAGCTTGATCCGACTTATCTACGTGTTGCACCTAACTGATGACGGCGATTTGTTTCCTGCTTGTCCGACGGTCTCTTTCATGCCACGTGTTGAACCAGACTAACGAAGACGATGCGAACCCTGTGCATCCGATAGTCCCCATCTCACGTCGGATTACCATTAACGAGACGGTAGGTGTGTTGGAAGCCTTCACTGATAATTTGAATCCTGCCAGCTGTGTTGGCAGTTACTAAAAAATGTGATTGTAACCAATTCATCTATGTAACCAGAAAAATAAAAAGTATTTTTATATTTAAAATAATTAATATACATAAATTATTTTTAGTTAATTATATCGAATTGAAATGAATTAATGAATTTTATTGTGTACTATATTATGATTAAATAATGATATTATAATAATTTAACAATAATGCATGTATTGTTTTTTAAAATCAAAATATTTAACCATTAAATTTGAATCATTTAATTTTATTATTTAAAAGGTTTATTCTCATTCATTTTAATCAAACACTTAAAAATTAAAATATATATATATATATATATATATATATATATATATTTATTTATTTATTTATTTATTTATTTATTTATTTAAATAATACATAATTTGGATATATCAAAAGATACAATAATTTTAAAAGTAAGTTTAAAGCATAATTGAAGAATACTTTTAAAAGTGATATTAAGGAAGATTTGTTTAGCCATAGAGGAGTCTAAACCAACCATATCAACTCACCCAATCCCTAATCTGGAAGCAAAGAGCCTTATCAAATGGAATTATGATGTGGAGTTGGTCAAGTTGAATTTTAATGGAGCATTTAAAGGAAATCCAAGACCAGGAGGAGGAATATTTGGAAATAATAGAGCAAATATTTTGTTTCATTATGTTTTCAATAGTGGATTTAAGACAAATAATTAAGCTGAAGCTTGGTCAACTTTAGAAGGGTTAAAAATATGTAAACAAATGAATTGGAACATAGTATGGATGGAAGTTGACTCACTAATAGTAATAAATGCAAGATTGAGGAAAGAAAAAGCTCCATGGAATATACAAGAGATAATCGTGGAAATTCAAGACCTTGCTATAGAGTTTGAAGAAAATAGGTTTACATATAGGTTAAGGGAAAGAAACAAATGTGCAAATAGGCTAGCCAATAGAGGGTTTTAATTGAGGATCGTGAAGTTAAATTCTCTTTTTCATGGTTAGAGGAAGTAGTAAGTTTAGTTGAAATTGACAAGAAAATGTTGACTACCTAAATCAAATATAGTTAAAGATTTACTTTAATGTTTTCAATTGGTAATATTTGTTTTATTTTATAACATTAATGTGTTTTCATATAAAGTATTTATTACAATTTTTGTGGTTGCGCTTATGCTTGAGGAAGGAAACTAGCAATTCATATATGGTAAAGCATACTATGATAGTGCGATGTTTTGAAACTATTACTCTACTAAGATGCAATGCATAAATAGTAGAGGTGGAGTTTTGGTATTGTGAAGGATGTTGTAAGAAACTGTCAAGAGGAAGGATGCTAAATTAATATTTGTATTCACACAAAAAAATAAATGAAGATCTAGAAAATGAAAATTAAGAATTCAAACATTTTATGAAAAATGATCTAGGTATCTAGCTATAGCAACTCAATTGAGATGAGAATTAAATTTGTTTGTAAACTCTCAAGTTCCAAAGGAGAGAGTTGTGATTTGTCAAGGGTGGGGGACACGAGGACAACCCTTTGTTCTCTAGCAAAAAAATAACATAATCTTTACACCGTATACTTTCAATGGGTAAATAAAAGTTTCTAATATTTATATATTTATCTAATTAATAATTGTCTAACTTTAATTAAACAAGATCTACTAATGTTTCATGACCTTAAAATACAGTGGTTATTAGGATCAATGGTTTGACTTCAATTCTCATTATTTATAGTATAGTTTGATTGAATTTATTGTCAAGGTTTGTTACTCCAAATAAGAGGTTCAAGATGCAAATCAAATTAAAAGAAAATGATATCATATAATATCCCTAAATATCGAACTTGACTTATAACTCATTACTTTGAAACGTCTAATTAGAACTTAGAATATTATTTTGGTACGTGCTTGCTTAGTGTGTCTGAAATGGTTGATGTTTGATAAATGTTTGGAGCTAGTTCCTACCCTTCGTTTAAGTAATGGTTTTAAGCAGTTTTTTGTGCCTTAGGGCTTGCCACCTTGTAGAGTGTGCTCTATGGAGACAAATGGCTCATGCAAGAGAGATTAGTGTGTGTTGGCAACCTAAACGACATACATGTGACATATGTAGGTTGTGAGAGTGAATCAACTAGAATTACTTCATCAACTCCACCACAAATTTTTTGCAAGGTTCATAGAGAGGCATTGGTAGCTCTTGTAGGATTACGGGTTAATGATTTCTTGATTGATATCCCAACCAAGGCCTAGATGTACTAGGTCCTAGGGGTTCCAGTTAACCCACCTTATTCATCCTTTACTCCTATGACTTCATTTAACTAGTCTAATAATGGGTTGGTCAAGTCCATGCTCTCTAATAAGATATAATTCAATGTTTATTCCCCTATAGTGTCTATAGTTGTTTAGGTACTTCTACCATTACGTCCTTTGTTGTGTTTCTAGATTTAGTGGTTATACCTCAAGAATCTTCAGCTAGTTGTACGAAAGAAACAAAAGTGAAGGAGATTGGAGAAAATGTCAATGCTTGAGGAGGTAATGATAAAATATTGGTTATAAGTGATGGACAACCTAGTGAGGGGATTGAGAATAAAGCTAAATTGTCAAAACATGCATTGCCTTACAATGTGCACTTAATGAGAATGGGTTGCCAAAAGAATTTGATCATTTTTTTCTAAGGAACACTCACCTAAAGAGGATTTTGTCAAAAGGATCAAGGAGAATTGAGAAATTAGATGCTATAGGGTTGTGAAAGTTAGGGGATTAAGCAAGGGGTATTTGTCTTGTCAATTTGAGTTTGAATTTGAGACAAAATCTGTGCTCCAATACGGGGTGTGGGTTGTTTGTGGCCACACTTGTTACTTATAATTGTGGTAGTTTGATTTCCATGAAGAGTGATTCTTAAGGGTAAAATTTCCACTATGAGTGGAGTTCCCTTACTTAAAGCTTTCATTTAGGATTTTTTAGCTATTATTGTTCAATAACATGGGAAAGTACTATGGCCCTTTGACAAAATTAAGAATTACATCAATTTTTGAGTTTACCCTCGTATTTGTGTTTAATTTTATTTGGATGAGGAATTACCAAAAAGTATTTTGTTGTGATGCCTTGATTTGCTTATGAACAAAAGTTTATTTTTTAAATCTATGTAATGCTTAATTTAGGTTCCAATCCCGAGCCCCTCCAGATCCTCCTAACTCGAAGTAAACATTTAAAGAGGTGGGGCACGGATTATTCCCCTGTAAAAAAAAAGTGCTTCATTTAGGTGCCAAGACATTAGGTTTTTCACGAGAGATTGTCCAAATAAGATAGCTAAGGTATTTTTTTAGGAACTGTCCAAACAAGAAGGGCAAGGTGTTGCAGCCATGAGAAGAAGTTGTCTTCATCTTGTTTCCTAGTGAAAATGGCTCTAATAATGTTATCATTTTTTTCTTTTGAGCCTTTGAATAAGCCTCAACAAAAAAAATTCTTAGAAGATGTTCAACGCCTTGGAGGTTGGTCAACACAAGGAGAACAAAAGCGATTATAATATGTCTAATATAAAAAATTATATTTTGTCTTTGATGGGAAGATTGTGTTTCAGGTCTTGTCCAATTTGTCTTCTAAAAGGGACAGAATAAGGTAGGTAGAGGGACGAAGAGAGCCCCCTCATAAAGGACCTAAAAAACCATAATGGGTGTAGAGATGATCAGGTGAAAGGTTAAAATGAAGTTAGAGTTGGTATTAAGTGCCCTTTATCCAATAGGTAACTACTAAGGAATATTCAATGATGAATTAAGTGGTGTTTGTTATTGGTTTTGGTTTATAAGTTTTTTTTTGTTTTTTAGTGTATTCATTAATTATTATGTTATTTTATAAGTTTGAATATGATTTTAATTTGTGTAGTGGTTGTTTATTATGATGGTATTGTGTTAATTTTGTTATCATGATTGATAGGGAATTTGTTGTGAATGTTGGTTGTGGTTTTAGACATGGTCATGTGTTGTGTTTGGTTGTTGTAGTTAATAAGGATTTTTTTTTTTTTTTCAATGAGACATGCTACTATGACTTAAATTCAAGAGACTTAGTTTAATGACCCCACTCTTTTTTCTTAGGTTAACAAACTAAAAGTGTTGTTGAAGGAGCAAAAGAAGTAGAGTCAAAATGCGAAAGATAAATATGACACCATCAAGATCCTAGGCAAACAGATGAAGGGTATCATGATATGGATGAGATAATCAAAGAGAAGTTCAAAAATAAATATTATCGACAATTGGTCATAATTTGGACTCAGCTTGTTAACATGATGTGTAGGATTTAACTATTGTCAATTGGGACGCCATAAGTGTTCTTCGATTGTGTTTAAAAATTTGTTATTATATCAATTTCAAATAAATTACAATAATATATTTGTTTAGTTTTATAATCAATTGTTTAAATTAAAGAAAGAAAATAGTACGCAATCAATAACTTACTTTTTAATTATAACATAACATTTACTTGGCTTTGACAATTTCTTTTTTGAAATGAAATGATTTTAATTACATCCACACGACCAAAAGAGACTATGGGACTAAGAGCTTTAATACAAGATAAGGTATGTTATACAACCCTACTCCCTTTTGGATTATAACCTTGGACCTCCTATTTAGAGTTCCAAAATTTAACAATATCAAAGAAAAAATGTTAAACAAAGTTAAAAAGCTCAACATCCTCTTGTCATCTTTTGGGATATATTTTTTCTATTGTTGATTTTAATAAAAAGTTTGCTTGTCTTTTTATTCTTAATTCTTCAAAAAGTTTCATTATTGAATTTAATTTTAAAGTGTCCTCATATGCAATCACAATGTCTCTGTAGGCTTCACAAAATATTTTTTTTTTCTTCACTACTCCTGTTATACAAAAGATATATATTCATCTTAATCATACCTTTAAGAAATTGTCCAAATCTAAATTCACATCTAAAATTATCTAAACTATATCTTAATTAAAATATATAGACATTTTTCCTTTTCATTCCATATTTACATCTATATACTTCTTTTTCTTAATAATAAAAAATATATATTTCCTTCTATTAAAATGTCAACTCAATACTCTTAAGTTACAAGATATTTATGCAAAGTATGTCATGTTATTTTATATTTATACATATAAATTATAAATATTTAAAGTCTGTCTCGTCTATTGGTATATTCCTCAAAGGAAAGGGCTTCATCTCATATCCCTTTATCCGTAAGTTTGAATCCCCTTAACCATCGGTCATATCATTGGCCGTACCCAAAAGTTTGAATCCCTTTAACCATCGGTCATATCATTGGCCGTATCCAATTTTAACTTATTTTATTTTTTTAAACAAACAATTTTTTTTTGCAACATCTCTAAGATTCCTACAGGGAGTCTGAAAATATTCAATATAAAATTTGAAAGAGACAGTCTGGCTTGCGGTAAAGATTTTGACATTATAAACCAAAAAAAAATTAAAAATTAAAGTTTAAATCTTATAAAAATAAGATGGAAAGCCAATATAAAGATAATAACAAAACGTTAATAATCTTTTTGATCTTATAGACTACATTAATCCATAAACATGATTAAAATCACATCAATTCTTTTAAAAAGCTTATTTTCAGCTTTTCATTTTCCTTGTGTCCTCGTAAAGCTTAGCGTGGCTAAATACGATTGGAATGATGGAAGCCTGAAGGCACCACCAATCTTCGGTGTTAAATTGTGGAGCGGGTGTCCATTTTGGTCATTTTGCAATAGACTAACATTCGAATAACATGACAGCCCCATATGACATGGAAGAAAAACAAGGTCAAAAATTTAGGGCAACATTTCAGGTAGACGAGAGACTCCTAATTCGTGACCGCAACATGAAAATCTTGACCAAATAACAAAAATTACATTCGCGAAAAAGCCTAAATCTTGAGCAAACCAGATATATATATATATATTTTATATTGAACATTAACAAAGAAAAATAGACTCACAATCACATGGATGATAATTATATAAAAAAAAATGCCATTCGGCAACAAAGATATATTACTCCCGTCTCCTTAAGGGAGACCAGACAGACTCGAGGACAAGAATTTAAATTCCGCTTAGGGCGCTTGCAATGATAGCTAGGAGGATTCGATCCGAGGGTTAATTACTACAGTACAGATTCTGGGCCTTCACCACTTCATTAAAAGCACATAAACCAAAAAAACAATTTAAAAACGAACACCTGCCACATCCGTATTTGACTTAAATGCGTTTTGTAGTCTGCAATTACGCTAAATGCTTCGTTTCTTACATCCATCCTATGAAATAATAAAAT
This sequence comes from Wollemia nobilis, assembly GCA_028583015.1. Taxonomy (NCBI): domain Eukaryota; kingdom Viridiplantae; phylum Streptophyta; class Pinopsida; order Araucariales; family Araucariaceae; genus Wollemia; species Wollemia nobilis. Next base: position 8,470,309 of record JAQPPZ010000028.1, read on the forward strand.
TTCATATACCGTAGACGCCTCACCTATTTTTCTACAATTTGATTCTCAAAAAGCAGATAGCAGGGATCGCGTACCTGAATTACAATTTTGCCAAACTGGATCGATTTATCAAACAAACAAGCCGTACGCGCTCTCAAATTTCTTAAATTCCTTCCACAGATTGTTAGCAGTGACGATCTGGAACCCAAATCTAACTGTGATTGGCTCTCCCCTTTGCAGGAATCCTATAAATTTTGAAGGGTCAAGGGTCAACTTCAATTATTTTGGCAAAATGGCGAAGCAACGGTCTTCACTTCCCGTCCGTCAAGTACCGTTCTTCTTTCTGCAAATGCACATGATAAATGTCTGTGAATATACGCAAAATGATAAGATCATGAAGGGGAAAGGAATGCAGTGAAAACGAATCACGGATGAGTATAGATGTGCAGTCTCGTGTTAAATAGGAGTTCTTTCACGTAGTGTAGCTACAGATATTGTGTGATAAAAACATGCACCTTGTTTTGGGATTTTAAAATAATGTATTTTACTGTGGGTCTTCTTAGGTTTTGATTTACTTTAAGATTCAAATCATAAATATAGGTAGGATGATGCAATAAACAACATACAATAATGTTTTCTTTACAGACTAACACACCAGGCCACAGGAGTTTGAAAGTCCAAACCCTAATCAACTTACTGAAACAACATCCAATATCTTTTACTTAGCCTGTCTTTTTGGCTTTTGATTGGACTACAGAGTAAAATATAAAAATCGCCGGTTTCGCATAAACGAAACTGGATGTTATACGTGGGAACATTAATGCCAAGGTGTGGCACATAAATTTAAAGTCAAATCAGTTATTCAACGTGGGTGATCCTTAAGTGTAATATTAAATTTTCCTCTGGGAACGTTCTTGTACTAACTATTCAGCGCATGAGATCCAGGTTTAAATTACCTTGGAACGTGGCGTGCGTGTAAACTTATGTACTAAAAAATTTTTGAGCGCACTTCAGTAAAACCTAACATCATTCGTGGGAACAGTTTTTGTAACATACTCGATTAATTAAGAGTTTTTAATATTTTAAATATATTTCAATTTATGTTTTTTCTTCACATATTTCATTTTATAATAAAAATATAGGGCATTTTAGTTATAATAAGTTACAAGATCACGCACAGGGCATTTTAGTTATAATAAGATCACGCACATAAAAATAAAATAGAAAGGATAAAAGTGTGTATTATTTTAAAGGTTAGAGTTACTACTTTTACTTTATAAAAATTTATAAAAAATCTTAAATATGACTCTTACTCTAAAAAAAATTATAAAAAAACCTTGTTGATAACTCATATCCACTCCACAATGTTCTCTTTTCATTTGAGCACTTTAATTTATAGTGAGGGAATCCTAGAGGCAACCACTTTAATACAAATTAAAGCATGTTCTAGCACCATGTCCCACGGAGCAAATCGATGCAAAACTGAATAAACGAAAGAATCATACAAATTAGAGCATGTTTTATAGCACCATGTCCCTCCAAAGCAAATTAATGAAAAACTGAATAAAGGAAAAAATGCATGCATATGTGTATGCATACAGGTGCTAAGGGGAATAAATTTTTATTAATTTTTTTTTTGGTGAAGGCCACACCTTGAAAAAGAATTGGGACAATGAATTTTTAAAGATTTTTTTAGGCCATATCATGAAAAAAAACCTTATTATGTAAAAAAATAATATTATATTTAATATGAAAGAAATTTTTATTTTTTATTTTTTAGATTTAGTTAGTGTGATAAATTTTTACGATCGATGCACAGAGCTGAACAACCTCCTTCCAACCATGACCCCTCGTAAAGCTAAGAGTTATATTTTTTTAATATGAGAGACAAAATTAATATTTGTCTTCTTTTGCGAGTTTTAAGGCCCTTGAAGGCCCTATAGACTGCAAATTTAGAGATAAGTGGCACTTGCACCTAATAACATTAAATTAAATATTTTAACATAAATCATTTTAAAAAATTAAAAGATTATGAGTACATTTAAATAAAGGAAGAAAGATTTTTAATATTGAGAGATAAAAAGTATAATTTGGTGTGTCAATAGGAGCATTACTAATCAAGTGTGTGGTTCACACATTAGAGGCCCAACCCAAGATGGTTGGTGTGGAGGACAACATATAAAATCAACTTGTGGCACCCACAAGTTATAATTAGAATAACATTGTGGGAGTTACATGTAAAATAAAATATCACAAATACAAAATTAGACTTTAGAATATAGAACTTTTATATTATGTAGAAGATATTATTACATAAGCTTGATACATCGAGCACTATAAGGTGCAAGACATTTTATTTTGCAAAAGAAACAAGAGAGAAAACAAGAAGTATGAGAAGTCTTGAACTCTTGGTTTCTTCAAATTAATTAGATAAGAACTACTATGTTACATTTATAGAAAGTACAAAGTTACATAGAAGTTGAAAGATGAGACATCGACTTCTAACAAGTCTTGGCAATATCAAAGGACAACAAAGAATTTGTTTCTTGCACTCTAAAAAATCAAAGGGCACTTCTTAGAGTGTGCATGTGTTTGAACTAGTATGACACATCTAAGTTGGGCATTAACGATCATCAAATGATAACATGTGACATTGACAATAGTTGTTTGTCTTATTCGCATAAGTGCCAATGACTTCTATCATTCTTGGATGGTGTCAACTAAATGAGTGCTAAAGAAGTCATGGCATCAAAGTGTGGGTTGGTGCCAACCTATCTAGTGAAGAGTCTGGATGGGAACCAAGGTTGATGGGGGTAATGCTAAGTCTAGAAGTGTTGCCTAGCCTTAGTATTGGTGCCAATGTTGAATAATGACGTTGACACTAATAGTTGGTGTTGGTGCTAACATTGAAGGATGGTGGCATTGACCATGATAGTTGGTGTTGGCACCAATATTAAAGATGGCATTGACACTTGCAATTAGTGTTGGCACCAATGTTGAAAATGGTGTTGACACTGACAACTAGTGTTCGCACCAATTTTGAAGGATGATGACACTAACAATAGGGACCAACGTTAAATATGACGTTAACACAAGCAGTTGGTGTTGACGCAAATGCTGAAGGATGGCAACAAGTGCCTCCTATGTAAGCACGGATCTACCCCTTATGCTTAAATAATTTAGCCTTTCTTGGGAAGCATGAGGCATTGAGGCATGAAATAAACACAATAAAGAGGCTTGTGATGCCCAATGAGTTTGATAAGAAATTTTCTAGCACATGGGATAAACTTGAACCTAAAGAGATAAAGAAGAGGAAAGGCACTCATACACTAATCCATTGTCCTTTGTAACACTCTCTACAACAACTACCACTACTATTTCACAATTCACAAATCAATGATATTGTTGCAACAACTATCTCTACCATCGTGCCTCAAGATAGTGCAACAATTGAAGCAATATATGCTTTAAATAATACACATGAGAATGACACATTCCTTAGCATGGTGGGTAAAAAGAGGAAGCTAGATAATGTTGTTGGCCCTTCAAATATGCATAATGAAGGAGAAGAAACAAAGGAAGGGGAAATATCATATAACCCTCAAGAAGAGGACATTGAAGTATGAGGTGAACTACCCTCAAAGATCAAAATCAAATATGAACAATTAAAGGGGTGAGAATCGAAGGGGATTCTAATATGGGGAAGAATATATCTGTCGAGGAAGAAGTAACGAAGGCAACAACTACTTTTTTGAAGGTTGTAATTGCTTATGTCACCACCACCTCAACCACTTTCACTACACTTCCATCCACTACTTTTTTGTTCCTAGTACTTCTCTTTCCTCTTCTACTTTGTCTTGTCCCCCCTCTTTTATTTCCTCTACTTATTTTGTGACAACCATCTCACCACAAGCAGGTGCAAACATAACTATGATATTATGGTTAGGCCCATCCACCTCATTACTTGGGCCATCACATGTTAGTTAATCATCATCACCATATCCATCTATTCTATCTCAACCCACTTTCATTTCTATTAGTTCAACTATGTCTATCCCACAATCTGCCCATTTAATTATAACATAAAATATCAAGACATCCACTACTAAATCATTTGACATACTCTCATAGCACATCCTAAATATAAACACACAACTCACTTCATTACCCATATCATTGTCCACCTTATCCACCTCATATAGTTTCATTTCCATGGCAAACCAATTCGACACTAATGTATCATCATATTCATCCTTAGGACTAGAGGTAGTCAAACGAAAAAGAATAAATGAGCTTAATATGATGATGATCAAGGAGCAACTTATGTTGGAAAGTAATGAAGTATTCAAGCAATTCCTATTATAGGACATCCAAAAGAACAAGATATAGGTGAGGTGAAAAATATCTTATGAGGACCTAGGGATTCGGTCAATTAGGACAAAGTAAACATGTATGTTGTGACACATTTGACCCCTATTCATCTCAATCCTCAATTAGTTAAAAGATGGAATAAATTGATAATTACATAAGTATTACAGGTGTGTCAAGATCTCACATCCTAACCCTTTTTATTTTATTGTAATAGTTTAGTTAGTAATAAGTGCGCACCCCCTTTTGAATGTATGATTGACCCTTAGATCATTAGGGTTAGGGTTAGATAACCCATATAACTATTTTGAGTTTAATCTATTTTTGTATTATAAGTTATTTTGGGCAGATATATCTTTACATACTACAATATAAGAGAGGTGGAGACATCATGAAGAATTATATTGTATACAATATTTATTATAAATAAGGTCACCCCCAAAGAGGCTTCCTATAATGGAAGTTGCACCCTCGAAGCAACCTGGAATACTTTATAAACTCTTCAATATGGTTGATAAAATAATTGTTCTTTATGTCCAGTCCATAATTTTTTTTTTTAATTTATTCTTTTGTCCAACTAAATTATATAAGCAAAATCCTTACATTTGGTACCAAAGATCGATCTAAGGATGGTTTTGTTGTGGCAATGAAGCTTTTATTCCAAAAGAAAAAATTCTATGGCCACAACACATCCATCTGGGTAATCTATAAAATTTTTATAATTTTCTTTCAATTTGTAACCTTTTATTTTCTTAGTTTGTTTGGCAATCATTTCAAGCACTTCAAAAAATTGATCTCCCTTATATTTATTAGGTTAGAAATCATGTGTTAGGGGGTTTAAAATATCGCAAAGGAGTTTTTATTATTGGTTAGGCTCAATTTCCCATAAAGCATCTAGTGAAATGAGGTGTGATTATACTTCAATACCTTGGCCTTAGACAACACCTTTACATGATTGTAAACTCCAATGTATCCTTGGGTATCTAGAGAGGCCCCTTAGGAATAGGAGAAACTTTCACCCATAGGAAGATATTGGTCATCTAAGTTTCTTGGTGCACTAGTAATCGATTAGCCCTAGGAAGATACTCGCATCGTACCTCAAAGATGAGCAATGCACCTACGAAAACTATGAAATCCTTTATAGTTAATGCTTTGAAATATTAGGATGAACACTACTTATGAATGGGATAAATATATTTGCAAGCCCACAAACCAAACAAACCCAACCTAACACACCTAAAAAAAAGAAGAAAAAACCATGAAGGACTTTTGGGCATACTAAAAGAGTGATTTATAAAACACTAGAATTCTAACCTAAGGAGAGTTCATTTTTAGATAATATTTAGGAGTTTGTATAACTTTTTATAAATTCGCAAGGAATTTTGGGCATAATGAGAGTGTGTTTTTAAAGAATATTCATAACTTTGCAAAGTTGAGCAAAAAGAGATTACAGGGGTTTTATAGGCAAGGATTGCAGGGGTTTTTAGTAGGGCACTAAGTTATAGGTGAAAACTTCCAGACATAATATCTTATAATCTATTAAAAAAAAAGCATCAAGTGCCAAAAAAAGAGTACTAGGCATTAAAAAACAAGGAGAGTACCAAGCATTGAAAATTAAGAAAAAGAGTATTAGGTATCAAAAATCATCATTAAAGGGTGTTGTAATTGAGGGTTAGAGGCATACTAAAAAATAAGAAGAGTATCAAACATTAGAAATCGTCATTAAAGGTTGTCATAATTGAGGGTTAGAGATACGCTTAAAAAGTAAGAAGGAAAAATCGAGAAAAAATTGGTTGCAGGGCAATGATCTTAGGACAGTTTTGACTAGGACTCCTTGATTAATGCGATACAAAATCCAAACATGATGTATCAAATATAATACAATATACAAAACATCCATACATTCACCACCAATGTCTACAACATTGTCCATTCTTTCCCCTTACTCTTTAGTGAAGTTATTGGATACTTGTCTTTCGTGTGCTTATCATTTAATGTGTTGGTTCTTGGCTTCGATCTTGATTCTCCTCCATGTTACCACATTGAGAAAACCCTTTCCAGCATAATGTCTCCTCCAATGTGGTTTTTGTTTTCTTCAACATAGCTTACTCTTTTTGTAATGCCACTCTCACCTTCTACTATATAGTTTACATCCTCTATAATGTAGCTTTGTCCTTCTATGAATTGGCTAATGTTATAAGGCTTCATACCCTATAATCTATGCACTCTTGCATCTTGAATGCTTGCTTCTTTCTCCTTGATCCTCTTTGGCTTTGAGTGCTTACTTCTTGCTCCTTGATCCTCCTTGAATGCTTACCCTATAAATAAAATGTAAGTATTTTAGTTATAATAAATTTAAATACATAAAAATAAAAATAATAGAATAAAAGTGTGTATTATTTTAAAAGTTATAGGCTGGTAAGGGCTTTAATATTTTAATTTTAAAAAATCTAATATATATAATTTAGTAAAAAATTTTAACACTTGTTCTCCTAACTCAAATAATCTCTTTCTTGATAATTGATATCTACTCCACAAGCCCCTTTACGCTCTCTTTCCCATTTGAGCTCTTGAATTTAAAGGAGAGGGAATCCTAGAGGTAACCACTTAAATACAAATTAGAGAATGTTCTAGCACCATATCTCACTTTCGAAAGCAAATTAATGGAAAACTCCTTCCCATTTGAGCTCTTGAATTTAAAGGAGAGGGAATTCTAGAGTTAACCACCTTAATACAAATTAGAGAATGTTCTAGCACCATGTATTATTTTCGAAAGCAAATTAATGGAAAATCTAATAAATGAACAAATGTATTATGGGCGTATATGCATAGGTCTTTAATGTCAGGGAGTGAATTTTTGTAGATTTTTTTGTGAAGGTCACATCATGAAAATAAATAAATTTATAGTTCATATGAGAAACAAAATTAATATTTTTTCTTTTGCAAGTTTTATGTCCTTTGAAGGGCTCAAATAGGTGACACTTGCACCTAATAACATTATATTAAATGTTTTAATATAAATTATTTAAAAAAATTAAATGATAATTGGAAAACTTGAATATAGGAAAAAAATTCTTAACATTAAGATATAAAAAGTATAATTTGATGTGTCAATAGGAGTATTACTAATTAAGTGTATGACTCGTACACTAGGGCCCATGATGGTTGGTGTGGAAGACAACTTATAAACCCAACTTGTGGTACCCATAAGTTATAATTAGAGTGACATTGTAGAAGCTAGGGTATAAAAGAAAATATCACAAATATAGAAATAGATTTTAGAATATAGAGCTTTTATATTGTGTAGGAGATATCATTACATAAGCTTGATACAGTGAGCACTACAAGGTGCAAGACACTTTATTTTGTAGAAGAAACAAAAGAGAAGACGAGAAGTATGAGAAGTCTTGAATTATTGGTTTCTCCAAACTAATTAGAGAAGAAGTACTATGTTATATTTATAGAATGCACAAAGTACATAGAAGTTGAAATATGAGACATATACTTCTAACAAATCTTGGTGATATCAAAATACAACAAATATTTTGTTTCTTGCACTTTAAAAAAGGGGGCCACTTAGAGTGTGCATGTGTTTGAACTAATATGAAACATCCAAGTTGGGCATTGCAACAATCGTCTTATGATGACATGTGACATTGATAATAGTTGTTTATTGTATTCACATAGTTATCCATTGGTTTGACATTATGCTATTTTGGATGGCTTTGGTGCCCATACGACTGACCTCCTCATCTTGATTATCTTCTTTATCGTTGAATTCTTTACAATGGCCTCTTGGACTCTGGTTTGACTCTATCAACCCTCTGTTCTTCTAGCAACTCATTTTCTCCTTCAAATGGGTCAAATTTCTCCCCTCTGATTCCCTATCATTGTCAAATGACTTTTCCATTGATGCCAATGGGATTGAATACACTGATGGTCTAGGTATAATTTGTGTCTTCATTATTCTTTTATATTACCTCTAGAAGAACCAAAAGGTCTAACCCTTGGGTTTAATTCCATCTTTCAAATGGCCAAGGGGTGGCCCAGACGACCCACCCTACTAGCTAGATGGCTTGTGGGTGATATAGGAAAGACTGCTTCCCCCTAGATGACTAGGAAAGAGGCCAAACGACCTCTCCCCTTGGCCTTGTTGATCTAGACGACCCTCCTAGACTGCCCATATAGCCTTGATCAAAAGCTTATCTTGGGTTGTTGGGTAGCCTTTACAGACTACTTGGACTTCTTAAGAAATCATTCAAGTTATTTGATGGATCTTGTCTTCTAATATTCATTTGCATATGTATTTCTTCTACCTCTAAGGTGTTTTGGCCTTGGCGTTGAGGTACTCAATGCATCATAATAATCAACAATAAATTTATATAACATGTTCGCTACGCAACTTGTTGCCTCCTTAGTGTTCCTCTTCTCACTCTTCTTTCTAGTTCAAAGCTTGAACTTGCATTATTCTAGTCTTCTTCCTCAATGCTTAAACTTGTCAAGCACACACCACTAAATTCATTTTTAAGTTCCCAACACCTGTTACTTCAATTGGTAATGTATGTTGAGGCACTTCATGAATATCATGTCATTTCGCTTCTCTTGATGTACATTTTCTAGCTAAATTTGTAGTTTTTTTCTAGAAAATCAACTTCTTGCACAAAGTCATCAATAATTCTGAACTCTTGCTTAATTGTTGTGCACCCTCAAGGGTCTCTTTTAGACTTGTCCCTTCTCTAGAAAAACTTTGCCTACCAACTGCTTGGATATCTTGATGTATCCTTAATAATTATTTTGAATGTTGTCTTCATAACCCAACTATCATGTTATTTAGTTGCTCACTCTATTCATGCAACTGCTATGTTTATTCACACATCCTTTGGTGTGCACGTCTAATAGCTAATAGAAAACTTGTTCCCTCACATTCACTTCCATTACTTCGAGGTTCATGTTATGGCAATTCTCGTCTAAGATACATCATTGTCATTAGTTGTATGTACTCTGCATTAAGTGAACTCAATTTTGTTCTTCTTCAATGTCTAGAAACCTAATATGCACACAATTTTGTCTACACTCCATAGATCGGGGTTATAATTCTTCTTGTTACATGAGTGGTTGCATGTCAAATTTCTTCTTCATACAACCATGCTAGTTGTTCCATAAGTTTGTTATCATCTGATTCATTCATATTTGTTGTTTTATCATCTTATATAGTATGATTTGCCTCTCTTACCTCTTGAATAGAGATTCCTTGGAAGGATCCTAAAGACTGACTTGGTGCAACTATCAACATGTATGTACTTGTTCCTTCACTTGTTCGTTTGAAACTTACCAAGTTCACTTGCACTCTCACTTTCTATGACTATAACTTCGAATTGTTAACTATCTAGGGACATAATATCCCATCCAATTTCTTCAACCTTACTACACCGTTGTTCATCACTTTGTCTATTTGAAAGGGTCCAAGCCATGAAGTCTTCAACTTCCTTGGCTTGATTTCTCTCTTACCATTAAACTTCAATACTAAGTCATCTACTTTCAAATTCATCTTCCTCGAGTGCTTATCATGCCATGACTTTTGATGATGTTGGGCAGCCTTTGTGGCCCACTATTCCATCACCCTCTTCTCATCTAGCTTGATGAGTGTCATTAGCCTCTCCTATAGGATCTCATGGTCACCAAGATGCTTTTGCACCTCCACTCTCAAACTTGGTGTAAGAAACTCGACTGGCACATATGCCTCCTATCCATACATCAATTGGAACAATGTGATTTGTTGTAGGCTTATGCATAGTCCTATATGCCCAAAATATTACTAGTAATTTTTCTTCTTGATCATTGTCTTCAATACCACATGTCTTGTATATTATGAAAACCAAGACCTTATTTGTTGCTTTCACTTGTCAATTTGCTCTAGGATAATACAAACTGGATGATGAATGTAAGATCTTGAACTTTTTAGTCAACTTTCAAATGATCTCATTGATAAAGTGTCGTTGATTTTTTATAAGTATCAAATTTTTTTAAATACTTTATAAAAGGTTTATTCTCGTTTATTTTTATCAAGCACCTAACTATTAAAATATATATATATATATATATATATATATATATATATTTTTTTTTTTTTATTCCAATAAAACGTATCTTTACATTGTATACTTTCAATGGGTGAATAAAAGTTTCTAATATTTATATATTAATCTAATTAATAATGGACTCGCCTTAATTAAACAAGATCTACTACTTATGTTTCATGATCTTAAAATGCAATGGTTATTATGATCAATGGTTTGATTTCAATTCTCATTATTTATAGTATAGTTTGATTGAATTAAACTATCAAGGCTTGTTACTTCAACTAAGAGGTTCAAGATGCAAATCAAAGAGGGATAACCAAATTTATATTGAAAGAAAATGATTTTATATGATATCCTTGAATCTCAAACTTCACTTATATCTCATTACTTTTAAAACGTCTTATTAGAACTAAATATGTTATTTTGGTTCATGCTCGCTTAGTGTGTCTAAAAGCTGACATTGTTTGGAGTTAGTTCATGCCCTTTGTTTGTATGTTTATGTAATGGTTTTAATGGTTTATTTTTGCCTTGTGGCTTGCCACCTTGTTAAGTGTGCTCTATGGAGACAAAAGGATCGTGTAAGAGAGATTAGTGTATGTGTTGGCAACCTAAATAGCCTACATGTGGCATATTTAGGTTGTTAGAGTGAATCGGCTAGTATTACTTCATCAGATCCACTATGCATCTTTTGCAAGTTCCCCAGAGAGGCATTGGTAGCTTCTGTAGGATTACGAGTTAATAGTTTCTTGATTGGTATCCTGACCAAGGCCTATATGTACTAGGTCCTAGGGGTTCCAGTTAACCCACCTCATTCATCCTCTACTCCTATGACTTCATTTGTCTAGTCTAATAATGGGTTGGTTAAGTCCATGTTCTCTAATAAGGTACAATTCATTTTTTATTCCCTTATAGTGTTTATAGTTGTTTAGGTACTTCTATCATTACGTCCTTTGTTGTGCCCCTAGATTGAATAGTTATGCCTTAAGAATCTTTAGCTAGTTGTAAGAAAGACACAAAAGTGAAGGGGATTGGAGAAGATGTTGATGCTTGAAGAGGTAATGATAAAAGATTGGTTGTAAGTGTTGGACAACCTAGTGAGGGGATTGAGAACAAAGGCAAATTGTTAGAACATGCATTGCCTTACAATGTGCACTTAGTGAGAATGGGTTGCCAAAAAAATTTGATCATTCTTTTTTCTAAGGAACACTCAACTGAAGAGGATTTTGTCAAAGGGATCAAGGAAATTGGAAAATTAGATGCTATAGGGTTGTGAAAGTTAGGGGATTTAGCAAGGGGTATTTATCTTATCAATTTGAGTTTGAATTTACAACTAAAATTGTGCTCCAATACGAGGTGTGGGTTATTTGTGCCCTCACTTGTTACCTATAAGAGTGGTAGTTTGATTTCCATGCGGAGAGACCCTAAAGGGTAAAACTTCCACTCTAAGTGGAGTTCCCTTACTTAAGTCTTTCATTTAGGATTTTTTAGCTATTATTGTTCAACTTAGGAAAGTACTATGGTCCTTTGAAAAAATGAGAAATACATCAATATTTTGAATACACGCTCATATTTTTTTTGAACTATATTTGGATGAGGAATTACCACAAAGTATTTTGTTGTGAGGCCCTGATTTTTCTATGAATAAAATTTGGTTTTTTAAATCTACCTAATGCTTTATTTAGGTGCCAAGACATTGGGCATTTCACGAGGGATTGTCCAAATAAGGGGGCCAAGGTATTTTGCCAAAAACTGTCCAAATAAGGGCAAGGTGTTGTGACCATGAGAAGAAGTTGTCTTGGATTTGTTTCCTATGAAAATGGTTCTAATAATGTTGTGAAATTTCTTCTTGTGAGCCTTTGAATAAGCCTCAACAATAATTTTCCTTAGAAGATGCTCAACGTCTTTGAAGTTGGTCAACATGTGGAGAACAAAATGGATTATGTTATGTCTAATATAAAATAATTATATTCTTTTTCTTTGGTGGGAAGATTGTGTTTTAGGTCCTGCCTAATTTGTCTTCCAAAATGGGATAAAATAAGGTAAGTAGAGGGAGGAAAAGAGCCCCCTCATAAAGGACCTAAAAAGTCATGATTGGGAAAGTTCAAGATTGGGTGTGGAGATGATTAGGTGAAAGGTTAAAATGAAGTTAGAGTTGGTCTGAAGTCCCCTTTATCAAGTAGGTAACTACTAAATTTAGAACATTTAATGATGAATTGAGTGGTGTTTGTTATTTTTTTTTTTTTTTTTGAAAAATTTGAAAAAACTTGTATTAAAACAAAGATCAATTACAATTTGGGAAGAGACTTTTCCCAGCCGAAGTCAGAGAGAACACATGCTTACAATAGTAAAAGAAGATTTGCAATGGAGCCAAATCTCTTGAACCATTAACTAGCTAACAGGGGGATCGGCATGGTCGCTTGATGCAACTTGTCGCGATATCGCGACACTCTTTCCTTCTTCTCCTTTGGCCGCGAAAATGCAACATGTCGCGATATCGCGACACTTTTCTCCTTTGGCCGCGAAAATGCAACATGTCGCGATATCGCGACACTTTTCTCCTTTGGCCGCGAAAATGCAACATGTCGCGATATCGCGACACTTTTCTCCTTTGGCCACGAAAATGCAACATGTCGCGATATCGCGACACTTTTTCCTCCTTTGGCCGCGACGAAGCAACATGTCGCGAAATCGCGACACTTTTTCTCCTTGGGCAGCGACGTTGCAACATGTCGCGAAATCGCGACACCTTTTCCTCCTTTGGCCGCGACGAAGCAACATGTCGCGATATCGCGACACTTTTTCTCTCTTGGCCGCGATGTTGCAACATGTCGCGATATCGCGACACTTTTCCTCCTGCGACATTCAAAATGTCCGATATCGCGACACTTTTTCTCTCTTGGCCGCGATAGCAACATGTCGCGATATCGCGACACTTTTTCTCTTTGGCCGGAACAACATGTCGATATCGACACTTTTCTCTTTCCCTGAGGCAACATGTCGCGATATCGCGACACTTTTTCTCTTTCGGCCGCGACGAAGCAACATGTCGCGATATCGCGACACTTTTTCTCCTTTGGCCGCGACGAAGCAACATGTCGCGAAATCGTGACACCTTTTTTCCTTTGGCCGTGAAAATGCAACATGTCGCGATATCGCGACACCTTTTCTCCTTTGGCCGCGAAAATGCAACATGTCGCGATATCGCGACACCTTTTCTCCTTTGGCCACGAAAATGCAACATGTCGCGATATCGCGACACCTTTTCTCCCTTGGCCGCGAAAATGCAACATGTCGCGATATCGCGACACCTTTTCTCCCTTGGCCGCGAAAAGCAACATGTCGCGATATCGCGACACCTTTTCTCCCTTGGCCGAAGCAACATGTCACGATATCGCGACACCTTTCCTCCCTTGGCCGCGACGAAGCAACATGTCGCGAAATCGTGACACCTTTCCTCCCTTGGCCGCGACGAAGCAACATGTCGCGAAATCGCGACACCTTTCCTCCCTTGGCCGCGACGAAGCAACATGTCGCGATATCGTGACACCTTTCCTCCCTTGGCCGCGACGAAGCAACATGTCGCGAAATCGTGACACCTTTCCTCCCTTGGCCGCGACGAAGCAACATGTCACGAAATCGTGACACCTTTCCTCCCTTGGCCACGACGAAGCAACATGTCACGATATCGTGACACCTTTCCTCCCTTGGCCGCGACGAAGCAACATGTCGCGATATCGCGACACCTTTCCTCCCTTGGCCGCGACGAAGCAACATGTCGCGATATCGCGACAACTTTCCTCCCTTGGCCGCGACGAAGCAACATGTCGCGATATCGCGACACCTTTCCTCCAGTGACCGCGACGAAGCAACATGTCGCGATATCACGACACCTTTCCTCCCTTGGCCGCGATGAAGCAACATGTCGCGATATCGCGACACCTTTCCTCCCTTGGCCGCGACGAAGCAACATGTCGCGATATCGCGACACCTTTCCTCCCTTTGCTTTTTCTTTGATCATTAGCTCAAGGACCTTTCAAGACCCTGCCTAATCACCTCATCCTCAATAGCCATGTCACTGTGCAACTGAACCCCTACCTCCTTCTCAACACCCATCTTAGCCAGGAAGTCGACCGCTTTGTTTAAATCTCTACTCACATAAACTGGAATCACATCATCTAATTCCCTCCATAATTCCTTAATTTGAGTGACAAGAATCCTCAACCTCCATGCTTTCAAAGCAAAGTTCCTCATGCAATCTAGAGCTCCAACCATTATTTGAGAATCCGATTCAAGTATTATCCTCCCGTGGCCCCGTTTAACCGCCCAAATAGAAGCAGATTTGATAGCTATGGCTTCTGCTTCATTGTTTGTGGCTCTTCCCAAGCCTTGCAGTTCCCAATAGAGCACTGTTCCAACATGATTCCGGCAAACCACTCCAATTCCGGCTCTACCCGGATTGCCTTTTGTAGCTCCATCAGTATTAATTTTAATCCAACCTTCTGGGGGAGGTTTCCAACTAGCTCTGTCCTGTCCCTCTTGCACTTCAACTCCCTCTTCCATTGCCCCAATAACAACCTGAGTTTCCTCTTTAGCATAGACAGCCACAGTTTCTGTGACTTTGCTCCAAATGACCTGCCAAACTCCATCTAACGAAGAAAAAGTTTCTCTAAAAATTCTAGCATTTCTCTCCAACCACACTTGCCACCAAATAAAGTTTAATCCAAGCTCCCAACCAATACGAAGAGCTTTAGATTTAAATCTACCCCTCTTCCATCTTTCCTAGATATTAATCCGATTCAAGTCACCATTAACTTGAATTTTATAATATGAAAACCATCTCTTCCAAATCGCGCGTGAAAGGGCACTCAAACATCAAGTGATCAGCTGTTTCCTCACTCTTGTAGCATAAGACACATTGAGAAGGACCGATGATTCCTTTACATCCGAGATTATCAAAAGTGAGAATTCCATTGTGCATGAACCGCCAGGCAAAAAAGTTTACTTTCAGCCAACCTTTGGAATGCCAAATCTTTCTCCAATCCTCAACCTCGATAAGTATGAGGGGGAGGCTCTGGAAGGATCTTGTCATATCCGTCCTTCACTGTGTAGACACCAAGGCTCCCATAGCCCCAAGCTAATTCATCCTCCTCGTCTCTACCTGTGAGAAATATTTCTGTCAAGATTTTAGTCATGATGGGTGCCAAATCCGGAGGGATTGAAATTGGCCACTCATCCAACTTCTTGAACTGCTTAAACTTATACTCGCCCAACTGACTAGTGGTGAAATAACTTTCAATTTGGACCCATCCCTTGGTTTCAATGGCTGCTTTTATTGGTTGCAATTCAAGAAATTCAACAATGATAGGTGGGTATTGATCCCATGAATCTGTCCAAAAACGTGCCTTCTCCCCTCTCCCCACTTTCCAAAATAATCGATCTTTTACTACCTGAGATCCTAACTTGAGAGCCTCGCCACACTAAGGATCCAAGACCATCCAAAGGGAAACGGCCCACCTCATTTGGGTTAACATGTCCCAGATATTTACTAGTTAGGATTCTACTCAATAAGGAAGTTGGTTGGGAAATCCACCTCCAAAGAAAGCTTTCCACCCAAAGCTTTGTTATTTATCTTGGATCTTCTCGATCCCAAATCTCATTTTACCTTGGGTTAGGTTACTTTGTCCCAACCTACTAAGGCCCATTTCCTCTCTCCTTTTACTCCTTCCCATAAAAATTTTCTAGCCATCTTGTCCAACTCTTTCCATATAGTATGTGGGGCAGCCAGGATAGAGAATTTATAAATTGGCATGGCCTCGAATGACTCGACCGTAAAAAAGTTAATCTACCCCCGTAGCTTAACCATTTGTGAGACCAATGATTAATTCTATCCTTGATACAATCCAAAAGATTCCTCCGTATATCTATTTTTAGTTTTTTAAAGTGCAAAGGGACCCCCAAGTAAACCACTCGGGAGAGAAGTCCTTGTGAATCCCAAGATCTCTAAAACTCTGTCCCGAAGCCTTTGATCAAGATTGAAAAAGACCACTTTGGATTTTTTATCATTGATGACTTGGTTTGTAGCCCTAAGGTAGACACTAAGAGTATCTCTCGATCATTCTTGCTTCCCCGAAGCCGGCCACTCCCACCAATCCAAGATCATCCACAAACCGTAGGTGAGTCAAAACTTCCTCACCCACCTTGATACCCGTTAGCAAACCTTGTTGTCTTCTCCTCAAGAAAAGTCTGCCTAGTCCTTCACCCAATATGAGAAATAGATAGGGAGAGCAAGGATCCCCTTGACGAAGGCCTCGAGTGGCTCCAAATGGTTGCGAGGGAAGACCCTTGATTAACACCGAGTATGTCGGAGTAGAGACACAACTCATGACCCATTCTATCCAATCCCGAGAGAAACCAAAGGCTGCCATCATCTTTGCCAAGAAGCTCCACTCCACCCTATCATAAGCCTTTGACATATCTAATTTTATGAACATTCCTTTATTACCGTATGTTTGCATTGAATGGATTGCCTCCCGAGCTAGAACCACCCCATCCAGGATCCGCCTACCCTCTACAAAACCCCCTTGCTCTGAGGAGATAATGTTATGTAAAAGAGGTTTTAGCCGCTCACCCATTACCTTTGTGATTATTTTATATATCACATTGCATAAGGCAATAGGTCTATAATCTGAAATATGTACCCCCTCCTCCCCTTTTGGAATTAAGGTAATGAAAGTATGATTTAGTGCTTTAAGCATTCTTTTACTACCTCTGGACTCCTCTATAACAACCATTACATCCTCCTCCAAGTTATCCCAAAAGGCCTGAAAAACTCAATTGGAAAGCCATCTCGGACCTCGGAGTTTTTCCGGTGCTCATTCCAAAGACCACATTCTTCAGCTTCCTCTCTATCAATGGGTTTAAGAAGGGTCTGATTTTCTTCTTCAGAGATAACGGAAGGTATGACAACAATAACGTCGTTTTGAGCCTCTTCATCTTGCACCATACTTTCCTTAAAAAGTTTAGAAAAATAATCCATTGAATGGGAATGCATACCTGGAAGTGTATCAAAGGAGTGCCCGTTCTCATCTTGAAGAGCTTCCATGTTATTCATCTGTCTCCTAGCACAAGCAATCCGATGGAAAAATTTGGTATTTCTATCACCTTCTAATAACCAAGTGGTTCTTGCTCTCTGTTTCCAATAGGTCTCCTCTTGGTTGTCAATGTCCTCAACCGCTTTACGCAAGGCATCATCCTCGGCTTTGAGCCGCTCTCGTAATTGTTCCTTCCCTAAAGTGTTTTTGAACCTCATCCCATCCGGCCACCAAAGGAGCTCTTTGGACCCCGGAAGTCTGTCTTGTTAGCTCGCCTCCAATGTTTCAATTGAGCTTTGACATAATGAAGTTGTTTGTGGAATCTAAACATTGTTGTCCCATATGTTGGGCGGCCTTCTTCCCACCACTGTGGAATTTTCTTTCGAAGTTCCTCTTTTTGTAACCAAAAATTCTCAAATTTAAATGGTTTGTGATGCTGCCTCTGCCTTAGTCCCTCCTTCCAACAAAATGGGAAAGTGATCTCGAAATCGGACCTTCCAAAATCTGAAATTTTGTATTCCATTTTACAAATGCCTCCTCTCGAAACCAAAAAATGGTCTAACTTTACCTTCCTCGCTATGTGGCTCCCTCCTCTTATTAGTCTAAGTATAGTTGGTCCCATGACATTTAATATCCACTAAGTGTAAAGCCCGGACTTGGGCAATCATAAGTCGATCCCCTGGGTCCAAAATTGGGGTTCCCCCTTCCCGATCTCTAGAGGATAATTTAGCATTAAAATCCCCAAAAATAATCCAGTCTAAATCTTCCCTTGAGATTCTCATGTTATGCACAACTTTCCATTGAAGCCTCTGACCATCAAGGTTTTGAGTCCCATAAAAATTTGTGATTAAAACATGTTCAACTGTGACATTATTCCTAAAATGTGATGTGAGAACACCCCTCCAAGCTAGATGTTCTATTGCAGTCCATTCAAGAGAGTTCCAAAGAGTAACAATCCCCCCCGAGGCACCTTGGGCAGCCACTTCCATATGACCAAGCACCCCTCCAAATTCTTGTTAATCTGTTTTACACATAAGATCTAACGACATTTTTGTCTCCCGAATAAGCAAAAAATCTGTTTTACATTTTTCTAAGAGTCTTCGAACATGCATATTGATGGGTTCTACCTGTTTAAACCCCTAACATTCCATGATTGTATAATCATTGGTTACCTTGAGAGCAAGTAAGAATCTATTGGCCTCACCGATCCTCCAAGTGATCGGCTTTGTCTCCTTGAACTCGCTAGCAATTCCTTATTTGATTTTCTACCCACTCCTTGAGAGTTGCTATTTTTTGATCTCTTTTCCACCCGAGTTATCCCTAAAGTTGGCCTTTCTCTGTTCTTTTCTCGCTATTCCCATGCCGACATCCTTAATTATTGGCCGCTCTTGGTTATGCACTATCAATGCCCCCGCACTCTCTCGGTCGTGGTAACTCACCGAGGTCAATTACCTCGCTCTATGACAGGGGGAGATGAAAGAGGAGCTTGAACGAGGATGTTATTATTTTCACTATTACCATCCACTCCTTCCATGAATTGTTCCTCTTGGTCCACTAGTGTCTTAAATATCTCATACCTATTGGCGGGCTTGAGATGGGTTTGCTCTTTACCATCTTTTTTCTTTTGCCTTCTCCTTCTTTTGGGCTGTTCAAAACCATCTCTTTGAGCTTCTTTACCCCGAGAAGTATTGGTTGGTTCTTTGTTTATTGTTGCCTTACCCTCCTTAGGAAGATTTGACATTCCTAGAGGAGCCTCCATTTTTGTGTTCATATTATTTGGGCAAAATCGGGCCAAATGCCCGTATTTGTGGCAAACTCTACATCTAAAGGGCAGAGCCTCATAATCCAGCTATTGAATCCAAGATAGTCCTACAAGTTCAAGTTCCACCTCTGCTGGTAGAGGCTGGCTAAGATCCATTTCCACGCATATTCTTGCATAAACAACTGTGTTCCCTTCTATTGTGTCTTTGGAGACACCCAAATGTCTTCCAAGGGAATTACCGATCATCTCCAAAACCTGCTCACTCCAAAACTCCATTGGAAGTGCATACAAACGGATCCAAACCGGGACAGCAGTGGGTTCAATTCGAGGATCGAATCCCACTCTCCAGGGTTGAACAAATAATCCTGCCGGACCATGATTCCTCTTTTTTGATTCGAAAGCCCTATTTCTATCGGCCAGAGAAGAAAAACTGACAATAAAATACCCATTGCTAATAAACCATAAAGAGTACTCACCATGAGGCTCCCAGTTTTGTCGGACCCAGGAGTGCAGAAAATTCAGGGTAGGGCGAATACCCATGAATTTACAGATCAAGTCGTGATTGGCTTTGTATAAGACTGTTTCTTCGACCATCCTTGGCTCAATGACAATCTTGGGCCTTGATTCGGACTGTGGTAGGCATCCATTAACTCGATGCGCTGTTGATCTGTTCCCAGCAGCTGTGAAGAGCATTTTAAATGCGCTCTTCGAGCTTCGTCAATCTTGGATGGAGATTTATCTTTGAACAAATCTGCATAAGAGCCATTTCTCCCTAGGAGAGGATCCAGAGAAGTCCCCATTGGACCCTCTTGGGGCAGCAATCTTGCCTTCAGATCCACAGTAACCAGAAAACACTTCGGCAACCCAACTGATGCCCTAGATTTTCCTTAGCTCCATAAACCCTAGTTCATCGCTTCCCGCCTGCTCGCTTCCCGCTCTCCAGGTAATTTTGAATGGGCTACTTTCTTCCAGTGGTGTTTGTTATTGGTTTTGGTATATAAGTTCATTTTGTTTTTTAGTGTATTCATTAATTATTATGTTTCTTGTAAGATTGAATATGGTTTTAATTTATTCAATGATTGTTTATTATGATGGTGTCATGTTAGTTTTGTTATTGTCTTTGATAGGGATTTTGTTGTGAATGTTGGTTGTGGTTTCATACATGGTCGTGTGTTGTGTCCGCTTGTTGTAATTGATGAGGGTTATTATTGTTTTTTCCAATGAGACATGCTACCATGACTTAAATTCAAGAGACATACTTTCATGATCTCACTCTTATTTTGTAGGTTAACAAATTGAAAGGGTTGTGGAAGGAGCAAAATAAGTGGAGTTAAGATGCACACAAGAAATATGACACCTTCATCACAATCTTGGGCAATCAGATAAATGGTATCATGATATGGATGAGATAATCAAAGAGAAGTTTAACAATAATTATGACCAACAATCGATTATAATTTGGGCTCAACTTGTTGACATAATGTGTAGGATTTAACTATTGTAGGATTTAACTATTGTCAATTGGGAAGCCATAAGTGTTCTTTGGCTTGTGTTTAAAAACTTACTATAATATCAATTTCAAAAAAATTACAATAATATATTGTTTAGTTCTATAAGCAATTGTTTAAATTGAAGAAAAAAATACTACACGATCAATTGCTTACTTCTTAATTATAACATGCATTTACTTGGTTTTAATAATTTCCTTTTTGAAATGAAATGGTTTTAATTACATCCATGAGACCAAAAGAGTCTATTGGACTAAGAGCTATAATAGAAGATAGGGTATGTTATACAACCCTACTCCCTTTTGGATTGAAACCTTGGACCTCCTATTTAGAGTTCCAAATTTTAACAATATCCAAGAAAAAAATGTTTAACAAAGTTAAAAAGCTCAAGATCCTCTTATCATCTTTTCGAATGTGTTTTTCTATTGTTGATTTTAATGAAAAATTTTCTTGTCTTTTTATTCTTAATTTTTCAAAAGATTCCATTAGTGAGTTTACTTTCAAAGTGTCCTCATATGCATTCATGATGTTCTTATAGGCTTCACATTCTATATGCAAAAAATATATATTCATTCTAAAGATATACCTCCGTCCAAATTTTGATATACACTAAATCTTAATTAAACTATATAAACATTTTTTATTTTTATTTTTAATAATAAAAAATATATATTTCCTTTAATTAAAATGCCAACTCAATACTTTTAAGTTACAAGATATTTATACGTCATGTTATTTTATATTTATACATATAAATTATGAATATTTAAAGTCTGTCTCATTGGTAATATTTAAAAAAAAAACTTCACCTCATATCCTTTATCCGTATGTTCGATCCCTTTACCATTGGTCATACCTTTGGCCGTATCCAATTATTTATTTTTTTAAATAAACAATTAAGATTCCTAAAGAGAGTCTCAAAGATTCAGTAAACAGTTTGAAATGGACATTCTGGCCTGTTTGCTTTGAAATTGCAAATAAAAGTTATAAAGTTTAAATCTTATAAAAATAAGAGAAGACAATCTAAAGACAATAACAAAACGTTAATAATCTTTTTGATCTCATAGAATATTTTAATCCATAAACATAATTAAAATCACATCATTTCGTTTAAAAGCTTATTTTCAGCTTTTCATTTTCCTTGTGTCCCAGTAAAGCTTGGCATGGCTAAATACGATGGAAACATGGAAACGTGAAGGCACCACAAATCTTCGGTGTTAGATCGTGGAGCGGGTCTCCATTTTGGTCATTTTGCAATAGACAGTCCGACATTCGAATAATGTGACAGCCCCAAATGATATCAATCATCAAATATATGCTCACAAGCGGCTACGGAAGAAAAACCAGGTCAAAAATTCAGGGCAAGATTTCAGGTACACGAGAGACTCCTAATTTCTGGCCGCAACATGAAAATCTTGAGCAAATAACATAAATTACCCTAGCGAAAGAGCCTCTTAATTAAATTTTCCCACATCTAGAGCAAACAAGATATATTACAATAGCGAAAGGGCAGCATATTAATTATTTTTACGGACGCAAATCCCGGTTCCTTGTAAGGGAGACCGGACAAATCAGAGGACAAGAATTCAAATTCCGCTAAAGGCATTTGCAAGGATAGCTACGAGGACTCGATCCAAGGGTTAATTAGCGAAAGGGCATATTAATTATTTTTACTGACGCAAATACCGGTTCCTTGTAAGGGAAACCCTACAAATAAGAGGACAAGAATTGAAATTCCGCTAAGGGCGCTTGCAATGATAGCTACGAGGACTCGATCCGAGGGTTAATTACTACAGTACAGATTCTGAGCCTTCACCACTTCATTAAAAGCAGATAATCAAAAACAATTTAAAAACGAACACCTGGCACATCCGTATTTGACTTAAATGCGTTCTGTAGTCTGCGATTATTATAAATCCTTCCGTTTCTTACATCCATCCTATTAAATAATAAAATTTCAAATGCCGTAGACGCCTGATCTATTTTTCAGAAATAGGATTCTCAAAAAGCAGAGAGAAGGGATCGCGTACCTGAATTGCAGTTTATAAAACAAACGAGCCGTAGGCGCTTCCACAGATTGTTAGCAGCGACGATCTGGAACCCAAATCTAACTGTGATTGGCCCTCCTCTTTGCAGGAATCCTATAAATCTTGAATGGTCAACTTCACTTATTTTGGCACAATGACGAAGCAACGGACTTCACTTACCGTCCGTCAATTACCGTTCTTCTTTCTGCAAATGCACATGATAAATGGCTGTAAATGTACGCAAAAAGGTCAGATCGTGGGAAAAGGAATGCGATGAAAACGGATCACGGATGAGTAGAGATGTGCAGCCTCAAATAAAGTCCTGAGCGTGGCTACGGATATTTGCGGGATAAAACATGAACCTTGTTTTGTTTTGGGATTTTATAAGAACGTAATAAGAAATTGATAATATTATTGAATTTAGCTAATACTGGTTTAAATTTTTAAACAGCAATAACTAAAATCCTAACCATCACATCGTCCAAAGTATTTTACTAAATGTGTCTTTTTGGCTTTTTAGAAAAATATTAAAATCGTCGTTTTCACATCATGCTTTTTAAAGGAAACTGGATGTTCAAGGTGGGAACATAAATTTAAATTTAAATTGGTTAATTAATGATGATTCATAATTTTAATATTAAATTTTAAAGACATATTCTATAATTAAATTTTTTTTCGAATGTATTTAAATTCGTTATTCAAACCTGCATCATCCTAAGAATATTAATTTTTTTAATAATTAATTTTTTTATTTTTATTTTTTTATTAAATAAATATTTTTTATACATTGTATGAAATACTTATTTTATTGTATTTTGATTTTAATAAATTTAAAAATAAAATAATAAAATAAAATAAAAGTGTGTATTATTTTAAAGGTTATAGGCCGGGAAGGGTTTTTTTCCTTTATTAAAAAAAAATTAGTACAATTTTTCAACATCTACTTGTTCTTCTAACTCAAATAATCTCTTTTTTTTTATAATGAATATTTACTCCACAATAGATATCTCTCCAGTGCTTTCAACTTAGGGTTTCTCGATTAGGTAGAAGGGGCTCAGGCCGCTAGGGTTTTCCACCAGGGCTATAAAACTTCTGATGATAACACGGATGGTATTCCGTTGATGTGTGTCTGGCCATTTTTTTTTGGCAGTGGTCTGTTGTTGTTATTGGGAAGCACAAATCGAAGGGTCATTAACGGACATTAAAGAGGCCCTTTGAGCTCAAAAATTGTGCGATAGCAAATGCTTATGTCATTGATAGTGCGTTATGGTTTGGCTTGAAATGCCAGATGCTCAATACGGATGACACATATTTTTTTTATTCATAGAGATATTGGTAATTTTATGAATGGTTGTTTTTATAAATCTTAAACTCGTTGGGTAAAGCACAGTCAACTAGATCTCAGCACAGCCAGCTGGATCTCCAACCCTCCAGGACATGAACTGGAGTAACCAACTGGCAGTCACTCAGTCGCTACCATGCAGTGGTTTGAACCTTGAACCTCCCCAAAGAGTGGCCAAAGCCCTAACCGCCACACCATCCTTACGGAAAAAAGGACTTATGGTAGCAAGTGTGATTCCCTACACCATCCTTATGGACAAAAGGACTTATGGTATGACTTTTGTCCGTATGGTAGCAAGTGTGATTCCCTACACCATCCTTACGGACAAAAGGACTTATGGTATGACTTATGGTAGCAAATCCTACACCATCCTTCCAGAAAAAAGGACTTATGGTATGACTTATGGTAGCAAATGTGATTTGCTACACATCATTACCGACAAAATGACTTATGGTAGCAAGTGTGAGTACCCCCATGATTACAGGATGTAAGTTAAGTAAAGATGATGAATCTCCTGAGGCAAATCAAATATTATATAGATCCATGATTGGAAGTTTACTGTATGTCACAGCTACAAGGTCAGATATAATGCAGACAGTCGGATTGGTGGCAAGATTTCAAGATGCACCAAAAGAAACACATGTACAGGCAGTAATAAGAATTGTAAATCCGAAGAATTGAAATATCGAATTCGAATAATCGTATCGTTTATCTTAATACATAGATAATGTCTAGATCCCCAGGATCCATAATCGACGAAGAAGAAGTCTTTCCATCCTCGGAGATATTTCCCTCCTGTCCATCCTCGGAGAAATTTGAAAGTTAAATAGACCCATAATATGAAGGTCCAAAGTTCAAATTTCGAATCTCTTCAACTACTACCAAATCAAATCAATTTAAATAAATAAATAATAATAATAATATTTACCCCATAACCCCCTTTATGCTCTTCTCATTTGAACTCTTGAATTGGAGAGGGAATCCTAGAGTTAACCACCTTAATACAGATTAGAGAATAATCTAGCACCATGTCTTATTTTGAAAGTAAATTAATGGAAAATCGAATAAATAAAAAGTATGTATGGATGTATATGCATAGGTCTTTAATGTTAAAGAATGAATTTTTGTAGATTTTTTAAATTTACATCATGATAAAAATTAAATTTATAGTTTATATGGAAAACAAAATTAATATTGTTTTGAGAACCAGTAGCTGAGACGGTCGGGCGGAGAGTGCTAAGGTGATTTTCCAGTGGTCGTGGGTTCAAACCACGTGAAGCCTAAAGAAAACAAGATTTTCAAGAGATGGAGGGAGCAGGAGCAGGAGCAGGGCTGGGGACAGGTTCAGTGCATGGTGCAGGTTCCTGGTCGGGATCGGGCTCGGGGTCGGGGTCAGGCACGTCAGGGCCCGGTCCTGGCCCAGAGGATGGATCTGCGCTTGATCCATTTGGCGGCTAGGGTGGGGTCGACATCTTGGGCCCTGGCCCCTAGGCCAACCTCGATGCGAGCGTAGGGCTGGGGAAAAAGCCCCCTGATCCTGGGTTGGGCTTTGTCCCGGGCGGGCCCAAACCCTCCTATCAGCAGATCCTGGTGGGCACCAGGGCCCCATCCCGGGCCCTGGGGCTAGGTCTTTCCCTCGAGGGCACTCACATTTCTATCCAGGAGGAGGTCTACTCCTCCTTGGTAGCTGGTTCCTCTGCCTCCCTGGTAGGGAAATTCCTGGGAGGGCATCCCGACATGGAAACCGTCCGCAGATGGGCGGCTACCAAATGGAAGGTTTTCGGGCACATCCAGCTGGTTGCCCTGACCAAGGGCTTCTTCATTATCAAGCTAAACAATAGTGAGGATGCCAAAAAGATCCTATCGGGCGGGCCCTAGTTTTTGGGGTGCAAGAGCCTCTTCCTCAGGCGGTACGGAGCTGACTTCCACCCCAGCACCCAAAGCATCAACTTCGCCCCGGTCTGGGTTCGGCTCCCAGACCTTCCCTTCCACCTGTGGCACGAAGATATCCTCAGACTCATTGCTCAGTCGGTCGGGGACCTGGTGGCCTTCGACCCCGCAACCAAGGCAGGATCCCGGATGGTGCATGCCCAATTTTGCGTCAACGCCAATCTCGAATCCATTCTCCCCTCCTCGATGACCATCTCTTCTGGATCCTACTTTTGGAGCCAGCCCCTGATCTACGAAAACAAACCTACTTTCTGCCCCACCTGCAGCACTCAGGGCCACCTCTCCCACCAATGCCCAGTTTCCAGAAAGGCTGAAGGCCCTCCCCCCAAACCCCCTTCTCAATCAGGTCGGGCCCCGTCTCACGGGCCCCCTCGCGATGGCCCCAGATCCCAGGCCTGGACCACCAAGGGGGCCCCCCCTCCTACCCCAAAGGACTCTCATGTGGACCCTGGTCTAGAGGGCGGTCTTCCCCAGGTTTCCCCTTCTGCTGCTCCCTCCCCTGGGTCATCTTTCGGGGCCCCGATCCCAGGTTCTCCCGCCCAGCCCGCTTTGAATCCCTCCCCGTAGGGCCCTGCTTGCGCCTTGGCAAGCGAGCCGATCGGGCTCCCTTCCCCATCGGCTCCCTCTGTCGAGGCCCCCTTCCCCCCCACTCCCGCCCTTCCTCCCTTGACCCCCTCCTGGCCCTCCCGGCGATCCCTGCTGGGCTTCCTCCCTTGGAGTGCGGATCTGAGAAGTCCGATGAAGAGATCGAAGCTAGTTCTTCATCCGGGCCCGACGAAGTCAGCCCTAAGATGACCCGGAGCAGGTCTTTTGCCATAGACTTTGGCAGCAAACTCAAAAGAGGGTGCCCCACCCTGGGCGATCAGCGGACAAGGATCACTGAAGATGACATAGCCAATGGCTCCCAGGCAACTCTCTCTGACGTGGGGGCAAGCTTCTCCAAGACGGACGCCATCCGACCCAAACCCCCCGCTCATTCCGGGAAGGGGGGCAAGCGACCCCTCAAGGGTGTCAAATGAAGCTCATCACCTAGAATATCAGGGGCCTCAATGGGGCCCCCAAGAAAAGGATCCTCGGCCAACTCCGTAGGGATCACCGTTCATCCTTCCTCCTCCTCTAGGAGACCAAAATTGATGACGTTGTTGCCCGGCGTGTAGCCCAAGCTACCTGGCGCAACTGCGAGTCCCTGTCTACCCCTACGGCTGGCTCAATCGGGGGTCTGCTGTGCATGTGGGACCCCCGATGCTTCGAGGGAAGACTCATATCTTCGTCCCCCATAATCATCAACATGCTGGTCCATTGCGTAAAGTCAAGGCGCTCATGGATTCTGTCCAACGTCTACGCTCCTAACAGTCCCGTTGAGAAAGCGGCCTTATGGAAGGAAATTAGTTCGATGAGAGAAGCCTTTGCCCCCTGCCCTGGATCCTGGTCGGGGACTTCAATAGCCCCCTGTTCCTCTCTGATAAAAGTGGGGGCTCAACGGTTCAGGGCAAGAGCATGGAGGACTTTGGAGCCTTTACCGCCCTCAACGAGCTCATGGACGTCATCCTGAAAGGAGCCAGGTTCACTTGGTCCAATAGAAGAGCGGGAGCAAATCATATTCAGGTCAGACTAGACAGAGTTTTCTTGTCCAAGGAAGCCCTGCCTATGTTTGTCGATGCCACCCTGTTGGCCCTCCCCAAAATCGGGTCTGATCATAGCCCCCTCCTCCTTGAAACCGCTCATAGGCCCTCTCCCAAGAGGCCTTTCCAGTTCGAGTCCATGTGGCTGCATCACCCTGACTTTCGGGCCCAGGTAGGGCGCTGGTGGGCTCCCCTAGTCCCTGGACGCCCCGCTGAACAAATCTTCCACAAGCTGAGATGCCTTAAGGACCAAATCAAGGTATGGAACAAGGAGGTGTTCGGCAATATCTTCGAAAACAAAGCGATACTCAAAGAAAAACTCGAAGACCTCGAGTCCAGATTTCAAGCAGGCTCCCAAGACCCGGGGCTCAGGGATGAGGAACGCCTTGCTCTCAACGAGTATCATAACATTCTGGCCAGGGAGGAAACCTTTTGGAGACAGAAGTCGAGAGCCCTGTGGCTCCAAGATGGAGATGCAAACACTAAGTTCTTCCACGCGTCGACTCTCAGGAACAGGGGCTCCAACAGAATTGCTGAGTTGGTGGGCAGCGATGGCAGAATCATCAAGGAAGAAGAGGACATCTGGGCTGAAGCCACTCGATTCTTCCAGGAGCTCCTGGGCGATAGCCCCCCCATGTCCCCAGATGCGGCTGATTCCCTTCTGGAGCATATTCCATCTTCTGTCTCGGCCACGACAAATCAGATGCTTATGCAGCCCCTGTCTGACTCCGAAATCCATGCTGCCACATTTTCCATGAAGGCTGAGGCGGCCCCGGGCCCGGACGGATTCCCCCCTAATTTTTCTAATATTTCTGGGACATCGTCGGGCCAAAAGTGTGTGCTGCCATCCGGGACCTGCAGACTGCCAGATCCATCCCCAGAGGTATCAACTCCACTTTCATAGCCCTGATCCCCAAGACCCAGGCAGCCCGATCCCTCTCAAATTTTTGCCCCATTAGCTTGTGCAATGTCCTGTACAAAATCCTGACTAAATCCATGGCTTCCCGTCTTAAGGATATCCTCCCCCTGATTATTGCCCCCTGTCAGGGCAGTTCGGTCAAAGGCAGATTGATCACTGATGGTGTCATTATCATGCATGAGGCCATTCACTCGGTTGTCCTATCCAAAAAGGCCTCCTTTCTGCTCAAGCTGGATATGAACAAGGCCTTTGATAGAGTTGACTGGGATTTCCTATCCAAGGTCCTCCTTAAGTTTGGGTTCCACCCTTCCTGGGTCAGGCTCATCAGCAACTGCGTGTCCTCCCCGTGGTTCTCTATCCTCGTCAATGGGTCCCCTGCCAGGTTCTTCCCCAGCTCCAGAGGCCTCCGCCAAGGTGACCCCCTATCCTTGATCCTCTTCATCATCCTGGCTGAGGCCCTGGGGCATACCATCTCGGGCGCTGTGACCCGCGGTCTCATTTCAGGCATCAGGCCTACGCCGGGCCTACCCCCTGTGTCCCACCAGCAGTTCGTGGATGACACCATCCTCGCCACCTCTGCCTCAATTCCCCAAGCCAAAACTCTCAAGCATATTTTGACCCTGTACGAGGAGGCGACCGGCCAGAAGATCAACCTTCGAAAAAGCATGATTTTCTTTATCCATACCCCCTTGGCTAGGCAGATCAGAATCGGGCGGATTCTGGGTTGCACCCCTGGTACCCTCCCCTCCTCGTATCTCGGGCTTCCCCTATTCACAGGTGCATCCTCCAGGGCCCTGTGGGGTGGGGTGATTGAGTGGATTCAGAGAAAGCTGGCCCCCTGGAAAGGTCACCTCCTTTCGCAGGCTGGCAGAGCCACCCTCTTGGCGGCGGTCTTGCAAAGCATTCCGATATATTTCATGTCGGTCTTCAGAATCTCGGCCTCCATTGCAGCTCACATCGAACAAATTCAGAAATGCTTTCTCTGGTCGAGAAGTGAAGATAAGAAGAGGATTCCCCTGGTCTCCTGGCCCCTGGTCTGCCACCCCAAAGGTGAGGGAGGGATCGGGCTCAGGCGGGTGGTCCCCATGAACAAGGCTCTCTTGGCCAAACATGCCTGGAAGGTGCACACCAATACCCCTGATGAGTGGGTCAACATAGTGCACAAAAAATACTGTCATAACCACCCCTTCCTTAGTGAAGCTCAGCCCCGAGATGGATCAGCCTTTTGGAAGTCCCTGATCTTCACCAAAGACATAATCCGGAAAGGGACCAGATGGATCCTCGGGGACGGAGCCAAGATTGACTTCTGGGAAGACAGATGGATTCATGATGAGGCCCTGTCTATGACAGAGAGCTTCTCGTCCTCAAACTAGGGCTTGCGGACAGAGGGCCCAGAGTGTCGGCCTATCTTACCCAGAACCAGGGGCGGGCTACCTGGAAACCCATCCTAGATCCCAGGCACCCGCTCCAAGCTGCCAGGCTTCAGCGCCTCCTCAAGGTGACTGTCATCCCGTCCTCTAGAGGAATCGACAGATGTGTTTGGCATGGTACTCCCAGTGGAGTCTTTTCTATCAAATCTGCTTACAATCTCCAAAGAGTCCCTGATGAGGCTCCCTTTCCAACCCGTCAGGTGTGGGCCAAGAAGTTGATCCCCAAAATTAGCCACTTCGTTTGGGCGGCCATCCAAAACAAGATCCTGACGATCGAGAATCTGATCAAGAGGGGCTTTCAGATCTCGAATAGATGCTTCCTCTCGTTGTGCTGCCTGGGAGTCCACTAATCACCTCTTTATCAATTGTCCCTTTTCGTCCGAAGTCTTGGGCCTCATCCTTTCCCAATTCTCTATCCAGTGGGTGGCCCCCAACTCCATATCTGACCTCCTGTCTCAGTGGCCCAACCCCTTTGCCCATCCCTTCATCCGCTTCCTCTGGGGCTCCTGCCTTCCTCATATGCTTTGGCAACTCTGGCTGGAGCGCAATAGCAGAGCCTTCTCCTCCCCGGCCCGCTCCCCCTAGTGGATAGCGACCAAGGCGGTGACCTTTGCCCTTGAGAATTCCCGCTCCATCCCCTTGACTGAGGCGCCCCGGCGGCTGGGCGAGGCCACCCTCCTATCCTCCCTCAAAATTTAGCTTCCCCCCACCCCCCTCCCATAGTTCTGCGACCAGGTGGACTGCCCCCCTCCTGGATGGGTCAAACTTAACTTTGACGGAGCTTCTAAAGGAAATCCCGGGCCCTCGGGTGCGGGCGGGGTCATCCGCGACAGTCACGGGGCCCTGATCTTGGCGTACGCTGCTCCGCTTGGCATCCAGACCAACAACTTCATCGAAGCAGCAGCTCTCCTCAGCGGGCTGACTGCCCTCAAGGAGTCCGCCCCAAAAGTCATCATCGAGGGTGATTCCCAAGTTATAATCAAAGCTGCCCGCAGCCCGGGAAGGTGCTCTTGGCGTATTCACAACTCCATCCGAGAAGTCCACACCATTCTCCAAGGGCTCCTTGATCACGCCCTTCGACATGTGTACAGAGAAGGCAACAGGGCAGCCGACTTCATGGCCAACCAGGCCACCGTAGTAGAAGATTTCACTACCTGGACCATGAACTTCCCTGAAGCCCTAGCCCAAATAGTATCGCAAGACAATTCCAGCATCGATGAGGGCCCAGGCGCTTAGCCCGCCCCATGTCGGGGCCCCGAAGATGCATGGCCATGCCCCGTGCTTCCCTTGTAGCTTCCAAATCCATGGAGACCACCTCCCGCGAAGGCTCCCCTTCCCCGAAAAGGCGCTGGCCCACCCAGAAATGCAGAACTCCGGTCCAGGGCCCAGGCGGGGCCCGACTCCTGCTCAAGTCACAAAGGCCCGGCCCCAGGCAGCAGCAGGGCTGCTGGCAGCTCCAAGAAGGCCAAGGTGGAGGTCCCGGAGGCCATCGAAGTCAGTTTTGACTCCGACAGCAAGATGCAGAATTTGACGACCAGGGCCTTCCTTGACATTACGATTGGCTCCCAAAGTGGCTTCCTCAGCGGCCAATGCCCTGGTCGAACCCGTCGTAGGCTGGGCAATGGCCCTGACAGGGAGAGGAGTTGCTCTGTCAGGTCGGGCCCCGTCCAGGCCAGGCCCGGCCACAGGGCCTCCCGGAGCGGCGACGAGCAGGTTTTTGCATTTTTTGGCATTTATTGTTTTGTGGTTTTTTCCATGTTTTGGTGGTCTCAGACCAAAGTTTGTAGTGCTGGTCTCATAGCTTGTCTGTCTTTTTGTAGGCACTAGGGCCCTGGGCCCCGGACTGTTGCCCATGGGCGCAGCCCCGATTTTTACTCGCAATTGTAGCCATGACTTCCTATGTAACTAAGGTTTTGGGATCCTTCAACAAAAAACCCGCTGTAAATATACTGTTACTTACCAAAAAAAAAATTAATATTGTTTTATCCCAATGGTTTGGGTTTTGGTTCTTTTTCGAGAGATCCAAGGTTCAAACCACAGAGTGGGCAAGTGTGTGAGGGATGGATATGTGGTGGAGTGGGCAAGTGTGTGAGGGGTGGGTGTGTGGTGGTTGTGTGTTAAATTCTCTCTTGGCTTTATGAGGGGTCATGGTTGGGAGGAAACTGTGCATTGTTCATAGAGTTTTTCACACTAATCAAATTAAAAGAAAAGTGTGGTGGTTGTGTGTTAAATTCTCTATTGATAAGTATAGCTCTCGACTTTACGAGGGGTCATGGTTGGGAGGAGACTGTGTATTAATCATAGGGGTTTCTCATACTAACCAAATTATTAAAAAAAAAAATCTTTTGCAAGTTTTAAGTCCTTGAAGGGCTCAAGTAGATGACACTTAACATTATATTAAATGTTTTAATATAAATTATTTTTGAAAATTAAATGATAATTGGAAAATTTGAATAGAGGAAAAAAGTTTCTTAATATTAAGATATAAAATGTATAATTTGATGTGAGTATTACTAATTAAGTGTATGATTTCTACTCTAGGGTCAGGATGGTTGGTGTGGAAGACAACTTATAAAACCAACTTGTGGTACTCATAAGTTATAATTAGAGTGATATTGTAGAAGCTAGGGTGCAAAATAAAATATCACAAATATAGAAATAGATTTTAGAATATAGAGCTTTTATATTGTGTAGGAGATATTATTACATAAGCTTGATACAATGAGCACTACATGGCGCAAGACACTTTATTTAATAGAATAAACAAAAGAGAAGACAAGAAGTACGAGCACTACATGGCGCAAGACACTTTATTTAATAGAATAAACAAAAGAGAAGACAAGAAGTACGAGAAGTCTAAATTTTTTTTTATTATTATTCATAAAGAAATCAGTAACACCATGAATGGGTTGCCGCTATAAATTAATTAATTAATTAGAGAAGAAGTACTATGTTATATTTATAGAATGTACAAAGTACATAGAAGTTGAAATATGAAACATAGACTTCTAATAAATCTTGGTGATATCAAAATACAACAAAAAATTTATTTCTTGCACTTTAAAAAAAGGGGGCCGCTTAGAGTGTGCATGTGTTTGAACTAATATGAAACATCCAAGTTGGGTATTGCAACAATCGTATTATGATGACATGTGACATTGATAATAGTTGTTTATTGTATTCGCATAGGCATTAATGACTTCTATCATTCCCATATGGTTTCAACTAAATGAGTGCTAAAGAATTCATGGCATAAAAGTGTGAGTTGGTGCCAACCTATATGGTGAAGATTTTAGATGGGAACCAAGGTTGATGTGGTTAATGTTAAGTCTAGAAGTATCGTTTAGTCTTGGTATTGGTATCAATGTTTTTTAATGAAATTAACACTACTAGTTGGTGTTGGTGCTAGCATTGAAGGCTAGTAGCACTAACAATGATAGTTGGTGCCAACATAAAAGGCTAATAGCACTAACAATGATAGTTGGTGCCAATATTAAAGGCTAGTAGCACTAACAATGATAGTTGGTGCCAATATTAAAGGCTAGTAGCACTAACAATGATAGTTGGTGCCAACATTGATGTTGAAGGCACTTACACTTGCATTTAGTGTTGGGACCAATGTTGAAGAAGGCACTGACATTGGTAGCTAATGTTCACACCAATGTTAAAGTATGATGGCTCTGATAAGAACAATTGATGTTGGGACCAATATTGAAGATGATGCTAACACTAGCAACTGGTGTTGGCACCAATGTTGAAGGATAGCAACAGGTAACTCCAATGCATGCATGGGTCTACCTCTTATGCTCAGATCATTCATCCTTGTTTGGGAAGCATGAGGTAATGCAGGAGGCATGAAAAGAACACAATAAAGAGGCTTGTGATGCATAGTGAATTTGATAAGGAGTTCTTTAACACGTGGGATAAACTTGAACTTAAATATAAAAAGGAAAGGAAAGACACCCATACACTAATCCATCACCCTTTGTAACACTCTCTACAACAACTCCCACTACTATGTCACAAATCAATGATACGATTATAATAATTATCACTATATTGTGCCTCAAGATA
Organism: Wollemia nobilis; assembly: GCA_028583015.1. Taxonomy (NCBI): domain Eukaryota; kingdom Viridiplantae; phylum Streptophyta; class Pinopsida; order Araucariales; family Araucariaceae; genus Wollemia; species Wollemia nobilis. The sequence goes on from JAQPPZ010000028.1 coordinate 8,504,461, forward strand.
GTGCACCAATTGAAGTAAATAAATGCTTTAAACAATACACATGAGAATGTCATATTCCTTAGCATGGTAGGTAAAAAGAGGAATCTAGACACTATATTGATCCTTCAAATATGCACAATGAAGGAGAAGAAACAAAGGAAGGGGACATATTATATAATCTTGAAGAAGAGGACATTAAAGTAGGAGGTAAACTACCCTCAAAGATCAAAATCAAAGATAAAGAATTAAAGGGGCAAGACACATAAAATATCATCAAGGGGGATTCCAATATGGGGAAGAATATCTCTATTGAGGAAGGAGCAACGAAGGTAGAAGCTACATTTTTCAAGGTTCTAATTGCTTCTGTCACCACCACCTCAACCACTTTCGCTACACTTCCATTCACCACTATTTTTGTTCGTAGTACTTTCCACTTTCATCTTCTACTTCTTTGTCCCTTCTCTTTTATTCCCTATTCTGCTACACCCATCCCACCATAAACAGGTGGAACCATAACTACAATAGTGTGGTTAGGTCCATCCACCTCATTACCTAGGCCATCACATGTTAGTTACATATCATCATCATCTCCATCCATTTTATCTTGGGCCACTTTCATTTCTATTAGTTCAATTATTTTTATCCCACCATCTACCCATTTAATTATAACATAATCTATCAAGACTTCCATTACTAAATAATCTGGCATACCCTTATAGCACATCCTAAACATAAACATGCAGTTCACTCCATCACCCATATCATTGTCCACCTCATCCACATCTCATAGTTTCATTTCTATAGCATACCAATTTGGCACTAGTGTATCATCGTATTCATCCTTAGGACTAGAGGTAGATAAAGAGAAAGGAATAAATGAGCTTAATATGATGATGATCAAGGAGCAATTTATATTGAAAACTAATGAAGTATTCAAGCAATTCCTATGGTAGGTTAGAGAACATCCAAAAGAACAAGATATAGGTGAGGTGATAAATATCTCATGAGGATCTAAGAATCAAGTGAATTAGGACACAATAAACATGTATGCTTTGACATATTTAACCCCAATTTATCTTGATTCTCAATTAGTTAAAACAGCGAATGAATTTGATAATTACATAAACATTGTAGTTGTGTCAAGATCTCACATCCTAACCCTTTTATTTTATTGTAATAGTTTAGTTAGTAATAAATGGGCACCTCTTTTGAATGTATGGATGACCCTAGATCATTAGGGTTAAGGTTAGATAACTTATATAACTATTATGATTTAAATATATTTCTACATTGTAAGCTATTATGGACAACGCTATCTTTATATACTACATTATAAGAGAGGTGAAGGCATCTTTAAGCATTATATTGTATACAATATTTCTCATAAATAAGGTTTCCCATTGAAGCGACTTCTTACAAAGGAGGTTGCCCCCTTGAAGCAGCTAGCAATACTTTATAAGCTCTTCATTGTGGTTAATAAAATAATTGTCCTTTATGTTCAGTCGATAAAATTGTGTTTCTTTACAAATTTATTCCTTCTTCCAATAAATTTATTTAAGTAAAATCATTGCAATTGCTATCAAAGGTCGATCTAAGGATGGTTTCTTTTTGGTAGCGAGGATTTTATTCCAAAAGAAATAATTTCATAGCCACAAAAAATCCATCTTGATAGTCTAATTTTTTTCATAATTTTCTATCAATCTATAACCTTTTATTTTCTTAGTTTATTTTGTATTCATTCGAAGCACTCATAATTTTTTCTCTACCCTAATTCATTAGGTTAGACATATTGTGTCAAGGATTTTAAATATCACAAATAAATTTTTATTATTGGCTAAGCTATATTGTCCATAAAGTATCTAATGAAATTAGGGATGATCAAACTTTAATACCTTGGATTTAGACAACACCTGTACATGATTGCAAACTCCCATGTACCCTTGGGTATATAGAGAGAAACCTTGGGAATAGGAGAAGCTTTCAACCATAGGAAGATATTGGTTGTTTAAGTTTTTTTGTGCACTAGTAAGCGATTAGCCTTTGGAAGATACATCATACCTTGAAGACAAGCGGTGTGACTACAAAAACTATGGAATCATTTATAGTTAATACCTTGAAATATCAAGTCAAACACTATTTATGAATGAGATAAATATATCCGCAAGCCCACAAACCAAACAAACCCAACCTACTACACCTAAAAAAAGAAGTAAAAAATCCCATGGATTTTTTGACATACTAAAAGAGTGATTCAAAAGACACTAGAATCTTGACCTAAGGAGAGTTCATTTTCAAAGAATATTCAAGAGTTTGTAGAACTTTTTAAAAATGTTGCAAGGACTTTTGGGCATATTGAGAGTGCATTTCTAAATAATATTCAAAACTTTGCAAACTTGATCAATAAAGAGATTACAAGGATTTTTATAAGTAAGGATTGTAGGGGTTTTTAGTACGACATTGAGTTATAGGTGAAAAATTCCAGACATAATATTTAATAATCTATTAAAAAAGATAGAGTACCAGGTGCAAAACAAAGGAGTCGTAGGCATTGAAAAACAAGAAGAGTATCAAGCATTGGAAATTAAAAAAAAAAAGTAGTCCCAGGCATAAAAATTATCATTGAAGGGGGTTGTAACTTAGGGTCAGAGGTGTGCTAAAAATAAAAATAAGAAAATTTTGAGAAAAATTGGTTGCAAGGTAGTGATCATGACTATGACTCCTTGATTAATGGGATAGAAAAGTCAAGATTAATGAATAAAATATAATGCAATATATAAAACATCTAGACACTCACCATTAATGTCTACAACAATGTTCAAGAAATATGACAAGCATTGCAACATGGTGAACAAAATATCACATTCACTAAAACCATAAGAAGTCCACACAATATTATAGGTGGGCAACATACCTTACCCAATGAAACTTGTACCACAAAATTGGATATCTCCAAGTTTGATGATGAATATCCTACTAGTTGGATATACCATGCAAATCAATAGTTTGATCTAACATCAAACTCAAATTATTCTAAAAGTACTTGTAGCCTCTTTCAACTTGGAGAAGGAAACAATACAATGGTATCATTAGTTACATAAATATAAGGGAATAACACCTTCATGGGATGAATTTTGTGAAAATTTACTCATCCAATTTGATCCCAATGTATATGAGGATTTTATAAGAGATTTGACTAAGCTCAAACAAACTCACATATTTTTGGACTCTAGAAAGAATTTGAAAATTTAGCCAATGGAATAGAAATGCTGACTAAAATATTTTTACAGGTTTCTTAATCAATAAGATGAAATAAATACAAACATAGGTAAGAATGTTTAACCCTAATAATATGATGGATGCCATTAGGCTAGCGAGTTTGGCTACAAATAAGCTAGTAGTACAACATTTCACAAGTGAACCAACCCAATTCCCAAAAATTCAACACCTTCAGTATCTCTAGGTGTAGGAAACACAACCATCACCATCAAACAACTAAGTGATCAAGAGATAAAATCTCGTCAAGATAAGGTCCTATGCTATAATTGTGAAGTCAAGTCATAAGTGCTTTTAATGGAAGTTATACCTACTAGATGCTAAGTCAACCACTACCCTTCCTAGGTCTGAGGCACCCACTGACAACTTAGATGATGAACGACATGAGAACATCTATACTTTAGAAGAACCCACACTTGAGATATACTTGTAGGCCTTGGTAGGTATGATTACAACATAGACTATGCAAGTGCATGGCTATTTCAAGAAATGTCCTCTAACCATTCTCATCATCACAAGTAGCACTCATAACTTTATTGATCCCAAGGTGGCAAGACAAATAGACTATTACTTGTACCCATGCAATTATTATGAGGTAATTATAACCAATGGAGGTACTCTTTACTACAAACACAAATGTTTCAATATCAAGCTTACAATTTGGGGTTATCATCTAAAAATCAATATGCTTGTGTTTCATTATGAGGATGTGATATAGTCTTAGGTGCTCAATGGTTGTGCACAATAGGTCCTATCTAATGGTTTTTTTAAATGTGCATGCAATTTACAATAAAGGACAAATCGTACACTCCCAAGAGGATGAAAACTAGACCAATAATGGTCATCGGTTCTCACCGCATAGAAAAATTAAACAAAAACAACACTTGGGAAGTCATAGATAAACTTTTTATAGTGTAGTTTGTGGAAGTTGATAAAATTGATTTTGTAGCATGACAATGGTATTTTGCAGTGAAGGAATAGAGAAAGAAAGACAAAGTAGGATGACAAAGAAATTTAGCAACATGCAGTCTAAGTAACACTCATATTGTCTCTGGTATCAATCCAAATGACCTACAACACAACGCACTTCACCCTTGATGACCTAGGTCCAAGATTTAGATAGCCCAATATGACTATCTTTTATAAATAGAAATAAGTGAAAATAAGTTCAAATATTCTATCTACAATAATGACAATCAAATACAAACATAGGCATAAAGATTACACAATCTATGTGATAATAGTTGAATGGTATTATTATTGTTATTATTATTAGCAAGAATACATGTTTTTATGCAATACAATTATCTTTGTACTCTCATGTGCATTATCCTCTATATACACATCCCTTTGCATAGAGTGAGAATGTACCCATTCAAATGAATTAGGGGTTCTATTTAAACTTGTGGGAGGTAGTTATTCCTCCAACTACCAACCATACATATCACCACTCTTTAGTTACATTTTTCATACATTTGAATTATATTTTATTTCCAATATATAACATTTATATGACTTATTAATCATCTATACATTAACTAGTACTTCACTAATTAAATATTGCATTGAATTCAAAACTATTACATCAAAATTGCATGTATGTGTTCTTGCTTCTGATGCACTTATTCTATTTGTAAGAATGAGGTAGTGCATGTAATGGTGCCATGTTAGAATTAGCATCTACTTCTGCCCTCCCCTCTAGATTGGTCAATGTCCTCATTGATGACTATTGTTGTTCTTAAGGGCTTTGACTTTGTTGAGGATGAGGCATTGGCATAGGTATTTCTCCCAAATCTTGGATCTGTAGCTTTAAGTCTTTAGTTTCTCTTTTCAACCTCTTTGCATAGACTTGGTAATGAACCCATTAGAAACCATAATTATGTGACTTCTACTTGAATTTGGTCAACCTAGGCTTTAATAATTTAGACTATCATTTTGCTTCTTTAGCTTCCTTATTTGCATATTTTGCTAGCTATTCATCATGCTCTACAAATAATTGGTCCTAGTGATCAATTTCCTACATATTTGCCTCAAGAGTTTTTTTGTTACTGCACACTATGGTTTCAGTTGACTAATCAACTAATCTCATTGTGCCTATTCTTGCCTCATTCTCTCAATTTTAGTCCGTATTCTTGCTGGTTTTGCTTTGGCATCTTGCTACATTTTCCAAAGTTGTCCTTCTACCTTTTGGAGCTAGTTGGATTTCTCTCCTTTCAAATTCAAGCTATGAAACATCTTTTGAAATGATTCAAAACCTATTACCAACCACTAAAGTAAATGCCTCCGTTCTGCTCCTTTGCCGCTATAAGTCGCGTAAATGCGACATGTCACAAAAATGAGCTATGTCGCGAAATCACGACATTCGTCTCCCATTTTGCACTCATTCTGCTTCCATCCGCGAAAATGCGACATGTCACGAAATCGCGACGTCTTTAAGTAGTTTCCATATTTTACTTTGGATAGTCGCGAAAATGTGACCTTTCGCAAAAAAGAGACATGTCACGAAATCGTGACATTCTGCCTTTGTTTTGCTCCTTTGCCGCTGCATGTCGCGAAAATGCGACATGTCGCGACAATGAGACATGTCACGAAATCACGACATTCATCTCCCATTTTGTACTCTTGTCGCTTCCATCCGTGAAAGTGCGACATGTCACGAAATCATGACGTCCTTAAGTCTTTTCCTTCATTTGCTCTGGATAGTCATGAAAATGTGACATGTTGCGACAATGAGACCTGTCGCGAAATCGCAACAATCTACCTTCGTTCTGCTCCTTTGCCACTGCCTATCGTGAAACTGAGACATGTCGCAAAATTGTGACATTCGTTTCCTGTTTTGTTCTCTTGCTGCTTCCAGCCGTAAAGAATCGACAAGTCGTGAAATCGCGTCGTCCTTGAGTCTTTTCCTTCATTTGCTCTGGATCGTCGCGAAACTGCGACATGTCAAAAATGCGACATGTCACGACATCGCGACACTTCTGCCTCTTTGTCCTCTTTTGTTGCTTTTGGACACAAAAAGGCAACATGTCACGATATCACGACACATTCGCCTCCTTGCTCCTTTTCTTGGCTTTTTCCTGCAAAAATCCAACAAGTCGCGATATCGCGACACTTTCGCCTCCTTACTCTTTCTCTTCTCTTTTGGTTGCGAAAATGCGACATGTCTCGATATCGTGACACTTTTTCCTTCCTACTCTTTCTCTTCTCTTTTGGTCACGAAAATGCGACATGTCGCGATATCGTGACACTTTTCCTTCCTACTCTTTCTCTTCTCTTTTGGTCGTGAAAATGCGACATGTCGTGATATCGCGACACTTTTTCCCTCTTGCTCTTTCTCTTCTCTTTTGGTCGTGAAACTGCGACATGTCGCGATATCGCGACACTTTTTCCGTCTTGCTCAACATGTCGCCAAAACACGACACTTTTTCCTTCTTGCTCAACATGTCGCGATATCGCGACATTTTTCCTTCTTACTCTTTCTCTTCTCTTTTGGTCGCGAAAATGCGACATGTCGTGATATCGCGACACTTTTTCCCTCTTGCTCTTTCTCTTCTCTTTTGGTCGCAAAACTGCGACATGTCGTGATATCGTGATACTTTTTCCATCTTGCTCAACATGTCGCAAAAACGCAACACTTTTTCCTTCTTGCTCAACATGTCGCGAAATTGTGACACTTTTTCTTTCTTTCTCAACATGTCAAGATATCGCGACACTTTTCCTTTCTTTCTACATGTCACGAAATCGCGACACTTTTTCTTTCTTGCTCAACATGTCGCGAAATCGTGACCCTTTTTCCTTCTTGCTCAACATGTCGCGATATCGCAACACTTTTTCTTTCTTGCTCAACATGTCGCGATACTTTTTCTTTATTGCTGCATTTTGCTTTTCCTTAAACTACGACATGTCACGAAATCGCGACATCGGTCCTTGGCAGCTGCCTTTGCCCCTAACCCCATAACATGAGGCCACCATGCCACCTGGATCCTTCCCCCATTGCAAAGAAAACTAAAGCCATCACAAGAAGGACCGAAGCAATACTAACAAAACAAAAATGAAACTCCTCTCCCTTTTTTTGAACCCCACAGTTTCATCATCATTGGCGATCATTTTGAATAAATTTGTCCACATCACTTGGGACCCCATGTTCCCAAGTGACCAGCCCATCGGCTTCCACCCCTATATTGGCCAAGATATCAGTTGTTTTATTTGCTTCCCTAAACACGTGTTGGGCCTTCCTATCATTCCTGGCTTGGTAGAGGATCCTAGCCTCTTCGATGACAGTCTTAATCCGCCATGAAGGATTTTTCCCATTGTTGAGAAGGTTTATGACATGCATCGAATCTCCTTCGATAATTAGTTTACCTTCAATCTCCTGAGCCAACTGAAGATCCCTCCATAATGCTCTTGCTTTCGCCTCGTTGTTAGTCCTTGTTCCCAGCTGCTCAGAAAAGGCCATCACCAGCTTGCCTCGATGGTCTCTCACTGCTCCTCCAGCCCCTGCTTTGCCAGGGTTACCTTTAGAGGCCCCATCGAAGTTGAGCTTAAACCAACCAATCGGGGCGGTTTCCACTTGACATCTAATCTGGAATTGACCTTGGTAGACATAGGTTTCTCGCCCAGAGTAATATTTTAGGATTGAGCGATCGACCTCTCCCAAGGGGAAGGATTTCGAGCTTCATGAGGAATAAGGCTGACGTTTTCATGGGCAAAGGTAAGAATCTTGTTGGTGATGGAGGTGACATCATGGCTCGACTCATGGAAAGCTCTATGGTTTATTTCTAGCCAAACCTGCCAAAGAAAATGATGGAGACAAATATTCCAAAAAAACCTCATCCTAAGGCTAACAAAGGGATTTGGCCATTGGTGGAAGAGGTCAATGATGGTAGCTAGCATTCAAGGATAATATGGAGGGTGGCCAAAGGCTTGAAATAACCCATTGAGGATACTCAGAGAGACCGGGCATTCAAGGAAAATATGGAAGGTGGACTCCCAGTTGGCCCTGCACAAAAAACATCGGTTAGCAACTATCACACCTTTCCTTATCAAGTTGTCAATAGTAAGAATCCTGCCTTGGATCACCAGCCATGAGAACATTGCAAATTTAGGAATAATATTTTTAACCCACACCAGCTGTGTCTGGAGTGTGGGGTCCTCAGTATCTAACATTAACATGTATGCAGATTTGACTGATAACTGCCCATTTTTTGTAGCCGCCCATATTACTTGATCCTGCTCAAGTCTCATAGAAATGAATTGTTGATGCATGATGCTTTGGATTTCTTCTGATTCAGCTTCAAATCCTTGAATCCTTATCTATTTCCAAATAAGCCTTCCTCTGTCTTGTCTCATGAAATCAACTACTTTCCTTCCTATGAGATCCTCTATGATTCTTTTTATCCTTGCTAGGTGAGGAACCTGAGATAAAGCTTCATCCTTGGCCCACCTATCATCCCAAAACCTGATCTTTTACCCATTACCTATAACCCATCTTAGGCCTTTCTTTATGGCCTCTCTGCTTGTTAATATTGCATTCCAAAATGTTGAACCTCTACTGTGCACCGTGTCATTTAGGAATTCAGTATCTTGAAGATATTTTCTTTTAATTATGGCAGTCCACTCATTCTCCTCATTGTTAATGAGACGCCAAGCTTGTTTGGCTAGCAAGGCTGTGTTTAGGTGAGCAACTCTTCTCAGTCCTAGCCCCCTGTTTTCTTTTGGCCTGCACACCTTGCCCCAGCCCACAAGGTGGATCCTCTATTTTTCCTCTGACCCAGACCAGAGAAAATTCTTTTGGAGATGTTCAATTTTTTGGTATACTCTGGTTGGGGCCTTAAACACAGATAGAAAATAAACCGGAATGCTCTGTAAGGATGCCTTAGTGAGAGTAAGTTTCCTGGCCTGAGATAAAAAAATGTCCTTTCCAGCCAGCTAGTTTCTTTCGGATTCTTTCTACCACTCTATCCCACATAGATTCTCTCAAAGAACCATAGAAAATGGGAAGGCCTAAATAAGAGGTAGGAAGAGTCGCTATCGAACATCCCAAAATCTCTGCTATTTTGGCTTGTCTCTAATGGGGTGTTGAGGAAGTAAAGCTTACTCTTGTTGAAGTTCACCTTTTGTCCCGTCGCATCCTCGTAGAGTTGGATAATGTGCTTAATCCTTCTGGCTTCAACCACTAACGACTGGGCCAACATCAGAGTGTCATCAAAAAATTGTTGGTGAGTTACTGGGTTGGTGAGAGAGGTGGCTTTAATCCCTGAAATTAATCAACAGTGCATGCTGCTTTAATAGTTCTACCTAATGCCTCTGCTACTATAATGAACAACATTAGGCTAATCGGATCTCCTTGTCTGAGCCCCCTATGGCTCTGGAAATACCCAGCTGTCGTGCCATTGACCAAAACTGAGAACCAAGGTTCGGATATGCACTCTTTTATCAGCCTGACCCACTAAGGATGAAAGCCAAACTTCAGAAGAACAACCGTCAAAAAATCCTAGTTAATGCGGTTAAAAGCTTTATTCATATCAAGCTTTAGGGCAAAGACCTCCTTGTTGGTTTCCTAGCAGAGTGCAGAGCTTCATGGACTGTGATCACACCATCTACAATTGATCTCCCCTGAACTGAGATTCCTTGACCAGGGTCAATAATGAGGGGCAATATTTCTTTCATCCTATTAGCAATGGCTTTTGTTAAGATCTTGTAGGATACATTACATAAACTAACCGGTCTGAAATCTGCCATTGTCTCCGGTGTTGGGCCCTTAGGAATCAGGGCTAAAAATGTGGACTTGAACCCTCTCGAGATATGTTTTGAAGCCTAAAACTCTTTGATAGTAGAAATGACATCCTCTCCCATAATATCCCAAAAAAATTGGAAGTACCGAGGAGGGAACCCATCAGGGCCAGGGGCCTTCTCAGGTTCCATACTAAACAAAGCATTTCTGATTTCTTCATCAGTGAAGGGAGCAAGAAGCTTACCATTAATGGCCTCATCAACCAAGCTAGGAATGAACTGGAGGAGAGTGTCCTTGGCTTCCTCTATACACTGGGATTCATCCCCAAGAAGGGAGCTGAAATAAGCAATTGCTTCCTCTCTGATCTCAATCAAATCCTGGGTTTTGGATCCATCAGCTTTGGTCAACTCTCTGATCTTGTTATTACTTTTGTTCCTTAAGGTTGTGACATGAAAGAACTTTAAGTTCAAGTCACCATCCTTTAGCCATAACGCCCTGGATTTCTGTCTTCGATATATCTCTTCACAAGCCAAAATATTGTGATATTCTGAAAGCTTGGCTTGCTCCTCCTTCCTAGTAGCTTCATCACCGATACCATTTTGTATCGAGTTGTCACTGACCTGCAGCCTTTCTCCCACTTGATTCTTGTTCTCAAACAGGTTCTCAAAAACCTCCTTATTCCAAGTTCTAAGATTATCCTTTACTAATTTTAGCTTTTGAGCAAGTTTGAAACTTGAACTTCCCTGAAAGGGTTGCTGCCACCATCTGGAAATATTTTCTTTTAACTCCAGGTGCCTGATCCACATTGACTGGAATCAAAAATATTTTTTGAAGGAGTTTGACTTTGGAACCTCCAAAAGTATGGGATTGTGATCAGAGGAAATTTTGGGAAGAGTTTGTAGAGTAGAGTCTCCAAACCCAGCAATTTCCTCCTTTGATAAGAAAAACCTGTCAAGTATTTCTTGGATAAGTTGGCTTCTTGTTCGCCTGTTGCTCCAAGTATACTTGGCTCCTCTTAGCCTCACATCCATCAGTTGGTTCGAGTTTATGAAGTCATTGAAGTCTTCCATACTTCTGGTTGGGAGCCCTGTTCCACCCTTTTTGTTCGAGGGGTATAATGGCGTGTTGAAGTCGCCCGCCACCACCCACGGGATGTCATGGAAAGCATCACCCAGTTTACCCAGGTACTCCCACAAAGAAGCTCTCCCTTGGACAGAATTGGGAGCATAGACATTTGAGAAGATCCACGATCTATTATTGTCAATATCATGGAAAAAAAACTCAGCACCCTGTCATCATCTTGGATAATGCTGCCTTCTACCACCCGAGGATCCCAAAGAACCATGAGCCCCCCTGAAGTTCCTCTAGCCGGTTTGTTCACCATGTCCCCTTGACTCCACATTTTTTTTGCTATTGTTTTTGACTAGGCTTCGTCTAATTTTGTTTCTTGCAGCATAAAAATTGTTGGATTGTATTGCCTTCTTAACGAGCTAACCACCCTCTGAGTGGGTCGGCCATTGAGGCCTCTCACATTCCATGAGAGAACCTTCATTTAGATTGTTTAGAGTTTTTCCCCTTCCCCCTCCCTTGAGGAGGTTTTCCCGATTTGTTATCTTCAAGCCCTGGGATAACTTGTTGTATCGGTGTTTTATGTTTGCCACCGGCAATCTCATTGTCGATCCTCATTCTCGTTGTGCTCTGCATTTGACATCCTCCCCTTCTTTCTCTCACTGCCATAGTCAATAGGTGACTTAGTAGTACTCCTGGTCTGCTTGGGGCTAAAAGGTGGATGAACTATTTTTTGTAGAACCGGACTAACGCATTCCTCAAAATCATTCATTTCTACCACCTCAATCCTTGATTCTAACTCATCCATCTATTTCTTGTATTCTCCTGATTTTTGTATTGAACCTTCTATATGGTTTGACGGGCTTCTGGCTATGATGTTGGGAAGGTCTATTTTCGAAGACTCTATCACCTCCACCCGTTTTCTATATTATCTAGGATTTTGCCTTACTCCTCCCTGGGGGATTTAGGGGTTCTTGGTTATGGGGTTTGTAGGACCCGCCCTTGATGGGGATTATAGGGTTTCAGGGATTTCACCTTGCAGGTTTCCTTCCTCTAATTCCTCTCTCCCCTTCTACCATTAGACCATCTAAAATTTTGAACTTATTTGAGCTTGGAATTTTAGGGCTTACCTAATTTTCCTATTCGTCGGTGAGATGTTGCTTGTCTTTGCTCTGACCTTGCCTTGCCCCCTGTTTTGTCTTCTCCTGATAAAAGTGGTTATTTTTAGATGGCCTAAACCCTCCTTTGCCCACAGGGCCTCCTTTTAGAGGGAGGTACCTAGGAAACCCTTTCTCATTTGCTCGTTTGCCTTTCGTCCTTTGGTTTTCTCTGCTACCTGCTAGATTAGGGCACTGATTTTGCAAATGGCCTTGGGTTTTGCACTCAGGGAAAAAAGCTGGTCTGTTTTCATATTCCACCGCCTATTTTCTTAGGTAGTTTTCGTACCCTAGCTCCACAATATTTGGCAGCTCAGAGTCTAAGTTAGCGATGATGCATATTCTTGCATGTGTCATCCTTGTCCTAGCCAAGGTTGCATGATATATGGAAACCAGTTCTCCAATTGCTTTGGCGATACCTTGCAGCCAATACTCATTGAAAAACTGAGCAGGTAGGTTAGGAAGTCGAACCCAAATAGGGGCAGTATTGATATTCTGTTTTTCAAGGTCGAAATACTCCCCCCACTTCCTGAGGAATAGATTGCGTTTTGTTAGGATCTCATCCTAACCCTTAATGTAATAACTTCCCTATGTAATAATTCCTAGTGAACGTGGGTAGTACCCATGATTAATATTTTGTAATGTTCTAAGTTTTAGCTTAGGTAGTGCCTATGACAAATGGCACCCTTTTTATGTAACACATGGTAGATAGGTTAGGTAAGGTGGCATTGTGCATGTAATTCGTGTGGCATTATGCATGTAATTCGTGTGGCATTATGCATGTAATTCGAGTGGCATTGTGCATGTAATTCAAAGTGGCACTATGCATGTAATTCGGGTGGCATTATGCATGTAATCCAGGTGGCATTTTGCATGTAAGCCAACCTTGGAAGGAAACTCCTTAAATACCCGAAAAGGCACCAATGTAACCATCTTTTGCAAATTAATGAAGTGTTGAAGGAGGTTGCCCCCTCGAAGAGGCCTATGATTCTATCTTATTGTGAGATTTTTCCTTTATGCAAATTTATGTTATATTAATATGATGTTTATGTGAGTTTATTTCCAAGCAATCATGTGAGAGTGTGTTATTTGAGTTTATTTTATAGCAGGATCTTAACAAGTGGTATCAGAGCGCTTTCCAGGGCCAAGTTCTGCTGCAACTGCAACGATTCTTGCCATCCAATCCGCCTGTTAGGTATAAATTCTATGTGTTTTTCCCGTTTCTATTTTTCCTTATTAAAAAAAAAAAATCCAAAAAATACAGTGCATTTTTTTTCCAGACCAAAAAAAAAAAAATTTTTTTAGTTGAGTAGGTAGAAACCCTGTGCCGAGGGTTTTAAAATATCATGAAGGATCTATCATTATTGGCTAAGCTAGATAGCCCATAAAGCGTCTAGTGAAGTGAGGGGTGATCAGGCTCCAATGCCCAGGACTTAAACAGAACTCGTGCACGGACTTGAGCTCCCACGTATCTTCGGGTATATCGGGAGACCATCTAGGATTAAACAAAATTTTAGCCATTAGGAAGATCTTCGGCCTTGTATTACTCATAGTCTACGGGACACAACATCATGGACGATTACCCTCCCGTATTGTCAGAGAGGCAGGTAGTGTGCTCAAGGGTATGTGTGGAATCCTCCTTGAGTAGTGGCCTGAAATATTGGTCCGAGCACTATTGTTCGTCACTGTCGGTATATTAGAGGGCCTATGGGTGGTACATACTCCTATACTTAGCATTCCCTGGTTCTATTAAAACTTCAACCTGTAAAAAATACAAAAAAGTAAAAAATAAAAATAAAAATAAAAATAAAAAATCCAAACATCCCTGTTTGTAAACCTGCATTTCAAAAGTGAGCATATGAGAAAGGAGTCCTCTACTAAAAAAATAGCAGAAGGGACATGCATTCTGGATAAGCCATGAGGATGACACTTAAGTTGACAGTCTGGAGAATAACAGTCAAATTTACAGTGGCAGTCACAGTCGAGTCAGTCAGTCGAGAGGTCAAGACAGATCAGAAGCGGAATTCACAGTCTTCAGGGTCAGAATAGAACTGTCATATCAGTCACCTGCAAAATACAGAGAATCTTGAGTGTGAAATGAGGCCAGTTATAGATAGTGCTCCAGTACCCAACTTTTGCTTAGTAGCTCAGAATTAGAAACTGTAAACACCGTTAGACTTAGCAAAACAGGAGATAAAAAAAAAAAGTCTGGGGTGCCAAAAAGTAGTGTTGAGAGATATAGCTCATTGTGACCACCTCTTTCAGCTGATCGTTTTGATATATAGCACCCAAGCACTTTTTTGGGCACTTACTAAAAATAGCAAGTCCTAAAAATTCAATTCTATTTTTAGTAACTGGTCACAAAAGGTCTAAAAAATGGCCCAGGGTACCCGTGGACACCAAAAAGAACTAGAACACTTGGAATCCCTAACAAAAGCCATTGAGAACTTGAACTCGGATTTTCACTCCATAAGGGAAGAAGTCCAAGGTCTTCGCCTAGAGCATGAGGCCACTAGCAACCACTTAGAAGAAGCACTGACAGAAGTAGACAGAAAACTGAGAAGAGAACCACCCAAATCAGAATACCAAGCTGAGAGTTCTACAAGGAATAGTGACCATGATCCACCCTTTAGAATGCCCAAATTGGACTTTCCCAAATTTAGTGGGAAGGATGTTGATGGGTGGCTATGTCAGGTTGACCAATTCTTTCGACTTCATAATGTACCCATATTTCATCGAGTCCAGATGGCTTCCTTTAACTTGGAATCGAGGCTCTACACCGGTTTCAATGGTTACGTATTGCCTATCCAAATCTCTCTTGGGAGGATTTTGAATCCCACCTACTCACTCGATTTGGTCCTGTTGAGTATGAGGACTTTACAGGAGCCTTGACCAAACTACAACAAATAGGGTCGGTTCGAGAGTACCAAGCTCAATTTGAAAAATTGGCCAATAAGACAAGAGGATTGAGTGAAGGGTTCTTCCAGAGTTGTTATATCAGTGGGTTGAAGGTGGAACTCCAAGCGAAAGTAAAAATGTTGAAACCACGAACTATGATGGAAGCTATCAGTTTGGCCCGTTTGGCCGAATCTAAACTCTCTACCCAAAGACGCCCATCAAAGTTTCTGCAAAATAGACCTTCATTTCCTCCTAGAGCACAACACCCAGCTGAAAATAAACCTGCTGCACCCAAGCGCCTCACCACCGAAGAGATGGATGCACGTCGTGCCCAAGGATTATGCTACTGTAGATTAAAGATACAACGCCAAACAAAAGATAAAGAAATCACGATAAAAAGTAATGCAGAACACAGTTGTACAAAATAAACGATTTTTATTAATCAATGGAGTTTAGAAACTCCTTTTAAGTACAACAGGGCCTGTAACCCTTTTCGTGATACAAATATTACAATTTATGCTAGGGTTCTCCGAAACCCTAGCTGGCACAATGTGGTGGCATCTCCGAAGAAGGTATCCTTAACCTCAATAGAATGAGTGGGCTTCGTTGTATCCTTTGGCTCGGACCACTCCAGCTTAAGCAGCTGTTATCAACAAGTCAGATCTGTCATTAAAATCCTGCACACATTAAAAGCATCGAAGAGTTAGAAACTAATATGAGGGCTCCACTGTGTGAGCCCTCAGAAACAGCCTAAAACCCTAAAAAAAAGGAATGAAATGCAGAAACTAACAACAGATTAATAAAAGAAAAGAAGTTACTTGCTTTAAACTAATTTATACCTATTTCCTGTTAACGCGGCGAGACCAGGCGGCACCTGGAAGAGTTGGGACTGTCAAATCGGCTGCAGAAGGCGCCCTGGTGCACTCGCTGAACGCCCGCGTGCTTCTGGATTGGGGTTGCAGACGTCGGTCTGCGTCTGAGACTGCGGGTAAACGCCCGCGGGCACTTGCGACAAGAATGGGGGATTCTGCAGAGTGCTGCAGAAGGGATGGCGGTGAAGTTGGCGACGGATGCGGCGATGAATGGCAATTGATGCGACGAAAAGGGACTGCGAAGTTAGCAGAAGAGATAGCTAGGGGAGAGATAGAAGATATCCGAGATAGCACATAGGAGATAGCAAAAAAGAGATAGGGTTTGAGCCATCAAGGTGACTCAATTTATAATCTACTCTTAGGGCACACTTTAGGGTTTTAACGACACTTTGAACGTGTGGCTAAGATTAAAGTGGATCCAAGGGTAGAGAATAAATCTAGGTTGTGAAACGGATTAAGATGGATGGACGGATGAGATTAAATGAAGGATGGACGGCTCAAATTAAATCACTTAAACTATATTTATATATATATTAAAATATTAAAATATATATATAAATAATAATTTAAATAAATTTGGGGATGAAAAATGGCGGGAAAGGTGAAATTGGGCCAAATAATGGCGGGAAGGTGTGGATTTGGGCCAAATAATGGCAGGAAGATGTGGATTTGGGCCAAATAATGGCGGGAAGGTGGATGACTGACACGTGGCTGACAGGAAGGTATAGATGACTTACAAGTGGCTGGATTTTGGTGTCTACAGATGCCCCTTTTTGAGCTGCTTTGTGTGAAGACACAATACAAGACAAAAACTTAAGACACCTGAAAAGTTGGATCGGACGCAACTCTCTCTCAAGACTAAAGCACAACTTTGAAGACCAAAGAATAAAAGAATATTTAAAATTTTATCAGCTTACCCCCTCAATTGGTGAGCGAGACTGATTCTCACAAGCCAATTGGAAGAAATTCGGAAGAAAATGAACCGTTCTTGCCCCAACGGTGAAAAAAAAAAAAAAGGGGTTGGTGTATGAACCATCTGTTTATGTCCCAACAGAATAGGGGTTGGTGTACAAACCAAAAAATAATATGATTGAAGACGATATGAGTGATGTGAAAGATGGACCGTTTTCTGCCCCAACGGTTATAAAGGGATTTTTGCCAAAGTGTAAATTCCATGATCATGTAAGATGAATTCCACTATAGGAAAATTAGAAATTGATAACGGATGCCCCAACTCCTGTGTGTGAGTCCATACTGTTGATGAAATTGCCTTGTTGGCGCCATTGATATGCAGAGATGAAAGATGCATGAAAAAGAGTCCAGAACTCAGAGATGCTCCTAGTGACTGTATGGATAATTCCTCGGGTTGGAACCAATCAACCTAGGTAGCCTCAATCTCATTGTCCGACTTATACAAGCTCAAGCAACATGACGATGAGACTGTTTATGACTTTGGAAACCGTTGGAGGGCTATCATTAATAAACTGCCATTCTCCCTACCAATGGAGGAGTTAACCAAAATGTTCACCCAAAGTTGTCTAAAACCTATCTCTTGGTTACTCCAATTACAACAATACAGGACTTTTGAAGAGGCTTTGGCCCAAGCAAGTATCATAGAAGACATTAAAGTCCAAGAGGGTGTTTTAAAACCCCGTAGAAAAGAATGGCAACAAAAGGGCCAACAACGAAATAATAATTATGGCCAAAACAAACAAGCACAGGCTAGTACGACCTCAAATGTTAACCAAGTTAATCAAGTGGTGGCAAGCCAGCCCGTAATGGCTCAACAACAACAAGTAATGCAAAGTCAACCGCAACCAATTGCTTATCATGCGGTACCCGCCCATCCTCAACCAGCTCACAATATTGAGCCAACCATGGAAACTCGACCTTGGCAAAACAATCATCCCAAGCGATAGTTCACACCTTTAGATGAACCATATGCGGTCATATTCAACAAGTTATATAGCACAAATCAGTTAACTTTACCTGAGTTTAAACCTTTAGAACCATCTAGGAGAGGGAAGTATTACAAGGAATACCTATTTTGTCCTTATCATAGGCAAAATGGGCACGATATCAATAATTGTACAGCTTTCAAACATGTGATCCAAGATCTTATTGAGATTGGAGCCATTAAATTGGATAGCCCCTTAGCCCAACAAAATCAAAATCTTGGTATATTTCAAACACCTTTTCCACATCGGGAGGAAACTCCTCCTAATCAAGTCAACCATGTACAACCATACCAAGGTTTTGTGGGTACTATTAACGTAGTAACCCGGGGTCAAAGGGCGAACCAACCAAATCAGGCTGAACCATAGCCACCTGTACAAACCCCAAGTCCACCTCAGGTAATAGTGACCCAACGACGTGCTAGTACTTCTCAACAACCGCTAAATCATTCTACTCAACGCCAACGACCCATCATGTCATTGAGTAGCCGATTAACTACCAGTTTAAAAATGGCTTTTGCCAAGTTATCGATCTATGACCTCATTCAACAATCTCCCCGCATAGAGAAGCATTAATGGAAATCTTAAAATCAATCGAGCTTCAAACTCAAGATACTAATGCCTTCAACAACTTTGTGGGGAGTATTCAAACATGCATGGAGCCCTCCATCACTTTCTATGATTTTGAAATCAAACCTATGTCAACGAAAAGTATAGATCCTCCACTGCATATCATGGCCAATATCGATCACAAGCCATTCAAGAGAGTCTTAATTGACACCGGTTCCTCAATCAATATCATTACAACATCGGCTTTGAGTCATCTAAAGCTGTCGCCATCCCTTATCAGAAAGTCAACTTTTACTCTTAAAGCATTCAATGATGCTTTATCTTCCACGGTTGGCACGGTTATCTTGCCCATTGAGGTAGGGGCCCGAACTTTGCATACCTTGTTTCACATCTTGGAAGGGTCCATGGCATACAATGTATTGCTTGGACGGCCTTGGCTTAGGGAGATGAGATGTGTCCCTTCTATATCGCATCAATGTCCGATGTATATGAGGGACGAGTTCATTGTGTACCTGCTGACACTGAACCATTCAAACATTGCAACTATGTCTCAAATCCTTATGAGATTGTGTTGCCATCCACTCATCTTTTCTTGACCCCATCTACTTCTTCTATACCAGCTCCCATTCCTGAGGAGCTACCCATCATATCGCAACCATCTTCCTCTTCTGCTATTCCATCTCATTCACCACTTTCTTCATCTCCTAATCTTCCTTCTTCTTCATCAGTGACCACATGCACATGTGGCCATGACCAATCATCTCTTTCCACGTCATTACCCCCTTCTTCTACACCTTCTTCAACATCACCTATTATTCCTCCATCTTCCCAACCATCACCAGCTGATGTTTCACAAGTCAGTGAATCATCAACCCAACCAAATCCTTCCAACTCTTCTATCCCACATTCTTCTATTCCATCATCTAGTCCATCTCCCTCCCAAGTCAAGGTCACATCATCGATAATGCAAGTGGCGTCCTTGCTGGTAGACCACACTCACCCGGGTCAAATACTTAGTCTTGGTGAGTATGCCATCCAAGATGTCCACATCACACCGTTCAATGTGCAAACAGTTAAAGATTTTGGTCGTCCACATGACCAACATTTATCCATTGGATCGGTTTATAACATGGGTTCTATGCCAAATTCCATTAATTTTGTATATGGGGGAATAGAGTCATCTTCTAGTCCTACCACCATACTAGAACCTAAGCATCCAGTCCCTGCCAATATCGAAAGGATGGAGGGTTTTCCCTCTCGCTATTTCCACGGACATAATTGGCAGCAATTTGGCCTAGGTCGATACGAGCAAGGGGTAACTGAACGCATTGATATGCCATACCAGATACCCACTGAGCGTTTTGGTCTGGGCTACCAACCACTTCCATCCATTTCTTCTTTTGAACGAGCTTTTCAAAGCATTAATCTTAATTCAGAAGAAGAAATCCTCCACCCCGACGAATCCAAAGATGAAGCCTATGAAGAATTTGACGTCATGTCAAATGGTGATGAATCTGAAGAAGAGTCGGTGCCCATTGTTCCCCTCACTGAACAAGACGAGTTTTATCTCCAATTGTTCCCTCTCCAAGAGGCCATCTTTCGCTTGCTTATTCCACAAGAACGAGGTGAACCACCCCCTCCGCCACATCCATAAGCCATAATCCAAACCTGTATTATATGTATATACTAAAATAGTGGTTTTCACCACTACCCAAAAAAAAAAAAAAAATCAAATCAAAAAATTCCCAAAAAAAAGAAAAAAAAATATATCAAAATATATAAAAATACTTTATTGCTTTATGTATGTGTGTAATAGTGGTTTTCACCACTACAAAAAAAAAAAAAAAAAAAAAAAAAAAACTCAAACTACAAAAAAAAAAAAAAAAAAAACTGAAAAACTATGTTGTTTTGCACTTCAGGTCTTCCGAGGTCTTCACCGGTTTTTCCTTCCATTCTGCCCATCCTTTCTTCCATAAGTCAACAATGAATTTTGAAGACTTATTCAGCCCGCTCCATAATCCATATGATCCGGATAAGCCAATCCCGATCAACCCAAGCCTGATTAACATGGATCGGATTTCATCCCCTCCATCTATTTCAGAGTTCATCCTTTTCGATGAATTGTTAAGGGCTTCCGCCAACTACATTCCTCCTTCACCTCCACATTTACCTTCATCTTCTAAGCCAGAGGTCTTCCAGGCAGACATAGACGAGAGCAAGGCACAGGAGCCTGATGACATTTTATATGTACATATATACATGGCTTGTACAACAAAAGAACAAAAAAAATAAAAATAATAAATAAAATAAAAAGAATTTGCATTTCATTATTAGTTGCATACATCTCATTCAAAAACATTGCATTTCATGTGCATACATCTCATTGAAAACCATAACATTTCATTTTCAGCCATAGTTGCATATCATGTTAGAGACCATTCTATCTTTTGGATATAAAATTTGGTCAAGCAAAAGTCATGTTGCCTTAATCAGGGGCACCTTCATAAAATCCATCAAACCAAATTGTCATTCGTACACCCATTTTCCATTTGCACATATTTACATTGCCAAAATGTTTTCAACTACTCAACCATTCCTAGTGTTTTAAGCAAACTTTGAAATGCATGTCAAAGTTCTCTAGGGCCATATCACAAATTACACTAAATAAAATCTTGAGTATTGGGAAATGATTTCAAAAGTGGTCTTGAACCTATCACATTTTCACATCTTAAAAACATCTTGTGTCAAAGAGAGATAACACCATCTTTGGGTTGTGCCTTGAAGTGAAAAGAGTAATCCTCGTTTGTCCTATCATGCAAACATAGTCCATAAAACAGTGGTTCTTACCACTATCACAAGCAATTACAAAATATAAATATAAACAGAGTAGTAAGGATAGGGTAAAATTCTCATCATACTTCGGTTGAGAATCCGATTCCCCAAAGCTCTAAGGAAATGAACATTTTTCACACACCACTGATCCCAAATAAGTTGTAAGGATCGTACTGCTTGTCCAGTCAGACGGATAGGTAGTCATCCCCAAGGCTTACAAAGGTCAAAAACAACATGGACTATGGAGTTAACCTTCACCGGGGCTATAGACGCTTGACTGGAAGTGGAGTATACTCATTGCGTGGCGACATGTCTCTCCTAAAAAAGAGACCTCTGAATGCTCATACGGACAAACTAGCTTCGGGGTCTTCTCCATAACAAGGGTTACCTAATTTATGCAAGATGAGGTTAATGAACACACTTGCACACACACAGGTTTTTGATTGCCTAGAGTCACTACCATGCTTCTGATTTGGTTAATGAACTCGCATGCACACACATTTGGTCCTAGTTGAATTAGGCAGTATTAGTAAGTTTGTTTGATACCACTAGCATGTTTGAGTCTTTGTAAAATAGTCTTCCATATCTTCTTCCCTATCAACCTCCATATCTTCTTCCATATTCATGTCATTCCATACGTCATCCATTCACAAGCCACCAAGTTCGGTGCCCCTGATTAAACAATTATGATAACAGTTGGCTAAATCTAACTATCTAAAAGTATGAGTGCTTCTTAGTGCATATTTCATTTATTTAGTCTTGCATTAATCATCCATAGATTTGCACGTTATATACTTAGTCTCGCATTAATCATCTATAAGTTTGCATTCCATTCCATCACATATGCATCAAAAACATTAAAACATATAAAAACATGCATCACAAAAACATAGGCATTCACACAAAAGAGAGTAAAACACCAAATAAATAAAAGCCGTGTATATATATATAGGTATAAAGGTCAAACTGTACAATGAATGCCAAAAGGCTACAATATACAATAGAGCACCAAGGCTCATAAAGAGTGCATCTAAGCACTAAGCTAACCATCAAAAGCAGTCCCCTGTGACTACCATGGCAGCCTGCCGCCATTTGTAGATTAAAGATACAACGCCAAACAAAAGATAAAGAAATCACGATAAAAAGTAATGCAGAACACAGTTGTACAAAATAAATGATTTTTATTAATCAATGGAGTTTAGAAACTCCTTTTAAGTACAACAGGGCCTGTAACCCTTTTCGTGATACAGATATTACAATTTATGCTAGGGTTCTCCGAAACCCTAGCTGGCACAATGTGGTGGCGTCTCCGAAGAAGGTATCCTTAACCTCAATAGAATGAGTGGGCTTCGTTGTATCCTTTGGCTCGGACCACTCCAGCTTAAGCAGCTGCTATCAACAAGTCAGATCTGTCATTAAAATCCTGCACACATTAAAAGCATCGAAGAGTTAGAAACTAATATGAGGGCTCCACTGTGTGAGCCCTCAGAAACAACCTAAAACCCTAAAAAAAAGGAATGAAATGCAGAAACTAACAACAGATTAATAAAATAAAAGAAGTTACTTGCTTTAAACTAATTTATACCTATTTCCTGTTAACGCGGCGAGACCAGGCGGCACCTGGAAGAGTTGGGACTGTCAAATCGGCTGCAGAAGGCGCCCTGGTGCACTCGCTGAACGCCCGCGTGCTTCTGGATTGGGGTTGCAGACGTCGGTCTGCGTCTGAGACTGCGGGTAAACGCCCGCGGGCACTTGCGACAAGAATGGGGGATTCTGCAGAGTGCTGCAGAAGGGATGGCGGCGAAGTTGGCGATGGATGCGACGATGAATGGCAATTGATGCGGCGAAAAGGGACTACGAAGTTAGCAGAAGAGATAGCTAGGGGAGAGATAGAAGATATCCGAGATAGCACATAGGAGATAGCAGAAAAGAGATAGGGTTTGAGCCATCAAGGTGACTCAATTTATAATCTACTCTTAGGGCACACTTTAGGGTTTTAACGACACTTTGAACGTGTGGCTAAGATTAAAGTGGATCCAAGGGTAGAGAATAAATCTAGGTTGTGAAACAGATTAATATGGATGGACGGATGAGATTAAATGAAGGATGGACGGCTCAGATTAAATCACTTAAACTATATTTATATATATATTAAAATATATTAAAATATTAAAATATATATATAAATAATAATTTAAATAAAATTGGGGATGAAAAATGGCGGGAAAGGTGAAATTGGGCCAAATAATGGTGGGAAGGTGTGGATTTGGGCCAAATAATGGTGGGAAGATGTGGATTTGGGCCAAATAATGGCGAGAAGGTGGATGACTAACACGTGGCTGACAGGAAGGTATAGACGACTTACAAGTGGCTGGATTTTGGTGTCTACATCTACAATTGTGATGAAAAGTTTTTCAAAGGGCATAAGTGTGCACACAAAAAATTGTTCCTGATAGATGTTGAAGAACCTGATACCTCTGATGAGAGTGATGAGGATGAGGACCCTCCAGAAACACCTCCTCCATAAGAAGAAGTGAAATAGGAACCTAAGACAACAATTACAGTCCATGCCCTTGCAGGCATTACTACTCCTCAAACCATGAAAGTTACAGGATTTTTCAAGGGCCAACGTCTTTGCATCCTTCTGGATTCGGGAAGCACGCACAACTTCATTGACCCTAGATTTGCTCGACGGGAAAATTGCTATATCCACACTTGTAATTCCTTTGAGGTCATGGTAGCCAATGGGGGAACCTTACCTTGTAAAGGAAAGTGTCGCAATGTTAAAATCAAGATAGGGGACTATGAACTCAAGCAAGACATGTTTGCCCTCCAGTTGGGTGGATGTGATATTGTTTTGGTATCTCAATGGTTGAGTACGTTGGGCACTATCAGTTGGAACTTTGTTGAACTTTGGATGCAGTTCTCCCAGAACGAACAAACACACATCATCAAGGGCTCCCCAACAGAAACACCTCAAATTATCAGTTCAAACGACATGGAGAAATTGCTAAAGAAATCATCACATGGGGTCATTGCACAACTATTCTCCATCCAACCATCCACATCTCCAATGGGTGAAATCCCACCAGACATGCAACAGATTCTCCACAAACATGAGGCCATATTTTCAGAACCAACCACACTACCATCGCATCGCTCTCACGACCATGCCATTCCATTATTGCCAGATAGTACACCTCCCAATATCAGACCATATAGGTACCCCCATGCCATGAAGTCAGAGATTGAGAAGATGATACAGGAATTACTCAAGGCGGGTGTCATTCGGCCTAGTACTAGTCCCTACTTCCGCACCCGCCTTATCGGTCCTCAAGAAGGATGGCTCTTGGCGATTGTGTATTGACTACCGAGAACTCAACAAGATAACTATCAAGGATAAATTTCCTATCCCTGTGGTTGATGAATTACTAGATGAATTACATGGGACCATGTACTTCACCAAGCTAGACCTCCGCTTTGGGTACCATTAGATCCGACTCAGGGATGAAGATACTCCTAAGTCCCCACTTCGAGAGCTCCTCATGAAGGAATCACATGCTACTCCATCTGCTGGCCATTCAGGGTTCCTAAAAACTTATTAGCGACTCAAGCGCACCTTATTTTGGAAAGGTATGAAACATGACATTCGCTCTTTCGTAGCGGATTGCGACACTTGTCAAAGGATGAAAGGAGAAACAGTGCGCTCTCCGGGCACTCTTCAACCATTGCCGATACCAGATTAGATGTGGACTAACATCTCCATGGACTTCATAGAAGGGCTACCTAAATCTGGAGGCAAGTCTGTTATTTTTGTGGTAGTGGACCGCCTTTCAAAGTATGCTCACTTTTGTGCCCTAACCCATCCTTACACAGCATCCTCTATTGCCCAAATTTTTCTTGACTCCATATTTTGCCTTCATGGCATGCCCACCTCCATTGTATCTGATCGTGATCCCACCTTTACTAGCAATTTTTGGCAAGAGTTGTTTAAGTTGCGGGGACTCAACTCAAAATGAGTTCAGCCTACCATCCGCAAACGGATGGTCAAACAGAGGTTGTTAATAAATGCTTGGAAACCTACCTTCGCTGCTTTGCCTCCGATCATCCTACTCATTGGGCAAAATGGCTTCCTTTGGCCGAATGGTGGTACAACACTTCCTATCATACCGCCACCAAACTCACACCGTTTGAGGCAGTTTACGGGCGCCCTCCACTCACGCCTTCCTCCTACATTTCTGGCAGCTCCAAGGTCCAGGCCATCGACAATTCTCTGAGTCAACACACCGAGGTCCTCCGCCAACTCAAGCAAAATTTGAACATGGCCCAGAATCGGATGCACCAACAAGCTGATCAGCATCGTTCTGAGCGTAGTTTTTATGTGGGTGATATGGTCTTTCTTCGCTTACATCCATATAAACAATCATCCCTACAACTCTGCAGGTGTCAGAAGCTCGCTCCAAAATTCTATGGTCCTTATCAGGTTCTACAACGGATTGGCCCAACAACTTACAAATTGGCTCTTCCCCCCACTTCCAAGATCCACCCTGTTTTTCATGTTTCCCTTCTCAAGAAAGTTGTGGGCACAAAGGTACAGGTTCAATCAACACTCCCTGAATTGGATGAAGAAGGCTCCATCTTACTTGCACCGGAACAGCTGCTGGATCGTCGAACTCGCACTCTGCGCAACCGTACCATTACAGAGGTCCTGGTTCAGTGGCATGGACTTCAACCTAAGGATGCTACATGGGAGTCTCTCCATCAACTCCAGCAACAGTTTCCTCATTTTTAGCTTTGAGGACAAAGCTTCTTCAAGGAGAAGGGCATGTTAGGATCTCATCCTAACCCTTAATGTAATAACTTCCCTATGTAATAATTCCTAGTGAACATGGGTAGTACCCATGATTAATATTTTGTAATGTTCTAAGTTTTAGCTTAGGTAGTGCCTATGACAAATGACACCCTTTTTATGTAACAAATGGTAGATAGGTTAGGTAAGGCGGCATTGTGCATGTAATTCGTGTGGCATTATGCATGTAATTCGTGTGGCATTATGCATGTAATTCGAGTGGCATTGTGCATGTAATTCAAAGTGGCACTATGCATGTAATTCGGGTGGCATTATGCATGTAATCCAGATGGCATTTTGCATGTAAGCCAACCTTGGAAGGGAACTCCTTAAATACCCGAAAAGGCACCAATGTAACCATCTTTTGCAAATTAATGAAGTGTTGAAGGAGGTTGCCCCCTCGAAGAGGCCTGCGATTCTATCTTATTGTGAGATTTTTTCTTTATGCAAATTTCTATTATATTAATATGATGTTTAAGTGAGTTTAATTCCAAGCAATCGTGTGAGAGTGTGTTATTTGAGTTTATTTTATAGCAGGATCTTAACACGTTTCCCTAAAAACCAGGGTCCTCCAGTTAGAATGTTGTTCGCATCCTCCTTGTTATTAAATGTTATGATGAAAAACCCCCTAGACAGGGCAACAACCTCCATACTCCCCACCGTTCTCCATTTGGATAGAGCCCAGGATCGTATAGTCTCTATATTCGGCCTTCCATCCAGAAACTTACCCACTAAAGAAAACTCTTCCATGGATAAAAAAGAACCCATTGAAGCAGTAGGAGCCATTATCCTATTATTCACCGAAATGAGGGGCGGGAGTGAAAGGAAATCACTCTTTCTCCCCTTAACAATTTTTGCAAAGGACTGGCCTCCTCTGGGACCCGCATCGCCCTTTTGGGTCCCTTTGTCTAGATCTTTTTGAGGGTCAAGCCCTCTTTGGGCAGCCTCACCTGTCGTCGAAGGCCTCCCTTCCTCTCGATCCTTGCCTGATTCCTTCTCGAGGTTCCTTCCCAAACCCTTCGTGCCTTCTATGTTGTTCCCGCCCGAAACTTTCAAACTTCCTCCATTGCTTCTCTCCTCCATTCCTAAGTGGTACTTCTAACAACAATTCATTCCAACTGCTCCAACTATTTTTAGATGATTTAGCATCAAATTTTCTCCACATATCACACTCATATTTTGTGCCTTTTGTGTTCTTGTTTTGCATACCTTTTGCTACAATAAGTTGTATGACTCTAATTGTCCATACTCTCTTCCTCTAGATGGAACAACTCCAAACAAACCAATCTTTGATGGCTTGGTCCCAGATGACCCAACTTTAGATGGTTTGGTACTAAAATTCTTTGAATTTGGCAACTCGAGTCTAGATGACCCTTGATTTTTAGCTTGCTTGCATTTGTATGACTTCTTTCACACCTCAAATGACTCATACTCCTCTTCTTAATCGTATGTCTCTTGCTTGAATGATATTCCATATGGTTTACAATATCCATTTGGTTGTTGAAATTTTTTATATGGTAGTTCTTTAAATTGCTCCTTATGTAATTTATATTTCTTTCCTTCTTTTGTCTCTAGTGAATCCTTGATTCTATTGTAATTTTTCTTCCTACAAAAGAAAGCTTTATTCAATAATAGAGAGGAATTCATAGAGAAAACCCTTTCTAGCATAATGTCTCCTCTAATATGACTTATGTTTGCTTCAACGTAGTTTACTCTTTCTTTCATCAACTATCACCTTATCTTGGGTAACTTATGTCTTTTGTAATATAGCTTCATCCTTCTATACGTTGAGTAATGTTATAAAGCTTTCTATCCTAACATGTTTGCACTCTCACATCTTAAATGCTTCCTTATTGCTCCTCATTGCTCCTCTTTGGCTTTGAGTATTTGAATATAGATGACTAACTTGATCCTATTTTTCTTCCTTGCTTATCTCATCTTTTTTTGCTTTTATCTTGGACAACTCAAGTGGCCAAAACAACTTGCATTGTTGCCCAAACGACCCCTCAAATGGTTCCTTTAGGCATCTCACTTGCCTAGATGATATTATTTATAGACCTAGATGACCTATTCTACCTAAATGTCTTATTGGTCATCCTATTGGTTTGACATTTTGCTATTTTGGATGGTCTTGGTGTTTATACAACCCACCTCCTTATCTTGACTATATTCTCTATTGTTGACTTCTTTACAATGACTTTCTAAAAATTGGTTTGAGTTCATTAGCCCTTTGTTCTTCTAGCAACTCATATTTTCCTTCTGTAAATTGCCTAACTTTTATCTCCTCTAATTTCCTATCATTGTTGAACGATATTTATGTTGCTACCAATCATATTGAATGCATTGATAGTCAATGTATAGTCTATGTCTCCATTCTTCTTTTTAAATGACCTCTAAAAGAGTCATAAGGCTTGACCCTTGGGTCTAACAACCCAAGGGTCATCCATGGTTTTATTCCATATTTTTTATGGTCAAGAGGTGGCCCAAATGACCCATCATTCTAGCTATATGGATTGTGGGTCATCTAGATAAGACTTATTCCCTATAGACAACTAGAAAAGAGGCTAGACCACCTCTTCCCTTGCATAATTTGATCTAGACGATCCTCCTAAACTACCCATGTAGCCTTGATCAAAAATTAGTCTTGGGTTGTCGAGTAGTCTTTATAGACCACTTTGAATTCTTAAGAAATCATTTAAGTTATTTAGCGGATCTCATCTTCTCTAATTCATCTTCCTATGTGTTTCTCCTACCTTGAAGGTGTTTTGACCTTATAATTGAGGTACCTGGTTTATTACAACATTCAAAAATAAATTTATATTACCTGTTGGCTAAGCAACCTGTTGCCTCCTTAGTGTTCCTCTTCTCTTTTCTTCCTAGTTCTAAGCTTGAACTAGAACTTCTTTAGTCTTCTTCCTTGCTACTTGAACTTACCAAGGATACACTACTAAATTTATTTAAGTTCCCAACACATGTTACTCCACTTGGTAATATTTGTTGAGGCACTTCAAGAATAACACACCATTCCGCTTCTCTTGATGTACATTTGCTAATTGATTTGGTAGTCTTATTTCAAAAACTCAACTTCTTGCACATAGTCATCAATAATTTCTAACTCTTGCTCATATGTTGTGCACCTTTGAGGGTCTCTTTTAGACTTCCTTGGATATCTTGGTGTATCCTTGATAATTTTTGTGCATTGTGTCATCGTAACCCAAATATCCTATTATTTAGTTGTTCACTTTGTTCATGCAATTGCTATATTTCTTTACACATACTTTGTTATGCACGTCTAATAGCTGCTGGCAAACTCATTCCCTAATATTTACTTCCACCACTTCAAGATTCATGTTCTGGAAAATCTTCTTGTCTAAGATACATCACTGCCATTAGTTGTTTTTTTAAATTAAGTGATCTCAAATTTTTTTGTTCCTCAATGTTTGGAAACTTGATATGCACACACTTTTTTCTACACTCCATAGATCGAGGCTACAATTTTTTTGTTCCATGACTGGTTGCATGTCGACTTTCTTCTTCATACAACCATGCTAGTTGTTCCACAAGTTTGTTATCATTCGATTCAATCATATTAATTGCTTTTCATCTTATTTAATATAGGTCGACTCTGACCTCTTAAATAAAGATTTCTTAGAAGGATCCTAAAGAATAACTTGGTGCAACTGTTAGCCTACCTATACTTGTTCCTTTATCTATCAATTTGAACTTACCAAGTTCACTTGCGCTCTCACTTTGTACAACTTTAACTTCAAACCATTAACTGTCTCAAGGCATAATATTCC
The DNA here is from genome assembly GCA_028583015.1 of Wollemia nobilis. Classification (NCBI taxonomy): domain Eukaryota; kingdom Viridiplantae; phylum Streptophyta; class Pinopsida; order Araucariales; family Araucariaceae; genus Wollemia; species Wollemia nobilis. Next base: position 8,534,447 of record JAQPPZ010000028.1, read on the forward strand.
ATCCAATTTCTTCAACTTAACTACATCATTGTTCATCACTTTGTCTACTTGGAAAGGTCCAAATAATAAAGTCTTCATCTTCCTTGGTTTTATTTCTCTCTTACCATTAAACTTTAGCATTAAGCCATGTGACTTCAAATTCATCTTCCGTAGGTGCCTATCATGCCATGATTTTTGAAAATGTTAGAAAACCTCCATGGCCTATTATGCCATCACCCTCCTCTCATCTAGCTTGATGAGTGTCATTAGTCTCTCCTCTAGGATATCTTAGTCACCAAGATGGTTATGTACCTCCACTCTCAAACTTGGTACCAAAAACTCAACTAGCACAACTATCAATTTAAAACTTACCAAGTTCACTTGCGCTCTCACTTTGTACAACTTTAACTTTAAACCATTAACTATCTCGAGAAATAATATCCCATCCAATTTCTTCAACTTTACTACACTATTGTTCATCACTTTGTGTTGGTCAAATATTTGCATAATCAACAAAAACTGAATTTGTGCACCCTAGATACGACCAACATTGAATTATCAAAGGAAAAAAATGTCCTCCGTGTCAATCTCCAGAGAGGGTTGGCTCCCAAACTAAATCCTACACTGGTTGAAGACTAGAGATGCAGGAAAGAAATTGGAAAATGCGGAAAGAAATGGGAAATATGGCCACAGGTCGAAATGTAGGATTTGGGGTAGACTAGTAGCAAGAATTCCACCAAGTTTTATAACAACATGTAATAGAGGGAAGGCAACATAATTTCACTCACACCTTTGTAGAGACAACCTCCAGATTGCATTCCAAAACTCACTCACTCACCAACAATGTTTTAAATCCAAAAATAGAATTTTAAACTTAACAACAAGAACATGAGCATAAACAAAAATGCTTAAAAACAGAAGGAAATCACACACACAAGAATGCTTGCAAATTTTAGAAGCCAAGTCTCTTCTATTGATGCAAAGAACTTAAGAAGTTTTCTTGCAGAAATGTCTAACCTCCTTTACAATGGAAATTTGATTAGTATTTATAGAGGATTTCGCCTCTTTCATTAAATGTACATGAGAACAAAATGATCGCAAATTAGGAACAAAAGTGAGGAAATTACTCCTTGGAAATATTGAAAATCCATCCTTTTGGAACAACGATCCATCTTTCAAGGGAATGTTCCCAAGAAATCTACATTGTAGGCATCGGTGCACAAAAAATTAAGGGACGTTTGATGCCTTGAAAATGCACTCTTGCTTTGGAAATCATGAAAATCCTCCTGTGCTTGTGATACGACTTTCTTCTTCTCTTGGGATTCACAATTTGAGCTACTAGTCACCACCCTTATTTAATGCCTATAAAAACCTGCTTTGGACGACTTTGAATCTTGTCGAAACCTGACACGTGAACAACTCTACTTTGTAACTACATTCGCCCTTTCTGCCCAAAATTGAGTTCGCCTCTTCAACAATTTTTTTTTTTGCCCCGTCTTTTAATGTTCAACGCGTTCGCGCGATTTAGTTTTGGAAATGCATTTTCCCATGGGAGGGGTGAAGGGGATGTTCACCCCTCGACCAGGGTGAACGCGATCGCATTTAATTTTGAGGTGCGTTCGAGCATGGGAGAGCAAACACATTTTTATTTTATCCTTTGGGGCACGCTCGCCCTTGGGAGGGGCGAACACGATTTTGTTTTGCCTTTGGGGTGCGTTCGCCCATGGGAGGGGCAAACGGGATGTTCGCCCTCGACCAATAAGAATGTGACTGCATTTTATCATGCTCTCTTCTACCTATTACGTTCGCCCCAAGGAGGGACGAACAGAGCTTTCACCCTATCCTTGGGGTGAACGCTTGTTATTGCCAAAATCGTTTTGAGAAGGCGGAGCACGTAATTTTACATTCCTTTTGTAAGATGTTTCCATTGTCTTGGGAGCTTTTTAATTCTTCAATCCCTTGCATCTTTTAGTTTGATCTTCCTTTATTAATTTTTGCAAAGTGTACAGGTTTAAAGACATCGATTCAGATTGAATATAGAGATTTATGCAAAATGAGAGAAGTGCACTTCAAAAATAGTAAGTTTGAATCCCAAATAAAGTTTTACATTTGTTTTTCCCTTAAAACATTCAACACTGAATACTGAGTACATAAACAAAAAGTAACATATGAAATTGATTCAAAATAAATACTACCATATTACAAAAAAAATGCTCCAACAAAAATCCCAATGTGGCAAAGTGCAAAATTGCCAACATTTCTAGCGACTCACGGGGTATCTAGCTCACATGGATGCAAGCGATCCCAAGCCTTTATCCATTGGGCTATCATGGAGTCTTATTTCCAACCGCCTTGGCTGGCGCCTTCGCTATAGATGCCTTCTAAAGTGCTTCCTCTTTAGCCTTCTCTTATTGTTCTGCTTCCACTATCACTCTGAACACTTCGGCTTGCTTTGCTTCTTCTATTGCTTTCTGTGCTACTGTGCACTCTACTGCTACCTGCTCTTCCTATTCTTTGAGGCTTTCTGACATTCCTTCATCAACTGTTATGGACTCTTTTCAAGCATGAGTTATGAATAAGCACGGGACACTGAGAGACTCGTAAATAAAGCAAAGATTTTGCACATCTGTCAAGCTAAGGCGTTTCACTCGTTGAGCCAACTCATACAACGATAGCTCTAGGCGCGTATATTTTTGCATCAGGGGCAAACCCTGCACTTCTGTGAGAGGCTCCTCCCATGCATCGATCTTAGAGGTATCTTCCACGAACTTCTTCCAGAGTACCTCCAGTTTCTCCAGTGGTAAGGGTTCACCCCACTCATCTGTAAAGTCCAGAAATCCCAACTCGACAAGAGTATCAAAGTGAGTCATGGAAATGGTATGCTCTCGCTCAATGGTGTTGAGGATTTTTCGTCCTTCTCTTACCAAGTCCATTCTTTGGAAATAACTGCATAGCATGACCTTAGCCTTTGACCAGGCATGATCCATTTTTCTCAGAGGGTGAATACTTAGGTTGGCATTAGCTAGAGCCTAAATTTTTATAGCTATTTCCATGTATGGTTGCAACATCTCCTCTGTAGTGTCAATTATCTACTGCCCTATATGAATCTATATTTGTACCTCCCATAAATAGTGCAGCACCTGAATCGCTTGTGCAACCAATTTCTCATAGTTCTAGGCTGAGCGAAGACGAGACTCCTTGATGCTTTTTGGTGAAAAACCAACAACCTGCGCAACCTTATATGCTAACTTATTATTCATATCCTCAAGCTACTGCTGGAGCTTATGCATCTCTATCATGGCGGTATCTCGTTCTTTAAAGTGTACTCCAACCTATCGGTGCAAGTATTCATTTTCAATGGCAGTATTTTCCTCTTGCGCTCTACTTTTCGCCAGGGCAGTTTCGAGCTCAATAATTTTATTTTCATTTTCAAAATACTTCTCCTTATAATACTTGTCATGCAAGTATACTAAGATCATGTCAACCTGTATATTGCCCATCTTCTCTATCGGATTTATCCTGGTAAGATATTATGTGATAGTCTCACTGACGTAATCACTTGACAACATTTCTCCTTGTGACTTTTGAACTAAGGGGGTGAGTTTAGTCGTGTGAGCCTCCATTGCAACTGGATTGAAAGCAACTTTCTTGATAGGACGACCTGATGCCAATGCTTCCTTGTGCCTCATGCTCTTCAACCACTACGAAGAACTCAAGTGCGCCCGATTAATTTTCTCCATGTCGGGTTGTTTTCGGGCCACCTGAACATCAAGCAATATCTGCAACTCCAAAAATGGGGTGAATGGGACCAAAAAATTTGATCGACTAGGCTCAATGGAAGCGGATGAGATGGTGAGAAGAAGGGGAACTGAAACGATAATTTGAATAGATGAACCGGGTTCGGCTGCAGTTACACTTACTCTGGGAGGATCTTGTGTACTTACAACCTCAATGATGGTGGTGGTAGCGATAATGGAAGGGGAAGGGCGCGAAAAGGGATTTGGCTCTGATGCATACGAACTAAAAGAAATGGAGGCTGAAGAAATGGGAATAGAAGAAGGAGCAACAGTGACTTCGGGAATGGAAGAATATGGAATCGAAATAGACATAGAAGGCATACCAAATGGCAAAGAAATAGAGATAGAATATGGTGGAAGTGAAACAAAAGTCACTACATGCTCCGGGGAAGGAGGGATAGAAGACGTACCTTCGAGCGTGGGCATCGTGTGACGTGGTGATGGGGGAAGCTGTGAAATGACTTCCTCTTGTTGTGCTTCCGCCCTCTCTTCAATATTCACATTCTCTTTGCCCTCTACAACCTCTTCTTGGGAGCTCTCCGATTGATGACCCTCCACCTGCTCTTGGACCATTGTAAATACTTGTGCAACCTTAGTCGAGAGCTCTTATGCTGATGAGGGATTAAAAATTGCAACAAAAGCAACCAAAGTTGTAGAAACCATAGCAACTAAAATCATGGTGATAGAAGTAGTTACCGCACTAGTCCTTGGTCTTTTCATCACCTTGGGAAGCGGTGGCACTTTCGACACATCTTGCTTTTCTGATGTGGGCACTTCTTCCACCTTTCATTTCATCCACTGGGATCATCGTTTAAACACATATTGTTGCTCTTCCTCCTTTGGAATCTCCTCCTCGGCCATTGGACGTTCTCCTTCAGTTTCACCTTCGCCACTGTTGGAATGTTGAAAACTCTATGGTAAAATATTGGTGAAGGCGATAGGCTGATATGAGTCGACATATTCATCATAATTATCTAAAAACTGTTCATCCAACTTTAGCCCGTAAGGAGTAGTTGGCTTCCCTTGGTGAACTCGCATTATCCACCAATTCATGATTTTCTCCTCGGTCCAGTCGGGCTCACTTTCTTTTACTTGACTGAATAAACCCGGTGGAGGGATTTGGGATTTATACTTGGCCGGATTATACTCTGCCTCTTGCTCATAATAATCGTGCCAAGGTGGAAGCGTCATCATCTTCTCAATGTGCCAATTCATGTCCGACCCATTAAAGTTATTTCTATTCTTTTGAATATCTGGCCGAGGGCAACAATGAAAATATTTGGCCTTTACAATAGCTAAAAATTTACCCAAAGGGTCATATCTCCAGCATTGCGGTAGCTCTATCAAGCCCAAATCTTGCAACGCTACAGTTAGGAGTCGATTCTATCCAACTTGGCTCACTTCTATACTACCGAATTTAAATGACATGTTGCATGTTGTTTTCTTTCCATGCCCAACTCCATACACATCATTTACATAATCGGACTGGCGCACTACTTCCATGGCAAAAATATGTTCAGTAGCAAAATAGGGCAACAAAAATGGCTTACCCGTAAAACCAAAAATTCTTACAACCACACCCTGGGTAAACATAAAAATATCCCCATTTTCTTGTGCAACCACTGCATCTCTTAATTCCCGCGACACTCTCTCACATGCGCCGCAAAGTAACTCTATCGCAGGACCCACAAACCAACTATTAAAACTGTAAAATGACTCCCTCCTTGACAAAACGGAAGTCCACTTATACACCAACAAAGGTTCATTCTTCTCATCAGTCTGTGTCACCGCAATAAAGGGGAAGCATCGCTGAAGCTGGAAAAAGAAATACCATATCAAAAAGGATGTGTGTTTGAACGACCTTGCTTCTCCAATTTGCAACTTTTCCAACTGAGAATTAAACCTTCGGGAAATGAAATCCACCCAGTTGAAGAAAATCGGATTGGTGCCCTTTCTTGGAGAATAAAATTCCACCCGACAAATACACTAGGCTAAGGCCGCCTGCCATTTATGAACTATATCATCCGAAGGCAAACCTGCTACCCAAGCCAACATCGAATAAATATCATGGCTTTTAAAATCAGTGAGTGACTTTGGCAAATTAGGCAACTGCCCCATTGGTGGCTCCTTAATCAACTAGGTTTCCATAAATTGGTGCATTGTTACTGTGGAGACATATTTATCCTCCTATTCATCAGTATGTAATTTTTTATGAACCCCATAGGACGGGGGCTCTAATCCACAAGCGAACGCCTCTCGAACCTCATCCGGGGTAATGGTAAACAAAATCTCCCTTCTGGCATTTTTGACAGCTCTGGTAAATGGATCATAGAACTGTGCAATGAGTCGTACCAGCTCAGGGTAAGGATGAACTGGCGGGCATAGATACCAGAACAACTATGAATGATATGGCACTATTAGCTAGCTTTCTGATGACACTCCCTGGCTTACTACTAACTCAACATCTTCTCGCAACCTTTCCACACCTTTGTGGGTAATGAGGCAGTCGCCAATTTCAGCCAGTGAGTCTTCATACGGGTCCAAGTCGACGTAATCATTTTTTTGAGCCCTTTTTGATCTAGAGCCTCCTTCCTTATTTTTTGACTTCTTGGGCTTTGTAGCCTCTGTAACATCCTTGGGCTCCTTGCTACGCTTCCCCATTATCTCTTTTCTTTGATAAATACTCTGAACACTCTCTGGACACTTCTGTAGCTACAATTCAAAATATACATCAATAAAATTTTAAAAGAAAAATAAACTGTGAGCTTTTACCTCATCCTTTATATAGAGTGATTCCACAACTTTCCACAATAAATGCTGAATTAATATTGAGCGCTTTAGGGAGAATGTGGGTATTGATCCGCTAGCCCGACACCATTCCCAATGTTCCAACGGTTTTTCCTTTGATTCGCTGCCAGATCTTCTTGGGAAAGAGTGCCCTTTTCACCATGTAATTTTATTGTAAATCGTGCCCTGGCGCCCAAAGCTTGCTTGGAAAAAATAAATCCATCGCTTGACAACCAATGCTGGATATTTTTTGCTCCTCGGGAACATAAAAATTCTACAGGGCGCACGTTTTAAATTAAATGCATTCACACTGCCTCTTTACCCACATTCATGTTCTCTGATAGCTGCCACGTAGCCAAGGTGCGATTGTCTTTGCAACGTGCTCCCGAAAAGAAATGCGCTTGCCCCCTTTCCTTCGGCAAAATCGCTTTGTGGACACACACTAATTTTTCTCTTTTGATGACGTCTTCAAAAATTAGAGCAGTCGGTTTCCTCTTTCTTCATCTCAGGGCGACTTCAATTCTGTTTGGAAGTTCTATGGCGACAAACCCCTTTAATAAATTTTCTTCTTCAATGTTTTCGCCCATATTTAGAAAAAAAAACAAAATTGCTTTTCTAAAAACAACGTCTTTTTCTTCTTCTGCCCCTTTTCTTTTATTAGAAAATCAGATTCTCTAAAAATAAAATTGTCTCTAAAGCAACCTTCTTTCCCCCTTTTTTTATATATCCTAAAAGAGCTATTAAAAAAAAAATAAAAACCCCCCCTTATTTGTTCTATATATATATTTTAAACCCAAACCCTCAATGCGGTCGCCCATAATAAGGGCGAATGGTCATCGTGCCCATCGCTTGGGGTGAACGTGATATCAATTCTATGTGTTTCTTTGCCCGAACATGATTTTAATTCCGTCATCGGGTTTACCCCACCCAAAGGCAAATGGTTGTCATGCCCATCACAGGGGCGAACGCGTCTTCCAAAAATTCCTTGCTTCATTTTTATTCGCCCCTATGTAAGTGCCTGTGGTGTTGTATTTCGTATTTGAGTGAAATGCCTAGGAGCGTTTCTTGTCTTAGCTTTGTCGTAACGCTTTGAGAGAGAACGAAACTTTGCTCTTTAATGCCCAATTTTACTCTCAAAAGGGGCGCTTCCTAGGGATCATGCAACACTATCTTTTCTTTTTTATGTTTTTTATTTATTTTATATATATATATATATATATATAAAAATAACATCAACAATTAAAAACAAATGACATATTGAAAATAATATTTACATATGTACAAGATGGTACCTCATCAGAACATCATCATTGAATATAGACCTTCAGATGAAGACCATTCACTGGAATAGGAAGGTCATAACCCTCCAGATCACGAAGGTGATAAGCATTTGCTGAATTTACTGCAAAAATTTGAAAAGGGCCTTCCCAGATAGCATCAAACTTATGGTGTTTTCCTGGCTTAGCCTTCTTCTCATTCCATTTTAGAACTAAATCTCCCACCTGAAAACTACGTTCAGTTGTTTTCTTCCCGAACCACTTCTACATTTCTTTTGTGTGCTCGACAAACACTTGATAAGATTGCTCCCTATCCTCCTCTAACTGCAACAATTGTGCCAACCTTGCACTCATAGGATCATATTCTTCATTTTCATCTTGAAACAGCTACAATGTTTGGAGTACCGAAAGCTCAATATGAGTGGGGAGAGTAGCTTCTTTCCCATAAACCAAGGCATACAGAGAAGTTTTAATAGATTTCTTCACTGAGATACGATCTTCCCAAAGCACCTGGTTCAACAACAAGTGCCAACTTCTTTTATTACTGCCCATCGTCCTTTTTAAAATTCGCAGCAAATTTTTATTGGTAGATTCGGCCAACCCATTCCCTTGTGGGTAATAATTGGACGATGTCTTGAGATATATGCCATATTTGCTAGCGAACTCTATGATTTTAGCCCCAATGAATGGAGTTCCATTATCAGTCACAATTGAGTTTGGGATGCCAAAACGAGTAATGATCCCTTCTAGAAAAGAGAACAGTTGCTTGATCAGCCTTCTTGGCAGGAATAACTTCTACCCATCTAGTGAAATAGTCCATCATTGTTAAGATATACTTATGCTCTATGGAGGAATGAGGATCAATGACTCCGATGAAGTCAAGACCCCACTGCTAAAAAGGTGCTTCCACTTGAATTGGGCGCAGAGGCAATGCTCCTTTTCTAATTCTGCCAACGTATCACTGACAACTATCACAATGTTGACTCACTTTATGAGCATCTACGAACAGAGTGGGCCAAAAATAGCCTGCTCGAATAATTTTCAAGGCCATGGGCCTTCCTGCATAGTGACCACCAGATAGCCCATAATGAAATTCCTCCAATATTTTCTCCTTCTCGGACTCCTTCACACACCTGAGAAGAACTCCATCAATGTTCTTGTGAAACAATCCATTAGGCAACATAACGTATTTGAGGGCTTGCAACCTAAAACTCCGATGCTGTGAAGCATCAAGGCGAGATGGGCATTTTTCTGAAGTAAAATAATCAACCAATTCTTCTATCTAGTCCTGATTGCTCACGATATGGTTCACACAAATGGTTTCACCAATATCTCCTTCATGCATCGCATCCAATGATTCGGAGGCAGAACTTTTAGCTAATTCTTGGCATAAAGCTTGCCCACGAACTAGCTTTATTGGTTGGATCTCCACGTCATATTCTTGAATATTTGAGACCCAACCTGCCCTTTTGTCACCTAGTTCTCCTTGGAGTATGAAGTTTCGAACATCAGGATGTATAACATAAACCACAGTTTTGCTCTAGGAAACAAAGTGTTGAAACTTCTTCAACGATTTCATTACCACGTACACTTGTTTCTCGATGAAATTATACTTCTCCTGATGTGGTGCAATAACTTGGCTCAAGAAGGCAATCGACTTCTCTTCTCCATCCTCTTGCTTCTGTGTCAACACTATAGCATAGCTCTCTTGCTCACCCACTGCATAGAGAATGAAATATTTTGAATAGTCGAGATTAATTAAAACTGGAGCTTGTGTGATCCTTTCTTTGATTTCTTGAAAAGCTCATCTCCTGGCTTCCATCCACTTAAACTCGGTATTCTTCTTCAAGAGCTCCGTCATGGGCTTCACAACCTGAGCAAAGTTAGCAATAAACTTGCAGATGAAATTTATTTGACCAAAGAAATATTGCAGGTCCTTTTTGTTAGCAAGTAATGGTAACTTCATTAGGGCTTCAACTCTTGTAGGGTCAATTACCAATCCTTCTTGTGAGATCACATGACCCAACAATTTCCCTTCTTTAACAACAAATATTGACTTTTTTGGATTAATAGAGATCTCGAATTCACGACACTTCTCAAACACCTACCTCAAATGAGCTACGTGGTCTTCTCTGCGATGTGAAAACACAGTCATATCATCAAGATATATTACAATAATTCTATTCAATAACTCACCGAAAGCAATGTCCATGGCCCTTTGAAAAGTAGCACCGGCATTTGAGAGTCCAAAGGGCATCCGTTGGTAAGCGAAGGTGCCCCACTTAGTGGTGAAGGTTGTTTTATGTTGGTCCTCATACTTCACCCAAATTTTATTATATCCAGAGAAACCATCTAGCAATGAGAATCTCTGTGCACCGGCTACCACATGAAGGATTTGATCAATCTGGGGTAGAGGGTAATGATCCTTTAATGATGCCTGGTTCAGGTTGTGAAAGTCAACACACAACCGAATGTCTCCGTTCTTCTTCCGCACTGGGACCAGGTTTGCCACCCATGTTGAGTGCTTGATTGGATAAATTATCTTCGCCTCCAACATCTTCAACAATTTTGCCTTCATGAGTACTTTGATTTTGGGATTGATAGGGCATTGCTTTTGCCGAAAAGGTTTCACACCCTCCTACAACTCAATGGTATGTTGGATCACGTTCTTGTCATATCCCTTTAAATATTGATAGCTCCATGCCACGATGTCGGGGTACTCATAGCACAAGTTCTTAATATCTTCCAACTCCTTAGGCACACAATCAGTTCCAATTTTAATGATCTTTTCAGGTTCTAGCTATAATTCCTTATACTCCTTTGCATCCACTTTGATCCTATGCTTTTCAAACCTATCATTCTGATCAAAAAAACTCTCCAATGAAATCAAACCTCTGGGAATATGATTGTTCTTCAATTGGATCATTCCTTCTTTCTCTTCTTCAACAAGCACCCTATCATCTGCGCTAGCAACTTCTCTAAGAAGAAAATTGACTATTTGTTCATCATTATCAAATACTTGCCAATAAATATTCTTATCCAGGACTGAAGGTCTATAGATTACCCTGATAGTCTTGGGATTTTTGACTACTTGTTTTGTAGGAGAATAATTAGCACCAAGAGAGGCTAGAATATCTGCGTGTTTGTTCTAATCTTGAGAAATCGCCTGAATGTTCAAAGCTATGAAGGATTCAAATAGATCCCACACTCTGTTGTGATAAGCTTTCAGGTAATGTTGCTTTGATACACACTTATTCATAGTCTGATTAACAATAAGCTCAGAGTCACCAAAAATTTGCAACTTTTGATGCCCAACTTTCTTTAGCCCAAGGCATAATGCCTCATATTCAACTGCATTATTTGTGCAACTCCAAGTTAACCTATAAGAATAAGTCTTCTATAACCCCTTAGGATAGATCAACACAATGCCAAATCCTGCACCATTCTTACATCTGGCACCGTCAAAATACAACTTCCATAACTGGTCTGCGCCAAGGGCTAGGGAATCAGGGATCTCCTTATCAATTTGCTCAGGCTTGGTTATTGTATAACAACCAATATCTATTCCAATCATTACATTAAAATATTTGAGCGAAAACTCATCTTCAAGGTGAATTTCACCCAACGCTTCTTCCATCAAGTCAACCTCTTCTAGCTCTTCAGTCATCATGTTAACTGCACCTGGAGCTTCTTCTTCCTCTTCCAACTTTTCAATGTGAAAATGCGATGGCTTTTCATTGTAAATGCGAATCCTATTTCCTTTGAATGGTATCTCCAAATGCGAGTAGTCTAAGGGAAGATATCACCCCAACTTAGTCGTGAACTCCCTTGAGAGACACATGCTAAAGTATGGCTCCAGGTCAACCACTACCACTTCCTGGATTATCGTGATTTGAGGTATATTGTGAAGGACAATGGGAATATCCTTGATTACTCCCAAAGTCTTGACTGGAGTCCCATATAATTGCAACACTCCTGGGCTACTTCTTATATATTCCATCCCCATCAATTCACATACTGCCTTTGGCATGACAGTAGTCGTAGCACCAGAATCAATCATACAATTATGTATGATCCATCCCTCCATTCTGAGTGACAAGTAACATGGGGGCGGTCTATTCTTTCCTATCGTCGAAGTTGGTAGCGCTTGTGCCAAGAATGTTTGAGAAGGATTTTATTTTGATCTTTAGCAGTCTTCAAGGACTCTTACAATAAGTCAACTTGCCCCAGCAACTATAGTGCATCATACAAGCTTACTTTTGCAAGTGTCTTTTTCATTTCTTCCACAATATTATAATTTGAGACTGTTGAAGCCCTCTCTTCTGTATCCCATTCGTACTTGTCTCAGTACTGCTGAGTAGCTTCTATTCTTTGTCTCTTTGTCAACGACGGGTATTTGAGTCACTCCTTGGCCTGCTCTTTCATTTTATTTTGTGTTTGAGCAGCTGATGTAGGCTGTGAAATTGATGTTTTAGTTTGTGCCTTTTCTTGAGCTTGCTTAGGCAGTAAATATTTTAGCTTGATGGAATCTCGATCCTTAGTCCTTACACTAGGTGCTTTTTTTGAGATTGTCATTTTTCATCTTGTACCTTTGGATCTGCAGGCACCTTCAAAGGTTCGAGCTCAGCTGGATCTATAATTACTGGCTTTTTTCCAGATCTCGTAAGAAACGAAACATGCTCCAAAGATGACATCATAAAATTGTGATCAGCCTCCCTGATCATATTGACTTGTCCACCGATCGAAATCTTCGCTAGTGTTTGCACATAATTCATATGCACCATGCGGATTTCTTCTCCATGAGGATCATTGCATGTTGAACACCAGTATGCCTTTTTTGTTGCGCTAGGCTCCTCATTTGCTAGCACCGTTCTGTTCTTCTCGAGACCTCTACTAGCGGATGCCTACTATTGAGTAATCGATGGAGTTTGGAATCTCCTCGAATGAAACTCGACCTTGAATTGTTTCTTTCTCACCGTTGTAAGATCATTTGATATCATCCTTAAGACCGAATTGTTATATTTCACCTCTTCTAACAATGTTGTGAAAGGATCAGGATTAGACGATGAGGGAGGCACTGGAAAAGGTAGAGGTGCTTGCAGCGTGGGTAACGATAATGGGGTCAAAGGTGTCGGTAATGCTAGGAAAGGAAAATATATCGATAGTTGAGGTACTGATTGAGTGGGCAACTAAGGAAAAATTGGAGCGATATGTTGTGGGACAGGGATCAGAGCGATATGAGGCGGGCTTGAACTCCATGAGGGAACTGGGTACATGGAAGGCATGGACTGTGAAAATGCACTTGAATACAAATACTGTGGGAGATCAAGAAGAATGGGTATAGTCATTTTTGGGGGAAGCCTACCTAAAATAATTAAGTTGAATTTGGCCTTCTGCTCTTGAGTGTACAAATCGGGAAACGTAGTCACATTGGCTTGTCGCACGACCATACCAATTTTAGTGCTAAACACCCTAAGGTAGTAGAATGTAGCTTATTCATGCATGGGCCACAAACCGTTAGGAAATCTTTGCCAGCTTTGTGCAAACCTGACATTGAAGTCAACTATCTCCTCCTGCGGATGTCTTTGAATCATTGTAAACTGATGCCGCAAGGAATACGAGTCAACTTGTTCATGAAAATATTTGATCAACAACTCTGCTAACTGATCCCATGAAGTAATAGTTCCAGGTTGCAGTGATCGGTACCAATACAATAAATTTTCTCTCAATGCCAATACCAAAAACTTTACCATCATGGTAGAACCATGAAGGTTCTAGCATAATTTTAATAAAAAAATAATTAAAATAACATCTAAATTAAAAGAATCACTGTTTCACTGGTAGGAAGGTCCCTCCAATGCATTCAATAAACAATTATATATTCTTATTCATGGATGATTTGTGTGAATGGCCAACCTAATATATATATCTAACCTAAAGCTATGTTGGTGAAGAGACGTGATGGTTCACGTTAGGAAGAGACGTGATGGTTCACGTTATGAAGAGATGTGATGGTTCACTTTATGAGTTAATAATATAATTATTAAATGATTAATAATACTAACTAATAATGTTAGGATGGAGGATCCTAACATGCCACCCTCCTTAAAAAGAGCTTTGTCCTCAAAGCTCAAAGTGAGGAGCTTTGTCTTTTGTTTTCCAAGCAAAATTTTTGTAAGTTCTTGTACTATTTTAATATCACTTTTTCGAAGGCAGGGATATCTTGAAGGTCGAAGTGTTAGTGGGGGGTTTCCAAGAACAATAGTAGAATCTTCCTTAGGAGAATCATGATGATGATGGGAGGGCAACCCTTGGGGTTCCTCAAACACTTTAGAAGGATGCATCAAAAGTGGTGGTAATGCTTCCATATCCTTTTGTTGTTCCCTAGGAGAGCCAACAATGAATGAGTGTGTAATCACCTTTATGTGTTGTTTTCGAATAGGTTTGGTTATATGACAAGAACTCACAATTGGGGGGAAATTTGAGTGTAGTTCTTGTAGAGTGTAAGTTTAGCCATAATGGGTCATTTCGAGAATGTCTACCTCATCCTTACCTGATGCATCAATCACTTATGGCATATCAACCGTATTACCTTTATCATTGTGATCAAGAGTTTGGGATATTTCTTGCTCATTGTCCTTGTTTTCCACATCTTCCTCCTATTTCTTATCTTTCATGGCTTCCTCATATTCCTTACCTTCCTCATCATTTCCATATTTAGTTCTATCTTCAGGTGTATCTGTCACTATGTCTACCTCAATCACATCTTTGCCATTGGGAGAACTACAAGGAATAGTTGCATCTGAAATATATAGTGCAGGTGTAATACATTGATGATTGCAAAAAAATTTCTCATCGCAATGATAGCAGAGGCCTTTTGCTTGTCGTTCTTTCATTTCTTCAAAACTGAGATGTTTAATTGGTAGGGTTGGGTTAATTTTGGGGGTTGTGTAAGTGCTTTGTGCCTTTCCATTATGCATAGGTTTGGGGGCAATGTAAGTGGTTTGAGATTTCCCCATAGGTGGTTTCCCTAATCGACATTGTGCATTGATTTTGTCTTTGGCTAATTTGGCCAATCCAATAGTCTGCATCATGGTACTAGGGTTGAAAATTTTTACCTCTAGCCAAATCTCTTCCTTTAATCCATTGATGAAACAATATATGAAAATTATTTCATCCAACCCTGTGTATTGTTTGGTGATATCCTTAAATCAAATTTCATACTCACACACGAAAGTGTTTTGATGAAGGTCCCAAGTGTTTTTATGAAGATCCTTGAGCAAATACCACATGGTTGGGTCCCACATGGCTCTGATACCAAATGGTAGAACCTTGAAGGTTCTAGCACAATTTTAATAATAAAATAATTAAAATAACATCTAAATTAAAAGAATCACTGTTTCACTGGTAGGAAGGTCCCTCCAATGCATTCAATAAACAATTATATATTCTTATTCTAGATGATTTGTGTGAATAGCCAACCTAATATATATATATATATCTAACCTAAAGCTATGTTGGTGAAGAGACGTGATGGTTCATGTTAGGAAGAGACATGATGGTTCACACTATGAAGAGATGTGATGGTTCATTTTATGATTTAATAATATAATTATTATATGATTAATAATACTAACTAATAATGTTAGGATGGAGGATCCTAACATGTCTTCATCCGCTATTCCATGGATCGTAGCCAAAGAAGCTACATCTTGAATATGCTCATAGATTGTTTTACCAGTACCATCATAGGTCGGCAAAGCTTTCAAAGCTGCTTGGGGCACTAGATTTTGTGCTTGTAAGTTCAAAGCCCCTGAGCTATTCCATGCTGGGAACTTCCTGGGTGGCTACTGTGGTGGAGGATTCTGAGCCATGTGGACTGGTATATGAGGTGGAGCTTGAGGAACACCAGCGGTCGTGTGAGATGGAGCTTGGGTAAGGCTAGTGGCAGTACTACCTGGGCTTGTGGGAGCGTAAACTACACTAGCTAGTCATGAGGATTTGACAGACGATATATGGGATATATGAGGTAATGAAGATGTACGACATAAAGTGGCTAATTGAGGATGCTCCCCTAGCCGATATCAAGTTCGTAGAACTCAATTTGATGATCTAGATTTTTGGTCTTCAATCTTGTATTCATGAGACACGACTTTTGCTATCCTCATGTTTGGATATTTCTAGGTGTAATCGAGTCGCCAGATGTTCTAATTATACAACATAAAGGTGAACATCAAACCTTAATATCATCGAAAGTGGAACTTTTGAGGTCTCACCGAGTGTGCCAAAAAATGTTGGTCAAATATCTGCCTAATCAACAAAAATTGCGTTTGTGCGCCCTAGACACGACCAACATTGAATAACTGGAGAAAAGAAATATCCTCCATGTCCATCTCCAGAGAGGGCTGGCTCCCAAACTAAATCCTACACTGGTTGAAGACTAGAGACGCAGGAAAGAAATTGGAAAATACAGAAAAAAATGGAAAATATGGCCACATACCGAAATGTAGGATTTGGGGTAGACTAGTAGCAAGAATTCCACCAAGTTTTATAACAACATGTAACAACAGGAAGACAACAAAATTTCACTCACACCTTTATAGAGATAACCTCCAGATTGCATTCCAAAACCCACTCACTCACCAGCAATGTTTTAAATCCAGAAGTAGAATTTTAAACTTAACAGCAGGAGCATGAGCATAAACATAAATGCTTAAAAACAAAAGGAAATCACACACACAAGAATGTTTGTGAATTTTAGAAGCCATGTCTCTTCTATTGATGCAGATAACTTAGGAAGTTTTCTTGTAGAAATTCTTAACCTCCTTTACAATGGAAATTTGATTAGTATTTATAGAGGATTTCACCTCTTTCATTAAATGTACATGAAAACAAAATGATCGCAAATCAGGAACAAAAGTGAGGAAATTACTCCTTGGAAATATTGAAAATCCATCCTTTTGAAACATCGATTCATATTTCAAGGGAACGTTCCCAAGAAATCTACATTGTAGGTGTTGGTGCACAAAAAATTAAGGGACGTTTGATACCTTGAAAATGCACTCCTGCTTTGAGAATCATGAAAATCCTCCTGTGCTTGTGATACGACTTTCTTCTTCACTTGGAATTCACAATTTGAGCTACTCGTCGCCACTCTTATTTAGTGCTTGTAAAAACCTGCTCTGGGTGACTTTGAATCTTGTTGAAACCTGACACGTGGATAGCTCTACTTTGTAACTGCATTCACCCTTTCTACCCAAAATTGCGTTCACCTCTTTAGCAAAAATCATTTTCGCCTCGTCTTTTAATGTTCAGTGTGTTCGTGCAATTTAGTTTTGGGAATGCGTTCGCCCATGGGAGGGGTGAACGGGATGTTCGTACCTCGACTAGGGTAAACACGATCACATTTCATTTTGAGTTGTGTTCATGCATGGGAGCGTGAACATGTTTTCATTTCATACTTTAGGGTGCGTTCGCCCCTCCTAGGGGCGAACACAATTCCGTTTTGCCTTTGGGGTGCGTTTGCCCATGGGAGGGGTGAACGGGATGGACTGCATTTTGTCGTGCTATCCTCTGCCTATTACGTTCGTCCCAAGGAGGGGCGAAAAGATTTTTTGCCCCATCCTTGGAGCGAACGCTCCTTATCAACGAAATCATTTTGAAAAGGTGGAGCGCGTAATTTTATATTCCTTTTGTAAGACATTTCCATTTTCCTGGGTGCTTTTGAATTCTTCAGTCCCTTGCATCTTTCAGTTTGATATTCCTTTCTTCATTTTTGCAAAGTGTACAGGTTCAAAGATGTCGATTCAGATTGAATATAGCAATTTATGTAAAATGAGAGAAGTGCACTTCAAAAATAGCAAGTTTGAATCCCAAATAAAGTTTTACATTTGTTTTTCCCTTAAAACATTCAACACTGAATACTGAGTACATAAACAAAAAGTAACATATGAAATTGATTCAAAATAAACACTACCGTATTACAAAAAATGCTCCAACAAAAATCCCAATGTGGAAAAGTGCAAAATTGCCAACACTTTGTCTACTTGGAAGGGTACAAACAATAAAGTCTTCATCTTCCTTGGTTTGATTTATCTCTTACCATTAAACTTTAGCATTAAGTCATGTGACTCTAAATTCGCCTTCCTTAGGTGCCTATCATGCCATGATTTCTGACAATGTTAGAAAACATCCATGGCCCACTATGCCATCACCCTCCTCTTATCTACCTTGATGAGTGTCATTAGCCTCTCCTCTAGGATCTCTTAGTCACCAAGATGGTTATGTACCTCCACTCTCAAACTTGGTACCAAAAAATCAACTAGAACAACTACATCCTATCCATACATAAATTAAAACAATGTGATTTACTGTTAGCTTATACATAGTCCTATACATTCACAAGATTACTAAAATTTTTCCTCTTATCATTATCTTCAATACCACATGTCTTGTATATTATGGAAAATAAGACTTTATTTATTGATTTTGCTTGTCCATTTGCTCTAGGGTAATACAAACTAGACAATGAATGCAAGATCTTGAACATTTTAGTTAGCTTCTAAATGATATCATTGAAAAAGTGTCCTCTATCATTACTTGTCAATTTAAGAGGCACTCTAAATATCATAATGCTTTTCTAATACAAGAATCACACAATGCTATTTATAGAATTATCAAGAAACACTCTTGCCTTCATCCACTTTGTCAAAATTTTAGTAGCTACCATAATGTACCTACATCTACTAGTTTTTAGTGGTCCAACAAAATCTAGACCCCATCTCTTGAACAACTTTTATGGACATGACACATGCAATGGGATGAAGTACCTCCTTAGCAACTTTCCAACTCTTTGGCATGTATTGCATGCAATCACAAACTCTTTCACATCGTTATATAGAATGGAAGACCATAGTCCCATCAGAAGCACCTTTATCATGGTCACATTGGGCCCCATATGCTCTCCTACCAACCCTTCATGACTTATTTCACTTCCTTGTTCATTACATATCTTCACAAAACTCCATCGAGTCCAATATTATATAGTAAAGTAGTTATCATCTAAAATATTTCTAATTTTATAATGAATTTCTTATTTTTAGTTCCTGTCAACTCCTTTGGAAACTCCCTTATGAACAAGTATTCACTCATGTACTTGTAACATGATGATAACATAGTAATTAAGAATAAATGAGCATCCAAAAAATTATACAACACTCCTTTTGTAGGCACTCCCAAGTGAATCATCAATAGTTAATTTGCTATTACATACTTCTTTCCTAGTCTTACTACTACTTGAAACATAAACTCTTGTAATTTTATGAGCCACTTGCTAACTTATCTATGAATAGTTGACTTGATCGAGTACAATAATACCTAATGATCTAGGTAGAAAGCAAAAGGGTTGGTAGGCAAGTAATATCTAAACTTTTTTACTGCATATACCATTCCTAAATATTCCTACTCCATAGTGTTGTAATTCTTCTTTGCTTGAGAAAATTATCAAGTTGATAAATATATGGGATAATCCAATCCATATTGCCCCTTTTGAGTAAGCTTGCATCCAATTGCAAAATTAGACACATACACGTGGACATGAAATTCCTTTTCCCAATTTAGAAACCAACTCTACCTTTATCTCCTCAAAGGCCTTTTGGTGCTCCTCCATCCTCTTGAAAGCAACACCTTTGCACATCAACATGTCAAGAAGGTGTGAAACTTGTGCAAAGTTTTTAAAGAAGTGTCAATAGTACCCGACATGCCCCCAAAAAGGACTTCAATGAAATTACTTCATATGGCTCTTTCAAACTTATCATGATTTGAATTTTATTAGGATCAATCTTCCACCCCTATTTTTACACACCATATTCCTTAGTAACTTCCCGTATGACAAACTTGTATCTGTTTGTATTGAAGGATAATTGAGCATTCACACACAATAACATGCACTCCTTTAATGCCTTCAAATGCTCATTTTTTTCTCTTGTATAATGACCAATCACCCAAGAACACTTTGAATTTGCCTACCAATATTTGTTCAAAAATGTACGTGATAATCCTTTGAAATGTGGAAGGGTTTTTTGCATAAACTAAAAGGTATTCAATTATATGCATAAATCCCATTCTCAACTACAAAAGTGGTCTTCAATCTATCTTCTTTAGCAATATTGATATGCTTGTATCTTCTTTTGTAGATATTATTTAATAAGTATACCCATGTGTTTGAGGATTTTTTGGGACATAATCATATCATACCAATCATTCCAAAGAATCTGTCACCCAACATTTGTCCTTATCGATATCCTTTTATGAAAAATAAAAAATAAAAAATTTGATTCAAGAACTATTAAAAGAAAAATGATTAAATGGCTTGTTCAACATTATGATATTTGTCAGCATCACAAAAGGGAGAAACTTTCATCTCCAAGCACATTCCACCTGTTATTGATTCCAACAATAATATGGAATGACATTTCCATAAATTTCATTGGGGATTACCTAAGATAACATGCAAGTCAATTTTTTGGTGGTTGTGGATTTTCTCTTAAGGTATGCCCACTTTTGTCCTCTTGCACATCCCTACCCAGCTTCCATCATTTCCCAAATAGTCATTGACTACATTTCCTGACTTTCTCAATTTTTATCCTCTAAACTATATGACCATGACCCTATAGTCACTACTACCTTTTGCAAGGAAGTCTTCAAGTTGTAAGGAACCCAACTGAAGATGAACTCCACATACCACCACCAAACAAATGGTAAAACTAGAATTGCCACCAAGTGCTTTTATCCTTATGATGTTTGTTTTTAGAGCACTAGGCACAATGGATGAAATGGTAGTCACCTCAAACTCTCACCTTGCATATTATAGGTAATTCTAGTGGATCAAATGGTACTAATATTTTTTTGCACCAATGTCTATTTTATGTTGACAATCATGACAACTATGCAAGTGAATCATTATAAACATTTTTGTGCATAGTGCGAATTACATCCTAAGCCTGCCATGTGGGAATTGCCACACCAACTCCTATAACAATTTACTCCTCGTTGAATGCAAGGACAAAAATTATTTTGAAGGGAAAGGTAGTGTTATGACCTCATATTCTAACCCTTTTATTTCATTCTAATAGTTTAGTTAGTAATGAGTAGGAACCCCCTTTTGAACATTAGGGTGACCCTTGATGATTAGGATTAGGGTTAGATAGCTATTTTGGGTTTAATCTTTTTTGACATTGTTAGCTATTTTAAGTAGAACTAT
Source organism: Wollemia nobilis (assembly GCA_028583015.1). Lineage (NCBI taxonomy): Eukaryota > Viridiplantae > Streptophyta > Pinopsida > Araucariales > Araucariaceae > Wollemia > Wollemia nobilis. The sequence continues at coordinate 8,555,548 of JAQPPZ010000028.1, forward strand.
ATTTATATATTGCATTATGAGAGAGGTGAAAGTATCCTAAAGAATTATATTTTATAGATAGTTGCTAATAAAGGAGGTTGCCTCCACGAAGAGGCTTATGATACTTTGTAAACTCTTTAGTGTGATTATTAAAAGAGATGTTGTTTATGTTCAACCAATAAAATTATGTTTCTCTACAAATTTATTCCTTGTTCTAGTTAATTTATGCAAATAGAATCTTTACAAGTTGGATCCGGTTAAACCAATTACTATGCCCTCTAATTTTATGACTAGGAGATCAACCTTAAACCTAAGACAAACCATACCTCTTTAGATTACACAATTATCAGAGCAATTAAGCAAAGCAATAACACACACACATTTATGCATGTATGTATGCATATGTATATGTATATGTATATATATGATTGAAGTGGTAAAGAACAAGTCCAATAAAGATGAAGGTGCTGGATGATATGCAAGCATATTCTATTGCTAAGGAAGACCATATTACCTAGTTAAAGGGGTATGGAAGTCATGCAAGAAAATGAGGACCTGAAAGGTAAATGGAACAAAAGGTGAAAGATATGAAAGTAGATAAATTATCACTCCTTCCATATAGACAAAGAAAGAGTTGAGAAAAAATATAAAAAGTATGGAAGTCAAGGTGTTAATGATGGAGTATTTCATTCTCATGGGACTAAATACACATAGAGATATGATGCATTAGGGAATTTTTGACATACCTCAAGGAATGTGAGATGGTGATCAACTAGGTCATAACTACAAATTATAAATTTGGATGCCCAAGCAAGGCATGACTAGGTATTGTAACATATATACAAGGTATATAACAAGAAACTCAATTGATTGAGCATAATAGATAAGAGGACAATGACAATCCAGTTGAAGGCTTTGATAGATTAAAAAAATTGAAAGGTTGTGAGGCAATTCATGATGCTCTAAAGGAATCTATAGAAGAGATAGAAAGTAAAGTGCATTAGCTAGTGGACAATGGGTTGTCCAAACCTCTATCAAATCAAGGAAATATCCCCATAATAGACCAATTTTCTAGTTTGATTGAGTAGGAGAAAACCAAAGATATACAAATTTATGAAGCATCCTGACAAACAATAATCAACATGTCTAACAATATCACTAAGTTAGAGGGATTTATGAAATAAGTCAAATAAGTAACATACAAGAGAGGATCTTCCAAGGGATTGATATAAAGATTTGTTGTCCATAATCACGATATTAAATACAATCCAAATTCTTCTAGATATTGATTAGGAGGCTTTGTTGATATTATTGCCATAAAATTAAAATAAGGTCAAGTGATGAAATATAGTTCCACAATTTTATTGTCTTTTGATTGACTAAGATTTTATATGCTATAGGATCTTCTGTCAATCAAGCTTGTTGTCCCCATAATCTGCCAAAATTATAGTAGATTAACTACTACCATGGCACTCTAAAGGTGAAATCACCATGTAAAACGATGATAGGGTTGAAATCCAAATAACTAGTGTTCCAAGACTATCAAGGGTATTTAGAAAACACCACATAACATTTATTGCTTGGTTTTGGAAGATATAACATCCAAATTCCTAAGAATTTAGAAGATATCTTGCTTGTCTAAAAAGGTATGATTCACATAACAATCATAGGAGTGATTTACATAATGAGATAGGCAATAGTTTTTATGGTAATCTAGAAAGTGATTCACATTGTTGATTAGTGAATGAATAGATGTAATCTTCGAAAGAAAATTGCACCCCAAGGTAGAATCTTAAAAGAGGTCATGATTGACATGAATTTTGAGGCATAAAAACCAAGGTAATGGTTTGTAGAATGACATTTCCCTTTCCAAGTGATATTTAATGGATGAATGAAGTTGTTAAAGTGTTCTAAAATAGATTATATTGTCAAATTTGGTTGGAAATGCATCTTTTGTCATCTAATTGTAAATATTTTGCTAAATTCATTTAAATAGGAGTTAAATTTTTATGTACTACAATTAGGAGAAGGGTTACTTTATTTTGCTAAGAGTTTCATGCTCATTTGTAAAGGTCCTTTTGGTTATCTACAATATCAGAGGCACTCTTTGAGATTAGATTTGTACTTTTATTTTGAACTACAATTAATAAAATAGACTATGCATGACTTTTTATGGATTAGTTGTCTTTGCCCTTTTTATTTATTATTGTGTGGTATCATTGTCTTTGCCCTTCTATCTCCCATTAGTCATTTTTATCAAAAAATTTCAAGTTGTTTAAGATTTGATGCATTGAATTTATTTGACCACGTTTAGTTATTTTGTTTGGATCTCATGTTAATCTTGTTATAGTGGAACAACTGTATTATTTTATTACAATTGCTTTTCTCTCTTGCATCCTTTTCACCAATTTTATTAAGTTCGTGGGGAGTTAGCCTAATTCAAAATATGATGGCTAAGTTGTCCCTATTTCAATGTTAAATTATGATCACGTTTGTGCATAAGAACATCATGTATTTTCATAGATCAATATGACTTTTTACAACTCTCAAACTTTGGACCCATATAACTTTCCATGTATGGCTTATAACTTGAAGCTACTGCTAACATATTGTTTAAAAGTGAAACTTAAGGGTAAGTTCAGACTCCTTGCCATTTTAACACTTTGAACACCTTGCTACTTTCAAAATTCAGACAACCACTTACATGAACTGTATTTAACTAGCATATATTTTTAAACACCATCTGTCTACTATGATGGTATTTAATAATGTTGGACAATGATATTTATTGGCTTTTGGTTGGATGACTTGGGTAGCTCCCATACCTAACATAAATTTTTAAAGCAATTAAATTAACATTTGTACTTGACATAAAATTATAATTCAATTCAATTAATTAATGATGTATGTGTAGGAATGTACTGCTCAAAGTTTGGACTTAGGATTCTCTCTTTACATTAAATTCAAATATAGTTAAATTAATGAGAGAATGACATGTATTTAATAAATAATAATGAAATTTAAGCTACAAGCTTACTTACTACAGTGGTAAGGGCTTTGGCCTCTTTTTGAGAGGTCCAGGGTTCAAACCCCACTTAGTATGAGGGGACCAGGATCCCAATTTGTATAAACTCATTGAAAAAATCAAATAGTAATGAAATTTAGGGAGCAACATATTTATTTTAAAAATTAGTCATTTTTTTTTTATTTTAATCGATAATAAATAATATAAAAATAATGGTATTTAACAATAGTGGGCAATGCTTATTAAAAAAAAACAATGTTGGGCAATGATATTTATTGGCTTTTGGTTGGATACCTAGCATAAAATTTTAAAGCAGTTAAATTAGCATTTATACTTTTATTTTTGGCTAGAGAACAAGGGGTTGTACTCGGGTCCCCCACCCTTGACAAGCCATAACTCTCTTCATTAGAGCTTGAGAGTTTACAAACAGATTCAATTCTCATCTCAATTGAGATGCCATAGCTAAATACCTAAACAATTTTCATAAAATGGTTGAATTCTTGACTTTTATTTTTTTTGGATCTTCTTCAATTTTCTATGTGAATATAAATATTCTAGAATTCAACATCTTTCTTGATATTCTCCTATAATAGCCTTAATAATATCAAAAATCCACCTCTACTATCTATGCATTATATCTTAATAGAGTAAAATTTTCAAAACATTGCACTATCATAGTTTGTATGTGAATATAAATATTCTAAAATTCAACATCTTTCTTGATATTCTCCTATAATAGCCTTAATAATATCAAAACTCCACCTCTACTATCTATGCATTATATCTGAGTAGAGTAAAATTTTCAAAACATTGCACTATCATAGTTTGCTTTACTATATCTCGATTGCTAGTTTCCTTCATGAAGCATACAACCACAAAAAATTGTAATAAATAGTTTATATAAAAAATGCTATAAAATAAAACAAATATTACCAATCAAAAACATTAAAGTAAATCTTAATAATTATTTGATTCAAGCAATCAACATTTTCTTGTTAGCTTCAACTAAACTTACTACTTCCTTTAACCATGGAGAAAAGAATTTAACCTCACGGTCGTCAATTAAAAACTTAGATATGATTCTTTCTTTACATATATTCAAATATATTTAAATTAATGAGATAATGACATGCGTCTAATAAATAGTAATGAAATTTAGGGAGCAACATATTTATTTTAAAAATTAGTTATTTCTTTTTAGTTTAATAAATAGTAATGAAATTTAGGGAGCAACATATTTATTTTAAAAATTAGTTATTTCTTTTTAGTTTAATCGATAATAAATAATATTAAAAGCTAGTTAAAAGTCATATGTTTTTCAACGTATTAAATTTAAAAATAAAATTTGATATGATAAAAGAATAAATTTGAATAAAATATATTATTATTTTTATATTAGAAATATAAGTTTTGTTGATTATTGAGCATAAAAACAATAGTTTCACTTGAAAAATAGGAATTTCACGAGGAAAAAACCCTTCTTGTTGTAAAATAACCAAAAGGTATTGACAAGGGAGAGGGTTAGTAAAATGTTAAATGTTATGAAGTCTTCATTAGAAATGCTTTGTCCTCAAAGTATATGAAGCAATAGAATGTTAAATGTTATGAAGTCCTCACTAGAAATGCTTTGTCCTCAAAGTATATGAAGCAATAGAATGAACTCAGGAAGACTTAGACTCCCAAGAAGCTTCTTCCTTTAAAAGACCTTTCTATTTAATCATATATATGGTAATTTGACAAGAGTGGAGAAACCTTGCATGTGTTTCTAACATGCCTTTAGGATCTAAGAGAAGTCGACCTTTGTCATTGAGTTTAGGTATCTAAGTCTGAACAACACTAAGGGCACCCAACTTTTGGATTCAAACAAGAATCATGAAAGATATTGTGGATGAGATCTTCATTTGGAAGACCAAGAGCATAAGCAATTGGACCAATTTTCTTGTGTATGCTATAAGGACAACAATATTTAGGAGATTAGTTCTTCTCATTTTTCTTGAGGTTGGTTTGTGTAGTAGAAGGAAAATATTAACCCAATTATTCTTTTGAAACCCTCGTTTAGAATGATGATTATCACGACGTTGTTTCATTTTTTTTACATGTTCCAAGTTTTCTTTTAGAGCATGCATAATTGCATGTGATTCTTCTAGATAATCACATACAACTAGAAGTTTAACTTGATTATACATACTCCGTGGATCTTGAAGGCTCATAACCTTATAAGGCAATAAAGGGAGATATTTTAGCAAAATTATGATAAGTGGAATTGCACAACCATTAAGCCAAAAGAAGTTATTTAGACCATCATTTGTATGATACAAAATAACGTAACCTTCTAGGCATATGTTGACAATGCTTGTTTGACCATCTATTTGAGGGACAAAGCTATAGTTTGTAAAAATACTTGTTTGATCACATAATTCTTTCTACAAATTATTAGTAAAGTACATCTAAAAACAATTCTTATAAATATCTACTTTGGATGTGGAACAAATTTGAATCATCGAAATGAAATTGACAAATTTGGCAAGGCAATCCACAACCACAAATTTTTTTTCATTACCATATGGAAAAGGTAGGTCATTCTATAATACGCACATACACATATATCTATTGATGTATGTGCAATGGTTGGATAATATTGAATATAAGACATGCTCACTTTTATGGCATTGACAAGTGTCACACTTTGACCATATATTTTTGAATGCTCTTCCTTGTATCCTTTCAAAAGATGATTATTGAGCATTATAGTAATTCCTAAATATTCGAACATATCCTCAACTTGGAGTATCATGATTATATGCAATAACCTTTAACATATAACTAGAATTTAAAGGAAAGCATATGATTTCCTTTAACATATAATTAGAATTTCAAGGAAAGCATATTAAACTTTTAGTATGCAAAATATCATTTTTCAATATGAATTTTCAATATGCATCTATATTGTTAACATTTTTTTTTTTTGGTATTCATAACTTTTAGCATATTCGACTTATATATCCTTAATTCATTCTAGAATAATTACCAAAAGCACATGCTATAACTTCTTTACTTTTCTTGAGAATACATCCATTGTTTGATTATTTTTCCTTCTTATGTAGAATTTTAGAATAAAAAGGGATTGAATCTTTGCCACCCATTTTTTTGTTCAATAGTTTTTTTTATTAAAATGTATATTTGAGGTTATCATGGTTGTACAAACTAAAAATTTTCCTAAAATCTAAATATTGGAAATAAGATATTATTTTTTCACATGAATTTTGGAGGTGCCTCAATATTGTTAATAAATTTTTAACATTCTTTGTTTTTTATATATTTAGGTTGTACATTCTTAATACATCCTAATATAATCAGTGACATCACATATGGTGCATCTTTGGTTTTTTAGAAGACATCGGCAACTTGGCTATTTCCTTTTTTTGTAACTTTTAAATTAAAAGATTGAATCTTTGCCACCCATTTTTGTTTTTCAACATTCAATGTTATTTATTGAAGTATATATTTGAGTCTATTATGGTATGTATGAGCTAAAAAATTGCTACCTGCTAAATATTAAATTCATTTAGAAAAGCTTAAATAGTTACAAGTATTTTTTTTACTATAAATAGATTTAAGTTTCTTCTGAGGTTAATTTTATTTATTTATTTTACCATGCAATTGAATGACCATCTTGAATGAGTAAAACTAAAGACCTACTTGATACCCCTGCCTCCTTGGGTCTTACCCGAAAGTGGCATCCCTTTTGGGATGTTTTCCACAAATAATAATAAAAAAAAAACTAAAGACCTACTCTAGAAGCTTCACATTCAATAACAAATGGTTTAGAAAAGTTGGGAATTATTAACATAGGTGCTACAAATAACACTTCCTATAAGTTTTGAAAACATTACTTTGCTTAAGGTGTCCATTCAAAAGAATTATTTTTAAATATTTTAGACAAGGGGATCAAAATATGCACATTGTGCTTAATAAATCAACACTAATATCTTGTTAGTCCAAAAAAATCTTGGGCATTTTAGGCCATTCCATTTTTATTAAATTTTTGCATGATTGACCTCAACTTTGTTAATATTATGTGGTCTCAATTTTTTTCCAGAACTACATTTGAATTTCTTTGCATGAATCTTTACTATCTCCTATAAATAAGAGTAACTCCTCTACATGTTTGATGTGATCCTTCTAGTTTTGATTTAAAATAAGAATATTGTCAAAGAATACTAGGACAAAATTTCATAAATAAGGATGGAAATCTTATTCATAACAACATAAAAGGTATTAAATAACATTATCTCAAGCTGTTAAATTCCTCAACTTTCATAGTGGAGACCCAAGTTCAGATTTTGTCAAGTGATACATGCATAATTGTCAAGTTGTTGTAATATCACTATATGTTCATGATATAATATGGATGGAGCCCATTTTAGTCCTTTATAACTGAATTACATATTAAGAGAGAAAGAAAGAAAACAACTTAAAAGGTGGAGGGGCATTAGCTAACCTAAAGGGCATCACCTAGAACTTATAATGACATCTCTATGTTCAAAGTGTTGTTTCAAATTTGGTGATAATATGATTTGAGATAAAGCTTAGTAAAATACTTAACACTATATAATTTATCTAGCATCTAATAAATAAATGAAATAGGGTTTATGTTCTTACTAATAATTTTATTTAGGGCCTTGAAAGTGAGATACAAGTGATGGACCTATTTTTTTTTCTCTTGATTAGTATGATTGGTGCTAAGCAAAGGCTCTTGCTAGTTGTGATAACACACAATTTTAATCTCTTAAATTGATTGTTCTCTTCCATCTTATAGTAATATGTGTAACATGTCTTAAAATTAAGGCCTTAATGTTAATTGGTGATGATTCTAGCTTGACTTTAGCTTGATTTCAATGATATGCTTAATATCTCTTTTAGTGGTAACCCTAACTCAAATTCTTGAAATATCATTGCACGTTTACAATTTGTTTCATTTCATTATTTGTTATATCTTATATTGCTATAATATCTATTGCATAACATTAAGCAATAACCATAAATGCTCTTTTCCTAATAATTTCTTCCATGTTGTAGTTGTCAAGGTGAAGCATTAAGTCCTTGTAATGTATACTCCTAACCTTGCCACTTAAATTTGGAGATATTTTCCTAGATTGCAGTTGAAAAACTTGAGAGGAGTCAACCTTTTTACTCCTAGAACTATATCTAATCCATCTAATGACATGTTACAAAAGCTACTATGGTATTTATATTTATTCATATTTGATTCCACCTTGTGGCATTTTGCTTTGCAAGTCAAGTGATTATCTCTTGGAATTGACACATCAAACCCTTTTGCTAGATGGACAAATAGTTTTTCTTCTAGTAATGGCTATTCTATAAAGTTTTAGGTACTTCAAAAGTCAATCAAAACCATGATTGGATGTTTTTTTTTTATGTAACCTTGCACCTTAAAGTTTTGTGAGTATTGGATTCATGTTATTGTGGTTATGGACATTATTCATCCACTTTGTTCTTGTGTTGGCTCTTATTTGCTTCAGATGCATCTTGGCTATAATACTACTTCTATCCCAATTTTCCTTAGGGTCCTGTTGGCAATTTTGCCACATTAAATTTTTTGATAAACTTTGGCCTAAGTATGGAGCTTTAAAGCGGCGAAGAGCATGCAGAGGTGTTTAGGTTTTCGTGGGCCATAAACGGGGGTGATAAAAGGGATGAAATAAGCTTAGGATATTTTATCATTACAGATCTTCTCGCTAGCTTTCCGACGATATATTATAATAAGCGATCGGGTCAGCGGATCAAAAGTTATGGCCCTAGGAAGCAGGAACAGGAAGCTCAATTTCGGGCCAGAAAATTGACTAAGTGTCGGGCCTCGCCCGACTGCGCTCAACCTCCCAACTGCGCTCATACAAAGGCCCAAAAATTTTCTAAGTGTTGGGTGCGCAACCCGACTTCGCAGCGAAGTCGGGTTGCGCCCTTAATTTTGTGCGCACTTGGGGAACCGAAGTGCGGAGAGCTGAACAAAAATTTCGCTAAGTAAGAGAGCGCACCCCGACTTCGTTGTGCGCACTTGGGGAACCGAAGTGCGGAGAGCTGAACAAAAATTTCGCTAAGTATGAGAGCGCAACCCGACTTCGTTGCGAAGTCGGGGTGCGCTCTCTTTCCTGCGCGCACTTGGGAAGTAGTGGATCATGAAAATTGACTAAGTGCCAGAGCGCAACCCGACTTCGCAGCGAAGTCGGGTTGCGCCCTGATTCCTGTGCGCAGTCTGAACAACTACCAAATTGGCTAAGTGTTGGAGTGCGCAACCCGACTTCGCAGCGAAGTCGGGCTGCGCCCTCTAGCTTGCGCGCAGTTGGGCAATATCTTCCAAGCAGCCCAAAAACAGACTAAGGCACGGAGGCCTCCCCAACTTCGCTGTTCCCCGGTTGCGCTCCTTTTCCAGGCAAAGTAGGACACAAGAGAGAGACTGCCTTTCAAGGCAGATGTGCCCCCCGTCAGAAGTTGACAAGTGTCCAGCCTCGGGATCCGAGCCGAGATGTGACGGGAAAAAGGACAAGCATGGGCCAAAACCACCTCTTCCAGCTGCCCTCATTTAAGCTGACGCCAAGTTCCATCTACCACAGCTACCCGCATTCATGCTGACTCGAAGTTTCATCAACCGCACTGCCACGTAGCTGCCAAGTCTTCAGGAGGACCTTGTTGCCAGTACAACCCCTGTCTGCAGGAGTCAACATCAGCAACTCTTTCGCCGCTTTTGTCAGCTCTGGGATTTCGTGCCCAGGATTGTAATTGGGGGAAACTGCGCTATAAATAGCCGCACCACATCATTGTAAAAGGGGGGAACATATTGCTATAGGACTCTGCTGTGACGGACTACCTTCTAATTAATTCAAAGCATCCTTGGCTCTGCTTCTTGTCTCTACCTTTTATGCTGCCTTTCCTTGTCATTTCTGCCTCATGTTTCTTATTTCATTGCTTACTGTTAAACTGAACTCTGGATTCCAATATTTGATGATTAAGTATTCTTGGAATGCATAGATAGAGGATACATAGGATAGAATCACAGTCACCTTTTATGCTGCCTTCCGCTAGTATTTCTACTTCATGTCCATTTATATTTCTGTTTGTATGAATTCTGAATTTTGGATTTGGGCATTGGTGATTATTTGGATTTGGAATACTAAACAGAAGGATACATAGGGTAGAATAATACCTGTAGTTTCTGTTACATGCTTTGTTTTAATTGTTGTTGATTCGGATGCAAATTTGCGATCGTGCTGCTTGTTCTCCCCCCACCCGAAACGCATGATATTTACATCTCTTTCCCCGTTCCCTTATCTTTTTCAATCTCTTTCCAGTTCCCTTTACCCCCTTTTTTTAATATCTTTCCTGCACCCTTATCTAAACCCCCAAGTAGGTTAGGAAAGGAGCCGGCCTTCTCCGGAGATCGGCACGGGGGGCATCCCTTCCTCCCGGCCTTTCAATGTTGGTCTGCGGGTCTAGGGCGCATTGACACACCAAGTCCTTCCCAGGTGGCGGATCCGTGGCCAACAGGTCCTTGTTTTCATAGTTACATAGATTTTTGGAATATTCAAGATCAAAAGATTTAGCAAGATCTTTCTTCCCTTTTGTTTGTATGATATTTTTTCATAATTAAAATTTCATTCATACTAGAGTTTATGCTTTCCAAACTCTAGCATATTCTTATTTTCAAATCATTGTTAGCTTGAAATCACATGCTTCAATTCTTTTTGAACAACAAGTGTTCATGTTGGACCTAGTTTGATAGCTTGTGGTAAGGCCAAATCATCCTTAACTTGGAGTTCATTTCTTATATTAGGCTTTAATCCACACATATAAGATTGGATAATTGGTTGTCTGTCATATCTATCCTCCTTTTGTCTAATTCAGACCGAAAGATAAAAATAATTTGTCTATGTAGGTTCAAATCTTCTAGAAAAATATGTTATGAGTCCTAACCATGTTCGTGTGATTCATTGTCTTTGTATGCCATCAAGTATTACCATTCCCATGGCTAGCATGGTGTTGCCTTAATCAAATCTTATTTTGTATTGATAGGAGTTAACTTCAGGAAAATTGTAATACTAATCTTCCAATCACTAGCTTTGTGTAGATATACAAAAAGAAAAATTACTTATTTTATGTAAGCTATTGATTGGGATGAGACCTTGGGAATATAATAGTTAGGGCACAAAAATAACTCCATGGTTAACTTGCAGTTAGTACCTTTAGAGAAACATCCTTGGCATTGCCTGTAATAGATTAGGCCTTGGAAAGTTTGATTTCAAAATATTTTTTTTCTGTTTGTATGAAATTCATTTCCATAAAAGGAACATCAGTTTCAAAATAACAAGACAGTATATTGTTTAGAGTACAGTTTACAAGGACTGCATGTCGACAGGAACAATAGACTTTACATCTATTGCTATAAAATGTACATTTCTCAAAATATATGTTGCCTACAAACCACCCAAACAATTGGTGCAGAACTTCCAACTTCTGAGTAGATTGAACAAGCATCTTCTAGCTTTTGCAATGGTTCCTCGTATCATAGCCAACAGTTTTTCCTTTGGCTTGTATTAAATTGGGCTTCAATTATCATTTTTTACATCTTATAATCTCATTTCTTGCATGATTATGATTCATCTGGCAAGCAGATCTAATCATCTCCTTTCTTTCATGATTATTATTCATGTGGAGCTGATCTAAAGATTATCCACAACTTGCACTGACCCAAGCCTTCTCCAGCGTCACTGTTCGGGAAGGTTATACATAAACTTGTCACATCCTCTGTCTATGTGAAGGGTACTAGATCAATTTCAGACCATGTACACTGTGAAAGCTAATATCATTGATAGTCTAGAGCTGAAGACATTTATAATAAATAAATATAATAACAAGCATTCTGCATTAGCTTTTCAATAAATATTTATTATATGGGCAATTAAACAACAAAATGATCTACTTATTATATTTACTCTGTAAATCAGTGTTACAATACAAGCATAAATGATTGCAGTTTCAAATATCTGCCTTGATTGATTCACAAGAGAGAAGATTTAATCCAAGGAGAAACATGAATTGTGACCTTAATAATAGATTACAATTGCATGCCATGCATATCAAATTCAATTAGGAGGACATTTATCTAGAAACAGTTAGACAGCATGTCCTAACTCTGCAAAGCTGGAAGTTGCTTACAGCAAAAGTAGAAATGTAAAAACACCCTCTAATAACCATAAAAGAGATCATCTAGTTGCTCCAAGCAAATTAGCACCTTCAAGCTTTGCCCCCTCCAAGACCTGGCGCAGTTTCCAAAAAGGAAAAGATCAATATAAGTATTGTTAAATATTTAGAACTGGTCAATTTTCAAAAACTATTGAAAGATCCAGCAGTCCCATGTAATTAAAATCTATGCTACAATAATACTCAATTGTGTCTTGCCTTAATTAGTATAATTCTCAAGAAAATAATGTCTCAAAAATATCAGGGAATCCCACATACAACAAGATCTATCAATCACAGCATATAATAAGGCCAATTGGTTCTTTCTTTAATTTGTTTTTATCCTTTGGCTTATGTCAAGAATGTGTGGTCCAGAATGGATCACACGAAGAATGTTTTGAAGGAAAAGACAGTGAAACAGAGAAACAAAAAAAAAACACCAGCAGAAACGGTGGGACTAAACATTAACAAAAATCCAATGGGACCAGATGGCTCAATGAAAACAGTCATTTGTAAAAAGCAGTAGAAACAGAGGTCACAAACATCATGGCGGCCATTTCGACTCTAAGGAAGATTATAAGAAGAGCAACAGATGTCGTAGCAGCAGGCAGGTCCTAGGATGGGCTCTTACCACACATTCTAACCGTGAGATGATTTATATTCTTGAAACCAGCACCAAGTTTCAGCCGTTAATGGGGCCTGCCCCAAATGTTCGGACTCATTCTCTTTGGATCCGTTCATTTATATCAATGAGTTCATTTCTGGCAGATGAGGAGGTTTCCTACCTAAAAATGACTAAAAGTTTTTGTAACCATAAAAATGTTTTGGCTTCCAAGAATTTTAAGGGGGAATGACTATAGAAATCACCCCCAATGTAATTGAAAAGAGAGGAGAGAGTAGTCTGGATACAATGAAGTTCATTGCAACAAGTTCTGTAATAGATGAATCATAGGGTAATTGTTCCAAAGTGAACAATTATATCTCTAACTTCATTGTCATGCATTCCAGAAACAATATACATAATTCTATATTTCCCTCCAAGGAGTTTTTCTACCCCAAAATCCATTTTTATGTAGGTCACTTCTGGTCTTGCCTTGTATAACGTTTTAGGTCTCCACAGCTTTCAGTGCACCTATTCAAGCTATATAAGGCCAGAGGTGAAACCTCTTAATGAATGCAACCATGAACAATGATATTTCAACAGCTCCACACAGATCTGCTATCGATCTAAACTAGGGACAAACCAAGAAGTTGCAGGCCAAAAGGCAAAGATTTTTTGCCGATTTTTTCAAAAAATCTGCAATTTTTTTTTATTTTTTATTTTTTTTAGGCTGCAGCCGATTTAGGGTTTTTTTTATGCAAGCCCATTTTTCAGCTGTTAATGTTTGAACTTCGAAGTTTAAAGTTTAAACCCAAAACCCTCTTTTTAAGTAAATATTGCTGCCTGATAACTATGTATGTAAGCCCATTTTTCAGCTGTTAATGTTTGAAACTTTGAACTTTGAAGTTTAAACCCTAAACCCTAGGCTAGGCCCTAGGGTTTTGTTTTTTTTCCTCCTCTTTTTAAGTAAATATTGCTGCCTGGTAACTATGTATGCAAGCCCATTTTTCAGCTGTTAATGTTTGAATTTGAAATTTTGAACTTTGAACTTGAAGTTTAAACCCTAAACCCTAGTCTAGGCCCTAGGGTTTTGGGTTTAGTTTTTTTTTTCCTCCTCTTTTTAAGTAAATATTGCTGCCTGATAACTATGTATGCAAGCCCATTTTTCAGCTGTCAATGTTTCAATTTTAAACCCTAAACCCTAGCCTTTTAGTTTAAGGTTTAGGTTTTTTTTCCTTTTATTCAAGTGATTGTAACTTTGTTGTTACTTGTTTCCATGTGTAGGCATATAAAAAATGAAATATTTTTTTCCTTCTTGTTACTTGTTTCCATGTGCAGGCATATAAAAAATGAAACCTTTTTTCCTTGTTGTTACTTGTAACCAGTGTTCCACGGGGACGCGTCCCCCCGTTTCCTGCGTCCCCCAACACGGGGGACGGCAAGGGGGACGTTTCCCCCCGTCCCCATTTTTGGGGGACGGCTGGGAAACGTCCCCGGGACGGCTGAGGCCTATGGCCTCCCGTCCCCGGGGACGGCTGGGCCCCATTGGGGACGCTCGGACCGTCCCCGGACGGCCCGGGCGTCCCGGGGACGGCTGGGCATCTTTTAGTGGTGCCCAGCCGTCCCCAGAGACGGTCTGAGCGTCCCCAATGGGACCCAGACCGTCCCCCACAGCTGGGTGTCCTCACCCAAAAAAAAAAAAAAAAAAAAAAAAAAAAAAAAATTTAATAAAAAAAAAAGTTAAGGGGTCATTGCTTTTATCCCCTCTTGAAACTGTTAGTGAAATACATAAATTTAAGTACATGCAACTTTACCCTAATTGTGGATGTTTCCAATAAATCACTTTTTGGGGCCAATTATATGGTAAGTTGTTATTGTCAATTTCACCATCTGGGTTTATGTAGTAGATTGAACTATTTGTATCAAACGATCAGTTGCTTTTAAGTATGAAAATATTTAAGACGTTCCTCGAAGTATTCATATGCTAAAATTCAGCATATTACCCACTCGTTATTGTTTAAAGTGGATTCTGGGCAAATCAATAATTATAAGAGATTAATTCAGCTTGGTACGCTGCCTAGTGCTTATTGTAGGCACATCAAGAACTAGCAGAGATTAATTCAGCATTATACATCACCAGCTTTGCGATTAGTCCCTCAAACAATGGGAGGGGTGAGACAGTCTTTGTTTGAACATTGGTGGCTGAAAAAGTGATGACTGTTATTACTTAAAATGATGACTGTTTGAACATTGTTTGCACTTGATATCCTTGGCTGAACCTTCAAGTTATAGTTGTTGAACTTGAAACAATTAAATGGCTGCACTTAGTAACTAATATGAATATCCTAATACCACTTATGTGTTAGTAACTAATATGAATATGAATGGCTGCGCTTACATAATTGATTACTAATATGAAATATCATTTTTGTTGGGTGTAGAATTCTGAATGTGTAGATTATTCTAAATTTCTAAAAAAATTCAATTTTTATAGTATTATACCAGCCGTCCCCGAGCCGTCCCCTAAAATCGGCCTGCCGTCCCCCGCCGTCCCCGAAAACCCGTCCCCCCGTCCCCCAGGCTCGTGGAACCTTGCTTGTAACCTTATACCTTTTCATATTATAAGCAATACAAGATGTGTTTTGTCACTTTCATTAGTACTTGAAGCTTGAGCCTTGTATGATGTCTTGACATGAATTATTGCTTTTATTGCAATATTTGATTTGCATAATGTTAATTCATTGTAATATGCATGAAAAAAAACTTTTTTTCGAATCGTTTTCTTCGGTTTTTTTTTTTTGTCAATTCTTTTCCCATTTTTTGGTCGATTCCTGATTTTTGCCCATTTTAATTCTTTGCTGATTCCGATTTTCTCAACTATGCTTTGAACTCTTTACAGACAGAGTAACTCACTCTAGACAACATGGACAGTTTATCTAACAACACAAACTACTCAATTGGTTAAGTGCCTTGCTTGGACAATAGGCTTCCTCGCCCAGATGGTATCTTTCATCAATTGAACATCTTATTGTCTCATCCAGACAACGTCCTTCACCGTCGAGAACGGTTGTCATCCTTCGTCCCATGGTTGGTATCTTCAACGTATTCAAATGGCATTTTCCATCATTTGGATTGCACTCTTCCTCACATTTGATTTTAAACATGATGTTGGTTTTGTTGTTCTCGTCTTTTGTTTGCAAAGGAAAAAAACATTCAAAAGAAAAAAATACCAAGGTTCTCCAAGGTTTCCACTTGCATGTTTGAGGTATAGCTTGATGCATTTGACCACATAGGCATCTACAACTACATAGCTAGTTACATGTACATTGTTAGGGTACCTAGGAATAGATATTTGGGGATATATTATTATATTGTATAGGGTTGGCATGGGCCACACATAACCCAAGGTTGATTGTGTTATAATATTATACTATATTATATTATAATATAATATTATATTAGTAGTAGGTTTCCCAAAGTAGAATTAGAAGATGGGTATATAAAGAAGAGATATTTGTCATTGTAATCATCATGGAGATCAATCATATGTAATCGTCTTTGCCCATGAAGTGGCTTATGGGACTTTGCCCTCCTTAAGTGGCACTCTCATCTTGGGAGAT
This sequence comes from Wollemia nobilis, assembly GCA_028583015.1. NCBI lineage: Eukaryota > Viridiplantae > Streptophyta > Pinopsida > Araucariales > Araucariaceae > Wollemia > Wollemia nobilis. Next base: position 8,572,028 of record JAQPPZ010000028.1, read on the forward strand.
CTTGTGGAGTTATTCCTTCCTTAAGGAGTATTATTGGTGTTTCCCTACCTTAAGGGTATTATCTATCTCTGTCTCTTGTGTGGATTGTTATTGTGGATGAATGATTTGATATTTCTGCATATTAGTGAATGATTTATGTTAATTAAAATAAAGTTCTGTAACATCCATCAAAACAAGCATTGCTCGAGCAGTCTTGTTGTTATCAAGTTCATGTTGCTGTCTACTTCATGTGTAGGTGTCTAACTCTTCTTAGGCTTCTTGAACCACTTGCATTGCTTGAGCAGTCTTGTGCAAAATGTCCTCAAAAGATAACATCTATGGCATTGTACAATGGATATACCCTAAGTGTTGTTCTCAATTTGGTTTCTTCCATTGCTTTGGTGGTTGTCATGGAATGCACTGCCAACGACACCTCTCATTGAAGTAGTGTCCCTATTTGTTGCATATACCTAGAGCAAAATTTTTTTCTTGTTATGCATGTTCTCTGTGACACTCATTATTGGAGTTATCACTCTCGTCACTCTAATCTTTGGAGTTAGTCTTTGTATTGAATTCCCCATGGATGATGTCTTGGAATCATCCTTCGAGGTGTTCTTGTTCCTAGAATCATTACCCTCGCCACCAGAGTCACTCTCATTGTTGAAGTCGCACTTGTCATTATCTGTCTGACCCCAACATTTAAGGACATCTTCGCATAACTAAGTTCATGGCTTGCTCAAGGGCCTCTTGTTATACAATGAAGGGACCACCCTACATCAAATATGAAGGAAAATGACCCTCTTGCATTTGATGGATCCTCTTCCAGATGGGTGACCAACACGTTCAACCTCTTGTTATAGTTGTCTCATTTTGCTTTATTCTATAGATTTTTGCAATGACCTCATTGTCAATGCGAAACAATTTAAGTTCTTTCGTAAAGGCTTCTTGTAACTCCTCATGGGTCCTGTAATTTCCCTCTGACAATTCCACCTATTAGTCCATTGTCATTACATGCAGTGTCAGGACTAATAACCACCTCCAATCTGCTTCATTCATCTCCCAATTGCCTTCCACATCATAAGGTAAATTTTCCAATGTCTGATTGGGTCCTCCGTTCCACCACCATGAAACATGGGATACATGTTTACACCAAAATTGGTCGTTGTCTTGACCAATTAGTTTGGTGTAGGCAATGGTTATTTGCATATCTCACACTCTTGTCACATGCATCATCAGGCACAACACATTGCAATTGCTCCCGTGCTCGACTCCCATCCCGCTTACCATCAAATGTATCAACCTACAATTAGTTCGATGTTAGACTCCCTTCCTGCTCACCATTGAACACACCAACCTACAATTTCTCCAAAGCTAGATTCTTGTCACATGCACTGCCAAACATGCCATCTTGCATTTGCTTTGATGCCCAACTCCCATCATGCTCACCATTGGACACACCAACCTGTAGTTGTGTCAGTGCTAGATTATCGTTACATGCATCGTTTAATACACAACTTGCTTCACTCACTATTGGCCTTTCTTGTTGAACAAGGTTTTATCCATCAAAATCATTGTCATTTTTCCCTTTGTGACACCTTATGTTGTCATGCACACCTTTGTCACACCTTGCATATCATACACCTTTGCAACTTGCTTCATCATGCATGCCTTTGCACCTTGCATCGTCAATGCACATACATTGCATCTCATCATAGACAACTTCATCATGGACGACTTCACGATGACATCAACATGACTTCCTTGGATACAAACCTTCGTCAGGAACACCTCCATCGACATGCATGCCTTTAGCACAACCATCATCATCAACACCTTCATCGGCATGATCTTTATTGATACACATGACTACATCACACCCTTCATCATAGATACCTTTGTTGGTTGGATATCCGTCAATATGCATGCCTTTGTCATGGACAACTTTGTCAATGTGCATGCCTTCATCACTTGTCCCTTCATTTGCTCTCCCTTTTCTTTTCTTTTCCCTTTCTCTTTGGCCCGTTTGTCTGGTTTCATCTTGTATTTATATTAGTTCTTTTCTTTGTTGGGCTTTTTAGCCTGCTAGCTGGTAGTCATTATTGTCCTTCTTATAGTCCCTTGGGTCTTATTTTGGCCCACTGCGGACATTAATAATATTTTATTTCATTTCATTTCATTGACGTCAACAAGCAAATCTACCTCACTTTCTCTTGCAAACTCCAATCTTCTCTCCTCCCCAGAGGGCAATGACATACCTAGACTATGTTATTGTTGACCACACTATTATCATCCCATTGTTGACATTGTGTACCTTCTTAAGCAATATGATCATCACAATTCCATGTCACCAAGTTAAACCCAACTTCATATAGGCAATGGTGCCAAAATGTAGAAATAGAATGACACACTACAATATACTTCCATTATACATAAAGAGCTAAAAAAGGTACATGATGGGAATAACTTCTAGATTTTTGTGGATAAATACACACACAAAATGTATCCTTCCACAAGCTCATTATCTACAATACATCATGGTCTGGTCAAGCGACACATAGACTTACCTTGACAAACTTCGATCACCATCATACCTTGATGAACAACATCAACCAACATCCCTTCTCCAAGGAAGATAGTGTACATATAGGTATGATGGGAAAGGTAGACAATTGACAACTACCGAACTACCCGTACACACTAAAACATTAAAATACCCCATAATATTATATTACACTACATCTATCTTAGTTGTAGAATTTGTTTGAGTAATGGGATTTGGACATCATCAAACCCTTGAAGCCAAGTTGGGGGCAAAGGAGCATGTATATTGTAGTTGCAACTGAGTATATGACAATGGGTCAAGGTGAGAGAGTTGCTTGACAATTCAAAGAGTACAACTAAATCCATTTATGAACAAATCATTACTAGGTTCAAGACAGTACTATAAATGAGTGCTTGGTAGGCATTTGTGAGCAAAGGAATCCAAAGGCTAACATTAAATTTTTGTATTTAACATTGATTATATAGTCCATACTACCCCCAAGCAAATGGACAAGCAAAAGCAAAGTTGCTGACAGTCCCATGGGTGTATAAGACTACTTACAAGCCAACGATTGGCCATGCTCCATTCTAGCTACTATAGGGACAAGAGACTATTGTTCCTGCGGATTTCTTAAATCCAAGTTTGAGAATGGTGGTGCAAAACTGGCTTGGACATTAAGAGAGTCTAAAGAAGAGATTCTTTGCACTGAGAAAGTTGGATGAGCAACAAGTGATAGCATAGTGGGAAATCAAGGTAGGTTGGCAGTGGGGAAAATGTTGGTACCACAAGCACTTGAGGCACATGTCCTCTAAGAAGGGGGACCTTGTATTTTGATTCAATTGAAAGCAGGAAATCAAGTCAGGTAGTCTTAGGACCCTATGGCTTGGCCTTTTCTAGACCGAGGAGGTACTTAATAGGTTTGTTCGTCTACAAAAATTGGATGGGATGTCATGTGCTAGGATGAAACCATACAAGGTATGGGCTTAGGTCAATTTTATTGACCATGGGAAAAAGTTTGTTGAAAATTGTGATACTAAATGAGACGAAAATTAGAACAAGACAAGAATAGGACAAAAATCAGAACAAAACAGAATTGGAGTTGCAAGTGAAGATTAGAAAAAGAAAAAAATGTTCTCACCCAAATTTGGAGAGATTTTGAAGCACCAAGAATCTCACGAGGCAACCAAGAGACATCCTATTATATGTAATGAGTATAGTTCATTGTATTGAAGATTTATGTACAAATTTTGTTAAGAAAAATCTTCAGATTTTATACCTGCAAGTGGAAACACAATAACAGAAAACAAAAAACAGCAACACAAGTAACACAAAGATTTACGTGGAAACCTGCAATGTGCAGGAAAACCACGGGGCAATGGCAACTTCTCCTTTTATTATTTTCAGCAAAACTTTACATTCACTTTTTCCACATTACATTCATAATAGATATGCAAGGGATCAAGTCCCTTTTATAGAGCATGAAGGGAAGACCTTGAACCGTTTGTTTCCTCTCCCAAAGGAAGCCTCCGCAAAACTGTTCGTTTCCATGCAAAACTGAAGCGATTTGCCTTCCGTGTCCTGACGTCTATCCTGGACGTCTACTTGCATAGACGTCTAGCAGCCCAAATGTCTAGTCTGCTGCCTAGACGTCTAGTCTGCTTCTGCTGACTATGCACCTGTATAGTGACTTCACTTCCTAACATTCTCCCACTTGAAGTCAGTATTAAGGAATTCTTCTACCAAAGTTTTTCATCCAGTGCCAATTGCCCAATGCTGCCCTTGTTACTTTTTCAGCAAGCCTAGAGAAGTTCTACACCACTCAAACTTCTCTACCTTGACCGGCTTTGTAAGCATATCTACAGGATTCACTTCGGTGTCGATTTTCTGCAACAAGATCCTACCTTCTTCCACCACATTTCTTATAAAGTGGTACTTGACATCAATGTGTTTCGTGCAATCATGGAATGTTGGATTCTTCACTAGCTGAATAGCACTTTGGCTATCACAATGCAGCGTAATTTTCTCCTGCATTACCTTGAAGTCACCCAACAATCGCTCTAGCCAAATTGCCTCTTTGCTGGCATGAGTTGCTACAATATATTCTGCTTCAGTGGCTAATAAAGCCACAACAGACTGCAACTTAGAAGCCCAACTCACCGCTCCACCAGCAAGAGTGAAAGTATATCCTGTAGTGGACTTTCTTCCATCTCTATCTCCACCATAATCAGAATCCACAAAACCTTTAACTTGCAAATCTGCCGATCCAAAGTAAATGGCAACATATGAAGTGGCTCTTAAATATCTAAATATCCACTTCACCGCATTCCAATGCTCCTTACCAGGATTTGCCATGTACCGGCTGACTACTCCCATTGCTTGGGCAATATCCGGTCTAGTGCTCACCATGGCATACATGAGGCTTCCTACTGCTGATGAATACGATACACGAGACATGCTTGTCTTCTCTGCTTCATTTCTAGGACACTGGTTGGAAGACAACTTTAAGTGTGGAAGAAGTGGGGTACTAACTGGTTTTGCATTCTGCATATTGAAGCGTTGCAAAATCTTTTCCACATATGACTTTTGACTTAACCAGATCTTTCTTCCTTTTCTGTCCCTGTGTATCTTCATCCCTAAAATTTGGTTTGCTGCTCCTAGATCCTTCATTTCAAATGTCATAGCCAACTGAGCCTTAAGTTCAATGATCTTCTTCATGTTGGGGCCTGCAACCAACATATCATCAACATACAACAACAAAATAATAAAACTGCCATCATCAAACCTCTTATAGTATCCACAATGGTCAGCTTCACTCCGTTGAAACCTTGGCTCTTCATGAAGGTGTCAAATTTCTTGTACCACATCCTTGGCGCCTGTTTCAACCCGTACAGTGATTTCTTCAGTCTGCAAACCAAATGCTCTTTGCCTCTTTCTTCATAGCCCTCAGGCTGATCCATATAAATCTCTTCCTTGAGATCACCATGCAAGAAAGCAGTCTTTACATCAAGCTGCTCCAGTTCTAAATCCTGTGCAACTACAAGTGCAAGTAGAACTCTAATAGTAGTCATCTTCACAACTGGAGAGAAAATTTCATTAAAGTCAATACCTGACTTTTGCACATAGCCTTTTGCCACCAAGCGAGCTTTATAGCGTTCCAACAACCCATCGTTGTTCTTCTTCACTTTGTACACCCACTTGTTTCCAACAATATTTCTTCCAAGTGGGAGATCCACAAGTTCCCACGTTTTATTCTTGCGAAGTGCCTCGATTTCCTCCTCCATGGATTTCCTCCACTTTTCTAGCATTCTCAGACTCTCTAGCTTCCCGAAATGAACTAGGTTCACCATCATCGCTTAACAAAGCAAAAGAGGACTGATAAACATGAGAATACCTTTCCGGACACTTTTGTGGACTTGTAGATCTTCTAACCCAATGATCTCTTGATTGTGGCTCTTGGTCTTGTGACCGTTGTGGCTGCTCTACTTGCTGTTCTACTTGTTGTTCTGCATGCTGATCAAAAACTTCAACATGCTGATTTTCATATTCATCTTCATTCATTTCTACTTCAACTGGTACAACATTAGGAGTTTGCTGTACCTCCTTCCTTTGCATGGATTTTTCATCAACAATAATATCCCGGCTAATAATTACCTTGTGGGCAGTAGGATCCCACAGTCTATACCCCTTCACTATATCTCCATAGCCAAGAAAAACACATTTGCTTGACTTTGGGTCAAGCTTGGACCTTTTTTCTTTGGGTACATGGGCAAACACATCACAACCAAAGGTACGCAAATGAGAGTAATCAACAAGATTACAACACCATACCTCCTCCAGAATCTGTCCATCCAACGCAGCTGTAGGTGACCTGTTAATAAGATAAACAACTGTATTAACAGCCTCTACCCAGAACTTTTTCTCCAACATGGCTGCGCTAAGCATGCTTCTTGCACGTTCCATGATTGTGCGATTCATCCGCTCAACCACACCATTTTGTTGTGGAGTATATGGTACAGTCTTTTGGTGCTTAATACCTTCCTGCATACAAAATTTATCAAATTCCTTGGAGCAATATTCACCCCCATTATCTGACTCGAGACATAAAATTGACTTGCCCAAACTCTTCTCTACCCGTGCTTTGAACTCTTTAATTTCTGCAAAGCTTCCGACTTCTTCAGAAAATAAACCCACACTCTCCTAGAATAATCATCTATAAAAGTCAGAAAATAGATGGCACCTGTTGGTTACGAATCGGCCATGAGGAAAAGATTTGTTGTTATTGCGCCCTAGACCCGCAAACCAACATTGAAAGGCCGAAAGGAAGGAATGCCTCTCGTGCCAATCTCCGGAGAAGGCCGGCTTCCTGTGGGGTTTTGAGGTTCAAGATAAGAGTGCAGGGAAAGAGATAAAAATGCAAAAAGGGATTCCAAATTAGATTGGAGTTGGGTGGGGGGAACTAACAGTACGGCAACGCATCAATCACCACTACTAACACCAATATAACCATAACACACCACTATGGATGTCGTCACTAACCGAAGAGAACAGAGTCGGTATATGTTTTGTATTAAGAGCCGAAGCACAGCTACAATGGTTCCCTAATAGACATTCCCTCCAAGGAACTAACAGTACGGCAACACATCAATCACCACTACTAACAACACTATAACACAAAACATAACCAAAAAACTGCCACTAACGTTTACCCTATGTATCCTTTAATTTATGCATCCCAGGAATACCTGATCACCAAATGCCGGAGTCCAGAGTTCAGTACAACAACAAGCAATGATATAGGAAAACATGAGGCAGAAATGTCAAAGAGAGGTAGCATATAAAATAAAAACAATAGGACAGCACCAAGTGTATGTATTATATTAAAAGGCAGAAGCACAGCTACAATGGTTCCCTAACAGACATTCCCCTTCCACCACCTTACAATGAAAATGTGGTGGGTATTTATAGCCCAAAGTCCCCCCGTTACATTAATGGGCACAAAGTCCCAGTCAAACATTAGCTGACAAAAGCGGCTACGGAGCTGCTGATGCTGACTTCTGTCGGACCGGACTGTACTCTCGGCATGGTCTCCCTGAAGGTTGAACAGCCTACGTGGGAGCGCGCTAGGTAGAACTTCACATTGACAGGAATGCGGGTAGCTGAGGCAAGTGGAAACTCACATCAGCCTTAAATGAGGCAACTGGCATAAGTAGTGCGGCCCATGCTTGTCCTTTTGCTCGGCATGTCTTGGCTCGGATCCCAAAGTTGGACACTTGTCGGATGATAATGCTTGACACGTGTCTGCCTTGAAAGGCAGTCTATCCAACTTCGCCCGAGATTAGAGCGCAATCGGGTAGCACAGGTGAAAAACAGCGCAGTCGGGTTGGCCTATTTCCCTACTGCGCACCGGTCAAAGGGCGCAGTCCGACTTCGCTGCGAAGTCGGGTTGCGCACCGGCACTTGCTGATTCTCACCGCTGTTCGGACTTCGCACGGACAAGGGAGCGCAGTCCGACTTCGCTGCGAAGTCGGGTTGCGCTCCAACACTTAGTCAATTTCTCTCGCGACTGTTTCCAAGTGCGCTCAGGAAGAAGGGCGCAGTCGGACTTCGCACAAAAACGCGATGGCTTCGCACAAAAACTGGGTTTCCTGGTTCTGCTTCCCGGGCCATAACTTTTGATCCGCTAACCCGATCGCCTATTATAATATATCGTCGGAAAGTCAGGCGAGAATATCTGCAATGATAAAATATCCAGAGCTCATTTTGTCCATTTTATCGCCCCGTTTATGGCCCGCGAAAACCCGAACACCTCAGCATGCTCTTTACCGCTTTAAAGCTCCATACTTAGGCCAAAATTTATCAAAAGATTTAATGTGGCAAAATTGCCAACAAGCACCATTTAAGGACTAAGTGGGGACTGGTCCAAATATATCCGAATGTATAAGTTGCAGAAAATTAGAATTCTTACCAGGACTTGCAGTAAACAGAACCCTCTTTTGTTTACCAAAAATACAGTGCTCACACAAGACTAAATTGCAAGACTTAATCCCAGAAAGCATACCTCTGTCATGCAGAATGTTCAGGCCTTTTTCACTCATATGGCCTAGGAGTTGATGCCATAGAATTACTGCAACCTGAACAGAAGTTGCTGCTGCTGCATAGTTTGTCATCGTATCACCGCATAAACGATATAGGGTCCCATAAGATTCTCCCTTTGCTACTACAAGAGCTCCTCTGGTAATTTTGCAAGTAGTTGTTACCGAAAGTGACAAAATACCCTAGCTTATCCATCATCTTGATTGAGAGCAAATTCTTCCGCAAATCGGGCACATGTCGTACATCACATAACATCCTTTCTCTACCATCGTCCAACCTGATCCTTATATCCCCTCTTCTTACAATTTCTAAAGGGTGATCATCACCCAAATAGACCTTTCCACCACAATATGGCTGATATTTGTCAAACCAGTCTCTGTGGGGAGACATGTGGAAAGATGCACCTGAGTCCAAAACCCAGGTATATAAAACAGATCTGTTGTTACTGATACAAAAGGCTTCACATGTTGTTGTCTCTCCTGAATCTGCTGCACTGACCTTAGCTGATGGCTGATTTTGCTTTTCACCATTCTTTAATTGCCGACAGTCCTTTGATTGTCCTGGCTTCCCACAATGCCAGCATTTCCCTTTCTACTTATGTCCTTTAGACTTAGATCTAGACTGTTTTCTACCTTGTTTACTCCCCTCGAAAGATCGACCTCTCACAGATAGGGCTTCATTGGTTGAGGGTTCCAGAGATGTTTTTCGCCTCAGCTCTTCTGCCAACAAAGTGACTACCACATCATCAAATTTGAGATACCCTGATGATGAATTACTGATGGTCATCACCATATGATCCCAAGTGTCCGGGAGGGAACAAAGTAGGGTGATAGCTCTATCTTCATCCTCCATCTTCACATTAACTAAAACCAGTTTACTAATAAGAGTATTAAACTCATTCAAATGATCTACAACGGATGAACTTTCCTTCATCCTCAAGCTATAAAGTTGCTTTTTTCAAAAAAACCTTATTAGTTGCTGATTTTGTTTCATACAACTTTTCAAGCTTTTGCCAAAGGGCTTCCGTGGTCTTCTCTTCAGCTACATTGAACAAGACAAAGTCCGCTAGGCAGAGACGGATTGTAGAAACCGCCTTCCTGTCAAGCGTTGCCCACTCCTCATCTTTCATGTTGCTCGGTTTACTCGCGACCCCTTTCAAGGCTTGAGCTTGGTCATTCTGAACCAACAAATCCTCCACCTTCATCTTCCATAGAGCGAAGTTCCTGCCATCAAATTTCTCAATCTCAAACTTGGTTACACCTCTTGTCATTGTTGCAGCTCCCACTCACACAAAACCTTGAGCTCTGATACCAGATGTTAAGGAAAATCTTCAGATTTTATACCTGCAAGTGGAAACACAATAACAGAAAACAAAAAACAGCAACACAAGTAACACAGAGATTTACGTGGAAACCTGCAATGTGTAGGAAAACCACGGGGCAATGGCAACTTCTCCTTTTATTATTTTCAGAAAAACTTTACATTCACGTTTTCCACATTACATTCATAATAGATATGCAAGGGATCAAGTCCCTTTTATAGAGCATGAAGGGAAGACCCCGAACAGTTCGTTTCCTCTCCCAAAGGAAGCCTCCGCAAAACTGTTCATTTCCATTCGGAACTGAAGCGATTCGTCTTCCGTGTCCTGACGTCTATCCTGGACGTCTACTTGCATAGACGTCTGGCCTAGACGTCTAACAGCCCAGACGTCTGGTTTGCTGCCTAGACGTCTGGCCTAGATGGCTAGTCTGCTTCTGTTGCCTATGCACTTGTATAGTGACTTCACTTCCTAACATTAGACGTTTGGCCTAGACGTCTAGCAACCCAGACATCTGGTCTGCTGCCTAGACGTCTGGCCTAGACGTCTAGCAGCCCAGACGTTTGGTCTGTTGCCTAGACGTCTGATCTAGACGTCTAGCAGTCCAGACGTCTGGTCTGCTGCCTAGACATCTACAACATTAGGAGTTTGCTGTACTTCCTGACAAATTTGAAGGTTGATGAAGTGTTTTTTGAAGGGTTCTTGTGCAAATTTGTTTTTTGTTCATTTTCTTCCTTTCTATGTTGTGTTAGTCTCTATTTTAGAGTACCACTACATCTCACATACCAGTATTAGAGCTTGAAGCTTGGATATTGAAGAAGTAGAGAGATTGAGGATTTGATTCTCTTTAACTAGAGAATTCAGACTTCAATTTTATGAAGGAAATTTTCATACATTATTGTTGTCGCTGTCATGGCTCATGGTAATGCTTCACTGCCCATCCTAAAATTCAAAGGAGAAAATTATGATTATTGGTGCATAAAGATAAGAAATTTGCTGATTGCCAAGGAAGTGTGGAGTGTTGTGGAATATGGATACAAGAAACTAACAGATTGGAGTATTTTATAAGCCATGGGAAAAGGAATATGGAGGAAGTAAAAAGAAAAGATATCTTGGCTTTGTATCACATATAAGTAGCTCTCGATACAAGCATTTTTTCCAAGAATTGAAAGTGTCAAGATTGTCAAAGAAGCTTGTGACTCCTTGAAGACAGCCTATCAAGGGTCTGCTCAAGTGAAATTAATAAAGAATAGACATTGAAGAGAAAATATGAAAATCTGAAAATGAAGGGCAACGAGAATGTGGGATATTATTATGTAAGGGTGCATGACATTGTGCACAAAATGAGTATCTATGGTGAAGAACCAACATAGGGAGATGTTGTCAAAAAGGTGTTGAGAACATTGACATAAAAATGGAAAAACTGTGCAATCAATATTGAAGAGAGTAAACATTTCAAGAAGATGGAGTTTAATAAATTGGTGGGAACACTTAGTATCCCATGAAAAAAGAATAAAAAGAGTAAAAAAGAAAAACTTAGAGCAAGCTTTTGCTTCAAAGGCTAGAGTGTCAAACGATAATGGGGCTAGGTCAAGCTCCAATTCCCAAGGACCAATAGGGGAGCAGCAAAATCAGCATTGTGCAAGAGGGAGAGGCTATGGTAGAAGAGGAGGTTACAGTGGAAGAGGTAGAGATAGATTTGTAGATAAGAGGAATGTTCAATGTCAATATTGCAAAAGGTATGGCTACCAAGAAAGAGAATGCAGAATAAAAGCAATGAAGGAAGAAAAAGGCAAACTTTTCACACGAAGAAAGTTAGAGCTCAAAAAACATGTTCTTGTCATTTAACATGGCAGAAGTTTCAACTAAAGAGTCTCGGTATTTAGATTCTGGTTGTTCAAACTTCAAATCATATGACCGGTAATAAGGAGTTATTGTGGAGTTGGATGACTCAAACAAGAGCAAGGTGAAATTTGGAGACAATAACGCATTTGAGGTTAAAGGAGAAGGAACCTTACAGATTGACACAAAATATGGACAAAAAATATCCAAAATACTTACTTCACACCAGGATTAAAAAACAATTTGATTAGTGTGGGGCAGCTTGTAGAGAAAGGTTCGAAAATAAGGAGTGCATTATATATGACAAAGCATAGGGGAACTAGGCAGTGGCTGTTGTAAACTTGTACCTATGACAAAGAACAAAATGTTCTCTTTCAAGCTTGGAGGAGAAGACAACAATTTGTGTCATACAGCCATTGAGGACAACAACTGGTTATGGCACAAAAGAAATGGTAAACTTGAATTTTTGCAGCTTGTATTTGTTGAATGCCAAAAGGAATAGTCCATGGACTTCCTTGTGTAGAAGCAAGAAGCAAAGTGTGTGAAGATTGCACAATGAGAACACGTCATAGAGTGAGTTTTCCAAGAGGAAGAGCATTGAGAACATTATATCCATTGCACCTAATTCATTCAGATATTTGTTGTCCAATGCACACCAGATGTGGGTAAATCCTTTCACTTTATCATTTTCATTGATGATCATTTTAGAAAAGTTTGGGCATATTTTTTAGGGAATAAAAATGATGCCTCTGAAGTATTCAAGAGCTTCAAAGCCATAGTAGAGAAAGAAAGTGCATATAGAATCAAAATATTGAGGATTGATCGTGCTCGTGAGTATTGTTCCAAGAAGTTCAATGAACTTGCGATGATCATGAGATAAGAAGACAATTGACACCAGCCTATATACCTTAGCAAAATGGAGTGGCAGAAAGGAAGAATAAGACATCATGGAGATGGCAAGAAGCATGGTACTTGCAAAAGGTTTAGGCAACTATTTGTGGGCTGAAGCAGTTGGAACAACAATGTACATATTCAAATAAAAGTCCCACAATTGCAGTAAAAAATACGACTCCTCATGAGGCATGGTATGGAAAGAAGACTTTGGTAGGTCACTTGAGAGCATTTAGTTGCTTGGCTTATGTTCATGTTTTAGATAAGAAAAACTTAGATCCAAAGAGTTAGGCATGCATTTTTGTTAGTTATTCCAAAGAAAGCAAGGCATATATATGTTATGACCCAAAATCTAGACAATGCATTATGTCTACAGATGTGATTTTTGATGCAGGGGGAGTACATGGACAGCAAGCAAAAAAGACTGAGAAAACAATCATAATTGAAGATGTTGGTGTGTCACAAGCATCAAGTGAAGACACAAGCATTTCTCCAAAGACAAGCACAGAAGGGAAGAGAACATTACAATCACATCCAGGTTGCCATATATTGGATCAGAATTTTGATAAGAGGTTCACAAGAAGCCAAGCACAAAGCCCAAAAACAAAGGCAAAGAAAGCAATAAGATAATATGGTGAACTAGCCACTACTGTCCAAGTTTGAAGTGGTGCCCTCAAGTTTTGAAGAGGCATCCCAAAGCAAGGTATGGACCAAAGGCATGAAAGAAGAATTGAATGCAATAGAAAAGAATAATACTTGGGAGTTGTGTGAACTTCCAAAGAACAAGGAGGTAATTGGAATGAAGTGGGTCTTAATTGATGATAAGAAATCTACATTAGGAAATTATTCCTCATTGGAATATGGATTGGTAACTTGGAGTTCGATGAAACAAACAATGGTTGCACTCTCAACAACAGAGCTAGAGTATATATTGGCTACATCAGCAAACACACAAGCAATATGGTTGAGGCAAATCCTAGAAGGCTTGGGGGTGAAAAACAAGAAAGACCAACTACAATTTTTTGTGAAAACATGAGAGCAATTCAAAATGACTTAAAATCCTGTTTTTAATACAAGATCAAAGCACATTGAGTTAAGGCATCACTTTATTAGAGAGTTGGTACAGAAAAAGGACATTAAATTAAAACACTGCAATTCAGAAGATCAGTATGTAGACATTTTTATAAAGGTAGTTGGAAAAAATCAGTTTATTTCATTTAGAGATGGGATGAAAATTTCCCCCTTCAGTCTCAAGGAGGAAGAATGTTGGAAATTGTGATACCGAATGAAAGAAAAAGAAAAACAGGATAAGAATGGGACAAAAATCAGAACCAGACAATTGAAATCGCAAGTGAAAATTAAAGATAATGAAAAGGAAATATTCTCACCCAGACTTGAAGAGAGAGTCTCTTGAGGCAGCCAAGAGATCTTATTGTATGTATATAAGTATAGTTACACTGTAGCAAAGATGTATGCATAGATTTGAAGATTGATGAAGTGTTTTTTGCAAAATCATTTTTTGTAAATTTTCTCCTTTCTATGCTGTCTTAATCTCTGTTTTAGAGTACCAAGACATCTCACAGAGTTTGGATGGGCTGCTTAATGTGTTCATTCATTCCACATAGGACTCCTTCCAAGGGGTCATGATATATGAAGTGGGGAAGCGTGATCACCCCAAAGACATCACCAGCAACACAGGAGTTGAATAATGGGGAAGCTGCCCATGTGTCATGGCCATTGGCACAAGACATACCGGTTGATAAGAGTGAAACAGCCAACACAATGGCCAATGAACAAGTAGACAGAGATTGAGACTGATTACCCTAGTCAAAGGAGACTGAGGGTGCATGTTCAGTTTCCAAAAGACACAGAACTTTGCTGATATTAATGTGTGCACTAGGATGTGGCAAGGCACACCACAAAGATCAAGGCAGATGACGACACATTCAATATTTGAGCAGAAAATGGACCTGGCCAATGAAGGGTCTCTTATGTCTCCCAAAGTAATAAGATTGCGACAATCAATGGATGACCTCCATCAGCGATGGTAGAACGTCACTGAATCTAATGACAAGCTAGGTGGGCCTGCTATGTTCAGGATTAAGTGTTTACATCATGAAAGTGTACAATTACGCTATCGAATGTACAAGCTCAGAGAACACTGATTTTGGACTGGAATATAACAAGGCAGATCAGTTTCAGTTGTTTATCTACACAGAAGACTATGGAGGTGCCATTGATGACAGCAAATCCACAACGTTATTGTCTTGAATCTTGATATTGGAATGGCACTGTGTGTTCAGGCAATGTAATGTCCCCCTTGGTTGGGACTGTTAAAAATTTCTGATCTAAATCTTATTGCGGATATAAAACTTGAAGAACAGGAACAAATTCCAACAATATAACCCAAATTGCAAAATATACAAAATGCATTGATTGAGAAATAACTTGCAATTTCATTTCAGATTTTATTCTAGGGCACAAATTACAATGTTTTCAAGATCAACAATCTTTCCACAAATTCTTATGCAATCTGATTTTTAAAACCCTTGAAATACTTTATCAGCAAACACCAAAGTACCTCTGAAATCGTTGAAGCACCAAAGCGTGAATCCTGTGTGAATTCACCAACAGAGAACTGGGGTTTCATCCAGCTCCAAAAATCTGAGGGGTTTCGTCCTCAGCCACACCGTTGGGGTTTCCGTCCCTTCGGAGAAGAAGTCTCAGCCACTGGCCTCAAACTCTAGAGAAAATAACTAAAATCCAGAATGACATGAAATGAGACCAAGCCACCGAATAAATAGACTCCTCCACAACAAACTCCCTTTGCACGCTCAATGTGGGATAAATCATGAAACATAACTCTTTTTTAAGTCCCACGTCCCCTTTTTATAAAATAAGGTTTTAAACTATATAAAGTATTTAAATAATTTTACTTTATATAATTAAACCTTCGCACATTAAAAACTTGGCCTTTTGATTATCCGATCCGCAAACTGAGGATAGATACGGACACCCATTTCGGTGAAGAATATCACTGCACCGTCCGTTTTGCCCGAAACCCTAAAAACTAACTTACTAAAAATAGTAAGTCAAGGCTCTATCCATCCGATTCAACATCTGAGAGTGGATTCGAATACCCATTTCGCTCAATTATCCGCTCCCAGAACTCCAGTTAGGCTCCCTTGCAATCTGCCCTAGCCTACGGGAACCCGTGAGTAGGCTAAACCACTGCATCTAACTAACTGCTCAGAAAGGGGACATTACAGTCCGCCCTTCCCAAAGATTGCTTGTCCTCAAGCAATGCTCATGAATATCCCAATCAACTGAAAATTCCTGGTTGTCGTCAATGAAAATACCAGGATCCCAAACAAACCTGATGAATGTCCCATGACAGTGACACAACCACCAACTGCCACCACAAGAACTGACAAAGCTGGTAACCCCTGTCATCCATCTGAATCTGCTAAAGCTGACAACTCTCCCAGACTCCGTCACTAAACTAAAAAATGATCCATCGTTGAAATCAAGTAGATTCTCGGGGTCCCAAACCAGTATCATGTCAGCATCACCATGCTGACGCTGCGTCACTCTGATCATAACTGTAGAGTCCATGTGCCTCGGCTGAACTAGCCTCACCAATAACTCGGTAATGAATCCATCATAACCATCCAAGCTGCAATCCCTGTGAGAACCGGAATCTGAAACATGAAAATTCCCCTGCCATGGCACCACTGTACAGTCGACATCTGTAATCTCTCCTGGATCCCATATCCATATTCTATCACCAGTACTGCTCCTTGGGCCAACGAGTGTCTTCCACTCCCTCATAGACACTCCTAGATAACCAGGACCAATAGGGAATCTGACATTCCCACTACCTGAAGAATACCGCTGGGCTAACCTGCACATAGGTGGAATATTGTTTGGCCATAATTCCTTTCCTACATAAAATCCATTGCTATCTCTGCAAAAATCCAATTTTCCTTTGACGAAGGGGGTAACCCATAGCCAAGTGAAGTATGAAGTCTATCAAAACAGTCTTTCGGCTCACTACTATGCGTCATCAAAAACATGGTCCACTCATCTATAAGAGGGCTGAAATCAAAATGATGTACATACCTCACAATACCGTCCATATGAACTTCACCAACTAAAACCCTGTGAAGCTCTGAACAATCCTCTTTCTCTTTGAGTTCTTGGAAGGCCTTATCTGCAAACTGTAAGGCTTGATCCCTATCGGATAGCAACCTCAAATAATCAGATTTTATCACCTCTAATGCCTGCTTGATAGCCTGCAAATCGGTAACAGTAGCTCCAACTGTCAACTTTTGTCTCTCCCCAAGCTGGGCTGCCTGAAAGAGGCACTCGACAAACTCGTGTGTCCTATCCAAGTGAGTTAATGTCTGAACAATCTGCTCCTCTGTGACCTGTAACTGGTCCTTCCAACCTTGCAATGGATTGGAATCAGCATCACACAACAAACTTTCAGATTTGCTATCCCACGCACAATGATCAAAATCAGCCTCCTTCACAATACTGCACTCCCCAATTACATGCTCCGAAGTTATGACAGACCTGTCCTCATCCTCAGAATCAACAACTGCATGAATACTATCATTTATTGCTGATTTGACAATATCAAAATCAGCATGCTCACCATCTTTTTGATGACCAATGCATAATTCTCCATTCGTCGAAGCACAGGATGAATTAACTTCATCTTCATTATTTTTGTCCTTCTGTTCTTCCTTGCAAGTTTCTTGACTAGAAGGCATGATCATAATCTGATTTTTACTCATCTCATCGACTAGGTCAGTCTCATGCTCAAGTGGAAATTCATCAACAGTCGCATCTTCTTCTAAATCTGCCATAGTCTCCAACTCCTCGGAGAAATCACCATCCAACAGTCTGTTAATTCTTTCCATTTCGGTTTTCAGCGAAGAATCCTCTTCATTCATAATCATTTCCTCATCAAATATGGGATCTACGGACACTTCATTATGAAAGATGCCATCATGCATTAATGAATTGATGATAGGAAAATCACAAGATTCATCATACCTTATATTAAAGATTTCACAATCCACACTAGATTGTTCTAAGTGCATATCCAAAATTGTTGTGTTGTCTTCCTCATCATCACCAACATCATTCTGGTTCCCTATTATGCATGATTCCTGATATGAAGCATCTTTCCCAAACTCTAAGATTTCAACTTTACTGCTGTCCTCTTCTGCACTTGGCTGCCTTAAGTCATTCTCTTTATCGTCTTCGCAATTGTGACCAAGTGACCATTCCCTTTTGCAAGTGAAACATCGCCCTTCTCTCCTCAACTGATTTTTGCTTCCGTGAGGAAGTCCTGTAACCTGCAGATCACTCGGTTTCCTTTCCTTTCCTGTTAACTGTTGTTTACCCTTGTCAATCTTCTTTGGGACAACAAACTCAACTTTATTAGCCGCAATATTAGCTGCAATTTTAGGATCTTGTAAAGTATTTTGTTCAACTCCAACTTTCTTCGACAACTTTATGAATGAAAAATCAACCTTATCCTGAGGAAAAACTGAAGGTAGAGAAATTTGCATCATTGCAGTTAATTGATTGATGGATTTTTGTATCTCACTCTGAGTCCTATCCCAATCACGCTGTCTCCTAGACCAATCATTATAAGACTCCATGAATCTGAAATTTAATTAGGCTTCCACAGGCTGGCAGAATAGACTTGCTCTGATACCACTGTAATGTCCCCCTTGGTTGGGACTGTTAAAATTTCTGATCTAAATCTTATTGCGGATATAAAACTTGAAGAACAGAAACAAATTCCAACAATATAACCCAAATTGCAAAATATACAAAATGCATTGATTGAGAAATAACTTGCAATTTCATTTCAGATTTTAATCTAGGGCACAAATTACAATGTTTTCAAGATCAACAAT
This sequence comes from Wollemia nobilis, assembly GCA_028583015.1. Taxonomy (NCBI): domain Eukaryota; kingdom Viridiplantae; phylum Streptophyta; class Pinopsida; order Araucariales; family Araucariaceae; genus Wollemia; species Wollemia nobilis. The sequence goes on from JAQPPZ010000028.1 coordinate 8,590,632, forward strand.
CTTTCCACAAATTCTTATGCAATCCGATTTTAAAACCCTTGAAATACTTTATCAGCAAACACCAAAGTACCTCTGAAAATTGATGAAGCTCCAAGTGTGAATCCTGTGTGAATTCACCAACAGAGAACTGGGTTTCGTCCAGCTCCAAAAACGGGGGGTTTCGTCTCCTCCACACCGTTGGGGTTTCCGTCCCTTCGGAGAAGAAGTCTCGACCACCGGCCTCAAACTCTAGAGAAAATAACTAAAATCCAGAATGACATGAAATGAGACCAAGCCACCGAATAAATAGACTCCTCCACAACAAACTCCCTTTGCACGCTCAATGTGGGATAAATCATGAAACATAACTCTTTTTTAAGTCCCACGTCCCCTTTTTATAAAATAAGGTTTTAAACTATATAAAGTATTTAAATAATTTTACTTTATATAATTAAACCTTCGCACATTAAAAACTTGGCCTTCTGATTATCCGATCCACAAACTGAGGATAGATACGGACACCCATTTCGGTGAAGAATATCACTGCACCGTCCGTTTTGCCCGAAACCCTAAAAACTAACTTACTAAAAATAGTAAGTCAAGGCTCTGTCCATCCGATTCAACATCTGAGAGTGGATTCGAATACCCATTTCGCTCAATTATCCGCTCCCAGAACTCCAGTTAGGCTCCCCTGCAATCTGCCCTAGCCTACGGGAACCCGTGAGTAGGCTAAACCACTGGCAGAAAGGGGACATTACAAGCAACAAGAACCAGGATGTTATAGCTCTATCCTCTATTGAATTAGAATATGTTCCAAATTTTCATGCCACTAGATTGTCAGGTTGAGGCTAATTTGTAGAGACCTTGGATTTGCATAGAGAAAATCAACCATCTTATGGACCAACAATCAAAGTACTATGAAGATCTGTCATGGAGCTGGTGTTTAGAACAAAGCATATCGATACCAAGTTCCATAACGTCAGGCAGTTACTCAAGACCAGAATGTGGAATTGAAACTTTATCTGGCACCACCAGGAGAAGCAGGTGTACTTACAAAAATCATTGGGAAGTTTTAGATATTCAGGAATGTACTCAAACAAAATAATTTATGATGGGAGGGAAAAGTTAGTTCTTATCATAAAATATCATATCTTGCACAGATTGGTTCAAAACGCTGATATTGTTCTAATGCAGAATTCTTTAGCAAGAAATATTTTTTTTGTGCAACTGCCCTTTCAACTAATTACATCAGTATCTCAAATTACATATGAGGAATATCACCATTTGGTGTTGTTGATGACAAAGATTACATAGAGCCTAATGAGCTCCTTGCTGTTGGGGCCTATCTGCTATGCACCTAATGACTTCTTCAGGATCTAGGTTTGCAAAGCCTAAAGAACCAACGTGATAGGGCCTATGTTACGGTTACTTGCTTATTAAAAAATTATTGATTTCCTGACCATTAACAGGTAAACAAAACTATCCATTGTTTTAAAAATTCCACTTTACATCAACTATGATTGACTTGTATGTCACATGCATTCTTGAATCAAGCAGCCACAATTTTCAAAATCATGTTAAAATTCCAAAAAATATTATTTTCACACAATAAAATCAATGCACATATAGTTTGTAAGCTGCAAGCTTACTGCAGTGGTAAGGGCTTTGGCCTCTCTTTGGGAGGTCCAAGGTTCAAACCCCACTCAGTATGAGAGGACCAGGACCCCTCATAAAAACCTGTGTAAACTCATTGAAAAAAAAAAGGTAAGAGCTTTGGTCTCTCTTTGAGAGGTTCAAGGTTCAAACCCCACTCGGTATGAGGGGACCGGGACCCCTCGTAAAAACCCGTGTAAACTCATTGAAAAAAATGTACATATAATTTGCAAAAGAATTTGACATGTAAATGACATAAAATGATCAATATCCTCTTCTAGCATTCTCAAGTTCAGCTTTCTACGATTTTTGCGTTATTATGCAGGTAAATTTTCCTTACTGTATCTCGTAAATCCACATCACGTAAATATGCCCGTTGAAGATTTGCCCGTTGTAGAATTGCACCTTTTAGTTTTGCACCCTGAGCAGTTACAATAACAGAAAAAAACTAGTCAACTGCTAACAGCCAATCTGCCAAATCAATGTGCATGTGCATATTTAAGTTCTTTTGGAATTAGTTTTGAAACCAGAAAGGGCAATAAAGAAAAGATGCAGACAAGGCTAAACCAAAAAACTTTCCTCTTAAGAGGATTTGAAATGCATAGCATATCTCTTAATAATAAGTATGAATGCAACTATGCAACAAATGATACTAAATTAAATGTAATACTCACGCATAACATGTATCTGTTCCTCATCAAATCGCATTAGCTCAACCAGTTATATTCCTTGACTTTCAAGGAAGAGACCCAGGTTCAAATCTTGCCAATACATGCATAATTGCCAAACTGTTGTAATACCACTGTGGTCATGATGTAATACAGGTGGGGCCCTTTTCAATCCCATATAATCAATTTAAAAAAATAAAAAATAAAAATAAAAAAACGTTATCTGTTCCTCTTTGGGATAGGGGAGGATAGATTACATCATTTCATCAGCATGCTTCAGAATCAGATGGTGGTATGAAAGTACTACCTATACAAGTTCTACAAAAACCATGTAATCGTCATCATTAAAAGAAGCGAATTAAGGTCCTATATAAGGCCTCTTAGATGTTGGAATTTGAGCAAAAGGAATAATTATTTGGTCATAACCTCCGAATCTGATAGATATTTCAGTCTTAGGCTTGCTCTAAAAGGGGCATGCAAACCACATTTAATATTGTTACAACAGACCACACAATAAAAGCCTCGTCTTGGTAGCATGACTCTAGAGCAGAAAGCTTGCGATTGTCAAGATAGCCATTTTCTAGCATGTCTCTTTACACACAGTTAATTCCCTTTCATATTTAGTTTTCCAAATGAAATTTGGTTTTCTTCTGGAATTCCCACTAAAGGCAAAAATGGATAGTAATATTTTCCCCTGGTGTATAAATCTAACCCAGAAATTTGGAAAATATTGCAATAATTCTAAATTATTCAACATTTAGCACATCTAGACATTACACTAATGTTGAATCTGAATCATTTGCTTCTATAAGCAATGGAAACAAAAGTCAGCTAAAGAAGTGCACTATGTATCAACAGACATGATAAATGTTTAGGGCAATGGCATATGACTTCCATCACAGTTAATTCAATGCAAACTATATTGCCAGAAGTAATAGCCTAGTAATTTTGCTACCACTGAAATTCTTTACTTGTCCATTGATTATGTGAGCATAGATAAATTATATATAATGCTAACATTCTCTACAGCACTCATGTTGGTGCAGAATATCTGATACACACTGCCTTTTTTATTTTTATTGTTTTAAAATAACAACAAATAGGTTCATTTCCTATGCAATGTTGGAAAAGCATTATTCACAGTGCTTACCCACCTTGACATGTCAGTTTCTTGAATTAATCTCGGAACATTTTCCTCACCCATTAGCTTAGGTCATGCTATGTTTTTTTATTTATTTTCAAAAGCATATTATCTTCTTGTAGAAAATGACCCTTCCCAGGATTACTTTTCAATGGACATACCTTCAGGTTAGCTCCTTCAAGATTAGCCCCTGTTAAGTTTGCATTGGTGAGATCTGCATTCTGTGGATCAATTTTAAAATTCAATCATTAACAGTGAAAAGAGACAAGTCTTCAATATGATTTCAGTTTAACGGAATCAAAACAATAAGCATTCTGTACAACTTTTAGTATTTTAATTGGCAACACTTATAGCTACTCAAATGTGAAAATTCTAAATTTTTTTAAAAAGCAATAAGGCAACCACAAGTTATAATTGCCTCATGCATATTGATATTTCTATAAGTGCTTTGACAATACAAACAAATAAAACTTCTTAACACTTAGAGAACTCTAGTAATGTAGGCAGGAATTTCAAATGAGTTGGAGAAATTCTACAGCCAATATACATATAACAATATGATTTCAGTTTAAGGGAATAAAAACAATAAGCAATCTGTACAAATTTTAGTATTTTAATTGGCACAACTTATAGCTACTCAATGTGAAAATTCTAAATTTATTTAAAAAGCAATAAGGCAACCGCAAGTTATAATCACGTCATGCATATTGATATTTCTATAAGTGCTTCGACAATACAAACAAATAAAACTTCTTAACACTCAGAGAACTGTAGTAATGTAGGCAGGAATTTCAAATGAGTTGGAGAAATTCTACAGCCAACATACATATAACACCACTGTCACAAATTTGAATCTCAACTGAGACCCACAACGTTTACATAATTTTTAGTAAGTTCAATTTATTGTGGGCTTTTGATAAACAACACAACCAGATTCAAGATTAATTTTTTTTCTAGATTAAGGTTGATGAATAACACTGAACCCTAAAAGGTCCAACTTGAGAATAATTAATCCAGAAACTACACAATAGAAAGGCTTGTCCCAATCAAATCCCTGATCTTCGGGAAACTGATTACAAATTACATAATAACTTTCTATGCTACTAAAACCCTTAATCTAAGGTATCTTAAGACATTAAAAAGTCCCACAGCAAGGATATGATTGTATCGAATAGAAATCTCACAGACCCCACCCCATGACATGCATTCAGAAAGCATGTTGAAAAAATACTAACTCTTGTAGCATAGTTATAGGCATGGATCTACCTATCCAGACTCCAATGTAGGGATGCCCATTCTAGAATTTGAAACCCCCTCATAGCTCAACTTATTTGTTGGCAACAATACACCCATCTCAAACCTCAGCTAGATTGCTTTACTTTTCACCTTTCGATTTTTGTGAATACATTGAGGTATTGTCCATAAAACTTAAGGCAACCACATACTAACAAAATCATCAGAGGTTGCATGCATAACAAGCTAGCACCCAGGTAGCTCCCTCATAGGGAGAATATAAGCGCTTAGTAACTGCTACAACACCAATATTCTATAGCCATCATTCTAAGTCTGATTTCTGCGGCTGTGTGTATCAAGAAGCCCATCCAACCATAGGATATTTCACTTGAGATACCACATCACTTAAGTCATCCCTAAAGCTGTATAAACATCAATCATAACACATACCAGAACCTTAGAATGTCTTACAATAGCTAGAGCTGAAGGTTGTAGATAGGGGTGAGTCCTTTCTCGAGACGAGGGGATGACAGGAATCAGGAAGGATTGATTATATTTGACATACTGTTCAGTTTAAACAAGTAGACCTTGGTAGATGTCTAAGTCAGCAGGGCAGATGTCTAAGTAGTAGATGTCTAGGACATAAGATCAGACTTCTAGATAGGACATGTCTGGGGCAACAAGGTAGACGTCTAGGACAACAATTAGGTAGACGTCTAGACAACAAACGTCTAGGACATCAATGGGATAGACGCCTAGGACGGCAGGGTAGACGTCTAGGTAGTAGACATCTAGGGCACAGATTAGACGTCTAGACAGGAGACATCTAGGGTGACAACAAGTAGACGTTTGGTCAGCAAACGTCTAGGACAATGGTATAGACGTCTAGACAGGAGACGTCTATGGTAACCGGACTAGACATCTAGATGGGAGACATCTAGGGTAGCGAGATTAGATGTCTAGACGGGAGACGTCTATGACGGGTTTGCTGACAAATCTGGACGGCTAGGCTCAAACGTCTAACAGGCAGGTGGGCCTAGACGTCTGTCGTACATTCATCTTGCAATTTCTCTTGTGTTCTGGTTCCTGCAACTGCACAACACAACACAACATAACACAACCAGCGATCCTCTATCTCGTACCAAGCATTGATGAATACGTGCAACACAACAATACTCTCACAACGCAATCACATGACACATGCATTCTAGAGTAGTTCTTGCTGCACAACAGATCTGCATTTATGGACAAGTATGGATAGATTACAAAATGAAATAGGGGGGTATTTTATAGGCAAGTCCAGGCGGTTACTGCAACCAACCTGACTCAACCGTCCCAACTGCCCTATGCTTAACAATTCAGTTTCAAGCGTAACAATTGTCTTAGACGTCTAACTAAGCCAGTCTAGACGTCTAACTAATCCAGACATCTAACAAATCAGGACGTCTAACATAAATGACGGCTATGTTTGTCCTTTTGTGCAGTTAAACTAATCAGTCCGTATTCATTAGATCGGCTGATTTACATTGCAAAACATTACATCAAATAACTCAAAACATTATCAAAATTGATGTACATATTCAAAATTGTAGTTCTTCCATGGACATTTTGTCAGACAGTTCGGTATGTTATTTCTTCATCGAACTGCTGTCTATAAATTTCGCTTCCACCTTGTACTTTTGTCAAGCCAACTTTTAGCATTAAAAACCATAACCCGTGTTTTGAGTTAGACAATATAAGTTGCTAAACATAGAGGGTCAGATGACTTGGAACAAGCAATGACACAACAAGATAAAGAAAAAGAGTTGGTTTAGCACTTAAAAAACAAAATTAGTCTATGCATAAAGTATCAAATCATTCACAAAAAATGGATAGTGTTGGGGAGAGGATCCTAAAATTTTATATTAATCATTGACCAAGGCCAAAATTGTACGTACAGCCATTGCTGACTTGGACTGATTTCCCAACACAGTCTGAGCAACATTATAGATTAACCTTTAAGACTTTCACACACAGTATTGCAAGATATCGACAGACAAAATGTTAATGAAACTACTTATCCTGTGTAGCACATACATGCACAAAAGTACATTACATTTATGACAAAATCATGCATACCAGAAAATTGTATTTATACCTAGCCATCAAATAAAATGAGTAGCAGAAAAAGTATAGAATTATAGACCGACATTCATCCTGTGTACTTGCTTCAGTAAAGTAGTACATTAATTTTCAAGAAGCTGAAGTTGAATCTTTAGGTTTCCCACTTCTTCATACAGCTGCATGTATAACGTAGAAACTCATGATATGTCAGAGGGGCACAGATTCTCAAGCATGGTACAGATGAGCGCCTTTATACTTCTCAAAGATGGATGGAAAGCTTTGAATAGTCTGATAATGCTTTTCTCTGATGAGATTTGTAGTGCACTACAAGGCTAACCAGGGTATCTCAAACATCATGGAAAAATTCACATGTGACCATTTATGTTCCTTACAAGTTTGCTAGGCCTAGAACAAAGGAAATTGCAAAAATATACATTGCCGTGAAAGATGTAATGCTGATTACTTAAAAATCACTATTGATCTAAGGCAAAATCTCCAAATAAAAGACTTTAAACAAAAATATTTGCTTTGCTTCCACATGATCCAAGCATATCCTCCACAACTTGATTACATTTTTGGTTTAGTCACTCATTTATGAGTGGCCATCACTTCAGTGATTAGAATCAGATTCAGCAAAATAGTTACACATCATCTTCAAAGGCTTAGTTATGAGTCTCAGCAGCATCTCAGCTTGATAGTGCTTTGATAACTTGTATTTTGATTTTATGTTCCACCAAGTCCATTTTTAGAATGGGCAAGGGAACAAAGGGATGTAAAAAAAGGGATGCAAGAACATAGAAAATATTAAAAATATTTTAAACTAACTATATATTATAAACTATTAATGTATTTATAATACAAATATCTTAAAATAAATATATTATTAGTCAAGGACACTAAAGCCAAATGTACTAAAAAATTACATTGTTTGGTAGCTTTAAGTTATTTGCATGCTTCATTAATATTCACCCCAACTTGAAACATAGATTTCCAACTTCATTTTCTCAATATATGAGAATCTTTTTCATAGGACTTCCTTTTCTCTTTCTTTAGCATTACTGCAAACAAAATTTTTAGTTGAGAAAGAGAATTAGACTCTTATGCATGCATGCATGAATGCACAAGAGTGACTGCACACGTGCACACACACACATTTTCTAGTTCCTATAAGATCACCAGTCACACAAATTAATGCCATTGCTAATAAATAAATAGCAAACCAATTTAGAATGTTCTTAATCTAAAATGCCTTATTTTTGTTTGCTAGAAGTAATATAGCTTTTTAAAAACAATGATAAATGAAGGGCTTCATGAAACATAATATCTCCCAATTAAGCACACATAGAAATCATGTCATTCTTGTCATTATACAGCTTAATATTTCTTATTATCAAAACATTCGCTTTAACATTAAGCCGGGAATGAAACTTGGAACATTGGAAATCTTTGTGTCAGCTGTAGAGACAGATGCGTTGGCAGGAATTGGCTCCACAGCAAAGGATGGGGAAACAGTAATAGATCTAGTCAGTGATGGAGCTATGAACTCTAAGATCCCTTTGTGGAAGGGGCTTGAAATTTGGAATAGGGGATTGATAATGAAATGTTGGCATTAATTGAAAACTACAAGAGCATACCATCAGAGACCAGGAACAATGTTCTAACACCTTCAACTGATATTTTTCCAAATATTTACTTCGAGGAGATTTTGAATAATCAGAACAAGTGTTATGCCACAAAGTCCACTCCAATGCATCCATAACAAAACTCGTTTGCAGACCAGAATTTGATGGCTTGTGTTCATTTTTTTACGCTACTCTTTTTCTAAAAATCCCTCAAGGTATATGTCTAAAAGTTAGCATGTCTAACATCTCTCACATGGATAGACTAGAATGTCCTCACAGGGATTGAGAAGGCAGAATGTTTATCTCTGAGGTCATATTAGTAGCCCAGAAATCTCAATTGGAAAATAGAACTCAAAAGACCATTATCATGGGCATGACCTATAAAATGTAACAACTAATAAAAAAAGGTAGCCAACTGTGTATCCTCAATCCGTCCTAATACATCCAAATTACTCAGCCTTGGAATAATAACAATATGCATGTACTCCTCTAGCTCCTTTGATTCCTAACTCTACTATGCAGGATGCACCCTAGGAAAGGAAACATCGTTGCCCTGATCAGCAGATGCAACTACTTGATTTTGAATCTCATCAACAACTTACCGGTTGCTCAACCTCCTAATTCGGCTCACTTGTCTTGCTCTAATGCTTTGTGCTTGCATGTTGTACATCATTCTCTAGAATAGGTTTGCATTGAGGTACATGGCTCCTTTCAATGGCTATGTGCTTCAAAGCATGTATGGGTAGCATGTTCAAACCACTATAGGACTTTTGACATCCATCCAATCCCCTCCATATATAGGCACTAGATGGTCACTCTTGCCCTCCTAACGATCACCAAATTATAGAGCATGCAACTCTTGACTATGCTTTCAAGTTGACAACTTAGTACACGATACAATAGGCTCAACAACACCATAGATGGTCTATCTCTACTTGAATCATGACCTTGACTTAGCCATCTATTAGGAGATACAAACAAATCACCAAAAAGAAGAACAACCTCATCACAAGATCAAGAATGGGGTGGGTCATTCCCCTAGAGAGTAGAAGAACCTCTCAAAGGGTATCTAAAACACCAACAATGCTACAAGTGCAACTCAGTGTTACTCCGCTCCTCATTATAGCATCAATAGGATACTCCACTTACCAAATAGTAGGTTGATCCCACTCCTCTATTGATTAGTCATTATGAAAAGAAATCTAGGTCCTAACAACATACGTCACTCACCATACCGCCAACACTAGATCTCTCCTCTGCTCTATGTGCTCAATGCTGGATAGTGAGTGACACTCCAACCAAACAAAAGATTGTAGGCCTATTATTAGTAAGCACTAGTCAGCCCTACTCGGTCACCTTAAAGTCATATGTCATGTCACATCAAGGCAAAGTGCAATATCATGCAACGTTATGGGGAATAATTTTGTGTCACGTTATAGAAACAAGTAAATATGATTAGTCAAATAAGTGGCCCAATCGTACAAGATTCCATCCATTCTCCACTATATGGAACAAGCAATGTGGACATGTTTGAAGCACATAACTCGCTCTAGAGTCATGACATAATGAAGTCAAGTATGCAACGAGGCTCCTCATTCCACAACAACTGAGACTTTAGCCCCCTCTTTCCATGGGTACATAACTTCCTCAACTCCTCTGACATGCAACTGGCGTCACATTACAACTAAATAAAATCTTAGTGTCTATTTTGTATGAATTCTTCTTTGTGTACCAGATGAACTTGTGCTCCAAGCTCCCTAAAGACTTGTAAAGTCTGCTGGTATAAAGGACATCCACAGGTACCATGTGCTCAACACGAACTTGCTTTGTCGAGTCTACCAGTTGTAATGTTGTAGCATCTCAACAAGGGACACCTGAATCAAGTGATGCATTGATGTGTCGCATAGTACATAATTCAACTCATGTTTATCATCATTCAAATTCTACCATGAATGGCATTTATCATCTGAAGGCATCTTCCAAATAATGTCTTCTGGATTCACCTTCATTTTATCACCATTTTCGCATTGCTTTGCTTTGCCCTTTCGCTTCTAACTAGTAGTTGACAACATAGTTACGAAAGTAGGTGAGTTTTTTAAAAATTCGTCGAGTCACTAGGGTTTGACTCGACGAGGTTTTTTATTTTTTGAGTTTTGCCAAGTTTTTCCAAGTTTGTTTTTTGCATTTTCTTCAGTTTTTTTTTGCCAACTTTTTTCTGAGTTATTTTGCTGAGTTTGAGTCTAAGTCCTGATTTGGCCTTGCTGAGTTTGTGCCAAGTCCGAGTTTCTCTACTATGGTTGACAATGACAGTGACTAGTTACTCACTCTATGACGTCTATTCTATTGTCGATGGTATGTCATGGGTCTATTTTACTATTGGTGCTACACCAAACTCCCTCCACCCACGGTTGGATACATATGCCAATTCTATAATTTGCTCTTTCAACAAGGTATGTATTCCTTCCTCTATGTTGTGAATGATCGTTGCGATGTCTAAGTAGGTGTTTGTAATGAAGGCGTCACCTATTTGGGTGGACATGATGTCACCTATGCTAAATGGCAAAGGTGGAACATGTAGATGCTAGTTCTGACTTACCACTTAAAACCCAAAAATAGAATAAGTGCATTGGAAGTCAAGTACATGCAGAATGAATTTTTGATATAATAAGTTTTGATGTAATAGTTTCATGCAATAAATTGTAATGTTGAGTGAAGTGTTAGTTAATGTATGGATGAGTAATAAGTCATTTAGTTGTCATGCAGTTTGTCATGTAGTTGGAAATGAAATGAAATGTAAATGCATGACAAATGTAATATAAGTTGGTGAGGTGTCAGGTTGGTAGTTGGGAATAACTACCTTCCCACAAGTTTAAATAGACCCCCTCATTTAGTTGAGCAGGTACACAATGTAGATACACACATGGTAAATGCTACATGGTAGACATTGTATACACATATTGTAGATGCTGTAAAAAGAGAGATGTTGGAGGGTGCATCTCTACAGCCTACTGGCATAAGTGTATTGCAAAGATGTATCTTTGTTAATATCAATAACACCATTCAGCCATTGCTATTGTGTATATTTATTGCATGTGTTTGCATCTGAGTGATATTGTTGTAGATAGATATTCCGAACTATTTCCATTACTTATTGTTTGTTGCAGGAGATCCATACTGGGCTGTCTAGATCTGAACCAAGGCTGCCCCATGCAAGACTCGACCGTTTGACTACTATGCCAAGCTGTTTGGGTTGCAGATTTGGCTGTCTATTTGTTGTGTTGTGTAGGGCCTTCAGGTATACTATGTTGTAGGCCGTCTAGACTGCATTGTTGAGTTGTTGGTCAACCTACTCTATCATTCATTAATTATTGCTCCAATTGCAGAATACACAACAGTGCTATATTTGGCACCTTTGTTGTTTGAAGTTTGAACCAGTGATCGCATGGAGGTTTGAGATAGAAGACATGGATGACAGATAACCTGACACAAGGATGCGGGAGATGTGGACATGAAAGGATGAGAAAACAACCAACAAGACAAAGTTTGCATATCGCATAGCAACAAGAGCGAGGAGCATGTGGACGTGCCATGTTAGGTGTGAATTCAGTATGGTCAGACGTTTGCCAGCAGGGCTGCTAGACGTCTAGTCAGCAGAGCTGCTAGACGTTTGGGCTGGCAGACGTATAGGCCAGTTGTGACGTCTGGCAGACGTCTAGGTAGAGGTCAGTAAGTGGAAGACGAACATTCTTGGGAGCGGAAACGAACAGTCTTTGGAGGCTTGCATTGGAAGATGAAACGAACAGTTTTGGAGTCTTCCTTCTGCTCTATAAAAGGGATGTGATCCCTTGCATAATGTTTGATGTGTTGTTGAAAACGTCAAAGGACGTGAATGTAAATTTTGCTGAAATTAATAAGAAAGAGAAGTTGCCATTGCCCCGTGGTTTTTCTTGCACATTGCAGGTTTCCACGTAAATCTCTGTGTCACTTGTGTTACTGTTTCCGTGTTCTATATTTTTGTTATTGTGCTTCCTCTTGCAGGTGTAAAATCTTGGAATTTTTCCTAACATCTGGTATCAGAGCTAAGGTTTTGTGCGAGTGGGAGCTGCAACAATGACAAAAGGTGTAACCAAGTTCGAGATTGAGAAATTTGATGGCAGGAACTTCGCTCTATGGAAGATGAAGGTGGAGGATTTGCTAGTTTAGAATGACCAAGCGCAAGCCTTGAAAGGGGTCGCGAGTAAACCGAGCAAGCATGAAAGATGAGGAGTGGGTAACGCTTGACATGAAGGCGGTTTCTACAATCCGTCTTTGCCTAGCGGACTCCGTCTTGTTCAATGTAGCTGAAGAGAAGACCGTGGAAGCCCTTTGGCAAAAGCTTGAAAAGTTGTATGAAACAAAATCAGCAACTAACAAGGTTTTTCTGAAAAAGCAGCTTTATAGCTTGAGGATGAAGGAAAGTTCATCCGTGGTAGATCATTTGAATGAGTTTAATACTCTGATCAGTAAACTGGTTTCAATTAATGTGAAGATGGAGGATGAAAATAGAGCTATCACCCTACTTTGTTCGCTCCCGGACACTTGGGATCATATGGTGATGACCATCAGTAATTCATCATCGGGAACTCTCAATTTTGATGATGTGGTAGCCGCTTTGTTGGCTGAAGCGTTGAGGCAAAAATCGTCTCTGGAACCCTCAACCAATGAAGCCCTATCTCTAAGAGGTCAATCGTTCGAGGGGAGTAAACAAGGTAGAAAGCAGTCTAGATCTAAGTCTAAAGGACATAAGGAGAAATGGAAGTGTTGGCATTGTGGGAAACCAGGACACTCCAAGAAGGACTGTTGGCAATTAAAGAATGGTGAAAAGCAAAATCAGCCATCAGTTGAAGCCAGTGCAGCAGATTTAGGAGAGATGGCGACATGTGAAGCCTTATGTATCAGTAACAACAGATCAGTGTTATATACCTGGGTTTTGGACTCAGGTGTATCCTTCCACGTCTCCCCACAGAGACTGGTTTGACAAATATCAGCCATACTGTGGTGGAAAGGTCTATTTGGGTGATGATCATCCTTTAGAAATTGTGGGAAGAGGGGATATAAGGATCAAGCTGGACGATGGTAGAGAAAGGATGCTATGTGATGTGCAACATGTGCCCGATTTGAGGAAGAATTTGCTATCAATCAAAATGATGGATAAGCTAGGGTATTCTATCACTTTCAGTAACAACTACTGCAAGATTACCAGAGGAGTTCTTGTAGTAGCAAAGGGAGAATCTTATGGGATCTTATATCGTTTATGCGGTGATACGGTGACAAACCATGCAGCAGCAACAACTTCTGTTTAGGATGCTGTAATGCTATGGCATCAACGCCTAGGCCATATGAGTGAAAAAGGTCTGAAAAATTCTGCATGACAGAGGTATGCTTTCTGGGGTTAAGTCTTGCAATTTAGACTTATGTGAACACTGTATTTTTGGTAAACAAAAGAGGGTTCGGTTTACTGCAAGTCCTGGTAAGAGTTCTGATTTTCTGCAACTTATACATTCGGATATATTTGGACCTGTCCCCACTCAGTCCTTGAATGGCGCCATCTATTTTCTGACTTTTATAGATGATTATTCTAGGAGAGTGTGGGTTTATTTTCTGAAGAAGTCGGAAGCTTTGCAGAAATCTAAGGAGTTCAAAGCACGGGTAGAAAAGAGTTTGGGCAAGTCAATTTTGTGTCTCAGGTCAGATAATGGGGGTGAATATTGCTCCAAGGAATTTGATAAATTTTGTATGCAAGAAGGTATTAAGAACCAGAATACCGTACCATACACTCCACAACAAAATGGTGTGGCTGAGCGGATGAATCGCACAATCATGGAACGTGCAAGAAGCATGCTCAGCGCAGCCATGTTGGAGAAAAAAATTTGGGCAGAGGCTGTTAATACAGTTGTTTATCTTATTAACAGGTCACCTACAGTTGCGTTGGAGGGTCAGATTCCAGAGGAGGTTTGGTGCTGTAAGCTAGTTGATTACTTTCATTTGCGTACCTTTGGCTGTGACGCTTTTTCCCATGTACCCAAATAAAAAAGGTCCAAGCTTGACCCGAAGTCAAGCAAATGTGTTTTTCTCGGCTATGGAGATATAGAGAAGGGGTATAGACTGTGGTATCCTATTGCCCACAAGGTAATCATTAACCGGGATGTAATTGTTGATGAAAAATCCATGCAAAGAAAGGAGGTACAGCAAAATCCTAATGTTGTACTTGTTGAAGTAGAATTGGGTGAAGATGACTATGAAGATGAACATGCTGAAGTTTTTGATCATCATGCAGAACAACAAGTAGAACAGGAAGTAGAGCAGCCACAACGGTCACAAGACCAAGAGCCAGAATCGACAGATCATTGGGTTAGAAGATCTACACGTCCACAAAAGTGTCCGGAAAGGTATTCTCATGTGTATCAGTCCTATTTTGCTTTGTTAACTGATGATGGTGAACCTAGTTCATTTCAGGAAGCTAGAGAGTCTAAAAATGTAGAAAAGTGGAGGAAATCCATGGAGGAGGAAATCGAGGCACTTCGCAAGAATAAAACTTGGGAACTTGTGGATCTTCCACCTGGAAGAAAGACTGTTGGAAACAAGTGGGTGTACAAAGTGAAGAAGAACAACAATGGGCTGTTGGAACGCTATAAAGCTCGCTTGGTGGCAAAGGGCTATGTGCAGAATTTAGGTGTTGACTTCAATGAAATTTTCTCTCCAGTTGTGAAGATGACTACTATTAGAGTTCTACTTGCACTTGTAGCTGCATAGGATTTGGAACTGGAGCAGCTTGATGTAAAGACCGCTTTCTTGCATGGTGATCTCGAGGAAGAGATATATATGGATCAGCCTGAGGGCTATGAAGAAAGAGGCAAAGAGCATTTGGTTTGCAAACTAAAGAAATCACTGTACGGGTTGAAACAAGCGCCAAGGATGTGGTACAGGAAATTTGACACCTTCATGAAGAGCCAAGGTTTCAGCAGGAGTGAAGCTGACCATTGTGCATACTATAAGAGGTTTGACGATGGCAGTTTTATAATTTTGCTGTTGTATGTTGATGATATGCTGGTTGTAGGCCCCAACATGAAGAAAATCATTGATCTTAAGGCTCAGTTGGCTAGGACATTTGAAATGAAGGATTTAGGAGCAACAAACCAAATTTTAGGGATGAAGATACACAGGACAGAAAAGGAAGAAAGATCTTGTTAAGTCAAAAGTCATATGTGGAAAAGATTTTGCAGCGCTTCAATATGCAAAATGCTAAACCAGTTAGGACCCCACTTCTTCCACACTTAAAGTTGTCTTCCAACCAGTTTCCTAGAACGGAAGCAGAGAAGACAAGCATGTCTCGTGTACCGTATTCATCAGCAGTAGGAAGCCTCATGTATGCCATGGTGAGCACCGGACCGGATATTGCCCAAGCAAGTGGGAGTAGTCAGCCAGTACATGGAAAATCCCGGTAAGGAGCATTGGAATGCGATGAAGTGGATATTCAGATATTTAAGAGCCACTTCAGATGTTGCTATTTACTTTGGATCGACAGATTTGCAAGTTACAGGTTTTGTGGATTCTGATTATGGTGGAGATAGAGATGGGAGAAAATCCACTACAGGATATGCCTTCACTCTTGCTGGTGGAGAAGTGAGTTGGGCTTCTAAGTTGCAGTCTGTTGTGGCTTTATCAACCACTGAAGCAGAATACATTTCAACAACTCATGCAAGCAAAGAGGCAATTTGGCTAGAGCGATTGTTGGGTGACTTCAAGGCAATGCAGGAGAAAATTACGCTGCATTGTGATAGCCAGAGTGCTATTCAATTAGTGAAGAATCCAACATTCCATAATCGCACAAAACACATTGATGTCAAGTACCACTTTATCAGAAATGAGGTGGAAGAAGGTAGGATCCTGTTGCAGAAAATCAACACTGAAGTGAATCCTGCAGATATGCTTACAAAGCCGGTCAAGATAGAGAAGTTTGAATGGTGCAGAACTTCTCTGGGCTTGCTGAAAAAGTAACAAGGGCAGCATTGGGCAATTGGCACTGGCTGAAAATTTTTTGGCAGAAGAATTCCCGAATACTGACTTCAAGCGAGAGAATGTTAGGTGTGAAGTCAGTATGGTCTGGCAGACGTCTGGGCTGCCAGACGTCTGGTCTGGCAGACGTATGGGCTGCCAAACGTTTGGTCTGGCAGACGTCTAGGCCAGACGTCTAGGCTGCCGGACGTTTGGTTTGGCAGACGTCTGGGCTGGCAGACATATAGGCCAGTTGTGACGTCTGGCAGATATCTAGGTAGACGTCAGTACGCGGAAGACGAACAGTCTTGGGAGCGGAAACGAACAGTCTTTGGAGGCTTGCGTTGGAAGATGAAACGAACAGTTTTGGAGTCTTCCTTCTGCTCTATAAAAGGGATGTGATCCCTTGCATAATGTTGGATGTGTTGTTGAAAACGTCGAAGGACGTGAATGTAAATTTTGCTGAAATTAATAAGAAAGAGAAGTTGCCATTGCCCCGTGGTTTTTCATGCACATTGCAGGTTTCCACGTAAATCTTTGTGTCACTTGTGTTACTGTTTCCGTGTTCTATATTTTTGTTATTGTGCTTCCTCTTGCAGGTGTAAAATCTTGGAGTATTTCCTAACAAGCCAAGCATGAGTACAACTCTAGGGCCAATGCTATGGGATTTCTTGAAGCTTTGGATGAGGTTCACCATCGAAATTAGGACACACACTCT
The DNA here is from genome assembly GCA_028583015.1 of Wollemia nobilis. Taxonomy (NCBI): domain Eukaryota; kingdom Viridiplantae; phylum Streptophyta; class Pinopsida; order Araucariales; family Araucariaceae; genus Wollemia; species Wollemia nobilis. Next base: position 8,607,783 of record JAQPPZ010000028.1, read on the forward strand.
CCATGGAATAAACGATGGGAACCCCAAGGTCATAACATCCCATCAAATGCAGTGACTGATAATAAAGGGTCACAAGGCAGTAGTTGGAAGATCGAATGCAGTTGTGGGTTATGCAGATCGATAAGGTATCCCTCAATTTGTCAGCCATCCTCACCAAAAATAAAAAAGTCTTCAATGAGCCAACTCAACTACCACCTAGGCGACCAAAGGACCGTAAGATCAATTTGGGACCAAGCAGTTACCCCCCCAACATACGATCGTACAATTACCCCTACCATCAAAATAATGAGACTGAAAAGATGAAGACGGATCTATGCTTCTCGAACCAACAACCATCCTTGATTGACAAACTCGACACCTTCGCTCCTGCGACATCACTGAAGTCCTTGTACGCATGGGCTCCAACTAGAAGATGCCATGTGGGAGCCATCGCAAGAGCTCCAACAATAGTTTCCCATTTATTTTTTTTTGGATAATAAGGGGTTGTACTCGGGTCCCCCACCCTTGACAAATTACAATTCTCTTCTTTAGAGCTTGAGAGTTTATAAATAAATACACTTCTCATCTCAATTGAGATGCTATAGCTAGAAACCTACATCATTTTACATAAAATGTCTAAATTCTTGATTTTTATTTTCTGGATCTTTTCAATTTTCTGTATGAATACAATTATTCCAGAATTTAGCATCTTTCTTGACATTTTCCTATAGCAGCCTTCACAATGCCAAAACTTCACCTCTACTATCTATTAGTAGAGTAATATTTCCAAAATATCACACTATCATAGTCCGCTTTACCAAATATGGATTGCTAGTTTCCTTCCTCACTGAAGTCCTAGTCCTTCATTGCTCTTCCCATCATTCGAACCCTAGCTGACAAATATTTGCAATTTTGTTTTTCGCAAATTGAAAAATCATCACTGCCCTTGTTCCAAAGGTTGACTTCATAGGGTTGAGTCTCCCTCAATATTACTCGGATTCTTGCATATGACCAATCATTTTAAAGTATTCAAATTTCACACAAGTTGGTCCAAGAATCAGCTGAATCGGATAACTTTTCGCGAAGATATGGCTCCTAAAAGATGAGATGTTTTTTAGAAAAAAACCCTAATCCTTTGCACATTTTTCTGTTGTAAAGAGAGGGGAAAAACCACCCCAATACCTGTGGGTTCCAAACCCACAAGCACGCCGAAGACAAAAATAGGGATTTTAGTTGACCCAGCCTTCCACCCAACAACCCGACCTGTTGCTACACTACACTCAACAACCCAGCCTGCTGTTGTGGTTCCCTCAGCTGATCCGGTCTCAAACAAGCCTTCCACCCAACAAAGACCAACCTTCCACGCTCCTTCAGCCTTCCCAGCCTTCCTTGTAGCTCCTTCAGTCGGCCTAGCCTTCTGTTGTAGCTACTTCAGCCTTATCGGCCTTCCACGTTCCTTTAGCCATCCCAGCTTTCCACCCAACATCCCAGCCTTTCGCTGTAGTTCCTTCAACCAGCCCAGCCTTCCACGCTCCTTCAGCCAACCTAGCCTTCCACGCTCCTGCAACCTTGACACTTCAAAGATCAACTCATCATTCAACCTTCCACGCTCCTTCAACCTTCAGATTTGCTGATCATTAAAGCACCAGACTATTTTCTAGGCCCCTTAGGGGGCAACCTCACCCGACGCCCCCCGGGCTCCAAGCTTGGCTTTTGTTTCCCATTTTTTTTTAGCTTTGAGGACAAATCTTATTTTGAAAGGGGAGGTAGTGTTAGGACCTCATGTCCTAACCATTCTTATTTTATTGTAATAGTTTAGTTAGTAACGAGTGGGCACCCCCTTCTGAATGTAAGGGTGACCCTCAATCATTAACGTTAGGGTTAGATAGCTCAAAGAGCTATTTTAGGTTTAATCTATTTTGCATTGTAGCTATTTTGGGTAAAGTTATTTTTATATTTTGCATTGTAGGAAAGGAAAGGTATCTAAAGAATTGTATTGTAAAAGAACGTTGCTCACAAAGGAGGTTGCCCCCTCGAAGTGGCTTGCGATACATTTAAAATTACCCTCGGCACAAAATTTCTCGACTCAATACAGCTCTGAACCAAGAACATTCAAGTGAAATACTCATATCAGCGGAAGAGGTTCATTACAGTACCGTTTCCTATTTCTAGTTAGGAATGGCATTTGTTTAAAGCAATCTTGGGAACATTACATTTTCCACCTCGTTGCATTGACATTTATATTTGACTAGAAATCTCAAAATATCAGTCCTCATGTTTTTCCAATAACAGTTCGATCTTATGTTCTTGTATGTCTTCTGGAATTCCACATGCCCTACAAGGGGGATACATGACCATATGCCAATGTCTTTTTAATAAGAGGGCTTCATTTCTAAAGTATATGAGATCTCTCAAAAAGATTCTATCATTCTAGACTGGCCAAGCCTTATGTTTCCCTCCATCTATAATCTGTTGTTCAAATTGCATTATAATAGGGTCACATGTGTGATTTCGATGGTCTTCTAGCCAAGTAGATTGGTTGACAAAAATAGCATTGAAAATAGGTAACTCATCTTGATGTGACAAGATATTTGCCACCGCACTCTCATTCACCTTTTCACATATGATTTCAAAGTCATAGGCCTACCATCAATCAATCCACCTTTGTTGCTCATCTATAAGCTTACCCCAGATCAAACAATGCTTTAAGCTAAGGTGGTAAAAAATTTGAAGTTATCTAGACAACCCATCCCATCATTGAGGCCAAAGACACAAATTGTTCTTCCATCCATTGTAGGATGGGTTTAATCTTCTTGTGAACACTTAACGAACAACAAGGTGCTTGATGATATCTTTATTGTCTAATTCTAATTTTGACTTGGATGAGCACACATCTTCAGCCATGAAACCTTTTTGGATGACGTTGCTCCCTCGCTTGGTTGCTTCACTGACAAGCATTCCTTCGTTGATGAAAGATTTCTATGCTCCAAACAATGGCTTAGGGGAATTTCTGTATGGCATTCCAACAATGGACAACATTTACTATAGGATTGATGAAATTGTTCCAAGGGTTGACTATTTCTGTTTATATCATCCTATGTTGGCTTCTCAAGCGGAAGGAAAGACCTATATGATATTTGAATAATGCTTGACATTGTTTACTTGAAGATGTATAGCCTCCCATCAATTGTAGATGGCTTTCCCTCAAATCTGTTCAGATTTTGAGAATAAACAACTATTTCAAAGCAAAAGCATTGGCCCTAGTGTCATCAATTTCATCTCAACAGTGATGGCATCAATTTGATGGGCCCCCTAAATGACATTTGCAAACCTTGGGATACTCTTCCTAGCAATATCTCAAACAACTTAAAAACATTCACTCAATTGTAGCTAATGGCATCCATCAAGCAATAGCCAGTGTCATTGAGGAAGGCCCTCCATGTCGATGTTCTCCTAATGCTCATCAACAACTTGTTTCAACAATCTATTTGGTATAAGGCACCACGTGGTTAGATGATGTTGGCCAAAAAATGGATAAATTCCATGCTGGTGGGTCCCTTTCTTGACTTCCAAACAATGCTTGTCCCTTTGGGAATGACATCCCTTAAATGCCACACAGCTATTAGAAAGTTGTGGATGGCAATTATAAGTGCTTAGTCAGCCTTTTGAAATTGTTAATCAGATTCTACAACATAGGCAACTCCTATGCCATTAAAAATTGTTGGAAGTGTTTAATTAGTGTCCAGAACTGTCTCCAAGCTCTGGATGGCAGTCAAGAAATCATGGACCATGCTTCACATTCATTTTCTGCTGTGGCCTGCCTTGAAAGAGCTCGAGGATGGCTCTTAAAAGGCTATGGTTAGCTCTTAGACAGATTTGGATAAGGCTTGGTTAAGGCTCGGTAATTTCTGGTTCTTTTTTGTTTGGTCATTTCCTGCAATTTTCCCCTAGGATTTTCTTTTTTAGGGTGGCAAGGGAGCTGGTTGTCTCCAACTGTCCTGAGAATTCATCCTCCTGTTTCACAATCTCTTGTTTCAGGAAACTTGATATAAGTTCATTCGTGACTTCTTTTAATGATGAATCAGCCTCCATAGAAGTTCAACACCATTTTTCTCCATCAGATGCTTTTAAACTTTAATGTTCAGTTGACCAAAGGTGACTTATGGACCCTTCTCTGCAGCTTTTAGTTAAGTCAGCCAAGGGTCCTTTTCTTAAAGATTGCAGGAATATAGCACATATAATCCATGAACTTCAAACCTTTATAGTCAAATGGATAAAGCGTTTTACTGTTGGCAGGTCAATCCACACTCCACAAAAATACTCAAACAAGAGAATCAATAGCTCAATGATAAAGCATCTAGAGCATTATTAGCAGGTCCAAGTTTCAAGTCCTATCTGGTATATGATTTCTGACATGGAATTAAAGCCAAGCAGTCTAGATGCTTATGTCAATGTGTGGCTTGAGGAAGGAAATGAGTTGGAAGGTCAAACCATATGAAACAAAAGGTCCAATGGCTGTCAATGGTGGGTCTTGCATTTAAGCCCTAGCTGGTCTATTCTTCTCAATACAGTATCAAAGTTACACAGCTAGGTGCAGAAGTTGGTGTGTAGTTTGAGGTGGTGTTTGGAAAGTCAATCCACATTACAATGAAACGATAAAATAATAAAACGAGAGGGCCAGTAGCTCAGTGCTGGAAAGTTTATAACACAATTGGGAGGTCCTTGGTTCAAGTCCTAGCTGGTTCATCTTTTCCCACATATCCAACTCATATAAAGTACATAAAATCAATATCGTTGATGATTTACCAAGTGTAGGCACATGATATTGGTGCCAAGATTACATAACTCAAGACCAAGATACTTGTATTGTTGAAAAGTCTGATTTGAAGGCATGATATGCATACTATTCACTTCTAGTTTTCATCTGTCATCTGGAGCCAATAAGTCAAAACAACACCCTAATATCAATCTTTTTGGTGTAATTGGTATTTTATCCATATGGATGTTAATTCATTAGCAATCTAATCACTCCAAAATGAAATTTCTAACAATTCTGATAGGAGGATTAATGGTTTCCCATATTCAATGAAATGTCTTCTAATCATTTCACGAAGAAAAACCTTACTCAATAATTAATTGGATTAGTTAGTGGTAACTAGTGCCACAATTCCTTTTATTGGAATACAACATACAGCTGGGGAATACCACTAGTTGTTAAAAGGCTTCAAACCATGGCACCCACAGAGAGATTCCTCTTACATCCAACCAAAACATTATTATACAATGTCAGATTTCACTCAACAAATGATGTCATTGGTCCTTGATAAATAATTCTCAATACAATTATGTTAGCCCTCAGGCCTAACATGATTTCATAACAATTCAAGATTAAGAATGTTTATAAAATTAATAAACTTAAAATGTTTTCATTCCTGATTCTTGAGAGCTAAGTTGATTAATAGAAAAAAGCACATTTAGTAAGAAATGACTTTTCAAAATTATAGACCTGTAGATGTGCTGAACGGAGGTCGGCCTCACAAAAGCTACAAGACACGAAGCAAGCATCTGCAAGATTGAATTTGCAAACTCAAATTTAAGTATTCAATATCTAAGACCATATCTAGGAAGACCCAAAATTTGCTACTGTGGGAAAATGGTCAAAAGATAAATGAAATAAATATAGAATGGAAATTGTTTATATACCTCAATATTAATGATAAAAAAATTGCTGGCTTTAGAAATTTTATAATACTTTGATCACACAGTATTCTAGAAGGAACAAAATATATTCTATTTGGATATCTTTTAACCTAAATACTAATACGTTGATAATGGCATACACATAAGATGTGTAAGAACACACCTTACAGCACAGCATACTAAAAGTACTTAACATAATAAAAGAGACTTGCCAGCACATATCCAACCCTCTTGGTTTAGCTAACTAGCAGTAAACCTGCGCCACTTAGTTACCATAGCCCAAGTCTGTAAACCAAAGTCCATACCAACCTAAAACTGAAATCTCAAAGCCTCTACAACCAAGAGAAACATGGACTTTAACAACAACAAATGAAATCTTGGATTGTTCACAAGCTTAAGTCTAGAGTGATGGTTATACCGAAATAGATTTTACAAAATGAAATCAAAGGCACAAGGGACTTGCTCAAAGAGATTAAATTTTATACTCACTAATGATACAAGAGACAGTGTTTGGCTCTTTATAGAGCATCAAAGTTTATCTTCTTTTATTCTGATACAACCTTCATGATTAAAAGGGATCCAGCACCAGGGAGTTCTAAAACATGCACAGTGCACACCACTGCTGGCAGTTATGGAGTCAGAAGTCTTGGAAAATAGGCACTTTGGTTTGAATAAAGACTACATAGATGATTAGTGATTGCTACTTTAGTGAAACACCATGACCAAGCAATCATCAAGTTATTAAGTCACCATGATTTGGCTGTCATCGAGTTAATCAATCACCAAGATTAGTGCATTGCCAAGGGTGAAGCACTGATAATGTAAATAGTGCTTCCTAAAGTAAATATCCCAAGCTCAGTTGCATCAAACTTGGAAACAGGTAGAGTTTCTGAAACAGAAACACCTTAGGAAATGCAAGTCCTCGAACCCTTCAGAAACACGGAAATGACAAAGAAAACATCTAACCAAAAAATATGATTTTTTAAAATTTCAATTATAAATAAAATTAAATTAGAGAGATCACAAATGGAAGAAAGCAGTATTTAATTATTCAATTTTATGTACAGTACAATGGTTAATGTCAAACTATAACCTTCATAGAGAAGGCTATACATGTCATGCAAAACTAAACCACACGGTCTACACTATGAACTTAGTTCTTAATAATCAAACTCATCAAAATCAGTACCAAGACTGAAAGAAGACCCAACTCCTCAGCAGCAAGTGTGTCATCCTCAAGACCATGTGCAGCCATAGAAATATCCAAGTCAGGAGTTTTAGGATCCACATCTCAATTTTTTTGTTTTCACTCGTGTGTTTCTTTTTTGAAAGGCACAAGATACAAATTAGAATGCAAAATAAACTAGATCATCTGCCTCTTTTTTTGCTTCACGAAACGAGTGAATCTAACAATTCCTCTTTGTTGTTGAAAAGCTTGTCACTTGTTGTAGATACTCTAGCTTCATTAGTCCCAACTTATGATTATTTTCAAGTTACCATTTATTTTCTTCCCTTTATCCTCACCTTAGAGCTTTTTTTATGGTAACTTGATTTTTATTAAATTGGGTCATGTCTCTCCAATGTAAGCCTCATACAATACCACCAAAACCTTTAAAAACCTCAACTTTGGACTTATCATTTGGCTCAAAATCATGGAATATTGGAGATGCCCTTGGAAATGTCTTTGATAAACGTTAGGAACCTAAGAATTCAAGATGATGAGTTTCCTGGAGTTTCTAAGGTTCCGAAATGAGGAAACAAGAGCACCCTGGGACTTTCCTGCATCACATGTCCCAATGGTCTTAGGATGCATACCCTAATGAAAGGGTCCGACTTGAGCATAGCACAACAGTTTGGTATTCCACACAATAGAAGGTATGAGACATAAAACATGATTAATGCAACATTAACAAGAACAATCCATGTGTATGCAAATACAAATCACACCAAGAGAATTCATATTACCAAAACTGTACGATAAAATTTCTGCAGCACAGCACAACATGTGCACAACAATACGAGACGATGTGATACTAAATAAAGAAGTAGGGGTTGTATATGCAGCAGTCAAGCGGAGGAAGGTAGGTATGCAACGTCTTAACTACCTACTCGGACTCGTACATACAAACATAAACTAACCTTGTACTTTACATACATACAACACACTAGCATCACACATTCTTGTGCGACATGCAACATCTATGTACAAATCAAAATTGTTTACGTACATGTCATACATATGCATGGGTACATCATGGTTTGGGTGGCACTAGTCATGTCGCCACATCAAAACTGTTGCCTACAATTGCCCTCTCCTCTAGATTAGTCAATGTCTTCATTGACTATGTCTCTAGATCTTGGAAGGAAGGCTGGTTCATTGAAATAGAAGCTGGCACTAGATCAAGAATAGGTGCTTGCTATAGGCAAACAAATTAACACATGTTTGCATGAATACATGTTTGAGCGGGGGAATGTATATATGTGAATGTGTGTGCACAAAGTGCTTGTAATAAGTTGTCATGTACTGTTGTGTGTGTATGTGACAAAGTGTTTGTAGTAATGTGCATGTGGCATAATGTTTGTAACAATGTAACGTAATAGAGTATTTTTAATGTTTCATGTAAACAAGTAGTTTGAAGATAGTTGCCAACCACCTACAAGTCACATTATATCTATAAGTACGCATCTATGTAAGAGATGTAGAAGGAAGAGAGTGCATGTCATAGTTGGCCAAAGAGTATCTTGTTGGTAGATTGTTCATCAAAGTATGATGTATTGCAGATAGTTGCTCTACAAGATAAATGTTGTCTGTATAATGTATACATTTGCATTTGTAAATATTCCCATTGTGCATTTTGTTTATATAGGTGGTAATGGAATTGTATTGCAATGTGTTATATTTCATTTCTACACTTGCGGCTACCTCACAAGAGGAGCTTCCAACCTCGTAGCCTTTGGCACCTTTAGCAAGGAAGTTCTTCATTATCAACATACCTCGCCCATTGATGGCCATGATCCTTTACCTACTAAGCTTGCCTTTGATTTTCCTCCACAAAATGGGTAATACGCTCCTATGTCACTTCCACTTGTGCTCTTATTGCTGAAATTTCCTAGACCTTCCCCACCATCTACTGACCACACTTTGTCAAATGCTCTTGATGCTCCCGATGTAAGGACTCAATCTCCTTTCTCTGCGATGCAATTGTTCCACATTAGAGTTGTTTACACTAGATTCTTTAATCTAGTTTAGCTTATTTTCATAGTACTTTGTGATTACTACAATGCATTGTAATTGTAGCGGCTCTTTTCAACGAGTCCCATTGGCCTACTTTGGCCATCTATGGACATTAACAAAATTATCTTATCTTATCTCTACGGTTATGATTCTACCTCAACTCTATCTTTCAATAGTCGCAATCCATCTTTGACTTGTTCCACTCAAGCTTGCTCCTAACAATCTAAAATTAGGAGGCCATAGAGTTGATGCAGCCAGTTTTCTCCAAGTCTTCTAATGAAGCACGTTTATGTTGGACCCACCATCAATAATGATGTGCATCAAGGTATGGTCAAGGAAGTCCATGTGAAGCAACATAGGTCACTTCCTGACATCAATTATTAACATTGTTGGATAGATGAACTAGCCCTTTGTCAATTTTCATGGTCAGATTTGGGTGCTTGTGTCATCTTTCCTTGTCCTATGCACCAATTCTTCAACAATTGGATGCAATTCTAATACCAAGGAAAAAGGTTTCCCCATACACAAGGATACTTAACTTTAATTGTGTTACCAAGCTCCTTGTTGTTGACAGTTCATCTATTTGACTCATGATGGGTTCCTTAACTTTGTTGTTTTGATATTTTGCCATTTCCTCTTTCACCCAAACTCTACCTCTTGTCATCTTCTTAGCTCTTTGACAAGTTCTACGTATTTAGCCTTTTCCTTTGCTTGCACTCAAGTCATGGTATGGACATTTTTGTACCTGAAGCAATTTCCTCTATATCATGGAGATTCTCGTTTTGGTTGCTCCCTAGCTTCTTAGAGGAGTTCTCCATGTGATTGCCTAGACCACATAAATGACACAACATTTGCTTGCTACAATTGGTTGCATTTGTATAGTCCCTTGCAAAGTGACCCCACTCCTAGCACTTCCTACATTGTATGATTGGTCATCCCAACGTATCATAATATAATTGGTCATCACTTGCGTTCCCATTACCTAATTGATTTTGTACGCCCTTCTACCTTCCTCGATGGGTGTTCTAGTAACCACCACTTATTGCATTGACTTTGCTTTTTTGTCATGACCCTCCCAAAACATGTATCATAACATTGTTATTTGTATATAATGTTCATCTCTCTTAAATTATTATGCTTTATCACTCTTGGATATGGTACTATTGATGATTTTTGTTTTGCACATACAGGTCCTCGAAGAATGAAATGGGAAATGATGGCGGTGTAAATTCACACCACGGTGAGATATTCACTTTTGCAAAAGGGCGGAATAGCCTTGGCAACGAAACACTCGCCAATGGCTCATTGGTACATGGAAGCCCAAATAGATGCATTCATTTAGGTGCATTGAGAATGAATGTTTCATGTTATTGAATGAAAGAATGCTTGTTTGGAAATCCTCCAACGACAAGGAAAGTGCCACAAAGCATGGGACCTATTCTTGTTTGGCAGATGATAACATTTTTGTTATCATCAAATTGCCAGTCTAAGAAGAATTGTTGGAGGTATAGACATAAACGATAATTTAAATGCTTTATTTGGTGATTTGTTGTTTAGTTAATTAATTATTTATGAATTAAAAGGCATTTAAATATATTTAGGGATTTATGCTTTCAGTGAATTTTATTTTAAAGAACCATACGCTTGAATATTTACAATAATACGAAGCACCACTTGGTCGAGCATTAAGCGATGACATGGCCGCTTGCATGATGATGCACTTGCCTAGCTGTCCTTTTCCCCAATCGTCTTTTTAATCTCCAATCTCCATTTCAAGGGGGAAGGAGGAGGTATGGGGGAAGGAATGACAAATAGAGGAGAAGAGCTAATAAAAGAAAGACTGTCGAATCCTTTCTTCGTTAAGTTTAGGTGCTCTTTTTTGTTTTCGTGTGTTTGTCGTTTATTAATGATTTGCAATATGAAGAGAAAGCTTAATGAATTTTTTTTGCTCGCACTCTTTATTAAGGAGAGGATGCTCCATGAGATCTGGAAGGATGTTAGTCTCCAGTACACCAGATGCACTTGGATATATCCTGTTGCCCCTCTTTCCCCCAAGTTGTCTTTCTACCATGAGCACTTCTTACAGATATAGGAGGGCAAAATAGTTCCTCCACAATACCTTTAGCAACACACAATGCATAGTCTTCGGATCACTATTGGGCAATTCAGGGTGTGTTCTCACCAAGTCCAGATTGAGTCAGATCACCATCTTCCAACGGAGAAGTGGATTTGCTTGATTTGCCCCTTGGGTGAAGTTGAAACACAAATGAAATGAAATTAGGCGGAATGCACATGAAATTAGAGTTTGATAAAAATTAAAGTTAGAACCTTAGGAAAAATTAATGAAGGCATGTTCGAAGGATACGGGGTGGCGGTTGTAAATGATGTGTTGTCCCAAGAAACGCTTGGAACGACCTGGGGTAGGCTTCATAAGGCCACCCTCCATTTTTGATGCTATTGTTCCTGAGAGAGAGAGCGCAACATAGTGACATCCATTGTTGTGCATGCATGTTGGATATGCAATTGCAGTAACTGGAAAATGTGGAATGTAGATGGAAATATAGATATTTGATTGCCATTGTCATTCCAACCTAGTGATCATTGTAATTACATTTCTACGTTGTTGGTTGTAGCAGTCATATAATAACAATGCAGCCATTATCATACTTTTCTCAATGCATGTGTGGGTGACTTGATTATTTTGTCTCTGTTGTATTTTCCCTTACTACTATAACTTGTGTGAATCGGTTAGAGTGCAAGAGTAGTTAGTATTTGTAGTAGGAATAGATTTTTTGCAGGATACAGAGTGAAGTGAAGGTTTGTCGTGGATCGATCGATAGTTTGCAGCAGAGAATGACAACTCGTTGTAGGTTGTACGGAGGATTGCAGTATTGAATAATTTGGCAGTTTGGTAGTTGCAAATCGTACAACCTTGAAATTGTACAAGGGAACACAAACTTGTGTTGCCCATAATAAACCTATGTGTTGAGTAAGTTGTGGCTTACAAGTTGTCATTTGTACGACGACGAGAGAAACTATACATTCAACTATGCGTTGCATTGTACAATAGATAATCGTACAGGTGGAACAATTACTATTAAGGAGACATTGTACAAACGTGCCATTGGGTGAGTTGTACGACGAAAGGTGATCATATGATTAGGCAATGTACGTTCATTGCTATCGTACAACAAGTTTGATCGTACGATTGGGAATCGTACAATTGTAGCTTTAATTATGTTGTACGATGGTAATTTCCATTCCTGAATTTGTCGCCACCCCCTTACTAGGAATACCACCACTCATGCTACAACAAAGACTAACTAGGAGATGAAAGAGAAGTGCCAATAACATCAAATGTTCATGAACAAAGGTTGTGCAACATTGTTGATTCATAAACACCAAGCGTCCTTCTCATTAATTAAAAATTTTGATTACAATTTACAAGTAGCAGTTGATTGCAAAGAGTAGCTCTAGCTCTCTTGAAGATGTCAAAGGCTCCTTATAATGAGTATGAAACTCTTATTTATAGATCAAAGCTAGTCATCTTTACTCCTAAGTTACAAAGGTAGTTTGCACTAAAAGACAAAACATCATTATCATCTCCTCATGACAGAGCAGGGCACACAACTGGCAAAGGGGGTGCATTCCTTACGAATGGGATGCAATTCGGTAGAGCGAGGTGCATTTGTCTACAACCGAGGCATGCTAGTTTTGGAGTCATGAGCACTCCTATCAAAAATCTAGATGGACTTCTCTCTAAAAACCAGGCACTCTCTTGTCTAAGAGCCAAGCACACATCAACCTTAGAGCCATGCACACTTTTGCCTTAGAGCAAGGTGCTTTCGTAGCTTCTCAAAGCAGGGCACATTGGTTCAAAGTGAGGCACGCTAGTACCTTAGCCATATGTCTTTAAGTCCTCTTTTGTCTTGTCTTCTGCTTTTGCTTGTGCGATAAACCTTTCTTTGGGGCACAATGGTGGTAGGGGGCTACTCCAATACCATATCTATCTCCAAATATGTCCCTCTACACGGTTGTATCTAATATAGGGGAATACGTTATCCAAGTCAATGGAGTTGTATTCAACAAAGATATTTGGGAAAAAAAAGTCCCCACCAAAAGAAACAATTGGGCATTCATTATGGAGGAACTATAATCCAAAGGTCAATATGAAAAATCCGGCCGACATCATTGCAATTTCAAGAGACCATGCTTGGCATGTCTAAGAAGATGTTGGTTTGTTGTCTAGTACCTCAATTATTTTGGCCACTAAGTACTCCAGCATTGAATCCAGTCTCAATAGAATCTTCTGACGGGGAGTCGTGAAAATTTAAAAAAAGTCATGGAGTCATGTTGGAAAAGACAAGAAGTCATGTACAAGCCATTTCTACAAAATGCAACAACAAACACAAGAAATTGAAGCCTAAATTATAAGAGAATGCCTCCAAGCATTGCAATATCTCTAATGAGTTGGAAAAGGCATAAAAAAATTAAAGTTTTTAGTAATTTATAAGTATTTTAATTGACTTTGACTTGGTGCTTGTCACATGAGATACACTTCATTTTTAAAATATAAATGAATAGAAAATATTAAAATTTTTATATAATGTAGGTATGATCTAACATCCAAGAAACTAGGAGTACTATTCAATCCTTTAGTTTTTAAATGTGATATTTATTTAATGTATTATCTATATAATTTTCTATTATTTTTATTTTTATGTACTAGTATTTAACATTATGTAACATTATAACTATTGTTATGTAATATATATTACTATAATTTTTAATTGATTTTAAATTATTATATTATATTTTAGATACAAGTTTTGAATTTTAAATTTATATTTCTATGAATGTTTTTAAATTTTTAAACTTAATTTAGTTATTTTTTTTAATTGATTACATGAAAGTGCATTATGTCACAATTATTTCACTACATCACACAGTGGTATCGTATTTCAACAAACTATAAAGTGGATTAGTGGATTTGAGAATTACACATACATTGCTTGGCAAGATTTGAACTTGGGTCTCCACCTTAAAAGTCCATGTTTTTAATCACTTGAACTCATGCCATTTGGCAAAATTAATTTAGCTTATTGATATTCATTAAAATCTTTTTTTAGTAGCATTCATGAATATATAATTATTTATTTTTTCACAATATATATATATATATATATATATATATATATATATATATATATATATATATATTGAATACAATGTTTAGTCGTATCCATAGCAAGAGGTCTTGAAAATTTGCCGCATCCATATCTATATCGGATATTGTATCCACTTCCATGCAACATTGGTGTATTGTCAAGGCTCTTGATAGTAAATGCAAATGCTTTTAGGCAGCAACTTTATCATTCTTCAATATTTTGACTTTTGTGTGCAAAACATGATTATATTTTTCTAACAAGCAATTTCCTTATACTTGGACAAAATCTTGGGATGGCTTCTTGTGAATTTTGCATTCTTTAAGTGAAGTTGTAATTTGCATTGACAAGTTTACAAACCTCATCATTTTGTTGTTCTCATTTAGCATTCAGTGATGAAATTTCTTGTGTTAATGTTTCTTTATTTGACACATTCTCAGATTATTTGTCTAAAAACCTTTTTTGAATTTGGCCAAGTGATACGAGGCATCCAACGTACAAATGTTTATTAATTAAACTTTTTTTAACGGTTGATGAACCGTGTAACCGCAAAATCTTGCATATAAAGAACGAGGAGGAAAGGGAAGCGAAGAGGCAAAGAGAATTAAAAAAAGAAGAGAAGAAGAAGCGGAATGGAGGTAGAAGGGAGTGCTAGGTGGATAAGTGCCTGAAGAGAGGAATGAGAAAAGGGACGACGGATTTGGAAAGAGAGAGAAGAGAGGAAGGATTGGTAAGTAGAGAAGTAGTGCACTAGAGGCATGCCAAAGAAGTGTATCGTAACAAGAGTGGTTGATAAGATACTTGTAACAGCAGTGTAAATATATGAATAAAAAAAACACAACTTATTATTGATCCATTCCATGTGTACAAGAAAGATGTTTTGTTTGTAGGCAATATATTGTGGGAATTTGTGTATGCATGTTATAAGCCAAAGTGTAGGATTCAAGCTGCAGACATCGCAAGAATAACTCATTGTTCAAAACCCTCAGAGAGTGAGGTATTGGAGCTCAACTCCTTGCCATTTTAGAACCAGTGGATGTGTGATTACCGTCCAAAACTAAACGAATGATGTCCTACTAGTACGAATAACAACTAGCCGTCATTTGAGAGGTGAAAAGAAACGTTGGAGCATAGTTGAGAAAATCATAATCGACAAGGAAAATGAATTAAGAAAAATCGGGAATTGACAAAAAAATGGGGAAAAATCGGCAAAAAATTGGCCAAAAAAAAAAATGCAAATTTTCATGCATAACACAATTGTATGGAAAAAATAGGCAAATCTCACCGATTTTTTAAAAAATCAGGATTCCGATGCGATTTGAATCTGCAACCTTGTTGAATTGGGAAAATTTGGATTGGATCAAGATTAAGTCGAAATTTTCATAACTATGCATTAGAGTAAGCAAGCATTCGAGCATGGAAACTGCCCAGCACCTTGTCGTTCAAATGACCTTCGTACAATAAAGAGTTAGACTATCAATCGAAGGAAAATAACTTTCACATGGAGATCGTCTTGCCACCACGAACTGTCTTACGCAAGGATACCATCTTGAGACGTCGTCTCAGGTTGATGCCATCTTGCACCTTGTCGCCTTGCCGAAGATGAGATGTTGTCATCTCGTAGTACTGTCATCACATGATAAAGTCTCGCTGTCTTGGAGTGTGTAAGATGTGACCATCTCAAGGTAACACCTTCTTGAATGTTGTCTTCGTATGAATGAGAAGCCGCAACCAAAACAGACTGCCATCTGAGAGAGGTCCTAAGACCTTACCGTCTTGTGTAGTCATATAGTAAACTTGTGCTACTCGCAAAGGCCACCCTTCGGAGGAACCCCTTCGCTCGTCTGCATCACCAAGTTAGATAGTTTGTTAGTTCAAAATTAAGGTTGGTCCACTTCTCCTTTTTGAATCATGAATGGCACCTCTTCGTATCTAAAACCTTTATGAATATTTAAATCTTGGTGTTTTGTGGCTTGAGTTTTTCACCTTTTCTATGTTTGAGGCTGTGCCCTTTCAATTCAAAATCACACCCTTTAATATCTTGGATTCAGCCCTTATGTCTCTTGGACCACAGACTTTGTGATTTGGATCACATTTTTTACATCTCAGATTGTATCCTTTCATGTATCAAGTCACAATATTTCATTTTCATTTTGCACCCTTACTGCCTTTAGCATCACAGACCACAACTTTTCGCTTCTTGGGTTGCACTTTTTGACATCTCTGGATATACCCCTTCGCATCTTGTATAGGCAAATGTTGATTAAATGATCAGACTGAGTTTGGTGAATGAGACAAATACCTAATAAGCCCTACTTAAAATAGCCTCTTGAAACATTAAAAATAATATCACCACAAGCTGAAAATAATCTTGGCCACAAGCTACAATGAGTATACACTACAAGCCCAAAACAATTCTTAAGTCGCTAAGCAAAAGTTGAACAATAAGTTCAAAAGTTCTACTCAAATACATCTTTTAAGAGATCAATAGGTCTCTAGCGTCAAATGCGTAAAATATTCAATATATAATATAATATGTTAAAAAGAGATGAATGGATACCCTCTCTATCAAATATTACTGGGTACATATATAATCTAAAGGCTATAACTTAGCGTGTCATGAAGCCTCCTTAGGTAAAATATATATTAAAGTATATAAGATTGTTTTACAATTTAAAGGTATTATATAAGGTATAGTAAGGTAGGAGTTAGGTCCACTAAAAAATTCTTTACACCATATGCCTTCAATCCCAATGTTACATATTCTACCATGTAAATTCAACATACAATTTTGAAATTGATCAACTATCACTGCTAAGTTGGCAGCGTACAGAAGACTCATTCAAGAAACGACTTGAAAATGCCAATGTCTTAAATGCGCTAATCTTTTTCATATAGTTGATAAGATGTCACCTGCATTTGCTTCTCCAGTTTCTTCTTTTCACATATATGTCACAGCAGCTTCTCTAAGACTTAATACCTTCAAAAGGTGAGGTTATTCCTTAAACAAATTTGTCTTTGATCTTTGAAATTAATGCACATATCTTTGGTCTTTGTCTTTGAAACAAATATGTCACCTGCATTTGTCCAAAATGCAAGTGTATAATATCCAAACCACTCAATAGTTGCACTGCCAATATACTTTAGCACTAAAATTCTTCCATATCCTTCTCTAACTTAAAAAAAAAAACCCTGCCCCAGCTTCTTTTGTTCTGGGATATAGTTCCGACATCACTTGTAATGAATCTCTATTCATTACCTAAAATAAATTCACAAACGATGTTACTAGGCACTTTGAATATTATCTTTGGTATTGACACTGCTGTATATTTGAACCTAATCAAATGAATGTGTAAAAACTCTTGCCATGGACAACTTAAAAATAGACATGCAGCAAAAAGAATACATTAACAGAACTAAAACTAGAATATATTATTTTATCCATATCCATGGATGACTCAAATAGGCCAATCGGGCTCACAGAAAGACAGTTACCTTGCAGATTGGCACTTTGCAAATTGGCACCAGCTAGTAAAGCTCCATGAAGAGTTGCACCAATAAATTCACACCTGCCATGAAAAGCATTTGCAAGCTATAAAACGAAATTCTAGGAAAGAGATCATATAAGTAAATAACTCACTACAATTAATAATTACAATATAATTTCAAAAGTCATTTAAATTAGAAAATTCTAATAGAAATTGTCATGACCCACCTTGGCAGGACTCATTTATGAGATGAACTATGTATTGATTTAATGTCTTCAATGCTTAGCACTAATTGCAATATGGATGTCTATTTTGGAAAATATTGCTACATGCTGTGAGAATATGGTACTGCTGATGTTATGCGTGCTTGCAGGACCAGGTATTCTCGTAGGTGGGTGAGGATGTTGACCACCGGGAACGACATACAAGAAAAGGGAAATGATATACAGTCTAAGCGACGACAGCTCCAAGGTAAAACCTATGTTTACCCTCATATAGATTGCATCTCATATTTGCACATGTGTTTTAAGTTATACCACTGGCTAGGAAATTGTTGGTGCAAAGGAGCAATTCTTAGAGAGCAAGCGATGACAGGTCATCAGAAACTTGCCACAAAGAACAAGGGGCAGTATGACTTAGTATTGTATTTGCTTACGAGCATTTGGAAGAGTTTATGAGTATGCTTTTATGTTTGTGTAATCCACTAAGAGGAAGTATCATTAAGAAAAGAACCTTAATATTAACCTCAAGCCAATATCAGGACTTTTTCTAATTATTGGCTTGTGTGTTTATGGAAGCATTGAGTCTTTTCCATTTTCTTTTTTAGTAAGAAAAAAGAATTGGTTGTTTTATTTATGTCTAAAACCTTTGAAAGATTAAAGGTCAATATTGATGTCTTGTTGTATGACAAATGCAGTGTTTCCGTGGTTTAATTAATAAGGGAGTTTCACTTAATATTTAAAGTCCCCTCTTTTAGTAAATAAGGAAGGAAGCGCGGCCGGTTGGAGACGTTAAGGTAAGATTCCTTCTTGCCTTGATGGGCGTTCATGAGTTATGGAGGCACATTGAAGGCGGCAGTTTGGTTTTGTTTCTTGAGGGATAATAAAAGGTAAGCACGTTAAGAAAGAAAGGGAGGGTGGTGGAATTGTTACGCAGTGGCAGCAAGTGAGGAACCAGAGACGAGAGCAAGGAGGAAAGGGAGAAGGACGTTGTTTTGAGACCTTTGGCAATGGTTTAGCGTATGATCGAGGTATTTCTCCGTGGTTCTTATGGGTGTCCATTGTCTAAGGACTTTATTTTCGTTGTTTTATTCCTACGCCTTTCATTTTCCTTCATGATGGATTTTAGCTTTGAAGTTTGCGTTTTGGAGCTGGTTCTTTGTGTGACGTCACCGTGCCTTGAGACGTATCTTCCCCTTTTAGTGCTTGAGCTTGTTCTCTTTGAAGCTTGTGAAGTGACCTGTGTGTGAGCTTTTACTTATCCGCATGCTCAACTTTTGGATTGTTGCTTTGGACGTTGGTTGGAGCTGCTGTTTCACCAATGCTCCTTTTATGCTCCACGTTTGCTTTGTTCTAAGCTTTATCTAGATTTTGTTCGTTCGCACCTCGCCGTAAAGCCCTTAGAAGGCTTAAGCCTTTGGTTTATTGAATGTCGCCATTGAGCGCTTTCTCTTCATGCTTGCTTTGGTTTTGCGCCTGGTTTTAAAGCTTGTGGCTTGCTTCCTTACTTAGTAGGGAGGAGAGTGACCGGTTGTTTGCCTTGGTTTGCGTGGATGTTCAGTACTTTCGTTTGAGCTTTGGTTTGCGTGGAGTTGAGAGTCGTTTTCCTGATCCTTGATTTCTGCTTCTTCATGCTTGAGACCTTGGCTCTGGATTTGATGTTTGAGTTCGGTTGCTTTTTGTGCTCTTGGCTACCTGTGTCTTCTGCGTAGTTTTGCACTGTTTGGTTTCCAAACCTTTAACCTTTTAGGGTTGGGGTTGACCTTTGTTCTTTGCTTTATTTAAGTTTGAATGATTCAAATGCCCTTTTGTTTGCTTTTAATAGTCTATGCCATGTCCTAGGATTATCCAACAAGACCCTCTTGGCCATTCTCCCATGAGCATCATTAGATCTTGTGTTGGCCCTTTTTGGATAGTTGGTGATGATAACTATGCTACTCTTTACATCCCACTAAAGATTAGTGTTGGCACTGGGATCCACTAGAGCTCCATTCTATCTTGCTTTTATCTTGACTGTTGGCTCTCCCTTCATCATTAGTTTTAGAATGTTATATTTTATCCATTTTGGGTAGTTCTCAAAGTTGTAATTTTATGGCACACAGTTATTCCACTTTTGCGTAGTTTACACTAGATTTTTTACTCCAGTTTAGCTTATTTTTGTAGTATTCTTTGGTTACTATGGTGCCTTGTGTAACAATCCTTTTCAATGAGTCCTGTTGGTCACGAATCCGCCACGAGGAAAGGATTTGCTGCTATTGCGCCCTGGACCCGCGAACCAACATTGAAAGGCCGGAAGGAAGGGATGCCTTCCGGGCCAATCTCCGGAGAAGGCCGGCTCCTTTTGGGGGGTTTTCTGATTTAAGCTAAGGGGAACGGGAAAGAAATAAATGTACAGAAAGAGACAAATGTATAGAAAGAGATTACAAATATGTCCAAAGGTTGGTGGGGGGAACTAACAGTACGGGAACACACCAATCACCGCTACTTACTGCATACAAACACAAAGTATGGCAAGGAACCGCAAAACCTAGGCGTACTGCCGATACACAAGCGATGTATGCACAACTTCAATGGCTCCCTAGCAAACATTCCCTACAAGGAACTAACAGCAGGGGATCGCATCAATCACCAGATACGTACACTGACAGGGGTAGACAGTAAACCTAGATATATCAGAGCCAGGTATATGTGTTAGGTAGAGAGTTTAACCGCACAACTTCAATGGCTCCCTAGCAAACATTCCCTACAAGGAACTAACAAGCAGGGATCGCATCAATCACCAGATACGGGCCAGCAACGTCACACATAACTGATGGAACTGCTACCACATCTATTATACGAAAATTAAAAGTACAGAAATAATGCTAAAGGCGCCTGACCATCAAATGCCGAAGTGAATCAACAAGCCATGACACAGAATCGCGTAAAGCATAAGCATAAAGAAATAAAAGCGGTAGAACAGAACCAGGCATACAGATTGTATTTATATGCAGAAGCACGGTTACAATAAGCACAGTAGTTCCCTAACAAACATTCCCCTTCCACCACCTTACAATGAAAACGTGGTGGCTATTTATAGCCCAAAGTTCCCCCCGTTACATTAATGGGCACAACGTCCCAGTCAAACATTAGCTGACAAAAGCAGCCGCGGAACTGCTGATGCTGACCTCTGTCAGGCTGGACTGTACCCTCGGCATGGTCTCCCTGAAGGTTGAACAGCCACGTGGCAGCGCGTTGGGTAGAACTTTATATTGACAGGAATGCGGGTAGCTGAGGCAGGTGGAAACTCACGTCAGTCTTAAATGAGGCAGCTGGCATAAGTAGTGCGGCCCATGCTTGTCCTTTTGCTCGGCATGTCTTGGCTCGGATCCCAAAGTTGGACACTTGTCGGATGATAATGCTTGACACGTGTCTGCCTTGCAAGGCAGTCTATCCAACTTCGCCTGGGATTAGAGCACAATCGGGTAGCACAGGTGAAAAACAGCGCGATCGGGTAGCACTATTTCCCTATCGCGCACCGGTCAAAGGGCGCAGTCCGACTTCGGTGCGAAGTCGGGTTGCGCACCGGCACTTGCCGATTCTCACCGCCGTTCGGACTTCGCACGGACACTTAGTCATTTTTCTGCCAGCCTGCCAGCCTGCCGGTTACAAGGTGCGCCCAGAAAGAGGGGCGAAGTCGGACTTCGCACCAAAACTGGGCGAAGTGCGCACTTCGCACCAAAACTGGGCGAAGTGCGGACTTCGCACCAAAACTGGGCGAAGTGCGCACTTCGCACCAAAACTGGGTTTCCTGGTCCAGCTTCCCGGGGCCATAACTTTTGATCCGCTGACCCGATCGCCTATTATAATATATCGTTGGAAAGCTTGCGAGAAGATCTGCAATAATAAAATATCCAGGGCTCATTTTGTCCATTTTATCGCCCCTGTTTATGGCCCGCAAAACCCCGAACACCTCAACATGCCCCGACACTTAGCCATTTTTCTAGGCAACTGTTGTCAATTTTGAGAAGAATGAGAATGTAGGGAAGAGAGAGAAAGGGGGAGAAGGAAGAGCAGCTCTCTTACAAAAATTGAAAACATTGCACCCCGTGCAAAATGTGACAACATTTCTGGCGGCTCGCGGGGTGTCGAGCTCGCCTCGGCGCAAAGAATCCATGCCTTCATCCATTGGGCAACAGAGTCACCCTCGCTGCAACTACTCTTCAGATCCACCTCCGGCAACTGCCTCCTCGGAACACTTAAAAAGAAAACACTGCACAGACTGAAATAAGGAAACAACTAAAACTTTGAATAATAGCCGGATTATTTACACAAAATTTTGCGGCATTACTGGCATGCCGCCACACAAATCTAGCTTCGGTTGCCTATCCGGTGAACCTGCAGTGCCCGGACCAGATCTGATTGTACTTCAGATGATCTTTGAAGTCCGGCTGGCCTCCCAAAGCTTGCCAGGTCGCGAACATGGTGCAACGTGGCAGATTGTCATTCATGCCGGTACCCGTACAATTGATGAACAATGTGGCAAGGAGATTTTTCAGACGGGAGCCCTCTTCGGGTACCGGTTGCGGTGATGGTTGGAGCCAATACCACCACGGTGGAGACTGTAGGTGAACATTCATTTCTCCGCTTGTGAGGTCAAGGCTGCTCACCAAACCTTGATTCCTCCGGGGTGTCTTCTATTAGCTTAAAAAAAGGGCGCTTGCGATCAAGAAATCTGGATCTTCACTCGACCGGAGTCGCCAGTGATTTTGCCGGATGAAGGCAAGCCAAAGATTCACCAACTCGGGCTTCCTTAAAATATGGAGACTGATCGTCTCACCTCACGGATTCGTCTATGCGAGCTTGGTAATCAGCCGGCTTGACGCGCTCGCCTGGAGCGTTCAGGCAGGTTTCCCGGGTTCCTCGCTCGCCACCTTCTTGCTTGCACGAAGGCGTTAGGACCGGTCTTTCGGACTCAGAGAATATGAACGTGCAGAGTCGCCAGGTGCTCTGATTTTGAACAAGCAATGAAGCGAGCACCAGGTGCTTCAATTCCGTTTGGGGGTGAGAAACCTCCTTGTCCCACCAAGCATTTGGAAAGAAACTGTCAACCTGAGCGAGGACGAGCTTGAGATCTTCCAAATGCGAGACAAAGAGTCCCACCGGGCGTGCCAAAAACTGTTGGTCACGAATCCGCCACGAGGAAAGGATTTGCTGCTATTGCGCCCTGGACCCGCGAACCAACATTGAAAGGCCGGAAGGAAGGGATGCCTTCCGGGCCAATCTCCGGAGAAGGCCGGCTCCTTTTGGGGGGTTTTCTGATTTAAGCTAAGGGGAACGGGAAAGAAATAAATGTACAGAAAGAGACAAATGTACAGAAAGAGATTACAAATATGTCCAAAGGTTGGTGGGGGGAACTAACAGTACGGGAACACACCAATCACCGCTACTTACTGCATACAAACACAAAGTATGGCAAGGAACCGCAAAACCTAGGCGTACTGCCGATACACAAGCAGTGTATGCACAACTTCAATGGCTCCCTAGCAAACATTCCCTACAAGGAACTAACAGCAGGGGATCGCATCAATCACCAGATACGTACACTGACAGGGGTAGAAAGTAAACCTAGAGATATCAGAGCCAGGTATATGTGTTAGGTAGAGAATTTAACCGCACAGCCTTCAATGGCTCCCTAGCAAACATTCCCTACAAGGAACTAACGACTAGGGATCGCATCAATCACCAGATACGGGCCAGCAACGTCACACATAACTGATGGAACTGCTACCACATCTATTATACGAAAATTAAAAGTACAGAAATAATGCTAAAGGCGCCTGACCATCAAATGCCGAAGTGAATCAACAAGCCATGACACAGAATCGCGTAAAGCATAAGCATAAGAAATAAAAGCGGTAGAACAGAACCAGGCATACAGATTGTATTTATATGCAGAAGCATGGTTACAGTAAGCACAGTAGTTCCCTAACAAACATTCCCCTTCCACCACCTTACAATGAAAACGTGGTGGCTATTTATAGCCCAAAGTTCCCCCCGTTACATTAATGGGCACAACGTCCCAGTCAAACATTAGCTGACAAAAGCAGCCGCGGAACTGCTGATGCTGACCTCTGTCAGGCGGATCGTACCCTCGGCATGGTCTCCCTGAAGGTTGAACAGCCACGTGGCAGCGCGTTGGGTAGAACTTTATATTGACAAGAATGCGGGTAGCTGAGGCAGGTGGAAACTCACGTCAGTCTTAAATGAGGCAGTGGCATAAGTAGTGCGGCCCATGCTTGTCCTTTTGCTCGGCATGTCTTGGCTCGGATCCCAAAGTTGGACACTTGTCGGATGATAATGCTTGACACGTGTCTGCCTTGCAAGGCAGTCTATCCAACTTCGCCCGGGATTAGAGCACAATCGGGTAGCACAGGTGAAAAACAGCGCAGTCGGGTAGCACTATTTCCCTACTGCGCACCGGTCAAAGGGCGCAGTCCGACTTCGCTGCGAAGTCGGGTTGCGCACCGGCACTTGCTGATTCTCACCGCCGTTCGGACTTCGCACGGACACTTAGTCATTTTTCCTGCCAGCCTGCCAGTTACAAGGTGCGCCCAGAAAGAGGGGCGAAGTCGGACTTCGCACCAAAACTGGGCGAAGTGCGGACTTCGCACCAAAACTGGGCGAAGTGCGCACTTCGCACAAAAACTGGGTTTCCTGGTCCAGCTTCCCGGGGCCATAACTTTTGATCCGCTGACCCGATCGCCTATTATAATATATCGTTGGAAAGCTTGCGAGAAGATCTGCAATAATAAAATATCCAGGGCTCATTTTGTCCATTTTATCGCCCCTGTTTATGGCCCGCAAAACCCGAACACCTCAACGATGCCCCGACACTTAGCCATTTTTCAGGGCAACTGCTGTCAATTTTGAGAAGAATGAGAATGTAGGGAAGAGAGAGAAAGGGGGAGAAGGAAGAGCAGCTCTCTTACAAAAATTGAAAACATTGCACCCCGTGCAAAATGTGACAACAAGTCCCATTGGCCTGCTTTGGCCATCCGCCAACATTAATAAAATTACCTTTTCTAAAATCAAGCATGTAAAGCCAGGATCAAATTTGAATAAGAGACATAGAACAACGAGAAGGTTTCACCTTTTTGTGATAAGAGTGTCATAAGGGAAAGCCGAAAGCCTACAACTCTTTGTGGGGGTGAGTACTATGGTGATAATGTAGTAAAATAGGAGAATGAATGGAAAAGGGAATGGTGCCTAGGGTAGCCTAGGGCTTACATGAGTGAAAAAGGACTGCAATTTGAGAAAAAAGGTTGTTGATAAGTCTATTAGCGTCATGTGAAGGTTCCTAAAGCAAGATGGGCTCTTGAGATGGTAAGTAGAGAAACCTGGAGAGCAGAAATTGCCTTTTCACTATGTCAATGTGTAAAATAATTTTTGCAATGGCGACAATATGAAAGGAAAAAGGTCTTGAGGAATTATAAACTTATGTTAAGAGAACCTACAACTATGAAAGACAATTGCAATGGTAGATATGAGGCATTCATCAAAGGGACCTTCTACACATATAATGTGAAAAAGGAATTAAAAGAAATGGAACAAGGGCTTATTTAAGAGGAAAAATAAGATACACGTGTTGTTTTGCCAAAGTAGCATATGACTCATCATGCCAATTTTTAGTCAAGACTAGGAAAAAAGTGGGTATTTCTTGGTCATATGGGTTAAATTGAACCTTCTTCATAAAGAAACCAATGGTAGAGTCGAATTTGAGAAATCTAACCTTATGATGTTGGAAAAAGCAAATA
Organism: Wollemia nobilis; assembly: GCA_028583015.1. Classification (NCBI taxonomy): domain Eukaryota; kingdom Viridiplantae; phylum Streptophyta; class Pinopsida; order Araucariales; family Araucariaceae; genus Wollemia; species Wollemia nobilis. The sequence goes on from JAQPPZ010000028.1 coordinate 8,633,364, forward strand.
TTATTCACATTAATTGACATTGAAAAAAGGAAAAGAAATGGAGGAGAGATGGCAAGCGAACTATCGGGCGGCACCTCAGCAGCAAGCGAAAAGCAGAATAGAGCTATTGATCAGTCGGGGAGCTACGCGCAATCATGCGGCGTACCCAACCCTCACACAGAGGCCAATGACGAAGCGGTCAATCCGCTTGCCGAGAAAGTATCCAAAGTGGGATCGTCAAGGGGAAAGAACCCCCTGACAAGCCAGGTGATAGCGGGGAAAAATGCGGCCAAACTTCCTACGCAGAGCTCCTCCAGAGCAAACCTAGACAGACTTCAGCCGCTCCGAGTAACTTCGTAACCCAGGGATACGATGTTTTGTGCCCTAAACAACTCATGGACGGGTATGCCACCCGAGATTCCTTCTCCCTAGTAGGGAAATTCGTAGGGGGACGCCCGGACATGGACTCAATCCGACGTTGGGCGGCAGCCAAATGGAAAACCCTAGGAAGTCTGGAGCTGTCCGCAATGTCTAGGGGTTTTTTATGATCCAACTCAACACGCGGGAAGATGCAGAACACATTTTGTCAGGGGGTCCTTGGTTTTTCGGAAGGCGAAGCCTTTTTCTCAGAATATGGGAACCAGAGTTCGACCCAGAGACCCAGAGCATTAACTATGCTCCCATCTGGGTCCGGCTCCCAAATCTCCCTGCCCACTTCTTCTACGAGGACGCGCTCCGAGGATTAGCCCATGCATTCGGGGAATTAGTCGCCATAGACCCAGCTACCCGCGCCAGGACCCGCCTCACCCAAGCGCGCATTTGCGTCAATGTGAATCTGGAATCTCAGCTTCCAGATCACCTCAACCTAATCTATGGAGCTTTCAGACGAAGACAACCGTTGGAGTTCGAGAATAAACCCGTTTTCTGCTCGGAGTGCCAAAATCAAGGGCATCTCCCACCCTAGTGTCCGAAACGCAAAAACGCGAAGTCTGAACTCCAGACCACGGTTCGCCAGACCAACCTGACAGATAGAAGACTAACACCGGTACAGGACAGAGCCTGAACCTCAAGAGCAAACAATAGATTCGACCACCGTCAATCGGAGATGCGCAAAAGGCAAGTAGTATGTTCTCTATCTCTAACAAATTTAATTTACTCAATGATTCTGGTTCCATTGAGATGATTGAGGAAGGAGAGCTCCCTGTCGAGGTTTTCCCTGGTCCAAACCTAGTCCCCCAACCGTGCCCTAGCGCCAGCTCTCCCCAGGAAAATTCCTTTCCCCCTCCTCCTCCGCGCCCGTCCCCCCCTCTAACAGCACCGTCCGTCGAAGCCCACCTCCCAGACCACCTCGGCCCTCCACCCCCCCGTCCTCATCACCCCCACCTTCTGGGAATGAATCCCCCACCTCCTCGGCCAAAACAAACAATGTTGAGTCCGACAACGAGGAGTCTGCCCAAGAATCCCCAGATCACTGGAGCCCAAAACAAACCCGAAGCTTCAAAAAGTCCCAGATTGATGTAGGAGGTGATAGAAAGAAAGGCAGGCCTTTCGGCATAGAACGGAGAAGCCGTGACACTGTCGAGGACATAGCCAATGGCATGCAGAAAACCCTATTCCAGGAAATTGGAAACATCATCAAGGAAGAAAGCAGAAAACCCAAACCCCCACGCAACAAGGCAAAGGGGGCAAAAAACCCTCCAAAAGTTCCAAATGAAAGTCCTCTCCTGGAATGCGAGAGGACTGAATGGGGCAGCCAAACAAAGGTTGGCTGTCGCCATGAGGAAAGACTCTAACCCCACAATATTTCTCATCCAAGAAACCAAATTAGATGACCAGTGGTCACCAAGGGTTGCCAAGATCATCTGGAAAAAATGTGACTTCATCTACTCACCGGCTTTCGGCTCCTCAGGTGGTCTCCTCTGCCTATGGAACCCAACCAAAGTCGAAGGCAGATTCATCTCAAGACAAGACAGGCTGTCCAACATCCTCTTTCATGATCTCAGTTCCCAGCTCTCCTGGGTCATGACCAATGTTTACGCCCCCAACACACCGCAGGGTAGATTGGCTTTGTGGAATACCATCACTCAGATGAGGCAAGCGTTTGTCAACATCCCGTGGGTTTTAGCAGGGGACTTCAATTCTCCCTTGCACTTTTCAGAAAAGAGAGGAGGGAACGCCATAACCCACAGACTAACAAATGATTTGGGGCAGTTCGTAGATTCCAATGCTCTTATGGACGTTCAGCTGAGGGGGTCCCAATTCACATGGAGCAACAGAAGGAAGGGAGATAACCTCATCCAAGAGCGCCTTGACCGATTTTTGCTGTCACAAGAGGCTCTTCCCCTCTTTGGAGATGCCAACCTTCAGGCTCTCCCGAAGATAGGGTCTGACCACAGCCCGCTCATTTTTGAAACTGTAAGCAGGCCTCAGTTCAAGACACCTTTTCGGTTTGAGTCAATGTGGACTCAACACCCTGACCTCAAAAACCAGATTGTTGAATGGTGGAAAAGAAAATTCCCTGGGACTGCCACCAATCAGGTAATGCAAAAACTTTGGCTGATCAAGGAAAATTTGAAAGTGTGGAACAGGGAGACCTTCGGGAATATCTTTGAAAACAAGCATAACATCAAAACCAGGCTTGAACAGATCGAGGATAGATTTCAGAAAGGGCAGGGGGACGACAGTCTCAGGGATGAGGAGCGAAGGCTGCTTTCAGACTACCACAATACCCTACGCAAAGAAGAAATGTTTTGGCACCAAAATTCAAGGCAGCTTTGGCTCAAGGAAGGCGACTCCAACTCCAAGTTTTTTCATATCTCTACTCTCAAGCACAGGGGAGCTAACAGGATAAAAGGTCTCATCAGACAAGATGGGTCTTTCACCTCCGACATCCACCAGATTCGGGATGAAGTTGTCTGCCACTTTGAGAATCTCCTTGCCCCCCCTCATTCCCTCGATCAGGCCATGGATTCCCTCCTTAAGAACATCCCCAGATCCATCTCCGAGGCTATGAATAATCTGCTCCTCAGCCCTCTTTCTCACAAGGAAATCCACCAGGCCCTATTTTCTATGCAACCTGACAAAGCCCCAGGCCCCGATGGTTTCTCCCCTAGGTTCTTCCAAACCTATTGGGACATTGTTGGCCCTGACCTATGCCTTGCCATTGCTGAAATGCAGCACACCGAAATCATTCCCAGAGATGTCAATTCTACTTTCCTGACCCTGATTCCCAAGGGGTCGAATTCCCAGTCCCTTTTTGACTATCGCCCCATCAGCCTGTGTAATGTCATCTACAAAATTCTATCCAAAGCCCTGGCCAACAGACTCACTGAGATCCTCCCCTCCATCATCGACCCCTGCCAGGGCAGTACGATCAAGGGGTGGAACATTCTTGATGGTGTCATCACGGTCCATGAGCTTATCCATTCAGCCCACAACTCCAACTCCTCTGCCTTCTTTCTCAAGCTTGATATGAACAAAGCCTTCGACAGAGTTAACCGAGAGTTCCTGACTAAAATCCTCCTCAAGTATGGCTTTCACGAAAACTGGGTTAACCTGATCTCAAACTGCATCTCCTCCTCTTGGTTCTCTGTCCTTGTCAATGGGTCAGCAGCCGGGTATTTCCCTAGCACCAGAGGTCTAAGACAAGGGGATCCCCTCTCCCCCATTCTCTTCATCATCCTGGCTGAGAGTCTGGGAAGAGCCATCAAATGTGCCTGCACCAGAAATCTGATCTCCGACATCAAGGCGGCCACCGGCCTCCCTCCTTCCACTCACCAACAGTTTGTAGATGATACCCTGTTGGCCACTGCTGCCTCGGTTTCTGAGGCCAAAGTCATCAAGTCCATCCTCAACCTCTACGAGGAAGCTGTTGGTCAGAAGATCAACTTCACAAAGAGTAAACTCTACTTCATCAACACCCCCATCAAGAGGTAGGGCAAAATCATAGGCATTTTGGGTTGTACCATTGCTGAACTCCCGACCACCTACCTGGGTCTCCCAATGTTCAGAGGAAGGCCAGTCAAGGCTATGTGGAACAGTGTCACAAAAAAAATCCACAAGAAATTGGCAGGTTGGAAAGGGGCTCTCCTTTCCCAAGCAGGCAAAGCAACCTTGGTTAATAGCATTCCGGTATACTTCCTGACCGTCTTCAAAATCCCAGTTGCTGTGGGAGAAGCCATAGAAAAAATACAGAAGCACTTCCTGTGGGCAGGGAATGATAACCAAAGGAAGTTCCACCTGGTGGCATGGGACAAGGTCTGTACACCAAAAAATAGAGGTGGGCTGGGACTGCGCCGAATAAGTCTCATGAACCAGGCCCTCCTGGCCAAACAGGCGTGGAAGGTTGCCACCAATGCCAACCTGGAATGGGTGTCTATTGTCAAAAGAAAGTACTTGCAACATCATTCATTCATGGATGAAGGGATCCCCTGCAATGGCTCCCACTTTTGGAAATCCATAATCCACACCAAGCAACTTCTCCAACGCGGTTCAAGGTGGCAGCTGGGTGATGGTAATGACATAGACTTCTGGAATGACTCTTGGGCCAGAAACGATCCCCTCATCAAAGATCCTGAAGTGGCTGCCATCAAACACCTCACAGATAATAAGTTTGGTCCTAGAGTAGCTGATTTCATCACCACATAATAGGGGAGCCGACGATGGAAATAGATCCAGTTCAGAGTGAGAAATGCAGTCATTGACAGAGCCATGGCAACTCTTCAGGTTGTCCTCAGGGTAAACTTCGTTCCACAGTCCCAAAAGAAAGACGAGTTGTGCTGGAAAGGGTCCAGCGATGGGCGGTTCACCGTTAGATCCGCAACACAGATGATGGACTGCTCCCCTAAGAATCCCAGGACCATTGACAGTCAGGCCTTAGCCAGGATTATTTGGCTCAAGCATCTGATTTCGAAAGTGGCACACTTCTGCTGGCTCGCAGTCCATAACAGAATCCTGACCATGGACAATTTGATTCAAAGGGGCGTCATAGTTCCCAACAGATGCTACCTATGCACCCAAGCGTGGGAATCCACCCAACACATCCTCCTTGAGTGCCCCTTCGCATGGGATGTTTTCTCATCCTTGATCAGCAGATTCCAGGTCAACTAGGTATGGCCCAAGTCTGTCTTGGACCTATTCATCCAATGGCCCAGGGTCTTCAAAAATCCAAGACTCAGCTTTCTATGGAATTCCCTGCTTCACCATGCGGTGTGGCAAATCTGGCTGGAGTGCAACAACCACATTTTTAATGAGAACCCAAGAAATTTAGATGTTGTTGCCACTAGAGCTCTATCCTTTGCCATTGAGAACAGTAGCCTCATCCCCTGCACTAACATCCCAACCTTTGGGATTGAATCTCTTCTATTTGTCTCTCTTGGGATTCCCTCAGAATGCACCAAAGCTCAGAATTCCCCCAGCTCCAGGACCAATGCCAAATGGACCCCTCCCCCCTGGGATGGTTCAAGGCCAACTTCGATGGAGTGTCTAAGGGCAACCTAGGGAACGTAGGGGCTGGAGGCGTAATCAAAGACCACTTCGGCAGCATCATCCTGGCTTTTGCCAAAAATTTGGGGTCCCAAACAAATAACTACGCAGAAGCCCATGCGCTGTGGAGATGCATTGAGGCAAGCAAAGCCTTGTCCAGACCAATCATCTTCGAAGGAGATTCGGCTTTTGTAGTTGGCCACATCACCAACAACAGCAAAGGAGGATGGAACATCCAGAACATCATTCAGGAGTGTCAAGCCTCCCTTAGTCACCACCCCCAAAGCACGATCAACCATGTGTTTTGGGAAGCGAATAAGGTAGCTGACCTCCTGGCCAACAGAGCAGTCAACCAAACCACCCTGATCATCTGGGAAGAAGACTTCCCTCAGGATGTCATCACTAAAGCCAATCAAGATGTGGAACGCAGCCGCAATATGCAGCGCTAGCTGCCTTGAAGGTATTCTGTCAATACCAATGGTGTTTGTTTTTAACGCCAGCACACTTCGGAAGAAAACCACAAAAGGTGGCTCTTGCCACCAAAATGGTGTTTCGTCAACACCACGGGTGTTTTCTCTTAACACCATAAACCTTTGGAACTCCACCACTTCCATCATTCTCCGGATCGATGTCAGTACGGGTTTCAGTGCAGGGCGCTCGGCTCGTGTCATCTCCCCCTGCCAGCCCAATGGGCCTCCTTCTCTGTCGACCACTAGCTCGTGTTGCCTCATTTTCACTCCTCGAGCGATGCCCATTCACCTCACTTCCTTCATTTTCCCTCCGCCCGCTCCTCACGCCGCCCATTTCGACCTCTCCCCCACTCCTTTCCATTCTGGCCCATTTTTCACGAGCCATGCCAAAGAAACTATCATCGCCTCTATTCCCCATTGTCGATCAGTAATCCCCGTGACCTTCGATTGGCGCTCCTTTCACCTCACCAGGCCTTTTAATCTCCGCTTTATGGTTTTGGAGAACATTCGATAGAAGCAAATCAAAGATGACGACAAAAGTTGGCCCTCCAACTCTGTTTACCCTGGTCTGAGCAACACCATGGCTTACACCGAGCCAACTAATTTGCAGATCGAGCCAGGGACCACGGCCCTGCTAGACGCCAAAAAATTCATCAACTTCTTCAAATTGTTCTCTGGGATAGACCAAGAAGTCACCAGAGACTTCGTTGAATCATGGGACGAGGGAGAAGTTCAGGTTCGAGGACTGCGATTCGAGGTGAGTGTCCACTCTATCGCTCAGGTCTCTGGTATCTCTCCTGTTGGTAGGGTAGTACGCAGGGATAAACACAATTTTAAGGAAGAAACAGACCAATTCCTCGATAAGGGAAAGGATCTGGTCTGGGAAAATAAAGGCATTCTACGTTCATCCTTACCTCGGCCTTGGGACACTGCCATTGTCCCTATCATCCAATATGTCTCTGTCGACAACCCCAACAACCCTCTTCGCACCTACAACCTCACCTTTGTTAATCACCTCCATGATGTTAGACCCATTAACGTCCCTGATTTCCTCCTCCGTTCCATCATCATTACCATCAACAATTTTAGGGAGTGTAAATCCTTGAAGCCACCTCACCACCAGGGTCTCTTTCTCATGCTTTATAGGCATGCTCTTGCCCACCAAGTCAAAGGGGGAATCCCTTCCCGATCCCCTAGCCCTGAGCGCTCTTCTAAGTCCACCCGCAATGTTGCTCCCAGCCCTCCCCCATCCCCCAACCCTGTTGATCCCCCCACTATTTCTAAGCCCCCTGCTGGCCCCCTCCACCCCCTCCAACCCAAGACCATGGCAAGGAAGAAGTGCCCCCTACCTCCACTCCCAAGGATGAAGTTCCCACTGGTAAGCGTCAAAGATTCAAGCAAAAATCGGTCAGGCCCTCCCAAAAAAGAAGAAAATCTAGCAGGCTGAAGCCTCAGAAAATGAGCGACCAACACCCATCTCCAGAGATAATCAGTGATGAAGACGAGGACCAGACCATCAAAGCCGAGGCCAAGCTCCGCTCTGTGGCCCTCAACCGAGTCAGCGAAGTGATAGACCACCTGCAGTCGACCGCTAACATCTACCGGGAAGGCAGTACCCTCCTCGCCAATGCAATTAACGAACTGAAGGATCTCCCTGCTCTGCTCAATGTCCTCCTGTCTCATGACCAGAATGACAAAGTTCAGCAAGAAGAGAACAAGGATTCCCAGTAGTCCTGGGAAGTTGTCCTGTAGGCAGCTGGATTGCCTGTGACTGCAGTGTTTTTGTCCTAGTTATGTTTTTGTTGGTCCCGGATTTGGATGGGCTAGATAGTAGGGGGATAAGTTCCAGATGGTTTTTGATTGTTCTTATTGGCTGTGTACTGTTGGCTCTAAGTATGCCTACTGTAATAGGGAGGGGTCCCTTTAACCCAAACAGTAAATAATTTTTTTTTTTTTTACTTACCAAAAAAAAAAAAAGGAAAAGAAATGACAGAAAACATGAAGCAATGATTAAATACTTAAGAATCAATGGACATGAAGGGATCCTTTTTCAGACCATAGGAATGCAAGTGGCAATTGTTCCATTCAAGTGCCACTAACCACCTTTTAGCTTTTGGGTCTATTAACATCACCTATGGTGTTAAAAAAAAATGTAAACAATTGCCTTTATAGCAAAGCATATAAGGCATCTCACATTTGAATTACCACAAAATCTATAGTTTGTGGTTTTAATGCCATAATTTATTATCCAATAGGTAATATGTCTTTGGATTATATATACTAATTTGATTGGCCATATGTAACCAGGGAATGCTTTCGAAAGTTCCAACTCTTAGTTTTTGCAACATTATTTTAGGTAAGACGTTTATTTTGCAACCTCTATCAATAATGATGTTTTATAACACCAATCCTTTGACATTGATGGATGTTTTTAGGATACCGTCCTTCTTGAGGACCAAGACCTAATGTTCAAATCTTGTATTTAACATGGATGAATTCATGACTTCCATAATAAATTTCATCAATAGGTTAAATAGTAGTCACATGGGTGCAATTTACCAAGGTTAATAATTCTTGTAATAACGTGTTTGCTTGTTTCTTATTTCGCACTGCTCCTTGTTCTTGCTTAACCTGTTCTTGAAGTGATATGAGCTAAGCAGCCCAAATAAAAACAATAAGGAAAACAGAAAAAATGAATCAAGTAACCCTCCAAACACCCTATTGCTGGAAGACAACACAGCTCCGATGAATTTTCCCCCAAAGTTCAGAGAGTATGAATTGAGAAATGCACAAGTTCAAGAAATCAGATGCTACCCAAAATAAAAAAGCAATGCATATTTAGAGTTGAGGATGACAATTTAGGGATGGAAAGTAATCGTAGTTAAGTAGCATTAATGATGAATGGGATATAAACCTAAAAACAATTACATTTAAAATATTCAAAAGGTATAAAGAAGTTCTTGCACTGGCGTACAAGGACATGAAGTGCGTGATTCTGAAATTATATTTTTCAACAAATACCCCTAGCTCTAAGGGTATGATTCCTATGGAGATCTTATTGCATGAACCCAACGTATGCAGAACTCTTGTTGTAATGGATCAATAGGTCTATTACAAAAGGTTAAGATAAAATGAGAACAATGATTAAGCAGATTAAAAGTAACCATACACTTAGGAGAAGAAACTATTCGCAACATCCTTATAGGATTCAGCATGCAATGTTCTATATAAAAAATGTAAATAGATGGGTGCCCTCTCCACCAAATGGTAAAGGCATATATATTTCAAATCCAAGGGCATAACATAAAGAGTAATAACCCCTCATACCTACATCTTAATAAATAACAATTTTATAGGTTATTAATAAGGTAGGATATTTATTGATATACTTTAGGTCCGAGGTGTAGACCAATTGGTTCTCCCAAACCCCGTATGGGGGTCCAAGGTTCAAATCTCGGGCCTTGTCGGACTGAACGCTTGTCCCTTTCCTGGTGCTTTCAGTGACGTAAAAGGTTTAAAATGATTGCGGCATGGTGGTTATAGGGGCGGACTGCGTGAGTACTGTGTGGCAGCTTCCGAGGCTGTAATAGCCTGGACAATTTATTAAGCAATTTTTTTTTTCAATTTTATGGATGGATCGTGTGCAGACCCAACATCAACAGTTCATTGTCTTGACACCCTTAATACTACTATAGATATATTTCCCAGCTTTCACAATAACCAAAGTTGTGCTTAACCATATTCAAATATATTGATGATAGTTGCAAGTTTCACATACTTATAATGTACAAATAATTATGTGAAAACGAACCAAATTCATTAATGCTAAATATTATATATATATTTTTTACCATTCATTCAATGCCAACAATAAAAAATATTTTTGACCTATTACATTCCAGATGCTGGACAACTAGTACAAGGAGGCCGAGCATATAGAAAATGGTGGCGATATGGAAAGCCGTGGTCACCCAAGGTTCCGTGCGGCTAGTATGAATACTGGTCGACCAAGGAAGACTCCACTATCCAAGTCGGCGGTGGTCGGTATAAAGCAGGTCGAGCAAATGAAATCGACGGTGTATGATACAAGTCCTCCACGTCACCTTCAATTTCCACGGCGCCCAGAATATAGTTTGATGTAGGCTTAGGTTATATCTGATCGACCCTGCAGAAAACGCCCTCCAACAATGGTAGATTTTCCTGTGAATGCTCGCTGAGAAACCTAGGTGATTTCTCCAACTGACCAACTAGGGCAGAATCTTACATTGCCGAAACTGGTTCTCCCACGGGGTTTCGTCCGAGGGTTTGATTTTCGAAGAAGCTCTCCAAAAATTCCAATCAGAGAAAATAACATAAGCATAACCTCAAAATGAATTCCTTTTTTCCCTTATATCTCCTTTTTCCCGTTCTTTAATTTAATTTCACTTTATTAAAATATATCATTGAGCTCCACATTTAAATGAATTAAATAATATTTCTGTTAAAAGTCAAAAAACGAAGAATATTAAAATAATTAATTTAAAAATAATTCCCTTTCAACCAAATTAGCTTACGGGAATTAAAGAAGATAACGGTTCCTGGTTACACATCGGAAGGGGACATGACAGAAGCGGACAGCGCAGAATACTGTGACGGCCATAAAATACGGACATCGTACCTAGATCATCATGGCGGCTATCGATTCCACCATGTAAACTCAAAAAAAATAAAATAATAAAATAAAATAAAGTAGGATATATATTAAAAATAACATAAGGATATACAATAATAAGTCATTATAAGAGATATAATAATGTAGTTGTTATGTCCACAACATGTCCCCCTTCTCGAAAAAGCTTCAACCTTGAAGCATCATTGAAATTGTCAAATAGCAATGATTATCTTCTTTTTCTTTTCTTTTTTATTGCTTCCAACCAAGTTTCCTTTAAAACATTGTTCAAAAAAGATAGATTCATCTCTGAAACGCAAGATATATGATAATATGAAAGCTGCAAATGAATATCGCCTCATTTAGTTGGGACTAATCCATCCTAGATCAACCTTTAGAGGCATCGAATTTGAATAGGAATCTTGTGATAATCTATTTCAATTTTAAACCCATGAGTGTCTTGGAACAATTGGAATAAATGATTGCTTTTGATAAGAACCAAAAAAAAAATTCACCTTTCAAGATGATCTGGATATTGATAAACTGATTTTCAATGACAATGGATGTCACGATTAGGATGTCTATAAGGTTCAATTTTAAGATGCTTTTCAAGAATAAATTGAGCATTCTTAATTATTTCAGGTGTATTGTCGAGGCTCTACATAATGGTTGTAATTGCATCATAGTAGAAGCAAATTTATGAACATGCTTAATATCACTTGTAGATGTTTCTTTATTAATAGAATGTAAATTGATGTTAGAAGGAATTCTCAATCATCCTTTATATTTTTTACTTTGTAAGCAAGACTTGATTATTATTCTTCAATCAAAGAATTTCTTTATCCTTGTCAAAGAGAATTCTAAATTTTGCAGTTGTTTCTTATAAATTTTGTGTTCTTTATAGAACTTTCAATATGCCTTTATAATGTTTTATTTTGATCCTTTAGTCTACAAAGTTCATCATTATCTTCTTTCAATTTGGCCTTTAATGATAAAATTTCATATTCTAGAGTTTTTCCTTGAGACTTTCTTAGACCATTAGCTTATGAAGAGCTTTTCAAATTTGGCCCAAGTTAAATCTTCTATTAATTTTGAATCAAGGTTGTTCCACCATTTTCTTACGTCATTTGTCAAATTAAACTCCATGAATGTCAACCAAGGTTCCATGAGCTTGGGGGACGAGAGGACGGGTTTTGGGGACGACGGGAGACGACAAGCCGATTTTAGGGGACGGCTGGGGGACGACTGGTATAATAGTATGAAATTTTTTAGAAATTTAGAATAATCTACAGATTCTACACACAACAAAAATGAAAAATACTAAATACTAATAGTTTACAATAAAAATAGTCTACAACAAGTTACAAAAATATTTAGAACTTAGAAGCCATTAGATTCTTAGAATAATTTAAAAATTAAATTTTACAACAAATGTCAAAATGAAAAATAGTTGCAAAAATACTAATAGTCTCAATGCTCATTTACAAGTTACAACAAGAAGAGTGAAATACAAAGAGAACAAAAATACAACAAAATAGTGAAATCAGAAGTACTAATAGTAAATAGTCTCAATGCTCATTTACAACAAAAGAGTTTACAACAAAAATACTAAATAGTCTCATTCCTATGGAACTTCTGCTGGGCTATCACTATCAGAATCTGTATCTGATGAGCTGCCCTCATCATCTGAGTGAAGAGCCTCCAATGGAACTCCAACCAACCCCTCCTGACCCTCATCCTCATCAATCTGTCCTGCATCCTCTGGATCAACATCCCATCATGTAGCTGGAGATTGCCTGTACTCTGGCTTAACTCTCTCACGAAGGCGAAGAGAGCTATGCACTGCAACTAGCTTCTCCGCTCTACGAGAGGTAAGCCTATTCCTCCTCACATTGTGGATAAAGTTGTATGTGGACCAATTCCTCTTAGCAGCAGAGGAACTAGCAACCTGTGAAAGAAGCCTAATTGCAAAATGTTGCAAGTTAGGTGTGTCATCCCCATATAGCTGCCACCATCCAATGGGATTTTTTTGGGCAATGGTAGCCCTATCCTCTATACACTCTGGTTGGCTGAAGCAAGGGCCCGTAAGATTCACAAATTGGAGCCACTCATCTCTAAGTTTTGAGCCCTCCTCCTTCACATATTTTTTTAAGGGCACTCAAAAACCCTTGTCTCACCTCTGGATCTTTATGGGGAGCCACTCTCCCAGGCCTAGGCTCATACCACTTTGGGTTTACTGCATATGCTGCCATATGAAGGGGGGTGTTCATCCTATCCCACCTCCTTTGTATAATAGGTCTAATGTTGGCCTCATAGAATAATAATGATGGATCTCTAGCAGAAATGATTTTTTTTTATCTCCCCTAACATGTTGTCAAAAGTCTCATAGATCTCTCCTAGATTAGGAGCATCTGTGTCAACATATCTGATGACTGCAACAATTGGGGCAACAAAAGACACAATGTACCTACAAGAAATTAAAAAAATAAATAAAAAACTATATGAGCAATCCAATTTGAAACTAAAAATGAAAAATCATAAATGACATTTCTTACTTGGCTTGAGTCCACCAACTATCATCCAATATTTTGTCTCTAATTTTCTTTCCCTCCTCTGTCCTTGATTCCGGCCACCTCTTCCACTCCGTGCATACTACCATGGACTGTAAAGCATCTTGCACCTCAATCATCCTCTCCAATAAAATGAAGTAGGTGGCGTATCTAGTATCTCTTGGTTTGATGAACTCCTTCTTTGAGAAGGACCGAAAGAGGGCTAAGGAAGTGTGATGGTTGCAAATGAACATTTGCAAGTCTTTGGCTTCTGCAACCATAGCCCTCACCCAATCTATCCTCCCAATGTCCTTCAATGCATTGTTCAATGCATGAACACAACACGGGGTCCAAAAAATATGTCTATATGAATGTTCTATCATTTGCCCCGCACGTTGGCAAACAGGGGCTGCATCTGTAACTACCTGTAGTGTACAACAAAAAAATTTAGAATAATTTACACAACAAAAATGGTCTCATTTAAACAACCATATAGATTTTGATTTTCATAAGAAAAACGGAAATTGTCAAATTGATTACCTGTACAACATTGGAGGCTCCAACCTCCTCAATAGCCTCCTTCAATAGGAGGTACTGGAACTCAACATCCTTTCTTTTCCCCGTGCAATCAATGGCTCGAAGAAAATAGGGACCTGCTGAACATGTGACAATGATATTGATGAGTGGACGTTGACGAATGTCAGTCCACCCATCCATGATGATAGAACATCCATTCGTCAACCATGTGTTCCTCATCTGCTCCATAACCAAACTGCATTTGGAATATTGTTTGTCCAAGAGAGAGGTACGAAGCTTAGTTTCTCCAGGCGCTGGATATGAAGTCCCTGCCTTGGCTATTTTTTTTACTGCTTCCTTGAAATAGGGGGAACGTGCAATATGGAAAGGAAGCCCATGTGCAAAAAATAATTGTGCTACAACATCATCTGCTTCCTCTCTTGCTTGCACATTAAACATCTCACTTACAATTCCCTTTTTCTTTGAGGGCAGCGGTGGCATACTAGAGGTTTGGGTTGATTCTTGTGGTTGTTTTGAGGAGGCTCCAAAGTCACCTCTAGATGATTGGCCAGCTGTAGGGAAAGGCATGCCTAAACTTTTAAATTTGGACTCTTGCACAAGCTTATTGGCTTCAGACACTTGTACCCGGGTCATTTTTTTGCAAGCCCTAACCCCTGTTCCTGCTTTATCAGTGAGATGAGATTCAACCCTAGTATAGCTGCCCTTAAACTCAGTTTTACAAAAATTACACAGCCATGTTCTTGAGCCCCCATAATTTTTTTTTCCCTTGGTCACAGTTGGTTACAAATTGCAGCAGAGGTTTTTTAATATTGAATGGACCCTTGGCATATTCTTTTAATAATGGTGATGGACAATCAAAACTAGTCCTAGAAGCAGTGCTGTCCCCTTTGGAAGTTTGAGGTTGGATGGTAGAGGCAGAATCCCTAGCAACATGAATATTTTGGTTTTGATTTTCACTTTGGTTTTCCCCCTCCATATGAATGTTAAATGAGTCTGATTCACTGCTGCTCATGTTGAATGTTGAAAGAAAAATATGAAAATTTCAAAAGAGACTTGGATGAGGTAATGAAAATTGGAAAACTTCAAAACAAACTTGGATTTTTGCTGCTTGTTGTTGTTGTTGTCCCTGTTGTTGCTATCCCTGCTCTTGTTGCTTGTTGTTGCTGCCTCCTTTTGCTATCCCAACTCTTCTTCTTCTTCACTGTTGAAAGCATGAATGAGTGTGTTTGTTTTAACTTTTAAGTTTTTTCTTTTTACTTTATAGTGTGTGTTTCTTTTAGTTTTTAGGGTTTTGGGGGGTGAGACTTTCATGGGTCCCACCCCCTACCTTTTTTTTTATTTTATTTTCTAACTTTTTTTTTATGTTTTATATTTGGCTTGAGACGTCCAACAGTGGGGGACGGTTGGGCGTCTTTGGGGACGCTCAAGCAATTCCCCAAGGATGGCTGGACGTCCCCAGGGATGCCCCCTCACAAGGGACATCCTGGGGACAGCAGGTTGCAAGCCTCTGGCATCCCGAGGACAGTTCCCCGCCATCCCCCCAAAAGGGGGATGGCATGGAAACATCCCCGATGCCATCCCTCCATGCCAGGGATGCAGGGGACGGGGGGACGCATCCCCTAGGGGGGGATGTGTCCCTGTGGAACCTTGATGTCAACATATATTTTTCATTACAAGTACACCAATCTTCTACATCCTCCTTTCTTGAAAATTTAGGAGTAGGAGCCACGATGCTTTACTTTTTTGTCTACTTTAAATCTTAGGTCTTGGTCTGTACCCTTTTGTTTCTCAAGTTACGTCCTTTCAAATATGGGATCGCACCCTTTCATATCTCGAGTCGCACCCTTTCACTCTTGCGTTGCACTCTTTCGTATTTGGGTTGCAACCTTTTCATATCTTGGGTCACACCTTTTGTTCTTAGGTTGCATCCTTTCATATCAAGGGTCACACCCTTTCACCTCTCAAGTCGGATCCTTTCATCCTCAAGTCAAACCTTTTTGTATGTTGAGTTGCACCCTTTCACTCTTGGGACACACCCCACCCTTTTGTAGCTCCAACTACACCCTTTCATGTATCTAGTAGACAATTGTTAAATATGGGGTGGGTGAGATGAAAACCCAAAAGAACTAGTTGAAAATATCCACTTGAAAATTTACCATAGGCTGAAATTTTCTTGGCCACAAGCAAAAAACGAGTATAGGCTACAAGCCCAAAAATACTATAGTCACTAATTACAAGTTGAACACACATTCAAGAGCATGGCTCTAATACCACTTGCATTGGACCAACAACTCTATTACATGAAATTCATAAAAAATTCAAATGTGGTATATAAAAGAGATACGAATAAATAGATGGATACCCTCTATACTAAATGGTGTGTGTGTGTGTCTAACCAAGGGGTATAATATAAAGAGTCATAACTCCTCATATTTACCTCTTAATAAATAACCATTTAATAGGTTACTAATAAAGTAGGATATATATTATAATAATGAAAGAATACAATATAGCATAAAGGCATAATAAGAGATATAATGAAGTAGTGGTCGGGTCCACTAAACTTGTACATGAAGATAGAGATGCCAAATGTACATATTATTTTTAAAGTGATAGTGAGTGAATGTGTCTCGCCCATTGCATCACTTTAATGAAAGAAACCACAAAAAAGAATTTGTGTAGATGTCAAAAGTCAAAATGCAATTATCATCATGGATCCACACCTAATTCAAGTCACTAACTCCATTCTTGAATTAGTTGTTGTGTGAGATCAAATCATTCTTGGATGGGTTTACTAGATGCAACCAAATTTGTATTCTTGAGGAGAACAGATTAAATACCACCTTTGGGGTGAAGACATTTATGCCTACAACTGAATGCCATTGGGATTGAACAATATACCAGCTACTTTCCAACAGATATTTCTATATCTTTTTGGGAAAATGTCCATTGGGAAGTACAAAGATTTTCTCAATGGTTGATCTCTCTGTGCATGAACAAGTGATAATTTAAGGGTCGTGTAGGAGTGCATGGGATTCTACATGCAGACCCAACTCTCACTAAATCCAAACAAGTTTATGGTTTGGAAAGATGTTGAGACATAGTGTGCAAACTCAGACTAAATATGAGCACTAACAAGGTTTGAGTTATGTTTTAGATGGCAAAAGCATACTATGGAGTGCTAACAAAGTTTGAGTTATGGTTTAGATGGGAAAATATACAATGTGATTTGCCTATGATCATTTTTGCATGTGTGTGTTATTGCAGATTCACTGAGAACTTTGCATGTCGTTCTCATCTACTAGATATCTTAAATAGGGTGTTCAATCTAGTGGACAAAACATTGAAGGGCCTTTGAGGGATTGAAGGCCAGACTGGCACACTAATCTTGGTCTATCCATATTAGAAGAAAGAGTTCCATGTTCACATGTATGTTTATAATCATGCAACCAAATTCATGTTGGCTTAGGAAAGGAGTCACACTAGACCATTTGATCTACTTTACTAGTTGACTAATGTCAAGGGTAGAAAAAAATTGTAACACTTGAAAAGGTCTATGCAATGCAGAAATTTGAACACTACCTCTTGTCCAAGCCCTTTACTTTCTATTTGGACAATCAGGCCTTGTAAAAATATACTATCTATTCATGGTCAGATGAGCCAATGACTACATTGCTACAAGATTTTCTTTTGAGAAGCATGGTCAAGCATGAAAGAAATCATGTAGTTAACAATGAATTGTCAAGTCTAGATTTAGGAGAATAGGTGGAGGGTGTATGCAATAAATTAACGAATGCCAGTGTTTCACATTGCAGTGTCGTCGTTGTGGTATTCCCAAAGGGTAATACTTGGTAGAGGAAAAAAAATGATTTCTTAATCATTTCAACTAATTAATGGGACAATGTATAAAATAAAACCAAATAAATTGTCGTAAGGTGTGTGCAAAAGGAAAAGATCAAGAGCATTATGAAAGAGGCTCATAAGGGATGAATTGAAGGTCATCTTGGACCTAGAAAGATGTTATCAGTAGGATTATGCTGGCTAACTTTCTACCATGACGCAAGGGAATGGGTGCAATCACATGACAAGTTAAAGAATTGATAAGCCACTAAAGTGATATTTAAGGTCTTTGCAACCATGGGAACTATTATAGCAATAGGGAGTAGAATCTGTAGACAGAAGCTTGTGCTTTTGAAACTCTGCTAAAAGCACTACTTGGTTACGAGCAAACAATAACAAGTTTCATATCCATATCCAAATTAAAAGTCACAAATGTAGGCAATCGATGAGTCATAGACCTAACACTTGCCATATTGTTATGTTGCGTTGTGCTGATGTTATGGAATAAGGGATGTAACAACAACATCAATTCTACAAGGGCATTTTCATTTTTGTTATTAGTAGACAGTTGGACAGATGCAATGATTGCACTTTGCCACTATCCACCTCAGCATTAAAATTCAACTTAACAAGTGTCAAGCTAAAAGGGACAAGTGTCTTCAAATTCAATTCATAAATGTTAATTAAGTTCGATTTTAGTATTCTACTCCAATACGTTTGAATCTCATTATTAATATAATTAAGAAATAACTATACGGAAGGGCATAGACTGTTAATTGGGTCCAAATATTAGAATTTCCCTCTACCAGCTGAGCGCACGTGCAATCCACCGCACCTCATATAGTGGAGTATGCTATTCCCAAGCAACTTGTTCAGAAATCCAATGGTCTGTGATCGGAAGTCATTTGTTTTCACTGTCTGTTATTTCAGTGCTTTTGCCGCATCTCGAATAATTCATGGCATTCATCAAGACATGTGGAGGCCGATCTGTGGGCAGGACAGGTTTGGATTACCCCCTTCAGAGAGCAGCACATTTCATGTTGAAATTCGTCAAACTTATTCAAGTATGTGCAAAACGTGCCAAATTTCTACTTTTTTCCTATTTTATTTGGTTAAAATAATTACTTAACCATTACTAATTAATATATAAAATGCTTTCAAGGTATCATCAATAATGAAAATATTTTCAACAAAGATTATGTGGCATTATAAGCAAATTTGCTAATGATTTCTTTTCATATCAACAGAGTTATTTATCATCTAATGAACTCTTGACCTTTCAAAACAATGCCATTATCCATTGGACAAAGTATGTCAATCATTGCATTCCCTTGTGCTTATGAATTAAAAAATTTTGCTAATTAGTGGTCTTCATTAAGATTATTAAATTCTAGGAGGTTGTATTACAAAAATATCATATAAGCAAATGAATTGGGAAAAACTCATCAAACTTTTGCTGCTCATGATGGATAATTGGTAGTCTTGTGACTTTTCAAAGATATGACAAATAGTACTGTTGGTTACAAATCTGCCATGAGGAAAGGATTTGGTGTCGTTGCGCCCTCGATTCGCCCAACAGCTTGAAAGGCCGGAAGGAAGGGATGCCTTCCGGGCCAATCTCCGGAGAAGGCCGGCTTCCTATGTGATTTTTGGTTTTAAGATAAGGGTGCAGGAAAGAAATAAAAGGGATAAGGGTTAGAAACGGTGGTATTCAACGTTGGGGAAGAACAAGCAGCACAGTCACTAACTAGCAACTAAACCAACAGCAATCAAAACAATACATGTAACAGAAACCAGCTATGAAATTCTTCCCTATGTATCCTTAAACATGCATTCCAGGCTCAGATAATTGCCAATGCTGCGATCCAGAGTTCAGAATGACAACAATCAGAAAAATAAATGAGTAAATGCAGAAATGACACGAATAAGGCAGCATAAAAGAAAGAGACACAATTGGAGCCAAAGTATGGATTGTATTGAAGCAAACAATATTAGTTACAGCAGCTTTCTTTAGCAATATGTTCCCCCCCCATTACAAAATAAAATGGTGCTGTTTATAGCAGATAACCCTCCCCAGATTACAATACGGGCACAAATACCCAAACCTGTAAAAACTGCAAAAAGCGGCCAAATATTATCTTTGTCGGCCGTATCTGATTCTGCCACTGTTCTCCTTTATGATGGCATGGTCTCGGACAGATTTAGTAGCTGGGAGGGAATGGCCCATTAATATGGTGGATGTAGCGGTACTTTGCCTCAAATGCCCGCTACTGTTTGTCTTCAATGGTCACCCACCGTGATACTGGAGTATGGCCTTGGCTGTACTGAAACAGGCTCTGATCCCGAAAAAACTTGACCTTTTACTCCGGGGACACCTGCTGCTTAACCGGAAAAATTTGGGCGGGAAACACACCTTTACTGCTTCAAACAATGCGCTGCCGCAAAAGCTGAGGACCGGTTGGTTACCCAAAACGAGCAAGGCAAAATTGCCCTAGTGCGCTCCTGAGGGAGATATCTGCCCTTTAGCGCTGCCGAATGATAGCGCTTTAGGGCGACTTTTGCATTCATAGCCAACTTGGAATTTTCGCCTCCTTGCTAAGTGTTGAAAATAACCCCCAAAGCGCTCGACTTTGGGGATTTTGCCCTGGAGCGCTCCAAACTGGAGCGCTTTGGGGCAATTTTTGTACTTAGAAATTATAGGGGCTCTTGCTTTCACGTGAACCGCCTCACAAATGCTCCAAAGCGCGGCAAAAGGGAAAAAGTGCCCTGGAGCGCTCCAAACTGGAGCGCTTTGGGGCACAAAGCAACACTTAGCCAAAAATGAGCAACCTGCACAAACATGACCAACCGGCGAGGAAATGCTCCAAAGCACTCGAAAGGGAGAAATTTGCCCTGGAGCACTCCAAACTGGAGTGCTTTGGGGCGAAAAATACTTAGCCAAACTTTTGAATTAAAATCTTATTTCCTCCTTTTCTCCCCACCTTCAGAAAACGCCCTAAAGCGCTCAAGGCCGGCGAAAATGCCCCAAAGCGCTCGAAACTGCAGCACTTTGGGGCGAAAAATACTTAGACGAATTCACCACAAATAACAATTTTTTAAAACCTCCCGGATTCACTCTGAGGTGCCCTAAACCAAAAAATTTCCATTGTTGTGCCGCTCTTCTGCTGCGGTTTAGGGCTGAACCCGGGAGAACTGCTCTTTCAGAAAAGAAATAAAAATGATGTACCCCTTGAAAATGGCAACATTCTTGGCGGCTCGCGGGGTATCGAGCTCGCCTCGGTGCCAGGACCCAGGCCTTCATTCATTGGGCCACGGAGTCACCCCCGACCCTTGCCTGATCTTGCTGCTGGCCTTGCCCTGGCAGGACTTCTTCTTCTGCGCTCTCCTCGGCGCGTTCCTCTTCCAAACCTTCCTCCTCCTCTTCAGGGTCCTCATCCATTTGGTGCAGCCGAGATCGCCCTGAGCCATTAGAGGTTGCGCGTCCATGATTCTGACGAGGTCCATGCTGCTATAGCCCCAGGGTGTATGCTCTTCGGTAAAAGGGCGAGGAGAGGCGGATTTTTGGGGCGCGGGATCTTCTGAGGATGGGCGCTCTGGGGTTTGGACTAGGGTTTCGACCGGGTGATCGGCTGCGGGAGAGGGTTGCGGAGATTGTAAGGGTTCTTGCGGGGGAACGACTGACTGGTCTTGAGTCAGGGTCTCTGAAGAATGGACATAAGCGGGGTGATGGGATAGGATATCAGCGGAGGCCTGGAGCTCTATGTGGGGATCTGCAGCGGAACTGGAGTGGGCGGCTGCTATTCTATCGGCCGAAGAAGTGGCTGCGGGGGGACGGATAGCAGCAGAAGATGAGGGAGCCGAAACCTTGGACTTGGCAGTTTCAAAGATAGAGGAGTGCGTACCTGCGAGCCCTGTGGAGGCCGGAGAGGAAAAGATCTGGGACACCCACTGGTCTGCGTCCTCGCCGTGCGAAGGAGTGTCGTCCTTCAGGGTGATTATTTCAGAGGGTATAGCCCTCTGCGGTGCAGGCTCCTTCGTCGGTATAGCTCTTACCTCCTTGGGCTTTTCGGCTCTCTTCTTCCTTTGCAGAGGCACTTCTTCTTCTGGAACAACGCTCGAAGGGACTCCCTTGTGGACGATGGATATTTTTGTTTTTTTCTTTGTGGGCTCTTCAGAAGCAGCTTGCGTGACAGCGGCAGTGGCCGCGCCTTTTGATGGAACTTTCTGGGGTGGGGTCCTTTCGGCAGGCCGCTTTTCGGGAGTTGGTCGTACCATTGGCACTGGTTGACCCTTTTCCTTTTCTTGACTTTTCTCCACACCACTCCTTGAACCTTCCCCTAATACAAGTGGTCGTTGAGGTGGGGCTTGGCCTTTATATAGTCGTGGAAGACTTTTGGGCACGATGTCCCGGAAAATGATAGGCCGCCACGTGGCGTAGTGTGCCTCGTAACGTGTGGAGGTGGCCTGTACATCTCGTCTTCCAGAAATTGCCGCATCAGCTGAGTGTCTGAAAACCTGCTTGCTTGTTGTTTGAGGTTAACCTTCTTGGCCACACTCTTTCCGTCTATCAGACGACCCGGTGCAAAGGCTGCCTCCATGGTCTCCGGATCAATATGAAACAGGGGCGCGCCCGTGTAATCACAGACCTGCCTGGTGTCTGGATTATAATATTCCGCCACCACTGCTACCAATTCAGGGCAATGATGCACCTGGCTACATAGAAACCAATACAGGCGCGACCGGTAGGCAGCAGCGAGCGGCGGCGGCTTGGGAACTCTGTCCTTACATGCTCTAATGGTGTTCCGCAAGTCGTTCATGTTCTGGGAATAAGGCCCGTCCCTGAGCCTACTCCAATTGTCACGGGGTGGTGGGGGAGGTTGCGTTGGCTGCTCTGGCTGAGCTCTCCTCCTAGGTTTCGCCTCAGATGACTGCGCTTTACCCTTTTCCTTTTTCTGCATGCCCCGGGTGTCCTCAGGCGCTTCTGAAGTTGTTTGCCTGGC
Source organism: Wollemia nobilis (assembly GCA_028583015.1). Taxonomy (NCBI): domain Eukaryota; kingdom Viridiplantae; phylum Streptophyta; class Pinopsida; order Araucariales; family Araucariaceae; genus Wollemia; species Wollemia nobilis. The sequence goes on from JAQPPZ010000028.1 coordinate 8,655,871, forward strand.
TGTAGTACTTTGCCCACCAGCTCCCTTCTTCCCCATGGCGCAATTCACAATTCTAGCTGTTGTCTTGTAGGTGTAAAATTTAAATTCACTTTTTACCAGAGCTCGAAACAGTTTGAATTTAGCCTGGTAAAAATTCTGCAGCAATTGATTTTATAGTGAAGAGTTGGGCCTGGGCGCAAATTAATGGCAAGTATCTGTCTTTAATTGTCCGCACAAAGTTGGTGGACGTCGCTCTATTTCCTCAGGGTGGCCATGCAGAAAATCTATGAGATGGGACTTTTCGAATCTTTGCAGAGTGTACTTTATACCTTTTTAAACCTCAATCTCTCTTAAACCTCGTGCAGCCGCATTCATTTATTGCACGTTTCTTGGCAAGTGTGCCCCGCACGATTTTCGAGGTCAGCCAGCTAGAAGGTGGGCGCCTCCACTCTTCCCTTTTTTGTCAAGGAACATGATTTTGACCCTAGAGCGCTCGACAAACGAGCGCTTCCGGGTTCCTTTTGCCGTTGGAGAGCGATATGGGGCACATAGAGCGCTAGTTTCGCGGGCCCTTTGGAAGCTTTAAAAATTTAAAAGAACTTTCCCCTTTGGATGCTACCCTGGGTCGCTCACGCTTGGAGCGCTTTAAGGTGTCTTTTACTTCGGACGAGCGCTAGAGGGCAAATTGACACTTAGAAAAATTTTGTCGAATTGGCGCCAAGCTTCGTCCCTCCAAATCTTACCCAGATCGCCGAAGAGAAGGGCGCTTCAGGGAAACTTTTGCTTCGGACGAGCGCTTCAGGGAAACTTTTGAACTTGAGAAATTTTATCCCTTTGGCGCTAAGTTTTGGCTAGCCAAACTCTGCCCTGGATCGCTCTAAAAGGAGAGCGCTTTGAGGCAAATTTGCTTTGAGCGAGCGCTAGAGGGCGAATTAGTGGACTTAGAAGATTTTCCACTATCTAGCACTAGGCCTTGGTTTGCCGATTTTACCCTGGATCGCTCAAAATAAGAGCGCTGCAAGGTCTTTTTGCTCGCGGACGAGCGCTGGAGGGAAAATCCAACACTTGTTTGATTTTTAACATTTTTCTCCCTCGCTCTCGTTTGGTGGAACCGGTCTCCGCACCCTACATCGCCGCAAAGTGTTGCGCCTTGGGGCGAAAAAAGTCTTTGGCGGGCGCTACGGAGCCGAGAATACTTAGAAGGATTTTTGAAGGAAACTTTGCCACTCTCTTTCCTTTTCAAACGGACGCCTTGTCTAGCCTTCTTTTTCCGCCGCCAAGCGCTCCACCTTGTGGCGTTTTGATGCATTTTTTCGCAATCTGGAGCGACGGGGGGCAAGAACTCAATACTTAGGAATTTTCGCCTTGACAGAGCATCCGCCCTTATATTTTTTGCCCGAAATCACTCCAAACTGCTGGCGACTTTCGGGTTTTACCTTGAGGGCGAGCGATGGAGGGAAATTTACAGCACTTGGAAACCTCTCCTTTGCTCAAACCTTTTCTCACCCGAGGAGGAGACAGAACCTTCTTGGCTCATCAGCCTAGAATCTAAGGGACTTTACAAAAGAGATATTTACATGCAGGAAATAGATGAATTGAAATAATAAAAAAGACAAAATATATACAGATGGAACTTCTCGGTACCTCTTTCTCAGTGATGGTAGGCTTTCAGATGAAAGTCGTTAACCGGGATTGGGAGGATGCGACCTTCCATGTCCTTCAGTACGAAGGCATTGAACTGATTTACCTGGGCAATCTCGAAGGGGCCTCCCCAAAAAGAATCGAATTTGTCGTGGTTGTCGGGCTTGGTCTTCCAGACGTCCCACTTGAGCACCAGGTCTCCGACTTTGAAAACCTTTGTTGTGGCCCCTTTCGAGAACCATTTTCTGGTAGAGCCTGTGTGCTTCATAAAAGCCTCATAGGCTTTCTCTCTTTCTTCTTCAAGTTGTATCAGCTGAGCGAGCCTGGCATTCAGGGGGTCTAAATTGCCCCTATCATCGTCTAGCATCCATAGTGCGGGCATCTCGATATGAGTAGGCAAGACAACGTCTTTTCCGTATACGAGGGCATATGGAGATGTCCCGATAGATTTTTTGACTGATATCCGGTCTGCCCATAGCGCTCGATCTAGTAGCAGGTGCCAGGTTCTCTTGTTTCTTTCCACCATCTTCTTTATGATCTTCATGAGGTTCTTGTTGGTGGACTCGGCCAGACCGTTCCCCTGCGGATAGTAATTAGAAGACATCTTATGATAAATCCCATACCTGCAGGTGAACTCGGTGAGTACGGTGCCTGTGAAACCTGGGCCGTTGTCTGTCACTATAGCTTCAGGGACCTCGAATCGGGTGATTAGACCTTCTAGGAAACTGACAACCGTTTCCTGGTCGGCATGCTTAGTGGGTATCGCTTCAGCCCATCTGGTGAAATAGTCTGTGGCTGTTAGAATGAACTTATGGCCGGCCGAAGAATTCGAGGTTATGGTTCCAATGAAATCCAAGCCCCATTGCTGAAAGGGTGCTTCAACCCGAATCGGCTGAAGAGGCATTGGAGCATTCCTGCTGCGGCCAACAAACCTCTGGCACTTCTCGCATTTCTGAGAGATTGCGTGTGTATCGGTGAAAAGGGTGGGCCAATAATAGCCTGCTTTGATGATTTTCAAGGCCGTCGGCCTTCCTGAAAGGTGTCCTCCCGACATCCCGGAGTGGAATTCCGTGAGGACCTTTTCCTTTTCTGTTCCCTTGATGCATCGCAAGAGAACACCGTCGACGTTTGCGTAAAAGAGCCCTTCGGGGCGCAGTACAAATTTTAGGGCCTTGAGCCTGAACCTTCTCCTCTGCGAGGCATCAAGGTTATCAGGGTATTGCCCAGTATTGAAATACCATACTAGGTCATCGGTCCAGTCCCTGGATTCCTCTGAAGAATTGGCAAAGTCAGCCTCCGTCATAGGGTCTTCCCACTGACAAGCGGTCACTTCTGCGGCGACACTTCTGGCTAATTCCTGACAAAGGGCTCGCCCCCTGACAAGCTTGGTGGGCCGAACTTCTATGTCGAACTCTTGAATCTTGGCGATCCAGCCAGCTCTCTTATGACCTGGTTCCCCTTGAATAATGAAATTCCTGACGTCCGGGTGGATGACAAACACGGTGACCCGGCTTTGTGAGACAAAGTGTTTGAATTTCTTCAGAGACCTCATGACTGCATGCACTTGCCGCTCGATAAAATTATACCGCTCTTCATGTGGTTGAATTACTTGGCTTAGGAAGGCAATAGGACGTTCTTCGTCGTCATCTCCCTTTTGGGTTAGAACTGCGGCATAGCTTTCCGGCTCTCCGACCGCGTATAAAATGAAACCCTTGGAATAGTCCGGGTTAACCAGGACAGGGGCCTGAGCTATCCTGGCTTTTATCTCTTCAAAAGCCTTTTTCCTCTCCTCAGTCCATATGAATTCGGCATCCTTTTTCAGTAGCTCGGACATTGGCTTTATCACTTGGGCGAAGTCTGGCACAAACTTCCTCACGAAGTTGATCTGGCCAAAGAAGGATTGAAGACCCTTCTTGTTCACTGGGATGGAGAGCTTCATCAGAGCCTCTGCCCTGTCGGGATCAACTGCTAACCCTTTTTCGGAGATGACATGGCCTAGCAACTTTCCTTCTCTCACCGCGAAGACTGATTTCTTCGGATTAATAGATATGCCGAACTCCCGACACCTTTCAAATACTTGTTCCAGGTGAGAGTTGTGCTCTTCCCTCTTGTGAGAGAACACTGTCATGTCATCTAAATAAATTACAATTATTTTATTCAGCAGCTCCCGGAATGCAATATCCATAGCCCTCTGGAACGTAGCCCCTGCATTGGATAGGCCAAAGGGCATCCGCTGATATGCGAACGTTCCCCATTTGGTGGTGAACGCCGTCTTGTGCTGGTCTTCGTCCTTCACCCAAATTTGGTTGTAGCCCGAGAAGCCGTCTAGGAGGGAGAACCGCCGTGCTCCTGCGACAACATGGAGAATTTGGTCGATCTGAGGGAGCGGATAGTGGTCCTTGAGGGAGGCCTGGTTCAGGTTGCGGAAGTCCACGCAAAGGCGGATATCTCCGTTCTTTTTTCTGACTGGGACCAGATTCGCGACCCAAGAAGAATGCTTGATGGGATATATTATTTTTGCTTCGAGCATCTTCAAGAGTTCGGCCTTCATCAAGACCTCAATCTTTGGGTTCACCGGCCTCTGCTTTTGCCTACAGGGTTTAACCCCTTCTTCGAGTTCAATCGTATGCTGGATGACTTCTCGGTCGTACCCCTTTAAGTCTTGATAACTCCAAGCGACGATATCTGGATATCTTCTGCAGAGAGCCCGGATCTGATCCAGCTCCTCTGGAGTGCAGTCAGTCCCTACTTTAATCACCTTGCCTGGCTCAAGCTCCAGGTCTTTGTACTGCTTGGAGTCCACCTTGATCCTATGCGATATTGCTCGGTCATTCTGATCAAAGAGACTTTCTAGGGTAATTAGTCCTTTGGGGACATGGTTGTTTTTTAACTGTATCAACCCCTCGTACTCCTCGTCATCAGGGTCTCTACCTTCGATTGTGTTGGCTTCATGAACTAGAAAATTGATGATTTGCTCATCAGAATCGAACACCTGCCAGTGGGTGTCTTTATCAGGCACAGAAGGCCTGTAGATGGTTCTTACCGCCTTGGGCTTCTGCATTAAATCATCAGCCGGGGAGTATCTGGCTCCGATAGACGCTAAGACGTCTGCGTGTCTGTTCTTCTCTCGGGGAATAGCTCGGACATTGAGGGCTTCAAACGACTCCATCAGGTCCCAGACCCGATTACGATATGCCTTAAGATAATGCTTCTTGGAGGCACACCTGTTGGTAATCTGATTGCAAACTAGCTCTGAATCTCCGAAGATTTGCAGTTGTTTGATCCCCAACCTCTCTGCTTTCTTCAGTCCTAAGCACAAAGCTTCATATTCTGCGCCATTATTGGTGCAACTCCAAGCCAACCGGTAGCAGTAGGCTTTCTCTTCTTCTGTAGGTGAGATAAGTAAAACCCCCGCCCCGGCGCCGTTTTTGCATCGGGCACCATCAAAGTACAACTTCCACAGCTCATTGGGAGCAGGGTCTATACCTTCCTTTACCGTCTCTTTCGGTTTTTCGGGCTGACTTATGGAATAGCAGCCGATCTCAGACTCAATCATGGCATTGAAGTCTAGTAGGGAGAATTCGTCCTCCGCTTGTAGCTCTTTTATAGTTTCGCTCACTATGTCCACTTCCTCAACTTCCTCTGCCACTAGGTGAACTGCCTCATCTTGCTGTCCTTCCTCGGGTAGTTTCTCAACCAAGAAGGTGGAAGGCTTGTCATTGTAAATCTTCACTCGCCTTCCTCTGAAAGGGACCTCCATGTGAGAGTAGTCCAAAGACAAATATCCGCCTAGCTTAGCGGTGAACTCCCTTGAGAGGCACATGCCAAAATAGGGCTCTAGGTCCACCACTACGACCTCCTGGATTACTGTAATCTGTGGAGCTTTATGTAGCTGGATGGGGATGTCCTTTATGATACCAACAGTCTTCACAGGAGTGCCATCTAGCTGGAGTACGCCTTGGCTGCTCCGTGTGTATTCCATGCCGATTTCTTCGCAAACCGCCCTAGGCATGACTGTGGTTGAGGCGCCGGAATCAACTATACAATTGTGCACCACGCATCCTTCCATCTGCAAGGACAGATAAAACGGTGGTGGTCTATTCTTTCCAGTGATTGAACTGGTTAATGGTTGGGCCAGTACCGGTTGCTGCGCTTTTTCTCCTTTTACAGACTTCAAAGATTCTTGCAGCAAATCGACCTGGCCGGGGAGCTGAAGGGCATCGTATATACTAATTTTGGCCGGGGTCTTCTTGAGTTCCTCGACGATGTTGTAGGCCGAAGCAGTAGACCCTTCTATCTCTTTTGCAGCTTCGTACTTGCTACGGTACTGCTGCGTTGCTTCAACCCTCTGCCGTTTATTCAGCGAAGGATATTTGAGTTTCTCCCTCGCTTGTTCCTTTGTTTCGGTTTGAGGAGGAGCCACGGGGGCTGAAGCTTTCTGAGCGACGGTCTTTTCTTTCGCCGGCGGCAGTACAGGATCCTTGTCGGGAGCTTTAGCCGTGGGCTGCTCCTTGTTCCTCCTCGTATACACCTTCAATGGTTGCATCTGAGCCGCATCTGCTTCGATTGGCCTTTTGCCATCTTTGGTCAGAATGGACACCTTTTCCTCCGGGACGACTAAGTCGTGATCCTCTTCTCGAAGCATATTCACTTGGTCCTCCAGGTCACTGCTCGGTCGAGTACCCGCCAGGGTCTGCACGTAATGCTGATGAAACATGCAGGTACTTTCGCCGTGAGGATCGTTGCAGGTAGAACACCAGTGCACAGGGTCTGAAGTGCTCGGTCCTTCATGAATGGCCGCATTTCTTGCAGGAGGTCTATTATCTTGGGCTGCCACTTGATCCTTTGTCAGCGCCGGGGGAGGGTAAGACCTTCTGGGAGCATACTCCATCTGGGATTGCTTTTTCTTCATGATTGCCATGTCGTTGGACAGCGTCCGGCAGACAGAACTGAGATTTTCCATTCCTTGTAACAACTTTGCTTGGATATCAACAGCTAGAGGAGTTGCTGAAGCGGGTGGTGGCAATGGAGCCAACGGCGGAGCCGAAGGCAATGGAGGGTATAGCGGAGCAGCGGGAGGAGGAGGCAGTGAGGGATACGACAGGGTTGTTGTAGGCGGCGGTGGAGGTGGAGTAGACTGATGGATTTGAGGGGGAAAGTGAGTAATCGCGGGCGCGGGATTCCACGGCACGACAGGCTGCGAAGAGGAAGAAGATGCTGAATATGGCTGAGCGGATGCACTAGGATACTGAGTGGATTGCTGGAAATCAGGATAAATCGGCGTCGGCATCCTATGTGGAAGCTTGCCAACTGAGATTAAGTCCTGTTCCGCTAACTGAGCTAGCTCATACAGCGCAGGAAAGGTATTAACGCGAGCGGCCTTGATCTGCATGGCCACATCGGCATTAAAAGATCTAAGATAGTAATGTGCCGCTTGACCGTCACTTGGCCGCAGCTCCTTGGGCACCCTTTTCCATGATCTAGCAAACCTCACATTAAAGTCCGCTACCTCTTCTTGCGGGTGTCTTTGGATTGACTGAAATTGGTGCAGGAGGGACGTTGGATCAGCGGATTCATTAAAACTCCTAGCCAAACGTTCGGCCAACTCGGCCCAGCTGGTGATGGACCCGGGCTGCAAGGACCGGTACCAGTACAGGAGCTTTCCTCTTAGTGAAAGGGCGAGCAATCGAACCATGACGCTCTTCGTCAGTGATGCGATGAAACGCGGCCAAAGCTACGATGTCTTGCATGTGTTCATAGGCCGTCTTTCCGTTTCCATCGAACGTGGGCAAGGCCTTCATGGCTGCTTGCGGAATTGGATCATCTCCCAATAGGTTCAGCGGAGAAGCAGAATCCCAAGCGGGAAACAGGTCATTCTGCTGATTTTGATCTTGACCCGCCATATTGGCGTTTTGATTTGGCGGTAATGGCGGAGGCTGCAGCGGGTCCGGTTGAACAGGTTCTTCCGGCGCTTGTTGCTGCCAATTGAATTGCTCAGGAGCAACCGGATGATCTGGAGAGTTGGGAGGACCTGGAGGGCAGCCGGTTGCAGTGCTATCTGGAGTTGGACCTTGCTCGGCAACTTCAGCTTCCCTTGATGATGATCCGTCCCGAGAAACGTGCGTTCTTACTAGCCGGGGACGCTCTCCAAAAGCGTCGATGTCGAGCTCGTAATACTCGGGTTCTTCTTCAGAATTTCTTACTCTCCATCTCGTTTGCATGAAGACAGGATATGCTTGGACCGGTCTACGAGACTTGGAGGGTGTCTGAGTTCGACAGAGTCAGAGTCGCCAGATGTTCAAAAAAAAACGTCAGCAATGAAGTGAACATCGACACCTTCAATGTTGCTTATGCGGTGGGACGGGTCCCACCGGGCGTGCCAGAAAAGATACTGTTGGTTACAAATCTGCCATGAGGAAAGGATTTGGTGTCGTTGCGCCCTCGATTCGCCCAACAGCTTGAAAGGCCGGGAGGAAGGGATGCCTTCCGTGCCAATCTCCGGAGAAGGCCGGCTTCCTATGTGATTTTTGGTTTTAAGATAAGGGAGCAGGAAAGAAATAAAAGGGATAAGGGATAGAAACGGTGGTATTCAACGTTGGGGAAGAACAAGCAACACAGTCACTAACTAGCAACTAAACCAACAACAATCAAAACAATACATGTAACAGAAACCAGCTATGAAATTCTTCCCTATGTATCCTTAAACATGCATTCCAGGCTCAGATAATTGCCAATGCTGCGATCCAGAGTTCAGAATGACAGCAATCAGAAAAATAAATGAGTAAATGCAGAAATGACACGAATAAGGCAGCATAAAAGAAAGAGACACAATTGGAGCCAAAGTATGGATTGTATTGAAGCAAACGATCTTAGCTACAACAGCTTTCTTTAGCAATATGTTCCCCCCCGATTACAATATAAAATGGTGCTATTTATAGCAGAGAACCCTCCCCAGATTACAATATGGGCACAAATACCCAAACCTGTAAAAGCTGCAAAAAGCGGCCAGATATTATCCTTGTCGGCCGTATCTGAATCTGCAACTCTTTTCCTTTATGATGGCATGGTCTCTGACAGATTTGGTAGCTGGGAGGGAACGGCTCATCAATGCGGTGGGTGCTTTTGCATTTTGAATCAAATGTCTGTTACTGTTCGTCTTTAATGGTCACCCACTCTGCTGCTGAAGTATGGCCCTGGCTGTACCTGGATGAGCCCTTGTCCCGAAAAACTTGACTTTTAACTCCGGGGACACCTGCTGCTTGACCGGCAAAATTTGGGCGGGAAACGCGCCGACACTACTTCAAACAACGCACTGCCGCAAAAGCTGAGAACTGGCTGGCTACCCAAAATGAGCAAGGCAAAACTGCCCTAGAGCGCTCCTGAAGGAGAGATCTGCCCTCTAGCGCTGCCAAATGATAGCGCTTTAGGGCGCATGTTGAGTTCATAGCCAAACTGGATTTCTTCGCCTTCTCGCTAAGTGTCGGAAATAACCCCCAAAGCGCTCGACTTTGGGGATTTTGCCCTGGAGCGCTCCAAACTGGAGCGCTTTGGGGCACTTTTTACACTTAGAAAATCTTAGGGCCTCTTGCTTTCACGTGGGCCGCCTCAAAAATGCTCCAAAGCGCGGCAAAAGGGAAAAAGTGCCCTGGAGCGCTCGAAACTGGAGCGCTTTGGGGCACAAAACAACACTTAGCCAAAAACAAGCAACTTTGCACAAACAACTACCAACCGGCGAGGAAATGCTCCAAAGCGCTCGAGAGGGGGAAATTTGCCCTGGAGCGCTCCAAACTGGAGCGCTTTGGGGCGAAAAATACTTAGCCAAAATTTTGAATTAAAAGCTCATTTCCTCCTTTCTCCCCACCTTCAGAAAACGCCCTAAAGCGCTCAAGGCCGGCGAAAATGCCCCAAAGCGCTCCGAACTGCAGCGCTTTGGGGCGAAAAATACTTAGACGAATTCACCACAAATAACAATTTTTTAAAACCTCCCGGATTCACTCTGAGGTGCCCTAAACCAAAAAATTTACATTGGTGTGCTGCTCTTCTGCTGCGGTTTAGGGCTGAACCCGGGAGAACTGCTCTTTCAGAAAAGAAATAAAAATGATGTACCCCTTGAAAATGGCAACAAGTACAAGTCTTATTTAAATTTCTCACCATGCAGAAGTTTGCATGTTATGAGCAAGAAATTGCAACTATTTGGTATTAAGGATTTGAGATGCTAAAAGGTTGGAGGCAACTCATGAATTTATAACAAGAAAGAAAATGAAATGCCAAATTCATATATAACAAGAAAGAAGATGAACTGCCAAATTCATATATAACAAGAGTATAAAATGCCATATTCATAATCTATTTACTTACTCACGCAAGACAGCGTTATGAAAGTTGGAACCATCTGCCTCAGCATGCTGCAAAAGATAGAAATTTGCAATTCAGCTTTATCTGTCATATTGCTGCTTAAAAATATATGTTAATACCAACAGATGATCAAAGTACACCAATAGGAAAAAAAAATGCATTCAAATAAACTAAAAAAGGACTAAGGTAAAAGGAAACCCGGATGGTAAAGTTAACTAAAAGCTAAAACAATGTAAACATAACTAAAGAATCAAATGGCATTAGCTCAGCAGATTATATTCCTCAACTTTCAAGGAGGAGATTTAGGTTCAAATCTTACCAAGCAATACATGCATAATTGGCAGACTGTTGTAATATCAATATGTGGTCATGATGTAATACAGGTAGGGCCCATTTGAATCCCATGTAACCAGTTGAAAAAAATGTAAACATAACTGAAGAGTGTAGACCTATGGCATTTAGGTCCAACTGGCGAGAATGTTTTGCTCACAAAGAACCTGTTGGTTACGAATCTGCCATGAGGAAAGGATTTGGTATAATGCGCCCAGATTCGCCCACCAGATTGAAAGGTCGGAAGGAAGGAATGCCTTCCGTGCCAATCTCCGGAGAAGGCCGGCTTCCTATGGGTTTTAGTGTTTTAAGCTAAGAGTGCAGGGAAAGAGACACACATGCGGAAAGAGAATCCAAATGTGATTTGAGTTGGGTGGGGGGAATAAGCAGCACGGCAACGATCAATCACCACTACTAACAGCAATTAAACACAAAACACACCATAGAAACTACAACTATCATTCATCCTATGTATCCTCTATCTATGCATTCCAGGAATACTTAATCACCAAATACTGGAGTCCAGAGTTCAGTACAACAGTAAGCAATGAAATAAGAAACATGAGGCAGAAATGACAAGGAGAGGCAGCATACAAAATGAAGACAGTAAGCAGAGCCAAGTATGTATCTTGTATTTAGAAGCAAACGCACAGCTACAATGGTTCCCTAGCAATATATTCCCCTTCCACCCTTTACAATGAAATGATCCGGCTATTTATAGCCCAAGTTCCCCCCCATTACAATTGCGGGCACAAAGTCCCAGACTAGACAATAGCTGACAAAAGCGACTGAAGAACTGCTGATGCTGACTCTGTCGGCGAGGACTGTACTTGCAGCAAGGTCTCCTTGAAAGCTGTACAGCTACGTGGCAGTGCGTGCGGTCAAACCTCTGGTCAGCAGGAATGCGGGTAGCTGCGGTAGATGAAACTTCTCATCAGCTTAAATAGGGGCAGCTGGCGTAGGCAGTGCAGCCCATGCTTGTCCTTTATCCCGTCATATCTTGGTCCGAATCCCGGGGCTGAACACTTGTCAGATTTTGGTGAGTGACACGTGTCTGCATTGAAAGGCAGTTTGTCCAACTTCGCCCAGGATCAGAGCGCTGTCGGGTGGCGCAGGTGGGGAACAGCGCAGTTGGGGAGGGCCTCCATGCCTTAGCCAAATTCTGGCTTGCTTGATGAATCTTGCCCAACTGCGCACCGGTCGAAGGGCGCACTCCGACTTCGCTGCGAAGTCGGGTTGCGCCCCGGTACTTAGCTGATTTTCCCGCTGTTCGGATTGCACTCCAAAAGGGAGGCGCACCCCGACTTCGCTGCAAAGTCGGGTTACGCCCCAGCACTTAGCCGATTTTCTGCACACTGCTTTCCCAAGTGCGCACAGGAAGAAGGGCGCACCCCGACTTCGCTGCGAAGTCGGGTTGCGCCCCACACTTAGTCAAATTTTGCTCCGTTTCAGCCTACCTTCGCACTTCGCACTTCGCATCCCCTACTGCGCTCAGACTTGAGGGCGCACCCCGACTTCGCTGCGAATTCGGGTTGCGCCCTGACACTTAGAATTTTTCAGGGGGCACTTGCTCGCTTTGGGAACTTGACTGGGGAAGTACAAGGGGAAAAAGGGAGGAATGAAACTCGTAGGAAAGGGGGAAAAGGAAATATGGAGAAAGGGAGAAAGAGGAGGGAAGGAAGAGCAAGACACTTACGAATTTTGAAAACATGGCACCCCGTGCAAAATGTGGCAACATTCCTGGCGGCTCGCGGGGTGTCGAGCTCGCCTCGACGCAAAGAACCAGGCCTTCATCCATTGGGTGCAGAGGAACTTCCTTCCCCAACTTTCCGCTGCTCTGATGGCTTCTCCCCGGGCAACCGTTCTTCTTCAGGATCACTTCCGGCAGTTGCCTCTTCTATTTCTCCTCCTGAACCTGAAGGTTCTTCACTGTCAGCTTCCCGCTCGCGGATGCGTTCATATGCAGCCTTGGCTTGGTCCCTGCATCGCTGCTTGGAAGGGCCCTAGGTCGCTGACCTCTCTTAGTACTGCGTGGAATGCAGCAACTGCATGCAGGTCGATGGTGTTATATCTTTTTCCCAACTCCTTAAGGGAAGAGTTGATTTTGCAGTATTTCGACACCATCTGGGTGACCTGGGCCTCTTGGATTGGTTCTGCCCAACTGTCAATTTCTGTTGTGTCTGCCTCAAAAGACAGCCAATTCTGCTTCACCTGCTCGAGGGTCAGAAACTCGCCATCCTTGACGTAGCTCAGGCACCCGTGTTCAGACAGAGTTTGAAAGGGGGCCAAGCAAATGCTCATTTCATGCTCTAATGCGTCCAACATCTTCCTGGCAGTTCTAATCTTCTCTGTCTTATCAAAATAAATATGCAAGGTTACCCTTGCATCTGCCCACTCTGAGGCAAGTTGGGACATTGGGGGAAATTGGAGGCCTTTGTGCTCAAACTGCTCAAGTTTCATAGCCAGGTCCAGCCATTGCCTCGCTCGGTGTTCGGCCTCCTCTACCACAGGCTTTCCCCTGGCGGATACTTCTTCGATCCTTGGATGCGAAATCTAGGACCGATATGGACTTAACAAGGTTGGGATTGCAACCTTGCAGCAGACCAGCCCGCATCTCCTTAACTCTGTTCTTTGAAAAGGCCGCCGTCTGTGATGTTTTCTCTTCAAGCTGTGACTGTGCCTGTTTCAACGAATCCTGGAGCTGAGAAACCTGCTCCAGCGCTGCCTTCTTCTCCTCTGACAGCTGCTCGGCTGTCTGTTTCTGCGCTGCGGCCTCTTACTGATAGGCGGCCAGCTGGGCTTTCAGCTCATCTATTTCCTGTTGTGCTGATCCCAGCTGCGCGGTGGCCCTAGCCAAATCTTCTTCGAGCTGTCTTGCGCTATTCTGCAGCTGAAACAGCGCCTCCTGGGTCTCAAGCCGCTTGACAAGGAGATTAGTGGTTCCGCGGCGAATGCCGTTGATTTCCTGCTCCTCGTTTATGTCATCGAAGCTCTTCTCCTTGACTTGGTGCTCATAGTCCGCCTCGGTCATTTCCCGGAGGGGCTTCTTCACTTTTGGAATCAGCTTCTCAGTAGTAAGCACTCTCCTGTCCAAGTCATACTTGGTGCGTTTTACCGGGGCAGCTATCTCTTCGGCTCTCCTCCGTTTGACGCCTTGAAGGAAAGAGGCGGAACCTCCTGCGCCTCTTGCTGCCAGAGGCTGGTCATCTGCGATCTGCATGAAGTCGAGATCTTCCAGCATCTGGTCCTGTTGCGGCATCTTTCCTGCAAACAGCGAAGTAGGAGGGATTCCGGAAGGAGTGGCCGCTTTGAGGGCGACCGGGTCCTAGGGGAGGCGGGCGGCTGAGTGGACGGTCTTGGCGGGGTTTTGAAAAGCTGAGGTGAGGAGTGCGGCGATATATGTGCAGCTTCGACACTGGCCGCGGGCGAGGGTTCCAGGGTTTGGCTCAGGGACTGGAAGGCGTTAGGGTCCTGTTGCCACATTTTGCACAGGGGTGCCATGTTTTTGGTTTCTGCAAGTGAGCTGCTCTTTTCCTTCCCTTCTCCTCATTTCCCCTTTCTTCTTCTCTCCCTTTCTTCCTCTTCCTCACAGCTTCATTCCCTCTTCTTCTTTCCCCCTTTCTTCCCCCAGTAAAACTTCAGCAGGTGTACCTTGAAAAGTTTCTAAGTGTTGGGGCGACACCCGACTTCGCAGCGAAGTCGGAGTGCGCCCCTCAAGTGGAGCGTAGTAGGGAACCCGAAGTGCGCACCGGGACAGGAAATTATGTCAAGGGCGACACCCGACTTCGCAGCGAAGTCGGGGTGCGCCCTTCTTCCTGGGCGCACTAGGGGAATGGTCTATCAGAAAAACGGCTAAGTGCTGGGGCGACACCCGACTTCGCAGCGAAGTCGGAGTGCGCCCCTGTTCCAGTGCGCGATCCGAACGGCGGATGAAGACAGCCAAGCACCGGTGCGCAACCCGACTTCGCGGCGAAGTCGGAGTGCGCCCTTGACCGGTGCGCGGTTGGGTAAAGTCAACTCGAGAAATTTGCTAAGGCAAGAAGGCCTTCCAACTGCGTTGTTTTCCTCCTGCGCAACCCGATAGCGCCCGAATTCCTGGCGAAGTTGGATAAGCTGCCTTTCAAGGCAGACACGTGTCACACCTCAACATCCGACAAGTATCCACCTTCGGGATTCGAGCCAAGACTTGACCGCGCAAGGACAAAGCATGGGCTACACTACCGGCGCCATCTGTCACCATTTAAGCCGATGTGAAGTGCCATCTGCCGCACCTACCCGCATTCTTGTTGACCGAAGACTTGACCCAACGCGCTGCCACGTAGCTGTACCGCCTTCAGGGACACCATGCTTGCAAGGACGGTCCGACCCGACAGAAGTCAGCATCAGCAGCTCCTCAGCCGCTCGTGTCAGCTACTGTCTTGTCTGGGACTTTGTGCCCATGAATGTAATCGGGGGGAATTTTGGGCTATAAATACCCACCACATTTTCATTGTAAGGTGGTGGAAGGGGAATATATTGCTAGGGGACAATTGTAGCTGTGCGTTTGCCTCAAATATAAACATACACTTGGCTCTGCTTACTGTCTTTTATCTTGCATGCTGCCTCTCCTTGTCATTTCTGCCTCATGTTTCTTGTGTCATTGCTTGTTGTTGTACTGAACTCTGGACTCCGGCATTTGGTGGCCAGGTATTCCTGGAATGCATAGATAGAGGATACATGGGATCGGTGATAGCTGTAGTTTCAATGTATGTTTGTAGATGAATGTTGTTAGTAGTGGTGATTGATTCGTTGCCGTGCTGCTTATTCCCCCCACCCAACTCCAATCACATTTGGAATTCCTTTCTGCACTTTTATCTCTTTCTGCACTTTTTATCTCTTTCCCTGCACTCTTATCTTAACACAACCCCACAGGAAGCCGGCCTTCTCCGGAGATTGGCACGGAAGGCATTCCTTCCTTCCGGCCTTTCAATCTGGTGGGCGAATCTGGGCGCAATAACAACAAATCCTTTCCTCATGGCAGATTCGTAACCAACAGTTTCTCTGGCACGCCCGGTGGGACGCGTACTATTCCAATCTAATAAACCCACTTGCACCAGTTTCTTGGTTTTACCCGGTGGGACATGGTAGTTTCCCACCCCCAAACAGAATCGAAGTACTAGTGCTCGCTTCATTGCTGTTCAAAATCAGAGCACCTGGCGACTACGCAAATTATCTGAACATTCTCTGAGTCCGTGAAGACCGGTCCTAACGCCTTCATGCAAACGAGAAGGTGGCGAGCAAGGAATCCGGAGAACCCGCCTGACTTTTACGAACTTGACCTTGACGCTCCAGGCGAGCGCGTCAGGCTGGCTGATTATCAAGCTCGCGAAGAAGAAATCCAAGAAGAAGCCGAGGCTGAAATCCAAGAAGCCGAGGCTGAGATTGAACAAGTTGAGGCCGAAGAAGAATCTACATCTTCGGACAGTTCCGATACCGAGTACACTACCGGGTCAGAAGCAGAAATGGCTGATCATCTGGATGAGGACGACCTCTTCCCGGCGGTGGATTCTACGGGGCCCTTGGCCCTAGTCGGACAGCAAGTTGTGCCCCCTGCTGCCTTAAAGTCTATCCCTACGTACGACGGCTACGGCAAGACGGCGTATGAACACATCCAGGACATTCTTGCCCTGGCTGCGCTTCACTCCATTACTGACGAAAGTGTGAAGACCCGTCTGCTGGCCCTTTCCCTAAGGGGAAAGCTTCTCTACTGGTGGAGATCAGCGCCGAGAGGGATCCATCACAGGGTGGCGACAGTTAGCCGGCAGGCTCGTGAAAGGATGCAACGAGTCTGCTGATCCCTCTTCTTTCTTCGCATCGGTTCCAAAGTATTCAGAGACACCCTCAAGAGGAGGTGTCAGACTTCAATATCCGGTTTGCGAGGTCTTGGAAACGAGTGCCTCGCGAACTCAGACCGTCAGCAGGTCAGGCTGCCTACTACTACTTGAGATCTTTCAACTCAGACATTTGCCTGCTGCTGAAGGTTGCCAGAATCAACACATTCCCTGCTCTGTACGAAGCTGCCCAGCAAGCTGAAATGGACATCATCTCCATCGGCAGGCTTCCGCACAGAGTGCAACCGCCCATCTACCCTGATTTTCCCCGATCGCAGTATCCATCAGCTTCTGGTTCGGAGCCGTCCACTTCAGGACAGCAACCCCAGCAGCAATGGAATCCGGCGCCGGTCGTGAATCCTTACGGCCCGCCGCAAATTCATTATCCACCTCCTCGTCCTCCACGTTTTCCAGCACTTTCTGCTCCCCCGCAGCATGCACAATATTCAACTCCTCCTCCATTGGCTGCACTGCCTCCCCCAGCTCAGTTGTCGCCGCCTCCTGACCATGATATTCAGAATCAAATCCTACAGGAGGTACGGGCTCTGGCCTCTGGCTATCATACCATGTCTAACGACATGACTGTTCCGAAAAGAAGCAGGCCCAGATGGACCTGGCTCCAAGGAGGCCATATCCGCCCCCGGCGTTGACGAAAGATCGGCCCCCGAGCAACATTTGCAACGGCGGCCCCCTCCAAGGAATGCTGCCATAGAGGATGAACCTGGTACTTCCGACCAGGTCAATTGGTGCACCACGTGCAACGACCCGCATGCCGAGGATGACTGTACACTACATCAGCACTACCTCCAGACTTTGGCCGGCAGCGCCATTGAGGACGAAGAGCTCTACATGATCCTGGGCGACGAAAGCAATTTCGCCGTCTCAGATGAAGTCCCGATGCCGCCTCCTGCCAAGGAAAACAAGAAGTCTGCCGAAGCTGCAGCCAAACCCTTAAAGGTGTACGCCAGAAGAGACAAGGCGCAACCTGAGGAGATACCACCGTACAAGAGGCTGTGGCCCTACACAGCCAAAGACAAGACTCCTCCGGCGAAGACTCCCGCAGTCAAGCCTCCCTTAGCCAAAGCTCTTCTGGCTAAAGCTCCCGCTGCTCAGCCTCCAGCTGAAACAAAAGAACAAGCTCAAGAGAAGGCTGAGATATCCGTCTCTGACCAAGAGGCAGAGAGTTGAGGCCACTCAACAGTACCGGACGAAGTATGAGCCGGCAAAAGAAGCGGAAGGAGCTAGCACTTCGGGCTACAGCATAGTAGACGAGTTGAAGAGAACTCCCGCAAGAATCAGCATGTACGATGCTCTTCAGCTCCCAGGCAGGTTGATCTGCTGCAAGAATCCCTGAAGATCATGAAGAATGGCAAGCAGATACAGCCCGCTGTCCTGGTGCAACCCCTGACAGTCTCAGCCACTGGGAAGAACAGACCACCTCCCTTCTATCTATCCTTACGGATGCAAGGGTACATAGTACACAACTGCATGGTGGACTTTGGTGCTTCCACGACCGTAATGCCGAGAGCCGTCTGCGATGAAATCGGGATGGAGTACACAAGGAGCAGCCAAGGCGTGCTGCAACTAGACGGCACCCCTGTCAAGACAGTCGGTGTCATAAAAGACATCCCCATTCGGCTGCACAAAGCTCTCGACATTGTGGTCATCCAGGAGGTTGTGGTCGTCGACTTGGAACCCTACTTCGGCATGTGTCTCTCCAGGGAGTTCACTGCGAAGTTGGGAGGGTATCTCTCTCTGGACTACTCACACATGGAAGTGCCCTTCAAAGGAAGGAGGCTGAAAATCTTCAATGAGAAGCCTTCCACCTACTTAGTAGAGAAGATACCCGGAGAAGAGCCTGAGGATTGCATGGTTCAGCTGACGGAGGAAGAACTGGTGACAGTGGACATGACGGAGCAAGCTCTCGAGCAGTTGCAAGTAGAAGATGAATTCTCCTTGCGGGACTTCAACGCCGTGATTGAAACAGAGCAAGGCTGTTACACCATTGTTCAGCGTAAGAGGCTTGACAAGTCAGCCAAGAGAGAAGTGGGACCAGCACACGAGAAGCTGTGGAAGCTTTTCTTTGACGGCGCACGATGCAAAAATGGCGCCGGTGCTGGAGTCCTCTTGGTTTCCCCAACCGGGATCCAGAAGGATTACACCTACAGGCTGGCTTGGAGCTGTACCAACAACGCGGCGGAGTACGAAGCCCTGTGCTTGGGTTTGCGAAAGGCGGAGAGGTTGGGAATCAAACATCTGCAGATCTACGGAGACTCAGAGTTGGTGTGCCACCAGATCACGAATAAGTGCGCCTCCAAAAAGCACTATCTCAAGGCGTACCGAAATCGGGTGCGGGATCCGATGGAGTCTTTTGACTCGTTGAATGTCAAGGCTATTTCACGAGAGAAAAACAAGCATGCTGACATTCTGGCGTCTGTTGGAGCCGAGTACATTCCGGCTGATGACACTATCCAGAAGCCGAAGCCGGTTCGTACCATTTACATGCCTTTCGTGCCTGATAAGGACACCCATTGGCAGGTGTTTAGCTGTGACGAGGAGATCGTCACATTTTTGGTAAATGAAGCCTGTTCAATCGAAGGTAGAGACCCTGATGACGAGCAATATGAGGGGTTGATACAGTTGAAAAATAATCATGTCCCAAAAGGACTGATTACCCTAGAGAGTCTATTTGATCAGAACGACAGAGCCATATCTCATAGGATCAAAGTAGACCCGAAGCAGTATGCTGACCTGGAGCTGGAACCTGGTAAATCAATCAAGGTCGGGACAGACTGCACCACAGAGGAACTCGAGCAGATCAGAGCATTATGTCGAGAGTTCCACGACATAGTAGCCTGGAGCTACCAGGACTTGAAGGGGTATGACGAGAGAAATAATCCGACATACCATTGAGCTAGAAGATGGCGCCAAGCCATTCCGACAAAAGCAAAGGGCCGTCAATCCAAAAGTCGAGGCCATGATGAAAGCCGAGCTCCTGAAGATGCTGGAGGCCAAGATCATCTACCCCATCAAGCATTCATCCTGGGTTGCGAACTTGGTTCCTGTGAGGAAGAAGAACGGAGACATTCGTCTCTGCGTGGATTTCAGAAATCTAAATCAGGCCTCCCTCAAGGACCATTACCCGCTTCCCCAGATCGATCAGATCCTCCATATAGTTGCTGGAGCCCAGAGATTTTCCCTCTTAGACGGTTTTTCCGGCTACAACCAGATATGGGTCAAGGATGAGGACCAGCACAAGACGGCGTTCACCACCAAGTGGGGGACGTTCGCCTATCAGCGCATGCCATTCGGCTTATCCAATGCTGGCGCCACATTCCAAAGAGCCATGGACCTGGCCTTCCGAGAGCTGCTCAACAAAGTGATTGTCATCTACTTGGATGACATGATTGTTTTCTCTCACAAGCGAGAAGATCATGTTCCCCACCTGCGGCAAATATTCGAAAGGTGTCGTGAATTCGGCATCTCCATAAACCCGAAGAAGTCTGTCTTCGCGGTGAAAGAAGGAAAGTTGCTGGGGCATGTCATCTCCGAGAAAGGCCTGGCTATAGATCCTGACGAGCAGAGGCCCTCCTCCGCTTGCCCGCCCCAATCGACAAGAAAGGGCTGCAGTCCTTCTTCGGCCAAATCAACTTCGTGCGGAAGTTCATACCGGACTTCGCACAGGTAATCAAGCCTATGGCCGAGTTGCTGAAAAAGAACGCAGAATTTTTGTGGACTGAAGAAAGGGAGCAAGCCTTCGAGGAGATCAAAGCTCGCATTGCACAAGCACCGGTGTTGATAAACCCGGACTACTCCAAGGATTTCATCCTGTACGCGGTGGGAGAACCAGAGAGTTACGCCGCAGTCCTGACCCAAAAGGGAGAAGATGGCGAGGAGCGCCCCATAGCGTTCCTGAGCCAAGTAATCCAGCCGCACGAAGAAAAGTACAACTTTATAGAGCGGCAGGTTCACGCTGTCATGAAATCTCTCCGAAAGTTCAGGCACTTTGTCTCCCAGAGCAAGATCACTGTCTTTGTGATCCACCCGGACGTTCGAAGCTTCATCATTCAAGGAGAGCCGGGTCACAAGAGAGCGGGATGGATTGCCAAAATCCAGGAGTTTGACATCGAAGTGCGGCCAACCAAGCTAATCAGAGGCCGAGCCTTGTGCCAGGAGCTAGCCCGAAGCGCGGCAGCCGAGATATCCGCCTGCGAGTGGGAGGATCCAGCAACACGCATCAACCTAGCCAACTCCTTACCCGAGGAGTGCGACTGGACAGATGAACTGGTGAGATATTTCTGCACCGGAAGATGTCCAGACCACATGAACGCCTCACAAAGAAGGAGGTTTCGGCTAGGTGCTTTGAAGTACACTCTTCGCCCCGAGGGGCTTTACTTTAAAAACATCGACGGCATCCTGTTGCGGTGCGTCAGAAAAGCAGACCAGTCTAGGGTCCTCGGAGAATTTCACTCCGGGATGCCTGGAGGTCATCATTCCGCAAGGCCCACGGCCTTGAAAATAATCAGAGGCTGGGTACTATCGGCCCACTACGTTCTGACGCACGCTCATGCGGTCTGTTCCAAGTGTGATCAATGCCAGAGATTTGTTGGCAGAAACAGAAAAGCACCCCTGCCCCTTCAACCGATCCAAGCCGAGACTCCGTTTCAGCAATGGGGTCTGGACTTCATCGGGGTGATTTCGCCGAACTCTGCAGCGGGCCACAAGTTTATCTTAACCGCCACCGATTACTTCACGCGGTGGGCAGAGGCGATCCCCACAAAGAACGCCGACCAAGAGACGGTCATCAGGTTCCTTGAGAGCCTGATTACCCGTTTCGGGGTCCCCGAGTCAATAGTGACGGACAATGGTCCGGGGTTCGCAGGCGCGGTACTCACGGAGTACACCGGCAAATTTGGCATCTATCACAAGATGTCTTCCAACTACTACCCGCAAGGGAACGGTCTCGCCGAGTCCACCAACAAAAATCTACTGAAGATCATTCGAAGGACAGTGGAGAATAACAAGAGGACTTGGCACCTACTCCTGAATCGGGCGCTATGGGCGGACAGAATTTCATTCAAAAAGTCCATCAAAACGTCCCCTTATGCGCTCGTGTATGGCAAAGAAGCTGTCTTGCCAACGCACATTGAAATACCCGCTCTCTGGATGCTTGATGAGGAAAGAAGCAGCGGGGATCCGGTGAGACGACGAGACTTTGCCAAGCTGCTGCAGTTGGAGGAAGACAGAGAGAAAGCGTACCAGGCCTTCACCAAACACGCTGAAGCAACCCAAGGCTGGTTCGCAAAAGGCACCACTGCCCGAGTTTTCAAAATCGGGGACCTGGTGCTGAAATGGGACTCGTTCAAGGCCAAACCCGGCAACCATGGAAAGTTTGATGCCCTCTGGGAGGGCCCCTATCGAGTTGCCCGGGTTAATCAGTTCAATGCATATGTGCTTCGGGACATGGAGGGACATCCTCTCCCCATTCCCGTCAACGGGTTCCACCTGAAATTGTACCACCACTGAAGGCGCCCGAAGGGGCCCTTCTTTGTACAGATTTCCCTTTTTGTATTTTAAGTTTTCAGCATGTAAATATTTCAGTTTTCAGTTTTAGTTTTCCAAGTAGCCCAAGTAAGTCTGAGGCAAATGCCCGACTTCGCAGCGAAGTCGGGCAGCGCTCATCAAATGGGGCGAAGAAGGGAAGAAAGCAGTTGAAAAAGAGCTAAAATGTCTAAGTCTGGCTGCCCAACCCGACTTCGCAGCGAAGTCGGGCTGCGCCTTCTCCAAAGGGCGCAGTCGGGTAGCAGACTACAAGGAAATGCTGTGCCGGACTGCGCCCATGTTGGTGGGCGAAGTCGGATTGCGCCCATTTTTCGGGCGAAGTCCGAGTGCGCTCCCATTCTCGGGCGCACCCTGGGTGATCCGGTGAAAGCTGAAAGCGCCTAAGTCCAAAATCCAAGTGCGCCCGTTTTTCGGGCGAAGTTCGAAGTGCGCCCTTTCGGGCGAAGTCCGACTGCGCCCAATTTCGGGCGAAGTCCGAACAGCTCACCACGGAGAAAGAAAAATCACAAGTGTGGGCCCAGGGCGAAGTTCGGCACGAGGCTAAATTGGGTTATATTGAGGTTCTTTGAAAAGTGTGCCCAAATGGTGGCGGTGACGTCAGCGGCGGCACAACGATCAAGAGGCTTTAAATGATTGCGCAATTACCAAGGATGATGCATTTAAAGGGTAAGGCGCGTTTTGGGCCAACGACTAATAAAGCACGCTTTTCTAAAAAAGCCCATGCACAGCCGCCAAGATCATAACGCCTCCACCAACCCAGAGCTAACTGCCCTAACTCCCTCCCTCGCGCCATTAATGATTGCAGTCGCTGTCTACAAAAGGACCCTGGCACGGCCAGAAAATTCATAAGTTCGAAGCTGACTCCCGGACTGCGAAGAATAAACCTGACAAGCTCGGAAGTATTTGTCCCTGTCTCTGATTGTTTCAACAAGGATGGACAAGGGAAAAGCGCCCGTACAGGCGCAATCAAGTGTAGAACCGCGCGAAGCTGACAAGTCTCCAGAGTCCGGCGACCATGAAAGCGCAGCGCCTCAGAAGGGCAAGAAAGCAAAATCCAGAACAAAGAGGCGCGTAGCTGGCCAGACTCCGCCGCCACCAATCAATCGTCTGTCTGGATACAAGGATGGTTCATTCTCCATCAGTATCACGAAGCTGCGTCTGACTATCGCAAAGTGGGTGGGTAAGGTTTCGCCTTCCCACCACCTCGGAGCCGCATATAATTCAAATCTTCACTGGTTTCTGTGCCCTCCAACTCACTGGTGCCCGGAGCTGGTTGAAGTGATTGCTGAATACTACAAACCAGCTGCGCGGCAGGTCTGCGATAACAAAGGAAGGGTGTTGTTCACTCTCTTCCGAGAGAGCATCCAACCAGCGTTCGCCCCAGGGCTTCAGTACAGCCCAGACGCAATTATCAGAAGGGTGAACATCGAAGAAGCAGACCGGCAGATTTTCTCAGACGAAGCGGATGAGGGAATTTCTTAATTCAGAGCTGAAGACTCCGTTGGCGCCTGGACAGTGGCCGACTGGCCCCATACCGCTGGACCGATTCGAGAACAGATATATCTATATCATCCTGGCGTGGGTCCTCGGCTGCGACTCAGACAGGGTGGTGCGGCCTTTTCAGCTGGCGATGGCCGAGTGCATCCTGCACGGGGAGTTCTACGACTCCACGGCGCAGAGAAGCGGGAAGCGCCCAATCTTCTACGACTGGGCGGACTGGTTGGCCTACGCAATTCATGCGAGCCTGGTGAGACTGCAGCAGAGGCAGTCGACGGACTTCCGGTTTTGCTCATTCCTCACATGGCTATGCCTGTACCATATGCATTACCGGATGAACGTCCCTAACCTGAGGAAAGCGAACGAACAAGGAGAGCCGCTCCCCGTGTACGAGTGGACTGAGGCCCTGTACCGGAAGGGCTCATTTTATGAGTTTAATGTTCAATTTCTGGGCCAGGCAATGGGATTGTTCAACCGTGGCGCGACTCGCCCACCAGCGGCTATGACAAAGTGTCTGTCGGACAATGAGCTTGGTGATACCTTTCGGCTGACTCAGGGCATCGTTGTCCGAATCTACGGATTCAAGGGAATGCCTTGTTTGCTGCCCTACTTCTGCACAGATCATCAGTTCGGGATGGAGGTGGCGCGGCAAATGGATTACGTCGAAGAGGAATTTGGCCAAGGAAAGAAGAGGGGTCACATATTCAAATATCCTATGACCTGGGCCAATATTCAAGTCTTCGAAATCGGGCAGCACGTTTATCTTGAGCGGGAGCTGCTGGAAATGGGCCTGATTATGCTGCCCCAACGCTGGAAGTACGACCCAATCGGGGTCCGGGGAAAGTTCACGCACATCTGTCCGAGACCTGAAATCATGAAAGAGAGAAGGAATTTGACAGGTGCAGACCTCCACTGGCGCATTCATTTGATGCAGTCATGGCCACCATGGCATGAGTTTTACTGCGAGGAGGTCACTTACGATCCTGATCGGAACCCGGACCATCGAATGGAGTCGGCTGGATTCAAGAAGTTCCTCGCTAAGGTGGCGCCGCTCAACTGGCATAAGGACAAAATCCTCGAATGTTGGAAGATGAGGTGTCGCACGCAACACGACAAATCAAGCCGGAGGAATCTTGCCGTTGATGATGAATTTTCGGCACTTTATGATCAACACGTCGACACGTGGCAGCCCTTTGAATTTCGCGTTTGCGTTCCCCGAGGCGCAAATATAAGGTATAAAAGAAGGGCTACCCCTCAGTCATTGTCAACCCCGGCGACTTCCAGCGCGACTCCATCCAGCAGTCAAGTGGGCCCGATGCAGCCTGTAGCTCCTGTGGCAGTGCTCGAAGCGGCGCAAAGGTTAGAGCGGTCAACTCCTGAGCTGGCCCCTCCAGCAGAAACAGCGTCAGTACCGCCCACCAGCGGACCAAGTGCGGCAGGTATTCTCCCAGCGCGACCCAGGTACAAGTTTACCGTGGGGACATCAGCGCCTGCCGCCCCTTTATTGCCGCTTTCTTCTGGACCAGCCACGGCGTCGGGAGAAAAGAAAAAGAAAAAGGTCGAGAGGACCAAGCGTCCCAAGGAGCCAGTGCTGCAATCGGCCGCAGAGCCGCCGCAAGCAACAGCGTCGGAGGTTGTCTCTTTAGACAGCCCCGAACCAGAAGCAGACATCCAGGCTGCGACCATCCCTTCAGCGTCGGCTCAGGCGGAGCCCGCAGGTACGTCCTCCGTTCCGCTTGCCCAAGTCCGCGTCGGCCCTGCAAAAACCCCATCTCCCACTTCATCAGGGCAAGCCGTAGCCGCATCCTCCGCATCTCAAGCCACCCCGCCGTCTAGCGGCCTTCACTCGTTTGACCAGTTTGCTCAGGACCCCAACGCTTTTCAATCCCTGAGTCAAACCCTAGAGCCTTCACCCGCGGTTAGTGTTGAAGCCGCTCCCTCATCTCCACATCCTTCGCCCCAGCCGCTCGAAACCCTACCAGCGCCATCTACCCAAACGCCTGTCACTCCTAGGACCCAGTCGCCCTCAAAAGCTGCTACCCCCTCTAGTATCCCTCCTACTTCATTGTTCGCAGGGAAAATGCCGCAGCAATCCCAGGAGCTGGAAGACCTCGATTTCATGAGCATCACCGAGGACCGGCCTGCGGCGATAAGAGCCGCGGGGGGATCGGCCTCCTTTCTTCAAGGCGTTAAGCGCAGAAGGGCCGAAGAGATAGCCGCCCCGGTCAAGCGCACAAAGTTTGACCTAGATCGGAGAGTGCTTACAACAGAAAAGCTGATTCCTAAGGTGAAGAAGCCTCTCCGCGATATGACCGAGGCAGACTATGAGCTTCAGACGAAGGAGAAGAACTTTGATGATATCAACGAAGAATACGAGATCCGCGGTATTCGTCGTAAAACAGACAACCTCCTTGTCAAGCATCTCGAGACCCAGGAGGCGCTTTTCCAGCTGCAGAATACCACAAGGCAGCTCGAAGAAGACTTGGCTAGGGCTACTGCGCAGTTGGGGTCAGCGCAGCAAGAAGTTGAAGATCTTAAGGCTCAGCTGGCCGCCTCCCAGCAGACAGCCGAGCAAGAGAGAAAGGCAGCGCTAGAGCAGATTTCACAAGCTGCGAGGATTCGCTGAAACGAGCGCGATCGCGGCTCGCGGAGAAAGCATCACAAGCGACGGCCTTTTCAAAGAGCAAGGCGAAGGAGATGCGCGCAAGTCTGCTACAAGGTTGCAAGCCCAACCTTGTCAAATCCTTGTCAGTTCTGGATTTCGTGTCCAGGATCGAAGAGGTATCTGCCCAGGGAAAGCTTGTGGTAGAGGAAGCCGAACACCAGGTGAGGCAATGGCTAGACCTGGCTATGAAACTTGAGGAATTAGAGCGCGATGGCTTCCAAATCGCCCCCATGTCACAACTTGCCTCAGAGTGGGCAGATGCAAGGGTAACCTTGCACACTTATTTTGCGAGGACAGAAAGGATCAGAACGGCCAGGAAGGCGCTGGACGCCTTGGAACATGAAAGACACATTCTCCTGGCGCCCTTTCACATTCTGTCCGAGCACGGGTGTCCGAGCTATGTCGGAGATGACGAGTTCCTCACCCTTGAGCAGGTAAAGAAGAACTGGCTGTCCTTCGAGGCAGATACGGCTGAAATCGATAGCTGGACAGAGCCAGTTCAAGAAGCGCGAGTCGCTCAAATGGTGGCGAAATAATTGCAAGATCAACTCTTCTCTTGAGGAGTTGGGCAAAAGATATAACACCATTGACCCGCACGCGGTCGTTGCATTCCATGCAGTACTCAGAGAAATCAGCGACCCCACTCCCTTCCAAGCCGCAGTCTGGGATCAAGCTAAGGCTGCGCTCGAACGCATAAGCAAGCGGGAGGCGGAAAGTGGAGAGCCTTCAGATTCAGAAGGCGAGACTGAGGAGGCAAGCTGGTGAAAGCGAAAACGAAGAAGAACAGTTGCCCCAAGGGAAGCGACCAGAGCAGCAAAAGACAGGGGAAGGAAGTTCCTCTGCACCCAAAGGATAAAGGCATGGTTCTTTGCGTCGAGGCGAGCTCGACACCCCGCGAGCCGCCAGGAATGTTGCCACATTTTGCACGGGGGTGCCATGTTTTTGGTTTCTGCAAGTGAGCTGCTCTTTTCCTTCCCTTCTCCTCATTTCCCCTTTCTTCTTCTCTCCCTTTCTTCCTCTTCCTCACAACTTCATTCCCTCTTCTTCTTTCCCCCTTTCTTCCCCTAGTAAAACCTCGGCGGGTGTACCTTGAAAAGTTTCTAAGTGTTGGGGCGACACCCGACTCCGCAGCGAAGTCGGAGTGCGCCCCTCAAGTGGAGCGCGATAGGGAACCCGAAGTGCGCACCGGGACAGGAAATAATTTGACAGCGCAGGCGACACCCGACTTCGCGGCGAAGTCGGGGTGCGCCCTTCTTCTGGGCGCACTAGGGGAATGGTCTATCGGAAAAACGGCTAAGTCGTTGGGCGACACCCGACTTCGCGGCGAAGTCGGAGTGCGCCCTGTTCCGATGCGTGATCCGAACGGCGGATGAAGACAGCCAAGCACCGGTGCGCAACCCGACTTCGCAGCGAAGTCGGAGTGCGCCCTTTGACCGGTGCGCAGTTGGGTAAAGTCAACTCAGAAATTTGCTAAGGCAAGAAGGCCTTCCAACTGCGTTGTTTTCCTCCTGCGCAACCCGATAGCGCCCGAATTCCTGGCGAAGTTGGATAAGCTGCCTTTCAAGGCAGACACGTGTCACACCTCAGCATCCGACAAGTATCCACCTTCGGGATTCGAGCCAAGACTTGACCGCGCAAGGACAAAGCATGGGCTACACTACCGGCGCCATCTGTCACCATTTAAGCCGATGTGAAGTGCCATCTGCCGCACCTACCCGCATTCCTGTTGACCGAAGACTTGACCCAACGCGCTGCCACGTAGCTGTACCGCCTTCAGGGACACCATGCTGCAAGGACAGTCCGACCCGACAGAAGTCAGCATCAGCAGCTCCTCAGCCGCTCGTGTCAGCTACTGTCTTGTCTGGGACTTTGTGCCCATGAATGTAATCGGGGGGAATTTTGGGCTATAAATACCCACCACATTTTCATTGTAAGGTGGTGGAAGGGGAATATATTGCTAGGGGACAATTGTAGCTGTGCGTTTGCCTCAAATATAAACATACACTTGGCTCTGCTTACTGTCTTTTATCTTGCATGCTTCCTCTCCTTGTCATTTCTGCCTCATGTTTCTTGTGTCATTGCTTGTTGTTGTCTTGAACTACGGACTCCGAGCATT
This sequence comes from Wollemia nobilis, assembly GCA_028583015.1. NCBI lineage: Eukaryota > Viridiplantae > Streptophyta > Pinopsida > Araucariales > Araucariaceae > Wollemia > Wollemia nobilis. The sequence goes on from JAQPPZ010000028.1 coordinate 8,683,886, forward strand.
TGGTGGCCAGGTATTCCTGGAATGCATAGATAGAGGATACATGGGATCGGCGATAGCTGTAGTTTCAATGTATGTTTGTAGATGAATGTTGTTAGTAGTGGTGATTGATTCGTTGTCGTGCTGCTTATTCCCCCCACCCAACTCCAATCACATTTGGAATTCCTTTCTGCACTTTTATCTCTTTCTGTACTTTTTATCTCTTTCCTGCACTCTTATCTTAACACAACCCCACAGGAAGCCGGCCTTCTCCGGAGATTGGCACGGAAGGCATTCCTTCCTTCCGGCCTTTCAATCTGGTGGGCGAATCTGGGCGCAATAACAACAAATCCTTTCCTCATGGCAGATTCGTAACCAACAGTGTCCTGAGCGAATTGGTCGAAGGAGTGGGGGCTGCTGGATGGCTGGACAGTCTGGGAAGAGGAAGATGCGGCTATGGCTTGCCCTGATGAAATGGGGGACGGCGTTACGGCAGGGCCGACTGAGACTTTGGGGAGCGGGGAAGTGGACGTACCTGCGGGCTCCGCCTGAGCCGCTGTTCGAGGGACGCTTGCAGCCCGAGTTTCTGCTTCTGCTTCAGGGCTGTCCAGCGAGACAATTTCTGGCGCAGCTGTCTCTGTCTGCGCCGCGGCTGGCTGCTGCACAGGTTCTTTAGGCCGCTTGGCCTTTTCACTCTTCTTCTTTTTCTTTTCTTCCGAGTGCTGTGGCTGGTTTGCAGGAAGGAGATGAGGCTGGGGCGGCAGGCAGTGATGTCCCCACGGTAAACTTGTACCTGGGTCTAGCTGGAAGGATGCCTGCCGCGACCGGTTTGCTAGCTGGTAGCGCAGGCGCTTTTTCTGCTTGAGGGGCCACCTCAGGGGTTGACCTTTCTGACCTTTGCGCCCTTTCGGGTACTGCTTCAGAAGCTACAGGCTGCATCGGGCCCACTTGACTGCTCGCCGGAGTTGCGCTGGAAGTTGCCGGAGTTGACGATTGCTGGGACGGGGGCCTCCTTGTATATCTTTTCCTTGCGCCTCGGGGAACGCAATTTCGAAATTCGAAAGGCCGCCACGTGTCAACGTATTGATCATATAGCGCCGAAAACTCATCATCAACGGCCAGCGTTTTCCGGTTGGATTTGTCGTGCTGCGTGCGGCATCTCATCTTCCAGCATTCGACGACTTTGTCTTTTTGCTAGTTGAGGGGCGCCACCTTGGCGAGAAATCTTTTGAAGCCCGCAGAATCCAACCGGTGATCCGGGTTCCGCTCTGGGTCGTATGCCACCTCCTCGCAGTAAAAATCATGCCATGGAGGCCATGATTGCATCTGCTCGATGTGCCATTCCAGGTCTGCGCCTGTTTTGTTGAACCTTTCCTGCATAATCTCGGCTCGGGGGCAGATGTGCGTGAATTTACCCCTGACCCCAATTGGGTCGTATTTCCAGCGCTGCGGCAGCATTATTAGACCCATGTCGATGAGTTCCCGCTCGAGGTAGACGTGTTGTCCGATCTCGTAAACTTGGGTATTCGCCCAGGTGATGGGATACTGAAAGATATGGCCTCTCTTTTTGCCCTGGCCGAACTCTTCTTCGACATAGTCCATCTGCCGCGCAATTTCCATCCCGAACTGGTGGTCAGTGCAGAAGTAGGGCAGCAAGAACGGCTTCCCCTTGAATCCGTAGATTCTGACCACGATGCCCTGAGTCAGCCGGAAGGTGTCCCCGTACTCATTCTTCCTCAGGTATCTCGTCATGACTTCTGGCGGGCGGGATGCCTTACGGTTGAACAACCCCAAGACCATGCACAAAAATTTAAGATTAAACTCATAGAATGACCCTTTTCCGTACGAGATCTCGGTCCACTCGTACACGGGCAGCGGCTCCCTTTTTCGTTTACTTTCTTCAAGTCAGGAACGTTCATCCGGTAGTGCATGTGATACAGGCACAACCATGCAAGGAAGGAGCAAAACCGGAAATCCGTTGACTGCTTCTGCTGCAGCTTGACTAGGTTAGAATGAATGGCGTACGCCAACCGGTCTGCCCAGTCGAAGAAAATGGGGCGCTTCCCACTCTTTTGCGCTGTGGAGTCGTAAAACTCCCCGTGCAGGATACACTCTGCCAGCGCCAGCTGGTACGGGCGTACCACTCTGTCAGAATCGCAGCCGAGGACCCACGCCAGGATGATATAAATGTACTTGTTTTCAAATTTGTCCAGCGGTATGGGGCCTGACGGCCACTGTCCGGCTGCCAGCGGAGTCTTCAGCTCTGAGTTGAGGAAATCTCTCATCCGCTTGGTCTGCGTGAATCTGCCCGTTTGCTCATCCAGATTCACCCTTCTGACAATCGCGCCGGGTTCGTACTGAAGCCCCGGGGCGAACGCTGGCTGGACGCTCTCCCGAAAAAGTGTGAACAGCACTCTTCCCTTGTTGTCGCAGACTTGCCGGGCAGCTGGCTTGTAATATTCTACAATTGCTTCAATCAGCTCCGGGCACTGGTGAGTAGGAGGGCACAAGAACCAGTACAGGTTCGATTTATACGCAGCCCCGACATGGTGTGAGGGCGAAACCTTGTCTGCCCACTTCGCAATATTCGGCCGCAGCTTGGTGAGGCTGATGGAGAAAGAGCCGTCCTTGTACCCGGCCAGGTGGCAATGCCTACGCACCTCTTCGTCCGGGTTCTCCTTTTCTGCTCCTGCGGCACTTCGCTCTCATGAGCGCTGGATTCCGTCTGCTCCCCAACTTCAGGCTCTGCGTCACTGGATTGCGCCTGTACGGGCGCTTTCCCCTTGTCCATTTTCTCTGTCAGGATGGGCAGAGACAGGAAATTACGGCTTCTGGCTTCTCAGTTCTGCGCTCTGCAGTTTCGGGGTCAGCTTGACAATCTGAATTTTCTGAGTATGCCAGGGTCCTTTTTCTAGGCAAGGGTTGCAGCTTTAATGGCGCTGGGGAGGAAGTTAAGACGGTTAACTGGAAGTTGGTGGAAGCGTTATAAGATTTTGGTGACCGTGCATGGGTTTAATCTTGAAAAGCGCACCCAAGTTGCAGTTGGTCCAAATGCGCCTTGCTTTCTTAATGACATCGTTCTTGAAAGTCGCGCAATCATTAAACATTCTTTGGACCTCGTGCTTTTGATGACGTCATCGCCGCCGTCTGGGCACACTTTCCAAGGGAGAATTTCTGGCCCATGACCCAACTTCGCACCGTGCCGTACTGCGCTCTGGGCCCACACTTAGAATTTTTCATGTTTTCCGTGATGGGTTATTCAGGGTGCGCCCAAAATTGAGGGCGCACTCGGACTTCGCCCGAAAAATGGGCGCACTCCGACTTCGCCCATGTTTGACTGCGCAGTCAGACTTCGCCCCAAAAGTTGCGCAGTCCGACTTGACACTTAGCCATTTTTTGCTTCCCGTGACGGATCACCCAGGGTGCGCCCGAGAATGGGGGCGCACTCGGACTTCGCCCAAAAATGGGCGCAATCCGACTTCGCTCAGATTTGCTTGCGCAGTCTGACTTTGACACTTAGCCGTTTTTCAGCCTTGCCTTTCCCAACTGCGCTCCCAAGACGGTGCGCAGCCCGACTTCGCTGCGAAGTCGGGGTTTGCTTTAAGTTCTACTTGGGCTCTTGAAAACTAAAAAACTGAAAGCTGAATATGTACATTCTGAAAACTAAAAATACAGAAAGGAAAACTGTACAAGGAAGGACCCATTGGGTGCCTTCAGTGGTGATAAATTTTGAGGTGGAACCCATTGACGGGAATGGGGAGAAGTTGTCCCTCCATATCCCGGAGCACGAATGCGTTGAACTGATTCACCCGGGCAATCTGATAAGGACCCTCCCAGAGGGCATCAAATTTGCCGTGATTGCCCGGCTTTGCCTTCGCTGAGTCCCACTTCAGACACCTGTGTCCCCGATTTTGAAAACTCGGGCGGTGGTGCCTTTTGCAAACCAGCCTTGGGTCGCTTCAACATGCTTGGTGAAGGCCTGGTATGCTTTCTCTCTGTCTTCCTCTAACCGCAGCACTGGCACAGTCTGGCGTCCACTGGATCCCCGCTGCCTCTCTCTTCATCCAACATCCAGAGGGCGGGAATTTCTATGTGGGTTGGCAGGACTGCCTCTTTGCCGTATACGAGCGCATAGGGGGATGTCTTGATAGACTTTTTGAAGGATATTCTATCCGCCCACAGTGCCCGATTCAGGAGTAGGTGCCAAGTCCTCTTGTTTTTCTCTACTGTCCTTCTGATGATTTTCAGTAGATTCTTGTTAGTAGACTCGGCCAGGTCGTTCCCCTGCGGGTAGTAATTGGAAGACATTTTGTGATAAATGTCGTATTTGCCGGTGTACTCCGTGAGTACAGCGCCTGCGAACCCCGGACCATTGTCCGTCACTATTGACTCAGGGACCCCGAAACGGGTAATGAGGCTCTCGAGGAACCTGATGACCGTCTCCCTGGTCCGCATTCTTGGTGGGGATCGCCTCTGCCCACCGCGTAAAGTAGTCGGTGGCGGTAAGAATGAACTTGTGCCCTGTTGCAGAGTTCGGCGTAATGACCCCGATGAAGTCCAAACCCCATTGCTGAAACGGAGTCTCGGCTTGGATTGGTTGGAGGGGCAGGGGTGCTTTTCTGTTTTCTGCCAGCAAATCTCTGGCATTTGTCACATTTTGCACAGACCGCATGTGCGTCTGTGAAGAGAGTGGGCCAATAATACCCAGACCTGATTATTTTCAAGGCCGTAGGCCTTGCAGAATGGTGTCCCCGTGCATCCCGGAGTGAAATTCTCCGAGGATCCTGGGTTGGTCGGTTTTCTTGACGCACCGCAACAGGATGCCGTCAATGTTCTTGAAGTAAAGCCCCTCGGGGCGAAGAGTGTATTTCAATGCACCTAGCCGAAACCTCCTTCTTTGTGAGGCATTTAGGTGGTCTGGACATCTCCCGGTGCAGAAATACCTCACCAGGTCATCTGTCCAGTCACTCTCCTCTGGTAAGGAGTTGGCTAGGTTGGTAGTTGTTGTCGGATCTTCCCACTCACAGGCAGATATCTCGGCTGCAGCGCTTCGGGCCAGCTCCTGGCACAAGGCTCGGCCTCTGATAAGCTTTGTTGGCCGCACCTCGATGTCGAACTCCTGGATCTTGGCAATCCATCCCGCTCTCTTGTGACCCGGCTCCCCTTGTATGATGAAGTTTCGGACGTCCGGGTGTATCACGAAGACAGTTGTCCGGCTCTGGGAGACGAAGTGCCTGAACTTTCGGAGAGACTTCATGACCGCGTGAACCTGCCGCTCAATAAAATTGTACTTTTCTTCGTGCGGCTGGATCACCTGGCTTAAGAACGCTATGGGGCGCTCTTCGCCATCGTCTCCCTTCTATGTCAGGACTGCGGCGTAACTCTCGGGTTCTCCCACCGCGTACAAGATGAAGTCCTTGGAGTAATCCGGGTTTATCAACACCGGAGCTTGTGCAATTCGGGCCTTGATTTCCTCGAAGGCCTGTCTCCTCTCATCAGTCCATAAGAATTCAGCATTCTTTTTCAGCAGTTCGGCCATGGGCTTGATTACCTGTGCGAAGTCCGGTATGAACTTCCGCACGAAATTGATTTGGCCGAAGAAGGACTGTAGCCCTTTCTTGTCAACTGGGGCGGGCAAGCGGAGGAGGGCCTCGGCTCTGTCAGGGTCCACTGCAAGGCCTTTCTCGGAGATGACATGTCCCAGCAGCTTACCTTCTCTCACCGCGAAGACTGATTTCTTCGGGTTTATGGAAATGCCGAATTCACGACATCTCTCAAATATCTGCCGCAGGTGGGAAACATGGTCCTCTCTCCTATGAGAGAATACAGTCATGTCATCCAAATAGATGACAATGACCTTGTTAAGCAGCTCTCGGAAGGCCAAGTCCATGGCTCTCTGGAATGTGGCGCCAGCATTGGATAAGCCGAAGGGCATGCGCTGATAGGCGAACGTTCCCCATTTGGTGGTGAACGCTGTCTTATGCTGGTCCTCATCTTTGACCCAGATCTGGTTGTACCCGAAAAAGCCATCTAGGAGGGAGAATCTCTGCACTCCAGCAACTATATGGAGGATCTGATCGATCTGGGGAAGCGGATAATGGTCCTTGAGTGAGGCCTGATTCAGATTTCTGAAGTCCACACAGAGACGAATGTCTCCGTTCTTCTTCCTCACGGGAACCAAGTTCGCAACCCAGGATGAATGCTTGATGGGGTAGATGATCTTGGCTTCCAGCATCTTCAGGAGCTCGGCTTTCATCATGGCTTCGATCTTCGGATTTACAGCCCTTTGCTTCTGCCGGAATGGTTTTGCACCATCTTCTAGCTCAATGGTATGCTGGATTATCTGTCTGTCATACCCCTTCAAGTCCTGGTAGCACCAGGCTACTATGTCAGGGAACTCTCGGCATAATGATCTGATCTGCTCGAGTTCCTCTTTGGTGCAGTCCGTTCCGACCTTAATTGCCTTTCCAGGCTCAAGCTCCAGGTCGACGTACTGCTTGGGGTCTACTTTGATCCTGTGTGATATTGCTCTGTCATTCTGATCAAAGAGACTCTCTAGTGTAATCAGTCCTTTCGGGACATGATTATTTTTTAACTGTATCAACCCCTCATATTGCTCGTCATCAGGGTCTCTACCTTCGATTGAACACGCTTCGGTAACCAAAAATGTGACGATCTCCTCGTCACAGTCAAACACCTGCCAGTGGGTGTCTTTATCAGGCACAAAAGGCCTGTAAATGGTACGGACCGGCTTCGGCTTCTGGACAGTGTCATCAGCCGGAACGTACCTGGCTCCAACAGACGCCGTAATGTCAGCGTGCTTGTTTTTCTCACGCGATGTAGCTCTGACATTCAATGAGTCGAACGACTCCATCAAGTCCCACATCGGATTACGGTACGCCTTGAGATAGTGCTTCTTGGAGGCGCACTTGTTCGTAATATGGTTGCACACCAGCTCTGAGTCGCCAAAGATCTCGCAGATGCTTAATCCCCGACCTCTCCGCTTTTCGCAAACCCAAGCACAGGGCTTCGTACTCCGCCGCATTGTTGGTACAGCTCCAGGCCAGCCTGTAGGTGTAGTCCTTCTGGATCCCGGTCGGGGAAACCAGGAGCACACCTGCACCGGCGCCATTTTTGCATCGGGCGCCATCAAAGAAAAGCTGCCATAGCTTCTCTGGTGCAGGTCCTACCTCTTTCTTGGCCGACTTGTCAAGCCTCTCAGGCTGGATGACGGTGTAGCAGCCTTGCTCGGTCTCGATTACGGCGTTGAAGTCCCGCAAGGAGAACTCATCTTCTACTTGCAACAGCTCAAGAGCTTGCTCCGTCATGTCTACCACCACCAGTTCTTCCTCCGTCAGCTGAACCATGCAGTCCTGCAACTCTTCTCCTGGTATCTTCTCCACTAGAAATGTGGAAGGCTTCTCGTTGTAGATCTTCGGTCTCCTTCCTTTGAAGGGCACTTCCATATGCGAGTAATCCAGAGACAGATACCCTCCTAGCTTCGCAGTTGAACTCCCCGGAGAGACACATGCCGAAGTAGGGTTCCAAGTCGACAACCACGACCTCTTGAATGACCACTATGTCGAGAGCTTTGTGCAGCCGGATCGGGATGTCTTTGATGACACCGACTGTCTTGACAGGGGTGCCGTCTAGTTGCAGCACGCCTTGGCTGCTCCTTGTATACTCCATCCCGATTTCGTCGCAGACGGCTCTCGGCATTACAGTCGTGGAGGCACCAAAATCCACCATACAGTTGTGTACTATGTACCCTTGCATCCGTAATGACAGATAGAAGGGAGGTGGTCTGTTCTTCCCAGTGGCAGAGACTGTCAGAGGTTGAACCAGAACAGCAGGCTGTATCTGCTTGCCACACTTTATGCTCTTCAGAGACTCCTGCAGCAGATCAACTTGCCCCGGGAGCAGGAGAGCATCATACATGCTTATCCTTGCGGGGGTCCTCTTCAGCTCATCGACTATGCTGTAGCCTGAGGTGCTAGCTCCCTCCGTTTCCTTTGCAGGCTCATACTTGGTGCGGTATTGCTGCGTGGCCTCTACTCTCTGTCTCTTTGTCAGAGACGGGTACCTCAGCTTCTCCTGAGCTTGTTCTTTTGTTTCAGCTGGAGGCTGAGCAGCGGGAGCTTTGGCTGGAGAAGGAGCCGGTTTTGCTGCGGGAGGCTTGGCTGCGGGAGCTTTTTCCTTGGCTGTGTAAGGCCACAGCCTCTTGTCAGGTGGCAGCCCAGCAGGTTGCGCCTTGTCTCTTCTGGCGTATACCTTCAAGGGCTTTGCAGCAGCTTCAGCAGGCTTTCTGTCTTCCTTGGCAGGGGGCAACACCAGATCTTCCTCTGGGACGGCAAAGTTGCCTTCGTCGTCCAGGATCATGTAGAGTTCTTCGTCCTCTATGGCGCTGCCTGCCAGGGTCTGGAGGTAATGCTGGTGCAGTGTGCAGTCTTCTTCCGAATGCGGGTCGTTGCACGTGGTGCACCAGTTGACCTGGTCAGAAGTGCCAGGTTGGTCCTCAATGGCAGCATTTCTTGCAGGGGGCCGCCTCTGATCTCGCCGTTCTGGGGCTTGATCTTTTGTCAGTGCCGGAGGAGGATATGGCCTCCTTGGAACAAGGTCCATCTGGGCCTGTTTCTTCTTCAGAATAGTCATGTCGTTGGACATGGTGTGATATCCAGAGGCCAAAGCCCGCACCTCCTGGAGGATTTTGTTTTGAATATCATTGTCCGGAGGCGGCAACTGAGCTGGCGGAGGTAAGGCAGCCAATGGAGGAGGTGTAGAATACTGCGCATACTGCGGGGGAGCTGGGAGTGCTGGATAATGCGGAGGAGGAGGCGGATAGTGAATTTGTGGCGGGCCGTAAGGGTTTACGACCGGCGCCGGATTCCATTGCTGCTGGGGTTGCTGTCCTGAAGTGGACGGCATCATACCGGAAGCTGATGGGTACTGGGATTGAGGAAAGTCAGGGTAAATGGGTGGTTGTACCCTATGCGGGAGTCTGCCTATGGAAATGATATCCATTTCAGCTTGCTGGGCAGCCTCGTACAGAGCAGGGAATGAGTCGATTCTGGCTATCTTCAGCAGCAGGCAAATGTCTGAGTTGAAAGACCTCAGGTAGTAGTGCGCAGCCTGACCTGCTGAAGGTCGAAGTTCGCGAGGTACTCGTTTCCAAGACCTCGCAAACCGTATGTTGAAGTCCGACACCTCCTCTTGGGGGTGTCGCTGGATGCTTTGGAACTGATGCAACAAGGAAGAGGGATCAGCAGACTCGTTGCATCCTTTCACGAGCCTGCCGGCTAGCTGGCGCCACCCCGTAATAGATCCCTCTGGCAGTGATCTCCACCAGTAGAGAAGCTTTCCCCTTAGGGAAAGGGCCAGCAGACGGGTCTTCACACCCTCGTCAGTGATGGAATGTAGCGCAGCCAGGGCCAGAATGTCCTGGATGTGTTCGTACGCCGTCTTGCCGTAGCCATCATATGTAGGGATAGACTTTAAGGCAGCGGGGGGCACAGCTTGTTGTCCGACTAGGGCCAAGGGCCCCGTAGAGTCTACCGCCGGGAAGAGATCATCATCGTTCTGCTGGGCAGCCATGTCTTCTTCTCCTCCGGTAGTGTACTCGGTATCGGTATCGTCCGAGGATGTAGATTGCTCTTCACCCTCAGCCTCTTCGATTTCGGTTTCAGGCTCTTCTATGCGAGCTTGGTGATCGACCAGCCTGGCGCGCTCTCCTGGAGCGGCAATGTCAATTTCGTAAAGGTCAGGCTGATCTCCCGGATTCCTTGCTCGCCACCTTCTCGTTTGCATGAAGGCGTTCGGACCGGTCTTCACGGACTCAGAGAGTATTCAGGTACTTGCAGAGTCGCCAGGTGCTCTGATTTTTAACAGCAATGAAGCGAACACCAGTGCTTCGATTCTGTCTTGGGGTGGGAAACTTCCATGTCCCACCGGGCGTGCCAGAGAAACTGTTGGTTACGAATCTGCCATGAGGAAAGGATTTGGTATAATGCGCCCAGATTCGCCCACCAGATTGAAAGGCCGGAAGGAAGGAATGCCTTCCGTGCCAATCTCCGGAGAAGGCCGGCTTCCTGTGGGTTTTTAGTGTTTTAAGCTAAGAGTGCAGGGAAAGAGATACACATGCGGAAAGAGAATCCAAATGTGATTTGAGTTGGGCGGGGGGAATAAGCAAAGCACGGCAACGATCAATCACCACTACTAACAACAATTTAAACACAAACCACAATAGAAACTACAGCTATCATTCATCCTATGTATCCTCTATCTATGCATTCCAGGAATACTTAATCACCAAATACCGGAGTCCGGAGTTCAAGACAACAAGAAGCAATGAAATAAGAAACATGAGGCAGAAATGACAAGGAGAGGCAAGATACAAAATGAAGACAAGAAGTGAGCCAAGTATGTATCTTGTATTTAGAAGCAAACGCACACCTACAATGGTTCCCTAGCAAGATATTCCCCTTCCACCCTTTACAATGAAATGATGCGGCTATTTATAGCCCAAGTTCCCCCCGATTACAATTACGGGCACAAAGTCCCGCACTAGACAATAGCTGACAAAAGCGGCCGAAGAGCTGCTGATGCTGACTCCTGTCGGCGAGGACCGTACTTGCAAAGAAGGTCTCCCTGAAAGCTGTACAGCTACGTGGCAGTGCGTGCGGTCAAACCTCTGGTCAGCAGGAATGCGGGTAGCTGCGGTAGATGAAACTTCTCATCGGCTTAAATAGGGGCAGCTGGCGTAGGTAGTGCAGCCCATGCTTGTCCTTTATCCCGTCACATCTCGGCTCGGATCCCGAGGCTGGACACTTGTCGAATTTAGATGAGTGACACATGTCTGCCTTGAAAGGCACTTTGTCCAACTTCGCCCAGGATCGAGCGCTGTCGGGTGGCGCAGTGGGAAACAACGCAGTTGGGGAGGGCCTCCGTGCCTTAGCCAAATTCTGGCTTGCTTGATGAATCTTGCCCAACTGCGCACCGGTCAAAGGGCGCACCCCGACTTCGCTGCGAAGTCGGGTTGCGCACCGGTACTTGGCTGATTTTCCCGCTGTTCGGACTGCGCACCAAAAGGGGAGCGCACCCCGACTTCGCTGCGAAGTCGGGTTGCGCCCCAGCACTTAGCTGATTTTCTCGCACACCGCTTCCCAAGTGCGCCAGAAGAAGGGCGCACCCCGACTTCGCTGCGAAGTCGGGTTGCGCCCCACACTTAGTCAAATTTTGCTCCGTTTCAGCCTGCCTTCGCACTTCGCATCCCCTACTGCGCTCAGACTTGAGGGCGCACCCCGACTTCGCTGCGAAGTCGGGTTGCGCCCTGACACTTAGAATTTTTCAGGGGACACTTGCTCAGTTTTGGGAACTTGACTGGGGGAAGTACAAGGGGAAAAAGGGAGGAATGAAACTGCAGGAAAGGGGAAAAGGAAAGATGGAGAAAGGGAGAAAGAGGAGGAGGGAAGGAAGAGCAGCACACTTACAAATTTTTGAAAACATGGCACCCCGTGCAAAATGTGGCAACACCACCAAGGTTCAATTTCCATGGGTGTCATGATAATACCAATTGTTGTAATACCACTATGTGGTTTGTTGTAATACCACTATGTGGTTTGTTGAAATACTACAGTAATGGGGTCATGATGTAATACAACTAAGGTCTGTTTCAATCCCATAAAACCAATTATGAAAAACTGAAGGGAGTAGACCCAGTGTAGGTAATCCCAAGCTATATGATCTAGAGGGTACTAATAAATGAAATTTATTGACATAATAAGGCAAAACAAATAACAAAGAGAATAACAGTTTACTAAACCTCCAAAAATATTAGGGAATAAAATTATTAATCATGAATAGCATTATATAATATCAACAGAGTAGTAGAATAAGTGAATACTTAAAATCAACAAATAGTAAGGCAAATAATCTTCCTTCCAAAGAGTAAAACTTACTCGAAATTTGGCAGAGTGGAGATTGCTGCGAGAAAAAAAAGCATTCTCAAGAGATGCATAGCTGAAATCAACACCTGACAAATCCTGTTTGCAGATGAAAAAGATTGTTAATATTTTGTACCATTCTGCCTCAATAAACTTCTTATTCATAACAGAATTGATTAATGGATTCAAAACAAAAGATTTTCCGTCAGCAAATATCGTACAAATCATATCAATCTTGATGTACAATAAATGTTGAGACCAGTGATCAATCACATGAATATATGCATACAAAAGAAAACCAATAATGTATACAGATGTAACAGAGAAGTAAGGATTTGAATGGGAAATAGGAAGATTGCAGTTAATTCAATTTTTCACCATTTTGTCCATTTTCCATAACAGTTTCGCACATTATGCCCGAAAAACATAAATGGAAATGAAAATGATTTTCCCTATTTGTGGCCCCTGGTTTGGGCTTTTGGTTAAGGACCCATATCCACAAGTACAAGGTTTTGTATTCGATTGTGTTTGATTCCCTAATTAATATGGCTTCCATGCCACATGATCACTCATAGCTAATATCTTTAATTTAATTATTATGAAATGTTACGGAAGCACCCCATAATTGATACCAATTATTTATTTCTAAACAATTCATCATGTTACAAGGTGATACTTCAAATAACAAGAGATGTGTAATTTATAAGCAGAAAGATAAGATAATTTTATTAATGTCCATGGATGGCCAAAGTAGGCCAATGGGACTCGTTGAAAAAAATGTTATAATGGACTGCAGTAACTAAAAAGCACTACAAAAATAAGCTAAACTAGGGCATAGACACTAACATAAACTACACTGAAGTGGAACAACTGTATAGCATAAAACTACAGCCTCAAGGTTTACCCAAAATGAATAAACCCTTATTTAAAGTTAATAATTATATAATCCAAGTAATAACATCTCTTCTGGTCTTAAAATGCTTTGCCTTCAAAGCATAAGAAGATTTAGATATTTATTAAAGAAAGAAAGATTTTACCAAGATACTTGTTCCTTGGGTAAATTCTTCCACTTGATGAAGGGCTCCTTAATCTGTCTGGAACATAGGCCCTTCATGCATCTTTCCAGAATTCTTCAGGTTGAAGCACAAGCTGTTCTCTTTCATCAGGAACTTGTAGCGCTGTCCAATCAAGTTTATGCAAAATAAAATTCTTCTTTAAACAAGATCCATGAAAAAGATTGTGAACGCACTATATCCATGGTAGGTCTAATGCACAAGTCCTTGGACTAATATTCTTCTGAAGCTCAAACAGTCCATAAAATTTTCATGACTACTTCAAGCTTTTACCGCTTTTTTTCAACATCTGTTTATGATATTGAAGACATATGAAGACAGAATCTCGTTTTTGAAGTTCAAACCCAGTTCTATGCTGGTCAGATTGTCATTCTGTATGGTTCCAATCAAAATCCAAATTCTGTTTAAGAATAAGCATTGTCTTGTAAGACCCTTCAAGATTGTTTTGGACTGCAAATACATTGATACTATCACCAAGATAATCTTTAAGCTTTAGCAGTTCCCAACCATAAAGAGTAGTAAACTATGTCATTGTTGTCAATATACAGTAACTTCTATTGTACCACCATTCTGTTTGCTAGATTCAACCATTTATACTATCAATTCTTCTTATTGTAAGAAAATAATTTGTGGATAACCCTCTAAGCATTTGTTCATAATCTAAGTTTTACAATTCGTCTTAGGATGATATGACACACTAATGACCATAGATATCTAAATTGCTTACACATTTTTTTCACAAAAGTATACAACTGATACAACAATCTACACCACTTAAAATTATTTTCAAGAAATCCAGTGCAACTTGTAAACATAAGCAACATACTTTTAACTTTGGAACTGAGTTGGTCTTCTTCATACCCATGAAATGAGCGTAGTTGTTGAAGCAGTCAAAAGCACAAATATGTGATCTTGACCTTTGGATTTATTTTAAGAAAAGCACCTAAGAAATCAAGAGAAAAATATCCCCCTTTTTGCTCCAAAACCAGCAATGGTAGAATCATAGTGGTGAGACTGACTCAGTAAAGACTCACCAAGGCCAAATTTGACTCGGACTTTGTGGCTCGCAACTCAACAAAAACTCCGCTAATAAATAATATATAAATAATGCCTTAGGCAGATATATTTTGTTATTCCAAGATTATCGCTAAGTTTTGGTTGAATTTTTTTGGAGTCCCGAGTTCTTTGTCAAGTCCTATAGCATGGCAGTTTGGTATTTCCGCAACTAAAGGTTCAGGAAGTATCAAACCAGCAATGCAACACTAACAAAGATAATCCACAAATATGCACAGTAAAAGGAATCACTAACAAAGATAATCCACCAGCATGAACAGCACAATACATCATCTACAATATCAACACAAAACTTCATACAATACGATGCAATAAAAGCAACCAATATAATACTCATGCAATACCAAAATAATGAATGTATGGGTCTCTATATAGCAGCCGGGTAAAAGTAGTTACATAACCATGTCATCAACATCACATACCCACTCACTAACACCAACTACCCATATATAACAACACAAAACATAACATATTATTGTGCAACATGATGTGACGTATGACTATGGATAGATATGAAATATAAACTATGTACAGCCAATATTGTCTAATTATGCATGTATTACCCATATGCATCTAGCTCAAGGTTTTGGTGGCACTTGTGACTACGCCACATCAGAATCACTGCCTACATCTACCCTCCCCTCTACACTAGTCGACGTCCTTGTCAACTGTGTTATGTAGGAGGAAACAGGAACTAGGACAGAATTCCTTGTTAAAACAAAAAGTTGTGCATCAAGTCATCATTCCTCTCCTTCAACTTCATGGCATAGTTTGCTAACCATCCCTATTGTACCCCATGAAGTGTAACATGTCTCCTCTACTCCTAGTTATCCCTCTCAAGCTCTAAAATCCATCCCTGTACCTTTACCACTTGTGCTTGCAATGTTGAAACTTGTTGCTCTTTCGCCCCTCTTTGGTGCTCGCACTACTACAAATGTTCCCTATGCTCCTTATGTAGCAACTCAAACTCCTTTCGCGAATCTGACTCAACTTCGACTTTCTCCTTCAATTGTCAAAACTCTTATCCAACTCCTTGACTCAGGTTGTTTGTTGCTTATCCAATTGATTCGAATTCTTGGTCATATCATGAAAAGTCTGCAGCCCCAAAGTTAGCCATTGAAAAAGATAAGCTAGATAGTTGAGGTGTCCATATGTCGCCTCAAGCTCAAAAGCCAACTTAAACTTCTTCACTGTAGGGAGAGTAGGATACATCTCAAATCTTTCCTCCTAAATTTATATCTTAAGAGGATGGCAATACAAAACCCTCGTCCCCTTAAGGAGCTCTAACAAACTAATCATGGTTTGAATCTCACTTTCTACACTCCCATGGCTAAGTTTTGAGAAGATGGCCAATTGCATCATTCGTGCTTCATCCTTCGCCCAATTGTCCAGCTTGGCCATGTCATTTTCAACCTTGAGTGACAACATTCATCATTGCCCAATAGCACTCGTTTCAAACTCCAATGAGTTGTATGAAGAAATTCTGCAATTTCTAATCAATTAGATCACCATGCATTAGAAGGTCGTCTTAGCTTAGGATACTCAATTAAGGTATGCTCACTACAATTGTTATCCTGTTCTATGTCTTCATCTTCTTCATCAACCTTAATATCTTGTCATTCTCATCACCATAGGACTCGCCTTCAACCGCCTTGCCCTTCTACTTATCTCTCTGAAGCAGTTGATCTTCTAGTTGCTCCAACAAAAGAAACCTCTTCTCCTATTTGCTTGCTTGGCCCACCTACTTCCTACACTCATACTAGTTCCTCCTAAATAGGACCAATGCCCACCTGGACCTTATGAATTTATTCTCCCTTGACCAATTCCACCTATGCTGGCATATTGCCTCTTGGCATTCTCACCATCTCTGTGAAAGTCAAGAAGGCTGCATATCGGGTTGCCTTCTCATTGTACTCCCACCATGGAGTCTCCAAATCTTCCTCGACCTCCAAATAAATTGGTTGCACTGCTATTCTTGCTCTAACACTTACTGCGGCCACTATCACCTACTCAATCTAAACCTTTGGTTCAGCTTTTACTTGATCTCCCATCTAACCAACTACAAGTTCCATCTTTTGCAAGTTTTGTTCACTCTCACCCACATTAATTTCAAGAACAGTATCCATGGCATTTTGGGTGTCTTCATTCAAAGTAGCATCGATGTTAACGATGTCATGTGCCACTTCATCCCTCCTTTCTTCATCACATAATGTATTATTGAATACCAACCGGTATTGTTGTTGGCCAACATCCCCTCAGCCTACCTAACAAGGGCCACATCCACCCACCAAATGACAAGGGCCACATCAGCATGGACTTAGTCACCATGGCCGAGTGTCAAGAGCCCGTAGGCATTCTCCCTTTAGACAACATCGTCTCCGTTGATGGCATTCTCCCTTTAGATGACACCCTCTCTGTTGACAGCATGATGAACTACAATGGCTAGGCAGATAATAAAATGGAACTTGGGGTGGCCAATGACAAAACCTCGTTGGTCAGCAACACTCAAACCAACAACTCCTCCCCAAACAATCCCTTCTTAGGTGGTAGGTCTACTCCAAACACTGTGGAAAATGGATAGGCCGTTAGCAAGGTGAAATATGGATTGGCCAATAACACCCTTGATAGCACCCTTGAAAGGTCCTTTGTTGGCAAAAAAAGCAACACATGCTCAGATGTCATTCCACAACTATATGGTGGCAATTCTTGGATAACATTGCTCATTCCTCTATCAGCAACACCATTGATAGTAACACATTGTACTCAAACAACGTGGATGTTCTTGATGACATGACAAACAACACTCTGGCAAACGTAGATAGCAAACATTACTTGAAGAAGATTAATGCCTCCTTTGTTCCAAACAATACATTTAATGACTACATGCATATCCTAGATAGCACAATGGACAACACACACCTCGAACGATGTTCAGGCAAAACGGCTCAAACATCAATTATAAAAAAATTTTGAACATCTAGCACTAGAGCATATTTCCTCGGAAGGATGACATTTCCAAATGGCATGGACAGCATACTCCTTGGTGACTCATTTGACTCTAGTCATGTGGACAACTTTCTTCCTCGCTCAAACGGCAATCCTAATAATCATTTCCTTGATTGCTACATCACAATGACAATAGGCTTTGTTTAGGGGCATAATATTGTCCCTCCTTCCCCAAAGAAACCCACTGAAAACTCAAAAATCTAATCTCACTTTTTTCTTTCTATTTTTTAGTTACTATAGTGCATTGTAACAACTTTTTTGACAAGTCCCATTGATCTACTTCGACTATTTGTGGACTTTAATAAATTATCTTATGTTATCCATCTAGGAAGATTTGGTAAATGGAGGATTGTATGAGCTGCATGTGGGCTTTTACACTATAATTCAACTTCTCTTCTAAATTAAACTTTTTTGCATGGTTGTGTATTGGAAACCAAGATTGCATTATCAGCATACTAGGAATCTATTACATTTCCCTTCCTTCCATGATTTTATCTTGCATTGTAACCATAGTGTTCAATAGTTTTCTTCTCAGTTTTAAGATGACAAACCCCATGAGATGGTTGTATCTCTTTCCCTCTCCTTTGCCAAAAATAATTTTAACTAATAATTTTTAAATCATGGTTTAGACAGCTCAAACCATTATGATTTGAAAAAAAAAAACTTGGATTTGTTTTTGCGGGTCCCTTTGTCACCCAGTCTAATTGTCAAGAGTATCATTTGGACCCGTGACATTTAAAAAATTAAAGCGACCATGTTCCGCTTTGTCCTCACTATTGGAGTCCCCAAAACTCATGTGGCACCCATAGGCATTAAAATTATTAAAATTGTAATGTGACATCATTTGTTTTCTTTGTTTTATCTTTCTTCCATTTCCAGCTGAATTCGCTCATGCAACTCCTCTATGCTCATCTGTCGTTGCTTGCACAACTCAACCATTCACCAGTCTAGTTACATTGCAACCTTTCAAGCTTTGAATGCGTCCTGTGTTGCAAACCTACAATCTCTAAAATATCTTTGATCTACTAGCTCCATCCATCATTTTCATTTCATCTCTCACCTCAAAGCTCATCCATTAGATGTTGCAGTCTTCAAACTTGTCTACTTGGCCCGTTCTTGTTAGCGTACTGTTCTGTTAGCGTAGCTATTCTACTTTGTTTGCATTATATTCTTTAGCAAACTGTTGCAACCATGTAACAGCTCCGGTGTTCTATTCCCGGCTGTTACTGATGTATTTAAACAATGCTGCGTAATACAATTATTGTTGCTGAGTTTTACATGGCATCAGAGCCACTCGGAAATTCTGGGCGAGAAGATTGCAGGGAGCGGTGAAAGGTGGCTGTGTTGCGACGGGATTAAATTTTTTTTCTTCACGCCATTGCGTGATTTAAAAAAAAAAAAAAACACCCGCGGACGCGTAGGCCGCTGGAAGCTCCTTGGCTGTCCGTGGCCGCAGAAGCGCAGGAAGGGGACGTCCGCGCAGGAGGCGCGGCAATCGCTCCCCCCCGCCCGACGAGGACGCGACAGGCCCGCGCGACAGCAACTGTCGCATTACGCGACAGTGCGCGCAGGGCCGTGCGACAGCGCGCACGTGCGACAGCCCTGTCGCAGGCCTGTCACGAGCGACAGGCCCTGCCGCGGTCGCGCCTTGCGACAGCGACAGGAGGGGAGAACCCCCCCCCGCGCGCGGGATTTTTAAATCCCGCGACGGGCCGCGGTCGCGCCTTGCGACAGCGACAGGAGGGGAGAACCCCCCCCCGCGCGCGGGATTTTTAAATCCCGCGACGGGCCGCGGTCGCGCCAGGCGACAGGCCGGCGCGAGAGGAGGGACCCCCCCGCGCGGGATTTTTAAATCCCCGCCCGCGCGGGAATTGGAGGGGGTATAAACCCCCCCCCCGCCGCTCGGCGCCCATTTGCGCGTAGCGGCGCGGCCCCCCCACCCTCCCGTTTAAAAAAAAAAAAACGGCCCCCCCACCCGGCGCACAGCGCGAATCGCGCGCGGCCGGGAAAGAAAGCAAAAAAAAAAAAAACACAGAGCCACCCCCCCTTCCCGTTAAAAAAAAAAAAAAAAAAAAAAAGTTGGTCTGTGGAAGAATTTTTTTTTGCAGCCGCAGAGAGGAGCGGTGTTTCTGCCTCGGCAGAGAGGAGCGCCGGCAGCTGCAGAGGCCGAGGAGGAGGAGGATTCGGGTTGATAAGGGAGGAGGTCTACTGATCTTTTCGGATCAGCCCGCTGGCTCACGTGGTCGTGAGCCGTGCGGTTAAGGCTCAGGGAGCCTGCAGGTCGGGGGTTCAAATCCCGCCGACCCCCCAAGGTATATTTTTTTTTCAAAGTTTTTTTTTAATTATTAATTTTTAATTAAAATTTTTAATTTTAATTTATTTTTAATAGTTTTAAACTTTATAAATTAAAATTTAATTTTAATTTATTTTTCCTAAAGTTTTAAAACTATATAAATTAAAATTATTTATTTTAATTTTAAATAAATAATGATTATAAAAATGCTTTGTTAAAGAAAGCTAAGGGGGGATTTTTTTCAAAAAATCAAAGGGGGATTGAGAGTAATTTTTATGAAAAATAGCAATTTGGCATTGTAAAAGGTGCATTTTCGGCTGTGACCGACACCTTGTGGGTTATTCTAGTGGGCATTTTTTTTGTTGTATGTTGCATATTTCATTTTTGCACTATAACATTAAAAACTTAAAATCAAACACTCCCTAAGTCCCCGGAATATAAAACCCATCTGTGCAATTTATTTGCACTGCAGCGTTCGGTATTTGCGATACCTCTGGCCAGCACTTACAGGTAAAGCTGTCGTGATTTGGCTACTGTATCCGCCGCCTAATATAGCCGCTATAACGACGTCCGAGCTTGTTCTCTATAAATCGTCGGGGGAGGAATAAGTACGCCATTTTTTGCATTTTTTACTCCATCCACTACCCTTTATCGTACTTGTGTTTAGGCATAAATCCCGACGAAGTATTCTTCATAGTGTTTAGGGGAAGTTACGCCCCACGCATGAGAAGAATCTTCTATGGTAGGTGCCATCAACAAGGCGATTCCCTTTCAGCACCGCTTATGTTCCACGTATCGTATGATCTCTAAATTTCACCTATAGTCTCCCTCACGTAAGGGCGGGTGATTTTTGTTGATCTTTCTAAATACCTATAGTTTCCCTCACGTAAGGGCGGGTATTTTGTACGGTATATTGGCCTAGCAAAAGGTATATAGAAAGGGGGACCAATTTGGTGATATAAGGAACCTTCACTATGGCCGCTGTTGCAAAATTGATGACTGATCCGCATCGGTTATTGAAAGGTCCAAATTATACACCATGGAAACATAAGATGAAGGCTATTCTCCAAATGGAAGATTTGTGGGATATTGTTACAGGAGTAGCAACAAGGCCTCACCAACAAAAACAAACCTAAAAAAAAAAAAATTTTTTTTAAAAAAAAAAAAAAAAAAAAATGTTTCAGATGAAGTGCAACCTCATATAGCTGATAAAGCAAGTGGTAAAGAGGCATGGGATGCCCTTAGAACCATCTATGAGGGGAAGAATGAATCCACCATTCTTCATCTTCAACAACAACTTCATAACCTGAGTTTGAGGCAGGGTGAAACAGTTGAAATCTTTCTGTGCAGAGTGTCTGAGTTGAAAGAGAAATTGAGTTCTCTCGGAGATATTGTGGACGAAAAGCTTCTCATTTCACTTGTGATGAGAGCTTTACCTTCTTCATTTGATATGTTGATAACCTCCATCCAGGTGTCCCAACGACAAATTACCTACATCGAGTTGGTCAATCTGCTCCAACAACAGGAGGCACGCCAACTTCACAAGGATGATTCTTCCAATACAGCCCTATACACCAACAAACAGGGTTCTAGGAAGAAAGGTAATGGGCAAAAAGGAGGCAACTTTCAGAAAGGAGGAAATTCTCAACAGGATACGAAAGGAAAAGGCAAGCAACCTCAACGTAAGAAGAGGTGGTGCAAGATCTGTGAGAAAGACAACCATGACACCAACAGGTGTTGGCATAAGAACAAGCAAAAAGGCCAAAACAAACCACAAAATAAAAACAAGCAACCCCATGTGAATGTTGCTGTTGAAGAATCTGACTCAGATTCTGAATGGGCACACAAGGTGCTCATGACTACCACAGATTCCACTCAGAGGGATCCTATTTGGTATGTCGATTCTGGAGCTAGTAAACATATGACTGGCGACAGATCGTGGTTTGAATCATTTGTGGCCAAGGAGGGCAAACCTGTCACCATTGCCGATGATAAAACCTACAGTGGTTCGGGGAGAGGGTACAGCTTCAGCCACTCTTCCCGATGGCAAGTGTCGGATTGACAAGGTCCTCTATGTTCCGGGATTGGCCAACAATTTGTTGTCGATGACACAAATCCCGGACAGAAATATGGTTGTCAACTTTCGTGTTGAGAATGGAAAGAAGTGTTGTACAATTACCATGAAGGGTAAGCAGATTGCAACAGATTCATATAAGCATGGCTTATTTGCACTAGATGCTATCTCTACTCCACATGTTGCCATGACTGTCTCTACCAAGGAGGCAACTTCCCTATGGCACAAGAGATATGGGCATCTTAGTTCGGCTACTTACTTGAGCTCGACAAGTATGAGATGGTAAAGGGTCTTCCTTCCCTTTCGCCACATTGCCGCAGTGTCTCGACCGCTTGGCAGAAAGCAAGATAGAGTACCATTTGAGAAGAGCTCTACAAGAGCAAGAAAACCTCCGGAGCTAATTCACACCGATCTATGCGGTCCTTTCACACCCAACAGTTGTTGGAGGGAATAGGTACTTTCAGTTATTCGTAGATGACTACTCACGAAAGATGTGGGTTTTCTTTCTCAAACTGAAATCTGAAGCTTTTGCATTCTTCCAGCAGTTCAAGAAATCCGTTGAGAAGGAGTCAAGAGCTTCTATCAAAACCCTCCGCTCAGATCGAGGGGGAGAGTTTACCTCTAATGAATTTTTTGCATTCCTAGATAAGCATGGGATCAAGAGACAGTTAACAACTGCCTATACTCCTCAAAGAAAATGGAGTTGCTGAGAGAAGGAATCGTTCTATCATGGAAATGGTTCGTTGTATGCTCACAGGTGCAACTCTTGGGCAACAATATTGGGCAGAAGCTGTCACCACTGCAGTGTATCTTTTGAATAGGGCACCCACAAAGGCCCTAAAAGGAATGACTCCACAGAAGCATGGAGTGGTCGAAAACCCTCCATATCTCATCTACGTATTTTCGGGTGTCAAGCTTTCATGCACATACCGAAAGAGAAAAGGAAGAAGCTAGATGAGAAAACACCGAGATGTATTTTTCTTGGATATTCTCGAGCACTCTAAAGGATATCGGTTGATAGATCCTTTGACCAAGAAAATTCATATCAGCAGAGATGTTGTCTTTGATGAAGCTTTCACATCACAGAGCACATCTACAATACACCAGGATATTGTGGAACCTAAGGAAGAGGAGATTCCTTCGTCAACACAGACATGTGAGGTCCTTCTACATCTTCTTCACCCCCACCGACGAGAATCCTAAATGGTGTACAAATACAATCAGAGATGCAAATTTATCCACTCCTCCCAATTTGAATTTGGATAGACCTCGTACACGCAGTATGGCTCAAAAGGAAAGAGAAGCCAGAGAAACTGGTGAGGTTGATGATCTTTGTCAATCTTTTGAGGAACTTTCTGTGACTCCAAGTAGAGAAGTTGAGGATATGGATATTGATGATGACAGGGCATTCATGTCTACCATAGATAGACTTGAACCCGCATCAGTGCAAGATGCTCTCAGTGAGCCTCAATGGAAGGCCGCTATGGATACAGAGTATGAGTCTCTGATGAAGAATAAAACTTGGAAGCTTGTTGATCTGCCGCATGGAAAGAAACCTATTGGCTGCAAATGGGTATACAAAGTCAAGTACAAGGCAGATGGAACAATTGATAAGCATAAGGCCCGACTTGTTGCAAAGGGCTATGCTCAAAAGGAAGGCATCGACTATGAAGAAACTTTTGCACCTACTGCTCGGATGACCACAATTCGGGTTATGTGTGCTATGGCAGCACAATATGGGTGGAAAGTTCACCAGATGGATGTCAAAAGTGCCTTTCTTAATGGTGATCTCCAAGAAGAAGTTTATATGACTCAGCTCGAAGGATTTGAGGTGGAAGGCCAACAACAGAAAGTTTGCAAATTGGTCAAATCCTTGTATGGTCTGAAACAAGCTCCTCGAGCTTGGTATATAAAAATGGACAATCACCTAATGTAGCATGGATTTAAGAGATGTCTGTCAGATGCAAACCTCTATTTCAAGAAACAGGGGTTCCGAGATAGTGTTGCTTGTACTCTATGTGGATGATCTCGCTCATTACGAGGAGTTCGGAAGATATGATCTCTACTCGTCAAAAGAAACTTGTGCAAATCTTTTGAGATGACAGATCTCGGACTTCTCCATTACTCTCTTGGTCTGGAATTCAGCCGAAGCGAGCACTCCATCAAAGTGTCTCGTAAAAAGTATGCCAAGACATTGCTCGATAAATATCGCATGATCGATCGCAAGCCAATGGCAACTCCAATGGAGAATGGACTTCGCTTATCGCGATATGATGACTCACCTCAGGTAGATGGCACTCTCTATCGATAGTTGATTGGGAGTCTCATATATCTGACCAATACTAGGCCAGATCTCGTATTTGCTGTAAACTATCTTTCGAGGTTCATGCAGGAGCCTAAGATTACTCATTGGAAAGCAAAAAAACGTGTTCTTCACTATGTCCGTGGTACTATAGAATATGGCCTAGAATACAAGAGGAACAACAAATTCTTCTTGCAAGGATACACGGACTCCGACTATGCCGGATCATTTGATGATCGCAAGTCAACTTCGGATACATTTTTCATCTGGGATCCGGTCCTGTCTCTTGGCACAACAAGAAGCAACAGGTGGTTGCTATTTCTTCAACAGAGGCAGAATATCGCGCCGCACGTGAAGCTGTGTGCGAAGTGATATGGTTACGTCGCATTCTGACAAGTATGGGCCATCCATCAAAATCTCCAATACACTTGTTTTGCGACAATCAGGGTGTTCTGAACCTCGTCAAGAATCCAGTCCATCATGAAAAAACAAAGCACATTGACACACAATGTCATTTCATTCGAGAGGAAGTTCCAAAGCACCGAATTCAGCTTCAAAGACATTCCCACCGATGCTCAAGTTGCGGACATTTTCACTAAGGCACTTGGACGTGTCAAATTTGAATTGTTTCGCAGCTCACTTTGTATTGCAAAATAATGTAAGGGGATGTTAGTAGTCTAGTATAGCTATTAGTTATTACATTACCCAAATAATGTAATAAAGGGGGATGTTAGCGCACTGTTCTGTTAGCGTAGCTATTCTACTTTGTTTGCATTATATTCTTTAGCAAACTGTTGCAACCATGTAACAGCTCCGGTGTTCTATTCCCGGCTGTTACTGATGTATTTAAACAATGCTGCGTAATACAATTATTGTTGCTGAGTTTTACAGTTCTTTGCCTCGTTCTCTCCAACACCATCATCATCTCAATCATATCAATAGTGTGCCACATCATATCACAACACACATCAATACAAACATAGCTCTATATATTCTAAAAATGACACATGAGCCCACAATCTCCACTAGTTGGGGTACTCAAGCTCCAACCCTATCTTGTTAATTACCACTTCTTGTGTCTACTAGTTTGTCCTACAAAGCAACATTTCTTGCAACAATGGACATGGCACACAGTTAGTCTCCTTGTTTAGCTCACCCATGTTGCTAGTGGCATTACTTGCAATTGATTCCATGTCTCTAGGATGAATGCACTCCCCAACTTCATGTATTGTGACTCCCTAAAAGCAGTCTATAGATAGATTGGATGCATCACGCAGCCCATCTGAACCCTCCGTGTCCAAGTCAATGAAATTGACCTATGCCTATTGTTGCCACATTTTGCACGGGGTGCAATGTTTTCAAATTTTGTAAGAGAGCTGCTCTTCCCTTTCCCTCTTCCTCTCTTTCCCCTTCCTCTTCTCCCCTTTCTCTCTCTTCCCTACATTCTCATTCTTCCCTCTTTCTCTTGAGCCCCTCACCAAATCTCAAAAATGACAGCAGCTTGCCCCGAAAATGGCTAGTGTCGGGCGCAATCCGACTTCGCAGCGAAGTCGGAGTGCGCCTCCGGCTGGAGCGCAGCAGAGTGCAAAGTGCGCAGCGCGACGAAATCAACCGAAGAACAAGTGTTCTGGCGCAACCCGACTTCGCAGCAGCCGGAGTGCGCCCGCTTCGGGCGCACTTGGTAGCAGGTCGGCAGGAAAATGACTAAGTGCTGGGGCGCAACCCGACTTCGCAGCGAAGTCGGAGTGCGCCCCTTTCCAGGGCGAAGTCCGTACAGCGGTAGAAATCAGCTTTCACCTGTGCGCAACCCGACTTCGCAACGAAGTCGGAGTGCGCCCTTCGACAGGTGCGCAGTAGGGGAATAAACTCATAAAAGTACCCAAGGCATGAAGGCCTTCCCGACTGCGCTGTTTTCTACCTGCGCAACCCGACAGCGCTCTGATCCTGGGCGAAGTTGGATAAACTGCCTTTCAAGGCAAGCACGTGTCAAGCAGCATCATCCGACAAGTGTCCAACTTTGGGATCTGAGCCAAGACGTGCCGAGCACAAGGACAAGCATGGGATGCACTACTTATGCCAACCACCGCCTTTAAAGCTGATTGGAGGTTCTACCTGCTTCAGCCTACCCGCATTCCCGCCGATGAGAAGTTCTACCTAACGCGCTGCCACGTATCTGTACAGCCTTCAGGGAGACCATGCCGCGGGTACAGTCCTCGCCCGACAGAAGTCAGCATCGCAGGCTCCATGGCCGCTTTTGTCAGCTAATGTTTGACTGGGACTTTGTGCCCATGAATGTAATCGGGAGGGACTCAGGCTATAAATAGCCACCACGTTTTCATTGTAAAGTGGTGGAAGGGGAATGTCTGTTAGGGAACCATTGTAGCTGTGCTTCTGCCTTTTAATATAATACATACACTTGGTGCTGTCCTATTGTTTTTATTTTGTATGCTACCTCTCTTTGACATTTCTGCCTCATGTTTTCCTGTATCATTGCTTGTTGTTGTACTGAACTCTGGACTCCAGCATTTGGTGATCAGGTATTCCTGGGATGCATAAATTAAAGGATACATAGGGTAAACGTTAGTGGCAGTTTTCTGGTTATGTTTTGTGTTATAGTGTTGTTAGTAGTGGTGATTGATGCGTTGTCGTACTGTTAGTTCCTTGGAGGGAATGTCTGTTAGGGAACCATTGTAGCTGTGCTTTTGGCTCTTAATACAAAACATATACCCGACTCTGTTCTACTGGCTAGTGACAACATCCATAGTGGTGTGTTATGGTTATATTGGTGTTAGTAGTGGTGATTGATGCGTTGTCGCATCGTTAGTTCCCCCCACCCAACTCCAATCTAATTTGGAATCCCTTTCTGCATTTTTATCTCTTTCCCTTGCACTCTTATCTTGAACCTCAAAACCCCACAGAAGACGGCCTTCTCCGGAGATTGGCACGGAAGGCATTCCTTCCTTCCGGCCTTTCAATCTGGTGGGCGAATCTGGGCGCGTTAACACAAAATCCTTTCCTCATGGCAGATTCGTAACCAACAGTTTCTCTGGCACGCCCGGTGGGACAAGGAAGTTTCCCACCCCCAAACAGAATCGAAGCACCGGTGTTCGCTTCATTGCTGTTCAAAATCAGAACACCTGGCGACTCTGCACGAACATATCCTCTGAGTCCGAAAGACCGGTCCTAGCACCTTCATGCAAACGAGAAGGTGGCGAGCAAGGGATCCGAGAAACCCGCTCGCCTTTTACGAACTAGACATCAACGCCGAGGCGAAATTGTCAGCCGGGCCGATCAACAAGCTCGTGTCGACGAAGCCGAGGCTGAAATCCAAGAAGAAGCCGAAGCCGAGGTCGAAGGAGCCGAGAACGAAATAGAAGAGGCCGAGGAAGAAGAGGAATCTACATCCTCGAAGGTACCGACACTGAGTATACAACCGACGGAGGAGAAGAAGAAGAAATGGCTGCCCAGAAGCAGAATGATGATGATCTCTTCCCGGCGGTGGACTCTACGGGGCCCTTGGCCCTGGTCGGACAGCAAGCTGTGCCCCCGCCGCCTTAAAGTCCATCCCTACATACGACGGCTACGGCAAGACGGCGTACGAGCACATCCAGGACATCCTTGCCCTGGCTGCATTGCACTCCATTACTGACGAAAGTGTGAAGACCCGTCTCGCCGGCCCTTTCCCTAAGGGGAAAGCTTCTCTACCGGTGGAGATCGCCGCCGTAGGGATCTATCACAGGTAGGCCCCGCCTCGCCGTAAGGCTCGTGGAAAGGATGCAACGAGTCCGCTGACCCCACTTCTTTGCCGCATCGGGCCCAAGTATCCAGAGACACCCCCAAGAGGAGGTGTCCGACTTTAACATCAGGTTTGCGAGATCCTCGAAACGGGTACCTCGTGAACTTCGGCCTTCACCGGCATGGCTGCTCACTACTACCCGAGATCCTTCAACTCGTACATATGCCCCGCTGCTGAAGATTGCCAGAATAGACTCGTTTCCTGCTCTGTACGATGCTGCCCAGCAAGCTGAAGCGGATATCATTTCCATCGGCAGACTCCCGTCCAGGGTGCAGGAACCCATTCATCCCGACTTCCCTAGATCCCGACATCCGTCAGCTTCTGGTGGTGCGCCGTCCACATCGTGGCAAGCAACCCCAAGAAGAATGGAATCCGGCGCCGGTCGTAACTCCTTACGGCCCGCCGCAAATGCATTATCCTCACCCGCCTCCTCCTCCGCATTTTCCAAGACTCCTCGCTCCCCGCAGTACGCACCTTATTCCAATCCTCCTCCATTAGCCGCATTGCCTCCACCGGCACAATTGCCGCCTCCTGACAATAACATTCAGAACACAATCCTCCAGGAGGTACGGGCTTTGGCCTCAAGTTATCATGCCATGTCCAATGACATGACCGCTCTGAAGAAGAAGCAGGCCCAGATGGACCTCGCTCCTAGGAGGCCATATCCGCCCCCGGCGCTAACAAAAGACAGCCTCCAGAACAACAACTGCAGAGGCGTCCGCCTCCGAGAAATGCTGCTATCGAAGACCAACCCGGTCCTTCCGACCGTATCAACCGGTGCACTACGTGCAACGACCCGCATTCGGAGGATGACTGCACACTGCACCAAAGCTACATCCAGACTTTGGCCGGCAACGCCATAGAGGACGATGAACTCTACATGATCCTGGACGGCGAAGCCAACTTTGCCCTCCCAGAGGAAAATCTAGTGCCGCCCGCCAAGGACGAAAAGAAAACTGCAGATGCTGCCAAGCCCTTGTGTGTATGCCGAAGAGAAAAGGCGCAGCCCGTTGGGCTGCCACCATACAAGCGGCCGTGGCCCTACACACCCCAGGAGAAGGCATCCAAAGACAAAGCTCCACCCCAAGCCTCCTCCGTAAAGGCAGCCCCTATTCCAGCCAAGCCTCCTATAGCAAAGCTCCAGCTCCGGCTAAAGCTCCGGAACCTCAGCCTCCACCGAAACCAAAGAACAAGCCCAGGAGAAGTCAAGTACCCGTCTCCGACCAAGAGACAGAGAGTTGAGGCCACCCAAAGCACGGACGAAGTATGAGCCGGCAAAAGAAGCAGAGGAGCTAGCACCTCGGGCTACAAGATAGTAGACGAGTTGAAAAGAACACCCGCTAGAATCAGCATGTACGATGCTCTTCTCGCTCCTGTGCCGTGGATCTCGTCGCAGGAATCTCTCAAAAAACATGAAGAACGGCAAGCGATACGCCCGCTGTCCCGGTTCAACCTCCGATGCCTCACCACCGGGAAGAACGGACCGCCTCCCTTCTATCTCGTCTTTACGGATGCAAGGGCACATAGTACACAACCGCATGGTGGACTCGGCGCTTCCACGACCGTTATGCCGAAAGCCGTCTCGTGACGAGATCGGGATGGAGTACACAAGGAGCAGCCAAGGCGTGCCGCAACCGGACGGCACCCCCGTCAAGACAGTTGGTGTCATAAAAGACATCCCTATTCGACTGCATAAGGCTCTCGACATCGTGGTCATCCAAGAGGTCGTGGTTGTTGACCTGGCTCCCTACTTCGGCATGTGTCTCTCCCGGGAGTTCACTGCGAAGCTGGGCGGGTACCTGTCTCTAGACTACTCACACATGGAAGTGCCCTTCAAAGGAAGGAGACTGAAAATCTTCAATGAGAAGCCTTCCACCTTCCTAACAGAGAAGATACCCGGAGAAGAGTTGGACTGCATGGTCCAGCTGACGGAGGAAGAACTGGTGACGGTAGAGCTGACGGAGCAAGCCCTCGAAGTGCTACAGCTCGAAGATGAGTTCTCTTTGCGGGATTTCAATGCCGTAATTGAGACAGAGCAGGGTCGTTACACCGTTGTACAGCCCGAGAGGCTTGACAAGTCAGCCTGAAAAGGAAGTGGGACCTGCACCTGAGAAGCTGTGGAAGCTTTTCTTTGACGGCGCGCGATGCAAAAATGGCGCCGGTGCAGGGTTGCTTCTGGTTTCTCCGACCGGGATCCAGAAGGACTATACCTACAGGCTGGCCTGGAGTTGCACTAACAACTCGGCGGAGTACGAAGCCCTGTGCTTGGGATTGTGAAAGGCAGAGAGGTCGGGGATTAAACACTGCAGATCTTTGGAGATTCAAAGCTGGTGTGTCACCAGGTTACGAACAAGTGCGCCTCCAAAAAGCACTATCTCAAGGCATACCGCAACCGGGTGTGGGACCTGATGGAGTCGTTTGACTCGTTGAATGTCAAGGCGATATCACGCGAGAAAAACAAGCACGCTGACATTCTGGCGTCTGTTGGAGCCAGGTACGTTCCGGCTGACGACGTTGTCCGTAAACCGAAGCCGGTTCGCACTATTTACAGGCCTTCTGTGCCTGATAAGGACACCCACCGGCAGTGTGTTCGATTGTGACGAGGAGATCGTCACATTTTTGGTAAATGAAGCATGTTCAATCGAGAGTAGAGACCCCGATGACGAGCAATATGAGGGGTTGATACAGCTTAAAAATAATCATGTCCCAAAAGGACCGATTACATTGGAGAGTCTATTTGATCGTAATGACAGAGCTATATCTCATAGGATCAAAGTAGACCCGAAGCAAGGATGCCGACCCGGAACTCGAACCTGGTAAAACCATCAAGGTCGGGACAGACTGCACTTCGGAGGAACTTGAGCAGATCAGATCACTGTGCCGAGAGTTCCCTGACATCGTGGCCTGGTGCTACGAGGATTTGAAGGGGTATGACAGAGATGTAATCCAGCATACCATTGAGCTAGAGGATGGCGCCAAGCCATTCCGACAGGCAGCAGGGCCGTAAATCCGAAAATTGAGGCCATGATGAAAGCCGAGCTCCCGAAGATGCTCGGAGGCCAAAATCATCTACCCCATCAAACATTCATCCCGGGTTGCGAATTTGGTGCCCGTGAGGAAGAAGAATGGCGACATCCGTCTCTCGTGTCGATTTCAGTAAACTTGAATCGAGCCTCCCTCAAGGACCACTATCCGCTTCCCCAAATTGATCAAATTCTACACATCGTTGTCGGAGCCCGCAGATTCTCACTTCTAGATGGATTTTCCGGCTACAACCAGATTTGGGTCGTGGATGAGGACCAAAGATAAAACGGCGTTCACCACCAAATGGGGGACGTTCGCCTATCGCCGCATGCCTTTCGGCTTATCCAATGCCGGTGCCACATTCCAAAGGGCCATGGACCTCGGCCTTCCGAGAGCTGCTCAACAAGATCATTGTCATCTACCTTGATGACATGACCGTTTTCTCTCGCCAAAGAGGGGATCATGTTTCCCACCCGCGGCAAATATTTGAGAGGTGTCGAGAATTCGGCATTTCCATAAACCCGAAGAAGTCCGTCTTCGCGGTAAAAGAAGGTAAGCTGCTGGGACATGTCATCTCCGAGAGAGGCCTCGCCATTGACCCTGACAGAGCGTAAGCCCTCCTTCGCTTGCCAGCCCCAATTGATAAAAAAGGGCTGCAGTCCTTCTTCGGCCAGATTAACTTCGTGCGGAAGTTCATCCCGGACTTCGCACAGGTGATCAAGCCTATGGCCGAACTGCTGAAAAAAGATACAACTTACGAATGGACCGATGAGAGAGAGCAAGCCTTCGAGGAAATCAAGGCTCGAATTGCGCAAGCTCCGGTGTTGATAAACCCGGACTACTCCAAGGACTTCATCCTCTACGCGGTGGGAGAACCGGAAAGTTACGCCGCAGTCCCAACACGTAAGGGAGACGATGGCGAGGAGCGCCCCATAGCGTTCCCCGAGCCAAGTGATTCAGCCGCATGAAGAAAAGTACAACTTTATAGAGCGGCAAGGTTCACGCGGTCATGAAATCCCTCCGAAAGTTCAGGCATTTTGTCTCCCGTAGCCGAACGACCGTCTTTGTGATTCACCCGACGTTCGAAGCTTCATCATACAAGGGGAGCCGGGTCACAAGAGAGCAGGATGGATTGCAAAAATCCAGGAGTTCGACATCGAGGTGCGGCCCACCAAGCTTATCAGAGGCCGAGCCTTGTGTCAGGAGCTGGCCCGAAGCGCTGTAGCCGGCATCTCCGCCTGTAAGTGGGAGGACACAAGGAACAAGCATCAACCTCGGCCAACTCCTTATCGGAGGGGAGTGACTGGACAGATGAACTGGTGAGATATTTCTACACCGGAAGATGTCCGGATCATCTGAACGCCTCACAACGAAGGAGATTTCGGCTAGGTGCACTCAAGTACACTCTTCGCCCCGAGGGGCTTTACTTCAAAAACATTGACGGCATCCTGTTGCGGTGCGTCAGGAAATCGGACCACCCAGGGTCCTCGGAGATTTTCATTCCGGGATGCCTGGAGGTCATCATTCCGCAAGGCCTACGGCCTTGAAAATAATTAGAGCCGGGTACTATTGGCCCACTCTATTTGCGTACGCTTATGCGGTCTGCTCCAAGTGTGATCAATGCCGTAGGTTTGTCGGCGTAAACGTAAAAGCACCCCCGCCCCTTCAACCGATTCAAAGCCGAGACTCCGTTCCAAAGCAATGGGGTCTAGACTTCATTGGGGTGATTTCGCCTAATTCCTCTGCCGGACACAAGTTTATTCTTACAGCCACCGATTACTTCACACGGTGGGCAGAGGCGATCCCAACCAAAAACGCGGACCAAGAAACGGTCATCGGGTTCCTTGAAAGCCTGATTACCCGCTTCGGGGTTCCGTAGTCAATTGTAACGGACAATGGTCCGGGGTTCGCAGGCGCTGTACTCACGGAGTACACCGGCAAACTTGGCATTTATCACAAGATGTCTTCTAATTACTACCCGCAGGGGAATGGCCTTGCCGAGTCTACTAACAAGAACCTCCTGAAGATCATCAGAAGGACCATTGAAAGGAACAAGCGGACTTGGCATTCACTTTTGAACCGGGCGCTGTGGGCGGACAGAGTTTCATTCAAGAAATCCATCAAAACGTCCCCCTATGCGCTCGTCTATGGTAAAGAGGCTGTCATGCCAGCCCACATCGAAATCCCCGCCCTATGGATGTTGGACGAAGAGAGAAGCAGCGGAGACCCGGTGGATGACAGACTGTGCCAACTCCTGCAGCTTGGAGGAAGACAGGAAAAAGCATACCGGGCCTTCACCAAGCATGTTGAAGCCACTCAAGGCTGGTTTGCGAAAGGCACCACTGCCCGAGTTTTTGAAATCGGGGACCTGGTGCTGAAGTGGGACTCATTGAAGGCGAAGCCGGGCAACCACGGGAAGTTCGATGCCCTCTGGGAGGGCCCTTATCAGATTGCCCGGGTGAACCAGCTCAACGCTTACATACTTCGGGATATGGAGGGTCAGCTCCTACCTATCCCCGTTAACGGGTTCCACTTGAAAATCTACCGCTGTTGAAGGTGCCCTGATCGGGCCCTTCCTTGTACAAATTTCCCTTCTGTATTTTATTTTTCAAGCATGTACAGTTTTCTGCTTTTAGTTTTTTATTTTAAAAGAGCCCAAGTAGGACAAAACTGAAGACACAGACTTCGCAGAAGTCGGGTGTCGGCCCTGAGAAAGAGCGCAGTCTGTAAAGAGCCTGCTGACAAGAGGGGCGAAATGGTTAAGTCTGGTGCGCAACCCGACTTCGCAGCGAAGTCGGGCTGCGCACCATCCGAAGGGCGCAGTTGGAAAGAAGGCAAAAACAAGTAAAAAAGCTAAGTGTCAGTTCAGGCTGCGCAGATTTTAAGGCGAAGTCCGATCGCGGTCCGAGTGCCGTGTCCGGCGAAGTCCGAGTGCGCCCGTTTTCCGAGCGCGGCTCGAATGGTCCATCGCGGAAAACGCGAAATATTCTAAGTGTGGGCCCAGGGCGCCGTCCGAAAAGTGCAAAGTTGGGTTAAAGGCCAAAAAGTTTTATCTTGAGGAGTGTGCCCAGGTAGCGGCGGTGACGTTAGCGAAGGCACGACGTCCAAAGGCAGTTTCAAGCGTTGCACGGCTTTCAATGAAAATGCAATTAAGAAAGCAAGGCGCGGCGGCCAGGGTGCGTTTTTCAAAGGACATTCCTTGCACGGCCGCCGAAAAACATAACACTGCCACCGACCGGCCGACCTACTTCCCTTTTCGCACCATTAATGACGCAGTCATTGCCTAGAAAAGGAGGTCTGGCGCGCCCAGACAATTCGAATTGTGCAGACTGACTCTGTAACGGCGAAATCCTGTACTGACATCCAAAAGCCGTATTTCTTGCCTTTTCGAAGGAATGGAAAAAGGGAAAATGCCAGTGCAAGCTCAATCCAGCGAAGGGCGCGAAAGTGGAGATTTCCCGTAGTCAAATGCTTTCAGGAGTGAGACGCCGCAGGATCAAAAGTCAAAATCCCGGACAAAGAAAGTACAGCATGGGCAAGCCCCACCACCACCGGTTAATTACCTGTCTGGGTACAAGGACGGCTTGTTTTCCATGAGCCTTACTAAACTGCGGATAAATGTGGAAAATTGGGCTGATAAAGTTTCGCCCTCGCACCATTTCGGCGCTTTTTACAAGTCGAACCTTTACTGGTTCTTGTGCCCTCCTCGTCCACCTATGCCCGGAGCCGGTCGACATCATTGTCGACATTACAGTGCCAGCTACCCGGCAAATTTGCAAATTGCAGTGGAAAACCCTTGTTCGCACTCGGCAGAGAGACCGTCCAGCCGGCCTTCGCCCGGGGTTGCAGTATGACTCCAAGCGATTGTTAAAAGGATAAATCTTGGCGAGCAAGCGGGGCGCTTTACGCATACAAAAAGGATGAGGGATTTCCTCAACTCGTAGCTGAACGCCCCGCTCGCAACCGGACAATGGCCAACCGGCCCCATACCCCCGGAAAGGTTTCAAAATAAATACATATACACCATCCCGGCGTGGGTCCTCGGCCGCGACTCGACGAGCCGGTACGGCCGTACCAGCCTAGCGCCGTGCAATGTCTCCTATGCGGAGAATCTTATGAACCAACAGCGCAGAAAAGTGGTAAGCGCCCGATCTTCTTCGATCAGGCGGACCGGCTTGCATACGCCATTCACTCCACTCGGTGAAGCTACGTAGAAGCAATCAATCGAATTTCGATTCGCTCCTTCTTGGCTTGGCTATGTTTGTATCACTTGCACTCCCGTATGCCGATCCCTAACCTGAAGAAGGTAAATGAGAAGGGAGAGCCACAGCCCGTCTATGAATGGACGGATGACCTATACCGGAAAGGGTCTTATTACAAGTTCAACTTCAACTTTCTAGGGCTTGGTCATGTCGGCCTTCAACGATGGTGAGATCCCTCGCCCCCGCAGAAATGACAAACTATTTGTTGAATCACAAGCTCGGGGACGTTTTTAGACCGACGTAGGGATCGTGGTTAGAATCTACGGATTCAAGGGCAAGCCTCATCTCGCTGCCCTACTGGTGCACGGATCATCAGTTTGGGATGGAGGTTGCGCGGCAGATGGATTACGTTGAAGAGGAGTTCGGCCAGGGAAAGAAAAAGGGCCATATCTTTCAATATCCTCTTTCCCGGGCGAACGTCGAAATATCGTAGATAGGACAGCATGTCTATCTCGAGCGGGAGCTCTATGACATTGGCCTGATTCTGCTGCCGCAGCACTGGAAGTACGACCCATACGGGATAAGGGGAAAGTTTGCACATATCTCGCCCCGGGCGGATATAATCGAAGACAGATGCGATGTGGTCCATGTTGACCTCGACTGGGAGATTGACTTGATGGAAGCATGGCCTCCGTGGCAGGAGTTTTACTGCGAGGAGGTAGCATATGACCCCGAGCGAAACCCGGACCACAAGTTCACTTCTCCGGGATTTAAGAAACTCATCACCAAGCTGGCGAGCCTTAACTGGCCAAGAGAAAAAGTTGTTGAATGCTGGAAGATGAGGTGCCGCACGCAGCACGATAAATCCGGTAGAAGGAATCTGGCCGTTGATGATGATTTTTCAGCTCTATATGACCAGCACATTGGCAGCTGGCGGCCTTTCGCATTCCGAGATTACGTTCCCCGAGGTCCCTTCGAGGGTTATAAAGGGGGGTCTTCCTCCCAGCAGTTGTACACTTTTACAACTGCCAGTGCGGGCCCAACAGATATCCAAGTGGACCCAATGCAGCCTGTTGCTTCCAAGGTGGTGCCCGAAAAGGCGCAAAAATCAGCCAAGTCAACGCCCGAGGTGGCTCCTCAGGCACAAAAGACGCCACCGCCGCCAACGAGCGGACCGGCCGCGGGAGTCTTCTGCAAGTCAAACCCCGGTACAAGTTTACCGTGGGAACATCAGCGCCCGCTGCACCTACTTCATCTCCTTCTTCCGAACCAGCCATTGCTCCAGAAGAGAAAAAGAGGAAGAGAGTTGAGAGGGTCAGGCGACCTAGCCTGACGGTGCAGCAGTCAGTCGCAGAGCCGCAGCTCGCGTCCACCCGCTCCGGAGGTTGTTTCTCCGGATAGTCCTGAGCCAGCCGCCGGAACCAGAACCGCAGACATTCATCCAAAGATCGGCTCAGGCGGAGCCCGCAGTACGTCCGCTGCCCCGCTCCCCTCGGATCTCATCTGGCCCTACTCCGACTCCATCTCCCGCTCAATCCGAGCAAGCCGTGGCCGCATCTTCCTCCCCATCTCCACAGCCTTCTAGCGGCCACCATTCTTTCGACCCGCCTTGCTCAGACCCCAACGCCTTCCTATCCCCGAGTCAAACCCCAAACCCTTCACCCGTGGTTAGTGCCGAAGCCGCGCGTTCACCGCCGCATCCATCGCCTCAGCCGCTTGAAACCCTTCCAGCATCAACCGCTCCGCTCTCCGCTCCCCGGTCGCCCTCAAAAGCGGCCGCTCCTTCCGAAGTCCTTCCGGTTTCTCCTATTTCCCTGTTCGCAGGAGAGATGTCACAGCAGAACCCTAGGCTGGGGGAACCGGACTTCATGGACGATCTCCAGAACACGGACGATTTGCCTCTGGCAACAAGAGCCGTAGAATATCCTATCTCTTTTCTCCAAAACTTGAAGCGGAGGAGACCTGAGGAGATTGCCGCCCCGGTAAAGCGCACCAAGTTTGACTTCGAGAGGAGAGTGCTCACGACAAAAAAGATAACTCCAAAAGTGAAGAAGCCTCTCCGGGAAATGACCAGGGCGGACTACGAGCTTCGAGAGAAAGGAGAAGAGCTTTGACGATATCCACCAAGAATACGAGATTCATGGAATCCTTCGTAAAGCGGATAATCTCCTTGTCAAAAATCTGGAGGAACAGGAAGAGCTTTTCCGGTTGCAGGACAAAACAAGACAGCTTGAAGAGGACCTCGTCTAGGTCCACTGAGCACTGGAATCGGCGCAGCGAGAAATAGATGAGTTAAAAGCCCAGCCGGCCGCTTCTCAGCAAGAAGCCGCAACGGAAAAGCAGGCAGCCCTGGAGCAGATTTCTCAGCTCCAGGAGTCTTTGAAGCAGACGCAGTCGCAATCTGCAGAGAAAGCATCTCAAGCGACGGTCTTTTCAAAGAGCAAAGTTAAGGAGATGCGGGCTGATCTCGCCGCGGGGATGCAAGCCCCACATGTATAAAGCTATGTCGGTCCTGGATTTCGCATCCAGGATCCGAGAAGTTTCTCGCCCGGGGAAAGCCTCGTGGTAGAGGAGGCCGAACGCCGTGCGAAGCAATGGCCGGACCCAGCGATAAAACTTCAAGAACACGAGCGCGATGGCCTCCAATTCTCCCCCATGTCCTCATTCGCTGCAGAATGGGCAGATGCAAGGGTAACCTTGCATAAGTATTTTAAGAAAACAGAAGAGGTGAGAGTTGCCAGACGAATGCTGGATGCATTCGAACATGAAAGAGACATTTGTCTGGCTCCCCTTCACGCTCTCTCTGAACTAGGGTGCCCGGGCTATGTTGAGAATGGTGAGTTTCTCACCCATGAGCAGGTGAAAGAGAATTGGCTGTCCTTTGAGGCAGATACAGCTGAAATCGATAGCTGGACCGAGCCAATTCAAGAAAGTCAGGTCACCCAGATGGTGTCCAAGTGCTGCAAGATCAGCTCCTACTTCCAGGAGCTGGGAAAGAGATACCTCACCATCGACTTGCACACGGTCGCTGCATTCCACGCAGCGTTAGAAGAAGTTGCTGACCGCCGACCCTTCGAGGCAGAAGCCTGGGGCCAAGCCCAAGCCGCATACAAGCGCATCTCGCGAGGCGTGCCGACGCCGGAGAGCATTCGGAAGGCGAATCCGAGGAGGCAGCCGCCGGAAGTGGATCCGAAGAACAGCTTGCCGCGAGGGGAACGGCCGGAGCAGCAAGGCGTGGGAAGTAAGTTCCTCTCGCACCCAATGGATGAAGGCATGGATTCTTTGCGCCGAGGCGAGCTCGACACCCCGCGAGCCGCCAGAAATGTTGCCACATTTTGCACGGGGTGCAATGTTTTCAATTTTTGTAAGAGAGCCGCTCTTCCCTTTCCCTCTTCCTCTCTTTCCCCTTTCTCTCTCTTCCCTACATTCTCATTCTTCCCTCTTTCTCTTGAGTCCCTCAACCAAATTTCCAAAATGACAACAGTTGCCCTGAAAATGGCTAAGTGTCAGAGCAATCCGACTTCGCAGCAAGTCGGAGTGCGCCTCCAGCTTGGAGCGCAGCAGAGTGCAAAGTGCGCAGCGCGACGTAATCAACCGAAGAACAAGTGTTCTGCAACCCGACTTCGCAACGAGTCGGAGTGCGCCCGCTTCGGGCGCACTTGGTAGCAGCGGGCAGGAAAATGACTAAGGTCGGGCGCAACCCGACTTCGCAGCGAGTCGGAGTGCGCCCCTTTCCAGGGCGAAGTCCGTACAGCGGTAGAAATCAGCTTTCACCGGGGCAGGCAACCCGACTTCGCAACGAAGTCGGAGTGCGCCCTTCGACAAAGCGGGAGGGGAATAAACTCGAAAAGTACCCAAGGCATGAAGGCCTTCCCGACCGCGCCGTTTTCTACCCGCGCAACCCGACAGCGCTCCGATCCCTGGGCGAAGTTGGATAAACTGCCTTTCAAGGCAAGCACGTGTCAAGCAGCATCATCCGACAAGTGTCCAACTTTGGGATCTGAGCCAAGACGTGCCGAGCACAAGGACAAGCATGGGATGCACTACTTATGCCAGCTACCGCCTTTAAAGCTGATTGGAGGTTCTACCTGCTTCAGCCTACCCGCATTCCCGCCGATGAGAAGTTCTACCTAACGCGCCGCCACGTATCCGTACAGCCTTCAGTGGAGACCATGCCGCGGGTACAGCCTCCGCCCGACAAAGGTCAGCATCGGCAGCTCCATGGCCGCTTTTGTCAGCTAATGTTTGACTGGGACTTTGTGCCCATGAATGTAATCGGGGGGGTTCTCAGGCTATAAATAGCCACCACATTTTCATTGTAAAGTGGTGGAAGGGGAATGTCTCTTAGGGAACCATTGTAGCTGTGCTTCTGCCTTTTAATATAATACATACACTTGGTGCTGTCCTATTGTTTTTTATTTTGTATGCTACCTCTCTTTGACATTTCTGCCTCATGTTTTCCTCTATCATTGCTTGTTGTTGTACTGAACTCTGGACTCCGGCATTTGGTGGTCAGGTATTCCTGGGATGC
Organism: Wollemia nobilis; assembly: GCA_028583015.1. Classification (NCBI taxonomy): domain Eukaryota; kingdom Viridiplantae; phylum Streptophyta; class Pinopsida; order Araucariales; family Araucariaceae; genus Wollemia; species Wollemia nobilis. The sequence goes on from JAQPPZ010000028.1 coordinate 8,723,176, forward strand.
ATAAATTAAAGGATACATAGGGTAAACGTTAGGTGGCAGTTTTCTGGTTATGTTTTGTGTTATAGTGTTGTTAGTAGTGGTGATTGATGCGTTGCCGTAATGTTAGTTCCTTGGAGGGAATGTCTCGTTAGGGAACCATTGTAGCCGTGCTTCTGGCTCTTAATACAAAACATATACCTGACTCTGTTCTACCGGTTAGTGACAGCATCCATAGTGGTGTGTTATGGTTATATTGGTGTTAGTAGTGGTGATTGATGCGTTGCCGTACTGTTAGTTCCCCCCACCCAACTCCAATCTAATTTGGAATCCCTTTCTCGCATTTTTATCTCTTTCCCTGCACTCTTATCTTGAACCTCAAAACCCCACAGGTAGCCGGCCTTCTCCGGAGATTGGCACGGAAGGCATTCCTTCCTTCCGGCCTTTCAATGTTGGTTTGCGGGTCTAGGGCGCATTAACAAAAAATCCTTTCCTCATGGCAGATTCGTAACCAACACCTATACCTTTTATAGTTTCACCTTCGAACCATTCATAGGGTCAGCAAACAGTCTCCCTCCTAGTCACTACAGATGGATCTATTATCCAATATCTCATTGACTTGTAAGGGCCCAAGCCATAAGGTCTTCAAATCACCTGGCATGATCTCCCACTTTTCGTTAAATCACAAAACAAGATCCCATTTTGTGAATGGCATTTGCCTCAAAGTGCTTATCATGTCAATGTTTTTCGCCTTCATATGGCTACTTCGCTAGCCCATTATACCATCACTCTCAACTCATTTGGCTAACTCAACAAAAGCATCTCTCCTAAAAATACTCCAAATCTTTGAGTTAGATTTGCATCGCCACTCTCAAACTCAAAATATATAAACCCATCAATAAGGCAACCTCCCACACATACATTAGCTGAAACAATGACCATTGTTGGGTTGCACATAGTCATATATGCACACAAGATCACTAGCAACTTCTCTTGATAGTCAACACCTTTGATTCTGCAAGACTTGTGTCTTGGAGTCAACAAGCCTTTTTAAAACCCAGACTTGGGATGAGGAAAAATCTTCGAAGAAAAAAAAACTCAATAACAACTCAAAAAAAAAGAAAAAAAATATTGTGCATTTTACAAAAAGAGACTCAACAAGGGTCAAATGACTACTGGCGTCACTTAGTTCGCCAACTCACTAGTACTCACTAACTCAGGGAAAGTCCAAACACTATGGTTATTACACAATAGACTGTGTATGGTTTATCTAAAATTTTGATGTTAGCCTTTGTATCCCCTCGCTCACAAAGTGTCCCCCATCTTCACTCATGATTTATAGCAAGATCCCAAACCGTGTGATGATATGTTCATAAATAAACTTGGTTGTGCTTCTCGAAGAGTTGTTGAGAAACGTTCTTTCCTCGACCCACTTTGTTAGTGTTGGATTTCACATTAGTTTCCAAAAAAAAATGGAATCAACACATTACCCAATACTGCAAAAAAGAAATACATAGAACGGAAATACACACGATATAAGGGGGTGTCCATAGGCACCAAATAATCTCACTATAGCAAAATAGATACACTCTTAACCAATAATGAAATGGTTGGTATGATGGGGTATTTATACCTAATTACAAGTTACCTTTAGGTCAAGGTTAAGTAATCGACCTTTAGGTTTAAATAATAAAATATTACAAAAATACCTTTTACAAGGTTTACAAGGGCCCAAAGGGCTTATACATACAATACAATACAAATTCAATCATGGCCTCAAGTGAAGCTTAACCACCACATATTTCAACATCCCCCCTTAAGCTAAGACATGAAGAGAGACCTTTACTAGTCATCCACCTTTAAAGGACAGTATCCCATATCAAGTGGCTCCCACATGTACACAAAAGGAACCTCAGGCATAACCCTAGTCAAGATATCCACTGCCTCCTCTACTGACAGCACAAAGACTAGATTAAGCACCTCATGGGCATAAAGCCCTCTCACGTAGTGCATCCAAATCTCAATTTACTTAGTCCGCTAATGAAACATTGGATTGCAGATAAGCTAGAGGATGCTCTGATTGTCACACTAAAGAGTGACAAGAATGGTCTAAGATATACCCACTTGCTCCATAATCATAAGCATCCATCGAAGGTACTTAGCTGCCTCATTGGCAACACAATACTTAGTTTCTGTGGAAAACTGAGAAATAGTAGACTGTCATTTGGAGCACCATGAAACAGGACTAGAACCCAGATAGAAAACAAAACCTATGGTGGAGCATTGCTCATCCAAATCACCAGCCCAATTTGCATCTGAAAATCCTCTCAAGATCAAAGCTGAACCAACTAAATAATGAATACCCATCTGATACGTACCTCTGATATATGTGAGGATCCTATCTACCATTGTCCAATGACTCTCTCGAGGGGCCTGCATGTACCTAGAACAATAGCTAACAGCAAAGGCAATATCAAATCACATGTAAGGTAGAGAAGACCGTCCACAAGGGACCAAAATAGAGTGGCATTCACCAAGGGTCTCGTACAATCAACTCAAAGCTTCAATCCTAAAGCAAAGGGAGTTTGGGCGGACTTACAATCCTCCATCCTGAAGCACTAAAGTAGATCCAAGGCATACTTGGGTTTTGAAATAGTAATCCCGAAAGCAATCTAATCAATCTAAATGCCAAAGAAATAGTACAAAAGCCCCAAATCTTTCATCTCGAAGGAAACACGAAGCCATGACTTTGTATCCTAAACCAAGGTAGGAGAGTTGCCTATAATGAAAAGATCATCCACATAGAGAATAATCACCAAGGTCTTCCCCCCATCCTAATGTTTGATGTAAACATCATGTTCGGCCTCACATCGCCGAAAACCCGGACTGAGGAAAAAAAGTGGATCTTCTCATACCAAGCAACAATGCTCGCTTAATTCCATACAAGGACCTAGTCAACTAGCAAACCAAGGGGGTAAGACCCTCCAAGCTCAAAACCAAGTAGTTGTTGTATATAGATCTACTCCTGAAGCTCACAATGAAGGCACTCTTCACATACATTTAATGTACCTTCCAACCATAGGAAGCAATTATAGAAAGAATCATCATGATAGAATCCATCCTAGCAACTAGGGCAAATATCTTTGAATAGTCAACTCCCTCCTGCTGAGACAATCCCTTAGCAAGAAGGCCTGCCTTGTGCTTTTTCACCTAACCATCCAAAGTGGACTTGGTCCTATAGACCCATTTGCACCCAACGACATTCTTCCCTTCTGAAAGAGGAACAAGATCCCATGTCCAATTCTTCATCAAGGACTTGTTGGTTACGGATCTGCCACTGGGAAAGGATTTGGTCTATCTATGCACCCTAGACCCGCCCAACAGATTGAAAGGCCGGAAGGAAGGGATGCCTTCCGTGCCAATCTCCAGAGAAGGCTGGCTCCTTTACTACACTACGCTGGTTTTAGATTAGGGAACTGGAAAGAAATCGGGAAATTGCTGAAAGAAATAAATAACTGAAAGAAATGGGAAATGTAGATGGTTCCAAGGGGAAGAACAGGCAGCACAATTACTAACTCCTACTTAAACCAACAACAATCAATATTAGGAGTATAACAGAAACTAAATCTAAACCTACCCTGATATGTATCCTTCAACAATTCCAGACTTCGTTCTTAATCACACACTTAAATCCAGATTGCAGAATTTACTGTATGCAAATGAAGAAACAAAATTAACAGAAATAACAGAAGGCATCATACACAGGGAAAGAGTCCAGAATTAGAACCAGGAGTCTTAATATTGAAGCAAGGAATCCAAGTACAACAGCTCTTTAGCAAAATGTTCCCCCCCTATTACATTACATTGAGCGGCCTTTTATAGAAGAAAATCCCCTTGATTACATTAATGCTCAAACCCTAAAACTGGCGGAGCAGTTGAGATTTGACCTCTGCCAGATGACAGAGCATCCATGGAATGCGGCTCACCCGTGTTTAGAGCGGCGTCGGACGGGCGTTGTAGTTGGGACAGCATGTCTCATTAATGCGGTTGGTGCAGCTTGCCCTTTGGAGCTTTTCCGGGACCTGACATGGTTGTCCTGATGGGATGGGCTGGAGACTCAAACTCGTGCGCCATGAAGGCGCCTTAAATTCCCACCTAACTTCTCTTTCTCGGGACGCGTGCCCTCCGGATGCAGTTTTCTGGCCGAAGTTGAGCATTCTGGCGAAGTCGGGAGCATTCTGGCGAAGTTGGGAGCATCCTGGCCGACATAGAGCATTTTGGCCGATGTTCACTGGATTTCAACCGACGTTCGTTGGATGGGACGTTTGCCGCGCAAGAAGCCCGAAACCGGGGTTCACTGGAGGTTTGAGCGAACTTGAGATTTTTTGGCCGACATTCGCATTTTGGCCGACGTTCACCGGATGGCCGACGTTCGCACTTTGGTCGACATTCGCCTTTTGGCCGACGTTCACCGTGCAAGGAGCCCGAAACCGGGGTTCGCTGGAGGTTTGAGCGAACTTGAGAGCATTTTGGCTGACATAGGCATTTTGGCCGACATAGGCACTTTGGCCGACATTCGCCTTTTGGCCGACGTTCGCCGCACAAGGAGCCCAAAACCGGGGTTCGCTGGAGGTTTGAGCGAACTTGAGATTTTTTGGCCGACATTCGCCGGATGGCCGACATTCGCCGCGCAAGGAGCCCGAAACCGGGGTTCGCTGGAGATTTGAGCGAACTTGAGATTTACCCCGCCTTAGCAAGTTTTTACGCCCCTCTGCACTTCGCTCCCAGAAGGGCCCGAAGCTGGGGTTCGCTGGCAATTCGGGCGAACCCGAGGTTCGCTACTCCTGGGGGCGAACTGGAGACCTCTATGCCTTAGCGATTTTTTGGAGCAGGTTAACCCCGAAGCCGAGGTTCGCTGGATTTCGGGAGCGAACTTGAGCGCGCTGAGCTTCGGGAGCGAACCTGAGCATCGGGCGAACTTGAGCATTCTGTGCCTTAGTCATATTTTCTGGCCCGAAATTGAGCTTTCTGGTTTTGCTTCCCGGGGCCATAACTTTTGATCCGCTGCCCCGATCGCCTATTATAATATATCGCCGGAAAGCTTGCGAAAAGATCTGCAATGACGAAATATCCAAAGATCATTTCATCCACTTTATCATCCCCGTTTAGGGCCCGCGAAAATGCCAACACCTCTGCATGTGCTTGGCCGCTTTAAAGCTCCATATTTAAGCAAAATTTTGTCAAAAAAATTAATGTGGCAAAATGCCAACAGGACTCATACTCTGCAAGCATGGGTCTTCCCACTCTAGTCGACCCTTAGCCTAAGAATATGTGAAACAATCTCTAGAATGATCAACCTTCGAGAGCAATGCTTGAGAAGGGGCATTTTGGTGTCACTACAAAGTCAAAAAGGGCTAAGCATCTTGTAGAAGTGTCCAAACCCACTTGGGTGTTAGACGAACTGTGTAAGAACAAGGCACATCCTATGGCAAAGCAACATCAAAAGCCAAACCTGAAGAATCCAAATCAAACTCACCACTCACTTTGTCATCCAAAACTATAGCACATGGAACTGGTGTGTCAAGCTCATAATTCGCTAAAGCTGTTGAAGGTGGCGTTGCCCAAGGAGGGGTCAAATATATAGGTGTAGGGCCTTCACTAAAAGATGAAGAAGCAGCCCTAATTCAAATAACGCCTACAAGAATCTCTAAAGAATCTGTTGGAGCAATTGGAGACTACAAGGAGGATCTTCTACCAAAAGCTCGGGTGCGGACTAGATGGAGCCCTTGGAAGAACCTCATCAAAAATCACCTCTCTCCGAATGAGGATCTCATGCCTCTAAGGATCATGGAGACAATATGCCTTAGAGGTATTTGAATACCCCACAAAAATGCATGTGACTCTTTAGTGCCTTCTTTTTCCGAATTTCTTTGGGAATGTGAGCCCATGCTAAAGACCCAAGATGCAGAATCGACACTTTAGACTTATCACTTGCCAACCTTTCAAGTGGTGTCATACCCTAAACTGCTTTAGTGGGAACCCTATTGATGATGTATATTGCACAAGTGACAACCTCTCCACAAAATTTGCACTCCATCCCCTTGGCATGAATCAGACAACGAACCATCACCATGATTACCCTATTCTTCCTCTTAGCTACGTCATTCTACTCTAGGATATAGTGAACATTCCTCTGAAATGCTATACCATGAAGAGTCAAATAGTCATGAAAGGCATTGCTCATGTACTCACCTCCCCTATCTAACCTAAGACACTTAAACTTCCTCTCTGTTTAGTTTTCTATCAGTGCTTTGAATGCCTTGAATTTCAAAGGCCTCATCTTTGTTACAAATAGTATATAACCACACATATCTAGAGAAGTCATCAATTAAGAGAAGGAAGTACCTATTTCTAGAAATGGAGGGTGTACCATGGGTCCATATATTTTATTTTGTATGATCTTCAAGGGATGAGTAGTACGTCTCACTATCCCTTCCACTTGGAGGAAAAATATGAGGAAGTCCAATGGCCAATTTGACGACGACTCATTTATCTCAATGACACAGCTAAGATGTCCAAACCTATGGTGTCATTGCTAACTCTCATCATTTGCATGAGCCACCATGGACACAATCTTTCTTCTCAAAGGAAGAAACAGGAGTTGGTCTTTCCCTTAGCTTATTCATTTGATATGACTCATCACAATAACCAAAAGCAATTGTCTTGAATCCAATGTCTATGTCCTTGATTACCCAATGATCAAGCTAGAATTCTACCTTTTTGTTCATATGAGTAATATGATAGATAGACAAAATATTGGGACCAACACTAGGAACATGAAGAACTTCATCAAAAGAAGAAGATCCAATACTAACCTCTCCACAACCTGCCACATGTAAAGAAGAGTCATCTCCAATGACAACACGCTCCCTTCAATGCAATTTGTTGTAACCTTGGAGAAGATGTTTGTGCTTTGTCATGTGCTTCATCACCCCTAAATTTGCAATCCAATCATCAAAAAAGGTGGATGTCCAATATGCTGAATGAATAGCCACATGAGCCTATGAGGTTTCGCCATCAAATTGTCCTCACCCTATGCATAGAAGAGAGCAGCATTAGCAACCCCTTTTTTTCTTGCTTCATCAAGCTTCTTAATGCGAATCCACTAAAATTCTACTTTGTGTCCTTCCTCCTTAGATAACTCATGTGTCAGCTATTTTAAGGGCTTCTTGGGTTTCTTTTCATTTTGCTTCAGCTTCTTATCATTTTGAGCTTTGACCACTTCTTTTGGATGAGCTTGATTGATGAAAGAATTACCCTTACACCTCTATCTTCAAGACTAATGATGAAGGTAGTTGAACACCTCATCAATTGGTGGCGAAGGAGCAGTGGGAAAGTAGATACGAAGCATTTCAAACAAAACAGCAACCATCTCATATGTCTCCAAAACATTCTTCAAGACAATGTTGAGTAGTTCAATATTTTATCCTTGCGCACAGCCTCCTATACTTCTCTCACACCTCTAGTAGTCTAGGTATCATCTTGCAAGTTCTTGAACTGACTTATGTACTCATCAAAAATATCAAAAGAGTCCAAAGTCAAATTAGCAATTCCAACCTACTAATCTGTATAGAATCAATGCAATCACACAACCTTGAAATTTGTCAAGTAGTTCCTTAGGGTCCATGGTGCTACTAACATGAGTTTCATAGATCATGTGAACATGAAAAGCTATCACACCAAGAACCTCATCCTTCTTGTCTCTATACAAATGTATCCTCTCTTTAGAATTAGTCTCCTGAGGTTCATCATTCGTATATTTGAGCAACCCCTTGCTCTAGAGCAAAGCTTCAATCTTGATTTTCCAAGACGCATAGTTTGGACTATTCAACAAGGGCACATGTTGACCCATAACTTTCCTACTAAAATACAAAATCCTATGTGCAGTTGTGACCAAAAACAACACTACTAATGCAGAGATCTTGAAAAACTGTGCGATTTTAAAAAAAAAAAAAGGCTCAAATCAATTTCATGTGCAGAAGTTATGGCCCTCGAAAGTTTGGCTCAAAAATCATACAAAATGCCTCCAAAACCTTTGAAAATTTGCGGTAAAAGAATTTCTATACGTGCAACCAAAGAGGGAGGCCACCACGTCCTTGCATAAGTGGTTGAGAGGTGCCAACTATGCGCTGACTGGATAGTGTTGCCATGAATGAGGTGATGCCACTTGTCAAAATCTGAAACAAGGAGCTACCAACTGAGTATTGATTGTAAAAGCCACCGAGTAGTGTACTAGCAAACCTGTACTTATACCCACCATGTGATTGGTTGAACCTGTATTTATATGCACCAAGTGGCAATTTGCCTTTCATATCATCATGTGCCATATCAGCACTCACTGCATCACTGTGTGCCATATCATCATGTGCCACATGAGCAAGTGCCACACCACCTGCCATTTCAACATCAACTACTATACAGGACGCCACATCATTATGAGGTTTCATGTGGAATGCCACATTAGCATTGTCCGATGAAAATGTTGTGACATCAAGTGCCATGCCATTAAATTTTGCCACATCATCTTCTCTTACATCAACATAGATTGTGTTGATGTCATCAAGATTTTTCAAAACAATTGGTCGAGAAGGTTTGAACCTTGCACCTCCTAGGCCCAACGCCCTATAGTGGGCCCCTCTAGCCTCTAGGGCGGAGGTGCCACTTGAAACAAAGGGTGCTAGCTATAAAGTTAACATCATCCATTTTTCAAATACCTCCTCCAAATGTTTCCTACACAGACATAATGCAAGCAAGTGTCATGGTGATGCACACGCAAGTGCCTCCCCTTTTTGTGCCTGTCTTTCTAGGGAATATTCAAACTCGATCTCTCAAATAATTCATACGATTGAGATGCATGCAAGGGCATTAAGTTTCATTTCCACAGTGTAGGCACCAATCCTGATGTGCCACCTTAAGCATGAACAAGCGCATATGGAGACAAGTACACAAAGCAATTTTGATTGTACATAGGTTTTGTCATTTTGTATAGTTTGCATGCTAAGTGTTTGTTAAAATGTCATGTTGTGTTAAATGGTGGACATTGTTAGTGTGCGAATAAAATAATGTCATGCATTATGAGTTGTCATGTAAGGGTAGTTAGGGATAAATATAAGGAAGTTGCGGAAGTTGGCAACTGCCTCCCCTATCCGAGAGTAGTATATATAGGCCCCTTACATTTCCAAATACATCATCCTGTGGTAGGATGGTGTGATACATCTTGTAGTAGTATCATGGCATTACAGAATCAAGTCATCTAATGTGGAGAATACATATTGTAATCTTGTGATATTGTTGTTGTACTTGATACGTATAATTACTGTTCATAACCGAATACAATGGCAATGTGTAGTTTTGCTCCATTTGTTTTTATTGGTTGGAGGAAGGGGTTTTGAAAGGGACCCCGACCCTTTTACAAAGAGAATACAACAAGTGGAACAAGCTCAAGAAGACTAGCTTCAGGAGCCAAACAAAGAACAACAAAACCAAGGAGAAACCCTTTGCAAGACCAACAACAACTAGAACTAAAATTTGAAAAAGGATTTCCCTCCAAGACAAGGGAAAGCCAACAAACTGCCAAGACGAACAAAAATTTGAACAAGGTTTTCCCGCCAAGACGGGAAAAACCAGCAAGCTGCCAAGGCGATCCCGCCAAGAAAAAATTGAACAAGGCTTTCCCGCTGAGATTGGGAAAAACCAACAAATTGCCAAGACGATCCCGTCTGCCGAGACGAAAACTGAACAAGGCTTTCTCGCCAAGACTGGGAAAAACCAACAAACTGCCAAGACGATTCCACCGAGGCAACCAAAACGGGCTGAAATTTGAAAAAGCGCTTTCCCACCAAGACTAGGGAAAGCCAACACGCAGCCGGGACGAGGTTATCCCACCAAGGCAGGAAAGCCAGCACACAACCGAAGCAGAACTGCAACAGAGAAAGCAAGCAAGGGGACCCCCAACCCCAATCTGAAAAACAAAAATCCTATCAAAAATGAGACAAGATTCCCTCTCAAGATGACTCTGGAATCCCGCATGAGAAGGAACTAGAAGCCCACAAGAGGAGTCTTCCACAGGCCTGTGAGGTGGATCAGCAACACGGGGAGATCACCACAGGCAAAGATATCTCACTGCAAAGGAGACGTGTTGCACAGCCAAAGGACAGGAAAGGCCAGAGAAGCATCTATCCACCACAGTGCCTCGGGACTGGATGGGACAATCTCATATAGGGACATCCATCAGAGACAAACTTCTGCAGTAGGCAGGCACGCACAAGGTCCCCCTCCAAAGACCAAAGGACTGCAAAAAATGCCCATCAAAAAGTTACCCATATCAGGTTACCACCAGTCCCACCAACTGTCCATCCAAGGAGAAACCAAAGGACGCCATCATCTACAACTACACGAGAAAGCGCAAGCCTGCCCCAAAGACCAGAAAGGAGCTGCAGAGAACGGTTCCAGTGGTGATCCCTGAAACAGACAACGAAAGGATCTTCTGAGAAACAGATCAGAAGATCCCAACCCCGCTCTAGGAGCCCATCTCGAAAACAGCTGCAAGATCTTCCTATCTACAGACGATAAATCCGTGGCCCCATCCCAAAGACCAGTAAAAATGCAGAAAGAAGACCCCAAGCTACAAACAAGATAGGCAAACAAGACAGCAGGAGCCCCCTTTCGAAAGCCTAGCTCCAGAGTAGAACGTAGGAAACCTTCCCTACATACAACAAAAAAGCACAGGGCCCTCTCGAAGACCAGAAAGGTCTACCAGGAAAGGCTTCACATCCCACTCCCGAGTCAAGCCGTCCGAAATCCAACCACCACCAGAGGCTGCCAAGGAAAGAAACTTCGGGACTAACCGCCAAGCCACAACAAGCACATCAAAAACGGGAAAGAAAATCCTGAGAAGCCCCAGGATAATCCCGTGGAGGTCTTGGAAAGCAGCAGGGAGATCCTAGGAAGATCTGCCCAGCAGGGGATTCGCTGGACTGGAGGAGGGGAAAGCAGGGAAATTGAAACGGGGTTCTCCCGCCCATAGCAGGAATTTTTGCTCCATTTTGTCTCTAAATCTCTTTTCTCATATTTATGGTGAATGTTGTTTGTTGTTAATGTTTGTTGTCATTTACTCTTTCATGTTCCTTCAAACATGGAAAACCATCACTGTGCTACATTTGGCATCATCATCTACATTCGAACTAGTGACCACGGTGGCATTTGAAGGAGGGACGTGAATGACGAATAACCAGACGCAAGGATGTGGGAGATGTGGATGCGGATGGACGAGTGGAAGAACAAGGAAAGAACCCACAGGCAATCAAAGGATTGCACAACAACAAGAATGAGGAATTCATGACAGTGTAATTTGTGACGAAGAAATATGTAACAACAAAGAAGTACATGAAGGCAAAGAAATCCATGACAACAAAGGAATATATGACGACAAAGAAACTAGTGATGGCAGAGAAACACGTGACAACAAAATTCATGATGGCAAAGAAACACGTGACGATGAAATTCATGATGGCAAAGGTGGCGATGTGCAAACTGCCAACATGTTGGGTGAACAACTTGCTGACGAAGAAGTACACATAGAGCACAGCGACAAAGTTGGAGTCTAGTTGCCAGAAGTGAAGCATGTGTAGAACCTTCAGGAGGAGTAAATTATGAATGGAGACCAGAGTGAGCAATGGCAAACATTGTTTTTGATAGAGGAAGACGCCCAAGTGGAGGCGCAACTATCAAACCAAAACCGGGCCAAAGAAGACGTTGACACAAGTGGCCAAGATGGCGCCAACGTGAACTGTGCACAAGACAAGACAGAGCAACTGATGACTCTAGCACAAGTGTAGGGGAGAATGCCTAGAGGTGAAGAGGACAAGAGTCAACCACAAGTGCAACCACAAGGGAGTGTGCTTGAAAGACCAAACCCAACACTCGTGTATTCATGAAGGAAATTGCGGAGTGCTAGTATAATAGGAAACGGCTAACGATTGTTTGAAGATAACCAATTATCAAAAGAAGGTTTGTTGAGCAATGAGGAATCTGACAAACAACTAGCATCACAATCAGCAATGGCTGCAGCAACAACGGGCAAGCAAAAGTGCCTAAAATTCACAGGAGACAGGAAGGAAGATTTTGAATGCCATATTGGGAATAACAAATGAAAATGCATGGTTGCAAATAATTCCAACAACATTGCAAGGAGTAGCGATTGATTGGCATTTGAAGAGAGAAGAATCATTCACTAACTGGGGCAATTTAAATAAGGAATTCAACAAAAAGAATTCAGATTGCTTTGTGACAAAACAGAAATCATCAAAGAAATATATGCCACAATGCAAAAGGACAAATATATAAAATCATACAACCACCATATAAAACAGTTGATCGGGAAGACGAAGGTAAAACTAGTTGATGGATTGCAAAAAAGGCATTTTCTAGACGGGTTGTTACCTTGATATAAGAAGAAAATGAAGGTTGTTTCTAGAAAATTTTCCTTGAGATAAGATGAGATAATTTTATTGATATTCACATATGGCCAGAGTAGGCCAGTGGGACTTGTAAATATTTGTGACTATCCAATGTGGTAACCAAAGGTACCACAAAAGTAAGCAAGAGGAAACAAGCTAGCATAAGCTACATTGAACTGGAACAACTATATGGCATAAAATTATAGCCTTGAGGGTTACTCAAAATGGATAATCCCTAATAGGAAAAGTAATGATGAAGATAGAGCCAACATTTAAGGTTAAAGAGAGATATAGAGCAACTCCAATGGATCCAAGCACCAACATTAATCTGTAGTGGGATGTAAAGTAGAAGCATAGTCATCGTCATCACCATCTCAAATGGGCTAACACAGGATCTAATGATGCTCCTAAGAGAATGAGTTGGACTAAGGGGGCCTAGTTGGATAATCTTGGGAGGACATGGAGTTCGACCCATCAAGACTCTTCTTAGCATCCATGGTCGTGGAACCAATAGAAGATAGAAAATTAGGAAGCTACAATTAATAGCAAATCCTCGGTACGTGTAGGGTGGCCAAAAATTGACGTGAGAGAACTACAATCCTACCCCACAAAGAAAATAAAAAACCAAAGCTTTAGTAGCCACTCTTGTATGTAGACAAGGCGCATAGATTTGTCATTAACATTCTAAAGCATGGTAGATAAATTTGGACTCGACAATTCAGCAAGGCCAAATCGGGACTCAACCTTAGACTCAGCAAAAAAACTCGGAAAAACTCGACAAAAAAAAAAAAAAAATGAAGAAAATGCAATTTTTCATTGGAAAAAAGTTTTTTTCATGCATATCACAATTAACTAACATTATAAATATCTAGAATTAATACTGTAAGTGCTACAACCTTAAACTACACATGAAAGTGACAAACCACACTTCAATTAAAGAATTTTTAATGCCTCCAAAATTCAACTATTCTTGTATTGCTTATGATATAAAAAGGTACTAAATGTGTCAAAATATCTCAATAGGCCCACTATCTAGTGTCTTGCAATGCCTGCCCTTGGCCCTAGCTGAAGCTCTAGTCCTCTGTCTTTGTGCCCATGCTCGTGCCTCTTCCTCTGCCTTTGCTTGTGCTCTAGTCCTCTCTTTACTAATGGTTTCCAACCGACTCCTTGTCCTCTTCCTCTTCCCACTGCTATCATTTTTATTTTTATTTTGCTAATGGTTCTCGGGCAAAAATTGGGGACCTAACATGAGAAAGGAAACGTGAAAGATGATCAAGTATACACAGACCCACTCCAGCTCTTTTCCAAATTACCAGAATGTCGACACACAACTTTTGTAAATCGAGAGCCTATGACACATATGCTGCACCTATGAGCCAATAGCAACTTCCTTGTGTACATCCTCCACTTTTGCAACTACCGCTCCATTAATGATTCAAAAACAACTAAATTCATATTGTGCATGAAGTCTAATCAAACAATGACAAAGAACTTTTGCTGATTTCTCACTCTAGCTGCTGTTAGATCCAATGAAAAAGTCAAATATTAACATGAATGGAATTCTACTCCCAGGAATATGCAACCACTTGCAAGGATTCTTATAACTATCTTTTTCTAGAACTGATTCTAACTCCTCTCTACCATCATTCTTGTCTAGTATTTAACAATATTGTTGCTTCTCTGCCATCCACATGTCCTTTGTGAATCAAACATACCTTGCTACTACATTTGCAACGATGAGTAGAAGACCAAGTCAATCACTATAGACCAGTGGACTCCTTAAACAGGACCAAGCCTCTGCCAAGCAATGACAAAGACCATTCCATTTAGTTATTGCCCTTCTCCTTGCATCCTAACTTGCAATAATTAGTTCAATCAAGTTATCCCTTCATCTCTTCCTCATCAAAGTATTTCAAAACATTCTTCTTCTTTCCATACATTAGTGAACGTGTTTAGGATGCTAGGTTAAAGAGAAGCAAAAAGACTTTCCAACAATATTCTGAGTTCATTAGTTCCCCTCCCAGATTATCACCTTAGCCACTTTCTTTTCACACTAACTTGTATGCTTTACTTCAATAATATATCCATCGGTACAAGGACATATTGTATAACAGATTCAGGCCTCCATGATCTGCATTTTCTTCTGACATTCGAGTCCCCTTCTCTCCTTATTGCATTCCACCCTCTTATGGCTCTACAGAAACCCTTTAGAGGCACTATTACTTTTGCTAAATTATCTGTTGACAGGCCTAGTTGAATAGCATAAGACAAAAGAGACTGCCCATCATCTAGGAATATTCCCATCCCTATCTAGCCCAGGGTTCCCTTTGATTGATCTAAAATTTAGCTATATCCTTCTGTTAGGAGAATTCCATTTGACTTTGGGCTTCTTTCACTTATTCATTCTACATCCTTTGGAAGAAATAAAATCCATGCTGCTTTCCCATCACTGTGCCGCGCTCGCTGAGTTTTTTTTTGCGGAATTGATGTGTTTTTTTTTTACTTGCCAATAAAGAAAAAAAAAAAACTCGGTGAGTTGAGCCCAAAAAACCTGAGAGGGACGACTCGAGCGTGAACTTGACGAGTTTTTCAAAAACTCGCCGAGTTTTGTAACTATGTTCTAGAGAGATGTAGCTTCAAATTTATGCTTCTTACTCTCAACTATAGAGATTAAGTCAAAGAATGAGATGATTAGATGAGCAGTAGTTTATCTCCCTTGTAACAATTAACTTCCCTAAGGTATAGAGTCAAGCATCTTTGGTCAAGATAGCTAAAAAAAGAGGAAAGTGATCCACATAAGTCTTTATACAAGCAATAGTACCTTCCTCAAATCTCTTAATAAACAAGACACCTGAAGATGAGATGTTCTTTAGTCTCCACCACTTGAAGAAAGCAAAGATGGCATGTCCTATCCTCTCCCAGGAATATGGTGATTTGTCTCCACTCATAACTAATGTGAGCACACTATGAGCTGACCAAGAGGAATCTGAAGGTTGTGTCCAATGTTGTCAAATATAGGCAGGACAAGTAATAATTTCATTCTCAATCCTCATGAAATGTTTAGTGTAGAAATCCAACGTAAGATTAAGAGGCTGAGATGGAGCGACTGAAGTGTTTTGAATACATTGTCGACGAACATCATCTCTGATTACTTGATTAATCACCCTCTTATCAAGCAAAAGATAGGGAGGAGCATTTAAAGTGTATTTGAATGGAGGTAATGAATCTCTATGAAGATGCCAACTATTTAGAGAAGAGAAATAACTGTTGAGTACCATCCACGATGACAACCAAGAGTGCTCCTAGAGGTAATCCATTCTAAGGAGTAGGATACGCCAAATATGGGTATCTATCTTAGCATGAGGTGGAGTCACTTATTGATCTAAGGCGACGAAGCTGAAAAATAATTTTGAAGATGCTCTCAAGGCAAAGAGGATGAGCTCCAAACTCATCTTGAACATTACATTGAGGAAGTATAATTTTACACCAAATATATCGTTGAAGCAAAACAGTTTGGACTCTCTCAATGCAAACCTAATCAACACACCCTAGACTTGGACCCCAAATCTCAAATCCATAGAAGATTGTGGGTTTGATAATGCAATAAAAAAGGTGCATCTTTGTAGGTATGAATTGGAAGTGCTGGTGGAAACATTGGCATTTCAAGACTGAAAGAAATACATACGCCCTTGCAAAGGCCTGACTATGAAGCTGGCCAAAGATTAGGGGAAGGACCTGTAAACTGAAACCCCAAGTAAGTGTAAGCAGTGGTGATCTCAATCAACTCAGCCTTATAGAAGAACTAAAAAATTTGTGTAGCTAAAGATGGGCATATTTCTAAAAGTTTATTTCAATTTAGTAGAGGAGGGAAAGAAGAAAAAAGGAGCTTTTCCTTTTTAACACCTCTATTTAATGTTCAAAACATGCTTCACTCAATTAGGGGATTAGGCAAAGGTAAATATATTGCATTATTGTTTTAAATTCTTAAGTTCAGACTTAGCAGAAGTACTTAAGAACTCATTTAAATATTTTAAAGTGTCACATCTATTTGATAATCAGTGCAAATAAGGGATATGGATGTTATCTATCTTTCTCCCAGATATCTCAAATAATCAATTAATTATATCCTACATATGCAGCTCTATAAATCCCATTCAATGTCCTCATCATATTTGCTCGTCAAAGTAGACAGAATATCATTTATGATGGGCATTAATTATATTTATGTGAAGTTGAGGCAAAATAGCTGACAAGGCGCTAGTTGCCTTAGTCAGCTGTCAACTCCCTAATAAATGTTTCATCAAGTGCCGAGTTGAATAAGGAAGAGAAACAAGGTTGTTTAAATTTTTTATTTTCCTTCTTCTTAATGATGGACTCATAATTATGTGTGATGTTATAATGACGTCAAATTATGAAAAATAATATCACCGACCTATTCCAGGCCTTGTTTGTAATTTGTGCCATTTCTCCAATCTGAGGCTTTCTTCTAATGGTTCAAACATTGAATTGAGCGTCTCCTATTGGCGATGCTAACATTTAACGTCTAGGCATTGACTCATGATATCATTTAATGCTTTCCCAAGTAAAAAGAAAAAAACAAAGAAGCCTAACTATTAAAAATCATATCCACTATAAGTTTTACGGTTAGGTTCTCCACATGTGGCAGAACTTTTAATAGATTTTTTGTGCATCATAAATTCACTTTAGAATATGGAAGAAAAGGGCTTTCCAAACCTCACAATAGCTTTCTGTGGGAACATATGTATGTTATATATGTAAAACCCTTGACTTGATAAGGAACAATTGTATTCACTTATAATAAAGTCAAAAATTCTTCACAAGGTTATGTGTTTGATTTGATTCAAATCCAATGCAGATCCACAATTCTCAAGAGTCCAAATAAAAATATCACCCATTTGTTTGATCGTAAAGAGAGGACACAAAGTAATAATTATTTATATTTGTATTTGTCAATTAAGGGATATGATGGGATATCTTCAGAAGGGTAGTTAAACTGACATTTGTAGGTAATAGGTATGATATAAGTACCTCTTATGATCCCTAAGGAGGGGCTCTGTATGTGTAGGATCACACTCTTGGTTCTGTTAATTAGAGTTATTACAATTAGCTTCTGCAATACTCATGGAAGAGGAACATTCTTCTATTGGATGACAAATCTGTAATCATTACACATATAGAACAAGAACAATCATGCATCTAGTACAATACTTCCTGGAACTACATACATGCTAACTATTAACACAACATGAAAGCAAATCCAATTCATACCATAGTCCAAAAAGCCAAAATAACCTTAGTTTTGTTTGACATCACTCAGCCTATTACCAATTTCGAAAGGTCCAGGCCAGGAAGTTTTGTTCCCCGAAGCCTCACTCGTGTTGATTGTATGCATTCAATAACTTCTTTGCGTGTCATTTCAGGTTTTCCCTCCTCATCTTCCTTCTTTTGATTAAGAAAATTATTTATATCCTCAATAAAACCCTGCAATTAATCATAAAGAATATTTAGCTGAAGCATATTCAAATATCTACCCTATATGTCAATTATTAACAGGCCTTCAAAAAAGTCAGTTCCTTACAAGAGAAACTCATGAATCACTTGAGACACAGTATTCGGTGAACCTGTGAAGAAGTACAAAATGTAACACGAAGAAATTGAAAGGAAGGAAAATATAGTGATGTTGTGCAAACTGGTCTTGATAAATGGATCTGATGACCAAAGTTAACTTTTTGACAACATTATCTCCATGCCAGACATATAAGAAGAAATTTCTACAATATACGTTTGCATATAGATTTTCATGTGACCTGCTTTCCATCTCCAACCATATAATAAGCCAAAGAGCGATCAAGAGAATTATATATTGGAATGTTATGAAACATTAAGCATCTATAATGTATGATTTCCTAATCCGAAAATCATATTTCCTAATTTTAATGTTACTCCCTAGGTGTAAATAAGTAAAAAAACATAGATGCAGTAGGAATCATGATACCTGCTATCTGCAGTGGGGTGGCGACTTCTTGCCACATGTAGAATTCCATAAATTTATTAATGGAAAATAGAAATCTCCCAAGTTTATGAACTGCACTACATGATTAAAAAAGGGGCTTCCAAGTACTCCCATTAAATTGACATTGACAATTATACAAACAAAGGCAGTTAGCTGAATTATCTCACTGTATGCTATAAAAGCTTGCTTTAGGTACTAGGAAACTTCCAGCCTCTACTTGGAAGTTTTTCATTGGTTTTGAATAACATGAATGAGGTTATCAAGAGCCATCTCTTTTGTTGAAATTCACACAGTAAGTGAGCATAGGAAGACCCTTCTGTTAATGTTCAGCATATTGACCTAATACTGCCTTTGTGATTAGCAGCTAACATAATCCCATAAATTGCATTACCCCTCCAGATTTAAAACCCCCATCAGTTAGCCGAATTATCTTTGTTATAGCTTGGCTTAGGTCCTAGGTAATTTCCAGCCTCTGCTTGGAAGATTCTCATTGGTTTTGAATGACATGCATAAGATTGTCAAGAGCCACCTCTTTTGTTGACATTCAAACAGTATGTGATCATAGGAAGAACCTTCCATTAATGTTCAGCATATTGATCTAATATTACTTTTATTATTACCAGCTACTGTAACTCCAAAAATTGCATCACCCCTCTAGATTTAGAAAGAAGTCCCATTATTTACAAATATTGAGTGGAGTGTCGCTACAAGCTATTAAAGCCTAAAAGGACATATACATAATAGGAAATAATTGTAGCACAGCAGTGGTATTCTGTAATTGAAGGAACAATGGATGAAGGATGACAGGGAAAATCAGCAACACAAAACATCTCCAACACTAGACATCAACATGCAAATCTGGAAACAGTCACAAATCTTGAACTCTCCCTCAGACGGCCCTACACATACAGCATTAGTTACACAGCCTTGTACAAGAGTCATATAGCCTGGTTCAGCATCAAACAGCCTGGTTCAGCAGTCCAGACAGCCCAGCATAGCAGCTCAGACAGCCTTGTTACAGCAAGTATTCCACAGTGGAAATAAGCCAGGAGGTCATATACAGCATTGCTTAACTACTATAACAATTCACAGGCACATGCACAAAGATAACATAAGTGTATACAACAATGGCTAAATAGAAGTATTCTTATTATCTACAAGAATACATGTTTCATTACACCTTCATACTATCTCTCTACATGCATACACCTCTATATCTCTATGTGCGTCCCTTAAATGAATGAATGAGAGGCCTGTTGGTTACGAGTCTGCCACTAGGATAGGATTTAGTGTAATGCGCCCTAGATTCGCCCAGCAGATTGAAAGGCCGGAAGGAAGGAATGCCTTCCGTGCCAATCTCCGGAGGAGGCCGGCTTCCTATGTTTTCTCAGTTGTTTATCAGCTCAGAGTGCAGGAAAGAAATTATAAATGCAGAAAGAAATATAAATGTATTTGTATTGGGTGGGGAGGATAAGCAGCACAACAACTATCAATCACCACTACTAACAACAACTAAACACAGAATACATTACAGAAACTACCAATGTCATTCATTCTATGTATCCTCTAACTATGCATTCCAGGAATACTTAACTATCAAATACCGATATCCAGATAGCAGAATAACAGTAAGCAATAACATAAGCAACATGAGGCAGAAATGCTAAATAGAGGCAGCATACAGAACAAGAACAGTCAATAGAGCCAAGTGTATTTTGTATTCAGAAGCAAATGCACAGCTACAATGGTTCCCTAGCAATATATCCCCCTTCCACCACTTTACAATGATATGGCGCAGCTATTTATAGCGCAATTTTCCCCCCAATTACAACTTTGGGCACAGGATCCCAGACCTGACAATAGCGACAAAAGCGGCAAAAAGCGGCTGATGTTGACCTCTGCGGATATGGAATGTACTTGCAGCAAGGTCCACCTGAAAACTTGGCAGCTACGTGGCAGTGTGGTAGATGAAACTTCGAGTCAGCTTGAATGAGGGTAGTTGCGGTACAATAATTCAGTTCACGCTTGCACACCACCCGTCACATCTCTGACTCGAATCCCGAGGTTGGACACCTGTCAGAATCTGATAAGGGACAAATCTGCCTTGGGATCTCGTCTCTCTTTCTTGCCCGACTTCGCTCGGAATTGGAGCGCAATCGAGACGGCGCAAGGGGAAGTAGCGCGGTTGGGGAGGCCTCCGTGCCTTAGAAAATCTTCGGGCTGTCTTCAACATTCTGCCCGAGTGCGCACAAGTAAGCGGGCGCAGCCCGACTTCGCTGCGAAGTCGGGTTGCGCACCCAACACTTAGCCAATTTTGGTCATACCGCCCCGACTGCGCATGAAGATGAGAGCGCACCCCGACTTCGCTGCGAAGTCGGGTTGCGCACTCAATACTTAGCAAAATTTTCAGGTCAATCAGTTCCTGCCAATATCCAGGTGCGCACAGAAATGAGAGCGCACCCCGACTTCGCTGCGAAGTCGGGTTGCGCTCTTATACTTAGCGAAATTTTGATCATCTCTCCGCACTTCGGCTCCCCAAGTGTGCTCAAACTCAAGGGCGCAGCCCGACTTCACTGCGAAGTCGGGTTGCGCTCTTATACTTAGAATTTTTAGGGGCCTTTTGCTCTTTTGGGGAAATTGACAGAAAAAAGTAAAAGAGGAAAGAAGGGGGAAATGAAGGGAATGAAACTGATGGAAGGGAAGAAAGGGGATAGTGGAGAAAGGGAAAGGAGGAGGAGGGAAGGGAGAGCAGCATCCTTACAAGAAAAATGAAGACATGGCACCCCGTGCAAAATGTGGCAACATTCCTGGCGGCTCGCGGGGTGTCGAGCTCGCCTCGACGCAACGAACCAGGCCTTTATCCTTTGGGCGCAGAGGAACTCCCTTCCCCTGCATCCCGCTGCTCCTGCTGCTGCTGAGTCCCCTTTTTGGGTAACTGCTCTTCTTCGGATTCACTCTCAGCAGTCTCTTCTTCTGATTCTCCTCCTCTTTCTGAATCCGAATGCTCACCACTGTCGCCTTCTCGCTCGGCAGGTTGCTCCCGCTCGCGAACGTGATTGTATGCAGTCTTGGCCTGGTCCCAAGCTGCTGCCTGGAAGGGCCCTAAATCGCTGACATCCTTCAGCGCTGCTCTAAATGCCGCAACCACGTGTACATCGATGGTGTCATATCTCTCTCCCAACTCCTGAAGGGAGGTGTTAATCTTGCAATATCTTGACACCATTTGGGTTACCTGTGTCTCCTGGACTGGCTCGGCCCAACTGTCAATTTCTGATGTATCTGCCTCGAAAGACAGCCAATCCAACTTTACTTGTTCAAGGGGCAGAAACTCCCCATCCTTGACGAAGCTCGGGCATCCGAGCTCAGAAAGAGTGTTGAAGGGAGCCAGGCAAATATTCATTTCATGGTTCAATGCGTCCAGCATCTTCCTGGCGGCCCTTGTTTTTTCTGTTTTTTCAAAGTAATTATGCAAGGTTACCCTTGCATCTGCCCAATCTAGGGCAATTCGGGACATGGGGGGAAATCGGAGGCCCTTGCGCGCGAACTCTTCAATTTTTATTGCCAAGTCCAGCCACTGCTTCGCTTGGCGTTCGGCCTCCTCTACCACAGGCTTTCCCTGGGCAGATACTTCTTGGATCCTGGATGCGAAATCCAGGACGGACAGGGACCTGACCACATTAGCCCTGCATCCTTGCAGCAAACCAGCCCGCATCTCCTTGATCTTGTTTTTCGAAAAGGCCGCCGCCTGGGACGCCTTCTCCTTCAGCTGAGATTGGGCCTGCCTCAACAAATCCTGCAGCTGAGATACATGTTCCAGTGCCGCCCTCTTCTCTTCCGACAGCTGTTCGGCCGTCTTTCTTTGTGTTGTAGCCTCCTGCTGAGAGGCGGCGAGCTGAGCTTTCAAGTCCTCAATCTCCTTCTGGGTAGACTCCAGCCACGTGGTGGCCTTGGAAAGATCTTCCTCCAACTGTCTCGAGTTATTACGAAGCTGAAACGACTTCTCTTGATTCTCGAGTCGCTTAACAAGGAGATTGTCAGTTCTGCGGCGAATACCGTTGATTTCGTATTCTTCGCTTATGTCATCAAAATTCTTCTCCTTGATCCGGTGTTCATAGTCAGCCTCGGTCATTTCCCGGAGAGGCTTCTTTACTTTAGGGATCAATTTTTCAGTTCGCAGCACTCTCCTGTCCAAGTCGAACTTGGTGCGCTTCACCGGGGCAGCTATCTCCTCGGCTCTTCTTCGTTTGACACCCTAGAGGAAAGAGGCGGAACACCCTACGGCCTTCGCTGCCAGAGGCTGATCATCTATAATCTGCAGCTGCTCCCCCATGAAGTCAAGTTCTGCCAGCATAGGATACGCCGAGGCTAAATCCTATTGCGGCATCCTTCCTGCAAACAATGAAGCAGGAGATATCCCAGAAGGTGTGGTTGCTTTCAAGGGCGACTGGGTCCTAGGGGAAACGGGCGGCTGAGTGGGAGGTGAAGGCGGGGTCTTGAATAATGAAGGTGAGCGGCGCGGCGATGTAGGTACGGCTTCGGCACTGGCCGCGGATGAGGGGTCTAGGGTTTGACCCAGGGTTTGGAAAACGTTCGGGTCCTGGGCAAACTATTCGAAAGAATGGGGACTGTGGAAGGATTGGGAGATAGGCGATAAGGAAGATGCAACTAAGGCTTGCCCTGATACAGAGGGGAACGGTGTTACGGCAGGGCCAACTAGGATTTGGGGAACCAGGGAAGAGGACGTACCTGCAGGCTCCGCCTGAGCCGTGATTGGAGGACGCCTACTGCCCAGACTTCTGCTTCTTTCCCTGGGCTGTCCAGAGAGATGATTTCCGGCGCGGCTGCCTCTGTTCGTGTCGCAGCCGTTTGCTGCGCAGATTCCTTCTTCGGCCGCTTGGTCTTTTCACTCCTTTTTCTCTTCTTTTCTCCCGGAGCTGCAGTTTGCTCGAAGGAGGCGGAGGAGGTTGGCGCGGCTGGCAGTGGTGTTCCCACGGTGAATTTGTACCTGGGTTTTGACGGAGGGACGCCTGCTGCCGAAGGCCCACCGGTTGACCCTTCTGGCGCCTTTTCCTTTTGAGGCACCGCTTCACTGGTTGACTTTTCTAGCTCCTGTTCTTTTTGAGGTGACGCTTCGGGAGCTGGAGGCAACATCGGGCCCACCTGACTGCTTGTTGGCGTCCTATTGGGAGGTTTTTGAATGGGTAATTGCTGGGATGGGGGCTTCCTTTTATATCTCTTTCTGGCGCCTAGGGGAACGCAATCTCGAAACGCGAACGGCTCCCATTTGCCGACGTATTTATCATATAAGGCCGAAAACTCATCATCTACGGCCAATGTCTTTCGGTTAGACTTATCGTGTTGCGTGCGACACCTCATTTTCCAGCATTCAATGATTTTGTCCTTTTCCCAGCTGGGGGGTGTCATCTTTGAGAGGAATTTTTTGAAGCCCGCTAAGTCTAACCTGTGATCTGGATTGCGCTCCGGATCATACTCCACCTCCTCACAGTAAAAGTCCTGCCATGGTGGCCATGATTGCATCCGCTCAATGTGCCATTCCAGGTCTGCGCCTGTTTTATTGCACCTCTCCTCCATGATTTCTGCTCGAGGGCAAATATGTACAAATTTTCCCCTGACCCCAATCGGGTCGTATTTCCAGCGCTACGGTAGCTGTATCAGGCCCATGTTGAGGAGTTCTTGTTCGAGGTAGATATGCTGCCCAATCTCATGCACTTGAATGTTCGCCCAGGTAATAGGATACTTGAAAATATGGCCCCTCTTCTTTCCCTGGCCGAATTCCTCTTCTACATAGTCCATTTGGCGCGATGTCTCTATACCGAACTGATGCTCAGTGCAAAAATAGGGCAGCAAGAACGACTTCCCTTTGAATCCATAGATTCTGATCACAATGCCCTGAGTCAACCGGAAGGTATCTCCGCATTTGTACTTCCTCAGGTAGTTCGTCATGGCCAGTGGAGGGCGAGATGCTTTGCCGTTGAACAGCGCCAGGGTCATACCTAGAAATTTGAAGTTGAAATCGTAGTAAGACCCTCTCCTATACAGGACTTCTGTCCACTCATACACAGGCAGCGGCGCTCCCTTCTCATTTACCTTTTTTAGATCAGGCACTTTAATCCGGTAGTGCGTATGGTACAGGCACAACCATGTGAGGAATGAGCAGTGCCGGAACTCCGTTGTCTGCTTCTGCTGTATCCTGACCAGATTCGAATGTATGGCGTATGCCACCCAATCCGCCCAATCAAAGAAAATCGGGCGTCTTCCGCTCCTTTGCGCAGTGGAGTCATAAAACTCTCCATGCAAGATGCATTCCGCGAGCGCCAGCTGGTACGGGTGCACCATTATGTCCGTGCCGCAGCCGAGTACCCATGCCAGGATAATATAAATATATTTGTTTTCAAACCTCTCCAGGGGTATAGGGCCTGTTGGCCACTTTCCTACTGGCAGCGGGGTCTTCAGTTCTGAATCGAGAAACTCTCATCCTTCTGCTCTGAGCGAATTTGGCTGCCTGCTCATCCAAGTTAATTTCTGACAATGGCGTTGGGGTCGTACTGGAGCCCCGGGGCGAAGGCTGGTTGGACGCTTTCTTTGAAGAAGGTGAACAACACCCTTCCTTGGTTGTCGCAGACTTGCCGGGTAGCTGGTTTGTAATATGTCACAATAGACTCAACCAGCTCCGAGCAATGGTGGACGGGAGGGCACAAGAACCAGTACAAGTTCGACTTGTATGCGGCTCCGACATGGTGCGAGGGCGAGACTTTGCCTGCCCACTTTGCAATATTTGGCCGTAGCTTGGTGAGGCTAATGGAGTACTCGCCATCCTTATACCCGGCCAGGCGATTGATGGGCGGCGGCGGAGCTTGCCCTTTGCTTCTCTTTGACCTGGATTTCCTTGTCTGCTCCTATGGCACTTCGCTCTCATGAGCGCTGGATTTTGTGTGTTCCTCAGCCTCCTGCTCTGTATCGCTGGACTGCGGCTGCATTGGCGCTTTTCCCTTGTCCATTTTTTGTTTTCTGCTCGTGGTAGCAGAGACGGGAATTCTAGTCACCAGTCTTCAATTTTGCGCCTTTCTTCCTCCTAAACGCGCAGCTCAGACTTAGCTTGATAATTCGAATGTTCTGAGTATGCCAGGGCCCCTTTTCTAGGAATTAAAACGTAGCATTAATGGCGCGAGGGTGGGGGTTTAAAGTGATTTGCCCGAAGTAGGTAGAAAACGCCGTTATTCCTTGGCGGCCGCACGTGGGCTTTTTCCTTGGAAGGCGCACCTTGTTTGCGGTTGGTCCTAATGCGCTTGCTTCTTTAATGACATCTGCTTCAAAATACGCGCAATCATTCTTTAAAAATTTGAACCTCGTGCTTCCAATGACGTCACAGCCACCGCTTGGGCACACACTTCGAGGGAGACTTTGGCCCAAGGTTCAAGAAGGGACGCAGCCTAACTTCGCGCTATACACATTACGCCGCCTGGGCCCACACTTAGAAATTTTTCGCCACTATGCCCCTTGTTCTCCCTGACAGGTCGTTCAAAGTGCGCTCGAAATCAAGAGCGCACTCGGGCTTCGCTCAAAAAACGTGTGCAATCCGACTTCGCCAGGAAAATATTGCGCAGTACGGATTCCACACTTAGCCAATTCTTGCTTCCTCTGCTGCCCGAATGCGCTCCCAAGATGGTGCGCAGCCCGACTTCACTGCGAAGTCGGGTTGCGCACCCAGCACTTAGAAATTTTCTGAGGCTTCTTGTTTGCTGTTTTCTCCCAAACTCCCAATATCGCACAATTCGTGAAGCGATGCCTGACTTCGCTGCGAAGTCGAGGTTCGCTCTATGCTTGGTCGGATTTTTTAAGCAGCGCAAAATTTTGCTCCTTTTCTCACACTTAGCCCACTTCGGCTTGATTACTTGTGCGAAGTCCGGTATGAACTTCCTCACGAAGTTTATTTGGCTTAAAAATGATTGTAGCCCCTTTTTGTCAACTGGGATGGGTAAGCGAAGAAGGGCTTTTGCTCTGTCAGGATCCATTGCAAGGCCTTTTTCAGAAATGACATGTCCTAGCAGCTTACCTTCCTTTACCGCGAAGACTGACTTCTTCGGGTTGATGGAAATGTCGAATTCACGACATCTCTCAAATATTTTCCACAAGTGGGAAGCATGGTCCTCTCTCTTATGTGAAAATACAGTCATATCGTCCAAATAGATGGCAATGACCTTGTTGGGCAGCTCCCGGAACGCCAAGTCCATAGCCCTTTGGAATGTAGCGTCAGCGTTAGACAGGCCTAAGGGCATGCGCTGATATGCAAACATTCCCCATTTGGTTGTGAACGCTGTCTTGTGCTGATCTTCGTCCTTTACCCATATTTGGTTGTATCCAGAGAATCCGTCCAAGAGAGAGAACCTCTGTGCTCCAGCAACTATGTGGAGGATTTGATCAATTTGGGGGAGCGGATAATGATCCTTCAGTGAAGCTTGATTGAGATTTCTGAAATCCACGCAGAGGCGGATGTCTCCATTCTTTTTCCTCACAGGGACCAGATCCGCGACCCAAGATGAGTGCTTGATGGGGTAGATGATTTTGGCCTCCAACATCTTTAAGAGCTCTGCTTTCATCATAGCTTCAATTTTTGGGTTCACTGCCCTTTGCTTCTGCCGGAAAGGTCTTGCATTATCTTCTAGCTCTATAGTATGCTGGATCATCTCTCTGTCATACCCCTTCAAGTCTTGGTAGCACCAGGCCACAATATCAGGGAACTCTCCGCATAAAGATCTGATCTGCTCCAGTTCCTTTTCAGTGCAGTTTGTCCCGACCTTGATCATTTTTCCAGGTTCCAGTTCCAGGTCCATGTACTGCTTGGGGTCCACTTTGATTATGTGGGATATTGCCCTATCGTTCTGATCAAAGAGACTTTCTAGGGTAATCATTCCTTTCGGGACATGATTGTTTTTTAACTGTATCAACCCCTCGTATTGCTCGTCATCAGGGTCTCTACCTTCTATCGTACTTGCTTCGTTTATCAAAAAAGTGACGATATCCTCGTCACAGTCGAACACCTGCTAGTGGGTGTCTTTATCAGGCACAAAAGGCCTGTAGATGGTACGAACCGGCTTCGGCTTCTGGACAGTGTCATCAGCCGAGACGTACCTGGCTCCAACGGACGCCAGAATGTCAGCATGCTTATTCTTCTCACGTGATATGGCTTTGACATTCAAAGAGTCGAATGACTCCATCAGGTCCCAGACACGATTACGGTACGCCTTGAGGTAATGCTTCTTGGAGGCGCACTTATTCGTAATCTGGTTGCACACCAGCTCTGAGTCGCCAAAGATCTGCAAATGTCTCACCCCCAGTCTCTCTGCCTTTCTCAAACCCAAGCACAAAGCTTCATACTCCGCCGCGTTGTTAGTGCAGCTCCAAGCCAGCCTGTAAGTGTAGTCCTTCTGGACTCCGGACGGGGAAACCAGAAGTACACCTGCACCGACGCCATTTTTGCATCGGGCACCATCAAAGAACAGCTTCCATAGCTTTTCTGGTGCGGGTCCAACCTCCTTTCTTGCTGACTGGTCAAGTCTTTCAGGCTAGGTGACGGAGTAACAACCTTGCTCGGTCTCAATCATGGCGTTGAAGTCTAGCAAGGAGAACTCATCCTCCACTTGTAACAACTCAAGGGCCTCTTCTATCATATCCACCTCTACCAGTTCTTCAGTTGTTAGCTGAACCATGCCATTCTGCGGCTCTTCTCCGGGTATCTTCTCTACTAGAAATGTGGAAGGCTTTTCATTATATATCTTTAATTCCTTCCTTTGAAGGGCACTTCCATATGTGAGTAATCCAGAGACAGATATCCACCCAGCTTCGCAGTGAACTCCCTAGAGAGACACATGCCGAAGTAGGGTTCCAAGTCGACCACAACGACTTCCTGGATGACCACTATGTCGAGGGCTTTATGCAGTCGGATCGGGATATCTTTGATGACACCAACTATCTTGACATGGGTGCCATCTAGCTGCAGCACACCTTGGCTGCTCCTTGTATATTCCATACCGATCTCCTCGCAGACGGCTCTCGGCATGACAGTAGTGGACGCACCAGAATCCACCATGCAGTTGTGTACTATATAGCCTTCCATCCGTAATGACAGATAGAAAGGAGGTGGCCTGTTTTTCCCGGTAGCAGAAACTGTCAAGGGCTGAGCTAACACAGCAGGCTGCGTCGGCTTTCCATATTTTACGCTTTTCAAGGATTCTTGCAACATATCAACTTGCCCTGGGAGCAGAAGAGCCTCGTACATACTTATCTTTGTCGGGGTCCTTTTTAGCTCATCAACTATATTGTAGGTTGAAGTGTCGGCTCCCTCTATCTCTTTCGTTGGCTCATACCTGGTCCGGTATTGCTGCGTGGCTTCGACTCTCTGTCTCTTCGTCAGCGACAAATACCCCAACTTTTCTTGAGCTTGTTCTTTTGTTTCGTCTAGAGGTTGGGCTGCGGGAGCCTTCATCGCGGGAGCCTTGTAGGGAACCTTTCTTTGGCTGTAGGGGGCCAAGGTGACTTGTCAGGTGGTAGCCCAGCAGGTTGCGCCCTCTCTCTTCTAGCATATACCTTCAACGGCTTTGCTTGGGCCGTGGTAGCCTCAATGGGCCTTCTGCCTTCCTTGGTCAAGAGCAACGCAGGATCTTCTTCTGGGACTGCAAAGTTGCCTTCATCGTCCAGGATCATGTATGCTTCGTCCTCCATGGCGTTGCTCGCAAGGGTCTGAAGATAATGCTGATGCAGCGTACAACTCTCCTCTGAGTGTGGATCATTGCATGTGGAGTACCAGTTAACCTGGTCAGAAGTGCCAGGTTGAACCTCATTAGCAGCATTCCTTGCCGAGGGCCTTTGCGCTTGTGCGGCTTGATCTTTTGTTAGCACCGGGGGAGGATATGGTCTCCTTGGAAGGAACTCCATCTGGGCTTGCTTCTTCTTCATTATTGTCATATCGTTGGAAATAGTATGATACCCAGAGGCCAGAGCCCGTACCTCCTGAAGGATTTTATTCTGAATATCGTTATCAGCAGGCGCCGGCCAGGCCGGCGGAGGTATTGCAGCTAATGGCGGAGGTGCAGAATACGCAACGTAATGAAGGGGAGCTGGGAGTGCGGGATACTACGGAGGTGGAGGTGGCGAATTAGGATAATGGATCTGAGGCTGACCATAGGGGTTTATAATCGGTGCTGGATTCCATGGCTGTTGGGGGTGCTGATTTGATGAGGATGGCATTACACCAGACGCCGATGGATATTGGGACTGAGGGAAATCAGGATAAATGGGAGGTTGCATTCTATGTGGAAGTCTACCTATAGAGATTATGTCTAACTCTGTTTGCTAGGCAGCTTCGTATAGGGCAGGGAAAGTGTCGACTCGGGCTATCTTGAGAAGGAGGCAAATATCCGAATTGAAAGACCTCAGGTAATAGTGTGCAGCTTGACCCGCAGGAGGTCGCAGTTCGCGAGGTACTCTTTTCCAGGACCTCGCAAACCTTATGTTGAAGTCTGATATCTCCTCTTGTGGGTGGCGTTGGATACTCTGAAACTGATGCAACAATGAAGAGGGGTCGGCAAACTCGTTGCATCCTTTTACGAGCCTGCCTGCCAACTGAGGCCACCCCGTGATAGATCCTTCTGGCAAAGATCTCCACCAATAGAGAAGCTTCCCCCTCAGAGAAAGAGCCAATAGACGGGTCTTGACACTCATTCGTAATAGAGTGCAGTGCAGCCAAGGCCAGAATGTCTTGGATGTGCTCATATGCCGTTTTGCCAGAGCCATCGTAAGTAGGAATGGATTTCAGGGCAGCGGGGGGCACAGCCTCTTGTCTGACTAGAGCCAAGGGCCCTGTGGAGTCAACCACTGGGAAGAGGTCATCATTATTTTGTTGGGCAACCATGTCTTCTTCCCCTCCGGTCGTGTACTCGGTATCGGTGTTGTCCGAAGTTGTAGGTTGCTCTTCAACTTCGGCCTCTTTGACTTCGGCTTCGGATTCGTCTATGTGATCTTGGTAGTCAGCCAGCCTTACGCGCTCTCCAGAAGCGTTGATGTCAATTTCGTAGAGATCAGGCTGGTTTCCCGGATTCCTTGCTCTCCACCTTCTTGTATGCATGAAGGCGCTTGGACCGGTCTCACGGACTCGAGAGGATATTCAGGTACTTGCAAAGTCGCCAGGTGTTCTGATTTAACAGCAATGAAGCGAACACCAATGCTTCGATTCTGTTTTGGGTGGGAAACTTTCGTGTCCCACCGGGCGTGCCAGAGAAACTGTTGGTTACGAGTCTGCCACTAGGATAGTATTTAGTGTAATGCGCCCTAGATTCGCCCAACAGATTGAAATGCCGGAAGGAAGGAATGCCTTCCGTGCCAATCTCCGAAGGAGGCCGGCTTCCTATGTTTTCTCAATTTTTTATCAGCTCAGAGTGCAGGAAAGAAACTATAAATGCAGAAAGAAATATAAATGTATTTGTATTGGGTGGGGAGGATAAGCAGCACAGCAACTATCAATCACCACTTCTAACAACAATTAAACACATAATACATTATAGAAACTACCAATGTCATTCATTCTATGTATCCTCTAATTATGCATTCCAGGAATACTTAACTATCAAATACCGATATCCAGATAGCACAATAACAGTAAGCAATAACATAGGCCACATGAGGCAGAAATGCTAAATAGAGGCAGCATACAGAACAAGAACAGTCAATAGAACCAAGTGTATTTTGTATTCAGAAGCAAATGCACAGCTACAATGGTTCCCTAGCAATATATCCCCCTTCCACCACTTACAATGATATGGCGCAGCTATTTATAGCGCAATTTTCCCCCCAATTATAACTTTGGGCACAGGATCCCAGACCTGACAATAGCTGACAAAAGCGGAAAAAAGCGGCTGATGTTGACCTCTACGAATATGGAATGTACTTGCAGCAAGGTCCACCTGAAAACTTGGCAGCTACGTGGCAGTGTGGTAGATGAAACTTCGAGTCAGCTTGAATGAGGGTAGTTGCGGTACAATAATTCAGTTCACGCTCGCACACCACCCGTCACATCTCTTACTCGAATCCCAAGGCTGGACATCTGTCAGAATCTGATAAGGGACAAATCTGCCTTGGGATCTCGTCTCTCTTTCTTGCCAGACTTCACTCTGAATTGGAGCGCAATCAGACAGCGCAAGGGGAAAGCAGCGCAGTTGGGGAGGCCTCCGTGCCTTAGAAAATCTCCGGGCTGTCTTCAACATTCTGCCCGAGTGCGCACAAGTAAGCGGGCGCAGCCCGACTTCGCTGCGAAGTCGGGTTGCGCACCCAACACTTAGCCAATTTTGGTCATACCGCCCCAACTGCGCATGAAGATGAGAGCGCAATCCAACTTCGCTGCGAAGTCGGGTTGCGCACTCAATACTTAGCAAAATTTTCAGGTCAATCAGTTCCTGCCAATATCCAGGTGCGCACAGAAATGAGAGCGCACCCCGACTTCGCTGCGAAGTCGGGTTGCGCTCTTATACTTAGCAAAATTTTGATCATCTCTCCGCACTTCGGCTCCCCAAGTGCATTCAAACTCAAGGGCGCAGCCCGACTTCGCTGCGAAGTCGGGTTGCGCTCTTATACTTAGAAATTTTTAGGGCCCTTTTGCTCTTTTGGGGAAATTGACAGAAAAAAGTAAAAGAGGAAAGGGGAGGAAATGAAGGGAATGAAACTGATGGAAGGGAAGAAAGGGGATAGTGGAGAAAGGGAAAGGAGGAGGAGGGAAGGGAGAGCAGCATCCTTACAAGAAAAATGAAGACATGGCACCCCGTGCAAAATGTGGCAACAAGGCCTTATTTATACAACCTGGGAGGTAGTTGCTTCCTCAACTCCCTCCAACTAACTACCCAACACCTCATCATTTTCTTGAATTACATTTGACATGCATTTGAATTACATTTACATTTCATGACTTATTTTATAACTTAATTATACGTATGACATTTCATAAAATATTCAACATACATATAACAAAACTCAAAATGTCAAAACTGTTACATAACAAAATATCTTGTGTGCATACTTGACTTCCTAAGCACTGCATTAATTCCGAGATAGTGTTTAAGATGGCACCCATCTGAATTAGCTCCTCCAATAATTAAGTGCCTTCATCCATCTTCAAACTGATGGAAAAGAGGTTCAATTCATCATTAAGGACAAGTACAAGCTAAATAAACCATACAGAGAGGACACCACCTTAAACATTAGGATCACATGATTAGCCACTAAGGTGGCCACCATCATGAGGACAAATTAGCAAATAGACATGAAAGACTACAAATGAAAAGTCAAAACCACCAACTCGTGAAAGGATAAAAGCATTTTCAGAATTAAAGATTAAGATTTCTAGGACCATAGTCGAGAAAATCGGAATCGGGTAGTAAATCGGCTGGGGAAAAAATCGGCAAAAAATCGGGGAAAAAAAAACCAAAGAAAACGATTTTTTTATTTTATTTTTCATGCATATTACAATGAATTAACATTATGCAAATCAAATATTGCAATAAAAGCAACAATTCAAGTCAAGAGACTCAAGACATCATACAAGGCTCAAGCTTTAAGTACACATGAAAGTGACAAAACACATCCTGTATTGGTTATAATATGTAAAGGTACAAATTTACAAGTAACAAGAAGGAAAAAAAGGTTTCATTTTTTATATGCCTGCACATGGAAACAAGTAACAACAAAGTTACAATCACTTGAAAAAAAGGAAAAAAAAACCTAAACCCTAAACCAAAAGGCTAGGGTTTAGGGTTTAAAATTGAAACATTGACAGCTGAAAAATGGGCCTGCATACATAGTTATCAGGCAGCAATATTTACTTAAAAAGAGGAGGAAAAAAAACCCTAAACCCAAAACCCTAGGCCCTAGACTAGGGTTTAGGGTTTAAACTTCAAGTTCAAAGTTTAAAGTTTCAAATTCAAACACTAACAGCTGAAAAATGGGCTTGCATACATAGTTACCAGGAAGCAATATTTACTTATTTACTTTAAAAGAGGAAAAAAAAAACCCTAGGGGCTAGCCTAGGGTTTAGGTTTTAAACTTCAAATTTTCAAACATTAACAGTTGAAAAATGGGCTTGCATACATAGTTATCAGGCAGCAATATTTACTTAAAAAAAAAAAAAAAAAACCCAAAACCCTAAACTAGGGTTTCAGATTTAGGGTTTAAACTTTAAACTTCGAAGTTCAAACATTAACAGCTGAAAAATGGGCTTGCATAGAAAACCCTAAATTGGCCACAGCTTGAAAAAAAAATATATTTAAAAAAATTATTTTCAAAAAAAAAAAAAATTTGCAGATTTTTTGCTTCCGATTATCCGTCAAAAAAACGCCGGACTCGCGATAAGTTGCCGAGTCGCTCGTTTCACGAATGACTCGCGATTAACTCGCGATTTTTGCAATTTTTTGCCAATTTTCGTAACTATGCCTAGGACAACCTAGGAGATTCATCATGCATATATAAAAAGATTCATAATAGAGGCTCCTTTTGATTCATTTGTTATTCTTTGCTATATCTTATATTGAAGATAATTACAGAATTTATCAACTTGAAGATAGATTGATTGCTTAACATCTTAGCCATATATTTCATTTTTATTTTATCATGAGTACAATATTTTGGGATCTAAATAAGTGTTAGATTGTCTAAACCCCTTTGTTTGGTTTATTGGTACCCCATTGGGTTAATCCATGTATTATTTAATGGACCAATGGTAGGCTTGTCTTTGTGCCTTCATGATATTTTTACTATTATTTATTATCTAAGGCCAACTCCTATATCCGTCAACACATTAAGCCTATATAGAGGCATCAGAGTTGTTCGTTTCAATCATCCATCATTTACCATTTTATCCCTAGTGTTAAGACTCTCCCCAAGTCTGCAATTCAACCAGCCAAGTGACTCCAGCTGCGTCATTTTGACCCTACCTAAATCTCTTTCTGTAAAATCTACCATCAAGATTTTTCCCAAGATTTCCCCCAAGCCCAATTCCGGATCAAAAAGACAGGCTTTCTAAGTCCAAGACAACATCAAGTCTCGATACTATGATTTTATCTCCTTTATATCAATATCACTTATTTTCATTCCGTTTTTCTTTCAGGAATTGTGTGTGTTCTCCACAAGATAATCAAAGCCTAAGGTGTCAACCCTTGGGATTTGAGTTTATCTTTTTTTCTGAGCAGCTACCATGAGACTCTTAGTGATATGAGAAGACCATGATATCTACTTTATTTTGAGCTTGGAGAAATGCTTTAGGGGTCACTGAACAAAAGGACCAAAATCTAGTGTTTTATTAAAATAAATAATAGGTCATCCTGATCAACTACACCTAATGCGTGGTGACGACTCGAGGAGCCCATGATCCAACTGAAACCTGTAACTTTCATGGTTGAGGAGATATTGGAACATTTCCATTTTTAAAAAAATGCACGTCTAGCAAACTAGACTCAACTTTTCACATCTAATTGCAAATTTGGAATCTATGTGAAATGTTGGTAAGTCATTTTTTTTTTTTTGGGGGGGGGGGGTTTGGTTTGGTCATTTTATCCCTCACAATTTGCAATCAAAGTTTGATTAAATAGTCACTTTAAAGGGATGAAAATTTGCACCAAGTTTCCAAAGGCCATAACTTCCACAATAATGGAATTTTCGACCTTTTCTTCCACAATTTGTTTTTTTGAACACTTTGTCTTGGTGTAGTTCATTTCCAAATATGTATTCTAGAACTCCTTGTGACATTTTGAAATGATTGTGTCTATAACCTTTTATTCATGAATACATGGAAATAGTGGCATTGCTCTCTTTCCCTTTGTTAGTCCTTTTTTCATGATATTGTTGATAACTTTGAAGATTTGATTTGCACTGAAGTTATTCGATCCCTGCTGGGTTTGTTGATTGCACCAACGCCAATCTCGATATGGCTTGGCAGTATTTTTGCTTTCTTTGTTTCTTTCTCACACCCTTTTCCTTATGAAGTAGATTAGATTTACTTTTCAGGCATTTAGCATAGATTTTCAAGTTTTTGCAATTAGACTAGAAAGGATTTGAATTGCAGTCATGGGTGCAAATCGCGCTTGACAATTTCTGTCTTCAACAATTTTGGCATGCCCGGGAGGGGACACAAGTGCGATTTTTACCAAAATCAATTTTATCCCACTCGCATCTAATTTTATAGATCTACAGAAGTATACTTCATAACTTTTCAAATCTATAGAGAGGGTTTGTCTATCACACTAACACGCATGAAACCCATAAATCGTTTGATCGGATTTGCCCATTCTGTCCTAGATCTGATCAATTTGCATTGAAACTTTATGAGTTGCATTTTCATTTCAGCTTTTATTTTTTCGTTTTGTAATGTTCATGCCATGGCGACTCTCTTTTGAATTGATCTAGAATCTTGCCTAACTTGTGATTTGTTGCTTGTTGAATCTTGTTTGTCAAAAATCTGTGTTTGCAAAAACAAGCAAAACCGAGACTTGTGATATTGAAATCAACTAAGTGTCTGGTGTGCCCCACTCTTCAGCAATGCACCCTATTTCTTGTTTTGAAATTGTCTTTCCCGTTTTGAAATTTTCTTTCTCGTTTTGAAATTTATTTTCTCGCTATGAAATTTTCTTTCTCAATTCGAAATTTTCTTTCCCATTTTGAAAATTTCTCTCCTGTTCTGAACTTTTCTTTTGATGCTTTGAAAACCCTCATTTTTGGTCCATCTTTCAAAATCTGCCATTTTTGTTCATGAAGACCAAATAAGGTCTTCGACCCAAACAAGTTTTGCTCAAAAACATGATCAACCCGTAGGGAGGAAATGCTCCAATGATGCCACGGATGTCCTAAGTACTAAATCATCAAATCCTTCACAGCCAGCATATACCCCAATGGGGCAACCTGTATGCCAAATATCACACGGGTAGGAGCAGTATGGCCAACCCATACAAAACGTGCAAGTACCTCAACCATCTCATTTCATTCACCAACAAAAACTTGTAACGTTTGCTCAGCAAGGATACCCTACCCATAAAACCCAAATGCCCATCTTGAAGTTTTGACACCCTTGCCCATAGCAATTGCCCCACAGTTTCCCCAAATTCCCTAGTGTCAACTAGTCCCTCACAACCAGAAAGACATGTGAATGCAACTAGATGAACTCAAGCATATGGTTCCAATCCTTTAGTCATTCTATACACGATTATGAACGCAATGAGGGGGACTGGTTAGTACCCCAATAGGAAAATTTGCAAATGACTTATCAAGCACAAAACTATATGGTGAATCAGCCCACCATATTCAATCAACTAATGGTTGAACAACTCAGGATGAACCAACCAACAATGAGTCAAGTGGTTGTACCTTAGGTCGATACATTGCCTCAAACACCCTCAATGGGTGAGAATTGTTCAACTTCTCAAGGTGTTGCCATGTATAGTGCTCTTTCTGATGGGTTGATAATTCCTCTAGAAGACCTAACTAAGAATCAAGAGACATGCTTCCCTCAACCAATGATAGAACCCGAGATAGTAAATGAAGATTCCAAATATGAAGGGCCAAAACTCAGAGGAGTGTGAATTATTTCTCCTCCTAAATAGAGAAAGAGGAGAATCTATAGAGGATATGCAGCCGAGTCCGCACCGAAATGTTAAATCATTATGCCAGGCCCTATGGGAACAACATGGGAGGAAGAAAAGTCGAAAAATCTAGAAGAGTTGTCAAACAAGCCCTTGTGTTTCACTTCTACGAAGAAGAAATAGAAGACCACCAAATTTACAAGACACCTTGTAAATCAAAAAGAGAATCACTTCTACAAAGAAGAAATTCTAGGAGAAGACCACCAAATTCATTAGACACCTTGTAAATCAGAAAGAGAATGAAGTGGAAGGCGAAGATTTGTGAGATGAAGATTAAGAGGTCGAAGCAGAATACATGGAATACATGTTTCCACTAGATGAGGAAGGGCCTATAAGAGCAATGGAAACAAATTTTCATCTAGAATATGAAACATCCATTTTTATTGTGAAAAAAAAAAGAATCTACAAGTTCCAAAGAATTTATTATAGAATAACTTCTTGTGTAAGGATTCTACCTCCCTCAAGAAGAAATTTCAAAAACAAACATCATTCAATAGATGAGCATGGATCCACCTGCAAGCCCCAAAGTTGTTCAAATGAGTCCAGATGAGGGAACCAAACTAAGCAATAAAGAGAACATAACTCTCAAAATGATGTGGTTTCCTACAATTTTGGAGAGTAAAGTTGGAGTAGGGCCCACATTCCAATAGTTTGGCACTGTAAAGGATGATATTGGATTTGTCGAAGAATAACATCGAGAGAAATCACCATTGCTCAATAATGATATGTAATTTGGCCACATGGGCACAAAGGTCTGAACTAGTTACCAATACCAAAGTCCAACATGGGATGAGATGAGAAGCAAGGAGGACATCATAATCGTAGAAATTCATATATCCACCCTCACCTCTAACCACTTCATGGCCAAAAGGGAATATCCTCTAGATACCTGGTATCAAGTCTCGGATCACGGAAAAATCAAAAGGGCAACGATCGCTTTAGTTTCCAAAACTTCAGTTTTTTCTTTCAGATCTACACAATCCTTTGATGAGGGATGTATTGTTAACTAGGGTGCATCCACAAAGTTTCGAGTCAAGGAAGACCTCTTGGCAGTACATTGTTAGTGGCATTTGACCTACTTTGTTTGCAAAGGTGTTGGAAGACCTTGAGTTGGAACTTCAACATCAAGAGGAAAGGCAACTACTTTTTGGAGTTGGTCGAAAGAACAACCTGGTCAATAAGAATATCCACAAGTGAATCCTTGAAAAGTGATTTGTGATGTACATATAAAAAGAAAATTACTAGGTCTAAAGTATGCCCTACTCCTATGATAGTGTGCCCTGCTCATAAGGTAGTGGGCACCGTTTAAGGCAATATGCCCCACTCCCTCTGAGGCACACCCCAATCAAGTCAGACACACCCCTAACTAGCAAAACAAAAAAATCATCTCACTTGAGCAAAAATCTCACAAAAGACACTCAAGTTCCCACTTCTTCTCATCCCTTTCTTTCACCATCTACCTCACTTCACCTCCACCTCCTTTGTTCCCTTTTTTGTTACTATTCCCTCTTCCCCTCTTATTTCTTTTGTTCCCACTTCTCAAATCCCCCTCACTTCTTTTGTTGTGCCCATCTCACCTCCAATAAGCGTAGCCTTAGTCCGAAGGTCACTAGTAGACTTGCCTACTCTAGTCTTAGGGCCATCCCATTTGCCATTACCAACTTACAACATCCCAACCCAATTTGTCACACTGTCATTAATGCCACCATCATCAACTATTCCACCACCATCCATGCTTCCTTTGGTCCTTCATACCACAAGTATTGTTGTGTCACCTCATGTGTCC
Source organism: Wollemia nobilis (assembly GCA_028583015.1). Lineage (NCBI taxonomy): Eukaryota > Viridiplantae > Streptophyta > Pinopsida > Araucariales > Araucariaceae > Wollemia > Wollemia nobilis. Next base: position 8,762,179 of record JAQPPZ010000028.1, read on the forward strand.
TCATCTCAACCCTTCTCATCACCCATCATCACCTTGTCCACATCACCACCTATGTCATCACATAGACTAATATCCTCACCCTCATTAGTGTATAGAACATTGCAGGTGCAATGACACTCTTCCCTCTAACAGCATTAGTTTTGTTGTGAAATGGCATCAATTTTGACTTCGTCGCCCAAGAATAAGGCACCATCTGGGATCTGTCGTCAATCTAGATTGACATCCTCGTGAGTCGCAAAAATTGTAGCTTGCTACTACCATCATGCTCCAAACAAAGATTCGTCACACAAGCTAAGGTAGAAGAGAAAGCAACGCATAGATCAATAAAAATTGGCTATTTGTTGGATGTAGTGCGCCCCGCCCCGTCCTGCCCCAAGTATGCCCTGCTCCCTGCTCTACTTTTAGTGCACCTCGCTCTACTCTACTCCGCTCTTGCATGCCTCGCTTCATGCAATGTGCCTAATTTTGGCAAATCAGCATGCAATTTTGTCCAAAAATAGGTTAGGGTTTGTTTATGTAATTTTGGATTGCATGTTTAGATATATATCTGCAAATTCGAAAATAGATGAGGGTTTATTTTGTAATTTTAAACTGCAAGTTTAGAGACGCAACTTCAAATCTTGGAATAGATTAGGTTTTATTCTTCAAGTATAAATAAGAGATTGATTTTCACTGTAACTAGAATTTTATATACAAATTGGGTTTTTTAAGAGGATCCCAAAACCTTATAACAAAAAGACTCGTAGCACCGAGATCTAAAGCAATTCCTTAGTAGATGAAAATAAACACAAATTGAAAGGGAAAGGGCCAGAAACAACCCATGATCCAGCAGAAAGACCAGATACTAGTACCAGCTAGTGAGGCCCACTTCGCGAAAATATCATCCTCCCATTGTTGGCAGTCCGAGATCCTCCCAGGGATGGATACAACAGTCTGGGATCCACCCGGGGGTGGATACAGCAGTCTGGGATCCTCCCAGGGGTGGATACTCCCAAAACCTTATAACAAAAAGGGTCGTAGCACCGAGATTTAAAGCAATTCCTTAGTACATGAAAATAAACACAAATTGAAAAGGAAAGGGCCAGAAACAACCCATGATCCAGCAAAAAGACCAGATACTAGTACCAACTAGTGAGGCCCACTTCGCGAAAATATCATCCTCCCATTGCTGGCAGTCTGAGATCCTCCCAGGGATGGATACAGTAGTCTGGGATCCACTCGGGGGTGGATACAGCAGTCTGGGATCCTCCCAGGGGTGGATACAGCACACCTGCCCAGACCTGCGCAGGGAGAGCAGGAAGGCCAAGAATAGCCTGCAACCAGAAATCCTGCCCGAATAGCAGAAGTAGGGAATTTTTAGAAAACTGGAGAGGATCCTCGCCCAGGGACGGCTCGGGATGCAACCCAGGGTGTAGCGGAGCAGCAAGCAGCCGCGCGAGCAAAGCAGCAAGCAGCACCGGGATACAGGCCAGGGATCAGCAGTGGGACAGCCTGGGAAATGGCATCAAGGTCCTCAAAGAAAAAAACGGGAAGCCTCCGCATGAGCCTGAAAAGTGGAACAACACTATTGGGGATATCTACAGGCCAAGATATCCCTGTGCACAGCAAGGAGAAAAACGAGGAAGCCAAAAGGATCCAGGGAAAACAACAACAGGTGCAAAGACAAGATCCCGGAAGCCAAAACTAAAGGAGGAAGGAGGGACCACAGCTGCAAACACACTGATCTCCCCCCCAAACCAGAGAATACAGAAGGAAGCCCCCACAACTCCAACAGAAAGACCCAGGAACCACCATCCTTGCTCACGAACAGGTGCAGGGAACTGGGACCAGAAGCCCTTGAACAGGAACTGAAACGAACAACCTGAGGATCCCAGGCTGGAAGCAGCAACAGGCACAAAGATGGGATCCTCGGAAGCCTAACCTGGGGGAACCAGGGTCTGCATGCACTGATCATGGGTCCCCCCCCCCAAGATCCAGACATGCAATAGAAACCCTAGGAACCCCAAAAGAAGGGACCAAGATCCCCCCATCCTTGCTCATGGACAGCTTTAGGGAACTGGGACTGGGACTGGGAACAACCCAGGCAGAGGAAGAGGCCCACCCCGAAGGCCAACCAATGCCCTGGGTGTCCACCAAATCGCAGATCCAGCAAGAAGAAGCCTCCGAACAGGAAACCGAAAAGGGCCCTACCCAACGGGACGAGACCAGCAGCAACCACAGGCATCCTAGAGAGGAGTCACTGGCAGAAGAGGAAACTGGCCCCCCCAGACCAACCCCGAAGCAGAGAGGACCTCACAGGATGCACCAGGAAGCAGTCGAAATCCCAACCTGCCACCACCACCGACCGAGGAAGCCCTAGGAACCGGATCCACGCAAAAAACCTGCAAAACACCCCAGGGGAAAGCCTGAGGGAGATCGGGGAAGGGATCCCGGAAACATGCAGGAAACCCTAGGAGACCCCTAGGATGCACCAGACCACGGGCTCAGGCAGGGAAACCCTGAAACTGCTGGGAAAGGAGCAAAAAGTGGAGAAGGATCTCCCCCCAAGGAGATCATCTGCTACAAAGCATTCCCAGAGCGGGATGACCCGAGATGAGCCAGGGACTGGGCAAGAACCAGGGGAGGGGGAGCAAGACCCTCCCCCTCCCCCCGTCCCAGAAACTTTAACTTTTTTTTCCCTGTAAGGCTCTTTTGGCTACCCAACATACCAAAGCTACTCTTTGGAGATCAATTGTACTTAACATTTTTGAGCTCAATAAAGCGAAAGATTGTGCATGACATTCTAAAATGATTGTGTGACCTTTTATTCATGAATACGTGAAATTAGGGGCTTTGCTCTGATATTTTATTTGATTTGCACTTTAGTTATTTGGTCATTATAGGATTTGTTGATTGCACCATCACTGATTTCACTACGGTTTCAGCCATATTTTTGTTTTCTTTATTTCTTTCTCTCACCCTTTTCCTTATGAAGTGGATTAGATTTATTTTTCATGCATTTAGCTTAGATTTTCGAGTTTTTGCAATTAGATTAGTAGGGAACCGGCCCAAACCCGAAGGTTGGGAAGAGTAAAACCACCCTCATCCATTTGTTGAACTACGGTCACCGACACAAATCGCACTTGACGATTTCCATGTTCAACATTAAGTACATATCCAACACTCTGTACTAGGTGGGCCTCCTTTGTCCCTTGAAGAATTTCTAATCTACAAAATCGAGCTAGTGAACCACTTCGAGACTACAAATGTAAAAAGAAATATACAGGTAATTCTAAAGGTTGTCCTAAATACCCATATATTCGGATGAACAAACTATTTTGCCCCAAGTAAAAATCCCCAAATGGCTTATCTCCCCTAGGCCTTAGTAGTGCTCTAACAAACTTTGGACAATCTAGGCACCTCTAATTCCAATCCCCCCCATAATTGGACCATACACTTTAGCATAGAATTCATAACAATCTTTTTCTTCACCTTTAACAAGAACTTCGGTCCAATCGCAGCTTCCACTCTTCATCAAATTGATCCAACTGTAGCTCATGAAACCACTTCTTTTGATATATGATAAGCCAAATCAAATAAGTTGGATACGAGAAAGCGTACGATTTCTGAAAATTTTCCAACTGAATCCTTATCTGTTGTGTGACAAATTTTGTGTAGTTTAAAAAGTAAACATGCCTAGAGTATTCTTGAATCACGCTCAAGATTGCTATGTGATATTGCCAGAATATTCTATCATCATCCTGCCCCAAAAGTGCAGCCATCCTGGACAAAGCCTGTAGAAATGAAATTTAACATGCTTACACACAATTCCATTTCTACATAAAAAAATTTACAGATTTGCAGTCATTGTGGTACAACAATAATAATGCAGAGAACCTGCAACAGCAATGGCAATAGCAGCAGAAATGGTAGACAACAGCAGCAATAGAAGATGACAGTAAATACAGGCAGTTTTATATTAACAATGGCATTTACAGTACAGCATTACAATTTGCAGTCTGCAAACCCTATGCAGAATATTCTCCATGGCTGAATACAAGACTAGACTGCATCATGCCCTACGCACATATGCAAGTGAATGAAATATTGAAGGAGGTTGCCTCCTCGAAGAGGCCTGCAATTCAGTGCTTATTGTGAGAGTGTTTATTTCTGCTCCACTTGGATAGCCTGGCATAGCCTTTCTCTGCTGCGAGCGAGGGGGATTTCTGCTGCGCGCGAGGGGGATTTCTGCTGCGCTCGGGAGGGGATTTCTGCTGCGAGCGAGGGGGATTTCTGCTGCGCTCGGGAGGGGATTTCTGCTGCGCTCGGGAGGGGATTTCTGCTGCGCTCGAGGGGGATTTCTGCTGCGCGCGAGGGGGATTTCTGCTGCGCTCGAGGGGGATTTCTGCTGCGCTCGAGGAGGATTTCTGCTACGCTCGAGAGGGGATTTCTTGGTGTTCTTGTGTTATGGGGATACTTGATGAAGGAGGAATGGAGGAAACACGGGCTTCTCCTCTTAAATCTATCCAACGCTTTCACACAACAGTTTCATACCAGCGTTTGTCTAAACAGATTAATTCTCTCCAGAAACAGCTAGACACACAAGCTAGTATTATACTCTCCTTGCAAGACCAAGTGAAAGACGGCAGCCGCATTATCGCAGATCTCCAAATTAAACTTCAAGATCAGCAAGCTATCATTACTCAATTGCAGATTGCACATACCGAACAACCTCCTCAGAATTCTGCGAATTTACACTCGAAATCTTAAAAATTCGAGATGAACAGGCTGTTCTTCTTGGCTGAGCAGAACGTCTCAAAGAAGCATCAACCGCACAAAGCCAAAAATTAGCTGACCAACAATCTTGGGTTCAGGTTGTAGCCGGAAAGAAGAACCCCCTCCCATAGTTGAGTTGGCTGTCCAAGCTAAATTTGAAGAAGAAAGAATCCGTAATGCGAAAGCGCTCAATCTTAGGGTTCGTGGGGTGCCCAAACCTATTGATCCGCTTCAAGCTGGAAATGCCTTCATTCACAACACTCTTGAGTTAACGGATGTTACTCTCGAGAGAGCATGGTTCTCTCCCGACTCCACATTGGTCATACGCTTCAAAAATGCGGAAGAGCGTATGAAGGCGTTGAGGGCCAAACGGAAATTATTTACTCTTCAGGACAAGATCTACCTTGATGAGGACCTTACGCGACTCCAGGTTGAAGAATTGAAGAAAGCTAGGGAACAAGTAGCCGCAGCCAGGAAAGCTAACAAATGGGCAGTTATTCGTAATTTGCGTGCAGTGATTAGGGACTCTCCCCCACCTGGGTGGTCCAAACCCTTGCCTAACAAATGACTCCATCGGCACGGAAGGGGGGTGGCAGATAAGCTAGCTATAGCTTGCTGGAACTGCAATGGTATGATGTGGTCTGCCCCAGGGTCCCTTCTTGATGTGATTGGTAGACATGACATCATTCTTATCTGTGAGACGCACGAGAGTCCCGAGCGGGCCCTTCCAGTTATCTCTGGTTACTTTTGGTGGTCCAGTTGTCGGCAACTCACTCGACGCTCTGGAGGGGTTAGAGGATCAGGAGGTGTTGCTGCTCTTATCAAGGATAAGCTCCAGGGTTCGGTTTCCTTGGTTTCGACTGACCCCCACTCCAGGTTTTTATGGATTAAAATCCATCGTCACCCACCTCTTTGGGATATCTACATTGCCACTTGTTACTTTCCCCCCACCACGTCCAATTTTGTTATTCACACGGACGGGGACCCTTTCCAGGATCTCTATGAGGACATTACTAGATACTCGGCTTCAGGGGAGATACTTCTGTTGGGAGATTTCAATGCTCGGACCGGACCTATGCAGGTTTCTCTTCATGACCTCACAACCGATGAGATGCAGACTCGGGAATTGGATCTTGAGGACCTTGGTTTTGCTCGAACCTCCAACGACACATAGGTGACTGCTTATGGTAAGCATCTTATTGAGTTGGGTGAATCCAACAGGCTAGTTCTTCTCAATGGTATATCTTGTTTTCCGGATTCTAGTGGGTTTACTTGCTTTCCTCATAGTGGTGGAGCCAATGTCGTCGACTATGCTATTTCCTCTACCACCCTCATTCCATTCATTTCCCGATTCAACGTCTCTGATCACCCTCCTCCCCTTACCGATCATTCAGTTCTTTCTCTTACGTTATCCACTGTTTCCCTTCCTGTTACTCCTCCCCCTCCTCCCTCCCCTTCAATCCCTCGAGTCACTATAGACTTTGACTATTATTATTCCTTTACCTACATGGACCGGTTGCGTCATGTTCTCCCCAAGGTGTCTTCTCTTTCCGATGTTTCCGATCGTTCTGCTTGCTTGGTCCAAACTATTTGGAAGGCTGCTTTGGAATCATACCCCCACACTATTCGTCCTACCCTCGTCCTCGTCTTCCTGGTCATTGCCCCATGAACATCTGGTATGATGAGGAATGTAAGTCCGCCCACCGAAGGTTGAAATATGCCATTCGAAATCCTTCCCAGCCCCATGCCATTTCTCACAAAGACTATAGGATGCTTCTTCGAAAGAAGAAGCGTCTCTTCCTCTCTCGGCATCGACTTGATCTTATCCACTCCCTTCAACAATCTCCTAAATCCTTCTGGCGCCTTATCCTCCCCCGTGATCGGATTACTCATGGGATCGATCTTTCCTCTTGGACCATCCATGCCTCTTCCCTTTATACCATCCCAAATCAGCCTCGTATTTTTGTTCCCTCCCCCCTCTCTTCGTGCCACCTCTTTTCTACTGGTCTTGTCAGGCAGGCTATCTGGAAACTCTGTACAAGCAAAGCAACAGATTTGGATGGGTTACAGGTGGAATTTTTGAAGCATGGTATTGACCCTCTTGTTGGGCCCCTTGCTGATCTCTTTAATCTTGTTGTCTGTTCTGGGTTTCCTGAGTCCTGGACTCAGCATATCATTCACCCCATTCATAAGGCAGTGATCCCCATGAACCCAATAACTACAGGACTATCATGATTGGGCATATCTTTGCCAAGCTCTATGCCACAACATTGGATGTGCTTCTCTCTCGAAGGTTGGAGGAGGGGGGTTTCAGGGCTCTTGGCCAAGCTGGTTTTCGGCAAGATCATCGCACCACGTATCACATTCTAGTCCTCAAAGCTATTATTGAGGAGGCGCGTTCCAGGTCCTCGAAGGTTTATTGTTGCTTTGTAGACTTCAAGAAAGCTTTCGACACGGTGCCTCGACATTTACTTCTTGAGAGGCTTCGATCAATTGGCATCTCTGGGCAGCTTTTGACAACGGTTACACGGTTATATGAGACTGTGAAAGGTCGGTTTCGCTCCCTTCAAGGGCTTTCAGCCAATATTCTTAGCACCATAGGAGTGAAACAGGGATGCCCCCTTTCGCCGACACTTTTGGGATCTTTATCGACGAGCTTGAGACTTTTATCAGGGAGAACGCTCACCCAGAGGATGGTTGCCTTCTTCACCATGTGTTGATTTCTATTCTCCTCTTTGCTGATGATGTTGTTCTTTTGGCCTCATCCCCTGAGGGGCTTCACGTCATCTGGACACACTTGCCGCTTTTTGTGACTCGAGACAGTTGACGGTGAATCTTTCTAAGACCAAGGTTATGGTATTCAATACTACCAAAGAGGCTCTATCCCATCTCCACTTCCTTTTCCAGGGCCAGGAGGTCGAAATCACCACCTCTTATGTGTATTTGGGGGTTCTTTTCACTGGTCCCACTTTTGGTATGAAACCCGCCGCCCAGGTCCGGGTGTGTAAGGGGTATGCAGCTCTGTCTTTGCTAGAGAGGAATTGCTTCAAAGCACATTTTCAGGATATACCTGTGAAGATGAGGATCTTTGACGCTTTGGTCAAGCCAACTATTACTTATGGGTCAATGGTTTGGGGCCCTAGTCTTGGCCCGACTGAGTGGTCACGGGTTGAACGAGTGCAAACACTCTTTCTTCGACGATTCATTCGTTGCAAGGGAACAATCCCTCGTTCTATTATTCTGGCAGAGTTTGGGGCTTCTCCTCTCCAGCTTGAGATTATCTTCCTGATTATCGGTTATCTTCACAGGATCCGTACTTTCGGAGATACCCCTGAGGGTTGCAGGCGGTACCCTTACCTCGCCCTTCGCTCCTCGATGGAACTCTCTCCGAGTTCTCGGAGAGGCCGGAGGAGCTGGTATTTTCAGGTTTCTACTCTCCTGGCCAGCATTCAGATACAGATAGACAAGCTGCCCCCTTATTCTTTGGGGGTTCTCCCCCCCTCTCGGCTTACTAAGGAGAAGATGCTCCACGAGATTCGGAAGGATGTTAGTCTCCAATACACCAGATGCACATGGATCTCTCCTGTTGCCCCTCTTTCCCCCAAGCTGTCTTTCTACCATGAGCACTTCTTACAGATACAGGAGGGCAGAATAGTTCCTCCACAATACCTTCAAGCATAATGCATAGTCTTTGGATCACTATTGGGCAACTCAGTGTGTGTTCTCACCAACTCCGGATTGAGTAGATCACCATCTTCCGATGGAGGAGCGGATTTGCTTGTTTTGCTCCTTGGGTGAAGTTGAGACCCTGCATCACTTCATTTTTTGTTGTCCCATTTATTATGAGATCCGGGTAGGTTCCATTGCCTTTTCAGGGACAACTCTCGATGTGTTTCTACCTTCTTCAGATACCCGGACCAGCGTTGTCTCGCACTCTTTCTTAGGGAGATAACTCAGCTTCGACGACATAAAAGTTCTCCAAATGGATCTCACCCTCCTCAACATCGGCTCATCACAACATACTTCACCAACTCCGACGGACCAGGTGACTTCGACCGGAAACGCCCCACACCATCCAGTTTGAACAGAAGCAGGGTCACTAGACAACGCACCAACAGTTTGTCATGGTTCCAAACTAGCAATGGGCAGAGACATATCATGGACTTCTTCAGCTCCGGTACTTCGGCCTCGACTGTTAGGAGAGATTAGTTTTTGGGGGATTCTCGGAGCTTGCCCCTCCTGGGCTGCTCCCTCCCCCTCCCTCTCTCTCCGTTCTTCTTGGCATGCACTTCTCTCTCGTTGGACTGCAGCCCTCCCCCTCTCGCTCTCCCTTTTCTTTTCTTTTCCCTTTCTCTTTGGCCCGTTTGTCGGGTTTGATCTTGTATTTTTCTTAGTTCTTTTCTTTGTTGGGCTTTTTAGCCTGCTAGCTGGCAGTCATTATTGTACTTCTTATAGTCCCTTGGGTCTTATTTTGGCCCACCGCGGACATTAATAATATTTCATTTCATTTCATTTCTCTCATGTACCATGCTTCTCTATGAATCCACCAACCTGCATGACTGCCTTCAATGCCCTAGCTGAATGAATGGACCCCTGAACCACTTCAATGAATGAACAACTTGAATGAACGAGGGGAGGGCTTATTTATAAAGCCAAAAAGTAGTTATGCCTTCCAACTACCTCATAACTTCCCCAAATTAAATATCATATGCATTTGATCTTGCATTTACATGACATTTCCCACTAGAGGACAAACTAGTTTATGACTTATAACTTTGTCGACTTACATGACTTAACATGACTTTATTCTTATGTACAATATTAAATTGCACTTTATAACATTATTAAATATATGTACGCACATTTCGTCAAACACTTTGCATACAATTACAAAATAACATATCATACCAAAACTGATTCACCAATTACAGACATATCAATTTGCCTATCAACAAAGCCAACTGTGCATCAATTTTAAACTAGCCAATCCTTAGTGGAAGCTCAAATCCTTGACATGGTTTGGCTTCTCCAACTATACCCTCAGGAAGTCTAGCCACCTTTCCTTTTCATACATCTCATAGTACGCCACATTAGACTTAGGATTAGAAGGTTTTCATTCTCCTTCCCTAGTTTTGACACAAGATTTCTTTTATGGCTTCCATTATAATGTAGATTTGTATTATGAACTTTGCAATAAAAATAAAACACATATACACAATATTGCAATAATAATAGGAAATGAAACTCGAAATTAACAATATTAGAAGATCAAATGGAAAACAATAGATTATATTGCAGAAAATGAGAACACAATACAGAATTGCAGGCCTCTTCGAGGGGGCAACCTCCTTAGAAGCAAAGCTTTGATACAAAATATGAGAGATGCCTTCATCTATGCCCCCTTGTCTTTTTAAAGACTCTTTGTAACCCTAACTATAACACTCAAGGGTTGGCTTCACATGCAAGTGGCCACCCGAGCTAGAATCTTCTACCAAACAAAACAGTTACATTCTTTATAACAGTTACATAAAATGGCCCCACTTGTCTAGGTGCCTCAATGCCACATACATAATACTATTAAGATGGGGTTCCCACGTTAGGAATGGGATAATTACTAAATAAGGTTAGGATAGGGACCTAACATGCCCTTCCCCTACAAAAAACTTTGTCCTTAAAACTGTAGATGAGGAAACTGTTGTTCTAACTGCTAGAGAGGCTCCCATGAAGCATCTTCTAGTAGTAAACCTTGCCAATGGACCAAAACTTCGGTAACGGTGCCGTTACGGAGAGTGAGGGTTCTTCGTTCTAAAATGTTGTCAAGCTCCAAGATGATCGAGCCTCCATCATCTAACACAGTGAGTGTTGATTGAACTTGAATGTGATTGTCGAGTACCTTCTTGAGACAAGAGACATGAAAACTGGATAGATCCTAGAAGGTGGTAACGCAAGCTTGTAGGCCACCTATCCAATCAGCTGCAAGATCTGATAGGATCCATAAAATCAAGCTGCCAATTTTTAATGAGCTCAAAGTTGCACAAAAGATTGTTTGTAAGGTTGGAGTCGAAGAAAGACCATATCACCTACATTGAAGTTGCGCTCATAACAGTGTTGGTCAGTCTGTTGTCGCATCCGGTTTTGAGCCAGCACCAAGTTCTCCTTTATTTGTTGCAAGAGTTGGGCACGTTCCTGAACGGTTGCATCCATTGCTTGAACTTTGGAATTTTCAGGATCATATGAAGAGGAGGATGGAGGTGGGTCTCCATATACTGCCTCAAAAGGAATCATTTTAGAAGCAATGTGAAAGGAAGTGTTGTACCACCATTCAACAAAGGCAGCCACTTAGCCCATTGGGTTGGGTGCTTGTTGGAGAAAATTCTTGTGTCCCTTAAGATTGTCACGCCACAAGATTTTCTAAATCCAATCAGCACTGTAGACTTTGGTGGATCCACCTCTTTAACTCGGGAATGGATTATTCTAAAACTTCAGACAGACCAAGTAAGGTAAGGAAACCCTGGAGGTAAGCTTATAAAATCACATTTATGCTCAAGCTCATCCAAATTGACAAAGAAATGTAAAACATTCAAGATATTTTGACCAAGAATCACAAAACCTTCTAACATGCTCTTATCAGTAGACCAATGCATTGTCCATTGGGCAATTGTAGCAAAGCTTTTAAACATCAAATGACAAAGAGAGAAAAATAAATAAGGAAATGGGTTAACTAGATCCACTCAAATAATGTAGTAGATGTTATTAAAATGCACTAGTGAGAGAAAGCGACATTCACACATTCAAATAATGCAACATGCAAATGTGACAACAGATACACAATTGAGCCAAAGAATTGCTCCAAGAGGAAGCAGGATTGTATTAATTATGAATCAATACAAATGGAATTTCATTCAAATGATGTAACAAAACTCCATCACTCTTCGTTCAAATAATGCAACAAAGAGCCTCCTAACTCTCAATCCAACTACTGGAAATGATCTCAGCAGAATGGATACATCCTGAGCAAAACCTACACAATCAAGGGGAAGAATAAGGGATGAAGATGGAAAACAAGACACAAAGGAAGATACAATCGACAAGGCAAGGACACTCTAGTATACCTCTAGCAGAATTTGGCAATGCAAAACTTGATGCTTTCTTCTGCTGCTAAAGCTCTTATTTATAGCTTGACGATGGGCTATACTGCCTCTTATTTAAAGCTTGATGATGGCCCATAACTGTTGTAATTGCCTCCATTTAGCCTGTACACTTGACTGCATTTGCTACGGCTTCTATTAGTAGCTTGATGATGGCCTTAATCTATTATAATTATCCTCTTATTTAAAGCTTGGTGATGGCCCATAATTGTTGTAACTGCCTCCATATTTAAAGCTTGATGATGGCCCATTCTACTATAATTGTCCTCACCTCATCCTTCCATTTTGTCGTTGATTTTCTAAAGGGTTACACAAGATCTTTTAATGGACTTCAGTCACGCTTCTGTTACTGTGTCTTTCCTTGTCTTCCACTCCTTGGCAAGCCTTCGTCCCTTCAATGTGAAATGTTGTAGCTAATTAGATTCGACCAATTGCAACCATCAATTTTGAATCCTGTAGAGAAATACGGACCATTCACTTTCTTCTTTAATTTGGTCTAGAATCCTTGTTTTTTCCTACCATGCGATTTGGGCCATTAATATTTGCCTACGTGGAGCAGAGCAGTTCGCCAAATTTCCTTGACTTTTCTGTGTCGTGGTACAAGTCCTTTGTCATTATTCATCTTCAAACGCAGACCGCATCTTGACTCTGGACAAATCGTGGACCGCCCAATTTTATTCTTTGGATATTATTTCGTTTTGCCAAACTGGTCCCCTTTTTTAAATCCTTTATCACTACTTGAAACTTCATTATTTGCCTCTGTGGTACAGGTCGCTTGTCCTCTTTCACTGACAGGGTACATCTTGCTTGTCGTTTCCATCATGTGTTGTAGGTCGTCCATCTCTTCTAAAAGTTCATTGCGAGCCATTCAATTTCCCTTTGAAAATTCAACTTGTGTCGCTTGTCCTTTAGCACAATTTCTACTTTAGCTCCTGCGGGCCGTAGATTTGATGCAATGCATGCAGGCCACAGATCTCGCGGGGATTCGCTCAAACCTTAACGCAATGAAGGCCGTCCATCTTCTAGTGCATTTGATTGATCCACTTTTGTCTCTTTCCTTTGAGCAACACGCACCATTGATCTACCTGGAAAAGTCATCATTGAACGCAGACCATTCATTTGCTCTGACAAATCTGATGGCGGGGTTTTTTATTTGTTGACGCACGCGGGCCATCCATCTCATCCGATGGATGATCGCGAGTTGTTAAACTCTATTTTGAATTTTCAACTATGGCTCCTGGCCTTTAAAGAGTCCTCGGCTTTAGCTTCTGCGGGCCGTAGATCTTCCTCCAAATCAATGCGATCTGTCCATCTTCTGATAGCTCTGACAACAGAACTTTTGTCTTTATTTTCCCTTCATCATTGACCGTTCATCTCTTGGCGGATGAATGCGGATCGTTCATTTGTGTATGGCTTTTCAAAGACATCTTTTGTCCTTACTCGCCAATGAACACTAGTCGTAGAACTGATAGCTCCTTTTGCAAACTGTTGATCTAGCGAAGCTTCAGTGAATCGTTGATCTGATAGCGATCCATGCAGACCATTGATCAAAAGCAATCTGATTGCTTTCACTTCCTTTTAACCTTTTCCTTCGTGCAATGGGTAGATGCACGGGACTAATGAGCAGACTTTGACCTTAGGAAAGTAGAGCGACTATAGCAACTAAAGTGGAGGTACATTTGACGGCGCGGGTAGGTTTTGGAAGCGCGAGTTAATGCGAACCGTAGATGTTTGGGAAAGATGCTCAATACTTAGGCGAAAAGACACTGTGGACTTGACGATAGGGATTTCGTGGCGGGGGGATATACGTGCCATAGATGTTAGGGGAAGATGAGTGGACTTTAACGGATGGGAGTGCCTACGAAGACTTACGCTTTGTAAAGAATAGGCACATGAATTAAGTGGGGAGGGGGAATGAATTTATTCTACGAATAAAAGACCCTCAAACCTTAGGAATTTTGCAACATCATTGTTGCAGATGGGATGAAGGGGTAACTAAGGACATAACCGACGAAAATTAAAAGAATTTGATACTCATAAATAAAACATTATACGACTAATAAGGCCAAAAGGGGGGAATATAACAAATTAAACTAATGGGCTAATGACTTTATAACAAATTGATTAAACCCTAAAATGTGGATTAAAGGACCAAAAAGCTATAAGAGAAATTTATTTATTTTTGATTGATGGCAAAAATAGGGGTTTTTGGAAGGGCCCCAACCCTTTTACATAGGCCAACGAAACTTCCAGCAAGGACAAAATCCCAAGGCCGAAAATGGACAACCGGCAAAAAAGATCAGATCAAAGAACAACACAAAAGGCCAGCAATAAAAGACTACAAACAGAACAAGAGATCAAAATGGCTAACTAAGATTTGGAGAGGCTGACATCAACCTCCAAGTCTTCCTTCTTCTTAACTTGCACCTAGACCTTCAACATCTCTCAGGAGTCCTTCAACACCTGAGTATCCCGAAGAGGATGATTCTAAGAGAAATTTATTAATGACTAATGAACCCATGAGATAATTTGAAGTTCAAAACTAGGGATATACCTAGGTTGGATTTTTGAGGATCCAACAATGCTCAAAGTAAAACAACGAAGGTAGGTTTCCAAGCACTTGTTGACAATTTCAGTTTGCCCATTCGTCTACAAATGGTAGGCTAAGCTCATTCGCGGTTGTGTTCCCTGCAACTTAAACAGTTCTTGCCAAAATCGTCTAGTAAAGGTGGGGTCACAATAAGACACTATGGATTTGGGCATACCATGGAGTTTGAAAATGGAATCCATGAAGATTTGAGCAATGGTGGAAGCATGGTAAGGATGGGCAAGGGAACAAAAATGAGCATACTTTGAGAGACGGTCCACCACCACAAGAATGACCGATTTTCCTCCAAATTTAGGAAGCCCTTCAATAAAATCCATGGAGATATCAATCCATAAATTGGTGGGGATTGGCAATGGTTGTAAAGTGCCTAGGCTACGAACTACTTCACCTTTCATCCGCTGGCAAATTTCCACATTCGGCCACAAAAGTTTGAATATTTGTTTTCATTCCCTCCCATGACCTTTTAGCTCTCTCATACGTCTTCAAGAATCCAGAATGGCTTGTGATAGGTGAAGCATGCATCTCCCTCATAAAATCCTCATAGAGTGATGAGGTTTTGGGGACCACAATGTGACCCTAGTATCATAACATGTGTCCATCCCATGAGTATTTGGCATGTGAATTGGGATCCTTTTGTAGTTGTTCCTGTAAGGTCTGTAAAGACTAATCCTTGGTTGCTGCTTCTTGAAGTTGAGAGATCCATTGGGGAAATGGGGATGAAAGGGCACACACTATCACTTGGTCCTCAAATTCACGCCACAATATTATCCTTCCCTTTCTTATACATGATGTCATAGTCATACCCCGACAATTTTAAAACCCATTTTTGTTGTGCTAGAGTAGATACCCTTTGTTCCAAGAAATATTTTAGACTTTGGTGGTCCATTTTGATAGAGAAATGTTTCCCAATGAGATATGGTCACCAATGATTAACATGGAGGATGGCCATCATTTCTTTCTCATATGTGGATTTTCCCAAATTTTTGCCTAATAGCGCCTTACTGGTGAAAGCTAAGGGTAGCCCTTGCATTAATACCGCCCCAATGCCATGACCTGAAGCATCACTTTCAATTATAAATGGTTTAGAAATCATCGCCCTCTTAAGATCTACAAATGCCTATTTTGTTGGAGCCGACCGCTTAAATGAATTTTTTTTTAATATGGTCGTTAAGGGAGCTGCTATTTTTCCATAATTCTGTACGAATCAATGGTAATAGCCCGTGAGCCCCAAAAACCTACAAAGTGCCTTGAGAGTTTGTGGCTTAGGCCAATTCTGGATAGCTTCTATTTTCTTGGGGTCAACCTTGACTCCCTCTTGTGAAACAATATGCCCCAAGGATTCAACCTCCTGCATGCCAACGGAACATTTGGATCATTTGACAAATAACTGATGGTCCCGCAATAATTTCAAAGTTTGAACCAGATGTTGTAAGTGTTTGGCCCAAGTGCAACTGTAGATGAGAATGTCATCAAAGAAAACCAAAATAAACTTGCGAAGAAATGGGCAAAAGACATTATTCATGAGGTTCTGAAATGTTGATGGTGCATTAGTTAGGCCAAATGGTATGACCAAAAATTCATAATGGTCCTCATGAGTTTGAAATGCTATTTTGGGAAAATATTCCTCCTTGAGCCTTATCTGATGATAGCCCAAGCGAAGATCCAACTTGGAGAAAAACTTTACACCATGTAACTCATCCAACAATTCATCAATCACTAGGATAGGAAATTTGTCCTTAATTGTGAGCTTATTGAGCTCACAAAAATCTATACACAACAGCCATGATCCATCTTTCTTTCCAACCAACAACATGGGAGAAGAATAAGGGCTGTTACTAGGCTGAATTACCCCTGCTTTCATCAATTCTTGTACCAACTTCTCAATTTCAGACTTAAGTGCATAGGGGTACCGATAGGGTCGAATGTTGGGTGGTAAGCTACTGGAACCAATGGTATTGCATGATCATGGGAACGATGTGGAGGTAATTATCTTGGTTCCGCAAAAACTGCATTATGCATAGTCATAATGAGTTGCAAATCATCTTGGGGCTTGTCTGCTTCTGGAGTTTGCAGTTGAATTGCATATATTTTAGCTACTACACCATGTGAGGATTTTTTTAACTTCTCCATACTGCTTAAACTGATAACCTACGGAGATCATGCCAGTGAACCACAAAGAGTGTAGGACTTCCCATTTTGTGAGAATTGCATCCATAATTCGGCAAAGTTCTAGGTTATTGTCCCCAAACATATCAATTTTGAGTTCATAGTCCCCTACCTTCAACTTAACATTGCGGCATTTACCCTTACAAGGCAATGTTCCTCCATTTACCACCATTACTTCAAAGGAGTTGCAAGCATGTATGTAACAATTTGTTTGCTTGGCTACTTGGGGATCAATAAAATTATGAGTACTGCCTAAATCAATGAGAATGGTAATATGTTGCCCTTTGAAAAATCCTACTACTTTCATCATCTAAGGGGTCGAGATTCCTGCAAGTGCGTGGACAAAGATCTCTAGTTGTGGTTCTTCCTGTGTTTCACCCTCATCTTGAGGTTTTTCCTCTTGTGGTTCTACTTCTTCATTAGGTCTTTCATTCCCTTCTAATTCATCCAACTCCAACAAAGACAAATTCTTTTGTATGCATTTATGCCCTACCGAATATTTCTCATCACAATTATAACACAAACCTTGTGCTCAACGAGCATCCATGTACTCCGTGGTCAATTGCTTGATTGGGGTAGATTTATTGCTAGTATTTGATGTGAACTTGGATGGAATTGTAGGTTTGGCCTATGGAAATTTAGATGACCGCCTCTGGGTAGAAAACTTTTCCTCCGCTAATCTCGCCAATCCTATGGCTTGCATCATAGACAGTGGTTTGAACATTTTTACTTCTGCCTTAATATCATATTTCAGCCCATTGATAAAACAGCTCTAAAAAAATCCTTCACTCAAACCTTTTGTCCTATTAGCCAATTTCTCAAACTAGGTTTGATAGTCCCGGATAGTAGAAGTTTGTCTCAATTTTGTTAAGGCTCCTATAGCGTCCTCATACTCACTAGGGCCAAAACGAGTGAGCAATTGAGAATCAAAGTCTTCCCAAGAAAGGTCAGGAGTTGTGTTCTATAACCATTGATACCATTGTAAGGCCTCAGATTCAAAGTTAAAAGATGCCATGGTGACCCACAAATATGGGAGAACATTATGAAGTTTGAAGAATTGATCAGCCCGACACAACCAACCATCAGCGTCCTTTCCATTAAACTTAGGAAAATCTAATTTGAGCATATTAAATGGGGTATCTGTGTCATAAAGAGTATGATGGGGTTCTTTCTCCTTATTGACTAAACTGCCACCTGGTCCTTCAATATTAAGATGCTCAAATACCTTCGGGGCTTCCTTTAATCACTCTTCAACCTCTAGGAATTTTTCTTCAATTACTGATTTGGATTTAATTTGCTCACATGCAATCTTTCATCTTTGAAACTTCATGTCCAATGTGGGACATTTGGCTTTGTAGGTTACTAAGTGTGTGATTTAATTGCTCCATATATTGGCTTTGTTCTAACTCCTTCATTGCTCCTCTAGTTCCTCCAACCATATGTGTGATTTGGACCACTCCCACTAACTTACTAAAAATAGAAGTGTTGTTTCAAGAGTTACTTGTTGTCACATTTTGCACGGGGTGCAATGTCTTCAATATTGTAACAGTGCTGCTCTTCTTTTCCTCCTTCTTCCATTTTCCTTCTTTCTCTCCCTTTCCTTTTCTTTCCCGCATTCTTTTTCTTTCCCCCCTTTTTTCATGGAGTCCCCAGTTGATTTTTCAACTTTCCAGCAAGTTACCCTGAAAATGGCTAAGTTTGGGTGCGAAGTTCGCACTTCGCCCAGTTTTGGTGCGAAGTGCGCACTTCGCCCAGTTTTGGTGCGAAGTCTGACTTCGCCCCACTTTCTGGCGCACCTTGCACCTGCGGCAGCGGAGTCAATGAAGAAGAATGTTAAAGTGCCGGAGCAGGTCCGTACGTCGGCAGACACCAGTGTCCACCGTGCGCGAGTCCGACTTCTCGGCGAGAATCGGAATGTGCCCTTGACGGGTGTGCGGTGGGGGAACAAACCCGGAGTTTTACCAAGACGTAAAGGTCTTCCCAAGCGCAGCTTGTTTTCTGCCCGCGCATCCCAAGGAGTCCAGATCCCAAGCAAAGATGTATAGAGCTGCCCTCTAAGGCGGGCATGTGTCCTAGACATAACCCATCATCGGACAAGTGTCCGGCTTTGGGATTTGAACCAAGGCTGCCGACCAAAAGGGATAAGCATGGGCTGCCTGCACCGCCTGCGCTAGTAGCCTCATTCAAAGCTGATCTGAGGTTTCACCTGCTCCAGCTACCAGCGACCCTGCCGACTTGAAGATTTTATCCAGCCCTCCGCCACGTAGCAGTCCAGCTTCCAGGATGACCATGCTTGCGGGTACAGCACTGTCAGACAAAAGGTCGGCATTTGCGGCTCTTTCGCCGCTTACGTCGACTTATGTTTGGCGGGACTCTGTGCCCATTAATGTAACGGGTGGGACTCGGGCTATAAAAGCCCATCTTGAATTCATTGTAAAGGGTGGAAGGGGAATGTTTGTCAGGGAACTACGTACTTCTTGTAACCATGCTTCTGCTTATAAATACAATCTGTATGCCTGGTTATGTTCTACCGCTTTTATTTCTTTATGCTTATGCTTTACGCGATTCTGTGTCATGGCTTGTTGATTCACTTCGGCATTTGATGGTCAGGCGCCTTTAGCATTATTTCTGTACTTTTAATTTTCGTATAATAGATGTGGTAGCGGTTCCATCGATTATGTGTGACGTTGCTGGCCCGTATCTGGTGATTGATGCGATCCCTGCTTGTTAGTTCCTTGTAGGGAATGTTTGCTAGGGAGCCATTGAAGCTGTGCGGTTAAACTCTCTACCTAACACATATACACAGCTCACGATATATCTAGGTTTACTTGTCTACCCACTGTCGGTGTACGTATCACGGTGATTGATGCGATCCCTGTTTGTTAGTTCCTTGTAGGGAATGTTTGCTAGGGAGCCATTGAAGGCTGTGCATACACTTGCTTGTGTATCGGCGATACGCCTAGGTTTTGCGGTTCCTTGCCATACTTTGTGTTTGTATGCGGTAAGTAGCGGTGATTGGTGTGTTCCCGTCTTTGTTAGTTCCCCCCACCAACCTTTGGACATATTTGTAATCTCTTTCTGTACATTTGTCTCTTTCTGTACATTTATTTCTTTCCTGTTCCCTTTAGCTTAAATCGAAACCCCCCCCCCAAAAGGAGCCGGCCTTCTCCGGAGATTGGCTCGGAAGGCATCTCTTCCTTCCGGCCTTTCATGCTGGTGGGCGAATCTGGGCGCATTAACCCAAAATACTTTCCTCATGGCAGATTCGTAACCAACAGTTTCTCTGGCACGCTCGGTGGGACGCTTGTCCCACGTTTTAAAGAAAGAGTACCCGTTTGGTCTCCACCTAGCGCAACAGTTTTTCTGATACGCTCGGTGGGACGCGGGTCCCGCATTTGATGAGAGATTTTCCGATCCGTCTCCACCGGCGGCGACGGTTCCGAGCTCTCGGTGAGACAAGGAAGTTTCTCACCCCCGACGAATTGAAGCACCGGTGTTCGCTTCATTGCTGTTCCAAATCTGAACACCTGGCGACTCTGCACGAACAAATCTTCTGAGTCCGAAGACCGGTCCCGTCACCTTCATGCACACGAGAAGGTGGCAAGCAAGAAATCCGAGAAGCCCGCCTGAGTTCTACGAACTGGACATCAACGCTCGAGGCGAAGTTCCCAGGCTGGCTGATCCGCGAGCTCGTTTCGACGAAGCCGAGGTGAGATCCAAGAAGAGGCCGAAGCTGAGGTCGGAGGAGCCGAGTACGAAGTAGAAGAGGTGAGGAAGAGGAAGTTCCTGCATCCTCGGAAAGTACCGACACCGAGTACACCAACCGACGGCGGAGAAGAAGAAGAAGAAATGGCTGCTCCAACAGCCGAATGACGATGATCTCTTCCCGGCGGTGGACTCTACGGGGCCCTTGGCCTTGGTCGGTCAGCAAGTTGTTCCCCCTGCTGCTTTAAAGTCTATTCCCACATACGACGGCTACGGTAAGACGGCGTACGAGCACATCCAGGACATCCTCGCCACGGCCGCACTGCATACAATCACCGATGAAAGTGTGAAGACCCGTCTGCTGGCCCTTTCCACTGAGGGGAAAACTTCTCTCTTGGTGGAGATCGCTGCCAGAGGGATCCATCACAGGGTGGCCCCAGCTTGCCAGGAGACTCGTAAAAGGATGCAACGAGTCTGCTGATCCTACCTCTTTACTGCATCAGTTCCAAGCTATCCAGAGACATCCTCAAGAGGAGGTGTCTGATTTCAACATCAGGTTTGCGAGATCCTGGAAACGGGTACCTCGCGAACTTCGGCCTTCAGCTGGCATGGCTGCTCATTACTATCTGAGGTCTTTCAACTCAGACATATGCCTGCTGCTGAAGATCGCCAGGATTGACGAGTTTCCTGCGCTGTACGAAGCTGCCCGGCAAGCTGAAGCTGACATTATCTCCATTGGCAGGCTTCCGTCCGAGTGCGGGAGCCGATTCATCCCGACTTCCCTAGATCGCGAGTATCCTTCCGCTTACGGTGGTTCGCCGTCCACTTCTGGGCAGCAACCCCAGCAGCAGTGGAATCCGGCGCCGGTCATAACTCCTTATGGCCCGCCTCAAATGCATTACCCTCATCCGCCTCCTCCCGCTCCACACTTTCCAGCGCTTCCTGCTCCCCCGCAGTTCGCGCCTTATTCTAACACTCCCCCATTGGCCGCTTTGCCTCCACCGGCACAGTTGCCGCCTCCTGACAGCAGCATCCAGAACACGATTCTACAAGAAGTGCGGGCTTTGGCCTCCGGATATCATGCCATGTCCAATGACATGACCGCTATGAAGAAGAAGCAGGCCCAAATGGACCTCGCTCCTAGAAGGCCGTATGCGCCACCGGCGCTGACAAAAGATAAAGCCCCGAGAGAACCGGCCCGCAGAGGCGTCCGCCTCCGAGGAATGCTTGCTATAGATGACCCACCTGGTCCTCCCGACCGGGTCAAGCCCGGTGCACTACGTGCAATGACCCGCATTCGGAGGAAGACGCACTTTGCACCAGCACTACATCCAGACCTTGGCCGGCAGCACTATAGAAGATGATGAGCTGTACATGATCTTGGACGGCGAGGCCAATTTTGCCCTGCCAGAAGAGAATCCAGTGACGCCCGCCAAGGAAGAAAAGAAAGCTGCGGACGCGGCTAAACCTTTGCAGGTATACGCAAGAAGAGAAAAACCGCAGCCCGACGGGCTGCCACCGTACAAGCGGCTGTGGCCTTACACAGCCCAGGAGAAGGCGTCCAAAGATAAAGCTCCCGCTAAACCTTCTCCGGCAAAGGCTGCTGCTGTTCCAGCTAAGCCTCCAGCAAAGGCCCCAACTCCCGCTAAACCTCCTGTACCTCAGCCCCAGGCTGAAACCAAAGAACAAGCCCGGGGAGAAGGCTGAAGTACCCGTCTCGACCAAGAGACGGCGAGTTGAGGCCACCCAACGATGCCGGACCAAGTATGAGCCGGCTAAACCAGCAGAAGGAGCTAGTACCTCAGGCTACGACATTGTAGACGAGTTGAAGAAGACTCCTGCCAGAATCAGCATGTACGATGCTCTTCTGCTCCCGAGCCAGGTTGATCTGCTGCAAGAATCACTGAAGAACATGAAGAGCGGCAAGCAGATGCAGCCTGCTGTCCTGGTTCAACCTTTGACAGTCTCCGCCACTGGGAAGAACAGACCGCCACCCTTTTATCTGTCTTTACGGATGCAAGGGCACATAGTTCACTAGCTGCATGGTGGATTACGGTGCTTCCTCAAGCTGTGATGCCGAAGGCCGTCGGCGATGAGATCGGGATGGAATACACACGGAGCAGCCAAGGCGTGCTGCAATTAGACGGCACCCCTGTCAAGACAGTTGGTGTCATAAAGGACATCCCTATCCGACTGCACAAGGCTCTCGACATCGTGGTCATCCAAGAGGTCGTGATTGTTGACCTGGAGCCTTACTTCGGCATGTGTCTCTCTCGGGAGTTCACTGCGAAGTTGGGCGGGTACCTGTCTCTAGACTATTCACACATGGAAGTGCCCTTCAAAGGAAGGAGACTGAAAATTTTCAATGAGAAGCCTTCCCCTTTTCTAGTGGACAAGATACCCGGAGGAGAGATGGACTGCATGGTCCAGTTGTCAGAGGAAGAACTGGTGACAGTGGAACTGACCGAGCAAGCTCTCGAAGTGCTACAGCTTGAAGACGAGTTCTCGTTGCGGGACTTCAATGCCGTAATCGGGACGGAGCGAGGTCGTTACTCCATTAAACGGCCCAGGAGCTTGACTGTCAAGTGCGAAAGAAGTAGGACCTGCACCCGAAGAACTGTGGAAGCTTTTCTTTGACGGTGCGCGATGCAAGAATGGCGCCGGTGCAGGGGTACTCCTGGTTTCCCCGACCGGGATCCAGAAGGACTATGCCTACAGGCTGGCCTGGAGCTGTACTAATAATTCGGCGGAATACGAAGCCCTGTGCTTGGGTTTGCGAAAGGCGGAAAGGCTCGGAATCAAGCATCTCCAAATTTTCGGAGATTCAGAGCTAGTGTGTCATCAAGTTATGAATAAATGCGCGTCTAAGCATCACTATCTTAGAGCGTACCGCAATCGGGTGCGGGACTCGATGGAATCGTTTGACTCATTGAATGTTAAGGCAATATCGCGTGAGAGAAACAAGCACGCGATATTACGGCGTCTGTTGGAGCCAGTGCGTTCAGTTGAAGACGTCGTCCAGAAACTGAAGCCGGTCCGCACCATTTACAGGCCTTACGTGCACGATAGGGATACCTTACAGCAGGTATTCAGCTGTGACGAGGAAATCGTCACATTCCTGGTTAACGAAGTGTGTGTAATCGAAGGTAGAGACCCTGATGACGAGCAATATGAGGGGTTGATACAGTTACGGAATAATCACGTCCCAAAAGGACTGATTACATTAGAGTCTCTTTGATCGGAATGACAGAGCGATATCCCACAGGATCAAAGTAGACCCGAGGCAGTATGCTGACCTGGAACTCGAACCCGGTAAATCTATCAAGGTCGGAACAGACTGCACGTCGGAGGAGCTGGGACAGATTAGATCACTGTGCCAGGAGTTCCCCGACATCGTGGCCTGGTGCTACGAGGATTTGAGGGGATGACGAAGCTGTCATCCGAGCATACCATTGAGCTAGAGGATGGCGCCAAGCCATTCCAACGAAGCAGAGGGCCGTAAATCCAAAGATTGAGGCCATGATGAAGACCGAGCTCTTGAAGATCTTTGGAGGCCAAGATCATCTACCCCATCAAACATTCATCCTGGGTCGCGAATTTGGTGCCCGTGAGGAAAAAGAATGGCGACATACGTCTACGTGTCGACTTCGAAACCTAAATCGAGGCTTCCCTCAGGGACCACTATCCGCTTCCCCAAATTGACCAGATTCTACATATAGTTGCTGGAGCCCGAGAGATTTTCACTTTTAGATGGATTTTCCGGCTACAACCAGATTTGGGTCAAAGACGAAGACCGGCATAAGACGGCGTTTACCACGAAGTGGGGACGTTCGCCTATCAGCGCATGCCGTTTGGCTTATCTAATGCTGGTGCCACGTTCCAAAGGGCCATGGACTTGGCCTTCCGAGAGCTGCTCAACAAGATTATTGTCATCTACCTCGATGACATGACTGTTTTCTCTCACCGACGAGAAGATCATGTTTCGCACTTGCGGCAGATATTTGAAAGTTGTCGAGAATTCGGCATCTCCATAAACCCGAAGAAGTCTGTCTTCGCGGTAAAAGAAGGTAAGCTGCTGGGACACGTCATCTCCGAGGAAGGCCTCGCCATTGACCCTGACAGAGCAGAAGCCCTCGTTCGCTTGCCAGCCCCCATTGACAAAAAAGGGCTGCAGTCCTTCTTCGGTCAGATTAACTCCGTGCGGAAGTTCATCCCGGACTTCGCACGAGTGATCAAGCCTATGGCCGAACTGTTGAAGAAAGATACACCTTACGAATGGACTGATGAGAGAGAGCAAGCCTTCGAGGAAATCAAGGCCCGAATTGCACAAGTCCCGGTGTTGACAAACCCGGACTACTCTAAGGACTTCATCCTGTATGCAGTGGGAGAACCCGAAAGTTACGCTGCAGTCCTGACTCAGAAGGGAGACGACGGTGAGGAGCGCCCCATTGCGTTCCTAAGCCAAGTGATTTTGCCGCACGAGGAGAAGTACAATTTTATAGAGCGGCAGGTCCATGCTGTCATGAAGTCCCTTCGAAAGTTCAGGCACTTTGTCTCCCAGAGCAAGACCACTGTCTTTGTGATTCACCCCGATGTTCGCAGTTTCATCTTGCAAGGAGAACCGGGTCACAAGAGAGCGGGATGGATTGCCAAGATCCAGGAGTTCGACATTGAAGTGCGGCCCACCAAGCTTATCGGAGGCCGAGCCTTGTGTCAGGAATTGGCCCGAAGCGCTGTAGCCGGCATCTCCGCTTGTAAGTGGGAGGACACAGCGACACGCATCTACCTAGCCGACTCCTTATCGGAGGGGAGTGATTGGACAGATGAACTGGTGAGATATTTCTGCACCGGAAGATGCCCCGATCACCTGAACGCCTCACAACGAAGGAGATTTCGGCTAGGTGCACTAAGGTACACTCTTCGCCCCGAGGGGCTTTACTTCAAAAACATTGACGGCATCCTGTTACGGTGCGTCATAAAATCTGACCAGCCTAGGATCCTCGGAGAGTTTCATTCCGGGATGCCTGGGGGTCACCATTCTTCAAGGCCAACGGCCTTAAAAATAATAAGGGCTGGGTACTATTGGCCCACTCTGTTTGCAGACGCGCATGCGGTCTGCGCCAAATGTGATCAATGCCAGAGGTTTCCTTGGCGAAACAGAAAAGCACCCCTGCCCCTTCAACCGATTCAAGCCGAAGCTCCATTCCAGCAATGGGGTCTAGACTTCATTGGGGTGATTTCTCCTAACTCCTCCGCCGGCCACAAGTTTATTCTCACAGCTACTGACTATTTCACACGGTGGACGGAGGCAATCCCGACCAAGAACGCAGACCAAGAAACGGTCATCGGATTCATTGAGAGCACGATTACCCGCTTCGGGGTTCCAGAGTCGATTGTGACAGACAACGGTCCGGGATTCGTAGGCGCTGTACTCACGGAGTACACCAGCAGACTTGGCATCTATCACAAGATGTCTTCTAATTACTACCCGCAGGGGAACGGCCTTGCCGAGTCTACTAACAAGAACCTCTTGAAGATTCTCCGGAGGACCATTGAAAGAAACAAGCGGACTTGGCACTTGCTCCTGAACCGGGCACTGTGGGCGGACAGAGTTGCGTTCAAGAAATCCCTCAGAACGTCCCCCTACGCGCTCGTCTATGGCAAGGAAGCTGTTATGCCATCACACATCGAGATCCCCGCCCTGTGGATGATTGACGAAGACGGGAGCAGCGGAGACCCGGTGGACGACAGTTGTGCCAACTCCTGCGGTTGGAAGAAGACGAGGAAAGTGCATACCGGGCCTTCGCGGATCACATTACAACCACTCAAGGCTGGTTTGCAAAAGGCACCACTTGCCGAGTTTTCGAAGTCGGGGACATGGTGCTGAAGTGGGACTCATACAAGGCAAAGCCGGGTAATCACGGAAAGTTTGATGCTCTCTGGGAGGGCCCTTATCAGATTGCCCGGGTGAATCAGTTCAATGCCTACATACTTTCGGATATGGAGGGTCAGCTCCTCCCTATCCCCGTCAACGGGTTCCACTTAAAGCTCTATCGCTGTTGAAGGTGCCCGAGTGGTCCTTCCTTGTAAAAATTCTCCCTTATGTTTTTTATTTTTCCCGGCATGTACAGTTTCCAGTTTTAGCTTTCAATTCGTTTTTCTTCTTTTTTTGAGCTTAATTGCGGCATGGGAGAGAAAGACGGGCTTCGCATCGAAGTCTGTCGTTGCCCCTCAGGGAGGGGCGAAGTTCGGCTATGCAGAGAAAGAAAGGAGAAAAAAGAGCGAAAAATTGACTAAGTGTTGGGCGAAGCCCGACTTCGCAGCGAAGTCGGACTTCGGCCCAGCCGAACTGCGAAGTTCGATCAAGAAAATGCTAAGGCACGCTAAAGGGAAGCTCCGCGAGCTTTGGCCGAAAGCCGCACTGCGCACACTTTCCGTGCGAAGTACGCACTGCGCGCAGCCTTTGCGCGAAGTGCGAACTTCGCAGCGAGGACCGACTTCGGCCAGCGCCCGCGCGAAGTGCGCACTGCGCTCAACTCTCGTGCGAAGTGCGAACTTCGCGCGAAGTTCGCACTTCGCACCAAGCTTCGGCCGAAGTCCGAACAAAGCTCCAGCGTCGCATTGCGCGGTCCGTCTAAAGACAAGATCAAGGCGGCAAAGACCCAGATCGCGCCCAAACCTTGGGCGCGGCAAAAAACAGGTAGAACAGTTCAAGCACGCGCCTCGCGCGAAGTTCGTACTTCGCCCGAAAGTCGGGCGAAGTCCGACTTCGCCGGCGAGGTCGGGCCGTGCCCAACTTCGGGCGAAGCCCGGCTGCGCCTAGTTTTCCGGGCCAGTATTGGGACGCGGTTTAAAAAATAATAAAAAATTCAAAAACCCCAAGCTGGGCCCAAGGCGCGTTTGCACTTGTTTTAATGTGGGTTTCCGCACCGAAGGTTTTGTCTTGATCAGTGTGCCCAAGTGGTGGCAGCAACGTCAGCCATGGTGCAGTCTCCAACGCCGAATTAATGATTGCACGTTTTTCAAAGGAAAATGCAACAAAAGAAGCATGGCACGTCTGCCAGGGCGCGCTTTTTCCGAACATTCTCCTGCGCAGCCACCAAAGATCTTAACTCAGCCGACCTACCCCCTCCTGCGTTGCATTAATGGCGCTGTTTTTATCTAGAAAAGGGGGTCAGAAGCATGCAAACATTCCAGATTGCACAGATTATTCCTCGGACAGTGCTAATTATTCCTGTGACAGCGAAATTTGTTGCAGACAGCCTGAACCTATCATTATTGCTGATTCGGAGAGATGGACAAAGGAAAAAGGCCCGTGTCAGCGCAGTCCAGTGAAAGCAGCGAACCAGGGGGATTTGCCGCGGCCGGGGAGTTTTCAAAGGCGATCCCCCGCCGGAGAAAAAGTCAAAGTCCCGGACGAGGAAGGTACAGCGTGGGCAAGCCCCACCACCTCCGGCGAATTACCTGGCAGGATATGTGGACGGCTTGTTTTCCATGAGCCTAACTCAGCTGCGAGCAAATGTGGAGAGCTGGGCTGACAAAGTTTCGCCCTCCCACCATTTCGGAGCGGCGTACAAATCAAATCTCTTCAGATTCATGTGCCCTCCTGTCCACCAATGCCGGAGCTGATAGACTTAATTGTCAGACACTATAAACCGGCTTCCGGCAAATCTGCGGTTCCGGCGGCAAACCCTTGTTCGCCTCTGCGCGAGGAGGCTGTGCGACCGGCTTTCGCCCCGGGGTCGGAGTATGACTCCGGCACCATCCTCGAAAAGATCGATGCGGGCGAACAAGCGGGACGTTTCACGCACACCAAGCGAATGAGGGATTTCCTCAATTCGGAGCTGAACGCCCCGCTTCCCGGCCGGACAATGGCCGGCGGCCCCATGCCTTTGACGAAATTTCGAGCAAGTATCTATATACCATCCTGGCATGGATTCTCGGCTGCGACTCCGACGAGTTGGTACATCCGTACCAGTGGCGCGCGAGAATGTCTCTGTGTGGAGAATCTTATGAACCAGCGGCGCAGCGGAGTGGAAAGCGCCCCATCTCTTTCGACTGGGCAGGTCGGCTGGCTTACGCCATCCATTCCAGTCTGCTGAAAATTCAGAAGAGGCAGTCTACCAATTTTCGTTTCAGTTCCGTTTTGGTTTGGCTTTGTTTGTACCATCTGCACCCCCAAATGCCGATCCTGAACCTGAAGAAGGTTAACGAGAAAGGAGAGCCCCACCCGTCTATAAGCTGGACGGATGACTTATACCGGAAAGGGTCCTACTACAAGTTCAACATCCACTTTACGGGATTCGTCATGTCAATCTTCACCGAAAGTGAAATCCCCCGTCCCCCGAGAGAAATGACGAGCGCTTTGATAAATCAAAAGCTCGGGGACGTTTTCAGACTGACGCAGGGGATTGTGATTAGAATCTACGGATTCAAGGGCAAACCCTATTTGCTGCCCTATTGGTGTTCGAGCATACGGTCGGGATGGAGGTTGCCCGGCGAGATGGACTATGTGGAAGAAGAGTTCGGCCTAGGGAAGAAGAGAGGACAGATTTTTCAATATCCTCTTTCTGGGCCAACGTTGAGATTGCCGAGGTAGGACGGCATGTCTACCTAGAACAAGAGTTGTCCCGGGTTGGCTCTGGTTTCTCTGCCGCAGTGCTGGAAGTATGACCCTCATGGGATAAGGGCAAGGTTCACACATTTGTGCCCCGGGATATAACCGAAGACAGATGCGACGTGGTCCATGTGGACCTTGGTGGGAAATCGAATTGATGGAAGCTTCTCCTCCCTGGCGGGATTTCTCTGCGAGGAGGTGACATATGACCCCAAGCGAAACCCGGACCACCACTTCTCATCTCCGGGGTTCAAAAAATTTCTATCCAAGATTGCGAGGCCTTAAGCTGGTCTAAAGAAAAGATTACCGAATCTTTGGAAGATGAGATGCCGCACGCGACACGATAAATCCACAAGGAGAAACCCGGCCGTAGATGACGACTTTTCGGTTCTCTATGACCGGCATCATGACGGTCGGCGGCCGTTCGCATATCAAGGTTACGTTCCCCAGAGGCCCATTTGAATATTATAAAGGAGGGTCTCCTCCCAAGCAGTTGTACACTTCGACAAGCGCCGGCGCGAGCCCGACAAGTACCCGAGTTGATCCAATGCAGCCCGTGGCTCCCAAGGCGGCGCACGAAAAGGCGAAAAGAGTTAGTCAAGGCAGCGCCCGAGGCAATCCCTCAGGCAAGAAAAGCGCCAGCGCCGCCAGAAAGCAGACCGGTCGCGGCAGACATTCTGCCAGTCAAACCCCGGTACAAGTTTACCGTGGGAGCATCAGCGCCTGCTGCACCTGCTTCGTCTCCTTCCCCTGATCCGACAGTTGTTCCAGGAAGAAAGAAGCGGAGGAGAGTTGAGAAAATCAGGCGACCCTAGCACGATAGTGCGGCGACCGATTGCGAGCCGCGGCCGCGTCCTGCCGCCGCGAGAGGCGGTCCCTGCAGGCGGTCCCAAGCCAGCCGCCGAGACCAGAAGCGAAGACATCCACCCGGCATCGGCTCGGGCGGAGCCCGCGAGTACGTTTGCTGCCCCTGTCTCCTTAGTCTCACACAGTCCTACCCCCACTCCGTCTCCCGCCCAATCTGGGCGAGCCATGACCACATCCTCCTCTCCGTCTCCGCGTCCTTCTAGCGGCCCCCATTCTTTCGATCAGTTTGCTCAGAACCCTAACGTCTCTCTTTCTCTGAGCACAACTCCAAACCCTTCGCCCGAGGTCAGTGCTGAGGCTGTCCGTTCACCGTCACATCCTCCACCTCAGCCGCTTCAAACCCTCGCAGTGTCAGCCGCTCCCATTTCCATTTCCCGGTCGCCCCCACAAGCGACCGATTCTTCCAAGGTCTGTCCGGTTCCTCCTGATCCCATCCCCGCAGGAGAGACGTCTCAGCAGAACCCTAGGCTGGGGGAACCAGATTTTATGGACGACCTCCAGAACACAGATGACTTGCCTCTGGCAACGAGAGCCGTAGAATACCCTGTTTCCTTCCTCCAGAACTTGAAGCGAAGGAGACATGAAGAGATGGCCGCCTCGGCAAAACGCACCAAGTACGATTTCACGAGGAGAGTGCTTACGACAGAAAAGATAATCCCTAAAGTGAAGAAGCCTCTCCGAGAAATGACCGAGGGCGGACTACGAGCTCCAGGACAAAGGAGAAGAGCTTTGACGACATCAACAAGCGGTATGAGATTCGGACAATCATGCGCAAAGGCGACAATCTCTTTGTCAAGAGTGCGGAGGAGCGGGGAAGAACTTTTCGCGTTGCGGGACAAAGTAAGGCAACTTGAAGAGGACCTATCTAGGTCCAGCGAGCAGCTGGAAGCGGCGCGGCAAGAAACGAGATGAACTCAAAGCCCGGCTGGCCGCTTCTCGACAACGAGGCCGCAACCGAAAAGAGAGCAGCCTCGGAGCAGATTTCTCGGCTCCGGGAGTCTTTGAAGCAGGCGCAGTCGCAGCTTGCAGAGAGAACATCTCAAGCGGCTGTCTTTTCGAAGACAAAGGTTAAGGAAATGAGGGCTGGTTTGCTGCGGGAATGCAAGCCCCATACCTTCAAGGCGATGGCGGTCCTGGACTTCGCATCCAGGATTCAAGAAGTTTATGCCCAGGGAAAGCCTGTGGTAGAGGAGGCCGAGCGCCAGGCGAAGCAATGGCTAGACCTGGCGGTTAGTCTTCAGGAACGCGAGCGCAACGGCGTCCATTTTTCCCCTGTGTCCTCATTCGCTGCAGAATGGGCAGGTGCAAGGGTGACCTTGCACAAATATTTCAGAAAAGTTGAAGAGGTGAGAGTGGCCAGACGAATGCTTGATGCATTCGGACATGAAAGAGATATCTGTCTGGCCCCCTTTCACGCTCTTTCAGAACTTGGGTGCCCAAGTTTTGTTGAGAATGGTGAGCTCCTCACCCTAGATCGGGTAAAAAGAAATTGGCAGTCCTTCGAAGCAGACACAGCTGAAATTGATAGGCTGGGTGAGCCAATTCAAGATAGTCAGGTCACTCAGATGGTGTCCAGATATTCCAGGATCCGCTCCTATTTTCAGGAGTTGGAAAAAAGATACCACACCATCGACCTGCACGCGGTCGCTGCTTTCCACGGAGCATTAGAAGATATAGCTGACCGCAAGCCATTCGAAGCGAGAGGCACGGCGCTCGGCCCGGGTGGCATACACTCGCATGTGCGAGGCGAAGCGAGGAGATGGAGAGCTTTCGGAAGGTGATTACGATGGGGCAAGCGACAAAGATGAATACGAAGAACAGTTGCCGCAAGGAGAACAGTTAGAGCAGCAAAAGGCAGGGGAGGTAAGTTCCTCTGCACCCAAAGGATGAAGGCATGGATTCTTTGCGCCGAGGCGAGCTCGACACCCCGCGAGCCGCCAGAAATGTTGTCACATTTTGCACGGGGTGCAATGTCTTCAATATTGTAACAATCTTTGCTCTTCTTTTCCTCCTTCTTCCATTTTCCTTCTTTCTCTCCCTTTCCTTTTCTTTCCCGCATTCTTTTTCTTTCCCCCCTTTTTTCATGGAGTCCCCAGTTGATTTTTCAACTTTCCAGCAAGTTACCCTGAAAATGGCTAAGTGCGGGTGCGAAGTTCGCACTTCGCCCAGTTTTGGTGCGAAGTTCGCACTTCGCCCAGTTTTGGTGCGAAGTCTGACTTCGCCCCACTTTCTGGGCGCACCTTGCACTGGCAGACTGGCAGGTCAATGAAGAAGAATGTTAAAGTGCCGGAGCAGGTCCGTACGTCGGCGGACACCGGTGTCCACCGTGCGCGGTCCGACTTCTCGGCGAGAATCGGAATGTGCCCTTGACGAGTGTGCGGTGGGGGAACAAACCCGGAGTTTTACCAAGACGTAAAGGTCTTCCCAACTGCACTTGTTTTCTGCCCGCGCATCCCAAGGAGTCCAGATCCCAAGCAAAGATGTATAGACCGCCCTCTAAGGCGAGGCATGTGTCCATGACATAACCCATCATCGGACAAGTGTCCGGCTTTGGGATTTGAACCAAGGCTCGCCGACCAAAAGGGATAAGCATGGGCTGCCTGCACCGCCTGCGCTAGTAGCCTCATTCAAAGCTGATCTGAGGTTTCACCTGCTCCAGCTACCAGCGAACCTGCCGACTTGAAGATTTTATCCAGCCCTCCGCCACGTAGCGAGTCCGACTTCCGGGATGACCATCTCTGCGGGTACAGCCCTGTCCGACAAAAGGTCGGCATTTGCGGCTCTTTCGCCGCTTACGTCGACTTATGTTTGGTCGGGACTCTGTGCCCATTAATGTAACGGGTGGGACTCGGGCTATAAAAGCCCATCTTGAATTCATTGTAAAGGGTGGAAGGGGAATGTTTGTTAGGGAACTACGTAGCTTATTGTAACCATGCTTCTGCATATAAATACAATCTGTATGCCTGGTTCTATTCTGCCGCTTTTATTTCTTTATGCTTATGCTTTACGCGATTATGTGTCATGGCTTGTTGATTCACTTCGGCATTTGATGGTCAGGCGCCTTTAGCATTATTTACGTACTTTTAATTTTCGTATAATAGATGTGGTAGCGGTTCCATCGGTTATGTGTGACGTTGCTGGCCCGTATCACGGTGATTGATGCGATCCCTAGCTTGTTAGTTCCTTGTAGGGAATGTTTGCTAGGGAGCCATTGAAGCTGTGCGGTTAAACTCTCTACCTAACACATATACCTAGCTCTGATATATCTAGGTTTACTGTCTACCCCTGTCAGTGTACGTATCTGGTGATTGATGCGATCCCCTGCTGTTAGTTCCTTGTAGGGAATGTTTGCTAGGGAGCCATTGAAGTTGTGCATACACTGCTTGTGTATCGGCAGTACGCCTAGGTTTTGCGGTTCCTTGCCATACTTTGTGTTTGTATGCAGTAAGTAGCGGTGATTGGTGTGTTCCCGTACTGTTAGTTCCCCCCACCAACCTTTGGACATATTTGTAATCTCTTTCTGTACATTTGTCTCTTTCTGTACATTTATTTCTTTCCTGTTCCCTTTAGCTTAAATCAGAAACCCCCCCCCCAAAAGGAGCCGGCCTTCTCCGGAGATTGGCTCGGAAGGCATCTCTTCCTTCCGGCCTTTCATGCTGGTGGGCGAATCTGGGCGCATTAACCCAAAATCCTTTCCTCATGGCAGATTCGTAACCAACAGTTACTATTTTTAGTAATGGGCCTGAAAAAATGTTTGGGTCCTATATATCAAAATGATCAACTCGAAAAGACAAATACAATGGGCTAGGTCCCACAATGACGTTTTTTGACACCCTAGAAAAAGTGCATGGAGGCTATATACCAAATTGATCAGCTCGACGTGACAACCGCAATGAGCTATATCCCACAACAACATTTTTAGGCACCCCAAACTTTTTTCTTTTCTAGGAAAGTGGTCTGTTTTTCTCCTGGAGTCTTCGTCAACTCAAAAATTGACTTTAGATTGACACCCGTTTAGCAAGTTCTGCAATGTCTGTTACTGATAACTATTATGTCTTACTCTGTAATACCGACAATCTATTCTATCTAACTTTGTCTTAACTGTTACTGACTTTGTAATTGCATGGTCAACTCTGTTTGGATTATTCTAACAAAATTCCTAACTATGACTTAATAATCGATGACTACACAACCAAACTCTGTCTGGACTGTTACTGAATGATACTTGACTGTTACTGACAAACCCTGTCGTAAGTGTTGTTCTCACCACCAGTTTTTCTTTCGTCTGTTTTTATTCAATCAATTTTGTGATAGTGTAGTCTCCTCAGTATGCTCAATTTCTATGGTAGGGTTTTTAGCATTAAGAATAAACAGAAACAAGGTACTCTAAGCCAGGGTGTATGTACTATCCATAGCCCTATGTTATACTACAGTAATGAACAATAATGCTCGGACCAATATTTTAGGCCACTACTCAAGGAGGATTCCACGCATATCCTTGAGCGCACTACCCGTCTCTCTGACAGTACGAGAAGGTGATCTTCCCGAGTGCTATGCTTGGTGCACTATGGAAAATACACAGTCAAAAATATTCCCAAGGCTAAAGGTTTTTCCTAATCTTAGGGGGGTCTCCCGATATACCCAAAGATACATGGGAGCTCAATTCCATATACGGGTGTTATCTGAAGCCTAGTTATTGGAGATTGATTGCCCCTCACTTCACTAGACGCTTTACGAGCAATCTAGCTTAGCCAATAACGACAGCTCCTCCATGATATTTTAAAACCCTCAACACAAGATTTCTAACCTATTAAACTAAAACAAAGGGAAAAAAATGGCTCGATTTTTTTGTCTTTTTTCTTTATAGGAAAATAAACAAGAAAATAAAAACACGGAAAATTTATACCTAACAAGTCGAAATGGTAGAACATGAATTGTTTGTACTGCAACAAAATGTGGTCTTGTAAAGCACTCTGATACCACTTACTATGAACTTGCAAAAAAATAAAACACATCCACACAATATTGCAATAATAACAGGAAATCAAACTCAAAATTATTGCAAGATCAAATAGAAAACAACAGATTATATTGCATAAAATAAGAATAGAATACAAAATTGTGGGCCTCTTCGAGGGGGCAACCTCCTTAAAAGCAGAGCTTTGATACAAAATATGAGAGATGCCTTCATCTATGCCCCGTTGTCTTTTTAAAGACTCTTTGTAACTGTTGGCATTTTTGCCACATTAAATTTTTTTACAAAATTTTATCTAAGAATGGAGCTTCAAAGCGGCAAAAAGCATGCAGAGGTGTTGGCATTTTCGCAGGCCCTAAACGGGGATGATAAAGTGGACGAATTGATCTTTTGATGTCTCATTATTGCAGATCTTTTCGCAAGCTTTCCGACGATATATTACAATAGGTGATCGGGTCAGCGGATCAAAAGTTATGGCCCCGGGAAGTACAGCCAACAAATGTCCACTTTAGGCTTGAAGAAAATTCTAAGGCATGAGAGGCACTTCGCCCAAAATGCTGCCGAAGTTGCCACTTCGGGCTCTTTGGTCGCCGAACCTCCACTTCGGCACCAACTCCAGCAAACCTCCCCGTCCCGATGGTGAAAGAAAGCTGGCAGGTCACTTCACCAGCAAAACAGGGTAAGATAAGAAGCTTCGCTAAACAAAAAGAAGGAAAGGGGCAGCTTCGCAAAGAAGGGACAGGAAAGCCTAAGTTCGAGCCCAAAAACGTTCTAAGGCATGGAAGGAGCTTCGCTCGTGAAGCTGCCAAAACACCTACTTTGGGCAGAAAAGTTGCGAAGCTGTGATTGTAAGTTGCCGGGATTTTCTAAGTCAGCGGGGTCACTTCGCTAAAATTTTAGAGAAGCATTCACTTCGGCCACAGTTTTAGCGAACCTCCAGTTGGCAGAAAAAGTTTTAAGGCAAGAGGGGCACTTCGCCCAGAATTTGGCCGAACTGCCACTTCGGGCCTCCACTTTAGCGAAGCTTAAAGTCGGCCAAAAATGCTCTAAGTCGGCCAGAAAACTCCACTTCGCCAGCGAAGCTCCATGTCGGCCCCGAAGCTCATGTCGGCCGCGAAGTTCATGTCGGCCAAAACGTCTAAGTCGGCCAGAAAACTCTACTTCGCCAGCGAAGCTCCATGTCGGCCCCGAAGCTCCATGTCGGCCCCGAAGCTCATGTCGGCCAAAACGTCTAAGTCGGCCAGAAAACTCCACTTCGCCAACGAAGCTCCATGTCGCCCCCGAAGTGCAATGTCGGCCGCGAACCTCCACGTCGGCCAGGAACGAATTCCAACGTCGGCCAGAATTCCAACGTCGGCTAGAATCTCAATGTCGGCCAAAACCCTTTATGTCGGCCAAAAATGCTCAAATTCGTCCGAATCACTTGCAAACCTCAGCTCCGGGGGCGGACTGCAACGAAGCTTCACCCAGGGCTAATTTGACAACGGTGCTTCTCCCGAGGGGCTATCCGAGGTATTTCTGCAGCACATAAATGCAGTTTTTCCGCCCCGAAAGACCCGGTATCTATTTGAGGTAATAGGATGGGAGGTATCAGTCGCAGAGTATGGCCAACGCAACTTTTGAAGCCACTTGAGCATTCCCCCGGAGCGCCCAGGACAGGTCTGCGGCTTATAAATGCAAATTTCCCCGTCTAACGCGGCCCGACAACTAGTTATAGAAATGGGATGTGAAATCTCATTTGCATAAGGAAGCGAGCGCGATTTTTTCGGCCGCCGGAGCGTCCTTGTAAACCCAGTTCATTAATGGCTCAGAGGGTCGGGTCCTCTATAAAAACCCTAGCATTGTAATGAAAAAATGGGGGGAACTTCTGCTAGAAAGCTGCTATAACTTGATTTTTGCAATTGATATTAAAGACTTTGGGCCTTATTTCTCTCTTGTATGCTGCCTTCTGTGATTATTTCTGCTATTCTGTCTTCGTTTGTATACTGTAATTCTGAATCCTGAATTTAGGTGTGTAATTGGGGACAAAACCCTGGAATTCTCCTGGAGGATACATAGGGGAGAAAATGCCATGTTAATGTTCTTGTATGCTGCTTGTGGATAGTGTTTCTGCTATATTTACATGTTTCTTGTTCGTTGTAATTCTGAAATCTGGATTTAGGCGTAGGGGAATAGGTAAATCCTGGAACTCGTCCAGAGGATACATAGGAAAGTTAGCATGGTGTTCATTTATGCGTTATCTTTTGTATTTATTGCTACTACCTCAAGGTACTAGTTAGTAATCGTGTTGCCGGTTCTTCCCCTTGTTAAATCAACCAACTGTGTTTCTTCCCTAACTATTTTATTTCTTTCCTGCACCCTTGCTCTTTTTATCTCTTTCCAACACCCTTACTCTTTTATTTCTTTCCTGCACTCTCAGCTTAAAAAAAAAACATAAGTAGTTTAGTAAAGGAGTCGGTCTTTCTCCGGAGATTGGCACGGAGGGCATCTCTTCCCCCCGGCCTTTCAATGTTGGTCCAGGTCTAGGGCGCATATACACGTAAAATCCTTTCCTGTGGCAGATTTGTGACCAACAGTAACCCTAACTATAACGCTCAAGGGTCGACTTCTAATGCAAGTGGCCACCTAATCTAGAATCTTCTACCAAACAAAACAATTACATTCTTTATAATGGTTACATAAAATGGACCCACTTGTCTAGGCGCCTCAAATGCCACATACATAATACAAAATATTACATAATACTATTAATATGGGGTTCCCACATTAGGAATGGGATAATTACAAAATAAGGTTAGGATAGGGTCCTAACAATTTGAGCCTCACCATTCTCCCTCGAGACCCTGATGAACTTTTTTGTATTGTCACCTTCTGGCACAATATTTTATCCCCTGAGGACACTCCCAAACTTGAAAAACCAAGAACATGCCCAGTCCAAAAGTCCATACCCTATTTACTGACCATGAATTGGTCTACAAACTTATATGCCTCCTTCCTTGCTGCACCAAGTGGGTACCAGTACTTACCCTCGCAAACAATGGCCTATGGATCATGCTATGTCAATCCATGGGGTTTCTCTAAGGGTTCTCTCTTCTCCTAATAGCTTCTCTTCCACTTCTTGTTGTCTCCAGACTGGCTAGGCAAAAAAAGTTTCACATGCTTGATCTTCATCACTCAACTCAACCTTTGTCGTCTCCATCTTGGGTGGTACATTTGAGTATGTTATTTCCTCCAAGGTTCATGTAAAATCCCCTAACCAAAATACAAACTTACATATCAATTCCAAAACAAAACACAAGTATTCCTATCACATAAAATCCCTGAACAGTAGTAGTTTTTTTTAATAGGAAACCATACCTGGAAATTCACACAAATATAAATAGAACAATAAACTGATAGGAATGAACCTGTAAATTGCATTCACTGAATGATGACGAGATATTACAATGGAAAAGCTGGTTGCTCACTAATACCACTTAAGAACCCAAAAAGAAGGTGCAAATGGAGATAGATAAACAAACAAAGAAGTGAGGGTTCAGACCAATCTGCTCATAAACTCTCCCAAGCCAAACCCCAACCAATCAGCCATAAACTCCAACTGAAATTGCGCTGGTCACACTCTCTAAGCCAGATAACAACCGCCCTCTACCAAATAATCAATACCTAAACAAAATGCAATGATTGATCTGCCAAATAGATGCTCAAAGTTGTCGAAGAAGAAACTACTCTAAATCTATTTTGGAATGCCCAAGTACTAACCCTATATATATCCACCAACTGAAATCAAAGAATTAAAGTCCTTTGATTGTAGGGACTGGTTCTAGACATCAGAATAAAAAGTAGGGCAAAATGCACTAAGTGTAAATAATTGTAAATGTGATGTAATGTAAATGAGAGTCAAATGCATATGTAATGAAATGAAATGTAGATGAAACGGCAATGTAATGCAATTTAACCATTGATTTGATAAATTGCAATAGACTATTGTGCATTAAGGATAAATGCAAACATCCAAATGGGGAGACAGTTGGGTGGTGCATTGTCTAGGGAGAGACTACAGCTGAGTATTGGCAAGCCATATGTGCAAACACTGTAACATGTATGCAGATTCTATATGCATTCTACAGTATTCTGTAACGCCATACCATAGAGTAATGAAATTGACTCATTCTATCCATGATGTGTGTGATCTGTGTAAGAGCATGTTTGCCATTGGAAGTTGGTAGTTGTGTTGGATTCTGTGTGCAGGAATCGTTATTGCAAATGGAACATGGAACAAAGAAGTTGCAATCCAAAATGTAGTTCAAACAGAACTGCCAAGAGTGTCGTTTCAAGTGATGATTAAGCATGTCGTTCTAGTAGAGTGATTGTGGTCATTCCAATGTGAGTGTCATTCCAATGGTGTGAAGCACTTGCAATGCTAGTAAGGCTTGACATTCCAACACTAGTCATTCTAAGTGGAACTGTCGTTCTAGTGTATGCCGATCTAGTGGAACTATCGTTCTAGTGTTTGTTGTTCCAACACTTGCCAATCCAGCAAATGTCGTATCAAGTGAATGTCGTACTAGTAGAATCATCATTGTCGTACAAAGTCAAGTTTGATGTCGTTCTAAGTGCAGAATGATAAGTAGAACTACATTTGTCATCCTATTTGGCCCCTAATTTGTCATCTTATTCCTCTATTTCTAGAATGCTTGCCAGTCGCACTACATTGATCATGAAATTCAAGGGTTTTCATCCTCAAATTTCACAAGTTGT
This sequence comes from Wollemia nobilis, assembly GCA_028583015.1. Lineage (NCBI taxonomy): Eukaryota > Viridiplantae > Streptophyta > Pinopsida > Araucariales > Araucariaceae > Wollemia > Wollemia nobilis. Next base: position 8,801,778 of record JAQPPZ010000028.1, read on the forward strand.
CCCGAGACAGCTTGTGAAATTTGAGGATGAAAACCCTCGAATTTCACGATTAATGTAGCACGACTGGCACATTCTAGAAATAGAGGAATAGGATGACAGCGCAACGGTTAGGGCTTTGGCCCCTCTTTGGGAGGTGTAAGTTTCAAACCGCGGCGTGTGTGTGCAATTCCGTGTGGTTCGAGCTTTGGTTCTCATGTACATCATGGAGAATCACTCGTTTCGGCATGATGGTGTGTTGTGTGTTAACAAAAAAAAAATCACAAGCTTGCTGCTAGCACATAGCCGCCACCAAAAAGAATGTAGAATAGGTTTTTTTCTGAAATGCCAAGCTGTGAATGTTTCTTCCAAAAAATCCCCTTTTATACAACCACCACCTCTTTTTTTCTTTTTTCTTTCTTTTATTTAGCCGCTAACCCTAGGCTAGAATAATAAGTAGTTTAGAAACTCCACGCCTTAGAAATAATTCTAATGTATTAAACGTGACACCCCTTAACATTAAATGTCATAACATAGTCATTAGAGCCTTTCCTTGGGTCTTAACTTTTAAGTCAAAATTCTAATGCATCCAAAATGACATGAAATTAATCAAATCCTCAAAGTCTAGAAATACTAGACCTTTGCCCAAAGATCATGTCATAACTTGAGATAGGCATCTCAAATACCTAACGCATCGAAGACTCGAAGCTAAATCCAACAACTATATGCATGCCACCATCCAAAGTGTCCATCCTCCTCAAATGTAACCTAGAAAGTTGTACTCGACCTCTCAAAGCCATAATTTAACCATAATCATCCATTAAAATCTTTGATACGACTTCAAATTACACCAAATGAAAGCCAAGGTAGAAAAAAACACTTCTAGAGGAATCACCAGGGCCACTCAAAACTTAGTACTACCTCCTAAAAATTAGAAAGATCCCTAAACTATAGGAATTTCCCTTTTATTCACCAGGAAAACAATAAAAAACAAATGCATATAATCACTCATATTTATGCCTCCTATACACAAACATCCACTCACCACAACTGCTCCACAAAAATAGGTGAGTGGGCCCCACAGCCTGCTATCATCTAGAAAGGGACATTACAGTTCGGCAAATATTCTCTGCAAATATATCATTGCATTTTTAATTAGTTTTGCTAGGTAAAAGTACAAAACTTACATTTATATTTGGATTCAAGCTGGGAGGATTAACAAAAGAAACAGTTTCACAAATATCTACAGAATTGACTATAATTACAATCTCAATTAACTATGATCAAATTGATCTTTACAAACTCCATCTACCAAATTTCAGTGAAAGGATTGGTCCTTAGAAAGATAGAAAGTGTTTATCTAGTTGCCAAATGCGAGTCTGGGAACTTGGAATAAAAAGTATGGATTATGTTGAAGTTCATTTTGTTGTTTCCCAACATCTTGGACGACTATAAAGATGTTCTGCTAAATGGTTGACAATCTTCTATGTATTCATTTGTTTCCCAGTTCCTAATATTGTTTTGTTTTAGTCTAATGAAAAAGCAACTCTGATAATTTTCTTTGGCAACACGCTGAAGTTGGAAGGAAGTACTTCCTTCTTTTCAAATGTTATAAATTAATAATAACTCAGATCAATTTCTCCTATTCATATTCTACCCATGAATTTAATTTCCAAATATAAGTAGAGATCCATCATCCAACTATACAAATACGTTAAAGATAAGGTAAAGAACAATGCACATAAAGTCACTGTTTCAAAAAAACTGGGAACAATAAAGATAGTATTACAAGTAGTTGATAGTATTCTGCCTCTCGCAGGAGCTCCTGGTATCCAGTAGTATCAAGAATGGGAACCACACCATCACGCAACCAGTTGAGAATATGCCGGAAATGTGTTCCATCCCTATCAATCAATAAAGTCCCCTACAGAGCATTAAATCTCATCAATAGAAACACACTAGAAATCCAAAGGAAACTTGTCAAATAAACCCAAGTAAATAGCAAAGTCAATTTTGTTTCAAGACAACAAAGTAATAGCAATAGCACAATACGGGTTTTAATGACCTAAAAAGAAATCAAATTGAAACGATGAAATGAAATTTAAAGTAACAATTTGTCCTGCAAGTCTAGTAAAAGGGGTCTAAGTGAAACTCATTTGGAAGGAACTATATGATAGAAAGGTTAACAGGTTGTGGCACCCAATCTCATCTGCTAATAAATGAATGCATGGTAAATAATTTTTTTTTTTAATATATGACAATAAGAAATTAAAATGCATTGTCAAGTGTTACCCAAACTAAATATATATATATATATATATACCAATCTAGTTTCAATTCTTCTATCAAATGCAATTAAATATCATAAAGATGAACAATAAGATACAAATTTGAAGTACAAATATTTGCTGATTCAATATTGTTCTTTTTTATGTGTGGGATTTTTTCCTAAATGAATTTTGGCATCTAAAATTGTACCAATGGTAAATTACAGGTTAGGATAAGCTTAGCTGTAACTATGCTTCCCCTATGTTCCAACCTTCACAAGTTAGACCATGGGCGTTAAGGAACATGCTTCTCTTTCCAACTTGAGATTTTTTGTTTTTTTTTTGTGGTTTGGATCAGTGTCAATAATATCAAACATGATCTATCCACCATCATGCCACTAGTGGTCAAGACAAATTCATTTGAGTAGTTATCTTATTAAAATTTCCTAGTTTCCTACTCGTTTATATGTATTTATCTTATAAGTCCATCTACACAGTATCTACTCAAATTTATCAAATGGCATTAGCTCAAATGGTTAAAAATGTGGACCCATAATGGAGAGACTGAGGTTCAAATCCTGCCAGGCAATAACATATCACTATGTGGTATGCTGAAATACCGTAGTAACATGGTTAGGATGTAATATGGGTGTGGCCTCTCTCAGTGCCATATAACCAATTAAAAATTAGAATATTAAAAATAATTATTCAAAAAAATAAAATAAAAAAACTCGTCTACTCAATTTTAAAAAGAGCCTACATTAAGATATTTTTCCCCATAAGTGTCTTTCAAAGGTTATGGTAAAGATTGTAGCACTAGAATCGCTCTAGTGCATCACAGTCCTAAGAGGATCTATTCTATCAACACAAACTGATGCATCACACTAGCCCTTGTCCTGTTTTGGGCCCTCTTGGATTAGGGCCTACAAACATGTAGAAACAAGCCTCACGGGACAAATAAAATTACATGAGTTTTATAAAGACACTTATTGTTATATTTTCTATGCCATCGCCTGTAAATCATCATGAAGAAGCTTGCTCCTTAGAGAAACTTTAGTTATTTCTTATGACAAGAATTCAAGTTATAAATTATGGCCTGCACTTAATTTTTTATACTGTTATGTAAATTTTTCAGATATTTTAGCTAGTTCCTATAACAAGAATTCAAATTCTAGGTTAAGATCCTAAGTTTAATTGATATTTATTATAATATAATCATCTAATGTCTTCTGGTTCCAAGCTTTACTATAGCAAAGTGAATAAAATTTTTATTTAATGGATTATATTATAATCAAATTATAATTTATCCTTCTTGCTGTAACGTTCATTGGCCAGAGATGGTTATCATCCCAATCCTTCCATTGTCTCTGTTAAATCTGCGCCTGCCACTTCACAATGCACCTCTCATCCAGCCTTATTCAATCCCAAAACTCTCCTGTTAGGACTCTTGTAATCACCCAATTTCTCTCTTATTCTTAAGCTTAGTATCCAGCAGTCCACTGAGAAAGCAGTTCCTAGTTGTATATTAACTGGAAGTGTTCTTGATATAGACCTTTCAAATTGTTCTATCTCCCCATATACTGTTGGGAACCTCTCGTCCCAATCTATACATTAATTCCACAAGACTTGTAAATCAATTGAATTAAAATCTTTTTAGCTGCTTCACCTTGGCCATTGCCTCTCATGTTGTATATACTTGACAAAAATAAAAAAGTTTAAATTCCAATGCAAGATGTTCAATCATTCCCTTCACAAATTCCCCCCACCCCACAATCACTTGCAATTTGTTAAGGTTTGGCAAACAATGTCAGAATTGGCTCAAAAGGATCCTTGCAATTTTCTTACTAGAATTGTCAAGAAAAGGACCAGCTTCCTCTTGGTAATTAGATATACAATATATCAGCACTGATGAAGCTGGAGCACTTTCTTAAATGGATTGATGAAACCCACTCCCCACCTTTCAAATAGTTCCTATGGCTAGTATGGATACAAACACATATGGTCTCTTTTTAATCTTTTCCATATTCTTTGACAAGTATTGCAAGACTTCACCCATTCTTCAGTATCATGCAAAAAAGTAGGTCATTGAAGTAACCAACAACAAATTTCATGTTGTAACATCAGGTCCCATATGCCTCTTTACCAAACCTTCATGCAGTTACTATAAAATCCAATGAATCTCTTCTTACATTGCACACCTCAATAGTTAGTCTAGCCCCATCTTATACATCATGTCCTTTGGAAAAATCGCCATAGAAAGAAAGTTCCCAATACTCTCAGATCACAACAATAAAACAATATGATGAATTGATGTTTTGGAAGCGATCACCACTCTGAAGAGCAGTTCACTAGATTTAGTTCCAGATAACTGGGAAAGTTCCAATTACTAACTCTACAAAAAGGCCAGTTGGGAAATAAGGATTTGGATGAGGAGAAACAAAATTAGTAATTATCCAAAAAGTCCCTGAGTTACCAGGTCGGCCAAACAAAGAAAGCAAAAGAGAAAGTTAAAGGAAACTACTGCATTGCAACGTCATATTAACAAGTTGAAATACCAAAGCCATGGCGGCAAAAGGGATTAAAAATATGCAAGGCATCACCTGAACCTCAACCCATTGACTTCCCAAGTAAAGAAGAGGTTAAAAAGACAAGACGTAGGAGCATGCTAACATTATGAGAAGTCAATTGACGTGACATGTATAGGTCCAATAACGAAGTAATAATTCCCAAAAAAAATTCATTCATAAGAAAAATTCAACTTTTCAGGTATAGAATAAGTTGAAGATGGTAATGCCAAGAAATTCCCACATTTAAAATGTTAGCAATTCAAAAAGCCTGCAACGAAGTTGAAAAGACCACTTCTCATGCTGAGCTGCTCCCAAATCAAGCATTCCTGTAGTAATGGATGTGGCATATAATATAGGAAATATAGAAATCAAGCATGTAGACTTTGAAAAAAAGTGGAGTAATTTCAATATAAAAATATGGAATGATTATCAAATGACATTAGCTCAACCTGTTAGATTCCTTAACATTCAAGGAGGAGACCCAGGTTCAAATCTTGCCAAGCGATACATGGATAATATCCAAGCTGTTGTAATACCACTACGTGGTGATGATATCATACAGGTAGGGCCAGTTTCAATCCCATGTAACCAATTGAAAAAACAAATATGGAGTGATTACTATATCAAAACTCTTGATAAAAATACAAGATAAATTCTGGACCTCTGGTTTGATGTGAGCTGTCACGTTTACAAACATAGTTGTGTGTATTCACTATTATCAACCCAAAAAATAAACCATAGTGACTAAAAGCCTACAAGAAATCAAAGACCTGAAGTCATCTTTCATTAAACTAGCATTCAGCTCACTACATCATCAAAAGTTATGACTAAGCAAAGGAAGTCGAACAGTATCAATAGTCACAAACACAATCTTTGTGAAGAGGTAAACTATTATCTTATTGTTCCCAACTCATTACAATTCAATCCAAATGGCAAGAAGGTTTGAGATTCAAAATAAATACCAGGCTGCAATTTTCTATTTTTGCAAAATTATGGGAGACACGAATGCTACCAACATGAAGCCACTTCACACCACTGTTTTGTAAAGTCTTCAAATATAGTGGCAAAGATCAAATGGGCCCTACTTATTAGTGACACTCTGCATGAGAGATCAATTCTTATTTAGACTATTTATCGTGGTCTTGTGCGAATAGGGCAGAGTCAACAGGAACAAAAACCAATGAGATGATGTTTCCTCACTTCTGGAGGAAAGGCTTCACAGAAAACTATGCCACAATCTGTAACAAGTTCTTATTCTACAATATTGAGGAACCATCAGGAAGCTAGAAAGATAGAACCTTCTTTGAAGCGAATACTGTCATCAATTATATGGATGATTGGTATGACCAAAACAAATATTTTACTTACATCAAAGCATATAGATACTAGAGTAAATCCTATATAATGCCTATGTTTCTGGAAGATAGAATTTTGTTTATTAAGTTTTCTGGACAAACTGGTGGTCTGCATTGAGAGTTTACTGAAATCTGTCACAAGACCTCACCTGTAAATTTTCCAATGGTTATTATAAAACATGCACTAAAGGGGAAACACTTGGTCAAAGAGATTGATATCTCCTATTTCAAATCTGAGAAACTGTGTAAAAGGAAAACATATGGTACGGGAAAAATGTTAAAAGAAACATTAAGCAAATTATCTGAATTCCCCATATGATCACATTCTTGATGAAAATAAAGATAAGAATGGATGCTGTTGCCATTCCATCAAAGTCAATGCAAGAAAGGAAGAATCACCAGACCACTTGACTCTCCATTAAATAATAAGGAAGATGACAATGACTATGAAGATAAGTGAGGGCAGAAGACAAAGGTTCAGAAGAAATTCAGTTTCTAAGAGATGAAAAAAATAAAGAAGATGAGAGATCACTCCAAGGATACAGGGATCAAGAAGGACACAATCGAATCAAGTTCTTAACATTTCCCACTTGAGAGAAAGAAGATGAAATAGTCAACCCCTTGCATAAGATAGAGGGATCCATTGGAGTTGTGTCTCTTGCTGCGAGATATACTCAAAGCAGAAGTTCACATCAGGGAAATGCAAATTCCAATAATAGCGGCAGTATTCCAACTTCCCTGACAACCAGTGCCATAAGAAATTGAAAGATGATAGTATCCTTTGGGGAAGGTGATAATGACAGGAAAGATGACAAAAAGAAAAGAAAGGATAGAAGTCCATCACCATCCTCTCACAACAAAAGAAGTAGAAAAGAGAAGAAAGAGGATGAAGACTATGATCACAAAAATCAAAGCGATGGCCAAGATGGCCCAATGCTTGCACCCTTCGTATCTATATCAACTAATAATGGTAGTAAAAAAGCAGTCTCACAAATTTGCATCTTCTCGTGTAATTTTAAGGATTTTGAGCAAACCCAGAACCTTGTACCTACCATTGATCTTTCCACATTGCTAGCCCCAAAGAAATACAACAGAGCCAAAAGAAAATGACTGTGCATATGGATAATACCTTTGGGAACATCATCTTAAATAAGGTTGTATTGCATAATAATTTAGTGAAAGCAGAAGCCACTACTACAAACTGCAGTTTCCATGGGATGACCACAGCCAGAAAAGAATTGGGAACACAAGAGGTGAAATCAGTGATCACACTCTATTCTAAGCTGGACACTTAAGAAATTGATGATCTAAGTTCCAAAAAACACCTTTTGAAGAAACAAATTAAGTTTTTAATAAACATAATAAAGGACATTGTTGTGACTCATACTATTCATAAAATTGTAGTCTACAAATTTCACTAACTCCAAGTCTGCCCAGAAATTTACCATCTTTGGTAAATGCTTGGAGGAGTTCACTAATAAATTCACTGATGAAGCGATTGCAATATTCAAGGAAATTGTCAGTCAATTAGAGTCAGAAACAACATGGTAATGAGATGAACATAATAAACGAGAACATTTCATCAAATGGCATTAGCTCATGTGGTTATAAATGTGGAATATGAAGGTGGAGATCTAAGTTCAAATCTTGCCAGGTGATGTAATTGCCAAAGTGTTATTGTAATAATATGACTATGTGGTCTTTTACATGGTTAAAATTATTTTCCTTTACTGTAAGAAAATTATCAAGATATAGATTAGTGCTGATTTTGATTCTGTTGTCCGTTGTTGATGCTTGGACCTGGTTTTTGGACAAGGGTTTGTGCCACCCGACGCATTATCCTTTGCATGCCCGCATCCGCTGACTATTTGCAGTTTTTTTTGCAGTTTTTAATCTTAAGATCTTCTGCTTCTTCCTTTGTTGGTTTAGTCTACTTTTGCTTTTGCTTTCATGGTCTGTCCATGCATTTAATAGAGGAAAGTGAGCCCAGAAATAAAATCTCTAATATTTTGGTGAGGGTTTTCTCTCTTGGCTCAAACTAGGGTTTGGTCACCTCCGAATCCCTGTCATGACAATGGCGGCGGGGGATATCCTTTCCTACCCCAAACCCTCCTTTCGGGATGTTACCATGATGATTGCCTCCATACTCAAGAATGCTAACCATGGCTCATTTTCCTTGTTCTCACTACTTCCTTTGTTCAACTGGTCAAAAGTAGAAAATATGACCAGAGCTTTGAAGGCAAGGAGGCCACAACAGTCCCATCTAAGTAACAAAGGCTCCTTTGTTCCTAAGTTGAATGATGCTCCAGTGATGGAGATTCCTCAAAACTATATTCAGAGCCCGATCCTCACCCTAACTAAGAGCTCTTGTTTGCAAATTTGCAAGTATTTGGCCTTAGCCCAATAGCCATTCAAAGATGGATCACCTCTTCTTGGGGAAAATATCTAGCTATGAATTCATGATGGCAGGAAGAGGGTATTTCATAGTTATTTGCTCCTCCACACAGAAATGAGATGCAATAGGAGGTCCCTGGTTCCTTGGATCAAGCCCTCTCTACATGATGCCCTTGTCAATAAGTTTCAACCCACAAGTAGAAGAAGTTGAAGAAGTCTCATTTTGGGTAAGACTACCATTTTTACCCCTACATTTATGAAATAAACCGACTCTTGAGATGATAGGTAACTCTATTGGCACATTTATAAATTAGGCTCCTTCGAAGGCCAATAATGCAACTTGTGCTAGGTTGTGTGTTCAAGTCAATCTGAAAAAAAGGCTTCCTGAAAACATAGGTATCAAAGTCTTGGATTGGATCCATACCCAGCCACTAGATATGGTCATTTCTCAAGGAACTGTCCCATTACGGTACAACAAGAGACAAAGGAGGAAGATCAAGAATTCCAAACCATAAGAAGAAAACAGCAGAGAAGAACTAGAAGTAGAAGGAGGCCTCAAACACAGCCAAAAAGACAAAACTTTAATAAGTTCTCAATTTTATCACAAAATGTGGGAAAGGAACATCCAAGGACATTTAAAAAAGAGGAAGATCCATCAAATCCTAAAACAAAAGACAAAGTGGAGGAAACTCAAGCTACCAAAGAAAACTTTCAAGAAGAGGAGATTGAAGAAATAGAAGAGACTCAGTTAGCAGCAGCAATGATTCCAAAAGGCACCCCAACCACCAGATCTTCTACTAGAGGGAGGAAATCTAATCAAGAGGTAAGAACAAAACAAGCAAATATAGAGATTCAACAGAAAGCACAGACAACCTTTGACTTCAGCAAGGCTAAGAAGCCACTCAAGAAATGAAGGTTCTATCATGGAATGGAAGGGGATTGGGTAGTCCCCTGAAAAAAAAACTACCTAAGTCAATTAATAGCCCAGAAAAAACCAACGGTTATCCGCATTCAAGAAACTAAATTGATAGAGCAATAAGCAAGAATAGAATGGAAAAATACATGGAGATCCTCAAACCTAGAAGCAATAGATTTGTCAGGTGCCTTGGGGAAGCTTCTCCTTGCATGAGATCCACAGGCCTTGATATGTATTAATATAACAAGACACTCAAATTGGACAACAGCTTCTTTCTCCTCTCCATAGGGACTAACTTGGACCATAGTCAATTTTTATGGACCAAATAACTTAGTCTTAAAACAAGAGGCTTGGAAACGTCTTAGCACTGGATTCATTAGGCTAGACCCCCAAATTTAATTATATCAAGGGACTTCAATGTGACTTTAGCCTACTGGGAGAAAAAAGGAGGCACTCACTCAAAAGACCCTTCTAAGGACCTGATTATGCAAACTATAACTAAGCAGAAACTTAAGAACATAATCCCCAAAAGTGGAAAAGTTACATGTACAAACAAAAAAGTTGGGGTTAAATTCATTGCAAAAAGATTAGATAGATTTTTGATACAAGAAGATTTACTATTCAGGTGTCCACTTGTATCAAGTGGCATAATTCAAAGTTCAGTCTCATATCATAAACCTATCTATTTGGATACGGGCAATAGTGCTCTTGCAAAAAGGAAGATTCCTTTCAAATACAATCCATAATGGATGGAGCATGAGGAGTTTGCATATTTAGAAGAAAGTATCTGGAAGCAGCATGTTTGTGCAAACAGTCCCCAAGAGGTATGGAAAATGAAAATTTCCAATCTCAAGAAAGCCATTAGGGACTAGATTGCCAATAAGACTAAAGTTCAAAATAGGTCAAGCATATTGCTACAACAGATGGAGGAAGCAAAGCAAGAGATAGGTGATCAGCCTCCAACCCCTCAATAGGAAGACAGAAGACTCTGGTTGAACCGACAAATGGATCAAGCTTTCAAAGAAGAAGAGGGACATTGGAGACTTCGATCAAGAATGATTTGGCTCAAGAAAGCAAAAAAAAACACAAATTACTTTCATCTAAAAACAATGAAGCACTACCAACGAAATACAATCAAAGAAATTCACAAAACTGAAGAAATTTATTCTGATCAAGCAGTCATAAAGGAACTAGCAAGAGATCATTACTCGGCCCTTCTCACAAAGACAACAATAAATCAACAAGCTCAAGCCACTCTCCTAAACAACATTCCTCCTTTGATAAAAAATAGACATGAAGAAGAAAATATCTAGAAGCAGAATGTTTGTGCAAACAGTCCCCAAGAGGTATGGAAAATGAAAATTTTCAATCTCACGAAAGCCATTAGGGACTGGATTGCCAATCAGACTAAAGTTCAAAGTAGGTCAAGCATATTGCTACAACAGATGGAGGAAGCAAAGCAAGAGATAGGTGATCAGCCTCCAACCCCTCAACAGGAAGACAGAATACTCTGGTTGAACCGAGAAATGGATCAAGGTTTCAAAGAAGAAGAGGAACATTGGAGACTTTGATAAAGGACCACAAATTACTTTCATCTAAAAACAATGTAGCACTACCACCGAAATACAATCAAAGAAAATCACAAAACTGAAGAAATTTATTCTTGATAAAGCAGTCATAAAGGAACTAGCAAGAGTTCGTTACTCGGCCCTTCTCACAAAGACAACAGTAAATCAACAGGCTCAAGCCACTCTCCTGAACAACATTCCTCCTTTGATAAAAAATAGAGGTGAAGAAGATTTCTCTTCAACCATAACCAAAGAAGAGTTGGAAGAAGTTATATATTCATTGCCTAAGGACAAAGCTCCAGGACCAGATGGCTTCACCAACAATTTTTATCAGCAATTTTATGAAATTATAGGAGATGACCTGTTGGCAATGATAGAAGAGACAAGGATAAGAGATAAGCTATCTGGGGCAATCAACTCCACTTTCTCAGCTATAATTCCAAAAGAAAAAAATGCAGTTTCTTTTGACAGATTCAGACCTATATCTTTGTGCAATTGCTCTTATAAGATAATGACTAAAATAATAAAATAATAGCAAATAGAATTAAAAGGAAGATTAATGATTTGATAGAGCCAGAACAAGGGGGTTTTATTCCAGGGAAACAAATATATGACAACATTATAATGATTCATGAAGCCCTACACTCAAGTGCCAAGTCCAAAAAGAAAAGAATAGCCATTAAACTTGATATGGCTAATGCCTTTGATAGAGTAGACATTGGCTTTTTAACACAGGTGTTAGCCAAATTTGGATTTCCAGCTCAAATGATAGACTGGATAAGAGCTTGCATAGAGGGACCTTGGATAGCCCCTCTAATCAATGGGGAACCTGCTAACTTCTTTAAAGCCACTAGAGGATTAAGGCAAGGGTGTCCTCTCTCCCCTTACCTTTATATCCTTCTAGCTGAAACTTTAGGGAGGACCCTGACCAAATTGAGAAGAAGGAAAGAAATCCTGGGAATTAGAGCAGCTACAGGATATAGAACAATCACTCATGCTCAATTTGCAGATGACACCATTTTACTGGGGGAAGCCACAAAACTAAATGTCAGGTTGATCAAAGAAGTTTTAGATTGCTTCTCTTCAGCCACAAGGGCAGAGATAAACACCCAAAAGAGCAGATTTTACACTATAAATACTTCAGCAGCAGAAGATAGAGGTTTCTCTCAGATTTTGGGATTTCACAAAGGTAGTGATACCTTTAACTACCTAGGTGTTCCTATGGGCTTCCATAAAAAAAAACAGGAAACTTGGAATGTAATTCTAGAAAAGATGTCAAGGAGAATACAACAGTATAGCAATGGTTGGTTGAGCTTGGCTGGAAGAATTATTTTAATCAAATCAGTACTAGCAAGTCTTCCCATATATCAATTGTTGGTGTATCATGCACCCTTATATATCTTGCAAAAGTCAGATGCAATGCTAAGAACTTTCCTATGGCAAGGGGGAAGGCAATCGGATAGGAAAAAGTTCCATTTGGTCAATTGGGAGACTGTTACCAAGCCAAAGGAGCAGGGAGGCCTAGGAATCAGAAAAACAGCAATTGTTAGCAAGGCACTAAGTGCTAAGCTGCTTTGGAATCTGCTCACTCCACCAGACTCTCCATGGAAGCAAATCTTAAAATGCAAATATCTGAACAACTCTAATGGGATCCAGCTCATAAAAAGTGTGAAAAGCATAGCAGGCTCCTCCTCAATTTGGAAACATATTGTGGAAGCTAAAGATATTATATTAAATCATACCTCTTGGCTTCCAGGGGATGGTAAACAAATTAATATATGGGATGATCCAGTCTTGGGAGGACCTCCAATCATTAAGAATTGTTTCCCAGAAATAAAAGCAGACCTGCAACAGTTGGGTGTTAACTCTCTTGCAAGCTTAATTGAATGGGTGGGAGATCCACCCCTGCCACATCTTGACCAAGACTCATGGAGACAACTGCACATCCAAACTGAAGGGATTAAACTCTCTCCCCAAATTCCAGATCAGCTTATATGGGGCTCTATTAGTGGGTCAGGTGTTTACACAGTCAGACAAGGGGTGTTATTACAGCAACAGGGTCAGAAGAACTCAACCATAGCTAAGGTATGGAATTACAAGGTTCCCCCCAAACTTCAAGCCTTTCTTTGGTTGGTGCTCCAAAACAAGATTCTTACTGGAGACAACCTCATTAAGAGGAATATCATGGGGCCTCATATTTGCCATAGGTGTCTTAAGAACAATGAAACAATATCACATCTATTCTTTCAGTGTACAGAAGCAGTTAAAATCTGGATTGAAATAACCCAGCAGCTAGGATCAGCACTATCAGGAACCTTCAACTCAGAAAATTGCCTAACCAATTGGGGCCAAATGTACAAATGGGGACTGAAGGACAAGCACCTTATCAGGCAGATATGGTATTCAATGCCAATATTCATCATTTGGCACATATGGAAGGAAAGAAACAGGATAATTTTTTATGACAAAAGAACCAATTTTCAAGTGTTAACCAATAGAGTGTTAAGGGAGATAGTCTTGAACACAAAAGCTATATATCATAAACAACAAGACATTAGGAGATTAAGAAAAAAGGAGATACAACTGTTACACCAAATGGAACTCCAAAATCTCCTGAATTCTGGGCCACAGGTTAGAACAATCAGACCTCCAGAGATAAAGTTCCCTGCACTTTTCTTTGATGGAGCCTCTAAATCAAACCCAGGCCATGCAGCGGCTGGTAGTGTGATACTAGTGGCACCACACCATGAAATGCTTCAGTTCAAAATCAATTTGGGGAAAACAACCAATAATGTTGCAGAATTGATAGGCTGTGAAATGGGACAAAAATTGGCTCAGGAACAAGGCATTAAACAACTCCATGTGTATGGTGATTCGAGACTTGTGATCTCTGCCCTATCTAAGGGGAAGGATTTCTCATCAGTCCAACTACAAATAGTTCAGAGAAGACTAAGAGAATTGGAGCAAAAGTTTGAATATATACAATACTCCCACATTGGAAGGAGGCATAATATGGTGGTTGATCGCCTTGCAAATGAGGCCATAAACATAGCCTATTTGCATCTCAGAGTAATAAGGAAAAAGAAAAGCAGACAACATGAGTGGCACAGATGATAGGAAGCATATGGCAATTTTGGAGCCTTTGAAGATTTCTGGGCCCCTAGAGATTTTGATGCCTCTGGACAACCCTGGAACATTGCATGATTCTGGAGCTTTTGGTGTTTCAAGTTTTCTCGGTGATTATGGTACCCTTTGCATCTCTGGCACCCTTGGTATACCATTGCACTTTTTGGAGTTTTTAAATTTGCTTTGTTGCCTGTTCCTCCTTTTGGACAGCAATCTTGTGACCTCCAAGCTGCTTGTTGGATAATTGTTCTTTGCAAATTTGAATATCAATATATAACTCCTTTTCTTTTAAAAAATAATAATAATATCACTATGTGGTTTGTTGAAATATTGTGTCAACAAGATGATGATGTAATAGTGGCGGGGCCCATTTAAATCTCATATAACCAATTGATAAATAAATGACAACATTTTTACTCAAAATAGTGTAATTGAGACAACTTGCAAAAGTTATCAATGAAGTTCTAGAGGAAACATTATAGCGTTCCATGCGTAGGATTCAAAGGTCAAATAAAACTTATGAAAAGATAAACTCTGATTGAAGTAATCTTTTAAGGAATCCATTGATGCCATTAACGAATGAGGAAAATTTTGAAACCAATAAAATATTGAAATCTTACATGCCTGACCGTAGAGTAGAGTTGGAAAAGGATGGAGCGGAAAAGATAGAAGAGGAGGCTATCAAATTGTTGGAAAAAAATATTGATGGAAAATCATCTCTCTTCGACAATGTTCCCAGTCTCGTGAGGCAAAGTGGCAAACAATTTTTGTGAACCATTCAACGGAGACCATGCCAAGATAACTCTTATGGGAAAGGTTGACCCAATACTGTACCAAAGCACAGCAGACCAGATATCAAAATACTGGGCAGTTCAAACGTAAATAGGTCACCCCTTAAAGCACATGGGGAATACAAGAAGTTATATCACTTGTTTCAATTCAAATCTTGTAACCATTTCTTCAATGTGTATAAAAATGAGTTTCAAAATCTAGGAAAAGGACCTTTTGTCATGAACACCAATCTTATACTACATATAATATATCAAAATTGTCAAATTTTGAAGTAATTAATTGTTACTATCATGAGTATTGTTCAATATGCTTGCTTTTAGAATCATTCTGTCATTTTACATTTGAGTTGTAGAATTATGCCGACTAAATGTCTGCAGCTACTTCAAAACATACTTTTGTTCAAAATTAATAAATCCTTACATGGTAAGATCAATCTTGATGGAAGGATGCTTAATCATTTTATTATTCATTTGGCAAATTGACTTCCCTTAAAAAAAAAACAAGTTCTATTTGGGATACCTAATTCAAAAACACACAAGAAAATTTCTTTTGAAGATCTTGTAAAGTACAAATTTCTGATCAGGGTTGGAGATTTCAGATCTTAGACAAACAAAATAATGGCAGAATAAGCCACTCTGGAATAGTGGAGAGACTTCTAAAAACTGTTGGCCTCCCCTGATTGAACCAACATGATTTTTGCTATATGTTCATTCATTAAAATGGAAATCCTTTTCTTGTTAGAATGTCTAAGGGGTAAGATAATTGAGCAAATTTTTTGATAAGTGAGATAAGGAGAATTTTGCCATATATTTAGGCCAATTTCTTTCTGTTTGCACTCTAAACTCTTAAGTTGATGTAACTGAGATGTGTATTTTGTAAATTGGGTACATGTTTTGTGTTTCTAACTTATATGATGGTTTTTTAATCTTTTGAGCTAAGGACACAGGGTTTCTCCCACATTTTACTAAATTTAAAAGTTGGAAGTATGGCCATATCCAGTAGAGTTATGTCTGTTCATTACCATGCATATTTTCAACTCAAGTTGTATGATTCTTGTATCTGATTTGGAATTATTAGTACGGTTCTGTTGTTTATTATTACAGTGTAAACTTCTAACTATAAATTTAATGGCCTTCCACAAGCAGCTTCACTTGTTTTGCATAGAAGCACTATCAAAATTCAGTCTCTGTTAGCTGGGTTGTTTCCAATCATCATATAAATGCAGTGCTTCCCTTGTTTTCTTTTCCTGAAACCAACACCAAGTTTCAGCAGAAAAAGGGATCTACCTCGACCCTTCAGAAATAACCCTAACAATCTTGTGTTCAGCACAGCTAGTCCCCTCAGTCAACACAAGGAAAGTGAAATACTTGATTCTTGTTGTAGTTTTACTTATCATTCCATCCCTCTGCCATTTAAGAGTGATTAGGAAACACTTTCACTTAGAAAATAATCTAAATTGAAATGCAGTAGATAAGCACTTTAAAGGCCTTTAATCATGTCCCTTATAATTTATATTTTTAGATGCAAATGTTACAGGCACTAATATTAGTCACCAAATAATCAGTGAAAAACTAACTGCCTCCAGTTGAACATACATGGGTTTTTATGTTTAGGTTCACCAAGAATGAATAGTCATAGTCATAACAAACTCAAGTAATAGCTTTCCAAGGTGCAATTATATGATGCTTCTATGCAATGTGTAAACAGGTAATTCCAACTTCTGGATACAAGCATAATAGTTTCTTAGTAATCTGTATACATTTTGACAAAACCTTAAAAGCTATAAGTTTAGTTCTATGCACTAGATAGAACTCATACCAAAATTGTAGCAGTGGTAAATCTGCCCAATCCATCATATTGATAATTGATACAAAAAATTAGTATCTTCCCATTGCTTCCTTTAAACATCAATGATATTAAAATTTATCATGCAAGCAAGAAGAAGATGAATTTGGCTATTTTAGTGGTAAATAACTCCATTAACTTCATAGGATGCCATCATGTGAGATTTTAAAAAAGGTGCAATGCAAGGAAAGAAAAAAGAATTATACCATCTTTTAGGAAATACACAAAGTAGATACCTTTTGGGGATCCCTAAGAACACGAAGTTGACCACTGATCATTGCAGCCAACATCGAATTTGGATCTCGCAGAGTCAATGTGTCAACTTTAGTTGAAAATTTCATGCCACCTATGGATTTCAAAAATAAGCACCCATTTGCTCACATACTATTATTTTCCTTCTTTTGGGCAATATATTCCAAAACCAAATATCACAAAGAGATAAACTTCTAATCTGTAAAAACTATACAATTTATTGAAGAATTTGACGAAGTGTTGATGAGGAAGCAACAGAATGAAAAGTACCACAATATAAATTATGAAATAAAATAAAGCATCACATACTGAAGAAAATATCAGACCTTTCGAATAGAACATATGTACTTGGAGCTCATTGCTTTATGTGAGCAAGGAAAAAAAAATTGGCATATAGCATCCAAATAATACAAAAGAGCCCACTGGGGTTCAATTCTCATGGGTGCCATGTCAATACGGTTTGTTGTAATACCATGCTAATGTGCTTTGCTGATATACCACAGTAACGCAGTCATGACATACTACAGGCGAGACCCATTTCAATCCTATACAACCTCAGGTGCATGGAAACATATATGATATTTGATACAGATACGAAATCAGATATGGATACACCAAAATTTCAAGAACCCCTAATACGGATACGACTGGATACTACATTATAAAAAGCATATATATTTCATATATCCAAAGGAAAAAACATATAAGATAAAAATGTTTACACAAATATAAGTTTTAAATAGGATGTTTCATTATTTACAAAAAGGATTGTTGTCGTTTTTAACATTTAAATTTTTATTTTTTTAATTTGTATACTCTTCTTTTAATCCCATGTTGTGGATACAAATTTACGTGTCCCTAGGCCATATCTAGATGTATTAGATATGGACCAATAGAACAAATGTTTTGGATATATCTGGATATGATGCCCATTTATTTTGGATATAGTATCTGAGAACTATCTATCTATATATGTGTCTAAAATGTGTCTATATCTATCTATCTATATATATATATAGAGAGAGAGAGAGAGGGGTAAACGCTAGAAAAGTATAGCCTGATCTGTCATGACAAATTTTTAGAAGGCTATTAAATATATTTTGCTTGAAATCGTGATTGACCATAAGAAATTAAACTAGGCATACCCAATTTTTGTAAAATGGGTGCCGGGACTACACGGCTTGATTAGAGATTAAACAAATACTCAAAACCAGTAAGTGTTGTCACATTTTGCACGGGGTGCAATGTTTTCAATTTTTGTAAGAGAGCTGCTCTTCCTTCTCCCCCCTTTCTCTCTGTTCCCTACATTCTCATTCTTCTCAAAATTGACAGCACTTGCCCTGAAAAATGGCTAAGTGTCAGGGCATGCTGAGGTGTTCGGGTTTTTCGGGCCATAAACAGGGGCGATAAAATGGACAAAATGAGCCCTGGATATTTTATTATTGCAGATCTCCTCGCAAGCTTTCCAACGATATATTATAATAGGCGATCGGGTCAGCGGATCAAAAGTTATGGCCCCGGGAAGCTGGACCAGGAAACCCAGTTTTTTGTGCTAAGTGCGTACTTCGCCCAGTTTTGGTGCGAAGTGCGCACTTCGCCCAGTTTTGATGCGAAGTGCGTACTTCGCCCAGTTTTGGTGCGAAGTCCGACTTCGCCCCTCTTCTGGGCACACCTTGTAACTGGCAGGCTGGCAGGCTGGCAGGAAAAATGACTAAGTGTCCGTGCGAAGTCCGAACGGCGGTGAGAACCAGCAAGTGCCGGTGCGCAACCCGACTTCGCAGCGAAGTCGGACTGCGCCCTTTGACCGGTGCGCAGTAGGGAAATAGTGCTACCCGACTACGTTGTTTTTCACCTGTGCTACCCGATTGTGCTCTAATCCCAGGCGAAGTTGGATAGACTGCCTTGCAAGGCAGACACGTGTCAAGCATTATCATCCGACAAGTGTCCAACTTTGGGATCCGAGCCAAGACATGCCGAGCAAAAGGACAAGCATGGGCCGCACTACTTATGCCAGCTGCCTCATTTAAGACTGACGTGAGTTTCCACCGCCTCAGCTACCCGCATTCTTGTCAATTTAAAGTTCTACCCAACGCGCTGCCACATGGCTGTTCAACCTTCAGGGAGACCATGCCGAGGGTACAGTCCAGCCTGACAGAGGTCAGCATCAGCAGTTCCGCGGCTGCTTTTGTCAGCTAATGTTTGACTGGGACGTTGTGCCCATTAATGTAACCGGGGGGAACTTTGGGCTATAAATAGCCACCACGTTTTCATTGTAAGGGGTGGAAGGGGAATGTTTGTTAGGGAACTACTGTGCTTACTGTAACCGTGCTTCTGCTTATGAATACAATCTGTATGCTTGGTTCTGTTCTACTGTCTTTATTCTTTTATGTCTGTCTTTCATTATATGCCTTAGGCCCACCCGTGTCGCGGCTCGTTGATTCACTTCGGCATTTGGCGATCAGGTTCCTCTAGCATTGCTTGTTTAAAGCACCCTCTGTACTTCATTAATTTAAAGCATTCATGTAATAAATCTGGTAGCAGTTCCATCAGTTATGTGTGACGTTGCTGGCCCGTATCTGGTGATTGATGCGATCCCCTGCTGTTAGTTCCTTGTAGGGAATGTTTGCTAGGGAGCCATTGAAGCTGTGCGGTTAAACTCTCTACCGAACACATATACCGGCTCGACATCTCTAGGTTTACTTTCTACCCCTCGCGTGTACGTATCACGGTGATTGATACGATCCCCTGCTGTTAGTTCCTTGTAGGGAATGTTTGCTAGGGAGCTATTGAAGCTGTGCATACGCTGCTGGTGTATCGGAAGTACGCCTAGGTTTTGCAGTTCCTTGTCATGCTCTGTGTTTGTATGCAGTAAGTAGCGGTGATTGGTGTGTTCCCGTACTGTTAGTTCCCCCCACCAACCTTTGGACATATTTGTAATCTCTTTCTGTACATTTGTCTCTTTCCGTTCATTTATTTCTTTCCTGTTCCCTTTGGCTTAAATCAAACCCCCCAAAAGGAGCCGGCCTTCTCCGGAGATTGGCCCGGAAGGTCCCTTCCGTCCGGCCTTTCAATGTTGGTTCGCGGGTCCAGGGCGCAATAGCAGCAAATCCTTTCCTCGTGGCGGATTCGTGACCAACAGTAAGCTCCTATATATTTCTTCACAATTTGCGCTTCAAACCAAGACATAAAGGATAAGCATCTTTCCTGCACCTCATCTTCAACAAAGTCAATTTTCCTGTAGATCGTTCCATCTTCTCCTAAACAATTTCTGAAACAAAGATACAGTTCTGACTGATGCAACTGTAGTACAATACTAACTACAACAGAGAAATTAGCCTTAAAATGAAATGCTAGAACTTGCCCACAAGAGGTAAGAGGATAGGCAAGTTATACATGTTTGTAAGAGCCTAGTTATGAGTTTGAATTTTGGCGTGCAGCTTGAAATGGAAATTGTAATTGATTGTAATTATCGAGTTCTGTGATCAAATGGCATGAGCTCAACCACAAGGAGGAAACCCGGGTTTGAATCTTGCCAGACAATACAAGTGCAATTGTCAAAATATTGTAAAACGGTCATGATGTAAGATAAACAGGGGTCATTTCAGTCCCATATAACCGATTAAAAAAAATTGTGGAGTTTTGTGCCCTCCTCAGAAATTGAAAGGGATTTGCACTCATCTAGAACTCATTTTACAAACCATGCAATATAATAATATATATACTTTTTGCAATACATCTTCCACAAATTTTCACTGTTATATCTACAATCATTGCATTTCAAACTAGCCACCGCAAAAAATATTTGAAATAAAAGACAATTCTGAAATGATTGTAAACTAGGCTTTTAACCTTTTTACAACTTCTACAAGGGCTAAAATCACATGTGCCAGAGCACAACTAGTATTTTGACTTTAAAATTCGTTTTTTATAAATGAACATTCTACAAGGAACAACCACATCATGAACTTTTCTGCTACTTCATGCCACTTCAATTGGACTGCTAGGTTCCTTTTAACTTAATAATCCCCAGACATCTGTACACATATCGCTGAAAGAAGAACTTAAACTTATCTGTGGCTATATATGAATTTGAATTTATAACTGGAGTGAAATTCTCTGATCTGTTTGTTTACACTTGTCCAATAGCCAGTGAACATCAAAATGATGTTTGTTGCATGTAAGTTGATATCTGAAATCTCTAAAAAAGCAATAAAAAACTATGATCCATGAAGTTTCCAAGACAGGCTCAGCACAAGATAGCAGCACTTGGTTGTGAGACAAATGGATGTATTTCCAAAACAATGGGATGCATCTCCGAGATGGCTTGTAGAGCCCCTGCCACATCGTCATCGAACATAGATTAAAAATGTAAGTGTATTATTTGTATCACTGCTCCCACCCAAGAATGTTGAGAGTACCACTAATATTGAAGATGCCAATCACAAGTGCCCCAAACACTGAAAAAGGCGCCTGCAAATGCAAAGACACTTGCTACAAATGCCATCAAGCAGTAAAAAAGATTCCTGCAAATGCACATGGATCAAGGTACAAAGAATTCTTCCTTTTAAGGAACCAAGATCTTAGATTAGAGCAAAATGGTTGCAATGAATAAGACTAAACAACTCAAGACTGAAGACCAATGCCAAATTGTGATGATCATTACAACATATTGAAACAAATTTAACATGATCATTTCTTGCATAAGTGAAATGCGTGAACTAATTCATCAACGTGACAATTTTTTTGGCAAGTTATAAAATCAGCAAGCTCCATATTTTTATCAATCAACAAAATTTATTGAATGTAACTTAGCAAGAGACAAATTATTTATTCAATCCTAACCAAAATATAGAGCTCTTAAAATGCACTGTAGAACCAGAAAGTACTATAACAATAAGCTAAACTAGTGTAAAGAAACTAGTGTGACCTACACTGAAATGGAACAGCTTCTATGGCATAAAATTACAGCCTCGAGGGTTACCCAAAATGGATCAACCCTAACATGCTAGAAATAATGATCTAGAGAGAGTTAAAAGTCGAGGTATGGTAGAGATAGAAAGAAGCTCCAAAGGATCCAAGAGCCAACATTAATCTATAGTGGGATGTAAAGTAGAAGCACAATTGTCATCATCACCAACTATCCTAAACGGTCCAACACAGGATCTAATGATGCTCCCAAGAGAATGGCCAGAACTAAAAGGGGCTGGTTGGATAAACCTGCGAGGACTTGGAGTTTTATCCCTCAAGACTCTTCTAGCATCCATGGTTGTGGAACCAATAGAAGAGGACAAAAACAAGTAAGCTACCTTTGTCACCAATTCCTCAGTATATGAGGAATGGCCGAATCCAAACACCGAAGAAATATAGTCTTGTCTTGCCGCAAGCAAGAAGAAAGAACTGAAGCCCTAGTTGCCACTGTTGTATGCAGACAAGGACACACAAATCTATTAGTAACATTTGGATAGTAGTAGCTTCAAATGAACACTTAGTACTGCAGAGATAGAGTGAAAGAATGAGATGGTCAGTCAAGTAGTAGATTTTCCCCCCTATAATAACTAATGTTGAAGAGTGATAGCTTCCCTATGATATAGAGTCAAGCATCTTTGGTCAGGATGGCTAAAAACATTGGCAAGCGTTCGACTTGAGTATCTATACAAGCAATGGTACCTCCCTCAAATCTCATAATAAACAAGACACTTGAAGATGAAATATTCTTCGGTCTCCACTTGCCAAATAGAGCAAATACGACATACTCTATCCTCTCAAGGAATATTGTGGTCTATCTCCACCCACAATTGATGTGAGCATACTCTAAGTTGACCAAGAGGAATCCTAAGGCTATATGTCCAATGTCATTAGACATAATTAGGATGAGTAATAATGACATTTTCAATCCTCATGAAATGTTTAGTGTAGAAGGCCAACATAGGACTAAGAGGTTGAGATGGAGTGACCCAAGTGATCTGAATATATTGCCAATAAACATCATCTCTGATTGCTTCATTAATTAATAATTACCCTCTTATTAGGAAGAAGGCAAGGAGGAGCAGTTAACCCCTAATTGTCATTCATAACCCCATAGGTTTATGTAAAGTCAACAGCATTTTGGCATGCCCTATGCATGGCAGCTCATAAAGCTAATAGACACTTCGAGGAACTCTTCCGAAGACTAGCAAAAAAGAGAGCATATTTTGACAAAAAACACCACCCTATGACATAATAAGAACTACAAAGTCTAAGCTATACCTGTCGGTCATCACCATAAACACCACAACCCTGTGGACATTTTTTTATAATAATTGACTTCCATGAAATGCTAGGAAATAATGAACCCTATTCCTATACAGCACTAACAAATTCATGAAGAGCTGTTTGGTCTACATTTCATATTTTTGTAGCGTTTCCACTTAGTGACAAATTACATCTATCTTGTAAGAATTAAGAAATTATGTGGAAGGCATCATCATTGTTACTGCTTAACTAGCTTATGGCAAACGAGCATAAGGTCCTTTGTGACAGCTGCACACACTATTAACCACACTAGTCCTAGCACTTGCAAAGATAACCAAGATAACAGCTACTTGAATTACTCAAATGAGATAAATTCAAGACCAGATGTTGCAATTTCGCTGAGATCTTATACTACAACAGCAATAGACAAAAACTACTTGTGGAAAACATCAGATTCGTTTTCCAGATAATGATGCCTAAGCCACACGGAACATCATAAATTCTCTTCAACTTCTACACAATTTGATACAAACCTCAACATTATTGCTACCCAACAGACATCATCATTGCACACAACCATTTTCAAACCGATAGAGATAATGAACAACATTCTGCAGATTATGATTATGCACATCAAACAATATTAAAAATAGCACTAAAGATGTAACAGCTCCAATACAGCCACATCAACTATAGTTATATTGTTGTTAGATCGGGCCTAAAGATTAGGTTAGTCGGCCCTTGAGCATTAAGGTTAGGGTTATTGTTTAATTTAGCCTATAAATAGAGTTATGTTGTAGTTAGGACATCGATCTTTTTTTCCATCTTAAGTCACTTTAGCTGTGCATATGAGACTTCACCTTCTTCAAGTGGCTATGAGACTTTTCCCTCTCTAAGTGGTTAAGATTTGTATTGATTTGGAATCTAGAATCTGTTGCTTGCATTATTGATTTTCTGCTATTAATCCCAATTTACCATTCCAGTGAATGTTTCCCTTCACACATTATTGAGTGTTTACTATTGTTGCTATATTTTTATAAGTTGTTTTGTTGCAAGTAGTATCAAAGCAACAATCTTAGCTCCCTGTAGTGCGAAAAAGTGGCAAAAGGGCATGTGAACCATTCGAGACCCTCAAAACCAGATCTACTTCCTGTTGTTCAGGTAATTTTTGTCATTTTTTTTAAGGCTCCATCTTCCAATGCATTTTTCTTCTATAATATTGTGATTTAGTCATCGTTGTGTTATTTTCTCGAACTCGGAAAAAAGGGGCACTGGGATCCTTGCAGGAGACCCATCTCATTGCAATCATCTCGTCGAGCCGGACAAAATAAGGGGCATCTCTAACAACATTTTCTTGAAAGTGCTAACTTTAGGGTTTCGCTTTTGTTCCTTGTGTATGAATGAACCCTTTGCTTCTACCATTTCATTGGAAATCAATAGGTACTTGCAACACACTGATCCACCCAAGGATAAGTGCATGAGCCAAAAGAAATGTCAACCTAAAAATCTTGACAAGCATCATAACATCCCTACAGGTATCAACAGCTTTAACTTGCAGGCTTTTATTGCTTTAAACACCAAGAGTATACCATCCACTCCTTCCCAGGAAGGTCCTCAGCCTCTTCCCAAGAGCATTTTGTCCGATCTTTATCCTTTTCTATGTCATGAGCGTAATCAGTTGAATATAAAGAGGCCCACCATTAGTTCTTCACAATCCAGGATGCACCATCAACTAGATTCCATCAAGGATAGGTTGGGCTAACTTAAGGACATCCAAGATTCATTGAACCAACTACTTGGGCAACCTTCCTACTCTGAGCACACCATAGACCAGCAATTTCAACAAGTATCTAGGCAAAAGACACAAGGCATACACCAAGAACCAGATCCAGGGAGCTACCGATATCAAGACATTGGCGTCTACCAGTAGTCGCCATGCGAGCATAGAGCTCCAAGTTTCCATGGCAATCACGTGGATACCTATGCTACCAAGGGCAATCTTCCAGGTATGGATGGAATTAACTTAGGTTATGCTTTTGATCTTGATCCCTCTATAGGAGGTGCCTGTTAATTTCCTTCCTTAGACTCATGATGTTCCCATTCCATGCATCAGCATTCCAACCTTTGAGGGCATGGATCTGTGCAGTTGGATAGCATCATCCATCTACAACATGTGCCCGAAGAAGATCGTGTCACATTGGTTGCTACTAAGTTAGGAACCCATTCACAATAGCAGTTGTTATGGGAGCTCCACTGAGGAGCTCCACTGACACGAGCACTCTCTTCTATGGCTAGAATTCAAAGCGTTGGTCCTTCTTAAGTTTGACAAAGGCTCTTCTACCTTGTATGTGATCCACTTGATGCAAACCAAGCAAACAAGATCGGTTGAGGATTATTGCATGGAACTCATGGAACCACTAACATGTACCTATCGATTGCATCCAACAATAGTGGTCTCATCCTTTCGCCATGGCCTTGAAAATGAAATCAGGTGGGAGGTCGATATGCATGATCCATACACCCTCGAGGAGGCTACGCATGTGGCTATGGCGGTTAAAAAGAAGCTCCACTATCTTGTTCCCAACCCCAACGCGATTTCAACCTTCGACGACCTTCCTTCAATAACCGCAATGACAACCATCCCCAAGGATTCTTCTGTTACAAATATTGTTCACGCCATCCTCGAGATTAGGCTTGTGAAGAATGGCGCAACTTCCTAATGGAAGCTAAGGAAGCAATAGTGTCAAAGGATGAAGATCAATATTCTTCATAGCAAGAGTCACTAGTTGATGCAGTGGATTTTGAGCACAAGGCCAATACCATGGCTCTCTCCGCATTTGCCCTAGTAGGGTTCCAGGCTCACCATACCATCAAGGTCTAAGGCTTCATCAAACACCAATACATCAATGTATTTAATCAACTCTGGTAGCATGCATAACTTTATTGTCAAAACAACAAAATCTTTGGGATATATATCAATACTATGACCCAGAACAAATTTCCAATTATTGATTGCAAATGGGGGCACGGCTCAATGTGTGGGTTGTATAGCTAAGTTTAGCATCCAAATGGGAGATTGTACTTTTTCTGGCCATCATTTTACCATGAATTTGGGTAGTGCAAATGTCATCTTGGGAGCACAATGGCTCTCGCAGCTCAACGATGTTCCTATTAATTTGCAACAACTATATGTCAAATGGGTGGAAAACGGTGGAAAACGGCAAGGTCATTTTCAATCTCCTCCTTCCATGGTGGTCAACTCACATAGCATGCTAAAGATCCTAAAAACAGATGGTCTTGGATTCTTTGCCCAGGTCAATTACATGGAAGTCCAATCTTCTAAGCCACTCCTTCCAGCTCTACCTTCAGACTTGCAAACTATTGTTGATCACTATGTGGTTGTCTTGGTCTTCCCCCTAAGCACATACATGATCATGCCATCCACCTAGTTTCGGGAAGTCAGCCTCCAAATGTTTGTTCTTACCACTATCCCCTCCCCAGAAGTCTAAGATTGAGAAGCTGGTTCAAGAGATGCTGGAGCAAGAAATTATCCGTATGAGCATCAGTCCCTATTCCTCTCCAGTGGTCATGGTACGACGTAAGAACAATTTTGGGTGCACGTGTCCTGATTTCTAACCTCTCAACAAGATCACCATCAAAGATAAGTTCCCTTTCCCTATTATAGATGATTTGTTGGATGAACCTCATGGCACTAAATTCTTTACCAAGCTTGACTTTCATTCTAGGTTCCATCAAATTAGCATCAAAGAAGAAGATAAGTCTACTTTTTGCATGCATGAAGGTCATGATGAGTTCTTAGTCATGCCCTTTGGTCTTACCAATGTTCCTTCCACTTTTCAGAACCTCATGAATTCTATCCTTCATCCTTTTCTTCACAAATTTGTCCAAGTCTTCTTTGATGATATTAGTTTACAGGAAGTCTTGGGGAGCTCATTCAGTTCAAGTTGACCAAGTTCTCCACATCTTACACAAGGAATGACTATTTGTCAAGAGGTCCAAGTGTTCTTTTAAAGTACATGAAGTAGAATACTTGGGACATATAGTATCTCAAAAAGGGGTCAAGGTGGATAATAACAAGATCAAAGGCACGCAAGATTGGCCCAAGCCTAAATCCCTTAAGCAGCTTCGTGGATGTTTAGATCTAACCGGGTATTATAGGAAATTTATTTGAAACTATGGCAAGATTGCAGCCCTGCCCACCACTCTAACTAAGAAGGATGTTTTTGTTTGGTCTAAAGCAGCTTCCCAAGCCTTCAATGCCCTAAAGGAGGCTATGTGTAGCCACCCCAGTTTTGGCTACTCCTGATCTTAGCAAACCTTTTCTCATTGAATGTGATCATTCAAGCACAAGTATTCAAGTTCTTTTAATATAAGATGGACACCCTTGGCCTTTGAAAGCAAGCAACTCTCCGGGCAAAAATCTGGATCAATTCACTTATGAGAAGAAAACGTTAGCCATTTTCAATACCGTAGAGAAATGAAGGCCTTATTTTTTGGAACAACACTTCATTATCAAGACCGACCACAATAGCTTCAAGTATTTCCTAGAACAGCAACTCTCTTGCCCCAAACAGAAT
Source organism: Wollemia nobilis (assembly GCA_028583015.1). Classification (NCBI taxonomy): domain Eukaryota; kingdom Viridiplantae; phylum Streptophyta; class Pinopsida; order Araucariales; family Araucariaceae; genus Wollemia; species Wollemia nobilis. Next base: position 8,829,665 of record JAQPPZ010000028.1, read on the forward strand.
AAATGGTTGACCAAGCTGTTGGGTGATTCTTCAAGGATTGAATTCCGGTTTAAAACCTGCATGGCAGCCTCCGTAACACCCTAGTGTATGAATTATCACCCTAACCGATCCGCTAGAGCGGTGCCTTCAACCCTTATTCGAGCCAGCCAAAGGGGAGAAAAAAAAAACCAACCCACCGCCCCAGTTGTGTTTCCACTTAGGAGACCGACCCATACAGTTACATACCCAGCAGAAGCCTTATGTCTCTGAAGTTTTACTGGGTAGATTGCATCGCTCATGCTAAAACACATTTTACGTCTTCAAGTTGTGCTAGACTGTTATTGTTTCTTGCTTCTTCTTTTTTCCCTTCGTTGTCGTAGTTGGATTATAACACTCGTCTATGGGAATTGCTCGGTTCTACCACTAGACCATAATAATGCACTAAATCACTTTTAACCTTAAAAGTTGTCAAGTGGTTCTTGAACCTGGGTTATCACATTGGAATTGTTGTCCTGTCAGTAGGCCATGAAAGCCTGATTAATATACTGTACAAGATTGCGTTAATTGTGGTTTCGCCTTAAGGTATGCAGCCAAAAAATAAATAAATAAAATGCTATAGGCACGCCCTCAAGGGCTTTCAAGAACGTTCATTCCAAAGCCTTAATGACCGCTTCTCAGTTAACAAATGGGAATTAACACAATTTATTACTTTCTCATAATGGACTCTAGCATCTCCCATCGAAGACAGAATTCTACAGATACACAACACCCGTATACAAACCTTGTGTCCATTAGAGAAATAATTACATGATTTCACTACTGGCATATCAAAATTTGGCGAAGTTGCTTCAAATATGTATCCTATGTGAGATAGGGTGTTAATTGGTTGAATTGGGTACAGAGAAGAGGGGGATCTGCATTCACGGATTAAGTGAAAATACCAATGGGTAATATAAATTAAATTAAAATCCTCTACCTACCGACATCAAGGTGAACAATCGAGGAATCCATGCTGGAGTCGAGATTTTTTGTTTCTTCCAGAGATCCGTCGCAAAACTGGTGTGGATAGCCCAAATAGTGTTACAATTTGTTCAGAACTACAATGCGAGAAAATGTTTAAGACTATGGATGTTCAAAGTCTGTCTATGGCGTCTACTTCAGCTTTCTGAACATCGTTTTTTTTGGCTGAAGCGGATTGATAGTGAAATCTTGTTTAGAAATATCAAAGTCTTTTAGCAAGCAATTTTTTCCGGTTGATTTACAATGAGCGGAATTTTGGATTAGTTTATTTGTTTATTTTTCAACATATAAAAAATATAAATTCAGTGTTTACGAACATACTCCCTACAATCATTCAACCACATTATCAAAAGGGCTATGAATTTTTAGTTATGGCAATTTAATGTACCAAAGATGTGTAGCAAAAGAATTTAACATTTCAAAAAGAAGGTGCAATGGTTTAATTTTTTTTTAAACAAATAATTTTTTTAATAATATTAATTGCCAATAAAATATTTAGGTTTAAATTTTGGGGGCATCCAAGACTGCGTATAAATCCCGAGTAATCGGTGGCCTCCATCTCGCACCCACCGAGACAAATAGGTTATTGGGAGCACTGCCTATGCTTTGAGCGATCAGTGGCCTCCATCTCACACCGTGTCAACAACACAAATAGGTTGTTGGAAGCACTGCCTATGCTTTGAACCTTGCGCTTGCCAGTTACTAAAAATAGTGGTTGTAACCAACTTCCCTATGTAACCAAAAAATAAAAATACAACAACACTTGCCAGTTACTAAAAATAGTGGTTGTAACCAACTTCCCTATGTAACCAAAAAAAAAATACAACACAAATAGGTTGTTGGAAGCACTACTTATGCTTTGAACCCTGCACTTGCTAGTTACTAAAAATAGTGGTTGTAACCAACTCCCCTATGTAACCAAAAAAAAAAAAATTAACATAATAAATGTTGTTTTATATGGTCTGATAAGGAAAATGCAATGGTTAGGATTTTGGCTTCTTTTCTTTTTTGGAAGGTCCAAGATTCAAACCACGTCATACTCAAAAAGGGAGTAAGTTGGATGGTAACAATCAAGAGTATGAATTTGTTTAACCCAATGAACTAGGGTTTATAGTGGTAGCACCCAAAAGGAGTAAGTTGATGGTAACAATCGAGAGTATGAATTTGTTTAACCCAACAAACGAGGGTTTATAGTGGTAGCACCCAATGGTGTTATCGATTTCTCCATGTATTAAATGTTGGTTTATATGGTGACTAGCTTCATTGATTGCCAAAGACTAATTGTTTATAGTGGTAGCACCCAATGGTGTTACCAATTCCCTATGTATTAAATGTTAGTTTATATGGTGACTAGCTTCATTGATCACGAGAGTTTTTTTTTGTTTCTTTTAAATAACTTCTATAATCTATTCCATGGGACAATGCAACGGTTTAGGCTTTGGCTCTTCTTTAGGAGGTCCAAGGTTCAAACTGCGGTGTGGGTGAGTGTGTGAGGGGGTGGGTGTGTGTACGGTTGTGTGTTTGGTCCCTATTTATAAGCTTAGCTCTCACCCTTATAAGAGGTCGTGGTGGGATGGAGATACCCAACCTTGAGCATTGGTTGTAAGGGTTTTTCACACTAACCAAATCGAACTTTGGCTCTTTTTCGAAAATTCCAAGGTTCAAATTGCGGTATGACGAGTGTGTGAGGGGTGAGTGTGTGAGGGGTGGATGTATGTACGGTTGTGTGTTTGGTCCTTATTGATAAGCTCAACTCTTATTCTTATGAGAGGTCATGGTAGGATGGAGATGCCTAACCCTGAGCGTTGGTCATAGAGGTTTCTCACACTAACCAAATCAAAAAAAATAAAAATAATAAAAAAATTCTATGATCCTTAGCCTGCTAGACCATGACTCTCCAAGAAATTGAGGGTTTATAGTGGTAGCACCCAATGATGTTACAGATTCTCCTATGTATTAAATATTGTAATGGTGTCCCATTGGGACAGCGTAACGGTTCGGGCTTTGGCTCTTCTTCGGCAGGTCCAAGGTTCAAACCGCAACGTGGGCAAGTGTGTGAGGGAGTGGGTGTGTGGTGGTTGTGTGTTAAATTCCCTATTGATAAGCATAGCTCTCGGCTTTAGGAGAGGTCATGGTTGGAGGAGCCTACTCAACCCTGTGCGTTGGTCATAGGGGTTCCTCACACTAACCAAATAAATAAAAATATACATATGTTGTAATGGTGTTACCTATTCTCTTATGTATTAAATGTTGGTTTATATGGTAACTAGTTTCATTGATCATCAAAGTTTTTTTCTTTGGTTCCTTTTAGGTAACCTCTATAATCCTTAGCCCACTAGATCCCAACTCTCCAAGGAATCGAACAATACAATCTATTGGTAAACACTAGACTATTAACAACCTTCGATAACCACTAGACTGCTACCAACTGGTCAATCGAACAACAATCCACTAGTAACCGATCAATTCCTTTTTAGGCAATCATCAAAATATTTTTTTACAAGATTATTTCATAGTTTCTATAGTGGTAGCATCCAATGGTGTAACTAGTTCTAAAAATAAAAATAAAAAATAAATTGATTTATATGGTGACTAGTTTCATTGGTGGTCAATTTAGGAAACTTCTATAATCCCTAACCCACTAAGTTAAGATGAAGTCAACAGACCCCAACTCTTCAAAGAATCGAAGAGTACAACCTACCAGTAAACACTAGACTGCTACCAACCATAGGCAACCATTAGACTACTATCGACCGACCAATCTCTTTTTAGGCAATTGTAAAAGTCTTTTTTTACAAGATTGTTTCATATTTTTATAATCATTCAACTTATTCAAATGACAGATCAAACTATTTTAAAGATAACTGATAATTTAACTATTTAATTTTAATTATCTTTTTTATTGTAACCAACAATTATATTAAATAAATAAAAGAGGTTACAATAAAAAGGAATTGGAGAGATCACAGCATAAGATCTAAGGCCACCCACACAATCAAAACCAAAAAACAACCAAAGAAACCATAATACAAATACAAAACCAACCCTTAAAAGGGTGAACAAACATCATAACTAAGCATAGGAAGTTGTTCCCGAAGGAGGAGGAGGATCATTCTTTGGCCCAAAAGAGCCCAAACCATGAGGATTATCTACAGGCAGATCGACAAACCAAGAGTTATCAAGAGCAATAGTGTTCATCAAAGGAACCATAATACTGCAACCAAGGGGAGTAAAATTGATCAAAGCTAAAGGTGGCAATAGAGCAGAACGAACAAGAGCAAAAGGAGAAGTAACCGACCAAGGATACGGGTCAGGGCTCCGACTAGTACCATGATCAGTTGAGTGATGCACAAGCCTCCAACCATGCTACAAAGAGCATAAACGTGAACAATACCTCTTGTGAGAACTGGGAGGAGACCAAGCCCTACTGTGAGCACTGGCAGAATGACTTGAGGCCAAAGAATGTTGTCCCCTCGACCTATTACGTCGAGGTCTTGAAGAAACTGAGGGACCTTGAGGTGGAGAGAGGTCAAGTGAAAACCAACTAATAATGCATGGAGCCTCGTGTCAATACTCAATAAGATTCATCAAATGTGCCAACTCATGCGCCACCTTGGAAGCCTACGAATGGATCTGAGAGGTAACAATAGAAAGCACCATAATCTTTTCATTTATAGAAAATTGAAAGGAAATTAAATCTCCAAAATAAATAGCAACATTCCTAGCTTTCCATAGCTAAAACAAAATAATCGCACGAAATAAATTCCACATAGCAACAATATAAGCAGGCCAACAACTATTATCACCAAAAAAATCATCTACCATTTGAAGATCTCGAGATGAAAATGTTTAAACAATGAGTGAATCCAAGCCCAGGCAAACTGAGCACGAGGGCAAAACCAAAACAAATGCTTAAATGTTTCAAAACAACCACAAGCAGGACACTTAGGATTAGGAAGACCAACCCTACTAAGCCTCTCTCCCATAGGAAGACCTTGATAAATAAGAGACCAGAGAAAAAAGGTGATCTTAGGTTCAAGATTAGAATGCCAGATACAGTTCAAATAAGCAATCCAAGTATAGGAGGTAGAGTGAGTCTGCCATCTCTCATTAAGCTTGTCAATACCAAAGGAAAAAGGACTAAGAAGATGATAAAGCAAGGAAGAAGAGTAGTTCTTGAAAGGAGTATCTACATTCCAACACCAATCCCTCCATCGGGCACTCAAGGGCTTAAGGTCGAGCTTATACAACATGATATTAGGCACAAGTTCCTAGATCTTAAGAATAGAAGGAAGATCCAAGTTTTGAAGATTAAATATACGCTTGAGGGAAGGCCAAGGAATCCAATCCTAAGAATGCACTAAATCTTTAATAAAGCAAATGCTTTTGCGAAGTAGCCTCAAAGATTTAACCCCTGGCATATCAGCAAGAAGAACCGAAGAGTTAGAAAAAATAAGAGACCACCATATGTTTTGAGAATTGAACAAAAGACCATTATGAAAACCATCACCAATCCAGTGAAGATGAGGTTTCACCACCTCAAAAGCCCACCAAATACTTTTAACAACAAAGGAACCCTAAATCTTAACCAGAGCATAAGTAATTATAAGAGTGTGAAGGCCGATATTAGCCCAAGATTTACGCCCATAAGACAACCCTAAAGAGATACAATGACGAATTAAAACCTTCCAGGCTTCAAGGCCTTCGATAGCTTTAACCACCCACTAAGCACATAAGGAAATGCTTTATTTGTAGATGTCAATGATACCCATCCCACCCTTATCAATAGGCATGGAACAAATATCCCAATCAACCTGATGAAAACCAAGCAAATTCTTCCTCTTGACCCAAATAAAATCCCCAAAGATTCTAGTCAACTTGTTGTAAGAATTCTTAGAAGGGGTCCAACAGGAGGAATAGTAAACATGGGTGGCAACAAGAATCTTAGTGCAAACCTGAAATCTACCAACAAGAGAAAGGGGACACGATGCCCAATAGAAAATTTTCTTTTCAATTATGTCAATAACATATTGTCATAGTTTGGAGGGCAAGCAATCAAAAGCAAAGGGAATTCTTAAGAACTTAAAATGCTCATCCTTTGAAGCCAATACCACGAGAAACCTCTAAGCCATGCAGGTAGATCAGAAGAAGCCAGGTGAAAACAAAGAGACTTAAACCATTCGATGTTGGAACTAGAGGCCTTACAAAAAGTGTCCAAGCAAACCAAAGTAGTCAAAACATAAACCTCATCCTTACTAATAGTGAGAAAAGAATCATCCATAAAATACCCAATTTTAAGTTGAGTAGGCATATCAGGCAAAGAATGCCTTTGATCAACCCCTTAAATGCTTGACTAGAAGAAGATAACCAAAAGCTTCAGCTACAAGGATGTAAAGTGAGGGGGTCAAAGGATAGCCTTGGCAAATCGAACGAAACAAACCAAAATTCTCAGACTTATGCCCATTAATAGTAAGACAGGTCAAAACATCAACAAACAAAATTTTGACGACCTTAATTAAAAAGGACCTAAACCCAAGAGCTTTGAGCATAGAGCTTTGAGCATGGCAAGAATAAAAGGTCACTCAATACGATCATAAGCTTTTTTAAAGTTGAGCTTAAGAAAAAATGACTTTTGGCTAGAGATGTGTGCCCATTCTAAACCTTCCCAGACAACAATAAGATTATCCAGGATATAACACCCTGTTGGGGATTTTTCTTGCATCCTTAAGATAAGTTATCACGCTACAGGAAAACCTACTACCAACGAGCAACTACAGGCTCTGGTCGACCTGCCTCTTTAACTTGGGAATAGAGTTATTTTAATATTTTCTAGACAGACCAAGTATGGTAAGGATACCCTTGAGGTGAGCTTAAGTTCTTTAAGTTCATGCTCTTCCAGATTTATGGTGATGAATTAACAATTATAAATTTTGACCGAGCTAAAACAATAATAGTTCTAATATACCTTATGTATGATCGGTGCTTTAATCCTTTGGGCTATTGTAGCAAGATTTAATAACAATTCAATGAAAATAGAAAGAAAGAGAGAAGAGATAATCGATGCAATTACATTCATTCAAATATCGTAATAAACATAACAGTTGACCAATGAAAGAAGTGTTCACTATGCATTCAAATAATGTAACCCATAATGAAGACACACACAAAACTAAACACAAAAAAATAACAGGAAAGAAGCCCATAATTGTATTAATATTGAAAAATATTACATGAAGAGTTGGCATGGAATTGCCATTTAACTCTTAGAATGATTAATACAATAAAGATCCTCATTTGAATGTCGTAACAAGGACCTTTCACTCTCCCATTCAAATATCGTAATAGTTGAGTCTCTAGACCTCTGGCTCAATAGTCTAGAAATAATCTCAGCTTCTTGGGCACTTTCCTATCAAAAACCTGCACAGCAATGGGAAGAATGAGGGGATGGAAAAGAAGAAAGGAAACAAAGGGAATACAATAGCAAAGAATGGGCACTCGAGTATACCTCTTAGCAAAAATATGCTATGTCAAAGCTCGATCCTTATTCTAGTTGTAGACATCCTTCTTATAGTTGTGGCGGCTCTGTAACTGCTTGAACTGCTCTCATCTGGACCGTCCACCTGGTGCCATCTCCTGCCTTGTCATCGATCGGGTACTGTACAGTTTGTTATTTTAACTACCTCAAAAATATGTTATCAAAATTAGTCGAAGCCTAGCCTAGTTGTCACCACCTTCTATTTACTGCTTGTGGCTTTATTTATTTGTTCTGAAGTGAGCTCCCGAGTATCTTCTCATATATTTATCATTGTGACCTGATGCTCATTGATCGAGAAGATACTGGAATTTAGATGTATTATCTTGGAGTAGGGGTTTTCTTCAACTGCATGAGGGCTTGCCTTGGGATGCAAGGAAGCAAGGGTTACAAGAAACTGATGCATCAGGCCCTCCATAATAGTGGTGAAGAAAAGGAACTAGAAGTACAAAAGTTAAGGAAACCGCCAACAACATGGTACTTCCATAACTATACTCCATCGGAGTGACAATACACTAACTATATTCCATCGAGGCATGAGAGTTTCCTATAGATGGTCTTCCATTTTGTACCTCTTGTTTCTTCTATACAACTGGTGACATGAGTCTTCTGGATGCGCAGAACTCTCTTTCTGTAGCTCGCTAACAACACACTTCGATCCATCTCTAAACTATAGCTTGGATTTTAGAATGGGTGTCATTCTATATAAAGGAGGAGTTGGTTGTGGATTATTCCATCAGTTGACGACACGTGAACAGGTCCTATTGATCCAAGAATGATTCAGTTTGCTTTGACCTAATGATTTTGTCTTAATCTGATCATCCATTATCATCATGTGATTTACGGGCTTGATCTTTGTTTGTTCAGCGTATGAGGACTCGCATCCTTCTATTGTCCTCGTTATGCAATACGAAGAGTTCAAATATTTTGACTTGGCTAGACCTATCCATTAATTGGTTTACTTATTTTATCTTGCCACCCCACTCTTTGTTAGTGAATCATCCTATCATGGTTTGTTTCCTTCTTCGATGATTTTGCATAATCGGGTCACAGGAGTAGAGTTTGCACTCATGCAACTTTTCAATTGGCCTTCAGTTGTATTAGTCATGGTCACTTCTGATGTAACATTGATCTTCTTCAAGTTATGGTTCCCTCAGGTGCATGTGCTATCGATCGATCGATGCATGTCATTTGGTACCACCTTGCGTAGGTATCCATGACTACCGATCATTGTCTGAGCAATAGATGATTTTATTTGTTCCAATTTTGATAGTTTCTGATTGATCCTTTCTAGTGATCAGGGATGGTACTATGCTTGGTTGAGACTTGATCGATAGATCTGGAGTGTTCTCCCTTCGACCGGTTGGTTCTCATTGAATGTGTGTTTTGGTCATGGATCTCTTTGGTTTTGCATAGATGAAGATTTCGACCACTGGATGCCACTATTCGATCGAAAGGCTTAGAGTACTTTCGCATGTGTTGCATTTAAAAACTTGTGATAGCTTTTATCGAGGATGTCATTTCATGATAATAATCTCTTAATTAAGATTTTATGCATGCAAAAATAAATGTTAGCATACCTTAATCTTCATTGATTTTACCTTTGATTGGCTTGGTAGATCTCCACCATTGATTTTATTCGATCGATGATATTTCGATGGTTGAGATGTGTTCGATCAATGGTATTTAATGTTCATCTTCGTTCGACCAAAAAAAATTTCAACGTATGCTTTGACCAGATCATTACTATGGTTGATCGATCCTTACAATTATTTAGTCGATGAATGCTTTTCTTCAATTGAGCAGTATTACCGTTTGGCGTTGGTCGATTGACTTATGTCATCCATCAACTGAAAAATTATTGATCGTTCGATTTTTGATCGACCTTTAATCTATTTCAATCAACGACGTATTTTTTTATCGAGTGACATGCTTTATGTTTGGCCGATCAAGATTTTGACTTATCTATTACTACGGTCAATAAAAAATTATTACCTTCGTAGTCGATTGATCAGTTAGTCGATTGTTGTTCATTACTTGTCGATCAAACCATTTTCTGCCTTTGGTTGTTGTTTTATGTTTGTCGTCTAAAATTAGGTGTTAATGAATTGAATTCGATTGGCCAAAAAATTTTGGTAGCAACTTTCTTTCTATCGATCGACTTAAGATTATGTATTCCTCTTTGTTTTAGATGCTTGGACTAAGTGGTCGATCAAAAAACTTTTATCGACCAAAATTATTCTTGCTTGTAAAAACCTATCGACTCTTCTGTTATGGGCATCGATCAAAAATATTTTGAAATGATCTTAGGTTCGATCGATCACTCTTTTTTATCGATCAAAAACCATCTTTCTACTTAGTCTTTGACAATTTTTTGTTTTGATAGTTATTTTCTATCGATTAACCGAAGGATGGATTACATCATTTTGTTGCTCGATCGATTGGGTCAAAAAGTGGTGATCTTTTGAAAAGAGCAGGCGGGAAACCCCTTAAGTTTTTAATTAGAAGGAAAAATTTGAGTTACTTAAGAGTCAAAGATGGCCATGATGACAAAAATGTTATCTTAGGTATTTTGAAGGCATTGGTTCCATGAAAATGTTTTGAGATGATTAATTAAAATTGACTTCCATATTAACATATCACAAAACATGCACCTTATTCAAGACCTTCAAAAATTTTAAATTATGGGTACATTCATGTTGTATCAATTTTAGCTACAACATAGGCTCTGACTAGGATAGATGGTGAAAACATGAGGTATTTGAGAACTCTAGAATCTTTGGTTATTGACAAGGCTTCAGATGAAAGAACTATGACCTTTATTTACCAAGCAAAAACTGCAAAAATAGAGTAATCAAACAAAACATTCAACTAGTCTAAAAAGAGAGAAATCTTTAATCAAAATAAAATCAGAGACTATGGTTTTAAAAGCAAATGAACTTTTCACTCCTGAAGGTTAGATGTTCTAGTAATATCTTTTAAGGTGGTTTTGAACAAAATCAATAAGAAATAACTGCCACATCAAACCTGGGCTCAGGGTGTGTGCTTGTGTGTTCTTTTATTACTTTCTCAGATCAGATAGAATTTTTATCAGCTTGGAAGGAGTTAGGCTTATTAATGATTTCACTCTTTTTAAATATTTTTACCTTGTCATTGCTCCACTACCAGTCAAGCGTTTATAGCTTCGGTGGAGGTGACCTTGATCCCTTGGACCTGCTCTACTACCAGACAGGCATCTATAGCCCCGGTAGAGGTTATCCAGATAGCCCTAAGCACTTGCTCAATTTGCATTATTGAGATTTTTCTTCTTTTAGGAAGAATTTTGATAAATTGCAAAGTTGTTCAGAGTGTGCTTTCTGGGTTAAATATCTGTAAGGCTATAGTATTGAGTGTATTTGTATTTAGCCCAACTACCTTACCAAGGTTGATTAGATTCCCTGATTTCTAGAATTACTTTTGGGGTCATGATATTTTATGGCTTTGGCTTGATGTGTTAGCATTCCCAATTTTCTTCTATTGTATTCCAAACTTTATGAGATGCTTACTAGAACTCTACTTCTTGAGTTTTGTCAGCTCATCTGTATTCAATCCCAAATTCTCTTCTTTTAACTGACTAAAGATAAATCCCTCATAGACAAGTAAAAACATAACAAGAAGACTTAACAACCTTCTAATAGTCTAGAATCAATGAACAGATAAGCAAACAAACCTAGCTTAAAAAGGAAAAAGAACTAATAGAAAACACAATTAATTTTAATTTTTTATTCTTTTATGGTTCCCCAGCAGGGGTGGTATAACTTTAGGTGTAGGCCATTTATTGGGATTTCCATGAGATCTCCCTGCAAGGTTTGCAATCTATAAGTATTTGGGCCAAAGATCTGAATTATTTGGTAAGGACCTACCCATCTAGGTTCAAGCTTACCTTTTTCTCCATGTTTATCATTTTTAGGGTCCCAATATAAGACTATGTCTCCTTCAAAGAATGGAGTTCCCTTGGCTTTCTTGTTAAAGAGCTGCATGGTTTTATGAGTCTGTTCAAACATTTTATCCAGTGCATTCCTTATTTCTTCTTGCAAATGTGCAATATGATCTAATCTCCTCTATAAGGCATCGAGACTTTCATGATCTTGCAGTAACAAAGATAGTGCTATTCTTTCTGTATGAGGAGGTAGCAGGGCTTTTTCTCCAAATACCATTTCATAAGGAGTCTTACCTATGTTCCTCTTGATAGATAATCTATCTGCCCATAAGGCAAACTTTAACTCACTATCCCATCCCTTTTTATTCTTGCCGAGTGATATTTTAATTCTGGTAATCAAATTCTTGTTTGATGATTCGGCAAGACCATTTCCTTGAGGATAGTAGTTTGTTGAATGAGAAAGTTTGATTCCATACTTTGCATAGAACTCTATCATTTCAAATGAGATAAAGTATTTCCCATTATCTATTACCAACTTCTTTGGGACTCCAAATCTAGTCAAGATGTTTTCCTCCAAGAAATTGATGACTACTTCAGTTGTTGAGTTTCTCAGAGGAGTTGCTTCCACCCACTTGGTGAAATAATCTATTGTCGTGATAATCCATTTGTGTCGGCCTGAGGAGTTTGGTTTTATTTCTCCAATGAGGTCAATTCCCCACTATGTGAAGGGTGCTTCTATGATTACTGATTGGAGAGGCATTGCTACTAACTTTTTCTTCCCTGCAAACACTTGATAGTTATGGCAGCCCCTTACATATTTATGAACATCTTTGAATAAGGAAGGCCAGTAATAACCTGCTCTCATAATATTATTTGCAGTTGCTTTTGGAGCAAAGTGACCCCCACAGAATCCATCATGAAATTCTTTTATCACTTCTAATGTCTCTTTTTCAAACAAGCATAGCAATAAGACACCATCTGGATGTTTCCAATAGAGTTTACCTTCTTGGGTGTAATATTTCTGAGACTGTTATTTGACTGACCTCATTTTATTTGTAGACATACCTCTGGGAAATGATAGGGTTTGCAAATATAATAAAATATCATCATACCATTTGCATTCAACATTATATGTTCTTATGATATCATGCATGTCATCAACTATGGCAATGTTCTGCATGTCTTCTCCTTCTTTGTTAGCCAAATATTTAGCTAGACCTTGTCCTCTAATTATTTTCACAGCCTTGAATTCTACATCATACTACAGTAATTTGACCATCCACCTGGTAGGGCTACCTATTGGTTCAGGTTGGGTGAAAACATCTTTAATAGCAGTGAAAGGGATACAACATATAACCTTGTTTGAACCAAAGATGCATTTAAAATATTCCAGTGCTTGAATCACAACATAAGCCTATTTTTCAATCATTTTGAATCTCAATTGTGCTCCTTTGAGTCATGTACTCATGAAAGCTATAGGTCTCTCATTCTCTTCATCATCCTTTTGAGAAAGGACTACAACAATGGTATGTTTAGAAGCAAATGAGTATATATTGAAATTCTTTGAGTAGTTAGGGCAATTCAAGACTGGGGCAATGGTGATAGCATCTTTGATTTTCTGAAAAGCTTCAAGATTCTCTTCAATCCATTTGATATCAACATTATTTTTAATCATATTATTGATAGGTTGAGCTATTTCAGCAAAATTTGGCATAAACCTTCTTACAAAATTAATCTTACCAAAGAATGATCTGACTCCTTTCAGATTTTTGGGAGGGGGTATCTTGGCAATAGCCTCTATTCTTGATGGATCAATACTAATCCCTTTTTCAAAAACTATGTGGCCAAGGAGCTTTCCTTGTGTTGCTCCAAATATACATTTCTTTGGATTCAAGGATATCCCAAATTCTTTGCATCTAGCAAAAATTGTAGCTAAATGTTCAAAATGATCTGCAGGGTTCTTTGAAAATATTATTATGTCATCCAAATAGACAACCACTATTTTGAACATCAAACCTTTAAAAGCAAATTCCATGGCCCTTTGGAAGGTGGCTCCTACATTCATTAATCCAAATGGTATTCTCAAATATTCAAAGGTACCCTAGGGGGTTGTGAAAGCAGTTTTGTATCTATCTTCAGGATTTACCTGAATCTGATTATATCCTGAGAATCCATCTAGTAATGACATTCTGGATGAGCCTACTACTGCTTGTAGTAGTTGTTCCATGTTGGGCAAGGGATAATTATCCTTGAGAGAACTTTTATTCAGATTTTGAAAGTCAACACAAAGTCTGATCTCTCCATTTTTCTTCCTTACTGGTACTAAGTTTGCTATCCAGGAAGAAAACCTCACTTTTCTGACTATCTTGGCATCCAGTAATTTTTGAACTTCTTTCTGCATAACTGGATGCAATGTGGGATTGAATTTCCTTTGCTTTTACCTGAAAGGCTTAGCATCTTCCTTAAGGGGAATGATGTGAGTCATGACATCTATTTTAAATGTTTTTAGGTCTTCATAACTCCAGGCAAAATATTCTTTATTTTTCTTCAAAAAGCTAATGTACTATTCTTTTTCTTCTTTTGGCAAAGCCTTATCAATTTTGACAAACCTGGGCTCCTCTTTTGTTCCAATGTTTATATCATCAATTTATGTTTCTTTGAGGAGTGGTTTGTAAGCTTTATCAAAATCATCAAATAAGCTTTCTAAAGAAACTAACCCTTTAGGGATCCTATTGGTTTTGAGTTGAATTACTTCAACTAGCTCTCCAATAATATTTTTCAAATTTTCTTCATCCTCCTCTTCACATATAACATATGAATACATATTTTGGAGGGTCATGAAGTCTTTGATATCCACATCATCTTGAAATACTTGCAGATATACAATATTGTCAGGCATAGAAGGTTTGTATACAGAGATAGTTGGGAACCTATCCATGTACTCAATGTCAATTTCTGGATAATCTGCACCTGAAGCATTAATAGCTAATAGGTCTGCAATGTGATTTTATTCTCTAGGAATGTATGAGATGTTAAAGGCTAGGAATTTATCAATTTCTGCTAGAACTACAGATTTGTATTGTTTTAATCTAGGATGTTTTGTCTGATACTTACCTTTGACCTATTGTATAATCAGCTCAACGTCTCCAGTAACAATCAAGAAATTTATCCCTAGTTCTTTAGCTTTTCTCAGACCTAACAGTAAGGCTTCATACTCAACTACATTATTGGTGCATGAAAATTCTAATCTATAAGGGATCCCAAGATAGTTTCCCTTAATATCTATTAAATTCACATCGACACCTGCTCCTGTTTGAGACTTAGCCCCATCAAAGGACATGGTCCACATTTCCTGGGTAAGAATCCTATCAGATTTTACATCTACTAGTTCTTTGGTTTCAGGGTCCATATCTTTAGCTTCAGGGACTTCGGCTAGGAAAGGGTTATGCTAAACTGAGTAAACTCCTATTTCTTTCTCTTCTACGAAGCTAACCAAATTAATCATGGTGTCATCTGGTCTCACCAGTTCCACTGAGTACTTGTTAAATGGTTCTCTCCTTAAGGTCACATTTTCTTTTCCTAAAATAGGGATTGTGGCATAAGACCAATCTAATTGTATGGAGCCACCTAACTGTTCTACCTAATGTCTGCTTAACAGTAATGAGAAGAAAGGGTCTACATCAACCACTACAACATCCATAACTATACCTTTCTTAGGATGTTGATCTAGGTAGACTAACAAGCCAGTGATAATACCTACACAGGGTATCTGCCTACTGTCCATTATTGATACAGGGGGAGACTCCCTAGTGCAAATCAACCCTAGTTGGTCTGCTATCTATTTGGGCATGATGTTATGGGATGCACCGCTATCTAGCATGCAGTTGTGAATGACATACCTTTCTCCTTCATCTGAATTATACCTGAGTGACACATAAAATGGTCTGACAGATGAGGGGGTTCTAGTTTCATGATTGGAAGGTTTGACAATATTACAAGACTGAGTTCCTTTTTGTTCAATTAAGCCAAAAGCCTTACAGACTTGTTCTCTATACTTTTGAATATTCATTAACTCACCAAAGGTAATGTTGACTTTCTATTTACTTAACTCTGAACCAACATCAAATTCCATCTTCTTAACATCTAAAGTCTTAGAGCATTCCTCATGAGGTGGTGGTTCATTTATTCCTATATTTTTAGGAACCTTTTTGTTTTGATATTTTTTAGTGGGTTGTTCTCTACTCTCTTTGTTTAAACTCTTATCAGTTTTGTTAGGAACAATCCTATTTCTCAAGTTCAAGGCATTTGCTTCTAGTTCTTCCACCTCTTGTGTTGTTGGAACTAGTTTCCCTTGTTTCATTTTATCATACCTAGTTTCTTGTCCTCTTTGTAGGATCTTTGTGTTTTCTGCAACTAGGATTTTTGGGTGGTGATTCAAAGCATATAAATCCATGTCTTCTTCAAACAACCTTTCTCTAGATTCATCCTCAAGGGTCCAACAAGCATTAATTCTGATATCCTCTTCGGATTCTGCTTCTAAGTCTACAGGATGGTGGATACCTAGATAGATGCCACAATAATCTGGATTATGAGGAGCATCACAGGCTGAACAATAATAAGGAAAATTTTTTGCCAAGTTGATAGTAGGAATAGGATTTGGAACTAAGTCCAGGTCCTTCTCTGTTTCTCTCTTTTTCCAATTATTCCCATTATTTCTATTTCTTTCATCAGGATTATTATTATTCCAATTTCTATTAAAATTTCTCCTGAAAGGTGGTCTATTGTCACCTTGTTGTCTATCAGCCTAAGGGTGAGAAGTTTCACCATTGCTCTCTTTATTTCTTTCTATCCTAGCCAACCTATTGTTCATTGTGTTAAACATTTCTATCATTTGATTAGCCAGTTTTTCCATGGGATCATGTTCAACTCTCTTCTGTAGGTTAAACCCTACCTTCTTAGGCTTCCTATCAGGATGATTATCCTCTAGAGAGTATGGTTTCATTTTTCCACTATCTAACATATTCCTTTCAATATCTATGGCTTTCTCCATGCACTCATCTATTGTGTTAACTTGTTCTTGTCTTAATTCATAGTTAAATTCTCCAAGGAAAGCATTTTTATAAAAACAGATGGACTGGATATCATTTGGCCTTAGAACAGTGGGAATCTTATTTCTGGCTTTAGAAAACCTTCTATTGAAATCACTTACTGATTCATTCTCTTTCTTTTTCATTGTTGCTAGATCTATCAGTAATGATTGTTCATTCTTCCTTTCACCAAACTTTTTTAAAAAGATAGTTTCCATTTTGGCAAAATTGGTGATGTCATTGTTAGGAAGAGTATTAAACCATTCTCTAGCATCTTTCTCTAGAGTTTGTAGAAACAATATTAATACTACATCTTCATGTTCTACTTCTAGACTATCTAAAGCATACAAGAAGCTTTTAATGTGATCTTCCCTAGTAACTACATTGTTTCCTTGAAATTTAGGTAAATACTTGTGAGCCTTGCTGGGGAGATCATGTAAAGGCATTGGTAACTAAAAAGATCTATATCTATTAGTCCTCCATAACTGAACAGGTGGTGGATTAGCCATATTAACTAATGGAGGTGTTTGGATTACAAGCAGGAGGTGTAGTACTAATTCCATTGGGGATAGTGGGAGGTATTTCAAATAAACTCTCTACTGTAACAATATCAGTGTTAGAACCTTTTGGAGATGAACTAGAAGGATTGGTTCTAAAAAATACCTCTAGATCTAAGAATTCTGGATACAACTCCTGAGCGGTTCTTCTCGTTCATGCCAACACGTTCTTTTTCTTCTTTTAATATTTATGATATTTTTGGATTTGTCCAGTTAGAGTCGCCAGCACAATGTGTGCAGAAGGAATGAACGTCTGGTCGAGATTGCTTGACTTTAACCACTCTCGATCACTCAGGGTATAAAATTTTTCAAGAATCAAGAAAATCAAGAAACTCAAGAGAATCAAGAAAACAATATAATTGTTCATTCTTAAAAAAAGGAAAATTGGAAACTACGAGCATAGAAGGGAAATAGATTTGAAAATATTTTAAGATAAACTAATATTCTGATTTCTTCTTTAAGCTAACTATTGCCAATAAATATTTGTCGTTAGGTTCCAAACTATAATGAAAATTACGCATTCGGTCCCCGACAATGGCACCAATAAACTGTTGGGGATTTTTCCTGCATCCTTAAGATAAGTTGTCACGCTACAGGAAAACCTACTACCAATGAGCAACTATAGGCTCTAGTCGACCTGAGAATTGAAGAGTTAGAAAAAATAAGAGACCACCATATATTCTAAGAATTGAACGAAAGACCATTATGAAAACCATTACCAATCTAGTGAAGATGAGGTTTCACCACCTCAAAATCCCGTAAAATACTTTTAACAACAAAGGAACCCTGAATCTTAACTGGAGCAAAAGTAATGATAAGAGTGTGAAGGCCAATATTAGCCCAAGCTTTACGCCCATAAGACAACCCTAAAGAGATACATCGACGAATTAAAACCTTCCAATCTTCAAGGCCTTCAATAGCTTTAACCACCCACTTAGCACATAAGGAAATGCTTTATTTGTAGATGTTAATGATACCCATCCTACCCTTATCAATAGGCATGCAAAAAATATCCCAAGCAACCCGATGAAAACCAAGCAAATTCTTCCTCTTGGCCCAAAGAAAATCCTCAAGGATTATGGTCAACTTATTGTAAGAATTCTTAGCAGGGGCCCAATAGGAGGAATAACAAACATGGGTGGTAGCAAGAATCTTAGTGCAAACCTAAAATCTACCAGAAAGAGAAATGGGACATGAGGCCCAATAGGAAATCTTATTTTCAATTCTATCAATAACATATTGCCATAGTTTGGAGGACAAGCAATCAAAAGCAAAGGGAATTCTTAAGAACATAAAATGCTCATCCTCTAAAGCCAATGCCATGAGAAATATCTAAGCCATACAGGTAGATCAAAATAATTCAAAAAAAAGAGACTTAGACCATTGGATTTTGGAACTAGAGGCCTTATAAAAAGTGTCCAACCAAACCAAAGTAGTCGAAACATAAACCCCATCCTTACTAATAGCAAGAAAATAATCATCCACAAAATACCCATTAATAAATTGAGTGGACACATTAGGCAAAGAATGCCTTTGATCAATCCCTTAGATGCTTTATTGGTAAGAAGATAACCAAAAGCTTCAGCTATAAGGATGTAAAGTGAGGGGGTTAAAGGATAGCCCTGGCAAATAGAATAAAACAAACCAAAATTCTTTGACTTATGCCCATTAATAGTAAGATGGGTCAAAGCATCAACAAACAACATATTGATGACCTTAATAAAAAGGGACCAAACCCAAGAGCTTTGAGCATGGCAAGAATAAAAGGTTACTCAATACGATCATAAGCTTTTTC
The DNA here is from genome assembly GCA_028583015.1 of Wollemia nobilis. Classification (NCBI taxonomy): domain Eukaryota; kingdom Viridiplantae; phylum Streptophyta; class Pinopsida; order Araucariales; family Araucariaceae; genus Wollemia; species Wollemia nobilis. Next base: position 8,848,554 of record JAQPPZ010000028.1, read on the forward strand.
AAATTTGAGCTTAAGGAAAAGCAACTTTTTGCTAGAGATATGTGCCCATTCTAAACCTTCCCAGACAACAATAAGATTATCCAAGATATAACGCCTTGTTGGGGATTTTTCCTGCATCCTTAATATAAGCTGTCACGCTACAAAAAAACCTACTGCCAACAAGCAACTACAGGCTCTGTCGACCTGCCTCTTTAACTTGGAAATAGAGTTCTTTAATATTTTCTAGATAGACCAAGTATGGTAAGGATACCCTTGAGGTGAGCTTAAGTTATTTAAGTTCATGCTCTTCCATATTTATGGTGATGGATTAACAATTATAAATTTTGATCGATCTAAAACAATAACAGTTCTAATATACCTTATGTATGACCAGTGCTTTAATCCATTGGGTTATTATAGCAAGATTTAATAACAATTCAAAGAAAATAGAAAGAAAGAGAAGATATAATCGATGCAATTACATTCATTTGAATATCGTAATAAACATAACAATTGACCAACGAAAGAAGTGTTCACTATGCGTTCAAATAATGTAACCCATAATGAAGACACACACTAAACTAAACATAGAAAAATAACAGGAAAGATGCCCATAATTGTATTAATATTGAAAAATACATGAAGAGTTGGCATGGAATTGCCATTTAACTCTTAGAATGATTGATACAATAAATATTCTCGTTTAAATGTCGTAACAAAGACCTTTCACTCCCTCATTCGACTATCGTAACAGTTGAGTCTCTAGACCTCTGGATCAATAGTTTGTAAATAATCTCAACTTCTTGGACACTTTCCTATCAAAAACCTGCACAACAATAGGAAGAATGATGGGATGGAAAAGAAGAAAGGAAACAAAGGGAATACAATAGCAAATAACAATCACTCGAGTATACCTCTTACCAAAAATATGCTATGTCAAAGCTCGATCCTTATTCTGGTTGTAAATGTTCTTCTTATAGTTGTGGCAGCTTTGTAACTGCCTAAACTGCTCTCATCAGGACCATCCACCTAGTGCCATCTCCTGCCTTGTCATCGATCGGGTTCTGTGAAGTTTGTTATTTTAACTACCTCAAAAATATGTTATCAAAATTGGTTGAAGTATGGCCTAGTTGTCACCACCTTCTATTTACTGCTTGTGGCTTTCTTTACTTGTTTTGAAGTGAGCTCCTGAGTGTCTTCCTGTATATTTATCACCATGACTTGGTGCTCATTGATCGAGAAGAAACTGGAATTTAAATGTATTATCTTGGAGTCAAGGTTTTCTCCAATTGCATGAGGGCTTGCCTTGGGATGCAAGGAAGTAAGGGTTTGTTACAAAAACCTGATGCATCAGGCCCTCCATAAAAATGGTGAAGAAAAGGGAACTGAAAGTACAAAAGTAAAGGAAACTGCCAGCAACACGGTACTTCCATAACTATACTCCATCAGAGTGATAATACACTAATTATATTCCATCAGGGCGTGAGAGTTTGTAGATGGTCTTCCATTTTGTGCCTCTTGTTTCTTCTACAATTGATGACATGATTTTTTTGGATGTGTAGAACTCTCTTTTTTTAGCATGCTAATAACATACTTTTATCCATCTTTGAACTATAGCTTGGATTTTAGGATGAGTGTTGTTCTATATAAAGGAGGAGTTTGTCATGGATTATTCCATCAGTTGATGACACGTGAACATGTCCTATTAATTTGGAAATGATTCGATTTGCTTTAGCTTGACAATTTTGTTTTAATTCGATTGTTCGTTATCATCATGTGATTTACGGGCTAGCTCTTTATTTGTTCGGTGTATGAGGACTCGCATGCAATACAAAGAGTTCAAAGATTTTTGACTTAACCAGACCTGTCCATTAATTGGTTTACTTATTTTATCTCTCCATCCCACTTTTTTATTAGCAAATCATCTTGTCATGGTTTATTTTCCTTCTTCAGCGATTTTGCATAATGAGGTCATAGGAGTAGAGTCTGCACTCGTGCGACTTTTCAATTGGATTTCAGTTGTATTTGTCATGGTCACTTTTGATGTAATGCTGATCTTCTTCAAGTTATGGTTCTCTCAGGTGTGCGTACTATCGATCGATCGACGCGTGTCATTTGATACCACCTTGTATAGGTGTCCATGACTACCGACTGTTATCTAAAAAATGATTTTATTTGTTCTAATTTCGACAGTTTTTTATTGATCCTTTCTGGTGATCAGGGATGGTACTATGCTTGGTTGAGACTCGGTTGACAAATTTGGAGTGTTCTCTCTTCGACCTATTGGTTCTCGTTGAACATGTATTTTTAGTCGTGGATCTCTTTGGTTTTGCATAGATAAAGATTTTGACCGCTGGATGCCATGATTCGGCCTAAAAAACTTGCACATGTGCTGCATTTAAAAACTTGTTATAGCCTTTATTGAGGATGTCAATTCATAATAATAATATTTTAATTAAGATTTTATGCATGCAAGAATAAATGCTGATGTACCTTAATCTTCGTTGACTTTACCGTTGATCGGTTCGGTAGATCTCCATCGTCTATTTCATTTGATCGATGATATTCTGATGGTTGGGATGTGTTCAACCACTATTATTTAACGTTCATCTTTGTTTGGCAAAAAAATTTTCAATGGCTATGCTTTGACCAGATCATTACTATGGTCGATCGATCCTTACACTTATTTGGTCGATGAATACTTTTATTTGACTGAGCAATATTCTCATTTAGCGTTGGTCGATCGACTTATGTCATCTGTTAATTGAAAAATTATTGACTGTTTGATTTTTGGTCAACCTTTAATCTATTTCGGTCAACGGTGTATTTTTTATTGAGCGACATGCTTTCTTTTCGATCGATCAAGATTTTGGCTAATCTATTATTGCGATCGATCAAAAAAGTCATTACCTTCATGATCGATCGATTAGTTAGTCGACCACTATTTATTACTTATCGGTCGAACCATTTTTTACCTTTGACTATTATTTTATGCTTGTTGATTGAAACTAGGTGTTTAATGAATCGAATTCGATCGGTCGAAAAACTCTCGATAGCAACTTTCTTTCTATCAGTCAACTTAATATTATGCGTTCTATTTAGATTCGGCTGCTCGAACTAAGTGGTCGACCAAAAACCTTTAATCATCAGCCAAAATTTTTCTTGCTTGTAAACCTGTTGACTTTTATGTCATGGGTATTGACTAAAAATATTTCGAAATGATCTTAGGTTTGGCTGATCACTCTTTGTTGTTGGCCAAAAAAGTCTTTTTGCTTAGTCTTTGACAATTTTTGATTTCGGTAGTCATTTTCTGTTGGTCGGACAAAGTATGGATTACATCATTTTGCTGCTCGATCGATTTGATCAAAAAGTGATGATCTTTTGAAAAGGTCAGGTCGGGAAACCCCTTAAGTTTTTAATTAGAAGGAAAAATTTGAGTTACTTAAGAGTCAAAGATGGCCATGGCAACATAAATGTTATTTTAAGTATTTTGAAGGCATTGGTTTCACGAGAATGCTTTGATATGATTAATGAAAATTGACTTCCATATTAACATATCACAAAACATGTACCTTATTCAAGACCTTCAAAAATTTTAAGTTGTGGGTACATTCATGTTGTATCAATTTTATCTACAACATGCCCTTTAATGAAACCCGTTTGCTTTGGTATGATAATCATAGAAAGAATGTTTCAAATACGAAGAGCTAATGCCTTGGCCAAGATCTTAATAGAAATATAAAGCAAAGTAATAGGTCTCCAACTGGTGATAAGATCAAGATTACTCGCTTTGGAAATGAAATTAATGTTTCCACGATTGATAATATTTCCCAAAGAGTTATTAGCTAACGCTTCATTATAGACATTGAGCAAATATGGCCCAATAAAATTCCAAGTGGATTTATAAAAATCGTAGGGAAAGCCATCAAGACCAAGGAACTTATCATATGACAATCATAAGAGCATTATGAAGCTTAACAAGAAAAATAGGATCATCACACAAATGTCGGTTATAAGTAGACAAATTAGCAGGAACAACATCAAGACACTGCTAGAGCACCATCTAATATTCCAAAGAATATTTTTGTGCTTGAAAGAAAAGCTTATAATGATCCATAAAGATCGACACAATACCAGGAAGAGAAGTTACCCTATAATGAGAGACTTGAATAGCCTTGATCTGGATTCTGGCCTGCATGGAATGAAGAGATTTGAAAAAGGCTTTGGATGGACGATCCACCCTCAGCCAATGTAGACAATCCTGAAGCTGAGCCCTCTTGGATTCATGTGATTCATGGAGCATAAGCTGGTGGTAAAAACCAATAACTTTGGCTTGCAATTATCGGTTGTACAAATCATTTTCTAGCAAAGATAAATTCCATTGATACTCCTGTAAGCAAAAAAAAGAGAGACACCATGCACTAAAATAAAACCGTTTATTATATTGAAAATAGATCCTCGATTACAATCAACCCCTTGGAAAAAGGGTGTTCTATAATGTGAATGCTTAAAGAGGATGATCCCCTTTTACAATAAAAATATGGTGTCGTGATATTCTTCCTGCTACACTCAATGTCGGAGGTGGATTAGTCATGATTATCATAATGAATTTGGATCTTTGAATCTGAAACCGTGAATGGATTTGATCTCATTGAACCTGGAACCTTCGAACCTAAAACCTACACACATGCAAATAGACAATGAAGTTTAGTAGCACCTGTCAATATGGATCAAACAAAAATAACTAATGCAAATGGAAAATAACTGATGCAAATAGAAAATGGATAACAAGTATTGCATACATGAATCAAGATTTAAGCACAACAATAGCATTCCTTTCCTCTAGATCTCTCAATCTCCTCTCCTCTCCTATTTTTTCTTCTTCTCGTTATGTCCCTTTTCAAATGAGAGGGGGTATTTATAGCCTTTGAGATAAGGTGAGGGAGGTGATGAGGTATCCCTAGGTTAGGCTAAACCAATGTTAGGTCATGCATACACCTAAGGTTAACTTGTGGAGGGGTGGTCACATGGTGACCAAGGGCTGAGTGTAGGAAAGGGCTTGAGTGGCCAAGGGGGCTGCAAAGGGAAATGTCCCTATTTAAGTGGTAAAAACCACTATTTTAGCCTTGAGGTTGCCTAAGGTGAGTCATATGGTCCAGAAGGAGTCCATTTAGGTAGTCTTTTCAATATGACGTGTTTTAGGTGTCTACAAATACCCCTTTTTGGGATGTGTTGTGTGAAAACATAATGCAGAGCAAAAATACATGACCCTAAGTCAAATTGAGGGTTGATGATGTTCATTGATCTGATCAATGTTAGATGCCCCAATCATGGAAGGAACATTGCATTTTTGAATCATTGCTTTTGACAAGTTGAGGAACTTGATTTTAATAAACCTTTCAACCAAGGGTGGACCTTCATCTAGTCCACAAGGCCATGACCTTAGGCATACCAAACAGGTAGAGGTTCGTCTATCCTGTAATGTGTTTTAATTTAAGTTTTTGCTTGTTATCTACCCCAAGAAAGAAGGGCATGATTGTCTTTGGTAATGATTCTTGAATGAATGCAACTTGCATGATTGAGTATTTGATTATTGATTTTGATTATGAATTTTGTGATGTAATGACTACCCCCTCAAGTGACGAGTCGATGAGGACATGGTAAAAATGATGAAAGTGACAAGTTGCTTGACCAAAATCATTGGTGATGAGAGGATTGTTGATTTGAAGTTTATTGTTGTCAAGCATATCTTGTACTCTATTTTTAAATGGGTAACATGACTGAATGTCATGACCATTTTTTTTGTGGTAAACATAATACAAGTCCTCTTGATACCTCTTAGGTTTTGGCGTATTAAGATTCAAAGGGTGAATCTTTGGCAATTGGATAGCCTTGGCCTCACAAAGTCGATTAAAAAGAGATGCCAAAGACTCAGGCAATGACATATAATTGCGAGGTGGGTGACGTTGTTGCCTTTGCCCCAAATTTTGTTGAGATTGATTATATTGTACAGGAGGGGGCTAAGCCTGAAAATCAGAGGTTGAGGTTTTTGATGACTCAACCATAAATCAATGCTTGTGAGTCGATTCAAGATCTATTGTAAATCATTGTGTTAGTGATTCACTTATAACTCAATTTTGGCTAGCCGATCCAAGATGTGTTGTGAAACTAGTGGAGGGGACGACTGAATCACTGTTGATGAAGCTAGATGGCGATTGATAGGTGGTGGTGATGGATTGGGTATGGGAGCCAAGAGATAATTAAGCGAACATGTATCAAAAGTCCTCAACATCTAAGCAGATGTGGATGGTTCATGGTGATCTTGTCTAGTGAGTATATACACATGCTCTTGTTCCTGATTTAGCTCATGCTCATGTTCCAACTTAGAGTGCTCAACTGTGGCAGCTAGATTATCCCCATTTTGGTGTAGTGGGTATACGTGTTCTTGATTTTGTGGAGATATTGAGTGAGATGAAGTAGGTATGACTGAATCCAATAATGGTAACACTTGTAGTATGGATGGAATGTTGGATGAAGTCGCAAGTTGCATAGATGGATTCGAAGGACTCTGTTTTCTTGTCATTACATTGATCATTCCCATAAACTCATGAGAAGATGCATTTGCATTTGGACAAGTCATGATGCCTCATCAACTTGTCCAAGGTGATCTGCTTGTCCCCCATGTTTGGGTGATGAATAAAAAATGGTATCAACGAGTAATGACTTGGCAAGAGGACAACCTAGATCCTTGATCGAATCGATGATTGGCATGAATGTAACATTGGGTGCTATGTCCTCACCAAGTTCAGTGTTGTTCAAGTGAACTATATCCTCAAGTGTGGTGGATGAAGATGGTATGATATGATTTGATTCATCCATAACAATTGTGGTTTCCTCCTTGTTGGTAGGAATAAGAAGGTCTTCTACTGACGTATTGAAGATGGTTGTGGAAGCCTTTGTGATTGGCCTTTTTTACTCTTTCTCACTTGGAGAAATCGAGGATGGAAGAATGACAATAGAAACCAATGGCACCAATGGTGGTGAAGATAACTTCATGACTAATCATGGGGTTGAATTTGGACTCTAGATAAGATCATTGGGTTTAGTGTCTAGGTGTGTGGATGGAAGGGTATACTCCTGTAGATGATAATCCTTACTGTAATACTTGAAGGGGTCTAAGTCGACATGAACCACATGGACTTGGCCTTCATGAATGTATTTGATGCATTGATGCATAATGGAGGGGATGCACTCCATGTCTCTCATCCAAGGCCTTCCTAGCAGTATGTTGTATTGTCTTGCATCTTCCAAGATGTAGAACAATGTAGGCATAGTCTTTTGTCCAACTTGAATAGGTAGGACTATCGTGCCCACAGTGGAGGATAAAGCATCGTTAAATGCTTTCAAGGTGAATGTGGATGCTACAATGTGTAAAGATGGAAGGTTGAGATGTTTCAATGTAGTTGTGGTAATAATGTTTATTGTGGAACCCGTATCAACCAATACTCGCTTATAGGGGATCTTATTGATGCACGCAATGATGTGCAAAAGAGGATCTGGTAAATTGGGAGACACGGGTTTGATCTTGTGATTTTGAAAGGTTATAATAGGATCCTTGTACGTTTGTATGTGTTCCACAAATTTGGTGAAAGAATCAAAATCTTGGGGTTGTAACTCTATTGAATGTAAAATATCCATGAGAGTTTTTCAATGCTTGGAGGATTGTTGTATTAACTCGCCATGGTCATGTTGGTTGATGGCATACACAAACTTCACATAGTCCTACTCTAGATTGTTACCACTTGTTGGATGGGAGTTCTAGGTGGCGAAGGCCACGACGTAGAGGGAGTGTATTCGTACCTACTAGGCCCCTTAGTAGACCGATTATGTTTGGTTGTGGCATGGAATTGGTGTTGGCTAACCGAATAATCCACTTGACCATGTGGATGACCCATTGGTGTTCTCTTGGCAGAGGTACCTTGGTGGTTGGGTCCTTTAGGTGAGGGGTTGACCTCGCGATGACTTTCTAGATATCGTGCGGGAATGAGGAGATCCTCAAGGCTATATCGAAGGCATTTAGGGCCCCCTTGTAAATCTTCTATGACACTAGCCCTTGATCGGGCTTGGCCGTGTGTAGTTACCATGTGATTATCTCCTTTAAATTTTAAAAACACACAATCAAATAATCAAAGAAACACACAATAAAATAATAAAAAAACACACAATCAAGCAATGTAATTATCTCATTTAAATTTTAGATGTGAATCACTAAACTGTTTGGTGTATTTTGATGTGTTGTTTCTTTCTTGTTCGTGTTTTTGATATTGTTGATGATATACTCAATGTTAACAAGATTTCACCTGTACGCTCTCACACACAGACCTGGTGATGAATTTCAGGTTGTGAATTCCACCAAAATATGGAGATGAAACCCATATCCAGTGAGGGAGCATAGGTCCTACCAGTCCTCACCCAGTTCATCGTGGGCAGCGATACACCTTCCAAAGAAGAGTGCGTGCTATTTTCCACGGCTACAATGGTTCTTGGAGCTAGCCTTTACCAAAAATGGGGTATGATGTAACAAAATACAAGCCAATGAGATGGATATGAATCCCATATTCGCTAGTCTTGATCGATGGTTGGTGGTGAAATCCAACTTGTCGAAGTTTAAAATAGGACGTGGTGTGTGGGGTTCGTTTTATGCAAAAGAAAATAAAATCAAGGAGCAAGTGATGACTTTTTACTAATGCATAAATGTCATTTTACATTCAGAATACTAATAAAAATAGCATTTTAATTTCAGACATCTAAAATGCAACCTAAGATGATATCCTCAAGAAGGCAAACACACAAATCACGAAAAAAAATTGAATTTTTTTTATTATTTTTGAAATTTATATATCAAAATGATCAGTGCGACGAGCTAATCACAATGGGCTAGGACTCAAAAAGTTTTTTCGGGGTCAAATTTTGTATTTGTGGAATATTTGGCCAAAAAGGGCTAGTGGAAAAATGACCAATTTGAGGAATTTTGAGAAAACAAGGAGTTAGGCCTCAAAAATTTTGTGAGAGGTGAAAAAGGGGTTAACTAAGACAACAAAAAAAATTGGCAATTTTTGGGGGGTTGTCTAGGGCTTTTTATGACATTTTTAGTGTCATTTTCCCCTATGTTTGGCTTAAAAATTACTCAAAATAAAGTAATAATAAAACCAATATAACTTCTTTGTTATAACTTTGATTTGCACAATTTTCGATTTGTTGGATGCATAATTAAAAAGTAGCAATTTACTTTTTTTTTTTTTTAAGTTAAAAAAATTTAAAATTAAAATGATTTTTCAAAAGTTTGGATTGTTTTGATTTTTTTTTAAGGTTTTGTTTTTTTTTGTTTGATTTTTCTAAACAAATAAATAAAAATAGAAATGATTTATTTATTTTATTTTTTAAAGGTTTTAATTGATTTTTTTAAGTTAAAAAAATAAAAAATAAAAAAATAATTATTAAAAATGTTAATTGTTTATTATTTTAAAGGTTTTGTTTTTTTTGTTTGTTTGATTTTTCTAAACAAATAAATCAAAATATAAATGATTTATTTATTTTGTTTTTTTTTAAGGTTTTGATGATTTTTTTTTTTAATAAACCTGAAAAAAGCTACGTTCATATTTTTTGGTTGTTTTTTTTAAATAAATAAAAGTGAATAAAAACAAAAAGATAGCAAGGATGCATTTTTTTTTAGAAGTAGGAGATTATAGACACCCACCTCATTGGCAAAGCAGGTTTGAGTTGTGAACAACAATCCCTGCAATCATAAAAAAAGGACAAAAATTAGTGGGAAAGAACCATGATCGCCACTTTGTAAGCCAAAAAAAAGAGAGACGCCATGCACTAAAATAAAACTGTTTATTATATTGAAAATAGATCCTAGGTTACAATAAACCCTTGGAAAAGGGTGTTCTATAATGTGAATGTTTAAAGAGGATGATCCCCTTTTACAATAAAAATATGGTGTCATGATCTTCTTCCTGCTACACTCAATGTCGAAGGTGGATTAGTCATGACCACCGTAATGAATTTGGATCTTTGAATATGGAATCGTGAATGGATTCGATCTCGTTGAACCTGGAACCTTTGAACCTGAAACTTGCACACATGCAAATAGACAACGGAGTTTAGTAGCACCTGTCAAGAATGGATCAAACGAAAATAACTAATGCAACTAGAAAATGGATAATGAGTATTGCATACATGAATCAAGATTTAAGCACGACAATAACATTCCTTTCCTCTAGATCTCTCAATCTCCTCTCCTCTCCTTTTTTTCTTCTCGTTATATCCCTCTTCAAATGAGAGGGGGTATTTATAGCCTTTGAGGCAAGGTGAGGGGGGTGATGAGGTGTCCCTAGGTTAGGCTAAACCAAGGTTAGGTCATGCATGCACCTAAGGTCAACTTGTGGAGGGGTGGTCACATGGTGACCAGGGGCTAAGTGTAGGAAAGGGCTTGAGTGGCCAAGGGGGCTGCAAAGGGAAATGTCCCTATTTAAGTGGTAAAAACCACTATTTTAGCCTTGAGGTTACCTAAGGTGAGTCATATGGTCCAGAAGGAGTCCATTTAGGTAATTTTTCAATATGACATGTTTTAGGTGTCTACACCTTCGTGACAGCCAGATGTGCATTTTTTTTTACATATGCTACTTGTTTACCAAAATATCGCATGAAAGAGGTAGTACAAACAATTGTCTCATTCCACCAAGAAATCCAACTGACAAAATGAGGAGGCCAAGGTAAAAAATTCTAGATTCTCTCAATCGTAGAAATCATGCCAAGGTCTTGTAGTAAAGAAGTATTTAAATATAATTGATTGCACAAAAAAACTGAAATGGCAACCACTCCACTCAATTTGAAAGAAAATCGAGAAATGATCCAACAAAAAGATTTGATCCTAGATCTCAAGCATATTTTGACCCTGTACGAGGAGGCGACCGACCAGAAAATCAACCTCTGAAAGAGCACAATTTTCTTCATTCACACCCCCTTGGCTAGATAGATCAGAATCGAGCAGATTTTGGGTTGCACCCTGGTTCCCTCCCCTCCTCGTATCTCGGGCTCCCCCTATTCACAGGAGCATCCTCCAGGGCCCTGTGGGGCGGGGTGATTGAACGGATTTAGAGGAAGCTAGCCCCCTGGAAAGGTCACCTTCTTTTGTAGGTTAGCAGAGCGACCCTCTTGACGGCAGTATTGCAAAGCATTCCGATATACTTCATACCGGTCTTCAGAATCTCGGCCTCCATTGCAGCTCACATCGAACAAATTCAAAAATGCTTTCTCTGGTCGGGAAGTGAAGACAAGAAGAGGATTCCCATGGTCTCCTAGTCCCTGGTCTGCCACCCCAAAGCTGAGGGAGGGATCAGGCTCAGGAGGGTGGTTCCCACGAACAGGGCTCTCATGGCCAAGCATGCCTGGAAGGTGCACACCAACACCCCTGATGAGTGGGTCAGCATTGTGCACAGGAAATACTATCATTGCCACCCCTTCCTTAGCGAGTCTCAACCCCAAGATGGATCAACCTTTTGGAAGTCCCTGATCTCCACCAAAGACATAATCCAAAAAGGAAGCAGATGGATCTTCGAGATGGAGCCAAGATTGATTTTTGGGATGATAGATCGATTCAGGATGAGGCCCTGTCTTCTGACAGAGAGCTCCTCATTCTCAAGCTAGGCCTAGCGGACAGAGGCCCCAGGGTTGTGGGTTATCTCTCCTAGAACCTGGGGGGAGCTACCTAGACGCCCATCCTGGACCCCAGGCACCCGCTTCAAGCTGGCAGATTCCAAGGCCTCCTCACTGTGACTGTCATCCTGTCCTCTAGAGGAGACGCCAGATGCGTTTGGCATGGGACCCCCAGCGGAGTCTTCTCCATCAAATCTGCACACAATATCTAGAGAGTCCCTGACGAGGCTCCCTTCCCAACCCGTCAGGTGTGGGCCAAAAAGCTGATCCCCAAAATCAGCCACTTCATTTGGGTGGCCATCCAAAATAATATTCTAACGATCAAAATCTCATCAAGAGGGGCTTCTAGATCCTGAATAGATGCTACCTTTGCTGTGAGGCCTGGGAATCCACCAACCACCTCTTTATCAACTATCCCTTTTCGTCCAAAGTCTTGGGCCTCATCCTTTCCCAATTCTCCATCCAGTGGGCAGGCCCCAAATCCATTTTTGACCTCCTATTGCAATGGCCCAACCCATTTGTCCATCCCTTCACCTCGCTTTCTCTGGAATTCATGCCTCCCCCATATGCTCTGGTAGCTCTGGCTTGAGCGCAACAGTAGAGCCTTTTCCTCCCCGGCCCATTCCCCCCTGTGGATTACGACCAAGGCTGTGACCTTTGCCCTTGAGAATTCTCGATCCATTCCCCTGTCCAAGGTGCCTCGACGATCGGGCGAAGCCACTATCCTATCCTCTCTCGGCATCTAGCTCCCCCCTGGTCCCCCCCTGCCCCCTCCTGTCGATCTTTGACCAGATGGACTGCTCCCCCGGATGGGTTAAGCTCAACTTCGATGGCGTGTCTAAAGGCAATCCTGGGCCCTCTAGGGCAGGTGGGGTTGTCCATGATTGCCACGGGGCCCTGATCATGGCGTTTGCTTCTTCGCTTGGCTTCTAGACCAATAATTTTGCCAAAGCAGCTGCTCTACTAAGTGGTATGAACGCCCTTAGGGAGTCTCCCTCACAAGTCATCATTGAGGGCGACTCCCAAGTCATCATCAAAGCTACCCACAGTCCGGGTAACTGCTTCTGGCGCATACACAACTTCATTCAGGAAGCCCTCTCTGTCCTTCAAGGATTCCCCGACCATAGCTTCCGACACATGTACAGGGAAGGCAATAGGACAGCCGACTTCATGGCGAACCAAGCCATTTTTTTTGATGCCTTCACTACCTAGACCATGAAATTTCTCAAAGCTTTGGTTCACATTATCTCGTAAGATCAAATTAGCAATATGGAGGACCCCGGTGTCTAACCTACCTCGTGTCGGGGCCCCTTCTTTCCACTGGCATGGTCTCTAGAGGATCGAAGACTTCATTCCCTATGGCACCATGTCGCCTGGCCCTGGCTCGTCTCTTGCCTGTCGATTGGTTTCCCAGATCTCCCTTGCAGTGGTAGGCATGCTAGGCCAAGCTAGAAGTTTGGTTGTTTCCGATGTGGACCTACACTGCTCTGGTGGCACCTCTGGCAGTCCCAAGACTCTCCACATAGGCCCTTCCTGACCTTTTTGCCTTGTTCACTTCGCAAACGAATCCCCATGCCACGTCAGTCCACCTGCGACATTATCCCGTGTTGCACCCTCAAGGCGATCCCCCGATCAGCTTGCGCCACCTGGCGTGCTGGCAGTGGCCCCTTCCCTTGGCCCCGCGTGGCAACCTGCAGTCGTGCCCCCTCAGCCCCTCCCCCTTCGTGTTGCACCCGACCTCAAGTGCCCATTCCCGACGTCGATGACTCCCCCCTTCTTTGGCCCCCTGCATGGTTTTAAATTTGCCTTGCATTGAGTTTTACCACTGTGTTTGTTTCCCCCGTTCCCTGCCCCTATGCTTCTGGTCAAATTTACCCTCCTTCCCCTGCCCCATGGCTGCCAAATGTGTTTTCATTGAGCCCTCCATGCTCAATCTGAGCGAGTTGGCTAAGTTGTTCTCCAACGCCAAGCATTTCACCCCCTTCTTCAGCAAGTTCATTGGAGTGGATGATAAGATCACCCAATGCTTCCTAGACTCATGGAATGATGGTGAGGTTAAGGTAAAGGGGCTACATTTTAAAGTAAACAAAGAATTTCTTACAGAGGTGATAGACCTCCACCATGAGGACAAGGGACGCATTGTCAGGCGAGACAAGCATAATTGGGAGGAGGAGCTATCCCGCTTTCTGGAGCTCCAACCTCCCGGCCCCCTTTGATGAGTCAATCATCTCGGTAATGCAATACATTACCTACGACGACCCGAATCAGAGGCTCTTTAGTTTCCACTTGATATATTTCAACCACCTTCGGGGGGCCATGGTGGTCAGCACTCCATGTTTTCTATTGTATTCCCTAGGTATTTCCATTGACCATGCCCACAAAAGCCATTCTCGGCCCTCCCACCAAGGCCTCATGGCAGTGCTGTACAGGCACGCTCTGGCCAATCAACCATAGCTCCATCGCATTCCTCCCCTGTCTGTTGTCCCCCCCTGATGCGGCTAATTCCCCTACTGGTTCCCCTATGGCTTCCATTTCCAAGGAGTCCCCCTCGCATGAAGGCTCCCCCGCCTCGAAGCGTCGTAGACCATCCCAAAAGTGCAGGACTCTGGCCTAGGGCATAGGTGGGGCCCCGACTCCTGGGGGTTCCCGCAAAGGCCCCTTCCCTGGTAGTAGCAGGGTTGCTGGCAGTGCCAAGAGGACCAAACAGGAAACCTCGAAGCCTGTCGATGTCAGTTTTGAGATAGGCAGCAAAATGCAGAACCTGGATTTCAAAGCCCTCCTCGATGTGGCTATCGGCTCTCTGAACGCGACTGCCCAAGCAGCATCCTCCGCTGCCACTGCCCTGGCTGAGCTCTGGCACAGGCTGGGAGACGACCTCGACAGGGAGTAGTATGACCAACGTGGGGCCCCGTCTGGCCAGGAGTGACCGTTGGGCCCAGCGGTTTTCTGGCGTCCAGCTTCTGTGAGCTATTAGTGGCGGTTTCTGGTTTTGATGGCTTCTAGTCATGGTTTTTCTGGCTTCTAGTTGTTTTTGTAGGCTCCAAGGCCAAGGCCCCGGGCCCCAGATTGCTGCCTTTGGGCGCAGCCCCATTTTTGGTTTGTTTTTTCAGCCTAGGCTTATGCTGTAACTAAGGTTTTGGGATCCTATTTAAAAAACCCATTGTAAATATTTTGTTACTTACCAAAAAAAAGAATTGATCCTAGATAGTCACAATCTTATTATTGGAAGTGGAGAAGAAGAAAAATTATTGCTTTGACATTATACCTCGATAAAGGTGCTTATGAACTATGTCATTACCAACATAGAAAGTGGACAATGTGAACCAAGGCATATGTGTGCATTTGTGTCGATAAAAAAATGGATAAAAAAGATCCCATCTACACTTAAGAAAAAGTTAGGTCTCACACTCACCGATGCACGAGCACATTGGGAGGTGACCAACTTTATCTTTTGCATGCTCAACCATATTAAAGTCACCATAAATAAGCCAATACACCATCGACAAGTGATCAACCAGGTACCACCAAAGAGCAAAACGACTGGAACCATCATTAGGTGCATAAATATTGGCAATGCCCAAGGTGTTCCAATTAATATTCAACAAAATCCAAATCACATGATGAGAGGGATACTCACCAAACCCTAGCATATAATCCTCAAATTTGGTGAAGATTGAGATGGAAGCACCACCCCAACCATCTTCATGGTGAGTAGTGAAGTGCACAAATGATCTTGCAATATAACTAAGAGAAACATCTAATAAAAAACCAAAGATTTTAACTTATTGTAAGCAAATATTATCAACATGGCCAATACTTTGCAAAGCAGATTTAACAAAAAATTTTCTTGAGGAATTTGTAAGTCATCAAAAATTCCACGAAGGGAAATTCATGGAGGAAGAATATTCATGGAGCCATCTCCCAAATGCTACCCGCATTGTCAACCAACATCAAGAAACTATTAAATAGAGAGGTATGAGAAGGGTGAAATAAATCACCAATAATCAAAGTATGGCGCTTAGCCTCCTCATCTCCCCTTGGTGACGACAAATCATCCCGATATGGAAGACGTGAACGCCTAAAGGGTGGAGGTATTTTTTGTGATTTCCCTTCCTTTGAGGTGGATTTATGCTCTGGAGGTTTCTCAACAAGACGAGCTAATATAGGATGCATGAGAACAACAAGAGGCTAAGATGGTGGTTGTACAACCCTATCTCTACTAGAAAGCATCAATTTAGGGTTGGCCACCCCCCTCTTATTAAATATTGTGATCCAATCACCAACAACAGAGGGTTTGGTAGGTGCAAATATAGCAGGAGCAGGGGCAACTACTAAAGATTTTAAAACAACTAGCAAACAGTCCTTGATACAATACGAATTAGATTGACACCAAAAGAAAGTATTAGGTAATATAAAGTAAATAATTATTTACATAAAATACTTTGTCCCAAATTGAATGTTCATAAAATATTTGAGATTATGTGGAAGGCCAACCTCAACACGGATATTCTTATTGGGTCGTATCAAGAAAAAATGTTCTTCTTCCTAATAGATCATTCGACCAATGGGTTTGACAATATTAGCAAATAAATTCCCATAAGGGTAGTGAAAGACTAGGGAGTTCAAGCCAAACTAGGACTTTCAAGGCAACTTGTTTCAAAACTCGAAAAGGAGTCCAAGGAGAAAGGACCATCAAAGTATTACGAACAAACTAGCAACTAGACTTAGCAACCATAGTTTGCACTTGCGAGGGTTATTTAAAGGAAAGCAAAAAAATAACTTTGGTAATATTGTGAGTACCCACAACCACAATGCAATGAGCTTCCCAATGAGTTTTAAGCCACTTCTAAATATATTCTTGCGATGAGATTCGACCAACAAAATAAACAATAAGATGATGATTCTCATACCATTTTACAATAGGATAAATAACATCAAGAGAGAGTAGAACATATAGAGAAGACTCATTACCTCGTCCACTACTTTTGGAATAAACTTTCGAGCTTGTTTCGGTGCCATGAAGACCACTATCTATAATAATCGTTACATTTGTGGATGGCGAAGCCATAGAAAGGAGATCAATCGCCTAACTAGAGACAGTAACAATATTCAATACCAAAGCAACCCAATTTATGAATGGTGGTAGACCCAAACCCTAGTAGAGCAGATTTTCCCTATCAAACCCTAGTAGAGCCTATTTTTTCAAAAAAAATTATATTTTAAATTATGTTTGTTTTTTATTTTAATTTTTAAAATTATATTGGTTTTTAATTATTATTATTATAAATTTTATATTAAAAAATAATATTTACAATCAAGTTGATATATAAAAAAGACAATATTATAATTTTTCTAGGAATTTTTTATATAAAAATGATTTAAAAGCATTCAATCATTTACACACCTAAATTGCTACCAACCGACCAATTCCTTTTTAGGCAATTATCATTCTTTTTTAACAAGACTATTTCATATCTCTATATTGGTGGCATTTGATAGTGTTATTGACTCCCCTATGTATTTAAAAGTATATGATGATTACTTTCATCGATATATATTTTTTTTAAGGAAACTTCTATAATCCCTAGCCCACTAGTTAAAGATGAAGTCAATAGGCCCTGACTCTTCAAAGAGTCAAACAATACAACCCACTAGTAAGCACTAGACTTCTACCAACCTTCAATAACCACTAGATTGCTACCAACCGACCAAATCTCTTTTAAGGCAATCACAAAAGTTCTTTTTTTACAAGACTTTTTCATATTACTATAACCATTCAACTTATTCAAAAGGTAAATCAAATTGTTTTAAAGATAATTGAGTATTTAATTTTTTTTGGAAAAAGAATTTGTAAATTTTATATTAAATTTACAAGTTGGGATGAGACTCCAACCAACCTTAGCCAACATGAACACCTATTTACAATAGTAAAATAATATTTGCATTGGAGCCAAATCTCCTAAACCATATTTCTACAAGGGTTGTCCATCTGTTTACAATAGTAAAAGAAGATATGCATTGCAGCCAAATATCCTGAATCACATTTCTACAATGACCATCCAAATTAGCTAAATACACCTGCCTAATCCTCTCATCCTCAATAGCCATGTCACTGTGCCATTAAATGCTTATCTCCTTCTCATTACCCATCTTAGCTAGGAAGCATACCACTTTATTTAGATCTCTACTCACATAAACTGGAATCACATCATCTAATTCTCTTCATAATTCCTTAATTTGGGTGACAAGAATCCTCAACCTCCATGTCTTCAAAGCAAATTTCCTCATGAAATCCAAAGATCCTACCAATATTTGAGAATCTGATTCTAGAATTGTCCTCCTATAACCTTATATTACTTTCCAGATATAAGCAGATTTGGTAGCTAAGGCTTTTGCTTTATTGTTTGTGGCCCTTCCCAGGCCTTATAGTTCCCAATAAAGCATCGTCCCAACATGATTCCTGCAGACCACTCCAATTACAACTCTACCTAGATTATCTTATTTAGATCCATCAATATTAATTATAATCCAACCTTCTAGGGGTGGTTTTCAACTAGCTTTATTCTATCCCTCTTGCACTTCAGCTTCCTTCTCAATCATCCCTATATCAGCCTGAGTTTCCTCTTTAGCATACACTTCCATAGTTTCTATGACTTTGCTCCAAATGACCTACCAAACGCCATCTAAGGATGAAAATGTTTCTCTAAAAATTTTACCATTTCTCTCCAACCACACTTACCACCAAATGAAGTTTAGTACAAGTTTCTAATCAATATAAAGAGCTTTAGATTTAAATCTACCCCTCTTCCATCTTTCCCAAATATTAGTCCAATTCAAATCACCATTGGCTCAAATTTTACAATATAAAATCCATCACTTCCAGATCTGGTGTGTAAATGGGCCCTAAAACATCAAGTGGTCATATGTTTCCTTGCTCTTGTAGCATAAAACACATTGATATGGACCAATGATTCCGCTACATATATGATTATCAAAAGTAAGAATTCTATTGTGCATGAACTTCCAGGCAAAGAAGTTTACTTTTGGTCAACCCTTGGACTGCCAAATCTTTCTCCAATCCTTAACCTGATATGCATGAGGAGGAGGTTCTGGAAGGATCTTATCATATCCATCCTTCACCGTGTAGACTGTAAGTCTCCCATAGCCCCAACCTAATTCATCCTCCTCTTTTTTTTGGCATTGATAAAAAAGGGGATTGAAGGGCATTGATCCTTTACGCAGAGCTCAAAAAATGTATAAGAAAAAAATAAGATATGATCAAAAAAATGTAAGATAGTCCTATCTTAATAAAACAAACAAACCTAGGCTAAACTTGTTGATGGAGAAGCTGAAATAATATCCCTCCTACTATCCTTCTATTTGACATGGCTTATGCAGTGCTCAATGCTTTACATAACTGATAAAGAAATTGCTGACAAAAATGTAATTTAGTGTGCTAAATTCTTCATCGCATGATCCCAATAAGTATTCTGCTTTGCTTTCCCCTCTTTATCTACTAATTCATACTCCTCATATCTACTTGTGAGAAATCCTTTTGCTAAGATTTTAGTCATGATGGGTGTCAATTCTAGAGGAACTGGAATTGGCCACTCATCCAACTTCTTAAACAACTTAAACTTATAATCCCCCAGCTAACTAGTGTTGAAATAACTTTCAATTTGGATCCAACCCCTGATTTCCATGGTTTTTTTTACTAGTTGTAATTTTGGCAATTCAACAATGATAGGTGGGTATTGATCTCATGAATCTATATAAAATTGTGCCTTCTCCCCTCTCCCCTCTTTCCAAAATAATTTGTCTTTCACTTCCTGAGATCCTAACTTTAGAGTCCACCACACCAAGGACCCATTACCATCTGAAGGAAAATGACTCACGTCATTCAAATTCACCTGTCCTAAATATTTACTAGTTAAAAATCTATTGAATAAAGAAGTTGGTTGGGAAATCCACCTCCAGTAAAGCTTTATCGCCAAAGCTTTATTATTTAACTTTGTTCTTCTTAGTCCCAAAACTCCCTTTACCTTGGGTTGGCTTACTTTCTCCCAACCTATTAAGACCCATTTCCTCTCTCCTTTTACTCCTTCCTATAAAATTTTTCTAGCCATCTTGTTTAACTCTTTCAATATGGTATGCGGGGCAACAAGGATAGAAAATTTATAAATTGATGTGGCCTGAATGATTGACTACAAAAAAAAAATAATCTACCCCATACCTTAACCATTTGTAAGACCAATGATTAATTCTTCCTTTGATATAATCTAAAATATTCCTCCAGCTTTCTATTTTTAGATTTTAAAATTGCAAAGGGACCCCCAAATATACCACTGGGAGAGAAGTCCCTGTGAATCCCAAGATCTCTAAAATTTTGTCCAAAAGCCTTCAATCAATATTGAAAAAGATCACTTTGGATATTTTTATCATTTATGACTTGGTTTGTTGGCCTAAGGTAAACTTTAAGAGTATCTCTAAATATTCTTGCTTCCCTAAAGTTGGCCACTCCCATAAATCTTGTGTCATCCACAAATTGTAAGTGAGTAAAAACTTCCTCACCTACCTTGATTATAGTTAGAAAACCTTGTTTTCTTCTCCCCAAGATGAGTCTACCCAAGCCTTCAACCAATATAAAAAAAATGGGAACAAGGATCTCCTTGTAGAAGGCCTCGAGTAGCTCCAAACGGTTGTGAGGGAAGGCCTTTGATTAACACTGAGTATGTCAGAGTAGAAACACAACTCATGACCCATTTTATTCAATCTTGATAGAAACCAAAGGCTATCATCATCCTTGATAAGAAGCTCCACTCCACCCTATCATAAACCTTTGACATCCAATTTTATGAACATTCCCCTATTGCTAGATTTTTGCATTGAGTGGATTACCTCCTAAGCTACAACCACACCATCCAAGATCTGCCTACCCTGTATAAAACCCCTTGCTCCAAGGAGATAATGCTATGTAGGAGAGGTTTTAGCCACTCAGCCATTACCTTTGTGATTATTTTATATATGACATTGCATAAGGCAATAGGTCTATAATCTAAAATATGCACCCCTCCTCCCCTTTCAAAATTAATGTAATGAATGTATGATTTTATGCTTTAAGCATTCTTTACTACCTCTGGAATCCTCTATAATAGCCATTACATCCTCCTCCAAGTTGTCCTAGAAGGTCTGAAAAAACTCAATTGGAAATCCATCTGGACATGGTGTTTTTTCAATACTCATTCCAAATACTAATTTCTTCAATTCCTCTCTATCAATGGATTTAAGTAGGGCATGTTTTTCTTATTTAATGATAATAGAGGGTATGACAACAAGAAGTTATTTACTTTCCTTAAACAATTTAGCAAAAGAACTAATTGAATGGAAATGCATACCTAGGATTGTATCAAAGGAGTTCCCATTCTCATCATGAAGAGCTTACATCTTGTTCATCTATCTCCTAGAACAAGCAGCCCGATGGAAAAATTTGGTGTTTTTGTCAACTTCTAATAACCAGTGGTTCTTGCTTTTTGTTTCCAGTAGATCTCCTCTTGGTTTTCAATATCCTCAAGCGCTTTATGCAATGCATCATCCTCTTCTTTGAGTTGCTCTACAATTATTCCTTCTTTGAAATGTTTTTGAATCTCATCCCATTTGGCCACCAATAGGGCTCTTTGGACCTATAAGTATGTCTTATTAGCTTACCTCTGTTATTTTTGTTTATCCTTGACATAATTAAGTTGTTTGTGGAATCTAAACATTGTTGTTCCATATGTCGGACGTCCCTTTTCCCACCATTATCGATTTTTTTTCAAAATTCCTCTTTTTTTTAACAAATAATTTTCAAATCTAAATTGTTTGTGATGTTGCCTTGTCTTAATCCCCCTTCCAACATAATGGGAAAATGATATGAAACTAGATCCTCCACAATATGAAATTTTAGATGTCATTTCACAAACATCTCCTTTGAAAAAAAAAAGGGTCTAACTTCACCTTCTTGCTATTTAGCTCCCTCCTCATATTAGTCCAAGTATAGTTGGTTCTAGGATATTTAATATCCACTAAGTGTAATGCATGGACTTGGGCAATCATAATTTGATCCTTTGGATCCAAAATTGGGGTTCCCCCTTCCTAGTCTCTAGATGATAATTTAGCATTAAAATCCCTAGAAAAAATCCATTCTAAATCCTCCCTCGAGACTCTCATATTATGCATCGCTTTCCATTGATGAATCTAACCATCTAGGTTTTGAGCCCCATAAAAAATTATGATTAAAACCTGCTTAGCTATCATATTGTTCCAAAACTGTGATGTGAGGACACCCCTCCAAGCTATATGTTCTATTGTTGTCCATTCAAGAGATTTCCAAAAGGCAACTATCCCTCAAGACCCCTTGGACAACCACTTCCATATGACCAACACCCCTCCAAAGTCTATAACCTACTTTAAAAATAAGATCCAACGATATTTTTGTCTCCTAGATAAGAAAATAATATGTTTTACTTTTTTATAAGAGTCTTAGAATAACAAATTGATGGGTTCTACTGTTAAAACCCCTAATATTCCATGATTGTATAATCATTGGTTACCTTAAGACCAGTAAGAGTCTATTGGCCTCACCAATCCCCAATTAATCAATTTGTCTCCTTGAATTGCTATCAATTTCTTATTTGATTTTCTACCCACTCCTTGAGATTTGATATTCTTTGATCTCTTTTCCACCTGAATTAGGTTTTCCATGATGACATCCTTAATTATCAGTTGCTCTTGGCCATGCACTATCAATGTTCCTACAATCTATGATTGTGGTAACTCACTACACTCAATACGATCATAAGATTTTTTCAAAGTCGAGCTTAAGGAAAAGCGACTATTGGAAAGAGATATGTGCCCATTCTAAACCTTCTCAGACAAAAATAATATTATCCAAGATATAACGCCATTTAATGAAACCTTTTTGCTCTAGTCTGATAATCATAAGAAGAATATTTCAAATACGAAGAGCTAAAACCTTGGCCAAGATCTTATAAGAAACATTAAGAAGAGTAATAGGTCTCCAACTGGTGATAAGCTCAAGATTACCCACTTTGGAAATGAACTTAATGTTTCCACGATTGATAATACTACCCAAAGAGTTATTAGCTAACGCTTCATTATAGACATTGAGCATATCAAGCCTAATAAAAATCCAAGTGGCTTTATAAAACTCGTAGGGAAAGCCATCAAGTCCAAGGGACTTATCATATGATAGTCATAAAAGCATTATGAAGCTCAAAAAGTGAAAGAGAAGCCTCACTTAGATGTCGATTATAAGTAAACAACTTAGCTGGAACAACATCAAGACACTGCTGGAGAACCATATGATGTTCCAAAGAATTTGGTTGCACTTAAAAGACAAGATTATAATGATCCATAAATATCGACACAATATTAGGAAGAGAAGTTACCCTATAATGGGAGACTTGAATAGCCTTGATTTGGATTTTTTTTTTCAGCGAAAAACCCCTTACGGGGCCGCCTTGGTCTAAGAGACCACAAAAAGGGAGTTCTACACCATCAAAGTCACCCGAGGGTTGCACCCAACCCTGCCCGCACCAACATTATCAATTGAATTTTGGGTACCCAATTCAGCTTTTTGGTAGGGTGGAGATTCGAACCTGGGACCTCCCTTGGAGGATTGCCCTCTCCTCTCCAACTCACCTACAACACCTGGGTTCCTTGATCTGGATTTTGGCCTACATGGAATGAAGATATTTGAAAAAGGCTTTGGATGGGAGATCACCCACCCTCAACCAATGCAGATGAGCCTGAAGCTGAGCTCCCTTGGCTTCATGTCGTTCATGGAGCATAATATGGTGGCAAAAACCAACAACCTTGGCTTGCTATTATTGGTCTTATGGATCATTTTACAGTAAAGATAAATTCCATTGATACTCCTTTGTGATAACCAGATGAGCATGCTTTCTAACATATGCTATCTGTTTACCAAAATATCACATGAAATGAAGAACACAAGCTTATACTGAGAGGGGGGTGAACAGTATAAGACCACTTTTTACTTTTCTTTCCCAAACAATAATATCCAATATATCAATGGCAATATCAACAACAATAATCAAAGCAATGCAAAAATCACCACACACAATAGAGACACCAATTTAATGTGGTTCACCCAATGTGGGCTACTCCACGAAGAAAATATTTCACTAATATTTTCTCAACAAATCTCTTGGGAATCCTTCCCTATTACAATATTTATGGACCTCTATCCAAAGGAGACACCAATCCCCTAATCAAGTTTGTGGATCTCTATCCATAGGAGACACCAATCCCCTTAGTTGGTTCGTGGATCTCTATCCATAAGAGAACTCCTTCTCCTCTACTCTAGTTGGTGATCCTCTAGAAGACTACTGCCTCCACTACACTAGCTTGTGGATCTCTATCCATAGAAGACTCTATCCTCACTCAGAAGATCTTTGTCCTCACTACCCTGGCTAATGGATCTCTATCCACTAGAGACTACTATCCTCTACTCTATCACCTCCAAAGCTTGCTCTCAGCTCTGTCTCAAATCTGCACTAAACATAGTCCTTTAGTCTAGCATAAATCTGCTCAATATCTATCTCAAATCTGCACTAAACATAGTCCTTTGATCTAGCACAAATCTGCTCAATATCTGTCTCAAATCTACACTAAACACAGTCCTTCGGTCTAGCACAAATCTGCTCAATATTTGTCTTAAATCTATGCTAAACATAGTCCTTCAGTCTAGCACAAATTTGCTCAATATCTGTCTCCAGTCTGGCACAAACCTATCCTCAAAATTGCACCAAACTCTGTCCTCAAATCTATCTTCAAGCCTTAACACAAAGCTTGATCCAATCACAAATCAACTCTGCTAGATCTGCCCCAAACCTTAACTCAAGGTTTGAACAAATCAATCAATCAACTCTGCTCACAAGTCTTCTTAAAGACTTACCTCAAATCTATCCACAAGTCCTCTCTAGAACTTGTCCAATATGCTCTCAAGTCTTCTCTAAGACTTACCTCAAATCTACCCAACAAGTCCTCACTAGAACTTGTCCAATATACTCAACAAGTCTTCACTAAGACTTACCTCAAATATGTCCAACAAGTCCTCACTAGAACTTGTCCAATTTGCTCTCAAATATTCACCAAGACTTGCCTCAAATCTGCATTGTAAGCTTCCACAAAAGCTTACTCAACTCAACTCAATCTATCACAGAAAACCTTTTCAATCACACAAACAAGTTTCACACAGAATCTTGTTTGACTTATAGAAACATATAGAGAATGGTTAGAGACTCAATATGTTTCACACTCACAACAATACTCAAAAAAGTCAACTTGATTTCTTCCAGAAAACCTCTTCAATCTCACAAACAAATTTCACTCAAAATTTTTTTTGACTCACAGAAGCATATAGAGAATTGTTAGAGACTCAATATGTTTCACACTCTTAATCACTCAATCACTTCCAAACTCTTTTCAAATCAATTAAGAATAAAGAACAATTTGTTTCACAGAACTTGAACTATCACTCCAACACTCTCAATCAACTATGCTCAACCAACTTCACTCAATCAATCACTCAATGAAACACAACTTGTTTACAAACCCTAAACAAGTGTTTCACAATGCTTCCAACAACTCTCACTATGGAACTCAACCTTAACTCAAGATGATTCCAAATTCACATAACAATGATACTCATGGTCTTTTCACAAACCCTAGTTCAATATAGTTCTCAACTTCACATAACAATGATACTCATGATCTTTCATAAACCTTAATCATACACATGAAGGCTCAATCAATATTTCCAACAATGCTTATCAAACAATCTCACAAAACAATGATACTCATGGTCTTTCTCAAACCCTAGTTCAAGATAGTTCTCAATTTTTCACTCAAATGTTCTCACAAACATTCACCAATCATGCACATGAAAGCTTACTCAACAATGCTTATCAAACAAACCTTTTCACTCCAACTTAGCATTCATAACATCCAATCCAACAATATTTCACTCACAAGGAAGATGTGCCCATACCTTTTGTTTGAAGAAGTTTTGACCTCAAAACCTGTCTTAATCACAATCACCCTCTTTGACAATCTCAATGGTTAGATATCAAAAATCTATCCTCAATATTTTACCTTCAAAAATATTTCACCATGCCAAAGTATTAAATCTCAACTATTCCTTATTTCTCCTTTCAAACATTTAACATAATAAACCTTTATTTAAAATCAAATATAATTCCCTTTAAAACCTTATTACTCCTAAAATCACAATATAATATTTAATTTGATAAACCTTATATCTCCCTTTTAATTTCCTTGCAAACTACCTTTAAACTTAATACAATGACTTCGCACAATTTCCACTCAACAAAACCTTAATTAAAAAATTAATTTTTGGTGCGCATACCTTATTCTCTTTCCTCCTTAGCAAAATGCTCATGACAGGATTTGAACGCCTCACCTATCCTATCCAAGAACCTTAGTGCCTAGACGTCCACTGCTTGGGCTACATGCCCTTATGTGAACCAAAGACTTGCACCGTCGCCTTTAAACTCTACCTTCCCGCTTAGTGAAAATGAAAACTCTCTTCCCTTCAACAAAAGGTATTTACGAGGATCGAACACCTGACCTCGTGTTCCACGAACGTCTTACCACAGTCCCTGGCTGCCACCTGCACTACCGATCACTTCGTAATATGATTTGCACTCTAATTTACCTTAACATTTCTCTTCCACCCAATAGCTTTTAAACACATGCGGATTGCTCTTCCTTTGGTGCTCGAAAACCTTGGCACTTAATTGATTTTTGCATGGATAACTTTAAGCCAAACAACTTTGGCATATTTATAATATTTGGATGTGCTTCAACAACGTTGATGGGTTATTCAAATTTTTAAATTCGAATTATATTTTTTAACTTAGGCCCTTAAAATATTATTATTTAATTTTAAATTTTAACCTTAGGGTTAAAATATTTAAAATTAAATAATTAAACCCTTAATCCACAAATCTGTCATATGGGTTTTTTAGGAGATTTAAAATATGACAACTCCTTGGCATTTATTTTTCATAAACCCAACCTTTATCCTTAGATATTATAATATTAAACCTACTTCTTTGCCTTTTTGGAAAAACCACCGGAGAATATTAATGAAACTTGAACATCAACCTTACCAACAAAACTCGGACATGAATACCTGGATGACAATAAACTTGGTCATCATCTTATTGACATCAATGACAACAAAACTTGCTCATATTTCCAACAATCTCCCCCTTTGTCATTGATGGCAACCCATTTTCCTTTTACCATTTCCTTTACCTCTTTCTCTTTTGCTCCCCCTGACTGAATGCTCTCCCCCTAACTCAAATCTCTCCCCCTTTGTCATCAATGGCAAAGGGTCACCTTTGGGGCTTGGGGCTAAGAATGAGACTCTTAGCTTAGCCCCCCCCCCACCTCCTCTTGAGGTGGTTAATTCTAGGGTGGGAGTATCTCTACTCCTAGCATGCACTAATCTTTACCTTTGTGCACCTTCTTCCTCAACTGATCCTTATGATTCCTCTATCTGTTCTCGTTCTTGCTTGTCTCTGGAATTTTTGCTCTACACCACTTTGTTGTATGCCCATCATTATTACACTTATAACACTTAATGTTGTTATTCCTTAAAGGTGCAAATATCTTGGGGTTTCTCCTGGTGAAGCCATATCCATTCCTATCATGAACCCTGCAATTAACTGCCTTGTGACCAAACTGATTACAAGAGTAGCAATACCCTTGAAAGAGATGTCTATTTCTAAAGTTCCCATATTCTTGTCTTTCATGTGTCCTGCACTGTGTAGCCTTGTGCCCAAACCTGTGATATGAGAAGCATCATCCATTGAAACTACCTTGCCTTGACCCCATTGGTCTCTTAGTCTCTTTTACCCTGTGTTGTTTCCTATTCCATCTGTTTCTCATTTGTGCATTGTTCCTTCCCTTGTTGAACTTTCTATTGTCCAACTCATCCTCAAAAGTCTCACTTTCTCTTACACTCTCTTCTTCTGAAGCTTCTTCTTCTTCGGAGCTTGATATTGACTCCTCTCCTTGTTTTCTTTGTACCTATTCAAAACCAAGACCTATCTTGTTTGATGTAGATTTTTGTATCTTGATAATCTTATCCAATTTCTTTGAGATTCTCCCAAACCTGTGTAGCTTGTCTTTAGACTATTTTACTTCCTTCCTTAGTGAAGCTACCTCATGCTCTAACCTTTCACATTCCAAAACCTTTGCTTCTAACTTCTCTTTAAATCTCCTTGTCTTAGCTATTGAGTTGGTTAGATCCTCTATAAGCTTTCCTTTCTCTTCATCACATTCTTGAAATTTAAGCTTGAGTTTTGAGTTCTGCTTTCTTACCTCTCTTAATGCATCAAGGGTATAAATAAGCTCACCCTCAAGATAAAATTCTCCTTCCTCTATTTCTTTGCCTTTAGGATCATCTTTATTTCTTTCTGATTTATCTTCTATAGGATCATATCCTTCTTCTTCTATTGCCAAAAGAAGACTTTCTTCTGGTCCTTCAAGAGCATCATCATATTCATCTTCACTGAAACTGAATCCATTCCTTGTACAACTATCTTCAAGATGACCAAAGTTACCACATCTAAAACACTTGAGAATCATTGGACCTCTCTTTCTAACATTTTCTTTTTCTACTATCATAAATAGAGTTTCTTCTTCTTCATTATCTGAGGACCTATCATCACTATCACTTGAACTCTTACCTACCTTGTCTGCATAAAAACTCTTCTTATACCTTTGGAAAAACTTCTTTCCTTGTGTGCCTTGTCCATCCCTATTTTTATTTTGGTACCTGTGTTTTCCTGCTTCCCTGTTCTTATGATCCTATTTCTCTTCATCATTGCTATTTCTAGCCTCTAGAAAATCAGTTGCATAGTGACCATATTTACCACAATTAAAACATCTAACTGATTTTGTACCTTTATACTTTCTTGAGTCCTTGTTCCTTCTGCCATAATTTGCTTCTTCATCACTGGATAACTCATTGCTTGAATCTGACTTATTACCCTTTGTATTCTTAGTAACTTTGAAGGTTGCTTCTTTCTGGGAAATAGGTTCCTCTTTTATTCTCATCTCAAAAGTTGTGAGAATTCCATGTAATTCATCCCTTGTCAAAAGTTCAATATCTTTTGACTCTTCTATAGCTGAAATATTTTCACTATACCTTTTTGGAAGTGACCTTAAAATCTTATCACAAACATCTGTTTCCTCAACTTTAAGTCCAAGTCCTTGCATGGAGTTAACAACCTCATCCACATGAAGTAGATATGCAACAATGTTTTCCTCATCCTTCATCTTTAGGTCTTCAAATGTTCTCTTGAAATTTTGCAACTTTACCCTTTTGACCTTTTTGTCTCCCTCATATATACCTTTCAACTTATCCCAAATTTCCTTTGCTAATGTGCAATGCATAACCTTTATAAACTCTATTTCATGCAAGCCCCTTAAAATTCCATTCATTGCCTTTGAATTACTCAGTTGTAGGAGCTTACCATATTTATCTGTAGGTGGAGTTGTTGGTGGTATGTATCCATTCTCAACTGCTTCCCATATTTCATTTCCAAGTGCCATTAGGTGAAACTTCATCCTCGTACTCCAAAGTGCATAATTGTTCCCATCAAACAATGGTGTTGAATTCCCTGAAGATCCATTCTGAGAATCCATCTGTGTTCTTGTGAGCTTTTCCTTCAAGCTATTAAACTCTTTTGAAGGAACCCACTTTGATACCAATTGAAGAACACAAACTTATACTAAGAGGGGGGTGAACAGTATAAGACCACTTTTTACTTTTCTTTCCCAAACAATAATATCCAATATATCAATGGCAATATAAATAGAAGTAATCAAAGCAATGCACAAATCACCACACATAATAGAGACACCAATTTAACGTGGTTCACCCAATGTGGGCTACTCCATGGAGAAAATATTTCACTAATATTTTCTCAACAAATATCTTGGGAATCCTTCCCTATTACAATGTTTATGGACCTCTATCCAAAGGAGACACCAATCCCCTAATCAAGTTTGTGGATCTCTATCCACAGGAGACACTAATCCCCTCAACTAGTTTGTGGATCTCTATCCATAGGAGAACTCCTTCTCCTCTACTTTGGTTGGTGATCCTCTAGAAGACTACTGCCTCCACTACACTAGCTTGTGGATATCTATCCACTAAAGACTCTATCCTCACTTAGAAGATATCTATCCTCACTACCCTGGCTAATGGATCTCTATCCACTAGAGACTACTATCCTCTGCTCTATCACCTCCAAAGCTTGCTCTCAGCTTTATCTCAAATTTGCACTAAACATAGTCCTTATATCTAGCACAAATATGCTCAATATCTATCTCAAATTTGCACTAAACACAGTCCTTCGATCTAGCACAAATCTGCTCAATATCTATCTCAAATCTGCACTAAACATAGTCCTTCGATCTAGAACAAATCTATTCAATATCTGTCTCAAATATGCACTAAACATAGTCCTTCGGTCTAGAACAAATATGCTCAATATTTGTCTCTGGTCTAGCACAAACCTATCCTCAAATCTACACCAAACTCTATCCTCAAATCTATCTTCAAGCCTTAACACAAAGCTTGATCCAATCACAAATCAAATCTACTAGATCTGCCCCAAAACTTAACTCAAGGTTTGAACAAATCAATCAATAAACTCTGCTTCACAAGTCTTCTTAAAGACTTGCCTCAAATCTATCCACAAGTCATCTCTAGAACTTGTCCAATCTCTCTCAAGTCTTCTCTAAGACTTACCTCATATCTGTCCAACAAGTCCTCACTAGAACTTGTCCAATCTGCTCAAAAAGTCTTCACTAAGACTTACCTCAAATCTGTCCAACAAGTACTCACTAGAACTTGTCCAATCTTCCCTCAAGTCTTCACCAAGACTTACCTCAAATCTGCATTGTAAGCTTTCACAAAAACTTACTCAACTCAACTCAACTCAATCTATCACAGAAAACCTCTTCAATCACACAAACAAGTTTCACACAAAATCTTGTTTGACTTATAGAAACATATAGAGAATGGTTAGAGACTCAATATGTTTCACACTCACAAAACTCAACTTAATTTCTTCCAGAAAATCTCTTCAATCTCACAAACAAATTTCACTCAGAATTTTGTTTGACTCACATAAACATATAGAGAATGGTTAGAGACTCGATATGTTTCACACTCTTAATCACTCAATCACTTCCAAACTCTTTTCAAATCAATTTAGTATAAAGAACAATTTGTTTCATAGAAATTGAACTATCACTACAACACTCTCAATTAACTTCACTCAAGCAATCACTCAATGAAACACAACTTGTTTACAAACCCTAAACAAGTGTTTCACAATGCTTTCAACAACTCACACTATGGAACTCAACCTTGACTCAAGATGATTCCAAATTCACATAACAATGATACTCATGGTATTTTTACAAACCCTACTTCAAGATAGTTCTCAACTTCACATAACAATGATACTCATGATCTTTCACAAACCCTAATCATACACATGAAGGCTCACTCAACATTTCCAACAATGCTTATCAAACAATCTCACATAACAATGATACTCATGGTCTTTCTCAAACCCTAGTTCAAGATAGTTCTCAAATTTTCACTCAAATGTTCTCACAAACAATCACCAATCATGTACATGAAATTTTAATCAATAATGCTTATCAAACAAAACTTTTCACTCCAACTTAGCATTCATAACATCCAATCCAACAATATTTCACTCATAAGGAATATGTGCCCATACCTTTTGTTTGAAGAAGTTTTGACCTCAAAACTTGTCTTAATCACAATCACCCTCTTTGACAATCTCAATGGTTAGATATCAAAAATCTATCCTCAATATTTTACCTTCAAAAATATTTCACCATGCCAAAGTATTAAATCTCAACTATTCCTTATTTCTCCTTTCAAAATATTTAACATAATAAACCTTTATTTAAAACCAAATATAATTCCCTTTAAAACCTTATTACTCCTTCTAAAATCACAATATAATATTTAATTTGATAAACCTTATATCTCCCTCTTAATTTCCTTGCAAACCACCTTTAAACTTAATACAATGACTTCGCGCAATTTTCGCTCAACAAAACCTTAATTAAAAAATTAATTTTTTGGCGTGCATACCTTATTCGCTTTTCTCCTTAGCAAAATGCTCACGGTGGGATTCGAACGCCCCACCTATCCTCTCCAAGTGCCTTAGCGCCTAGACGTCCACAACTTGGGCTACGTGCCCTTACGTGAACCAAAGGTTCACATCGTCACCTTTAAACTCTGCCTTCCCGCTTAACAAAAATGAAAACTCTCTTCCCTTCAGCAAAAGGCATCTGCGAGGATCGAACACTTGACCTCGTGTTCCATGAACGCCTTACTGCAGCCCCTGACTGCCACCTGTGCTCCGATCACTTTGGAATATGATTTGCACTTTGCTTTACCTTAACCTTTCTCTTCCGCCCAATAGCTTTTACACACATGTGAATTGCTCTCCCTTTGGCGCTCGAAAACCTTAGCACTTAATCGATTTTCTCATGGATAAATTTAAGCCAAACAACTTTGGCATATTTATAATATTTGGATGCACTTCAACAACGTTGACGGGTTATTCAAATTTTTAAATTCGAATTATATTTTTTAACTTAGGCCCTTAAAATATTATTATTTAATTTTAAATTTTAACCTTAGGGTTAAAATATTTAAAATTAAATAATTAAACCTTATATCACAAAATTTGTCATATGGGTTTTTTGGAAATTTAAAATGCATCAACTCCTTGGCATTTATTTTTCATAAACCCAACCTTTATCCTTAGATATTATAATATTAAATATTATAATATTAAACTTGCTTCTTTGCCTTTTTGGAAAAGCCACCGGAGAATATTAATGAAACTTGAACATCAACCTTGCCAAAAAAACTCGAACATGAATACCTGGATGACAATAAACTTGGTCATCATCTTCTTGAAATTAATGACAACAAAACTTGCTCATATTTCCAACATGAAAGAGGTAGTACGAATAATCATCTCATTCCACCAAGAAATCCAATTGATAGAATGAGGAGGCCAAGGTAATAAATCCTAGATTCTCTCAATCATAGAAATAATGCTAAGGTCTTGTAGTAAAGAAGTATTTAAATATAATTGATTGCATGAAAAATTGAAATGGCGGCCACTCCACTCAATCTGGAAGAAAATAAAAAAATGACCCAACAACAAGAATTGATCCTAGATCGTCACAATCTTATTATTGGCAGTAGAAAAGGAGAAAAATTATTGCTCTAACATCATAACTCGATCATGGTTCTTACAGACTCTGTCATTACAAGCATAAAAATTGGACCACGTGAACCAATACGAAGGCGTGCATTTGCATCGATAAAAAAGGGATAAAAAGACCCCATCTATGCCTAATAAAAAGTTAGACCTCACGCTCACCAGTACACCAACACATTGAGAGGCGACCAAATTTTTCTTTAGCATGCTCAGTCATATTAAAGTCATCACAAATAAGCCAATAAGCCATCAATAAATGATCAGCCAGGTACCACCAAAGGGCAAAATGACTGGGCCCATCATTAGGTGCATAAATATTGGCAATGCCCAAGGTGTTTTCATTAATACTCAACAAAATCCAAATCACATGATGAGAGAGATCCTCACCAAACCCTAGCAGACGATCCTCAAATTTAGAGGATATTGAGATAGAAGCACCACCCCAACCATCTTCATGGTGAGTAGTGAAGTGCACAAATGATCTTGCAATATAGTTGAGAGAAACATCTAATAAAAAACTAGAGATTTTAACTTCTTGTAAGCAAATAATATCAACATGGCCAATACTTTGTAAAGCAGATTTAATAGAAAATTTTCTTGAGGACTCTATAAGTCCCCAAACATTCCATGAAAGGAAATTCATGGAGGAAGAATATACATGGAGCCATCTCCCAAAGGACTACCTGCATTGTCAACCAACATTGAGAAACTATTAAACAGAGAGGTATGAGAAGGGTGAAATAAATCACCAACAATCGAAGGATGGTGCTTAGCCTCCTGATCTCTCATTGTTGATGATAAGCCATCCCAAGATGGACTACGTGAACGCCTAAAGGGTGGAGGTGTTGCTTATGGTTACCCTTCCTTTGAGGTGGATTTAGGCTCTGGAGGTTTCTCAATAAGAGGAGTCAAGACAAGATGCACGAGAATAACAAGAGGCTAAGATGACAATTGTATAACCCTATCTCCACTAGAAAGCATCAATTTAGGATTGTCCACCCCTCTTATTAAATATCATTATCCAATCACCAACAATAGAGGGTTTGATAGGTGTAGGCGTAGTAGAAGCAGGGGCAACCATTGAAGATTTTTAAACAACCAATTAACAGTCCTTGATACAATGTGAATTAGATTAACATCGAAAGCAAGTATTAGGTAATTTAAAGTAAACATTTTTTTACATAAAACACTTTGTCCCAACTTGAATGTTCACAATTTTTTTGAGATTCTATGCAAGGTCAACCTCAACACAGATTCTCTTATTGGATCTTGTCGAGAGAAAATGTTCTTCCTGATAGATCACTCGACCAATGGGTTTGACAATATTATCAATAAATACCCATAAGGGTAGCAAAAGACTAGGGAGTTCAAGCCAAACTAAGACTTTCAAGGCAACTTGTTTCGAAACTTGTAAAGGAGTCTAAGGAGAAAGGACAATCAAAGTATTACGAATAAAACAACAACTCTACTTAGCAACCACAATTTGCACTTGCGATATTTCTTTAAAGGAAAGCAAAAAAATAACTTTGGTAAAATTGTGAGTACCCACAACCACAATGCCATGAGCTTCCTAGTGAGTTTTAAGTCACTTCTGAAGATATTCTTGCGATGGGATTTGACCAACAAAATAAGAAATAAGACGGTGATTCTCATACCATTTTACAACTAGAGAAATAGCATCAAGAGAGAGTACAACATATGGAGAAGACTCATTACCTCATCCACTACTTTTGAAACAAACTTTTGATCTCATTTTGGTGCCATGAAGACCACTATCTGTAACAATCATTACATTTGTGGATGACGAAGCCATAGAAAGAAGATTAGTCACCTAATTGGCAATAGTAACAATTTTCAATACCAAAGCAGCTAAATTTACAAATGGTGGTAGATCCAAACCTTAGTAGAGTAGCTTTTCCTCATCAAACCCTAGCAGAGTCTATTTTTTCAAAAAAAAAATAAATTAAATTATGTTTTAAACTATGTTTGTTTTTATTTTAATTTTTTTAATTATATTGGTTTTTTATCCAAGTTGATATATTAAAAATAATAATTATAATCAAGTTGATATATAAAAAAGATAATATTATGATTTTTTTAGGAATGTTTTATATAAAAAGGATTTAAAAGCATTCAATCATTTACTCACCTAAACTGCTACCAACTGACCAATTCCATTTTAGGTAATTATCATTCTTTTTTAACAATACTATTTCATATCTCTATACTGGTGGCATTTGATGGTGTTATTGACTCCCCTATGTATTTAAAAGTATATGATGATTACTTTCATCGATATATATATATTTTTAAAGGAAACTTCTATAATCCCTAGCCCACTAGTTAAAGCCAAAGTCAACAGACCCGGACTCTTCAAAGAGTCAAACAATAAAACCCACTAGTAAGCACTAGACTGCTACCAACCATCAGTAACCACTAGACTGCTACCAACCGACCAAATCCCTTTTAAGGCAATTGCCAAAGTTCATTTTTTACAAGACTATTTCATATTTCTATAACCGTTCAACTTATTTAAATGGTAAATCAAATTGTTTTAAGATAATTGACTATTTAATTTTTTTTTGAAAAAGAATTTGTAAATTTAATATTAAATTTACAAGTTGGGATGAGACTCCTCCCGGCCTTAGCCAACATGAACACCTATTTACAATAGTAAAAGAATATTTGCATTGGAGCCAAATCTCCTAAACCATGTTTCTACAAGGGTTGTCTACCTGTTTACAACAATAAAAGAAGATATGCATTGGAGACAAATCTATTGAATCATATTTCTACATTGACCATCCAAATTAGCTAAACACACCTGCCTAATCCTCTCATCCTCAATAGCCATGTCACTATGCCACTAAACCCTTACCTCCTTCTCAGTACCCATATTAGCCAGGAAGCCTGTCGCTTTATTTAGATCTCTACTCACATAAACTCTAATCACATCATCTAATTTCCTCCATAGTTCCTTAACTTGGGTGACAAGAATCCTCAACCTCCATGTCTTCAAAGCAAAGTTCCTCATGCAATTCAAAGCTTCTACCAATATTTGAGAATCTGATTCTAGGATTGTCCTCTTGTAACCTTGTCTTACTTCCCAAATAGAAGCAGATTTGATAGCTAAGGCTTCTGCTTCATTGTTCATGGTCCTTCCTAGGCCTTGTAGTTCCCAATAGAGAATTTTCCCAACATGATTTCTGCAAACCACTCCAATTCCAACTCTACCTAGATTACATTTTGTAGCTCCATCAATATTAATTTTAATCTAACCTTCTATGGGTGGTTTCCAACTAGCTTTGTCCTATCCCTCTTGCACTTCAGCTTTCTTCTCAATCATCCCTATATCAGCCTGAGTTTTCTCTTTAGCATACACTCCCATAGTTTCTATGACTTTAATCCAAATGACCTGCCAAACACCATATAAGGATGAAAAGGTTTCTCTAAATTTTTTACCATTTTTCTCCAACCACACTTACCACCAAATTAAGTTTAGTCCAAGCTTCCAATCAATACAAAGAGCTTTAAATTTAAATCTACCCTTCTTCTATCTTTCCCAAATATTAGTCCAATTCAAATCACCATTGGCTCAAATTTTATAAGACATAAGCCATCACTTCCATATCTGGTGTGTAAATGGTCACTAAAACATCAAGTGGTCAGATGTTTCCTTGCTCTTGTAGCATAAAACACATTGATATGGACCAACGATTCCCCTACATATTAGATTATCAAAAGTAAGAATTCCATTGTGCATGAACTACCAGGAAAAGAAGTTTACTTTTTGCCAATCCTTGGACTACCAAATCTTTCTCCAATCCTCAACTTGATATGCATGAGGAGGAGGTTTTGGAAGGATATTGTCATATCCATCCTTCATTGTGTAGACTCTAAGGCTTCCATAGCCACAAACTAATTTATCCTCCTTTTTTTTGGCATTGATAAAAAAGGGGGTTGAAGGGCACTGACCCTTTACACATAGCTCAAAAAATGTATAGAAAAAAAAAAGAGAAGATCAAAAAAATGCAAGATAGTATTATCTTAGTAAAACAAAGAAACATGGACCAAACTTGTTGATGGAGAAGCTTAAATAATATCCCTCCCGCTATTCTTCTATTTGACATGGCTTATGCAATGCTCAATGCTTTACATAACTGATAAAGAAATTGTTGATAACAACGTAATTTAATGTGCTCAAATCCTTCATCGCATGATCCTAATAAATATTTTGCTTTGCTGCGCCCTCTTTATCTGCTAATTCATCATCCTCATCTCTACCTATGATAAATCATTTTGCTAAGATTTTAGTCATGATGGGTGTCAATTCCGGAGGGATTGGAATTGGCCACTCATCCAACTTCTTAAACTACTTAAAATTATAATCCCCTAGCTAACTAGTGTTAAAATAACTTTCAATCTGGATCTAACCCCTGCTTTCCATGGTTATTTTTACTGGTTGTAGTTTTGGAAATTCAACAATGATAGGTGGATATTGATCTCATGAATCTATATAGAATCATGTCTTCTCCCCTCTCCCCACTTTCCAAAATAATCCATATTTCACTACTTGAGATCCTAACTTTAGAATCTGCCACACCTAGAACTCATTACCATCCAAATAAAAATGACTCACCTCATTTGAGTTCACCTATCCTAAATATTTACTAGTTAAAAATCTACTGAATAAAAGAAGTTGGTTGGGAAATCCACCTCCAATAAAGCTTTCTAGACAAAGCTTTATTATTTAACTCTGATCTCCTTAGTCCCAAACCTCCCTTTACCTTGGACTGGATTACTTTCTCCCAAATTATTAAGGCCCATTTCCTCTCTCCTTTTACTCCTTCCTATAATTTTTTTCTAGCCATCTTGTTTAACTATTTCAATATGGTATGTGGGGCAATAAGGATAGAAAATTTATAAATTGACGCGGCCTGAATGATTGACTGCAAAAAAATATGCCCCATAACTTAACCATTTGTAAGACCAATGATTAATTCTTCCTTTGATATAATCTAAAATATTCCTTCAAATTTCTATTTTTAGTTTTTAAAAATGCAAAGGGACCCCCAAATATACCACTGGGAGAGAAGTCCTTGTGAATCCCAAGATCTCTAAAATTTTGTCTTGAAGCCTTCGATCAAGATTGAAAAAACCACTTTGGATATTTTACTATCGATGACTTGGTTTGTGGCCCTAAGGTAAACATTAAGAGTATCTCTAATCATTCTTGTTTCCCTAAAGTTGGCCACTCCCACCAATCTTGTCTCATCCACAAACTATACGTGAGTCAAAAATTCCTTACCTACCTTAATTCTTATTAGAAATCTTGTTGTCTTCTCCTCAAGATGAGTCTACCCAAGCCTTCGAACAATATGAAAAAAATGGGGAACAAGGATCTCCTTGTCGAAGGCCTCGAGTAGCTCCAAACGGTCATGAGGGAAGGCCTTTGATTAACACTGAGTATGTCAGAGTAGAAACACAACTCATGACCCATTTTATTTAATCCTGAGAGAAACCAAAGGCTACCATCATCCTTGACAAGAAGCTCCACTCCACCCTATCATAAGCCTTTGACATATCCAATTTTATAAACATTCCCCTATTGCTATATTTTTGCATTGAGTGGATTCCCTCCTAAGCTAGAACCACACCATCCAAGATTTGCCTGCCCTATATAAAAACCCTTGATCTGAGGAGATAATGCTATGTAGAAGAGTTTTTAGCCGCTCAACCATTACCTTTGTGATTATTTTATATATGACATTGCATAAGGTAATAGGTCTATAATCTAAAATATGCACCCCTCCTCCCCTTTCAAAATTATGGTAATGAATGTATGATTTTATGCTTTAAGCATTCTTTACTACCTTTTGACTCCTCTTTAACAACCATTACATCCTCCTCCAAGTTTTTTTAGAAGGTTTGAAAAATATTAATTGGAAAGCCATCTAGACCTAGTGTTTTTTTGATACTCATTCCAAAGACTACTTTCTTCAGTTCCTTTCTATCAATGGATTTAAGTAGGGCACAATTTTCTTCTTCAAAGATAATAGAAGGTATGTGTTGAGTGGTATTTTCACCCAATTGTGAAAGTACACTCTCCCTTAGGATTTGGATTCCAAATCCCCTCTTGCAAAGAAGTTAAACAAACAACTTCTCCAAGGTTTCCGTTATATTAGCATTTGCATATGTGCATTAGTAATCTCAAATAAAGATATTCAATTTAAATGCTTGGAACACCTTAGTGATTGCAAGTAACTGTAAACAAGGGGCAATGTTGGTTTATTTTACCATGAAATTTTAGTGATTGTTCATTGAACCAAAATAAATCAAATGTGAGTTGGCCCTCATATGACCACGATGTAGTGCTTTAATTCCTTTTATCTTGATGGTTTTAAAATGGATTTTATCTTGCATTAAATCCTCAATGATGAATAGAATCTTCAAAATGTCACTTTAACTTATTCCTCTTAAATGAAATCAAATTTTCATCAAGATGAACAATTAAGTGCTTTAAGACAAAGACCTTCAATATAATACTCAAATTATCCCTCTTTCGTAAAA
Organism: Wollemia nobilis; assembly: GCA_028583015.1. NCBI lineage: Eukaryota > Viridiplantae > Streptophyta > Pinopsida > Araucariales > Araucariaceae > Wollemia > Wollemia nobilis. The sequence continues at coordinate 8,888,237 of JAQPPZ010000028.1, forward strand.
TTGGAATTTTTATGAAGAAAGGGTAATTTTAGGCCGGAAATGGAAATTTGTGAAAATGCCGTAAAACATAACTCCTTCAATGAAATTGGAATTTCCATGAAGGGAATGTCATCATAGGCTCATGAATGCAAAACAAAACTGGAAAAATGAAATTTGACCTTGAAATGGAAAATTTCTATTTTCGGATTTTTAAAATATGTTACAAAGCAGCAACTTCGGTGAATTTTAAAAAATACTAAACAACTCCGAAAATGAAATTTCAAAGTGCGTAATGGAAATCTGAATTATAATCTACGCAATGGTGAAATTATTTTTGGATTTTGAAAATTTTTAAATGTTTATTTTAATGCCTAAAAATAGGAATTAATTCTGAAATAAAAATTTCAGAAAACAGAAAATTGAAATTTTGCATCAAAATAATTGCTGGAAATGCAGCAATGCAAAAGCTCCTTCAGTATAATGCTCAAATTACCCCTCTTTCGTAAAATTGGAATTTTTATGAAGAAAAGGTAATTTTAGGCCAAAAATGGAAATTTATGTAAATGCCATAAAACATCACTCCTTCAATGAAATTGGAATTTCCATGAAGGGAATGTCATCATAGGCTCATGAATGCAAAACAAAAGCTGGAAAAATGAAATTTGACCTTAAAATGGAAAATTTCTATTTTCGGACTTTTGAAATCTGTGACAAAACAACAACTTCGGTGAATTTTAAAAAATACTAAACAACTCCGAAAATGAAATTTCAAAGTGCGTAATGGAAGTATGAATTATAATCTACGCAATGGTGAAATTATTTTTGGATTTTGAAATTTTTTTAATGTTTATTTTAATGCCCGAAAATAGGAAAAAATTCTGAAAATTAAAATTTTTCAGAACAGAAAATTAAAATTTTGCATCAAGATAATTGCTGGAAATGCAGCAATGCAAAAGCTCCTTCAGTTTGATAGCACCCCGTCCTGCAAAACCGAATACGTGAGAGTTTCATACATGCAACCTAGCCTATTTGATCTGTACTACACACAATCAAAGTAAACTAAGTGCTTGACTCCTAGGGTTTTAAATAATTTCCAAATTGCAAACATTCACATGAAATAACCCATCCCATGGCGTAAATTTCACATACAAATCTGAAATTTGGAAGGGGAAAGATAAAACAATTAAAATAGAGCATGCAGAAAATTTCTCATTCTTTCTTGCTAACAAGGCTTGAAATTTCTGAAAAGAAGCTTTCCCATTCAAATTATATTCCTCTTTTACACATCAAATTTTGCCGCATTTGGCCATGCCAAAAGTTCCTCTCTGTGCATGCATTTCAATGGGTATTTAAAAATTTTCCTCCATGGCTTTTCGTTTTCTCCTCCATAACTTTTCGTTTCTCCTCCATGGCTTTTCGTTTCTCTCTTCCTTTCTTCCATATGCAATACCTTGCAAAAAAAAACAAAAAACTAAACTTTACTTAAACCAACATGAAAAAATTAAAAACTAACAAAAAACAAAAAAGCTAAAAATAATCCTATTTTATTTTTATTATTTTTTTTTTGTTTTTTTTGTTTTTATTTTATGTTCATTTGTTTATATATATATAATTTTTACTTATTCCCTTTTTCTTTTTTCTTTCTTTTGTTCTATTAATTAATTTATTATTATTATTTTTTTTATTCCTTTTTTTTTTTAGTTTATTTATTTTTTTAAACATGAATTAACCCAAAAGTTAATGTTTGAATTACAAACATATTAATAGACAAAAAAAACCACACCAAAAATTTATCAAAAAAATGTGGGTCCCCAAGCTTAGGGGCTAGTTGTGAAATAGTCACAACAAGTATGATAGCAAGAACTTATTTTTGAGCCTCTTCATCTTGCACCATACTTTCCTTAAATAATTTAGCAAAAGAAATAATTGAATGGAAATGCATACTTGGGATTGTATCAAAGGAGTGCTCGTTATCATCCTGAAGAGCTTCCATCTTGTTTGTCTATCTCCTAGAACAAGCAACCCGATGGAAAAATTTGGTGTTTTTATCACCTTCTAATAACCAAGTGGTTATTGCTCTCTATTTCCAGTAGATCTCCTCTTGGTTGTCAATGTACTCAAGCTATTTATGCAATGTATCATCCTCTTCTTTTATCTGCTCTATAATTATTCCTTCTTTTAAGTGTTTTTGAACCTCATCCCATTTGGCCACCAATGGAGCTCTTTGGACCTAAAAGTCTATCTTATTAGCTTACCTCCATTTTTTTAGTTGATCCTTGACATAATGAAGTTGTTTGTGGAATCTAAACATTGTTGTTCCATATGTCGGGCGTCCCTTTTTCCACCATTGTAGATTTTTCTTTCAAAATTCCTCTTTTTGTAATGAAATTTTTTCAAATCTAAATGGTTTGTAATGTTGCCCTGTCTAAATCCCCCCTTCCAACAAAATGAGAAAATGATATGGAATTGGATCCTCCAAAATCTAAAAATTTAGATTCTATTCCACAAACGCCTCCTTTGAAACCAAAAAAGGGTCTAACTTCACCTTCTTGCTATGTAGCTCCCTCCTCTTATTAGTCCAAGTATAGTTGGTTCCAAGATATTTAATATCCACCAAGTGTAATGCATGGACTTGGGCAATCATAATTCGATCCCTTGGCTTGTTTGAAAAGCGATGTTCCAAGCTCCAATTCCACAAAGGTAGGGAGTGCAGAATCAAGGTTGGCCATAATACAAAGGCGGTCAACATGCATCCTTGATCTAGAAAGAGTTACCTTGTCAATGAGAAGTAGATCTCCAATAGTCGAAGCCATGGATTTGAAAATAGATTCCTACCAAAGGTGCCAAGGTAAGTTTGGAAATATGACCTAGATAGGAGCAAAGTTAATGCTTTGCATTTCTAGGTTGAAATCTAGATTCCATTTCATCAGAAAAACACTCTTGGACCCAAGGAACCAGGGTCCTCCAGACAGAATTTGACCAGCATCTTCTTGAGTGTTACGGTGAACTCCAAAAAAATCCATGGAGAGGCCAACAATTTGCAAGGTCCCATGAACTTTCCAACGGGAAAAAGCCCAATGCCTGATAATGTCAAGATTTGGATTACCTCCAACCACTTTTCCAACCAAGGAAAGAGATTCTTCAACAATGAATTTTTTAGCAATGTCAGCAAGAATCTTGACCCTATTCCCAGAAACCTCAAACAGTGGGGGAGAAAAGGAAGAGGAGGAAGGCCCGCCTAAAACCTTTACAAAATAAGTCTTGGGAGAAGAAGGAACATGCTCCCCCCCTGAAGCTCTGCCTTGTTAGGTACCACTTGAATATAATATTTTGAGTGCTCAGTGGTTTTAAAAGCTTCCTCCGCCTTGAGGATAGGAGATGATTTTCAGTAATCTGGTCATTAAGAGATTCAATGGAGCCCACAACCTGAGTAGAGGAGGGAGAAATGCCAGCTAGCATAGAAGTGGGACCAACGTTGGAAACAACCGCATTTCCTCCAACAGTTTGAGTAAGCCTGGTTCCATTCTCAAGGGGACTAATGGAGCCCACCTCTTGAGCGGAGGACAGGGAAATGTTCGCATCAATAGAGAGAGGGCCATCCTCCCGCCTGCCATAAATTTGAAAAAAAACCTTCTCGCCTTCAGCAATTTGAAATCCAAAATTACCAGCCATCCTAGACAATTATTGTTCTAGGGAAGAAAGAGAAAAAATGCTAAGAGGGAATCCTTGGTTTATGAGAAGAGTAGGGCTCTTCCTTACTCGTTGGTATGGAGGCTTTTCACCTGAAAATGTAAATCTATCCTTAGTACCATTTTGGGTTAGGATGTTTGAGTTATCCATTGAATTTTGGGAAATAAAGACCGTTAAGGCAATAGGCACCACTCTAGAAGAATTCCTTGAGATTTTAGGTACTATGAAAGATGGATTCTTGGATATTTGTGCTCGAATATTGGTCATGATTGATATAATTAAAGTTTTACTAGAATCAATCATTCTTAAGTATGGGGATAAGATGTGTATCCAAACCATAGATTATGAAAACATATCTTTTAGATGTAGAAGATGTCATGAGGTGGGGCATATTGAGAGATCATACCCTAAGAAGAGCCCAACAAAATCATATGTAGAAAACCGCAAGAGAAACTTACAAATGGATATGGATGAATATGGTTTTCAAATTCCAAAAAATAGATCTAGAAAAATGAAAAACAAAATAGTGGAGACTAGTAAGGAAGGATATTGGAAGAAATACCAACTCTTTTGAGGCTTTAGCCTATGAAGAAAAAGCAGATCAAAACTTAGAGGACATAGTAAAAATAGATTCAACATATTAACAAGTAACCGTCTATTTAGTATGATCTTAATTTAGGGAAGAACATTCTCGATGAACCTAAGGATTGTGTTTCATCAAATTTTGAAGACTCTATTGAAGTAGCATGCACCATTCAGGAGAAAAAATTGGTAAAGAAAATATAGCTTTAGAAGTTAATACCTCTACCATTAATAAAGAAATACTAGAAAATGAGCAAGGCAAGTCAAAAGCTTTTGTAGTAGAGCTAGAAGAGGGTAATTATGATGAAAAAAAATTGTAAAAGAATATTGAGGAATAGAATAACAAGACCTACTCTTGATATAGGCAAGGCAAAAAGAGGAAAACCCTCAAATTATAAAGCAATATCCAAGAAGCAATATTGAGGAAGATACGACCCTGTGAAGTCAACCATCCAGAACAAGGGCAGTGATGATTTTTCAAGTTGTGAAAAAAATTTGTAAATATTCGTCAGCTAGGGTTCAAATAATGGAAAGAGTAATGAAGGGCTAGGACTTCAATGAGGCAAGACATTCTATCTAGACAAATAATTTTTTAGCAAAGTTTTTTTCCTTTCTTTATCTAAGAAATCATGCATGCAAATTATTATAAAGTTTTTTATCAAATATTATATTTGCCATAGGACATTCAAATAAATTCCAATAGATTTTGAGTTTTAGTTTCCTTTCCATGGATCGATTTATAGTTAAATCCTTAGAATCATATCTAGTGGTAGAGGTTAGTGAGCACACCTCAAAGAGATCCTCGTTGCTCCAAGATAGGGTGGTTTTTGGTAAATTTAATGGGTATTGGATAGGGATTTTAGCCTTGAGAAAATGGATTAGGAGTTGGAAGTCTCCAGGAGTGATTCTATCCTTTCTTACCAAAGGTTTCTTCCTAGCCATTTTTTTTGTTCTAGAAAAGAAAGAGAAAATCCTAAAAGGGGTTCCTTGGTTATGGGAAGAACATGACTCTTCCTTACTCACTAGTATGAAGGCTTTTCACCTGAAAAATGTAAATCTATCCCTAGTACCATTCTAGGTTAGGATGTTTGGGTTGTCCATTGAATTTTGAAAAATAGATACCTTCAAGGCAATAGACAATACTCTAGAAGAATTCATTGAGATTTTAGATATGACAGAAGATGGATTCTTGGATATTTATGCTCGGATATTGGTCATGATTGATATAAGTAAGATTTACCATAATAAATAATTCTTAAGTATGGGGATAATATGTAGACCCAAACGATAGTTTATGAAAACATATATTTTATATGTAGATGTCACGAGGTGGGGTATATTGAGAGATCATGCCCTTAGAAGGGCCCAACATAATCATATGTAGAAAACTGCAAGAGAAAATTACAAATGGTTATGGATGAAGATGGTTTTCAACTTCTAAAATAGATGTAAAAAAATGAAAGAAAATAAATAGTGGAGACCAGTAAGAAAGGATATTGAAAAAAATACCAACTGTTTTGAGGCTTTAGCCTATGAAGAAAAAGTATATCAAAGCTTAGAGGACATAATACAACAATTTCAACATATTAAAAAGGAATTGCCTATTTAGTATGATCCTAATTTAAAGAATAAAATTTTCGATGAACCTAAAGAATGTGTCTCATCAGATTTTAAAAACTCTCTTGAAGTACCTTGCACCATTCGGGAGAAAAAAATGGTAAAGAAAATGTTGTTTTAGAAGTTAATACCTCTGCCATTAATAAGGAAATACCAAAAAATGAGTAGGACAAGTCAAAAGCTTCTATAATAGATCCAAGAGAGGATAAATATGATGAAAAAACTATGAAATAATCATGAGTAATAGAATAATAAGACCTACTCTTGATATAGGAAGGCAAAAAGAGGAAAACCCTCAAATTATCAAGCAAGATACATGGAAGAGAGCAATCATAGAGAAAGTAACATAAACTAAATTGGTTGAACTTATATTTACCAAACAACAAAATGATATTGGTAATAAATAGGTGGGGCCAAAAGCCCCTAATGAGACAATCATATCATGGAATATAAGGGGTTCTAATTCCTCCTCAAATCAAATGTGTATTAGGGACCTATGTTTAAGTAATAAGCCGAATATTCTTTATATCCAAGAAACTAAAATGATAAAAAAAGTTTCAAAACTATGAAAGCAATATGGGCAAGATGTTAATGGGATGCTATGAATTCTAAAGAAGTGATAGGGGGAATTCTAACTTGTTGGAATCCTTCTAGAACCTCTTGTGTAACCATTCATAAAATTAGGTATTAGATAGCCTCTTTAGTCACTTACTAATTTGTAGATATTCACTTCATCCTTATCAATGTCTATGTTCCTACAAATCAGTAAGGTGGATTAGAATTTTGGAGTGGGATTGAAGCCTTTATGAGAAGTAAATACCAAGAAACTTTATTCATGATCATAGGAGATTTTAATGTCATAACCAAGCTAGATGAAAAATTTGGAGGAATTAGAAAATTAATCCAAAGTATGAAAGATTTATCAACTCTTATTTAAAACAATAATATATGGGAGATTGAGTTTGAAGAAGACAACTATACTTGGACCAACAACAGAAGAGGTGAGAACCAAAAAGCAGAAAAATTAGATAGATGCATACTCTCAAATCATTGGCTAGATGAAGAAACTTGTGTTAAAATTAATACCTTAACAAGGATTGGTTTAGATCATTGGCAAATAAGAGTTAAAATGGTGGTTAGTGAATTATTAAAAAATCATATTTTAAATATGAGCAGATGTGGGAATACCATCCTCAATTTATTGATATGATAGCTCAAATATGGAATTCTTCAAGTAAAGGTGGGTTGTATGTTCTTCCAAATCAAATTAAATCTATGACATCTAGATTAAAAGAATGTAACAAGAACACTTTTGGAAATATTTTTGAGAAGAAAGAACTAAAAGATAAACTTTTAAAATTCCAAAAAGGTTATCATAATAATCCAAGCTCAGAGGAAAGGGAGTTGCTTAGTGAATATCATAATATTTTGAGTAAGGACGATAAATTCTGGAGATTAAAATCCAGTTAGACTTGGTTAAAAGAAGGAGATAAAAATATAAAGTTTTTTCATAGGATGGCTATAGTACAAAGATCAACTTCCAAAATTAGTAGAATTAAATCAATAGAAGGGGTTTGGATTGAAGATCAGAGTGAAAAGAGAGACAACATCTTTTTATCATAATATTCCAAGACCAAAGGAGATTGAAGTTATTAATGATAACCTTCTTCAAGATGTTCCTGCAATAATAAAAAATGAAGACAATAGGAAAATAATGGAGCCCATTACTCTAAAAGAAGTTCATTTAGCTATTTTCTCTTTTAATAAGGATAAATCCCTAGGTCCAGATGGACTCTCTACAACATTTTACCAACATAATTGGGATATAGTAAAGGATTCTTTATTGGTGATGGAACAATCTAGGGATGGCATATAAGCCTAATTTCAATAAAGAAGGATGTTGAATTGTTCGATTCTTTTAGACCCATAAGCCTATGTAATATGGCATATAATATTATCTTCAAAGTGATGGTGAATTGATTAAGGCCCTTGTTAGAAAAAATAATTTCAGAAGAGCAAGGAGGATTTGTGAAAGGGAGATAAATTTTGAATGGGATCATAGTAGCTCATGAAGTTATACATGCAACAACTTCAAGAAAAGAGAAAGCAATGATCTTAAAACTTGATATGCATAAAGTCTATTATAGGGTTAAATAGAATTTTCTTTTTGCAGTTTTAGAAAATTTTGGATTCCGAAAGAAATAGGTTAGATGGATTAAAGCCTATGTCTCTATAGTTTCTTATTTAGTGTTGGTCAATGGATTAATAATAGAATCTTTTAAATTCAAGAGAGGCCTTAGACAAGGAGATCCTCTATCTCCTTATTTGTTCATTATTTTGGTAGCGGTTTTGAGCAAGAACTTAAATAAGGCTTACAAATATGGGCTTATAAGTGGAATTAACGTTAGAAATAACATCGACAACATCGCCCATCAATAATTTGTAGATGCAACCCTTTTTGGAAGGAAAAGGATAAATGAGGCCAAAGCTTTGAACAAATTTTTAAAGGAATATGAAAGAACATCAAGGCAACAAGTTAATAGGAAAAAATCCAAAATTTACTTCCTTAACACTCCAGCCAATATCAAAGCAAGAATTTGCAGGTTACTTCAAATGGAGGAGGCAAATTTGCCAACAACTTATCTAGGGATGCCTTTATTTGAGGGGAGAATGAGGATAGAATTATGGAATCCAATTATTAGTAAATTTCAAAATACACTTCCAGCTTGGAAAGGTAGATGGTTATTGTTAGCAGGAAGAGTGTAGTTAATTAAGTCAGTTTTACAGACCATTTCAACATATTGTATGTGTATTCTATGCCAAAATTAACTGAAAAAAGTTTAATCTATATTATGTGATCCTTTTTCTGGTCAGGTTTACATGATAAAAAAAATTCCTTTCGTAAAATGGAGCAAGGTGTGTGATGATAAAACTAGGGAAGGTCTTATAGAGCGCTATCAGGATCTCTTAGCCAATCCGTTTTCTATTATTTTTTGGCATCTCCTTCAAAATCCTTTTGTGCTGCTTCTTATTGGTCTTCGAGGTGGACCATGTGCCTTCTCACACAACTGTGGATGTTGATGTCTTCAAATTTATTCTTGGATGGACTTCTGGTGGGGCTGGATGAGCTTTGGGATGGGCAAATTTTTGATGGATGAATTTCTTTTACAATATATTTTACTCCTTGGGGAGGGATCCTATGCTTGCATGCTAGCTGCTAAATATGGTATCCTAATGCTAGTCTCTACGTTGGATGCTCCCTTCTAGTCTTGAGGTGCCAAGGTGGACAAAATCTTCTCATGGCTTTCCTACCTTTTGGTTGTGCTCTTCGTCTCCTTTGTAGCGAGATATTATGACTCATGGAGATCTTATCTTTTTGTTGATTCATATTCTAGGTCCTTGAAAATATCCTCTTTGTGAGGTTTTTTGTTTCTTTTCGAGCAGGATTGTCTTCGTTGGGGATCTTGGTACCTTATCCATTTTCATTAGTGTTGGATCCTTCTCAACTGCTTGTTGGATTTTTCTAGTCTTGGCAGGAAAACCTTATTTATTTTTGTTCATATTGGTAGTTTGTTGGTTTTTCCCAGTCTTGGTGAGAAAATATTATTCAAATTTCATCTTGACGGGAAAATCTTATTCAATTTTTTGTTCATCTTGACAGTTTGCTAGATTTCCCTAGTCTTGGAGGGAAACCCTATTTCAAATTTTGTCTTGGCAATTTACTATTTTTTTCTAGTCTCGATGGGAAAACCTTGTTCAAATTTTTGTTTGTCTTGGTAGTTTGTTGGCTTTTCCCAGTCTCGACAGGAAAACCTTGTTCAAATTTTTGTTCATATTGGTAGTTTGCTAGCTTTCCCTTGTCTTGGAGGGAAATCCTTTTTCAATTTTAGTTCTAGTTGTTGTTGGTCTTGCAAAGGGTTTCTCCATGGTTTTGTTGTTCTTTGTTTGGCTCCTGAAGCTAGTCTTCTCGAGCTTGTTCCACTTGTTGTATTCTCTTTTTAAAAGGGCTAGGACCCGTTTCAAAACCCCTTCATCCAATCAATAAAAAAAAAACCAGGTGAGGTCTTGGTTTAAGAGTTCTAACAAATGAAAACTTAGCTCTTAGGGGAAAAGTAATATGGATATTGTAGAAAGAGAACCAAAGACAATGGGCAATAATTATGCTAAGTATGTTGATCCTAATGTCCCAAATTTAATATTTACTACTTTCTCTCTACCAAATGGTTTTGCTCTTTGGAATGGTTTAAAAAAATCTATTGATCTTATGATTAAAGGTTTAAGATGGGTGGTGGGAACTAGAGAAAATTCTATTTGGATGGATACTTGGTGTGATAAAAAACCACTCAATTTAGATCTAATTTTGAAACCTTGGATGATATTTCTTCAAGACAAATACGATGATAGGGTTTTTAACATTTTGTACAAGGATCATGAAGGAATATACAATGGAAATAAATTTTTAATAAGTATACAAGACATTGATGCTAGGAAGCAATTGAGTAGAGAGATAACAACTGTGATTATTTTGAGGGGAGCCAAGGTTAAATTGATTTGGGAGTTGCATAGCTCCAGATAATACACAATAAGAAGTGGATATAATGTAAAGCACCAACAAAATAGTAATATCATTAGAATATGGAGAGATATTTGGGATAGCCCAAGCATTCCTAAAGTTAAAATATTTGTTTGGCTAGTAGGTCTTAGAATAATTTTATCCTGGGATAACCTTATGAAAAATGGTTTTCATGGCCCCTCTCAATGTGTTTTTTGTAGAAAGGAGTAGAGTATATACCAACTCTTGGGACATTGCTCAATAGTCTAGAATCTATGATAATATATTCTTAATATGTTTGGTAAATGCATGGTGATGAATAGTAGAATTGAATATTGGTTAAAGCAATGGTAGATAACTTATAAAAGTGAGTCTTTATAGAAAATATGGGTGTAGACACCAGAAACTAGGCATTTGCAAAACCGCATTCACATTACATATTTCAAGTCTGCATAATAATAATATAGTCTAAACATAGGTATATAATTCCTACACATTATTCATTCACATTGCACATTCCAATTATGCGGATGCGTATCATTAAAAGCATCATTTAATATTTATGATTTGTTAATCCAAGGTGATGTCCAAGGCTATATACAAAAGAAGGTTTAAGCAGGTTGGATATCAGCTCATTTAGACAATAGACTTCATATTGGTGAAACAAGTTTTGTTGAGGGTTTTAGGTCACTTCTAATTCTATTTTGCATTAAATGAAACTAATTACTTGCAAGAATTGAAAACTAATTCTAAGACTTGAAATTGAAAGCTAACTACAGTTGCAAGAAATGAAATTACATGAATGTAAATGCTGCTGAATTGAAACCTAGTTTACACTTATAGATTTAAAATGACAAAATTGAAATGTTGCTTGAACAAGAAACATATATGCTAAAAATAATTGTCAATTCCTACTGGAGGAGGTTTTTAGGATTCTACTACAATGGCTGACAATAAAATGAAAGCTACTAAAAGACTTGATAAAAACTACTAAAACATAAAAAATAGGGAAAAACAAAGGAATCATTGGTCTATGCTACTTAGTCACTGACACACATAATTGCTACATAAAAAAATAACTGAAAACATGAAGACATAACATTGATTCAAAATAGGGGTTAGCAATCAACAAAAAATGATAATGGATAAGCATCTTGCTAAATCTGCTACAATAAAGTTTATCAGAAGAACCTATCACTAGTTAACCCTCCTTCTAGGACTGAAAGTGGCCCTTGCTTCCTGATCCATAAGAAGGTAGAAAATTTCTTCTAACTACTTAGAATTCACACTCACTCATGAACAGAAGTTCAATGAAAAAGACTGCACTTTTATTGACTGAAACAATACATTACAATACTACAAGAAAATCTTGTTATTGGTCGTAAATATGTTACAACATCTATTTCCTATTAGCTATTGTCTATTAACATCTACTAGCTCAACCAATAAGGGAGATCTATTATTTATACTAACCTATTACATATCCTTCATGCTCAATATCAGTTGTGTTGTTTTACAGTGATTTGCTAACAGTTCTGAAACTGACCTAGTCTAAATTAGGACAGTTTGTGTTGCAGTAACATTCATTGGTATTTGGGATGCATCTCCAGTGGTGGGATTGAGTTGGAGGAGGTTAGAAATGGTATTTTACACCTGTCTCCATATTCAAATATTCTTTCCCTATCGTTTTGGGTGCTATATCCTCCGTTTGGCTAAAACTGGCTTCTTTTCCCCTCATTTCGAAGCTTCTTCGAGTATGTATGGCCGTGCAAATTCCTTTATGCTCAAGTGCAATAAAAATGTCCAACAAAGTAGATAGGATGTCTGCCATATCCCTTAGAAGATTATTCCAATAGGTTTCACACGCTTTGGTTGATAAATTCCAAGCCATGCCATTCATTAGGAGTTGTTTGGAATTTGTATGGCTAATTTATGCATTTTCTAGATTTGGTGCTCTTTTGCAATTCAAACCAATTAGAAAGCAAAAAAAACATTTAAATACCATTATGCAGGGATATAACTTAGAATACATTATTCTACTACTTAAATTACATATTTTATTCACTATATATTCAAACAAAAATAGTGTAGAAAATGCAGAAAACTGTTAAAATAGGATAATATGCTTCTAAAATTTTTAATCATGCAAACACTAATATATAATACATTCAAACCATCTAAATTAACATAAATAACATAACATAAGGTTTATAAGGTAGTTTATGATAATCCAAAACATGTCATGAATGAGGTAATTCCTGGCCTCATTATTTCCCTCTAACCTAATCTAATGCATTCCCTAATGCATTATGTAGGGCTACAGATGCACATAGATCCATTTCTTAATTCCAAATCTCCCAAAAAAATACATCCCTTGTATAGTATCCTCTGCTCTTTTGTAGTTGCTTGAGCCAATCCTAGAACTGCTCATCCGGTTGAGGATCATTGTCAAAATAGTAAGGGATAGGAGTTATGATGGCGGGAAATCTGTACCTTAGGCCTATCCATTGATGTTTCAGTTTTAGGATGGCCTTCATTACACCCTATGCTCTTATTTTAGACCATAATAGGTTGTTTGGTGAGATGGGCTCTCTCTTCTGTAGTGACATTGGTAATTCTACCCACCTGGCCTTATAGGCTGATAAAGCATTTGTAAAATGTTCTACACAGAACATCTGGAAACCAATCATGCAATACTTGAAATTATTTAGGTAAACAACCCTAATTTTTTATTTTTTCATCATAGTAAAGTGTTGATTGGTGGGGATATTATGATTTGGTTGGATATGTCTTATCAACAACTCATCTTTCAATTCAATATCCTTATTCTGCCCCTCTTCTTGGTCAAAGTATATTTGATTTTGCAATGTGGACACAAAAAACCTTAATTGAACATCCCCTATGAAAATATGAGGCAGGAACTCCACATCTCCTACCATGAAAAATTTGTGCAAGAACAACTCACACATCAAATTTTTCTATTCTTCTGGGCTATGCAGGTAAGCATCCAAAAATTCCTCAGTAGTGTTCAAGTCATAGGAGAGATTAGAATGAATCCTCATTATCTACCAATGCAAGTACTTCTCCTTAAGGATAAAACTATAAAATCTATATGGCCTCCTACATTGTACTAAGTATTTTGTAGTTTGGCAAAGATATTGTACCTTTTCCTATAACCTATTCACTTTTGCAGTTTTAGCTTCAACATGTTGTTATAATGGTTTTAGTGTTGCAACCTGGGCTTGTAATTTTTGACACTTCAATGCCCAATATGCAATATCCTCATTATACTAAACCAATGGAACTATTTGTGGGGTCCTAACTATCGGTTGGTTCTTTGGTAACAGATCAAATTGCATCCCAATTTCTGTTGTTTCAATTTTATGCAAATTTGATGGAAAAACTTGTTCAAGGAGCTGGTGCAGAATTGGACTTACTAGTAGTGCAACCTTTTGAATGTTTGTGGCCTCCTTCTTAGGTGGTATTTATCCTTTCTACTATTGTGGGCTATCATATGGATGCTCTACATTTTATAATTCTGTTTCGTTCTTTTGCTCCATTGTTTGACTTCACCCGCGTCTGCTACAACCTAACTTTTGTACTTCTCACACTATAGTTTCTTCTGTATTTACCTTCTTCATCTAATTCCACTGTAACTCTACTTCTGCAAAATATTGTGATTTGAAACCCATGCTTATGATTTTTGTGATTCAAAGCTATAGTGATTACAAGACATGACAATGAATTTCAAAGGTGCTTGAATCAACTGTAGAAGGTGGTGCAGAATACATAAAACCTTTGGTATGTTTTTATTGGATGCGTGGTAGATTGTTATTCATTGCTTTTCCAAATTTTCAATTTTAGAATGTGCATCTTGGGTGATGGGATTGCTCAGGTGTTGATTACTTGTTGTTGGTTACGGGTTAGATGAATTGGAAGTTTGTTATTTGTGATGACTTGGCTTGTTCCATGGAAATATGATGTAGATTATCTTGGTTGTCGTACCCTCGTTTGTCAAGGCATCTTGATCTAATGGCCTAAATATTATGAAAGAAATCTAGGCACATATTTTACATAAAAATCCTTATTCTATATTATCTGGTTAAATGCAAACATGCGACCTTAGTTACTCGTACCTTGACCTTACGTTGGTGTCAGATGATGTGGTAAAAGAAAAAAATTTTCTTATTTTATTTATGCACATGCCACATGGAAATTCAAATTTTAAATTTCACCATGAAACCTAAATTTTAAATCTGCTTTTTCATTCCGAAGCTCAAACAGTTTCTTATTCCGAAGCTTTGCTCGTTTCGAAGCTCTATATTTTTCTTCTATAAAACAAACAAAACATCATTTTCATTCTGAATATTGGTATCATTCCGAAGCTCTGTGAAATATCCAGGTATTCATGCCATAAAAGCTACACTTATTTCCATGGATCTACAATTTTTCATCCATTCTCCCTTTCCTGCCCCTCAAACCTACAATTTTTAGAACAAGGAATTCCTTTTATTTTCTTTTGGATAGGTTGGATGTTTTGGGTTTGCCAAAAACTATGAATGTTTCTATGCTAACTAGTGATTTTTATAAACTACATACTAAATGCCTACAATGATAAAAAAATTCAAGAAAAACATACCTGATTTGAATAATTATCACACATTCACAGATGGTTGTTTCTGCTGATTACTATATGATTTTTCTGCAATTAAACAAAATAAGTGCAGTCTGATGAGATTTATACAATGGTGGGACAAGAATGGGTAGGTCAATTTAAGGTAAAGCATATCAGAAAATCATTTTTTATGCCAACCAATTCAGAAGTGTCTCCTATAAGGTTTTCACTTTCTAAATTATTCATTTTTCTCTCCATTTTTTTGTAATCTCTTTTTTCATTTTTTTTTCTCTCTTTTAAATTTTGTTAATATTGGTTGTTCCCATGAAGGAATTTCACAATTTCCCTAAAATTATGCCCATGAAGGAAGTTCACAACTTCCTCTTTTTGTTTTATTTTTATTTTTGTTTTGATTTGTTTTTTTTTTCTGTTTTTTTTTTCTTGAAACTCTTCATTGTTGTACTAAATCTGTTAAATCTGTGATGGAAGAGGGAATCTCTTCCATCATGCATATATCCAAGTTGTTAATTTGTTGCAAGAACTCTTCTTTAGTTAGTGATGCATGGTATACCCAAAGGCGATGCCCATTCACTACCAACTTCCTCTATGAGTCATCGATGGGAGAAAGATGAACTACCCCATTTTAAAACTCTTATTCAATCTAATAAGGTCCAAACCACCTAGTTTACCACTTCTCAAAAAAATTATCATAATGAGAATCAAACAATAAAGCCCAATCTCCTTGCTAAAATTTTCTCTACTGAATGTGGCTATCATGCCACAGCTTCCACTGCTCCTAAATAATCTTAGTTTGATGCAATGCATCCAATAGGATTTCATCCAATGTATTCAGCTATAGAATCCTATCTGTCTTTTCCTGTGATAAATCAATTTCAATTTCCAAAGCCATCCTAAGTGTTAGTATCTCAAACTCAATAGGCAAAAGAGGCTTCTTACCATAAACCAGTTCATAAGGTGTGAAACCCATGGTGGATTTCCATGTAGTGTTATAAGTACAGAAGTGTCTCCTATAAGGTTTTCACTTTCTAAATTATTCATTTTTCTCTCCATTTTTTTGTAATCTCTTTTTTCATTTTTTTTCTCTCTTTTCAATTTTATTAATCTTGGCTGTTCCCATGAAGGAATTTCACAATTTCCCTGAAATTATGCCCATGAAGGAAGTTCACAACTTCCTCTTTTTGTTTTATTTATTTTTTTGTTCTTTTTGTTTTTTTTTTGTTTTGATTTGTTTTTTTTTATGTTTTTTTTTCTTGAAACTCTTCATTGTTGTACTAAATCTATTAAATCTATGATGGAAGAGGGAATCTCTTCCATCATGCATATATCCAAGTTGTTAATTTGTTGCAAGAAATCTTCTTTAGTTAGTGGTGCATGGTATACCCAAAGGCGATGCCCATTCACTACCAACTTCCTCCGTGAGTCATCGATGGGAGAAAGATGAACTACCCCATTTTAAAACACTTATTCAATCTGATAAGGTCCAAACCACCTAGTCTACCACTTCTCAAAAAAATTATCATAATGAGAATCAAACAATAAAGCTTAATCTCCTTGCTAAACTTTTTTCTACTGAATGTGGCTATCATGCCACAACTTCCACTGCTCCTAAATCATCTCAGTTTGATGCAATGCATCCAATAGGATTTCATCCAATGTATTCAGCTATAGAATCCTATCCGTCTTTTCCTGTGATAAATCAATTTCAATTTCCAAAGCCATCCGAAGTGTTAGTATCTCAAACTCAATAGGCAAAAGAGGCTTCTTACCATAAACCAGTTCATAAGGTGTGAAACCCATGGTGGATTTCCATGTAGTGTTATAAGTACAAACTGCTTCAGGTAATTTATCAAGTAAATTTCTTCTATGAGAAGCTACTGTTTTAGTTAGGATATTTTCTAAATCCCTATTTGTTACTTCAACTTGACCATTTTCTTGTGGGTGGTAGGGTGATGATTTCCTATGCTTAATCTCATATAATTCAATAAAAGCTTCAATGACTTTGGATGCAAATTGGGGTCCATGATCTATGGTAATAGACCGTGGAGCTCCAAACCTTTGAAAATTTTGAGTATACAAGAAATTAGCAACCTTCTCTTCACGAGCATGTTTGAAAGCATGCACCTCTATCCACTTAGTCACATAGTCAGTGCATACCAACATATGCACCTTTTCTTGAGATGATGGGTCAATAGGTCTCAAAAAATATAGCCCCCACCTCCCAAATGGTTTTAAAACCACTTGAGGTTGCAATGAAATTTCATTTGTGTGGGTGGGTTTCCCCATCCTTTGACATGCATCATAATGTCTGGTGTATTTTTTTACATCCTTGTGAAGAGATGACCAATAATAACCTACACCTAGAATTTTTCTAATTGTACTTTTTATCGAATAATATCCACCTAATGGTTCATCATGGTAAGCTTAGAGGACATCATACACCTCATCCTTTCAAATGCACCTATGTAAAACATGGAAAGGACTGCATTTAAAAAGTAGACCCTTAATCCATTTGAAAGAGGAACTCTATTTTATTAACTCTATTTTTTTTATGAGTGAAATATAGAGGAATTCTTCCTGTTACCAAGGAGTTAGCTATACCTACAAACCATGGTGATTGGATAGATATAGCAAACAATTGTTCATCAGGAAAAGTGTTCTCAACCAACTCTTCCTCCCCTATATTTTGTAACCTTGACAAAAAATCTGCCACTACATTCCTGGTTTGTTGTTTATAGTGATGTCAAATTCCTGCAACAACAGTAACCAACATATAATTCTTGCACTTACCATAGGTTTATTCATCAAATATTTAATGGTTGCATGGTTTGTATGGATGAATACTTGATATCTTGTGATATAATATCTGAACTTGTTGATAACATATACTACTCCCAAGAATTATTTCTTAGTAGTGGTATAGTTCTTTTCTGCTCCTGTTAGATTCTTGTTAATGTAGTAAATGGCATAATGCTCACCATTTTCAATCTACCCTAATGTTTCTCCAATTGCAGTATTGGAAGCATCCATTTGGATGTGAAATGACAAATTCTAATTAGGTCCTCTTAACACAGGTGGGATTGTCAATTTTTCCTTCAAAGCCTCAAAAGACTCTTGGTATTTTGTAGACTAGGTAAATTCAGAATATTTAGTCAATAGTGCAAACATGGAGTTGGCTATTATGATGAAATTCAGAATAAACCTACGATAAAAGCTAATATGTCCTAAGAAACTCCTAACATCAGTTTGAGTTTTTGGAGGTGGAAGGTTCTTGATGATCTCAACCTTCTTGGGGTCAACTTTGATCCTATGAGAAGATATGTGGTGACCAAGAACAATTCCTTCCTCCATCATCATAAAATATTTCTCAGGATTTAAGGATAAATTATAGGTTTTGTGGCATGTTAAAACCTTATCAAGATGTTGCAATGTAAAGTCAAAGGTTTCTCCACACATTGTGAAATCATCCATGTAAATCTCCACACTTTCATTAGTTAAATCAGAAAATATTGTTAAAACAACCCGCTAAAAAGTTGTTGGGGCATTACATAAACCAAAGGGTAATACCCTGTAAGCAAATGTTCCCCAAGGGTATGTAAAATTAGTTTTCTCTTGGTCTTCAGGTGCAACCCGAATCTAGTTGTACCCACTAAAACCATCAAGAAAACAAAAATATTCTTTCCAGCAAGAGTGTCTAACACTTGATCTATAAATGGTAATGGGAAGTGGTCCTTGTGTGTGACTTTGTTTAATTCCTTGTAATCTACACACACTCGCATTTTTCTATTTTTCTTTGGAACTATAACCAATGGAGAGACCCATCGACTATCAGAAATTGAATAGATAAACCCTACCTCTAAGAGTTTTTCAATCTCTTCTTTGACAATATCTCTCAAGGTAGGATTTAGTCTTCTTTGGGGTTGCCTCATAGTTTTAACATCCTCATTATAAATTCTGTAAGTGCATACATCAGGATGGATCCCTGACATATCCTTGTAGTCCCAAGCAAAGGCATGAACATGTTTTTGTAGAACAACAAACAATTTTGCTTCTTCTCCTTTAGTCAACCAACTATTAATATTCAAGAATTTGCCTGGTTGCACTTCAATCTGCTTTGTCCCTAGGAGGACAAAGTTTACTCCTTCATACTTGGTTATCAAGGAGTGTAGTGGACAATGGCGTGGTTTGAGAGAATGAAATAATCTTATCTCCTTATCAATAGTGATTCCTAGTGGAAGCATGTCTTTCATGGGATAGTGGAAAGAGGAGAGGAGGCGATGGTGCCATCCATGTGGTAGTGTAAAAGAACTATCCTGTAGTGGAGTAGATGATATATTTTAAGAACTTTGGCCCTCATAATTCCATAACAGGTGATGAAAAACTATTGGTTCATCTTCTATTCCTTGCTCATATAGAGCACTCACTAGGATGGTTTCATCCTCAAAAAATTCTCTTTCCTAGGAGTCTATTTCTTCTATGTTACTTCACTACTAAAGTAGCTAGTGTGGAAATGGTATCTTCTTGCTCTTCATATGAATAAAAAACCACAACTGACCTAAGAATTTGGTTGAAGGTTTTATAGGCAGGTAAAGAGAAATATGCTTTAGGTCAATGCCATTGGAAATTGTCATTTCTCCTGACCTATAGTTTATAAATGTAGCTACAGTTGCAAGCCAAGGTATTCCCAAGATAATGGGGTAGCCATTTTCCAAATTTATGGACTATAAAACCAAGAAATCTATAGGGTATTCCCAAGAAGAAACTTCTATGGGGATATCTTCTATGATACCTTTAGGTTTTGCAACTGACCTATCTGCCATTTCTAAAACTGTGGATGTAGGATTTAGATGTTTGAGCTGCAATTTTTCCATTTTTTCTTTAGTCATAATATTTATTGCAGCTCCTAAATCAACCAAGACATTTGAAATTGTTATTGACCTTATGGTGATTGTAATAACTGGGCTCCCTGGGTCACTATACTTTGGGGGTACTAGTTTCCCTTATAGGAGATCAACTAGCTTCCCTTCAACTTGAACAGTCTTAGGAAATGATTTCTTCTTTCTGCCTGGTCTCTTGATACATAAATCTTGGATAGTTTTGTTAATCAAGGGCATGTCCTTAATTGCTTGCAATAAGGGAAGTGATATGGTTAACCATTTAATCTCTTTGACTAGGTCTAATTTAGTATTTTTTGTAAAGTTTTTGAATATTTCAAGGTATGGAACCATCCTTGAGGAAGGCAAATTATCTGCTTGTACTTTCTCTATGTTTCCTCCTTTCTCTAGGGTTATTTTCAGTTGGTCTGGATGAGAAGGTTATTGTGTTCTATCAAGTTCTTCAATGGTAGGTGGAACCAGTTCAAGTAGAATCTTTCCTGCATACAATTGGATATTACTATATTCAATAACATGAATTGCAACATTTTCTTCAGATTCAATTACATAGACAGGGGCTACCTGTCTTGTGTTATTTGGGTTAGTCACAGGTTGGGTTGGAAGTGGAGGTTGATTCACTTGTTGTGACGATTGTTGTTGTGGTTGGTTGGATCTTCCTTAAAAATTTTGATCAGGGGCAGGTAGCAAATTCTGAGTTTGGCCTTGATATCTTTGCTACCTTGGATAAGGTGGATACTACTATCCCCAACTTGATCCATAGGATTGGTTTTGCATCCAAGGTGGATTGAATTGATTCCAATATGGATTACTCCACCCTAATTGTGACCAATCTTGAGGTTATGTCCAAGTAGGCTGACTCCAAGATTGTTGGGGTGATTCCGAATAACCCCATGGCATATTCCAAGGATTTTATCCCTAATTTGTGGGAAAACGAGGGGCATTTTGAATTTGTAAATTTTTTCCCCTTGTTTTTGCCTAATAAAATTGAGTTCTTCAGTTTGTGTTTCCAAAATATTTCTAAGTTGTGGAAGCAGATGGCATTTATTAGTAGGATGTTCCCTTGTACAAATGCTACAAATAGCTAAAATTGAAGTTTTATTCAAGGGACAGTCTTGCAAAGCATGTTTATTTCTACATATTGGGTAGTAAATAGCTAGGGGTTCCATAGATTTTGATTTTGCATTCATCTCTCCTAGAGTTGTATTTAACCACACAAGAATATCAGTTTTCATTATTGCCAATTCTTCCATTAGATCTTTCACATCATTGCCATTAGTACTTCGATTTCATCTTCTTTGCCTAGTGCGGGAGTAATTTTTGCATAAGTCCAAAATTTCATCAATGTCAAGGGTATTTACATCCCCTTTACCCATTAAGTCCAATAACTCCCTAGAATCATCTTGTAATCCCCTCAAAAATATAGCCTTACATATTCTTGGCTCTACAGGTCCACATATTTTTTGAATAAAGGTACATCTATCAAGATAATCCTCCAAGGTCTCATCCTCTTCTTGTTTAATTCAAAATAATTCATCTTTTCTATTTCTTACCCTGCAATATTCTTGGTATTTATCCAAGAATACACTCTCCATCTGTTCCCAAGTTTGAATAGATTCTGATTCTAGAATCATAAACCAACGGAGAGCTACATGTTTAAGTGTGGAAGGGAATACTTTAAGCTTTTGATTATCATTCACATAGTCATAAGTATGACATACAACCTTAAATTCAAACAAGAATTGATCATGATCTTCAGATACAACCCCTCAAAAAGCTAGAAGTACTAAAGGTGAAATTGTTTTCATAGAAGAATTCTACGTAGGATTTAATCAAATGGGATATTTGAAAGTCCTATAAGGATGAGGATTATCTGCTCGATTGTGGACATTACTGTCCCCATATGGATTTTCTGGTAAATTTTCCATAATATTATTCTAAACCTTGGTGTAGATATGTCAAAATTTCCCTGGTGGTATGGTTTCAACAAGAGTATATGGAGGAGTACAAGTAGATAGTTCCTCTAAAATTTCTTGTTTAGGAGATCCTACATTTCCTAATGATGAAGATGATTGTTTTTGTTTAAGTTTATAAGGAATTTCAAACATAGGCAATTCACCTCCTGAGCATGAAGATTGCCTTCCTGTGGTAGGCAAAGGGGTAGTTCAAATAAATCTACCTTTTTTGTCCCTTAGCCTATTCACTCATGCTTGTATCCAGATGGACTGAAATACAAATTTACCAAAAACTATTACTTGTACCAGTAGTTTATCCAGATTTCACTCTAAAGTTCACAACTTAGCACATTTAAAAATTATTGGGCTGCTTTCATCTTCTAACAACACTTTTTCCTAGTAACAGTGCCAAAAATGATGCATGTCATTAATAGCATCATTTAATATTTATGATTTGTCAATCTAGGGTGGTGTCGAAGGCTATATACGAAAGAAGTTTTAAGCAGATTAGAGGTCAACTCATTTAGACAGTAGGATTTTATTGGTGAAACAGGTTTTGTTGGGGGTTTTAGGTCACTTCTAATTTTATTTTACATGAAATGAAACTAATTACTTGTAAGAATTGAAAACTAATTCTAAGACATGAAACTGAAACCTAACTACAGTTGCAAGAAATGAAATTGTAGGAATGTAAATGTTACTAAATTAAAACCTAGTTTACACTTGTAGAATTGAAATGAAAGAATTGAAATGCTACTTGAAAAGGAAACACACATGCTAAAAAAACTATTAGTTCCTACTGCAGGAGGTTTTCAAGATTCTACTACAGTGGCTGACAATAAAATAAAAGTTGCTAAAAGACTTGATAAAAACTGCTAAAACATGAAAAACAGAGGAATCACTGGTCTATGCTACTTAGTCACTAACACATAAAATTGCTACATAAAAATATAATTGAAAATATGAAGACATCACATTGATTCAAAATAGGGGTTAGTAATCAACAAGAAATGATAATGGACAAGCTTCTTGCTAAATCTGCTACAACAAAGTTGATCAGAAGAACCTATCACAAGTTAACTCTCCTTCTAGACCTAAAAGTGGCCCTTGCTTCCTAATATAGAAGAAGGTGGAAAAGTGCTATTAACTACTTAGAATTCACACTCACTCATGAAAAAAAGTTGATTGAAAAATACTGCACTTTTATTGACTAAAACAATACATTATAATACTACAGGAAAATCCTGCTATTGGCTGCAAATATGTTACAACATCTATTTTCTATTAGTTATTGCCTATTAAAATCTACTAGCTCAACCAATAAGGGAGCTCTATTTTTTATACTAACTTATTATATATTATTCGTGCTTAATATCAATTGTGTTGCTATTTTACAGTGATTTGCTAATAGTTCTGAAACTGACCTAGTCTAAATTAGGATAGTTTATGCTACAACAACATTCATTGGTCCTTGGGATGTGTCTCTAGTGGTGTAAGTGAGTTGGAGAAGGTTAGAAATGGTCTTGTACATCTGTATCCATATTCAAATATTATTTCCTATCGTTTTAGGTGCTATATTCTTTGTTTGGCTAAAATTGGCTTCTTTTCCCCTCATTCCGAAGCTTCTTCGGAATGTTCGGCCGTGCAACTTTCTTTATGATCAGGTGCAATAAAAATGGCCAACAAAGTAGATAATATGTCTGCCCTATCCCTTAGAATATGATTCCAATAGGTTTCACACACTTTGGTTGACAAATTTCAAGCCATACCATTCATTGGTAGCTGGCTAGAATTTATATGGCTAATTTTTGCATTTTCCAAATTTGTTGCACAGTCACAAGACTTTGATGCTCTTTTGCAATTAAAATCAATTAGAAAGTGGAAAAATCATTTAAATACCATTATGGAGGAATATACCTTAGCATACATCATTCTTCTACTTAAATTACACATTTTATTCACTAAATATTCAAATGGAAATAGTGCAGAAAATGCAGAAAACAGTTAAAATATTGTAATATGCTTCTAAACATTTTAATCATGCAAAAACTAATATATAATGCATTCAAACCATATAAATTAACATAAATAACATAAAATAAGGTTTATAAGGCAGTTTATGATAATCCAAAACATGTCATAAATGAGGTAATTCCTGACCTCACCATCTGCATAATAAAATAATATGCCTAAGTCTAAACTTAGGTGTATTTTCCTGCACATTAATTTATATTTTCTAGATTTATTAAATTTGGAAAATCAGCATAAGATACCCTATCTCCCCACTTGACACATGTCCTAGCCACCACTACCCCTCACCTTGCCACATCTCACACACTTCACTCCACTTACACCTACCCACTTGCCACATCTCACACACTTCACTTCATTTGCACCTAACCACTTGCCACATCTCCCTAGTTAAGTGAGACATTTCTAGCGACTCACTATAACTACACAGGATAGGTGGCTGCCTAATACCTACCACTTGGTAACCCTAGCTTGCCACCTATCCTTCCCTTTAAAACTCTTAAATGCCTATAAAGACACCATCACATGACCAAGAAAAGAGAGGAAGGGAATTCTAATGTTATGCTACTAAAATCGTGACTCATGTAAGCCAATAATCATGTATGTAATCATTTTATATTTTCAATTTACACTAGTCATTTATCATATCCATTGTGATAGGTGCTACTAAACCTTTGTCTATTTTTATGTGTGCAGGTTCCAAGTTCGAAAACTCAAGGTCAATACAATGGTCACAACAAACCCACCTTCAATATTGATTGTGGCATAGAAGAAGTGAATACACCATCCTTGATTTGTAAAAGGGATTCATCTTTTGGCATATTTTATTGTAAAATGCACCCTAAAAGGGTCAAATTGTATCAAAAGGGACTTTCTTGAAATAATAAAATGTTTTATTTTTAGTGCAATGGTGTTCTTCTTTATGTATACAATGTGATATGTCAAAAGATACAATACTTTGAACTATATGGCCAGAAAGGAATAGAAGAATATTTAAAGGAAAGGAAAACAATTTAGAGGCAATGAAAAGGAATATATGTTTAGCCATAGAGGAGTATAAACCAACCGTATCAACTCACCTAGTCCCTAATATGAAAGCAGAGAGCCTTGATAGATGGAGCTAAGTCATTACATAGAATTATGATGTTGGGTACAAGAGAAGCAAAAAGAAAGAAAATAATATAAAGTGGAAAGCACCAAATGTGGAGTGTGTTAAATTGAATTTTTATGGAGCATCTACAGGAAATCTAAGACCAGTAGCTAAAGGAGGAATACTTAGAAATAATAGAGGAGATATTTTGTCTCATTACGCTTTCAATAGTGGATTTAAGACAAATAATGAAGCTAAAGCTTGGGAAACTTTAGAAGGGTTAAAAATATGTAAACAAATGAAATGGAATAGAGTTTGGATGGAAGGTTATTCTATCATAGTAATAAATGCAATTTTAAGGAAAGAAAAGGCTCCATGGAACATACAAGAGATAATTATGGAAATTCAAGATCTTGCTAAATATTTTGAAGAAATCATGTTTACACATATATTAAGGGAAGGAAATAAATGTGCAGTTAAGCTAACCAATAGAGGGGTTTTGATTGAGGATCGTGAAGTTAAGTTCTCCTTTCCATGGTTAGAAGAAGCAGTAAGTTTAGTTGAAGCTAACAAGAAAATGTTGATTTATTAAGATTTACTTTAATGTTTTCCATTGGTAATATTTGCTTTATTTTCTAACAATGATGTGTTTTCATATAGACTATTTTTTATAATTTTTATGGTTGCACTTGTGTTTTAGGAAGGAAACTAGCAATCCAGATTTGGTAAAGTGGATTATGATAGTGCGATGTTTTGGAAATATTACTCTACTAAGATGCAAGGAATATATAGAAGAGGTGAATTTTTGGTATGAAGGTTGCTATAGGAAAATGTCAAGAAGGATGATAAATTCTAGAATATTTGTATTCATACAAAAATTTGAAAAGATCTAGAAAATGAAAATTTAGAATTCAAACATTTTATGTAAAATGGTGTAGGTTTCTAGCTATAGCATCTCAATTGAGATGAGAAGTGTATTTATTTATAAACTCTTAAGCTCTAAAGAAGAGATTTATAATTTGTCAAAGGTGGGGACCCGAGTACAACCCCTTATTATCCAACCAAATAAAAATCAAACAAGAGCAAACATAGAGAAAGAAACACAAACTAAGTTGGTTGAACTTCTCTTTACCAAACAACAAAATGATATTGGTAATACGTAGGCGGGGCCAATAGCCTCTAATGAGATATGATTATCATCTCATGGAATATAAGGGATGCTAATACCCCCTCAAAGCAAAGGTGTATTAGGTACCTATGTTTAAGTAATAATCCTGATATTCTTTATATCCAAGAAACTAAAATGACAAAATAAATTTCAAAAACTATGAAAGCAATATGAATAAGATGTGAATGTGATCCTATGGATTCTAAATAAGTGATAGGGGGAATTATAACTTGTTGGAATCCTTCTAGAACCTCTTGTGTAACCATTCATAGAATTAGGTATTAGATAGCCTCTTTAGTCACTTGCTACTTTGTAGACATTCACTTCATCCTTATCAATGTCTATGGTTCTACAAATCAGTTAGGTGGATTAGAATTTTAGAGTGGGATTGAAGCCTTTACGAGAAGTAAAGACCAAGAAAATATATTCATGATCATAGGGGATTTTAATGCCATAATTAAGATGGATGAAAAATTTGGAGGAATTAGGAATTTAACCCAAAGTATGAGAGATTTCTCAACTCTTATTCAAAACAATAATCTATGGGGGATTGAGTTTGAAGAAGACAACTATACATGGACCAAAAACAGGAGCGGTAAGAACCTAATAGCAACAAATTTAGATAGATGCATACTCCTAGATAATTGGCTAGATGAAGGAACTTGTGCTAAAATTAATTTCTTAACAAGGATTCATTCATATCACTAGCCAATAAGAGTTAAAATGGTGGTAAGTGAATTCAAAAAATATCATATTTTAAATATGATTATATGTGGGAAGACCATCCTCAATTTGTTGATATGGTAGCACAAACATGGAATTATTCAAAAATGGTAGGTTGTATGCTCTTCCAAAAAAATTTAAATCTATGACATCTAGATTAAAATAATGGAAAAAGAACACTTTTGGAAACATTTTTGAGAATAAAGAAGAAGTAAAAGATAAACTTTCAAAATTTTAAAAAGGTGATCATAATAATCCAAGCTCAAAGGAAAAGGAGTTGCTTAGTGAATATCATAATATTTTGAGTAAGGAATAGAAATTCTAGAGATTAAAATCAAGACAGACTTGGTTAAAATAAGGAGATAAAAATATTAAGTTTTTTTATAGGATGGTTATAGTACAAAGATAAACATCCATAATTAGTAGAATTAAATCAATATAAGGGGTTTGTATTGAATATCAGAGTGGAATTAGAAAAGAGATAGTATTTTTATAATAATATTCCAAGACCAGAGGAGATTGAAGTTCTTAATGATAACCTTATTCAAGATGTTCATGCAATTATAACGAATGAAGATAATAGGAAACTGATGGAGCCTATTACTCTAAAAGAAGTTCATTTAGCTCTTTTCTCTTTTAATAAGGATAAATCTCTAGGTCTATATAGAATCTCTATAACTTTTTACCAACATAATTGGGATATAGTAAAGGATTCTTTATTGGTGGAAATGGAATAGTCTAGGATAAAACAATACATACATTGTAAAATAAATGCAACATATCTTACCCTAATTCAAAAAAAATATGTTAAATTGTTTGATTCTTTTAGACCCATTAGTCTATGTAATATGGCATATAATATTATCTCCAAAGTGATGGCGAATCGATTAAGACCATTGTTAGAAATAAAATATTTCAAAAGAGCAAGGACAATTTGTGAAAGGGAGACAAATTTTGGACGGGATCATAGTAGCGCATAAGTTATACATTCAATAACTTCAATAAAAGAGAAAAAAATGATCTTAAAACTTGATATGAGTAAAGCCTATGATAGGGTTAAATGGAATTTTATTTTTGTAATTTTAGAAAAGTTTAGATTTGGGAAGAAATGAGTTAGATGGGATAAAGTTTGTGTGTCCATAATTTCTTATTTAGTGTTGGGCAATGGGTTAGTATCATAATATTTTGAAGCTAAGAGAGGCCTCAGACAAGAAGATCCTCTATCTCCTTATTTTTTCATTATTATGACAGAGGTTTTGAGTAGGACCTTAAATAAGGCTTACAAATATGGGCTTATAAATGGAATTAAGGTTAGTAATAACATCGACAACATCACTCATCAACAATTTGTAGATGATACAATTATTTTTGGAAGGGCAAGGATTAATGAGACCAAAGATTTGAATAAATTTTTAAAGAAATACAAAAGAGCACTAGGGTAAAACGTTAAGAGGACAAAATCCAAAATTTACTTCCTTAACACTCTAGCTAATATCAAAGCAATAATTTACAAGTTACTTCAAATGGAGGAGGAAAATTTACCAACAACCTATCTAGGGATGCCTTTATTTGAGGGGAGAATGAGAATAGAATTATGGGTTATTAGTAAAGTTTAGAATAAACTACCAACTTGGAAAGGTAGATGGTTATTGTTAGCAGGAAGAGTGCAGTTAATTAAATTAGTCTTACAGGCCATTCCAACATATTATATGTCATTTATACTATGCCAAAATCAATTGAAAAATTTTAATCTATATTATGCGATCTTTTTTATGGTCAGATTTACATGATAAAAGGAAATTTCCTTTGGTGAAATGAAGTAAGGCGTGTTATGATAAAACTAAAGGAGGTCTTGGTTTAAGATTTCTTATATTTGCAAACTTATCTCTTAGGGAAAAAGTAATCTAGATATTGTACAAAGAGAGTCAAAGACAATGGGCAAAAATTCTTCTAAGTATGTTGAGCCCAATGACCCAAGTTTAATTTTTATTGTTTTCTCTCTACCAAATGGTTTTGCTCTTTGGAATGGTTTAAAAAAATCTATTGATATAATGATTAAACGTTTAATATGGGTGGTGGGAACTGGAGAAAAAAATCTATTTGGATGGATACTTTGTGTGATAAAAAACCACTAAATTTAGATCTAATTATGAAACCTTTATTGAGATTGCTTGAAGACAAATATGGTGATAGGGTTTTTAACATTTTGTACAAGGATCATGAAGGAAGATACAAATGGAATTTTTTTTTTTACAAGTATACAAGACATTGATGCTAGGAAGCAATTGAGTAGAGATATAACAAATGTGATTGTTTCGAGGGAAGCCAAGGATAAATTGATTTACGAGTTGCATAGCTCAGGAGAATACACAATAATAAGTGGATATAATGTAAAGCACCAATATAATAGTAATATCACTAGAATATGGAGAGATATTTGGTATAGCCCAAGCATTCCTAAAGCCAAAATGTTTGTTTAGATAGTAGGTCATAGAAGAATTTTATCTTAGGATAACCTTATGAAAAAGGGTTTTGATGGCCCCTCGCAGTGTGTTTTTTGTAAAAAGGAGGAGGAGATTATAGACCATCTCTTGGGACATTGCTCAATAATTTTTAATCTATGGCAATGGATTCTTCATATGTTTGGTAAATGCATGGTGATGAATAGAAGAATTGAAGAATGGTTAAAGCAATGGTAAATAACTTATAAAAATGAGGCTTTACAAACAATATGGGATATACAAAAATATATAATAATTTGGACTGTATGGCTAGAAAGGAATAGAATAATATTTAAAGGAAAGGAAAATAGTTTAGAGGTAGTGAAAAGGAATATTATTTTAGCCATAGAGGAGTCTAAACCAACCCTATCAACTCACCCAGTCCCTAATATGGAAGTACAAAGCCTTGATAGATGGAGTCAAGTCATTAAATGGAATTATGATGTTGGGTACAAGAGAAGCAAAAAGAAGGCAAATAATATAAAGTGGAAACCTCTAGATGTGGAGTTGGTTAATTTAATTTTTATGGAGCATCTAAAGGAAATCCAAGACCAACATGATGAGGAGGAATAATTAGAAATAATAGAAGAGATATTTTGTCTGATTACACTTTTAAAAGTGGATTTAAGACAAATAATGAAGCTAAAGCTTGGGCGGTTTTAGAAGGGTTAAAAATATGCAAACTACTAAAATGGAACAAAGTATGGATCGAAGGTGATGCTCTCATAGTAATAAATGCAATTTTGAGGAAAGTAAAGGCTCCATGGAACATACAAGAGATAATTGTAGAAATCCAAGATCTTGCTAAAGAGTTTGAAGAAATTAGGTTTACATGTACATTAAGGAAATGAAACAAATGTGCAAATAGGGTAGCCAATAGAGGGATTTTGATTGAAGATCATGAAGTTAATTTCTTCTTTCCATGATTAGAGAAAGTAGTAAGTTAAGCTAAACCTAACAAGAAAATGTTGATTGCTTGAATCAAATAATGATTAAGATTTACTTTAATATTTTCCATTGGTAATATCTAATTTATTTTATAACAATAATGTGTTTTCATATAAACTATTTATTATAATTTTTGTGGTTGCACTTGTGTTTTAGGAAGGAAACTAGCAGTCCAAATTTGGTAAAGTGGACTATGATAGTGCGATGTTTTAAAAATATTACTCTACTAAGATTCAATGCATAAATAGTAGAGGTGAAGTTTTGGTACTGTGAAGGTTGCTATAGAAAAATTTCAAGAAGGATGGTGAATTCTTGAATATTTGTATTCATACAGAAAATTGAAAAGACCTAGAAAATGAAAATCAAGAATTCAGACATTTTAAGTAAAATTATGTAGGTTTCTAGCTATAGCATCTCAATTGAGATGAGAAGTGTATATATTTGTAAAATCTTAAGCTCTAAAGAAGAGAGTTCTAATTTGTCAAGTACAACCCCTTATTATCTAGCAAAAATAATAATATTTGAATATACATAGAAAGATCATATGTGATAATAAAATTAACATAAAGGATTTACTTTGATCTATTAATTAAAAAAGTTTATAAATTGGGTTTATTTTATGAGGGATACTATAGTATTAAGTTCTTAGGTTTTATTAAAAGAGACCCAAGTTCAAACCTCGATATGAGAGGACCAAGAAACCCTCATAAAAACCCATGTAAATTCAAATTTTATCGTCTGACAAGGACAAAATAATAGTTAGGGATTTAGCCTCTCTTTGGAGAGGTCCAAGGTTTAAACCATGGCGTACCTAGAAGGGGATAGGATGGATGGTAGTGACCTAGTTTTTGCTAGTTGGCTATCACAATTTGATGCCCTAAAGTTTAAACGGTCCTGTTGACTTTGTCTAACATAGAGGGCTAGAGTTTATAGTGGTAACACCCAATGGTGTTATCAATTCCCCTATGTATTTTTTTTAAATAAAGGGGTAAAAATTTATTGATAAAAAGTCTGGATTACAAAGTACGACTGAGCCCTCACCCAGGACTCAAATAAGCAACAAGACAGGCTAAATCACCAGACAAGGTCAACTCCCAAAGAAAACCAAAAAAAAAAACAAACCACATTAAGTCTGAACATCCTTATGGATCAACTCCCGTAGGTGTTGAGAATCCCTAGATGGGAGACTCTCCCAGTTATCAATACTCTGAGTATCCAATAGCTCAGAAGCCCTTTTGTCCAGGTAATCAGCAACCCCATTCCATTCCCTTGGAATGTGCACAAAGGATATAAATTCAAACTCTTCACTCATTATGAGAATCTGAATGGTCACAGAGGCCAACTGCCAATTAACATCCTCCACTCTTTTGCTATTTAAAATATTAACCAAAATTTGAGAGTCAGACTCACAAAGAATCCTGTGCCAGCCAAGAGAAAACCCCCTTTGCAAGGCCTCAAGTATCGCCAGAGCTTCCATAAGATTGTTGGAGTGAACACCTTTATAAATGGAAAAGAAAAAACTGACCATGCCAGCAGAATCTCTCCCAACACCACCAATTCCAGCATGTCCAGGATTACCCCTGGACGACCCATTAGTATTAATTTTTAAAACTCCTCTAGGGGGCAGTCTCCATCTACCCTCTCTCCTAACCTTCTTGCTAAGCTGAGGAATCCTACTAGGGCTAGAAGAATTCACACCAACCCCAAACAAACCAAGGGCCTGTCATACCTTCTCCTCCTTAGAGTCCAAATGAGGGTCCACATCACATTTACTATGGATAGTTTCTTGAACCATACACAGGATCCTTTGCCATATCTGTTGAACAGCCAAATGACTTCCCTCAAAAATGCATTGATTTTGTTCGAGCCAAATCTGCCAGATGATGCAAGAAGGGCCCAAATTCCAAGCCACTTGGAGGAAGGGGGCCTTGGCTAGAGGTCTGCCCAGACTACTCCAAAAATCCACTAGGGAGAGCACATGAAAACAAGGATGGTTCCAGGCACTCCACCAACAGTGTCAAATGTCTCTGGCAAGGGAGCATTGGAAAAATAAATGAGAAGAGTCATCCTCATTCTTACCACAAAGGACACATAAAGAGGGACCACGAAATCCCCTCTTCCTCAAGTTATCCCAAGTGAGGCATTTATTACGAGCTACCGACCGAGAGAAAAAATTTACATTTCGGCCAAGCAAATCTATTCCACACCTTTTTCCACCATGTGACGGGGAGACTCCCAAACTTTTGCTTATCAAGAACTTGATAACCATAGGCTACAGAGTAGGTTCCCTTGGGATTAGGGTTCCAAGCCAGAATGTATTTATCCCTCAATGAAGAACAGTACCTCTCTGCAAGAATAAGAGCAAGCACCTCTCTATCCTCGGCCAATCCCCCTTGGGGCCATTCCTGTGGATCTTTCCATTTGTACATCTCCATATTTCCAAAATGCTGTATTTTTTTAAAGTCCTCCACATGAGACCAGCCTGCTTCTAAGAAAAAAATGCTTAGGGAATGTAACCTGGGATATTGAGTCAAGATAGGAGGGTGGCCATCCCAAGAATCCTCCCAAAAAAGAACATCTGATCCCTGATTGCAAATCCAAAACAAACCCTGCTTAATTAGATTAGCTCCTCTTTTCAGAGTGTCCCAGATAACAGAAAATTTCCCAACAAAACTGTCTCTAGGGATATCTACCTCAGAAATACCTCTCAAGTATTTATAAGATAATATTTTAGCCCAAATCCGATCTTGAGAGGTACACCATCTCCAATAAAGTTTCACGACCAAAGCTCGCCTGAGAAAGAGTTGCATGTCGCAACCCAAGGCCTCCCTCTTGAACTGGCCTACAAATGGAATCCCATCTAACCAAACTCCATTTAGATTGATCAAGTTTGCCAGACCACAAAAATTGTCTTGATAGAGCATCCATGTCCTTTATGAAACGAGAAGGAGTTGTTTGCACAAAACATCTGTAAATGGGTAAAGCTTGAATAACAGATTTTAAAAGCAATACTCTACCTGCAGAGGATAGCCATATGACAGTCCAGTGATTTACCTTCCTTCTAAACTTATCAAGTATAGACGCCAAGAAGATCTAGGCAAAGGATGAGATGAAATCGAGATCCCAAGATAAATGAAGGGGGGAGTCCCGACTTGGAATCTTAGAATGCCAGCAATCCTGGCTTGAATAAGAGGGGGGGTATTGAAGAAGAAAATAAAGGACTTGTCCTCATTAATCACCTGTCCAGAAGCACCAAGATATATGTCAAGAGACTGTCTAATGTTTCCAGCTTCCTTGATAGTGGCAAATCCCAAAAAAGTAGTATCATCAACAAATTGAATGTGGGAAAGAGGTGGAAAATTGTTATCCCACTTCCACCCTCGAATGAGACCATGCCTGACCTGAGACTTGAGTAATCTGCCCAACCCTTCCGCCATAATGATAAAAAAATAAGGAGATAGAGGATCTCCTTGCCTCAATCCCCTTGAGGCCTCAAACGGCTCCGTAGTCTCGTTATTAACAAGAACAGAGAATGAGGAAGAAGAAATACAACTCATCACCCATCTAATCCATTCCTCCTTAAAGCCAAAAGCAGTAAGAACTTTTTGAAGAAAGGACCATCTAACTCTATCATAGGCTTTTGCCATGTCCAACTTAATGAACATAGTTTTCTTCTTAGAAGTTTCCATTGAGTGAATAGCTTACGTAGCAATAACAACCCCATCCATGATTTGTCGGCCAACAACAAACCCACCTTGCTCCTCAGAGATGATTTTGCTCAACCATATCTTCAACCTCTCAGCAATAATTTTTGTGATGATCTTATATACAACATTACAAAGAGCAATAGGCTTGAACATATCCAAGGAATTCTCTCCCTCTTTCTTGGGAATAAGCACCACAAAGGTAGCATTTAGGGCCCTTAGCATCTGTTTGTTCTTTTGGGACTCACGGACCACTTCCAAAAGGTCAAATTTGATTAGCTCCCAAAATTCTTGATAAAACTCAATCGAGAATCCATCCGGACCGGGGGCTTTCCCCTTTTTCATCTTGAATACAACACTTTTCAGCTCCTCAAGGGAAATTGGATCCATCAAGTGCTCATTCATCTCTCTAGAAACAATCGAGGGAATACAGTTTAGAATAAGTTTTTATTCCTCATCATCTGAGAGGGCATCCTCCTTGAAGAGAGAGGAAAAATACCTCTTAGTCTCTTACGAAATATCCTTGAAAGAAGAAAGCGAGGCACCCTGAGAATTAACAAGAGAGGTAATCAGGTTACCATTATGCCGAGCCTTAACAGAGTTATAAAATAAGGTTGTGTTCCTATCCCCTTCCTGAAGCCAATCTACTCGAGCTTTTTGTTTCCAAAAAAATTCTTCCCTTAGTTCCCATTCAGCAAGGTCTTTTACAACTTCAGATTCCTCAACAAGAAGCTCCTCTGTGAGTCCCTGATCTCTAATCTTCCTTGAGGCTTCTTCCACCATCCTAAGAGCTGCCAGACTTAGCCAAGGAAAGGTTCCCAAAATTTAGTCTATTCCATCTCTTCAATTTATGCTTAACAAATTGAAGCCGCTTCATAAAGGAGTACATAGCAATGCCATGAGGAGGTTTGCCATTAGTCCACCGGCCTCGCATGAAATCATGAAGCTTAGGATCTCGCAACCACATAAGTTGAAACTTAAATGAGGGATTCTTTTTTAGCCCTAACTCCAGAGCAGAGAGTTTGATAGGCCAATGATCAAATCCTCTACCCTCCAGAATCACAGAACTAGTGCTTCTATTAATGCCAATCCCAAAACTAGAGATCAAAAACCTATCCAGTCTCTATGAAATGGAATATTCCCCACATCTTCTATTATGCTAGGTAAATATCCCATTATCCGACTTGATGTCAACCAAGTTCAAGGCCCGGATATGAGCATTGAAGACAGAAGAGAAAGGCTCAAGATGATCAATCCCACCACGTTTTTCCTCCAGACAAGTGATAGAATTGAAGTCTCCGGCCAAAATCCATGGGTACGGGGGAGCCGGACTTCTCACAAAGCCAATGTGCTCCCATAAATTCACTTTACCATTGTAATCAATAGGAGCATACACGTTTGTAAGTAGGATGGTCTCACCAGATTCATTATCATGCCCGATCATCGAAATAGACCACCTGCTGGAAATCCAAGTAAGAGGAGAGATCTTAACTGGATCCCATAAACAAGCAAGGCCACCAGCATATCCACATGCACCAATACATTGACATTGCCCCTTTCTCCACAACTTGGGAGCAATATTGAACAAACTATCAATAGCTAATTTAGTCTCCTGAATAAAAACCACATCCGGAGAATGAACACGAATCAAATCCCGAACAACTTTTTGTCTGGGGATGTTGTTCAACCCCCTTACATTCCATGAAAGTACAATCATTTTTGGGGGTTATAAAAATGGGAGTCCAATGTTCTCACCAAACCTGACTCTACCAAAGTCTCCCCCATTAACTTAATTTTATCCTGGTCTTTCTTCAGACCCACCTTCATATTCTTATCTAAAGCATTTTTTTTAATTATTTTATGTCTGCAATCCCAGCACCGTAGGAGTTTTACAGTCCATGGATGACTGCATCAGTTCCTGGGTAGGAGAGGGCATGTCTAAATCTGTGCCATTTTCTAAAATAACTTCAATTCCAGGGCTAGGGCCAACCATATCACCTATACTCGAAACCAAAGCCCTATGTTCTTCATTTAAACCCCCTATATCTGGTTCCCTTGGTTCCACCTCATGAAGAGACAACTAATTTGGTCCTGTTATATCTATAACGGGTAGCGATGTTTTAGGTATCTCCACGCACTGATCAAGATTCTCTAGAATTTCAAAACGGTTGAGCTGAGCATCTGGCTGGTTATCCTTAATGTCTCTTTTTGCCTTTCTTCCTTTGTTTCGAGGTTTTACCGTAACAAAACCTTCCTTATCCTGCTCCCCCTCCTTTATCGGGGCTTTTCCTTTATCCATATTTTGTACAGCTCGAGAGGGCCCAGGATTTGAAGCCACAGGTAGAACAAACTTAGGGCATTTTCTTTGTAAGTTGCCATATTCATGGAAAATCCAGCAATGAAATGGGAGAGCTTCATAGTCAAGTTTTTGAACCCATTTGGTTGATCCGAACTGTATTTCAATAGAATCTGGAATAGGATTGTTTAAATCAATTTCAACACAGATACGGGCAACAGAGATTACCTTTTTATCCAACGTTTGTCGTGACGGCCCAACCGGCTTCCCAAGTAGAAGGGCAATCATATGCAAGATGTTATTTCTCCAAAATTCCAATGGGAGCCACGAAAGCCGAACCCACACCAAAACCTGTGACGGTCGCTCCTCTGATGGGTTGAAACCCACATGCCGGGGTTTAAGAAAGAGTCCCGCTTGGTTACAGAAATAGGGACCTCCTTCAAATGCTTTGTTACGATCCGCAAGACAAGAAAAAACCACCATAAAATAGTCGTTTGCACTCAGCATCACCTCCACATCACCTTCAGGGTTCCAAGTCTTCCTAACCCAAGCCTCCACAAAGGGAAGAGAAATTTGGATGCCCATAAATTTACCAATAAGTGCATGGTTGGTTAAATACTCCACATCTTCCGCCATCGAGTCCGGTTGAACCACTAGAACCGGCTTGGCTTCACATCGTTCCAAACATCCATTGTTCTTTAACAAGCGATTCCTGGCATGCAATGGGAAATCCTATTCCTTCCAATCATTTTTAAAAGAAATACCAGCCCTAGCATGCACACTCTGTGATGGACCTGATGCCATCACTACATTCCTCCAGTTGTTCATACCTCCTCCAGAAACTGC
This sequence comes from Wollemia nobilis, assembly GCA_028583015.1. Taxonomy (NCBI): domain Eukaryota; kingdom Viridiplantae; phylum Streptophyta; class Pinopsida; order Araucariales; family Araucariaceae; genus Wollemia; species Wollemia nobilis. The sequence goes on from JAQPPZ010000028.1 coordinate 8,925,444, forward strand.
TGCCATCCCCGCAGAGCCCACCAGATAAGTCTCAAAAAAATTCCAGCCTTCCCCTATGTATTAAAAAAGGTTTATCAAAACTAATTTTTTTGTTTCTTCTAAAGGAAATACAAGAAAATCTAGTGGAGATGATGACTTTTAGAATAATAAAGGAAAATTTCTCCTCATTTAATAAAAAACTTATGAAAATTTAACTAACAACTATGCAAACATTATGGCACCTTGTAAAGGATCAAAATTACAATTGAAAAGGAATAGAAATATATTTTAATCAAGGGAGATTCATCAAATGGAATTAATACAACCAATTAGATTCCTCAAATTTTAAGGAGACTCAAGTTCCAATATTGTTGCCAAGCAATTCATGATTAATAACCAAGTTGTTGTAATACCACTATATGGTCACTATGTAATATGAGGTAGATCCACTCAATTCCATATAACCAATTAAAAAAGAGGGATTCATTAATTATCATTTATCGTTACCTAATAATTGTTACTTATGTCTTCAGTATTGTGAGTCTACCCACCATATTTTCCTTGTCTTACCCCTTCTTCCATTCTATCATGTCTTCCCTATTTTTCTCTATCGGCATTGCCTGGGTCTCGCCTGACCTCCTCAGTGATTTGTGTGTTTAATGACCCAATACTTTCAAAGGATTTTGAATCAAAACATTTTTGGTCCTTCTGTCTCCCTCACTTTCTTTGGAAGATGTGGCATGAATGCAACTACCATGCTTTTAATGATTTAAAACATGATGCCCGGTATGTGCTAGCCATAATTCTTCATGCTACTACTGAGAATATTTCTATTACTCATGGTTATGGTGACTAAATAAAATGCTAAAGATTTGTTGACCTCTTCTCTTAATATTCCTATATGTAACCTCCATACTTCATCTTCGAAGGTTGATCGGTCATTGGTCAAGTGGTCTCCTCCTCCTCTAGGTTTTCTCAAGCTAAATTTTGATGGAGCTACCAAAGGGAATCCTGGACCCACTGGAACTAGAGAAATTATCAAGGATCATACAAGAAAAATCATTTTGGCCTTTGCTAAGAATCTGGGACACCGATATAGTAACTTCATGAAAGCCAGGGCACTTTATCAAGGTTTTATCCTCCACAACATGCACTGTTCCAATTTGTTGGTTAAAGGGGATTCCAAAAATATCATCCAGTGTTTAATTTTAGAGACTTAGTCTATTTCATAGAACATTTCCAAAATGATCTTTGAAACTAAACATCTTATGCAATCCATCACGAGTGTCACTTTCAATCATGTTTATCGTGAAGGCAATCATGCTACCGATCTCCTTGCGAAGATGGGGATATCTGAGTAGAGTCTCACTGTCTAGAGAAACGCTTTCCCTCCATATCTAATCAAAATCAATGCAGCTAAAGTTCTTGAGAAACAAGACTAGGGAGGATTGGTGATGGGGCCACTAGGGCTCCACATAGAACTATATACACTTTTTCATCATTATATGATAAATCACACTATGAGTGGAATACAAGAGTTGAGGAGTAATCATATGAAAATAAACTCTATCAAAGATGCAAAATTACACTCCAATGGTGATGTCATTAAACTCTATCTTCAATGTGAGTCACATTTTAGAACACATCATCAATTGTTATACCATTATCATAGGGGTTTGTGGGACTACTTGGCATGTCCACCATCAGGCAATGACGAGGAGGCTTTGGCACTCCACCAATCCTTGTCAACACCACTATGTTTTATCTAGACGATCATAGGTTGCAACCTCTATGAATTTTTGGTTCTTGTTCACCCTCTTAATTGGTGGTGCTCTTCCCAACCTTCCCATTCTAATTGATACTTGTGCCAAGATTTTCGATAATCACAACTCGGTTACCTCGAGTGACTGTGTTTAGTCCTCGTGACCACTAGTGGAGTCCTATTTAAAATTTGTTGACAACTATTACATTCGAATCTAGCACTGATTCATCGAGAGGAGTTTTTCTCTGACCTACACTTTTTTATTTTTTGGTCTAGCTTTCCTATTGGGTTTCCATTGCTTGCATCAACCCATTCGTACCGTTTGCATCCAATCTAACTGCAATCATGATCCATGTTTTTTTGGAGGATGGTATGCGTATTTTGTGCCATCACATGTGGAGTTGGGCTTGGGTAGGCTCCCTTATCTTCTTAATCACAACTTTTTAGCATCTTATGATGTTATATTCCCTCAATAGTTTGTCTACTTTGGTTCATTCTCTATGGCTCCCTCCCTCTGGCCTAGCCCTGTTTCAATGGTTGAAGTTGAATCCTTTGTCCTCCACCTAACTGCTTTGGTTGAGGACATCTTCCATGACCATGGCCTGCTCAATTTATTGTAACTATTTAATGGCCATGACCTAACATTTTTGTGGATTTTGTATGAACGTGGGATGGAGGGCATATCTTCATCCATGGGTTGAGCTTCACAGTAGCTACTGTTGGTCATCAAATCTACCCAGGAAAGGATTTGGGTAAGTGTATGCGCCCTAGACCTGGACCAAAATTGAAAGGCCGAAGGGAAGAGATGCCCCTCGTGCCAATATTTGGAGAAATGCCGACTCCTATACTAAACTACTTTGATGTTTAAGATAAGGGTGCAGGAAAGAGATAAACAGAGTGAGGGTGCAGGAAAGAAATAAAAGAGTAAGGGAAGAAATTTTAGTAGTTTAATGGTGGGAAAGAACCAGAAGCATGATTACTAGCCAATAACTTGAAATAGCAGCAAAGAACACAAAGAATAAATGAAATGAATACAGCATTAGCCCACCTATGTATCCTCTGGATGAGTTCCAGGATTTTCCTTTCCCTTTCGCCGAAATTCAGAGTTCAGAGTAACGACGATTAAGAAAAGTGAATATAAAGAAACACTATCCACAGGCAACATAAAAGAAAGCCAACACATCATTTTCCTCTCCTATGTATCCTTCGGGAAAATCTCAGGGTTCCACTCCAATCACACACCTAAATCCAGAGTTTAGAATTACAGTATGCAAATGAAGAAAAGATAAAAGAAATAATCGCAAAAGGCAGCATAAAAGAGAGAAATAGAGTCCAAAGCTCTTTAGTATTAATCGCAGGAATCTAAGTTACAACAACTTTCTAGAAGAAATTCCCCCCCATTTTTACATTACAATGCCTGGGTTTTTATAGAGGACCCAACCCTCTGAGCCATTAATGCACAAAATGGAGGAGTACACCCTCGAAATCTGAGAAGTCGACTCTTCGTAGCCCTTGTGACTGAGCTCTCAAATTTGTTACCAAAACTAGAAACTGTGACCGGGTCAGCCATGGAAACATGCATTAATGAGCCGTCTGAGCGTCCCTGGCTTCTGGGTACAGTGCTCGAGTGGCCGCCATGCTCGTCGGGCTCTTCTTCAGGGACTGATACTTCATTTCCAATTGCTAAAAATGAGCAGCGGGCTTACCAGGCATGTAAACATGCATTTATGAGGAACTTGATCGCCTCGGGAAAATACCTGGCTTGGAGTGCATGCCCTTGAAGCGCTTCACTAGATATTCATTCGCAACTTCGCTTCGCAATAGATTTGAGCCGAAGCAGATCCTCCTTCTTGATTTGTACTTCACATGGTGGAGCTTCACAAAACTGCTTCGGGGATGGTGAGTGCCGAAGCATATTTCCTCCTCAAGGTGAGGCCCTTCATTACTGCTTTGCTAGAAGATGTGCCAAAACTGCTTCGCTGATGTATCATCAAAATGCTTCGTCGCGATCTTCTTTCAAAATTATGGTTTGGGAGGATTTTGGCCGAAGCGCATCCTTGCCTTCAAAAATGCTTTGACTGCTTCCACTTCGGGTGAAATTACTTCGCATGGAGGTTTGCTGAAGCAGATGCTTCGTAACGACTTTCAGTGAAGTAGAAATGGTTCGCTAGCAGAAAGTCCCAAAGTGGGTGCTTCGACGGTTTTTTGGCAAAGTATTTTCAACGTTGCACTCCTTCAAATCCCGCTTCACAAGTTTCTTGCCCGAAGTAGCCTTTTGAAGTGCTTCAGGCCCGAAGTAGTTTTATTCTTCTTCCCTTATATTTTTTTATTCGGCAACACCGCTTCACAAAATTCTTGCCTGAAGTAGCTGTTTGAAGGACTTCGGGCCCGAAGTAGTTTTCATCCTTCATTTCTTCCTTTGGGCGAAGCTATCTTCCTTAGCTTGTTCGACAGTGAAGCTTTTTTCCTTAGTCCGCTTAGTAGCGAAGCTCTTTCATTTTTATTTTATATACAAGGGGGATGGCAGGGAAAGCCAAAATTGCTGCAACTTACAAATATTCTCAAAATCAACAAATAAATACTTTACAAAAGAAACACTGTACAAAATTTTGAATTTTCTACCCCATTGTGCAATGTGACAAAATTGTCAACATTCTTGGCGGCTCATGGGGCAACGAGCTCGTCTCGATGGGAGAACCCTCAGGCTTGATCCGTTGAGCTATAGTTACCTCCAGACCCTTCTCCCTTTTCTATCTCTGGGGGCGCTTCCATAGCTTATCCTTCTTCTTCTTCTTCCTCTGGCGTGACTTCCTACGACGATGATGGGGCAAGGTGATCGTGGATGCACTTCATGGTTCGGTGGACATGAGCCCAGGCACCCTTCGAGAAAGGCTCTTGATCTTGCAATGCCTTAACCAAAATGCGAAACCGATCAATCTACCCAATATTAGCATGTTTGGCTCTGGTGTACAGATCATTCAGGCAGGCTACAATTTTGTAGTGTCTCAGAATGAAATTTGTGACCTACCTCTCTGTTATCGGCTCTGCCCACTAGTATACCTTTTAGACGTCGCTTTCAAAATTAAGCCATGCCGGCTTAAGCTCTTCCTTGGTCAGAAGGTTCCCATCATCATCCGTGAAGCTCGGGAAACCTAAGGTTTCAATCCTGACATGCATAGATGCAGATTCATTATCTACATTTAAATGCTCCAGGTCCTTGGATTTATCTTGGTAATCATAGTCCGCTGGAGTCATTTCATCCAGGGGCTTCTGGACCTTGGGGATCTTTTTTACCTTATGCAATTTCTCGGCCTTCAAATCGAAGACAACGCATTTTTCAACTTGGGCCAGAGAGCGCCCTCTCTTCTTCCTCGCCTCCTTCAGCATTTTTTCTATGTTTTGTCGGGCTTGGAGTAGCTTTTCAGCTAGAGGGCATTCCTTAATTAAGGATAGCTTAGATTCAAATGAGGCTGGATCTCCAACCGAAGGGGTAAACAAGTATAAAGAATGAATGGGGGATGCCTCACCAGTAGGTTCGGTGACAGGTGTACTAGGAGTTCCAACGAGTGAAACAATGCCATGTGAGACAGGGGAATGAGGAATAGGGTTCGACATTGGGGTACTATCTTCACCTCGGCTAAGGACCAAAGGAATGGTTGCATGGGGAGACAAAGTAGCATCAACAGATTTGTCTCGATCGGATGACTCGAGTGGAGTGGGGCTAGCGAGAACACGAGGCAGAGTTGGAATAGCAACGGGTAATACACGAGGAGGTGATTGACCTTGCGTGGGTGAGAGAGACTGATGAGAACCTTCGTTCGGGACCACAACGGACATGTGAGAGACCAAGGCAAAGGGTGGAGAGTGCGTACCTACGTGCCCTCCTGGCAGAGCGGCCATGGTGACTTCTTGTGTAATCGCCTCCTGCTCCTTCTGGAATTTGACACTTTCGACCTCCATGACTTCTACTTCGGGGCCTCCCTCTTGTTGGAGGAGTTCCTCCACATCAATGATGTCTATATCTAGGACTACCTTAGTACTTTGTGCCGCTGCACCCTCAATGTTTTCTTCGATCGGGCTTGATGTAGGTTGTCCGACAGGAGCACTTGGAAGCTTCGTGTGGGGCCTCTTCGGGTGGCTCGGAGGCACTTGAACTTGCTCTTGCCTCTTCCTTTTCTTCTCTACTTGTTGTGCCGATCCCCCGACACTTGTGTCGTGGCCCTTCGACGGTCTCTGTGGTAGCACCTCTGGGGTAGCTTCGGCTTCTTCCTCCTCTTCTTGTTCTGAGGCATCGTCAGCTCCTCTTGGGCTTTCGCCCGATCCTGGGGTAGCTGGAGGAACAAATTCGATGAAGGATATGGGCTTCCAAGTCCCAGCGTTGGCTTCGTAAACAATTGCAAAGTCCTTATCCATTGTCAAGAGTCCATAGGAATTCATCTTTTGGTGATGGACTCTCATTATCCACCACTCCCTTAGTTGTTCCTCGCCCCAATTCTTCAATTCCTCCTTCAAATCATCTTTTGCCTTTCTCCAAAACGTGGAGTTTGGAGTTGGGAAGGGATGCTGGTCAGGGTCAAACTCGACCTCCATAGGGTAAAATTCGTGCCAGGGAGGCAATGTCCTCATCCTTTCTAGATGCCACTCCAGATCCTTCCCATTGGGATTATTTCTTTGCTCCACAATTTCAGGGTGGGGGTAGATATGAAAATTCTTGAATTTTAGGTGATCCCTCATCACTCCCAAGGGATCATAGAGCCATTGTTGAGGAATCTAGAGCAAACCAAAATTGGCAAGCTTTTCCTCCAAGAAAACATTTTGCTTTAGGGCAAACACTTCAATTACCCCCATTTTGAAGGGGAAGTCGCAAGTGTGCGCCCATTTTCGACCATGGCCGTACACGGTGTTTGTTACGTCGCTCTGTCGAGCGACCTCCAATGCGAACTGGTACTCGAAGGGGTAGACTGGTAGTAGGAAGGGCTTCCCTATGAAGCCGAATAGGTGAATCACAAGCCCCTGAGTCAGTTGAAACACATCTCCCTTCTTCTCCTGCACCACTCTGTCTCTTAAACTGAGGGGTACCCGAGGGCATGACCCTGTCAACAAATGCATAGCGGGTCCCAAAAATTGTTGATTAAAAGAATAATAAGACTCCTTCCTCAATAGGAGGGGAGTCCACTGGTACACAGGCAGAGGATTTCCATCCTTGCTGCTTGGTGAAATGGCGATGTGGGGAAAACTTTTATGTACATGGTAGAAGAATAGCCAAACAAGGAAAGAGCAGGGCCCAAAGTACTGGCCCGTTCCAGTGTTCTTCATGCTGGTAAGCCGTGTGTGCAAGGTTCGGGCTACCCATTCTGCCCAGTCGAAGAAGACTGGGTTGGTGTTTAGCCTCACAGCATCAGGAGCATAAAACTCCCCTCTGGAAATACACTCGGCCAAAGACACCTGCCAAGGGTGCACCGAAGCATCGGTTGATAGGCCCGCCACCCATGCAATGATAGAGAAAATATCAGTGTTCTTGAAGGCTGCCAAGGGTAGGGGCATTTGAGGCAGCTTGCCTGAAGGGAGCCCACTCTTGAGGTTCTCACGCAAAAATTTCAACATGTAGTTGTTGGAGGTGAACCTCTCCATCTGTTCGCTCAAAATGACGTTGCGAACCGTATACCCCTTAGGTGGCCCCTACTGTGACGTGAAGGCTGCTTGCACATCCTCTTTCAAAATTGAGAACAATTTGTGACCAACGGTGTCTAACACTTGTCTGGAGGCGGGCTGGTAGTTCTGCGCGATGGCATTGATCAGCTCAGGATAATGATGCGCGGGCGGGGTCAGATACCAATATATCTGAGAGTAGTATGCAGCGGCCCTCTTGTTTTCTGCTGAGAGCCTACTCCTCATGAACTCAATGGTATATCTGAGTTCGGCCACGCTCTTTGAAAGTTTGGTGTCCCTAATTTTCTCCCACCCATCAATTGGTGGTTCTTCGGGTTGTTCATCTTCAGAATCTTCCCTCTCTTCCACCGGCTGCTTTTTTGGGCGGGGATTGAGATTGATCTTCTTAGGTCTGTGTTTTTGCTCCTCTTTGCCCTTCTTTGTTTTTTTGGGGGCCATGACTTCTGGTTCCTTCCCTTTCTCCTTAGAGTTCTTCTTTCCCATTGTGGAGATTGGCGGCGACAGGGTCCTTGATGCAGAGAGCTTCAAAGTGAAGGATTTCAACGTAAAGGGTGTAAGACTTGCAGAGTAACAACAAAGGCTCTTAATCTTGCATGAACTGATGGATGAATAACCTTCTCCCTGCTAGGACCTTGCATTTTATAGCCCTAAAAGGCAACTACCTAAATTTATGGCACCTGCCATAATTAAATTTTCAACTCGAATGAGGAAGGTTGTCGTGCCCTCTGATTGGTTTCACGACGGCGTAGTATGTGGGTCCATGCACTTTTATGATTATGTTTCGCATCGGGAACACGACCTGCTGCCACCTTGTACCTCAGAGTGGGATTTTTTGTTAACCGAATCATCTCGGGATGCACTCTACCACCTTTGCATTAAATTCATCCGCTTCGAACTCCTTTTAAGGTTGTTATCGGCACGTTCTCCGAGACACATTTTAAATGCCCCCGCCTTGCACGTCGTTGGATTGGCGAAGTAGGAATAGACGCTGAAAATGCTTCACGGTGAACCTTCGGTGTGGGCTATTTTTCAACACTTCGGGCCCGAAGTAGTTCTTCCTCGCTGCGCTGCCGCCTTGTTTCGCGAAGGCCGCCTATCGAAGCTCGTTCTTCTTTGAAAAATGACTTGCTGGATCCGCTTCGAAAACTGCTTCGCCTATGCTTCTTTTTGCGAAGCATTTTTTATGCCTTGGTTTCAAAGTTTGTTTGGCCTTTTGAGGGTAAAGTGCTTCGCTGCGAACCTCTTTGCATCGGTTACTTCGCATCAAAAGTTCTCGAAGTAGATTTTGGTTATGCTTTGGCGAAGCTAGAGTTTATCATTGTGGCGATGTGGTACTTAACTCCTCTGTCATTTTGGAACATGGTATATATACAGGAATGAAAAATTATATACAAGGTAAAACTTGAACACACGCACACATTTTTTTTTTTTAGAGTTGTTTCGCCTCAGCGATGGAAAGTCTTCAGATGAAGACCATTGACAGAAATTGGCAAAACCTGGCCATCTGCATCCTTGAGAATGAAAGAGTTGGCCGAGTTCACCTTCATGATTTTGAAAGGCCCATCCCAGAAAGCATCCAACTTGTCGTGATTCCCAGGCTTGGCCTTCCAGGAGTCCCACTTCCATACCAGATCTCCCACTTTGAATGTGCGATCGGATGATTTTTTCTTGAACCAATCTCGGGTGACCTGAGCATGCTTAGCGAAGCTCTGGTAGGCTTTCTCATGATCTTCCTTTAGCTGTAATAGCTGAGCCAGTATGTTCTCCATAGGATTGACTCCATTTTCCTCGTCTAACAACTGCAATGCAGGGATCTCTACGTGGGTAGGTAAGATGGCCTCCTTGCCGTAGACCAGGGCATAAGGTGAAATCTTGATTGACTTCTTGACAAAAATTCGATCGGCCCACAAGGCACGATCTAGAAGGAGATGCCAAGTCCTTTTGTTCTTCTCTATGAGCTTTCTTAGCACCCTTAACAAGGTCTTGTTGGTGGATTCCACCAATCCGTTGCCCTATGGATAGTAATTGGAGGATACTTTATGATATATCCCATATCTGTAGAGGAATTCATTGATTTTGGTGCCTGTGAAGCCAGGACCATTGTCCATGATGATTGCTTCTGGAATGCCAAACCGTGTGATCAATCCCTCTAGGAAAGTGATGACAGTCTCCTGATCTGCATTCTTCGTGGGTGTTGCTTCGGCCCATCTGGTGAAGTAGTCGGTTGCGGTTAGGATGAACTTATGCCCAACGGAGGAGTTCGACGATATGACCCCTATGAAATCCAATCCCCATTGTTGAAAGGGCATTTCTACTTGTATCGGTTGGAGAGGCATTGAAGCATTTCTGCTTCGGCCGGTGAACTTCTGACACTGCTCACATTTGCGACAAACTACGAAGGCATCGACGAAGAGTGTGGGCCAATAGTAACCCGCCTTGATGATCTTTAATGTCGTCGTTCTTCCTACGAAGTGACCTCTAGATAATCCTGAATGGAATTCTCCCAGGACTCTCCTTTTATCATCATCTTTTATGCACTTGAGAAGGATGCCATCAATGTTTCTAAAAAATAGGCCTTCGGGGCGCAAGGTATATCGGGAGGACCGCATCCTGAAATGCCTTCGCTGTGAAGCATTTAGATGTAAAGGACATCTGTCGGTGTTGAAGTATTCGACTATCTCACTGACCCAGTATTTCTCATCCTCTTCTTGGTTTGCGAAGCATCCTTCTACTGGCGAGTCATCCCACTGAGATTCTATAGCTTCGGCCGCTACGCTCTTCGCCAGTTCTTGACACAATGCGCGACCGTGAACCAATTTTGTAGGTTTGATTTCGATGTCGAATTCTTGTATCTTGCTGACCCAACCGACTCTTTTACTACCCAATTCTCCTTGGATGATGAAATTGCGCACATCAGGGTGAATGACAAAGACTGTAACCCGACTTTGGGAGATGAACTGCTTGAATTTCCTAAGAGACTTCATTACTGCATGCACCTGTCTTTCTATGAAATTGTATTTTTCTTCATGGGGGTTTATCACTTGACTTAGAAACGTGATGGGGCGCTCTTCGCCATCTTCCCCATTTTGTGTTAGGACCGCAACATAGCTCTCAGGTTCTCCTATAGCATATAGGATGAAGTCCCGATTGTAGTCAGGGTTGGTCAGGACCGGTGCTTGAGCAATTCGGGCTTTTATTTCTTCGAATGCTTCTTTTCTCTCCTTCGTCCAGATGAATTCTGCACCTTTCTTCAAAAGTTTGGACATCGGCTTGATGACCTGGGCAAAATCTGGGACAAACTTCCTCATGAAGTTGATCTGTCCGAAGAAATACTGAAGTCCTTTCTTGTCCACTGGGAGTGGGAGTTTCATCAGAGCCTCAGCTCTGTCAGGATCTACAGTGAGACCCTTCTCTGATATCGCATGTCCCAGCAACTTCCCTTCACTGACTGCGAATATGGATTTCTTCGGATTGATTGAAATGCCAAACTCTCGGTATTTTTTGAAAATCTGTTGTAAGTGTAAGGGGTGATCCTCCCTTCTTCGGGAGAAGATGGTCATGTCATCTAGGTAGATAACAATAACCTTATTCAAGAGTTCACCAAAAGCTAGATCCATGGCCCTCTAGAAAGTGGCACCCGCATTCGAAAGGCCGAATGGCATTCGCTGGTAAGCAAATGTTCCCCACTTGGTAGTAAATGCGGTTTTATGCTGGTCTTCGTCCCTGACCCAGATTTGATTGTATCCTGAGAAACCATCGAGTAGGGAGAAGCATTGAGCCCCAGCCACCGAATGCAAGATCTGATCGATCTACGGGAGAGGGTAGTGATCTCTGAGAGAAGCCTGGTTTAGGTTGTGAAAGTCCATGCATAATCGTATATCTCCATTCTTATTTCTAACTGGGACTAGATTCGCTACCCAAGAAGAATGTTTGGTGGGATAAATTATCTTTGCCTCGAGCATCTTCAGGAGTTCGGCCTTCATCAGGACCTCGATCTTTGGATTAACAGGCCTTTGCTTCTACCGAAAAGGTTTGATCCCTTCCTGCAACTCAATTGTATGCTGGATCAGTTGTCGATCGTATCCCTTTAAGTCTTGATAAGACCAAGCCACTATGTCGGGATACCTTCTGCATAGAGATCGGATCTGTTCTAGCTCTTTCGAAGTGCAATCTGTTCCAACTTTTATTGCTTTCCTAGGTTCAAGTTCTAAATCTTGATACTGCTTTGCATTAACTTTGATCCTGTGAGAAACTGCTCGATCATTTTGATCAAAGAGGCTTTCAAGAGTAATTAATCCCTTAGGCACATGATTATTCTTTAATTGAACTAGCCCATCATATTCCTCATCGTCAGGGCTTCTCTTTTCAACTATGGCTGCTTCTTGAATCATAAAATTCACAATCTGCTCATCACTATCAAAAACTTGCCAATGCAGATCTCTGTCTGGGATGGAGGGCCTGTAAATCATCCTCACAGCTTTAGGCTTGTGCACTATATCTTCTGCTGGAGAGTACCTAGCTGCGATGGATGCTAGAACATCGGCGTGTCGGTTCTTTTCTCTTGGAATAGACTACAGATTGAGAGATTCGAACTGGTCGAACAAGTCCCATACCCTATTTCGGTATGACTTGAGATAGTGCTTCTTTGAAGTGCACTTGTTTGTGACTTGATTGCATACCAATTCAGAATCTCCAAAGATTTGGAGATGCTTTATGCCTAACTTTTTTGCTTTCTTGAGTCCTAGGCATAATGCTTCATATTCTGCTGCATTGTTGGTGCAGCTCCATACCAACCGGTAACAATATTCCTTCTGCTCTCCAGAAGGTGATACTAAAAGAATCCCCGCCCCGGTGCCATTTTTGCATCGGGTGCCATCGAAGAATAATTTCCATAATTCGCCTTGGGTGGAGACCTTATCTTCTGTCTTGATGTGTTTCTCAGGCTTGGCGATGGCATAACATCCCATCTCGGTTTCTATCATGGCATTAAATTCTGCCAATGAAAACTCATCTTCACAACTTAACTGTGCGAGGGACTCCTCGACTAGGTCCACCTGCTCTATCTCTTCCACTATTGCATTCACAGGATCGTTGCTTTCTCCTTCGGACATCTTCTCTACGAGGAAGGTGGAAGGCTTCTCATTGTAAATTTTTATCTTCTTCCCTTTGAATGGAATCTCCAAGTGCGAGTAATCCATAGATAGATATCCTCCCAGTTTCATCGTAAACTCTCTCGACAAGCACATACTGAAATATGGCTCAAGGTCGATGACCACCACCTCTTGTATAACTGTGATCTGAGGCATCTTGTGTAGTCGGATAGGAATATCTTTAATCACTCCTACAGTCTTCATAGGAGTACCATCTAACTGGAGTACGCCATGACTGCTTCACGTATATTCCATCCCTATCTCTTCGCACACTGCCTTGGGCATGACTGTTGTTGCGGCCCCAGAGTCGATCATACAGTTGTGTACAATATACCCTTCCATCTGTAGAGACAGGTAGAATGGAGGTGGTCGATTCTTCCCTATAATGGATGTGGATAGGGTCTACACTAGGGCAAGCGGTGCTGCTTTTCTTGCTTTGGTTATCTTCAATGATTCTTGCAACAGGTCCACTTGTCCGGGTAGTTGCAGTGCATCGTACAGACTGATTTTGGCTGGAATCTTCTTTAGCTCATCTACAATGTTGTATGCTAGGGAATTGGGCACCTCAGGTTCCTTCCTCGGCTCATATCTGGTGTGATACTATTCCGTAGCTTCGACCCTTTACCGTTTGGTCAGCGAAGGAAGTTTGAGCTTCTCTCTAGCCTGTTCCTTAGTTTCCACCTATGGTGGATTTGCAGGGGCCTGTTGGGCCTTCTCTTTGACTGGTGTAGGCTGTCGAGCTTCGTTCGGGGCCGACGGAGGTTGTTGTCCTTTCTCATGATGAGCATGCACCTTTAAGGGAGCCATTTGAGTAGCATCTACTTCTATCGACCTTTTGCCTCCTCTGGTAAGGACTGCAACTGGCTCTTCTTCACCAATTACCAAGTTCTGATTCAATTGCATGATGACGTTGACTTGACCGCCATGACTACTGCTCGCCAGCATTTGTACATAGTGTTGGTGCAACATACAGGTATTCTCTTCGTGAGGGTCATTACACATGGAGCACCAATGTATATAATCGAAAGTGCTCGGGGTTTCGTCTATTGCAGCGTTTCTAGCCGAAGCTCTTCCTTGCTGGACCGCTTGATCTTTAGTAAGCGCAGGTGTAGGATAAGACCTTCTTGGTAGAAACTCTTGTTGCGCTTGCTTCTTCTTCATAATGGTCATGTCATTAGATAGGGTCTGCACTGTGGAGTTCAGGGACTGAACTTCTTGCAGTATTTTGGCTTGCATATCATCAGTCTTAGGAATAGGTGGCAATGGAGCCATCGTGGGTATTGGAGGTAGGGCGGGGTGTTGAGGTGGTGCTGGCAGTACAGGGAATGCCGAAGTGACCATGGGCTACGGAGTCAAAAAAGTGGGAAAATGAATTTGTGGAGCGGTGATTTGGGATACAATGGGATTCGGGTTCCAAGATGAGATCGGGTATGCAGGGGTTGCGGAGATCTACGAAGCGGCTATGCTCGCATACTGGGATTGATGGAAATCGGGAAGTATGGGCATCGACATCCTTTGGGGAAGCTTACCCATAGCTATTAGATCCATTTCCACTTTCTGGGCTAATTCATATAATTCTGGGAAGGTATTGATGTTCGAATACCTTACCATCACACTGATATCGGGGTTGAAATCCCGAAGGAAATAGTATGCTGCAACTTCATCAGATGGCCAAAGTCCAACTGGTATTCTTTTCCAGGTTCGAGTGAACCTAACATTGAAGTCTGTGATCTCTTCTTGTGGATGTCTCTGGATCATCATGAACTGATGCAGGAGAGAGGTCGGATCGGCGGACTCATTGAAGCTTCGCATCAACTGTCCGGCTAACTGGTCCCATCCCGTAATGGTACCGGGTGGTAAAGATCTATACCAGTAGAGGAGTTTCCCTCTAAGAGACAGAACCAAAAGCTTTACCATAACTCGCTCCTCTGTGATGTCATGGATCGCCGCCAGAGAAACTATGTCCTGGATGTGCTCCAGAGCAGTCTTCCCAGTTCCATCGAACGTTGGGATCTTCTTTATAGCAGCAGGCGGCACTTGCCCTTGTCCCGCTAGATTTAGCGGTCTCAAAGAATTCCATGCTGGGAATAATTTGGGTGGTGGTTGCTGCTGCATTTGTTGTTGTTGTTGTTGTTGTTGTTGTGCCATATTTACTCTTGGATTTTGAGAAACAGGAATTCCCGAAGCTCCTCCTTGATTGCTAACAGGACGACCAATAGGAATGGAGGCACTGGGATGCTTCGGTGAGTTGGGAGGATTAGGAGGAAAGCTAGCCGTTGTGCTATCAGAAGTTAGGCCTTGTTCATCAACAACGGCCTCTTGCGAGGATGTTCCACGTAACAGCGACTCAGGGGTGACCAGCCTAGAGCGTTCCCCAAAGGCATCAATATCAAGCTCAAAGAACTCAGTTTCCTCTCCTCTATTCCTAACTCTCCATCTTGTTTGCATGAAGGCACAGACTTCGGTATCGGTCTTTATGACTTAAATATTCTCGGGTAAACAGAGTCGCCAGATGCTAAGAGTCTTTCGGTAATGAGAGCATCGGTTCTCACTACTACTCACAAGGTGAGACTGACCGGGTCCCATCGGGCGTGCCAAAAATTGTTGGTCATCAAATCTGCCCAGGAAAGGATTTGGGTAAGTGTATGCGCCCTAGACCTGGACCAACATTGAAAGGCCGAAGGGAAGAGATGCCCCTCGTGCCAATCTTCGAAGAAAGGTCGGCTCCTATACTAAACTACTTTGATGTTTAAGATAAGGGTGCAGGAAAGAGATAAACAGAGTGAGGGTGCAGGAAAGAAATAAAAGAGTAAGGGAAGAAATTTTAGTAGTTTAATGGTGGGAAAGAACCAGAAGCACGATTACTAGCCAATAACTTGAAATAGCAGCAAAGAACACCAAGAATAAATGAAATGAACACAATATTAGCCCACCTATGTATCCTCTGGACGAGTTCCAGGATTCTCCTTTCCCTTTCACCGAAATTCAGAGTTCAGAGTAACGACGATTAAGAAAAGTGAATATAACAGAAACACTATCCACAGGCAGCATAAAAGAAAGCCAACACAACGTTTTCCTCTCCTATGTATCCTTCGGGAAAATCTCAGGGTTCCACTCCAATCACACACCTAAATCCAGAGTTCAGAATTACAGTATGCAAATGAAGAAAAGATAAAAGAAATAATCATAGAAGGCAGCATAAAAGAGAGAAATAGAGTCCAAAGCTCTTTAGTATTAATCGCAGGAATCTAAGTTACAATAGCTTTCTAGCAGAAAGTTCCCCCCCCTTTTTACATTACAATGCCTGGGTTTTTATAGAGGACCCGACCCTCTGAGCCATTAATGCACAAAATGGAGGAGTACACCCTCGAAACTTGAGAAGTCGGCTCTTCGTAGCCCTCGTGACTGAGCTCTCAAATCTGTTACCAAAACTGGAAACTATGACTAGGTCAGCCATGGAAACATGCATTAATGAGCCGTCTGAGCATCCTTGGCTTCTGGGTACAGTGCTCGAGTGGCCGCCATGCTCGTCGGGCTCTTCTTCAGGGACTGATACTTCATTTCCAATTGCTAAAAATGAGCAACGGGCTTATCGGGCACGTAAAAATGCATTTATGAGGCACTTGATCACCTCGAGAAAATACCCAACTTGGAGTGCGTGCCCTTGAAGCGCTTCGCTAGATCTTCATTCGCAACTTCGCTTCGCAATGGATTTGAGCCGAAGCAGATCCTCCTTCTTGATTTGTACTTCGCATGGTGGAGCTTCGCAAAACTGCTTCGGGGATGGTGAGTGCCGAAGCATATTTCCTCCTCAAGGTGAGGCCCTTCATTACTGCTTCGCTGGAAGATGTGCCAAAACTGCTTCGCTGATGTATCATCAAAATGCTTCGCCGCGATCTTCTTTCAAAATTGTGGTTCGGGAGGATTTTGGCCGAAGCGCATCCTTGCCTTCAAAAATGCTTTGACTGCTTCCACTTCGGGTGAAATTACTTCGCATGGAGGTTTGCCGAAGCAGATGCTTCGCAACGACTTTCGGCGAAGTAGAAATGGTTCGCTGGCGGAAAGTCCCGAAGTGGGTGCTTCGGCGGTTTTTTGGTGAAGTATTTTCAACGTTGCGCTCCTTCAAATCCCGCTTCGCAAGTTTCTTGCCCGAAGTAGCCTTTTGAAGTGCTTCGGGCCCGAAGTAGTTTTATTCTTCTTCCCTTATATTTTTTTCTTTGGCAACACCGCTTCGCAAAATTCTCGCCCGAAGTAGTTTTCATCCTTCATTTCTTCCTTTGGGCGAAGCTATCTTCCTTAGCTTGTTCGACAGCGAAGCTTTTTTCCTTAGTCCGCTTAGTAGCGAAGCTCTTTCATTTTTATTTTATGTACAAGGGGGATGGCAGGGAAAGCCAAAATTGCTGCAACTTACAAATATTCTCAAAATCAACAAAGAAATACTTTACAAAAGAAACACTGTACAAAATTTTGAATTTTCTACCCCATTGTGCAATGTGACAAAATTGTCAACAGCTATAGATCTCCTTGCAAAGATCATAGGGATCCCAAACGAAGGGGAAATTATTAATCAAGAGAAGCACTCACTCCAGGTTGAGTTGACTCTCTTCCAGGCCGTGGTGAATCTTTAGATAGAGATAAAGGTGGCATCTTGTGAGATACTTTTCCAAAGTCGTGGGATGTAGTAATAGTGACAGTCCTTCAATACTTCATGCTGGACAGTGCTGGAGCAGTGTTGCAAAGTTTCTACCTAGCTTTCCTCAACCACGTATGGGGGAAGAAAACAATCAACATACCAGATTATCTCTTTTAGTCTATCGAAAGATTGGTCCTCAATGTCAAGAGAGGGGTCTCTTATTTTCCTCTACACTAAGGCTTGTATTTGTTGATGTACAACTACATTCTAAAGTACCAAAATAAAAGGGCTATGGGAGTGGTGGTCTCTGCCATGGGACCTATGGATGATGTTGGAGCAACAGACGGGGACACTTTTGCATATTCAAGAACCAATCGAACGCTCAATTTTGATACCAAGCTAGAAGGAACACTGAGCACTCATCGCACCACCAGAGTCAAAGTAAGTAGTGGTAAATGTAAGGCCCCAATTGTGGTTGATAATGATGTTTCTTATGATTCACTCTCTTTTTAGGTTAAGCAGGAGACTGCCCCCAAGAAAAGTCACCCTCTGTTGGCTTCCAAAGTGTCCTGATGGCCTAATATTTTTTAAAGAGGCCACCTACAAGACTTCCACAACATCATGAAGGCCATGGGGATAGCGTCTAGTATGACTTTATCTCTGCTATCTTAGGTAGATACTCTCTTGGATGAATACAAGGATCAATTTGAGATCCTAGAGGAGTACATGGGCTTTTTGGTTCTCCTCCTTAGCCCTGTGAGGGCTCCTTTTTGTGCTAAAGGAGGCTTATATTTTCTCATTTTTTGTTTTAGTTTGATGTGTCTATGCTATGGAGTGTTCCTCGGCTTGACTCCTTTATTGTTAAAGGTTACGGGACCCTTTCAAAACCCCTTTACCAATCAAAAAATAAATAGATTATCATTTATTATATCAATAAAAAGGGATGTAATTTTATTCAAAAGATGAAAATCAACACCATGAAGAGTGCTTTAAGAAAATTATGAATCGATAGATCTAGGAAAAGTTTTTTCAAAATAATGACTCATATTTTAGGAGTCATATCTTTGCATAGAGTTGTTCAATTCAAAATATTCTTGTGTTATTTTATGTAGAATTTAAAGAGATTTTAAATGAGTGGTCATACAAAATAATCCAAGTAGTATTGAGGGAGACACGACCTTTTGAAGATAACCTTCTAGAACAAGAGTAGCATTAAGGCAAAATTTTCTAAAAAAAATATCTCATCTTCTAGGAGCCATATCTTTATGAAGGGTTGTTTGATTCAGATGATTCTTTGACCAATTCATGTAAATTTCGAAGATATTTAAATGAGTGGTCATAAGAAGGAATCCAAGCAATATTAATGGAGATACAACCCTATAAAGTCATCCATCTAAAAAAATATCAATGCCAATTTTTCAAGTTGCAAAAAATGAGATTTTAGATATCTATTAGCCAGATTTTGAAGAATGGGAGTAGCAATGGAGGGCTAGGGCATCAAAAATGTAATATTTTTATCTAGGTGTAGAATTTTTTAGTTGATTTTTACTCATCCCTTCATTATATTAGAACATTTGCATGCAAATTATTGTAGATTTAATTTTAAATAATATAATTGCTATAGGATATAGTGGTAAAATTTAGCAGATACTGAGTAATAGTTTCCTTCCCATTGATTGATTTACAATTAAATCCTTTGAATAATTCCTAGTAGTAGAGGTTAGGGAGTACCTCATCAAGGAATAATCCTTGTTGCTCAAATATAAGGCAATCATTGGTAAATTTAATAGGTCTTGGCCAAGGGAATAGACTATGAGAAAATGGATTGATAGGAGATGGAAGTTTCTAGGAGTGAGCCTATCATTTCTTCCCAAAGGTTTCTTCCTATCCATTTTCTATTTCAAAGAGTAAAGATATAGAATCCTAAAAGGGGTCCTTGGTTTATGGGAAGAGCAAGACTCTTCCTTACCCACTGGTATGAAGGCTTTGCACCTAAAAATGTAAATCTATTCGTAATACCAATTTAGATCAATATGTATGGGTTAGCCATTGAATTATATTAAATGGATACATTCAAGGTAATAGGAAACACTCTAAAATAATTTCTTGAAATTTCATAAACTAGAAAATATGGAGTCTTAACAATTTATGCTTGGATATTGGTCATGATTGATAACAGTAAACCTTTTATAAAATTAATCATTCATAAGTATGGGGGTAAGTTGTGGATCCAAACCATGGATTATGAAAATACATATTTAAAATGTAGATGTTATGAGATGGGGTATATTGAGAGATCATGCCCTAAGAAGAGTCCAATAGAAACCTATGTAGAAAATCGCAAGAGAAACTTTCAAATGGATATCAATGAGGATGATTTTCAACTTCCAAATAATAGGTCCAAACAGATGAAAGTAAATAGACAATGGAAACCAATAAGTAAGGATATTAGAAGAAATAAAAATTATTTTGAGGCTTTAGCCTATGAAGAAAAATTAGATCAAAGCTTAGAGGACACAATACAACATGATAAAAATATTAACAAGTAATTATCTACTCCGTTTGATTTAAATTTAGAGATGAACATTCATACTAAACCTAAGGAATATGCCTCATCAAGTTTTGAAGACTCTATTAAAGTACCATGCACCATCCAAAAGAAGGAAAGTGGTAGATAAAATGCAGTTTTAGATGCTAATACCTCTACCATTAATAAGGGAATACCAAAAAATGAGTAGGAGAAGTCAAATGCTTCCTTAGTAGAGCCTAAAGAGGATAAATCTAATGAAAAGAAAAGTTATAAAAAAATATTGAGGAATAGAATAATAATATCCACTCTCGATACTAGCAAGGCGAAAAGAGAAAACCTTCAAATTATCAAGTGAGAACTAGGGAAGCAAGAGCAAACATAGAGAAAGGAACACAATCTAAGTTGGTTGAAATTCTATTTACCAAACGATAATATGATATTAGTAATTCATAGGCAGGGCCAAAAACCCCTAATGAAACATGATTACCATCCCATGGAATATAAGGGGTGTTAATACCCCCTCAAAGTAGAGGTGTATTAGGGATTTAAGTAATTTGATCTATTTTATTTATATCTAGGAAACTAAAATGATAAAGGAAGAAGTTTCTTAAACTATGAAAGTAGTATAGGCAAGATGTGAATGGGATGTTGTGAATTCAAAAGGAGCTATAGAGGAAATTCTAACATATTGGCATTTGGTTAGAACCTCCCGTAAAACCATTCATAAAACTAAGCATTGGATAGCCTCATTAGTCACATGCTACTTTTGAGACATTCATTTCATCCTTATCAATGTCTATAGGACCTACAACTTAGTCAAGCAAATCATAAGTATGGAGTGGGATTGAAGCCTTTATGAGAAGAAAATACCAATAAACTTGATTCATGATCATAGGTCAAATGCCATAACCAAGCTAGATGAAAAATTAGGGATAATATGAGAGGTTGAACTTGAAGAGGATAAATGTACATGGACCAACAATAGGACAATCCAGAACCTAATAGCAAAAAAAAATAGACATATGCATACTCTCAGATCATTAGCTAGATGAAGGAAATGGTGCTAAAATCAATAGCTCAAGATAAGTTGGTTTGGGAGTTGAATAGCTCAAGAGAATACATAACAAGAAGCAAATATAATTTAAAGCACCAAGAATATAGGAATATTGCAAGAATATGGAGAGATATTTGGGATAACCGGAGCATTCCAAAAGTTAAAATATTTGTATGGCTAGTAGGTCATAATCCAAGGATAACCTAATGAAAGGGGTTTTCATGGACCCTTACAATGTGTTCTATGTAAAATGGAGAGTATAGACCATCTCTTGGAACATTGTTTAATGGTATAGGAACTATGGCATTTGATTCTTAATATGTTTGGTAGATGCATGGTGATTAATGGGAGGGTACTTTTAAAAGTGAGGCTTTACAGACAATATGGGATATATCAAAAGATACAATACTTTGGACTATATGGTTGGAAATTAATAGAAGAATATTTAAAGGAAAGGAAATCAATTTAGAGGTAATGAAAATAAATATTTTTTTAGCCATGGAGGAGTCTAATCCAACCCTAAAAATTCACCCAATCCCTAATCTTGAAGCAAAGAGCCTTGTTAGATGGATTCAAGTCATCAAATGGGATTATGATGTTGGGTACAAGAGAAACAAAAGGTAGAAAAATTATAAAGTGGAAACCATCAAAAGTGGAGTTGGTCAAATTGAATTTTGATGGAGCATATTAAGGAAATAGAGGACCATAATAAGGAGGAGGAGAAATAATTAGAAATAATAGGGAAGAGATTTTGTCTTATTACGCTTTCAAAATGGATTTAAGACAAATAATAAAATTGAAGCTTGGGTGGCTTTAGAAGGGTTGAAAATATTCAAACAAATGAAATGGAAAATATTATGGATGAAAGGCAATTCACTAATAGTAATAAATGCAATTTTGAGGAAAGTAAGGGCTCCATAAAACATATAAGAGATAATTGTGCAAATACAAGACCTTGTTACAGAGTTTTAATAAATTAGGTTTATACATACGTTAAGGGAAGGGAGAAAATATGCAGATAGGCTAGCTAATAGAGGGGCTTTAATAGAGGATTGTGAAGTTAAATCTCTTTTCTATGGTTGGAGGAAGTTGTAAGTTTAGCCAAAGTCACAATAAAATGTTGATTTCTTGAATCAAATAATGGTCAAGATTTACTTTAAAGTTTTCCATTGGTAATATTTGTTGTATTTTATAATATTAATGTGTTTCCATATAAATTATTTATTACAATTCTTGTAGTTGCACTTATGCTTTAGGAAGGAAACTAGCAATCTAGATCTGGTAACACATACTATAATAGCACAAAGTGTTAGAAATATTACTCTACTAAGATACAATGCGTAGACAGTAGAGGTGGAGTTTTGGTACTATGAAGGTTTCTACAAGAAATGTCAATAAGGATGCTGAATTTTTTAATATTTGTTTTTACAAAGAAAATTGAAGATCCAAAAAAATGAAAATAAAAAATTTAGACTTTTTTTATAAAAAAGATGTATGAATCTATCCATAGCAACTCAATTGAGTTGAGAATTGAATTTTTTTGTAAACTCTCAAGCTCTAAAAGAGAGATTTGTGATTTTTCAAGGGTTGGGGACCCGAGTACAACCCCTTTTTATCCAACAAAAAAAAAATATGTGACTAAAAGAAATAAGCTCAACTAGTTAATTTCTCAACTTTCATTAAAATGATCAAGGTTTGAATCTTATAAAGGGATACATACATAATTTCTAAGTTGTTATAATACCATTGTGTGGTTATGATATAATACGGGTGAGGTTTCAATCCCATATAACCAATTTAAAAAACACACATGTGAAGATTGGATAAAAAATAATATTATCTTTGATGTTTGTTAATTATTATTAGAGGTAATCTCTTGAAAATGTAAGCATGTCTATAGAGAACGAAATATGGTAACAAATAATTTACCTAATTTCTAGGTTGATCTTCATCTTGATAAATTTTAAATTTTAGAATACAATTGGCCAAGTGATTTACCTATTAACAAAAATGATGTGAAAGAACTAATTGTAAAAACATAGCAATTTGATAAATATGAATATTTTTTTGTTGGAGAAAAAGGGGTTGTACTTGGGTCTCCCACCCTTGACAATTTACAACTCTCTTCTTTAGAGCTTGAGAGTTTACAAATAAATTCAATTCTAATCTCAGTTGAGTTGCTATAGCTAGATACCTACATTACTCCATCTCTAATGTCTACGCATTGCATCTTAGTAGAGTAATATTTCCAAAACTTCATGCTATCATAGTTCACTTTACCAAATATAGACTACTAGTTTCCTTCCTAAAGCATAAGTGCAACCACAATAATTGTAATAAATAATTAGATGAATTTATTTATTTATATTAGATAAACAAAGGGGTTTTGAAAGGATCCTTAAACCTTTTACAAAGCAAACCAGAGGTACTCCCAGGCCAAACCCAAGGAGTAACTCACACTAAAAGAGAGCAAAGTCGACTGGATACAATCTAGCAATAAAATAATTGGCTCAAACAAAATAAGAGAAAATATGTCCTAAATTAAAATATCTAAAAAAAATCGGTGACCAACCAACAAGAAAATCAAATCAAGCCTACCTAAAATGAGTGCCATCAATTAAAACTAAAATTCAAAATTTTAGAAATTTCGCCTAGAGTTGGAGCTTTGAAACCTGGGTCTAAACCACAACAGATCAAAAACTAGACATCTAATAGTAGGTACAAAGGAACCTTCAACTAGAGCCCAGAAGGAAAGGTTATCTCAATTGAATTGTAGGGCACATAAAAGATATATATATATATATATATATATATAGAGTAAATACTTCTTATACACATCCACCATGGGGATTGAACCCAGGGGATTTCGCGACATATCGAAGGAGAGAGAAAATGCTGGCAAAACTGTCGCGATTTCGCGACATATCGGAGGAGAGAGAAAATGCTGGCAAAACTATCACGATTTCGTGACATATCGGAGGAGAGAGAAAATGCAAGCAAAACTGTCATGATTTCGTGACATGTTCGAAGAGAGAGAAAGCGCAAGGAAAACTGTCATGATTTCGTGACATGTTGGACGAAAGAGAAAGCGCAAGGAAAACTGTCATGATTTCGCGACATGTTCGAAGAGAGAGAAAGCGCAAGGAAAACTGTCATGATTTCGCGACATGTTGGACGAAAGAGAAAGCGCAAGAAAAACTGTCGTGATTTCGTGACATGTTGGAAGAGAGAGAAAGCGCAAGGAAAACTGTCATGATTTCGTGACATGTTTGGAGAGAAGGCGCAAGCAAAGAAAACTGTCACGATTTCATGACATGTTCGGAGAGAAGGCGCAAGCAAAGAAAAGTGTCACGATTTCATGACATGTTCGAGAGAAAGAGCTTGCAAAGAAAAGTGTCGCGATTTCATGACAATTTGCAAGAAGGATGGTACGGATGAAAAAGTGTCACGATTTCGCGACAGGTTCGAGAGAAAGAGCTCACAAGGAAAAGTGTCACGATTTCGTGACAATTTGCAAGAAGGATAGTACGGACGAAAATGTGTCACGATTTCACGACATGTTTGAGAGAAGGAGCTCGCAAAGAAAAGTGTCACGATTTCACGACAATCTGCAAGAGAGGCAGTACAAACGAAAATGTGTCACGATTTCACGACATGTTTGAGAGAAGAAGCTCGCAAAGAAAAGTGTCACGATTTCACGACATAATGCAGGAGAGAGAGTTCGATAGAAAAATGTGTCACGATTTCGTGACATGAAAGAGAAAAAAAGTGTCATGATTTCATGACATGTTATTTTTCAGAGAGAAGAGTGTACGGAAGCGAAAGTGTCACGATTTTACATGACATGTTTTTGCTTTGTATGTGCAAGTAGAGAAGAGTGCAAGGAAGCGAAAGTGTCACGATTTCGTGACATTTGTTAAAGGAAAAAAGCAAAAAGAGAGAAGGAAGAAGAAAAAGTGTCATGATTTTGTGACATGTTCTATTTTTGCAAGTGCAAGCCAAGAAAAGGACAAGGAGGCAAAAATGTCATGATATCATGACATGTCATGTTTTCACGGGTAAAAGGTGAGAAGAGTACAAAGAGATAGAAGTGTCATGATTTCACGACAGGTCGCAACAACACGATTACGGATAGTTAACAAAGTAGAACGACAGTTAAGGGCAGTTGCAGAGGAAAATCATGCAGCCATTATAAGAAGAGTCAACTAAAGTTAGTGCGATAGTTACAGGGGCAGTTATAGATAGAAATCATGCAAGCTAAAATAAGCACAGTGCATTAAAGATAGAACGACAGTTACAGGGCCCGTAAAGTAGTGTAACCATCGAGCGACGATTATACTGAAAGTTCCACACAAGAAACAGAGCTATTAATAGAATGCATGTACAAATTACCGTGTGATAAAGGAGTTACTTTCAGAAGTGTCTATTAATAGGGTGCATGCAGGATTATGGAAGTCACAGAAGAATAGGTGTTTCAAGATGAAAATATTGTTATAAAATGGCAGTTGCATGGAGAATTAAGTTGTCGCTGAATGTGTGAAAGTGCTACCGAAAGAGGGTTAGAAGAGTGTTGTAAGAGAGCGACAAGTAGAGCAGTAAGTGTTTACTATGTTTTGATAAATTATAGACCAATCAGGGTCTTGTAAAAGTGAAGGCATTTTTATGTCATTGATATAGCTTTCAAAACTGTGATCCAAGTTGGTGCTTGGATAGGGGTTGGTGCTCCTTTCTGTTGGTGCAGATAAATCAGGGGTTGGTGCTCCTTCCAGTGGGTGTTGGTAAATGGATTGTAAAATTGGTGTTTTGCAAAGGCTGGATTTGGACCGTAGTCCAAGCAGTCATTCTTGAGGAGTAGCCAAATTGGTGAACCTCGTTACATTGTGTGTTGTGGTGTGCTCTCTTGTGATAATTGCTTTACCTACTTTTAAGTTCTCTTTGCTTCAGCTTTAAGAGTTGTAGATTTGAATTTAAATAGCTACACTGATTCACCCCCCTCTTAGTGTCATTGTGAGAATATCAATTGGTATCAAAGCAAGGTTCCTGAACAAGCTTAATCAGCTAAGGTGATCTTGGAAGAAACACAATGGCAGGTGGTGAAGGATTCTCATCAAACAAAGCTCCTTTGTTCGATGGAACTAATTACTCATTCTGGAGACTCAGGATGCAGACATATCTATGTGCGTTGGGATACGACATTTGGGAGTCAGTAGAAAGTGGATACACAATACCCGCTACTCCTCCAATAGATACTGCCAAGAAGAAAAAGTTTGAGAATAACTCCAAAGCAAAGAATGCCATAATGTGTGGGCTAGTAGACAATGAACTGATAAGGATCATGAGCTGTAAAATGGCAAAAGACATGTGGGACAAACTGAAGAGCATTCATGAAGGAGACAACAAGATCAAGGAAGCCAAGCTACAAACGCATCGAGCTCAGTTCGAAGCATTAAAAATGAATGACGATGAGAACATAGAGGCCTATATGCTGAGAGTCAATGGAATCATTAATGCGATCAGAGGACTCGACGAAGAAATCGAAGATGCGGTCGTCGTGAAAAAGGTACTTAGAACTCTTCACAAAAGATTTAATTCTAAAGTTTCTGCAATAGAAGAAGCTAAAGATCTAAATAATTTTAGCATGGACGAGATGCATGGTTCTTTGACTGCATACGAAATGAGAATAGGACAAACTAAGCCCATAGACAGAGAAGCTGCTTTTAAAGCACACAAAAATATAAAAGTTGAACAAGAATCTGAGGATGAAGAGACATCGGATGAAACGGAAGCTAACTTTGTTCAGAAACTTATAAAGGGAAAAGGAAAATATAGAGGAAAGTTACCATTTAAGTGCTTCAATTGTGGAGGCGTCGGTCACTTTGCAGCTAAGTGTCCAATGAATGAGAAAACCAAAAGTGATGAAGGGTCACACCAAGAAAGAAGTGACTGGAAGAAGAAACCAAATTTTAGAAAAAGCAACTTCAAAAAGAAAAGTTTCATATCCAAGAATGTCAGCTCTTCTGAAGATAGCTCAGGTGAGGATTCTAAAGAAGAAACAGGTGAAGCTCTGTTCATGGCATTTGAAGAAGAAAAAATAGAAGAAAAATAGGAAGGTGATAAAAACATTAAGGATGAGGCTGAAGTATATCTGGAAGGAGAGTTGGTTGCTGCACTTAAAGAGTTGAGTACAGAAAGGAAAAAGAATAAAAAGGTCTCAAGAAAGCTTGAGGATGCGAATGACATAATAAATAGTTTGAAAGTATAGACAGAAGAATTTAAGAAAATGTCTGAAGAACTCGAAGTACAATTAACCATGAAAATAGATGAGTGCAGCAAACTGGAAGAAGAGATTGTTGTCTTAAGAATGCGGCTAGAAGAAAAGAATCAAAAATTGAGTTGCTATCACAAACTTGAAGGAAGTTCTATGAAGCTTGAAAAGATTATAAATAGTCAGAGGACTACAAGCATCAAATTTGGCTTGGGCTTTGTCGAAGGAGAATCGTCAAGTGGATCAAAGGCCATAAATGTAGAACCAGTAAAGAAAGAAGATAAGATCAAGGTTGATCAAGGAAAAATGAATCATGCAAAAGAAAGCAACAATGCCAGGCACGAGAAGAGTGCTGACAATGAGGGATTCACAAAAGTCACACATCAAAGGAGAAGAAAATTTGTGGCTCCTACTACAAAATGGCAAAGACCAACTCCCAGGTTCAATCAATCCTTTTCTAGTTATTGTTTTAAATGCAATGCTTACGGTCATAAGATTTTAGACTGCATTTATAATATAGGACAAAGAAATTTCACCAAGTAGAAATGTCTTTTCACCCTTGATGGATTATGCAGTAGAATGCTATAACTGTCATAACTTTGGACACATTGCAAGAAACTGTAGAAGCACATATGCAGCAAATAAATATCAGGGAAGAAGATCTCAACCAAACAGTTTAAGGCAAAACAGAAAATTCCTAGAAAAACATGCACAAAGCTACTGACAAAGAAAAGTCTAAACAAGTGACCAAAACTGTAGTCAAACCAGAGTGGAAAGAAAAGGAGCGAACCAAGGAAGAAAAGGAATCCTTGATTGTACAGACAACATTCAAAGCATAGAACAAATCTGCACCATGGATATTGGATAGTGGATGCTCCAGTCACATGACAGGAGATAAACAAAAATTTGAAAAGTTACAGAAATATGAAGGGGGCTCTGTAAAGTTTGGAAATAATGATGGAGCCAAGATAGTTGGCAAAGGATCAATCAAGATAAGTGATGGAAAGATCAATTCCAAAGAAGTTCTGTTTGTGATTGGTTTGAAGCACAACTTATTGAGCGTAAGTCAAATCTGTGACAGAGGTCATGAAGTCATCTTTAAGAAGCAGGGTTGTGAAGTCAGAAAAGCACACAGTGGGAAGCTGATAGCTACTGGATCGAGGACTTCTGGAAATCTATATACTCTCTCAGAGACTTCAGAAGGAGCATGTTTGATTGGACAAGAAGATGAAAATTGGTTGTGGCACAAGAGGCTTGGTCATATTAGCTTTGACAATCTGGTAAAAATAAGTTCAAAAAGGGCAGTAAGAGATATACCCACCATTGGCAAACCATTAAATAGCATCTGTGCTTCATGCCAAAAGGGGAAGCAAACTAGATCCACATTTAAATCAAAGGAATACTTCACCAGCAAACCTTTAGAGCTAATTCATACTGACTTATGTGGACCCATGAGAACACAAAGCATAAATGGTGACAAATACTTTATGTTGTGCATAGATGACTATTCCAGGATGACATGGGTACTATTTTTAAAGCTTAAATCAGATGCCTTTGAAATGTTCAAGACTTTCAAACACCAGGTTGAGAATCAAACAGGAAAAAGAATTAAATGCTTAAGATCAGATAGAGGAGGAGAGTTTATCTCAGAGGAGTTTGCAGAGTACTATCAAAAATATGGGATCAGAAGACAGTTTTCAGCAGCAAGGACACCTCAGCAGAATGGTGTTGTTGAAAGAAAAAATAGGACAGTGCAAGAAATGGCACGGACAATGTTGACAGAGAACAAAATAGCAGACAGATTCTGGAAAGAGGCAGTTCATACTACGGTTTACATCCAAAACAGGTGCATGTTGAGGACACATGAAAGCAAAACTCCTTATGAGCTATGGTTCGGCAAAAAGGCAACAACAAGATACTTCAAAGTCTTTGGCAGCAAGTGCTACATCAAAAGAACTGAAGATAATCTTGGTAAGTTTGAAGATAGAGCTGATGAAGGAATTTTTCTTGGCTATTCGACAAAAAGCAAAGCCTACACATGCTATAACAAAAGGCTAAAGAAAATTGTGGAGAGTGTCGATGTTAAGGTTGATGAAGGTAGGGAACGAGAAATTAGCTATGAAGAAAACTACCCTATTTATGAAGAAGTTATTGAAGGAGATGAAGAAAAGGAAATAGAAGAGAATAAGGAAATTGACCCAGATGATTTAAGTATTGATCCAGAAGTAGAAGAAAACAAGAAATTCAAAACAGGCAGCTGGCAAAAAAATCATCCCAGAGAGCAAATTATTGGGGACCCCACAGTTGGTATTCAGACAAGGAGAACAGTAGTAAGGAACTACTCTCTATTATCCAGCATTGAGCCCAAAAATGTTGTTGAAGCAAGCACAGATGAAAGTTGGATGAAGGCAATAAATGAAGAACTAGATCAGATTGAGAAAAACAAAACCTGGGAGTTAGTACCAAGGCCTGCAAATAAAAACATAATCGGTACTAAATGGATTTTTCGAAACAAATTGAACGAAGATGGACAGGTTGTCAGAAATAAGGCAAGATTGGTCTGTAAAGGCTATGCTCAAGTTGAAGGTATTGATTTTGAAGAAACCTTTGCACCAGTGGCTAGACTCGAGGCAATCAGAATGTTTCTGGCTTTAGCTGTACACAAGAATTTCAAAGTTTATCAGATGGATGTGAAATCAGCATTTTTGAATGGAAAACTTGAAGAAGAAGTTTATATTGAGCAGCCAGATGGTTTCCAACTCGGTGATAATCCCAACTTTGTTTGCAAGTTGAAGAAAGCTTTGTATGGCTTGAAACAGGCACCCAGAGCATGGTATGCAAGGTTGGATAACTATCTTATTCAACAGGGGTTCAAGAAAGGTATGGTGGACAACAATCTGTATGTCAAAATAGAGAATGGCCATCTTATTGTCCTTGTTGTTTATGTAGATGATATCATTTTTGGTAGCAACAATGATAAGTCTTGTAGAGACATAGCAAATAAAATGAAGAAAGAATTTGAGATGTCTATGATTGGTGAACTTTCTTATTTCCTCGGACTGCAAGTCAATCAAAATGAAAAGGGCATTTTTATCTCTCAAGTTAAATATGTGAAAGAAATGCTAAAAAAGTTCACAATGGAGGATAGTAAACCTGTTAGCACTCCCATGACGACAGGTTGCAAGTTGAGCAAGGATGACAAATCTCCAGATGTTGATCAAACCATGTACAGATCTATGATTGGGAGCCTACTGTATTTAACAGCCACCAGACCAGATATCTTGCAGGCAGTTTGCATGGTAGCAAGATTTCAAGCTAGTCCCAAAGAGACTCATGTGACAGCTGTGAAGAGGATTCTTCGGTATCTCAAGGGTACTATGGAGTATGGATTATGGTATCCAAAAGGTAAGGACTTCACTCTTATTGCATATTCAGATGCAGATTGGGTAGGATGTATAGATGATAGAAAGAGTACCAGTGGAGGAGCATTTTATCTTGGAGACAGGCTGGTAGCATGGCACAACAAGAAACAAGAATCAGTCTCTCTATCCATAGCAGAGGCAGAATACATTGCAGCAACAACGTGCTGTACGTAGATATTATGGATGAGACAAACCCTGAAAGATCTTGGTATTCACTTCAAAGAGCCAATTTTAGTTAAATGTGATAACACCAGTGCTATTAACATCTCGAAGAATCCGGTTATGCATTCTCGAACCAAACATATTGCAATCCGGTATCACTTTTTGAAGGATAAAGTTGCGGAAGGTGAGGTTAAATTGGATTTTGTTCCAACTACAGAGCAAGTAGCGGACATCTTCACAAAACCGTTGCCCAAAGAAGTTTTTGAGTACCTTCGGAGTAAGTTGGGAGTGGTCACGTTTCCCAAGAATTGACTAGCAATCGGGACCACATTCTCAGGGGGAGCATTTATGTCTATGTTTATAGTTTTGCTCATATTCATGATTTTTGCTAACTATAACAATGTTTGTCTGAGAATGTTGTGCATAGACTCAGGGGGAGTCTCAGCAACCCTTTGGTATTATTGTCAAAGGGGGAGAAGAATTACAGGAAATTGCACATGTGTTGCCAACAATTCCAAAGGGGGAGATTGTTGAGCAAGGTGCAGAAACAGTATTGTCATTGTTGTCAACACAGACAGATAGATCAGTTGATGCAGTGGACAAGAGTTCAGAGGTCAGTCAGAGCATGTACAGTGAATATCCAAGAAGACAGAAGTGGCCCATATTCAAAAGATCAAAGAAAAAGACAAGTAAGAAAACGTCGCGATATCGCGACATGTTTGGTCGAAAAAAACTGTTGTGATTTCGTGACATATCGAAGGAGAGAGAAAAATCTGGCAAAACTGTCATGATTTCGTGACATATCGGAGGAGAGAGAAAATCTTGAAAAGTCTTGATTTCGTGACATTCGATGAGGAGAGAGAAAATGCAAATCATCTGATTTCGCTGACATGTTCGAAGAGAGAGAAAGCCAAGGAAAACTCATGATTTCATGACATTTGAAAGAGAAAGTCAAGGAAAATGTCATGATTTCTGACATGTTGAGAGAGAGAAAGGAAGGAAAAAAAAAATTTACATGTTAAGAGAAAGAAGAAAACTGTCACGATTTCATGACATGTTTGAGAGAAGGAAGCAAAGAAAAATCACGATTTCATGACATGTTCGAGAGAAGGCATAAGCAAGAAAATTGTCACGATTTCATGACATGTTCCAGAGAAAGAGCTTGCAAAGAAAAGTGTCACGATTTTTCGACAATTCATGATAAAAAAAGAGAAGAAAAGTGCAAAAAAAGAAAAGTGTCACGATTTGACATTGAAAAAAGAAAGGCAAGCGGAAAGAAGAGAAAGTGTCACGATTTCGACATTAAAAACATTTCATAGAAGAGAAGAGAAAAAAAGTGTCACGATTTCATGACATGTCTTTTTCAGGAAGAAAAAGTGTCACGATTTCGTGACATGTCATGTTTTCGCTAGTGAAAGAAGAGGAAGGGAAGAGTGTCAGCAATGTCGGAAGTGTCTATTTTCTAGTGCAAGCTGAGAAAAGGACAAGGAGGCAAAAAGTGTCATGATATCGTGACATGTCATGTTTTCATGGGTAAAAGGTGAGAAGAGTACAAAGAGATAGAAGTGTCACGATTTCATGATAGGTCGCAACAGCACGATTACAGATAGTTAACTAAAGTAGAACGACAGTTATAGGGGTAGTTGTAGAGGAAAATCATGTAGCCATTATAAGAAGAGTCAACTGAAGTTAGTGCGATAATTACAGGGGCAGTTATAGATAGAAATCATGCAAGCTAAAATAAGCACAATGCATTAAAGACAGAACGGCAGTTACAGGGCCCGTAAAGCAATGTAACCGTCAAGCAGTTATACTAAAAGTTCCACACAAGAAATAGAGCTATTAATAGAATGCATGTACAAATTACTGTGTGATAAAGGAGTTACTTTCAGAAGTGTCTATTAATAGGGTGCATGCAGGATTATGGAAGTCATAAGAAGAACAAGGGTTTCAAGATGAAAATATTGTTATAAAAGGGCAGTTGCGTGGAGAATTAAGTTGCCATTGAATGTGTGAAAGTGCTACCGAAAGAGGGTTAGAAGAGTGCTGTAAGAGAGCGACAAGTAGAGCAGTAAGTGTTTACTGTGTTTTGATAAATTATAGACCAATCAGGGTCTTGTAAAAGTGAAGGCATTTTTATGTCATTGATATAGCTTTCAAAACTATGATCCAAGTTGGTGCTTGGATAGGGGTTGGTGCTCCTTTCTGTTGGTGCGGATAAATCAGGGGTTGGTGCTCCTTCCAGTGGGTGTTGGTAAACGGATTGTAAAATTGGTGTTTTGCAAAGGCTGGATTTGGACCGTAGTCCAAGCAGTCATTCTTGAGGAGTAGCCAAATTGGTGAACCTCGTTACATTGTGTGTTGTGGTGTGCTCTCTTGTGATAATTGCTTTACCTACTTTTAAGTTCTCTTTGCTTCAGCTTTAAGAGTTGTAGATTTGAATTTAAATAGCTACACTGATTCACCCCCCTCTCAGTGTCATTGTGAGAATATCATAGATGTTGCCTAGCCTAGGCTAGAAAAACAACAAGAAAAATTCCTCTTCAAAGGGTAGATAATACAATAGGAGAGTGAGATCTCCCATTTCATGGGATCCAAAGCTCAAACCAATAGAAAAATATTCCCATCCAATGAGATCTTTACAACCAGAGCTCATACCAACTAAAAAAGCTTCTCGTCTAGCAAGAAATGTTAGAGTATAGTACATCATTTGGCTCATGTAAATGTATCACCTTTGGTACATAGTTAGAGTAGGATATTACTTTAGGGGGAAGTTAGCTAGTTACTCCAAGTAATGTAATAAATGCACAAGTGTCAATGTGTAAGTTGTAATGTGCAAGGTGTCCCCTTGTATAACTAGGTACAGTGTTGGCCAAGGAATTTATCTTCCTATATAAAAAGCCTCATATAGAAAGAGATATAGATCAAGTTCATCAAGTATATTATAGTAGAGAGTAGTAGATAGTGGTAGAACTCTTGAATGGAGTATAATGTAATTCTTAAGCTTATATCAATGGAGTTACCATCACCTCCTTATTGCATTGTATTTTTGCCACTTTCTATTTATAGTATATTTTAATTATATTGTAGAATTTTATTCTTTTATATTTTTTACATATTATTAGGACTTGTGATAGATCTCTCCCACTGCACATATCCTAAAAAGCTAATAGTGGTATCAGAGCCACGACACATCTATATAGGCTTAGGGAGAATCATAAGTGAGGACTAAAACAAATCTCAGTTACAAAAATTTTGAGATTACATTTGGCTAGAGTCTTTCTACAAAGTTGTAGAAAAACTCGTGAAGACCAGGACTCAACATTCATTCCACTAGTTTGACGAATCAACTAGTGAAGACTATTTAAGGATCTGGATTTTTTTAAAGTTTCCTTGTTGTAGGAAAATAGACACTGCATAAACTCAAGGATAAGAGTCATGGTGAAGTTTGAAGATTGAAGATCTCCATTGCTAGATTGAAAAACTTCACATTACAGAGCAAAAGGCCATAGAAGCCCTGCACTTGAATAAAAGGCCATAGAAGTCTTGTACCAGAAGAAAAGGCCATAGAAGCCTTGATCTAAAAGAAAAGTCCAAAAAAACCTTGATCCAGAAGAAAAAGGCCACAAAAGCCTTAATTCTGAAGAAGACTCCAAAGAAGAGTTTCTAATCTAGAAGAAGACTCCAAAGAAGAGAACCTAATCCAGAAGAAAACTTCAGAAAAGAGTTCCTAATCCATAAGAAGACTCTAGATAAGAGTTCCTAAAGAAGAATCCAAAGAAAAGTCCTTGAAATAGGATATTGGTGATCTCATTTACTGATTAAAGACTTATTTTTGAAGAAGTTGAAAATATCCATAGAAGATCTCATTGGAAAAATTCTAGTCATGGAGGAGATAAAGAGGGACTAGAAAATTCATGTTCCTGATCGTAGAAGCAACAAATTTTAGAGATACAAGAAGATCTCATTACCAACACTTCCACAAGTAGAAGGTTTAAGGAAAGGTCTCATTTGGAAGACCATAGAAGTTGCAATATTGAGGACCTTAGAGAGGTCTCATGGAGGAAAAAAAAAAAAGCTTGGAGAGCCTTATTGGAGAGCTCATAGAAGCATCATCAAAAATATTCCTAGAATAACTCATTTAAAAAATCCATTACCAAGGAGAAGCTCTTGATAGTGAAGAACTTGGGACAATTTTTGCCATCCGATAACAAGCCCAAGAGGAGAAAAATTTGGAAAATATTGAAAAAGAATCCAGTGAAGACTTAAGACATTCAAAATATTGAGAAGAATATCTTGTTTGAAGTCAGAGTTCAACAAGAATATTGAAGGAGGATTCAAATATAATAAGCCTACCAAATCCAAGAGATTTGGATATTACCTCTCATAGCAAGAAGGTAAATTTCAGAGATGAGTGTTCTAAATCTATAGTAGAAAATAGAAGGATCAAGCCACCAAACCCTAGGCTCAAGATAGAAGGTTCGATACCACAGTTTGGAGAAGCAAGAAGCTATTTTGGACAACCAACAAGAAGCTGCAGAATCCATTCATATCAAGGTAACAAATTGGTGAATCTAAACACCGATATCTACGTCATCTACAAAATTCATTAAAGGTAAGAAACTTGGATGCAATTAGTTGAAATTTAAATTAGGGTTCATTATCAAGTATCATTAAGCACCATATTTGGATTAAAGTTGCAAAAATAATGGCTCATATTATAGTCTTCAAAAGGTGCAAAAAATAGTTCTTTTAAGAGATTTACTTGCACATTAAAATAGGAGTTGGATGTATTTCAAAAGAAAGAAATATATCATCTACCTATTATCTATCTAGAAAGAAAGAAGACTACATCCTACAACACTAATTGTAGTGAAAAATTGTAGATTGTTTTTAAGGGTTCATTATAATTACTCTTAAGAATTGCAAATATTATTAAGTGCATTAGAAACTACTTTGAGAGTTTATTTACAAGAGTAATAAGGTGAGATTATTGTTACCTTTAAAGTGCATTAAGTTGGAGATATTATTCATTGCACTATAACTAGTTATTCATTAAATTGGTTACTCTCAAAGGGTTATTTTATGTTAAGATCAAAGGCATAAAAACTAGCATACTATCAAAGTGTCTAAAGACACTATTCAGTGCACAAAACCTACAATCTATTGTGGCTTAGAGAAGCCACCAAATAGGGCAAATTCCTCCAAGGAGTGGAGAAGAAAAGCCACCATTAAAATTAGTGAAGGAAGCTACAAATTGAGACTTGGTGAGTCTTAGATTCGAGGTGCACTAAGGGTTCTTTATAGGTAAAAATTAGTGTAGAAATTACTTCTATAAAAGCTTCTATCTACATGGTTATTAGCTTGGATTTATTACTATATTAACCAAGCAAAAGGAGATAGTTGTCTAGCAAATAAGACAACATCAAATCATCCCTTTCCTACAAGAAAGCCACCATTAAAACCAACAAAAAAATATTGTAAAAGGAGGTGCAAAAAATAAGGTATTCTATTACAAATTTTATTTACATTACCTTGCACCATAATATTATCTCTGAAGAACACAATCTTATACTAAGAGGGGGGTGAAAAGTATAAGATAAAACTTTTAATTTTCTTTCCAAAGTAGTATTATCCGATATTAACAATTACAAAAATGCACATATCATCACACACATAAGACACACATATTTAACGTGGTTCATCGAATGTAGGCTACATCCACAGAGAAAATATTTCTTATAAATTTTCTCAACAAATCTCTTGGGAACCAATTCCCTATTACAATATTTATGAGCACCAACCCAAAGGAGACACAAATCCCCTATGCTCAAGTTTGTGGACCTCTGTCCATAGGAGACACCAATCTCCTTTGGTCTGGTTTGTGGACCTTTATCCATAGGAGACACCAATCCCATTTGCTCTAGTTTGTGTATCTCTATCCATAGGAGACATGAATCCCCTTTGCTCTGGTTCGTGGAACTCTATCCACAGGAGACATCAATCCCCTTTGCTCTGGTTCGTGGACCTCTATCCATAGGATACATCAATCCCATTTTCTTTGGTTTGTGGACCTCTATCCATAGGAGAAACCAGTCCCCTTTGCTCTAGTTCATGGACCTCTATCCACATGAGACACCAATCCCTTTTGCTCTAGTTCATGGACCTCTATCCATAGGAGACATCAATCCCATTTTCTCTAGTTCATGGACCTCTATCCACAGGAGACATCAATCCCATTTGCTCTAGTTCATGGACCTCTATCCACAGGAGACATTGATCCCTTTTGCTCTAGGTTATGGACCTCTATCCACAAGAGACACCAATCCCCTTTGATCTAGTTTGTGGACCTCTATCCATAGGAGAAACCAATCTCCTTTTCTATGGTTCGTGGACCTCTATTCATAGGAGACACCAATCCCCTTTGCTCAAATCTTCTTCAAGCCTACACACAAGGCTTGCTAAAATGTGCTCACCAAACTACTCAAATATGCTCCAAGCATTCTCACAAGGCTTGCTCAAATCTACCTCATCAAAATTTGCTCAAATCTACTCCAAGTCTAGACATAAGGCTTGCTCAAATTTTCTCACAAAAATCTACTCAAATCTGCTCCAAGACTACACACAAGGCTTGCTCAAATATGCTCACCAAAACCTGCTCAAATATACTCCAAGCCTACACACAAGGCTTGCTCAAATCAACTCACCAAAACCTCCTCAAATCTACTCCAAGCCTACACACAAGGCTTGCTCAAGTCTTCTCACCAAAACTTGCTTAAATCTACTCCAAGCCTACTCACAAGGCTTGCTCAAATCTACTCAAAGAAATACTCAAATCTGCTCAAAAAAACCTACTCAAATCTACCTTAAACTTGCTCACACATTCCTAATTTTTGCATAGCTATTACCACCTTAGGGCTAAAAATAAGACACTTAGTGCAGCCCCATTACCACCTCCTTTTCTTGGGATGATTAATTATGGGATGGGAGTGAAACTCCCAAATTACTACGATCTTTTTATTTTTTAATATTTTTCCAAAATTTTGAAGTCATACCTCTTTGAACATTTTGAGCATCCTTTTTCTTGCTTGTCTTTGGAAGTTCTAGAAATTTTGTTCTACACCACTTTGCTCTATGCCCAAAATTATTACAATTGTAACACCTAATGTTGTAGTCTTTGAAAGGTGCAAATGAATTCTTGGTGAAGCTATGATAATTCTTACCATAAAAAACCCTGCAATGTATAGCTTTATGACCAAAATTATTGCAATTGAAACACATGATGTTCTAGTCCTTGGAAAGTGCAAGTGACTTAAAATTTCTCTTGTTGAAGCCATAATCATTTTTATCATGAACCCTACAATGTATAGCTTTATGACCAAAATGATTACATGAAAAACAATAACCTTGGAAGAGATATTCATCTTGCCTTGATCTCATGTTTCTTTCTTTGATTTTCTTGTGATGGTCCTTGTTCCTTGATGATTCTTTGTTTGCTTCCTCTTTGATGCTACCACTTCTCAACTTATCAATATAGGTCTTAGGCTCTTCTTCAAATACCTTCTTTGATGCTTCTATTTATTTTGAGCTTGACTCCTCTTCTTGTACCTCTTGACTTTCCTCAAAGCCAAGTCCAATATTCATAAATGGAGATCTCTATGTTTTGATAATATCATCCAAATATTTTGAGCTTTTCCTAAACTGATATATCTTATTATTAAAATTTTCAAGTCCCTTCCTTAGAATGATAACTTCATGTTCTAATCTTTCACATTCTAGTTATTTTACCTTTAACTGTTCAGCCATACCTTCTTCAACTTTCTTTGCCTCTTCAACCTTCACTTTTAAGTCTATGAGATCTTGTAGGAGCTTTGTCTTTGTTTCCTCATCCTCTTGAACTTGAGCCTTCAATTCTGAATTCTTCTTTCTAACCCTTTTCAATTCTCCAAGAGCAGCAATAAGTTCCTCTTCTATGTTAACCATGGTTTCTTCTTCATTTTCTGAATCTTTCTCTTTTTCTAGGTCTTTGATAACATGAGCATATTCATTCTCTTCTATGGCCAAAAATAGGATTTCCTCCTTTTCACTATCGGAGAAGCTTTCATCACTTTCACTGGAAGTACTACTTTCTTCTTCAGCATAAAAACTCTTCTTGTGCCTTTGAAAAATCTTCTTCTCATGCTTGCCTTGACCATGCCCTTTTTTATTTTCATAATAAAACTTTCTTTCCTTCTTTTTCTTGTAATCCTTTTCTTCTTCACTACTGCTACCTCTATTTTTTGGACAATTAGTTGCATAGTGACCAATGTTACCACAACTAAAACATTTCATAGTCTACATACTTTTGTATTTTCTTGGACCCTTTTTATTTCTTCTCACAAAGTTAGCCTCTTATTCACTACTTGATTCATCACTTGATTCTTGTTCTTTATTCTTTTCCTTCTTTGAAGCTTTGAATGTTGCCTCTCTTTTTGATGTTTGTTCTTTTTTTGTCCTCATCTCATAGGCTATGAGAATTCCATGTAACTCATCCATGCTTAAAGTTTTGAGATCCTTCATCTCTTCTATTGTTGAAACCTTTGCATCATACCTCATAGGGAGTGACCTCAATATTTTCTGAACAATAGTAGATTCCTCAATATTTTCTCCAAGTCCACGAATAGTGTTGACAACCTCATCAACACGAAGTAGATACATAGCAATATCTTCATCATATTTCATCTTCAAGTCTTCAAAATTCCTTCTGTGTGTTTGAAGTTTTACCATTTTGACCTTGTCGTCTCCTTCATATGTTCTCTATAACTTATCCCACATTTATTTTGCTGAAGTACATTGCATGACCTTTACAAACTCTGATTCACATAACCCACTCAAAATTACATTCATTGCCTTGGAATTATCTTCATATGGTTTCTTACCACTTGCATCTGTAGGAGGAGTTGTAGATGGTGTGAATCCATTTTCAATAGATTACCATGTATCATATCCATGTGCCATCAAATAAGTCTTCATCCTTACACTCTAGAAAGCATAGTTAGTCCCATAAAACAATGGAGCCTT
Source organism: Wollemia nobilis (assembly GCA_028583015.1). Lineage (NCBI taxonomy): Eukaryota > Viridiplantae > Streptophyta > Pinopsida > Araucariales > Araucariaceae > Wollemia > Wollemia nobilis. The sequence continues at coordinate 8,965,131 of JAQPPZ010000028.1, forward strand.
ATTTGATGAAAACCCTTCCTTATGAGCCATGTGTGTTCTTGTAATATCTTCCTTCAAGCTGTTAGGCTTTCACGAAGGAACCCGCTTTGATACCAATTTAAGAACACAAGCTTATACTGAGAGGGGGGTGAACAATATAAGATAAAACTTTTACTTTTCTTTCCAAAGCAGTATTATCCAATATTAACAATTGCAATAATGAAACAATGCACAAATCATCACACACATAAGAGACACAGATTTAACATGGTTCACCCAATGTGGGCTACATCCATGGAGAAAATATTTCTTATAAATTTTCTCAACAAATATCTTGGGAACCAATTCCCTATTACAATGTTTATGGGCACCAACCCAAAGGAGACACCAATCCCCTATGCTCAATTTCGTGGACCTCTATCCATAGGAGACACCAATACCCTTTTCTCTGGTTCATGGACATCTATCCATAGGAGACACCAATCCCCTTTGCTCTAGTTTATGGACCTCTATCCACAGGAGACACCAATCCCCTTTGCTCTGGTTCATGGACCTCTATCCATAGGAGACACCAATCCCCTTTTATCTGGTTCATGGACCTCTATCCATAGGAGACACCAATCCCATTTGCTTTGTTTCATGGACCTCTATCCATAGGAGACACCAATCCCCTTTGCTCTAGTTCGTGGACCTCTATCCACAGGAGACACCAATCCCTTTGCTCTAGTTCATGGACCTCTATCCATAGGAGACACCAATACCGCGGCCCAACCCTTTGATCTGTTTGTGGACCTCTATCCATAGGAGACACCAATCCCCTTTGCTCTAGTTCATGGACCTCTATCCATAGGAGACACCAATCCCATTTACTCTGGTTCATGGACCTCTATCCATAGGAGACACCAATCCCCTTTGCTTTGGTTTGTGGACCTCTATCCATAGGAGATATCAATCCCCTTTTCTCAAATCTACTCCAAGCCTACACACAAGGCTTGCTCAAATCTACTCACCAAACTACTCAAATCTGCTCCAAGCCTTCTCACAAGGCTTTCTCAAATCTATCACCAAAACCTACTCAAATTTACTCCAAGCCTACACACAAGGCTTGCTCAAATATGCTCACCAAAATTTGCTCAAATCTACTCCAAGACTACACACAAGGCTTACTCAAATATTCTCACCAAAACTTGCTCAAATCTGCTCCAAGCCTACACACAAGGCTTGCTCAAATATGCTCATCAAAACCTCTCCAAACCTACACACAAGGTTTGCTCAAATCATATCACCAAAACCTACTCAAATCTGCTCCAAGCCTACACATAAGGCTTGCTCAAATATGCTCCAAGCCTACTTACAAGGCTTACTCAAATCTTCTCAAAGAACTACTCAAATATACTCAACATAACCTGCTCAAATCTACCTCAAACTTGCTCAAACATTTCTAATTTTTGCATAGAAACAATTGCATATATCTTTCCCAAAAGTGCTTTCTTTGACTAAATTAATTCAGAAATATTCTACCCAAAATTATTTTTTCTTCATGAACATATAGAGAATGATATGCATTACAAATACTCAATATGTTCTTCTCACATTCATTAAGTCTATCACTTTCACATGTCTCACATTAATTTCATTTAAAAGGATACTCTAGTCTAGCACTTGATAGATGACCTTCTTATGTACTTCCAAAATTAATCAAAATCAATGTACATACTTGCTTCACAAAATTGGTCTATAGCCCTTGCAAATTTATTCCCAATATCACTCAAAACTAATGCATAGATTTCCTTCACAATATTGATCTATAACCCTTGCAATTTATTCCCAATATCACTCAAAACTAATGCATAGATTTGCTTCACAATATTGGTCTATAACCCTTGCAAGTTCATTCCCAATATGACTCAAATTTAATGCACCATTTTGCTCTCAAACCCTTGCTAGTATATTTTCAAATTCATTCAACAATAATGCACAACTTTATTCTCAAACCCTAGCACATATATTTTCAATTTCTTTCAACAATAATTCATGATTACTTCCAACTTCAATCAATCACTAATGCACATCAAACCAATCCTTATACCTCCACTCTCATGACAAAAAAGATTACTTTCTTCAAACAAAACTTTCTTGAGAAGGGAATTAAATCAACATACCTTTAAATCTGCCACAATGATGATGAGCCTCCAAAACCTGTCTCAAAATAATTTTCCTTTCTTTTGCCACTTCAAAAATAGGTTAGCAAATCTCATTTTCTAACACTCTCAAAGTAAAGCCTTATCAAGAACTTTACAACCCCTTTTTATAATATGCCAAATACAAAATAACATAAATCACAATTACACCTTATTTCTCCTTTCTATGAAAATCCAAATACAATACAATCAAAAATCACAATTACACCTTATTTCTCCTTTATTTTGCATATCAAAATAATACTTTGAAAACACAACAATATCCCCTTAATTTTATTTTTGAAATTTTCAAAATAAAACTCTATATCATAAATCCTTATTGCTCCCATTTATAATATTTGTAAAAATAAAGACTTTATAGCATACGCCCTTATAACTCCTATTTGCAAAAATAAAAATCTTTATACCATACACCCTTATAACTCCTTTTCAAAAATGATTAAAACATTTATAAATACCTCATATAAAAATTTTGTTGGCGCTGGTGTGAATTGACCCTCTAACCTCTAGCGCCCAAACGCAACTCATGACCACTTGGGATAACCAAGCGGATGGAACTTCAAATGTGCATCAATATTTTTGTCTTCTTCATCACACTTAAAAAAAAATCAAATCAAAACTGGCACCGGCGAGCTTCAAACCACGCACCTCCTCTCATGCAACGACTTAGCACAAGTCCAACCACCACCTGGGCTACCCTGGTAGATGATGTCAAGGGGTAGATAAAAACATTAAGTTCACTTCCTTCTTCACTACCAAGACTTTCATTGTACTCTTCCTCCTATTCGCTGTCGTTCGCACTCCCTGCGTCAGATCACTCTTCGAATTGCATGCACATATATTTCGACATCGAACTATCACCAAAATGAATTATTATCACTCATATATATGGATTTTGGACTTTATGAGGAAACATCGGTGCTTATTAACTTTGCTTGTGGGTTTATGACATTTGCGCCTCTCCCTTAGACATCGGTGCTCATTTGAAATATTCAATATTTTATTGCCTTCATAAAATTTTGGTGCCTCCTGCTTTTTCAACCTTTTATATTATAATATTTCAAATATTATAATATTAATTCTTAACCTTTGTCTTTTTCTAATCAAACCTTTTTCTTTTTCTTATTCATTTGACCCATGTAACTTTAAAATCTTGTCCATCTCTTTAATCCTTTGTCCTCAAGCCTCTTGAACCATTATAAACTCTCTTTATAATATTTAAATTAAAATTTAAATATTATAACTCCTTAAACATGTTTGCCTTGCTTTATATTATCCAACCTTGTAAACTCATCATTCATGAAGAATATTTTTTCCTTGACATACATTGCACCTTTGACGTCAAAATATTTCTACCTCATGTATCCTTTGACATCAATGACAACTCAATATACTCAATATTTCCAATAATCTCCTACACAAGAAAAAGGACAAGGTCTAAGTGTCATAAAGACACATTCTTCACAAGCAAGGAACATCTCAAAGTGGTCGTAGAGAAGCATCATCCAAGAAAGATCAAAAGATCCTTCAAGGAGTTCACATCATTCATGGTTTGGACAACCACAATACGCAACCTGCAAAGCATACATAACATAGCACAAAGAGAAGCTATCATCCACAAAGTTAGAAATACAACATCTTGAAAGCAGGAGAAAATTAAACCATAAAGAAAGCAATAGCCAAGAGCTAGATGTACGTACACAAAGAGAATTCAAAATCACCATTGGAGTGTCACAAAACCTCCATCGTAGTGTTGCTCATAATCCTAGCTCAAAGTCGTCAAAGTGTTGCTCATTATCCCAGCTAGAACCAACTCACATATCAAGCGCCATCAAAGCATTGAGGAGAAAACACAACAAAGAAATATTTAGAAATAATATGTTGAGGAAGTTTGTAAGAATACGTTGAAGAGGAATCATGAGGAAGGTACATGCAAAAATAAAGGGTACCACTTGTCACAATTGAAGAAACCCTAATGTCTTCCATATGAGCACTCAAAATAATGCTCAAATATTGCATGCCTAAAGGGAATAATAAAAGTAAGCATTACACAGGAATCATTTCTTGCATTAGAAATGAGGTGACACGCGTAACCAAGTCATATAAACACTCAAGAAAGTCCTCCATCCAACAAAAAATATTATAAATGTCAAATGAATCTACATCCTCCAAGTGTTGAATAAAATACCTATGAAACTTGTCCCAACAAAAAGAAACTCCTTCCTATTTAAGGTACCAAATACCAAGGAGGGAAGAACATTCAAAGCAGTAAAGAGTTGTAGCATATAAGAAAAGAGAAGAGCATTTAAAGCTCTCGATCAAGACATTCAAAGTAGGTCAAAGAAGCCAGATTTGAGGCACCACCATTCAAGAATTGAAGTCAAGGGAGAATCTTAGCCTACCATTGTTCATAACACCCAAGAGAAGCATTAAATATTATTGTCATCCATGTTTAAATTCAGCGGCAATTACTTAAGGTTTGCAGCATTATAAAGGTAATATTTTACCTTATTTTAGTTTACTTTTATCAAAAGGTGTTATAAGGGTATAATATAAGGTTAAAACTATAAGGAAATCAACCACATTTGGAAGCAATATTAAAGGAGAATTATAGATTAATATTTACAATTTTAAAAATAGGAGAAATAAGGATTTCTACTTGGAAAAATTAAATTTCTATTATTGCAAATATTATTGTTTTCTAATATTTCAAATTAGAGAGTTATAAGGAATACTACACCAAAATTAGATTATTGGAATTTAGAAACATTAAAAGGATATAAAATGAAGTTCATCAAGGAATATCAAGGGTTGAAATTAATTGGTATAATTAGTGATAAAATAAATCCAACCATTAAAACCTCGTCAAATTAACAAGTGCTTAGTTGAATAGGAGAAATTAGAAGTAATAGAAGTTGATTTTTGCTATTTACAAAACTTTACAAAATCAACCTAAAATTGAACTACTATTCCAAAAAGCACTTTACCACTCATATAGCATATCCAAAATTACTAGGGAGACATAAGGTATTCTATAAAACTTGATAATAATAGAATTTATCAAAGTTTATCAAATACTCAATCCATTTGGGAGTCATAAGGTTTCTACAAAACCTAAATTCTATAAAGGTTTTATCAAATTAATTCACATCTCTTAACTAGGGAGATATAAGGACTCTAAAAAATCTAAGCCTTGGATAGGTTTATCAAATTGGATCATTTACTAAATTTACTTGATAAAGATATAGTATTCTACTAATATTAAGGAAACAAAAAGAACTACTATAGAGGGGGAAAATTGCCCTACCGCATACAATTCCCAAACAAAAGGGCTGGATCCGCAAGGAGGGAAACCTTTTGTGGGGTGAACCGTGGGGGTATGTTGTACTCTACACTCAGTGCTAGGGGAAGAGTTCACCAAGAATGGTTTAAGGACTCACTCCAAGTCCTCAGGATATTCGGGATTGTTTGATGTATTCAATTCTAGGCAATCACCTAAGTTTGGCATTTCTAGATCTAAGCTAGAAAAGATAAAGAACAATGTAGAAACATAATAATGCAATCGAAAACATAATGCAAGCATACAAGAGCTATCCTAGAATGATTCTTTTTTTTGAATGCTCACTAACGTAGGGTTTATTTTAGAAAACCTTTAAAGCAAAAATGTGTAGGAGTAAATACACATAAATTATCCCTAGATGCAAGCTAAATGCTCTTCACTTTCAAATGCCTAGAAACCAATAATAAAATGAGATTCTCAACCAATAAGATTTAAAGAGCACTTATCTAGACCGGTGGTTGATTTATCTTTTTTTGCCTCTTATCCAATGATATCAAAGATTTTTGTTCCTGCAAGATCACTTATGAAACACTAAAAAATAGAATTAGTATTAGGGGGCCTGCATAAGCCACTATATAATAGATCTAGCAGCAGTCAAGCCCCCTACATCCTTTTAGATGACCTTCTAATACAAAATCAAACATTAACCTTTGGATATTTCATCATAAATCAGAAATATAACAATAGAAAACATAAAGAAAAGTACAACAATATGATCTAGAGATAGAATGGAATGTAATAGTGAAAGCATAATCTAAAAATTGCCCTCGGTGTACCCTAGGAAAAAATCGCACCTCGCTTGGAGTGGGTGCGATAACTTAGTATCAAAGGCGTGCCCTGCTTGGATGGATCATGATTTCACTTTTATGAATAACTTTTTCCTAATTAGGGCAAGCAAAGTCGCACCTCACCAATTCCAGGCGTGATTTCGCTATAGAATAAAGAAAAATAAGAAGTGAAAGCAGAAGATGAAATAAATGCAGATAATAAAGTGATCAAACCCAAATGGATGTCACAAACGCAGGCAGAAGAGAACCAAGTATTCGGACGGGCACTCTGTCTCTCCAAGCTACACCATGAATCCAAGTCACACAACAAATCAATCCAATCCACACAATAGAAGATCAATCTAAAATTTGCACTTGGAGGGTTAGCTTGCAGTAGATAAAGTAAATAATAAATGAACTCTAAATTATTTACATATAGATTTCACATAAAAAGCTCACATATCACACTTGCACTTAAAATTTCGCATGTCTCTTGATTTGGGAAGAACATCCTTCCTTTTATAGACAATCAAAATAAGGAAAGTGGGAAAAAATAAACTCACAGCCAAAGCCAAAACACGCGAGAAGGTTTAAACCTGGGTTTAAGCAGGTTAAAAAATAATAAAATAAAATAAATTTAAAAACTTCGTTAAACAGCGAAGTCGCGCCCCATGCTGACGGGGCGTGATATCGCTGGTGCAAAGTTGTGCCTTGTAAAGACAGGCCGCAATTTTTCTAAAAGATAAATAAATTTAAAAAATGAGGGATAGAGGCCTTCCCTTGTACTTGGAAAAGGGTGAGGGCCTCTTAAGGGCACTAAGGAATATTTCCCACAAAAAGTGGGTCAATGTTTTGTGTCTACATTTTGCCCCCTCTTTGATGCATTTATGACCTAGTAAATGCATCAAAGAAAAGATGTAGGCACACACTGAAAATAAATAAATACAAAATAAAATGGGGTAGCTAGGTTAGAATAAAAGAATGGTGCAAAAGGGGTGTCATTTTGGGCACCTTATAACTTGCACACAAATCGAGGCATTAGGGACATTAATTCCTCTATAGGTCAGGGTGCCCCTTTGAGTGATTATGAAAAATTAATATTTCATAATAACTCAAAAGAACTCGATACATAAGAAAATAAAGAGAAAATAGACAACAATAAAAAAATAAGAGGAGAGAGAAAAACCCTAAACAAGATGATCTAGGGAGCCAGGGAGGTCCAGAGGGAGTTGGCTCTCAGAACTAGGGTAGGCTAGGGATCGGGATGACACACCGATTTTTTATTATGGTGTGCATCCCTAGTTTGAGTGTACTGAGCTTGGATTGTGGTACACCAACCTCACATGATGTAATCTTTTGTCCTACGAGTAATACATAGCTGTGGATTTTATCTATTTTTTTAATGTGTAAATTATGTAATGCATGTTTTTATGTGTTTATTTTTGTTGTATTTATTTAAGTGTTTTGAATGTATGCAAATTATCCTAATGCACACTACATGAAGGGTGAAATTAATGCAAAAATAATAGGAGGAAATGGGAAAAGTAGGAGAAACCAACAAGGGAAACAAGAGAGAAAGAAGAGAGAAAAGAGGAAGAAGACAAAAAAGGAAGGGAAGGAGAAAGAAGAAGAGGAAAAGAAAAGAAGATAGAGAAAGAAGAGAAGAAGAAGAAAGAAGAGAAGCCCAAAGGTCAACCATAGGAAAATGAGAAATATGGATGACCCAAAGTAGTTGCTATGAACCAGTGTAGCCAGACACGATGGATCGGATGAGCGAAGCTGCTAGACCCACTAAGGATACATCACTTGCATTAATGTGACCAAGTGTGTGGATATTTGACCCACTATGGGTGGTTTCTCCCTTATTGACTACTATGAGGTAATTACCCGCTAGGATGTATGTTGAGGTCTGCTAAAAATGACCAAGGAGCTTATCTTGTAATGGGGTGTTAAGCCTACTAAGTCAGAAGAGAGTATGACCCGATAGAATATCGTGAATAGTATAATACCCACTAGGATGTATAAGTATCCCATATGGGGTGTAATATATATATGTAAAATATTATGCAAGTGTTATCCTAGAGCGGGACTATGTGGAAATTGTTTTACAACATTGTGAAGAAATTGGATAAAAGAAGGATAAGCAACCAAAATAATAAGGGAAAAAGGAGGGTAAGAATACCTAGGAGGGATATTGCTAGGAATTAGAGTACTAGTGAAAAAGTGCAATGCATGTGAGATATGACCTAACTAGGTATCATCACATGCCATTATCGCAATATCCCCAAAATCTATATGCGCAAACAATCATGAACAAATAGTCATGCATTTATGATAATCAAACATGCAAGGTGTTAATTTTAGATGTCAAGGAATCATGCAAGAATGACAATCAATAATGCAATATGAACAAGCAAGCGGGTGCAAATGAAAGTGCAAGTATATGAAAGTTCTTTTAAAAAAAAAATTGAAATCAATGCAAAACCTAACTACACCATTCATCATATTAACATGGATTAACGTGCCATTAGGTGTCAAGTCAAAGATATCCCCAAGGAATGCATTTTATCAATGATGAAAAGCATGAGAAAGTTCTTCCAAGGCTCTTCTTTTAACATTCATAGCACGATAATCATTACATTTTCTAACAACACCATTTCTCTTAGCAAAAAAGACATTAAACAAAGATCCTTCATTTCTTAATACAGAAGCAAAATTATATTTAGCACAAACAGAGCCAATCATATTATAAATCATTAGTTTTGAAGGAAAATCAATATTCTTATTATCATCTATTGAAAACTTTTGATACTCTATATATTCTGCATAAGTCATAAGATGTTCATAATCCTCAAACGAAAAAGGTTCATTTTTTCTAGGTATAAAACCTATACCACATCTCTCGGGCCAAATATCAACACCCAAGGGTTCTTGAATACCCTTCTATTGTGGTACCAATCCTTTACCTGCATACTCCATACCATATAGGATCTGCTTAGGAAGGGGATAATCATTAGTGAGATAACATTGAGCAAAAGAGTGCTCATTGAGAGATGGGTTGCTACCATGAAGCTTTTTTCAGAGGCCATACCCCCAAAGACAAAAGCACACGTGCCAAAGTGTACAACTTCACCCTTCTTATGAGGCAGACCCATAGTTCTATATGAAGGTGGTAGCTTAGCTAGATCCAGAAGAGGCTCTTGAAGAAACTGATTATTATTCGAGGAGAGAATATGGGTCTGATGTTCCTCACTCACTTTTAAACTTTTAAAACGATCAAAAATTTGAGAGGAATATGAGGAAGTTGTTGAATAAATAGAGGGACAAGAATAAGAATCTATTTGGGCTAGCTCTATATTTGAACTGAATTCAAATGGTCGAGGGTCACCTGGAATGGTGATGACTTGATTCTTAAACTCAAACTTAAGACACTGATGAAAAGTATAAGGGATGACCTTCATAGCATGAATCCAAGGTTACCCAAGAAGAAGATTAAAAGAAGTAAGATAATGTACCACATAAAACAAGGTATCCAATATCCTTGGCCCCACTTTCAATGGGAGAGATATGATACCGTAGGCTTCTTGGGACTCATTGTTGAAAGCTTTAATGATGATATCGGTTTTTGTTAAATCTTCCTCTTTTAATCCAATTTTTTTGAAATAATTTATATGTACACAAATTGAGGGATAAACCATTATCAATCAATACTCGCTTGACAAGGGTATCCCCAATAAGTGTGGTGATGTAAAGTGATGAATCTTCATGCAAGTTTGAGGAAGGTTTATCATCATCTAAAAATGAGACATGATGTATCCCAAAAGAACCTACAGTGTCAACTATGGCATTAGGAGGGATATCTGGGAAAATAGATTACTACTGTAAAAATCTCATTAAAACATTCCTATGATCAAGAGAAGTCTGTAAAAGTTCTAACACTAATATCTTGGTTGGTGCACTAGCTAGCTATTGTCAAATATCAAACGAAACATGTGACTATGGTCTCAATACTATAGGTGGAATCTTGCAGTTGAATCTTTTCCCTAGTTTTCTTTCAAAACTGTACTAGGCTGATACCAAATTCTATCCTTGTTGATGTTGCTGATTCTAAGCCTATTTTCTTGTGGTTACCCCAACCATACCAACCACATTGCTATGGCGTGGGGAGTCATATTGATGAGTCACCTGATTGGATGTTTGTTTCTCATACTTAGGTAAAGGATCCTTAAATATTCCCATATATTGATTTGTTGTTTGAGTTGGAGCTTTTTGAGTAGGATTTTGACTACTCATTGATTGGAGATTTCCTAAATCAATGCATTTCTCATTGATTAAATCTTGAACCACATGCTTCAATTTCTTACAAGTGTTCATCCAATATACTTCTACTCTATGATAAGTGCAATATTTTCCTACATTATACCAATGAGCTATAGCATCTAGTTGTCTTACTGGAGGTAATTATATTGCCTTAGCATCTAATATCTACTTTGAAACTGATTCCATAGGGATACTAAGTCTCGTGAAATTTCTTTGAGGAGGTTTTTGAATAACAATCTTCTGTAGGCTATTATTGACATTATTAATAGGCCTACTATCATTATTACCTCCTATATGTTTATTCTTACGTTGATACTTAATCGACTTATCTTCCTTAACCTTGAGTTGACCTCTCTTGATGAGAGATTGTTCCACTTTTCTGGCTAACTCAATTTCTTGGTCTAAAGATGTGACAGTAGTAGTTTCTAAAGCATAAGACAACTGTTCTTGTAAATTTCCCATAAATATATCAAGCATATATTTTTGAGACAAGACCATCTTAATCGACCAATTAAACTTCTCCAATGGGCTAAAAATTCTGAAAAAAAATCTTCTCTACCTTGCTTTAAATCATATAGATCTCTCATGGTCACTTCCTTTTCAATATAAGCACTAAATTGTTGAACAAATATTTCTACGGTATTCTCAAAGCTTTTCAAAGAATAGTTGGGTAATCAATAATACCATTCTAATGCCACTCCAACAAGACTCTTTGGAAATGTTTTTAATAAAATCATATCATCATAAACAAGATCATGGCAAGCTATTTTAAATCCCCTCAAATGCTCTATTGGATCTTTAGTACCTTTGTAAATCGGCAATACTAGCATGGAAAAATTCTTAGGATAAGGTCTAGCAGCTACAATAGGATCCAGTGGCTGATTGCACATATCCTTATAGTTGTATGTAAATCCTAATGGTTGAATCATATCCATTCTTGAAACCAATTGATTCACTATACTTGTTAAAATTTGTTTTTCTAGATTGCTATGTTTGTTCCCCATATTCTCTAGAGGAGGAATGTATGCCTTTTGAAACCCTAATTTTGGATTTAAACTTAGAATACCTTGGTTATATTCTGAGAACAACTAACATTTGGTGGAATAGAAGCAATAGTGTTGATGCTAGAGGATACGGGAGGAAATTGAGAATAATTTTTTAGGCCATTACTAGTTAGAGGGACTTGCAGATTCCCTCCAACATTAGTGGTATTAGTGTTGGCACAAGTCACTTGATTCTTAAGATTACTTTGGTGTAAAGATGTAGGAATATCATGATGAAGCAAAGGAGACATATTAGGAGAAGGAGTAGCATCCTCTTTTTCAAGATGAGCTTCTCACTCTATACATTCCAATAATTTTTCCTTATGAGCTTTCATGAATTCCCAAATGTGATCAAATGATGAAAACACTAAACTTCCATTAGGCCCAACAAGAGGATCAAAATTATATTCAATTTCCATGATTACATCTTCTTGCTCTTCTGGATCTATATTAGGGTTCTCCCCATCAATCTGATCATCTTCCAAAGGAACATAATCAAATTATAATTGTCTCCTTTGACTTCTAATAACAGGATCCATTAGAAGTAGTGAAAAACAAAATAGGGAAAACACTATTAAACAAAATTTTAAATTACTTAAATATTTTCCAAAGAGAATTAATGATCTTTACTTAGTGTTTAAATAAAATGAGGTGTTCATGTTGGGTTCACCAAATATGTAGAGGGGGAAAATACCCTACCATGTACAATTACCAAACAAAAGGGATAGATCCGCAAGGAGGGAACCCTTTTGTGGGGTGAACTGCGGGGGTATGTTGTACTCTACACTAGATGCTAGGGGAAGGGTTCACCAAGAATAGTTTAAGGACTCGTTCCAAGTCCTCGGGATATTTAGGATTGTTTGATGTATTTTTTTTAAAGCGAAAAACCCCTTGCGGGGCCGCCTTGGTCTGAGAGACCATGAACAGGGGGTTCTACACCATTAAAGTCACCCGGGAGTCGCACCCGACCCTGCCCGCACAAACATTATCAATTGGATTTTGGATACCCAATTCAGATTTTTGGTAGGGTGGAGATTTGAACCTGGGACCTCCCTTGGAGGGTTTCCCTCTCCTCTCCAACTCACCTACAACACCTGGGTGGATTTTTTGATGTATTCAATTTTAGGAAATCACCTAAGTTTGGCCTTTCTAGATCTAAGCTAGAAAAGATAAAGGACAATGTAGAAATAGAATAATGCAATAAAAAATAGAATGCAAGCATATAAGAGCTATCCTAGAATGATTATTTCTTTTGAATGCTCACTAACATAGGATTTATTTCAAAAAACAATTAAAGTAGAAATGTGCAGGAGTAAATACACAAAAATTATCCCTATATGCAAGCTAAATGCTCTTCACTTTCAGATGCCTAGAAACCAATAATAAAACTAGTTTCTCAACCAATAATATTGATAGAGCACTTATCTAGACCGATGGTTGATTTATCCTTTTTTTGCCTCTTATCCAATGATATCAAATATTCTTGTTCCTGCTAGATTACTTATGAAACACTAAAAAATGGAATTAGTATTAGGGGGCCTACATAAGCCACTGTATAATAGATCTAGTAGCAGTCAAGCCCCCTAGGTCCTTTTAGATGACCTTCTAATACAAAAGTAAAAATTGACCTTTGGATATTTAATCATAAATCAAAAAGACAACAATAGAAAATAGAAAGAAAAGTACAACAATAGGATCTAGAGACATAATGGAATGTAATAGTGAAAGTAGAATTTGAAAATTACCCTCGGTGTGCCCTAGGATGAAATTGCACCTCACCTGGAGCGGGTGTGATAACACAGTAGCAAAGTCATGCCCTGCCTATATAGAGTGCAATTTCACTTCTACGAATAACTTTGCCCTAATTAGGGTAAGCGAAGTTGCACCTTCCCAATGCTAGGCACGATTTCACTACAAATAAAAGAAAAATAAGAAGCAAAATTAGAAGATGAAATAAATGTAGACAATAAAGTGATCAAACCCTAATGGACATCATAGAAGTAGGTATAAGAGAACCAAGTATCCGAATGAGCACTCTGTATCTCCAAGCTACACCATGAATCCACCAAGTCACACAACAAATCAATCCAATCCACGCAATAGAAGACCAATCTAAAATTTACACTTCGGAGGTTAGATTGCAATAGAGAATGTAAATCAGAAATGAAGTCTAAATAATTCATATATATCGCACATAAAAAGCTTGCATATCACACTTGCACTTAAAACTTTGCATGTATCTTTATTTGGCAAGAACATTCTTCCTTTTATAGACAATCGAAAGAAGGAAAGTAGACACAAATAAAATTAGAGCTGATGCCAAAACACGTGAGAAGGTTTAAAATTGGGTCTAAGCAGACTCAAAAATAATAAAATAAAATAAATTAAAAAAACTTGGTTAAACAGCAAAGTCGCACCCCATGTTGATGGGGCACGATATCGCTGGCACGAAGTCGCGCGTCGTAAAGACAGGGTACAATTTCTCTAAAAGATAAATAAATTAAAAAAAGGAGGGACAAAAGCCTTCCCTTGTACTTGGAAAAGGGTGAGGTCCTCTTAAGGGCACTAAGGAAAATTTCCCACTCAAAGTGGGTCAATTTTCCATGTCTACAACTACACTTCATCTACTAGGGAGTCATAAGATAGACTTCTTCAAGGATTCAATTCAGAGTGCTCAAATCCTATCAAAGTTCCAAAAGTGACCATTGTATACACAAGCTATAAAATGTCTACCAACACATTAAGTAATGCACTTAGAAGCAGAGTAAGAAAGATACCAATATGGATTAAAAGTATGGTTGATATTACAATGGATAATAATAAGGAAGATGCAAAAGGAAAGAAAGAATCAATAAGATGGGAAATAGGCTATGAAACTAATAGCTATGGAAAAGTAGATCCTTCTAATGAATATAATGACAACTATACCAATAAATATCATATTCAAAAAGGAGAAGAAAATATTGATCAAGAAGACATAAAAAAAAAGAAGCAAAAATGGAATAGCTTCAATTGTGCACATATGATTTAAGGATCTCATCAAGGAGATAGAAAAACATGATATTACTAAAATCGACTACAAAGCAGTCATATCATCTCTACTATGTACTTATTGTAATAAATATGGTCATGAGAAGAGTAATTATTGGATTTTCCATCCATGAAAATATTGTGAAGGGAAAATTCATTCATATTTCTTCTGCTACTATAAATACAAGTACTTTAAAAGTTATGAAGAAAGGTTACTACATAGAATAGACTGTTACCTTAAAAATATTATTTCATAAGCATCTACTAACAATGAGATCAAGCTTGATACTCATGAATATCAAATAAATAGGTCATACAAAGGTTCAAAGGAGAGAAAATGGGTCAATTTTGATCTACTTGAGACATGCAAAATTATGAGATCACTAGTTCATCAAAGACACCTGACATCAAAGAACAAAGGATTGTAAAAGACAAGAAGCCATAACATGAATACTGAAGCAACTGAAGAAGAACCAGATCAAGCTAAAGATATTTTGCAAGAAGAAGATCCATATTGAAGATTGAAATCTTCAATACCCAAATAATGTAATACAGGAGGGTGTTAGAGTATATTATATCATTTTGGTCATGTAAATGTACCACATTTGGTACATAGTTAGAGTAGGAGATTACTTTAGAGGGAAGTTAGCTAGTTACTTCAAGCAATGTAATAAATGCACAAGTATCAATGTGCAAGTTGTAATGTGTAAGGTGTCCCCTTGTATAGCTAGGTAGAGTGTTGGCCAAGGAATCTATCTTCCTATATAAAGGGCCTCATATAGATAGATATATAGATAAAGTTAATCAAGTTCATTATAGTAGAGAGTAGTAGATAGTGGTAGAACTCCTAAATGGAGTACAATGTAGTTCTTTAGCTTATATCAATGGAGTGACCATCACCTCCATATTGTATTGTATTTTTACCACTTTCTATTTATAGTATATTTCAATCATATTGTAAAATTCCATTCTTTCATATTTTTTGCATCTTATTAGGATTTGTGATAGATCTCTCCCATTGCATATATCCTCAAAATCTAACAGAAAAAAGAAACAACAACTAAGCATTGAAAACATAACAAGTCAACGTTCAACAAAAGTCTGGAGCTCTTGCAACTAGTGCAAAGATCTGCAGCTGTCTTACCAATCACCAAGATCCCAAATACTCTACCACAAAATAATCCAACCTTCCACCCAACAACATGGCTAGCTATTGTGGTTCCTTCAATTGACCCAAACTTTCACCCAACCCCCCAACTACGGTTCTTCAGCCAATCCAACCTTCCACCCAACCACTAGCATGTCGTTATAGTTCCTTTAGCCAAACCAAAATGCCCAACAACCCAAAACAAACTAAACAAACCTTCCATCCAACAACACAACCAACTGCTACAATTCTTTTAGTTGACACAACCTTCCACCCAGCCCCCTAACTACGGTTCCATTAGCTGATCCAACCTTCCACCTAATAAACCAACCTGCTGCTATAACTTCTAGCCTAATTAGTTCTCCCCCCAGCAACCCACTATTATTGGATGGGAAGGCTTATTTTCTAAAAATACCAGGCCTTCAATGGTAGCACTCGTGAACTAGGTCATGGGACGGACACTTTGTCAAGGTATAAATGAAGAATTTATTTGATTGAAAAGGAAATAAAGAATTAAATTCAGTTAGATATGGGTTATTGACCTGATAACAAATGTAATACATTTTTATATTGATAGTAGTGACTCTAATAAAATCCACATATAAATTATTAAGAAAAACATAAGAGATAAAAATAGGTTATAAATCCTCATTACCCATTTTAATTTTAATGTAAGATTTGTTTGGTTTTAAGTCTTGTGATATTTTTAAATTTAATAAATTATCAAAAGTAATTACTTATTTTTTTAATTCCATGGTGAATCTTAACATGGAGAAGATTTAAATTCAAATCTTGTTAGACAAGATAATATTGCTTTATGGTTCATTAAAATGCCATAACAACATAGGTATTATGATGAGTGTTGTCCATAGTGAGAGTCAATAGGAGATCGACTATAATGATCATATTTGTATGTCACACGACAAAATTTTAAAAAATGCATTATTGTTTGTTATTTTTTTCATATGGGATTGAAAAGGGTCCCACCCGTATTACATCATCACCACATAGTGGTATTACAACGAAGCTTGAATATTATTCATATATCACTTGGTAAGATTTGACTTGGTCTCCTTAAATGTTGAGGAATCTAACCGGTTGAGATAGTACCACTTGATTATTATTGTTTATTATTTTTCTGTAATACATTCATCAAATATTTTATAGTCGATAGACATTTCAATCTCTAAATTTGTTTTTTTTTAATGAATTTACACAGGTTTTTATGAGGGGTCTTGGTCCCCTCATACCGAGTGGGTTTTGAACCTTGGACCTCTCAAAGAGAGTCCAAAGTCCTTACCACTGCAGTAAGCTTGTAGCTAATAATATCTAAACTTGATATTATTATTACATTAATTCATTTATGTGTGTGTGTGTGTGTAAATTTAGCCATAGTAGAAATGTGAGATCCATGAATGAAGAAGATAATGCAACAAAATATCTAATTCAAATTTACAGTATAGGTCATATTTCAAATAGAATTAAAAAAATCAAAATTATAATTTTAGATATAAATATTTATTTAATATTTTTCTCTTAATCTCAAGGATGAATTTTTAATATTTTTAAAATTAAAAAATCATGTTTTAATTAAATAATGCAACATTTTCATAGGTCATATGGGAATTAAATGGGTCCCATCCATATTTATTTTTATAAGTTGGGTCCCATCCATATTAAATCATGACCATATAGTGGTATTGCAACAACTTAGAAATTATGCAATAATATTTAGAATTTTATTTATGTGAACACAGATTGGTTGCAATAAACTTTTCATTGATGCAATAATTATGTATACATAATCAAGAATTAAAAAATATGATATTCAAATGTAACCAACTTATAACTACCTATAAACAAAAGAAATTGCACCCAAACAATGAAACATCTAAACAAGCGATTGCAAAAATAAATGACTTTTATATTAAAAATTTTGGAGCCTTGGTCTCCTTTCTTTTACAAATAATGATTTGCCTCAAATTATGGGGACTTGATTACAATGCTTTGCTTGTTGCTTTCATATTACAATAGATCCAAATGGGTGGAAACCCCCTTTGATAGTTTTAATTGGAAATAGGTGCTTGTGTTCTCCTCTACTACAAATCAGTTTGGTGAGTGGGCTTGTGTATCCTTGGAGGACCACTCTTACCTCAACAGCTACTCATAGACCTTTTACCTGCACATGTACGAATACAAACATAAAAGAGATTAGTAGCACTTGTAGGACCTCCACTATGTGAGGCCCTAGTTTATATGAATAGAAGCTACCAAAAACCCTAATATAAATGCTTACAAAATATATGAAATATGTAGAGAACAGAAAAAATAACCTGTATACCTTGTTGATTTACCTACTTTAATTTGGATTTGTTGATGGTTGAATCTGCTCCCTCAAAATTCCAACTCAATCTGATTTTTGATGAGTGAGATGTTAGCTTTTGATGCAATAGTAATGGGAGATAGCAAAACACAAGATGCAAAATAATATGAAATAAAGTAAATCTACGAGATGACTAAAAATATACTATAAATAGAAATTATGGAGATGTTTACAAAATTAGTTGTGGAGGAAATAAACACTCCATGAATAGAGCTATAACTCAAGAATAGGCATTAAGCATATTACACACCATCACTACATCACACTAATACATCATGCCACTCTAGTCTATACCACATAATGACTATGGTTGATACTATAAATTGTGATCATATCTAACATCTATACCTATGGCTCTTTATATAGGAAATAAGTTCCTTGGCCAACACTCTACCTAAATGTGCAAGGGACATCTTGCACATGTACAAATTGCACTTTGACACTTGTGCATTTATTACATTGCATGTAGTAACAAGATAACTTCCCCCTAAATTAATCTAATGTTCTAAGTATGTACCAAGAAAGGTATATTTACATATATACAAATGATGTAATAGCCTATTTCTAACACCCTCTATATTACAGTATTTGGATATTGAAGACTTTAGTCTTCAATGTGGATCTTCTTTCAGTTGATGATATTCGTCTTGTTCAAGTTCATCATCCTTGTCTCTATCCAGCCACTTGTATTGTTCTCTTTGCAAATGTCTTGATTTGGTTTTGATTGCTGATGATTGAGTAGATCATGGTGTACTTGTCCTCTCATATTCTTGATTTTGGTGTCTCTTGATGTCAGACGATTTTGGTGAACAATTGTTCTCATGATTTTGCATGTCATGAGTGGATTTGAAATAGGTTCCCCTCCTTTCTTTTGTACCTATATAAAACTTGTTTTTCTGCTCTTCACAAGTATCAAACTTGAGATCATTGTTAGTATATCCATATGAAATAAGTTCTTGAAGATAACAATTTATTCTCTGTATTAATATTCTCTCATAGACCTTGTAGTATCTGAATTTGAAATGATAGGAAAAGGATGAGTGATTTATTCCATCACAGTTTTTGCAAGTATGGAAACTTCAACAAGTTGATTTTTCATGGCCATGTTTATTACAATAGGTGCACAGTAGAGATGATCTGATAGCTTTGAAGTCTATTTTAGGAACATCATGTTTTTTTATTTCCTTAATACGATCTTCTAATTATATGTGCACAATTGAAGCTATTCCATATTTTTCTTTTTGAATAAAAACTTGTTGATCAACATTTTTTGTCTTGCATATCCTTTAGATTCATTAGATGAGTCTTCTTGTATATGGATTTTAATTTCAGAGCTTATTTCAGATTGTAATGGTTCTTCCTTTTCTTTGCCTTTTTAATCATTGTAGTCCATCATGTTTTTTATCCATGTTGAAATCTTTCTTAATCCACTTTTAAGAGTGGTGCTTAGCATGCTAGTAGACATTTGTATTACCTGTATTCTTTGGGATTAAGTAGAATACCTTATGTCTCCCAAATAAAGTGAGTATATGCTCCTAAGGATTTTTAGGTTATGAGGAAAGCTTATATTTTCCAGCTTGATAATCTATGATGCATGCTTGATATTACCAAGTTTGTAGAATGCCTTATGACTCCCTAGTATGCTATGGATAAGATATAGTGCTTTTTGTAGAATTATAGTTCAATATTGATTGATTTTGTAAGGTTTTGCTAAATACCAAAATCAATTCCTATTATCCGTTAATACTCCCACTGAACTAAGCATTGTTCCCAAATTTTAAAGAGGTTAGAATGTTATATCTTTTATCTCCTTTTGAAATGAATGAGACAATAATATTATGAATATACAAATTATGAGAAAACTCTCTTTATAAATAATCCTTTGGAAAGTAGGTTATGTGCATCTAGTTTTCCAATTAACTGATTTGATGTAATAGTCCTTATGACTCCTTAATCTATGGACAAATTAGATCACAATTAATATTTGCAAATGCATAATATTTATCCAATAGAAAACCTTATTACTCCTAGGTCTTATATTGTAAATATTTGATTTGATTTGATAAAATACTTCCCTTGATATATATGTCTTCCACTGTAAATAAATTCCTTGTATTTAACCCTTATAACTCCAAGGAAATAAAGCTCATATTAATGGGAATTATTTTACCTTTCTTCATGCACTGTTCGATGCTAATTTCTAAAAAGTTTTTTACTACTAAAATACATAGACATTGTGGATGCTTTGGATGTATCCTCCAATGGAATTGCTACTGTATTTAATGTTCTCTACAAACTAGCATCTCCAAGTCTCTTCCCTTGACTTCGGTTGCCTTGGCATTAAAGTCTCGAACACCTTCTTAACTGCTGCAACTCAGCCCTTTGTCATCCAAACAGTATGAGAGTAGTCTCGATGTCAAAGAATGTTGCTTAACTTTGGTTGTTGATGTCCTTAAATGGGCATGATCTATATCTTATGTGCCAAGTGGTACGATCATTACGTTTGAGCGCTTGATGGGATTTTTATGCCAACTAATACTTTGTATCCTTCTTGTAATGTAAGAGCATTATAATATTTAGTGAAATGCTCGCCCTTACTTCTTGACAAGTGTATCTAATGTACCAAATGCTCCAGGTTATATACGTAACTCCCCTTTAAATATGAGCACTCTCTTGAATTGAGCGTTAGGGTTTCCTTTGAGTGACAAGTGTCACTTTCTTCTCTGCATGGTTGTAGACCCTATTACTGGTTCAAACGGATCCCTTGAACCCTTTTTAGTCTTGCAATACTCCTCCTTTATCTTTGTTCGTCTACCCAGTCTTCCACTAGGATATGGAGCAGGAGTATGGAGGCCTTTGAGCACCGCTTTCAATGAATGTACATGGAGTAAGTAGTATTCCAAATGGTGCTTCAATATTCTTGCTTTGTACTTGATTTTTTCCCTCCTTACGTAGACTCTCTTGCTCTTCTAATAACGTTGTGCTTCCATACCTTTTATATGTGTATTTTTTAGGTTCAACACTCTTAAATATGAGGAGTATGAGCCCTCCGAATGACTCTTGAGCTAAGCATGAATGGTTGCTTACGTACGACTAATTTTGGCTAGTTTTTCTAGCAAGAGTAGTGCCTTTTAGGCACATTTGAATATGCCTATTTTCCCTATATAACCATATTAGATAAAGTGTAATATCATGTTCTATAGTTTTAATACAAGATGACCTTGTTACACTTTCTTTTGCACTCCTCTTTGTTGTTCATAATTTCTGGTTTTCTAGGCATAATATTGAGTGCAATATAGGGTTTTTGAGATTATCTCTGGATTACACACCTTCTCTTGTTAGCTTGGATATTTTATAAGAGAAACCAAGCTTGTAACCATATGATAGAAGCTTATTTTTCTGCACTTTTTATTATTCTTAGAATTTGAGACTAACCAAGTCTCTTTTGAGGCTTCTTTTGATGCTATTATGATGGTTACATTATTCTTCAATGCTTGGATAATTGAGCAGATTTTGTGGCTTCTTTTGGCCACCTCAAAGTTGCAGATCGCAATGCATTAATAGTGTTTATAGACACTTTGAAAAAAACTCATTTTGTACCCTTCTAATGAAACACAAAAAATTATCTTTGAGAGTAATACAATAGTGTAAAATGAATCTAATAATACTTCACTAATCATCCCATCTTATCACTCCAATCATCTCTCAAAAAGTAATGCACTTAAATAATTTATTACAACTAAACAAGAATAATCTAAAATGAATCTTCAAGACTTATTCTAAAATTTCTTTACAAGGAATGTAATAGGAGTTAGTCTTCATTTTATTTCCAAAGTAGATGTGTAATGTCCCCATTTTTATTGTTAGAATGGTAAAAAGTGTGGTGTGGTATGATAGGATTTTTATGTGGCTCTAGATAAATAAATAACATATATATATATATATATAATAAAAGGGGAAATAAGGGTGAATGCCACATTAGGAAAATATAATATTATTTTATTATATTATTAAGATAAAATAAAAAGTGCTTCTCAACAAAGAAATATAATATTTGTCTATAAAAAGAGAAGAAGGGTTTTCGTTTGCACATTTATGAATATTGAATTTGAGTATTTTCTCTTGTATATGGCTGAGAAGTCATCTACAACACTCTCGTAGATGAAAACCTACAGGAGCTAATCCCTGAGGATGAAAACCCTCTTGGATCAGAGGCAAAGGATGAAACCCCTGAGTCTCATCAGCAATTTGGTAGAATTGAGAGCATATTTTACCCCAAGTAGGCAGACGTCCCTATTTTGAGCATCATTGGTAGTATTGGCAACACTTCAAGACCCACGTACCACTCCTAGGATTAGATTGTAGCAATTTAGGGTTGACGTTACACTTGTGTGAGGTTGTTTTAGTGATTTGAGGGAGAAATAGGGTTGGCATCAGGTTTGGGGAGCCATTGATAGTCCTTAGAGGTTGACGATCTTATTTTTAGGGCATATTTTTAGGATTTAGAGGTTAGAATCAACAGATTGATAGTCTTAGACCCCAACATCCCATTGTTGGAAGCATATCGGTATATTTTTGATGTTAAATCCATCATTGTGGTGCTTCAAGAGCCCCACGACCCATCTCGAGTATTCTATCTAGCATTAGCAATTAGATTTCATGTTTTGTAAGTTGTTTCATGTGATCTCTTTGAGAACTGTTCATGTAATTGTCTATGAATTATAGATTTAATACAAAATCGTATTCTTGGAGTTGCTTGGCAAATCTTGAGTAATTTTGTGATTTAAAATTATAGATCTGAATTCTATTTAAATAAATATTATATTTCTTTAAAAAATATTGCAAGATTGCTAGGGTTTAGCATTATTTTTATAAATAGGTCATTACAATGGTATCTAAGCATTGATTATGCCATCCTATGGAGGATTGAGTTAGGGTTTGTGGTGAGAAATTTAGATCTAGGGTTTCTAGCTTTTGGGTATTGAATATTTCTAGTAGATCTACCATCTTGGCAAGTCAAAACAATTTTCTAGGGTTTCTATGAACCAAAGACCTCCAATACGCTATCAGTATCATCTTAGAGGTAGAAGAAACCAACAGAATCAAAATATTCCAACTGAGGAGGAAACCCTAGAGGATATGGCACTTGAAGAAGAAGTAGAGGAAATTCAAGAAATGGAAGAAAGAAGAAATGCCCTACCACCAGATCCAGCTGAGCAATTTGGGGAAATAGTCAATTTGCTACGGTATCTAGTGAATCAATGCCAACCATCTCCAATTTGACAAGCAAAATCTTCACATAGGGGCATTGCACATGAGCAGGGTAGTGTGTGATCTACTCGCACTCCATTAAAGAAACCTTCTAGACCCATGTTTTTGGAACCAACATAAGAACCTGATATTGAGGAGGAGGATGATTTGGAGGAATTACTAGTTGACTATCAGTTGAAATTTGAGTCTTTCTGCAGTGCAGTGAAATTTTTTGAGTACATTCAGATGAAAAGAAAAAAGGTTGGAGGTACAAAGCCAACAAGTCCCAAAAAGAAATTACAGTAGAAAATGCAGGTTCTCACATTCAATGGGAGTGATGGATTATCAGCCAGGGCATGGTTACAGAAAATCCAAACCTTCTTTACACTTGACCTTCTAGCTGAGAATGATGCTTTACAGTTAGCCACGCTGAATTTAGAAGGAAAATCTTATGATTGGTGGCATAATGGCTTGATTAATCAAGGGCTTGATGAGATTACAACATTTGATGAGTTTAGTCAGAGATTCCTAGACATATTTGAGAAGGATGATGAGGAGTATTTCAGGGAGTTGACAGCCTTAAAACAAATAGATTCACTCTCCACATACATAGAGGATTTTGACCAAATTTTAGTGATAGCGCAGGACATCTCACCCAAGAGGGTGATTTATCTGTTCTTGGATGGTTTAAAGGAACCCTTAAGGGGTTTTTTCAAATCCTTCTCTCCTCCATCACTTCATGAGGCCATAAAAATGCCCATTTTGCTTGAGCACACTCTTGAGCCTTACACATCTTCAAAATCTAGATTATCACCAAAGAGGTCAAGGCATGAAGAGGCATCTAAACCATGGAGCAATATAAAATCACCTGAAGAGAGAGCCACACTTCAGCCATAAAAACCTCCAGCTCCAACATCATTCACAAAAGGTATGGATGAAGCTACTAGAAATGAATTAAGAAGGAAAAAACTTTGCTTCAATTGTAAGAAACCTTGGGAGCCTAATCATAGATGCTTGGGAAAGGGAGAGATTCACTACATTGAGGTGAAATCAGATAGTGACTCAGATAATGAATCATATTCTTTAGCTGAAATGGAAATAAAGAAGCAATAAAACAAGGGACAACCAAAAGGTGAACATAAAGGACAACCAAAAGGTGAGTCATCTCATGATTCAACTCAACTTGTCACTTTGGAAACTCTTCATTGTGTACCCCAATTATTTACTATAAAATTCCTAGGAAAAGTCTTAGGTGAGAATGTGTGAATTTTGATAGATGGAGGGGCTACACATAATTTTGTTGATGAGGATTTTGTAGCTAAAAAACAACTCAAAACAGGAACATTCCCAGCAATTAATGTTTCTACAGGAAAGGGACTCTCATTATGTAATAGGGTGGTAGAGCAATTGGAAGTAACAATGGGTGATTACAAATTTATTCATTATTTTTATGTTTATCCAATGGGAATTCTTTCTCAAGTGGTGCTTGGAGCACAATGGTTCTTTGATCTTGGAGATGTGACAAGTAATTACAAGAAGTTAGAATTAATATTTTTGCATGAGGGGTGTGATATTGTTCTTAAGGGGATCAAATATGGGTCCAATGTTTCAATCAGAATGATGGAGGGCATCATAACGGGTAAAGAGCAGCAGTATGAAGTAAAAGGTAAATGGATTATGACACCTCAGTATGCATAATATGACACAAAAATTATGGATTGTTTCCACGGTATGACCAGGAGCCAAAAATTGAAGAATGATATTTTGTATGTGGATGACAAATTGGAAGCTACAGGGCGTTATTTAAGGGCTGCACATGAAAATATAGCTACTGTTGTTCCTAAAAACACCAATATGAACGAAGATGGGACTGTTTCTAAAGTTTTAGGTACTGATTTATTAGATGA
The DNA here is from genome assembly GCA_028583015.1 of Wollemia nobilis. Taxonomy (NCBI): domain Eukaryota; kingdom Viridiplantae; phylum Streptophyta; class Pinopsida; order Araucariales; family Araucariaceae; genus Wollemia; species Wollemia nobilis. The sequence goes on from JAQPPZ010000028.1 coordinate 8,990,498, forward strand.
TGGTAAATCTTTGTTTGGATAGCTATGCACGTCATACTTTACAACTTTTGGTGCTCATAATGAAGGTAAAACAATGGCAATCGTAGACAATATGAAGGTTGCATTTTATGGAGGGTCAATTGATGTTGTATGGGTTGCAATAACTCATGATTCTAGGATCACTATCACTGAATTAATGACTGCATTTGATGGTGAATGGACTATTGTTCCTTACATGGAATATGAGGACATTAATTGGGTTGTTTTTGGTTCCCAAGAGACTATTTGTATAGCTAAGCATGCACTACAATCTGTTGATAAACTTGCTACCCACTTGTTACCAGAGTTTGTTGACTCCTATCTTAACTTACTTTTCATTGATCCATTCACTGTTACTAATGATTTGATTCAATTTTACTATAAGTCAGTTGTAGGGATTTATGAAGGATTGAGTATAAATGATGTTAAACAATTTGGACAGTCATCACTCGCTATTGTTTGGGAAAAATCAGACCTATTACACTCACTGTTCAGTCATTTTTCCATTGATGACATCACTCTTTGGCATGATACCTCATTCAGAAACAATGAAGGACTATTCATTGATGACTTGGGAAGGCTTCAAAGGACTTATTTGGCTACTAATTACACAAAGTTAGATTTTTTGGGAGGTATATTAGACCTGTTTTATGCAAGGGCAGACCTGTCTTCACTCAGTTGGGATGCACATGGGAGTTTGGGATAGTTTTGGAGAATATTTTTGATGTTGTCCTTTGGCAATGTTTTTGGGCATCAAGGCCTTAGGTATTCACCTGACATTATGATATCCTTTGCACCCTTGGTTGTTCTTAGCATAAAAGAGAAGAGAGCACAACCCTAGCATGATAGATTCTTAGTGAAAGTAGCACTCACTCTTGGGCCAATACTATGGCAGTATGGTAAAATTTTCTTAAGATTAGTTTGGGATCCTGGAATCATTCTTGATCATGGTTATGGATTGGTTTAATCTGAATGAAGTTTGTGTTCAATTGCTTGTAGACAAGCAATATCAGGAGGAGATGTATTGTAATGTCCCCATTTTTATTGTTAGCATGGTACAAAGTGTGGTGTGGTGTGATAGTATTTTTATGTGTCTCTAGATAAATAAAAATAAAATAAAATATATATATATATATATATATATATATATATATATATAAAATAATAAAAGGTGAAATAAGGGTGAATGCCACATTAGGAAAATATAATATTATTTTATTAAGAGAAAATAAAAAGTGCTTCTCAATGAAGAAATAGAATATTTGCCTATAAAAAGAGAAGAAGGGTTTTCATTTGCACATCTATGAATATTGAATTTGAGTATTTTCTCTTGTATGTGGTTGAGAAGTCATCTACAACACTCTCGTAGACAAAAACCTATAGGAGCTAATCCCCGAGGATGAAAACCCTCTTGGATCAGAGGCAAAGGACAAAACCCATGAGTCTCATCAGTAATTTGGTAGCATTGAGAGCATATTTTGCCCTAGGGAGGTAGACGTCCCTGTTTTGAGCATCGTTGGTAGTATTGGTAGCACTTCAAGACCCACGTTCCACTCCTAGGATCAGATTGTAGTAATTTAGGGTGGACGTTGCACTTGTGTGAAGTTGTTTTAGTGATTTGAGGGAGAAATAGGGTTGACATCAGGTTTGGGGTGCCATTGATAGTCCTCAGAGGCTGAAGTCCTTATTCTAAGGGTATATTTTTAGGAGTTAGAGGTCATAATCAGCAGATTGACAATCTTAGACCCCAACATCCCATTGTTGGTAGCATATCAGTAGATTTCTGATGTTAAATCCATTATTGTGGTGCTTCAAGACCCCCACGATCCATCTGGGGTATTCTATCCAGCATTAGCAATCAAATTTCATTTTTTGTGAGTTGTTACATGTGATATATTTGAGAACTGTTCATGTAATTGTCTATGCATTATAGATTTAATACAAAATTGTATTGTTGGAGTTGCTTGGCAAATCTTGAGTAATTTTGTGATTTAAAAATTATAGATCTGAATTCTATTTAAATAAATATTATATTTCTTTAAAAAATATTGCAATATTTATAGGGTTTAGCATTATTTTTAGAATTAGGTCATTACAAGATGATAGGTAGTTGATAGATAGTTTAAGATTCTGAATTGTAATCAACTTCTAAAGTGCAAATGAACCTTAAAAAATCCTTTCTTTTTGCACATTTGAAGACTCTTAATTCAGCTCTTCTTAGGGTTATGCATAAGGGTTTGGACTCAAAATGTACTTGTAAAAAAATGGTGAATCCTAATCAAAATCAAGGCGAATCCTAAGCAAATAAAATCAATCATCTTCACACCAAAATTTGGGGTATTTGAAGCCCTAAAAAGTAAGGTCATATTTGGGATAAATTTTTACCTATTAAATCACATTATAACTTCATAAAAACACCACCATTAGATCAGGATTGAAAAGAGCTTTTCAACGAGTACAAATATACCTATGTTTGGATATATATTGTGGCAAATTGACCCTAATAAAAATTGGTCCTAAAAATTTTAGGCGAATGGGCCAACGTCGAGGATCCTCATATTCACCGATTTCAAATTTTGGAAATCCTAATATTCATCCAATTTTCAAATATTCACCACTATGCATAACCTTGGCTCTTCATTTTGTAACTTTGCTCCAATCAGGATGCTTAAACAAATATGAAAAGTAATCCACTTAATGAATTTACTTTCACCAATAGTTGCTTACTTTTTTTTTGAAAACCCTTTTTGCCACTTCTGTAGAGGATGTAGATCTTGGCGTTTAAGATCACCAAGTTGCTATCTTGAGTAAGATTCTATAGATCTCTGTAGGCTACCTTGAACAACTTCGTCTTCATCAAAATATGGTCTCCAATTCTCTTTCACGAGCCTAGTTTTTGGTGGCTTGTTCTCCTCTTGTAGTCTCCTCCTTTTTACTGTAGATTAGATGAGATATTCGATTCTTAAGTGATACCTTCTTATTGTGAGAGGTAATCTCCAAATCTCCTTGATTTGGTAGGCTTCTTCTATCTAAATTTTCCTTCAAGCTTCTTGTCAAATTTTGACTTCGAACAAATTCTTTTTCTCAAGATTTTGCATATCTTGAGGTCTTCTGAGATTTAACACTCCTTGCCAAATTCTTCTTCTTGGGCTTGTTGTCGTATGGTGATAATTGTCCCAAATATTTCACTATATCTAATAGTGAATTTCTTCAATGAGTTCTCCTTGGAACTCCTTTGATGATTTCTTCAAGGCTCTCCAAGCCTTTTAATGGATGCTCGTAGAGGCCTCTCCAAGGCCTTGCAACTCCTTATGGTCTTCTTTGAGACCTTGTCTTCAATCTTCTACTCCTGGAAGTGTTGGTGGTGAGATATTCTCCTAGACCTTTGATTTTGCTACCTCTGTATCTGATCAAGACTCTCCTAGTCCTTCTTCATCAATGAGATATTCTCCTGATCTATTTTGCTTCAAGTGCTAGATTGATTCTAAAGAAGTTACTCTTCCTAACCTTCTTGTAGGAAGCTTTCCCAACTCACTGAATCTACCTGTTCCTGTAACAAAGTATTACTACTAAAATCTTCTTTTGAACTAGATACTCCCTCCTGAATTTTTCTTCAACATCAAGGCTTCTGTGGTCTTTTATTCAAGGTTTTTATAGCCTTATCTTTAGTACAAATGCTTATGTGGCCTTTTCTTCAAGGCTTATGTGGCCTTTTCATATGGATCAAGGCTTTTGTGGGCTTTTCTTTTGGATCAAATCTATTGTGGCCTTTCCTTCTTGTGAAGTTTCCAATCTATCAATGGAGATCTCTTATATCCAAACTTCACTACAATTCTACTCCAAAAGTATCTTCTGTAGTGATCATCTCCTGCAACAACTAATCTCTGCACTATGAAGGTACTCTGACCTTTGAGCAATGAAGTTAAAATATCCTAGCTTTATATTATAGGAGGTGTCCCAATCATCTGAGTATTAATTCCCTATAATAAAAGAACCTTTAGGTTAGTTTATCTAGATCTCCTAAATGGGATTCACTGGTTGATTCATAAACCTAGTGGATCAAGTGCTAAGTCCTAGTCTTCACAATTTTTCCCTTGAAACTTTGTGGAAAGACTCTAAACATAAGCAATATTAGTATTCTAGAATCTGAGATTTTATTTAGTCCAATGGCATGTTAGGTTCTCAAAAAACTCGGATTCAATAATAATGGTGGTTTCCCTATTGATCTACCATGGCTTTGATACCACTGTTAGATTTTGATGCAGCAGTAATGGGAGATAGCAAAACACAAGATGCAAAATAATATGAAATAAAGTAAACATGTGAGATGACTAAAAATATACTATAAATATAAATGATGGAGATGTTTACAAAAGTAGTTGTGGAGGAAATGAACACTTCATGAATATAGCTACAACTCAAGAATGGGAATTGAGCATATTACACCCCATCACTACATGACACTACTACATCATGCCACTCTAGTCTATACCACATAATGACTATGGATGATAACTATAACTTGTGATCATATCTAACATCTATACCCATGGCCCTTTATATAGGAAATAAGTTCCTTGGACAACACTCTACCTAAATGTGCAAGGGACAACTTGCACTTTGAAACTTGTGAATTTATTACATTGCATGTAGTAACAAGATAACTTCCCCCTAAAGTAATCTAATGTCCTAAGTATGTACCAAGAAAGGTACATTTACATATATCCAAATGATGTAATAGCCTATTTCTAACATGAGATATGGCCAAAACAAGTTGGATAGTTTTAGTAGTCATGCATAAACATGGGCAACATGATGGTATGATTTTGTGCCCCCTTCATCACAAAAGTGATGGGGTTTTTATAACCTTTTGGAAGGTTAGGGTTAGGGTTAGGGTTTGGCAAGTGGATTAGATTTTGTGAAGGTTTAGGGTTTGGCAAGTGGCTAGGATTTGGTGTCTATATATGTCCCTTTTTGTACTGTGTTGTGTAAAATACAATGTGGGACAAAAATAAGAGACACCTAATTTTATTGGATGGAGAAATGGACTCTTTCCTTAAATTACAAGAAGAATGATTTTTGGAAATTTTGATTTTGACTTACCCCCTCAATTGGTGAATGGGTGAAGGATGAAACCCATCAGCCAATTGACCAAATGTAAATGATGAAAGGGGTGGCATTGATGGATGTAAATATCAAAAAATAAGATCAAGTTGATTACCCCAAGTTTTGGGTAGGTATGCATTGTTGGAACTTTTCAATTGATAAAATTATGAGTGCTTGTAATATGGTAGATGGACCAGCTACTATAGGTATCAAAATCAAACAATAAAATACCTAAACAAGTGATTGCAAGAATAAATGAATTTTATATTAAAATATTCGAAGCCTTGGTATCCTTTCTACCTTGCTAATTTACCTACTTTAATCTAGGTCTATTGATGGCTGAATTTGCTCCCTCAAAATTTCAACTCAATTCGAGTCCGAATGAATGAGATATGGCCAAAACAAATTGGGTAGTTTTAGCAATCCTACGCAAACATGGGCAACGTGATGGTATGATTTCATCCCCCCTTCATCATAAAAGTTATGGGGTTTTTATAACCTTTTGGAAGGTTAGGGTTAGGGTTAGGGTTTGGCAAGTGGATTAGGTTTTGTGAAGGGTTAGGGTTTGGCAAGTGGATAGGATTTGGTAGCTTCAGACCTTTTTTGTAAGAAAAAGAATATGCACCCAAAAAATGAATCATTGAAACAAGTAATTATAAGAATAAATAAATTTTATATTAAAAAATTTAGAGCCTTGGTCTCCTTTCTTTTATAAATAATGATTTTCCCTAGATGACGAGGACTTGATTACAATGGTTTGCTTATTGCTTTTAGATTACAATAGATCCAAATGGGTGGAAACCCCCTTTGGTAGTTTTAACTAGAAATGGGTGGTTTTTTTCTCCTCTACTATAAATTAGTTTGGTGAGTGGGCTTGTGTATCCTTGGTGGGCCACTCTTGCCTCAACAACTACTCATAGACCTATTACCTACACATGTATGGATGCAAACATAAAAGATATTAGTAGCACTTGTAGGGCCTCCACTGTGTGAGGCCTTATTTGATATGAATAGAAGCTACCAAAAACCCTAATATAAATGCTTACAAAATGTATGAAATATGCAGAGAATAAAAAAACAATAACCTTTATACCTTGCTGATTTACCTACTTTGATCTGGGTCTATTGATGGCTGAATGTGATCCTGTTAAATATAGGGTTGCACTTCAGTATCTATTGATCCAAATTATTAGAAAATTGGTGGGGATATTCTAGAGTTTATCAGGAACCTACCCCCAAAATTTTAGCTCAATCCAAGTTTAGATGAGTGAGATATGGCCAAAATAAGCTGGTAAATTTTAGCAGTCCTACGCAAACGTAGGCAGCGTGATGGTATTATTTCGTCCCCCTCATTCATCACAAAAGTGATGGGGTTTTTATATAATTTTGGAAGGTTAGGTTTAGGGTTAGAGTTTGGCAAGTGGATTAGATTTTGTGAAGGCTTAGGGTTTGGCAAGTGGCTAGGATTTGGTGTCTACACTACCCATAATTGTTTATAATTATTCGTAACATTTCCCTCTCTATGTCACATCAATGTTCAATAAAAGTACAAATAACAAAACTTTAAAAAAATTATACATGCAAGAGACTGTGAATATGTATGCACTTTGATAAGATAAAATTAAATTTATTCTCATAAACATGTTTGCAAATAAAATGATACTAAATCCTAATGTGGTTTGTGTGTTCATGAAAAACTTGATTATGAACAAGCTTCGAAACTCCTTAACTGTCACAATTCAATATTTTTAGTTGCTTCCATAAATTACCATCCCTAAAAATATGTGATGTGGTCATAGCATCTCACAAAAAACTCCTACAACATGATATTCTATCTCAATATAAGATAGATCAACAACATGTTACTTCTTACTTTCCTAAGATATTGGACCAAATCCCAAAAAGAATACATATCTAGATGTGGATCTTCTATCATCAATGGATCCTATATAGTTCTAATTCAATAATCCTCTTAAAAATAATTGATCATTCTTCTTACTCTCCAAACCATACCATAAATATACCTAAGTATCCACAATGTTGCTTTATAGTGATACACCCTTAGTTCTTGCATGAACCATGAAAGATAGTTAACAACATAGTTGATATTTGGTAGTGTTAGGTTAGATAAATTAGACTTCTAAATATATCATGATAAAGAGTGGCATTTACCATTTTGGGATAGTTGCAACATTAGGGTAGGCATGGACTTGCAATATATGATCCAAAACTTATTGAACAATATATTGGCATGTTTTATCTATTACATAAAAATGTAATTCTTCATCTACCACACCTTCAATCTAACATAATAATGCATAAAATCGAGATGAGTCATGTCAAATAACTTTTCAAAACTCCCTTGGCCCTTTCAATCAACTTCTCTAAACTTCTAATGATGACCAAGTTATCAACATACATAATCATGATTACAACCTTCTATCATTATTTGAAGTATAGGTTCAAATCATAAGGATTGTAATCTAAATCATATCACACAATACGCTCATCAATCTTACCATACTAGGCTTTTTGGAGCCTACTTTAGCCCATATAGAGATTTTATGAGCATGTATACCTTCCTTTCAAATTAGAGTATGATAAATTCTTCCACTTATATCATCTACACTTCTTCAATGATATTACCATAAAGGAATGCACTCTTTAAATCAATCTAATCTAATTTCCATCCAAAGTGAGTTATCATTTGGCATACCATTTGAATGATCTTCATCTTTAAAAAGGTTTTGTCATAAATCAATTTCTTCCTTCTATGTATAGCCCTTCATAATAATCCACACCTTCTATTTATCAATCAGATTCATATTTGATCTTGAATACCCATTTACAACCAATGGATTTATTTCCAAGAGGAAGTTAACAAGTTGTCATATCATATTCTTCATCATAACTTGATATTGAATTTCCATGGAATTCTTCTACTATTTTGTTGAAATAACTTCTTGAACTATTGATCGTTCATATTTTTACACAATTGTGCTCATAAAATTTAGGTTGACCTCGTTACAAACTCTATTGTGAGTTCTAAGCCTTAATTTTATTTGTCTTGGACACCATTTAAGTGCACATAATGAACTATATTGAGATACCACTTAGTCTTATGTGTGGTACTCAAAGAATATGGTTTAGATGGTCTTAGATCTTCAATTATATTAAGACCATCTCTATCATTATCAAACTCTTCATCCTCTCCCTCAAAGTCTTTGCCATTAGACAAAATAACATGTGCTTCATCTAAAACATATGGCTTGGAAGATTCAAGCACAACTTGATTATTTAGAAGAAAAAAATAGCTTGGAGTTTTGGAAGATAAAAATAGGGCATCAATTGGGTAGACAAAGTGCTTTCTAGTTGTTGTAGAATTGAAGATAAGATTGTTGCCCTGGGAGGTCCCAATGGGAACACCTTTAGATCCTCTTTTAGAGAGATAAAGTTCTTTTGCATATTTGTCGAAGGAAAAATCTCCAATAGAGATTGAAGAAGCAAAAAAAACTACATTAAAAATGTTCTTTATGATTGCTGGAAAAAAATTAACATCTCAAAGAGTTAATGGATGCTTGCCACAGTAAAATTCAAGGAAAAATATTGTCATTGAGCAAAGGATGGTAGAAGAAATAGTATTATATAGAACCAATCATGATATGATCTATAAATTTATGGGTATTCACCCTACCTTGAATTTTTTCCATTCCTATTTGGCAAAACTAGGAGCCTCTTGGTGAGTATTATTTGTGGTTTATTAGTAATGGATATTTTATTGTTAGTTTTTCCTCACTTGCTAATAGAAATAGGGCTTTCAAATTGAAAAAGAGGAATCATGGTCCGAAAATTTTATTTATTCAGCCCTATAGAATGGGATTTGATCCCTAATCTGAATCAATGTTATCCTAGTTTGGATTCATTTGTATGCACTTCCAATGGAGTTTTGGAGTGAGTAGGTATTAAAAATAATTAGTAATTCCCTTGGAAGATATTTGGGTATTTATAGAGACACAATGGAAGGAAACACAGTCGTTTATGCTAGATTATACATGGAAATGGATCTCAGCTAACCTTTACCGGCATAGGTTGAACTTGAACTTGTAAGACTATATTGGATTCAACAACTAGATTATGAGGCATTGCCCTTCATGTGTAGAGTTTACCACAAATATGAGAATTTGTCTAGGTTCTACCCAAACAATATGAAAATAAAAATGGAGGCTCCTCTTGGAATATGAAATCTTTCTAAGGAGGGTAAGTCAACAGTCAATAAAGAAACAACCAATATTTCTTGGGCGAGATAATCATAGGGAGATGGTTTTAAACAACCCAAAAAAAGGAGAAGGCAAAAGAAAAAATATGGTAAAGAGCAAACCCAACTCAAGCTCTCAAATAGGTATGATATCTTCAAGACACTAGTGGATAAGGAAGAAGAACAATTCATGGAAGGAGTAGATGGTAATAATGAAAATAATAACCATGTTCAAGCCCCTCCTTCACCTCGTCCTATCCTACAATAGGTAATAGAGTGCAGTTTGTTATCATAATCAGATATTGCAGAAGTATTGATAGTGCATAACCAAGAGTAGCCAATAATTAAGGAATGCATCATGGCTATAGCAAAATAGAACAAAGAAAATCCAAATCTAGGGATAACTTAGGTGGAAAAGAGATAAAAAATATTAGATCTCAAGGAGTGGGTAGAAAATCAAATAAGGAATTAATAGCAATTCAAGGAGATAAACTAATCATTAGGGGATTGGTGAGTCCAATAGACTCTTACTAGTCTCAAGGTAACCAATGCTTATACAATCATGGAATGTTAGGGGTTTAAATAGTAGAACCCATCAATTTGTTGTTCAAAGACTTATAAAAAATTAAAACATATTTTTTTCTTATCCAAAAGACAAAAATGTCATTGGATCTTATGTGTAAAATAATAAAATAGAATTTGTAGGGGTGTTGGTCATATGTAAGTGGTTACCCAAGGGATCTCAGGGGGGATAGTTACATTTTAGAAATCTCTTGAATGGATCACAATAGAACATATAGCTTGGAGGGGTGACCTCACATCACATTTTAGGAATAATGTGACAACTGAGAAGGTTCTAATAACAAGTTTTTATGGGGCTCAAGACCTAGATGGTTAGATTCATCAACAAAAAGTGGTGCATAATATGAGAGTCTCAAGGAAGGAGTTAGAATGGATTGTTGCTAGGGATTTTAATGCTAAATTATCATCTAGATATCAGGAAGGTGGAACCCCAATTTTAGATCTAGGGGATCGACTTTAGATTACCCAAGTCCATGCATTACACTTAGTGGATATTAAATGTTCTGGGACCAACTATACTTGGACTAATAAGAGGAGGGATCCACATAATAGGAAGGTTAAGTTAGACCATTTTTTGGTTTTAGAGGAGGCCTTTGGGAAATGGAATCTAAATTTTAGATTTTGGAGGGTCCAATTTTGGATCACTTCCCCATTTTTTTGGAAGGGGGGATCAAGACAAGGCAACATCACAAACCATTTAAATTTGAAAATTTTTGGTTACAAAAAGAGAAACTTCAAAATAAAATTCTATAGTGGTGGGAAGAGGGATGCCCGACATATGGGACCATATTATTTAGATTCCACAAGCAGCTTCATTATGTCAAGGATCAACTAAAATGATGGAGGTGATCTAACAAGACATACTTCTAAGTCCAAAGAGCTCCATTGGTGTCCAGATAGGATGATGTAAAAAAAACTTCAGGGAAGGAACAATTACACAACAACTCAAAGAAGAGGATGATGCATTGCATAAAGCGGTTGAGGACATTGAAAATCGATAGGAGATCTCTGGAAACATAGAGCAAGAACCACTTGGTTATTACAAGGTGAAAAAAATACCAAATTTTTCCATTGGGTTGCTTGTGTTAGGATATAGATGAACAATATATAATCTCTTCAATATGAGAACGAGAACTTCTTTGATACAATCCCAAGTATGCATTTCTATTCAATGGATTATTTTGCTAAATTTTTTAAGGAAAGTATGGTGCAAGATGAAGAGGCTCAAAAATAAGTTCTTGCTATCATACCCTCTATTATATTTGAAGAATAAAATCAATCCCTACTTAAACCCATTGATAGAGAGGAATTGAATAAAGTAGTCTTTAGAATGAGTATCGAAAAAATATCAGGTCGAGATAGTTTTCCAATTGAGTTTTTTAGACCTTCTGGGACAACTTGGAGGAGGATGTAATGGTTGTTATAGAAGCGTCTAGAGGTAGTAAAATAATTCTTAAAGTATTAAATCATACATTCATTACCTTTTGAAAGGGGATGTTAGATTTTTATGTAGCAAGTAATGGGAGATAGCAATCACAAGATGAAGAATAATATGACATAAAGAAAATCTATGATATGATTGAAAATATACTATAAATAGAAATTATGGAAATGTATACAAAGTAGCTATGGATGAAATGAACACTCCATGAATAAATCTACTACTCAAGAATGAGATTTGATCATATCACACTCCATCACATTGTGTCACACTCTGCTACATTACACCACATTGTTCTATACTACTTCCTACTTGATGCAGGAGCATCCAAAGGCAGCACAACAATCTTGCATCAACAAAAACAAAAGAAAAAAAAAATATTCTAAGTGTTTAAAAGTGTCGCACTATCGCAACATACAAGATGTCGCGATATCGTGACATGTTTTGAAAAATATTCTAAGTGCTTAAAAGTGTCGCGATATCGCGATGTATTTTGAACAAAGGCAAGGGCCAAAGAAAGTGTCGCGATATCATGACATAAAAGGTGTCGTGATATCGCGACGTGTTTTTACCAAAAGCCGGAGCAAAATAAAGTGTCACGATATCGCGACATAAAAGGTGTCGCGATATCGCGACGTATTTTGAACAAAGGCAAGGGCCAAAGAAAGTGTCGCGATATCGTGACATAAAAGGTGTCGCGATATCGCGACGTGTTTTTACCAAAATCCGAAGCAAAAGAAAGTGTCGCGATATCACGACATAAAAGGTGTCGCGATATCGTGACGTGTTTTTACCAAAATTCGGAGCAAAAGAAAGTGTCGCGATATCACGACATAAAAGGTGTCGCGATATCGCGACGTGTTTTTACCAAAAGCAGGAGCAAAAGAAAGTGTCGCGATATCACGACATAAAAGGTGTCGCGATATCGCGACAGGTTTTAAACAAAAGCCAAGGGCAAGGAAAGTGTCACGATATCGCAACACATTGACAAAGAAGGACCAAAGCCAAAAAGGTGTCGCGATATCGCGACAGGGTGACTAAGGAGAAAAGGTGTCGTGTTTTCATGACCCGAAGAGGAGAGAGAAGAGCGGGATGAAGAGATGTCGCGATTTCACGACATGTTACTTTTTCATGGACCGTTACAGAATGACATTTGACAGTTACCAGAAGTCATTGCAGCAGTTCCATAAGTCAGTACCGTAGTTCCAGGGGATCGTGGCAGCAGTTACAGAGATCGTGACGAACGGTTGCTGCAATGAGAAACTGACGCTATAAAAGGAGATTGCTCGGAAGATCTCGGAAGGCTGGAAAGACGAAGACTGCGACTTCTTTTGCATTTTTTTGTACTTTGTAAAATCTTCCATGGTTCGGAATTGTAAATCTTTCCATGCTTCTGAATAAAATTGAGTCTTTTCTTTGTGTTAAAATTTGGCTCCCCATCAAGTGGTATCAGAGCTAGAAGATTCTAGTGTGTAAGCGGAGCGCCGAACGTGAGGCGGCTTGCACCAGGATGCGGGGTTAAGGGTTCTAAGAAGAAGTGAAGAAGAATGCCGTCACGAAGAAATCATGGTGCGTGGAAGGAACGTGGTTCCTAAAGGAGACTTCTGAGCATTGCAGAGGCAAGTGCAAGCCCTGCAAGAAGAATTGCGAAGAGGAGTAGAGCCAAGAGGAGAAGACCAGAGCGATGATGAAGCTTGTGGAGTTGATGACCCATCAGAAGAAGAAGAAGAAGTAATGAGTTCTACGAAAGCTCGAATGATTAAAGCCATTTCTCAAATTGGGAAAAAAGGCCGAAGATAGACATCTCCACATATTCTAGGAATCTAAATCCAGAAGAGTTGATTGACTGGATCAACGATATGGAGGAGTATTTTGAATATGAGGAGATTGAAGATCCAAATCGGATCAAATTTGCAAGAACAAAGTTAAAAGGCCATGCTGGCATATGGTGGAAAGGAGTGCAGCTAGAGCAAAATCGAAGAGGAAAAGAAAAGATCACCAGATGGGATCGAATGGTCGAAAAGCTGAAGCGGCAGTTTATTCCGGCAGATTATGAATTAGATCTATTATGAAGAATGCAGATTTTGCGACAGTCCTACAAGTCTGTTAAAGAATATACAGAGGAGTTTTTTAAAATCTCCATCAGAACTGGCCATACAGAGGCAAATAAAGAGAGAGTAGCCCGTTACATTAATGGGTTAAGAACCAGCATGCAAGAAGAATTGAGTTTGGTTCGAATGAGCACCATTGAAGATGCTTACCAGTTTGCTCTGAAGGTGGAAGAGAAACTGAACCAAAGATTTGACAGTAAATAGAGAGGAAGAGGTCGTGGTGGAAGAACTGGTGGCAGAACCAGTGGAGGTAAATATGACGACTCGAAGAAGACTGGTGAAACAAGCAATCACCAGGAACATAAGGAGGAGAATGCATACCGGCCCCATAATTAGAACAATGATTATCAAAGGGGAAGAGGTAGAGGTGGATGTGGATATGGAAGAGGAAGATTTCGTGGAACCTGCTTCAATTGCGGGGAAGAGGGGCATCGATCATATGAGTGTCCCCAACACCAAGAGGCGCCGAATAGAAGGCCTGAAGCAAATGCTCGAGTTGCGGTTGTTGATGATGGTGTTGAATCTGAGCACTCTGAAGAAGCAGAGCGAGGAGAAGTGATGGTCACAAGGAGAACCTTGTTGAACGAAGAGAGGGAACCAGACCAGCGAAAAAGCCTGTTTCGCACGAGGTGCAAATGTTTAGGTAAAATCTGTAATATTATTATTGATAATGGTAGTACAGATAATTTGGTCTCTGAGGATATGGTGACTAAGTTAAAGCTAGAAAGAAGGCAACACCCGCATCCATACCGGATTGCATGGTTGCAAAAGGACCATAGAGCATTGGTCAGTGAACAATGCTTGGTCAAGTTTCAAATTGGAAGATACCAAGATGAGGTCCTATGTGATATTTTGCCGATGGATGCTTGCCATTTGTTTTTGGGAAGACCATGGCAATTTGACAGACGTGCGGTGCATGATGGGCATGCAAATACCTATTCCCTGACAAAATATGGAGTGCGCCACAAACTGAAGCCATTGAAGGAGGTTGAGGAAAAGGTATGCAATAATGCTAGAATTTGTTTAGTAGATGGCAAAAAAATTTTGGATGGTCTAAAGAGGGATTCAATGTGTTATGCATTAATTCCTACTGTAAAGAGAGAAGAAACTACTGACATTCCAGCAGAAGTTGAACATCTGTTAGCAGAATTTCCTGATATTATATCAGACAATGTGCCTGAGGGTTTGCCGCCAATGAGGAAGATTAGTCATCAGATTGACTTAATGCCAGGATCTAGCTTACCCAATAAGGCCGCCCATAGAATGTCCCCTATCGAGAATGAAGATTTGAACCGCCAGGTTCATGAGTTGTTGAAGAAGGGATTAATTAGAGCAAGTTTAAGTCCCTGTGTAGTACCTACCATACTAGCACCAAAGAAGGGTGGAGAATGGAGAATGTGCACTGATTCAAGGGCAATAAACAAAATTACCATTAAGTATCGATTTCCATTACCTCGAATGGACGATATAATGGATTGTTTGAGTGGAGCTAAATACTTCACTAAGATTGATTTAAAGAGTGGATATCACCAGATACGTGTCAGAGAGGGTGACGAATGGAAGACAGCCTTTAAAACCAAAGAGGGTTTGTATGAGTGGTTAGTTATGCCATTTGGATTGACTAATGCACCCAGTATGTTCATGAGGCTGATGAATGAGGTATTGCACGACTTTCTGGAAAATTTTGTGATAGTTTATCTGGATGATATTTTAATTTTTAGTAAAACATTGGATGAGCATTTGATGCATGTTCGGATAGTTTTTGAAAAGCTGCGAGAGGAGCAGTTGTTGATAAATTTAAAGAAGTGCAGTTTTGTACAGAAAGAGTTGATATACCTGGGATTTGTCATCTCAGAGGAGGGTTTGAAAATGGATCCAGAGAAGGTGAAGGCTATCATTGAATGGCCTACCCCAAGGAATGTAACAGAGGTAAGATCATTTCATGGTCTTGCAAGTTTCTATAGAAAATTTATTAGAAACTTTAGCAGTATTTGTGCACCCCTAACAGAAACTATGAGAGGGGATAAGAAAGAATTTAAGTGGATTGCCAAGGCAGGTACCAGTATGGACATATTGAAAAAGAAAGTGACAGAACAACCCATTTTGGCACTTCCAAATTTTAATAAAGTGTTTCAGGTTGACTGTGATGCCAATGGCAGTGCCATTGGAGCTATATTGAGCCAAGAAGGTAAACCTGTTGCATACTTTAGTGAAAAATTAAATGATGCTAGAAAGAAATACTCTGTTTATGATCAAGAATTCTATGCTATCATTCAGGCTCTTAAGAAATGGAGACATTATTTGCTAGCCAAGGAGTTTGTTTTATATACTGACCATCAAGCTTTGCAGTATATAAATAGTCAAGGTAAACTTAACCAGAGACATTTGAAGTGGGTTGAATTCCTACAGAGTTATACCTTTGTCCTGAAGCATAGAAGTGGCAAATCTAATAGAGTTGCAGATGCCTTGAGTAGAAGGCATAATTTGTTGATAGAAATGAGAGTGCAAGTTGTTGGGTTTGATGAACTCAAGAGTTTATACCTAGCGGATCCAGATTTCGTAGAGGCATGGATGGCATGTTTGTCTCCTACTACTGTGGATCGCACTAAGTGGTTGGATTTTATGATCCAAGATGGGATGTTGTTTCGGAAGAACCAGTTGTGCATTCCTAGGAGTTCCATGAGGGAAAATATGATCAAAGAGAAACATAGCGGAGGACTAGCAGGACATTTTGGTCGAGATAAGACCATTGCTCTAGTTAGTGAAAATTACTTTTGGCCACAGTTGCAACCGGATGTGACAAAATTTGTGCAAGGTTGTAGAGTGTGCCAGATGGCGAAAGGAGTAAGCTAGAATACAGGAATGTATCAGCCATTTCCTGTACCAGAGAGACCATGGGAGGACATCAGTATGGATTTTGTTCTTGGTCTGCCAAGGACACAACATGAAAATGATGCCATTTTTGTTGTCGTTGACAGGTTTTTGAAGATGGCCCATTTTATTCCATGTCAGAAGACAAGTGATGTTGTTCATGTTGCAGGCTTGTTTTTCAGGGAGGTCGTACGCCTTCATGGTCTACCCCAAAGCATTGTCTCGGACAGAGATACCAAATTTGTGGGTTATTTCTGGAGAACTCTGTGGAAGAAGCTGAAAACAGAATTGAAGTTCAGTTCTGCGTACCACCCACAGACTGATGGACAGACAAAAGTAGTCAACAGAAGTTTGGGTAATCTTCTACGATGTCTGGTAGGCGATAAACCCAAGGGATGGGATCTGATTTTACCATAGGCAGAATTTGCTTACAATAATTCTATCAATCGAAGTACTGGTAAATCCCCATTCCAGATAGTGTATGGGAACAACCCACAAAATGCTTCTGAGTTGAGGCAGATGGATAAAGGAGAAAAGCGCAGTGCCGAAGCTGAAGACTTTGCCGCGCACATTAAGAATTTACATGAAGAGGTCCAACAACATATCAATAAAATGAATGCTCAGTACAAATCCAGAGTTGATCAGAAGAGGCATTTCAAGGAATTCCAAATAGGAGATGAAGTCATGGTTCATTTGTGCAAGGAATGGTTTCCTAGCAAAACCTACAATAAATTGAATATGAAGAGGTTTGGACCATGCAGAATCATAGGTAAACGAGATTCAGGAAATGCCTATGAAGTAGATCTACCAAGTGAGCTGAATATTTCACCTATTTTCAATATTTTAGACTTGGTCGAATATCATGAAGGAAGTAGCAACGAGACACCAAGTCCGTATTTGTGGAGTATTCCAGCGTCTACTCCAGCCAAAGAGGAAATCAAAGACATACTCGACACTCGTGAAGGCAGAAGTACCCGGAACAAACAATATTTTGAGTATTTGGTCAAATGGAAGGGCCGACCTGTCGAAGATGCAACTTGGTTGTCCAGAACAGAGGTTGATCGCCTGGGTTTTCCTCTGACCATCCAAAAGTGAAGATCACTTCTCAATCTACCCCGGGTGTCTGATGCAGGAGCATCCAAAGGCAACACAACAATCTTGCATCACCAAAAAAACAAAAGAAAAGAAAAATATTCTAAGTGTTTAAAAGTGTCGCGATATCGCGACATAAAAGATGTCGCGATATCGCGACATGTTTTGAAAAATATTCTAAGTGCTTAAAAGTGTCGCGATATCGTGACATAAAAGATGTCATGATATCGCGACGTATTTTGAACAAAGGCAAGGGCCAAAGAAAGTGTCGCGATATCGCGACATAAAAGGTGTCGCGATATCGCGACGTGTTTTTACCAAAAGCCGAAGCAAAAGAAAGTGTCACAATATCGTGACATAAAAGGTGTCGCGATATCGTGACGTATTTTGAACAAATGCAAGGGCCAAAGAAAGTGTCGCGATATCGCGACATAAAATGTGTCGCGATATCACGACGTGTTTTTACCAAAAGCCGAAGCAAAAGAAAGTGTCACGATATCGCGACATAAAAGGTGTCGCGATATCGCGACGTGTTTTTACCAAAAGCCGGAGCAAAAGAAAGTGTCGCGATATCGCGACATAAAAGGTGTCGCGATATCGCGACGTGTTTTTACCAAAAGCAGGAGCAAAAGAAAGTGTCGCGATATCGCGACATAAAAGGTGTCGCGATATCGCGACAGGTTTTAAACAAAAGCCAAGGGCAAGGAAAGTGTCGCGATATCGCGACACATTGACAAAGAAGGACCAAAGCCAAAAAGGTGTCGCGATATCGTGACAGGGTGACTAAGGAGAAAAGGTGTCATGTTTTCGTGACCCGAAGAGGAGAGAGAAGAGTGGGATGAAGAGATGTCACGATTTTGCAACATGTTACTTTTTCATGGACCGTTACAGAACGACATTTGATAGTTACCAGAAGTCATTACAACAGTTCCAAAAGTCGGTACCGTAGTTCCAGGGGATCGTGGCAGTGGTTATAGAGATCATGATGAATGGTTGCTGCAACGAGAAACTGACGCTATAAAAGGAGATTGCTCGAAATATCTCGGAAGGCTGGAAAATATGAAGACTACGGCTTCTTTTTGCATTTTTCTGTACTTTGTAAATCTTCCATGGTTCAGAATTGTAATCTTTCCATGCTTCTGAATGAAAATTGAGTCTTTTCTTTGTGTTAAAATTTGGCTCCCCATCACTACTGCTATATCATGCTCTATGTCTATGGACATTTATATAGGAAAATAGGTTCCTTGGCCAACACTCTACCTAGCTGTGCAAGGGATAACTTGCACATATACAACTTGCACATTGACACTTGTGCATTTATTACATTGAATGAAGTAACTAGATAAATTCCCCCTAAAGTAATCTAATGTCCTAAGTATGTACCAAGAA
Organism: Wollemia nobilis; assembly: GCA_028583015.1. Lineage (NCBI taxonomy): Eukaryota > Viridiplantae > Streptophyta > Pinopsida > Araucariales > Araucariaceae > Wollemia > Wollemia nobilis. The sequence continues at coordinate 9,009,363 of JAQPPZ010000028.1, forward strand.
ATGTACATTTACATGATCCAAATGATGTAATATAATATATTTCTAACACCCCCATGTATTACATTATTTGGATATTGAAGACTTTAGTCTTCAATGTGGATCTTCTTCTTGTCCTTGGGATTTTGAATCTTCTTCTCTATTTCCTGTAACCTATTCAAGCAAGTGATTAGTGTCTTCATAATTTGTCATTCTTGCTGAAATATCTTTGATTTCATAATCATCTGTAGATTCTTCTAGTTCTTAAATTTCTTCTATCCTCTGAGATAGATGTCCTTTTCTATTTCTTTTTCAATACTCCAATTGGGGATAATTGGTTGGACACTAGAATTATTGATGACAAGGATTTTGATATTGTCATGCCTAAAATTGATTCCCATTGTTCATCTAATTTTTGGGATTGAACCTGTAGTAGCTGGTGCTATGGCCTTTTCTCTTGCATATTTGACAATACTTGTACCATATTTTTCTTCCTTTTTATGAAGAATCAGTGTCTCCCTATGGATTTTCTTTAGATGTCAATGCAGTGTTAGACATTTCATCTTTAAATGTATTTTCCACTTCATATTCCTCTAGAATATTGACTAAGTCATCAAAATAAGCATCTTTAGTTAGAACTTGTAAATATGTTACCGAATGTTTATAGTTTTCTGGAAGTGCTCTCATAGTTACTTGAGTAAGAAGTTCATCCTTAACTATTTTTCCTAAGGTAAATAATTTCCCTTTAATATCTGCCACCTTCCTTAGGAATAGTTCTATCCTTTCTCCATTATTCATCTTTAATGAATGAAGTTGAGATTGAAGATGAAGAAAGGTTGCCTTATTCTTTTCCTCACATATTTTCTCTAGGCTTGTCCATACCTCTGAAGTTATTTTTACTGAACTGATATAGGGTTGTATTTCATGAGTGATAGCAAATATTTTTATCATTAGAGACATTGAATTATTTTCTATAAACTTTAGGATTTCAATATCATCTATGGTAGGTATTTGTGTTTTCCCTTTGACAATATCCCAAAGTTTTTCAAAAATCAAGATAGCTTTTACTTTATTCTTCCAAGAAAAATTATTAGAACCCTTGAGTAGTTGAGATTCTTCTAGGAAGAATTTATTTGAATCCATTTAAATTTCCTAATATAAATTCTTAGATTTTGTAGAATGCCTTATGACTCCCTCGTATGTCTCGAATAAAATATAGTGCTTTTGTAAATTATAGTTCAATATTTGGTTGATTTTGTAAAGTTTTGTAAAAATCAACTTCTAATATCCCTTATTGCTCCTATTGAACTAAGCACTTTTACCAAATTTTAATGAGATTATAATGTTGGATCTTTTGTCTCCTTTTGAGAAGTTTGAGACAATAATTTTATAAATTTCCAACTTTTTTTTAAAGTGAAAAACCCCTTGCGGGGCCGCCTTTGTCTGAGAGACCACGAACAGGGGGTTCTACACCATCAAAGTCACCCAGGAGTTGCACCTGACCCTGCCCACACCAACATTATCAATTGGATTTTGGATACCCAATTCAGCTTTTTGGTGGGGTGGAGATTTGAACCTGGGACCTCCCTTGGAGGATTGCCCTCTCCTCTCCAACTCACCTACAACACTTGGGTATAAATTTCCAACCTTTGAAATACTATGATAAACCTCTCTTTTAAATAACACTTTGGGAATTAATTTAAGTGTATCTAATTTCTAATAAATTAATTTGATGTAGTAACCCTTATGGCTCCCTAATTTTTGGAAAAATTAGACCACAATAATATTTGCAAATATTTAATATTTATTCCAGTAGAAACCCTTACTACTCCTAGGTTTTATATTGCAAATATTATATTGTTTTGATAAAATATCCCCTCTAATGTATGACTTTCAATATAATCAAATTCCTTCAATTTTAACCTTATAACTCCCAAGAAAAGAAAGCACATAGAAATTGGAATACACCTTACCTTTATCAAGCAGTAATTGTAGTTTTTAGATGATCTAGGGCTGCAATATCAATGTAGAAGCTTTGAATGCTTTGACTATACCCTCCAATGGAATTGCTTGGAGCTTATCCTTGTGAGAAGTGTTCCAAATCTAGCACCGTTTAAACTCTACCTTTGACCTCGCTAGAGCATTGAAGGCTCTACCACCTTCTTGACATGTTGTGCTTCGGATGTGTTTCATTGCGTTATTCTCTCCTAGATTCCTTTGACTATACTATTATCTCTTCTTCACCCTATGTCACTTCGTGTTTAGATGTCTTTTAAGGTGGTGAGGGTTTTAACAAGTGTCACTGAGCATTATGTACGAGCTCTCTTCTTTGTAATGTAACAATCCTTTAGTAACTCTTTTCTCGCTTCTTGGTCACCTTGTAATGCATGAAAACTTGTGTGAGTGCTTGCAACTCCTTCGTGAGTTTTATTGGACGTTAAGAAATTAGATGGAACCTTATATAATTCGTGCCAAGTGGCTTTCAAAATTTATACATGGAGTTCTTTCACTGTAACACTTCCAAGGAGAGTATAAATCCTTTTTGTATGCCTCTTCTTTGCTTGCTACGTTTCTTGGGGTGCAAGAAACCTCGTCTCTTGTTGGTCGATCATTGAGGTGATTTTGGAGCTTCGAATGATGTTGTAGGTGATTATTTTGGTGGAAAAGCTTCACCAAGATAGCAATCTCTAAATATATCACCTATTCTCCTCATTCATTTTTCCCTTCAATGTGCTCCTTTTACATTGTTTGTCCACATTGATTGAGGTAGAATCTACCACCTTTATACTTGTAAAATAGAGCTCCATTTCTGTCTATGTAAATGTACGTTGATGATCGAATGATACGTTCAATTACATTTTGTAGGTTCATCTATCCAAGATGTGAAGTGTGAGCTACTTCGAATGGCTCCTTGTGTCGTGGATGAGGAGTGTTTGATGTTCTTTTTTCTTGCTTGACGTTCGGTCTTTCTTGGCTGGATTTCCTTGTAGTTTTTGTGCCTTTAGTGGCACCTTCAATTTGCCCTTTTCCTGCGAACAATGTAGTGCAATACCTTGTAATATTCTACAAGAATAATTTTCTATTGCACCCTTTTTACACTCCTTGTAGGTCTCGTGGTCTGATTTTGTAGTAGATTTTGAATGTACAAATGAGGATTTTGAGGATGTCCCTTTGGATAGGCTCCTTGCCCTCTTTGCTTAGATATTTAATGATATATCCAAGCTTTACAAATATTGTATATAGAAGCTTTTTTCTACTGCACTTAACCTTGTAGTGCTTTGGATTTGAGACTCACCAAGTCTCAATATTTGAAGCTTCTTTTGGTTAGTTTTTATTCACTTGTACTAACCAATTTTGGTGGCTTCTATTGGCCACTATGAGTTGCAGATTTTTGTGTACTAATAGTGTCTTTAGAAACTTTGAAAAATTATGTTTTTGTGCCCTTCTCATGAACACAACAATAATATATTTGAGAGCAATATAATAGTGCAAATGAATCTAATAATATTTTACTTTTAATGCACTAACAATTTCACCTTATCACTCTAATCAAATCTAAAAAATAATGCACTTAATCAATTTACTGCAACTAATCAAGAATAATTTGAAATGAATCTTCAATAATTATTCTGCAATTCTCTTATAAGAAATCTAGTCTTCTTTTGCTTTCCAAAGTATATGATAGGTATTTGATAGATAGTTTAAAATTCTAAAATCTAATCAAATCCTAAAGTGCAAATGAACCTTAAAGAAACCTTTCTCTTTTTGCACTTTTGAAGACTATAATTCAATTCTCCTTATTGCAACTTTAATCCAAATTAAGGTGCTTAAACAAATCTAATAAGTAATCCACTTTAATGAATCTACTTGCACCAATAGTTGCTTACCTTTTTCTAAAATATCTTTTTACCACTTTTGTAGAGGATGTAGATCTTGGTGTCTAAGATTACCAAGTTGCTGCCTTGAGTAAGATCTTGAAGCTCTTTTTAGGTTGCCCTGAACAACTTCATCTTCACCAAAATATTATCTCAAAATCTCTTTCACAAGCCTAGGATTTTTGTGGATTGTTCTCCTCTTGTAGTCTCCTCATTTTGCTATATATTTGAAGAGATATTTGTTTCTAAAGTGGTGCCTTATTGATGTGAGAGGTAATATCCAGATATCCTAGATTTGGTAGGATTCTTTTGTCTTAATATTCCTTCAAGCTTCTTATCGAATTCTAACTTCAAATAGGATCTTCATCTCAATATTTTGAATTTCTTGAGGTCTTCTAAGATTTGGAACTCCTTGCCAAATTTGTCTTCTTCGACTTGTTGTCGGATGGTAAAAAATATCCTAAATCTTTCACTATATCCAATAGTAAATTTTTCCAATGAGTTCTCCTTGGAACTCCTTTGATGATATCTTCAGTAAGGCTCTCCAAGAATTTTACTAGATGCTCATAGAGACCTCTCTAAGGCCTTTGATCTTACAGCTTCTTCTGGTCTTCCTTGAGATCTTATCTTCAACCTTTTGCTTCTGTAAGTGTTGGTGGCGAGATCTTCTCCTGGATATCTAATTTTATTGCTTTTGGATTCGAGCAGAAATCTCCTAGTCCTTCTTCTTCCAAGTCTAGAAGTTCTTCAATAAGATCTTATCCTGATATCTTTTGGTTCAGGTGTTGGATTGATTCTAAAGAATATCTCTTCCTATCCTTTTTGTACGAAGCTTTCTCAACTCACCAAATCTCTCTATTCCTGCAATAAAGTATTAGTACTAAAATCTACTTCTAAATTAGATACTCTCTTCTAGAGTCTTCTTCGGGATCAACGCTACTGTGGCCTTTTTTAGTATTAAGGCTTTTGTGGCCTTTCATTAAATATCAAGGCTTTTGTGGCCTTTTCTATGTCAAGGCTTCTATGACATTTTCTTCTAGATCAAGGCTACTATGGCCTTTTATTCTGGAGCAAGGCTTCTATGGCATTTTCTTTTGGAGAAAATCTTCTATGGTCTTTTTTGATTAAGGATTTTGTGGTCTTTTTTCTTGTGAAGTTTCCAATCTAGCAGTGGAGATCTCCTATCTCCTAACTTCACCATAATTCTTATTTAGAAGTATCTTATGTAGTATTCTTCTCTTGCAACAACTAATCTATGCACTATGAAGGCACTTCGACCTTCGAGCAACAAAGTTGAAATCTCCTAGCTTTCTATTGTAGGAGGTGTCCTAATCATCTGATAATTAATTCCCTGCAATAAAAGAAACTTTAGGTAAATTTCTCCAGATATATTAGATGAGCTTCACTAGTTGATTCATCAAACTAGTGGATCAAATGTTGAGTCCTAGTCTTCACAAGTTTTCCCTTGTAACTTTGTGGAAAGACTCTAGACACATGAAATCTCAATATTTTAGAAATTGAGATTTATTTCAGTCCTTACTTGTGGCTCTCCCTAATTCTACCACCTAGAATCTTCTAAGAATTGAAGATGCAAAAATGCAACACCAAACAATGCTAAATAAATTGAACACAAAGAACCCAAAATTGCACAATAGATGATCTTATATTAATGGGGGAAGCCTAAAAACTCCATTGTTACAATGTGGATATTTGAATCCTTTTGATACAAATTTACAATGGCTAGGGTTCTTTAAAACCCTAGCAAACAAGGTTGGTGGTGTCTTCAAGCGTGTCCTTACTCCCAATAGAAGTGAGCGGGCTTTTAGTTATCCGATGCTAGGCTAATACATCTTAAGTAGCTATCTAATGTTGATGTCACACTTCCAGATCTGCACACACATAAAATAGTAAAAGAGTTAGTAGCAACTATGAGGGCTCCACAATGTGAGGCCCTTAGAAAGCAGATAACAAACCCTAGCTATACAATATGAATAAGTGAATAGAATCTGAAAGTGCATAAATAAAATAACAAACAATGGATTTACCTTATGTATTTGTTGTCTTCTGATCTGATGTAGCTTGTTGCAATGAACTGATGTGGCAATACCCTAGCATCACCTAGAGGCTAGGAGGACTTCAGAATCTCTAGTGTAAAATGCCTGTGGGTGCTTGGTGGCTACAAGAAATGCCCGTGTGTGCTTGATGATGGTGGAAGGTGCCCAAAGGTGCTTGGTGGTGGGGAAGAAAGCACCCAGAGGCACTCAGGAGTGATACAAAGCACCCGAAGGCATTCTATGGTTGAGGAGAGGAGACTACAGAAGTAGATACAGATAAGTGAGGGAGGTGACAAAGGATGCAAGGGGGCTGTAGCAGGCGAATATGGAGGGCAAGTGCACTCAGATGCTCTAAGGAAATCAAGGATTGCTTAGGGCTCCAAGGAAGATTCAGGAAGAACTTAGGGATTCAGGGTATCAATTTCTTAGGGGTTGAGCCATCAAAATGGCTCCTATTAATAATCCAACCTAGGGTATAATTAGGGTTTTAACAACACTAATCATGTGGCTAAGATAAAAGCACATCGAAAGGTGGATATTAAATTTAGTTTGTGTCATGGATTGATGTAAATGGATGGATAGGATGAAATGAAATCAGATAGTTAGGATTAATTCACTTATATAAATATATTTATTAAATATATATAATATAATATATAAATATTAATATTAAATATATATAAAATAAATATATATAAATATACATGAATAGTGGGCAAAAATGATGGGAAAGCATGGATGGAGGACAAGTGACTAGGTTTTGGTGTCTACAAATGCCCCTTTTTGTACTACGTTGTGTAAAGCATAATGGAGTACAAAAACACGAGACACCTATTTTGTCTAGGTGCAGAAGCAAATTCTCTTGGGATGTGGAACATGAGCTTGAAGATAAAAGAATAAAAGAATTTGAATTTTGTATAGCTTACCCCCTCAATTGGTGAATGAGTTTGTGAATGAATCTCACGAGCCAATTGAAAAATCTATGCAAATGAATGATGGATGATGTGATATGCGATACTATTTTTGCCCCAATAGTGCAAAGGGGGTTGGTGATTTTTTTTTAAATGAAGCATCTATTTTTACCCCAATAGATGAAGGATTTTGTGAATATGTGTAATAAAAATATGTTTGTTTTTGCCCTAACATATGAAGGTATTTGTGATAGATGTGATGCAAAATGTGTCTATTTTTGCCCCAATAGATGAAGGGATTTTGCCAAGTGTAGATGCCATGATCATGTAAGATGTATCTCGTTGTGGGAAAGGTTAGAACCTAATGTGGTTACACTAAATTTGGGGTGATTCGATGTTGTTGAAGAATATGCCTTTTGGCATCATTGATATGCAATGATGAAAATGCAAAGAGTAAAAGTAGTCAACTTCGGAGGACCAACTAGTAACTGTTAGATAATTCCTATGATCGAAACCAATCATCCTATCTAAATCCAGTCACCATGATGACTATCAAGGAAATGTGTTATGATGAAATGTGATATTGTCCATGTTTTAAGCCCCACGAACTAGGTCGTCAATGACAACTTTTGTGCAATTTTTTCTTGGCAAGGTTTCACTAAAAATGTGAAGTACCCAATATGATTGTGATTTTGAACCATGAGATATGAAATGATGGAAATGACCAAGTGTCATTATGGTAGGCTATTCATCTTACCAGATTGCATGGATGCAAATCACTGTAATCACCAAGTATGTAGAAAATTCCACTTGATACGAGATTCACTTGAATGTTGGTTTGTGCTTGGCAAATGTGCAAATAATGATATGGAATGATGTGAATTTGATGTATGAATAATGATATTGATGATTGTGGTTTTTTTGTGAAGATTTGGACCATTTTGGAGGGCTTTTGTAACTTGTTAGGAGAATTTGCAATTTATGGTTGCAAATGAAAATTGTGCATCCAAATCAATTGGAATCTTCACAAAACCTGATAAAATGATGGAATAGATGCCTGGATGTTTTGTGGGGATAAGCCACTATTTTGTGAAAATTTGATCTTTTGTCAAATTTGGCACCAAATGCCCGTCGACGCTTTTGGTCTACATAAATTCTCGTCGGTGTTTGGGCATTCTATAAATGCTCATGGGTGCTTCAGTGTTCTAGGAAATGCCCATGGGTATCTCAAGGCACCTAAAGTAGCTATAAATAGCTACCAAGATGAAAAACCAAACTCATTTGTGTGTTTGGGAGTTTGAGAAGTTGCATTTGGGAGAGTGGAGTGAAGTGAGGTAAAGTGATTTGAGCACGAAAGCTATGGCGATAGAGGGAGTGGGTGTGGAGGTCGGGGCTAATGCTAGAGTGTGGGCTACTAAGGTAATACCCTTGTTTGTTGTATTGTGAAAAATTTTTGTGTTTTTGTGATCTTTGTTTTTTGACAAAATTATTAATAAATGTTTTGTGTTGTGCTACAACTTAGGATTTTGGAGGCTCAGAACCGGTTCTCACCTTTCATCCCTAGGATGAGGAAGGTGGTTTAGAATGAGGAGTGGGAGTTTCTAGAGGATGTGGGGCTAGCAGAGGTAGCCCGAGTTGATGTGGTGAGGACAGATGAGGGCTATATATCTACTTTGGTGGAGATATGAGATGCAGATAGGGGGACTTTTTAGCTCTCCATAGGAGAGGTGATTATGACCTTGGAGGATGTATCTCACATCCTCAAGGTACCAGTGGAGGGTATCCAGTTTGGGGTTAGGCTCAACTAAAATATGGAGATGATGAAGATGTTTGGAGATGCATGGTAGGGTGTGAGGATGGAGAGTGGGGGTATACCGTATTTTTCCATGTATGTAGACAAGAAGTTGGATGCCCTCCATGCCTTGGTTATGTTCATGTTGGTTAACATCATGGTCCCAAATAACACTGGGTGTAGGTTCCCTTAGAACTTGATAGGTGTAGTGAGCGATATTCTCACTAGGTGACAAGTGTATGCATGGGCTCCTGCATTGTTCGCACAGGTTTATTGGGAGCTATATGAGGTGATGAGGTAGGGGAGGAAGGAATTGGAGTGCAACTTGCTACTGTAATGTTGGGGATGGTAGCACCTCAAAATTGCTTAGGTGAAGGGCTTACCTATGTCATACTTGGGTAGGTAGTAGCCCTATGCTAGGATATGGGTGGTGATTGAGGAGGTACAACCGAGTCAGCCAATGAGTATGAGTCAATGGTATCGAGAGCTATGGGCTCGACTAACATCCATCTAAGTGATATGGAGGCCATGGTAGGCCTGCAGGTGGACTGGTGATGGAGAGCACTTGCAATGAGTGTAGTAGGCTCGATGGGTGGTTGGGAGACATAAAAGTGAGGCTGAGTACTTTCAATTCTCATGAGTGCTCTAATAGTTCAAGTTGAGGCAAGATGTCCTAAATGATTCGATGCACTATAGGAGACATCGAGAGGAGACAGGGCTACCATACATAGATCTGTGGAGGGTGGCCTATGAGGATGATGAGGAGATGAGTCTCTCAAATGTAGGTGATGTGTGGTTTACAGCTCAGAAACCATGGGCACCACCTTGAGGGGTGGCTAATGGGATGGTTATGGTGATTCTAGGGATAAGGGGATCTAGGAGGCCCCCAAGCAGCATCGACACCTTCAATCAGATATTCGAAGGAGGAGGAAGAAGGGTACAATGAGGCAGACTCCTGATATTAGGGGAGATTATGGAGATGGAGATGATGCAAAGGAGGTTTCGGATGGACCTCTAGATCAGAGTGATAAGGATTGGGCGAGGCTAGAGTAGCAGGTGGTGGAGTAGGATGCAAGGATTATGAGGCTCCAAGTAGAGGTAGTAGAGAGGGAGTGTCGATATAATATCGATATAGCACATCTTTGATCTTGACATAGATATATCGAGGTATTGGAGGATAGTTGATAAAATATCATATTCCACTTCTAGATCCTCCAACCTCATCTGTCTTCGAGGGTACTAGGCATAGCGAGTCTAGGCATAGCTCTAGGTCTAAGGATCCTCCTAGGTCACAGGGGTCATCTTGGAGGACATAACTAGTGCTTAGATGCACTTTTTTGTAAACAAGACTTGGTGCTCCATTGTATGTAGCCTTTTGGCACTCATTGTACATGCAATATTTATACATATATATACATGGATTTTACCTATTGTGTTATATGTTTATGTGAAATATTTTTGTGGAATACTTTTGTGGAATGCATGTTTATATGGATGATGAATGCATATGATATGTTATGGATGATTAATGCAAGATAGAATGTATGGATGATTAATGCAAGGTGGAATGTATGGATGATTAATGCAAGGTATGGAATGCAAATGTGCTAATGATCATTTATAGTTTAGATATTGTTTGTCTATTTTCTAGCATTTGTTTTTTAATTAGGGGCACCAAACTTGGTGGTATATGGGATGAATGGATCATGAACTAACAATGTCGACATGGAAGAAGATATGGATATTGATATAGAATATTGTCCGTTTTACAGAGACTTAGACATACTAGTGGCATCGGACAAGCTCACTAACACTACCTAATCCCTCTAGGACCAAATGTGTGTGCATTGAATTCATTTACCAAATCATGAGCATGGTAATGACTTGAGGTAATCAAGAACCAGTGTGTGTGCAATTGAGTTCATTAACTCATATTGAGTAAATTGGGTAAACCTGTTATAGTTGAAACCAAGAAGCTAGCTTATCCGTATGAGCGGTCAGAGGTATATTTAAAATATATGTGTCACCATGCATGAGCATACTCCACTACTAGTCAAGCATCTATAACAATTCCTTTGAGTTAGTTGGGGGAGGCATCTCCATGATGGCCTTGACCTTGTTAGGGTCCACCTCAACGCCTCTTTTGAAGACAATGAATCCTAGAAGTTTGCTCGAGGTAACACCAAAGATAAATTTCTTGGCATTCAACCTTAAATTATGCTCTAAGAGTCGATAAAAAACTTTCTCCAATACACCAATGTGTTCTTGTCAAGTTTTGAATTTAGCCAAGAGATCATCCATATAGTCTTCGATAATATTATGCATGTAGTCATGGAAAATGTATGTCATGTCATGTTGATAAGTGGCACCCACATTTTTAAGTCCAAATAGCATCACCTTGTAAGAAAAATTTCTCCAAGGTGTAGTGAATGTTGTTTTGTGTTGGTCATCAGGATTTATTCAGATTTGGTTGTATCCTGAGAAACCGTCCATGAGTGAAAGCATTTCATGGCCAGCATAGGTATCAACAAGAGTATCAATGTTTGGGAGAGGAAATTCATCCTTAGGATACACTTTGTTAAGATCTTGAAAGTTAGTGCAAACACGTATCACCCCGTTAGGCTTGCAAACAAGTACCATGTTTGAAAGCCACTCAAGATAGTCGATAGGAACTATGAAGTTCACATCTAAGAGTTTTTGAAGCTCTATTTTTACCAAGAGGGCCATAGTAGGATGCATTCTCCTAAGTTTTTGTTTGACCGGATTAGCATCAGGTTATAAGGTGAGATTATGGACAACCAAAATAGGTTCAAGACCAGGCATGTCCTTATAGGACCATGTAAATATGTCTTTCTTTCTTTTGAGGAGAGCAATTAATTACTATTGTTTTTTGGGTGATAGAATTTTGACAAGCTTGACAATTTAGGGATTGTATTTATTTAAACTAAGGTCCACATCGATAGTATAGTCAATAGATGTATGGGAACCTTACTCCAGCTGATGGGGTATAGGAATCAGATGAATATCATCTAAGATGTTATCAAAATATTCTAGCTTATCCTCATCTATTTTTGCCTAGAAAACCTTAGGATCCAAAGGTGAATATGAAGGTGAAGGTAGAGGGGATGGAGGAATGTAGTTGGCAGAAGCCCTTAACAATTCCTCAAACAAGAAAAATTTAGCAAAGGATGGAGGTGAGAAAATCTGGTCCATATCGATAAGGCTTATGTCAATTGGAATTGGTTTACCTGGCTCATATGGATTATGGAGCGGGGTGAATAAATCAACTGGATTCATGTTGACTTATGGGTAAGGTTTCTAAGGTTGAATGGAATGGATGGAACCTAGGAACTGGTGCTAAGATCTTGGTTAACCTGAACAACAGTAAGCAACACAAATAAATGCATTCACCTAAATGCTATATACGTACAATTCAAAGAAAGACAAATATTTTTGTTGTTTTGATTGATTTTTTTTTTATAGTGGTGAAAACCACTATTTTTGTGTTATGTACATATGTTACAAGTTGGCTTATGAAATGACTTAATGGAATGGAGGTGGTGGTTCACCGGTAGGGGTGGATCATTCTTATGGAAGAAACAAGTGAAATATGGGCTCATGGATGGGGAACATGTTGAGGTAAAACTCATCTTGTTTGGTATGGGGAATGATGGGCTCTGATTATTCTTTAGATTCATTTAAAATTATCAACATAAGTTTGAATTCTCCATAGATTTTATCATCAGAATTATCGAGATGAAGGGCTTCTTCTCTTGAATTTAGATTAAGCCTTTGGAAGGCTTGTTCAAGAGAAGAGGTGGTCAACTAAGAAAATCCCAAAAACAAAATAAAAATAAAAAATCAATCAAAAACATCAAAAATTTACAAAACACAAAAACATTGCATCATCAATTGCATTGCATCTCATAATGTATTTCTCATCATTGCATCGATCTATTAGCTACATTAGGTATATTCCTTACTTTTCCATTAGGATATGTTGTTCTTGCATTTTCCACAACTAAGCACCACGCTTGTATGATTGTCATAAGTCTTGATCAACTTTATCTACCATCATCATTTGTAGTTTTTCTTATGAGCTCTTGCTTATTAAGGGGTCTTCGTAAGATAGGGTAGATATCGAATGAACATCAACAATGATGTTTAGATGGCCACTGACTATTTTATGAACATCCTTTAGTTTGCAAGAGATTATAGGAAAATCCCCCACATCACAAACATCATATCATCCACATTCCCCTTTGTGAGTAACTATGTTTTTCAACACAACCACTCAAGTTTTTATGGGGTGTTCACTAGGGTTTTGGTCATTTAGCCATTCCTAGTTTTCCTTTCAGATTGTGTAGAAAGCTATCTTGATTTTTGAAGTTAGGGTCTTTCTTTGTTCATACCTTGCATAATCCCAACACAAAATCACACATTAAAATCCAATTTTTTACAAGGAAGGACGAACCTACTACGTAGTCCTTACCACCTTAAGCGAAAGGTTTTCCTTGCTCATCCTATTATGCGCATGGTCTAGTATTTTGAGAATTGATAAAAGGACAAGCTCCCCCCTACCTAGGAAATCTTATTTCTCCTCTACAAAAAGAGAAATTTCTCACAAAACACAAGAAATAGTGGTTTTCACCACTAACAAAATCCCTTGCTCAAAAAAAAAAATAAACAAACAAACCAACAATGGTTTTCACCACTAAGCATGAGCAAGTATCCCAAATCAATCAAAATAAAAGAAGGGGGTAATGAGCTTGAATCCTTGGAATACTCATTTATTCAAAAATCGTGTAATAATATCCATTACAATAATGGGTTGTGTGAAACCCGCCTGGAAATGGGGTAGTTTTACGCGTGGTGAGATGTCTGTCACAGTAGTGACCTTCTTTTGTACATACCAGTGTTAACTTGTGTATGAGCTAGATTTTAGTGGCTTGTATTTCTTTGTAGTCAAGTCCAACTACGTCCAATATCAAGATCATAATGACCATGAGGTGATCCTCATTACAGAAATGGGTTGAATGAAACCCACCTGGCAATGGGATAGTCTTATGCCTTATCTTAAATGAACATCACATGCACACATAGAAAAATTGAATATCTTGGTCTTCCTAGCAAAATTTTATCTTTCAAAATCTTGTATAGTTAGTGTTTGAGTCTCATGAAATCCATGTTGTTCCCTTATAACATCTTGTTGGTCATCCATCCATCATCTACATGTTTCATCACCTTACATATGGTTGACTTTAAAATGTCTGACTTTGGTTGAAAAGGTTAACATTTTTATTGATGACTTTTATACATCCTATGGTGCTTACATTTAGGTTCTTTTGCATCTTACAATGTCTAGGCACACATTCATCATCCACAATTACATCCATCAAGTGCATCCATGCATCATATAAAACAAAAATCCCCAAAGGCACTTAAGCCCTTTGGTCAACTCACCATCTAAAAGCCCCAAAGACACTTAAGCCCTTTGGTCAACTCACCATCTAAAAGCCCCAAAGGCACTTAAGCCCTTTGGTCAAATCACCTTCTAAACGTCCCAAAGACACTTAAGCCCTTTGGTCAACAATCAAAATGCTCCAAAGGTACCCACATTCCTTTGGTCAAAATTCATCCAAAACACCCTAAAGGCACTTAAGCCCTTTGGTCAAAAATCAAAAGGCTCCAAAGGTACCCACATTCCTTTGGTCAAAATTCATCCAAAATGCCCCAAAGGCACTTAAGCCCTTTGGTCAACAATCAAAAGGCTCCAAAGGTACCCACATTCCTTTGGTTAAAATTCATCCAAAATGCCCCAAAGGCACTTAAGCCCTTTGGTCAAAAATCACAAGGCTCCAAAGGTACCTCACCCCTTTGGTCACATAAATCTAAAAAATTTGAGTGAATCTCGTATCTAGTAATTTACTCTATAAACCTAGCGATTGCAGCAATTAGTTATCCATGCAATTTGATAGGATGAGTGAATTACCATAATATCACTCGCCAAAAACGATAATAAATGGATCAATTCAAGATTTTAATAGGGCATGCATCCTCTAAATTTTGTAACGGTCCTATAAAGCCTGCATCAAGTCATCTTGGTCCAGTGACTCGTCGCTTTCATAATGTTATCATTTCTTCATCGACTCATCACTTGAGGGGTTAGTCATACATCGCATAATTCATAATCAAATCAATAATCAAACGCTCAATCATGCCAGTCGCATTCATTTAAGAATCATTGCCAAATACCATTCTACATTTCCCTATTTTTTGGGGCAAAAGCAAACATTTTGATTAAAAATTTATTGGCATTTCGTGTAAGCATGGAGGCTCATGGACCCATAGTGTCTTCCCATGACTGAAAATTTTGCCAAGGTCAAGTATACATCAAAGTCATAAATCTTGGCTGAGAGGTTCACTAAAACCAAGTTCTTTAAACTTGTCAAAAGCAATGATTTGAAAGTGTATGCTCCTTTCAGGATTGGGGCATTTTAACATTGATTAGATCCATAAACATCATCAACCCGCAATTTGACTCAGGGTCATCTATTTTTGCTATGCGTTGTGTTTTCACACAACGCATTCCAAAAAAGGGCATTTGTAGACACCAAAATCATGTCATATTGGAGAGACTACCTAAATCAACCTCTTTGGGACCATATAACTCACTCTAGGTAGTCTTAGGCCTAAAATAGTGGTTTTTACCACTTAAATAGGGACTTTTCCCTTTGTAGCCCCCTTGGCCACTCAAGCCCTTTCCTACACAAAGCCCCTAGTCACCATGTGACCACCCTTCCATAGGTTGACCTTAGGTGCATATGACCTAACCTTGGTTTAACCTAACCTAGGGACACCTCATCACCCCCTCACCTTGCACCAAAGGCTATAAATACAGCTATTCATTTGAGAGAAAAAAAAGATAACGAGAAGAAAAAGAGAGGAGAGGAGATTGAGAGGGCTAGAAGAAGGAATGCTCTTGTTATGTTGATCGAATATCAGGTCATGTATGCAATGCTCATTGTCTATTTTCTATTTGCATTAGTTATTTTCCATTTGCATGAGTCATTTCATTGGATTTGTTTTGACAGGTGCTACTAACAAAATGTATGTTTGCATGTGTGTAGGTGTTTGAAGCATTCTCCTCCATCATGGTGGTTCACACGTGATAAACCCTCCATCAACACTTGCTTGGAACATGAAAGATGAAGACACCATGATTTTATTGTAAAAGAGGATTATTCTCTTATTTGGCATATGCGGGTCTCAGGATTGTAAAAACACCCTCTATGAGGGTCATTTGTACTCGAAAAGAGACTTTATCAATTAATACAAAGAACTTATTTCATTGCAATGGTGTGTTTTTCATTGTTTTCAGAATGTTCATCCCTAAATCATGATCATATTAAATAGATAGTTCCTTGTTAGTATGTTGAACTTGTTGTACTATGTCCTCTAAGCTTTGATTTACTTTTTCTGCATACGCTAAAGTCCCAAAAGAGACTTTATCAATTAATACAAAGAACTTATTTCATTGCAATGGTGTGTTTTTCATTTTTTCCAGAATGTTCATCCCTAAATCATGATCATATTAAATAGATAGTTCCTTGTTAGTATGTTGAACTTGTTGGACTATGTCCTCTAAGCTTTGATCTACTTTTTTTGCATACGCTAAAGCCCTAAAAGAGTTGTTATTTCTTCCAATATCCTTCCTTACTATTATTCACTATTTATTTGCTTTCATTTTTCTAGATCTATTTTTTGGAAGTTGAAAACCATCTTCATCCATATCCATTTGTAAGTTTCTCTTGTGGTTTTCTACATATAATTCTACTGGGCTCTTCTTAGGGCATGATATCTCAATATGCCCCACCTCATGACATCTTCTATATCTAAAAGATATGTTTTCATAATTTGTGGTTTGGGTCCACATCTTATCCCCATACTTAAGAATGATTGATTCTGGTAAAGCTTTAATTATATCAATCATGACCAATATCCAAGCATAAATAGCCAAGAATCCATCTTTTGTAGTATTTGAAATCTCAAGAAACTCTCCTAGAGTGTTACTTATTACCTTAAAGGTATTCATTTTCTATAATTCAATGGGCAACCTATACATTCTAACCTATACTGGTATTAGGTATAGATTTACATTTTTAGGTAAAAAGACTTCATACTAATGGGTAAGGAAGAGTCCCGCTCTTCCCATAAACCAAGGACCTCCTTTCAAGATTCTATATCTTTCTTCCCTAGAAAAAAAAATGGCTAGGAAGAAACCTTTGGTAAGAAATGATAAAATCACTCCTAGAGACTTTCAATTCCTATCAATCCATTTTCTCAAGGCTAAAGCCCTTGGCCAATACCCATTAAATTTACCAAAAACCACCCTATCTTGGAGCAATGAAAATGGATCATCACTAACATACTTAGAATAATTCTTTCCCACTGTCTTTGACTCTCCTTGTACAATCTCCAAATTAATTTTTCCCTAAGAGCTAAGTTTACATCCGTAAGAACTCTTAAATCAAGACCTCCCCTAGTTTTATCATCACACAACTTGATCTATTTCACTAAAGAAAATTTCCTTTTATCATGTAATCATGGTCACAAAAACAATAGTATAATATAGGTTAAACATTTTTATATTGATTTTGGCATAGTATACGAGGACATATAATATGTTGGAATGGTTTATAAGACTAGTTTGATTAGTTGCACTCTTCTTGCTAATAATAACCAACTACCTTTCCATATCAGTAATTTATTTTGAACTTTACTTATAATTGGATTCCACAAATATTTCCTCATTCTCCTCCCAAATAAGGGCATCCATAGATAATTTGTTGGGTCACTACATGTTTTTTATGTTTTCCCTTAGTCAATAGTTTATCATTTTGTCTAATCAATTAATCATTCATTCACCTTTATTAGCAAATCACTATCTTCTATACAAGCATAAATAATTGCTTGGTATTTTTTATGAATTATTATCTTCATAACTTAGATATTTTTCCTCTAAATTCTTTGGATTTTGACCTTAATATTTCAAAATAAGGCAATCCAAGAGTAATTCAGGCACCCTTTTACATTTTCCAACTACCCTTGTGTTGAAATATTTGTAATTAGACCTTATTAAGCCAAGTCCAGCACCAATGAAGTACCTATAGGTTCTCTTGATATTGCCTGTATGCAAGTGGTATATAAGCCTTAAGGCATTCTCTATGTAAGCCTTCAAGCATTCTCTATGTAAGACTACAAACATCCTATATGTAAGCCTATGGCCATATTTCTATGTAAGCCTAAGAGTGTCTTTCTATGTAATCCTACATGCATCCTTCTATGTAAGCCTTTGGGAATTTACATAAGGCTACATGCATTTTATGTAAGCCTATGGGTGATTTTGATGTATTCACCCTTAGTGATATTGGTTAAACTAACTCTATGACTAACTTTGATTAAAGGGTTTACTACATTTATCATATTGTAATTTAACCTTTAAGTTAGATTATATCAACTTGAGGTTAACATTGGGGATTTGGTATCACTATAAATATCCCAAATGACTGATTCATTATATCAATTTATGATATTTGAGATTGTGGGGGTGCCCAAAAGCACCTACCCCTTATATATATTCATGTTGTTTATATATTTCTCTATTTTCATCTATATGCTCTTTTATTTTTCTTTTCTTCCTTTTGTTTGCATGTGATTGTGATAAATTTGTATTCAAAATGTTTCTAGAAAGTATTGTGTATTTAAACATGTTGGTTGTTTTGTAGCTTGAGCTACTCTGATCATGACTTTTTCCTCCTACATAATTGATTTCTTATTTGGAATGCAATGGCTGTAGTTATATTACTACAATTCTAGCCTTTGATAGGAACATCAAGATGAATTGATGATAGATCCCAATGTGTTCCTTTTCCATTAGACATGAAGTCTTCAAAACTAGGTTGATCAAAAATATAAAATTGTAGGATGTTATTTCTATACAAGATGCTTTGATTAAGAGTCAACAATTACCTAGTACATGTCAGAAGAAGTATGTACCTTAATTGACCCTATGGTCACTATATCCAAATCTTCATATTACTCCTTCAAAAAAAAAAAATATTTATATATTGCTTGTTTGATGCTTTCCAACAATACCTTTATATATACAATCATGTTTGAGGCTTTTTTCACTAGGCAATTCCTTTTCAACTTATGGAACTTTAGTTTTTTCTTCTTGGACCAGGCTGATATATTGGTCATCAATGTTACTTTATCCCTAATTTATGAGGGGTCTAGGCAATCCATTGTTAACCAATAAGTATACCTCTTCTTTCATTAAATCTAATGATGTCATCAAGATATCTTAAGCTTATATACAATCCTCTAACTTTGTTTGTTTGTTAGGCAAGTTTTTTAGCAATGCTTTCATTGCCTTCTTATCAGTAATGCCCAATTGCTAGTGTTGCTCTTTAGTTGCCTTATATACATATCTCACTAGTTAGTTCATTTTCCTTGATATATTAAAGAATAAAATCATCTCTCATTTATGATTGTTATGAAAAGATGAAAATTAGACAAGGGATCCAAATAAGGAAGGAAGCAAAAGAGGACCTTAAAAGAGTGAAGGCTAAAATAAATCCTCCTTAATTTACATAAAATTTATAAATCAAGAATTTTTCAAATACCTTATTTTACTTGGCTCCAATACCCAGGCCTCGGATTGCACTCGCACACGGAATTGAGCTCACATGCATCTTCGGGCGTATTGGGAGACCATTTAGGTTTAAACAAAATTTTATCCAATAGGAAGATTTTTGATCTTGTATTATCCATAGTCCATGGGACACAACATTCCGGAGGATTACCCTCTTGTACTGTCAAAGAGGCAGATAATGTGCTCAATGGTATGTGTGGAATCCTCCTTGGGTAGTGGCTTGAAATATTGGTCTAAGCACTATTGTTCATCACTGCAGTATAATAGAGTGTCTATGGGTATTACATACTCCTCTGCCTAGTGTTCCCTGGTTCTATGAAAACCATCAACCTACAAAAATAACACCTTCCTATTTTGCTAAACTTGCATTTATGATCCACAAAAGTGAGCATATGGATAAGGACTTCCCTATCACATAAGAACAAACTTTTGCATGCACCAAACAATCAAGATAGATTCTACAAGAGTTTTTGATAGTAAAAAATATTCTAGTACCATTCATGTCAGTGGTAGTAACAGTCGAGTTAGTGACAGTATCAATGAGGTTGATAGTGGTAGTAATAGTCATCTATAATAGTCAAAAATTACAGGTTGTCAGTGTCAAAAATAGAACCATCAGTGTTAGTAATTGCATAATATAGAGAATCCTAGGGTCAGTGAAGTGAACAATGTTAGTAACTACAATAGGTGACATGGATAGAGATAATATAGTGATAAGGTGTTCAGTAGATAGAATGCATAGGTCAGATACACTTGATCCAGTACCCAAATTTTGAACCCAATCTCCAAATCAAAAACTGACCACACCAATTGACTTGTCAAAATAGAGGATAAAAAAAAAAATTAGGATGTCTAAAATTAGTGTTGAGATATATAGTTCATTTTTATCATTATTCCAAGATGATCAATTTGATATATAATACCCACACACTTTTTGGACTCCTTACTAAAAATAGAAACTACTAAAACCACACTTCTATTTTTAGTAATTCAGTGAAAGAGGTTCAAGGCTCTCCAAAATGTCTATTAGCACTTGTGGACATCAAAAAGAGATAGACCAAACCACCTCATTATTGGAATACCTAAAAATCTCCATTGAGAACATTACCCAGGAAAATCAATCCATAAGGGAAGAGCTTCGAGGCTTTAGAGATGATTAAAATACCTCCAAAACTTGCTTAGAAGAAAAACTTGTAGATGTTGAGTCCAAATTGCAAGGTGGTCCAAGAAGGTATGAGTACCGCACTGAATAGTCTGATCGAGGTAAAGGAAGGGAAACATATGACTCTCACCCTCACTATGATCATGATCCTACTTTTAAGATGCTTAAATTAAACTTTTCTAAGTTTAACGAAAAGGGCGCAAATGAGTGGTTGTGTCGTGTTGATCACTCTTTTAAACTCCATAATATCCTTAGATATTATCAAGTTTAGATGGCTTTCTTCAACTTGCAATATGAAGCTTTACAGTGGTATCAATGGTTGCAAAACACTACTCCCGGTCCCTCTTGGGAATAATTTGAGTCTCAATTACTCACTCAATTTGACCCTAGTGAGTATGATGACTTTACAAGAGCATTAACAAAGTTGAAACAAACTTCTGCCATTTGAGATTACCAAATGCAATTCAATAAATTGGCTAACAAAACTAAGGTATTGAATGAAGGGTTCTTTATGAGTAGTTTCATTAGTAACTTGAAGGATGATCTTCAAGATGAGTTCAATATGTTTAAATCGTAAACCATGATACAGGCTATCAATTTGGCCCGGTTGGTCAAATCCAAATTTTTATCTCAAAGATGGACATCTAAATTTCTTCAAGCTAGAGCCTCCTCTCCTCCTAGATTTCAAAATCATAATCAAAATAAAATTGCTACACCCAAATTTTTGACTACCGAAGAAATGGATGCACGATACGCCCAAGGGTTGTGCTACAATTGTGATGAAAAGGATGTTCGCGAGCATAGGTGCGCCCAAAATAAGTTGCTCCTCATAAATGTTAATGAGCCTAAAACTAGTGACCAAAATGATGATGACACAGAACCAGTAGAGGAACCACCCCAAACTAAGGAATAAATCCAGGAAGAACCACAAACCAAAAAATAATTTCATGCTCTTGATGGAATTACTACTCCCCAAACCATGAAAGTTGTGGATTTTTTCAAAGACCTACATCTTACCATCCTTATTGATTCTAGCAGTATATACAACTTTATTGATCTCTACATTGCCAAGCAGGCTAATTGTTATGTACACACATGTAATTCCTTTGAGGTTATTGTTGAGGTGTGATTTTGTCAAGTCACAAAACCACTCGACAACTCAGAATGTTAAGTTCTCTCTTTCAAAGAATAGTATATATATCTCCAAGGTTCTTACTTTAGTTTAATGTGTTATGCATATATGTTTAGGTAAGTGCTTGAAAAACTCCCTATGGTTTGCAAATTACTATTAACAAGGGGCCTAGAATCATGTAAATGATTTCAAATCCATCATGTAAAGTATGTCTTTAATATCAATTCAACAAAATAAAATTTGTTTTATGATCTTAGGTTAAAGTATACCAAATTTTATTTCCTCTCTTCAATTTAATGTCTCAAAATGCTTTAAATGAAATTGGCATAAAAAGAATATAGCATTTTGTATTAAATTTTAATTTTTTTTTATTTGTGGAAAACATCCCAAAAGGGATGCCACTTTCGGGTAAGACCCAAGGAGGCAGGGGTATCCATTTCACCAAAAATACCTAGGACTCGGACCTGGCCTACCACCTTTGACATACTCAAGGAGCAAACAAACACACAAAACCAATTTAAAATTAAGTAAATAGCAACAAAAATAATAAAATAAAATAAAAAACATCTCCTTGAGTGTGTCAAAAACAAAAGCACAACCAAACACGCACAATAAGATAAAAGAAGCCACAACACAAACCACATAGAAAAACACAAGAACCACATAACAAAACACAAACAAGACAAAAACAACAGAACACTACAAAGACATAACCCAAAAAAAAACATGAAAAATAAACACAACCAAAACCTAAAAAATTAAAATAAAATAAAATAAAAATAAAAATAAAAAACAACCAACAACAGACAATAAACAAAAATAAAAAAACATAGAAAACACTCACACATAAAAACACGAATTAACACAAACAAATAGAAACCCAAGAACAAGAACAAAAAAAACATGAGAACAATAACAAAAAACATAAAAAAAAAAAAACACAAAACAACAAAAACACATGAACAACAAAAAACAACACAAAGAACACAAAAACCAAACAAAACAAAAGAACCCACCCACCTTAAAAAACTAAACAAAAAAAAGAAAAAAAAATTGAACATAACAATGACCTATATAGACTAGAAGACTAATGAGGCAAGAATCAACAGAGGAAACAAAATAAACAATAGAATGAGCTAGGGAACTAAAAAAAACTGAATGAACCAAAAAGAAGCAAAAAAAAAAAAAAACAAGAAGAAACTAGGTACCTTCAAAACTGGAGCCATCCAAAGAAATGATAGAAAGAAGAGCTTCCCTAATTTGAGAAGCCCACCATATAAGAGGGTGGCCATAACAAGTAAGATCACCTTTGTCCAAAGCCTAATTAGCTAAAGCATCAGCACTCTTGTTTTGATCTCTGACCACATGATTGTAATCAACTTTCAAAAATCCCATCTGGATTAATTGAATCTTCTCAATAATTCTTTTTATTCTCCAATCCACCTTATGATTCTTAGAAGGAGTCTTCAAGAGATTAATCATAAGTCGAGAGTCAGACTCAACTAACACCTTTTCCCATCCAACCTTAGTAGCCTCCTAAAGGCCTCTCGAGGATACCATACCCCTCAAGCAAGGTTATTGGAAAGAATAGCCAAATTCTCAGAGAAAAGTAAAAACCAGGGAGCCATCTAAAAGTCTACAAATTCCTCCCACACTAGCTTTTCCAGGGTTCCCTCTAGAGGCTCCATCAGTATTGACTTTTCCAAAATCCTTAGGAGGAGGTTGCCAATTTCTAGTCCTATCCATCTTACTAATACTCACATTCCCTTTAAGTTGGTTGCCCTTAGAATATTTAATCTTCAATATTTGCATCACTTGATCCCATATTTTGTGGGAGTTTTGGGGGTGATTAAGGAGTTGATGGACTGATTCAACTAAGTTGGATATGGTCTTTTGCAAAATATAGTGAATATCCTTCCTATCTTGATTAAAAATTTAGTTGTTCCTTTCATTCCAAATATTCCAAAGAAGAAAGGTAGAACCCATCCAAACTAACTGCCTAATAAAATGATCAACACCCTCTTGATTAGGCCAATCCCTCCAAAGTCTGTTCAAAAGTAAAAAAATTGGACCACTGTAAGCCAAGTAAAGTGGCCATTCTCCTCCATATCTCAAAGGCTAAAGTACACTCAATAAAAATATGGTTGAGAGTTTCTACATTCTCTTCACACATTTCACATCTAAAAGGGCCATGAAAACCACGCTTCATAAGTTGCTCACCAGTAAGCACCCTACGATGCAATAAAAACCAATTAAAGAACCTCACCTTAGGCCAAAGCTTTTGAGCCCACAATCGAGAAAAGATGTCAAAAGAATGGTTGGGATTATTATGGCATAAGGTCAAATAACCTTGAGCAACTGAATACTCACCCTTAGTAGTGTTGTTCCATCCAAAACAATATTTTTCATAGGACCAAGAGAGGGATCTCATATGAAGGATGCCTTGGATATCTTGTCTTTGCCTTTCTCGGGATTTGAATAGGCCGAGTCCTCAATAGGGATCCAATATCTACCAACCTTTGAATTACCAGTATGGTACCGACAATAATTAGCAACCTTTATCCAATTAGCTCGGTGAAGCTCCTCCATCCAAGGCCTCCAATCGGGAAACTGAGTTATCAAAGGCTTGTGACCATCTCAATAATCTGTCCAAAAATTTGCCTATTGACCATTATGAATGATCCAAAATAATTTTTTCTTTATCAAATCCTCACCAGTCTTAAGAACTGCTAAAATGGGATAACCTTTGGTAGGAAGTTGATAGCGAACAAGGTCTTCAGGACTTTTGTTCTCAGTATATTTAGCATGGATATTATTGGCCCAAAGAGCATTGGGGTTATGCAACATCCTCCAATACAATTTAGCAGCTAAAGCTTTGTTGTTATTAATAGAAGACTGGAATCCTAACCCCCCTTCACTCTTAGGAAGACATAAGGTATCCTATTTCACCAAGGCCCATTTTCTTTTCTCCATAGTACCACTCCAAGGGAAACAATGACTGATTTGATCCAATTCTCGAAGAACAGCCTTTGGGATATTCAAAACGAAAGAAACATAAATAGGAATAGCTTGAAGGACTAATTTTACCAAGGTGATTCTACCCCTGGAAGAAATATTAAATTTCAATTTAACTTTGATAAAGATCAAAGTAAATGAAATTTTATAAATTTAATAAACATTTGGAATATAATAAATTCATTTCCCAAATGTCTATTTGATAAAGCAGTTATTTATTCAAACCCCCTTATGAAATTATAAATCAAACCTAGAAGAGGTGAATAAATGAAATAATGTCTTGCCCCATTTATAAGGTTCCAAAACCTTGTCAATGAAAAAATCTTAGGGCTTAATATGAAACTAATCTATAAACTTCGGATTTTATGATAAAATAAAGTTTATAAATTAGATTTACTTATAATATTTATCTTTTGAAATATTTATAAAATTAAATATTCAAAAGAGTAAATGTGGTCTCTGATTTGAAATTTGGACTTCTAAAATAAATAGAACTATATTATAAATCAAATCCAAATTGAATTTTAGAGATATCAATCCTAGTTCCTCAACCTTATGAAATTAAGGTGAGGAATAGAATATTCATTTATCCCTTCTTAAATTTATTAATTCAAATATTAATTGATGTAACATTTGAATAATAAATTTAATTTATACCCTAACCATATAATTTCACTTTATAAAAATTATGCTAGGTTATAATATATAGTTTTCATAATGAAATAATAATAAAATCTTTTTAAACTTTAGAAATTAACTTAATATCTTGGAGAAAATCCACAGATCAGATTTCCATCTACAGAATTCTAAAACCAATCCAATGTTCACCAGTATTCACACAATGAAATCAAATGAATTGATGCAATCTTCTAAGGTATACAAACTATTAAGAAATTGTAATAAACATTTTATTAATTCCAATTACAGTCTGTGCACAAATATGGATCCAAAATGCTTTAAACAATTTATAAAATCTTACAATAATTTTCATTGTTCTGCAAATGGCTTTCTCCATTTTCCTCCAATGAATGTGTAGCTTTGCTCCTTCCAATCGTTCCTCTCCTTCTCTGTATAAAATGTCCGACCTTTTCCATGAATCTCAATGATTTATTTATAATTTGAAAAGTTTAGTTATTTTGTTTCCTCACCGGGAACGGATTTTATAACTATCTTCTTCAAACCCTTGCCCTTGTATTACTTGCATAATGAAACAATAATCATAATATCAAAACAAAACAAAACTTTACTTTCCCGTAACTTTCCTTTTTTTCAAAAGTATTTCAAAGTTCTCATATTGCTAAACTAACCTGCTATTGTTTTGGTGAAACTGACATCTGGAATATTGCAAGTTTGATATCATTAGAAAGAGAAAATCCATATCTTTTTACCAGGTTTTGAATGATATCAAACGGATTTTTCTACCTCAAGATATGTCCATTTCAATTTTGCATTAATTTTAGGGTTTACCCTAAAATAAAATTTAATTATTTAAATGAAAATTAATCATTTAAACCTTTGAAAATGATTTTAATCAAATTATTTGATTTGAAATAATGCAATTAATATGTAAATAATCAAAATATTCATTTTTCAAGCATTGCAACTACATTCAAACCTTCAAAATGCAAATATGTTAGCAATTCCAAAGTGAAAGCAAATTTTCCAAGACCTTGATGCGAGCAAAATTGGATAAACAAAAATCCCTCAAAATCACAAAATTTAAGGTGGGTACCCGATTTTGGAGTTGCCAATGTTATGAAGGACGTCACAACATTGGTGACTCTGCTGGTAAATATCCTTGGGCATTTCAGACTAAAAACCAATCTCTGAAAATACACAAAACATGAAAATTAGAATCACAAGCATTGATAAGCATCTAGGGAATGTGAATAGACCAATACAAATATGAATCACCAAAATCATAGATGATTTATGCATAATGTGATGTATTACTGGTTGGGATCAGGTGATATGTATTAATGATCATTCTCAATATAAATATTTGTTTTGCCCATGCTTGTCATCATACTTTAATCAGTGGCCCTAAAATGAACATTCGTGAAAATAAGATGATATGAAAATGATATGACGTAAATTGAAACATGTATTAACAGGATGTAATAATATGAATGACATGTTTTACAAAGACTCAAACACTCTAGTACAATAAACAAACACACTAAAACTTATCTATTCCTCTTAGGACCAAAAGTGTGTGCTATGAGTTCCTTACTAGATTAAGAGCTCAGTTATGACCTTACTATCATCCAGAACCAGTGTGTGCGCAAGTGAGTTCATTACCTCATTTTGACCAAAATGATTAAACCTATTATGAAAGAACCACAAGGCTAGCCTACCCTTTTGAACGATTAGAGATCTTGATTTGCAACAAGACATGTCGCCATGCATGAGCGTACTCCACTGCCAGTCAAGCGTCTATAGCTCCGATGGAGGTTAACCCCATAGTCCATAATTTGGCTTTTGATTGCTCGAATCCTGGGGATGACTACCTTTCCTTCTGATAGACGAGTAGTACGAATCCTTATGATCCAATGGTGAATGATGTGTTTAGCTTTTTTATTTCTTGAACCTTGGGGACGACTACCCTTCCTTCTAACAAACGAGTAGTACAAATCCTTACGATCAATTGATGAAAATAGACTTAGAGCTTTGGGGAATTGGATTCTCAACCAAAGTATGATGTGAATTTGTTGGCAATTTTGGGTACCTTGGGTACATTGCCTTTGCTCAAGTGTAGATGTTGTCATTGATGTCAAAAAGGTTCTTGAAGCAATTTGATTTGATGTCAAAGAATTTGTTTTGATGAAGGTTTCAGCATGGACAGTAAAGTTTCCAAGAAGATCAGAGTAGCCCAGTTGCAAAAGATCAAGAAAAAGACAAGTAAGAAAAAGTATGCAGGCGGCTGGAAAAACTGTCGCGATTTCGCGACATGTTTGAGGAGAGAGAAAGTGCTGGCAAAACTGTCATGATTTCGCGACATGTTTGAGGAGAGAGAAAGTGTTGGCAAAACTGTCACGATTTCGCGACATGTTTGAGGAGAGAGAAAGTTCTGGCAAAACTGTCACGATTTCGTGACATGTTGGCAGAGAAGGAGAGCAAGATGGAAAGTGTCGCGATTTCGTGACATGTCGCATTTTCGTGACTCGAAAAGTGCAGGAAGGCAGAGAAGGTAAAAGTGTTGCGATTTCGCGACACATTGCCAGGAAAGTTGTACGGACGAAAAGGTGTCACGATTTCGTGACATAATGCAGAAAAGAGAGTCCGCAGTGCAAACTGTCACGATTTCGTGACAAGTTAGAAGAGAGAGAAAGTTACATGAAAAATGTCACGATTTCGCGACATGCTGCAGAGGTCGAGGTGAGGACTGTCATGATTTCGTGACATGCTGAAAAGCTCGAAGAGAGAACTGTCGTGATTTCGTGACACGCAGCAAAGGGGAAGAGTCTGAAATGAGAAGCGTCGCGATTTCGCGACAGGCTACAAAGAAGTTGTACGGATGCAAAAAGTGTCACGATTTCACGACAGGTTGGAGAGAAAGCTTGCGAATGCAGAAAGTGTCATGATTTCATGACAGGTTGAGATGGCAGCTTTCAGTTGGAGAAAGTGTCACGATTTCATGACAGAAACAGTTAGCAAGTCTTCAACAGAAGAAGCATCACGATTTCATGACGAATTCAAGAAGGAAGAGCTCGAAGGCGAAAGCGTCGCGATTTCGTGACATGTTCCAGTTTCGCGGGTGTAAGGCAGAGAGAAGCTCAAGGCAACGAAAGTGTCACGATTTCGTGACATGTTCCATTTTTGCTAGTGCAAGCAGAGAAGAAGGCCATGAAGTCAAAAGGGTCGCGATTTCGCGACAGAGTTGAAGATGACGTCAGCAGAAGCAGTTGTGTCATGATTTCGTGACAAAAGCAGAGAAGAAGGCAATGAAGACTAAAGTGTCGCGATTTCACGACAGGAGTGAAGATGACGTCAGCAAAAGATAGAAGTGTCACGATTTCGCGACAAGGACGTAGTCAAGGCAGACAAAGGCAAAAAGTGTCACGATTTCACGACAGCAGGCAAAAGAAGGTGTACGACAGGCAAAGGTGTCGCGATATCGTGACATGTTGTAGTTTCATAGGAAAAGCTACAGAACCAGAGGCGGTTGAAGGACAGAGTTAACTTTGAGCCGACAGAGTTAAATCTGGGTCGACGTTGTTTAGGGTTTGTAGCCGACGTTGTTTAGGGTTGAGCAGCCGACTAGGATCAAAGTTTTAATCTTGATTGTTAGTATAAAAGGAGGGTTGTTTGAAGAGTTTTTGCATCGATCGAAGTGTGCGTTCGAAGTGCGATATTCGTAGATAGAGTGCGAGGGAGAAGTTCGATCGTCGAGAAGTAGAGTGTGCGAAGACTGTGCTGCTGTGATTGCGCAGAGGTGCATAAGTTGATGTTCGATCGAGTGCTACTGTGTTTGCACGTTCAGTGCAAAAGTTGGCTTCGACCAAGTGCGGTTGTAATAGAACAGAAAGAGGAAGAGGACAGACTTGTGCCAGACCGAAGGACTGTGTTTGGTGCATATTCGAGGACCAGTTTTGCGATGATAGAGTAGAGGACAGAGATCTCCAGCCAGAGCAGGGAAGACAAGTGTCTTCTATGGATAGAGTTCCACTTGCTAAGGGCAGAGGAGGTAGAGGTCTTCTGGAGGATCACCACTAAAGAGCAGAGCTAGGGGAAGGTATCTCCTTTGGGTTGATGCCCATAAATATTGTAATCGGGAAAGGTTTTCCCAGATTTGGTTGATAAAATTTAGAGAGAAATTTTATCCGTGGAGTAGCCCGCATTGGGTGAACCACGTAAATTGTTGTGTCTTTTTTGTGGATGGTGTTTTGTGCATTACTTTGATTACTACTTTTAATACTGCTATCTATACACTGCATAATATTGATTTGAAAGTTGTTTTGAAGCAAAAGTAAAAAGTGGTCTTATATTGTTCACCCCCCCTCTCAGTATAAGCTTGTGTTCTTCAATTGGTATCAGAGCCGGTTCCTTCGAAAAGGTCTAACAGCTTGAAGGAAGAACTGGTTAAGAACACAATGGATTATTCAAGTGGCAATGCAGCACCTATTCTTGATGGATCTGATTTCGGTCTGTGGAGTGCAAGAATGAAGGTTTATCTAATGGCACTTGGTAATGAGGTTTGGGAAGTGATTGAAGACGGGTACACTATTCCTGTAAATGGTCCTTATACTAAAGAAGACAGGCTCCTACATCACAACAATTCAAAAGCAATGAATGCAATCCTGAAGGGTTTACAGAAGGCAGATCTTACCAAGGTGATTCACTGCAAGACAGCTAGTGAAATGTGGAAACAACTGCAGGTGGTTCACACAGGTGATGTAAATGTCCGAAAGGCCAAGTTGAGACACTTCAAAGGTATGTTTGAACAACTCAAGATGAATGATGATGAAAATATTAGTGACTACATGCTTCGTATGGATGAGGTTGTTAACTCCATGAAAGACTTAGGTCTTGAGCTTGCTGAAAATGATGTGTGTGATAAGATTTTAAGATCTCTTCCTAATAGATTTAGTGAAAATATTTTTGCTATTGAGGAAGCTAAAGATTTAGATAAGTTGAAAAAGGATGAGCTCCATAGTATTCTTGCAAGCATTTGAGCTGAGAACTCAAGTGAAAGTTGATGTCAAGAAAGAGGCGACTTTCAAAGCTACCAAGAAATCAAAGGGCAAACAGATTCAAGAGAGTGATGAGTCTTCTAGTGATGAAGAGGCATATTACAGAAAAAAAGGCAAGTTCTCTAGAAAGCACAAAAGCAAGAAAAATATAAGATGTTTTAACTGTGGAAAGTTTGGTCATTATGCTACTGATCTGTCATTGTTTCCAAGAATGAAAGTGATGAAGATATACAGGATGTTAAGAGCAAGGATTCTGAAAAGCACAGGTATTACAGAAAGAACAAAGATGAGCACAACAATCAAGGAAAGAGGTACTCACACAAGAACAAGAAGAGTTTCTACCTAGATAAAGCAAGTAAGTGTTCTAGCAGTGATAGTGAAAGCTCTTCAAGTGATGAGGAAAATGAGATGTTGTTCATATCAAAAAAAGAGGAAGAACCGAAACATAGATTCATTATTATGAAATGTCTTAGATGTGGAAATTTTGGTCACCTTGAGGATGATTGTACAAATAATGATTTGGTTTCCAAGTATGTATAAGGATGCTTCAGAAAACTATCAAGAAGATGCTTGTATGGTTTTTGAAAAAGGTAGCACCTCTAGTGATAAGAAATCCGGAAAAGGCCTTGAGGATTCAGAAAGCAAACAAATAAAAGATCTTGAAAGTGAACTTAATAATGCTCTTAGTGTTTTGAAAAAGGAAAGAAAGAAGAATGATAGACTCAAGGATAAGTTAGATGAATGTTGTATGGAGAGAGACGATCTCATAGAAAGTCTTGACTTCTCTATAGCTAAAACACAGGAACTCAAGGATGAGTTAAAGTCTAAGATTCTTGAGTATAATGAGTTGGAACAGAAAATGGCTTCTCTGGAAGTAGAAACTAAAGAGTACAAGGATAAGCTATACAGGTTTCAAGATAGCTCCAAAAGGGTTAAGTCTCTCATCAAAGGTCAAAGAAAACCAACAGATAAAATAGGTCTCGGTTTTGTTGAGCCGCACAAGAAACATGTTGGGGAATCTAGCAAGAGATTTCACAAGGAAGAGAGTTCTGACGTAGAAAGTACTTCAGATCAAGAGTCCATGAGTGATAGATGCGCAGAAATAGAAAACAGAATTCTGAATGCAAAGAAGAAGTTTACCGGACCTAGAAGGTCATTTACAGGAAAGTTTAATGGCAGATGTTTTGCGTGTCACAGGTTTGGCCACATGGCTTCGTATTGCATGACTCAAGTAAGGAAGGTAAATGACAGTTTTAGGGGCCGTAATTTCTTTCAAGGGTATTGCTACTCTTGTAAACAGTTTGGGCATAAGGCAATTTTCTGCATGACTAATTACAGGAACACGGTTAGTCATAACAGGGGGATTCAAAGAACAGGTATGCCGAACAGAAATAACAATGTTACTTGTTATAAGTGCAACAATGACGGTCACATAGCTAGACAGTGTAAAGCTGATCTTCCAAGGTACAGGAATAGGAACAGTGGCATGATCAGGTCCAAGGATCAAGGCATAAAAAAGGACAGGGATGAGAACAAGAACGAGAACAGTGACAAAAATAGGAATGCGGGCAAAAAGATCAAGAAAAGGTCGGGCAAGGAAATTATAGACACTGATGATGATCAGTGCCTAATGGGAGTTTTACTCCCACCCCTATTTTAATCACCTCATAAGGAGGTGGGGGAGGGACTAAGATAAGAAGCTCATTCTTAGTCCCAAGCCCCAAAGGTGACCCTTTGCCATTGATGACAAAGGGGGAGAGATATGAGTAAGGGGGAGAGCTTCTAAGTGAAGAAGAGAGCTTCAAGTCAGGGGGAGCAAAACTTCAAAGGCAGATTCTCAGTTGTTGGATCAATTGGTTTCAGTTTTGGCTCTTAAGATGTGTTTCAGTAAAGGTTTGCCATCAATGACAAAGGGGGAGATTGTTGGCAATTTTGGGTACCTTGGGTACATTGCCTTTGCTCAAGTGTAGATGTTGTCATTGATGTCAAAAAGGTTCTTGAAGCAATTTGATTTGATGTCAAAGAATTTGTTTTGATGAAGGTTTCAGCATGGACAGTAAAGTTTCCAAGAAGATCAGAGTAGCCCAGTTGCAAAAGATCAAGAAAAAGACAAGTAAGAAAAAGTATGCGAGCGGCTGGAAAAACTGTCGCGATTTCGTGACATGTTTGAGGAGAGAGAAAGTGTTGGCAAAACTGTCATGATTTCGCGACATGTTTGAGGAGAGAGAAAGTGTTGGCAAAACTGTCACGATTTCGCGACATGTTTGAGGAGAGAGAAAGTTTTGGCAAAACTGTCGCGATTTCGTGACATGTTGGCAGAGAAGGAGAGCAAGATGGAAAGTGTCACGATTTCGTGACATGTCGCATTTTCGCGACTCAAAAAGTGCAGGAAGGCAGAGAAGGTAAAAGTGTTGCGATTTCGCGACACATTGCCAGGAAAGTTGTACGGACGAAAAGGTGTCACGATTTCGTGACATAATGCAAAAAAGAGAGTCCGCAGTGCAAACTGTCACGATTTCGTGACAAGTTAGAAGAGAGAGAAAGTTACATGAAAAATGTCATGATTTCGCGACATGCTGTAGAGGTCGAGGTGAGGACTGTCATGATTTCGTGACATGCTGAAAAGCTCGAAGAGAGAACTGTCACGATTTCGCGACACGCAGCAAAGGGGAAGAGTCTGAAATGAAAAGCGTCGTGATTTCGTGACAGGCTACAAAGAAGTTGTACGGATGCAGAAAGTGTCACGATTTCATGACAGGTTGAAGAGAAAGCTTGCGAATGCAGAAAGTGTCACGATTTCACGACAGGTTGAGGTGGCAACATTCAGTTGGAGAAAGTGTCACGATTTCATGACAAAAATAGTTAGCAAGTCTTCAACAGAAGAAGCGTCACGATTTCGCGACGAATTCAAGAAGGAAGAGCTCGAAGGCGAAAGCATCACGATTTCGTGACATGTTCCAGTTTCACGGGTGTAAGGCAGAGAGAAGCTCAAGGCAGCGAAAGTGTCACGATTTCGTGACATGTTCCATTTTCGCTAGTGCAAGCAGAGAAGAAGGCCATGAAGTCAAAAGGGTCACGATTTCACGACAGAGTTGAAGATGACGTCAGCAGAAGCAGTTGTGTCACGATTTCATGACAAAAGCAGAGAAGAAGGCAATGAAGACTAAAGTGTCACGATTTCGTGATAGGAGTGAAGATGACATCAACAAAAGATAGAAGTGTCACGATTTCACGACAAGGACGTAGTCAAGGCAGACAAAGGCAAAAAGTGTCACGATTTCGTGATAGCAGGCAAAAGAAGGTGTACGGCAGGCAAAGGTGTCGTGATATCGTGACATGTTGTAGTTTCATAAGAAAAGCTACAGAACCAGAGGCGGTTGAAGGATAGAGTTAACTTTGAGCCGACAGAGTTAAATTTGGGCCGACGTTGTTTAGGGTTTGCAGTCGACGTTGTTTAGGGTTGAGCAGCCGACTAGGATCAAAGTTTTAATCTTGATTGTTAGTATAAAAGGAGGGTTGTTTGAAGAGTTTTTGCATCGATCGAAGTGTGCGTTCGAAGTGCGATATTCATAGATAGAGTGCGAGGGAGAAGTTCGATCGTCGAGAAGCAGAGTGTGTGAAGACTGTGCTGCTATGATTGCGTAGAGGTGCATAAGTTGATGTTCGATCGAGTGCTGCTGTGTTTGCGCGTTCAGTGCAAAAGTTGGCTTCGACCAAGTGCGGCTGTAACAGAACAGAAAGAGGAAGAGGACAGACTTGTGCCAGACCGAAGGACTATGTTTGGTGCATATTCGAGGACCAATTTTGCGATGATAGAGTAGAGGACAGAGATCTCCAGCCAGAGCAGGGAAGACAGGTGTCTTCTATGGATAGAGTTCCACTTGCTAAGGGCAGAGGAGGTAGAGGTCTTCCAGAGGATCACCACTAAAGAGCAGAGCTAGGGGAAGGTATCTCCTTTGGGTTGATGCCCATAAATATTGTAATCGGGAAAGGTTTTCCCAGATTTGGTTGATAAAATTTAGAGAGAAATTTTATCCGTGGAGTAGCCCGCATTGGGTGAACCACGTAAATTGTTGTGTCTTTTTCATGGATGGTGTTTTGTGCATTACTTTGATTACTGCTTTTAATACTGCTATCTATACACTGCATAATACTGATTTGAAAGTTGTTTTGAAGCAAAAGTAAAAAGTGGTCTTATACTGTTCACCCCCCCTCTCAGTATAAGCTTGTGTTCTTCAAAATTTGACCCTATCCTTACTACTCTGACTTTGTTTGGATTTTTCAAGTATTTGTGGTAAAAAATGAATCTTATGGACTATGTTGCATGATAGGACTGACAAGGATGTCCTTTTTTACCTTACACTTTCTTCCAAGGATGGTTTTGACCATTTTACCCAAAATGTTTTTAATATGTGTAAAACTATGTTTGGTTCCAGATGATTTCAACATCAGTCCCCGATCTCAAGACCCATTTAGTGTATATTGTGCAATGATCCTAAGAGAATCTGATATGCTTTTCGATGGTTGCCTACCATACTAGAAATGGATGAGTGACTAAAACATTTAGGAACCTTGAAACTATGGTGTGTAAACATGAAGCTTTTGTCTTTTACAATTTTGTACAAAATGCCTTTGTGAAAGTGCCCCTAATTAAAGCAACATGACTTTTGACAAAACCAATTAACACCTTTTGAATTTGATAAATGATATTTTTATGGGATATGAAATATGAAGTGTGAGGGTGATGTATGCAATGTTATGAAACATGTTTATGAAATGCGAGTGTATGTAAGGATACAAAGTTTTCGCAATACAATTCCAATTTTTCATATTTGCTTTATCTTTGTTCACATTCATAAGGACATAAATCAATACCTCATTTTCCCTTTTTCTAGGTTTCATAGGTCCTCAAACTAGGTAGCTTTACCCTACTCTTTGGAAGACTCACCTAAAACCATGCCAACTTGAAACACATTCAGTCACGAAACTCCAACAAGATCTGGTGAAGTTCATCTGTCATTAAGCTCAATAACAAAACATACGAAAACAAACATAACAACATCAACAATACAACATCAATACATGACATCAACACATCACATGACGAAACAAATATATACAATAACACAACAAATCCAAAAAATTATTTATAAAAAATATACATAATATACAAGACACTACCAAAATATTTACCATCATCCCATACACGATAGACACACCTTAAAAGGCATATCTCATTATTTGTATTCCAAACTTTACATAATTTTAACCAAAAGAATATTAGGCCAAACCATGCAACCTTCGTTTTTCCTTTCACACCCCATTGATTTTATTCAAAATTATAAGCAATTTTGTGTTTAATATTTGATTCATTAACCTTACAAGCAAATACACGATCTTCCAAGATCTTATGCTTATTCAACAAGGTAGGAATTTCAAACCCTGATTCATCATTTTGACCTAAATTCTCATTTTTACAAGTATATAGGATTTCTTTCAAATATGAAGCAACTTCTAAAAATTTTAAAGCAACATCATCATCCATGTTTATAGTCCAATCATATTCATGTAATAATTTGCAAGAATCTAGGATGTTTACAAAATAAGGATCATTATAGTTTTGTATCCTAGGTTGAGTTGTTAGTTGTTGATGAATTTGGTTCAATAACTCAAGCATATCTTCTTTTTCATTTGAAAATACAATCCTATTGGTGGTGGGAATGAGAATCCCTTCTATTGCTTCATCGACCCCTAATGACATCTCATCATAAACAACAATGGAAGCCAATAAATGATTATGCAGAAATTCACTTGATTCTTGAATGTTTGAATACAAAGGATAAGAGTCTACCTTTTGTGCACTTTCATTTACCACTATTTGATGAGCCCTTATAGTATTTTCTTTTTCTCCATGATCTCTATCATCACCACCATCATTTCTTATTCCTTCATCAATAACATGCTTTTCAAAAGCATCAAAATTTGGCATCCAATCAAGAATGTGTCCATCTATTCCACACCATAAATCTTGTTGATCAAACAAATCAATAGTTTCTTTAGGATGAATAAGAACTTCTAATTCTTTGCTAGCCATACATGAAGTTTCTTCATTTGAGTATTCAATACAATCCTAAAAATTCTCACTCAAACCTTCAGCATTCAAGAATGAAAGAAAAGTATTTACCTCTTCTTCATCTAAAATAGATGAATCATAAAAATGTTTTACCATTTCTTCCCTTTCTACTGCTAAAGAATGTTCTACAAAATCATGATCAGAATGATCAACTCTTGGAACCTATTCTATTTCTAAAATTGGCATATCATTTTTTGATTGCATAGGAATTGCGAAATCCTCTTTTGAAATATAAGTTTCAACCTCTTGCATAGTAAGTGAAATAAACATTTTATCAGTAGATGTGTGAGAAAACAATGATCCACCATACATACCCCATCCATTATAATAATTATCTTCAGAAGCTAAAGGGTAAGATTCAACCATATCTTCACATTTTGTAAATTTAACAATCGAATTCTCTTCAAATTCACTTTCTTCACTTTCGAAAAACCTATCCTCAATAAGAAACTCATCTTCCTCAAGTAATAAAATTTTATGATCGATCATAAAGAAACTGACTCTAGAATATTTTAATTATGGATCTTCAGTTTCTTCATTTGACTTTGTGGAAGACTTTATTCTATCATAAGTTTCAAAGCTAGTTAAATCTAACATTCCTCCAATATCTGAAGATTCATGCATTTTTACGTTTTGATAAACTTGACTACTACAGTCCTCATTAATGGTTATTAACTTTGAAACTTGCACTTCTTCTTGGTTAACATAAAAATTGGTTGAAAAGCTAGGACATTCAATTTTATTCGATGGTGTCAAACAATGCGTATCATGACTCATAGATGGTAATTGATTTGAAACCTTAGAGTGATGTAATGATAATCTACCCACATCAATTCCTCTTGAAATCAACCATTGCTCTATAGCTACTGCCCCACCATACATGCTAGATAAGGCTAAATACTTAGGAAACATTTCTAAACACTTAACCGTAAAAGGATCTAAACCTTCCAAATAAATTTGAACTTCTTCTTCTGAAATGATAAAGTGTATCTCCATTTTTGTATACAACTTATGAAACCTATCATTAAATTGATTCATGGATTCATTAGGCCTTTTACGAATAGAGGCAAATTGATTTGATAACAAATCTATGTCGACCAATTTTCTAAAGTGTTCAAGGAACATTGTTTCAAGTTGATTCCAAGAAGCGGTAGAACCTACAGGTAAATTGATAAACCAATCTTTAGCAACTTCATCCAATGTGTATGGAAACATTATACAAAAAAACATCTTCTTGCATAATTTGAAAACTAAGCATAATATTTTTATATGCCTGAATATGTTCTTCAGGCGTAATCATTCCATCATGTTTATAAAATGGTAAATTATTTTTTGCCATTGAACCAACTTTTTTTTTGGTAAGTTGTAGTTGTATTTCAGAGGGTTTTAACTGGGTCCCACTCCCAGATTTACAAAAACTTCATCAAATTGAAAGTACATTCATGTTGCATAATCCTCTGCCTAGGAGGGATCAGTCTACAATAGTCTAACCAATCCCGTGCAGGGGATATGTTTGCCAAAATTCCCTCGCAGGGGATGTAGAAGCCGATAATCAGGTGGTGCTTGCCCTCGTAGGGGGTACTAAAGCAAACAAAAAATAATCCATAGATATTCACTAGAGCCCTCGTAGGGGCTGACACATAGAGACCCAACCGGGTGGTTAGCCCAACACTAGACCAGACATCGCCAAACATTGCATCAAAACCCCAAAAACCTCAAAAACAATGCAAAAACCCATAGACCTACAACAACTCAAGGGTCAATCTCTGTGATGTCCTCTTCAGGATGGTCGGCACTCTGCTGGAGGGCATGCTTTAGAGCGGCACTGGCGCTTTCAAAGGCGATGATGAAACTCCGAAGAAACATCCGAGTGAGACGGTTGGAGATGCCAGAAGTGGGGGCAGAGTCCCCGCTGAGGTCTTCAATTTCCAGAGGAGAATTTTGGCTGGATTCTATTTTGGGCTTCTTTGCCCTGGAGGACCTGCGGACAGGGGTTGTCGCTTCTTTGATTTTAGCTTTACGTTTTCCCATCGAAGGCTTCTTGCTGGTGGGGGGGTGGTTTTGGACGGGGGCAGGGTGGGTTTGGAAGGGGAAGGGGTTGGCTTGGGGGAGGGAGTGGGGGTAGGGGGAGAGGGGATGGGTTTGGAAGGGGACGGAGATGGAATGGACGGGGAAGCAGCAACAACGCCTTTCCCGGAGGTCGAGGTGTTGGGAACTCCATCGCTGGCCATAAGCTCGCTCGAGATGGAATGAGCAGGGCTTTGGGGGGCTTGGGAAAAGGGGGGAAGCTTGCAAAGGGGTAGCCACAATGGGGGGATTAGCCAAAACATGATAGAAGATAACGATGAAAAGCCCCTGGTGGGCAGGGGGGTACCTTTCTTGCGAGCAGTGGCTATAGAGAGACGCATAGACCGATAAAGAAACCCTGGAATGTTCATGGGTCTGTAACCCCGGATATGGTTGACAAGGGCAAGGTGGAAGCTTGCCATAGGCTTGTTGGGATCATCGCAGGCTAAGTACTGAATGAGGGGAATGGCAACAATTGGGAATGGGGGGAAGGGATTGACGGTCCAACGCATGGCCATCCCATGAGAAGTTCTGGTAGTTGGGGAAGCCTTCCACCTCAGGTTCCCAACAATGTTTGTCTCGTCGGACAAGACGCCCTCCAACCGACAGCTCTGCAATCTCGCCAATCATCTCTAGAGTGACCTTGAAGCGTAGGTTCCTGACCCGGACATGGTCGTTCGACCACGTGCGAACAAAGTCCTTCATGATGTCATCCTCAGCTCCATAAAATTTTGATAACAGGGTGGTGAGTTGGGCACCCTGTAGGTAAGCAGACGCTATGTTGTCCAGCTGGAGAGAGCTCGGTTCAAGGTAGGCCATGGTGGCAGAGGTGGGGATAGGAAGAGCGATGGTGGATGAGGCCCACAGGACAGACTTGCAAAAGGGAGTGTCGTAGGCTGAGCTAAAAAGGGGAATTAAATAGGTCGGGGGAGGCGAACAGATCATGTCGGGCCTTGCGAATGGGTGACAGGTGGATGGGGGGATGCCACGTCGGGGATGGTGGGGATTAAGGGGCAGCCTAGGGACCATATCCGCATAGGTGGAGGTGAAAACTTGGGTGAGGTTTGCAGACATGGGAAGAAACATGGAGGGGAAAGGGGGTGCGGCTGGAAACATGGTAGAGGTCACTGGCAGAGAGCGTTGGGACACCATGGATGGAAAACCGCACTTAGACTTTGTATGATGAGAACCAGCGGGGCAGCTAATAATCAGTGGGTGTTGGAGCACACATCACGAGGCTCTAGGATGGGACACCCGATGAAAATCTTGCACATTATAGAAACAATAAATCATTGGTTAGCGTGGATGGATTTGGAGTACCTGCCATGGCTGTCCGACGTCGCAATTTGAAGGACATCTGGCGGGAAGGAGTCTTGCCACACGGAGATGGGTGTTTGCCCTAAGCCCAGGTTGGCCAGCCTGTCCGTAAGCCGATTGGCTTCTCTGAAAGTATGACTGGCTTCCACCTGGAAATGCTGATTTAAAAGCTTCCTGCTTTCTTGGATAAGGGATCTGATATTCCACGGAGGGACTTTGTTTGAAATGAGGTAGCCAATGATATTGAGAGAGTCCCCTTCGACATGGATCTTGGCACATGACCCCTTGATGAGGTGCAAACTTCACCATAGGGCCCACGCCTCGGCCACATTGTTGGTCTGATGATAAATATTCTCTGCAAAAGCCATAACTATCTTTCCTCTGTGATCCCTGATCACTCCCCCTACCCTAGCCAACCCGAGATTTCCTTTCGATGTGCCATCGAAGTTTACTTTTATCCATCCCTCAGGAGGGGGACGCCAGCGAGCTTTGGTTCTGGGATGGATCGAGGGAGGGAGTAAGGTGGGGATGGGGATGTTGAGGGAATTGATGATGTCAGCCTCAGTCTTGCTCAAGGGGGAGCTGGACCAGGGGATGAGATGGGAGTTTTCAGAGGCGAATGAGATGGCTTTGGTGGCTAAGGAGGTGGAGTTGTAATGGGTGGAAGAGAAGACCCTACGGTTGCGTTCGAGCCAAACTTGCCAAATGAAATGGTGGAGACAAATTTTCCACAGGAAAGCTACTTTGGGGTTTCTGAAGGGAGCAGGCCATTGGATGAACATGTCCAATAGGGAGTTGGGGCGGGCCCAGTGGATTTGAAAGGTGGTGAACAACTGGTCTAAGCCCTCCCTAGAGAACACACACTCTAAAAGGAGGTGGTCAACGGATTCCCAGTTGGACAAACAGAGGTGGCATCTGTTAGGGACAGGGATCCCTCTTTTCATAAGATTGTCTGTGGTGAGGACCTTGTTTTGAATGGCTGTCCATGCAAAGAAACCAATTTTTGGGACGAGGCATTTAACCCAAACTAACTTGAACGGAATGGTGGGGACCCAAGATTTGACTAACATGGAGTGGGCAGACTTGACCGTGAAATCCCCACTATCAGTTCCCGCCCAGATGGGGTAGTCTTGGGAGACTATGGTAGGGATGATGGTGGTTCTCAGCATCTTAGACAAAGTCTTACCGGCCCGCAAGAGGTGCTCGCTGTCCTCGGGGATAATCTTCCATGTGCCCCTATCTATGTAATGCATCACTTTGCTTCCCCATCTCCTTTCGAGACTTGGTCTAAGTCTGGACACCTCAGGCAGATCCTTGAGGGGTTTGTATTTCAGCCACGTGTCTTCCCAAAAGTCTATGG
The DNA here is from genome assembly GCA_028583015.1 of Wollemia nobilis. Lineage (NCBI taxonomy): Eukaryota > Viridiplantae > Streptophyta > Pinopsida > Araucariales > Araucariaceae > Wollemia > Wollemia nobilis. The sequence goes on from JAQPPZ010000028.1 coordinate 9,050,567, forward strand.
AAGCACCTGAGCCTAGCTGCCACCATGTCCCTCTCAGGATAAGAGGTTTCGTTTGGATAACACCCCGCTAGAAGGCTGATCCATTTGTAGGGATGCTATTGTCCATAAGGGTTAAGTTTTTGAGATATTTTCTTTGGACAATGGTGACCCATTCTGCTTTGTAGTTGATGAACAACTTCCATGCCTATTTTTCTAGCAGGGCAATGTTTATGTTTGTTGATCTCCTCATGCCAAGTCCCCCTAAGTTCCTGGGTTGGCATACTTTGTCCCAACTGACAAGGTGGAATTTCTTCGAATTTTCTGGGCCGGCCCACAAAAACCTTTTTTGCATTTGCTCAATTTTGGAATGAACTGAGGCAGGCGCTTTGAAGACTGACATGAAGTAGACCGGGATGCTTTGGAGGACTACCATGGTGAGGGTTGCTTTGGCTGCTTGGGATAGGAGGGAGCCTTTCTAGGCAGCAAGCTTACGGTTGATCCTTTCAATGACATTGTCCCACATCGATTCCTTTGGGTTCATGGTGAACAGAGGGAGACCCAGGTAGGAGGTGGGGAAGGTAGCGATACAACACTGGAGGATACGAGCAATTTTCCTCTGTCTGTTACCTAGAGTGTTTAGGAAGTAACACTTACTCTTGAGATAGTTGATATCTTGCCCTGTAGCATAAGCGTAGGTATCAAGGATTCCTTTGATGGATTTAGCTTGGACAACGGAGGCCGAAGTTGCAACAATAGTATCATCCACGAACTATTGGTGAGACAAGGGGGGAGAGTTGGAAGAAGCTTTGATACCTGACATGCCTCCCGAAGCCATGGCCTGTTTGAAAGCTCTACCCAGGGATTCAGCCAAAATGATGAAGAGGAAGGGGGACAGGGGATCTCCCTGTATGATCCCTCTGAGGCTAGGGAAATAACCTGCAGCAGACCCGTTGACCAGAACTGAGAACCAAGGAGAGGTGATGCATCCCTTTATGAGGTGAACCCAATCTGAGTGGAAGCCAAAATGAGCTAGCACTTTGAGAAGAAAAGTCTTGTCCACCCTATCAAAAGCCTTGCTAATGTCCAGTTTCAGAAACATGACCGCTTTCTTGTTGCACTTAGATGAATGGAGGGTTTCATGGAGAGATATGATGTTGTCGATGATTGATCTGCCTTCGATAGAGCTTCCCTGGCATGGATCAATAATGAAGGGAAGAATATTTTTGAGCCTAAGAGCTAGGGATTTGGCTAGGATCTTGTACAAGATGTTGTAGAGGCTGATAGGTCTGAAGTCATTCATGGATTTGCATTGGGGGTTTTTGGGAACCAAGGCGATGAATGTGGAGTTAGTTCCTCGAGGGATGGTTTTGGTTTTCTGGAGCTGCTTGATGGCGTCACTCACATCCTTCCCAACTATGTCCCAAAAAGTTTGGAAAAACCTAGGGGGAAACCCATCCGACCTAGGAGCCTTGTCAGCTTTCATGGAGAATAAAGCACATTTGATTTCTTTCTCAGAGAGGGGTTGAATCAGGGATTTGTTCATCTCAGGGGTGACCAAGGGGGGAATATTTTCAAGCAGGGCATCTTGGGCTGCAAGATTGGATGGATTTTTAGAGCCCATGATGTTGCTGAAGAAGGTGGCGGCTTCTTCTCGGATCCGGATGATGTCCTGAGTGACAGAGCCATCCCTCAAGGTAAGTTCTCTGATCTTGTTAGTGCTTCTATTACGCAGAGTGGAAGCATGGAAGAACCTGGTATTGGCATCCCCCTCTTTGAGCCATAGTGCTCAAGATTTTTGGTGCCATAAGGTCTCCTCCTTGGCTAGGATGTTATGATAATCGACGAGCAGTTGCTTTTCTTCTTCCCTGAGCTGGTGGGTCCATTGATCATGCTGAGTTTGCTGCTCTAGATCTTTGAGTTTGCTTAACGTTTTTGCCTTGAGATCAAAAATGTCCCCGAAGACTTCCCTATTCCAGGTTTTCAGGTTATCTTTTATGATCTTAAGTTTGTGAGATACTCTGGACATAGCTGAACCAGGGACAAGAGTCATCCACCAATCTTCAATCCGTTGTTTCAAATCCGGGTGTTGGATCCACATATTCTCAAACCTGAATGGGGTTGGGAAGGATGGAGCCTTATTTGAATCCAATAGGAGGGGGGAGTGATCAGAGCCAATCCTGGGAAGGGGGATCAGGGATGTGTCTCCAAACAGGGGAATGGCCTGTTGAGAGAGAAAAAATCGGTCCAACTTAACCTGAATATGCTCAGCGCCCGCTCTTTTGTTACTCCAAGTGAATTGGTGGCCACGGATTTGAATATCCATGAGTTCATTTTCAGCGACAAAGGCCTGAAAGTCCACAATGCTTTTATATGGGGAGGAAGCTCCCCCTTTCTTGTCAGAATGGAAGAGAGGAGAATTGAAGTCTCCTGCAATCATCCATGGGAGTTGGGAGAAGGCATCCTTCATGAGGGACAGGGACTTCCACATGTTGAATCTCTCCATAGGATTATTTGGGGCGTAGATGTTGGATAGCACCCAAGTGAATTTGTTTTCTTTGCAATAAAACATTATGTTTAAGGTTCTACTGGAGCTGGAGATGACTTTGCCTTCGACCTTCTCAGGGTCCCATAGACACAACAGACCTCCTGTAGATCCCTCCACTGGGGATGAAGCCCATTGTCCAGTCTTCCAAATTTTTTGGACTACGCTGTGAGTTTTGTCAGCATCAGTTTTCGTTTCTTGAAGGATGAGTATAGAGGGTTTGTACTCTTTCCTGGCGGTTCGAGCTAACCTTTGTTTGCTCATGTTGTTAAGCCCTCTGATGTTCCAGGAGAGGATCTTCATTTAGAAACTTTGGCAGGTTTCTTGCCTCCCTTGGTGGAAATGGAGGGAGGTTTGGGATTTTTCATTTCATCCTTTGCCTGCATGAACAAGGCTGAACTTAGGGTTAGTTGTACTCCATTGGCAACCTGGTCATCCGTGTCCTTCTTGCTTTGCTCATAGGTGGTGGGTCGACCTCTTTTTCTTTCACCCCCTGTATCAATGGGGCCTTTCCTGCTTCTGGTGATGATAGAGCTAATATCTGTCCTGGACTGAGTGGGACTGAAAGCATCCTCCTGAGATTCGAGGTTGGATTCGAAAGGGGAAAGAGGTTCTTCCGAGGGGAAACCAGCTGCAGAATGGGGGGAGGGTTGATCTGCAGCAAGGGGTCCAGGAGGGGATCGGCCTGGGACGGGGGTGGTGGGGAGGAAAAGGGGATGGAAGGCCCAGACCTGGAGGGAGAGGGATGAGGGTGGGGAAAGGTGGAGGGTTGGAGCTCAGGGAGGGAAACAGAGGGAAGAACTTCATCATCAGAGCCGCTTAAGGGCCCAAATCTATTGGGAAAGGTGAACATGGAACATACCTGGCCTGCAACTAAAGAGGGGTTGGTGGACGGAAGGTCCTGGATAGCGGCCTGCTTTCCTTTGTCGTTGGTCGGTCTACGATTACCAGGTCCTCTGGATCGGTCGAAGCGTTCTCCCATCTGGTGTTGTTGGGGAGGGGGGACCCTTAGAGCTTGGTGCTTCCTGTTGGGGCTTGAGGGATGGGCACTGAGCTCGAAGGTGTCCCTGGGTCTTGCATTCGATGCAGAATGCTGGTTTATTTTCGTACTCGATAGCTTGGCACCAGTGAAAATCCCCATAGATGAGGTTTAGGCGGGTTGGAAGCTATGAAGCAAGGTTGGCATTGACACAGATTCGAGCATAGGCCATGCGGGACCTGGCTTTAGTTGTAGGGTCAAGAGCGACCATGTCCCCGATGTATGTTCCAATCCACCCTAGGATGTCCTCATGGAAAAACTGGATGGGGAGATCGGGGAGGCGAACCCATATTGGAGCAATATTGATATCCTGGGTCTGGGGATTGAAATATTGCTTCCATTTTGTCACAAATAGACTTTTCCTCCCATAAAACCAGGGGCCCCCGATGAGGATTCAAGCATAGTCATTCTGATTGTTTAAGCATATCAGGAAGAAACCCCGCGAGAGGGCCACAATATGAAGGTTCCCTATTGTGCGCCATTTGAATCTGGCCCATCTTCTTATGGATTCCATGTCAGGTCTCCCTCCCATGAACTTGCCGACCAGGGAGAGGGATTCTGAAGAGAGTTTGTCTGCCATGAGAGAGACTGGGAGGACCATATTTTCCCCATTGGTGATCATGGGGGGATGGTTAGGGTTACCAGAGGGGTCGGGTTTAGCCATCCCTAATACCTTCTCCAGGTAAGTTGTCCCGCCCGGGTCCGGGTCGGGGTTTGTGGGAGCATCCTCCGAGGGAGGGATCTCGCCTTGCTCTAGATCCCCATAAGGGGCTTGGGGAATCCCACTCGTAGTTGCAGAGGGAGCTATGGACGCCATTTTTCCTCCTTCCAACCCCATTGAACCAACTTTAATATGCAAGGCTATGTATGAAAATTCACAAAAATTGCATCATAACCTAATTTTCGAATTTATGATAGATTCACGTTAATGCAGCATAAATTGAAAATTTCAAACAATTTTATTTCTTTTTATAACAAATTGCACATGCTAAAATCAAAATCATTACCTTTCATGCCCTCCTAGCGTCAATTTGTTGAGGTGTGATTTTGTCAAGTCACAAAACCACTCGACAACTCAAAACGTTAAGTTATCTCTTGCAAAGAATAGTATATATATCTCCAAGGTTCTTACTTTAGTTTAATGTGTTATGCATATATGTTTAGGTAAGTGCTTGAAAAACTCCCTGTGGTTTGCAAATTACTGTTAACAAGGGGCTTGGAATCATGTAAATGATTTCAAATCCATCATGTGAAGTATGTCTTTAATATCTTTTCAACAAAATAAAATTTGTTTTATGATCTTAGGTTAAAGTATACCAAATTTTATTTCCTCTCTTCAATTTAATCTCTCAAAATGCTTTAAATGAAATTAGCATAAAAAGAATCTAGCATTTTGTATTAAATTTCAATTTATCTTTGATAAAGATCAAAGTAAATGAAATTTTATAAATTTAATAAACCTTTGGAATATAATAAATTTATAATAAATTCATTTCCCAAATGTCTATTTGATAAAGCAGTTATTTATTCAAACCCCCTTATGAATAAATGAAATAATGTCTTGCCCCATTTATAAGGTTCCAAAACCTTGTCAATGATAAAATATTAGGGCTTAATATGAAACTAATCTATAAACTTTGGATTTTATGATAAAATAAAGTTTATAAATTAGATTTGCTTATAATATTTATCTTTTGAAATATTTATGAAATTAAATATTCAAAAGAGTAAATGTGATCTCTGATTTGAAATTTGGACTTCGAAATAAATAAAACTATATTATAAATCAAATCCAAATTGAATTTTAGAGATATCAATCCTAGTTCCTCAACCTTATGAAATTAAGTTGAGGAATAGAATATTCATTTATCCCTTCTTAAATTTATTAATTCAAATATTAATTGATGTAATATTTGAATAATAAATTTAATTTATAACCTAACCATAAAATTTCACTTTATAAAAATTATGCTAGGTTATAATATATAGTTTTCAAAATGAAATAATAAAAAATAAAAAATAAAATATTTTTAAACTTTAGAAATTAACTTAAATGTCTGAGACAAAATCCACAGATCAGATTTCCATCTACAAAATTCTAAAACCAATCCAATGTTCACCAGTATTCACACAATGAAATCAAATGAATTGATGCAATATTCTAAGGTATACAAACTATTAATAAATTGTAATAAACATTTTATTAATTCCAAATACATCTATGCACAAATCTGGATCCAAAATGCTTAAAACAATTTATAAAATCTTACAATAATTTCCATTGTTTTGCAAATGGCTTTCTCCATTTTCCTCCAATGAATGTGTAGCTTTGCTCCTTCCAATCGTTCCTCTCCTTCTATGTATAAAATGTCTGACCTTTTCCATGAATCTCAATTATTTATTTATAATTTGAAAAGTTTAATTATTCTGTTTCCTCACCGAGAAAGGATTTTATAACTATCTTCTTCAAACCCTTGCCCTTGTATTACCTACATAATGAAACAATAATCATAATATCAAAAAAAAACCAAACTTTACTTTCTCGTAAATTTCCTTTTTTTTTCAAAAGTATTTTGAAGTTCTCATATTGCTAAACTAACCTGCTATTGTTTTGGTGAAACTGACATCTGGAATATTGCAAGTTTGGTATCATTAGAAAGAGAAAATCCGTATCTTTTTACCAAGTTTTGAATGATATCAAACGGAGTTTTCTACCTCAAGATATGTCCATTTCAATTTTGCATTAATTTTAGGGTTTACCCTAAAATTAAATTTAATTATTTAAATGAAAATTAATCATTTAAACCTTTGAAAATGATTTTAATCAAATTATTTGATTTGAAATAATGCAATTTATATGCAAATTATCCAAATATTCATTTTTCAAGCATTGCAACTACATTCAAACCTTCAAAATGCAAATATGTCAGCAATTCCAAAGTGAAAGCAAATTTCCCAAGACCTTGATGCGAGCAAAATTGGATAAACAAAAATCCCTCAAAATCACAAAATTTCAGGTGGTTCCCCAATTTTGGGGTCGTTGTGAAGGACGTCACAACATGGTAGCCAATAGAGGGACCTTACCTTGCAAAGGTAAATGCCATAATATTAAAGTAAAAATTGGAGAATATGAACTCAAACAAGATATATTTTCTCTTCAATTAGAGGGATGTGATATTGTGCTGGGAGTTCAATGGTTGAGCATATTGGGAACCTTATCATGGATCTTTGTTGAGCTATGAATAAAATTTTCACAACAAGGACAGACCTATTCTCTACATGGTTCAAAAGTAAGGCCTCCATAGATTATCAGTTCAAACTGTATGGAGAAGTTGTTGAAAATATCTTCTCAAGGAATCATAGCTCAGATATTTGTAATCCAACCTCACACTTTTGAGGTGGATTCCATTCTCGTAGATTTATAACTTATTTTGGCCAAGCACAATTATGTTTTTTGTTGAACCATCAAAATTGTTGCCTCGTCGCCCCCATGACCATGTTATTCCATTATTACCTGGAAATACACCACCCAAAATTAGACCGTAAAAGTATCCTCATGCTCTTAAGTCATAAATCAAGAAGTTAGTATAGGAATTGTTAAAAGCCAACATCATTAAACAGAGTAATAGTCCTTACTCTTCTCTAGTCTTATTGGTATGAAAGAAATATGGGTCCTGATGATTGTATATCGATTATCGTGAGCTCAATAAGCTCACCATCAAAAATAAGTTTCCTATTCTAGTGGTGGGCGAATTAGTGTATGAGTTGCATGGGACTATGTATTTCTCCAAATTAGACCTTCGCTTTGGGTACCATCAAATCAGGCTCAAGGATGAAGATATTCCCAATACTACTTTCTATACTCATGAAGGTCACTATGAGTTTTTGGTGATGTCATTTGGCTTGACTAATGCTCCTTCGACATTTAAAAGCCTTATGAACAACATCTCTTGACCATTCCTTTGAAAATCCATCATAGTTTTCTTTGATGACATTTTTGTTTATAGCCACTCATGGGAAGAGCACCTTATTTATGTGGATCAGACTTCACAGTTGTTGGTACAACATCAACTTTATGCTAAGCGGTCCAAGTGTTCCTTTGGGTTTATGGAATTGGAATATTTGGGACACATTGTCACCAAATATGGCATCAAAGTTAACGCCAAGAAGATCCAAGTTGTTCGAGACTGGCCAAAACCCCACACTCTCAAAGGTCTTTCAGGATTTTAGGGCTTACAGGTTACTACCACAAATTTATTTGTGATTATGGTAAAATTATAGCTCCCCTCACATCCATGTTAAAGGACTCTTTTACTTGGATGAGACTCATTGAGTAGACCTTCTTAGAGTTAAAGCATGCTATGACCACTATGCCAATCTTAGCCATGCCAAATTTTTCCAAGCCTTTTATCATTGAAAATGATGCTTCTGGTCATGGTATTAGCGTAGTGTTGATGCAAGAAGGGAGGCCCTTGGCTTTCACTAGTAAGGCATTCTTCGATTGTAATATGGAAAAATCCACTTATGCTAAGGAGATGCTAGCAATTATGCATGCGATAACCCATTGGTGACCATATCTCATTGGGCATCATTTCTCCATTAAAACTAACCATCAAAGTCTCAAATACTTTTTGGAGAAACAGATTGCCACTCCCGAACAACAAAAATGGGTTTCTAAGCTCATGTACTATGATTATGATATCACTTATAAGAAGAACAAGGAGAACATTGTGGCTAACGCTCTCTCTCATAAATTTGAGGCTCATAGTATGCTATGTGTCATTTCTTAACCCATTCCATAGTGGACCGATTCCTTACGATAGGAGGTACTTCAAGATTTCGGCTTACAAAATTTGGTTGCCTCCCTACACGTTGAGCCTACTTCATGCCCTGGCTATACTTGGGATGACCATGATTTGCATTATCACTAATACCTTGTTGTTCCCCCCACGTCTCCACTCTGGGAACTTCTCATGAAGGAACTGCATGTTGCCCCATATGCAGGCCATTTAGGATTTCTCAAAACATATGAACAACTTAAGCACACTTTTTTTGGAAGGGTATGAAAAAGGATATTCATAATTTTATGATAGTTTTTGATACCTATCAATGGATAAAAGAAGAAATTATGCATTCTCCAAGCACTCTCCAACCCTTTCCCATTTTTGACTAGGTTTGAACCGATATTTCCATGGATTTTATTGAAGGGTTACCCAAGTTCAGAGGCAAATCCATTATTTTCATGGTAGTGGATCGTCTTTCAAAGTATGCTCACTTTTGTTCCCTATCCCATCCTTACAAAGTCTCCACCATTCCCAAATTTTCCTTGATTCTATCTTTTGCCTTCATGGTATGCCCACCTCCATCATTTCCAACAGTGACCCAACCTTTACTAGTCATTTATAGCAAGAATTGTTTAAGTTGCAAGGAACTCAGCTCAAAATGAGTTCAACTTATCATCCACAAATGGATGGTTAGATTGATATTGTTAACAAATATTTAGAGATCTACCTTTTTTGCTTTGCATATGATCATCCTACTCAATGGGTGAAGTGGCTTCCTTTGGTCAAATGGTGGTACAACACTTCCTATCACACAACAACCAATTCACCCCTTTCAAGGTAGTTTATGGGGGGCCTCCACCCATACTTTCCTCTTACATTTCGAGCAGCTCCAGGGTCCATGCAGTTGACACTACTCTCAGTCAACATGTCGATTTCCTCCATCAATTAAAGATGAAGTTGAACACGGTTCAAAATTTGATGCGCCAACAAGGTGACCAATATCGTTTCGAGCATAGCTTTGATATGGGTGATATGGTTTTCCTTTGCTTGCAACCATACAAACAATTATCCCTACAACTTTGTAGGTGCTAGAAACTTGCTACAAAATACTATGGGCCCTACCATATTTTATGGTGGATTGGTACCACAACCTACAAATTGATCCTCCCACCTACATCCAAGATCCATCCTATTTTTCATGTCTCCTCTCTCAAAAAGGTTGTGGGCACTCAAGTACAAGTTCAATATGCACTTCCATAATTGGATGAAGGTTCTATCTTGCTTGAGACTAAACAGTTTTTGGATCATCGAACTCGCACGCTTTGCAACTGTGCTATTATTGAGATCCTCTTTTAGTGGTGTGGACTCCAACCAAAAGATACTACATGGGAGTCCCTCCAACAGCTCCAACGCCAGTTTTCCCATATTTAGCTTTTAGGACAAAGCTTTTTTAAGGGGAAGTACATGTTAGGATCTCATCCTAACGTTATTTTGTAATTCTCATTTGCTTATGTAATGACCTACTTCCAACATGGGGGATTCCATCTATAATGTTATTTTGTAATACTTTTTAATGTATGTGGCAAGTAAGGCACCTAACCAAGTGAAGCCATTTCATGTAACCATTATCAATATTGTAACCAATGTTTGGTAGAAGATTATAGATCGAGTGGCATTTTGCATGTAAGCCAACTCTTGAGCCTTAGGGTATGGTTGCATGGAGTTTCTCTTTAAAATACATGGAGCCATGTACGAATGTATTTTTTGCAAGTTAATGAAATATTGAAGGAGTTGCCCCCTCGAAGAGGCCTATGATTCTGAATTATTTGTGAGATTGTTTCAATTCTGCAATTACTTTCCGCATAGATTTATTCTATTATTTGATGTATTTTAGTTATTTTACAATATTTTGTGTGAGTGAGCTTTATTTTAATATTAGGTTTTGAACACATGGTTTCTTTATTTCCTCATAGGAAAGCGACTAGATGGTCCATAGATCTAGAAACTACCTCTCATTGTTTGTTATGAATAGGAGAAAGAGTTATAGAAGGAGGATTTTCTTCCTCTTATTTCTCAAATATTGGATTTTCTATCATAGGTTTCTTCTCTAGAAGTTTAGATGAAGTGATAAAATTTTGTACTATTTGTCACACAATGTTCCAAGTGATATAGGGAGGTTCAAACATGGTTAAAGAAGGAAAGGAGTTCAATTTATTAAGTTTTATTTTGATAATTTTTTATATAAAAAAAAAAGAGAATATGCTTGATATCCTTATGTTACCTTGGAAAAATAACCCTCCTTATGACTCATATTAGCCTTGCGTAATATAGTAGCCAAGGGAGATAACCCCCAAGGATCGATCATTGGGTTACTCAAGGGGTCGTTAACCTTCCCCTAGTAGGACAAACAATTGGTTATGTTCTTGTTATATTGATTTAATGTGATTTAACTAAGCAAACAAGATTAAATGATCTTGATTATGTGTAGTAAAATTTATCTTGATTAAGGATAAGGTCCTAAGTCAAAGGTTTTTTGGATAGGGATCCGTGTGATGTATTCATGTTGGGTTCACCAAATATGTGGGATGCCAAAAGGTGCATGGGGGTGTTGGCCTTATATGCATTCCATTGAGGGTCATCCACACTCGGATGAGAGAGCATTGTTGCTAACCTATCGTTGGGATTGTGCTTTTGTGTAGTGTTTTTATTTTTGGCAGGGAAAGATTCAAGTTTACCAAGGGCTTATAGATTTTTCTAATCTAGTTTGATGTGTTTGATTTAGCAGACACCTAGGTTATAGTCTACCCTAGGAACTACTGCATAAGATATTGATGCAATGCACAATGAGAACAAAGGTGAAAAATACAAGACACTAAGCTATACGTAATTTTACTTTAATGATTTGCTATCTATGCTAGAGAAAAAAACTTTTATTTGCTTCTTTTGAGAGGTAGAGGTGAAAGAATACAACTTATATTATTGTAAACTATATGTGATTCAAATTAAATGCCTAAAAAAGTGAAACAAAGTACTTATGCTAAGGTTATTTTATCTTTTATCTTTTATAAGTGTTTTAGAAGACAAAATTCAACAAATATTGATGAATGCTAAAATGTGATTGCAATATGTAATTTATTTCCGCATCTTGGTTACAAATATACATGCTTTATATATGTTTTATCAATGATATGCATGTATTTATATTATTTCTGGGTAAATATGATCTGCAAAGTGTTATATGGTAAGTGATTGCAATATTATGTGAATTTTTGTGAGAATGTTGTATTTTTAGTAGGTGGATGTTGCAGGTAAATGTGAGGAATGTTATAGCTGAATGCAATTAAATCAGTTGCAGGAGATTGCAGTAGAAAACAGTTACGAATACCACCTACAAAAATATGCTATGAAAATGGTCTATAAAAATCTGTTGCTAATTTGTGCACTAGAATGCCACGTATACCACCATCTCGATCAATGCCACACGGATTGTTGGAAGATTCAAACGTGCATGATTTGTCATTCTTTACTTAGGATGGCCGCTTATAAATTTGTTATGTAATTTTTTAAATGGTTGTAAGATTGTGTAATACGTATTGTAACGAAATAAAAAGTAAAAAGTTTTATTTTGTTAGTAACAGCTCCACTAGAACAACTATCATTTAAACAATATTTTGTACTTATTTTTATTTCTAGGATGAGAGACTGTTGATAGATTTGTGAATGCAGGTACAAGTTTTCGCCTCTAGGACCTACTACCCCTCCTTCAGGTGGTTAGAAGAGAGGTGATTGCGATAGGTAAGAAGGGATATAATGGAGGTGTAAAAAAACACTAGGGTCTATGAGTACATGGAAGCTCACATAGGCAGTATTCATGTAGCTGCATCCATGTAGTTGCATTTTACTTGTATGCCTTATTTGTTGAATTGTGTGCCTTTGAATCAAGAAAATATTTATACACATCCAAGAAAAAGAGAATTATATATATATATAATAATGGTAATTTAATAACCATTAGATGTTTTGTTTTAAATATTGCAAATTAATTAATATAAATCATTAATAAAATAAATAATAAAAATAAAATATATATAATAGAAATAGAATATAAAGTATAATTAAATATAAACCTACCGATTCATGATTCTAAAGCAAATAGAAGGTATAATAGTTCAAAATATTTAAAATAAATAAGTTTACATAAAAAGTTTGCTCTAAAAACCCGGAGCTCAACTACCACCTGGTTGATGCTTGAGAAAGGAGTTTGCATGAAAATTCCACTTGTTTGCTTAAAATTTCTTCATGACTTCTATAAATGGTTGAATGCGATAAACTTAAGAATTATTCTGTTCACTTTGCGTGGACGATTTGGCAAAAAGAATTGGAGGTTTCTAGTAGTCAAAATTAGCTCAAGTCTAGGTTGGATTTCTGCATATCTAGTTGCTTGACGTGCATTATGAATATCATTGTTAAATGCTGAGATTTTTAGTAAAATTTTGTGGTAATGAATAGTATGAATCTTAACTAAAAATGAACGAATGGTAAAAATGTTGGACTTTTCGATGGGCTCTATAGGGTACTTCCTTAGGAAGTCCTCCCTAGGAAGTCCTGCACCACTTCCCTACAACCCATATTTGGCCCTATCCTAGATCCTTGGCCTTGTCTTGGATCCTTGGCACTTCCTTTGCCCTTACTCCTTAGTTGGTTGGCATTATAGACGATCTCCTTGGGGTGGGAGATCATTGTTCCATTTATCTACCCCTTTCCTTACTCTTTGATGGGGTTTTCTACTAGTGCCTTCGATCTAGGATATCCCTAGGTTTTTCTAGGATGTCCTCGGGTTCTATTCTAGTTTCCTGGCTTTCCTTTACCCTCCTCCTTGGCTGGATAGTGTTGCAGATGATCTCCTTGGGTTGGGAGATTCCTAATTCACTTATATGCCCCTTTCCTTACCTTTTGGTTATGAACTGGGAGATCCTTGGGATTTCTTGGGTTGTCCCTAGTTTTTTCTAGGTCATCCTTTGGGTTTTCTAAGTTCCTTCACGAACCCTTTTCCATTTTTTCTTGTAGGGTCCTATTTGGTGCTAAGAATCATAGGTTATTATGGTGCAGTGCATGGTGGCTGAGGTTTTTGGCTTCATGAGCAACTCTTCACAACATCTTTTGGCTTGGAAGGGGCCTTGTGCTTATTCCTATGGTGTTGCTCTTTGGGTTTCTAGTTGCAAGTTTGATGGTAGGTTCTCAACTTTTCGTGGCTTGGGGGAGGTCTTTGTGTTGATTGTTTTTGTGTTCCTGCGGGTCAGCCTCTTCTGAATTCCTGTAGCTACTCATTGGTGGTGTTGGTGTTTTTCCTTGGGCCTCCCCATATTTTCACTTGGCTCTCATTTCTACATTGTTGGTTCCTTTGTCTCCCTTGGCTGCTGAGTAGTTTTCCTTACTACAATGGGATTTCATGGCCTCTGGAGTCCCCTAGTTGTTGTTCCACTTGCAGGCCTAGTTGGGATGTTGATCCCTATTGTTGTTGCCTTCTGTTGCATCCTTGTGCTTCCTTAGGTAGGAATTTTTTGTGTTTCTTGCTTTAGTTTCAATTTTGAATTTCAAATTTTTGTTTTGGGTGGGATTGCCCTATTTTGTTCTTTTCTAGGCAGGGTTGCCCTTGTTCTTTTCTTCCTTGCACGTGTTGGGGTTTTTGCACGTGTTTTTTGGTTGTCCTGGGCGGGGTGGCACCGTCCCAGGCTTCATTGTAAAAAGAAAAAATATATATATATATTTTATTTTTAAATTTTCCTTTAAGGCTATCCTTTAGCCTTTCCTCAGAGGATGTCCTTTAGCCTTTTTTGAAAGGTTGTCCTTTTGTTTTCCTCTGGATTTTGAAGTCCTTTCTTGTGGCCTTCCTCTAGATTTTTAGTCTTATTTCTTGTTGTAATCAGGTTTTGGGATCCTTGATAAAAACCCATTTTAATATATTTTAACCTATAAAAAAATGAACAAATGGTTTATAATTTTTCATGTTCAACTATTATATGTAATGCTTTTAGAATGACATTAAAATTTGAATATATTTTGTGTTATAAACTAAATTTGCACTACAGTATTATTCCTGTGTGTTAACCATTGCCTGAATCCATAAGTATAGCTGACTATTGAGATGCCATTACTTGAATTATTGAATGATGCTTATGTGAAATGGATGTAGTATAAAGGTAGCATCTTGTTGTATACGTATTGATATTTGGGATCGTCATTATTTTGAATGTCAATTGTATGTAACTAAAATTAAATTTTTATTAATGTTCTCCTTAGTTGGAAAACAATACTTGATTATATGCATAGCTAGAGCATTATATAGTAAAAAATTATGCATTCATGCATTGAATTGGGATCGTTATGATCCAAATCCTATCACTCTCTCGGTCGTCGAACTCAAGGATAGAGTGTGTTGGTGAATTAATTTAATGTCCTAGATGAAACCCCTTCTCACTTCTGGCAATGTAGCACTCACAAGTGTGTTTGTTTAGCCATAAATAATATTTTTGTGATGTAATAGTTCCTTCTTCGAGCGCAGACAAGCGATAGGTCCATGTTGGAGAACTATATGTGTATATTTTACTTTTGGGCCCTAAAGTCCTTTCTAGAACATATTAAGGTATTTTTACTTAAATAATTACATTAATGTTTTGTATTAAACTTTACCTGAGGCTTTACGCCTTTGTTTTTGTATAGCTATTTGTTACACTGATTATAGATATGAGCAACACTTTACAGTGGTATTTCTTTATTTTAAGGAAAATATATAATAATATGAATTGTATTTCTTATGAGTGTAATAGATATGTTAGTTGAGTGTTTAAATATTGTCAAAATGACTGCTTGTTTAAAACTAAAACTAAGCCACATTGTAAGTCATGAATTGGAGATCTCTTAGAGCGTATGTTTAGTTGCTTGTTGGATGTCGTCCACCATGCTTGGGTATTACATCCAACCCACTCCTTTGCTAGGTATAAATTCTAGAGTGTAAGGTTTATCTAGGTCTATATAACCAGTCAGTCAGTGTATAAATGCCAAAAAATAATATTCATTCCTTACAAAATAAATAATATTCAAATATAGTTTAAATCAAAGATTATATTCTAAATTTAATTGAATTTGTTAGTTAGTAAATGAGTCGAACAGTTGGTTGACAATGCTCATTTATTTTAACTCTAAAGATAGAGTGAATGTTTAAATTTCCAAGGTTTACATAGTAAAGCTTTCGTCATCTTGAAATGTTTTAGATTATCACCTTAAACTTTGATTATTTATCAAAACTTTAGTGATGGTATATATGGTGTTAAACTTTATTTGCCACTCATGATATCGTGTGCCTACTACGAAAGACTTTTTTTCACTAAAAGGTTTAATAATGCATGAAATATATTATAAGATGAGTAAAATTTGTTTCTGGTAAATTATTTCATTGCTTTATAATAAACTTTTGTTTGCATAGAATTATTTCATAGGACCTCAAAATATTCATATATGTAATGAATGGATATGAGTGATGAAACCTATTAAGGGTTTACCTTTGAGATTAAAAATATTTGAGTTTGGTATATTATTTAGTTGCTATATTTACTTTCCTCAAGTTATGTCTAAACATAGGAAAGGTGAAGACTTAGTCAAACTAAATATATGTGGTTTTTAACATGCTTCCTATTGTGAAAAACCCATCTTGAGCTATGTGTAATTTTAGTTTAATTTAGTTGAGAGGTATAAAGGTTGTTTTATTCGTAAAAGATGGTTTTTAGAGTTTAGTTAATAATAGTTATACTTTAAAAATAAAATAATATTTATAGTTGTCTTATTTTGTTAAAAAATCCTTTTATAACCTTATTAATTTAGGCAAAAAACAATTTGTACTTGCATCTTTGAAGTTTATCTTGGGCTACTTTCAATCAACACGTGGTTGGATGAAGATTACCTTTACCTATACATATAATTAATTCCTTAATTTTTTTGAGTATGTATAAATACACTGTGATAGTACCTTTGTGAATCATTTTCTTCCTGAGATTGTTGTTAGGTGCATAATTAAATATCCCCGTTTGTAGTCCCTTGTGTAAATATCATTTTATAAGTTAAAAAAATTGAATTAGTTGCATGGTTGCACAGTAAAATCTCCCTATGCATTCAGATAGAAAGAACCTAGATTAATATTGCAATTTCCAATGATAAGGTCCCCACTTGTGGAAATGACTTTATTATAAATTTATTAAAATGTGTGTTAGGTTTCTCTTGGGGTACGCAAAAGGATGCGCACACTATTTCTAAGCCTTGGTATAAAAGAAAAACAAAATTAAACCCTTAGAGCACATTGAAAATTATATGTCTTCCCTTACTACTGTTACATACATCATATATTAGATTTTAGGTCCCTGTTACGTATGTTTAGTATCTTTACCACTTGGTCAAGATTCATTCAAAACTGTGTAACAAAGTAGATATTCGAGTTTCTATTGTAAGAGCTTAATGTAACATTATAAATTACAATGTAAAGACCCTAAAAAAGGTTTATCGTCTGTCTATTGTTCAGTATACAATAGGGAGAAAATTATATTATCATATTGTACGAATGGAGATTGGAATAAAGTAATAAAATGGCAACAACATTTTCTTCCATGAGTATAGTAATGGTATTATGTATTTCTTGCATGTTTTACTTATTGTTGTAGCTTCACTTATTTTCCTGCAAGCATGAAATAAGTAGCATTAAGTTAGATTAATGAATATAAATTACTGAAGTAAAGTAGAGTAGAAATAGAAGAGATTAATACTGACCTCAAGGAGGCAGGGCCCACTTTGGAAAAGGTTAGTGTCTTGCTCTCTTCCTCTTGAAATACAATAGATTTAGTTAGAACATAGAATAGTCTTAGAACATAAATTCAATTAAATTACATATTATAGAATTATAAAATATAGTAAAATAGAGAATGCATTATTAAATCATAAATTGGATCCACACAAAACCTAGATTAATTCATAATTGCATCCTTCAAATTAAGCATAATTTTATTTACTACAATTTTATTCTTATGCCAAAAACAAAATAAAAGTCAATGGTTAGAATTGTGGATATTTATACGGGATAATTGTTCTTCAAATCTTATCCTGGTTTGATAATTAAGTGTGAGATATTATGGTAGGAACCTAGGGTTCCTAGCACATAAAATGATAAATAAATAATAAATAACCTAAATCTAAAAGAATCGCCTTTTGATATTGTCGGGAAGTCCCTTCAATAAATTATATTATATTTTATATTCATGGATATCCCAAAAGGTATGATTGTATAATATCTTATACCCCTTTTAGGTTATGAGTGAAGAGTCACAACCCTAATGTTAAAATAATATAATAATTAATATATAATTAATTATTATATTATTTTATATTTTAACCATAAGATATACAATTTATATTATTATTATTATTATTATTAATTAATGTTAGGATAGGATCCTAACATTCCACCCCTCTTGAAAAATGGCTTTGTCCTCAAAGCGACCAATTTCGTCTCATAATCGTTGCGAGTGGGTTATCTTTGAATGGAGCGTTTGCCTGTTTCATTTAAGCAGCTGACATGCCTGCAATATCTGGATTTTTCCAATTGTAGGAGGCTCAATTTTACGTTAGAGAATTTAGATATTTTGGAAAACATCACAATGCTTGAGTATTTGAGCTTTTCATACTACGAGGAACTGCAAGCGTTGCCTCATTATATCACAAACCAACCATTCTTGAGAGAGTTCAATTGTTCTTGTACTAGCATAAGGAATGTGCCTCCTAACATATATAAACTCTACAATTTGGGAGTGAGGAATATAGAGAGCATGGTGTTGAGAAGCTTGCCAATTAATTTTGGTAATTTGTCTAACTTGACTAAATTGGATGTTACGGATTGGAATGTTTGCCACCGTATTTTTAGTTAATTTGTCCAGCTTGATTTCACTGTATATTTGTTTCTGTGTAAGTTTGGAGTTTTTGCCCGACTCTCTGGGTGTCTCAATATTTTAAATAATTGTCATACCATCGAGTATCGTGAACTGTATTCTTCTTGTTGTTCTCAACCTAAGTTCCAATAATATTTTTTGTGGTATTCTTCCAGAGCTAGGTCATATCTCGAGTTGTCTTCTCTTCTACTATATTGATAAAAATCTATCTGGTGAGGTGTTGCTTCAATTGGTAAGCTTACAAATCTTCAGCAGTTGAGAACTTGGAAGAACCATTTTAGAGGCTCGTTACCACCTGAAATGTGGACTGTACGAAGCTCAGAGTTTTGGGTTTGGCCTCTCCAATTTGAATGGCAAAATCCCAATGGAAATTGACGATGTTTGAATGGCAGAATCCCAATGGAAATTTACGAAGACTTGAACGTCTAGTACTTTCCAATAGCCAACTGAATGGTTTTATACTTTGTGGTCAAAATGCAAAAATGACAGATCAAATATTGAGTTTACGATGAGCAAGGTTGCTCATAGAAATGCTGCTCATATCCACGAGGCTTCCAATTATCAGGAACTTTGGTTGGAAAGTTTTGCCACTGGAATTTTCTAACTCTATTGCAAACTGTGATGGAATCCACTTCTGCTGCTGCATTTGGGAGGGCCTGATGCCATCACCGCCTTTTCCATATTTGAAAACAAGCTCTGGTTATGCCATGCATTCACCCTGGTTTATCAGATTTTAGTAGCAGTGTAAATCATGTATTATTCTTCATTGGCAGGGTATCTATTGGTTGTTGTTATCCGTTTGCTAATCGTGTGTATCACCAAATATTCTCAACATTGGCCGAGATCGTTGAATCTATACATGATTCTTTTTATAGGATTGGAAGGCTAACATACAAAGTATATACTTCATTTCATGCAGGAAAGAGATTCCACGTTGGAACAATCGCTAACCAAAAAGTGATTGTGGTTATGACTGGACTAGCAATGGTAATTACTGACATCTGGTACCGACACCTCTTGCAAATTTAATACACTTTAGAAACTACTGAACTATTTTTTTGAGTTTTATGTAATTCTCACCAATGTTGTTGTATGTTGATGTAGATGAATGCAGGGTAACCACCCAACTGCTGCTCAATTTTTTTTTTTTTTAATATAAATGGAGTTGTTCACTATGGAATTGCTGGGAATGGAAACCTAGATTACCACGTTGATGATGTTACAATTTCCCATTAGTGGGCTCATACTGTCTGCTTTTCCATATCAGTTTTACATAGTTTTAATTAGTCTTCGTCCCTAAATATAGATAGATATAACCATTGCATTTGTATTTTATCTTTCTCATTGAGGTGTATTTATGATTAAACATAGATATGGACAAGGACAGAATGATGAACTACCCTTAGAATCCAATGGAGATTACACTCGTAAAATTAGGTACATTCATTTCACCAACTACTGCTATCCATCGATAGAAAGTTGTGATAATCTGCTTAACAATGTGTGGTATAACCCAGACTAGATTTTTTCCATTGATGGTACTCCAGAGGTGAGGCAGCATGCATTCTGGTTTAATGTATCTGAGAATTACTACGAACTTGCCAAACAGCTTGCG
Organism: Wollemia nobilis; assembly: GCA_028583015.1. NCBI lineage: Eukaryota > Viridiplantae > Streptophyta > Pinopsida > Araucariales > Araucariaceae > Wollemia > Wollemia nobilis. Next base: position 9,070,512 of record JAQPPZ010000028.1, read on the forward strand.
GTAAAAAAAAATGCCAGGACACCACATTATTCTTATTAATCCTTGAAGAAATGTCAATGGACTTCTAATTAAGGTTGTATTTAATTTTGCAAATGGTGGAAAAACAAAATGTAAGTTTGGAGTCCTGCGTTAATGATACTATCTGTTTGTCCACCAAACCAAGGATTGTGAGGGTGGAAAAGAGGATGCAGTGCCAGCACTTACGTGGATAATGTTGCTTACAAATATTTTCTCCCTGAAAAATTCAATTGCACTCCAATTGAAATGGAGAGTGCAGTCGTATCATTCTAAAACCCAAGGAGATAACGCCATCATTTGAGGTAACCATTTTGTCTACCAAAATATAGAGGATCACTGCCACTAGTTGTGCACTCAGTAGACGTTCTTTGGAAATTTTCAACCAATTTCAGAGTATCCTCAAAAAAAAAACAAGGTTACCGCTTCCTCCGCAAAATGAGGATTGCTTTTATCCTGCAGCTTCTCAGGCTGAGTAAATTGCTCATCCATAAATCCCTCTTGATAAAGAAAGTTGATGAGACTATTGTGTCGTTGATGCAATTCAACGATCCCCATTATTAATACTGAGATATAAGTAACCATTCTTGGACTTTATAGCATTTTGCAAACCATATCCTTTCTGTCAATCACCTTATATTAAATTCTTCCACCTTAAACAACCATTTGAGCTTCTTGTATTTTAAAAATCTAAGGGAATTATTCACCAAGTTTCTTAAAAGACAAGCTTAGTCATTTATTCTCGGTACGATGTAGTTTTTGTTTTCATTAGTATATGACGCAGTTGTACTGGTTGGATATGTCCATGAATTCTTTCTTAGGAAAAATTCTCAATATTTTCAGTACAGTATTTGTATAATTTAGTTTTAGTTATGGTGGCGGCCATGGAGGCGGACGTGCATCAGAGAACAACCTTGCAGTGTAATCCTTCAAGTTGAGAAAATACGCCTTCTGCAATATCATTTTTCTATTGATGTCATAATCGACAGGCTGTTTCATGGAAGTTTCTATTTGAGAGATGGTTATTTTTAAAGCAAAATTTCTATTTTTTTCCCTTGATTTTAGTAGAGAGGTTTGTCCCGCCTGTCTCAATGAAATTAATGAAAATTTATGGTTTAATAAATGGAGAGGGCGGTGGTCAACTTGCTTTGGTCTGTCACCCCCCAAGGAATAAACTGGATTGGGGGCAAGGTTCTTGCTCTCTTGATGGTTTAAAATATTTTCTTTATTTTCCAGAAGTGCAATAGGTACCAATTGGGATTTCATGACTACGGGCTCCTCCGAATGAAAAGAAATTTCACTTGCAATTTCCTTCCTATTTTTTTCCTCTTCTTCTTCACGTGCAATTTCTTTTAAAAATATATTTTCATTATTAGGGTTTTGATTAATTTCTTTCGAAAGTGCAATAGGTATTTCTGAAAGTTCTTTGGTTATGGGCTCATCCAGAGAAACAATTAATTTAGGGTTTGGAGCAATATGTTCAGCTTGCATTTTTTTCTTTCTTGGGAAGAGCAATGGTTACCACCTGGGATTCATCGGATATGGGTTCTTCCTCCACCTGGGATTCCATGGCTATGGGTTCTTCCTCCTCTACCTGAGATTTCATGGCTAGGGTCTCCTCTTGCATTTCCATTAAATATTGTATAATACGATCAGAACGTTCCATTTGTTTTTTTTGTTTTTGTTCAATCATTCTTCTAATTTTTGCAATGTCATTTTTCATTTCCTTGACCAATATGGTTGGATCCATAAGGCTCTGATACCAGATGGTAGGAACCTAGGGTTCCTAGCACATAAAATGATAAATAAATAATAAATAACCTAAATCTAAAAGAATCGCCTTTTGATATTGTCGGGAAGTCCCTTCAATAAATTATATTATATTTTATATTCATGGATATCCCAAAAGGTATGATTGTATAATATCTTATACCCCTTTTAGGTTATGAGTGAAGAGTCACAACCCTAATGTTAAAATAATATAATAATTAATATATAATTAATTATTATATTATTTTATATTTTAACCATAAGATATACAATTTATATTATTATTATTATTATTATTAATTAATGTTAGGATAGGATCCTAACATATTATATCTCGACATTTTGATGTTGTTGTTGGGGATAAGTGCTCCTTAATCTGAGATAGAGAATGACTGATCAAAGGAGTGGCAACCTATTCCTTTCCTTTAAAATGTAAGGAAGTCGTTACTTTGATAATGAAAATTTTTAGAAGGAAGACTATCGGTTTGTGGGGGCTACCACCTCAATTTGCTCCTTAACCTCCAGTTTCTTGATCAAGAAGATTGTGTCATCAACTTGTCGTATTTCCTTTATAGGTCCCTAAAATTCATGGTCGAGAGGGTTCAAGCAAAAGAGTCCAAAGCCAAACCTAAACTACACTTAATAGCCCACCATGGCCTCATCAAGTTGCTTGTTTTACACAAAACCATAGATACCAAAAATACTTGGGATAAAATCATAAAAGAAGCTAACATGTCTATGCAATCATCCAAAGAAGAATATGATCTTGGTGAGAATTTTGCATATGAAGAGAGCTCTAAGTCTATCAACCAAGATGAATATGAATCTCTTGTCCGCAAATGAGCCACCCAAGCTAAAACTACCAAGCCTTACAAACCTCCCTCATCTGAACCAAATAAGAAGACAAGATTTGATGAATACAACCCAAAAAAGCATAAGGGGGAAACATCTAGTCCGCAATTGAACCTAATACCTCAATATGATTATGTCAAGCCTTGGATTAGATTAGTACCCAATAAACGTTGTTACAGTTTTGACTAGACAATTTTTCCAAGGAGTTTGTGAAGCATGCAATGTTGGTGGAGAAGGCCACCTCCACCCAAAATGACCTCCTAAGATAGATAGCTACAAAAATCAAAGGCAAGGTGGCTAAACCAACCATCGGTTGAGCATATTTCTCAACCATTGATATCCAGTGCTTCCCTGAACAAAAGTTCGATATGAGAAGATTGGACAGTCAATAAATTTTAGTAAACACTTTACCTTGGCCAAGACGTTCAATGAAGACAACTCACCTACATTATCAAATTTTAGATTCTAGAGGCACCCTACTCCTCCTACACGTGGTGCACAAAAGACGAACCCAAGCATGGAGATAGAGATACTGATAGAGTTCAATAAAGTGATCAATGTAATCATCAAGTTAGCCGAACAATTATCCCCACCAGCAGATAAAGCAAATATGAAACCCCCATGCGACACAACAAGGAGATGGACATAATAATGTGGCATACTTGAAAACTATGGCTATCAAGAAACCACCAAGTATTGACAAAACCAAAACATGGATTAGAAAGATCAAGCACGAGAAATTGAGAGTAGAATAGCACCCTGTTCCTACCTGGGTTTCATCCCATATCAAGGCTAAAAACATTTGATTTTTTTATATTACCACAAAACTACCTATTTCTATTTTGTGTATGATTAATTTCTAGTTTTAGTATCAATTATGTGCATGAGGACATGCATTCCCTTTAGTTTTAGGAAAAATGATGAGTGTTGAAATGTGATTGTGATATGTAATTTATTTTTGCATCTTGGTTACAAGTATGCATGATTTATATATGTTTTATCAATGATATGCATGTCTTTATATGATTTTTGGATAAATATGATCTGTAGAGTGTTGTATGATAAATGATTACAATATTACATGAATTTTTGTGAGAATGTTGTATTTTTAGCAAGTGGACGTTGCAGGTAATCCGTGAGGAATGCTATAGCCGAACACAATTGAAGCAACCATGGGAGATTATAGCAGAGAACAATTACAGATATCACCTACGAAAAGCATCTATGGAAAGATGCTACAAAAATGGTCTATGGAAATATATTATTGATTTGTGCAGTAGAAATGCCATGTATGTCGCCAGCTCGGTCAATGCCATGCAGATCGTTGGAAGAGTTAAACATGGATGATTTGTCATTCTTTACTTAGGATGACCACATATAAATTTGTTTTTTTTTGCTGTAGAATAAGAGGTTGTACTCGGGTCCCCCACGCTTGACAAATTACATCTCTCTTCTTTAGATCTTGAGAGTTTACAAATTAATACACTTCTCATCTCAATTGAGGTGCTATAGCTACATCATTTTACATAAAATGTTTGAATTCTTGATTTTCATTTTTTGGATATTTTCAAATTTATGTATGAATACAATTACTCCAAAATTTAGCATCTTTCTTAACATTTTCCTATAGCAACCTTCATAATACCAAAACTTCACCTCTACTATCTATGTCTTGCATCTTAGCAGAATAATATTTCCAAAACATCGCACTATCATAGTCCACTTTACCAAATCTGGATTGCTAGTTTCCTTCCTGAAACACAAGTGCAACCATAAAAATTATAATAAATAGTCTAAATGAAAACACATTATTATTACAAAATAAAGCATATATTACCAATGGAAAATATTAAAGTAAATCTTAATCATTAATTGATTTAGGCAATCAACATTTTTTTGTCAGCTTCAACTAAACTTTCTACTTCCTCTAACCATGGAAAGGAGAATTTAACTTCATGATCCTCAATCAAAACTCCTCTATTGGATAGCTTATTTGCACATTTTTTTCCTTCCCTTCATATATGTGTAAACCTGATTTCTTCAAACTCTTTAGCAAGATCTTGAATTTCCATAATTATATCTTGTATGTTCCATGGAACCTTTGCTTTCCTCAAAATTGCATTTATTACTATGAGAGAATCACCTTCCATCTATACTCTATTCCATTTCATTTGTTTACATGTTTTTAACCCTTCTAAATTTGCCCAAGATTCAACTTCATTATTTGTCTTAAATCCACTATTGAAAGCATAATGAGACAAAATCTCTCCTCTATTATTTCTAATTATTCCTCTTCCTCCTGCTGGTCCTAGATTTCCTTTAGATGCTCCATCAAAATTCAATTTAACCCACTCCACATCTGGTGGTTTCCACTTTACATTCTTTGCCTTATTTTTGCTTCTTTTGTACCCAACATCAAAAATTCCATTTAATGACTTGAATCCATCTATCAAGACTCTTTGCTTCCAAATTAGGGATTGGGTGAGTTGATAGAGTTGGTTTAGACTCCTATATGGCTAAAAATATCTTCTTTTTCATTACCTCTAAATTGCTTTCCTTTCCTTTAAATATTCTTCTATTCCTTTCTAGCCATATAGTCCAGAGTATTATATCTTTTGATCTATCCCATATTGTCTGTAAAGCCTCACTTTTATAAGTGCTTTATCATTTATTTAACCAATCTTCAATTATGTTATTCATCACCGTGCATTTACCAAACATATTAAGAATCCATTGCCATAGATTCTAGACTATAGAGCAATGTTCCAAGAGATGGTCTATACTATCCTCCTCATTATAGATAACACATTGAGAGGGGCCATGAAATCCCCTTTTCATAAGGTTATCCTAGGATAAAATTCTTCTATGACCTACTAGCCAAACAAACATTTTGACTTTAGGAATGCTTGGGCTATCCTAATTATCACTCCAAATTCTAGTGACATTAGTATTATGTTGGTGTTGAACATTGTATCCACTTATTGTTGTGTATTCTCCTGAGTTATTCAACTCTCAAATCAATTTATCCTTGGCACCCTCGAAATAATCACAGTCATTATCTTTCTACTCAATTGCCTCCTAGCATCAATGTCTTGTATACTTGTAAAAAAAAATTCCTTTCATTTGTATCTTCCTTCTCGATCCTTTTCCAAAATGTTTGAAACCCTATCACTATATTTGTCTTGTAGTAATCTCATCTAAGGTTTCAAAATTGGATCTAAATTGAGTGGTTTTTTATCACACCAAGTATCCATCCAAATATAAATTTTTTCTCCAGTTCCTACCACCCATCTTAAACCTTTAATCATAAGATCAATAGATTTTTTTAAACCATTCCAAAGAGCAAAACCATTTGGAAGAGAGAATGCAGTAAATATTAAACATCGGTCATTAGGATCAACATACTTACTTAGAAGAATTCTTGCCCGTTCTCTTTGACTCTCTTTTTACAATCTCCAAATAACTTTTTTCCTAAGATCTAAGTTTACATCCGTAAGAACTCTTAAACCAAGACCTCCCCTAGTTTTGTCATCACACAACTTGATCCATTTCACTAAAGGAAATTTCTTTTTATCATGTAAACCTGACCATAAAAAGGATCGCATAATATTTTTTTTGAAAATTTTGCAAAAAAAGGATCGCATAATATAGATTAAACTTTTTTCAAATTATTTTGGCATAGAATACAATGATATATAATATGTTGGAATGTCTTGTAAATTTGACTTAATTAACTGCACTCTTCCTACTAATGATAACCATCTACCTTTCCAAGCTGGAAGTTTATTTTAAACTTTACTAATAACTGGATTCCATAAATCTATCCTCATTCTCCCCTCAAATAAAGGCATCCCTAGATAAGTTGTTGGTAAATTTACCTCCTCCATATGAAGTAACCTACAAATTATTGCTTTGATATTAGTAGGAGTGTTAAGAAAGTAAATTTTGGATTTAGTCCTATTAACTTTTTGCCCTGAAGCTCTTTCGTACTCTTTTAAAAATTTATTCAAATCTCTTGCCTCATTTATCCTTGCCCTTCCAAAAAGATTTATATCATATACAAACTATTGACGGGTGATGCTATCGATATTATTACTAAACTTAAGTCCACTTATAAGCCCATATTTGTAAGCCTTCTTTAAGTTCCTACTCAAAAAAAAATCTATAATAATGAACAAATAAGGAGATAGAGGATCTCCTCGTCTAAGGCCTCTCTTGGCTTTAAAAGATTCTGTCACTAACCCATTGACCAACACTTAATAAGAAACTGTAGAGACACAAGCTTTAATCCATCTAACCCATTTCTTCCCAAAACCAAACTTATCTAAAAATGCAGAAAGAAAATCCCATTTAACCCTATCATAGACTTTACTCATATCAAGTTTTAAGATCATAGCTTTCTCTTTTATTGAAGTTGTTGAATGTATAACTTCATGAGCTACTATGATCCCATCCAAAATTTGTCTCTCTTTCACAAATCCTCCTTGCTCTTCTGAAATAATTTTATCTAACAATGGCCTTAATCTATTCTCCATCACTTTGAATATAATCTTATATGCCATATTACATAGGCTTATGAGTTATGGGTATAAAAGAATCAAACAATTCAACATCATTCTTTTTTGGAATTAGGGTAAGATAAGTTGCATTTATTTTATAAGGAATGTATTGTTTTACCCTAGACTGTTCCAATGCCACCAATAAATAATCCTTCACTATATCCCAATTTTGTTGGTAAAAACTTGTAGAGAGCCCATATGGACCTGGGGCTTTATCCTTATTAAAAGATAAAAGATCTAAATGAACTTCTTCTAGAGTAATATGATCCATCAGTTTCCTATTGTCTTCATTCGTTATAGTTGAAGGAACATCTTGAAGAAGTTTATCATTAAGAACTTCAGTCTCCTATGAACCTAGAATATTATGATATAACAATTTTATCTCTTTTCTAATTTCACTTTGATTTTCAATCCAAACCCCTTCTATTGATTTAATTCTGCTAATTGTAGAAGATGCTTTATGTACTATAGCCATCCTATGATTTTTTTTTGTATTTTTATCTCCTTCTTTTAGCCAAGTCTGTCTTGATTTTAATATCCAAAATTTCTCTTCCTTACTCAAAATATTATGATATTCACTAAGCAACTCCCTTTCCTCTGAGCTTGGATTATTATAATCATATTTTTGGAATTTTGAAATTTTATCTTTTAGTTCTTATTTCTTCTCAAAAATATTTCCAAAGTTGTTCTTGTTCCTTTCTTTTAATATATATGTCATAGCTTTAATTTGGTTTGGAAGAGCATACAACCCACTATTACCTAATGAATTCTACATTTGAGCTATCATATCAAAAAATTGAGTATGGTCTTCCCACATCTGCTCATGTTTAAAATATGATCTTTTTTGAATTCACTAACCACCATTTTAACTCTTATTGGCCATTGATCTGAACCAATCCTTGTTAAGGTATTAATTTTAGCACAAGTTCCTTCATCCAGCCAATGATCTTAGAGAATGCATCTATATATTTTTTCTACTATTAGGTTATGGCATCTCCTATTAATGGTCCAAGTATCGTTGTCTTCTTTAAACTCAACTTCCCATAGATTATTTTTTTTAATAAAAGCTGATAAATATTTCATACTTTGGATCAATTTCCTAATTTCACCAAATTTTTCATTCAGCTTAGTTATGGTATTAAAATATCCAATGATAATGAATCAGGTTTCTTGGTATTTACTTCTCATAAAGGTTTCAATCCTACTCCAAACTTCTAATCTACCTGATTGAGTTGTAGGTCCATAGACATTGATAAGGATGAAACAAAAATATTCAAAGTAGCAAGTGACTAAAGGGGCTATCCAATGCCTAGTTTTATGAATGGTTACACAAGAGGTTCTAGAAGGATTCCAACAAGTTAGAATTCCCCCTACCGCTCCTTCGGAATCCATAGCATCCCATTCACATCTTGTCCAAACTGCTTTCATAGTTTTTGAAACTTCTTCTTTTGTCATTCTAGTTTCCTCGATACAGAGAATATTAGGTTTATTACTTAAACATAGGTCCCTAATACACCTATGATTTGAGGGGGCATTAACACCTCTTATATTCCATGAGATGATAATAATGTCTCATTAGGGGCTTTTGGCCCCTCCTACATATTACCAATATCATTTTGTTGTTTGGTAAAGAGAAGTTCAACCAACTTGGTTTATGTTCCTTTCTCTATGTTAGCTCTTGTTTCCCTAGATCTTGCTTGATAATTTAAGGGTTTTCCTCTTTTTGCCTTTCCTATATCAGGAGTAGGTCTTATTATTCTATTCCTCAATATTCTTTCACAGTTTTATTTTTCAACATATTTATCCTCTCTTGGCTCTATTATAGAATCTTTTGACTTGTCCTGCTCATTTTATGGTATTTCCTTATTAATGGCAGAGGTATTAACTTCTAAAATTAGATTTTATTTACCAATTATTTTCTCCTGAATGGTGCATGGTACTTCAAGAGAGTCTTCAAAATATGATGAGACACATTCCTTAGGTTCATTAAGAATGTTCTTCCTTAAATTAGGATCATACTGAATAGACGGTTCCTTGCTAATATGTTGAAAATGTTGTATTGTGTCCTCTAAGTCCTCTAAGTTTTGATCTACTTTGTCTTCATAGGCTAAAGCCTCAAAAGTTGGTATTTCTTCCAATATCCTTCCTTATTGGTCTCCAATATTTATTTTCTTCTATTTTTCTAGATCTAGTTTTTGGAAGTTGAAAACCATCTTCATCCATAACCATTTGTAAATTTCTCTTATGATTTTCTACAAATGATTATGTTGCGCTCTTCTTAGGGCGTGATATCTCAATATCCCCACCTCATGACATCTTCTACATCTAAAAGATATGTTTTTATAATCTATAGTTTGAGTCCACATATTATCCCCATACTTAAGAATGATTTTGGTAAAGCTTTACTTATATCAATCATGACCAAAATTCAAGCATAAATAGCCAAAAATCTATTTTTGTTGTATCTAATATATTAAGGAACTTTCCTAGAGTGTTGCCTATTGCCTTAAAGGTATCTATTTCCTAAAATTCAATGGGTAACCCAAATATTCTAACCTATACTAGAACTAGGGATAAATTTACATTTTCAGGTGAAAATCTTTCATACCAGTGGGTAAGGAAGAGTCCTACTCTTCCCATAAACCAAGGACTCCCTTTTAGGATTCTTTCTCTTTCTTACCTAGAACAAAAAATGGCTAGGAAGAAACCTTTGAGAATAAATGATAGAATCACTCTTGGAGACTTCCAACTCCTATCAGTCCATTTTCTCAAGGTTGAAGCCCTTGGCCAATACCCATTAAATTTACCAAAAACAACCCTATCTTGGAGCAATGAGGATCTCTCTAAGGTGTTCTCACTAACCTCTACCACTAGAGATGATTCTAAGGATTTAAATATAAATCGGTCCATGGAAAGGAAACTAAAACTCAAAATATATTGAAATTTATCTGAAAATCCTATAACAAATATAATATTTGACCAAAACTTATAAATATTTCATGCACAATTTATAAGATAAATAAAGGGAAAAAAAATTTGCTGAAAAAATCTTTGTCTAGATATAATGTATTGCCTTGTTGAAGTCCTAGCCCTTCATTGCTCTTCCTATCGTTCGAACCCTAGTTGGCAAATATTTGCAATTTCGTTTTTCACGACTTTAAAAATCGTCACTATCCTTGTTTCAAATGGTTGATTTCATAGGGTCGTATCTCCCTTAATATTGCTCAGATGTTTAAATATGACCATTCATTTTAAAAATATTCAAATTTTGCACAAGTTGGTCCAAGAATTAGCTGAATTGGATAACTCTTCGCAAAGATACGACTCCTAAAAGATGAGACGTTGTTTTAGGAAAAATCCCTAATCCTTTGCACTTTGCTTTCAACAAGCCACTTAGTGGTATTACAAATAACAATTATGTATATTACCACCTATATATTTATTATGTAATTTGTTAAATGGTTGTAAGATTGTGTAATCCGTATTGTAACGAATTTGTCCTCCTAAAGAAAAGGATAAAAAGTTGTTTTATTTTGTTAGTAAGTTATTTAGATTTTAGGTCCCTATTATGTATGTTTAGTATCTTTGCCACTTGGTCAAGATTCATTCAAAACTGTGTAACAAAGTAGATATTCAAATTTCTATTGTAAGGGCTTAATGTAACATTATAAATTACAATGTAAAGACCCTGAAAAAGGTCTATCGTTTGTCTACTATTTAGTCTACAGTAGGGAGAAAAGTATATTGTTACATTGTACGAATGGAGATTGGAATAAAGTAATAAAATAGAAACAACATTTTCTTCCATGAGTATAGTAATGGTATTTTGTATTTCTTGCATGTTTTACTTTTTGTTGTAGCTTCACTTATTTTCTAGCAAGCATGAAATAAGCAGTGTAAGTTAGATTAATGAATATAAATTGCTAAAGTAAAGTAGAGTAGAAATAGGAGAAGAGATTAATACTGACCTCAAGGAGGCAGGGCCCACTGTGGAAAAGGTTAGTCCCTTGCTCTCTTCCTCCTGAAATATAATAGATTTAGTTAGAACCTAGAATAGTCTTAGAACATAAATTTAATTAAATTGCATATAATACAATTATTAATTATAGTAAAATAGAAAATGCATTATTAAATCAAAAGTGGATCTGCACAAAATCTAGAATAATTCATAATTGCATCCTCCAAATTAAGCACAATTTCATTTACTGTTATTTTATTCTTATGCCAAAAACTAAGAAACCATAATAAAAGTCAATGGTTAGAATTGTGAATATCTATACAAGATAATTGTTCTTTGAATTTAATCCTGGTTTAACAATTATGTGTGAGACATTATAGCTCAACAAATATGCAAGAAAAATATAAGCAAACAACCTATGCTACAAACTGAAAATTGGAAGATCAAGATGTACTTATCTATTACGATCTTTAGAGCAATTATGTCATATGTGTGCCAATACACCTCTTGATGAATAAATTTTGTGCCTAGAAAATTTGTTGCAATATATAAAGAGAAAAAAAAAGATAGATTATGATTTGGGGGCCTACCAAATAGCAAGAAGCATGCAACTTCCTAATTGGCACAATTAGACCCCCTACTTATACATAAAATTGAAGTTGAAAAAACTGGGAAATCAATGGTGATGTGTTAGAGAATATTACATTATATGGTATATGACAATGTACCACCTTGATACATTATTGAAAATATTAGATTAGGGTTGTGTCCTATATTAGACAATGAATATTTTATGTAATGTAATAATGTGCAAGAACTGCACCAATGTCATGAGTGTAAATGTGCACGTGTCTAATATGTAAGTGTGCACATGTATCCTTAGAATAGGAAAATGAAGAGTTATTAAGAAGAGTGAAGGTCAAGAGTGCAACATATGAAGAGTCACATACAATTATATATTATGACAAAGCATAGTAATATCATGGAAGTGAATCAAAATTGCAAAAGCTTCATTTATTTATTTATTTTGCTTGATAAAAAGAGGTTGTACTTAGGTCCCCCACCCTTAACAAAATACATCTCTCTTCTTTAGAGCTTGAGAGTTTACAAATAGATACACTTCTCATCTCAATTGAGATGTTATAGTTATAAATCTACATCATTTTACATAAAATGTCTGAATTCTTGATTTTCATTTTTTGGATCTTTTCAAAATTTTGTATGAATACATTTATTCCATAATTTAGCATATTTCTTGACATTTTCCTATAGAAGTCTTCACAATGCCAAAACTTCACCTCTACTATCTATGCTTTGCATCTTAGTAGAGTAATATTTCCAAAACATCGCACTAACATAGTCCGCTTTACCAGATCTGGATTGCTAGTTTCCTTCCTGAAACACAAGTGCAACCACAAAAATTAAAATAAATAGTCTAAATGAACATACGTTATTGTTATAAAATAAAATAGATGTTACCAATGGAACACATTAAATTAAATCTTAATCATTAATTGATTTAGACAAACAACATTTTTTGTCAGCTTCAACTAAACTTTCTACTTTCTCTAACCATGGAAAGGAGATGTTAACTTCATGATGCTCAATCAAAACCCCTCTATTGGCTAGCTTATTTGCACATTTATTTATTTTACTTAATATATGTGTAAACCCGATTTCTTCAAACTCTTTAGCAAGATCTTGAATTTCCATAATTATCTCTTGTATGTTCCATGGAGCCTTTGCTTTCCTCAAAATTGCATTTATTACTATGAGAGAGTCACCTTCCATCCAAACTCTATTCCATTTCATTTGTTTACATATTTTTAACCCTTCTAAATTTGCCCAAGCTTCAGCTTCATTATTTGTCTTAAATCCACAATTGAAAGCATAATGAGACAAAATCTCTCCTCTATTATTTCTAATTATTCCTCCTCCTTTTGTTGGTCCTGGGTTTCCTTTAGATGCTCCATCAAACTTCAACTTAACCCACTCCACATTTGGTGGTTTCCACTTAATATTATTTACTTTATTTTTGCTTCTCTTGTACCCAACATCATAATTCCATTTAATGACTTGACTCCATCTATCAAGACTCTCTGCTTCCAAATTAGGGATTGGATGATTTGATAGGGTTGGTTTAGAATCCTCTATGGCTAAACATATCTTCTTTTTCATTACCTCTAAACTACTTTCCTTTCCTTTAAATATTATTCTATTCCTCTCTAGCTGTATAGTCCAAAGTAATGTATCTTTTGATATATCCCATATTGTCTGTAAAGCCTCACTTTTATAAGTGCTCTACCATTGCTTTAACCAATCTTCAATTTTTTTGTTCATCACCATGCATTTACAAAACATATTAAGAATCCATTGCCATAGATTCCATACTATTGAGCAATGTACTAAGAGATGGTCAATACCATCGTCCTCCTTATTATAGAAAACACATTTAGAGGGACCATGAAATCCCCTTTTCATAAGGTTATCCTAGGATAAAATTATTCTATGACCTACTAGCCAAACAAACATTTCAACTTTAGGAATGCTTGGGCTATCCCAAATATCTCTCCAAATTATAGTGATATTATTATTATGTTGGTGTTGAACATTATATCCACTTCATGTTTTGTACTATCCTGAGCTATTCAACTCCAAAATCATTTTATCCTTGGCACCGTCGAAATAATCACAATCGTTATCTTTCTACTCAATTGCCTCCTAGCATCAATGTATTGTATACTTGTAAAAAAACTTCCTTTTATTTGTATCTTCCTTCTTGATCCTTGTACAAAATGTTTGAAACCCTATCACCGTATTTGTATTGAAGCAATCTCATCTAAGGTTTCAAAACTAGATCTAAATTGAGTGGTTTTTTATCACACCAAGTATCCATCCAAATAGAATTTTTTTCTCCAGTTCCCACCACCCATCTTAAGCCTTTAATCATAAGATCAATAGATTTTTTTAAACCATTCCAAAGAGCAAAACTATTTGGAAGAGATAATGCAATAAATATTAAACTTGGGTCATTGGGATCAACATACTTACTTAGAAGAATTCTTGCCCATTGTCTTTGACTCTCTTTGTACAATCTCTAGATAACTTTTTCCCTAAGAGCTAAGTTTGCATCCGTAAGAACTCTTAAACCAAGACCTCCCCTAGTTTTGTCATCACACAACTTGCTCCATTTCACTAAAGGAAATTTCCTTTTATCATGTAAACCTGACCATAAAAAGGATCGCAAAATATAGATTAAAAAAATTTCAATTGATTTTGGCATAGAATACAAAGACATATAATATGATGGAATGGCTTGTAAGACTAAATTAATTAACTGCACTCTTTATGCTAATGATAACCATATACCTTTCCAGGTTGGAAGTTTATTTAGAACTTTACTAATAATTGGATTCCATAAATCTATCCTCATTCTCCCCTCAAATAAAGGCATCCCTAGATAAGTTGTTAACAAATTTTCCTCCTCCATTTAAAGCAACCTATAAATTATTGCTTTGATATTAGCAGGAGTGTTAAGAAAGCAAATTTTGGATTTAGTCCTATTAATTTTTTGTCCTAAAGCTCTTTTATACTCTTTTAAAAAGTTATTCAAAGTTCTAGCCTCATTTATCCTTTCACTTTCAAAAAGGTTTGTATCATATACAAACTGTTGATGGGTGATGTTATCAATGTTATTACTAACCTTAAGTCCACTTATAAAACCATATTTGCAAGCCTTCTTTAAGTTCCTACTCAAAAATTCTACCATAATAATGAACAAATAAGAAGATAGAGGATCTCCTTGTCTAAGGCCTCTCTTGGATTTAAAATATTCTATCACTAACCCATTGACCAACACTGAATAAGAAACTGTAGAGACACAAGCTTTAATCCATCTAACCCATTTCTTCCCAAAACCAAACTTACCTAAAATTTCAAAAATAAAATTCTATTTAACCCTATCAGGCTTTAATCATCTAAAGTTTTAAGATCATAGCTTTCTCTTTTCTTGAAGTTGTTGAATGTATAACTTCACGAGCTACTATGATCCCATCCAAAAAGTGTCTCCTTTTCACAAAACCTCCTTGCTCTTATGAAATGATTTTTTCTAACAATGGTCTTAATATATTAGCCATCACTTTGGAAATAATATTATAAGCCATATTACCTAGGCTTATAGGTCTAAAAGAATCAAATAATTCAACATCCTTCTTTTTTGGAATTAGTGTAAGATAAGTTGTATTTATTTTATAAGGAATGTATTATTTTACCCTAGACTGTTCCACTACCACCAATAAAGAATCCTTCACTATATCCCAATTATGTTGGTAAAAAGTTGTAAAGAGCCCATCTGGACCAAGGGATTTATCATTATTAAAAGATAAAAGAGCTAGATGAACTTCTAGAGTAATAGGCTCCATCAGTTTCCAATTGTCTTCATTTGTTATAATCGAAGGAACATCTTGAAGAATTTTATCATTAAGAACTTCGATCTCCTCTGAACCTAGAATATTCTAATAAAACGACTTAGCCTCTTTTCAAATTTCACTCTAATCTTCAATCCAAAACCCTTCTATTGATTTAATTCTACCAATTCTAGAAGGTCTCTGTACTATAGCCATCCTATGAAAAAACTTTATATTTTTATCTCCTTCTTTTAACCAATTTGTCTTGATTTTAATCTCTAGAATTTCTCTTCCTTACTAAAAAATATTATGATATTCACTAAGAAACTCCTTTTCCTCTAAGCTTGTATTATTTTCATCACCTTTTTAGAATTTGAAAAGTTTATCTTTTAGTTATTCTTTCTTCTCAAATATGTTTCCAAAGGTGTTCTTGTTCCATTATTTTAATCTAGATGTCATAGATTTAGTCTCGAAGATTATACAACCCACCATTACCTAAAGAATTATATGTTTGAGCTATCATATCAACAAATTGAGGATGATCTTCCCACGTCTACTCATATTTAAAATATGATATTTTTTTGAATTCACTAATCACTATTTTAACACATATTGGCCAGTGATCTGAACCAACCCTTGTTAAGGTATTAATTTTAGCATAAGTTCCTTCATCTAGGCAATGATTTGAGAGAATGCATCTATCTAATTTTTTTACAATTAGGTTCTGGCCTCTCCTGTTGTTGGTCCAAGTATAGTTGTCTTCTTCAAACTCAACTTCCCATAGATTATTGTTTTGAATAAAAGCTGAGAAATATTTCATACTTTGGGTCAATTTCCTAATTCCCCCAAATTTTTCATTCAGCTTGGTAATGGCATTAAAATATCCAATGATCATGAAACAAGTTTATTGGTCTTTACTTCTCATAAAGGCCTCAATCCCACTCCAAACTTCTAATCTACCTGATTGAGTTGTAGGACCATACATTTTGATAAGGACGAAGCGAATATCAACAAAGTAGCAAATGACTAAAGAGGCTATCCAATGCCTAGTTTTATGAATGGTTACATAAGAGGTTCTAGAAGGATTCCAACAAGTTAGAATTCCCCCTACTACTCCTTCATAATCCATAGCATCCCATTCACATCTTGCCCAAACTGCTTTCATAGTTTTTGAAACTTCTTCTTTTGTCATTTTAGTTTCCTGGATACAGAGAATATTAGGTTCTAGAAGGATTCCATAAGATGATAATCATGTCTCCTTAGGGATGTTTGGCCCCTCTTGCGTATTATCAATATCATTTTGTTGTTTGGTAAAGAGAAGTTCAACCAACTTAGTTTGTGTTCCTTTCTCTATGTTAGCTCTTGCTTCCCTAGATCTTGCTTGATAATTTGAGGATTTTCCTCTTTTTGACTTGCCTATATCAGGAGTAGGTCTTATTATTCTATTCCTCAATATTCTTTCACCGTTTTGTTTTTCAACATATTTATCCTCTCCTAGCTCTATTATAGAAGCATTTGACTTATCCTGCTCATTTTATGGTATTTCCTTATTAATGCCAGAGGTATTAACTTCTAAAATTGCATTTTATTTACCAATTATTTTCTCCTCAATGGTGCATGGTACTTCAAGAGAGTCTTCAAAATCTAATGAAACACATTCCTTGGGTTCATCGAGAATGTTCTTCCTTAAATTAAGATCATATTGAATAGAAAGTTCCTTGCTAATATGTTAAAATTGTTGTCCTATGTCCTCTAAGTTTTGATATGCTTTTTCTTCATAGGCTAAAGCCTCAAAAGAATTGGAATTTCTTCCAGTATCATTTCTTATTGGTCTCCACTGTTCATTTTATTTTATTTTTGTAGATCTATTTTTTGGAAGTTGAAAATCATCTTTATCCATAACCATTTGTAAATTTCTCAATATGCCCCACCTCATGACATCTTCTACATCTAAAATATATGTTTTCATAATCTATAGTTTGGGTCCACATCTTATCCCCATACTTAAGAATTATTGATTGTGGTAAAACTTTACTTATATTAATCATGACCAATATTCGAGCATAACTAGCCAAAAATCCATCCTTTGTTGTATCTAAAATCTCAAGGAATTCTTCTAGAGTGTTGCCTATTACCTTGAAGGTATCTATTTTCTAAAATTCAATGGGAAATCCAAACATCCTAACCTAGACTAGTACTAGGGATAGATTTACATTTTCAGGTGAAAAGCCTTCATACCAGCGGATAAGGAAGAGCCTTGCTCTTCCCATAAACCAAGGACCCCTTTAGGATTATTTCTCTTTCATATCTAGAAAAAAAATTGTCTACGATGAAACCTTTGGAAAGAAATCATAGAATCACTCGTCGAGACTTCCAACTCCTATTAATCCATTTTCTCAAGGCTGAAGCCCCTGGCCAATACCCATTAAATTTACCAAAAACTGCCCTATCTTGGATCAATGAGGATCTCTCTAAGGTTGCGCTCACTAACCTCTACCACTAGGGATAATTCTAAGGATTTAAATATAAATCGATCCATGGAAAGGAAACTAAAACTCAAAATTTAATGAAATTTATCTGAAATTTCTATAACAAATATAGTATTTGATAAAAACTTTATAAAAATTTCATGCACAAATTCTAAGATAAAGAAAGGGAACAAAAAAACTTAGCTGAAAAATTATTTGTCCAGATAGAATATCTTGCCTCGCTGAAGTCCTAGCATTTCATTGCTCTTCCCATCGTTCAAACCGTAGTTGGCAAATATTTGCAATTTCGTTTTTCGCAACTTGAAAAATTGTCACTGCTCTTGTTCCGAATGGTTGACTCCACAGGGTTGTATCTCCCTCAATATTACTTAGAGTTTTGCATATGACCACTCATTTTAAATCTATTCAAATTCTGCACAAGTTGGTCCAATAATCAGTTGAATCGGATAACTCTTCGCGAAGATATGGCTCCTAAAAGATGAAATATTTTTTAGGAAAAAAACCCTAATCCTTCGCACTTTGCAATTTTATTTTTTGCGATTTGAAAAATTGTCACTGCCCTTGTTTCGAATGGTTGACTTCACAGGGTTGTATCTTCATCAATATTCCTTGGAGTTTTGCTTATGACCACTCATTTTAAAGCTATTCAAATACTGTACAAGTTGGTCCAAGAATCAACTGAATCGGATAATTCTTCGCGAAGATATGGCTCCTAAAAGATGAGACATTTTTTCACTAATACCTAAAGACATATCATTATGAAAAGAAATAAATTTAAGTCTCATAGAGATTCAATATAAGGAAGCGGTGGAGGTTTAAAAAATAACATGCAAAGCTTTATGCTTGCATTAGTAGACCTTTATTCAATAACATTTTTAGTATTTTCATGTGCAATATTGTGAGCATGTTTATGTGAGTATTCTAATGAGATATTCTGTTTAATATTACATTTTGAGTTATTATTTGATTCATTATATTGCAACTTCATTATATTAGATCCTATGATTATTTTCCTGTGGTGATTTATATTAAGTATTAAAGCTTCAAAAGTTAATAATATATTTATGGAAAATTCATCAACTAGAAACCCTATGGTTGACGAATTCGTTACAATGTAAAGATCAAGCTATTTAAAAGTATAAATAGTTTTGAGCTTATCAAGATTGCTAGAAGGTTACAAAGGAGCAAATATAGTTAATTTGAACACTAGATCAGTAGGAAGACATAAAATATCTCAAGTGGATAGCAAATATGCCATTTGTAACAATCCTAGGTGGCAGGTTTGAGGTATAGACCAATTGGTGTAGTGAAACCCCTTAAGGGGATGGATGCCTAGGGTTCAAATCTTAGGCTTCATCAGACTGAACGCTTATCCCTTTCTTGGTGCTTTCAGCGACATCAAAGTTTTAAAATGATTGCAGCATGGTGGTTATAACGATAGACTGCACGAAGTACTATGTGGTGGCTTTCGAGGCAGATTATATAGAATACTATGGCGGCCATAAAAGATGAAACAACGTGCTTCAATTATCGTGGTGGCTATTGATTCCACCATGTAAAAAAAAACAATCATAGGTGCCATATTTATTTAAAAGACTAAAAAGACAAAAAGGGAGTAAAATAATGAAATAATGGTTCAAGGTGTCTATAGCGAATACATCGTCTATCTCAAGTATAGTTGGCAAATTCACGTAAGGTGAAAGAAAAATAAAATAATCAACTTATTAAGATTGCAAATCCTTCTCCACTGGTATCCTAAGAACTTTAAGGCGATTCCCTAATCTGTAGACCTCCTCAAACACCTACAAAACCAACAAAGAAAGGGGCTTGACCATGCAAAATGTTAGATGGAGACAAAAGAAGGATAGGTGCACACAAAAAAATTACGTGATCAAAGTGTTAACCATTAAGTGATTAACAAGATCAAATAATAAAAGATATCACCGAATTTGATGAAAAACAAGAGATGTCTCCTTGTGTTGAAGATGCCTTCACAACATGATTTTAGTAACACTTTGTTACACAATTACAATGTTAAAGTTCGATAGAGTTTTAGTGCATAAAGATCTCATATCAAGTACCATACCAAAAGGTCAATTTATAGAAATTGGCCCTCTCAAGGGTTTCACAAAAGGGAAGGACGAGGTAGGTGGCTAACTGAACTGTTGATTAAGAGTTGATTGGGACTCACTGGCTGACAAAGTGGCTTGCAATCAACTACCTCTTGATTGAGGCTATTTTGGGTAGGTGGAGGAAAGTTAGCCACCTTCCTCCCTGCATGCTCATTGCCTATGGGCAGAGGGGTAGATAGGAATGATTTGCATCCTTATTGGCTGCTACAGGCGAGATTAAAGTTGTTGGTTGTCGGATGCAAATACACCGCTTGTATGAATATGTCACCAATATATTCGCTACCTTGCCATATTTATGAATTTGAAAATTAGAAGTCAAATTTGGTAGGGAGTTAGAAAATTTAGACTAGATGTGATTATGCCAACTGAAAAACATATTCGCTTTCTGGCAAATTTGCTCTAAGGTAACAAATTTGCTATTGTTGGGTTTTGACTGCAAACTTTGAGGTTGTCAACTGGTATGGCTAAGTTGATCTTTTGTGAGTTTACATCAAGGATTGGTGTAGGTTTCACAAAAAGGTCAATTTATAGAAATTGGCCCTCTTAAGGGTTTCACAAAAGGGAATGATGAGGTAGGTGGCTAACTGAACTGTTGATTGAGAGTTGATTAGGACTCATTGGCTAACAAAGTGGCTTGCAATAAACTACCCCTTGATTGAGGCTATTTTGGGTAGGTGGAGGAAAGTTAGCCACTTTCCTCCCTAATGCTCATTGCCTATGGTGGTAGAGAGGTAGATAGGAATGATTTGCACCTTGAGTAGCTGCTACAAGCGAGATTAAAGTTTTTTCTTGTCGGATGCAAATACACTGCTCATATGAATATGCCACCAATGTATTCGCTAACTTGACATATTTGTAAATTTTACAGTTAAAAGTCAAATTCGGTAGGAAGTTAGAAAATTTAGACTAGATGTGAATATGCCAACTGAAAAACATATTCGCTTTCTGGCAAATTTTCTCTAAGGTAACAAATTCGCTATTGTTGGGTTTTGACTGCAAACTTTGAGGTTGTCAACTGGTATGGCTAAGTTGATCTTTTGTGAGTTTACATCAAGTATTGGTGTAGGTTAGATGGTTCGATTTTACGTATCTACATTTACGTATTAACCCTCTGATTTTAAGAACCATTATATAATGCTCAATCATCTCATCCTTACTAATCACTCTTGGTGTAATATTTGCTACTTAGACAAGGTTTGCCATAGATTCACTCTTCCTCTTATTGCTAACTAGGGCATCCATATTTCGAACTAAGACACCTTTACTTCCAACTAGGACATCCTTACTTTTAGTACGGAATTTCAAAAACAACTTTCTTGCCATGTTACCTAGTTTTTCTTCACATGAATTCTTCTAGTTTTTAAGTTTTTTCTTAAGATCTAAAACAAGAAGTGATACTTGCTCTTTGATTGCACTTTGCTTTCTACTTTCTATTGCTGCTCATGCTTCCTATTTGCTTCTAGCTGACGCTTGCTCCTGGCTTACACTTGGCTTACACTCGGCTTGCATTTGCTCCCATTTGTTATTTAAGAATGTCATAAGTATATAAAGTAGTAATATAATTAAAGATTTTTTTTTAAAATTAATTATATAAAATTGAATCAAACCCACTCGTTTTACATCATTACTACATAATGATATTACAATAGTTTAATAATTATGCATGTATCGTTTGATAAGATTTGAACTTGGATCTCTTCCTTAAAAGTCGAGAAATATAATTAATTAAATTAATACCATTTGATGTTTAGATGTTAACTATATAACATATTATTGTATTAATAAAAACAATTATAAAATATTAACATCAATATAATTCCAAACTTTATCTTTTATTTATTTTTTTATATTTATTTTGTTGAAGTAATGTGAAGTAGTATGTGTGACACAAACGAGGGCCATACTCCCCAGGGACAACACGGGCCTCCCTTCTTATAATTCAAACTTGGATAGGTTAGAGACAATCCAAAGATACAACAAACGAGGGCTATACTCCGGATAGGCTAGATGACAATCCAAAGATACAACAAATGAGGGCCATACTCCCCAGGTACAACACGGGCCTCCCTTCTTATAATTCAAACTTGGATAGGCTAGATGACAATCCAAAGATATACCACTAAGATGGGAACTAAATACTACATTTGTTATAAATAATTTTATATAATAAACAACCATTTTAAAAAATATAAACGTTATAACATTTATACTTATAAAGTCTCAAGTTTGATTTTTATTTGGGAGGTCTAAGTTTGATTCTTATTTGGGAGGTCCAAAGTTCAAACACGCTGTATATTGTAAGAGGACTACTTAAACCCTGCAAGTAAGTTGGTTGTAGGGTTTCTCCCACCATTCAAACTTAAAAAAGAACATTTATAATTAAAAAAATTAAAAACCCTTATAAATTGAAAAAACAACAAACAATGTCCTAAGCCTAGTTCACAAAAGAGACCTTGTTGAACTTAAGGCGATTAATAACAGGTTTAAAGGTTTGACCAAAAAAATAAAAAATACCCGAGCCCCTTATCTCTCCCAAATCTTAAACAAGGAAACTGAATACAGCTCTATATGCCAGAGTATAAATTCCCGTCCTTTAACTTATCATTTTAAGGCTCTTCCTAATTCCTACGAACCCTAATTCTTTTACAAAACCCTAACCCCCATTCCTTTTATAGTTTCATAGTTTTGTATATTCGTTATTGTGAGAGAGAGAGAAGCAGAAGTCATGGCGCCTCCGCAGGCGAAATCAGGGATCTTCGTGGGCATCAACAGGGGCCATGTCGTTACCAAGCGCCAGCCTGCCCTCCGCCCTTCTGCAAACAAAGGGGTGAGTAAGTAAATCCTTTCAAATTCTACAGGTACTATTTTAGATTGATTTGATTCGTTTTCAATCATATGAGTCATTGGGAATTTTGCAGAAGAGGAGTAAGAGAACGGACTTTGTGAGGAAATTGATAAGGGAAGTAGCAGGATTTGCCCCATACGAGAAGCGGATCACGGAGCTGTTGAAAGTCGGGAAGGACAAGCGTGCGTTGAAGGTGGCAAAGAAGAAGCTGGGAACCCACAAGAGGGCCAAGAAGAAGAGAGAGGAGATGTCTAACGTCCTCAGAAAGATGAGGTAAAACTTTATGATTAGGGTTTTCAGATACCTATCTCGTTCGGTTTGATTGAATCTGCGTTATTCTAATTTTTTGATTTAGTTTTTTCAAGGTCATTGTTTGGGAAGGAAGAGTCTTGGCAGTTTTGTTTAGGGTTTACGGTTTAGGTTTTAGGGTTTAGGTATTGCAGAAGCTATGCTGTTGTAAATTCAAATTTTGGTCCGTGATAATTAAATCACCTGGTTTATAACCAGGTTTGTATTTGCAGATTTTGCTAGGATGTTGGAACCCTACTTTTCACTGGTCTATTCAGTTATTATTTTGTTGGGAATGACCAAACCATTGCTATTTTGACTCTCATATCGAGATACTATTCTTTTAGGGTTATGGATTCGTGTTGTTCCGGTGTATTTAAATGACATTTATTAGGATGATTATTACTTAGTTTATGGGTTTATTGATTTGGTATATACGTTTTTTTGATGACAACGATGCTCTTGTTTGTGATTCTGTTTTTACATATCTGTTTTGGATATCAAATGCTTGATTTTGTGAGGTGCACTTTTTAGGTACATTTTGTTGTTGAGATGATCAATTTCATGTTTCAATGGTTATTGTTTTTGTAAGTCATTATGTTCTTTGGCTAGGGTTTCAGATATTTTGTTTCGGATAAATAGGTCCTTGCTCTAGTGACTAGGATTTTTGGACGTCGTTCTTTGGATGATCGAACCCCTTAATATTGATTACGGTTTTGTACGGATAGTTAAGCCCTTTTTCGGTGACTAGGGTTTGCAGGTGCTATGTTGTGGAACGGTTAAACCGTGAACATTGTGTGTCGGTTTTTTCATATGCCATACTTATGGGAGTAGACCATTTGTATTGTTGGAGTTTTCAGATATTATTTATATATCGGAAGCTCCCTTGCATTTACCTTTACAAAATGTAAGTTTAGGAAGCAATTGATATTTTAAATTGTTTTTGCTGTAGCTTATAGGACAGTCTTGACTGATTTGAATCCCATTCTTGGAGTCAAATTCGTTAACCATAAAAAAATGTTATGTTCATTTTATTTCTGAACAGCAGGGCAATGTGATCGGTAAAATTGTTTCGGCAGTCTTTATCTTGAAAATTTAAAAATTAAATAGATCAACCTCTGTATGTTTCATTCAATATGCTGCAGTGCGTTAGATGGCCGTTTTTCCTTTCTGGACTGTTAAAGTTGTGAAACAACCACATTCTTCTGTAATGACTGGGAATCCACGGTTAAGCTTAATTACAAAGGGAGTGTCTTTGTAAATTTCACCTATGGTGTAAACCAGATAGGGTTTGAGCTTTGGTAATGACTCTAACCGTTGCCCTGCCTCACTACTAGACCACCAGCTGATGGACTGAGATAAGATTCATTGCTATAGATTTTGATGTCGTTTTCCACAATCCGTTGCGTCCTTGTTTATTACAAGTTTGCGAGTGCTCATGCAGTTTTTTAAGATTATTTTAAGCTCTTTTCAGCTTAACTTGGGCAGTGTCATTTGATTTATGATAACAGTCCGTGGACTTTTGACTAGTTACTTTGTTGCTAGAATTATGTGGATTTTAGTCATTTTTTTTGTTGAAGGCCGATGTAACATTAAGTGATACACTAGTATTAAATATATAGTTTTTGACACTGCATCCTGGTCATTTTTTTCAGGTCTGCTGGAACGGGCGAGAAGAAGAAGTAAATTGCTTGATGGCGTTTGCTTTTCTCAACCATTGCATTGGATAGTTCGATTTTGTTTGGTTAAAGATGTAGGATGACATAGTTAAGTTGGTACTTTTGTATTTTACTTGGCAATTTGTTAATTCTTCTCAGTGCAAAACATTTGTTTTTTGCACTTAAACATTGGCTGGTGTAAAGGTAGTTTTTTAAACTACTGAAATTCAAGCTATCAAAGATTGCGGTGTTTAGTTTCACAAAGAAATGATCATGGAATGCTGCTGGAGGTTTTAATTTAATTCTACAATTCTCAAAGATTTTGGTTATCCTTAAAATAACTTATGAAATACTCATTGTTCAAAAGACATGGTTTGCAATGGTTAAAAGAATTTCTTATAAAATATAAAATATTTCAGTCCAATATTTTATTTTAGTCCAATTTTTTGAAGTCTAATGTAAGATAGGAGTGGCAAATCTCCCATATATGGTGTGTACTTTGCAAAATGTTTGAGGGTTTAGTAGGAGACGAGCCATTTGCAATCAAAATGCCCAAGAATAGTTATTGCCAGGCCACCACACGAGATGAGCTGCACGCAACCTGCAATGGTTTTCATTTGGCTGAACAACTTAACCTTGGGTATTTTATATTTATAATTGGTGAAACAGCCAGAATTTTGAGGCAGATTAGTGTCCTTGGATAAAGTCCAGTGTCCATGCTTTCAGTATTTTAGCTAGGGGATTTCTTTTTTAATACCATAAAATGAGTGGTTCTTTTTTAAGCATTTTATCTTTATCTAGCTTGGCAAACTGTAGCGGGCTTTGTTTATTCTCTCTTTGGTAGATGCAGCAACTGAATACTTGAACCAATACTCAGATTGTAGTATCAGTATATGCTTTCTTTTCTTTCTATAACAGATACATCGTTTATTACCATTAATTGACTTCCATCAAACTGTAGGATGCAGTGAAATATATAATCTCACTGCATCTACATTAATAGCAAATTGTTATGTTAGAGTGGATAACTGTTGTGATCTTATAGTATATGCAATAAAGAAGACTGGCAAATTCAACTTAAATCTGTGGTGTTGTCTCTATTAAGGCTGCCTCTTAGGCCGGATACTTTTGCTGATGGAATCATATTGTAATATAAATGGTCAAGGTATCATCTATAATAGACAAGCATGTGATATCAGTGATATGTCATTGTATGATTTTTGCTTAGGTTTTACAGAGCTCCAATGATAGTTATGATGAGAGCAAATCCTGAAGGTTATGTTAGGATTATGACGGTTCCTAATGCTTCATTCATTCCATCAACTATTTGTTTGCACTTTAACATGTCAAGACATTCCATCAACTATTTGTTTGCACTTTAACATGTCAAGACCAGGGTAATGTGAGATATTTGGTTGAACACTTTGATTTCCCTTTTGCTTGCCCCTTAACAATTTTCATAGAATGATTGTACTCTGAAGGAAGCATTCAATGATTATTGATATTTAAAATGAGGCTTCTGAGATAATTTTTGAAAAGACTCATGGATGTACATTCTTGCCTGAATTCCCTTTTGCTTGTCCAGTTATATAACTATTGCTTAAAATTGGTACTATTTTTAAGTTGTTGAACAAGATTATAAAAGTGCAGTTTAATAAATATCATATATTAAATGGTTTTGAAGATTTTTTTTTCATAGATTTATTATGCTTTCAAGGAATCATTAAAAGGAGGGAAAAGTTGAAGGAAATAAATTGACAAGGTCTTTTACACATTGCCTTGAAGCTTTGACACATATAGCTTTGATTCTTGCATTTATTACATATAATATGAACTCAAGATGGGCATGAGTTTCTAATTGATTGTGTGCACAATTTCCATTGATTCCAGTAGCCATGATAAGGTTAATTCACTTTTAGATTTGTTCAAAGATCTGCTTAATAAGCTTGCTTTAGCAAATAATGCTGTAGTTTTTACTAATGCTTTTTTATGCAGAACATAGACATGCACCATAGAGGGTTGGATCGTTTAGTGCTAGGTAAAAACGCAAGGATGGGATGGGTAATCTTTTAATCATAGTTACTAAATTCGATGATCTTTTCAACCGAGTCACCATCGTTGCTGAATCTTCTCGAGTCGAGTCACCACCCCCACTGTATCTTTTTTGGACCGACTCATTGAGTATTTTTAATTTTTTTTTTGTTAATAGTTTTTTAAATTTGATTGTTTTTTTTTGAACTCTAGGGTTAATTACCTGGGAGGTGGATTTTGCGTTGTCGGGTCTATTCAGAAATTTGCAATTGTTAAGATGTATTGTACATTTGAGATAATTTCTTAAATCGTGTACAAATATAGTATTATGAAATAGGGACTTCAACCTTTATGTTGACAATGCCTAGAACTCCATGCATATTTTAGTTGAACACATTTTGTTTTAGAACTCCATGCATATTTTAGTTGAACACATTTTGTTTTAGTTTATTTAAGATTTTCCTTTTGAATGAAGAGATGCATATTTATTTCTATATGAACTTCAATATATATAGTTATCGTTTTAGCGTACAATTTTTTTTAATTCATTATATAGGATTGAGATTGAGATGGGTCCCATTTGTATTATATCATTATAATATAGTGATATTATAACAGTTTGACAACTATGCACATTTTGTTTGTTAAGATTTGAACTTCGAACATTTTGTTTGTTAAGATTTGAACTTTGAACTTTGAACCTAAGTCTCTTTGAAAGATGAGGAGTTTATTTGGTTGAGCTAATGCTATTTGATGACTCTTACCATGTAAAATTACATAATTACTTCGTAAAATAATGTTAGTTTATTTTATTATTGTTATATTTCATCAAAGCGGATGACAATATTACAACAAACTAAGATTCGAGATTGGATCTAGTCTCCAAGTTACCCGAAACCTTGTGAAATATATCTCCCCTTATTAACATTTGACTTTCGACCTGGTGCTAGGCCCTTCGTTGTCTGAGTACGGTGCTCGTTGACTTGGCGTTGCCAAGTGTGCTAGGCCTTCGTTGTCCGAGTACGGTTAAAACGTGCGTAACGCTCTTCACATCGTGACCTACCACGTAGCCAACCATAGCACGGTCAATGCTCAACTTGTTGCTGGGGATAGTTGTCGTTGTGTGCGGTTAAGTCTCCACGGGGAAGCCTACGCTTTTTGCATTGGCTTCATCTTCTTTTTGTTCGCCTCCCTTCTTAACCTAAAAAAAGCGGAGTTGTGATCCCTTTGAAGGGGAAATATACACATATACAAAGAACATGCAAAAAGACTGAAAAGTGATCAATGTCTAGCTCTCAATTTGTCATCACAACATTGCCCATCGTCTTCCTGTCGCCTTAGGAGCAACTTTGTCATCCTGTGCTTTCAATCTTTCTCGTTTGGGCCGAAACAACGGTGGCGTTTGCGTCTGAATCTTGGAACAGTTACCTGAAGTATTTGTCTCATTTGTCTTGACCAAAGTCAATATATGTAAGCTCCATTTGAGCCGCTCGCATTTCAGTTTCGCTTGCGCCAGCCCTGCGTTCATCCTAGGTCTATTCTGCTCTTTTTCAACTTAAAACATATAATTAATAATATCGTTGATCTTTTTGCTTGCCTGAGTCAACTTGCATCCTTGTTATAATTTGGTTTACCATCAACAAATCCTGTTCTCTCCCATCTATCCTTTGTCTTGTCTTTCGTTACTGTGTATATTTTCCCTGAATTACATTTGCATACTTTGAAAGAAGAAAACAGATCCTTCATTGAGGATGCTCATTTGCATACTCTACTTTGTTTTACTTTCAGTCCATATCCTTGTTGCAGGTTATTGGCTGATTTGAGAAGGTGCATTTCTAGCACATAAGGTTGGAAAACATTCTGGTAATGTACCAACACTCGCACGGTTACTAAACACCTCTAGTCTTCATTGTTGCCTAAAGTAGTCATTTTACTTTCCCCTGTAGATAGCTTGCATAATAGTTAGTAGTTGATGAACTTTTGCGACTACTGTTGTATCTTAGATAGGTCCAAGTGGCTTTGTATTGATGTTTGACAATTTCCTCTTTTGCATATGTTTGTCTCATACCATATTAAACTCCACAGACCTGTTTTAAAAAGCATTTGGTTCTAAATAAAAAGTTGTTCATGATAAAATATGGCATAAACTTATAGCTGTGCATATACATTGTAACCGTGGAACTCAATTCTTCATTTTTTTGGCTTTACATTTCGGTGAACCCGCTGTGAACACCGTTGGGGTCTCCAAGGCTTTATGATCTTGGCTAGTTGTATTGATGTTTGACTCTTTCCTCTTTTGGATATGTTTGTCTCATACCATATTAAATCCCATGGACCCGGTTAAAAAAGCCTTACGTTCTAAATAAAAAGTTGATGATAAAGTCTGGCATTAACTTGTAGCTGTGCACATATCTTGTAACTGTGAAACTTAAAATCTCCATTTTTATTTGGGCTTAACATTTTGCTGAACCCAATGTAAACACAGTTGGGGTCTCCAAGGCTTTATGATCTTAGGCTAGTTTGATTGAATCAAAATAATTGAAAATTCTATTTTGACAGTTAACCAATGGCTGACCACCCATACGACACTAGAAATAAGCGTGTTACTGATCTTGAAGAACAGAACCTTACTATTAATCCCAATTTTCAGGAGGAAACTATTCCTCAAAAAGAAAACTTTGAGAAAATAGTCTTTGATTCTCTTGAAGAAGAGAACCTTACTATTAATCCCAATTTTAAGGAGGAAACTCTTCCCCAAAAGAAAACTTTGAGAAAATAATCTTTGATTCTGTTTATCGCTCAAGAGATTTTATCCAACAAAACAAGTGTAGTTTCATGGATATTATTAGGGAGATGATCGAATAAAAAGGAGTCTAAGAAAGAACAATAGGCTTCTCTTCAAGGACCTTCAACTGGTTGTAAGCATTCTTACAAGGATTTTTGTAATCAACATTTGTATCCTTTTATAGCTAGTCAACCCTATCCTCCAAATTTTGAATCCCCTAAAGGGGAGAAGGAGACCCAAATATTAGGCTCTTTCAGGTTGTTTCTTGCTCTTAAAGTTATTTTTCATAAGCCTTGGCAGTCTTGCTTTAAAGTGGTATTTTCAACTACCACAACATTTGATTAAAATCCTTGGTGAACTTGTAGAAATGTTTGATAAACATTTCCATGCATTCATAGAAGAAAAATGCATAATGATGATCTTCATTAGCTTAAGCAAGCAAAGGGTGAGATCTTTGTCAATTTCTTTACCTGGTGAGCTTTAATAGGAAGACTCCAATATACCCTTCCACCAAAGGACCTATATTTATACACAATTTACAAGAGTAGTTGGCATACCCCTTAGAAACAACCAACATTTCTTCTTTCGAAGATGCGGTAGAGTTGGCTAGACAAGTAGATGATGCTCTCTTACAAAGAGGACAATTACAGGTTAAGAAAGAAGATAATCATATAAATGCAACTATGACAACCACACAAAAGATTGTCCTCTCAAAGCAAGAAAAACCTAAATGGAAATTTACTAGGAAGAGAACCTCTTTCGAAAGGCCTTAAGCAACTTCTAGATATAGAAATGATACGCTTGCCAGTTGTTAGAGTAGTAGATCTCTCTAAGAGAAAGCCTAACTGGCATTGTGCTAAGGAATATTGTGATTTTCCTTGTGTTGAAGGTCATAAGATTGACAAATGTAATACCCTATGTAACATTGTTCACGACTACATTGATAAAGGCTAAATTGCATTGACAATCTTGACACTTCATCCTCCTTTAACCAAGACCTTGGGATCTTTCAGAATCCGCTACCAAATCATAACCAAACGACAACAAACAATGTCCATTATAGGATTGGTCCACACCTAAACCAACAAAAATAACCAACCTATTGATCAACTTCCCAAACCACCTGTGGTGCTTCAATCAAAAAATAAAAATACCTCATTCGAGTGACCACCTTTGATCATACCAGTCTTTAATTCAAGTCCTTTTAACCTACATCAACAACATAAAATCACTCTTGCTAAAATGTATCTCTTAGAACTTTTGCAAACTTCTGCAACCCCTCAAGATATCCTCCTCAAACTACTAAGTGAACAAGTAGTACCCCAAGATTTACCACTTGATGATGTCTCTAATATTGTTGGTTCCTTAGGGATTTATAACATCATTTCCTTCCATGAGAAAGATATTCACCAACCCGCTTTACCAGGAGATCTGACCCTTTATATTACTTGCCACATTGGTGAAAAACTAATCTAGCGAGTTCTTATCTATAATGGGTCAACTCTTAATATATGTAACATTTTGGATTAACCAAGCAAAGACCTCAAACATTTGACCTCATTATTCAAGCTTTTGATAATGAAGAACGAGGAGTCAGTGGTACAATAACCTTACCCATTAAAGTTGGACTACACATACTCTACTCTTTTTTATATGATTCCTTGTGATGTCTCCTATAATATCCTTTTAGGATAGTCGTGGATTCGTGCAATGCAAGTTGTCCCTTCCACTTACCACCAATGCTTTAAATGAGTATCACAATAAAATAATTTGCATCTTTGTTGATCTTGGGCCCTTTGCCTATTGCCAAATGATTGAAGCCGAGCAAGCAAAAAATAACCTGTCCTTCCCTCCATCCTTCTTGTTGTCCTCCATCTTCCAACTCTGTCAATGATGCATCACAAACCCAAAAACCAACTAGATGAGAATCAACATGAAAATTCAGAACCTATTAAACAAAACAATAACTCCAATCAAGGAAACGTTAATGAGCACCCTATCGAAGATTTGACCTTAGACCTAGCCAACCTTTTCCTCTCTCCCCAAACCTTAGGTTTACCTTCTAAGAAAGGAATGAAAGTACAAATTGGGAGTTGCTCCTTTCTTTGTGTTGGCACTGCCAATGATGAACAAATCAACAATAGTAACACCTTCCCGATTGAGAGACAACATTCTTTGTGCTATTTGTTAGCCTCTTATCCCACCCCTAAGCAAATGTTGGCTCATATGGGTTATAAATATAAAGGTCTAGGCTATTATGAGCAAGGCATTAAAGAGCCCTTAGAAACCAAAATTTGTCCTAGCCGTTGTGGGATAGGTTACTTTTCTATTAAGAGCGAGCCCCTTATTGCTTTGATATCATTCAATAGTGACGACAGAGCCGATTTTTCTTTTTGGGACTCCCACCATGACACCATTTCTTTACATCGGTCGAGTTGGAATGAGGAAGATGAAAAAGAACTATAGTCTCTTATAGGCTTAGGTTCTAGCCAATAAACATTAGCAGAACTTAAGTCGGTTATGAAACCCATTATACTTCATTAGAAAAGTTATGCCAATGTAAATATTTTGACTATGGTTCATCCTGAGCTTATTGCCACTAGCAATGTTTATGAAATAAATGAGCTTTTTCACACTCTTGAGAAATATAATTCTTTTTTCAGGGGATCCCTTATACTAGATTCTAACTTTCCTACCTCACATCCATCCACCTTCAAGATCTCATCCTTAGACCCTATCGATCTTGAAAACCTAGGAATCTTGCCCACACCTCCCAATTGGAGGACGTGTCTCGAATTCTAATTGAGGAGAAGATAAACATTAATGTAGGCTCTAATGACAATCCTAGAATCTTGAAGCTTGAAAAGGCTTTGACTTCCCAAGAGCACAAAGAGTATACTGAGGTCCTAATGGAATTCAGTGACATCTTCACATGGTCCTATATAGACATGCCTAGCTTAGATCCCTCTTTGGTGGTTCACCATCTTGTTGTGCAACTTGATACGATACTCATTAGGAAAAAGTTGCAAAAAATACATTCTAAGGTTACCGTACCCGTTAAAGAAGAGTTGCAAAAGCTCTTTGATGTGGGTTTTATAAAAGCCATTGACTATTTTGTTTGGATTTCCAATATTGCTCCTGTTGCTAAGAAAGAAGGCAACATGCGTATCTGTACTGAATTTAGGGATATCAATAGATCTTGTCCTAAGGATGACTTTCCCCTCCCTAACATTGACATGATCGTGAACTTTGTTGTTGGTTGTGGAATGTTGTCCCTCATGGATAGGTTTTTGGGATATAATCAACTTAAAATCGCTTCCAAAGATAAAGCTAAGATTACCTTCATAACCTCTTGGAGTACCTTTTGCTGGCAAGTCATGCCTTTTGGCCTTAAGAATGTTAGAGCAACTTGCCAACACTCCATGACCTACATATTCCATGACATGATGCATGATATTGTGGAAGACCATGTCAATGACATTCTAGGATGGTCTCACAAGCACAAGAATCATGACAAGGACCTTAGACACGTCTTTGAACAATTAAGAGTATAAGGTTTGCCTTAAGACTTTAAGTGCATTTTGGAGTAACTTTTAGAAAGTTGTTAGGATTCATAGTGTATCGTAGAGGAATTGAATTCAACCCTGACAAGATTTATGTTATTGACAATATGCCACCTCCTCGCAATATAATCAAGCTTTGAAGCCTTCAAGGCAAGCTTCAAGCCATACGACGCTTTATCGACCAACTTATTGATAAATGTTTACCTTTATCCAAACTCCTTCACAAGGATAATAAGCATAATTGGGATGTTAAATGTCATGCTGCCTTTGATGCTCTGAGATCATACTTGTCATCCTCGCCTATCCTTGTATTTCTTAATCCAATCAAACCCTTTATGTTGCACATTTGGAAACTATTCACACCATAAGAGCTATGTTAGATCAGTATGATGACCAACATCGAGAATGAGTTGTTTATTACATTAGCAGAACTTTAGTCAGTTATGAAACCCATTATAATTCATTAGAAAATTTATGCCTAGTAGCAATCTTCGCTTCTCAAAAGTTAAGGCATTACATGCTTAGTCAAAAGGCCATCGTCATAACCAAGGTTGATTCTTTGCGATATCTCATGTCTAAATTGCACTTGTTCAGGCGAATCACCAAGTGGGTTATAGCCTTTAGTGAATTTGACCTAGATTTTGTTATTCAAAATTGATAGAAGGTCAGGTTATTGTCGACCAACTAGCCATGACACCTCTCATTGATAACTTACCTCTTATTGTTGAGTTTCTCGATGAGTCCATCTTGGTTGTAGAAATCGACCAACCTGATTCTTGGACTCTATATTTTGATGTTTCTAGCTACCTTAAGGGTGTTGGGATTGTTATCATGTTGTTCACCCCCCCAACAACAACCTATTTATCTATCCTTCAAGCTTCAATTATCTTGCACTAATAGCATTGCAAATTATGAAGCACTCATCCTAGGACTTCATATTGCATTAGCACTCAAAGTCAAAACCCTCACCATATTTGGTGACTTGCAACTCATAGTTAACTAAATTAATGGTGTTTATTAGAAAAGGGATGGAAAACTAAAACTATATAAAGATATTATTGATAAATTATTAGCTTCTTTTGACAAAGTTACTGTTGAAGTCACCCCTCAGTAAAGGAACCATCATGTAGATGCCTTGGCTACAATTGCATCCCTCAATCCTCTTCAACTTGAAGATGAACATACTATAATCACCATTAGGCAGATGCGTGAGTTTGCTAGCCTGGATTCTAGTCAATTACCATTACATGTTTTCTTCATTGATATTGTTGCATCTGATCCTTGGTATTAAGATACCTATACCTTCCTTAAGGATGACACCTTGCCCGTGGAGTTAAGTCACAATGAGTGTAAGCATTTCAAGCACCATGCCCATCACTATGTTATCATTGGAGATATTCTTTATCGTCGCTCCCTTGATGGAATCTTATTCCAATGCTTGAACTTCAATGAGGCTCAAGAAACCATTAGAGAATCCCATGATGGATCATGTGGAGGCCATTTCAATGGAGTCTCCATTGCTAAAAATATCTTATGCATGGGATATTATTGACCTTTTATGAGAAGACTCCTATGATTATGTTAAGCATTGAGACTAGTTCCAAAAGCATGACAACCTAATTAATACCCAACTCAAGCATTTCAGCCCATAACTTCCCTATGGCCATTTTCCATGTGGGGATTGGATATCAATGGAAAAACTACCCCAACTTTGTTTGATTAACATACGTTTATCATCATATCCATTGAATACTTCATCAAGCGGGTGGAAGTTATGTCGTTGTCCACTATAAAAGAGGCACAAGTCTCTAAGTTTATATTTAACTAGATCCTTTGAAAGTGTGACATCCCTTCTATCATACTATCAGAAAATGGAACACCTTTTAAAAATAAGGATGTCCACAAAATTTGTGCAAAGTTCAAGATTCAACATAAGTGGTCTACGTTGTACTATCCTCAAGGTAATGGTCAAGGTAAAGCTTCTAATAAGACTTTGGCTAAAATCCATAAGAACTTGGTTAATAAAACCAGTCTCAATAGGTACTTACAACTATACACAATTTTATGGGCTTATCACACTAGTGTGTGAACTCTTACAAGAGCCACCCTCTATGCCTTAGTTTATGAAATTGACATTTTCTTCCCATTCAAGCTTGAGGTCCCCTCTCTACGAGTCATACTTTAAGATTTTTAGGTTGGGGATGAGTATTGTTTAGGTCGTCTCGCTCAGTTGGAATTGCTTGAAAAATGAATCCATGCGTTGGAGCAATTGCGAGTTATTGGCTTTGACGAGCCTATGATAAGAAAGTGTGATCACGATCTTTTAAAGTTAGCGATTTGTTACTTAAAGAAAACCAAAAGAACACTAATGCCAAAGATAGCTCAAAGGCAAGTTTGAAACAAACTAGCTAGGTCTATTCGTAATTAATGCCAAGTATGGGTCAAGGGCATATCGCCTAACCACCCTTGATGGTAAAGAACTTAAAGAACCCCTTAACATTATGCACCTTAAACATTACTATGCTTGATTGTCTTGTTTTTTGTATTGTCTGCTTGATCATGTGCTTGTATGCATTTATTAATTATCTGTAGAGTTATTTGACATTATTATTGCATGTATGCATGTGCTTATGACTGTTTGGTTTGCTTGATTCATAGTGTGTCAGGGGTCCACCAAGATCTAATGATGATCTTAATTAGAATAGCTTATGCATTGCATTTAGACAGGTGACTGACGTAGTGTATCCCTTCATCTCTCCTACCTCATTCACTACTTGTTTGCATAATTGTTTGATAGTGTTATTGCATGAGTGTCCTTGCTTATGATTGATTGCTTTATAAAGAGGTCTATCAAGATGTGATGATGATGTTAGTCAGATTAGCTCACATGCATTGCATTTTCACTAGGTAAGTGATGCTAGCAGAACTCTCTTTACCTCTCTATCTCTATGGATTATTTATTGCATGTCATGATTGCTTGTTAACTTATATAATTCCTCCTTTACGAAGCCCACAAGGAAGCATTCTTTTATTAAAAATGTTTGCTTAATGCATGTTTGCTTGCTCTTGTATGATGTCTTCTTGACGAGTCAAGAGGAATGTGATGACCCATGATGATTTTAGTTAAGAATAACCCACTTGCATTGTATTTGAGTAGTGATTCCTCTCCTAGTCCTTTGCTTAATTATTCTTGAGTTATCTATTTCTTCACGTGTAAAACAATTTCCCCTTATGTTGAAGGCATGCACATGTTACATCTTGCAAAATATTTGATAAGCATCTATTATGAGCATTCACCTTCAAGGGTGAACATTTTTTCTAAAACACCTTCACGGATGAGTATCTCTCTAAAACACCTTCACAATGAGCATCTCTCTAAAACACCTTCAAGGGTGAGCATTTGTCCGAAACACCTTCGTAGGTGAGCATTTGCCTGAAACACCTTCATGGGTGAACATCTCTCTGAAACATCTTCATTATTGAGCATTTATTTGAAACACCTTCATGGGTGAACATTTATTTGAAACATCTTCACTTGGAGGTGAGCATTTTATTTTCTTACATATACATTTTTTGTATCATAAGATCACTAAAACACTTCTTTGCGGGAGTGAGCATTTTCTTTATCTACATATCTTTAATTTTCTCTCTCTCTCTCTCTCTCACACACATATGATAAATAATACTAATAAAACTAATAATTAAAATTTTAAGCAACAAGGCTACTATCCTCCAAGTCTGTGGAGCACTCCAACCTTGTAGTGCTCCAAGTTTGTAGGGCGCAATAGGTCCTATAGTGCTCCAAGCCATAGAATATTATAGGTTTTGTAGTGTTGTTTTGTCCTTCCCCGTAACTTTCACCTTGTCCATATAGTCAAAATTCAACTCCCCTATCTCATATTTGCTAACAATTAACCATGCATTTCTCATTTCATTCAACACTAAATTAAGCACAAACACAACCTTTTTATTGATAAAAAATAACTTGATTATATTTCTTTTTTATCCTTTCTTAAGGCTAACCATCAATTACTTCTATGCATACCCTCCTAGAAAAGTGTACATTAGTTGTCTCATGCAGGTTCATCACTACACTCTCAGGTTTGTCATCTAGGTGGTAGAACTCGTCATCATGGAACCTTTCTGCCATGTCCAACATGATGTCCTTTGCATCGTCTTGGTGATATTCTTTGTGGTTGGGAATCAAAAACCATAACCTTGGTGGTTAAATTCGTTGCTTGATCCATTTGATCCCTTTTTTTTCCACCTCTAGTAGTAGGTAACAAGTTCTCATGAATGTTGTCGATCGGTTCAATGCTGAATGTGCATCTCATTGCTTTAGGAATGACGAAAGCTCATCAAAGTTCATGGTGCTCTCTTGCAATGCCTTCCCCTAGTAGTGATCTACCACTATCCAATATCGCTCAAGGCAAGTAGCTTGCATCTCCTACATCTTTGGGATGCACTACGAGCTCCCCAATAACTCTCGATATTCTGTGATGATGACTACTAGATATTGGTGGTCTGCTCGCACATGCAAACTCATTTATAACTATTGATAGACATAGCTCATCATCTAATCTTACCTTACTTCCTTGATCTCGATGTTGAGTAAAAGGCACGTAGTTGGATATCCTCCACAAATCGATTTGGGTTCTAGTCTATAACATCAGGCAATGCTAGGTTGTTCAAATACATGCCTAAAGTCTTTGCTCCTCCTTGTCGTGTCATGCTAGTCACTCCTTTTTCACCCTTTGTCCCTCTATATTTTCCAATGTTGTCTGTTGTTTGATTGTGTTTTTTGTTCCTTCTTTTGTTGTCATCTTATGTTGTGTTGGCAAGAACTTCCATGCATACACTAAGATCGCACTTTTTGCTCCTTGGTGTACCGTCGCTACACGATGATCTCTTTGTCCCCTTCCAACTAATCATGCCATGTGCATCAACCTTCATTGCTTTTATAGTTATGACAAACCTCATCATTTTTATGTGAGATCATTTATTCTTCTTTCCTTATCCCACAAGTTTTCGGCCACGCGGTCATTGTACCCTAACACATGGATATTTAATTTTCTCCCTTTTTCAAGTTCCATCAAGTTTTTCCAACGTCCTTAATAACTTGAGGGGCCAACCCTTGGAAATATCAACCTCTTGGGGCATCTTAGATAATCTCCTGTAATTGTTCCTCTCACAAAATTGACATCCATTATGTTTTATGTTAAAATAGGAAAAATGTAGATACTAATTTTGAAAAGAAAAACAGAGCATATGCTAAAACAGACATAATATGAACTGCAAGCAGAAACATGAACAACAGATAAAAGGAATAAAAAAACATATATTTATTCAGAGGAACTCTACGATACTATATTACATACATGCAACTCTCTTTTATAATCATAAAATGGGAGGGTTTTCTAATTTTCCCACCCAAACAACCTTCTGGAATTTTCTAGGGTTTACTAGTCTACTAGAATCTTCCAGGTCATACCAAAAAACAGTCTCCAAAAAAAGGAGTTTTTGTGAACTTTACAGAAGATTCTCCAAAAAGGGGTTTTCATGAACTTTCTAGAAGATTCCACCATTAAACAGGAAAATCATGTAACACCTGCACATTGTAACAAACTCCCACTTGATACAAGATTTTTATACAATCTTTTATCCCAATCTCATTGCTGCAAAATCAGTGCTTTTGAGCTGTGACAATCTTAGTAAGTGCATCTACTACATTATCTTGAGTTTTACATTTGATTAGGTTGATCATTCCACTCTCCACCATATCACGCACAAAATGATATTTCTCTGCAATGTGTTTTGTCTTTTCATGGAATGATGAAGAATATGCAAGTGCTATTGCACTTTGGATGCACATTTTATTCCAACATATTCTTGGTTCAAATGCAAACCTTTGCACAACCTCATAAACCAAACAACTTCTTTTGCAACATCAGTAGCAACAATATATTCTGCTTCAACATTTGACGAAGTTACAACAATTTACTTTTTACTCCTCCAGCTCATCGCACCACCATACAAAGTGAAGACATATCCTTCTGTTGACTTTCAATTATCCAAATCACCTGCCCAATCTGGTGATTTTCATTTGCAACATTTACAACTTTTGACAACTTTTGCAATTTTGCACAAACCACTTGCAACACCTTCACCCGAGCATCAAACATGTCCTCACAAGCTCCGAACACCTTACCACTACACCAACCAAGTCCAATTGAGTGTGTTGACAACAATGACAACACCTTGCTCAACACAGTTGACATACATGAAGAAGCAAGAAACATGGAGGAGTTTTTATCTGTAAATTTATCACTTGTCTCTTCTTCACCTACCTTTTCAGTTTTCTTCTTCAACATGGAGGAGTTTTTATCTGCAAATTTATGACAGTAGTAGCATTCCACATTGCTAAAATTTTTCTTTCCTATGTTGGACGATCTGCCTCTGCCTCTAGGCTTGCTTCTCCCATTGGATCTACCTTTTCCTCTTTCCTTTTAGCATCCATGTGTTAAATAGGCCTCTGAAGTGGATGCTTAACCAATATCCTTCTTGTCTCCTCATTCAACAACTAGCTAACCATTGACTCCAATATACAAAGTGAAGACATATCCTTCTGTTGACTTACAATTATCCAAATCACTTGCCCAATTAGGTCCCCCACCCTTAACAAAATACATCTCTCTTCTTTAGAGCTTGAGAGTTTACAAATAGATACACTTCTCATCTCAATTGAGATGTTATAGTTAGAAATCTACATCATTTTACAAAAAATGTTTGAATTCTTGATTTTCATTTTTTGGATCTTTTCAAATCTTTGTATGAATACAATTATTCCATAATTTAGCATATTTCTTGACATTTTTCTATAGAAGTCTTCACAATGCCAAAACTTCACCTCTACTATCTATGCCTTGCATCTTAGTAGAGTAATATTTTCAAAACATCGCACTAACATAGTCCGCTTTACCAGATCTGGATTGCTAGTTTCCTTCCTGAAACACAAGTGCAACCACAAAAATTAAAATAAATAGTCTAAATGAACATACATTATTGTTATAAAATAAAATAGATGTTACCAACGGAACACATTAAAGTAAATATTAATCATTAATTGATTTAGACAAACAACATTTTTTGTCAGCTTCAACTAAACTTTCTACTTTCTATAACCATGGAAAGGAGATGTTAACTTCACGATGCTAATAAAAAACCCTCTATTGGCTAGCTTAACTGCACATTTATTTCTTTTCCTTAATATATGTGTAAACCCGATTTCTTCAAACTCTTTAGCAAGATCTTGAATTTCCATAATTATCTCTTGTATGTTCCATGGAGCATTTGCTTTCCTCAAAATTGCATTTATTACTATGAGAGAATCACCTTCCATCCAAAATCTATTCCATTTCATATTTTTA
This sequence comes from Wollemia nobilis, assembly GCA_028583015.1. Lineage (NCBI taxonomy): Eukaryota > Viridiplantae > Streptophyta > Pinopsida > Araucariales > Araucariaceae > Wollemia > Wollemia nobilis. Next base: position 9,111,290 of record JAQPPZ010000028.1, read on the forward strand.
ACCCTTCTAAAGCTTCTCAAGCTTCAACTTCATTATTTGTCTTAAATCCACAATTGAAAGCATAATGAGACAAAATCTCTCTATTATTTCTAATTATTCCTCCTCCTTCTGTTGGTCATGGGTTTCCTTTAGATGCTCCATCAAAATTCAACTTAACCCACTCCACGTATGGTGGTTTCCACTTAATATTATTTACTTTATTTTTGCTTCTCTTGTACCTAACATCATAATTCCATTTAATGACTTGACTCCATCTATCAAGACTCTCTACTTCCAAATTAGGGATTGGATGATTTGATAGGGTTGGTTTAGAATCCTCTATGGCTAAACATATCTTCTTTTTCATTACCTCTAAACTACTTTTCTTTCCTTTAAATATTTTTCTATTCCTTTCTAGCCATATAGTCCAAAGTAATGTATCTTTTGATATATCCCATATTGTCTGTAAAGCCTCACTTTTATAAGTGCTCTGCCATTGCTTTAACCAATCTTCAATTTTGCTATTCATCACCATGCATTTACAAAACATATTAAGAATCCATTGCCATAGATTCCATACTATTGAGCAATGTCCCAAGAGATGGTCAATACTCTCCTCCTCCTTATTATAGAAAACACATTTAGAGGGGCCATGAAAACCCCTTTTCATAAGGTTATCCTAGGATAAAATTATTCTATGACTTACTGGCCAAACAAACATTTTAACGTTAGGAATGCTTGGGCTATCCCAAATATCTCTTCACATTATAGTGATATTATTATTATGTTGGTGTTGAACATTATATCCACTTCATGTTGTGTATTGTCCTGAGCTATTCAACTCCAAAATTATTTTATCCTTGGCACCCTCGAAATAGTCACAATCATTATGTTTCTATTCAATTGCCTCCTAGCATCAATGTATTGTATACTCGTAAAAAAACTTCCTTTTATTTGTATCTTCCTTCTTGATCCTTGTACAAAATGTTTGAAACCCTATCACCGTATTTGTCTTGAAGCAATCTCATGTAAGGTTTCAAAACTAGATCTAAATTGAGTGGTTTTTTATCACACCAAGTATCCATCCAAATAGAATTTTTTTCTCCAGATCCCACCACCCATATTAAACCTTTAATAATAAGATCAATAGATTTTTTAAACCATTCCAAAGAGCAAAACCATTTGGAAGAGATAATGCAGTAAATATTAAACTTGGGTCATTGGGATCAACATACTTACTTAGAAGAATTCTTGCCCATTGTCTTTGAATCTCTTTGTACAATCTCTAGATAACTTTTTCCTTAAGAGCTAAGTTTGCATCTGTAAGAACTCTTAAACCAAGACCTCCCCTAGTTTTGTCATCACACAACTTGCTCCATTTCACTAAAGGAAATTTCCTTTTATCATGTAAACCTGACCATAAAAAGGATCGCATAATATAGATTAAAAAAATTTCAATTGATTTTGGCATAGAATAAAAAGACATAATATGATGGAATGGCTTGTAAGACTAAATTAATTAAATGCACTCTTTCTGCTAATGATAACCATCTACCTTTCCAGGTTGGAAGTTTATTTAGAACTTTACTAATAATTGGATTCCATAAATCTATCCTCATTCTCCCCTCAAATAAAGACATCCCTAGATAAGTTGTTAACAAATTTGCGTCCTCAGTTTAAAGCAACCTAGAAATTATTGCTTTGATATTAGTAGGAGTGTTAAGAAAGTAAATTTTGGATTTAGTCCTATTAATTTTTTGTCCTAAAGCTCTTTTATACTCTTTTAAAAAGTTATTCAAAGCTCTAGCCTCATTTATCCTTTCCCTTCCAAAAAGGGTTGTATCATATACAAACTGTTGATGGGTGATGTTATCAATGTTATTACTAACCTTAAGTCCACTTATAAACCCATATTTGTAAGCCTTCTTTAAGTTCCTACTAAAAAATTCTACCATAATAATGAACAAATAAGAAGATAGAGGATCTTCTTGTCTAAGGCCTCTCTTGGATTTAAAATATTCTGTCACTAACCCATTGACCAACACTGAATAAGAAAATGTAGAGACACAAGATTTAATCCATCTAACCCATTTCTTCTCAAAACCAAACTTATCTAAAATTTCAAAAATAAAATTCTATTTAACCCTATCAGGCTTTAATCATATCAAGTTTTAAGATCATAGTTTTCTCTTTTCTTGAAGTTGTTGAATGTATAACTTCATGAGCTACTATGATCCCATTCAAAAATTGTCTCCCTTTCACAAATCCTCCTTGATCTTATGAAATGACTTTGTCTAACAATGGCCTTAATATATTCACCATTACTTTGGAAAAAATCTGACACTTATGAGCAACATTTGCAACATTTGCAACTTTTGACAACTTTTGCAACTTTTGCAATTTCACACAAACCACTTGCAACACCTTCACCCGAGCATCAAACATGTCCTCACAAAATCCGAACACCTTACCACTACACCAACCAAGTCCAACTGAGTGTGTTGACAACAATGACAACACCTTGCTCAACACAGTTGACATACATGAAGAAGCAAGAAACATGGAGAAGTTTTTATCTGCAAATTTATCACCTGTCTCTTCTTCACCTACCTTTTTAGTTTTCTTCTTCAACATGGAGGAGTTTTTATCTGCAAATTTATGACAATAGTAGCATTCCACATTGTTAAAACTTTGCTTTCCTTTGTTGGACGATCTGCCTATGCCTCTAGGCTTGCTTCTCCCATTGGATCTACCTTTTCCTCTTTCCTTTTAGCATCCACGTGCTAAATATGCCTCTGAAGTGGATGCTTAACCAATATCCTTCTTGTCTCCTCATTCAACAACTAGCTAACCATTGACTCCATCTACAACTTGTCAGAAGCAACACTTATGGTAGTAATATGATTCTCCCACGAGTCTGGCATATTGATCAACAATGTCAGACATTGATCTTCATTACTCCATTTATCACCAATGGAGTTTAGTTGCTTCATTAGCATATTAAAATCATTCAAGTGGTATGATAACTTACCATTCTCCTTCATCTTGAGATTTGCAAGCTTCTTCTGCAACATTAACTTGTTCACTATTGACTTGGAAGCGTAGATGCTCTCCAACTTTTTTCAAATATCTTGCGGAGACTGTGCTTCTATCACATTTAAAATCACAAAGTCTGTTAAACTCAGTCTAATAAGGGCCATTGCTTTTCTATCCATCTTATTAAACTCCTATTGTGCCATCCTAGTGGGATTTGCACTAACTGCAACCCACAAGTCCCTTTTCACCAGTAAGTCCTCCATTTTAATCTTCCACAATGTGAAGTTCAATCCATTGAACTTCTCAATCTCCAGTTTGCTACTCATTTTCTACGAATCATTCTCTACTCCCACTCAAACCATGAACTAATGCACGAGCCCTCAAGAGCACTCCAAAATAAAGACACAATGGAATTTCCACTAACTGCAACCCACAAGTCACTTTCTACCAGTAAGTCCTCCATTTTAATCTTCCACAATGTGAAGTTCGATCCATTGAACTTCTCAATCTCTAGTTTGCTACTCATTTTCTGCGAATCGTTTTCTACTCCCACTCAAACCGTGAACCAATGCACACGCCCTCAAGAGCACTCTAAAATAAAGACACAACAACCAATATTGCAGAGAGGGAGAGCACGATTCACTACCAAAGCATATACAACTGCCTCTCTTCTACTATAGCGCTTTGATACCATGAAAAGAAAAATAGAGCATATGCTAAAACACACACAGAATAAGAACTGTAAGTAGAAATATGAACAACAAATAAAAGGAGGATTCAATAAACATATATTTATTCAGAGGAACTCTACGATACTATATTACATACATGCAAATCTATTTTATAATCATAAAATGGGAGGATTTTCTATTTTTCCTACCCAAACAACCTTCTAGGATATTCTAGGGTTTACTAGTCTTCTGGAATCTTCCAGGTCATACCAAAAAACATAGTCTCCAAAAAATGAGTTTTTGTGAACTTTCCAAAAAATTCTCCAAAAAAGGGGTTTCATGAACTTTCCAGAAGATTCCATCATTAAACAGGAAAATCATGCAGCACGTGCACTTTGTAACAAATGTTGTCCCACCTTTTATTTGCCTTTTAAACCTTGGTTGATATAAGTGTCACCAAGTTTACCCAAAACCTTTCTAAATCTATCTCCCTCTGCTAAGTTAACCTTTGTGTGTTGACCTGGTGCGACTAAGTGCACCAAGCCCCCTTTGCTAACTTTGTGCAACCAAGCACACCAAGCCCTCCTATTTGAGCACGGTTAGAATGTGTCTATTCCTCTTCACTTGTCGACCTACCACATGGAAAACCTTAGCATTATCAATGCTTTAACTCGTTGCTAGGGATAGTTGTCATCGTGGGTGGTTAAGTCACCATGACATAATTGGCCGACAAAGACAGGGGACACATCTTCCTTTTTCCCGCCCCTATTTTACATTTCTGTAAGCTATTAAAAGGGAGGATGTGATCCCTTTTGAAGGGGGAATATACAGGCATACACACATATACAAAGAACATGCAACATAGATAAATTAAAGTAATAAAACTATGAAAATTATTTTGCATCCAACTCTACGTTGTCATCACAATGCCACCCACCATCTTCCTGTTTCCTAAAAACAATTACATAACGAAGGAGCAATTTTTTCTTCCACTACAACGCCACTGATCATCATCTAAGTTGTTCACTTTTTAGTTTAGCTTGAGCCAACCCTGCATTCACCCAAGCCTATTATGCTCTGTCTCAACTTAAAATAGATAAGTAATAATATCACTAACCTTTCTGCTTCCCTAAGTCACCTTGCATCCTTGTTATAATTTGGATTACCATAAACAATTCTTGTTTTCTTCCTTATATCCTTTGTCTTGTCTTTCATTATTATGTTATCCAAATTGTTGTATATTTTCCTAAATTACATTTGCATGCTTAGAAGAAAGGGGCTTGATCCTTCATTGAGATGCTCATTACTACTTATTCGACAAGCCCTTAAACACTAATACACTGCTTTGTTTTGCTGTCAGTCAATATCCTTGTTGCAGGTTACAGGAAACCAATTGGCTAATTTGAGAAGGTGCACATCTAGCACATAAGGTTGGACAACATTTTGGTGTGTAACAACACTCACATGATTATTACCTCTAGTCTGCATCGTTGCCTAAAGCAGTCATTTTATTTTCTACCCTCTTGCTAGCTTGCACAAAAATTAATGAATAGTTTATAAACTTTTGTGACTACTGTATCTTAGTTTCAAGTTACTTTGTATAGTTATTTGACTCTCTCTCCTTTTGCATTTGTTTGTGACTTATCCCATATTGAATCCCATAGATCCAACTAAAAAAAATTTAAGTTCTAAATAAAAAGCTTTTCATGATAATATCTTGAATAAACTTATAACTGACATAAAATTATATCTGTATTTATACCTTGTAACCATGAGACTCAAATTATAATTTTATTTTGGCCTTATAGATTCCTTGAAAGTTGAGAAATATTACTAGTTAAGTTAATACCATTTGACGATTTATCATATAAAATATATAATTTTGTTATAAAATATTGTTAGTTGTTTTATTATTACACTATTTTAGCAAAGCCTATAATAATATATATTAATTTGACAAATTTGAACCTCAATGTACATAATGATATTTTATCAAATTATTTTATTAATTGTATTATGTGATAAGATTTGAACATTTTTTTTTTATGAGTTCAAGTTTTTAATTACTTGATCTCATTTTATTTGGCTAAATCTTAAGGTTTATCTATAATATTTTAATAATGATTTAGAATTTGAATATCCTTGTTTTTACTAGATACCCTTAAACTGGTTGACTAAATATTAAGGTTTATGCATGTAATTACAACCTTAATTCATGGTATAAAACTCCCCATTACTTGTCCAATCCCAATAAATTAAACATTAATATAATTATTTTTATAAATAAATTGAAATATATTATACAATATATTAAAGGTCATGAAATATGAAATGACAAAGATATATGGAATTTAGTGTGACAATTAGTACTTTTTGGTTGACCTTGAAGAATAAGTTGTGGCCCCTCCCCTATGAAGACACACACAAATATATATGAAGCGAGGTCAGTGTGAAAAATACTTCGGATCTAAAAGTGGGAGCTTGCCCTTGTTGGTCAACATCTTCCTTGTATACTAGACAAGTTACTGTTAAAGCAAGGCTTTCAAGGCTTTCGCTTTGCCCCCTAAACAATACTTTTTTAGTAAGAAATGTCCATGAATGATCTCAGTGACTATTAAACCACCTTCAAAAATTTCATTACAATAAGTTTGTTAATTTGAACAAAGTCCATGTGTGAAAAAAAAGTTTGTTATGTTTTGTTTTTTATAAATATTCACATGATCTCCGTTAGAGTTACTATGTTAGTAACTATGATTATTACCTCATTTGGTTAATTGTAAGATTCACCTAGGTAGAGTTTTATTTACCATATGGTAAAAAGTAGCTTGTTACTTTTTACCACTAGGTTATTTCTATTTACTATTTACCTAGGTTAGTAAGTTAGTCATTGTAGTCATTTTGACTACGTTAGTGGTTAGCTACCTTCATGTTGGGGTAACCTATTACACGTTATTTGTTAGCGCTAACTTAGGATATTATTTAGTTAATATCCTAAGTCTATTGTTAGTGTTCCTATAGTGCTATTTAAGCACTTGTTTATCAATATTAATGTTAATGCTTATGCTCTAAACCTTACATTGGTATCAGAGTGGCTTACCTGGGTACGAGATTGACCTTCGACAGGAGAATCTATTGCTCCTAGACTTGACTTGTGGGGCACAAATTCTGAATCAGGACCCCTGGTTGGGACATGTTTCCCAAGGCACACAACTCATCGGCTCCCTCGACATGGAAATCGAGGTACGATTGGATGCTCACAAGTTTCGTGGTTTTGAGTGCATTGTTGAATCTCAAGGCACAAAATTTATTTTTGCGGCTTTTGTTTCAAAAAATTTGTTGTGTTCGTGTTGACTCTATCTGATAGAGTCTGTATGCTTTGAATGTAGCATACCTGCAGGACGTGCAACTGATAGACCCTGACAAAGTCTACAACAGACCTACGGGGTGCACATTGCCCTGGTGGCAGGCTAACGTGTCACTTTCCTACTGGTGACCTCCTCTCACCGGTGAGGACAGTGACTCCCACCAGCTCGCAGCCCTGACAAGCAAGCCAATGCGCCGCCCACTATAGAATTGAAGATCTCTTACCTGACGAGCGCTCTTTCCCATGCTGACAAAATCTGATGACTCTCACGTTGTTAAAATATTCACCTCAGGTGGATAGAATCTGGCAAAAATTTCAAGGACCTCACTTGGCAGAGCTTATGTGTCAATTTGGACGACACAACTCTCCTACGAACACCTGGCAGATTGATCAGGCATGATTACCGAGGCATCCACGTGGCAAACGAGTCTGACGTGGCAACACTGAGATGGTAGAACACAGAAAAGCTGACCTGGCAATGCTGAGCTGACAGAACATAGACAAGCTGACTTGTCCTCTGATTGGTACATGTGGCTTGATCTCATTGATAGTTGGAAGAAAGAGAGCACGACACGTGGCGACGACCAACTCTGCCACATGGCGCAAGGTAAATCTCCATGTTCTTCGACAAAATATGGTTCTCGACTGCCTGCAGGCAGTCGAATGGTTAAGGGACCATTTGTGGTTTTAAACCACATAACATTGCCCACCACGGTAATGTGGAACTAAACGTCTCATTTAAAAAAAAAATCAAGTAGTCGCAGGGCGGCTACAAATAGGAGGTAATACCTCCTATCACCGTCGGGCTAGCTAGCCTGATCGGTGACAAAGCCAGCATAGAGGCGCTGCCCGATGGGAGGTCGGGTGTTCGACCCCCGTCAGGTATAAAAGTTGTTTTTTTAAGAAAACAAAGGGGCAGGCTTAAAGTAAAGGTAATTTTTTTAAATTGTTTTGAGTCTTTTTTTTATTAATAATTTAAAATGTTATTTTATATAAAATCATATTTTTTTAATAAAAAATGATTTTTAACATAAAATAATTTTTATTATTAATGAAAAAATACTTAAATTAATTAGAATAAATGCAATCAAATTGATAATTAAAAGAATTTTTTTGCAAAATTCAAAAACATGAGAGCTTTTGTTTTCTTCCAAAAGGGGATATAAGACATTTAAGAGCACCATTTTTTTTAGCAAATTAGAGAGCCCTAATTTCTTCTCAAAACCTTGTTAATTTAGCAAACAATAAAGGATCAAAATTATTTTTTGCCAAATTATAAGACAAGGAGACTCAAAATTTTGTAAAAATTCAATGGCAAAGTGTGCATTTGTTTTCTCCAAGGGGGGATATAAGACATAAAATTTCACATTCTATTTTTTGCAAAATTGAGAAGAAATTGAAGACCTTGGGTCCACTAAAACCAAGTCGTGTGTCGACTGGTTCTGGAAGCCTTTCAAATGCGGGTCGTGTGTCGACTTGTCTTGGAAGGAGTGCTAATTTGTTAATTTTGCAAATCAAAGGGGGGAAGACAAGAAATTGTATTTCTTTGCAAAATTGTAACACAAAAGTGAGGAGCACTTAAAAATCAAACTTGTTAAATTTGCAAAACAAAAAGGAAAGGCAATTGTTTTATGCCACATTCTTTGCAAATTTGAAAAACAAGAGGAGACATAAAATATCAAATTTTTGCACAACACAAATCCAAATTTTGTTGCAAAAGTTGGTAATAAGGTGCATTTTCGATTTTACTCGACACCTTTATTACAAAATTGGCAAATTAGGTGCATTTTTGGCAGTGATCGACACCTATGTGATAAGAATTTTGTGGGCATTCTTGTTTGATTATTGCATTATTTTTTTGCAATTATAAGTCATAAAATCAAGAACACTCAAAACCCCAAAATTTCACAATAATTTGTGTAAATCATTGCACAGGTTTAAAGCCAATTTTTCTTGATATTCTCTCCTAAATCAAAACCCCTAATTCACTCTTATTTGTTTGGCTTAATTTCCTCAAACTGATTATCCCTCTTCAGGAGGATTTTCAGGTAGGTGCCATTAAATATCTTTTTGAGTGAATTATCTTTTGGTACTCTTTTAGGGTATATCAAAAGAAAGAACAAGTTTTTGTAAAATAAGGAACCTTGAAAGTAGCAATCTTTTGCACTAAGGGGGGATAATTCCTTTCTTCCTTCAAACACAAATTTTTGACAAGAGGGAGATAAAACTTGTAAAGGCAATCAGAAAAGTAGAAGTCATCAAAATTATACCTTTTCTTTTAGGCTTCATAATAGCAACCATGCTTGAAGTACTTGCAATAAGGAAGGATTATTTGGTGAACTTTTTTGATAAAATTGCCTAGGAAGCAAAGTTTTGCACAAATTGTAAAAAGGACAACCATGACACCATTCAGTGTTGGTTTCCAAACAAGCAAAACTAAAATGGCAAAGGCACATCACAGAAGCCATGTTTCTAGTGAAGTGTCTGATTCTGATTCTGGTTCAGAAAGAGCACACAAAGTGCTCATGGCTAAGACAATATTGTAGAGGGGAAACAAATTTGTCACCTTAAGCAAGCACCATTTCCTCTCTCTCTTTTTTAGGCTTCATAAATAGCATAAGTTTTTGTTTGAAGTACTAGCAATAAAGGGGTGATTGTACCTCTTTTTAGGCTTCATAAATAGCAAACTCTCTTTGTTTGAAGTACTTGTAACAAAAGGGGGAATTTTCTGGTGTAAAATTTGCCTAGGAGGCAATCTTTGTAAAAACCTTCACAAAGCTTCTTGAGTTGCACATCTTTTGCAATTAAGGGGGGATAAACATTTCTTTTCTTACTTCACACATTTTTTTGTAAAAAGGGAAGAAGACTTATAAGGGTGCATTTTCGACAGTGACCGACACCTTAGTCACACTTCTTTCAAAAATTTCATTACAACATGTTTTGCAACAAGGGGGAAAACTTATAAGGGTGCATTTTCGATAGCGATCGACACCTTAGCTACCTTATCAAAACTTTTGCAAAATCATATTGTAAATCGAATGAACCTCGTATGAAGTGATCTACTCTACTACACCTAGCGGTTGCAATGGTTGGTTACCCATGCAATCCGGTTGGATGACAAGATTACAATAAGGACATTCGTTGATGTGAAGACAAAGTGAGGAATGACCCACTTTTTGCTTAGGAGCAGCTAGAGCACTGTGACAGAGCCCAAGCAAAAGCAAGAACCAGCAGATCAACATCTTTTTCACTGTATTGGGACAGTTATATACATTACCCAAATAATGTAATAAGGGGGGATGTTAGAGTTACTATGTTAGTAACTATGATTATTACCTCATTTGGTTAATTGTAAGATTCACCTAGGTAGAGTTTTATTTACCGCATGGTAAAAAGTAGCTTGTTACTTTTTACCACTAGGTTATTTCTATTTACTATTTACCTAGGTTAGTAAGTTAGTCATTGTAGTCATTTTGACTACATTAGTGGTTAGTGGTTAGCTACCTTCATGTTGGGGCAACCTATTATGCGTTATTTGTTAGTGCTAACTTAGGATATTATTTAGTTAATATCCTAAGTCTATTGTTAGTGTTCCTATAGTGCTATTTAAGCACTTGTTTATCAATATTAATGTTAATGCATATGCTCTAAACCTTACAATATCAATGACTATTAAACCTTCTTCAAAGATTTCATTACATACAATACTTTTTATTTTAGCAACCTCCATGTGTGGACCAAAAAATGTTTGTTATATTTTGTTTTTTATAAATATTCACATGATCTCAATGACTATTAGACGTTCTTCAAAGATTTCATTACATACAAAAAGTTTATTTATTTGAGCAACCTCCATGTGTGGACCAAAAACAAGTTATGTTTTATTTTTTATAAATATTCACATGATCTCAATGACTATTAAAACTTCTTCAAATATTTCAATACTTTTTATCTGAGCAACCTGCAGAACAATTATTTTTTTAAAGTTTGCTATGTTTTTGTTTTGTTTTATATAAATATTCAAATAATCTCAGTGACTATTAAACATTATTCAAATATTTTATTACACACTATTCTTTTATCTACAAATAGGTTAATGTGGCTATAAGTTTTATTTTTGTTTTTTCACATTAAACCTTTTTATTTATAATAGGTTAATTCATCTTATACTATTTTTTTTCTCACAATAATCAAATAAAAAAAAATGTTAATTTTTTATATTATAATAAATTATTTTGACGGACACTAAATATTCATAAAGGTCAATATATCACTTTGTGAGATAAGTTAGCAATACAAATAACAATTAACAATCATAAATTATTATCATGGTTTATCATGATTCTTAATCTAATTGATGATTAAAGTACTCTTCCTATAACCTTATTGTAAACAAGTGGGGCTCTTTTAGAAGGTGTTTTATCTCTATTTATCTTTCCAAACTACACTATTCTTTGTTTATTTAGAATATCTTTGGTAGATGCAATAATTTATAGTTTATACTCAACTTGAACTAAGACCTAGAATAATTGTAGTGATTAGTATATTCTTTATTTTCTTTGTATAATCAATGTATTAAGTATTATTATTATTATTTTTTAATAAGTTATGTATGGTTTTTATTAGGAGCCACTCCTATTACAAAAATAAAACATTACATTGTTCTAATTACATTTCTAACAAGTTAATTAAAGCATACCCATATTTACCTTTCTATTGAAGATATTCTCCATCTTCCATAGATTATTAAGTTTCCATAATTAACTTTTTTTTAAGGAACTAACAACAAGAACAATCCTTACATGACACATAACTCCAACAAATAGAAGGAAAACAAACATAACAATCATCCATCAAAGAATAAATCGGTTCGATTATTTTTCTTTTGTTCCTCCTTTAGAGTGGCAAGATTTGAGAATGCATTTTTGCACTTCAATATCCTGAGGTAATATCTAGTTGTAACACATTTTGTAGGATCTATTTTTAAAAAATTGTCCATCATTGATTGTTTCATAATTAGCTTCAAGAATACCATCTGAGGTGCTAATATTTTTCATGGAACTTTTTGGATGGTCTTTAGTAACCATTTGGATTTTATCAATGATCTGATTCAAATTCTCCTTTTAGGGTTGAGTCTTTTGTTGCTCACATGATTTTTGTTGGACAATTGGCGCATATGGAGGATAAGATTATTTCTTTTGAATTGGGATATTTGAAGGTTTTGAATCATTTGCATGCAGGGCCTTATCCTCCACCAAGGAGGAATTAATGCATGATCGGATGACTGAGCATCTCTTCTTCAGGTGGCCATATTGCTGACTACTATAATATCTTAGGAAGAAATTTTCATATTCAATATTTTGGATCTATTCTGATTTGCTTGAGGAGAAATTAATGGATTGAGGTCCAGGAACTAAAACATCCATACAAATAAACAATCTTGATTTACTCATATTAATTTTACTGGACAATTTTTTCTCTATTTGGGCATCCATATACTGGAATGCACCAATGACATTACTAATTTTGGTGAATATCTTCTCTCCTCAAAAATCCACAGGGAGAGCATAAATATTCACCCAGATTGAGAAGCCATTAGATTCTTCTCTAAAGGGGTTGAAACTAAGAGTCCAAGGTCTTATATAGACACCCATTTGTTCAAAAAACCAATCATATCTATAATCCATTACCTCATCTCTATATACTAAATTAGAAAAGGAAACATAATTATTTTTTGGATAGAGTTACTTGGAATTTTGTATTGGTCCACCAATCTTTAATGTATCCTTTGAGCTCCTCCAAGCCTGGTCTTTTGCCCTTGAGTTTGTAGATAATTGTTTGGGTTTCATGATCAATCAAGCCAAATTCATTTTTTGAAATCCTAATAAAGGGCAAAGGTTCATCCACCCGCGAACCCAAAGATCCATGAGAGATATTTTTTAGATCGAAGAGGCTTTCTCATACACTAAAGAGATGGTTTGTGAACAACCCTCTTCCTTTAACACTTGACTACACCTAAGGTTTGCATCCCTTTTGTGAAGACTATAGCCAAATTTATTGCTTGGTTCCATCGCTTGAATACACCTAGGGTTTACAACCCTTTTGTGAAGCCTATAACCATAGCCAAAAATTATCCCTGATGTTTATGACCACAAAGTAACCAATGTATTAATTATTATTATTAGTAAAACTAGGAATAAACTAAAGGATGTATATTATATATAATATTTATCACTAAGTCCTCTTAAATAACACATATTTAAGTTTGATTTCTTTTTCAAAATTGGTTCTAGCAGTCCTTGCATTTTGATTGATCATTAGGATGAGTGGGACTTTTCATGGTGTTCCATCCTTATGATATATTATCATTCCATTCTTATAGTAAATACAATAAGGAAAAACTACTAGCAAGTCAAATTCACTTATTATTATTAGTAAATACAATAAGAAATTATTATTATTAGTATAGCTAGGAACAAACTAAAAAATGTATATTATATATACTATTTTTCACAAAGTCCTCTTAAATAACACATTGTTAAGTTTAATTTATTTTTCAAAATTGGTTCTAACAGTCCTTGCATTTTGAATGATCATTAGGATGGGTGGGGCCTTTCATGGTGTTCCATCCTTATGATGTATTATCATTCCATTCTTATAGTAAAAACAATAAATAAATACTACTAACAAGTTAAATTCACTTAAATATGTGATGCCATGTGTATTATGATGCTTGTTCAACTTGCATCTTAGAGTAGTTAACTCTGTTAATGGTAAAAATATTGTAATATTGATCCAAGGAATCATTCACAATGGACAAGCACATGGTATCAATGATGTGGGCTTGTATAAGTCCATTATGGAGCTTTCCCACAATAGTGATTATGATAATAATCCATTTACTTAAATTTGTGATATTGTGTATATTATGATGCTTGTTAATCCTATATATTTCACTAGTTAACTCTATTAATGAGAATCATATAATAATATTGATACAAGGTATCATCCATAGTGGACAACCACATGGTATTAATAATATAGTCTTGTATATTTTTAGTATAGGTCCCCCATGGAACTTACCCATGATAATGATAAAAACAACAATACTTGAAGTTTAAGTTTTTTTTGTTGGAGAAAAAGGGGTTGTACTTGGGTCCCCCACCCTTGAAAAATAACAACTCTCTCCTTTAGAGCTTAAGAGTTCACAAACATTCAATTCTCATCTCAATTGAGTTGCTATAGCAACATACCTACATATTTTTCATAAATTATTTGAATTCTTGATTTTCATTTTCTAGATCTTCTTTAGTTTTTTTGTAAATGCAAATATTCCATAATTCATCATCCTCCTTCTTGACATTTTCTTGCAACAATCTTCACAATACCAAAACTTGACCTCTATTGTCTACGCAATGCATCTTAGTAGAGTACTATTTTCAAAACTTTGTGTTACCATAGTCCACTTTACCAGCTTTGGACTGCTAGTTCCTTCCTAAAGCATAAGTGCAACCACAAAAACTATATAAAATAGTTTAACAGTCTCAAAAAGTTAAAATTTAATGTTTAAATATTATCAAGGGATATATGCATAATAACTAAACTATGGGTCATTATATAATACAAGTGAAATTCATTTTAATCCCAAATAATCAATTAAAAAATATTTTATCATTTTAATGAGATGAATCAAATTATTCATATTATAATGATATTTTAACAAATCATAATGGTATGATTTTAATAAATAGTTTATCAATATCAAAAAGTTGAAAGTTTCAATCCATACTCTATTCCATTATCCAACCAACAACCAACAACTCAAACAATCCATTCAACCATGAAGTCCATCTAATAGCATCTTCTTTTGCTTTAGCATACAAAATTTCTACTCGTTTTACAAAATCATAGTCCACTTTACCAAATTTGGATCGTTAGTTTCCTCCACTGCATTGATCTATAAATGGATATCTTGAAACATTTTATAGTTCTTTGAAAAAATATTTTGAATTTGCTCCTTTCAGATTTTTCGTGTTAGCTTTAGCTTCAGCTAAACTTGCTACTTCCTCTAACCATGGAAAATATAATTTAACTTCATGACCATTTATTAAAACTCCTCTATTGGCTAGCCTATCTACACATTTTTTTCCAATTTAAATTAATATCATGAACAAGGTCCTAATCCTTTTTTCAATTCATCGGCTATTCCTTTGCCTTGCATGTCAAAATCAAATTAATACAAGATGTTTTTTTTTTATAATTGGTTATATGGGATTGAAAAAGGCCCCACCCGTATTACATCATTACCACATAGTGGTATTACAAAAATCTTGGATATTATCCATGTATCGCTTGGCAAGATTTGAACCTTGGTCTCCTCCTTAAATGTTGAGGAATCTAACGAGTTGAGCTAATGCCACTTGATAATTTTTTAATGAGTTTACATAGGGTTTTTATGAGGGGTCTCAGTCCCCTCATATAGTGTAGGGTTTGAACATTGGACCTCTCAAAGAGAGGCCAAAGCCCTTACCACTATAGTAAGCTTGTCGCTAATGCAAGATGCTTTTTGAAATGCTCATATATATATTATTTTTCCTTTCCTAATTTTCTTTTTACTTGTCCCACAATTGTAACATTATCATATTTTTAGTTAAAAAAAGCCATTTTTTTAATTTTTAATTTTTTAAAACTAATTAAGGAAATATATTACCTTCCTCTTTACTTTCAATCCAATATATATCTAGAATTAAAATAATTTAAGACAATGCCTAAATTAGATAACTTGTTATCACTTTCTAAATTCATATAGAGCTAATAATAAAAGACTCTTAGGAGTCTTAGCTCCTATGTTCATGAATTATGATTTTTCATGTGTTCTGCATGTTGATATACTAGTGGGACTAATATCACTTCATTTCAATGTCAATTTATCGACCTATGAAGTGATATTGTCATTCCTCCTATGTCCTTTTACTAAGACCATAATGTTGCTTGAAGAAGAAGTCACTTGGTTTGCAAGGATTGGTTATTTGATCTAGCATTGCTTAACAATATTACATAAGGTCATCATATGAATAGCAAGTGGTCTTTGTATTTCAACATTTATTGTTTAGATCATGAAATGTTAATTTTAACATGATATGTTGTTTGTAGTCATAAACTTTATCTCATATTTCCAATTAAACAAACTCATATATTGGTAGTTTAGGGTGAGATATACAACACAAAATTAAGTGTAGTTATTCATATTACCAATCCCATCCATAAGAAATGAATAAGTCCATTTAATATAGTTCTGAAGGAGATAACATAATAAAATTCTTGAGTTCATGTTCAATTTTTCATTTATTAGAATTATGAAGGAGATTGCACAATAAAATTCTTGAGTTCATGTTCAATTTTTTATAAGATTACACAAATAATTCCTACCAATGTATAAGTCTATGAAAATCAATAAGGGATTATCTCAAATTTATAACATTTACCAATTGCCTTGTTCAGTTGCATAACAAACTATAAGATGGTACCTTTTTTTCTTTCTTAAAGAAATAAATTTTTATTATTTACTATATTGAAACTCATTAGTCAACAAGAATGCATTATAGTTACTATAACAATATTTTTTATTTAACCAAAATACTTTACTTGAATACAAGTCATTAATAATCAATAACTTCATCACAACAAGTATTCATCATAGCCAATATCACTAACAACAATCAAGCATCCATCATTGCCAATAACATTAATAATGACAAGTATTCATTATAGTAGTAGGTATTCATCATGGAAATAAGTTTTTATCATGGCTCACATTTACCATTTTGCTTTTCTATAGCACATGTACAAAATTGGAATCCACTATAAGTTACATGCATCATTGCACTTAGGCATCTTTGTTACTAGTCTTTTACAAAACTAACTTTTTGTACAATCTTGACTTTCATGGATTTTCTAGAATGAAAAGTGTCAACAATACCAGAAAGAAAGAAACACCTAGGTGATTTTTTTCCCAACCAATGACATTCATAAGAGTGCCTTCGTCTCAACTTTTTAATGAATTTCTAACCCTTCATGAAAGGGTAGATATGTAGAATCGATCCAATTAGAGAGACCATCAATGCAATGTAACATGCATTCATAAAGTTAACAACATTGAACATGTGAGTTTATACTCAACTATATCTAATTTTTATGTGTAGCAATCATCTTACACTTTTAGACAATATAATTATTGTATATAGAATAGTAACATCCAATAGTTGTACATAATATTGACATTGCATCTTTCCACTGATGCAAATTGTGTTAGCTTTTGAGGATGTAAATTAAAGGAAATGTAACCATAAGATGTAAAATAAGTAAGCTATGATAACTATATGATAATGACACTATAATATGTAGGAAAACTAGATGATAAAATTCTACAATAACTCAGTAATATGCCATTAATAAAATATCACAAAAATAGTACAATGCAATATAATGGAGGACATGAACACTCCAAAATTTTCAATGAAGAACTACATTGTACCTACTCACTACTCTCTACCATGACATCATTCCTCTCACTCTATTCACTCTCAAGTTTCCCCTCTTTACTCTCATACTCCCAATATCTATATATAGGAAGATATGTTCCTTGGCCTTTACCCATGAATCTTCATATACCTATGTTATGACTCATGTACATGTGGACTACATGCATATTTACATCTTTGTACATTCTAACACTTGTGCATTTATTACTTGCTTGAAGTATCTACTCAAACCTTAATCTAAGATAAACTTCTAATCTAGAAATATACCCAAGGTGGTACATTGGCATGTACCAAATAATGTAATATACTCTAACACCCCATTGTATTATATTATTTGGGTATTGAAGACTTTAATCTTCAATATGGATCTTCATATGGTTATGGAATTTGTAGTCTCCTCTACTTTATTTATTTTGCTCCCTGTCTGTATCCTGTTCAAGTAAGTAGTTAGTATCTTCATAAAAAGCTATATTTGTTGAGAGAGATTTAACTTCATGTTCCTCTATAGGTTCTTCCAATTCTTGAATTTATTGGATATCACGAACTTAGTTCCCTTTTTTATTCCCTTCTCGATATTGCAATTTCGGATAATTGTATTGCTTCTGATAAGGTTATGGATGCTGAAATTATTGCTAATGTGGACTATACTAATTTTGATATTATCTTTATTGGAATGGCCTGTTTGGTTGACTTCCATAGTTTGTCTGATTCCCTTGATATTAATTTCTAGGATTGAATCTGCAGTAGTTGGTACCATGTCCTTTCTTCTTGTAGACTTGATAATATCTATTATTCCATGATATTTGTCCTTTTGAGGATGAGGCAACATTTCCCTGTGGATTATCCTTTGAAATAATGCATTGTTAATAATTTCATCTTAAATTGTATTTGCCACCTCATATTCTTGAAAAATATTGACTAACTCATCAAACTATGTATCTTTACTTAGGATTTGTAAATATGTAACTAAGTGCTTGTAGCTGTCTGGAAGTGCTCTCAGGGGTACTTGAACAAGAAACTTATCTTCAATATTTTCTCCTAAGGTGAATAATTTTCCTTTTATATCCACTACTTTTCTTAGGAATAGTTCTATACTTTTACCACTATTCACTTTCAGAGAATATAATTGAGTTTGAAGATTTAAAACAATAGATTTATTCTTCCCTTCAAATATTTTGGCTAAGATTTTTCATGCTTCTGTAGATGTTCTTGCTGAACTAATGTAGGCTTGTATTTCATCTGTAATGACAAAAGTTATTATCATTAATGCTTTTACTTCATTTTATTTAAATTTTTGAATCTCACTATCATTTGAAGTAGTTTTTTATTTTGTTCCTTTGACTAATTTTCAAAGTTTTTCAACTATTAGATTTACCCTTACTTTGTTTTTCTATGAAGAGTAATTTGGACCTCTAAGTAGTTGAGATTCAGTGATACTGAATTTGTTTGTTGTCATGATGATATTTGTAGACTACCTTATACCTCCCTAGTTTCAACATTGCTAAGAATTTTACAAGTTTTGTAGAATGCCTTCTATCTTGCAAGTGTTTAAATGCACTATGAGTCTTGATAGTATGCTTAGCTTTCCTAGTTTGAGTTGAATTCCTTTTGTATCCCTAATATTCAACTTCACTTTCTTGCCTTATTTCTCCCTAATAATTAGTAAGTAGAAAGCTAAAGAAAAATGATGATGCACCTTCAAGTTTTAGTAAGGTTATTTTCCTTAAAGATATTTTATTTGGAATAATTTCTTATAAATAAGTGTAACAGATTTATGTAAAATACAATTTCTAACTAATTGTACAAACAATTCAAACTTAAAAAAATTTGAACAATTGAAGCCAAGATTCAATGAAGATGATTATGAATTGAGAAAATTGTAAAACATACCATGATATATCAATGAATAATTACTTAACATACAAGGTATGCTTTTATTAAGTCATATACTATGATGTTGTAGTTAAAACACATTTAATAGAAGCAAAGCCCCCATGGTATTGTAGTCAAACATAACTTCAAGGAGAAAACCTAGTTACAAGGTATATTTCACTGAAAACCAAACAATTACCAAGTCCAATATACATTCCATGGATATCCAAGCAAGCCATTATGACCAATGCATTCAAGTATTTTTTAAATAAAAGAATACATTCATAAATAGAATACATTCTAAACAAGGTTTCTACAACAAGGCCATCATATACATTCTTGAATAGGGTACATGCAAAAGGTTTTTGCAACAAGACCTTCGTATACATTCATGGACCTAATACATGCAAAGCAATATTTCATGATAAGTAGCATGTGACTTACAACCAAGCCATTACTCAATCAACGAAACATGGCCTTTTTTTTCAATGCATTGCATTGTCGTACTATGCAACTGTACTTAATTCTTCTATTCTTTATTCTAGACAAGATAATAAGAATCCATCATCACATAAGTTGTAAGCTTACTGTAGTGGTAAGAGCTTTGGCCTCTCTTTGGGAGGTCCAAGGCTCAAACCCCACTCAGTATGAGGGGATCAAGATCCCTCATAAAAACTGTGTAAACTCATTGAAAAATGAATCCATCATCACACAGTAGAGGAGTTCAATTATGTTTATATACTTAGATCAATTTCTTATTTATAAGGCATTTAATCATACAACAAAGTGATTTAAGGGTTCCCTTCAATAAAAACTAGAATTCTCTATTTTTGTAGCATTTTACCCTTATATAAAATACCATTGGACCCTAGTCAGATATAAACTAAAGTGACTTGACCAGAGTCAAGTAGTAGGTCACATTCATGACTAGAGAGAAAATGTAGCAAGGTTGTTTAAGAACACTTTCTAGAGATTCCACTAACAAGATCCATATTGAGCAATTTTCATCCAAGCATCCAAACAAGATATAATCCCTCATGAGACTTATCCTTCACTCATCTCAACCTAACACTAGCTTCCCTTCTAGCATATACAAGAAAATTGCTTTAGCTAAGATAAACATCTATTTGAGCCTTTATGAAACAAAATTACCACATACAATAGAAAAGAGAGAAATCTATCTACAAAATCTCAACATAGCATCCCTCTAGTATTTGTTCTTTGTATGAAATGGCTCAACTATAGAAAGGAAACAAGAATATGACCTGTAGACACCACTTGATCTACACCTAGGGTTTTCAAACTATGATCCTCCACTTTTTTCCCTCTCATATACCCTAGGTCCCTTAAATAAGATGATTCTAGGTATACAAGGTGATTGTTAAACATATTCTAAGTTTTAATTTTACTCTTAGGTTAGGCTCCCAACTAGTTTCCATGCAAAAAATCAAGTAGGAAAAGGAGGGAAGATACCATACCCACTCAACTAAAACTCTCTCTCCTTAATCAATATTCAATGGAATATAAGATACTTTACCATGCTACAAGGAGGTAAAATTAGAAAATCAAAGGAATTCTCATGATTGGCACCAATACAAGGAATCCCAAGATCTCCTTTAAAAAAATAAAACTAAGAAAAGGTAGGTCCACCTATTTTCTATGGTCTAGATGACCATGACCATAATAGACCTTGTCTCTTATAATAAGTGAAACCATTAGTTATAATGAAATCATGCTAACAAGTAAGGAAATGATGATTCACCAATTGTAAAATAAAACTAATAGTTATTTTTAACCAAGCATTAATTCAAGTGAACATGCAATGAAACAAATAAGTAGTCATGTAATGATGAGGCATATGTGTGTGTGGGTCTAAAAATTTACTTCTTGTAGATCTACTACCTTCTCTTCAATGATACCTTCCCTCCTCTTACTCTTGTAAGATGACCTAGTCCATTTTTGTGAATATGGTCAATACTAAAAAATATCAATAATAATTATAATTTAAAATAATTCATTGGTTTTCATTTATCACATCATAGTATAAATCCATAAATAATTAAATAAACCATAAATGTTTTTGGATGTGACAATAACATAATAATTCCTCAAAAAACTATTAAGGATACCACAATTCTTAATTCATTTTGTGATCTAAATACTTTGGTTCAAACTTATTCCAAAAAGGAGATGATGAAGGATTGGCATCACTCAACCAAAGTATTTATTAAGAAGTACATCCTATATAAAGGGAAATTATCTCCCAATTATTTAAAAAATTATATATAGATAAATTGATGTCATTGTTATTGTAATTCCTTGAGGATGGATTTCTCTTTGAGTTAGCTACAACATCAAAATTTCAAATAAACATGAAAAAGGACTAAAATTTAAGATACTAGTTGAATAATTGAATGGAGTTAATATTTAGAATAGGAGTTAATGAAACAAAACATGTTTTTAAAATTTTTGTTTCCTCACTATTTGAAATAGATGTTTATCTTAGCTAAAGCAATTTTATTGTATATGCTAGAAGGGAAGCTAGTGTTAGGTTGAGACGAGCGAAGGATAAGTCTCATGAGGGATTATGTCTTTTTTGGATGCTTGGATTAAAATTGCTCAATATAGATCTTGTTAATGGAATCTCTACAAAGTATTATTAAACAACCTTGCTACATTTTATTAAACAACCTTATCCCTATTTATTATGAGTTGTAAAATTATTTGGATGTTAGCGACCAATAATATTATTTAAATTACATATTATATACCTCTTAAAAAATAAGCTATATGTGGCTTTGATTGAGGCCATTCCTGTCAAAATATCAAAACATGATGTTCGATATTAGATCATTTAAACTATATCTATCTTCCTCTTTCTAGCATTTTTTTTCATGTCTCTCAAAATGTTAATATTCCTCCATCAAATTCTTAATATTATTTTCATTAAGAGATAAAGTATCCCTTGTCTAGTTGCCTTTAAAAATTTGAATTTTTCCAAGATGAATATCCACCCTATAATTGACTAAAGTTTTATGCCACTCTATTTCTTTCTGTATAGAGATGTTGGTGATTCTAAGATATCACCTCCAATAATTGTTGGATATCCAAAATGATACCATTATTGATAAAATCCCCACATTCATTTTTATAAGATTAATAATAATATGCAAATCACTCTGAATTGAAATATATCCCTATTTTTCTTCCATGGCTATGTTGATTCTCATAAGAAAGTTTGTTAGACTCTAAATGGTTGTTTATTGACGTTCCATATGATTTCAAGTAGGTAAAGATAATTTTACCTTCGTTATTTAACAAAACACCACGTTTATCAAATTTTCTAGAGTTTCCTTTGGAAGTACCACTAAAACTAAGTAAATATTTTGCATTAACTCCATTGTTATAGATCACCCTTGCATGTATCTTTAAATCCTATAACCAAGTCACTATCATATATTTTATCACGCCTGAGACTTCCCATGATGAACACTATGCTTGTAAATATTTTGTCAAAGAGGACAATAAAATCTAAACTTAGATAATATTTTAAGATTTATTTTTGAAAATATACTGTCCCTTTCAAACCATAAATTCCAACAAATATTGGCAGGATAAATCCTTCATAGGATGTTTAATTTTTTAGCTTTGAAATACTTTATCCAACATTCATCATCTCTTCTAATATCAAGGGAACAAATCAATAAATTCTTATTTTATAAGAAGCATCGCCAAATGGTGGAAGCAAAGGATCAATGGAGTAGATGATTTTATGTTTCTAGCTTTGTCTTCTCCAAGGCACAATTAAATGGTCTATGATATACTCTTATTTACAATTACTTATAGTAATTTTAATTATAGATTGTTAACCAAAGGAATATCGAGGCTTTAAGAAGAGCCTTTAGTGACCAAACACTCTTCCAATAAAAATCCTTAGTAGTAGGGAGTTTTGATTTCTCTTAAGCCTTATATCATAACTTGATAAAGTGCTCACAATTTTTTGAAAAATTTAAAACCAACTCACAATTTTATAGAAAAATGGGAAAATCGAACTCTTAAAACATTTTTTTGGAGTTCATTTGACGCTTGTGTGAGGTTATCTACTTAAAAAAAATTTCTAATATAAATTCAAAATCTAAAACTGTTGCTCACATCAATATAATTTTTTACTTTTGCATCTTTACAAGCCAACTAGGACCAAGTTAAGGGTTGCCACTTGCTAATGATTGCCATTTTGAATAGAAATAGGAGGAAAAGGATTTGACCAAGCATTAAACCAAAAAATTATAAAACCCCCTTAATTGTTGATCACAAAATATGTTTTTTGATTGATTGCATATCTCTTATATGAAGTTCCATGTTATTAAACCCCAAACAAGGTTTGTTTCCTTAACAATTTTATTGCATCCCTTGAACCTTACATATTTTGAAGTAACACATTTTCCAAAATTTTCCATTGTCTTTGAAAAATCTCCATCAAGTTTTCCCCATAATGTCAAACATGTAAATCTCCAATATTGCAAGCCTATCATCCAATAGTCTTTTCTCTAAAAACGTTATACAATTTACAAAGAGGAAACCTAAATTTCTCCTGTTATCCTTTCTAAAGAAAATCTCTAACTTTAATAAAATTTGGATTGTATGATTATTGGTAATCTTGAAAGTAGAATTATATATATAGGGATAGATTATGATGTAGCCTTTATGAGTTAAAATCTTCTAAACATAGTTAAGAACTTACCTTTTTAATTAGCAAGACAAAATTTCATGGCATCAAAAATTGGATCCAAAATCCCCTCTTTTATTTCATGACACCTAATTATATTGGTGGTAATTTTCAACTTTAAACCCTAAAATTCCAAAATAAATGATTGTAAATCAAGGACAATGTTAGTAAAAAATATTCTAGATTTTATCATTTTACTAACTATCCAGTGACATTGTCATAGCATGTTACTGTTGATTTAAGATTCCACAGATCTATAATGAAGGAGTGAAATAAAAGAGAAGTTCCATCTATAAAATATATATGATATTTGAAGGAATCATTTGTTGCAAATTGAATAACCTTAATTTTACCTTCCACTTTTGCATTTGAGACATCTATTGCTAAAGCATTAACAAGAATAATGAAAAGATAAAGAGACAATAAGTAACCCTAGCGGACACCATGGTAAGATTCAAAGTATCCAATAGCAGACCCGTTAGTAAAAATATAATATTTTAGAATCCTATAATAACATCTAATCCATTCACATCAACTTTGACCAAACTAGTTTTTTTGAGAACAACATATAGAAAAATTTACAAGTAGATCTAGTTTCTCTATGGAATGAAGAAAATATATGATCTCTTATGCAATGATTACACCATCAAGGATTTACTTTCCATGAAGAAAATCATCTTCTTCATTCCAGATAACATATTCTGTAATGCTTTTCAATCTATTTACCATTACTTTTGAAATTATCTTATAAATCATATTATGAAGTCTTATTGGACCAAAAAATAACAAAATATTATCTTATTTTTTTGGGAACTCAATCAATAAATACACATTAATCTCACTCATTATGACTTAATGAGTGCTATATCCAGAGCAACAAAAATGAACGTCTCTCTACTGTAGTGGGCCGTAGTCATCCTGGATGAATTCAAGAACCAGTTCGAGGGTGATGAACAAGTGGATCATGTGGATTCCCATGCTCCAGGTGATGGTGAATGATAGGTCTATTTCCTCTTCTTTGTTGGTTCTTGTATTTTGTGTTCTTCTACTTGTTTTTTAGGTGGTCTCCCCTATTTTGGAGACCCCCTCTTTTCTATTTCTATCGTTGTTTATCCTCTTGATCCATTCTCAAGAAGACAATCTCCCTTGATCTCGATGTTGAATCTTCTCCTTTTGTATTTGGGAGAAAGTCTCTCTTGATGGTCTTTTTATGTTAAATATTCGGGGAAATCCCTTCCTCCAATCAATAAAAAACATATATCTCTTTAAAATATCCCACATTTTTTAAAAGAAAACTGTAGGAAATATAGTGGGACCGAGTGCCATGCTAGGTGGGAAAAAAGTAGACCTCATGTACCTCTTCCATCTTATTGAAAATCTATTTCATTTATTTTTGATAAATAATTGAATATTTTTCAAAAGTTCATTGTGAGCCTCTTTATCTTACCCAAATTTTGATAGAATATCTTTGAAATAATTATTTTTCTCAATTTCTTCTTCTTCTTCAATAGTCCTTCCATATGCAATTGAAATATTTTTGATCTGATTGTAGTGAGGTCTCACTAAACTTGGGAGGAGTAAAAATTTTGGTCAATTTTTTTCAAAGGAGTTTCGATGGGAGGTAAAGCGGCTAGATCCGGGAGGAGATAGAAACAAATATACAATATTGGTAGCCTAACTTTTCTAGTAAGAGCTAACAATAGGGAGATAACTAAAGTTTTGATAATAACTCAAAGCGATGATGCATGCAACCAAAATAAAAGATATCTTGGGCATACTCACTTTGCATTAACATTCGATAATCATAGGCTATGGATGATAACTGGAATATCAAAAAGGATAAAACGAGAAGTCAACAACAGGGTATACCAATCAGACTGAGTGTGGAAAATTGGGTTACCAAACGAAGGACAAAGGAGATCTACCTTTCAAAACTTGATCAAATTTGCACCACCTAGGCTCCAAAAATTTAGAAGGCCAATTTTTGTTTTCCAAGGACTCCTGCCCCTAAACCCCTACATAGAGGGCCATTGGCCCCCCATCCCCCTAGTCGAGGTTGCAGACCCCACAAATTATGCTAAGGTGTCCAGTTCCTCAGATGTATGGTCCCATATTTGTGAAAAGGTATAGCATTTAAAGCATCATCATGGGTCCTCCAAAGGAGCGCCCATGGACCTCAAAGCAATGAATGAGAAAAATCTCTGTGGATGATCTTTGACATAGGGAAAAAATGATATTACCTTAAGTAATCTTAGATTTGAGCAACCTTAGGATTGCACACCATCAATACAAAAGTACCTTGGGAAGGAGTTTTGAAGTGGGAATTCTAAATCTCAGGAGAGGGAAGGCTCCAAATGTAATGTATAAATACGTATAATTTTTGTTGTTGTAAGCATCAAAATACATCCATTCTTCTAAGGGTGCTTTCCTTCATTCTCTCTTGTGTCTCGATCTAGCTCAAGAATTACCTAGTCGGTTTATTAGTTTTTGAATCTCTTTACTCTTCATGTATGTAAATTGAAGCTTACACTAATGGAAACTATGACTATTTATGAAATCCCTGTCCTAGTTTTGGTGTGGGTGTTCTACTTTATTGCATGATTTAGGACTTGTGTTCCTTGTGCATTGTCAACCTCTTTATATTTATTCACTTCAACTTGCAATAGCACAAAGGATTTTATTACATCTTTGGCACATTACCATCCATACGTAGGCTAGTTAGGCTTTACTGCTTTCTTTAATTGCTTTCCCCCATTTTCCATTTTCCCTATAAGACAAACTTGATAGAGTAGGTTAGCATAGAAAGGAGAGATGAGCATCAAAGACCACATCCAACAAGGAGCTGATTTTGGTAAAAAATACAAGAGGTTGTCTAGAGGAGCCATGTTCCACGCTCCCCCAAAATTCCTAGGACCGGTTCCCCACACAAGGTGCAGGGCACAAGATGCATCCTCTAAGAGATATGGAGAGCAAACTACAACCATGGGGGGTCATGATGCTTAGGTTACATGGGTTATTTATGACCCTCAATACTGATAAAAGAATACATTTATTTTAATAATACCATGAAAAAAATTGGTACTTCTATCACCTTTCTTAAGCCATCTCTCTTTGGATTTTTGGGTTTATTATATCTTTTCCTTTTGTAATATGTTACAATAATAATAAAGTAAATTTTTTCTTTTGTACATAAGCATGTTGGTATATTCCATTAATTTTTACTTTTGTACATACTTGATCTTATATTTAATTTTATCTATTTTAGATATGTTACCAAAGGATTTGATATTCAAGATATTTTTTTTCCCTTTAGATATTTCATTTTTTGAACAAATATATACATACACGATCCTTCAAACTTTGGAAGAAATTACACCATGACATAACCATTTGGAAGAAATTGGGGCATTGAATTCATATAGACTAAAAAAAAAATGGCTTTTAATGATCATTATTAGGTGGATCATATCTCAAAATAATTAGTTTGTGATTCAATCCCATTCACAACGTAATACTTGAAGAGTTTATAAGCTTTGTTTATTTCCAATTGTTAGATATCCCTTTGTTGTTTATATCTAAAAACGTATCTAATTTAAATATGTTACCAAATAGATATCCCTTTGAACAAATCTATACATACATGATCCTTCAAACTTTGCTACATTGCACCACAACATAGACTTAAAACAAAATGGAACTGGATGATCATCATTGAATGGATCACATATCAAAATAAATGGTTTATGATTTGATCCATTCATGAGAAGATATTTGAAGAGCTTATATACTTTGTTTGTTATAAATTGTTAGATATCTAAAACTTGTTCAATCGTTTTGTCATATGATATTGCCCAACATGCTTATTATTCCATGTCTATTGAAATATTGAAGAAAAACATCCTAAAGGCTATTTAAATTAATAAAGGAAGCAAAATCCTCCATTTATTTAGATCCACCATTAGTACCACCCTTATTTTTTGAAGGAAATAGAACTATTGATGTCTCCTCATAGAATCCAAAGATTATAATTGTGGATCATCATTAAATTTAACACGAATAAACTGAGGTCCTTGTAATGTCTATCTCTAAGTTATTTTATTTGCAATATATATTTATGAATCTAATTTTTATATTTTCTTCCTTCCTACAAGTCAATTACTTCTTGCTTCTAGCAACTATTCATCCCATTTGTGATTCCCCATATATTGATATGCCTTACAAAGCTCCCATAATAAAAATTGCTAGACAATCCACCATCTTTCAAATATTTTAAATACTTTATTAAATTTCTCATTACCTATTTTTGTTTCTTGTATCAAAATAATTTAGGACAATAACTATCTATTCCTTGATAGCTCATTATTTTGGAGTCATATTCATACCACATAATATTCCAATATCTCATCATCATCTTGGTTATTCTTGTTTGGGAACTTAGCCCATTTCTTGTTAAAACTTGTGATATTTATTTTTAGTTTCCCAAAGCAAACCCATTTGGGTTTCCTTTCCTCTTTGATCTTGCTTTAAGGGATTTCATTTTCCTTTTTCATTCCCCTAAATGTTGTCATCCCTGTCCTCTTCTATTTGTCCATATTGTGTGTAATTTGATGTATCATTTGTATGTTTATAATTCCTTAAAAGGACCTAAAGTGTAATGCATAGGTTGAAAAAAATCATTTTTTAATGCTTCTATAACAACCCTAAAGTGAAAGGGACAATGCCCATGGTACTTAATTTCTTATGCTAGCTTAAAATCTCTTAAGTTTAATGCATAGTGTCATACTACTTTCTCTTTTATGCTTCCATAAAAACTCTCAAGTGCAAGGGACAACCTTTAACCTCAGAATATTATTGTAAGGAATATTTTCTACTATTTGAGAAAACCAAAAATGCTATACCTATTCGTGAGAAAGACCTTCAAACATTATAAATGAAAGGTATGGATGAAGGAATTTTTAATTGCCCATTAAATTTTTATTTTTGTGAGCTATGTATTTTTGGAAAGCAAACCCAAGTCAAGTTTCCTACTACTACCACAAGATCTGAAGGAGTTTTGGATCTAGTTCATAGTGATGTGTTTGGACTTGTAAAATTATCATTGTTAGGTAAATATATCTATTTTGTTACATATACAGATGAATTTTCAAGAAAGACCTGGGTATATTTTTTATGAAATAAATCTAATATTTTCAATAAATTTAAAGAGTTTAAGGCTCTTGTAGAAAATCATATAGAGAAAAATATAAAGGTTTTGAGAAGTGACAATGGTGGTGAGTATTGCTCTAATGAATTTGAGCATTTTTGCAAGGACTGTGGAATAGAAATGCAGAAAATAACTTCGTATACTCCATAACAAAATGGAGTTGCGGAATGGATGAATGAACATTGATGGATAAGGTCAAAAGCATGCTAAGTGGTTTAGGGTTAGAAAGAAAATTCTAGGCAGAAGCCATGTTAATTACTTGTTACCTCATCAATAGATCTCCTACCTTAGCTTTGGTGGATAAGACTCCATAGGAAGTGTGGACTGGTAAGAAACCCTCTCTCAATCATATAAGGGTTTTTGGTTGCAATGCTTATATGTATGTACCCAAAGAGAAAAAGACCAAGCTAGACTATAAAACTAAAAAAAATATATTTATGGGTTATAGTATTGGTGGTAAAGGATATAATTTGTGGAACCCAGAAACACAAAAGATCATTTACAATCGTAATGTGATATTTATATAAACAAAATGGGTTCTAAAATAGGAAAAATACAACCAAGCAAACAACTTGAAATAGTTCAAGTAAAATTGGAACATGAGGAATAACTTGTGGTAGAACCTGGTGCTACTAAAAATATATGAATTATAGAGAGAGTCTGAAGAGAAAAATTTAGAGGAAGAAGGTGAGGAGGAAGTTGAAGAAGCAGATTTTGGAACTCCAAGTTTGAGGAGATCAGATTGAGGGAGAAGACTCCCAGAAAGGTATAGCCTTTCAAATTTTTGTTATGCATTTAATATATTAGTTATTGATGAATAACCCAAGACTATAAAGGAGGCACTTGAGTCAAGTGAGAATAAGTCTTGGAAAAGATCTATGGAGGAAAAAATGGAGTCCTTAGTGGAACTTGGTGAAATTACCCACTTGAAGAAAACATGTTGATTGTGAGTGGGTAATCAAGAAGAAGTACAATGTAGAAGGAAATTTGGAGAAGTACAAGGCTAGTTATGTAGCAAAAGGATTATCTCAAGTTTAGGGAATTGACTTTGGTGAGATTTTTTCTCCGGTGGCTAAATTAACTTCAATTAGATTTTTGTTGGTTATTTTTTTTGGTTTTGATTTTGAAATAGAATAGATGGATGTAAAAAAAACATTTCTACATGGTGAACTTGATAAAGACATATATATATATATATATATATATATATATATATATATATATATATATATATATATGCCACAACCAGAATGATTTAGGGTAAAATGTAAGGAGGACTTGGTATGCAAGTTGAAAAAGTCTCTTTACGACTTGAAGCAATCTCCAAGAATGTGGAACCAAAAAAATTGATAGGTTTGTTTTGACACTTGGGCTTCGAAAAAGCAAAGCAAATATGTATGTGTATTTTAAATAAAAAGGTAAAAATTTTGTTATCATTGTTTTGTATATGGATGACATGTTAATTGGTAACAATAAGGAGATGATAAAGTTACTAAAATATCAGTTATCATCTGAATTTGACATAAAGGATTTGGGTGCTGTAAAATTTATTTTGGATATGGAAATAATAAGGGATCATGCAAATAGAAAGTTGTGGTAAAATAAAAGAAAATATGCTGATTTGAAGCTACAGAGATTTAAAATGCATGATTGTTAACCAGTATGTACTCCATATATTGTTGGTCAAAAGTTATCTTCTTAATAGTGTCCTAAAATAGATGAGGAAATTGAAGAAATGCATCATGTTCCTTATGCTAGTGTTGTTGGTAGTATGATGTATGCAATGGTTTGTACTAGACATGATATTATACATGCAATGTGAGTAGTTAGCAAATATATGTACAATCCAAGAAAGGAATATTGGACTATTGTGAAGAGGATATTCATATACTTGCATGGAACTTTAGATTATGCTATCTGTTACCAAGGACAATCTAAAGATAGTAATATTGTAAATCCACAAGGTTTTGTGGATGTTGACTAGGCTAGAGATCTTGAAAAGAGAATATCCATAAGTGCTTGTGTTTAGACTATTTATACGGATAGTAAGTTGGATGAGTAAAAAGAAATCATTGGTTGCTTTATCCATAATAGAGGTAGAGTACATTGTAACAACTTATACCTGTAACGAAGCAGCGTGGTATAGAGGTTGTATTCAATATTTGTTATTAAGTAGAAGGCTATGAGAATTGGCAGTGACAGTTAGAGTGCAATATTTTTGACCAACAATCTTGGTTTTCATGATCGGTCAAAACATATTGATATCAAGTACCATTTTGTGAGAGAGATGGTTGAAGGGAATTAGGTGATGGTGGAGAAAGTTGATACATAGAATAATGTTGTTGATTTATCAACAAAGGGTGTACCTACTCAATTTTCTTAGTGTAGAAGATATATGGGCATGGTTGCCCTTAACAATTAACAATGACATTTTTTAGCCCCTATGGAAAGTATTCAACAAGTAGGAGAATGTTGAAAATGTGTTGAATATTTTTCATGTTATTATGGTGGGGTTAACTCTAAAAGGTATTGGACACGCTCCATGCATTCTTCTCTGGGTTTGGGGTCAGGCCAAGATCCAAGCAAGGGTTCGAGGGCAACAAATCCTAAAAAGCAAGGGTCCAAGGGCGACAGTCCCCAATGGAAGTTTTAGGGTTTTAAATATATTTTTAGACCCATATGGGCTGTTTTGGGTTAATATATTTGAACCCATGGTATTATAAAATCCATTCTTGTGTTGTTATTTAACTACAATTGCATTAGGGTTTGAAGAGTTATGAACATTATTGTATTGGACATGGTTAAGTTTATAGAATAAGGATATATTAATATGCTAGGTTTTTATCCCATAAGGATTTTACCAGGTGAAATACTATGTTATGTGTGTATCTGTTATCTCCTTTTCCCCTTTTATTCTACATTTATTGCTTTTCTAAATTTAGTTTATCAGGGTTTTTTGCTCTTCAATGATGAAGCAAAAATGGAATATAATGTATTAATGATGCCAAAAAAATAATGGATAGTAATTGGTATATAGAATCTGGAGCTAGTAATCATATGATAGGAAACGTACACTAGTTTGATACTTTTCAAGAAATATATGGATGGCCAGTGACAATGGCAGATAACACAAGTTATCAAATAAAAGAAATAGAAATCATTTCCCTCAAAATTCCTTTAGTCAAATGTACCTTTGTAAATGTGCTTTATGTTTTAGGACTTAAAAATAACTTACTTTTTTTTGGGTCCAATAATGGATAAAGGAGTTTCTATTAATTTTCAAGCTAATAAAAATAAAAGATGCTTTATCTCAAGAAGAGTAAAATTAGAAGGTAATGCATCCTATAAAAATAAACTATTTGACTTGGATGTCATTACACCTCCATAAATACTTCAAGAATTACAAATATCATCTCAAAAACACAAAAGGGAATAGAACTCTAATGGCCAAAAAGGAATCAGGGAATTGACCAGAGGTGATGGTTCCATTAATAGGGATATTTTTTAAATTTGAGATAGCCTCTTCTTTTTTTGAATATCTCTTGAGCACCTAGCCCCAAAATTATGACCGGGCTAAGAATCAGTTACTCAATCACATTTCTACCCTGATCACTCTAGAAATAAATTCCTCACTCATCAAACCTCTTTCTTCAGATGAGATCAAGCAATATTTATTCACTATGCACCCTGATAAAGCTCCTGGACCTTATGGTTTCTCCTGCTGGTTTTTTCAAACCTTTCGGGACATTATTGGGCAATATGTGTACAAGGCAATCACTAAACTCCAACATGCAAAATCCATCCCCAAAGGTATTAATTCTACATTCATAGCTCTTGTTCCTAAAGGGCCTGTGTGCAAATCTATGGTGGATTTTAGACCCATCAGTTTGTGTTATGTGATTTATAAAACCCTAACAAAAGCTATGACATCCATAGCGAAAGAATTTCTTCCCAAAATCATAGATCCCTACCAAGGTAGTTCGGTAAAAGGAATATCTATAACTGATGGTATCATAACTTTGCATGAATTCCTCCATTATATCTCCAGCAATAAAAAATCTACTCTGGTCCTTAAAATTGATATGAATAAAGCTTTTGACAGGTTCAATTAAGAGTTCTTGCTTGCTGTCCTTATCAAGTTTGGTTTCCATAGAGAGTGGGTCAAACTTATTCAAGGTTGCATTTCTAGCCCCTAGTTCTCAATGTTAGTCAATGGGTCTGCAATAGGTTACTTCCCAAGCAATAGAGGACTTAGGCAGGTGGATCCCCTATCACCTATTCTCTTCATTATTCTTGTTGAATCCCTTGGAAGAGCTCTCAAAGCTACTTGCTCGGATGACATGATATTTTGTATTCAAGCTGCTTCCAATATGAGATCTCTTTCTCATCAATAGTTCGTAGATGACACTATCTTAGCCATCCATGCTTTAGTTTGGGAAGTAAAGTCAATTAAAGGTATTTTAGATATCTACGAAGAGGCTGCAGGGCAAAATATAAACTATGCCAAGAGTAAAGTTTTCTTTCTCAATACCCCCTATCTAGATAGGTCATGATTACTGGTATTCTTCAGTGTGTCATATATGAGCTTCCCACTATCTATTTAGGGCTTCCCCTATTCACCAGTTGCCCCAAAGAGCCTATATGGAGCAATGTTATTTAAATAGTCAATAAAAATCTTGTAGGTTAGAAAGAGGTCCTCCCATCCCAAGCATCCAAAACCACTCTCACTATGGCCTATCTTCAAAGTATTCCTATTTATTTTATGTCAGTATTAAAAGCCCTAGTTTCTGTCTATAACAAATTGAACAGATTTAGAAGATATTCCTTTGGGTAGGTTTATAGGATAAAAAAAAGTTTCATCTGGTCAGTTGGGAAAAGGTTTGCTTACCCAAAAGTCAGGGAGGGTTGGGTATTAGAAGAATTAGTAATATGAACATGGCATTGTTGGCCAAGCAGGCTTGGAAGGTGTTTACCAATTGTAATCTTGAATGGGTTTCCATCATCAATAAAGAATACACTCACATCTAGAATTTTATGGATGAAAATATTCCTAAATTTGGATCCACCTTTTGGAAATCAATACTCTAGACTAGACCTTTTATTCAAAGGGGAACCAGATGGTAGCTTGGAACATGAAACATAATAAATTTTTGGTCAGATAGGTGGATATCCAATAAAAAATTTAGTGAGAACAACGGAGTCTCAGTGGTGCAACCTTTGCTGGATACTATCATAGGTAGAAAGGTGGTTGATTTCATAAACTCTTCAGTCCAACCCAAAATATGGAAAGAGATCCACATTGTAAATGTTGATCAAATATTGTCATAAAATTATCAACATTGCTGAGGGTAGCTGTAATTCCATATGGTATATCTCATGATACCCCAATATGGAAAGAAATTGACTTTGGTATTTTTCTATCAAATTTTCTCATTTGTTGAATTTCACTCCCCAAAATTCTCTCATTCCTTTCAATCTGGTTTGGCTTAAACACCTCATACCTAAAGTTGCTATCTTTTCTTGGTTGGCCATCCAAAACAAGATCCTCACTACTGATAATCTCATGAAGAGAGGTATGGTTGTTCCTAATAGATGCCATATTTGCTTGGCAGCCTGGGAATCTGTCAACCACATATTTACGAGAATTTTCTTTCTTCCACTCTGCCATGGATCATCTCATGTCCACCTTTCACATCTCCTAGGCCCAACCCAACTCCCTAGCTCTTTTTTTCTCCCAATGGCCCATGCCTTTCAAAAATTCTAGGTTGTCTTCTTTGTGGAAATTTTATCTCCATCATCTCCTATGGCAGATCTGGCTCAAAAGAAATAGTAGAATATTTTCAAACATCCTCAAGGACTCTATCTATATTGCCAAAAAAGTTGTCACATTTACCGTTGAAAATTCTAAGCTTTTCCTTTGCACCAAACCACTTGAGTTTGCCCTTGAGTCCACTCTTTTATATTACCTCAATATTCCTCATAGTCCCAGCTCTATTCCTTCTAATCCCTATCCCAGAATGGGTGCTCATTGGACTCCTCCTCTTGTAGTATGGCTTAAAATTAACTATGATGGTGCTTCTAAAGGAAATCCTGGTGTAGTAGGTGTTGGAGGTGTGGTCAAGGATCATAATGGATAACTCATAGTAGCCTATGCTGAGTTTCTAGGAATCCAAACTAACCACTATGCTGAATCTTGTGCATTGTGGAGAGGGCTAGAAGTTATTAATAATTACATGAGAAATTTACAAATTAAAGGTGATTCCATGAATGTTAAAAACTCTATCATTAGTAATAGAATTCCTTCATGGAACGTGCACACTATTATTCAGGAAGCTAAGGTCTTGATGCAGAATTTTTGCAACACTAAAACCTGCCATGTGTATCAAGAAGCTAACAAGTCTACTGATTTGCTCACCAATATTGGGGTTAGTCACAGGAATCTATCCATATGGCACCAAAATTTCCCTTAAAATGTTCTTAATGCTGCTATTGTCAACTTGGAAATGCACAACCGACCCTTAGAGGTATGCTCACCTCAAAAAGTCTATTGATGGAAGTGACATAATTGCTTCTCCGGTGGCCATCTCTAGCTCGGTCCACAACACCATCCTCAATAGCATCATCAGTGTCATGGATAGCATCAGGGCCTCCCTAAAAGTACTAGTCAAGAAACATGGCCAAAAGAGCTCTGAAGCTTAAAATATTATCAATGATTAGAGTTGGTTTATTTTGTCTTTCGAGATCTGTTCCCTTGTAGTCTGGTTCATGGAGCGGCTAGGGTGTAGACACCTTGTTTTGTGCTTCTCTACGTACTTTTCATAATATGCTTATGTTTCTGGTTTTGGGCACCAGTTAAAACCCATATAATATAATTTATACCACCTACCAAAAAAAAGGGAAGAAATAAAATGATAAACCAAAATAGTTTAGATAAAACAACAAAGAAACGAAGTGAAGATCTTATGCTTGATACACAAAAAGATGACAAATATACCGTATTTGAAACTTGGATTAAATTATTTCCAAAAGAGTTGATGGTCCAAAATATTTACAATCAATATTCCAAGACGTTAATGATGACAAATTCACTACACTTAAGACATATAAGTCTTCATCTTAACAAATCATGATAATGGAGACAAAGTTATTTTACTTCCTAGTAATTTAATCAAGATTTTATATGTCACTTCTCATACTTGATATATATAAAGAGAGGATACAAAATATGAAAAAATTATCACATAGATAAAGAAAAATCTATTAATGAAAAGTGTCATGTGTGATACAAGTGATATCATCATAAAGAAAGAAATTGCTTGCAATACAAGCAGTATCCAAACGAAGGACTTCAATTGTGACATTAATGACTTGGAGGTTGTTTAAGAATACAACACTAGTACAAAATATAGTTCTATCACTAATATTGTATATATTGATAACAAGCATATAAAAATATTTAATATAATAAACAAACAAAAAATAATGTACTATAGGTTGATCTCACAATGCAATGTCTTCCCTGAGAAACATTTGTACATATTGTCATAAATTCATGTATACATCCAAGAAATATTGGAACACTCCTCAAGGAAACTACACAAAAATTCAATTGAATTATGGATGGATGGATATCATAGAATGACATCAGATAAAAAATATGTTCTATATGCATTATAAAATAAAATCTACTAAATTGTTTGATCCAAAAGCAATTCACAAAGATGACACAGAGAGCACAATATTTTAACAACAAAGATAACTTATCTCTAGATTCAAGGGGGAAGTTATTCCATTATTTGCTCTCTCAATTGATGTAGTAAGGGGGAATTTTAGACGATAGTTAATTTTATATAGTTTTATATTGTATTTTCTAATTCATTCCATATCATGTCATATCAAACATTGGGATGCCATTTTATAAATGTTGGGAGTTTATCTAGTTAGAAGTTCCTATTTTCTCATTATTTTTATGGTTTATACATGATTCTTCTCTACAAGATCATCCTCTAAGGAACACTTTATGTGTACCTGTATATCCATGAAAAAATATATGAAGAAGAATATGAATAAATATATTTCTCTTGTTTCACTTTGAATCTAATAGTTTTCCTTGGATTTTTACATTATTTTATCTCATCATATGAGAACATGGTTCTCATCACCTTGAATAATAATCTCTCTACCCCCCCTTGACCAAATAGACCCCCCTACCATAATACCAATTGCTATTTTGTAGGCGTTATTACAAAAAAGCTCGACAAAGATGAAAGCATTGAGGTAGTGCTTCTGATAGAGGGTATAACTTTTGCATAGAGAAGTAAAATTGGGTACTATCACCCCTTAATCATTTTTATCTTTTTTCCATAGTGTATTCTCTATATCTCATTTTTGTGTTTCATTTTGTTCTCATATTTTAGGATAACTTTTAAAAAAAGTTAAAAAACTAAGTTTAGTTAGGCTTTCTTTTCCTTCACTTTTTCATAGGAAATAAATGAAAAGAGAATTTAGTTTCATTTAGGGTAATCTTGAATGATTGCATAGTCTCTTATATGTATTGAAAGAGAAAACTCCTTTTATTTTCCTTGTAATTATTTGAATCATAAAAGTACATGGTTATGACTTATTGGATTTCATAACTTGTATTTACATCCCTTTAAAATTTTGTATTAGATCTCTCTTTAAGAGGTTTAGATCTAGAGCTTGAACCCCTAGGTGTTTGTCAATGGGTAAGAACAAAATATCAAGGTTCCACAAGGTTAGGGGACAGGGGGATAGGTTTTGGGGATGACGAGGGACGATAATATGATTTTAGGGGATGGATGGGGGACGACGAGGGATGACAAGCCAATTTTAGGGGATGAATGGGGGATGACAAGTATAATAGTATTAAATTTTTTGAAATTTAAAATAATTTACATAACAAAAATGAAAAATACTAAATACTAATAGTTACAGCTGATTTAAACACTTTGTGCTGAATCCAAATTTAGACAGTCATTTATGATTTAATTTTGGTGGCAACCTCCTTTGAATGGCATGGAATATCAAATAACATTTATGCCCAACTGGAACTAAACTTCGCCACAATTTCATTTTATGCAAGATTTAAAACATTTTCTTAAGTGACAAATCTAGTGGTAGATATTTAAAATAAGTAATAATTAAATTAGTTTCTAATAAACGTAAGATAGAGCTGATTTGGTGTAAGATTTGAGACTTTCATGGGTCCCACCCCCATACTTTTTTTTTTTTAAGATTTTTTTTTAATATTTAGTGTGAGATGCCTAGCTGAGGTCCCACCCCCACACTTTTTTTTAATTTTAAAAAGTATTTTTTTAATATAATATATAATTTAGTGTGAGATGCCCAACCGTGGAGGATGACTGGGCATCTATAGGGATGCTTAAGGGACACCTAGGCATCCCCAAGCCATCCCCAAGGATGACCCTCAAATGGGAAAACATCCCCAATGTCGTCCCCCTGTATCAAGTTTGGACCTTTTTCCTTAGGTACATGAGCAAACACATCATAGCCAAAGGTACACAAATGGGAGTAATCAATTGGTATACAACAACAAACCTCCTCCAAAATCTGTCTATCCAATGTAGATGTAGATGCCCTATTAATAATATAAACACCTATATTAACAGCCTTTACCCAAAAATTTTATCCAATATAGATGTGCTGAGCATGCTTCTTGAATGTTTCATGATTGTGCGATTAATCTATTCAACCACACCATTTTGTTGTGGAGTATATGGTACAGTTTTCTGGTGCTTAATACCTTCATGCGTACAAAATTTATCAAATTCCTTGGAGCATTATTCACACCCATTATCTGACATAAGACATAAAATTGACTTGCCCAAACTCTTCTCTACCTGTGCTTTGAACTCTTTAAATTTTTGTAAAGCTTTCGAATTCTTTAGAAAATAAACCCACACTCTCCTAGAATAATCATATATAAAAGGTAAAAAATAGATGACACCATATAAGGACTGAGTGGGTACTGGTCCAAATATATATGAATGTATAAGTTGTAGAAAATCAGAACTCTTACCAGGACTTGCAGTAAATCAAACCCTCTTTTGTTTACCAAAAATACAGTGCTCACACAAGTATAAATTGCAAGACTTAATCCCAGAAAGCATACCTCTATCATGCAAAATTTTTAGACTTTTTTCACTCATATGGCCTAGGCGTTGATGCCATAACATTACTGCATACTACATAGAAGTTGTTGCTGCTGTATGGTTTATCACCGTATTATTGCATAAATGATATAGGATCCCATAAGATTCTCCCTTTGCTACTACAAGAGCTCCTCTGGTAATTTTGTAGTAGTTGTTATTAAAAGTGATAGAATACCCTAGCTTATCCATAATATTGATTGAGAGAAAATTCTTCCATAAATCGAGAACATGTCATACATCACATAACATCCTTTCTCTACCATCGTCTAGCTTGATCCTTATGTCCCCTCTTTCCATAATTTATAAAGGATGATCATCACCCAAGAAGACCATTCCACCATAGTATGGCTGATATTTGTTAAACTAGTCTCTGTGGGGAGATATGTGGAAAGATGCACCTGAGTCCAAAACCTAGGTATATAACACAAATATTCTATTACTGATACAAAAGGCTTCACATGTTGTCGTCTCTCCTAAATTTGTTGTACTGGCCTCAGATGATGGTTGATTTTTCTTCTCACCATTCTTTAATTACCAACAATCCTTCTTTGAGTGTCCTAGCTTCCCACAATGCCAACACTTCTCTTTTTGCTTATGTCCTTTAGACTTAGATTTGGACTATTTTTTACCTTGTTTACTCCTCTCAAAATATCGATCTCTCACATATAGAGCTTCATTGGTTGAGGGTTCCAGAGATTTTTTTTGCCTCAAATATTCTTCCAACAAAGTGGCTACCACATCATCAAATTTTAGAGTTCTTGATGATGCATTATTGATGGTCATCACCATATGATCCCAGGTGTCCGGGAGGAAATAAAGTAGGGTGATAGCTCTATCCTCATCCTCCATATTCATATTAACTGGAACCAATTTACTGATAAGAATATTAAACTCATTCAAATGATCTTCCACATATGAGCTTTCCTTCATCCTCAAGCTATAAAGCTGATTTTTTAGAAAAACATTGTTTGTTGCTGATTTTATCTCATACAACTTTTCAAGCTTTTGCCAAAGGGCTTCCACGATCTTCTCTTTAGCTACATTGAACAAGACAAATTCTGCTAGGAAGAGACGAATTGTAGAGACCGTATTCATATCCAACATTTCCCACTCCTCATATTTCATGCTGCTTGGTTTACTCATGATCCCTTTCAAGGCTAGAGCTTGGTCATTCTGAACCAATAAATCCTCCACCTTCATATTCCATAGAGAAAATTTCTTGCCATCAAATTTCTCAATCTCGACTTTGTTACACCTCCTATCATTGTTTCAGCTCCCACTCGCACAAAACTTTAGGATTTGATACTAGATGTAAGTAAATTTTTAGATTTTATACCTACAAGTAGAAAACACAATAATAGAGAATAAAACAACACAAGTAACACAGAGAATTTATGTGAAAAACTGCAATATACTGGAAAACCACGGGGCAATGGAAACTTGTCCTTTTTTTTTTATAGCAAAACTTTACATTCACATTTTATAATATGCAAGGTATCAATTCCATTTTATAGAGCAAAAAAGGAAGACCTCGAACTATTCATTTTCTCTCCCAAAGGAAGCCTCCAAAAACTATTCGTTTCCACTCCCAAGGAAAGCATATGAAACTATTCATCTTTTGTCTCCAACTATTTGGCACAAACTGCTACCATCTGACCTAGACGTCTCTTGCCATCTGACCTAGACGTCTGCTGCCTAGACATCTAGTAGTCTAGGCATTTGTCCTAGACGTCTACTACCTAGATGTTTGGTCTAGACATCTAGTAGCCCATACGTCTGACCTAGATGTCTACTATCTAAACATATGGCCTAGACATCTAGTAGCCCAAATGTCTGGCCTAGATGTCTACTGCCTAGATGTTTGGCCTAAACATCTAGTAGCCTAGATGTCTGGCCTAGATGTTAGAATCCCAAATTTTATCTCAAGGTTTACAATAAAAATAATAAAAAAATTATTAGAAATTGCAGGAATTAAAAAGGAATCACAATTTGATAAAGGATAACTGTTTCATTGGTAAGGGGACTCCCTCCAATGTATATAATTAAATATAATTCTTTTTCCTTGATATCCTATGATAATGTCAAACCCTAATATTTATATCTACCCTAGAGCTACATGGATGAAGGGACCTGACTATTCACGTTAGTAATTAATAATATAATAATTAATGAATTAATAATATTAACTATTAATGTTAGGATGGAGGATCCTAACGTGCCGCCTCTCTTGAAAGAAGCTTTATCCTCAAAGCTAGGACTAAGAAAATTGTTGTTAAAATTGATGAGGCACTTTTCAAGTAGTATTTGCACAAGTATAATATCACATTTTTGAAGGTAGGGATATCTAGAGGATCAAAGCGTTAGTGGAAGGTTTCCAAAAAGAATAGTAGGATCGTGATGATGGGGGGTAACCCTAGGGGTTCCTCAAACACTTCAGAATGATGCAGCAAAAGTGGTGGTAACACCTACATATTTTTGTT
Source organism: Wollemia nobilis (assembly GCA_028583015.1). NCBI lineage: Eukaryota > Viridiplantae > Streptophyta > Pinopsida > Araucariales > Araucariaceae > Wollemia > Wollemia nobilis. Next base: position 9,153,355 of record JAQPPZ010000028.1, read on the forward strand.
ATTTCCTAGAAGAGTCAACCAAAAATGAGTGTGTAGTCACCTTTCTACCTTATTTTTGGATAGGTTTTACCATGTGGTGAGAACTCACTATTTAGTAGGAACTTGTGTGTATGTCTGGCCTTCATTGGTCACTTCTTGTATGTCTACCTCATATTTTCTTGGGGCATCAATCACTTCTTGTACATTGACCTCATTGCCTTCATCTTTGTGATAAGGTGCTTTGGTCATGTCTGGCACGTCTACCTCACCTTATCCCTCTATGGAGTGATAGGGATCAACTACATTCAATAATTGTACATCTACCTCATCTTTGCCCCCTATGGAGGGACAAGGATCATCTACATTTAATAAATACAATGTTTGTGTAGCGCAATGATGATGGGGCCCAAATTGCTCATCACAAGAATAATAGAGAGCTTTTGCTCACCACTCTTCAATTTCTTGTAGGCTGAGGTGATTAACTGGAAAGGGTTTAGGTTTTTGGATAGTGTGCGTGAACGATGATTTATCAATAGGTTGCTCCCTATGTCGACATTGAACATTGAATTTATCTTCGGCTAACAAAGCTAATCCAATGGCTTCCTACAGGGTGTGAGGAGTGTACATCATGACCTCCACTCTAATTTCTTCTTTCAATCCACTAATGAAGCAACTTATGAGAAATGATTCATCCAACCCTGTGATGCCATTGGCGATATCCTTGAACTAAATTTTATATGCACGCACTAATGTGATTTGACGTAGGTGGGCGATATTAAGCAGCAAAAGTAGGTTGGGGTCATGAGATATGCTTTTGTTGGCCATTTGCGTAGTCGCTTGGTGAAAAGGTGTCGCAAAAAGTGTTGAAAATCATCACAAAATAGTCGAAAAAAGTCATCGAAAAAAGTGCTAAAATGTTATCGTCAAAATTTGACAATAATTTTTCATAAGTTCTTGTCAAAAAATTATCGACAATTTCTTGTCAAAATATCGTCAACAATTTCTTGTCAACGATTTATCGCAAAACTCGTTGTCAACTTTTTGTAGAAAAAATCATCATCAGTTTCTTGTCAAGGATTTATTGCTAATCTCGATGTCAATTTTTTGTCAAAAATTATTTGCAATATTTTGAGCAAGAAATATTGTCAGAATTGTTGTCTAGTTGCAAAATAAAATTGTTGTAATTTTTTGACAAAAATTTGGTGTTGTTATCAACTTTTTGATCCCTTCGACACAGACGTGATCTGGAACACGATTTGATAGGTGGGGACTGACACGGGGTATACTTGACAAGGGAAACTATCAAAAACTTGGATACATCAAATTTGGATCACAGTAGACTGATAGAATGGACTCGAATTTTGGAGGGAAGAGGTACAAACTTAGTGGACTCATGGGTAACTAACACGGGTTACGAGACAATAAGGGACAAACTCAATGTACTCACGGGTAACTAATACGAGTTACAAGATGACAAGGGAGACAAGGGTTATGAGATGACAAGGGATGAACTTAGTGGACTCATGGATAACTGATACGAGTTACGAGACAAGGGAGACATGGGTTACGAGACAAGGGATGAAATCAATGGACTCGCAGGTAACAGATATGAGTTATGAGATGATAAGGGAGACAATGGATAGTAAGGGATACTAACGAACATAGCAGACTGGGCTTGGTATGTGACATGGAGGAAGACATGACACATGTGTTTGAGATCATAGCAAGTAGGGAAGGGATAGGCAAGGGTGAACGACGAAGTAAGGCAGGCAGAGCGGAGTGGGGATGATGCGTACACGCGAGAAGGGTTTGTGACCACCGAAATGTGGTCAAGGACTATAATGCTTGTTGATGTTTATAAACTCAAATATGTTCCTCATCATGTTAAATGTGGGATAAAAATCCTCGAAGAGATGATAGAATGTGCCGACGATACCCTAGTCAAAAATGCAAGATGACGACTGAGAATTACTCGCAATAAAAAAAAATTGGTTGGGACCTTTGGTATTATTTAATATTTCATAATTTTATTTGCAAGAATTCAGGCTAGTTACTGGAAATTGACGATATCGTAAAAAAATTTGCTTTTCGTTGCTCTTGGTCGTCTGAATGTTGGTGCATTGAAAATCTATTTCGGTGGACGTTGCAGCATATGGACAAAAAGGGATTCTTGTTGGGATTTTGCAGTCAATTTTAATAGCTTTAGGGGTGGATTACTTGTGGTGGTTGTGGTCGTAGCTTTAAAATCGATGGAGGAGGTGGCTATAGTGGCAACGGTAGCAATGGCTAGCAATGTCGGGTATCGATGGAGTCGGGATCTTCTCTTACGATGGTAGATGGAGAAGCCTTTATGCAATAATATGGATGCATTGTTGAAGTAAGCACAAGAATATCAGTGATAGTACATTGGTAGACTATAAACTTGTACATAAAATACAACAGGTTGTGAGGAATATTGAGAAATAGTAGAGTACGTAGAAAACGAATAAAAGTAGAGAATTAATTTAGGTTAATTTCTTTAAAAGTCTAAGGTTTTTTAAATTTTATAGTCGAGTGAAATTTATAGATTTCATCTGTAAAAATAGCGTGCAGTGTAACCTTGCAAGATCAAATGGAATCAGGTGCTCATCACTCCAAGGTATATAGTTGCCAGGAATCTTGTTTTAATGGATATATGACATGATAATTTTTGCCAACTTTCATTTCTTCGTTGCTTATTTGAGTGCTATCATGCTGTATGCTTGATGTTAAATTCTCTCCTATGAACTATGTCTACCTCTTGATGTAATCGGTTGCAAATTACTGTGTATGTGTATGTCCACCCAAGACTACTGCGATTCTAGCTGGTGGAAAGAACATCACAAGCCACTTGAAACCTTGATTAACAACGCTTACAAAAAATGTAATTAGTTAATTGGTATGCATTTCTTGAAAAATAACCTACCGATCGCTTTATCTTGCAGAGTATTTTTTTGAAAAAAAGGTAAAGGAAGTATGTTTGACTATGTTACCCAATAATTATAGCGCAGCTTTCCAGGAAGACCGCTCTGATACCAGATATTAGAATCCCAGATTCTATCTCAAGGTTTACAATGAAAATAATGGAGATATTATTAGAATTTTTAGGATTTAAAAAGAAATCATAGTTTGATAAAGGATCACTGTTTCACTGGTAAGGGGACTCCTTCCAATGTATATAATTAAATATTATTATTTTTCCTTGATATCCTATGATAATGTCAAACCCTAATATTTATATCTACCCTAAAGCTTACATGGATGAAGGGACCTAACTATTCACGTTAGTAATTAATATAATAAAAAATGAATTGATAAATTAACTATTAATTTTAGGATGGAGGATCCTAACATGCCACCCCTCTCAGAAGAAGCTTTGTCCTCAAAGCTTGGACTAAGGATATTGTTGTTAAAATTGATGAGGCGCTTTCCAAGTAGTATTTGCACAAGTTCTTGCATAAGTTTGATGTCACTTTTTCGGAGGTAGGGATATCTGGAGGGTCAAAGCGTTAGTGGGGGGTTTCCAGGAAGAATAGTAGGATCATGATGACAGTGGGGGGTAACCCTTGGGGTTCCTCAAACACTTTAGAATGATGCATCAAAAGTGGTGGTAACACTTCTACATCTTCTTGTTGTTCCCTGGGAGAGTCAACGGAAAATGAGTGTGTAGTCACCTTTTTGCCTTATTTTCGGATAGGTTTTACCATGTGGTGAGAACTCACTATTTGTGAGGAACTTGTGTGTAGTCTTTTTAGAGTGTATGTCTGGCCTTCATTGGTCACTTCTTGTATGTCTACCTCATATTTTCCTCGGGGCATCAATCACTTATTGTACATCGACCTCATTACCTTCATTTTTGCGATCAGGTGCTTTGATCATGTATGGCACATCTACCTCACCTTGTCCCTCTATAGAGTGACAGGGATCAACTACTTCAAAAATTGTACATCTACCTCATCTTTGCCCTCTATGGAGGGATAATGATCATCTACATTTAATAAATATAATGTTTGTGTAGCACAACGATTATGGGGCCCAAATTTCTCATCACAAGTATAGTAGAGGTCTTTCGCTTACCACTCCTCCATTTATTACAGGCTAAGGTGCTTAACTGGCAAGGGTTTAGGTTTTTGGATAGTGTGCATGAATGACAATTTATCAATAGGTTACTCCCTATGTCGACGTTGAACATTGAATTTATCTTCGACTAACAAAGCTAATCCCTTGGCTTCCTGCAAGGTGTGAGGAGTGTACATCATGACCTCCACTCTAATTTATTCTTTCAATCCACTGATGAAGCAACTTATGAGAAATGATTCGTCCAACCCTGTGATGCGATTGGTGATATCCTTGAACTAAATTTTATATGCACGCACTGATGTGATTTGATGTAGGTGGGCAAGATTAAGTAGCAAAAGTAGGTTGGGGTCGTGATATATGCTTTCATTGGCCATTTGCGTAGTCGTTTTGTGAAAAGGTGTCATAAAAAGTGCTAAAAATTATCACAAAAACCATCGAAAAAGTCATCGATAAAAAGTGCTAAAAAGTTATTGTCAAAATTTGGCAATAATTTTTCATCAATTTCTTATCAAAAAGTTATCGATAATTTCTTGTCAAAAAGTCATCGACAATTTCTTGTCAAAAATTTCTCGTAAAACTCGTCGTCAACATTTTGTAGAAAAAAATCATTTTTAGTTTCTTGTCAAGGATTTATTGCTAATCTCGGTGTCAATTTTTTGTCAAAAATTGTTTGCAATAGTTTTAGCAACAATTAGCAATAAATTGTTGTCTAGTTGTACAGTAAAATTGTTGCAATTTTTTTATCAAAAATTTGGTGTTGTTATCAACTTTTTGATCCCTTCGGCATGGACGTGATCTAGCTTGACGAGGGCAACTATCGAAAACTTGGATACATCAGATTTGGACCACAACAGAATGATAGAATGGACTCAGATTTTGAAGGGAAGAGGGACAAATTTTATGGACTCACAGGTAACTAACACGGGTTACGAGATGAAAAGGGATGAACGTAGTGGACTCACAGGTAACTGATATGAGTTACGAGATGACAAGGGAGACATGGGTTACTAGATGACAAGGGATGAACTCGATGGACTTACGTGTAACTGATACGAATTACGAGACAAGGGAGACACGGGTTACGAGACAATAAGGGATGAAATTAGTGGACTCGTGGGTAACTGATACAAGTTATGAGATGATAAGGGAGACAATGGATATTAAGGGAGACTAACGAATGCAACATATTGGGTATGGAATGTGACACGGAGGAATACGAAACACACTGGGTTGAGGTTGTGGCACATAGGAAACAGATAGGCAAGGGTGAACGACGAAGTAAGGCAGACAAAGTGGAGTGGGGATGACACGTACATGCAAAAAGGGTGTGTGACCATCGAAAGTTGATCAATGGCTATAATGCCCGTTGATGTTTATAAACTCGAAGATGTTCCTCACCAAGTTAAATGTGGAATAAAAATCACCGAAGAGACAAAAGAATGTGCCAGTGATACCCTGGTCTAAAACGTAAGATGGCGATCGAGAATTACTAGCAGTGACAGAAATTTGGTTGGGACCTTTGATATTATTTAATATTTCATAATTTTATTCTCCAGAATTTGGGCTAGTTACAGGAAATTGACGCTGTCATAAAAATTTTGCTTTTCGTTGCTCTTAGTTGCCTGAACGTTGATGCATTGAAAATTTGTGTCGGGGGACGTTGTAGCATGCGAACGACAAGGGATTCTTGTTGGGATGTTGTAGTCAGTTTTAATAGCTTCAAGGGGTGGATTACTTGTGGTGGTTGTGGTCGTAGCTTCGACAGTGATGGAGGAGGCGGCTATAGTGGCAATAACAATGGAAATTAGCGATGGTGGGGAGCTTCTCTTACGATGGTAGATGGAGAAGCCTTTATGCAATAATCTGGACATAAAAAATAATGATAAATGAACACACCGATTTAAGTAAACACAAGAACGTCAATGATAGCATGTTGGTAGACTGTAAACCTATACACTAAATGCTATAGGTCGTGAGGAATGTTGAGAATTAGTAAAGAGTACATGGCGAATGAATATAGGCAAAGAATTAATTTGGGTTAATTTCTTTGAAAGTCTAAGGTTTTTTAAATTTTCTAGCCGAGTGAAATTTACATACGTCGTCTATAACAATAGCCTGCACTGTAATCTTGCAAGATCGAATGGAATTAGGTGCTCGTCGCTCCAAGGTATACAACTACTAGGAATATTTTTTAATGGATAGATGACATGATAATTTTTGTAAAATTTCATTCCTTCGTTGCTTATCTGAGTGCTATCGTGCTGGATGCTTGATGTTAAATTGTTCTCCTACGAACTATGTCTACCTCTTGATGTAATCGACTATAAATTACTATGTACGTGTCTGCCCACCAAAGACTTCTACGATTCCAATTGGTGGTAAGACCAACACAAGCTGATTGAAACCTTGATTAACAACACTTGCAAAAAATGTAATTAATTAATTCACCTAGTATGCGTTTCTGGAAAAATCACTTGTCGATTGCTTTATCTTGTGAAGTTTTTTTTTTTTTTTTTTGAAAAAAAATGCAAAGGAAGTATGCTTGATTGTGTTACCCAATAAGTATTGCATAGCTTTCCAGTAAGACCGCTCTGATACTAATGTTAGAATCCCAAATTTTATGTCGAGGTTTACAATGAAAATAATGGAGAAATTATTAGAAATTGCAGGATTTAAAAAGGAATCACAGTTTGATAAAGGATCACTGTTTTCACTGGTAAGGGGACTCCTTCCAATGTATATAATTAAATATTATTCTTTTTCCTTGATATCCTATGATAATGTCAAACCCTAATATTTATATCTACCCTAGAGCTACATGGATGAAGGGATGTGACTATTCACATTAGTAATTAATAATATAATAATTATTGAATTAATAATATTAACTATTAATGTTAGGATGAAGGATCCTAACACTAGACGTCTAGCAACCTAGATGTCTGGCCTAGACGTCTAGCAATCATCTCAACTGCCCATAATTCACCAACTAAAACACAACATAGTGACTTCACCTCCTAACATTAAAGATTGATATATCTATCTTCTTTCTTCTGTTCTACTTTCTTTATTTTCTCTTAGGAAGCTCTAAATGCTTTTCAATCCACTACTTTTTCTTTTGATATTATTTATTTCTAATGCTATCTTATTTTCTCTACTTTCTTATATTTATACTTAGAAGCTAAAACTCTTCTCAATCTTTTGTAGGAAGTTTCTCACACTTTTGTAGCTTAATATTTGTTGCAAATTTTTCTCTAAAATTTATAATGTCTGAGGTCACACCTAAGAATTCAATATGATTCTCCTCCTTACTAGAGAATTTAATAATGTCAAGGTGACTTTGAATGTCCCTTAATCTTCAATGTCCAGGGTTGGCTATGTCCTTGAATGATCAACTATCTCAGAGTTGATTCGCCTCTTAATTTATAATATACAAATCAATAATAATGTTAGGGTTGGCTTTATACCTGAATGACCAAATAGTCTTGAATTGGTATACCTATTAATATAGCCGATTCCTTGTCTTCACCGGGTATTCTTTAATGTAGTGGATAGACCCTAGCATTTCTACTAATATGACCTTAAAATAGAGTATGAGTCTTACTGCCTTTAAGGTAGACACACTCTTAATTGAATTTATCAAATATGAATAAAATAAATTTATAATATTGGTTAAAATGAACTCTATCAATCTAGACAGAGTTCGGTGGTAGCTCTAATACCACTAATGGCTTTTTAAGCCTTAATACTACCACAAAATATCACACAAGATTGAATATAAAATAGCCACAATATAATAAGGTCAAATAATGATATGAGTAGAATAATATGAGTATGTATATCAAGGATTATAATAAATCAAATAACATTCAATAATATGTAGAAATATGAATATAAATAGCCTAAATCATACATGTACTAGCATGTAGAACAACTTACAATATTAATTGCTCAAAATGTATACAAGCTTTATTACTCCTCTTACAAATATATCAACAATAATGCTTGTTCTCCTTGTGATACTTTCTTATGGAGTATTACCTCCATAATATAGCCATAGTAGTGTGACTCTTTGGATACTTGACTATAGCTCTCCATATGCCAAGTCTCATGAATCTTGGCTTATCTACTTGCCACTTGCATACTTGATGAACACTTGAATCTATAACATATGCACACCTATACATGACTCTTACACTTCTATAACTTGCACACTCTAATCTAAGATACTTGTGCACATATTTACATTACATATTTGCACTCTTACATATAATACACTTGTGCATATAAACTCAACTTAAACTTGCACTTTAACTCACATGAAACTTATGCATTTCCTGTACATTCACACTTACATAAAAGGGAAAATATAACTCACACTCTAAACTGTGACTCAAACCTAATATATTATTTACAAATATACCATGGGGTATATTAGCATGTACTAAATAATGTAATATACTCTAACAACACTTTGAAGTGCAGAAGTCTAACAACCATTTGATGACAACTCATGTATCTTAAGGATCCATAGTTGAGACATCCAAGCCTATGGTACCATCTTTGAATCTCCTCATCCTCATGTGCAATCATAGAAATCAAATATTTCTTTCTAGAAGAAGATACAAAATAAGAGGGTCTTTTGTATAAATTATACATTTGTTTTAACACATCATAATAGCCAGAAGCAACAATTTCAATCTATTATCTATATCCTTAATTACCTAATGATTAGGCCATAATTCTACTTCATTATTCATATGAGCAATGTGATAAGTAGACACGAGATTAGGACCAATATTAGGAGCATGAAGTACCTCATGAGAAGAAGAATATCCAATGTTAATATCTCCATTTTCTATAACCTATAGAGAAGAATCATCTCCAATAACAACAAGTTCCTCTAAATATAGTTTATTGTAACCTTGTAGGAGATGTTTATGCTTCGTCATATGGTTAGTTACCCCTTGAATCTATAATACGCTCATCAAAATAAGTGGATGTATAATATGCTAAATAAATAACTATATGTGTCTATAAGGTCTCTCTACTAAAGTTGTCCTCATCCTATGTATAGAAAAGAGCAACATCAACACCATCCTTTTTTGTTGCATCCTCAAGCTTCTTAATGTGAATATAACAAACATTTAGCTTTGTGTCCTTCCTTATTGAATCACATATTGGATTTTTGAAGGAATCTTTGGGATTCTCATACTATTTTGGCTTCTTTTCATTTTGATCTTTGATAATAGTTTTCTTTGGATGGGCCCGATTGATCACATAATTATTGTTATGCCTTTGTCATCTAGCATGATGATAAAATGTACTTGAATACCTCATCCATTGGTTGTACAGGATAATTGGAAAAGTACCTCAAAGCATCTCAAATATAAAATAACTATCTCATATATTATTGAAGACAATACTTAATAGTCCAATATTCTTTTCCTTCTCATCTTCTTGTTCTTCTTGTGTCACCTTAGGCAATCCTTTTGTAGTCTAGATATATTCTTGCATTTTTTTGAAATGACCAATCTACTCATCAATAGTATCAAAATAATCCATAGTCAAAGTAGAAAGCTTAGCCTCGAACCTACTAATTTGTATGAAATTAATGTTGTAATGACCTAACCAAACTCGACCTAAGGGAGAGGGATTTTTTTTACAATTTTTAAATTTCCAATATTTTTATCAGTATAAGGCATAACCACTTTTGAGTTCCTAGTCATTGTAGACAACCCTCAAGTGGATAGGAGTGGCTAGCTTCCCATAAAAAAAATCATATGGGGCTCACTTTTCTAACCTCATCCGTTAGAAAATATGCTATTAGTGGTCCCCCCACCTTTCCCATACACTTGCTTTGCATGAGATAATTTGACCATGGTGTAGGGGTTATTCTTTAAAGCCCATAATACTTAAAGGGGGATGCCTATTCTTCAATTCAAACATGTTGTCATTCATGTAGGATTTTTGTTGGAGTATATTACATTATTAGGTACATGATAATGTACTACCATGGTACATTCATAGTATAACTTGTAAATATTATATTAGGGTTGATTCATAGTTTAGAGTGTGAGTTATATTTCCATTTTTGTAAATGTGAATGTATGAAATATGCAAAAGTGTTATGTAAAGTTATAATGTGCAGGAAATACACAAGTGTCATGAGAGTGTGTGTGCAAATATAAGTTGAGTCTATGTGCACAAGTGTCTTATATGTAAGAGATAAAATATATAATGTAAATATGTGCACAAGTGTCTTAGATTAGAGTGTGCAAAGTGAAGGTCAAGATTCATGTCTAGGTGTACATACAATATAGAGTCATGTGTTCATCAAGTACACAAGTGTTAAGTAGTCTAGCCAAAAGTCATGAGATTTGGCATATGGAAAGGAATAGTCATTTATCCTAAAAGTCATTCTACCATGGATATATACTCCTTAAGGATACTTCATATGATATCAATATGTCTTAAATTATAGAGAAGAGAAAGTTCTTATTATAGAAAGAGGAGTAATAAATATTGCATACATAAGTTGTTCTACATGATTTATACATGTATGATTCAAGGTATATACATTCATATTGCTACTTATTAATGAATTTTATTTAATATATTATTAGCCTTGATATACATATTGATTTGCTCATATTACTCTACTCATATCATTATCTTGACCTTATTGTATTATGGCTACATTATATTTTATCCTGTGATATTTGTAGTAATATTAAGGCTTAAAAATCCATTAGTACTATCAAAGCTACTATATGAGTTACTATCAAAATAATCACCTGACCAGGCTCATAGAGTTAATTTAGCTACTTAAAAAAATTGATTTTTTTTAGTTTGATAAGATTGATTGAGTCTATCTACTTTAAAGGCAGTGAGACTCGGACTCTATTGTAAGCTCATAGTGAGTAGAAAACTAGAGTCTTTCCATGGTTGAAGAATAACCAGTGAAGACTAGGACTTAGCTATAGCATCTTTCCACAGTTGAAGAATAATCAGTGAAGACCAGTACTCAACTATAGAGTATTTCCAAAATTGGAAAATAACCAGTGAAGACTAGGATTCATCTATATTAGAGGACGAATCAACTTTAAGATAGTTGATCATTCAAGGCTATAGCCAACCCTTGAATTTGATAGAAGAATCAAGGATACAAATATCCCTTAACATAGAAAGTTGATAAAGAATTCAGGAGTATTCAATCCATCTTGACATTGAGAAGGATTCAAAGAAATTCAGAGTCACTTGGACATAATAGTAAACTCTCTAGCAAGGAGAAAAACATTTTTAAGTTTTAAAGAGTTGCAGCAGATATTAATATTTAGAAGTGTGAGAAGCTTCCTACAATAGGTAGAGAATAATTTTAGCTTATAAGTGCGAAAGAAAATAGAACAGTAGAAAGATACATTTGTCTTAGAGAATAAGACTAATATTTCTATCTTAAAGTAAGCTTTCATCTAGCAGTAGATTAATAAGAGTTGCAAGATATTAAGGTTTTATATCTTGAAGATAGATCTTGGCATATTTTTTTAGGTCATTGTCTCTGAAGAATAGTTTCACGTCCTTCAAAGACTTTAACATTGAAACATAAATCCAAGTCATTCAGAGACCTTGACAGTAAAGTTTAAAGGTTTTAGGTCACTTGGTATTGACCTTGATAAAGATTTGAAAGGCTTGATAGAGGAAACCATATAGAGAATAAGATACAATAGCCATACATAGAAGAAGAGAATAAGGAATAGAATCATTTGGTCTAAGAATTCATAGTGAAATAATTCAGAGACATCAATGTCAACTTTGAAGCTAGAAAGAGAGAGTCATTTGGCTCAAGGTAAAGTTGAAAGAGATAGTGCCATTTGATTCAAGGTAAAGCTCAAAGGTATAAAACTATTTGGCTCAAGGTAGAGTAGATAAAGGACAAAGCCACTTGGATCAAAGATAAATTAGAATAGAATAAGATCCATTTGGATCACAACAAATAAATTGAATGCAATCGTTAGGGAAGAGCCATATGTCAAGCTATCTTAGAGCCAGGGACAACCAGATGTACGTTAAGATATTATAGAGTCTAACAAAATTTTATCGATGTTGGACCAACTATAAATATTAGTTATCTAGTGATAAAATCTACAAATAATAAGTGCATGAATCTTAAAGCAACTCCTTGAGAAGGTTGGAAGCATCGACAATCTTAAAGAATCACCCTAAGAACATTGAGAGTAGGGCTAAATAGTACCAATCTAAGGTTGAAATATGTAGAGCCAACACCTGAGAACATTGAACAACAATAACTTGACATCAAAAAGGTGCTTGATGTTAGCGTACTATATTTTTAATTAGACATTGGCTGGTATATTGTTATACCTGCATCCTGTTGAGATGCGCCCAACCCGGGCTAATCCAGGAATGCAGTTTGTAATCTCTGCATTATTTAAACACCCCCGACAATAATACAAAGCTGTTCGATTTCTTACATGGCATCAGAGCCAGCTACGGCAATTTTTTTTGCAGAGCGTGAGAAGCTGAGGCTGGAGGAGGACGCAGTTTTGTTCTGCGTCTTTGGGGAGAGGACGCAATTTTTTTTTCAAGCTGTGCTGGGGAGAGGACGCATTCGCAGTTGTTTTTTATTAAAAAAAAAAAAAAACACTGCGCAATTTGTGCCTGCAGCGGATTAAAAAAAAAAAAAAAAAACTATCGCGCGCAGACGCGCGACAGTCGTCGCGCATCCACGCGCGACAGAAGGGAGGGGAGACCCCCCCTCGCGGACGAGCGTCTAGCCTGCCCCCCGTCGGAACGCAGTCGCATCCAAGCGGAGGCTGCGCCCCCCTCCCCCCGTTGGAGACTGCGCGACGCGACGCGCGCAGTCCTTCCCCCCCCGTTGGAGGCTGCGCGACGCGACGCGCGCAGTCCTTCCCCCCCCCCGTTGGAGGCTGCGCGACGCGACGCACGGACTGCGCACGCGCCCAGCCCCCGGTCGCTGGAACGCGACGCGCGGACTGCACTTGCCCAGCCCCCCCTGGAACGCGACGATGCAGGTCGCACGAATTTAAAAAAAAAAAAAAAAAAAAAAAAACCGGACGTGGGCCGCGAATTTGCAGAAGAGAGCACGAGCGGAGGTGGCAGAGGCAGCCACAGTGGGCTCGGGAAGCAGAGAGGAGGAGGCACAAGCAGGGGTTGAAAAAGGAGGGGCTCCACTGATCCTTTCGGATCAGCCCGCTGGCTCACGTGGTCGTGAGCCGTGCGGTAAGGCTCTGGGAGCCTGCAGGTCGGGGGTTCAAATCCCGCCGACTTCCCCCCTTTCAAAGGTATAAATTTTTTTTCCAAAGGTTTTCTAATTATTATTTTTTTAGTTAAAATTTTTAATTTTAATTTATTTTTTATAGTTTTTAAAACTTTATAAATTAAAATTTAATTTTAATTTATTTTTTCATAAGTTTTTAAAACTATATAAATTAAAATTATTTATTTTAACTTTAAATACATAATAATTATTAAAATGCTTTGTTAAAGAGATTTTTTTTAGGGGGGATATTTTTTTCAAAAAATCAAAGGGGGAATGTGAGTAATTTTTTGAAAAAGCAATTTGGCGAATTGTAAAAGGTGCATTTTCGGCTGTGCCCGACACCTTGTGGGTTAATTCTTGTGGGCACTTTTTATGTTGTATGTTGCATATTTCATTTTTTGCACTACTTCATTAAAAGTTAAAAAAAATCAAATACACTCCCTAAGTCCCCGGAATAATTAAAACCCATCCGTGCAATTTATTGCACTTGCAGCGTTCGGTATTTGTGATACCTACGGCCAGCACTTACAGGTAAAGCTGTCGTGATTGGGCTACTGTATCCGTCGCCTAATATAGCTGCTACAACGACGTACGAGCTTGTTCTCTATAAATCGTCGGGGAGAGATAAGTTTGCCATTTTTTGCATTTTTTTACTCCATCCACTACCCTTAATCGCTCTTGTGTTTAGGCGTAAATCCTGACGAAGTATTCTTCATAGTGTTTAGGGGAAGTTACGCCCCACGCATGAGAAGAATCTTCTATGGTAGGTGCCATCAACAAGGCGATTCCCTTTCAGTATCGCTTATGTTCCACGTATCGTATGATCTCTAAAACTCACCTATAGTCTCCCTCACGTAAGGGCGGGTGATTTTTGTTGATCTTTCTAAATACCTATAGTTTCCCTCACGTAAGGGCGGGTATTTTGTACGGTATAACGGCCTAGCAAAAGGTATATCGAAAGGGGGACCAATTGGTGATATAAGGAACCTTCACTATGGCCGTTGTTGCAAAGTTGATGACTGATCCTCATCAGTTATTGAAAGGTCCAAATTATACACCATGGAAACATAAGATGAAGGCAATTCTCCAAATGGAAGATTTATGGGATATTATTCTTGGAGTAACACCTAGGCCTTCACCGACATCGGGATCCACGAGTCCTTCCGCAGATCAGATAGCTTTTGACAAGAAAGACAGTCGAGCAAAGGTGCTCATTTTGTTTGCTGTTTCAGATGAAGTGCAACCTCATATAGGTGACAAAGCAAGTGGTAAAGAGGCATGGGATGCCCTTAGAACCATCTATGAGGGAAAGAATGATTCCACCATTCTTCATCTTCAACAACAACTTCATAACTCGAGTTTGAGACAGGGTGAAACAGTTGAACCCTTTATGTGCAGAGTGTACGAATTGAAAGAGAAATTGAATTCTTTGGGAGATTATGTGGACGAAAAGCTTCTCATTTCAATTGTGATGAGAGCTTTGCCTTCTTCATTTGATATGTTGATCACCTCCATCCGGGTGTCTCAACGACAAATTACCTACATCGAGTTGGTCAATCTGCTTCAACAACGGGAGGCACGCCAACTTCACAAGGATGATTCTTCCAATACGGCCCTATACACCAACGAGGCGGGGTTCTAGGAAGAAAGGTAATGGGCAAAAAGGAGGCAACTTTCGGAAAGGAGGAAATTCTCAACGAGGATACGAAAGGAAAAGGAAAACAACCTCAACGAGAAGAAGAGGTGGTGCAAGATCTGTGAGAAAGACAACCATGACACCAACAGGTGTTGGCATAAGAACAAGCAAAAAGGCCAAAACAAACCACAAAATAAAAACAAGCAACCCCAGGTGAATGTTGTTGTTGAAGAATCTGACTCAGATTCTGAATGGGCACACAAGGTGCTCATGACTACCACAGATTCCACACAGAGGGATCCTGTTTGGTATGTCGATTACGGAGCTAGCAAACATATGACTGGCGACAGATCATGGTTTGAATCATTCGTGGCCAAAGAGGGCAAACCTGTCACCATTGCTGATGATAAAACCTACGGGGTTCGGGGAGAGGTACAGTTTCAGTCACTCTTCACGATGGCAAGTGTCAGATTGACAAAGTCCTCTATGTTTCGGGATTGGCTAACAATTTGTTGTCAGTCACACAAATCCTGGATAGAAATATGGTTGTCAACTTTCGTGTTGAGAATGGAAAGAAGTGTTGTACTATTACCAGGAAGGGTAAGCAGTTGCAACGACTTCATATAAGCACGGCTTATTTGCCCTAGATGCTATCTCTACTCCACATGTTGCCATGATTGTCTCTACCAAGGAGGCAACTTCCCTATGGCACAAGAGATATGGGCATCTTAGTTATGGCTACTTACTTGAGCTCAGTAAGTATGAGATGGTAAAGGGTCTTCCTTCCCTTTACGCCACATTGCCGGTGTGCTCGGCGCTTGGCGGGAAAGCGGCATAGAGTACCATTTGAGAAGAGCTCAACAAGAGCACGAAAACCTCCGGAGTTAATTCACACCGATCCGTGCGGTCCTTTCACACCCAACGGTTGTGGAGGGAAGAGGTACTTTCAGTTATTCGTAGATGACTACTCACGAAAGATGTGGGTTTTCTTTCTCCAAGCTGAAATCCGAAGCTTTCGCATTCTTCCAGCGATTCAAGAAATCCGTTGAGAAGGAGTCAGGAGCTTCTATTAAAACCCTCCGCTCAGATCGAGGGGGGGAGTTTACCTCTAATGAATTTTCTGCATTCTTAGATAAGCATGGAATCAAGAGACGGTTAACAACTGCCTATACTCCTCAGCAAAATGGAGTTGCTGAGAGAAGGAACCGTTCTATCATGGAAATGGTTCGTTGTATGCTCACAGGAGCTACTCTTGGGCAACAATATTGGGCAGAAGCTGTCACCACTGCAGTATATCTGTTGAATAGGGCACCCACAAAGGCCCTAAAAGGAATGACTCCATAGGAAGCATGGAGTGGTCGAAAACCCTCCATATCTCATCTACGTATTTTTGGATGTCACGCTTTCATGCACATACCGAAAGAGAAAAGGAAGAAGCTAGATGAGAAAACACTGAGATGTATTTTTCTTGGTTATGATGAGCACTCTAAAGGATATCGTTTGATAGATCCTTTGACCAAGAAAATTCATGTCAGCGAGAGATGTTGTCTTTGATGAAGCTTTCACATCACAGAGCACATCTAAAGTACACCTAGATCTTGTGGAATCTAAGGAAGAGAAGATTCCTTCGTCAACACAGACAGGAGGTCCTTCTACATCTTCTTCACCACCACCGAAGAAGAATCCAAAATGGTGTACAAATACAATCAGAGACGCAAATTTATCCACTCCTCCCAATTTGAACTTGGATAGACCTCGTACACGCGGTATGGCTCAAAAGGAAAAAGAAGCCAAAGAAAGTGGTGAGGTTGATGATCTTTGTCAATCTTTTGAGGAACTTTACGTAACTCCACGTACGAAGTAGAGGATATGGATATTGATGATGACGGGGCGTTCATGTCTACCATAGATGATCTTGAACCTGCATCGGTGCAAGATGCTCTTAGTGAGCCTCGGTGGAAGGCCGCTATGGATACGGAGTATGAGTCTTTGATGAAAAATAAAACTTGGAAGCTTGTTGATCTGCCGCATGGAAAGAAACCCATTGGCTGCAAATGGGTATATAAAGTCAAGTACAAGGCGGATGGAACAATTGATAAGCATAAGGCCCGTCTTGTTGCAAAGGGCTATGCTCAAAAGGAAGGCATTGACTACGAGGAAAATTTTGCACCTACTTGCTCGGATGACCACAATTCGGGTTATGTGTGCTATGGCGGCACAATATGGGTGGAAAGTTCACCGGATGGATGTCAAAAGTGCCTTTCTAAATGGTGATCTCCAAGAAGAAGTCTACATGACTCGGCGGGAAGGATTTGAAGTGGAAGGCCAAGAGCGAGAAGGTTTGCAAATTGGTCAAATCCTTATATGGTCTGAAACAAGCTCCTCGAGCTTGGTATATAAAAATGGACAATCACCTTATGCAGCATGGATTTAAGAGATGTCTGTCAGATGCAAACCTCTATTTCAAGAAACAGGGTTACGAGATAGTGTTGCTTGTACTCTATGTTGATGATCTGCTCATTACAGGGAGTTCAGAAACTATGATCTCTCTTGTCAAAAGAAACTTGTGTAAATATTTTGAGATGACAGATCTCGGACTTCTCCATTCTTGTCTTGGTACGGAATTCAGCCGGAAGGAGCACTCCATCAAAGTGTCTCGGAAAAAATATGCCAAGACATTCTTTGGAAAAATATCGCATGATCGATTGCAAGCCAATGGCAACTCCGATGGAGAATGGACTTCGGTTATCGCGATATGATGATTCACCTCGGGTAGATGGTACTCTCTATCGACGATTGATTGGGAGTCTCATATATCCGACCAATACTAGGCCGGATCTCGTATTTCTTTGTCAACTATCTTTCGAGGTTCATGCGGGAGCCTAAGACCACTCATTGGAAAGCGACAAAACGTGTTCTTCACTATGTCCGTGGTACTATGGAATATGGCCTAGAATACAAGAGGAACAACAAATTCTTCTTGCAAGGATACACGGACTCCGACTATGCCGGATCATTTGATGATCGCAAGTCAACTTACGGATACATTTTTCATCTGGGATCCGGTCCTGTCTCTTGGCACAACAAGAAGCAACAGGTGGTTGCTATTTCATCAACAGAGGCGAGTATCGCGCCGCACGTGAAGCTGTGTGCGAAGTGATATGGTTGCGTCGCATTACGACAAGTATGGGCCATCCATCAAAATCTCCAATACACTTGTTTTGCGACAATCAGGGTGTTATGAACCTCGTCAAGAATCCAGTCCATCATGAAAGAACAAAGCACATTGACACACAATGTCATTTCATTCGAGATGAAGTTCCAAAGCACCGAATTCAGCTTCGCACATTCCCACCGATGCTCAAGTTGCAGACATTTTCACTAAGGCACTTGCACGTGTCAAATTTGAATTGTTTCGGAGCTCTCTTTGTATTGCAAAATGATGTAAGGGGATGTTAGTATAGCTATTAGTTATTACATTACCCAAATAATGTAATAAAGGGGGATGTTAGCGTACTATATTTTTAATTAGACATTGGCTGGTATATTGTTATACCTGCATCCTGTTGAGATGCGCCCAACCCGGGCTAATCCAGGAATGCAGTTTGTAATCTCTGCATTATTTAAACACCCCCGGCAATAATACAAAGCTGTTCGATTTCTTACACTTGAGACTGTTGAATAGCTGCATAGTCAAAATATCCCTAAAAATATTGAGCAACACTTGTTGTCTTGAGAGAAATAACACACAGAGAATACCACGCATTCTCTAGATAGCAAGAAGTCATATCATTTGAGAAGAATTGGTTAGAAAGAGCTATAGGGGAAGAAATGTAATGTTGGCATTGGTGGGGTCAACAAATTTTAATACACTCGATGCATTAGTGATTTGTAATGTAAAGTGCTCGAAAATCATTTACGCTTGTAGCTTGGAGGTGTAATGTCTCTACATGATTGAAGAGAAACACTTAGAAGTGGAATGTCTCGATATTTGTGGAAGTGAAACGTTCTACCATTCATGGTGACACACTTCACTCATCTAAACCCATTTAGAGTTATCCACATAAGTTATTCTTGGTACAACATTTGCAAAATAACATCATGGAGAAGAGCGCAAGAGTGAGAGAATTAGAAGGTAAATTATTTTTAGGGTTTTCATATTCTAAGGTTTTATTTTTTCAAAGTGATAATAGGATCTATAAGGTTAAATTTATCTAGGAGTTATAAGTAGAATATAATTTAGTTATTTTAATTCTTCATTTGGAGTGATAAGGAATAAAATTAGTTTGATTTGGTTTTCAAGTTTTGGAATATATTTAATTTAGTTTTATTTTTTGAAAAAAAATGAATATTTGCAAATTTAGTTGGGAGACAAAAGGTATTTAACATCAAACTTAGGAAACATAAATTTGCAAATATTTATTCTTAATTTCTAAAACTAGGGAGACATAAGGATTTCTATTCCATAGGAGTTAATCTAGAAATTTTGAATTTTTTAAAATCTAGGGAGTTATAAGGTTGTCTACTTCAAAGGAAATAGATCTTAATATTGATTGCATATCATGGAAGAAATTAAAAATGCATTCAATAATGAAGATATAGCTAACTAAAATATTATTTTCAAAGAATGATAGATGACTTTGATAGTGAGGAGAAATCAACAAGATCACAAAATAGTCAAGAGGATACAAAACTAGATCTTGTTACTACTAGTTCATCAATAAACTCCATCACAAAATCAGAAACTACTAAAAGTATTGAAGATATTCATCATCTACAACTTATCTACATGGAAAATAAGGAAAGAATAGCTTTGGTTGTACATAAATGATTATCTTTTTACCAAGAAGATAGATGAACTTGAAGATCTAAGAAGGATGAATAAAACAATAAAAATAATTTCAAGGTGCATCTACTGTAATAAAATTGGTCATGAAAAAATAAATTGTTGGAGTCTTCATCCATGTAAATATTATGGAATAAAATCTCATTCTTCAGTTTTCTATTGGTACAAGGACAAGTATTGTAGAAGATTTGAAAGGGCATTAGTATTCAGATTAGATTATATTTTTTAAATGCTTATTTATGAAGCCTATTATAACAATGGATTCAAGTGTACAATAGTTGAAGTACAGAAAGAGGAAACATTCAAAAATCAAGGAAAAGGAAGATGGATCAAATATGGTCCAAATTTGTCTTACAAAGAAAGTAGATCTCATAGTCAATCTAAGGATAAAATAAAAAGGAAGAGTCTTATACAAGAATCTGATGACAAGGAGAGAGTTCAAGAGACTTGTAATCTTGAAGCTATAAATATTGAAGAACATGAATATGATGATGAACACAAAGCAAAAACCAAGCAAGAAGAAGAAGAACCTAATGGAGCTCAATTAGAATATCACTTGCATTATAAGGTCACTTAAAGATTAAAGATCAAGACAAAGACCATGATTGAAGATATAAGCCTTCAATAACAAAATAATGTAATACAAGGGACTTTTGGAGTATATTACATTATTTAGTACATGCTAATGTACACCCATGGTACGTTCATGGTACAACTTGTAAATAATAGATTAGGATTGAGTCATAGTTTAGAGTGCGAGTTATATTTCTCTTTATGTAAGTGTGAATGTGCAATATATGCACAAGTATCATGTAAAGTTGTAATGTGTAGGAAATGCACAAGTGTCATGTGAGTGTGTGTGCAAATGTAAGTTGAGTCTATGTGCACAAGTGTCTTATATGTAATATATCAAATATGTAATGTAAAGATGTGCAAAAGTGTCTTAGATTAAAGTGTGCAACGTAAAGTTCAAGAGTCATGTCTAGGTGTGCATACAATATAGAGTCATGTGTTCATCAAGTATGCAAGTGTCAAGTAGTCAAGCCAAGAGTCATGAGGCTTGGCATATGGAAAGGAATAGTCAAGTATCCTAAGAGTTATTCTACTATGGATATATACTCCATAAGAATACTTCATATGAAATCAAGATGTATTAAATTATAGAATATGTAATGTAAATATGTGCACAAGTGTCTTAGATTAAAGTGTGCAAAGTGAAGGTCAAGAGTCATGTCTAGGTGTGCATACAATATAGAGTCATGTGTTCATCAAGTATGCAAGTGTCAAGTAGTCAAGCCAAGAGTCATGAGACTTGGCATATGGAAAGGAATAGTCAAGTATCCTAAGAGTCATTCTACTATGGATATATACTCCATAAGGATACTTCATATGATATCAAGATGTATTACATTATAGAGAAGGACAAAGTCTTGTTATATAAAGATGAGTAATAAAGATTGCATACATTTAAGCAATTAATATTGTAAGTTATTGTACATGCTTTTTACATGTATGATTTAGGCTATTTACATTCATATTGATACTTATTAATGAATGTTATTTGATATATTATTAGCCTTGATATACATATTAAGTTGCTTATATTAATTGGTTCATATCATTATCTTGACCTTATCGTATTGTGCCTATATTATATTCGATCCTATGATATTTGTAATAGTATTAAGGCTTAAAAAACCATCAATTTTAATAGTGTAATGCCATAGTAATTAGTTGATTTCATCTCCCATAACTAACTACAACCATTACCACTCCTTGATAATGATCATGATTGCTCTTTATGATATATTATGAACTATGACCATTACCACTCCTTGATAATGATAATAATTACTCTTGTCAATATATTATGAACAATGTAGTGGGTTGTCCCATACCAACCTTCTGTTGAGATAACATGTAGGATTTTTTTGGTGTAATGCCTTAGTGATTAGTTAAATTCCATCTCCCATGGAATTAACTAAGATCATTACCACTCACTGATAATGATCATGGTCACACTCACCGATGTGAATATTACGGTGGGTTATCCCATACCGATCCACTGTTGAGTTTCCTAAACCTCTTGCTAGGTCACACCATTCACAACTTCACATAAGGAGCCACTATTATACTGCATTGTGAATGATTATGTGGATTATCCCATACCAACCCACCTCATCTCTCACCCTAATACTTGCTTTATAGGGGTTGTAATTGACAATTACCTAGTTGTTTGCCTCTTATAATTTAGCTAGGATTGGGTATATGGGTTTTAAGATGTTGATTGCCTCCCATAATTAAGCCAAGATTGGGTAATCTTGAATCTAAGGTTCTTTAATATGGTACTACTTTCAAGGCTAACCTCACACTTAACCTAATGATCCTTAACAACGATTGATACTCATCCTACTAAGGAAGGTATAGTATCATCATAGCATGTTGTTGTAAGATATAAAATCTTAAAGTTTGATAAATTATAACATTATTTTATATAAACCTTTTAGTAAGTTCCTTTATTATCATACAATATCACTTCTATTTGAATAACAATTTCACTATCAAAACTATAAAAAGTATTTTGTAAGGAACGAGATGATATATTCAAGCATGAAAAGAGACATTTATTCCTTTTTCATCTTCTATAATATTTTTCATTCCAAAAAAAGTAATTTATTTCAACATTTGAAAGGTTCCTAATCCATATCTTCCTTAAAAGGATAGAACTTTAAACACATCGTTAACTATAATATTAGAGTTTATCATTTCCTAGCTAAATGAAAGGATAAAAACAATTGTCTTAAGGTTCCATAGCCATAGTCCATTAAATAGAATCTAATAATCCATAAAGATCACTTGCATTAACGAGATGTTTCCTAGAACTTTAACATGAAAGTAAATTATAAATTCTTCTTACATACTTGTATCATTCTTATTCATGATATTTTTACAAAAAAACATATATTCATCAATTCATGATATAATATTTATACAATACAATATGAATAGTCCTTGGCTGAGCATCTTGTAATGCAAATACAAGCTAGAATGTTTAAAAAGAACATTAAGTGAATGGTTTTTGTCTTACATGCCTTAATATCTTCTAGCATTATTTAAACCATTCCCTTTCAATTTTCCAATCTCTATAACATGGTCATTTTTATTTATTAAAACCAAGCTATAGTTATTTTTAAACGGTGTTGACAAACATTAAATATAAAACAACCATATTTTTTTTTGGTATTGATAAAAAAGGGGGTTGAAAGACCCTGACTCTTTACACAGAGCTCGAAAGATGTACAGTAAAAAACAAGAGAAGATCATACAAATGTAAGATAGCCATATCTTAGTAAAACAAACAAACCTGAGCTAAACTTGTTGATAGAGAAATTGAAATATTATTCCTCCTGCTATCCTTCTATTTGATGTGGCTTATGCAGTGCTCAATGCTTTAAATTAACTAATAAAGAAGCTGTTGTCAACAATGTAATTTAGTGTGCTCAAATCCTTCATCGCATGATCCCAATAAGTATTCTGCTTTGCTTTGCCCTCTTTTTCAGCTAGCTTCATTATCAATTCTTATAATCTCTTCCAACTCCATGGGGGCATATGACCAAACCTTGAAATTCTCATATTTCACTGTCATATTCGTTATTTTATCGATGGTTTTGTTTCCCTCTCTATAAATATGTTTAACTTGAATTCCTTCTAGGTTTCCCAAAATAGTCCTTGCATCTGTAATTATTTGGAAAATGCTAGAATTGTTTAACTCCCCTTTTTGAAGGGAAGTTATAATATTCTTGGAATCCCCCTCGAGAACAATTATCCTAAAACCCAAATTCACTGCAATTCAAAGGCCTGTAAGCATTACCCTTGCTTCAGCTTGGTGATTTGTGGTAATTCCTAGATCCTCAACATATGCAGCCACTACCTGACCTCTGTCGTTCCTAATAAATCCCCCACCACTAGCATGACCCAAGTTACCTTTTGCAACCTTATCGAAGTTAATTTTTACCCAATCTTGTGAGTATGTTCCCATCTAATATCTAATATCTAATCTCACCTTATTGATTTTTTCTATATTTAAAATATATTTTTTCTAAAAAAATGATTGCAAAATTTTCAACAAGACAAAACATATTCTTTTATATATATCAACTACTCTTTAATAGGCTTCCATAGTTTAGTTTGGCTGTATTATAATGGAAGAGTAGGTCTTGGCCATTTTTGTTGTCAGTTTAAACTTTTAGGGCTTGGCCTTTGTCCAGTTGGTCAGTGGACCCTATTTTGTAAAATGGTTTTGGGTCAACCAGTTAAAACCCGGTGTTAATTATAATATTCTCTTACTTACCAAAAAAAAAAACTACTCTTTAATAGAGCATCTTCAACATATGACTGCATTTCTTAAAAAAGAAAGAATCACTCTTAACCTTTGAAGAATATGATAATTACAAAATTATACATAAATCCTTCAACATACAACAATACGGTAAACAACCCTAAGGAAGAGAACTAGAATTTTTCATACCTTCTATAATTTAATATCAATTAAATTTGGTTGTCTTCCATAACCCAACATTTCTTTAATAAAAAATAAAGAATCACTCTTAACGTTTGAATGATAAGATAATTACAAAATTATACATAAATCCTTCAACATACAACAATACGGTAAACAACCCTACGAAAGAGAAGTAGAATTTTTCATACCTTCTATTATTTAATATTAATTAGGTTTTGGTTGTCTTCCATCACCCAAAGGTTCAAGAATTATATGACAACACTTCTTAAGTAAGGGAATCACTTTAAGTTCAACTCTCTCCGAATAATAACATTTGTATAATATGGTAAATTCTAACTTAAATATAATCCTTCAACATATATCAATATGGTAAACAACCATACAGAAGAGAAGCAAGGTCTTCTAGAATTTAATATATTTAACCTAAGGGTTTCTAGAAAAGAAAATTACAGTTAAAATTTATGAATGGTAAATGTTTTGATAGATATTTCTCTAGCTGAACAATGCTTAACATAGTCAACTTTTAAGTAGAGAGAAAGCTCTTCACTACCTTTAAAAGAAATTGCATGGATTTCTACATGAAATTATAAACTTTATCACACTTCAGGTGGATATAAAAATCCTTGTACGACAATATAAAATTTATCTACAAAGGACAGTCAATGCTTCACTAAAAGAAAAACAAGAAAAACTAAACCCATTTACTCCGGCTCTAAAACATACTTATTATTAGATAAGTTACTGGAAGTCAAGGCCTACATGAGAATAACCTTCATGGTTATGTTTTCAAGGAAAATAAATGGAAACGACATTATACTCCCTACTTAAGAGATTGAATAAACTTAGATAGTTTAATGATTATAGCACAAGAGAATAATACTTAGATAACTATTGTAGTCGTGAACACATCTCATGATACTAAGAGATATTAATTTAAACCCAAATAAGATGGTTTTAGAGGGAAGATTAGGAGGCCTAGGTACGCAGTAGCTGGGTCTCCATCCACTAGAGCAATGTTGATTCGCTATTAGCTCTCTTAGCTAACCTTTCGAGGAAAACAAAAACGATTCTACTAAGATAATTTTCTAAGGTTTACTCTTAATTTGTTGGAAGGGGGTAACCAAATTATTAGAAGAAAGTTAATTCAGTGTTAGTGAAGACTTCTCCTTTGTTTCATCCGTTCAATCTAGCTCTCAATAAAATCATAAAAGAAATAATTTAAGCAGAGAAACACATCTAACCAATTAAGAATGAAATTCAAACCATGTACAAAAAAATCTGCAGAGAGACTACCTCTACTCAGAAGACTCTTTCTTCCTTCTTTAATGTCCTTCCAGTAATACTTTCTTTCGGCTCTTAATCTTCCTCCCCTTAATCTCTGTAGCTCGTAAATATTTATAAGATAGTCAGAGTAAAACAAAGATGAGTAGGTGGTTTCTAACGCAATTCACCACCTGACTTCCTATCCTCTTTACCAGCTTGGTATGTGTAAGGTTCTAAACTTGCCAGCATTTCGGTTACGAATTATATTGAAAAAAAGTGTTTTCTTTTCTAGATACCATGCTCATAATAATTTACTAATATTAATTAAATTATTATTTATATTCTATTTTATTTATTAAAATAATTTAATTAACATTAAAAGTTAATATTAATCTCTAATCAAATAAGTAATATGAAGGTTCATGTTTGAACTATAATGCAAATTAATAATATACATTTTCAATACTTTTCTTTATGTAGGAGGTCTTATGATAACTGTAATTTTATCACCCATCTATTAAGGATTGTTTTTTTTCTTTATAGCAACCTTCTTGCCTAATGGTGCATTTTTAATAACACACAAATACATGCAATGCATCTTAAACACGCACGTGCAATGCATTTATATGAAGGGTTTCTCTTTACCCTTGAGCTGTTGATGAGAATTTCATCCATCATTTCTCTTTTCTCTCAATTTTGGTGGGTTGTCCTCTTCTAATCCACCTATGAGAGTACCTGGTCCTACAACCATAAAGTTCATCAACATTACCATATTATGAAAATAGCATAATCCTGAATTAGAAATCATAATATTGATAGGATCACATATCAACACATCCGTACATGAATTAAACAACAAAAGTAGTCTCACCAAGAAGGGCCATTATAAATGCCATCATACAATCCCCAAAACTTGTCAAGCAACTTCTTCGAGTATATAAGCTAACATGGGTGTCATACATTGTCAACATGAAGAGTTATAACACCATGAGCCTCATCCTTCTTATCATTGTTGACTTGCTTTATTTATTTAGAATCAATGGCATGACATAGCTCATTCATATATTTGAGTAACCCTTTTTTCTAGAGCAAAGCTTCAATCTTAATTTTCCAAGTAACATAGTTTAGACCACTTAACAAGGGCACATGGTGATCCCTAACTATCTTACCAAGATACAAAGTCTTGCATACAATTGTGACTAGAAGTAACACCATCAATGCAAAAACATGTGATTTGGAAAAAATATGCTCAAAATGCTTTCGTATATAGAATTTATGGTCCTCAAAAGTTTGACCCAAAATTAAAATAAAATACCTCTAAAACCTTTGAAAAAATTAAAAATATTTCAAAACCTTCTATGAATAAGAGGCCACCACATATTGTTGTATGAGTGGTTGAGGGGGTGTCAATCATACACTGATTAGACAATGTACTTAGGAATCATCTAATACCACTTGTCATGATGAAGGGCTTCCACATTTGGTTTGATTGTGCATAACATTGGATAGAGTATCAACAAACTAGTCTATACCACTTATCACACTCTAATTACATTTTCGATTTTCCAACCACCCTATGTCACTTGTTATGTCCTAATTTACTTTGATTTGGTGCTTTGAAAAGTCTAATGCAAACTATATAAATGACTTGTCAAGTTAGATGATTTGGGTAATTTTGATTTGTTAGTCTTGTACTTATATGCACCAAATGGCATTGTGACAGTGACCCTCTTTCCACTTGTGATGTCATATTTTGCATCAGCTACCATGTTAGCTATATGGACAACCACCTCAGCTACCACATATTGTGCCACCTCATTTGCTATGTTGGTTACCATGTGTCATATTATACCATCTGCCACATCAACTATGTAGATTGTACAAATTACAACATCATCAAGTGTTATATTAGCATGTTGAACTTGGAAAGAGGTGACATCATCATGTGCCACATCATCACATATTGCCATGTCATCAATTTGCATCATCATATTGATATCATAAAATTTAAAAGGTTATGGCAATGGGGGGTTCAAACTCAGGTTGTCTTCCTTCCTCAAGCGTCTTAAGCTAGGCTATGCTATCCACCATCCCCAAGGCACCCTTAGGAGATAGAGAGCAACAAATAAGCTTACACAAAAGATGCCAATGGGGTTATGCATAAGGGGTAATATCAAAAAAGTATTTATAAAAATTGATGAATCTTAATGCAAATCAAGGTGAATCGTGTCTAAACTAGGTGGCAATTTTTTCAAAATTTTGCTGAAAAATTATCAAATTTTGGTGAAATTTTAATTTTAAAACCTATAAAAATCTGGTGACTGGCAGAGTGCGACTGACAGTGTGTGACTAACAGTGGATGACTGATAGTGGGTGATTAACAGTGGGTGACTGACAATGGGCGATTGATAATGGGTGACTGACAGTGGGTGATTGATAGTGGGTGAGTGGCAGAGCACAACTATTAAAGCACGATTTTCAAAGTGCGACTGGTAGAAGGTGACTAGCAGAGTGTGATTGATAGAGCGTGATTGGTAGAATGCAACTGACAGAGCGCGATTGGAAGAGGATGACTGACAGAGCATGATTGACAGAGCACGAGTGGTAGAGCATGACTGAAAAAGGGTGATTGGCAGAGGGCGCCTGGCAAAGTACGACTAGCAAAGGGTGCCTGGAATTCAGCGACTGGTAGAGGGTAATTGGTAGAGGGGGATTGACGGTGGGTGAATAGCAGGAAGCGACTTGTAGAGGGCGACTGATAAGACACAACTGACAGAGGGCGACCTTTGCTGGCATTAATAGGATGCTGCCACATGCCCTCTCCTCTACCATGTGTTGTGCATCCATAGACTTTAACCATGCAGACTTCTATAAATAGGAATGCAAGCTCATTTTTTACCCTCTTTTTCTAGTGCAGATTTTTTAGAGCTTTTTCCAAAGCATTTTTTAGAGCTTTTTCCAGAGCTTTTTCCAAAGCGTTTTTTAAACAATTTTCAATGTAGAAATGGTTAGCTCTTCCTCTCCTTTGCCTATAAAAGTATCATTCAAGAACAACTTTTGCCCTAACATTTGAAATATTTTTGGTAAACGTGGAAGAGATTCGCAATGGGTTTACACCTCTGGAGTCACAAGAGTGATGAAGATACCACAGTTTAATGTCGACATCTCCCTGATGCAACAAATAGTTCCTACGACCATGACGAGTCCACTGTTCAAATTAAAATGGATAATAGGGATATTTTTTTTGAAACCCTCAAATGTGTAGTGACTAATAGGGTTGTCCTTTATGGATGGTCACCTAGTAAGCAACCAATACACCTTGGGCGAAGATGACAAATGACTACTACAGACCACCTACGATGTCCATTTCAAAAATTTGAAATGTATATTTTAAAAATTTAGTTTTTATTTTTTTGCATTTTTTAGATATTGTAGATTTCGTTTTCTAATAATGTTCTCCCTTTTGTAATTTTTGTTTTCTAATAATGTTCTCTCTTTTTTTTTAGTTAATTCTACTAAGTCGAAAATGGGCTTAAACATTTTCAACATTGGAGATAAATTTCTTCGTGCCTGCATAGAATTTTTCTAGGGAAGACTTATTTTGCAGGGATGACCTACAAATATGTCGTTTTGGATATTGACCTGTTTAGTTCAATGTATTGCTGGCACCAGATTTGATTGGTCCATGCACATTTCAAACCACATTAAACAGGATCTTTTGTACACCCAAAAAATACAATCTTCTTATGTAGTAACCACCAACAATTTTATTATTCTTCTTTTTAATGAAGCATTATACAATCTTCAAAATGGCCCTCCTCCAACTGCATTGCACCTAATCTTGATGGTTATTGGTGTAACAACCCCAATTGTCACTACTCGTCTACTAATTTTTTTTTGTTCCTAAGCTCCTCATTGATCACCTTTCGATAAGTTAAGGTTATAATAATGTTCTAAGACAATATTTTCCCAACAAGAAGTAATCCGAATTGCAATAGACTAAATAAATAGAAGCACCAACTTCTACAATTATTTTTAAGCCAATTGCAAGTAGGAGCACCAACCCCTACAACACCATCTCACCATCCCATAATGGTGGATGAATATCAAAGTGCAATGGCTATGTCCTCATAATACATTTGCCAAATGACAAGAGGACATCTTGATGGTTGTTCCAACCAATTAGGAGAATATTTCCTCACCAAAGGAATACCTCTCTCCAATTCTCCAAACTACCAACAAAGGGTAGTGTCTTAGGAGACTCCATTAATCTATTGCTCATTATGGAAACTTACATACAACTTGGGTTAATCGTCTTAAGCATTATTATAAGATTTTCTTATCATCAAGGTGTTGTTAGTTTGGTGGTGGTGGGTTTTATGTCTTAAGTTTAAGTCTTTGGATTGCTTCCATTATCGTGTGGGTTACTCATAAATTTCCCTCTACACTGCTATACTCAAAAGAGATGGTTCTTATGATCAACCAAATATCACCATATATTTTGCACATACATTACCATAACTTGAAATAAGCAATCATACAAGTAATCTCTATTTACAAAAATGATCATTAACATTCAATTACAATTGCTAACAAGCTTTACACCAAATACTTTCATTTTACCATATTTCCAACATTCTACATCATCTACCATCTATTTGAGATGATTACATCATTTAAAGACTACTTTACTAGTATACAAAAACATGTAATAGAAATACATCAAATATTATAAGTTTGGCTCAATTTTTTTTTCCAGCCTTTCAAAATTACAATGAGAACATCTCAAAACATGCTTATACAAAATGAACTATAGTACAATCATCTTCAGTGCTTGATTGGTTCTCCTCTGGTTTTCTTGCATCTTCATGATGTGAGAGAGATGAGTTTGTAAGGGATCAGGACAACTCGCATGCAGAGTATGCCAATGCAACACAAGCAAACCATGCTTTTTCATATTTAAATGCATACATGCAATATTAACTTTGCTAGTTGCATATCTCATGTTAATGAATATTCTTAGCAATATATCAACCATCATGCAAAGTAAGGTTTATTGCACAATCCATATCATCATATGTTTGGTTTATCTCCAATCAAAGGAAGAGTCCCATACCTCTTCCTAAGGAAAAAGACACCAATATTTTCCTTCAATACTAGAAGTTTACCATACTTATGATGATAAAAAAAACATATAACTTCATTTTATTACCAAACATAACATTTAAATTGAAATAGATTTCTTTAATCAAAATATCCAAACTATATAAATTTAAATCTTACAAAAGAGCTAGAATTATCACTTGACAACTTTCAAAGCATAAATGCAAAACTTTCACTTTTCTATTGGATACCATATATATAACAAATCAACATATGCAATACTATTTTATTATTCAAAGCAAACCCAATAATGGTTCCAACACAAGATATATGACTTACTTAAGTTAACCTTCTACCAATACATGGTAATAATATTCTCTACATAGAAGTCACTCTACATTCTAAAAAGACATAGGAAATTACTATCTTCTATGCACTTATAGTAAGCCCTCATACCTCCAATACATCATATATTATCAACTATGATTAAATTTTAAAATCGAGCAATCTAATGCATCCTCACTTTAAATTTATCAACCCTAAGCCAAAAAAACATCTAGTAATTCATAAATGAAATAGAGTGGAAAGCCCCAACCTGGAATTCCTGCAAGATGATCCTACTTGAATTAGGTATCTTCTCCTCTTGCTTCCTCTTTCTTCAGCTTAGCATAACCTAATATCTTCTCAACCTCAATGGATACTTTTGAATACATATATTTTTTCTTCAACTAGGAAATATTTCAAACCTTCTAGTTTCTGATCCACCAAGGTGGAGAGCATACTCCCTAGGTTTTTCCAAGACTTCCTTCCTCTACCTAAATCTTAGTACTCTCCCAAATATTTTTGGTTTCTGATCCACCAAAGTGGAGAGCATACTCCCTAAGCTCCAAGATTTCCTCCTCCCTTTCTTCACAAGATGTCCTCAATTTATAGGAAAACTTCCCCACTTATGGCCAAATAGTGGCCTTATTATTTTATTATTAAAATATGCCTTGGGCCCATTAAGACTTATCATATCATGTGGAGGGTAATCCAAAAAGTAGAAGAGGGTCCAAATAAGGATAAGGTAGGTGACCTTATCTTGTTTTGTGTCCCCTTTTCATGGGAACAAATACAAAACTAATACTATTGAGGTATATAATGGATACAAATCTAGGACTATTAATGATAAGAGAAGAGACCTCCCTTTTTATTTCCACCAATGTAGGGAAGATAATGGATAATTCCCAAAAGGATAGGATAATTCTTATATTATTTAATAATACTAGAGTCCTTTAAAGTTCAATAAAAATTGGGTCCACTTTGTGGCACCTAATTATTTTAATGAAAAGGGTGGCTCATTTTTTCCTTGTGTCCCCCTATCTCTAGGACATCTACTACTATTTGGTAGGTGGGTGTTGCAAGGTTGAAATTGGAGGAATCTCACCTACCATTTTAGCCATCCTAAAGTTGCCATGTGGAGGAAAGGAATGGACCTTTAAGTCAACATAATGTTCTCTCTATTTTGGTCCAATCAAAATTGGACAAGTTTGTATAATAGAACAATTCACCTAATTCCCTTCTAAAATGGGATCAACTAGAACAAATAAGCATGTTCAACAAAATAAATCTTTTACTTTAGAAATTGCTTATTTTAAGAATTTCACAAAATTGCATGGTATTTTTCAAATGCATAAAAATATTTTCTAAAATAGTTTGTAAAATGCAAACCATTAGTAAATAGTGAATAGTAAATAGTAAATAGTGAACAATGAATAGTAAATATTGAATAGTAAAGAGTGAACAGTAATTAGTGAATAGTAAATAGTGAATAGTGAATAGTAAATAGTAAATAGTAAATAGTGAATAGTGAATCATTATTTAATGTGCATTTTCAAGGTAAAATTCCATTATGCCAATCTCATGCAAATTAGTTGTAAAATCAAATATAAATCACACAAAAGGCATACAAGCATTCGATGCATGTGCTCAGTATCCCCCATCACCATTTTTCCTTTGAGTGGCAGGAATTTTAGAGTTATACTCAAGTAACACCGCCATCAGGGAGGTAACTAGTGATGATAGGAATATGAGCTTTACCTATTGAGTTGTCTTTGTCATCATTTCCCTTCTCATATCTTTGGTGGTAAGTCTTCCACCTACAAGAATACCTATTTTTGCAATCAAGTAATGTAATGCAACATCATTTTCTCTCGACAGAAGCAAATACAATGCAAATATATTTAGCATTAAAACCAGCCAACATTACACAAATAACATCATAGAAGAGTCCTATAAGGTGGGTCGTGACAATTGGTGTGATAAAGGAAGAAATACAAGTAATATTATTTTTTCAAAAAATCTATGTTTTATTTCTTTCCAATCAATTTTTTTTTTCTCTTTCTTTTCAAAGCAGAAAAAAGTAACTTCAACTTCTAGTAAAAGGGATACCTCCATTAGGATGCACAAAGCCACTATAGATTCTGATACGCAATCGCAATCATCACCAGTAACTACCTCAAGAACCATGAAACGTTCGAGGTCTCTTGCTGAGTAGCATACACCTACGACTCCTTTTATTTTTGGAGATGATACAGTCGACGTTGAAGAAGTAACCTCCAACTCACAAGGTAACCTTATTATTCGAAACTACTATTTTAAATGATGTATTTTAATGATTTTAAATTATATTTAGTTTAAGGAAATATTTTATATGTTTTTAGAGCAAGGGCAAGTGGATGCATCATCAACGGGTGCAGAGTTTGAGTCTAGTATGTTTGGTTAAATTAAATCTCTTTTTATGACATTGTTTTTTACACTAGTTTTAATTGATATTTTCATGTAAAATTTTGTAGATGCATCGATTACATTCAAAAGACTAAAAAAATAGATGTCTCCACCGTCTCCACACCCATAAATGCACCCACAGCAAGTGCCATAGCAAGTATATCCATAGCAAGTAGTACCAATGGTGAGGAACCAATCTCGCATACGTGGGAAATAGTTCCTCACACCATCACCTTCGAGAGTAAGCAAAAGTCTTTCAAAGACACACATCGTGTCTAATTTTTATCTTCTCAATGCTTTCCCTTGGGAATTTCTCAAATGTGCAAAGTGCATCTCAAATGCCCTTTGGGAATCTCGATGATGATTTTCTTTATCAGGATACCAATCCTAAAACTTTACCTTTCAAGGCAAGTGATGTGCTTCAGGGTCCGTAGAGCCATCATGAAGCAGAAGAGACTGTTGAGGCAAATGCCACTAGATTTTTCTCATCCCCCCTAATCAAGTTGCCACCCATCATCCTCTCAACGATGATGATAAAGTTAATTTTTAGAAAATATTTTATTAGCTAATAGATGTAAAGCTACAGTTAATGATTGTCTACTTTTAGATATTGATGTTTTAAAAGAATGGAAATATCAGGCCAAGGTTTTGATAAAATAAATAAATGTTCGATATAATTTATTTTCAAAAATAAAGGAGTTGTTTTCAAATGTGGAGAATGAGCCACAAAAGCTTGATGTTTTGTTGCATAAATCTGAATCTAGCACCATGCAGGCCGAGTCTACATACAGTGATGAAGTTCTAAAAATTATGTTGAATCGATTAGAAAACCTCAATGCCGAGGCCCAAGCATATTTCAATGAATGGACAACAGATAAGAAAAAAGTAGCAGTTGCAGAAACTACAAGACTTACCATTGATGTAAGTTTTACATATAACTGAAAATCATTTTTTTCTTAAATATATTTTGTTTATAAATATTAACCTTTTTCTTTTCTATTTTGTAGTCTAATTTTGAACACTTAAAGGCGCAAGTCAGCACCATGAAAACATTGATTAAGACTGCAAAAACTAGTGTGACTAATGCTATTGAAGTGAAGAAAATATTACAATTCACTATCAGAGAAAACAATTGGCTGAAGAAGTTTATCAAAGATAAGGGCCTGGATGTGGAGGTTGTATTAAAACAAAATGAGAAAGAACTTAATGCACCTTTTAGAGAAGATCCTACGAAGGAAGATGGTTCATTTCTAGCGGGGTTAAACACTACAACTAAAAGTCTGGTAAGAGCTGGTGCATTGGAAGCAAAGGATATTGAGGAAGATCCAGTTGAACCTTCAGGCACCGTGGAGAAAGAAAACTAGTTGACTATTGTTTTTTTTGTTGAGGAGAAACCAAACATGTTGTATAGCTTTTTTGTAAATTGTAAAAGAATGATTTCAAATCAATAAAAGAGACAATTTCCAAAAATTTTGTATTATCTTTTTGAAATTTTGTTTTAAATATTGTGATGTTTTGATTAGTTATGTGGATGCAATAAAAATTTTGAATTATGTGGATGCCAAAATGTTCTTTTATGTTTTATAAAATCATTTGAAATGACTAAAATGCAACACAAATATTTACTTTGCCATAAATGGTTTATAAAATACAAATCTAATAAATAATTTGAATATCATAGACTAATAATCAAATAACAAGGCTTAAATAACATGATATACAAAATATCTAATAACACGTCTATGATATAAAAAAATAATCCAGTGATCCATAATCAACATATATGTAATCAAATAATCCAATTTCATCAACATATACATAATCAATTAACAGGGCTAATCTCATATTATATCCAATAATCAATTAATCTCCAATAGCACGTCTAATCTCATATTATATGATATCAAAAAATACATGTCTCAAATTATAATCAAATCTCAATATTTTGTAGAAAAATGATAACATAATATGTGAAATCTATTCAAATGAAAGCATCCATTGATTATAATGTTGGAAGTTGGAACAAACACTTTTCAAATTGTACAAAGTCTTTTGTACTCATACCCAAAATTTTTGTCACCACAATCTGATCAATGTTACCATTATCGTCATCATCATGAGTATTCGTGATGCCTCTTCTCTATTCCAGAGATTTCCAATATGCCAAATCTCTTTCATAAGGATACTTCTCCACCTCATAGGTCGACACATATACTCTCAAACAATTTTCCAATTTTTTTCCAACCTATTTCGAACTTTAGATTTTACATATGATAATGCACTAAATACCCTTTCATCTTCCATTGATCCTAAAATCATCATTTGACATAATTCATATAAAATAAAATATTCACTCATAGTATGTTGTAAGATACTATTGGGATATAATATTTTCCACAAACGTGAAATAGAACTTGTTTCATGATGGTTAGTCAATTGTGAAACTTGAGTAGACATTATCGTTCCAAAACAGTTTGATTATTTTATCAAAAGATCTTTGTTGAGAATACCATTGATTTCAATACCATTGACTTCCACATGTTTAGTGAAATGGTTAGCAAGAGTGCCCATGTATTTGAGAAACAAACGATTTATAGTTTGGTATTCATTACAAGGATCCCAAAACATCGAGTTAACCACACCCATAGCCTCAAGCAATTCATCTCTTTGAAAATGGTCTCTTATTTCTTTTGTCAATGATTCTGCTATTTTTTTAGTTTAATTTTTGTATCGTGTACAACTACATCAAATCTGTTGTATGTTACGAGCATTTGTTCAACTTCATTTGTAGCAATATCCATTCACTGACCAAAATAATATAAAGGTATTTCCTTTTTGTGGACATTAATACATAGATGATCATTTATGTTGAACTTCAGAAAGTTCTGAGGATCATTGACATTTGTTAATGCTCTCCAACTCTCAAACATGGAATCCGTAAAACTTTCACCAGATGCGTACATCATATCAATATGTATACAAATTTGTTTTCTCACCCTGATGAAATCCACAATATAAATCGATCTTTGTTGTGCAAGTTTAATCAAAGTATTCATTTCTTCCAACATTGGAAGAATACCACACAATGTGAGAAGTGTTTCAAAGTCACTCATTTGGAATAACAAATATTTAGCTCTATCAACTGCCTTACGATTTGCATACATAAACCCTACCAAGGATTGATATTATTTGAAAACTCTATATATCGGTTGATACAATGAAATCCACCTAGTATCTACATATTTTAACAATTTTCTACCTTCAGTAACTCCTAGTGCAAACTATTGAAACTCTAAAAATTATTTTGGACTGCATAAAAAATAAGAATGAATTTCACGGACAAGTTCTTCCACTTTTGCTACATTTTCAAATGTGCTCACAATTTTGTATGCAAGATTCATTCTATGAGCCATGCAATGAATAGGGATCAAATATGGGGTAATTGATGTTTGTAGTCGAACACAAAGACCATTCCTATGTCCTTGCATTGTAGCAACACCATCAAATTTGACGCATATTAACTTAGTGGCTATTTCCATATCATTCATTCCTATTATTTCCTTTAAACTAGTTACAACAACATTGTAAAGGTTTTCCGCATTGCAATTTTCCACCATATTACATACTCCAAGTAAATGAGGTTGCCTTAAATGATTTTCCAATGTGTAAACATGCATGCAAATCCAATATGTGTTGTCAACATCAGTCACCTCATCAATTGAAAGTGAAATGAATTTGGCTTTTTTAACTTTCTCTTTGAGGTCATCCTCCTCAACCAAAGAAAGACATTTTGTGATTTCCCAACCACATCGATCCAACCAATGGGCACTGGGAAGGTTTTGCACATTAGCTAGTTGAAATAGATGTTTATAATCAATGAAATCAGACATAGGTCTACCCTTTTTAAGAATAGTGTATACAACAACAAATTGTAAACTTTTTGAAGCTAAAGTGATCTTATTCATTTTTTAAAATTGGGCTTGAATCGTTCCACCTTTCTCAACCAAAGTTTGTTGTTGTTTCATTTATTTATCATATTCTTGTGCATATCTGATATGTGCGCATTTTGATGCATCCTTCCACCTAAAATTTTTCTGTGTTGTTCCATCACTTTCTTTTATTTTTATATAAACTTTTCCACAATGTTTTTCTATTGTATCTTTCTTAACTTGCAATCTATGATCCCTTCCGTGTTTCCAACTGCAAATTATGCATCTCAATTCTTTTATTTCTTCACTACTATTCTCTGGCTACATTGGCTCAATAAATGGAAATTTTGATACCCAATCAAGCCGAAATGATCTATTAATTGTCCACCTAGATAACCTGACACGTTTAGATTTCTTAGAAGAAGATTCTTCAGAAGTAGGGATTGTATGAGAACTATTATTTTCTTTTGTATTTGGCGTGTTAGTTTCAGGAATATCTTCATGTTGTTTTGCATTTCATTAAGAAAAAAATCATCCATGGATATTTCATTATCGAGGATATGTGGAAGTGGAGGCATACTAGGGTCAATAGTGTTTTTTGCAAAGAAATATTTTCCATATCATTTTTTATTTAAAAACATACATTTTGTTAAAAAAATACAAACAAAAGTAGGGACAAAGCCATCAACAAAAAAAAAACATTTTTTAACGAAGAAAGACATTGTACATAACATTAACAATAAACAAAAATTAATTGGTTAGTAATTAAAAGATGTTTGTACCTTGAATTTCTATAGATGTTGATGGCTGACTAGATTTTGAAATATTCTGAAAGTATTTGAGGATACTCTTTTTATCAGAATATTGACCTCCCTTATTTCCATTGCCAACAGGTGACATTTTACCTATATAAATGGAAGATGAACATGAACATCATGTTTAAAAAATAAAAATTATTGGTAAAAGAGAACTATTGTTCAAGTCAAGAGGATGTTTGATGATAATACAGGACGTCTATAGCAAGTTTGAACGAAAGAAAGAAACCAGGCTTGATATTGTGCCCAAATAATAGGAAAACCTCCTTATTGAGTGTCCATGAACAAGATATTTAAAAAAGGAAAATTAAAGGTAAAAGAGAATTACTAGAAAATGGTTGTGGCCTTGTGTTAGTGGCTTTATGTCTATCACATTGTTTCTATCAGGATGTGTTTGTCATATTGTGTAGAAAGATCAGTCGTCTATAGAAAATCTGAACGAAAGACAAAAATCAAGCTTGAGATTGTGCCCAAATAGTAGGAAAATCTCCTTTTTGAGTGTCAATGAATAAGATGTTTAAAAAAGGAAAATTAAAGGTAAAAGAGAAGAACCAAAAAATGGCAATCATCCTGTGACACTCGCCCGATGTTAGTTATTCACCCACTATCAGTCGCCCACTATCAGTCACCCATTATCAGTCACCCACTATCGGTTGCCCACTGTCAATCACCTACTATCAGTGACCTACTATCAGTTGCATTGTGTCAATGGTGTTGTGTTAGTCGTCCAGTGTCAGTTACCTAGTATCAGTTTCCCTGTGTTAGTTGCTCTGTATCAATAATCCACTGTTAGTCACCCTACATCAGTCGCCCAATGTTAGTCACCCTATATCAGTTTCCCAATGTCGATCACCCACTGCTAATCACCTAGTGTCAGTCACCAAATGTCAATCGCCTAGTGTCAATCACCTTGTATTGGTTGCGCAGTGTTAGTTGCCCAGTGTTTGTTGTCTGCCGCCTGTTGTATATCGTTCACTATCAAGAAAAAATAATGTTTTAAATGTATGAGTACCACTCTTATGTTAGCTATATAGAACGGGGGTATAAGAGGTAAATTTAGTGGGAAAAATATTTTTTTTATAATTTGAAGGCAAAAATTAGGCAAGAAAGCTCCATGAAATAGGGACTAATTAGTATGATAGTTGGGTGAGTGTACCCTAAAAAAATTTGGTCCCAAAAATTTTGGGCGAATGGGCCGACGTGTAGGGCCCCATTTTTCGCCAAATTAAAATTATGAAAATCCTAATATTTACCCTAATTTGTGAAATTCGTCACTATGCATAACCCCAGATGCCAATGAAACCCATTCCCTCTCCTCCTATGTGTGTCCTCGTGGTTTTTTTTTGCCATGCTTGCATAGAATATTCCATAATTCAAATTCAAATTCTTGTATTTTGGAGGAAAATTGAAGAAATTTTCAAAGCTTGAAAAATGATATCTAGAGGTAGATTAAAAATTACTAAATTGAAACCCCCCAAAAAAATATCACAAAGAATCCAAAAAAATTGATGATTCATTTATCATGGTTTACTCTACACAACCTTTTTATCAAACAACCCACCAAGACATTCTCTCATACCTATGGAACAAATTTTTTGCTAGACCATTTTAGCAACTTTGTTAAGCGATTCAAAGGTCTTTGCCAAGCATGAAAGCCTACCCATGGCTTGTTTGGAAACAAGGATCTATCTAAAATATTTTTATTTTTTTTTCACAATTACCAAGGAGTTTATCTTGTCATATATGCTACTATGGACATAAAAAGCCCAAAAATAAAAGAAATGGATTTCTTTTGAAAAAATCCATAAAAGAAAATTGAGGTTTTTCAAAAACCTCAAAAAACTCAATCTTAAAATTAGGGCATCCATAAAATGGTATTAGCTCAACTAGTTAGATTCCTCAAGATTCAAGGAGAAGACCCAAGTTCAAATCTTGCTAAGAGATACCTAGATAATATCCAAGCTATTATAATACCACTACATAGTGATGATGTAATATGGATGGGGCCCGTTTCAATCCCATATAACCGATTGAAAAAATCTAGTGCATCCATATGGTTAGAAATAAAAAGAAATAAGAGGATTGAATGTCAATGAGAGGAAAAAAGGAACCTATTGGTGAATATTTCCCTTGGAGAAAATATGGTGAATCTAATGAGATTCTTGCGATCTGAGTCCACCTAAGGGTTTAATAAAAAACCTTTCTTCAAGTATTGTCATCAACTTTACAAAAAAGATCTTAGATGTTCCATTCATAATTGCCCTTGAGAGAAGTTGTAGAAGCCAAACTGCCAACAATAAGCAATCAAGTAATGAAAATTCACACTTACTATGATACCATGTTGAAATTTTAAAGCAATTTTAAGAAACCAATCAAATCAACACATTACCTAGCATTCCTAAAAAATAAATGCACAAAGTTATACACACAATATATGGGGGTTGCTTGTGGACACCAAATAATCTCATGATCAAAGAGTAGAATTACACTCCAATTGATACTGAAATGGTTGGTATGATGGGGTATTTATGCCCAAATACAAGCTACCTTTAGGTCAAGGTTAAGAGAACAATGTTAAGGATTAAAATAATAAAAAATCATAAAATGGTTTTTTCAAGGTTAACGATGGTCAAAAGGGCTTATATGAACAATACAATACAAAGGTCAGTAACGATCTCAAGATAAGCTTAGCCACCACATATTCCAACAACAAAAAGTTATTTTTTATTTCTAGGCATAAAAATATCCTAAGCTATCTAAGAGATCAAAGTTATAGATTTTCTTGTCAAACAAAATCATAAGGTATTTGAGAATACCCTCACCTTGAAATCTCCTCTTAAAGGAGATGCAAACATTATTTTTGTATAGAATCTCTAAGAAATTAAGTGGAATAGTAATTTATTTCAAAATATATTTCTCCTTGTAGTATTAATTTATCCTCCTAATGGTTTTTTAAAGTTTATTAACTTAAGGATCTTAGCAATATTATTATAGGGTTTCTTGGTTTGTTGAAAAGAGAAAAAAACAAAAGATACATGCAATTCATGTAGAAATAGATGCAATAGCCTACAATAATTTCATTGTATATAAATAACAAAAGTACATAATAGAAAAACTTACAAATTCATATTGATACACTGGGTACAAAACATGTATCCTTCACAACCCGATTATCTACAATATGCTATGATTTGGTCAAGCATAGAATAGATAATTTAACCCAACAATCATTGACCAACATCATACTTCAATGAATAAATCTATCTCCACCCACATAGATGATTGCATGTAGGTATTATGGAACTGATAGACAATCGACTACTGCCTAACTATCAATATACACAAAATATTAAAATATCTCATACCACTTGATATTTATTATAAACATTTACATTACCATTTACACATGTGCCAATAATTACATACAACTTTATTCAACAATCACAAACACATGGCATGTGCATCCATTTATACATGTGCTCATACACATGCATTCATGTAGATACAACATTCATTCTTGGGTTAAATTGTCTACTTACAATTGGATGACATATTTTTGCTAAGCCCAAAATATGTGAAGGCTTAGGCTTTAAAAACTTGAATCTACAAAGAAGTTTCTTAATAGCTAAGGATATTATTAGATCATTGAATGGAGATATCCCATGTCAAGTTCTAGTTAGACATACGATTCTCATTATTTCACATCTTAACCAAAATATAAGAATTCCTAGGCCCAAGTTAGTTTTGTTTAGAAGGCATTGGAAATTTCAAGGTGTAACATAAAAATTCTTCCATTTTCGCTTTAATTTGAAAAGATTGTTTTTTTTTGTTATTGAGAAAAAACATCTGATTTTAATAATACTATTTACATGTGCATTAAGCTATCAACCATAATCGAGGGGTGTTTTGCTTTGTCATAGCATCAAAAGAGTGTGAGGATGTTTAGTGACTTGATAAAAGTTGTTAAAATTT
Organism: Wollemia nobilis; assembly: GCA_028583015.1. NCBI lineage: Eukaryota > Viridiplantae > Streptophyta > Pinopsida > Araucariales > Araucariaceae > Wollemia > Wollemia nobilis. The sequence goes on from JAQPPZ010000028.1 coordinate 9,195,582, forward strand.
AAGCTAACATAGATTGAAATGTGAATATACAATATCTTATAGTGAAAGAATAACTTTTTCCTTCTTGCACAAAGCCTTATATGTTATTTGAATAGATGCTTCTTTGGTTTGGGATACAAATATCTAGGATGATATTAAGTGGAATAGTGGTACTATTTTAATATTTTCATAAAAGAGACAGTTCTTTTGATACATATATTTCCATAATATGATCCACGGATGCAAATATTTTTAATATATCATGTAATTTAATATTTGAAGTCATCATGCCTTAAAACGAAAAACAGTAAAATAATAAAAAATAGTTTCAAATTGCTAATGGTTTGGAAAAGGTTAGATAAATGGAAATTCTCATTAAAATGTGATATCAATATGTCATGTTGCATTGTTTGTAATGACTATGAATCTATTTAGCCAATGTCTTTTGTGCTTTTACAAATTTGGCATGATAACACTTTTTTTAGGATGCAAAAACCTACTTGATAGGAATGGGTTAGGATTGAAGTATGGAGTTGTGTTCTTAGATATGCCAAACTTGAAAAAATATATGGGCGACCATGTCTACCATAACCTTGCAACTACTCAAAAAGCATGATAACCATGTTTTAAAGGTTTAGAGAGAAAGCTTGTTGACTTCTTTAAAGAAGTCACTCTATTATGGTTGCATAGGTTCAATCTTCCAATAAAAAGAAAGATACTTTATGAACTCAAGAACAAGGTTGGATATCTAAAAGAGGTAAGCGGGGGAAGAATATTCTCAAGGATTGCCAACAACCCAAGAGAAATTGTGCTCTTGCAAGTACCAAAATACAACTATAGCAATTACATTTTCAAGTGTTTCTTTTGACTAGTGGTCTCAATGAATCAAGAGAATTTAGCATTAGTTCGGTCTCAAGTTGCTTGTAAAAAGTCAATCCCTCGTGATATGATGCAACATCTATAGTTAAAAACTATGTTATCATTGTAAAGACATTTGGGTGAGTTTACTATGAACCTAAATTCAATAGCAAAGACCTCAAAGTAAAGTATTCAAAACATACATATGTATGAGATAACTTTTAGAATTGTAAAGGGTGATGTTGAGGAGATAAAACATGTACCTCTAAATCATATTCAAAAGGACAACAATGACAAAGGAGATGTGTTTGATTGTCTCCTAGCAATAGTAGAGGTTAAACATACAACTTACAAGGATTGCTTAGTGGGTTAATCTAGTGCCGATGGTCAACTTCTTTGAAGGATTAGGAGGCAAACACATAGTGGCTCCTACAATTGGATAGAGGATTTGCACTCACTAATATGAGATCAATCCTCTCAAAAGTAGACTTCAAATCACACACTAGGTGGTCAAATTGACTTTCAAACAAACTACCTAAATTGTGGATTCAAGAGAAGAGCTAGTTATGGTTAGATTGATTAAGATGTGGATTTAGCAAACGTGAAGAAATCCAAAAAATATTAAGAAAGTCAAATGGGCTTCAATCCTTGTTTTCTTTTTTGTGAGAAACTCTTAAAATGGATATTTTGTTAGGTTTGTGATGTGATGTCCCTAACAAGGGCATATGACAATCTTTCTTCTAAAAAATGAGTAAATACTTCTCAAAAAATATTGAAATAAATATATATATATATATATATATATATATATATATATATATATATATATATATATATATATATAGAGAGAGAGAGAGAGAGAGAGAGAGAGAGATCTTTCTTATCTCAAACATTTCCAACTCTTTTTTTTACATAAACTTAAGAGCTATACAAATTTTACCTTTAAAATTATTTTATTGTAAGTTAAACAACTTCTCTCCTTTAAAGAGTTATACCCATTTGATTTTGTGATAATAATGCACATTTGATTAATTAGAAAATAAGGCTTACAATAGTTATATAGGTTTGAAAAACCCAAAAAACTGCTAACCAATAATATCGCAATAGAATGGATAGCGCAAAAACCTCTAACCAATCCTAACAAGAAGATGCCTAACAATAATATGCTAAGATAACAATAATCCATAACATTATTATATGCTAACAATAATGAAATGAGAATCTACGTAGGGGTAATTCTAACATTCTCCCCCTTAAAGTTGAGAGGGCTGACAAGATAGTCTCTCAGCTTTATATATTGAGCTTTAGCAACTCCTTTGGTGAAGATGTCCGCTATGTTGTCCAAAGTGCTGCAATGTCGTAGCTCAACCACCTGTTTCTCCACCATGTCTCTAATGAAGTGATACTTCATATCAAAGTGCTTTGACCTGCTGTGGTGGATAGGATTATGTGCCAATTGAATGGCACTCATATTGTCACAATACAATATGGTAGGACCACTTTGTCTCTCACCTATTTCTTCAAGAACTTTTCTCAACCATAAAGCTTGGGTACTAGCATTTGTGATTGCTATGTACTCAGCTTCAGTAGATGATAATGCTACAACAATCTACTTTTTGGAACTCCATGTAATTAGTCCTGACCCAAGACTAAAACAATTCCCTGAAGTAGATTTTCTATCATCTATATTGCTGCCCCAATCACTATCACTAAAGCCAACTAATTTTACAGAATTACATTTGTGGTAATGGATCCCATAATCCAATGTACCCTTTACATATCTCAAAATTCTTTTAGTTGCTTGTAGATGAAGTTCAGATGGATCAGCCATATACCTTGAAACTAGAGAAACAACATATTGAATATCCGGCCTTGTGTTGGTGAGGAACATTAGACTCCCAACCATGCTCCTGTAAGTGGTCATGTCAACTTTTGGTGCTCCATATTCTTTGCTTAATTGGATCCCATGACCTGTTGGAGTTGCAACAGACTTGCATTGCTCCATAGCAAATTTCTTTATCATATCTTGAGCATATTTGTGTTGACATATGAAGATCCCTTTTCCTTTTTGATGTACTTCCATGCCTAGGAAGTAATGCATCAAGCCTAGATCTTTCATTTCAAATTCTTTCATCATGGAGTTTTTGAACTCCTTATTCATCTTAGCACTACTACCCATGAATATTAGATCATCCACATATAAGCATACAATGAGAATGTCTTTACCTTGTTTCATGTAGTAGAGAGTAGGTTCACTTTTGCTCCTAGTGAATCCATACTTTTGAAAGTAGCCATCAATGCGTGAGTACCATGCCCTTGGTGCTTGCTTGAGGCCATACAATGCTTTCTTCAATTTGTAGACAAGGTTCTCCTTACCTTGTTCTTCAAATCCTTGAGGTTGTTGCACAAAAACCTCTTCATTCAAGTACCCATTAAGAAAGGCACTCTTAACATCCATGTGTTGAATTTTCCACCCTTTGTGGGCAGCCAAAGAAAGTACTAGTCTGATGGTCTCTTGTCTAGCAATAGGAGCAAAGGTCTCCTCATAGTCAATCCCATACTTTTGAGTAAACCCTTTTGCTACTAGCCTTGCCTTGTGTCTTTCAATGCTCCCATCAGCATTGAACTTGGTCTTGTAGACCCATTTACATCCAACACATTTCTTGCCTTTAGGAAGCTCCACTAGCTCCCAAGTATCATTCTTTTTTATAGAGGTCATTTCCTCTTTCATGGCCTGTTGCCATACATCATGAGTACATGCTTTTTCATAACTAGATGGCTCTAGCTCTACACTAGTCATTAAAGCATAGTTTACAACATCTCCCTTAGGCTCTTGGGAGTCATCATCACCATACATGTGCAAATTTTCAAGTCTTTTCAAAACTTCATTCATCTCACTAGCTTGACTTCTAGTGTATCTTTTTTGAAAATTCTTATCCAACATTTGGTAGGAGGGATGGTACTGAAGTGTTCTCTTACCTCTTGATGGTGAATCTATTTCCATTGGCATTGGAGAAGAACTTGCTGATCTTTGTGGAGAAAAACTTGGAGTAGCACTTGTTGCACTTGTTGGAGTAGAACTCTTCTTTGGAGGAGGATTTCCAGTGCTGATTTTATTAATGGGCTGCACTTGAGAGGAGCTTGCATCTTGAGATCCATCATCAACAAAAAGTTTTTGATGACCCCATACTCCCCCTTCATCAAAAATCACATCTCTGGAAATTACAACTTTGTGTGTTTTTGGATTGTAGAGCCTATATGCCTTTGAAGACTCACAATACCCAATGAAAATACATGCTTGAATTTTGGGGTCAAGTTTCTTTCTTGTCTCATCAGGAATGTGTGCATATGCAAGACAACCAAAAACTTTGAAGTGTTTTACATTTGGCTTTTTTCATACCATCCCTCATAAGGAGTCATCCCATCTAAACTAGAAGTAGGACTCCTATTCAAAATGTAAACACTTGTTCTAACAACATCAGCCCAATACATGTTACTGAGTTTCTTTGTTTGAAGCATTGATCTAGCCATTTCTATAATAGTGTGGTTCTTTCTTTCAGCCACACCATTTTGTTGTGGGGTGTAGGCAGTAGTTAATTGCCTTTTGATCCCACAATCTTTACAATATTTGAGAAATGCATTTGAACAAAACTCCCCTCCTCTATCAGTCCTTAATCTCTTTACAACATACTCACTTTGATTCTCTACATTATTTTTGAAATCCTTGAAACATTCAAAAGCTTCATCTTTAGTTTTCAAAAAATAAATCCAACACATTCTAGAGAAATCATCAATGAAAGTGAGAAAGTAAGAATTGTTACCCAAGCTTTTGGTATTCATTGGACCACAAATGTCCGAATGTACCAATTGTAGTGGATGGCTTGCTCTCCATGCTTGTCCTCTTGGAAACTTTGTTCTTGAGTGTTTTCCCAAAACACATCCTTCACACACCTCCTTGTTCTCTTCAACTTTTGGCAATCCACATACCATAGCTTGTGAAGTCAACAACTTCAAGCTTGCAAAGTTAAGATGACCATATCTCAAGTGCCAAAGCACACTTGGATTTTCTATGGCCACATTAGCAAGTTGGGCACCTCCTTGTTCCCCAAACTTAAGAGGAAACAACCTATTCTTTGTCATAGGTACTTGTGTAACAACTCTATTACAATTGTTTTTGTCAAAAATTACACATTTTCCATCTTCAAAAACAAGCCTATAGTTCTTTTCCATTATTTGTCCAACACTAAGCAAATTATGTTGGAGTTTGGGGGTGTAATAGATGTTGTTTACCTTCTTTGTGCCTTCTTTTGTTGGAACCTCCATGGCTCCCATGCCTTCAACTTGTAGTGCCTTGTCATCTCCCAATTTGATCTTTGACTTGTAGGTGGAATCCATTGTAGCAAATAGCTCTTCTTTGCCACTCATATGATTTGAGCAACCAATATCCAAAATCCAAGTTTCATTAAGATTTTGATCTGATTTTCCATATGTGAGGAACAAATTTGAAGAAGTTCCTTCCTCTTCTCCATAGTTTCCATATTGACCTCTCCCTTCTTGAGAAGTCTTGGACCAACAATCTTTAGCAAAGTGACCAAGCTTACCACAATTGTAACAAGCTTTCTTTGATTTGTCACCTCCTCTTCCTCTTCCTTGATTGCCACCTCTTGAGCTACCTCTTCCTTTGCCTCTCCTTTGTCCTCTTCCTTGGCCTCTTCCTTGAGTCTCACCCTCCTTGGATGAGAATGCTTTGTCATCACCTCCATAGCTTGTTGATGTAGAACCCTGTAGTCTCTCTTCATGAGACATCAAAGAACCAATAAGAGCATCAAAAGTTAGAGTAGACAAATCTTTAGACTCCTCAATAATGATTGCAATATGGTTCCATTTATGAAGAAGTGTTCTCAACACTTTCTTCACAACTACTTCAGTTTTGATGTCTTCTCCAAGGGTTTGCATTTTGTTTACAATGGCTTTCACTCTAACACAATAATCACCTACATTTTCATCATTTTGCATTTTGAGATTCTCAAAATCTCTCTTCAAGGTTTGAAGCCTCACTTGCTTCACTTGATCACTTCCTTGATAGCTATCTTTCAAGGCTCTCCATGCATCTAGAGCTGATGTACAAGATGCAATCCTTGGAAAGATGCTTTTCTCCAAGGCTGCTTGGAGATGATAGAGGGCAAAAGAATTCTTCTTTTGTGCATCCTTAGCTGGTTTTATTAGTTGCACTCAAGGTTGTCCAATCTTCGGGTTCTGTATAGCCTTCTTCAACTATGTCCTATTGGAACAAAATCTGCCTTGGGTTGTTTAGTTGCGCCTTAGATTTTGTCAACATTGAAAAGACGAGAAGGTTTGAGACTTTTCGCCTGATCTCCAGAGAAGGCTGGTTCCTTGAAGTTTTTTATGGGAAAATGGGAAGGAAGTAATACTGAAAGAGAGGGAAATATAGCCGAAGCTAGATCTAATATATGGTGCAGATTAGACAACAACGAAGACAGATTTACTTACTTCTATCCAAAGCATTTAAACACATTTCCATGCAGAAATTATATAATTTCAGATATGATTTCTAATATTTCATTTAACATGCGTATATATTAGATTCTCATTCCAAAAATATGATTTATGTATTGTGAAAGTTCAGATATAAGAACAAACTCAATTTACAATTCAATATTGTAAGCAGAAATAAAGAACATTAATACATACACTTGCACGATATGAACCAGAAGCCAATGGGAGATGTGATTTTATTGCTTGTATTCGAAGTACATGCATTCAATCTTGTAAACGTCCAAGAGCCGACCCTTTTTTGGAGTCGCTCACCCCTATATATACCCTAAAAGAGTATCTTTTTCTAAGTACATCTTACTATTTTACAAGCAATCATCTGCAGTTTCTAATAATACACAACAAGTCTTCTATGAATTAGATATCTTCTCTGTAGATTAGATTCTAGACGAGCTTGTCACATTTTCAATCATCTGGCAAGCCTGCTCTATCCTAGATTTTTGATAATCATGTCAGAAATCACTTCTTGGTGTCAGTGCATGCCTTTGATTGCCAAAAATACATTTTATTCCTTTACAGCTGGCGTGTCATGAAATCATGACATTCTTTCCTTGCTTTGCTCTTTTGCCGCCTCCAGCCATGAAAATGAGACATGTCACGAAATCATGACATTCGTCTCTTGTTTTGCTCTTCTACCACTTCCAGCCGTGAAAATGAGACATGTCACGAAATCGTGACATTCGTCTCTTACTTTGCTCTTTTGCTGCCTCCCACCGCAAAAATGAGACATGTCACGAAATCGTGACATCCGTCTCTTGCTTTGCTCTTTTGCCGCTTCAGCCATGAAAATGAGACATGTCACGAAATCATGACATCCGTCTCTTACTTTGCTCTTTTGCTGCTTCCCAAAAATGAGACATGTCACAAAATCGCGACATTCATCTCTTACTTTTCTCTTTTTTCTCTCCACAAAAATGAGACATGTCACGAAATCACGACCTTTCTCTCTTACTTTCTCTTCTTTTCCAAAAATCAGACATGTCACGAAATCGCGACACTTTCTCTCTCTGCTCTTTTTTCGCTTTAGCCTGAAAATGCAACATGTCACGATATCGCGACACTTTCTCCTTCCTTGCTCTTTCTCTTTGCTTTTTACCATGAAAATGCAACATGTCGCGATATCGCGACACTTTTTCCTCCTTGTTCTCTTTTTTTGCTCTTAGCCACGAAAATGCAACATGTCGCGATATCGCGACACTTTTTCCTCCTTGCTCTCTTTCTTTGCTCTTAGCCACAAAAATGCAACATGTCACGATATCGCGACACTTTTTCCTCCTTGCTCTCTTTTGTTGCTCTTAGACCACGAAAATGCAACATGTCACGATATCGTGACACTTTTTCCTCCTTGCTCTTTCTCTTTGCTTTGGACCACGAAAATGCAACATGTCGCGATATCGTGACACTTTTTACCTCCTTGCGGTATTTTGCTTTTTCTTTGATCTTTAGCATATGGGCCACTTCGGTCTTCTTGGAAAATATGCAAAAAGGTGCATCAACTATTTTTCTGTAGTTAGTCACTTTTTGACTAACATTCTTGGTGCCTTCCGGGGAATTTTTTGCTTGCAAAAATTTTGAACCAGGCCTTCATCCATTGGGAAACGGAGTCAACAACGCAGTTGTAAAAAGAATCTTTCAGAGAAAGACAAAGAAAACAGGAAAATGCACTTAGATTAAAAGTGAACATTACCTCGTCAAAACTCCCTCTATACCTTAGTATCTCTATTAAAAAAAAATGTCGACTTCTGATTGGCTACGACTGAAATTTTTTGTTAAGGCCGAAAAATGGTAATATTTACAAATATTGTCTGAATATACTTATATTATACTGTACATATAATTCCTTTTCTGCTTTCTCAATAGAAATATAACTTTAGGTGAAATGCATTCACCGTGATGGGAAGAACCAATCCATCTTGATCTTTCAACTCGAAAGCATTGAACTGTTTCTCTGAAACAATTTCAAATGGTCCCTCCAGAGAGCATCGAATTTATCATGGTTACCTGGCTTAGCTTTCTTTACATTCCATTTCAAAACCAAGTCTCCCACTCTAAATTTTTTGGCAGTTGTCTTTTTGTTGAACCATCCTTCAATATCTGCCATATGCTTCTGATTGTGATTGTATGATTGCTCTCTTTGTTCTTCTAACTATAAGAGTTGCATTGCTCCTGCAACTATGTGTAGAATTTGGTCAATCTGAGGTAGCGGGTAATGATCTTTGAGTGATGCTCTGTTCAGATTTCTGAAATCTACACACAATCTGATATCTCCATTTTTCTTCCTGATTGGTACCAAGTTTGCCACCCAGGTGGAGTGTTTAACAGGGTATACTATTTTAGCTTGAAGGAGTTTTAGCAGTTCTTGTTTCATCAAAGATTCTATCTTCGGATTCATTGGTCTTTGCTTTTGCCTAAAAGGCTTAGCTCCTTCTTCTGATTCTATGGTATGTTGAATAACATCTTTATTGTACACTTTTAGATCACTATACACCCAAGCTATGATGTCAGGGAATTTTTTACACAATTCTCTGATCTGGTTCACTTCCTCTTCTGTACAACTGATTCCAACCTTAATCATTTTTCCTGGCTCCAACTCTACATCTTTGTATCTTCGTTTATCGACCTTGATTTTTCGGCCAACTGCTCTATCATTGTTATCAAACAGGCTTTCAAGGGTGATGAGACCCTTAGGAATATGATTGTTTTTTAACTGAATAATGTCCTCTTCCTCTTCATCCTGCAGATCCCGGTTGGCTGAGCAATTCATTTCATGGATTAAGAAATCCAATATCTGTTCATCATTTTCAAAAACTTGCCAGAAAATATTTTTATCGAGCATCGAAGGCCTGTATATAAGTCTAACAGTTTTAGACTTCTGAATAACATTACTTACAGGACAAAAATTAGCACCCATCGAAGCTAACAAATCTGCGTGGGTATTCTGTTCTCTAGGGATAAACTTTATATTTAGGGCCTCAAAGGCCTCTAAGAGATCCCACACTTTGTTCCTGTAAGCCTTCAAATAATGTTGTTTACTTATACATTTTTTGGTGACTTGATTCACAATAAGTTCTGAATCTCCATAGATGAGTAACTGTTTGATTCCCAATTTCTCAGCCTTTCTTAACCCTAAGCACAGGGCCTCATATTCTGCTGCGTTATTGGAGCAACTCCAAGTCAACCTGTAAGAGAAAACCTTTTCCTCTCCGGTGGGAGAAATCAAAACTATTTCGGCACCAGCTCCATTCTTGCACCTAGCCCCATCAAAGAAAAGCTTCCACAATTGATTCACAGAACCATCCTTTTCTAGGGAGGGTATCAATTTTCTTTTTGGTTTCTCAATAGAATAGTTTCCTATTTCTGTTTCTATCATGGCATTAAAATTCTGTAGAGAAAACTCGTCCTCAGCTTGGAGCTCTTCTAATGTTTCTTCCATTAGATCTTCTTCTATTGTTTCTTCAGTCATCATATTTACACGGTCAGTTTCACCAATATTTTCTACATGAAACGTAGATGGTTTCTCATTAAAAATATTGACCCTTCTACCTTTGAAAGGTATCTCCAAATGAGAATAATCTAAGGATAAGTATCCTCCTATATTTGTTGTGAACTCTCTGGATAGACACATACCAAAATAGGGCTCCAAGTCTACGACTACTACCTCTTGTATGACTGTCATCTGAGGCATTTTATGCAGCCGTATGGGAATATCCTTTATCACTCCTATAGTTTTTACTGGAGTACCATCTAACTGTAGGATGCCTACGTTGCTCCTAGTGTACTCCATTCCCATAATATCACATACTGCTTTGGGTATCACAGTGGTAGCAAGTGCCTGAATCTATCATGCAGTTGTGGACAACCCATCCTTCCATTTGAAGGGACAAATAAAAGGGTGGTGGCCTATTCTTACCAGTGGCAGACGTCAAGTTCGTTAGAACCATTTTTGAAGATGATGCAGTCCCACCTCCATTTTTCATTGTTCTTAGGGATTCCTGTAGGAGATCGATTTGACCTGGGATTTGAAGAGCATCATACATACTTGCCTTAGAAGGAGTCTTTTTCATTTCCTCTACTATACTCGAATGTAGGTGAATCAACTATTCTTTCTCTTTCTTTGGCAAAAGTTTCATATTTATTTTTGTATCCCTGGGTAGCTTCAGTTCTTTGCCTTTTTGTCAGCGAGGGGAATCTCAACCTTTCCCTAGCTTGTTCTTGGGTTTCATTTTCCCCCCGAGGAATAAATTCTTTGTGTGTTTCTTGCCCTTGAATTTTGGCTGGAAACCAATATTTTCTTTCCTGAGGGAGACTTCCCTTAGGAGTTTCTTTGGGAACTTCCTTGGGAGCAGGGGAAACATTCAATGGCTGAAGCTCTTTAGGGTCTACTTGCAGGTGGTTTCTTACCTGATCTTGTCAAAACTGAAACCTGTTCTACTGTAGGCATCATGAAGTTGTGGTCCTTCTCTCTAATTATATTTACATGGCCTTTCATTTTTTCTTTACTCTTTTCAACTGCTATACTTTGTACATAATGTTGGTGTATCATACACGAACTTTCCCCATGTGGATCGTTACATGTAGTACACCAAAAGTTAAAATCAGTGGGAGGCTCCTCGGCCTCCACTGTCTCATTTGTATATACCGTGCTCGGTCTCTCTTGTCCCCTATTGCTTGATTGTGTTGCATCTCTTGTTACCTGAGGGAACCTCCTTGGCAAAAAATTCCTTTCAACCTCTCTCTTTTTAATTGATGTTATATCATTTGCTAGATTTTTCATGGTGTCCAGGATAAGAGTAAGTTGATTATCGAGGACTTGCTGAGGAGGTGGCGCAGGTAATGCAGGTATAGCAGAAATAGGAGGCAATGCCAAAGGAATTTGAGGCATTGGTATTGTAGGTACAGAGGGTGATCCATTCCATCTTGGAAGATCTGTGAACTTCGATTCAGCAGAGCTAGGAGAAGCAGCATGAGTAGCCTAGGGAATATCAGGAAAAATGGGCATTATTGCTTTGGGTGGATACCTTCCAGTGGCTATGAGATCTCTCTCTGCTATATAAGCTTGTTGATAAATGGCAGGGAATGTGAATATTCTTGACTGTCGTATTATCATACTAATATCTGAATCAAAGGATCTTAGATAGTAATATATTGCTTGCTCTTCTATTGGTTTCAATCCTTGAGGAACCCTTTCCCAAGTCCGACTAAAATGGATATTGAAGTCTACAATTTCTTCTTGAGGATGTTTCCTTATGATCGTGAACTGGTTCAATAAGGAAAATGGATCTGCATGCTGATTGAATTCATCCACCAACTTTCCAACGAGCTCTGCCCAGGTGGTAATTGATTGAGGAGGGAGTGCACGATACCAATAGAGCATTTTACCCTTCAGAGAGATAACTAGCAATCTGATCATCACATCCTCCTGTGTGATGTTATAGGTTGCAACCATTGCTGCTACATCTAAGCAATGTTCATATGTTGTTTTTCCTATTCCATCATATGAAGGCAATGCCTTCAATGCTACGCCAAGAATTTGATTCTAGGCTGCTAAATTTAGTGGACCAGTGTGGTTCCATATAAGATAAGATGGTGGTGGAGGAGCGGCCATTGTAATTGCTATATTCATCTGAACTATTGGGGTTGTAGTAACAGCTGGAGATGAACCAATGATAGAATATGGCAAAACAGAGGGTATAATGGCGCTATTATTGGTAGCAGGTGGATTTGATCTTGCGGATAAAATTGGATTCACTCTTAAGCTACCAAGATGTAACTCGAAGAACTCAATGGGCTCTTCTGAGTTTTTTGATTTGGATCTGGTTATCATATAAACATATACTAGCTTTAACCAGGTCTAAAAAGATAAGGTATTTTTTGGGTCTATACCTTCGGACGGAGTCGCCAGGTGATTGGGTTTTTGATTCTAAAGATCAGAGGCAAAACACCAAACCTTGTAAAAATAATGTGGGATTTAGGGTCCCACCGGGCGTGCCAAAAACTGTTGGAACAAAATCTGCCTTGGGTTGTTTAGTTGCGCCTTAGATTTTGTCAACATTGAAAAGACGAGAAGGTTTGAGACTTTTCGCCTGATCTCCAGAGAAGGTTGGTTCCTTGAAGTTTTTTATGGGAAAAGGGGAAGGAAGTAATACTTGAAAGAGAGGGAAATATAGCCGAAGCTAGATCTAATATATGGTGCAGATTAGACAACAACGAAGACAGATTTACTTACTTCTATCCAAAGCATTTAAACACATTTCCATGCAAAAATTATATAATTTCAGATATGATTTCTAATATTTCATTTAACATGCGTATATATTAGATTCTCATTCCAGAAATATGATTTATGTATTGCGAAAGTTCAGATATAAGAACAAACTCAATTTACAATTCAATATTGTAAGCAGAAATAAAGAACATTAATACATACACTTGCACGATATGAACCAGAAGCCAATGGGAGATGTGATTTTATTGCTTGTATTCGAAGTACATGCATTCAGTCTTGTAAACGTCCAAGAGCCGACCCTTTTTCTGGAGTCGCTCACCCCTATATATACCCTAAAAGAGTATCTTTTTCTAAGTACATCTTACTATTTTACAAGCAATCATCTACAGTTTCTAATAATACACAAGTCTTCTATGAATTAGATATCTTCTCTGCAGATTAGATTCTAGACGAGCCTGTCACATTTTCAATCATCTGGCAAGCTTGCTCTATCCTAGATTTTTGATAATCATGTCAGAAATCACTTCTTGGTGTCAGTGCATGCCTTTGATTGCCAAAAATACATTTTATTCCTTTACAATGGCGTGTCACGAAATCATGACATTCTTTCCTTGCTTTGCTCTTTTGCCGCCTCCAGCCATGAAAATGAGACATGTCACGAAATCGTGACATTCATCTCTTATTTTGCTCTTCTACCGCTTCCAGCCATGAAAATGAGACATGTCACGAAATCATGACATTCGTCTCTTACTTTGCTCTTTTGTCGCCTCTTGTCACGAAAATGAGACATGTCACGAAATCATGACATTCTCTCTTACTTTGCTCTTCTCCTTACCAAAAATGAGACATGTCACGAAATCATGACATTCATCTCTTACTTTCTCTTCTCCTTCACCACGAAAATGAGACATGTCACGAAATCGCGACACTTCTTCTCTTACTTTCTCTTCTCCTCCCAAAATGAAACATGTCACGAAATCACGACACTTCTCTTCTTTCTCTTTTCCTTCCACGAAAATGCAACATGTCACATATCGCGACATTTTCTCTTCCTTGCTCTTTCTCTTTGCTTTTCCACGAAAATGCAACATGTCGCGATATCGCGACACTTTTCCTCCTTGTTCTTTCTCTTTGCTTTGGCCACGAAAATGCAACATGTCGCGATATCGTGACACTTTTTCCTCCTTGCTCTCTTTTGTTGCTCTTAGCCATGAAAATGCAACATGTCGCGATATCGCGACACTTTTCCTCCTTGCTCTTTCTCTTTGCTTTAGACCATGAAAATGCAACATGTCGCGATATCGCGACACTTTTTCCTCCTTGCTCTTTCTCTTTGCTTTGGACCACGAAAATGCAACATGTCGCGATATCGCGACACTTTTACCTCCTTGCGGTATTTTGCTTTTTCTTTGATCTTTAGCATATGGGCCACTTCGGTCTTCTTGGAAAATATGCAAAAAGGTGCATCAGCTATTTTTCTGTAGTTAGTCACTTTTTGACTAACATTCTTGGCGCCTTCCGGGGGAATTTTTGCTTGCAAAAATTTTGAACCAGGCCTTCATCCATTGGGAAACGGAGTCAACAACGCAGTTGTAAAAATAATCTTTCAGAGAAAGACAAAGAAATAGGAAAATGCACTTAGATTAAAAGTGAACATTACCTCGTCAAAACTCCCTCTATACCTTAGTATCTCTATTCAAAAAAAATGTCGACTTCTGATTGGCTACGATCGAAATTTTTTGTTAAGGCCGAAAAATGGTAATATTTACAAATATTGTCTGAATATACTTATATTATACTTGTACATATAATTCCTTTTCTGCTTTCTCAACAGAAATATAACTTTAGGTGAAATGCATTCACCGTGATGGGAAGAACCAATCCATCTTGATCTTTCAACTCGAAAGCATTGAACTGTTTCTCTGAAACAATTTCAAATGGTCCCTCCTAGAAAGCATCGAATTTATCATGGTTACCTGGCTTAGCTTTCTTTACATTCCATTTCAAAACCAAGTCTCCCACTCTAAATTTTTTGGCAGTTGTCTTTTTGTTGAACCATCCTTCAATATCTGCCATATGCTTCGATTGTGATTGTATGATTGCTCTCTTTGTTCTTCTAACTATAAGAGCTGCATTGCTCCTGCAACTGTGTGTAGAATTTGGTCAATCTGAGGTAGCGGGTAATGATCTTTGAGTGATGCTCTATTCAGATTTCTGAAATCTACACACAATCTGATATCTCCATTTTTCTTCCTGACTGGTACCAAGTTTGCCACCTAGGTGGAGTGTTTAACAGGGTATACTATTTTAGCTTGAAGGAGTTTTAGCAGTTCTTGTTTCATCAAAGATTCTATCTTCGGATTCACTGGTCTTTGCTTTTGCCTAAAAGGCTTAGCTCCTTCTTCTGATTCTATGGTATGTTGAATAACATCTTTATTGTACACTTTTAGATCACTATACACCCAAGCTATGATGTCAGGGAATTTTTTACACAATTCTCTCATCTGGTTCACTTCCTCTTCTGTACAACTGATTCCAACCTTAATCATTTTTCCTGGCTCCAACTCTACATCTTTGTATCTTCGTTTATCGACCTTGATTTTCTGGCCAACTTGCTCTATCATTGTTATCAAACAGGCTTTCAAGGGTGATGAGACCCTTAGGAATATGATTGTTTTTTAACTGAATAATGTCCTCTTCCTCTTCATCCTGCAGATCCCGGTTGGCTGAGCAATTCATTTCATGGATTAAGAAATCCAGTATATCTGTTCATCATTTTCAAAAACTTGTCGAAAAATATTTTTATCGAGCATCGAAGGCTCGTATATAAGTCTAACAGTTTTAGACTTCTGAATAACATTACTTACAGGACAAAAATTAGCTCCCACTCGAAGCTAACAAATCTGCATGGGTATTCTGTTCTCTAGGGATAAACTTTATATTTAGGGCCTCAAAGGCCTCTAAGAGATCCCACACTTTGTTCCTGTAAGCCTTCAAATAATGTTGTTTACTTATACATTTTTTGGTGACTTGATTCACAATAAGTTCTGAATCTCCATAGATGAGTAACTGTTTGATTCCCAATTTCTCAACCTTTCTTAACCCTAAGCACAGGGCCTCATATTCTGCTGCGTTATTGGAGCAACTCCAAGTCAACCTGTAAGAGAAAACCTTTTCCTCTCCGATGGGAGAAATCAAAACTATTCCGGCACCAGCTCCATTCTTGCACCTAGCCCCATCAAAGAAAAGCTTCCACAATTGATTCACAGAACCATCCTTTTCTAGGGAGGGTATCAATTTTCTTTTTGGTTTCTCAATAGAATAGTTTCCTATTTCTGTTTCTATCATGGCATTAAAATTCTGTAGAGAAAACTCGTCCTCAGCTTGGAGCTCTTCTAATGTTTCTTCCATTAGATCTTCTTCTATTGTTTCTTCAGTCATCATATTTACACGGTTGGTTTCACCAATATTTTCTACATGAAACATAGATGGTTTCTCATTAAAAATATTGACCCTTCTACCTTTGAAAGGTATCTCCAAATGAGAATAATATAAGGATAAGTATCCTCCTATCTTTGTTGTGAACTCTCTCGGATAGACACATACCAAAATAGGGCTCCAAGTCTACGACTACTACCTCTTGTATGATTGTCATCCGAGGCATTTTATGCAGCCGTATGGGAATATCCTTTATCACTCCTACAGTTTTTATTGGAGTACCATCTAACTATAGGACGCCTGTGCTACTCCTAGTGTACTCCATTCCCATAATATCACATACTGCTTTGGGTATCACAGTGGTAGCAGCGCTTGAATCTATCATGCAGTTGTGGACAACCCATCCTTCCATTTGAAGGGACAAATAAAAGGGTGGTGGCCTGTTCTTACCAGTGGCAGACGTCAAGTTCGTTAGAACCATTTTTGAAGATGATGCAGTCCCACCTCCATTTTTCATTGTTCTTAGGGATTCCTGTAGGAGATCGATTTGACCCAGGATTTGAAGAGCATCATACATACTTGCCTTAGAAGGAGTCTTTTTCATTTCCTCTACTATATCGAATGTAGGTGAATCAACTATTCTTTCTCTTTCTTTGGCAAAAGTTTCATATTTATTTTTGTATCCCTGGGTAGCTTCAGTTCTTTGCCTTTTTGTCAGTGAGGGGAATCTCAACCTTTCCCTAGCCTGTTCTTGGGTTTCATTTTCCCCCCGAGGAATAAATTCTTTGTGTGTTTCTTGCCCTTGAATTTTGGCTGGAAACCGATATTTTCTTTCCCGAGGGAGACTTCCCTTAGGAGTTTCTTTGGGAACTTCCTTGGGAGCAGGGGAAACATTCAATGGCTGAAGCTCTTTAGGGTCTACTTGCAGTGGTTTCTTACCTGATCTTGTCAAAACTGAAACCTGTTCTACTGTAGGCATCATGAAGTTGTGGTCCTTCTCTCTAATTATATTTACATGGCCTTTCATTTTTTCTTTACTCTTTTCAACTGCTATACTTTGTACATAATGTTGGTGTATCATACACGAACTTTCCCCATGTGGATCGTTACATGTAGTACACCAAAAGTTAGAATCAGTGGGAGGCTCCTCGGCCTCCACTTGTCTCATTTGTATATACCGTGCTCGGTCTCTCTTGTCCCCTATTGCTTGATTGTGCTGCATCTCTTGTTACCTGAGGGAACCTCCTTGGCAGAAAATTCCTTTCAGCCTCTCTCTTTTTAATTGATGTTATATCATTTGCTAGATTTTTCATGGTGTCCAGGATAAGAGTAAGCTGATTATCGAGGACTTGTTGAGGAGGTGGCGCAGGTAATGCAGGTATAGCAGAAATAGGAGGCAATGCCAAAGGAATTTGAGGCATTGGTATTGTAGGTACAGAGGGTGATCCATTCCATCTTGGAAGATCTGTGAACTTCGATTCAGCAGAGCTAGGAGAAGCAGCATGAGTAGCCTAGGGAATATCAAGAAAAATGGGCATTATTGCTTTGGGTGGATACCTTCCGATGGCTATGAGATCTCTCTTTACTATATAAGCTTGTTGATAAATGGCAGGGAATGTGAATATTCTTGACTGTCGTATTATCATACTAATATCTGAATCAAAGGATCTCAGATAGTAATATATTGCTTGCTCTTCTGTTGGTTTCAATCCTTGAGGAACCCTTTCCCAAGTCCGACTAAAATGGATATTGAAGTCTACAATTTCTTCTTGAGGATGTTTCCTTATGATCGTGAACTAGTTCAATAAGGAAAATGGATCTGCATGCTGATTGAATTCATCCACCAACTTTCCAGCGAGCTCTGCCCAGGTGGTAATTGATTGAGGAGGGAGTGCACGATACCAATAGAGCATTTTACCCTTCAGAGAGATAACTAGCAATCTGATCATCACATCCTCCTGTGTGATGTTATAGGTTGCAGCCATTGCTGCTACATCTAAGCAATGTTCATATGTTGTTTTTCCTGTTCCATCATATGAAGGCAATGCCTTCAATGCTACGCCAAGAATTTGATTCTAGGCTGCTAAATTTAGTGGACCAGTGTGGTTCCATATAAGATAAGATGGTGGTGGAGGAGCGGCCATTGTAATTGCTATATTCATCTGAACTATTGGGGTTGTAGTAATAGCTGGAGATGAACCAATGATAGAATATGGCAAAACAGAGGGTATAATGGTGCTATTATTGGTAGCAGGTGGATTTGATCTTGCGGATAAAACTGGATTCACTCTTAAGCTACCAAGATGTAACTCGAAGAACTCAATGGGCTCTTCTGAGTTTTTTGATTTGGATCTGGTTATCATATAAACATATACTAGCTTTAACCAGGTCTAAAAAGATAAGGTATTTTCTGGGTCTATACCTTCGGACGGAGTCGCCAGGTGATTGGGTTTTTGATTCTAAAGATCAGAGGCAAAACACCAAACCTTGTAAAAATAATGTGGGATTTAGGGTCCCACCGGGCATGCCAAAAACTGTTGGAACAAAATCTGCCTTGGGTTGTTTAGTTGCGCCTTAGATTTTGTCAACATTGAAAAGACGAGAAGGTTTGAGACTTTTCGCTTGATCTCCAGAGAAGGTTGGTTCCTTGAAGTTTTTTATGGGAAAAGGGGAAGGAAGTAATACTGAAAGAGAGGGAAATATAGCCGAAGCTAGATCTAATATATGGTGCAGATTAGACAACAACGAAGACAGATTTACTTACTTCTATCCAAAGCATTTAAACACATTTCCATGCAAAAATTATATAATTTCATATATGATTTCTAATATTTCGTTTAACATGCGTATATATTAGATTCTCATTCCAACAATATGATTTATGTATTGCGAAAGTTCAGATATAAGAACAAACTCAATTTACAATTCAATATTGTAAGCAGAAATAAAGAACATTAATACATACACTTGCACGATATGAACCAGAAGCCAATGGGAGATGTGATTTTATTGCTTGTATTCGAAGTACATGCATTCAGTCTTGTAAACGTCCAAGAGCCGACCCTTTTTCTGGAGTCGCTCACCCCTATATATACCCTAAAAGAGTATCTTTTTCTAAGTACATCTTACTATTTTACAAGCAATCATCTACAGTTTCTAATAATACACAACAAGTCTTCTATGAATTAGATATCTTCTCTGCAGATTAGATTCTAGACGAGCCTGTCACATTTTCAATCATCTGGCAAGCCTGCTCTATCCTAGATTTCTGATAATCATGTCAGAAATCACTTCTTGGTGTCAGTGCATGCCTTTGATTGCCAAAAATACATTTTATTCCTTTACAACTGGCGTGTCACGAAATCGTGACATTCTTTCCTTGCTTTGCTCTTTTGCCGCCTCCACCACGAAAATGAGACATGTCACGAAATCATGACATTCGTCTCTTGCTTTGCTCTTCTACCGCTTCCAGCCATGAAAATGAGACATGTCACGAAATCGTGACATTCGTCTCTTACTTTGCTCTTTTATTGCCTCCCACCACGAAAATGAGACATGTCACGAAATCGTGACATTCGTCTCTTGCTTTGCTCTTCTTCTTGCTATGAAAATGAGACATGTCACGAAATCATGACATTCATCTCTTACTTTTCTCTTCTTCTCCCAAAAATGAGACATGTCACAAAATCCATGATCATTCCTCTCTTACTTTGCTCTTCTCCTTCCAGCCATAAAATGAGACATGTCACGAAATCGTGACATTCTCTCTTACTTTGCTCTTCTTCCTTCCACCCGAAAATGAGACATGTCACGAAATCGTGACATTCTTTCTTTGCTTTGCTCTTTCTCTTTTCTTTTGCCCGCAAAAATGCAACATGTCGCGATATCGCGACACTTTTCGCCTCCTTGTTCTCTTTTGTTGCTCTTAGCCACCAAAATGCAACATGTCGCGATATCGCGACACTTTTGCCTCCTTGCTCCCTTTTGTTGCTCTTAGCCATCAAAATGCAACATGTCGCGATATCGCGACACTTTTTCCTCCTTGCTCTTTCTTGTCGCTCTTAGCCACGAAAATGCAACATGTCGCGATATCGCGACACTTTTTCCTCCTTGCTCTTTCTCTTTGCTCTTGGCCGCGAAAATGCAACATGTCGCGATATCGCGACACTTTTTCCTCCTTGCTCTTTCTCTTTGCTTTTGCTCGTGAAAATGCAACATGTCGCGATATCGCGACACTTTTTCCTCCTTGCGGTATTTTGCTTTTTCTTTGATCTTTAGCATATGGGCCACTTCGGTCTTCTTGGAAAATATGCAAAAAGGTGCATCAACTATTTTTCTGTAGTTAGTCACTTTTTGACTAACATTCTTGGCGCCTTTCGAGGGAATTTTTTGCTTGCAAAAATTTTGAACCAGGCCTTCATCCATTGGGAAACGGAGTCAACAACGCAGTTGTAAAAAGAATATTTCAGAGAAAGACAAAGAAAACAGGAAAATGCACTTAGATTAAAAGTGAACATTACCTCGTCAAAACTCCCTCTATACCTTAGTATCTCTATTAAAAAAAAATGTCGACTTCTGATTGGCTACGACTGAAATTTTTTGTTAAGGCCGAAAAATGGTAATATTTACAAATATTGTCTGAATATACTTATATTATACCTGTACATATAATTCCTTTTCTGCTTTCTCAACAGAAATATAACTTTAGGTGAAATGCATTCACCGTGATGGGAAGAACCAATCCATCTTGATCTTTCAACTCGAAAGCATTGAACTGTTTCTCTGAAACAATTTCAAATGGTCCCTCCCAGAAAGCATCGAATTTATCATGGTTACCTGGCTTAGCTTTCTTTACATTCCATTTCAAAACCAAGTCTCCCACTCTAAATTTTTTGGCAGTTGTCTTTTTGTTGAACCATCCTTCGGTATCTGCCATATGCTTCTGATTGTGATTGTATGATTGCTCTCTTTGTTCTTCTAACTGTAAGAGTTGCATTGCTCCTACAACTATGTGTAGAATTTGGTCAATCTGAGGTAGCGGGTAATGATATTTGAGTGATGCTCTATTCAGATTTCTGAAATCTACACACAATCTGATATCTCCATTTTTCTTCCTGACTGGTACCAAGTTTGCCACCCAGGTGGAGTGTTTAACAGGGTATACTATTTTAGCTTGAAGGAGTTTTAGCAGTTCTTGTTTCATCAAAGATTCTATCTTCGGATTCACTGGTCTTTGCTTTTGCCTAAAAGGCTTAGCTCCTCCTTCTTTGATTCTATGGTATGTTGAATAACATCTTTATTGTACACTTTTAGATCACTATACACCCAAGCTATGATGTCAGGGAATTTTTTACACAATTCTCTGATCTGGTTCACTTCCTCTTCATACTAACTGATTCCAACCTTAATCATTTTGCCTGGCTCCAACTCTACATCTTTGTATCTTCGTTTATCGACCTTGATTTTCTGGCCAACTGCTCTATCATTGTTATCAAACAGGCTTTCAAGGGTGATGAGACCCTTAGGAATATGATTGTTTTTTAACTGAATAATGTCCTCTTCCTCTTCATCCTGCAGATCCCGGTTGGTTGAGCAATTCATTTCATGGATTAAGAAATCCAGTATCTGTTCATCATTTTCAAAAACTTGCCAGAAAATATTTTTATCAAGCACTCGAAGGCCTGTATATAAGTCTAACAGTTTTAGACTTCTGAATAACATTACTTACAGGACAAAAATTAGCTCCCACTCGAAGCTAACAAATCTGCATGGGTATTCTGTTCTCTAGGGATAAACTTTATATTTAGGGCCTCAAAGGCCTCTAAGAGATCCCACACTTTGTTCTTGTAAGCCTTCAAATAATGTTGTTTACTTATACATTTTTTGGTGACTTGATTCACAATAAGTTCTGAATCTCCATAGATGAGTAACTCGTTTGATTCCCAATTTCTCAACCTTTCTTAACCCTAAGCACAGGGCCTCATATTCTGCTGCGTTATTGGAGCAACTCCAAGTCAACCTGTAAGAGAAAACCTTTTCCTCTCCGGTGGGAGAAATCAAAACTATTCCGGCACCAACTCCATTCTTGCACCTAGCCCCATCAAAGAAAAGCTTCCACAATTGATTCACAGAACCATCCTTTTCTAGGGAGGGTATCAATTTTCTTTTTGGTTTCTCAATAGAATAGTTTCCTATTTCTAGTTTCTATCATGGCATTAAAATTCTGTAGAGAAAACTCGTCCTCAGCTTGGAGCTCTTCTAATGTTTCTTCCATTAGATCTTCTTCTATTGTTTCTTCGAGTCATCATATTTACACGGTCGGTTTCACCAATATTTTCTACATGAAACGTAGATGGTTTCTCATTAAAAATATTGACCCTTCTACCTTTGAAAGGTATCTCCAAATGAGAATAATCTAAGGATAAGTATCCTCCTATATTTGTTGTGAACTCTCTGGATAGACACATACCAAAATAGGGCTCCAAGTCTATGACTACTACCTCTTGTATGACTGTCATCTGAGGCATTTTATGCAACCGTATGGGAATATCCTTTATCACTCCTACAGTTTTTACTGGAGTACCATCTAACTGTAGGACGCTTGTGCTGCTCCTAGTGTACTCCATTCCCATAATATCACATACTGCTTTGGGTATCACAGTGGTAGCAGCGCCTGAATCTATCATGCAGTTGTGGACAACCCATCCTTCCATTTGAAGGGACAAATAAAAGGGTGGTGGCCTGTTCTTACCAGTGGCAGACGTCAAGTTCGTTAGAACCATTTTTGAAGATGATGCAGTCCCACCTCCATTTTTCATTGTTCTTAGGGATTCCTGTAGGAGATCGATTTGACCTGGGATTTGAAGAGCATCATACATACTTGCCTTAGAAGGAGTCTTTTTCATTTCCTCTACTATACTCGAATGTAGGTGAATCAACTATTCTTTCTCTTTCTTTGGCAAAAGTTTCATATTTATTTTTGTATCCCTGGGTAGCTTCAGTTCTTTGCCTTTTTGTCAGCGAGGGGAATCTCAACCTTTCCCTAGCCTCTTCTTGGGTTTCATTTTCCCCCCGAGGAATAAATTCTTTGTGTGTTTCTTGCCCTTGAATTTTGGCTGGAAACTGATATTTTCTTTCCCGAGGGAGACTTCCCTTAGGAGTTTCTTTGGGAACTTCCTTGGGAGCAGGGGAAACATTCAATGGCTGAAGCTCTTTAGGGTCTACTTGCGAGTGGTTTCTTACCCGATCTTGTCAAAACTGAAACCTGTTCTACTGTAGGCATCATGAAGTTGTGGTCCTTCTCTCTAATTATATTTACATGGGCTTTCATTTTTTCTTCACTCTTTTCACTTGCTATACTTTGTACATAATGTTGGTGTATCATACACGAACTTTCCCCATGTGGATCGTTACATGTAGTACACCAAAAGTTAAAATCGGTGGGAGGCTCCTCGGCCTCCACTGTCTCATTTGTATATACCGTGCTCGGTCTCTCTTGTCCCCTATTGCTTGATTGTGCTGCATCTCTTGTTACCTGAGGGAACCTCCTTGGCAAAAAATTCCTTTCAGCCTCTCTCTTTTTAATTGATGTTATATCATTTGCTAGATTTTTCATGGTGTCCAGGATAAGAGTAAGTTGATTATCGGGGACTTGCTGAGGAGGTGGCGCAGGTAATGCAGGTATAGCGAAAATAGGAGGCAATGCCAAAGGAATTTGAGGCATTGGTATTGTAGGTACAGAGGGTGATCCATTCCATCTTGGAAGATCTGTGAACTTCGATTCAGCAGAGCTAGGAGAAGCAACATGAGTAGCCTAGGGAATATCAGGAAAAATGGGCATTATTGCTTTGGGTGGATACCTTCCAGTGGCTATGAGATCTCTCTCTGCTATATAAGCTTGTTGATAAATGGCAGGGAATGTGAATATTCTTGACTGTCGTATTATCATACTAATATCTGAATCAAAGGATCTCAGATAGTAATATATTGCTTGCTCTTCTGTTGGTTTCAATCCTTGAGGAACCCTTTCCCAGGTCCGACTGAAACGGATATTGAAGTCTACAATTTCTTCTTGAGGATGTTTCCTTATGATCGTGAACTGGTTCAATAAGGAAAATGGATCTGCATGCTGATTGAATTCATCCACCAACTTTCCAGTGAGCTCTGCCCAAGTGGTAATTGATTGAGGAGGGAGTGCACGATACCAATAGAGCATTTTACCCTTCAGAGAGATAACTAGCAATCTGATCATCACATCCTCCTGTGTGATGTTATAGGTTGCAGCCATTGCTTCTACATCTAAGCAATGTTCATATGTTGTTTTTCCTGTTCCATCATATGAAGGCAATGCCTTCAATGCTACGCCAGGAATTTGATTCTAGGCTGCTAAATTTAGTGGACCAATGTGGTTCCATATAAGATAATATGGTGGTGGAGGAGCGGCCATTGTAATTGCTATATTCGTCTGAACTATTGGGGTTGTAGTAACAACTGGAGATGAACCAATGATAGAATATGGCAAAACAGAGGGTATAATGGCGCTATTATTGGTAGCAGGTGGATTTGATCTTGCGGATAAAACTGGATTCACTCTTAAGCTACCAAGATGTAACTCGAAGAACTCAATGGGCTCTTCTGAGTTTTTTGATTTGGATCTGGTTATCATATAAACATATACTAGCTTTAACCAGGTCTAAAAAGATAAGGTATTTTTTGGGTCTATACCTTCGGACGGAGTCGCCAAGTGATTGGGTTTTTGATTCTAAAGATCAGAGGCAAAACACCAAACCTTGTAAAAATAATGTGGGATTTAGGGTCCCACCGGGCGTGCTAAAAACTGTTGGAACAAAATCTGCCTTGGGTTGTTTAGTTGCGCCTTAGATTTTGTCAACATTGAAAAGACGAGAAGGTTTGAGACTTTTCGCCCGATCTCCGGAGAAGGTTGGTTCCTTGAAGTTTTTTATGGGAAAAGGGGAAGGAAGTAATACTGAAAGAGAGGGAAATATAGCCGAAGCTAGATCTAATATATGGTGCAGATTAGACAACAACGAAGACAGATTTACTTACTTCTATCCAAAGCATTTAAACACATTTCCATGCAAAAATTATATAATTTCAGATATGATTTCTAATATTTCGTTTAACATGCGTATATATTAGATTCTCATTCCAAAAATATGATTTATGTATTGCGAAAGTTTAGATATAAGAACAAACTCAATTTACAATTCAATATTGTAAGCAGAAATAAAGAACATTAATACATACACTTGCACGATATGAACCAGAAGCCAATGGGAGATGTGATTTTATTGCTTGTATTCGAAGTACATGCATTCAATCTTGTAAACGTCCAAGAGCCGACCCTTTTTCTGGAGTCGCTCACCCCTATATATACCCTAAAAGAGTATCTTTTTCTAAGTACATCTTACTATTTTACAAGCAATCATCTGCAGTTTCTAATAATACACAACAAGTCTTCTATGAATTAGATATCTTCTCTATAGATTAGATTCTAGACGAGCCTGTCACATTTTCAATCATCTGGCAAGCCTGCTCTATCCTAGATTTCGATAATCATGTCAGAAATCACTTCTTGGTGTCAGTGCATGCCTTTGATTGCCAAAAATACATTTTATTCCTTTACAGCTAGCGTGTCACGAAATCGTGACATTCTTTCCTTGCTTTGCTCTTTTGCCGCCTCCAGCCACAAAAATGAGACATGTCATGAAATCGTGACATTCATCTCTTGTTTTGCTCTTCTACCGCTTCCAGCCATGAAAATGAGACATGTCACGAAATCGTGACATTCGTCTCTTACTTTGCTCTTTTGCTGCCTCCCGTCGCGAAAATGAGACATGTCACGAAATCGTGACATCCGTCTCTTGCTTTGCTCTTCTGCCGCTTCCAGCCGCGAAAATGAGACATGTCATGAAATCGTGACATTCGTCTCTTACTTTGCTCTTTTGTCGCTCCAGCCATGAAAATGAGACATGTCGCGAAATCATGACATTCGTCTCTTACTTTGCTCTTTTGCTGCCTCCCGTCGCAAAAATGAGACATGTCACGAAATCGTGACATTTCTTCTTTGCTCTTCTTGAAATCGCGACATTCGTCTCTTACTTTGCTCTTCTATCGCTTCCAACCATGAAAATGAGACATGTCATCGACATTCGTCTCTTCCTTGCTCTTTCTCTTTGCTTTTGCCCACGAAAATGCAACATGTCGCGATATCGCGACACTTTTGCCTCTTTGTTCTCTTTTGTTGCTCTTAGCCGTGAAAATGCAACATGTCGCGATATCGTGACACTTTTGCCTCCTTGCTCCCTTTTTTTGCTCTTAGCCGTGAAAATGCAACATGTCACGATATCGCGACACTTTTTCCTCCTTGCTCCCTTTTTTTGCTCTTAGCCGTGAAAATGCAACATGTCGCGATATCGCGACACTTTTTCCTCCTTGCTCTCTTTTTTTGCTCTTAGCCATAAAAATGCAACATGTCACGATATCGCGACACTTTTTCCTCCTTGCTCTTTCTCTTTGCTTTTGCTCGCGAAAATGCAACATGTCGCGATATCGCGACACTTTTTCCTCCTTGCTCTTTCTCTTTGCTTTTGCTCGCGAAAATGCAACATGTCGCGATATCGCGACACTTTTACCTCCTTGCGGTATTTTGCTTTTTCTTTGATCTTTAGCATATGGGCCACTTCGGTCTTCTTGGAAAATATGCAAAAAGGTGCATCAGCTGTTTTTCTGTAGTTAGTCACTTTTTGACTAACATGTCCCAAAGTCCTTTGCCGATGAGTAAGGTCTTCATTTTGATAGACCAATACTCATAATCCAGCCCATTAAATCCAGGAATGGGTAGATTATTATTTGTTGCCATTGCACTTTTCTTTGTAATCTGACCCCAAAATGAGCAGAACATGCAAAACAAAATGACCAACAAATGCAAACAATACCTGTGTCTCTGTTTGCTGCTTTTGCTATTCTTCAATGGACCTGCAACTGACAAAGCAATGTCTCCAAAATTGCAATACTGCAACTGAACTTTACCAATAAAGTTTTTCAATCTTGACAATAAACAACAACAATACCTTTTATTACTACGCTGCTCATGTCAACTGAACTCTTCTAATCTGTCAAATAGGCAGACTGTAAACAACTAGCAGCAATATTATGATATAGATTTGTTGCTCTTGTAAAACCAACCTTACAGAGTTCTTACCTCCCTTCTTAACAAACACTGCCCTTTAGAAATTTCATATTTAAAATACACTTTGTCATATTCAACATACTATGAAGAAAATGCAATTGAAACACAACATATTTTAAATTTCAACCAGCCACGTGGTTGAGACGTAGATCTCCTAGAACACCCTGTCGATCAGCTAACGTTGCTTTAACAGAAACCTGCAACTTGTCTTCAACCTTTGCGAAACTGCGTTTGTCGGTACAGTCTGCACAGTTCGTCTATTATGGGCGATTTGGTATACAGTCTACTCTCCTTTCCTCTGTGACGTTCAATATTCTCTCCTTTATAAATGCAATCACGTTGCTACATGCAACTATGAAATCGGGTTTTGAAATCGAATTGCCCCTTCAAATTCGTTTACCTCTCAAGCCTGCAAACGTTCTGCCACTACGAGCCTTGTGATCCAAACTTCGTCTGCGAGCTTTGTGATCAGGTTTTGAAATGAAGGATTAGGTGCCGTCACAAGCGCTCCGTCTGTGAGCTCTGTCGCGAGCTCCGTCGCGGCTCTGTTGCAACTCTTCGGTAGACTATACCCCACGAATTCGTCGCATAAAACGCCCTCCAATCACCACGTGTTGGGAAGAAATTTGGTTGTCAACCTATGCGTCCTTCCTCGTAAGCCGTACCGAAACTGTCAACCTATGCATCCTTCCTCGTAAACCATGCCGCGTACAGTTGCTTAGAAACTGCCACTTGTGTCCGAGTCTAGTCCACCTGCTGCGCCCAATCACGAGTTTGTCAAGCCACTTGTGTCCTTAGGGTGAGCCTGACTTGGTTGAGTCTGCCTCCGTATCGGTCAACGAATCGTCCAAGCCAGGTTGTCGCAAGTCTTCGTAGTGTTGTGTCTTACAGACCGTCAAATCCTGTTGAGCTGCAGCCACAATCCAGAACAGTCTAGGTCTAGGGCCACCACTTAGGTTAGATTAGTGAGCTCCTTCCCAAAACCAACCTCCTCAACTTGTCAATCTAGTCACCTGCCACTTAGGCAAATCCAACATCAATCACCCTGATTAGAGGGTCCAATCAACCTCCAGGGCCAACTAGACTTTTTGGAATACCAACACAAACCAGTATTCGCCACTTGCCAAGCTCTAATACCAAATGTGATAATAATGCACATTTGATTAATTAGAAAATAAGGCTTACAATAGTTATATAGGTTTGGAAAACCCAAAACACCGCTAACCAATAATCTCACAATAGAATGAATAGCGCAAAAACCTCTAACCAATCCTAACAAGAAGATGCCTAACAATAAGATGCTAAGATAACAATAATCCTAACAAATATTCAAATGAGAATCTACATAGGGGTAATTCTAACAGATTTTCTCTTTGTACTTGAATCAAAATATAAATGAGAGTTTTTACAAACAATATTTAATATCAAATGAAAACTTTTATCATTTCTTCACAAAATTGAGAAAAAGTCCTTTACCTTCATTGTACAATATTTGTTATTTCTACTCATCAAATAAAAATATCTACTTCAGAACTTCTTGGCAGTATTAAATTATCTAGTCCATTAATACCTATCTATCTATCTATTATGATTAGTTGTTTTATCCATTTCATCATATAAGTATAAAGCTTGTGTATGGTGCCATAGCAAATCAATCTTCTTCAAGCACTTACTTTTAATAATCATAGTTTTTGAAAGTTTTTAAAACAACTTCAAATTACAGGTTCCTGCTCCATATTCACAACCCTACCCTGACAATGATTTTCAATTCTGAACAATCCCTGTTGGTTGTCATGGTCTTCAAAATTAAGGAGAAATTGATCTTGGGATAGTGAATGTTTTGATAGGTTATGCACTTCCTTTTTAACTTTATATGTTGCTCCTATCAAAACTGCTTAAGCAGATGTCTGTATAGGAACTTTTTTAGACCTGTATGCTTCCAATAATTTGTGATCTCCTCCTGGCAAATGAAGCCAATAAAGGTTCCTAGATAAAATTGAATTCAACTTATCCATAAGCTTGAGGAAATAAACTGCCTCTGCATTCATTGATTTTGGATACTCCATTTTAAATACCGAGAATTTTTTTTTTTAAAGACCTATATGCTTCCAATAGTTTGTGATCTCCTCTGGCAAATGAAGCCAATAAAAGTTCCTAAATTAATTGAATTCAACTTATCCATAAGCTTGAGGAAATAAACTTCCTTTCCATTCATTGATTTTGGATACTCCATTTCAAATACCGAGAGTTTTTTTTTTTTTTTAAAAACAATAAGCTGTCACTGAGTTTGTGATAGGGGCAGTTCCCTTCTAATTCTTATACTGAAGCCTCCACTTTAACATCTGATAGGGGACTGGATGTTGTATTTATAATCTGCAAATCAGAAATTGAAAGTAGTCCATGTATTTCTAGAAAAAATTGCTGAGAGAAATTAGATTGATACAGGTAATAAATCTAAAAAACAAGGATACAAACAGAATGTAAGCTATCGTAAAAGTACTCCCTTGAAAATCACCTCAACAAAATATGTTGCCAGATTCAGTTGCACATGGATTGGTTCTGCACCTGCACGTGCACCATAAAATCCTGCTGTCTGATCATGAAGATGGTCTTAAAACTGACCCTTTAAACCTGTCCATGGATTCTGGGCTTTCCAAATTAGGACTCCTGTGTATTATGT
This sequence comes from Wollemia nobilis, assembly GCA_028583015.1. Lineage (NCBI taxonomy): Eukaryota > Viridiplantae > Streptophyta > Pinopsida > Araucariales > Araucariaceae > Wollemia > Wollemia nobilis. The sequence goes on from JAQPPZ010000028.1 coordinate 9,225,549, forward strand.
CCACAGTCGTGATGTCCACCCTTCCAAGAGTGCTCTATACTGAATGTAGTTGACAAGCTGTGCCTAGAAAATGTCCAGGAACTGTACAAGTTAGGCGCACCTTCAATTACAGCAATCACCATTTGCTAGAAGGAATTGGAAATCAAATTTGACCTACCTTTTCACAGAAATCATCTAGGCTCTTTGGCTCTCCATACAGTTCAATTTGATCATGGACCTTTCCAGGTTTAGAATATGGTATATACTTGTGATAGTTCCAAACTGGGTTTGGAACTTCATTAATGTAGCCATTTGAGAGTCTCTGAAACAATGGGATTTGCCATGCTTCTGGAGACATGATTGCTCTTATAGTGGCTGCAACTGGCATACCTACTGAGCCAACCTCTGGATTAAACCCATACTGGTAAAAGTCATCCTTGAAAAAGTCTTCTGGATATTGGATTTCATAAGGTCCATCTGTAAAATCTCCATTTCCCTTGGCAAATCCATCCCATAATGATCTCTGGATGTATAGACGAGTCCCGTCAAGGTACCAACTTGGGTCTTCATAAGCTTTGGTCCATATAGGTGAATCAATCAGATTTGTTCCAATTTCAGAAGACTTAAAGAAAGGATGGAGCTGTAGGTCATTCTTCAGAGCTGCATTAATGTCCTCTGGTGGGTGTTGCTCATTACCTCCAACCAGTAAGGCCAAGCTTGAATGGTTGCACAAGAGCTTGACTGTGTCCCTTGCACAGTCAAGAAAAAGTTTATGATCCAGTGGACCATTTGGATTTGAAACAGGTACACCATGTCCATCAACATCTCCAGTTATGCAAAACTCCTGCCACACCTGCAGCAGGTACATTTCATTTCAAAATTGGATAATGAAAATACTTGCAGTTTCTAAAGCAACTGAGTGAAAAAACATTCAAAATATTTAAGCAATCTCTCCGTTTTACATGTTAACAAAGTTTGTAAGAGGGTGATAAAATGAAAAATTTAAGCCAAGAGCATTAACCATACTAACTATTATTCCAATAAAACTGCTACATTTAAATAACCTGTTAATAAATATGTGTCTGTTGTGATGATGACTGCTTCCCAAGATCAAAATTGAGTGTTACAAACGGAAATGGAAGTGATACTGACGGGGACCGGGAGATCAACACATTCACAAATTCTGATTTCTCATTAAAATCTGCAGAAAAATATTTACATGCATCTAAATGAAACAGCCCGCAGGCTTTACAATGACCGAGCTCGGCTTCGGTCTCCCTACTGTGCTTCTTCTCCCCCTTTCTCCGGTCCACCACCCCACTAAAACAAAAATCCGAGTTTTTATCGAGGCCTCGATCCTCTAGGCAATTAATGCCCCCACCTAACAAAATTCAATTCGAATTTTCCCCCTCTCCGGGTTTTTCAAAATTCCCGTCATAAATGGCCATCTGCCCGATCTGCCATGGGGCTCGTATTAATGGCCTCTCTCTGACCTGCAACGGCCGCTTTGTTCTGACCGTCCTCTGCACTATTGTCCCCTCCATAAAGCCCTCACCTGTAACGGCTGTGTTGCCAGAAGTATTAAAAGAATGCGTGGCCGACACCTCCCTTATCAACCTCCATGACCTTCATCTTTGATTTCTTACACGTAGCCGACCGCGTGTAAATTTTGCCATGCCTTCTCCTTGTCGCAATATAGCTGTTACACGTGCCCTTCACAACTTCCATGTCGCAAATTTGGCCTTGCCTGGCCATCCGCTCGTTTACTTTTTGCTGTGCTTTTACCCGGCCGTGATATCGCGACCGGTCGCGATATCGCGACCAACAGCGCCTCTACTATGTCGAAGTTCCTTGGGGTCGCGATTTTGCGACATGTCGTGAAATCGCGACCCCCCCACCTCTGTCTTCACCTTGCCGAAGTCTTTTGCTATGATCTTTGCTTTGCTTTAGCCTTTGGTGCTGCCTTCGAAATATGCCACGTGGCAGCTTCTGACTGGTCGCGATATCGCGACAGGACTCTCCCCTTCCGCCTTGCTCTACAAACTGTCGCGATATCGCGACGTCGCGATATCGCGACAGGACTCTCCCCTTCCGCCTTGCTCTACAAACTGTCGCGATATCGCGACGTCGCGATATCGCGACAGGACTCTCCCCTTCCGCCTTGCTCTACAAACTGTCGCGATATCGCGACGTCGCGATATCGTGACGACCACGTCCCCTTGCCTCAGCTTTTACAATACTGTCGCGATATCGCGACGAACTTGCCCAAGTTAAATTGTAGCCCACGGAGGTCGCGATTTCGCGACCCCACCCCCTTTGCTTTACAAAACCTTCTCCAAACCAAAAATTGCTTAACAAAGCCTTCCCCAAGCTGGAAATCAGTAAAATAAAATGCAAAGTACTTAGAAAATCTAAAAAGATTTTGGAAGATGCACGATTGCTCGACTGCAGCCGGATGCTCCTGCATCAGACACCCGGGGTAACAAGAGAAGTGACCTTCACTTCTTTGCTGTTCGGTCCGCGTCCTTTGTAATATCTCCGAACACTCATCAACCTTTACAACCTGCTCAAATCCCGTTTCCTGGCAAAAAAATTTTCTGCCCTCTACCAGACAAATTCTGGCATTGCTGCACACCTTCTCATCCACTATCTGTAATGGCTTCAACTTGTGCCGCACTCCATATTTCATCAAGGAGTACGTATTTGCACGACCATCATGCACTGCACTCCGATCAAACTGCCATGGCCTTCCCAACAGCAAATGGCAAGCATCCATGGGGAAAACATCACACAGGACTTCATCCTGGTATCTCCCAATATTGAAAGTGACTAAACACTGTTCACGGACCCATGCTCTGTGGTCCTTCCGCAACCACGCAATCCGGTATGGATGCGGGTGCCTCCTTCTCTCCAGCTGCAACTTAGTAACCATCTCCTCGGAAACTAAGTTATCTGTACTCCCATTGTCTATAATAACATTACAGACTTTGCCTGCACTTTTGCACCGTGTGCGGAACAGGCTTCTCCTCTGCTCTGACTTGTCTTCCTCAATCAACATGGTCCTCCTCACAATCATTGCTTCTCCTTTTTCAGCTTCTTCAGAATGTTCTGAGTCAGCATCTTCAACTGCCACAACAGCTCTGGCAGGACCCACTTGCTTCTTGTTTACTCTCTCGGGGTGCTGGGGGCACTCATATGCCCTATGTCCCTCTTCTCCACAGTGGAAACATGTTCCTCGGAACACTCCTCTTCCATACCCGCGTCCAGATCTACCTCTTCCCCTTGGGTAGCCATTATTCTGAACTTGCGGTTTGGGTTCTTCATCTCCTTCTTTCTGACCTCGGCTGCTGCTAGTCTCTTCTTTCTTCTCTTCCTTTCCTTCCTCTTTCTTTCCACCGGTCTTTCCTCCAGGCCCTCTTCCTTTTTGCTTGTTCTCAAACCTTCTGTTCAGTTTTTCTTCAACCTTCAGAGCAAACTGGTAAGCATCTTCAATGGTGCTCACCCGCACTAGGCTTAGCTCTTCTTGGACACTGGGCCTCAACCCATTAATATAACGGGCCACCTTTTCCTTGCTTGCTTCTAAATGACCGGTTCTGATGGAGATTTTGTAAAATTCCTCCGTATATTCTTGGACAGTTTTGTTCATCTGCCTCAAACTCTGCATTTTTCTTAGCAGATCCAGTTCATAATCCACGGGAATAAACTGTCTCTTCAATTTCTCCACCATTCTGTCCCATCTTGTTATCCGTTCTTTTCCTCTTCTGTTCCGCTCTAGCTGTACCCCTTTCCACCATATACTGGCATGACCCTTTAATTTAGTTTTGGCAAATCTGACCCGCTCGGGATCTTCAACCTCTTCGTATTCAAAATATTCCTCTAAGTCATTTATCCAATCTATTAATTCCTCCGGATTCAAGTTCCCGGAATACGTAGAAACTTCTATCTTCGGCCTCTTCCCGATCTGGGATATGGCCTTGTACAGTCTGGCTTGTGCCGGATCCACAACTTCTTCTTCTTCTTCTTCAAACTGATTTTCTTCTTCATCCGCTTCATCCTCACTGTCTGCATCTCTTCTCGGTTCATGTCCTCTGCGCAGTTCTTCTTGCAGGGCCTGAACTTGCCGCTGCAAAGCCCGGAAATCTTCTGCTGCCATGCCTCTTCCACCAACGGGGTTTCTTCTCGGAGGCATCTTCACCTGATCTCAAGCCCTCCCACAAGTCCTGGTACAACTGCCTCTCCTTCGGTGGTCTGTTGTACGCTCAGGAACCACTGGCTCTGATACCACTGACGGGGACCGGAAGATCAACACTTTGTCAAATTCTGATTTCTCATTAAAATCTGCAGAAAAATATTTACATGCATCTAAATGGAACAGCCCGCAGGCTTTACAATGACCGAGCTCGGCTCCGGTCTCCCTACTGTGCTTCTTCTCCCCCTTTCTCCGGTCCACCATCCCGACTAAAACAAAAATCCGAGTTTTTATCGAGGCCTCGATCCTCTAGGCAATTAATGCCCCCACCTAACAAAATTCAATTCAAATTTTCCCCCTCTCCGGGTTTTTCAAAATTCCCGTCATAAATGGCCATCTGCCCGATCTGCCATGGGGCTCGTATTAATGGCCTCTCTCTGACCTGCAACGGCCGCTTTGTTCTGACCGTCCTCTGCACTATTGTCCCCTCCATAAAGCCCTCACCTGTAACGATTGTGTTGCCAGAAGTATTAAAAGAATGCGTGGCCGACACCTCCCTTATCAACCTCCATGACCTTCATCTTTGATTTCTTACACGTAGCCGACCGCGTGTAAATTTTGCCATGCCTTCTCCTTGTCGCAATATAGCTGTTACACGTGCCCTTCACAACTTCCATGATACACGTGGCTACCCACGTGTCAAATTTGGCCTTGCCTGGCCATCCGCTCGTTTACTTTTTGCTGTGCTTTTACCCGGCCGCGATATCGCAACCTGTCGCGATATCGCGACCAACAGCGCCTCTACTATGTCGAAGTTCCTTGGGGTCGCGATTTCGCGACCCCCCCCACCTCTGTCTTCACCTTGCCGAAGTCTTTTGCTATGATCTTTGCTTTGCTTTAGCCTTTGGTGCTGCCTTCGAAATATGCCACGTGGCAGCTTCTGACTGGTCGCGATATCGCGACAGGTCGCGATACTCTCCCCTTCCGCCTTGCTCTACAAACTGTCGCGATATCGCGACAGGTCGCGATACTCTCCCCTTCCGCCTTGCTCTACAAACTGTCGCGATATCGCGACAGGACTCTCCCCTTCCGCCTTGCTCTACAAACGTCGCGATATCGCGACGACCACGTCCCCTTGCCTCAGCTTTTACAATACTGTCGCGATATCGCGACGTCGCGATATCGCGACGAACTTGCCCAAGTTAAATTGTAGCCCACGGAGGTCGCGATTTCGCGACCCCACCCCCTTTGCTTTACAAAACCTTCTCCAAACCAAAAATTGCTTAACAAAGCCTTCCCCAAGCTGGAAATCAGTAAAATAAAATGCAAAGTACTTAGAAAATCTAAAAAGATTTTGGAAGATGCACGATTGCTCGACTGCAGCCGGATGCTCCTGCATCAGATACTAATAACAGTATGCAACATAGTGTCATTGTCTTACAATGGAGTATCTGTTCTATCTGCCTTAGTGGATATTTAAAAGTTTACAAGACCAACAAGAAAGGAGACTATAAAATAAGAGAAGGGAAATCTTCCATAAGCCATAAAAGTAGGCTGCAGAACTATAGTACAGTTAAGAGTCTTGCACATATAAACAAAACTAAACCAACTCGACTGCTAACTATCACTACCTTAAAGTGTCAAAAAAATTGATTGTTAGGAACTTTCTAATTAAAATAAGCACATCCACATAAATATTGCAATAAAAACAGTTATTTCATGAAAGAACTGAATATTGCAATACAAAATGTAAATGCAGAAATCTCACAAATCACAATACAGAATTGCAGGCCTCTTCGAGGGGACAACCTCCTCAATACTTTGATTCAATTATGCAAAAAGATACATCTATTCCTACCCCTCGTATATTTAAAGACTCTTCATAACCCTACCTAACGCTCAAGGCTGGTTTACATGCCAAATGTCACCTGAGCTAAAGTTACATAAAATGACAATACTTGTCTAGGTGCCTCTAGTGCCACAAACTATTACAAAACATTACATAATATCATTACAAAACATTATAATGGGGTCCCCAAATTAAGAAAGGGGTGAGTACATAATACTGTTAGGATGGAGTCCTAACATGCCCTTCCCCTTCAAAAAGCTTTGTCCTCAAAGCTGAAGATGAGGAAACTGCAGCTGAAGTTGCTGGAGGGACTCCCAAGTGGCATCTTCAGGTTGTAATCCTCGCCATTGAACAAGAACATCAATGATGACATAGTGGCTAAGGGTGAGCAATCTCTTGTCCAAAATTCGTTCAAGCTCAAGAATGATGGATCCTTCTTTGTCCAACTCTGGAAATGTGGATTGTACCTATACCTTGTTGCCAACAACCTTCTTGAGAGAGGAGAAATGAAAGACTGGATGAATCTTGGAAATGGCCGAAAGGGCCAGTTTGTAGGCTGTTGACCCGATCCATTGTAACACTTGGTAGGTACCATAGTATTTGGCTGCAAATTTCTGACATCCACGAAGCTGGAGAGATGATTGTTTGTAGGACTGCAGGTAGAGAAAAACCATATCCCCATTTTCAAAGTTGCGCTTGGAGTAGTGTTGATTAGCTTGATGGTGTATAAGGTTTTGGGCCAATTCAAGATTGACCTTAAGTTGTCGGAGAAGGGTAGCACGCTAGCTAAGGGTGGAATCCACAACTTGAACCTTGGAGCTACTTAGAATGGAAGAGGAGAGTGTTGGTGGAGGAAGACCATATATTGCTTCAAATGGGGTAATCTTAGTAGCAGTATGATATGAAATATTATACCACCATTCAGCCAAAGGGAGCCACTTAGCCCATTGTGTAGAATGTTCAGAGGCAAAACAACGGAGCTATGTTTCCAAGCACTAATTGACATTTTTAGTTTGGCCATCAGTCTAAGGATGATAAGCCAAACTCAATTTGAGATGAGTGTCCTACAACTTGAACAGTTCCTACCAAAAGTGACTGATAAAAGTAGGGTTCCTATCTTACACAATTGATTTGGGCATTCCATAAAGACAAAATATGGAGGCTAAAAATATTTGGGCAATGATTGAGGCGGTGTAGGGGTGGGACAAGGAACATAAATGAACATACTTTGTGAGACGTTCCACTATCACCAAAATAACTGGTTTTCCTCTTGATTTGGGCAAACCTTCAATGAAATCCATAGAAATATCTAGCCATACTTGTTCTGGAATCGGCAAGGGTTGAAGGGTTCCATGGGAACACACATTTTCTCCTTTTATGTGTTGGCACCTATCACATTCTGCCACAAATGTTTAAATATTCCTTTTCATTCCCCTCCAAAAAAAAGTATGCTTGGTCCTTTCATAGTTTTTTAGAAGCCCAAAATGCCCAGTTGTTGGTGATGCATGCATTTCCTGCAAGATGAGTTCCCGCATTTGTGACTGTTGGATGTCTCCAGCCTTGACCATCCCAATCCAGGGCATAAGTTAGGCTCTACTTGGAGTTTGGTGACCAAAGTTTGCAAACTGGAATACTTGGTTGTTTCTTCCCTGAGATGATGGATCCATTGCGCAAGTGGTGTAGATATAGCATGTAGCATCCCTTGATCTTCATATTGGCGGGCTAAGGCATCAACCACCACATTCTTCTTTCCTTTCTTACAAGTGATTTCATAATCATAGCCTAATAATTTAGAAACACATCTTTGTTGTTCTGGTGTGGCCACCCTTTGTTCCAAGAAGTATTTGAGACTTTGATGGTCAGTCTTGATGGAAAAATTATGCCCAATGAGATACAACCTCCAATGATTATGTAAAATGGCTAGCATCTCCTTTTCATAAGTAGATTTGCCCAAATTCTGGCCAGAAAGTGCTCTATTGGTGAAGACCAATGGTCCTTCTTCTTGCATCAAAACTGCCCCAATTCCATTGCCATAAGCATCACTTTCAATTACAAAATATTTAGAGAAATTAGGCATTGCTAACACTGAGGTGGTTGTCATAGCTTGCTTTAATTATTCAAAAGCCCTCTCCGCTGGTTTTGACCATATAAAAGAATTCTTTCTCAACATGGTTGTCAAGGGAGCCGCTATCTTTCCATTCTATTTGCATAAATTTACGATAATATCTAATGAGTCCAAAAAATCCTCGAAGGCCCTTTAAGGTTCAAGGCTTTTGACCATTCTTGAACAGCCTAAATATTTTTAGGGTCAACTTTAACTCCATCTTTGGTGACAATGTGACCCAAATATTCGACTTCTTGCAACCCAAAATAACAGTTTGACCTCTTGACATAAAGGTGATTCTTCGATAAAAGCTATAGTGTCTAACCCAAATGTTGGAGATGCTCCTCCCATGTACGACTATAAATCAATATATCATCAAAGAAGACTAGAATGAATTTGCAAAGGGTCGAAAAATGGTATTCATCAGACTCTAAAAAGTGGAAGGTGCATTTGTCATCCCAAATGGCATAACCAAAAATTCATAGCGCTCTTCATGAGTCCTAAAAGCAGTTTTAGGAATGTCCTCATCCTTGATTTGAATCTAATGATATCCTGATTGCAAATCCAATTTTGAAAAATATTGGGCACCATGCAACTCATCTAACAACTCATCAATTACAAGAATGGGGAATTTTTTTTAATAATCAGGAAATCCACACACAAATGCCAAGATCCATCCTTCTTCCATACCAACAACATTGGATAAGAATAGGGACTAACGTTGGGATGAATAACGCATGCTGCACAATGTTCCTATACCATTTTGTCAATTTCTGATTTCTGGGCATATGGATACCTGTAAGGGCGGATATTTGGGGCAAGACTACCAGGAATAAGCTGAATCGCATGATCATGAGTTTGATGAGGGGATAGTCCTTTGGATTCCTTGAAGACTATGGCATGTATTTGCAATAAAACTTGTAATTCCTCTTAATGGTCCGTATCCCTTCATCGAAAGCTTATATAGTAAATAGTCAAGCCACAACCCCAAGGGATTACTTTTTCAATAGTTTTTCCATCTTATGGGTTGAAATAAATTGAGCAGTCCGAGCCTTCATGCCCCATAAGATGTACTCTGTTAGGACTCCATCCTAACACTATTATATAATAACCCCTTTCTTCATGTGGGGACCCCATTATAATGTTTTGTAATAGTTTGTGGCACTAGAGGCACCTAGACAAGTGGCACCATTTTATGTAACTATTATAAAAAATGTAACTATTTTGTTTGGTAGAAGATTCTAGCTTGGGTGGCATTTTGCATGTAAGCCAGCCTTGAGCATTAAGTAGGGTTATGAAGAGTCTTTAAAATGCGAGGGGCAGGAATGGATGTATCTTTTTTGCATAATTGAAATCAAACTATTGAAGGAGGTTGCCCCCTCAAAGAGACCCACGATTTTGTATTGTGATTTGTGAGATTTCTGCATTTACATTTCGTATTGCAACATTATATTCTTTCATGAAATTACTACTTTTATTGCAATATTTATGACAATGTTCTTTTATTTAGAAGGTTCCTAACAAGTGGTATCAGAGCACTTTCCAGGGTTGTGTTCCACTACGATTGCAATGGTTCTTGCCCTGCTATTTCAACTGTTACGTATTAATTTCTTGTGTTTTCATTTTTTTGCATAGTATCCTCTTTTAAAAAAATAATGAGCCTTTTTTTCCTGTTCGAGTTTAATAGGTTAGAAACCATGTGCCAAAGGTTTTAAAATATCACGGAGTTGTCGCTATTGGCTAAGCTAGATTGCTCGTAAAACATACAATGAAGTGAGGGACGATTAGGCTCCAATACCCAGGCCTCAGATAACACCCGTATATGGAATTAAGCTCCCATGTATCTTCGAGTATATTGGGAGACCCCCTAGGATTAGGAGAATCCTTTAGCCCTAGGAATATTTTCGACAGTGTATTTTCCTTAGTGCACTAATCATAGCATTCAAGAAGATCAGCCTCATGTACTGTTAGAGAGGCAGGTAGTGTGCTCGAGGGTATGCATGGAATCCTCCTTGGGTAGTGGTCTGAAATATTGGTCCGAGCACTATCATTTGTTGTTGCGATATAACATAGAGCTATGGACAATACATACACCCTGCCTAGAGTACCCTGTTTCTATTGAATGTTAACCTTGAAACCAAAAATCTTACCACAAAAATTGAGCTTCCTGTGGAGACTACACTATCCCAAAATTAACTGCATGAAATAGACGAAAGATTTGGTTACGAAAATAATAGTCAAGACAAGTTTTGTCAAGAGAAGTCATAAGTAATAGTCGGGTATGAATTCAATTAGAGTTAGTAACAATTAAGGCAGAGTCTACCAGCATCAATAACAGTTGCCTATGATAGTCGAGAAACATAACAAACATAACAGACAGTGAATTTATCAGTAACAGAGTCTGCCAAGCCAGTTGTCAGAGATAGTGAGCTATAGTGTCAATGACCGTATAGTGTTAGTAATAGACAATGCAGTCTCGTAAGTGTCATGACCCACCCCTTGGCAGACCTTTTTATTTTTGTTTGGACATATGTTTTGGATAGTTATCTTATGGATGAGATACTTGACTATGTGCTTATTGATATGAAGACATATGTATATTGTGGAAGATGTAAATATATCTTTAATGAAATGATAGACTATTTTATGTTTAGTTTGTAACTATATGGATTTTATGAAAGGAGAAGATACTGCTAATAGAAATGCATTTTTGTAAAAACAAGTTTCTTGGCGGTGGTAGAAAAGAACTAACCACCGAGATTGGGATACCTTAAGGGAAGTGATGTGATGGGTATATTGACAAAGAAGTTGGGGCAACTTGAATGAAATGCCTTTCATGGAGATGCATAGCATGATTTGATTATTTTTGCTGCATAATGATTTACCTTTCTTCATAATGGAACTTAATTTGTATGAAGGGTTTCTTGCATCAAAAATGGTTGTTTGATTTTATTATTCTTGTTTGAAAGGAAATAAATAAGAAAAAAATCATCTTTGACATATAGAGATATTGAAAAAGTTTATATGAAAAGAACTAATAAGTCTTAAAGAGGCAAAAATAGAACGAATCATCGTTATTCTTTTATTTTAAGAATATTGTATTTCGTTTATTCTTAAATTTGTGATTGAAAATTTTATTGCATAGTTTGCCGATTTGAAAAGTGGAACTTCAAATTTGGAGTGGTTGTTGTGTTGTCAATAAAAAGAGGAAGCAGTGTTTGTTTTTTTTTTAAATTTCAATTACGTGTTAAAGTAGAGAGTAAATATCTCCTTATGGTGGACCGACTCAATAAGAATGTGCTCCGAATAACTATGGAGTGGAAGTAAAGTGGTGGAGCAATAATGCATGAAGGGAATTTTGCCGAGAAGAGGGAGGAAGGAGAGAAGATCAGGACGTTTTTTTTTTTTTTTTGGAAAGGAAAGGAAGACAAGAGGAGAGCCGGGGGAAAAGAGAAAAGGTGAGAAAAATCGACAGAGGAGAATTGACCGGCAAGTTCAGGTATGTTTCTGGAAATTGGTTGGTTTGACTCGTAGAATGAGACAAGATGTCTGGTTTTTAGTATTATAGATGCTTTGTTGTTTTACGAAGTTTGGGTGCTGGAAAGTTGAAAATTAAACTGAAAGAATTCAGCTATTGATTATGATTTGAATTCCGAATTGTAGTAAAACGTGGAAAGGAAGATAATCTCTGTTTTGAATCACACATCTATGCGTCTTGTATTTTTAAGGTTGGATTGATTGCAGTTATGAAATGCTTAAAATAATAAGGTCATTGTGTTAGGGAAAGTAGATAATAAGCCTTTGTTTCATGTCTAGATAAGGCGTAGATATGGTCAATTTTTTGGCATGGTTAAACCAATATCGAAGAATGCATATTAGCACCGTAGTGCAGTGTGAAGGATTGATGTATAGAAAACATAGCTCAAATGCAATTTGTGTAGTTGCCTTGAACTGTGACAAAGACAAAATAGAGTCATTATTTGATATTTCTGCTGTTTTTCGTTAGCAGTTGGGTTAAAGGTTGAATCCATAGAGATATGGAATTTCTACCTTTATGCACTATAATGTTTTGTTAAAGAGAAACGTTTAGTGGCAGTCTATTTCTGGTCTCTAAAAGAAATTGAATTTCAAGTTATTATTGTTGAGTTCAGATGTCTCTTTCTTAGATTTGCATTATTTATCTCTCGACTGTTGTGGATGAGCTTTACTTCTTTCTTCTCTGATTAAAAGGATCCGTGTATGACTGACTGTTTTAGTTTAAATGGGGAAAACTATTTTATTGAAAGATCTTTGAATGGATAACTGATAGAGATTGAGAAAATAAGGTTTCTCTCTTTTATAATCTGCAAATGATAGTGATTATATTAGTTCATGTCTCTTTGTGGATATGTTGAATACCCAGGTAATAAAATGAGTATTCGTAGATAATTTCTATGTGATATAGAATAGAATTGTATCTACTTTTTGCATGCTCTTTATGTGGAGGAAGGATGCCGATAATGATATATTCATTATGAAATTTGGAGCTGTCTCTGATCCTGATATAAGGCATTCCCATCTCGGTGGTCGTTCGATGATCACGACGAAGCTCGACACTGGGCAGCAAGAGAATAGTGGATATCTGAGAGAAGGATCGATAATTCCAGGAATAAGAGAATCGTCGACAGATGTTTGTCACCGTCACATTGATTGTACAAGTCTGTTGATTAGATTTGTTCTTGATTTGAGAAGAAATGAGAAGAAATTAGCAGAAGAAGTGATGTAACACTGTTGTAAACCTATAGTGGTTATTGGACGTTTATGCTCTAGTAACATTCTGTAATGTGAAAATCAGATTTGCTAATTAAGTAATTATGAGATGGTTTTTGCACTTTGTTTATGGGAAGTTTTGCTACTCACGAAATCATAGGAAGAGATCTAACCTTCGAGATTCACATCGGGTTCCTGAATCGAACATGAGTGCTTTGAGTAGATCTCGAGTTGGTAATTGTGGCTATCGTTATCAAATCTGGATATAATAGATTATAATGATATTTTGTATTTTAGATAAGCTATTTAGAAGAAGACATGCATAATTGTAAATCTTTATCATGAGCGGTTAGCCCATCCGTTAGATGGGAGGGATAGCCGATGTGTAATACACTTACATAAGATGGACCTATATGTAGTGTGGTGTTAGCACGATCTTAACAATTGACTAGTTGATAAATGAGCTAGCCTTTAGTTTAAAAGGAAGTGATAATTTTTATTTAGAATTTACTTAGTACTCATACATAAATAGAACTATGTATGTAGTAGAGATGGGTAAATCCTTAAGCCTAGTGTACTTACATTGAAAGATTAATGTAAGTATAGGGATGGGTGAATCTTACACCTAGTGTACTTACTTGATAGACAAATGTAAGTATAGTGATGGGTGAATCCTTGCACATTGTGAACTTGCATTAATGGAAAAATGTAAGTAGAGAGTGAGAGAATTATTGTCCTTATAAAAAAAAATTAGCACTCTTTTAAGTATGGTTTGTTTTGGGTGTTGACAGTAAGGAGTTGTCAGATAAAAGTCAATTTTCTGGGTGAACCAAGAATCCAGGAGAAAAACCGACAACACTCCCCTATATAAAGAAGTCTGGAGTAGCAAAAAACATCATTTTGAGACCTAGCCCATTCCGATTGTTTTTTTTGAGATGATCATTTTGATATATAACACCTAAAACACTTTTTTAGGATCATTACTAAAAATAGTAACTATCAAAATAGTATTTCTATTTTTAGTAAGTATCATTAGAAGGTCAAAAATCATAGAGCATGGCTACAAGCACTAGGGAACAACAAAAGGTACAAGAATTAGATCAAAAAATTGCCACTCATGTAGAGTCTTGGGGGAAGCATGTGGGGGATCAGTTAACAAATAGTTTAAATCAGTTAAGGTTGGATATCAAATCTCTACATGAATCCTTGACCTATGTAGCAAGGGAACAGAAGGAAATGAAGGAGAAATTAAATGGAAAAATTATAGACTTGGAAGGTCGTATAGCTAATAATACCCACACATATGGTCGATTTGGTTCTCATGACCGTAAGGATGAAGGAACTAGCAGTCAACAGTGGGAAGCCCCCAATAACAATGGATATAAACTGCCCAAATTAGACTTTCCCAAGTTTGATGGAAAGGATCCAGAGGGATGGATGTGTCAAGTAGAACAATATTTCAATCTTCATAATGTTCCCCATTATATGCGCCTAACAATTGCCTCTTTCAATTTTGAATCAGATGCCCTGCATTGGTTTCAATGGCTCAGGAAAGCAAACCCCGATCTTACTTGGCTTGAATTCGAGCAACAACTACTCACTCGATTTGGTCCTAGTGAGTTTGAAGATTTTACAAGAGCCCTTTCTAAACTCAAACAAACTTCAACCATTCGATATTATCAAACTCAGTTTGAAAAATTGGCCAACCATACCACTGGTTTGAGTCCCGAATTCTTCCAAAGTTGTTTTGTGAGTGGTTTGAAGGATGATATTAAAGCTGAAGTTAAAATGTTGAGGCCACAATCATTACAACAGGCAATAGCCTTGGCTAGATTGGTAGAAGAAAAATTTAAGGCTCAAGGATGCACCCCCAAATTTTCTCAATCTCGGCCACCTTTTTCGTCCAAGCCAACACCAAATCCTACCAACAAATCTCCTACCATCAAAAAGTTGACACGAGAAGAGATGGAATCCAGAAGGGCCCAAGGGCTATGTTATAACTATGATGAGAAGTATTCCCTAGGGCATAAGTGTGTACATCAAAAATTGTATTTGCTTGATGTGGATGAGGCAACAACCATAGAATATTTAGAGGTGGAAGAGGATCATCAAGAGGAGGAACACACAGAACAACCAAAAGTTCTAGATGAATCCCAACCAGAAATCTCGGTGCATGCCTTAGTAGGTATATCAACTCCTCAAATGATGAAAGTGATAGGACACTTCAAAGGACAATGAGTAATAATTCTTATTGACTCAAGAAGCACACATAACTTTATTGACCCACGGGTGGCCAAACAGGGGAATTATTACATTAATACTTATAACTCCTTTGAAGTCATGATTGCCAATGGAGGCACCCTGCCATGTAAAGGGAAGTGTCGAAATGTCAAAATACAAATAGGAGAATATAATCTTAAGGCGGATATGTTTGCCTTACCCCTAGGTGGGTGTGATGTTGTTTTGGGAGCACAGTGGCTATGGATGTTAGGTCCAGTCTTGTGGGATTTTTCTAAGTTATGGATGAAATTTAGCCAACAAGGAACAAAGTACACCTTACGAGGCATGAAGGTTGGGGCTGCTCAATTTATTTCAACCCATAAGATGGAAAAATTATTGAAAAAATCATCCCATGGGGTTGTGGCTCGATTATTTGCTATAGAAGCTTCCGAGGAAGGGGATAAGGACCATCCAGAGGAATTATAGGTTTTATTGCAAAGACATGCCATAGTTTTTGAGGAACCCAAAGGACTACCCCCTCATCGTACTCACGACCATGCAATTCAGCTTATTCCTGGTAGTCTTCCCCCAAATGTCCACCCTTACAGGTATCCATATGCCCAAAATCAAAAATTGAGAAAATGGTACAAGAACTTCATGTTGCAAGGGTTATTCATCCCAACGTTAGTCCCTATTCTTCTCCAATGTTGTTGGTATGGAAGAAGGATGGGTCTTGGTGCTTGTGTGTGGATTTCAAGGAACTTAATAAAATCACTATTAAAGACAAATTCCCCATTCCAATAATTGATGAATTGCTAGATGAGTTGCATGGGGCCCAATATTTTTCAAAATTGGATTTGCGATCAAGATATCATCAAATTCAAATCAAGGATGAGGACATTTCTAAAACGACTTTTAGAACTCATGAAGGGCACTATGAATTCTTGGTTATGCCATTTGGGTTGACCAATGCACCTTCCACTTTTTAGAGTTTGATGAATTCCATTTTTTGGCCCTTCCTTCGCAAATTCATTCTAGTCTTCTTTGATGATATTTTGATTTACAATCGTTCATGGGAGGAGCATCTCCAGCATTTGGATCAAACACTACAACTTTTGTCAAAGAATCAACTTTATGCCAAGAGGTCAAAGTGTGAAAGAAGTAGAATATTTGGGTCACATTATCACCAAAGATGGAGTTAAAGTGGACCCTAAAAAGATTTAGGTTGTTCAAGAATGGCCAAAGCCTCGAACCTTAAAGGGACTTTGAGGATTTTTGGGACTCACTGGATATTACCATAAATTTGTGCAGAATTATGGAAAGATAGCAGCTCCCTTGACAGCCATGTTGAGAAAGAATTCTTTTATGTGGTCAAAACCAGCGGAGAAGGCTTTCGAAGAGTTGAAGCAAGCTATGACCACCACCCCAATGTTAGCAATGCCTGATTTCTCTAAACCTTTTGTAATTGAAAGTGATGCTTCTGGCAATGGAATTGGGGTAGTTTTGATGCAAGAAGGAAGACCATTGGCCTTCACCAGTAGAGCACTTTCTGGCCGGAATTTGGGCAAGTCTACTTATGAAAAGGAGATGCTAGCCATTTTACATGTTGTTAATCATTGGAGGTCATATCTCATTGGGCATCACTTTTCCATCAAGATTGACCATCAAAGTCTCAAATATTTCTTGGAACAAAGGGTGGCCACACCGGAACAACAAAGATGGGTTTCTAAATTATTAGGCTATGATTATGAAATCACCTATAAGAAAGGAAAGGAGAATGTGGTGGTTGATGCCTTATCCCAACAATATGAAGATCAGGGGATGCTACATGCTATATCTACACCACTTCCACAATGGATCCATCATCTTAGGGAAGAAACGACCAAGGATTCCAATTTGCAAACTTTGGTCAACAAAATCCAAGCAGAGCCTAACTCATGCCCTGGATATACTTGGGATGGTCAAGACTTGAGATATCGTGACCGACTTGTCATTCCCCAAAAGTCACAAATGCGAGAACTCATCTTGTAGGAAATGCATGCATCACCAACAACTGGGCATTTAGGGTTTCTAAAAACCTATGAAAGGACCAAGCGTACTTTTTTTGGAGGGGAATGAAAAGGGATATTCAAAATTTTGTGGCAGAATGTGATAGGTGCCAATGCATGAAGGGAGAAAATGTGTGTTCTCCTGGAACCCTTCAGCCCTTGCCAATTCCAAAACAAGTATGGGCAGATATCTCTATGGATTTCATTGAAGGGTTACCCAAATCAGGAGGAAAATCAGTTATTCTGGTGGTAGTGGATCGTCTCACAAAGTATGCTCATTTTTGTTCCTTGTCCCACCCCTACACCGCCTCCGTCGTTGCCCAAATATTTTTAGACTCCATCTTTCATCTCCATGGAATGCCCAAATCAATTGTGTTAGATAGGGACCTCTTTTACCAATCCTTTTGGTAGGAACTGTTCAAGTTGCAGGGCACTCAACTCAAAATGAGTTTGGCTTATCACCCTCAGACTGATGGCCAAACTGAAATTGTCAATAAGTGCTTGGAAACATACCTCCATTGCTTTGCCTCAGAACATCCTACACAATGGGCTAAGTGGCTCCCTTTGGCTGAATGGTGGTATAATACTTCATATCATATTGCTACTAAGGTTACCCCATTTGAAGCAGTATATGGTCTTCCTCCACCAACACCCTCCTCTTACATTCCAGGAAGCTCCAGGGTTCAAGTTGTGGATTCCACCCTCAATCAACATGCTACCCTTCTTCGACAACTTAAGGTCAATCTTGAATTGGCCTAGAACCGTATGCATCAACAAGCTGATCAACACCATTCTGAGTATAGCTTTGAAGTTGGGGACATGGTTTTTCTCCACTTGTAGCCCTACAAACAATCATCTCTCCAGCTTCATGGATGCCAAAAACTTGCAACCAAATACTATGGTCCCTACCAGGTGTTACAATGGATCAGGTCAACAACCTACAAACTGGCCCTTCCAGCCACTTCCAGGATTCACCCAATCTTTCATGTCTCCTCTCTCAAGAAGGTTGTTGGCAACAAGGTACAGGTACAATCCACATTACCAGAGTTGGATGAAGAAGGATCCATCATTCTTGAGCCTAAACAAATTTTGGATAGGAGATCGTGCACCCTTTGCCACCATGTCATCATTGATGTTCTTGTTCAATGGTGAGGATTACAACCTGAAGATGCCACTTGGGAGTCCCTCCAATAGCTTCAGCAGCAGTTTCCTCATCTTCAGCTTTGAGGACAAAGCTTTTTGAAGGGGAAGGGCATGTTAGGACTCCATCCTAACACTATTATGTAATAACCCCTTTCTTAACGTGGGGACCCCATTATAATGTTTTGTAATGATATTATGTAATGTTTGGAAAAAGTTGTTTGTTTTTGGGAAAGTTTTCTAATGATATTATGTAATGTTTTGTAAGAGTTTGTGGCACTAGAGGCACCTAGACAAGTGGCACCATTTTATGTAATTGTTATAAAGAATGTAACTGTTTTGTTTGGTAGAAGATTCTAGCTCGGGTGGCATTTTGCATGTAAGCCAGCCTTGAGCGTTAGGTAGGGTTATGAAGAGTCTTTAAAAATGCGAGGGGCAGGAATGGATGTATATTTTTGCATAATTAAAATCAAAGTATTGAAGGAGGTTTCCCCCTCGAAGAGGCCCGCGATTCTGTATTGTGATTTGTGAGATTTCTGCATTTACATTTCGTATTGCAATATTATGTTCTTTCATGAAATTATTGTTTTTATTGCAATATTTATGTGGATGTTTTTATTTTAATTAGAAGGTTCCTAACATACTAGATTCCCTCTTGGCTGAATTTCATCTATAGCTTAGAAAAATCCCACAATACTGGACCTAACATCCATAGCCACTATGCTCCAAAAACAACATCACACCCACCTAGGGGTAAGGCAAACATATCTGCCTTAAGATTATATTTACCTATTTTTATTTACATTGTGACCCTTCCCTTTACATGACAGGGTATCGTCGTTGGAAATCATAACTTCAAAGGAATTACAAGTATTAATGTAACAATTCCCCTAGCCATCCATGGGTCAATAAAGTTATGTGTGCTTCCTGATTCAATAAGAATTAGTACTTGTTACCCGCTGAAGTGTCCTATCACTTTCATCGTTTGAGGAGTTGATATACTTGCTAAGGTATGCATCGAGATTTTTGGTTGGGATTCATCTAGGACTTTTGGATGTTTCCTGTGTTCCTCCTGATGATCCTGTAGTGGCCAACCCCCTTATGTCACCGGTATTGATTGTATGTGTTTGGGTTTTTGAAGTTTTTGCAAGTTTTGGTTTTTTGTGCAATATATGATTTTTTTGTATTTTTGCATATAAGGAGAACACACTGCTGGAAATGAAATCTACCTCTAACTTTCACACCATCACTCCAAATGCCATGAAATTTTTACACAATCTACTATTCATATAATTACACAAACCCAAATAAGGAATTTGCAAGATTCAAAGAAATACCCGGAATATGGTGATCTGATTAATTCTGGAAAATATGTCAGCATACAAAAATCTTCATTATTTGCTCATAAATCTTCAAAGACATGCTTCTCCAGGGTGCTATTATACTTTCAAGATACCCTTTTTTCCAATGATGAAGACCCAGCCAAAAACAACCCTTATATGAGGTGTTTGGCACTAGGATGAAGGGCACAATTTCCAATATGTACGGCCTGAGTGCTGATGGTGGTACGACTGCCTTGAAAACCCTCTAAATCTGCAATGTTTTTCCTCTATCATGCTCCAAAACGGATCGGCTGGGCTAGAATTTGAAGTTCTTGGCCTTCTATTACAAAACCCTTACACAAATAATTCACCACGAACTGAAATATGCTCCTGTTTGGTTCAGCCAAGACATGAAAAGAAGTCTGAAGTTAATGTGCAGCTGAGACCTCCAAAACCCTCTTCAATTTGTGCCCAAAAAACCCTTCAAAATTCCTCTCTTTGAAGCTCAAAGTCACTCCCTGAAGTGAGAGTGCAACTGACCAATATGAGGAGATCTTTCACTCCCGACACTGGTGTTCTTGCTGATGGATTTCGTCACCAACAAGCCAAGATATCTCCTGCAAATTACTACTGCAAGAATCCCTCTTCACAACTCCGAAAATAAGTAATGCCAAAGATGCCAATGTTTTCTTTTTTTCCCTTCTTATTCTTCTCAAGTTGGGTCGGCCTCTTTTTTTTTAATTTGGGGTTTAATTTTTGTTTGATTTTATTTAATTTCATAAAACAAGACCCATGAGGGGTCGTCCACCTTTCCTAGGCACATAAACACTTTATTTAATAAATTTTATCCCAAAATTTATACCCCAACACCCCCTTAATAATATAAAATAATATTGTAATGCCCAACATTTAAATATTTAATTTATTTTAATATTCCTTCGGGTATTAAAATAAAGGGCCTCCCTATGCCGACCTCATGAATAAATGATGGATTTGAGTACCCATTAAGCCAAATTACATGTCCGGAGTGTCAGTTTCCCAAGGTCCTGCGGTCAACCGACTCCTAAAAAATAGGAAGTCCCTCTGAAACTGCTAGAAACAACCAATAAAGCTGGAACAAACTAGAACTGATGCCCAAGGGTCTCAATCACATCACTGCAGAGGTTCCCAACCATCCGACATTGCCTACGGGAACCTGTGTATAGGCAAGTCCATCTGCCACTAGAAGCTAGTGCAAAGAGGGGACATTACAGTCCGTCCTCCCTAAAATTGCTTGTCCCCAAGCAATTGTCAATACCTGCTCGTCCTCCCATGTAGCATCCTCAACTGGCAGGTCTTTCCATTTGACCAGGTACTCCTTAATTGTTCTGTTTCTGAGTCTTCTCTCCCTGGTGTCAAGTATAGCCTCCGGAACTAAGATCAATCGTCCCTCCTCATCCAATGGTGGTAGAACTGCTGAAGGTGTAATATTATGTCCCAATGCTTTCTTAAGTCTAGAAACATGAAACACATTGTGGACCTTGCTATCAGCTGGTAACTCCAACTCATATGCTACCTCACCAATCTTCCTGACTATCCTGAAGGGACCATAATATCGAGGCTTAAGCTTCTCCTTTCCACTCTTCTTGAGAGTGGATTGCCTATATGGCTGTAACCGTAGATACACCATATCACCAACCTCGAAAGTGCGCTCAGTCCTGTGTTGATCTGCATACTGTTTCTGCTGGTTCTGAGCCTGCTGGATATTATCTTTCAAGGTTCTCAAGATATCCTGGCTATCCTGTATCAACTCTTGTGCCTTAGGCACTCTGCAATCCTGTACCAGAAGATCTATAAAATCCGGTGCATCATAACCATATAAAGCCATAAAGGGAGTCATTCTGATAGACATGTGATAAGTGGTGTTATAACAGTATTCACATAAATGTAACCACTTTATCCACGCCTTCTGCTGCCCTGATATGTAATTGCGCAAGTAGCCTTCCACCCATTTGTTAACAATTTCAGTCTGCCCATCTGTTTGTGGGTGGTAACTGGTGCTCGGAGTCAACTGAGTTCCACTCAACCTGAACAGCTCCTGCCAGAAATGGCTCATGAACCTGCTGTCCCGGTCACTAACAATGAACTTAGGCAACCCATGAAGTCTGAACACCTCTCTAAAAAATAGTTCCGCTACCTGCACTGCTGTATAAGTGGCTGCAACAGCATAAAAATGAGCAAATTTTGTCAACCTGTCAACCACTACAAATATACAATCTCTCCCCTGTACTGTGGGCAAGCCTGTGATAAAATCCATGGATATACTTTCCCATTTCCTATCTGGAATGGGTAGGGGCTGAAGTAATCCTGCCGGTTTAGTGTGCTCATCTTTATTCTGCTGGCATACTGCACACTCCCGAACATATCTCAAGACATCATCCTTGAGGCCCTTCCATGTGAACCTCTCCCTGACCTGCCTGTAAGTCTTAAAGAATCCTGGATGTCCTGCTAATGGTGAGTCATGGAGAGCTCTCAAAACTGTTCCCCTAAATTGTGAATTAGGCACTAGATAGATTCTGTCCTTATGCACAATCAAACCATTCACTACTGAATATCTGTCATCATGTCTAGTCCCCTCTATGATGTTGGCTGCCCACTCATCCTTAGCGTAATCAACAATTATTTGCTCTTTCCAATCCTCTGAAATGGCACCCAAAG
Organism: Wollemia nobilis; assembly: GCA_028583015.1. NCBI lineage: Eukaryota > Viridiplantae > Streptophyta > Pinopsida > Araucariales > Araucariaceae > Wollemia > Wollemia nobilis. The sequence continues at coordinate 9,247,846 of JAQPPZ010000028.1, forward strand.
AGCACAAATGTGGTCTCCTAGAGAGAGCATCAACAACTATGTTCTTTTTACCTTTTACATACACAATGTCAAAATCAAATGCTTGAAGTTTACTCACCCACTTCTGTTGTCTCTCGTTCAAATCTTTCTGATTCATGAAGTACTTCAAGCTATTGTGGTCGGTTTTGACAGTAAATTTAGCTCCTACTAGGTATTGTCGAAATTTGACAAGGGCATGCATAATAGCAAGCATTTCCTTGTCATATATAGGATAGGCTCTCTCTGCTCCCCTAAGCTTCCTGCTCTCAAACGCAATAGGGTGCTTGTCCTGCATCAAAACCGCTCCAATGCCTTCTCCAGAGGCATCACACTCAAGCTCAAATGGCCTACTAAAATCTGGTAGTGCAAGTACAGGACTAGAACAGACCAACTGCTTAAACTTATCAAAACATTCCTGCGCTGCATCTGACCAACTGAAGGCTCCCTTCTTCGTGAGATCTATAAGGGGTGCTGCTACCTGTGAAAATCCCTTAACAAATCTTCTGTAGAACCCACATAAGCCAAAGAACCCTTTGAGCTCTGATAAATTAGTAGGAGTAGGCCAATCCATAATTGCTTTCACCTTATCTGGGTCCATCCTAACTCCACCTGCACTAATTATGTGCCCAAGATATAGTAATTTTGTCATGCCGAAATCACACTTGGACTCCTTAGCATAAAGTGACTCCCGCTCAAGGATATCCAACACCTCATCTACATGTCGAAGGTGCTCCTCCCATGTCCTGCTATAGACCAATATGTCATCAAAGAATATCAATACATATCTACGGAGCTGTCCTCTGAAAACTCGATTCATCAAGGACTGAAAGGTAGCTGGTGCATTCGTGAGGCCAAACGGCATAACCAAATACTCAAAATGACCATAGTGACATCTAAAAGCAGTCTTCTCTATGTCACTCTCCCGCATCCGAATCTGATGGTATCCAGACCTGAGATCAATCTTAGTGAAAAACTTTGCACCATGAAGCTCATCAATCAATTCATCAATTCTAGGGATGGGATATTTGTTCTTTATGATTTTCTTATTCAAGGCCCTGTAATCTACGCACATGCGCATGGTCCCATATTTTTTCTTAACCAATACCACCGATGATGCAAATGGGCTCTTACTCGGCCTAATGTGTCCCATTTCCAACAATTCTTTGATGGTTTTCTCTATCTCATCCTTCATCCTTTTGGGATGCCTGTATGGGGTAGTAATAACTGGTTTTGTTCCCTCTTCCAGCTCTATAATGTGCTCTGTTCCCCTCTCAGGTGGCCTCCCAGGCGGAATACTCTCAAATACCCTGTGGTGCTTGTCAATGAGTACCTGTATATCTGGATGGTATGCTTTGTCTGGCTGCTCCACTGCTGTAGGCATCAAAACACACTCTGCTGCCCATTCAATCTGCCCATGTCTGAACAATCTCTCCATCCTCCTGCAAGAAACTGTCCTAAGGCTACCATCTGAGATTCCCCTGAGTACAATCTTCTTGCCACCAGACTCAAATTTCATCTCCATGTTGTTTAAGTTCATAGTGAACTCCCCCAAAGAGCTCATCCAGTGCATACCCAACACAACATCTGTATCACCAATACATACACAATAGAAATCATCCTGTAGCTCATACTCTCCCAATCTCATACGCAAGTTAGGAATCCTCTTGGTACAACTGATAGTGGTCCCACTAGCGATCATCACCCTGAATCCATCAAATGTCTCGATAGGTAATCCTCGCTTAATCGCAAGGGTCTCATCAATGAAATTATGCGTAGCCCCAGTGTCAATAAGAGTAGTTATGCGTTGTCCATTGAGTACACCTCGCACCTTAAAAGATGCCACTCTCTGGAAACTGTATAACTGTGCTACCGGCTCATCATGTTCTGACTTGGTGGGTGATTCTTCTTCACTTTCGGAACTACTACTATCACTGGCTCTTTGCTGATCTGCGTCCTCATACTCTGGCTCCTCACTAGAATAATACTCCATATGCTTAATCTTCGCCTTGTCACTACACTTGTGTCCTGAACTCCATGGCTCCTTGCAACGGAAACAAAGATTTTTCTTTCTTAATTCATTTGTAGTCTCGCTGTCCCTTTTCTTAAAATTTTCTTTTTGCTGATCACCCCCTTTAACAAAGGATTTCTTATCTTTAAACTTCTTAAAATCACTTCCTTTGGGCACAAACTTACCCTTAGAAGATGTAGTTTCCAAGTCTCTCGCCTTCTTAATAGCGTCATGTAAGGTGGGTGGATAGAAAGCCTTAACAAGTCCACGTAAAGGATCAGCTAAACCATCAATGAACAATGCAATCAACCTCCTTTCTGAAATGTCGGTAACCATAACAGAAAGCTTCTGAAAATCAGCTATGTAACTGTCTACAGATCCCCACTGCTTAAGCTGTGCCAACTCCTTGAATTCAAGTTCTGGATATTTTTTGTCAAATCTATCGATCAACCTGTTGGTGAACTCCTCATATGTGTGAATCTGATCATGGCCAAGGGTAACTAACCCATGGTGCCACCACTCATGAGCGACTCCATCCAAGTGTAATGCAACATATTTGATGGCCTCATCTTCCGTCGTGGGATTGAGCTGGAAGTACGTATCCATTTTTTGTACCCAAGCTCTAGCCGTAGACCTACCAGAACCATCGAAATTGGGAATTGTCATCTTCCCAACCTTCCTCTGCAAGTCATGTCCCTGTGCATGCTGGGGTCTACCTCTCCTGTTAGGCTGCTGCCGCATCCTCATATCAATGTAATCCCTAAAAGACATCCCTGCTCGGAACTCCTCACTTGCCTGGTTCCATTCATCAGTAAATGCTTCCTGCATCTCGTGTATGGTAGATTCCCTTTCCTCCTGCGGATCTGCTCTAGGAAGGAACGTAGGCATCAAAGGTCTGGAGTTCTGTGCTCTCTCTCTGTTAGCTCGGTTAGCTCTCCCATCATTAACTGAACCATCTCCATTTCCATCATTTCTTTGATTCTGACCAACATTGTTCTGTGCATTAAGGTTCATTTGTTGAGTCATAAGCCCCAATAACTGTGCCATAGTCTGCTGAATCTGTTGCTGGCCCTGTAGGAACATCTGAAACATTTGCCTATCGGCATCTGGAAGCTGCCTGTCATTACCCCTGTTCGCTTCTCTATTATCATTCCTGTTATCCCCCATGATTTCTTCTTCCTGTCTTTCAAACTGAGCCCTGTTCCTTCTGGTATAATATTGATGTCCACTCATCAAATGCAACCCCAACAGGATGGCAGGATAAACAAGCTCTGATACCAATGTAGTGGCCAACCCCCTTATGTCACCGGTATTGATTGTATGTGTTTGGGTTTTTGAAGTTTTTGCAAGTTTTGGTTTTTTGTGCAATATATGATTTTTTTGTATTTTTGCATATAAGGAGAACACACTGCTGGAAATGAAATCTACCTCTAACTTTCACACCATCACTCCAAATGCCATGAAATTTTTACACAATCTACTATTCATATAATTACACAAACCCAAATAAGGAATTTGCAAGATTCAAAGAAATACCCGGAATATGGTGATCTGATTAATTCTGGAAAATATGTCAGCATACAGAAATCTTCATTATTTGCTCATAAATCTTCAAAGACATGCTTCTCCAGGGTGCTATTATACTTTCAAGATACCCTTTTTTCCAATGATGAAGACCCAGCCAAAAACAACCCTTATATGAGGTGTTTGGCACTAGGATGAAGGGCACAATTTCCAATATGTACGGCCTGAGTGCTGATGGTGGTACGGCTGCCTTGAAAACCCTCTAAATCTGCAATGTTTTTCCTCTATCATGCTCCAAAACGGATCGGTTGGGCTAGAATTTGAAGTTCTTGGCCTTCTATTACAAAACCCTTACACAAATAATTCACCACGAACTGAAATATGCTCCTGTTTGGTTCAGCCAAGACATGAAAAGAAGTCTGAAGTTAATGTGCAGCTGAGACCTCCAAAACCCTCTTCAATTTGTGCCCAAAAAACCCTTCAAAATTCCTCTCTTTGAAGCTCAAAGTCACTCCCTGAAGTGAGAGTGCAACTGACCAATATGAGGAGATCTTTCACTCCCGAAACTGGTGTTCTTGCTGATGGATTTCGTCACCAACAAGCCAAGATATCTCCTGCAAATTACTACTGCAAGAATCCCTCTTCACAACTCCGAAAATAAGTAATGCCAAAGATGCCAATGTTTTCTTTTTTTCCCTTCTTATTCTTCTCAAGTTGGGTCGGCCTCTTTTTTTTTAATTTGGGGTTTAATTTTTGTTTGATTTTATTTAATTTCATAAAACAAGACCCATGAGGGGTCGTCCACCTTTCCTAGGCACATAAACACTTTATTTAATAAATTTTATCCCAAACTTTATACCCCAACACCCCCTTAATAATATAAAATAATATTGTAATGCCCAACATTTAAATATTTAATTTATTTTAATATTCCTTCGGGTATTAAAATAAAGGGCCTCCCTATGCCGACCTCATGAATAAATGATGGATTTGAGTACCCATTAAGCCAAATTACATGTCCGGAGTGTCAGTTTCCCAAGGTCCTGCGGTCAACCGACTCCTAAAAAATAGGAAGTCCCTCTGAAACTGCTAGAAACAACCAATAAAGCTGGAACAAACTAGAACTGATGCCCAAGGGTCTCAATCACATCACTGCAGAGGTTCCCAACCATCCGACATTGCCTACGGGAACCTGTGTATAGGCAAGTCCATCTGCCACTAGAAGCTAGTGCAAAGAGGGGACATTACAGGGTATCGTCGTTGAAATCATAAATTCAAAGGAATTACAAGTATTGATGTAACAATTCCCCTAGCCATCCATGGGTCAATAAAGTAATGTGTGCTTCCTGATTCAATAAGAATTAGTACTTGTTACCCGCTGAAGTGTCCTATCACTTTCATCGTTTGAGGAGTTGATATACTTGCTAAGGTATGCATCGAGATTTTTGGTTGGGATTCATCTAGGACTTCTGGCTGTTTTGTGTGTTCCTCCTGATGATCCTCTTCCATATTTGAAGATTTTGTGTTTGTTGCCTCATCCACATCAAGCAAATAAAATTTCTGGTACACACACTTATGCCCTAGGGAATACTTCTTATCCCAATTATAACATAGCCCTTGGGTTCTTTTGGATTCCATCTCTTCTTGTGTCAACTTTTTGATGGTTGGAGCTTTGTTGGTAATATTTGGCGGTTGGCTTGGATGAAAAAGGTGGCCAAGATTGAGAAATTTTGGGGGTGTATCCTTGAGCCTTCAATTTTTCGTCTACCAACCTAGCCAAGGCTATTGCCTCCTATAATGATTTTGGCCTCAAAATTTTAACTTTAGTTCAATATCATCCTTCAAACCACTCATCAAACAACTTTGGAAGAATTTGAGACTCAAACCAGTGGTATGGTGGGCCAATTTTTCAAATTGAGTTTGATAATCTCAAATGGTTGAAGTTTGTTAAAGTTTAGAAAGGGCTCTTGTAAAATCTTCAAACTCACTAGGACCAAATTGAGTGAGTATTTGTTACTAGAATTCAAGCCAATTAAGATTGAGGTTTGCTTTCCTGAGCCATTGAAACCAATGTAAGGCATCTAAATCAAAATTGAAAGAGACAATTGCGAGGCGCATATAATGGGGAACATTATGAAGACTGAAATATTGTTCTGCTCAACACAACCATCCCTCTGGACCCTTTTTCCATCAAACTTGGGTAAGTCTAATTTGGGCAGTTTAAATCCATTGTCATTAGGGGCTTCCCGTTGTTGATGACTGGTTCCTTTATCCTTATGATCATGAGAATGAAATCGACCATATGTGTGGGTGTTATTAGTTAAATATATTTCCAAGTCTATAATTTTTTCATTGAATTCCTCCTTCATTTCCTTCTATTCCCTTACCACATAGGTCAAGGAGTCATGTAGAGATTTGATATCCACCCTTAACTGATTTAAACCATCTGTTAACTGATCTCCCAAATGCTTTCCCCAAGAATCTACATGAACAATAATTTTTTTGATCTATTTCTTGTGCCTTTTGTTGTTCCCTAGTGCCTGTAGCCATGCTCTATGATTTTTGACCTTTTGATGATAATTACTAAAAATAGGAATACTATTTTGATAGTTACTATTTTTAGTAATGATACCAAAAAAGTGTTTAGGTGCTATATATCAAAACTATTACCTCGAAAAAATGATCAGAATGGGCTAGGTATCAAAATGATATATTTTGGCACTTTTTTAAGGTAAAATATCAAGTTGCAAAATGGTTTAGCATTTATTCTCACACAAATCTGGTTTTGCGCATCTGCATGGTTTTTTATTTGATTGTTTCTGTGGCTTGGAAAGTTCTAAGCGTAGCACATGCTAATTCTTAAGCTTTAATCAAAAGCACCTAAATCCATGAGCCATGTTCTATGCCATGGCAGAAAATAATTTGGAATGCATATGGAAATCTTTCCAGAGTTGTGACGACTTCCTTTACCAACTAATGACAAAGCATCCCACTCTTTAGTTGTTTATAAAGAAGTCATTACCAAGAGATGATTGTAGTTATCATTTTCAGAAGTATATATAATCATCTTCTCCTCTGTTGTAGAAGTAACCCTGGATTCCTCAAGCACGTTAGAGGCCCGTGGGTTTATTTGACGTGATCAAGTTCCCTTCAATATGCAGGGTTCTACAATTATTAGGAGGATATGTGGTAAGTCATTTCAATGCTACAAGAAAAAAATATTTATACGGGTGTCTTGGGCTAGAGCCTTATATTCCTCGAAGACTAAATAGAAGAGGGGGGATGTAGGACAAAAGAAGATAGTTGATTAAAGAATTCTACGTCATAACGAAAACAAAATAAGTATTTTGCCACTTTATAATCAGTTATATTCTATTTTTCATAGCTTGACTTAACAAATCTGACCTAAGCATATAAAATTTGTCAGGACCAAAAAAAATAGTTAAAAAGGTGAAAGAATATAGAAAGTTAGGGGCTGCTGGGTAGCAAAATTATTATAGGGACAGATCTCCTTGTATAATGGTCTTCTCTTTGTTGAGACTCTATGTTGCAAAAGGCAAATTTCTGATCAAGCATATAATTGCAAATTGTAGACTGCATCTTGAATAAGATGGAATAGCAGATGTGCTACAAGGCCTTAGAATAAATAACTTAAAATATTAAGATAAGAGCTAAATACAATAAAATAAAGTTACCATGTAACACTTACTCATCTTAGGACCTGCATGGAAAAGGCAGGAGTAATAAGGGGGAAAATAACTATAACTAAGCAATATAAGCATATGTATGTTTCTACATAGGGGGGCCCATAAGGCATGTGCTACGTAAAACCATTCAATGATTGTGAAGGATAAGATTTGCAATTAAATCTTCCAATTTATAAAGTGGAGTAAAACATTCACTATATCCAATTGAATTTAGTTGTCTTGACTGTAAAATATTTATAGCAAATTGAGTTGTATGTACACTGAATTCCAATAGGGACGACAAGCCTTGGAATCTCCTGCTGCTTCTTTCGTCGAACAAGAACCAGCAGCATCACTTAAGCATGAACAAGAACAGAAGTGGTAAGAGGATCAGGATCCTAGCCTTTCCAAGAGTCTAGATCCTTCTACTTCTTATGTTAGACACATGCATGAGAGAATCTCTCTCTCCATGATATCTATATCTCTCTCTCTAGATAGATAGATAGATTGACTTATAGTAGGGTCCCATGGAGGGAGCTACAAGTTCTATTTCCAGTAAGTGTTGGTTACGAATCTGCCATGAGGAAAGGATTTGTTGTTATTGCGCCCAGATTCGCCCACCAGATTGAAAGGCCGGAAGGAAGGAATGCCTTCCGTGCCAATCTCCGGAGAAGGCCGGCTTCCTGTGGGGTTTTGTGTTAAGATAAGAGTGCAGGGAAAGAGATAAAAAGTGCAGAAAGGGATTCCAAATGTGATTGGAGTTGGGTGGGGGGAATAAGCAGCACGGCAACGAATCAATCACCACTACTAACAACATTCATCTACAAACATACATTGAAACTACAGCTATCGGCTATCCTATGTATCCTCTATCTATGCATTCCGGGGAATACTTGGTCACCAAATGCCGGAGTCCGAGTTCGGTACAACGGCAAGCAATGACACAAGAAACATGAGGCAGAAATGACAAGGAGAGGCAACATACAAGATAAAAGACAATAAGCAGAGCCAAGTATATGCTTGTATTTGAGGCAAACGCACAGCTACAATTGTTCCCTAGCAATATATTCCCCTTCCACCACCTTACAATGAAAATGTGGTGGGTATTTATAGCCCAATTTCCCCCCGATTACATTCATGGGCACGAAGTCCCAGACAAGACAGTAGCTGACACGAGCGGCTGAGGAGCTGCTGATGCTGACTTCTGTCGGGCCGGACTGTCCTTGCAGCATGGTGTCCCTGAAGGCGGTACGGCTACGTGGCGGCGCGTTGGGTCAAATCTTTGGTCAGCAGGAATGCGGGTAGGTGCGGCAGATGGCACTTCACATCGGCTTAAATGGTGACAGTTGGCGCCGGTAGTGTAGCCCATGCTTTGTCCTTGCGCGGTCAAGTCTTGGCTCGAATCCCGAAGGTGGATACTTGTCGGATGCTGATGTATGACACGTGTCTGCCTTGAAAGGCAGTTTATCCAACTTCGCCCGGGATTCGGGCGCTATCGGGTTGCGCAGGAGGAAAACAGCGTAGTTGGAAGGCCTTCTTGCCTTTGCATTTTCTGAGTTAGCTTCTCCAACTGCGCACCGGTCAAGGGCGCACCCCGACTTCGGCTGCGAAGTCGGGTGTCGCACCGGTGCTTGCTGTCTTCTTCCGCTGCTCGGACTGCGCACTGGAAAAGGGGCGCACTCCGACTTCGCTGCGAAGTCGGGTGTCGCCCGACACTTAGCTGATTTTGCGGACCGTTCCCCTAGTGCGCCCGGGAAGAAGGGCGCACCCCGGCTGCTGCGAAGTCGGGTGTCGCCGACACTTAGTCGATTTTGCTTTGATCTGCGCTTGCGCACTTCGGGTTCCCTCTGCGCTCCAAGCGGGGCGCACTCCGACTTCGTTGCGAAGTCGGGTGTCGCCCAACACTTAAAAAATTTTCGGGGAACACCTGCAGAAACTTTCTTGGGGGAAGAAAGGGGGAAAGAAGGGGGAATGAAAGGGAGAAATGAAGAAAGGGGAAAATGAGGAGAAGGAAAGGAAAAGAGCAGCTCACTTATAGAAACCAAAAACATGGCACCCCGTGCAAAATGTGGCAACATTCCTGGCGGCTCGCGGGGTGTTGAGCTCGCCTCGACGCAAAGAACCATGCCTTTATCCTTTGGGTGCAGAGGAACTTCCTTCCCCTGCCTTCTGCTGCTCTGGTCGCTTCCCTTGGGGCAACTGTTCTTCTTCAGGTTCACTTTCACCAGTTGCCTCCTCAGTCTCGCCTTCTGAATCTGAGGGTTCTTCACTTTCGGCCTCCCACTTGCTTATGCGTTCGAACGCAGCCTTAGCTTGATCCCAGACTGCGGCTTGGAAGGGTGCGGGGTCGCTGATCTCTCTGAGTACTGCGTGGAATGCAGCGACCGCGTGCAGGTCAATGGTGTTATATCTTTTTCCCAACTCCTCAAGGGAAGAGTTGATTTTGCAGTACTTTGACACCATTTGGGAGACCTGAACTTCTTGAACTGGCTCTGTCCAGCTATCAATTTCAGCTGTATCTGTCTCGAAGGACAGCCAGTTCTTCTTAACCTGCTCAAGGGTGAGAAACTCACCATCTCTGACGTAGCTTGGGCACCCGTGCTCGGACAGAATGTGAAAGGGTGCCAGGAGAATGTGTCTTTCATGCTCTAAGGCGTCCAGCGCCTTCCTGGCTGTTCTGATCTTTTCTGTCCTGGCAAAATAAGTATGCAAGGTTACCCTTGCATCTGCCCACTCTGAGGCAAGTTGGGACATGGGGGCGATTTGGAAGCCTTTGCGCTCAAATTCCTCAAGTTTCATAGCCAGGTCTAGCCATTGCCTCGCCTGGTGTTCGGCTTCCTCTACCACAGGCTTTCCCTGGGCGGACACTTCTTCAATCCTGGATACGAAATCCAGAACTGACAAGGACTTAACAAGGTTGGGCTTGCAACCTTGTAGCAGACTAGCGCGCATCTCCTTTGCCTTGCTCTTGGAAAAGGCCGTCGCTTGTGATGCTTTCTCTATAAGCTGCGACTGCGCCTGTTTCAGCGAATCTTGCAGTTGCGAGACCTGCTCTAGCGCTGCTTTTCTCTCTTTTGCGGGCTCTCGCTGCGGCCTCCTGATGAGAGGCGGCCAGCTGAGTCTTAAGATCTTCTATTTCTTGCTGCGCTGACCCCAGCTGCGCAGTAGCCCTAGCCAAGTCCTCCTCGAGCTGCCTTGTGGTATTTTGCAGCTGGAAAAGCGCCTCCTGGGTCTCGAGATGCTTGACAAGGAGGTTGTCTGTTCTACGACGAATACCACGAATTTCGTATTCCTCGTTGATGTCGTCAAAGTTCTTCTCCTTCGTCTGAAGCTCATAGTCAGCCTCGGTCATGTCACGGAGAGGCTTCTTCACCTTAGGGATCAACTTTTCTGTTGTAAGCACTCTCCGATCTAGGTCAAACTTTGTGCGTTTGACCGGGGCGGCTATCTCTTCGGCCCTTCTGCGCTTGACGCCCTGGAGAAAAGAGGCAGATCCCCCCACGGCTCTTACTGCCAGAGGCTGGTCCTCGGTGATACTCATGAAGTCGAGGTCTTCCAACGTCTGGGCTTGCTGTGGCATTTTTCCCGTGAACAGTGAAGTAGGAGGGATTCCAGAGGGGGTAGCAGCCTTTGAGGGCGACCGGGTCCTAGGGGTGACAGGAGTCTGAGTGGAGAGCACCGGTAGGGTTTCGGATGGCTGGGGCAAAGGATGCGGAGATGAGGGAGCAGCTTCAGCACTGGCTGCGGGTGAAGGCTCTAGGGTTTGGCTCAGTGATTGGAAGGCGTTGGGATCCTGAGCAAACTGGTCAAATGAGTGCAAGCCGCTAGACGGCGGGGTAGCTTGAGAAGCGGAAGACACGGCTACGGCTTGCCCTAATGGAGTGGGAGATGGGGCTTTTGCAGGGCTGACGCGGACTTGGGCAAGAGGGACGGAAGACGTACCTGCGGGCTCCGCCTGAGCCGACGCTGGAGGGATGGTCGCAGCCTGGATGTCTGCCTGGTTCGGGGCTGTCTAAAGAGACAACCTCCGGTGCTGCTGCTTGCGGCTGCTCTGCGGCTGATTGCTGCACTGGCTCCTTAGGCCGCTTGGTCCTCTCGACCTTCTTCTTCTTCTTCTCTCCCGACGTTGTGGCTGGTCCAGAAGAAAGAGGCAATAAAGGGGCGGCAGGCGCTGATGTCCCCACGGTAAACTTGTACCTGGGTCGTGCTGGAAGAATGCCTGCCGCACTTGGTCTGTTGGCTGGCAGCGCGGGCGTCTTTTCTGCTGGAGGGGCCAGCTCAGGAGTTGACCTTTCTGAACTTTGCGCCGCTTCGGGCGCTGCCTCAGGAGCTACAGGCTGCATCGGGCCCACTTGGCTGCTGGTTGGAGTCGCGCTGGAAGTCGCGGGAGTTGACAATGACTGAGAGGTGGCCCTTCTTTTATACCTTATATTTGCGCCTCGGGGAACGTAATTACAAAATTCGAAGGGCTGCCACGTGTCGACGTGTTGATCATAAAGTGCCGAAAACTCATCGTCAACAGCAAGGTTCCCCCTATTGGATTTATCGTGTTGCGTGCGACACCTCATCTTCCAGCATTCGAGGATTTTGTCCTTATGCCAGTTGAGTGGCGCCACCTTAGCGAGGAACCTTTTGAAGCCAGCCGACTCCATCCGATGGTCCGGGTTTCGCTCTGGATCGTAGGTGACCTCTTCACAGTAAAACTCATGCCATGGTGGCCATGATTGCATCAAGTGAATGCGCCAGTGGAGGTCTGCACCTGTCCTGTTTCTTCTTTCTTGCATGATTTCAGGTCTAGGACAGATGTGAGTGAATTTTCCCCGGACCCCGATTGGGTCGTACTTCCAGCGCTGCGGCAGCATAATCAGGCCCATATCAATGAGCTCCCGCTCAAGGTAAACATGCTGCCCGATTTCGAAGACTTGAATATTGGCCCAGGTCATAGGATATTTGAATATGTGACCTCTCTTTTTTCCCTGGCCGAATTCTTCTTCAACATAATCCATCTGCCGCGCAACCTCCATCCCGAACTGATGGTCAGTGCAGAAGTAGGGCAGCAAACACGGCTTTCCCTTGAACCCGTAGATTCGGACAATAATGCCCTGAGTCAGCCTGAAGGTATCCCCGAACTCATTGTTCCACAGATACTTCGTCATAACCGCCGGTGGGCGAGTCGCGCCACGGTTGAACAATCCCATGGCCTGGCCCAGAAATTGAATATTAAAATCATAAAATGAGCCCTTCCGGTACAGGACCTCAGTCCATTCGTACACAGGGAGCGGCTCTCCTTGTTCGCTCACTTTCTTCAAGTTAGGGACGTTCATCCGGTAATGCATGTGATACGGGGCATAGCCATGTGAGGAAGGAGCAAAACCGGAAATCCGTCGACTGCTTCTGCTGCAGTCTTACCAGGCTCGAATGAATCGCATATGCCAGCCAGTCCGCCCAGTCGTAGAAGATAGGGCGCTTCCCACTTTTCTGCGTCGTGGAGTCGTAGAACTCCCCGTGCAGGATACACTCGGCCATCGCCAGCTGGAAAGGCCGCACCACTCTGTCAGAGTCGCAGCCGAGGACCCATGCCAGGATGATATAGATATATCTATTTTCAAATCGGTCCAGCGGTATGGGGCCAGTCGGCCACTGTCCGGCCGCCAGCGGAGTCTTCAGCTCTGAGTCCAAAAACTCTCTCATCCGCTTCGTCTGAGAAAATCTGCTGGTCTGCTCGTCTATGTTCACCCTTCTGATAATTGCGTCGGGATCATACTGAAGCCCTGGGGCGAACACTGGCTGGACGCTCTCTCGGAAAAGAGTGAACAACACCTTTCCTTTGTTGTCGCAGACCTGTCGCGCAGCTGGTTTGTAGTATTCAACAATCGCTTCAACCAGCTCCGGGCACCAGTGGGTCGGAGGGCACAGGAACCAATAAAGGTTTGATTTATACGCCGCTCCGAGGTGGTGGGAAGGCGAAACCTTATCCACCCACTTTGCGATGTTCAGACGCAGCTTCGAGAGACTGATGGAAAAGGAACCATCCTTGTATCCAGACAAGCGATTGATTGGTGGCGGCGGAGTACTGCCAACTACGCGCCTCTTCGTTCGGGATTTCGCTTTCTTGTCCTTCTGCGGCGCTGTGCTCTCATGAGCGCTAGACTCCGGAGACTCCTCAGCTTCGCGCGGTTCTTCACTAGATTGCGCCTGTACGGGCGCTTTCCCCTTGTCCATCCTTGTCGAAACAACAGAGGCAGGAACTACGGCTTCAGAACTTGTCAGCTTTATTCCTTGCTGTCAGGGAGTCAGCTCGAACAATATGAATTTTCTGGCTGCGCCAGGGTCCTTTTTGTAGACAGTGACTGCAACATTAAATGGCGCGAGGGAGGGAGTGAGGGCAGTTAAATTTGGGTTGGTGGAGGCGTTATGATTTTGGCGGCTGCGCATGGGCTTTTTTCGAAAAGCGTACTTTATTAGTCGTTGGCCCAAAACGCACCTTACCCTTTAAATGCATCATCATTGGTAATTGCGCAATCATTTAAAACCTCCTTGATCGTTGTGCCGTTGCTGACGTCACCGCCATCAATTGGGCACACTTTTCAAAGAACTTTTGCAACTCACAACCCAACTTCGCCATGTGCCGGACTTCGCCCTGGGCCCACACTTATAATTTTGGCGTTCTTCGTGGTGAGCTGTTCGGACTTCGCCCGAAATTCGGGCGCACTCCGACTTCGCCCAAGGCCGACCGCAGGCGCGAGGCGCACTCGGACTTCGCCCAAAAAACGGGCGCAATCCGACTTCGCCCACCAACATGGGCGCAGTCTGACACTTGGCATTTCCTTGTAGTCCGCTACCCAACTGCGCCCTTTGGAGAGGGCACAGCCCGACTTCGCTGCGAAGTCGGGTTGGGCAGCCAGACTTAGACATTTTAGCTCTCTTTTCAACTGCTTTCTTCCCTACTTCGCACCATTTGATGGGCGCTACCCGACTTCGCTGCGAAGTCGGGGATTTGCCTCAGACTTTACTTGGGCTACTTGGAAAACTAAAACTAAAAACAACTGAAATATTTACATGCTGAAAACTGAAAAATGCAGAAGGGAAATCTGTACAAGGAAGGACCCCTTCGGGTGCCTTCAGTGGTGGTACATTTTCAGGTGGAACCCGTTGACGGGAATGGGGAGAGGATGTCCCTCCATGTCCCGGAGCACATATGCGTTGAACTGATTCACCGGGCAATCTGATAGGGGCCCTCCCAGAGGGCATCAAACTTTCCGTGGTTGCCGGGTTTCGCCTTCAACGAGTCCCATTTCAGCACCAGGTCCCCGATTTTGAAAACTCGGGCAGTGGTGCCTTTTGCGAACCAGCCTTGGGTTGCTTCAGCGTGTTTGGTGAAGGCCTGGTACGCTTTCTCTCTGTCTTCCTCCAACTGCAGAAGTTGGCAAAGTCTGTCATCTACCGGATCCCCGTTGCCTCTCTCTTCATCAAGCATCCAGAGAGCGGGTATTTCAAGGTGAGTTGGCAAGACAGCTTCTTTGCCGTATACGAGCGCATAGGGGGACGTTTTGATGGACTTTTTGAAGGAAATTCTGTCCGCCCATAGCGCCCGATCCAGGAGTAGGTGCCAAGTCCTCTTGTTTTTCTCTACTGTCCTTCGGATGATCTTCAGTAGATTCTTGTTGGTGGACTCGGCGAGACCGTTCCCCTGCGGGTAGTAGTTGGAAGACATCTTGTGATAGATGCCAAATTTGTTGGTGTACTCCGTGAGTACAGCGCCTGCGAACCCTGGACCATTGTCCGTTACTATTGACTCGGGGACCCCGAAACGGGTAATCAGGCTCTCAAGGAACCTGATGACCGTCTCTTGGTCGGCATTCTTTGTGGGGATCGCCTCTGCCCACCGTGTGAAGTAGTCGGTGGCGGTTAAGATAAACTTGTGGCCCACTGCAGAGTTCGGCGAGATCACCCCGATGAAGTCCAGACCCCATTGCTGAAACGGAGTCTCGGCTTGGATCGGTTGAAGGGGTAGGGGTGCTTTTCTGTTTCTGCTAGCAAATCTCTGGCATTGATCACACTTGGTACAGACCGCATGCGCGTCTGTAAATAGAGTGGGCCAGTAGTACCCAGCTCTGATTATCTTTAAGGCCGTAGGCCTTGCGGAATGGTGACCCCCAGGCATCCCGGAGTGAAATTCTCCAAGGACCCTAGACTGGTCTGATTTTCTGACGCACCGCAACAGGATGCCGTCAATGTTTTTAAAGTAAAGCCCCTCGGGGCGAAGAGTGTACTTCAGTGCACCTAGCCGAAACCTCCTTCTTTGTGAGGCATTCATGTGGTCTGGACATCTTCCGGTGCAGAAGTATCTCACCAGGTCATCTGTCCAGTCGCACTCCTCGGGTAAGGAGTTAGCTAGGTTGGTGCGTGTTGCTGGATCCTCCCACTCGCAGGCGGATATCTCGGCTGCTGCGCTTCGGGCTAGCTCCTGGCACAAGGCTCGGCCTCTGATTAGCTTGGTTGGCCGCACTTCGATGTCGAACTCCTGGATTTTAGCAATCCATCCTGCTCTCTTGTGACCCGGCTCTCCTTGTATGATGAAGCTTCGAACGTCCGGGTGGATCACAAAGACAGTGATCTTGCTGCGGGAGACAAAGTGCCTGAACTTTCGGAGAGATTTCATGACGGCGTGAACCTGCCGCTCTATAAAGTTGTACTTTTCTTCGTGTGGCTGGATCACTTGGCTCAGGAACGCTATGGGGCGCTCCTCGCCATCATCTCCCTTTTGGGTCAGGACTGCGGCGTAACTCTCGGGTTCTCCCACCGCGTACAGGATGAAATCCTTGGAGTAGTCCGGGTTTATCAACACCGGAGCTTGTGCAATTCGAGCTTTGATTTCCTCGAAGGCTTGCCCCCTTTCTTCAGTCCATAAGAATTCTGCATTCTTTTTCAGCAACTCGGCCATGGGCTTGATTACCTGTGCGAAGTCCGGTATGAACTTCCGCACGAAGTTGATTTGGCCGAAGAAGGACTGCAGCCCTTTCTTGTCGATTGGGGCGGGCAAGCGGAGGAGGGCCTCTGCTCTGTCAGGGTCCACGGCTAGGCCTTTCTCGGAGATGACATGCCCCAGCAATTTTCCTTCTTTCACCGCGAAGACAGACTTCTTCGGGTTTATGGAGATGCCGAATTCGCGACACCTTTCAAATATTTGCCGCAGGTGGGGAACATGGTCTTCTCGCCTGTGAGAGAATACAGTCATGTCATCCAAGTAGATGACAATCACTTTGTTGAGCAGCTCTCGGAAGGCCAGGTCCATGGCTCTTTGGAATGTGGCGCCAGCATTAGATAAGCCGAAAGGCATGCGCTGATAGGTGAACGTTCCCCATTTGGTGGTGAACGCCGTCTTGTGTTGGTCCTCATCCTTGACCCATATCTGGTTGTAGCCGGAAAAACCGTCTAAGAGGGAGAATCGTTGCGCTCCAGCAACTATGTGGAGGATCTGATCGATTTGGGGCAGCGGATAATGGTCCTTGAGGGAGGCCTGATTTAGATTTCTGAAGTCCACACAGAGACGAATGTCTTCGTTCTTCTTCCTCCACGGGAACCAAGTTCGCAACCCAGGATGAATGCTTGATGGGGTAGATGATCTTGGCTTCCAGCATCTTCAAGAGCTCGGCCTTCATCATGGCCTCGATTT
The DNA here is from genome assembly GCA_028583015.1 of Wollemia nobilis. Lineage (NCBI taxonomy): Eukaryota > Viridiplantae > Streptophyta > Pinopsida > Araucariales > Araucariaceae > Wollemia > Wollemia nobilis. Next base: position 9,264,758 of record JAQPPZ010000028.1, read on the forward strand.
TTGGATTGACGGCCCTCTGCTTCTGCCGGAATGGCTTGGCGCCATCTTCTAGCTCAATGGTATGTTTGGATTATTTCTCTGTCATACCCCTTCAAGTCCTGGTAGCTCCGAGGCTACTATGTCGGGGGAACTCTCGACACAATGTTCCGATCTGCTCGAGTTCCTCGTGGTGCGATCTGTCCCGACCTTGATTGATTTTCCGGGTTCCAGCTCCAGGTCGGCGTACTGCTTCGGGTCTACTTTGATCCGGTGAGATATGGCTCTGTCATTTTGATCAAATAGACTCTCAAGAGTAATCAGTCCTTTTGGGACATGATTATTTTTCAACTGTATTAACCCCTCATATTGCTCGTCATCAGGGTCTCTACCTTCGATTGAACAGGCTTCATTTACCAAAAATGTGACGATCTCCTCGTCACAGTCAAACACCTGCCAGTGGGTGTCCTTATCAGGCACAGAAGGCCTGTAAATAGTACGAACCGGCTTCGGCTTGGACGGTGTCATCGGCCGGAATGTGCCTGGCTCCAACGGACGCCAGAATGTCAGCATGCTTGTTTTTCTCTCGTGAAATAGCCTTGACATTCAACGAGTCAAAAGACTCCATCAGATCCCAGACCCGATTTCGGTACGCCTTGAGATAGTGCTTTTTGGAGGCGCACTTATTCGTGATCTGGTGGCACACCAGCTCTGAGTCCCCGAAGATCTGCAGATGTTTAATCCCGGGCCTCTCCGCCTTTCGCAAACCCAAGCACGGGGCTTCGTACTCTACCACGTTGTTGGTACAGCTCCAAGCCAGCCTGTAGGTGTAATCCTTTTGGATCCCGGTTGGGGAAACCAAAAGTACTCCAGCACCGGCGCCATTTTTGCATCGTGCGCCGTCAAAGAAAAGCTTCCACAACTTTTCGGGTGCAAGTCCCACTTCTCTTACGGCCGACTTGTCAAGCCTCTCAGGCTGAACAATGGTGTAGCAGCCTTGCTCAGTTTCAATCACAGCGTTGAAGTCCCGCAAGGAGAATTCGTCTTCTACTTGCAGCTGTTCGAGAGCTTGCTCCGTCATGTCCACTGTCACCAGTTCTTCCTCCGTCAGCTGAACCATGCAGTCCTCAGGCTCCTCTCCGGGTATCTTCTCTACTAAGAAAGTGGAAGGCCTTTCATTGAAGATTTTCAATCTCCTTCCTTTGAAGGGCACTTCCATGTGCGAGTAGTCTAGAGACAGATACCCTCCCAACTTCGCAGTGAACTCCCTGGAGAGGCACATGCCGAAGTAGGGTTCCAAGTCAACAACCACGACTTCTTGGATGACCACGATGTCGAGAGCTTTGTGCAGCCGAATAGGGATGTCTTTAATGACACCGACTGTCTTGACAGGGGTGCCGTCTAGTTGCAGCACGCCTTGGCTGCTCCTTGTGTACTCCATCCCGATTTCGTCACAGACGGCTCTCGGCATTACGGTCGTGGAAGCACCAGAGTCCACCATACAGTTATGCACTATGTACCCTTGCATCCGTAAAGACAGATAGAAGGGAGGTGGTCTGTTCTTCCCGGTGGCTGAGGCCGTCAGGGGTTGCACCAGGACAGCGGGCTGTATCTGCTTGTCATTCTTCATAATCTTCAGAGATTCTTGCAGCAGATCAACCTGGCCTGGGAGCTGAAGAGCATCATACATGCTGATTCTTGCGGGGGTTCTCTTCAACTCGTCTACTATCTTTGTAGCCCGAAGTGCTAGCTCCTTCCGCTTCTTTTGCCGGCTCATACTTCGTCCGGTACTGCTGAGTGGCCTCAACTCTCTGTCTCTTGGTCAGAGACGGATATCTCAGCTTCTCCTGAGCTTGTTCTTTAGTTTCAGCTGGAGGCTGAGCAGCGGGAGCTTTAGCCGGAAGAGCTTTGGCTACAGGAGGCTTGACTGCGGGAGTCTTCGCCGGAGGAGTCTTCTCTTTGGCTGTGTAGGGCCACAGCCTCTTGTAGGGTGGTAGCTCCTCAGGTTGCGCCTTATCTCTTCTGGCGTACACCTTTAAGGGTTTTGCGGCAGCTTCGGCAGACTTTCTGCTTTCCTTGGCAGGAGGCGGCATCGGAACTTCCTGCGAAGCGGCGAAATTACTTTCGTCGCCCAGGATCATGTAGAGTTCTTCGTCCTCTATGGCGCTGCCGGCCAAGGTGCGGAGGTAGTGTTGATGCGAGTGCAGTCTTCCTCGGCATGCGGGTCATTGCACGTGGTGCACCAGTTGACCTGGTCAGAAGTACCAGGTTGGTCCTCAATGGCGGCATTCCTCGGAGGGGGCCGCCTTTGCAGTTGTTGCTCGGGGGTCCGATCTTTTGTCAGCGCCGGGGGCGGATATGGCCTCCTCGGAGCCAGGTCCATCTGGGCCTGCTTCTTTTTCAGGACTGTCATGTCGTTGGACATGGTGTGGTAACCAGAGGCCAGAGCCCGTACCTCCTGGAGGATTTTATTCTGAATATCATGGTCAGGAGGCGGCGGCAACTGAGCTGGGGGAGGCAATGCAGCCAATGGAGGAGTTGAATATTGTGCATCCTGCGGGGGAGCGGGAAGTGCTGGAAAATGCGGAGGACGAGGAGGCGGATAATGAATTTGCGGCGGGCCGTAAGGATTCACGACCGGCGCCGGATTCCATTCTTCGTTGGGGTTGCTGTCCTGAAGTGGACGGCTCCGAACAAGAAGCTGATGGATACTGCGATCGGGGAAAATCGGGGTAGATGGGCGGCTGTACTCTGTGCGGAAGCTTGCCGATGGAAATGATATCCATTTCAGCTTGTTGGGCAGCCTCGTACAGAGCGGGGAACGTGTTGATTCTGGTAACCTTCAGCAGCAGGCAAATGTCTGAGTTGAAAGATCTCAGGTAGTAGTAGGCGGCCTGACCTGCTGACGGTCGGAGTTCGCGAGGCACTCGTTTCCAAGACCTCGCAAACCTGATGTTGAAGTCTGACACCTCCTCTTGGGGGTGTCTCTGAATACTTTGGAATTGATGCAGCAAAGAAGAGGGATCAGCAGACTCGTTGCATCCTTTCACGAGCCTGCCGGCTAACTGTCGCCACCCTGTGATGGATCCCTCTGGCAGTGATCTCCACCAGTAGAGAAGCTTTCCCCTTAGGGAAAGGGCCGGCAGACGGGTCTTCACACTTTCATCGATAATGGAGTGTAGCGCGGCCAGGGCGAGAATGTCCTGGATGTGTTCATACGCCGTCTTGCCGTAGCCGTCGTACGTAGGGATAGACTTTAAGGCAGCAGGGGGCACAGCTTGCTGTCCGGCTAGGGCCAAGGGCCCCGTAGAGTCCACCGCTGGGAAGAGGTCATCATCATCTTGCTGAGCAGCCATGTCTTCCTCTGACCCGGTAGTGTACTCAGTATCGGAACTGTCCGAAGATGTAGATTCTTCTTCGGCCTCAACTTCTTCAATTTCAGCCTCGGCTTCTTGGATTTCAGCCTCGGCCTCTTCTTGGATTTCTTCTTCGCGAGCTTGGTGATCAGCCAGCCTGACGCGCTCTCCTGGAGCGGCAATGTCGATTTCGTAAAAGTCAGGCGGGTTCTCCGGATTCCTTGCTCGCCACCTTCTTGTTTGCATGAAGGCGTTAGGACCGGTCTTCACGGACTCAGAGAGTGTTCAGATTTGCAGAGTCGCCAGGTGCTCTGATTTTGAACGGCAATGAAGCGAGCACTAGTACTTCGATTCTGTTTGGGGGTGGGAAACTACCATGTCCCACCGGGCGTGCCAGGGAAACTGTTGGTTACGAATCTGCCATGAGGAAAGGATTTGTTGTTATTGCGCCAAGATTCGCCCACCAGATTGAAAGGCCGGAAGGAAGGAATGCCTTCCGTGCCAATCTCCGGAGAAGGCCGGCTTCTGTGGGGTTTTGTGCTAAGATAAGAGTGCAGGGAAAGAGATAAAAATGCAGAAAGAGATAAAAGTGCGAAAGGAATTCCAAATGTGATTGGAGTTGGGTGGGGGGAATAAGCAACACGGCAACGAATCAATCACCACTACTAACAACATTCATCTACAAACATACATTGAAACTACAGCTATCAGCTATCCTATGTATCCTCTATCTATGCATTCCAGGGAATACTTGGTCACCAAATGCCGGAGTCCGAGTTCGAGTACAACGACAAGCAATGACACAAGAAACATGAGGCAGAAATGACAAGGAGAGGCAGCATACAAGATAAAAGACGGTAAGCAGAGCCAAGTATATGTTTGTATTTGAGGCAAACGCACGACTACAATTGTTCCCTAGCAATATATTCCCCTTCCACCACCTTACAATGAAAATGTGGTGGGTATTTATAACCCAATTTCCCCCGATTACATTCATGGGCACGAAGTCCCAGGACAAGACGATAGGCGACACGAGCGGGCGAGGAGGCTGCGATGCGACTTACGTCGGGCGGGACTGTCCTTGCGGCATGGTGTCCCTGAAGGCGGTACGGCTACGTGGCGGCGCGTTGGGTCAAATCTTAGGTCGGCAGGAATGCGGGTAGGTGCGGCAGATGGCACTTCACATCGGCTTAAATGGTGACAGTTGGCGCCGGTAGTGTAGCCCATGCTTTGTCCTTGCGCGGTCAAGTCTTGGCTCGAATCCCGAAGGTGGATACTTGTCGGATGCTGATGTATGACACGTGTCTGCCTTGAAAGTCCAACTTCGCCCAGGATTCGGGCGCTATCGGGTTGCGCAAGAGGAAAACAGCGCAGTTGGAAGGCCTTCTTGCCTTAGCATTTTCTGAGTTAGCTTCCCCAGCTGCGCACCGGTCAGAGGCGCACTCCGACTTCGCTGCGAAGTCGGGTGTCGCACCGGTGCTTGTCTTCTTCCGCTGCTCGGACTGCGCCTTTGGAAAAGGGCGCACTCCGACTTCGCTGCGAAGTCGGGTGTCGCCCGACACTTAGCTGTTTCTGCCAGACCGCTCCCCTAGTGCGCCCGGGAAGAAGGGCGCACCCGACTTCGCTGCGAAGTCGGGTGGCGCCCCTGACACTTAGTCAGATTTTGCTTTGATCTGCACGCGCACTTCGGGTTCCCTACGCGCTCCAGGCGAGGCGCACTCCGACTTCGCTGCGAAGTCGGGTGTCGCCCCAACACTTAGATATTTTTCGGGGAACACCTGCTGAAATTTTACTGGGGGAAGAAAAGGGGAAGGAAGATGGAGGAATGAAATTGCGAGGAAGAGGGAGAAAGGGAGAAATGAAGAAAGGGAAAATGAGGAGAAGGAAGGGAAAAGAGCAGCTCACTTACAGAAACCAAAAACATGGCACCCTGTGCAAAATGTGGCAACAATAAGCAAATAGTCCCATGCAATGTTTATTAATTTTGCTACTGCGGAATTTGGAATCATTACAGAAAAATTGGAGCAGCTACTGTTTAAAAAGAAATGCTTGAATACTCTTTTAAGAGGAAGAGAGCAGGAGAGAGGCCATAGGTCATGAGAAGTATTTATCTATTAGGTGGATACCTAAAAATGGTTAAGCTTTCCAAAAATCTCTCCTACCTTGATGGTGCAACTAAAAACCTATAACATGGGCCCAGTTCGCTACAACTCCTGTATATCTTCTCAGATTTCTTGATAGAAAGCTTTGGCTACACAGGCTTCATGGAACTGCAATACTGGGGGTATTTAGATAGCTATAATAGGTGTTCTCCCTGTGTGTCTGCGTCTCATGTAAAATGTGCAACAAATGAACTTATCTGTACAAGAAGCCACTCTTGGCCCAAGATTTGGGATATGCCTTATGTTTGAAAATAAAGTGCAAGTCAATGTGATAAGTTATAACGTTTTAAATAACCTTCAAATTTTATGATTCTTCTATATTTTGATTTTAACTTAAATAAAATCTTATGAAATTTAAGCATATCATGTAATGCGATTATAAAAACTCTTCCTTATATCTTCTCAGCTACCTGAATTAAAAAACTTAAATCCATGCCTATGGGACCATGCTACAGAAGATATTTATATTGCTATGATAGGTAATCTCCCTTTGTCTCTATCTCATGCAAAATGTGCAATCAACTGATTTGATTCAATAGAGGAAGCCACTCTTGGGTTGAGGTTTGTGGCACAGCTTATGATTGAGAATAAAGTGCATATGGATGTGATAAGTAATTAACTATAAACATAACATTCAAAATTTTATGAATTTTCAATATTTTAATTTTAACTTCAATAAGTACTTTACGCACGCCATTCACAATGTAATTGATATAGTTACTAGTTAGTTCTTGCTGTCATGTTTTAAATTTCATGTTACAATATTAATTGTAATTTGCATTTATAATAATATTTGGTTTAACATATCATTTTGATTGGTTGCTTTCAATTGACTGTTTTCAATAAAATTAATTGAAGATTGTTAAGTTTGGCATATAATTACACAATTTTTGGGGGGTAGAGGGATTACTAATAAGTAAAGTGTTTGTACAATCCTACATGATGCACAAACACCTAAACTTTTTACTTTATTTTATTTGCAATTTGTAATAAGACTAATTTTCACTCTTAAGCCAACCAGATATCACATAAGTAATTATTTTATGATTTTTCTTACAATTGTAGAATATCTATTTGAAACATGAAAAATTGTTATACAAAATGTTACACACACACTAAAAAAAAAGGAAAAAGAAAAAAGACATTTTACTATTTAATGGTTATATTATTTTGCCTTTCGAGTTTAAATAGACATGTAGAATCATGCAAAAAGTAAAATATAGTCAAATGAACAAAGTGCATTGATCATTGTGAGAACAGAATTGCACTCGAGTCCAGCAGATGAATTTCCTTAAAAAGCCTCAAGGAATCCAGTCTAATCGAGAACACCATCACAATCCACTAGGCCATATTTGAATGTTGCACTGTCAAACAATTAGAATTCTTCCCATATGCTTAAGGCCAGCCCCCATGCTTAGATTTCAGGCAACAGTTTCAATGTTTGTCGAAAAGTCTATGCCTGCATTGGATATGTGGTCTCATCTTTTTTAAAATTTATAGCCAATGACTTAAAATTTAAATTTGAACGATGTAACATAGGTAATTGTAGTACAAGGTATTACCTTGGGCCAATATCAAGCAACTTGACAAAAAAAAAACTAGGCATGAACAACAGGAGCCTCGATCAGAAGAGGGAGGAGTTAGCAATTTTGAGACCACCGCTGAGTTTGCAACATCCAAGCAGTGGTGCCACAGAAGGAGCCAAGTTGAATAACCAATGATTTGTCGAAACTACAATTTGTCAAATCAACAATCAGTCTAAATCCAGCGAATTGTTGACATCACAACCAACAGGAAGGATCAGCAGCCTTAAAGTGACATTTCTGTCATTTTGCTGTTAAAAGTGAATGCAGAAAATTATTACTATGGGTGAAAGGGGTAAATCCCTTGATATAAATAAGAGCCTTGGGTTTATTGTACACATATTTTGGCCATTTTGAGAAAGACTAAAGGTACACTCTCCACTTGTAATATTCAATCTTAATTAATGGAAAACTATGCTTGAACGTCTTACAGGACTGTCCTAATTGGTTGGCCCTCTATTTGTATGACCGTGTTCATGGTCATGCCCTTACATTTGCCTGTTAGTCCTTTTTTCTGCTGAATATATGCATGAGATGAACTTGGATTGCTGTTATTCGGTCTCTTTGAAAGGCACAATTGATCACACACTAGCCTTGCTACAGTCTTTGTTTGTATTATTCCTTTTCTTTGCTTTTATTTTGATCTCTTGTATCCTTACCTTGTTGCATTTTTATTTTCAGTCTTCAAGATCTGCTAGACCCAAACCATTCTACGGATCACTGTCTTGATTCGACTAGATTTGATATTTTTGTTCTGCTTTGAATTCGATAAAAACTATAGAAATCCAATTATTCGAAGCATATGGCGACTCTGTTGACAAGTTAAGCCTAGCAAATAGTCCAAGTCTCAAGTTCACCGACTTGCAAGTATCAATGGGCGATTCGACAAAAACCGTGGCTACACCAACTTTATATCATCTTCCCTTTAACACATTTTAATCCATTTTTGGACTAGGTCGAAATTCCCACAATTTGTTGGAAGGGTTTAGCAATTCGTCAAAATTGGTTGATGACATCTTGTTATCTCACTGCTATTACCCGAATTTTATCGAGAATAAGGGCAAATTATTACGATTTTATCGAGAATAAAGGCAAATTATTACGATTTTATCGAGAATACTATGATTCATCAAAACACCGGGCAATTTTGCTGAAATCAATTAGTTTTTAGTCTTGATAAATCTTACTATTGAACATGGAAATTACTATGTATGATTTGCACATGTGACCATAGCTCAACAAATGGATGGGGAGGTTTCTACTCTCCCCAACCTCCACATCTTCAAGGGTTCTCTTATACCTTCTATTTGTAGGCAGGCAAATTAATTTGTTTGCGTAATTAGTAAATAAGTTTTGCCATTTTGTGTTCTTTTTAATTCGTACACAAAGTGTTTGACAAAATGTGCATACATATAATTAATAATGTTGTAAAGTCATAATGTAATATTTAAAATGATAATGTGTAATGTTAATTTATGTACGGACAAGTCATAAAAGGACTCACAAAATGAAATGTAAATGTAAGGCACATGCATGTCAAATGTAATTTAGGAAAATTATGAATTGTTGGGTACTTGGAGGATGCAACTAGTTTTTAGCCGTATAAATAAGACCCTTCCCTCATTCATTTGTATGGTGGTGGTTATAATCATAGTTGAGAAAATCGGCAAATAATCAGCAGAATCGCGATTTTTTTGCCATGCCGATTCAATCGGCAAAGAATCGCCAAATCAGCGATTTTTTTCAATTTTTGAAAAAATTGGCAAAAAATCAGCCATAGCCGCATGCATAGAGGCTGCGGCTAATATAAGGTAATTTTTTTTCTAACATTTTCTCACCTCAGCTCTTCTAAACAGAGAAAACACTTTGTCTACCTGCTACCACCTCGACCCAAACACGCTAAGGCATACTAGGAGCGAGCGATTGCGGTGTGAAGGAATTTGGTAGCCAACAACAAACGCCCAAAAGATTTATCCGAGGTAAACTCTTTGAAAACTCTATAATGAAAAATGAAACATGGTGAAGCAGAACTCTATAAACGTAAACTAGTTTCTGATTCTCCAGATCACAGATGTGCAAGTGAAGAGCATACTCCTAGTGCTGCAAGCTTTCTGGTTCACCAGATCACATTACGTGCAAGTGAAAAGCATAATACCGGTAGCATAATTCTTTGAAAACTCTTTTTTTCCTCCAACTTAAAACAAGGTTTAGAATTAGATTAGGGTTGTTTGCAAATAGTTTTGTGATTAGGGCTGTTTGCAAATAGTGTTTGAAGTTTGAACTTTAAAATTTAAAACCCTAAACCCGAAACCCTAGTCTAGGGTTTTGGGTTTAGGGTTTTTTTTTTTTTCCCTCCCCCTTTTAAGTAGATACTAAATTGATATATGCAAGCCAAATTATTAGCTATCAATATTTGTTAAACTTTAAACCCTAAACCCTAGTCTAGGGTTTTGGGTTTAGGTTTTTTTTTTCTCCCTTCAAATAAATAACTAAATATTGCTTAAGGCTGCTTGATAACTATGTATGCAAGCCCATTTTTCAGTTGTTAATGTTTGAACTTCGAAGTTTAAAGTTTAAACCCAAAACCCTAGTCTAAGGTTTCGTTTTTTTTCCTCCTTTTTTTAAGTAAATATTGTTGCCTGATAACTATGTATGCAAACCCATTTTTCAGGTTTTTTTTTTTTTCTCCCTTCAAGTAAATAACTAAATATTGCTTAAGGATGCTTGATAACTATGTATGCAAGCAATAACTAAGTTTGAAGTTTGAACTTTCAAGTAATTGCAAGCATATAGAAAATGAAACCATTGGATCCAGCATGGGCGTATGGAACACCAGGGCCAAGAAAAGGAGATTTTAGATGCAATTTTTGTAACAAAGATCTTACTGGAGGCGTTTATTGCCTCAAATTCCATTTGGCATAGAGAGCTAACAATAATGTCAAGATATGCCATAAGGTGCCAGAAGAAATTAAAAATAAAGTAGAGGCCATGATCACTACGGCAAAGGAAAAAACTAGTCTCAAAAGAAGTCATAGTGATGCCATCTCATCCCCCCTCCCGAATTCCTTGTACCGGTAGCAGCTTTAGCAAGTTTCAATAGAGGAGTTCGAGTCCATCAAGTGCACAAGTAGCTAGTAGGACGGGAGACTCCTATTTTGTAGACCATTTTGTGCCAGGGGCACAATCCATGCTTGAGGGTATGATCACGTGGAACCAAGAGAAGCACAATGCAGCGAGGAAAGCCATTGCCACTTTTTGGTATTATTCTGACATTTCCTTCAATGTGGCAAGGTCTCCACATTGGCAGCGCATAATAGATGCCTTATCCCGACAATATGAAGATCAAGGAATGTTACATGATGTATCTACACTGTAGACAGGGGTGAGTACATTCCCGATACAGGTGATGACAGTTAGTATCAGGGTTAGGCAAGGTAACAAATGGTCTAATTGATAGGCTAACTCTGGCTATAAAGAGTCCAGACGTTGGATAGACAGTGCGGACGTTTGGGACTATGTCGACGTCCGGTCTAGACTCGGGGAGCCGGACGTCGAGTTATGGTCGGACGTCGGGTGACGGGGGCTGACGGCTAGCCGTCCGGTGGTGACCAGACGTCCGGCTAGACTTCAGGCCTCAGCGAACGCTCAACCGCCATAACCGCTTCTGCTCCAACACCTGTTCGTCAATACGCAACAGCAAACCTGCTGTTGCCACATTTGGCACGAGATGCCATGTTTTCAGTTTTTGTAAGTAGCCTGCTCTTTTCCTTCCTTCTTCTCTTTCCCTTTCTTCATTTCTCTCTTTCTCCCTCTTCTTTGCAGTCTTATTCCTCCCTCTTCCCCTTAAACTTCCCCCAGCAAAGTTTCTAGAAGTGTACCCTGAAAATGGTTAAGTGTCAGGGCGCACCCCGACTTCGCAGCGAAGTCGGAGTGCGCCCTCCAGTTGGAGCGCAGTAGGGACAGTGCGAAGTGTGACAAAACAGGAAATGAGCAAAATTGACTAAGTGCTGGGGCGCAACCCGACTTCGCAGCGAAGTCGGGGTGCGCCCTTCTTCCTGGGCGCACTAGGGAAGCAGTGCAGCAAAAAATCAGCTAAGTGTTGGGGCGCAACCCGACTTCGCAGCGAAGTCGGGGTGCGCCCCCCTTTTGGTGCGCAGTCCGAACGGCAGAGATGACAGCAAAGTACCGGTGCGCAACCCGACTTCGCAGCGAAGTCGGGGTGCGCCCTCCGACCGGTGCGCAGTTGGGTAAACCAGTCCAGAAATTGACTAAGGCACGAAGGCCTCCCCAACTGCGTTGTTTTCCACCTGCGCAATCCGACGGCGCTCGATCCCGGGCAAGTTGGATAAACTGCCTTTCAAGGCAGCATGTGTCACTCATCAACATCTGACAAGTGTCCACTTCGAGATTCGGGCCGAGACATGACCGGGAAAAGGACAAAGCATGGGCTGCACTATCTACGCCAGTTGCCATCATTTAAAGCTGATAAGAAGTTCCATCCGCCACAACTACCCGCACTCCTGCTGACCAAGGGTTTGACCCGACACACCGCCACATGGCTGTACATCTTTCAGGGAGACCATGCCGCAAGTACAGTCCTGCCCGACAGAAGTCAGCATCAGCGCCTCCTCAGCCGCTTGTGTCAGCTAATGTTTGGTCTGGGACTTTGTGCCCGCGAATGTAATCGGGGGAACTTAAGGCTATAAATAGCCATGTAATTCATTGTAAAGTGGTGGAAGGGGAATATATTGCTAGGGAACCATTGTAGCTGTGCGTTTGCCTCTAATACAAGCATATACTTGGCTCTGCTTACTGTCTTTTATCTTGTATGCTGCCTCTCCTTGTCATTTCTGCCTCATGTTTCTTGTATCATTGCTTATTGTTGTACTGAACTCTGGACTCTGGTATTTGATGATCAAGTATTCCTGGAATGCATAGATAGAGGATACATAGGATTAATGATAGTTGTAGTTTCAATGTGTGCTTTGTAGAAGAATGTTGTTAGTAGTGGTGATTGATCGTTGTTGTGCTGTTTATTCCCCCCACCCAACTCCAATCACATTTGGATTCTCTTTCCGCACTTTTATCTCTTTCCCTGCACTCTTATCTTAACACCGAAAACCCCACGAGAAGCCGGCCTTCTCCGGAGATTGGCACGGAAGGCATTCCTTCCTCCCGGCCTTTCAATCTGGTGGGCGAATCTGGGCGCAATAACAACAAATCCTTTCCTCATGGCAGATTCGTAACCAACAGTTTCTCTGGCACGCTCGGTGGGACATGGTAGTTTCCCACCCCCAAACAGAATCGAAGCACGAGTGCTCGCTTCATTGCTGTTAAAAATCAGAGCACCTGGCGTCTCTGCACGTACCTGAATACTCTTTGAGTCCGTGAAGACCGGTCCTAACGCCTTCATGCAAACGAAAAGGTGGCGAGCAAGGAATCCGGGAAACCCGCCTGACTTTTACGAAATTGACATTGACGCTCCAGGCGAGCGCGTCAGGCTGGCTGATTACCAAGCTCGCGTCGAAGAAATTCAAGAGGCCGAGGCTGAAATCGAAGAAGCCAAGGCCGAAATTGAAGAAGTAGAGGCCGAAGAAGAATCTACATCTTCGGACAGTTCCGACACCGAGTACACTACCGGGTCAGAGGAAGACATGGCTGCCCAGCAAAACGATGATGACCTCTTCCCGGCGGTAGACTCTACGGGACCCTTGGCCCTAGCCGGACAGCAAGCTGTGCCCCCTGCTGCCTTAAAATCCATCCCTACGTATGACGGCTATGGCAAGACGGCGTACGAACACATCCAGGACATTCTGGCCCTGGCTGCGCTACACTCCATCACCGACGAAGGTGTGAAGACCCGTCTCGCTGGCCCTTTCCCTAAGGGGAAAGCTTCTCTACTGGTGGAGATCACTGCCAGAGGGATCTATCACGGGGTGGCGACAGTTAGCCGGCAGGCTCGTGAAAGGATGCAACGAGTCTGCTGATCCCTCTTCTTTGCTGCATCAATTTCAAAGTATACGACACCCCCAAGAGGAGGTGTCAGACTTCAACATCAGGTTTGCGAGGTCTTGGAAACGAGTACCTCGCGAACTCCGACCTTCAGCGGGTCAGGCAGCCTACTACTACCTGAGGTCCTTCAACTCAGACATTTGCCTGCTGCTGAAGGTAGCCAGAATCGACACATTCCCCGCTCTGTACGAGGCTGCCCAACAAGCTGAAATGGATATCATTTCCATCGGCAGACTCCCGCACAGAGTACAACCGCCTATTTACCCTGACTTTCCCCGATCCCAGTACCCATCAGCTTCAGCTTCTGGTGCAATGTCGTCTACATCAGGACAGCAACCCCAGCAGCAATGGAATCCAGCGCCGGTCGTAAACCCTTACGGCCCGCCACAAATCCACTATCCGCCTCCTCCTCCGCCGCATTATCCAGCACTCTTTGCTCCCCCTCAGTATGCTCAATATTCTACGCCTCCTCCATTGGCTGCATTACCTCCTCCAGCTCAGTTGCCGCCTCCTGAAAACGATATCCAGAATAAAATCCTCCAGGAGGTACGGGCTTTGGCCTCTGGATATCACACCATGTCCAACGACATGACTGTTCTAAAGAAAAAACAGGCCCAGATGGACCTTGTTCCAAGGAGGCCATATCCGCCCCCGGCACTGACAAAAGATCAAGCCCCAGAACGGCGAGATCAGAGGCGGCCCCCTCCGAGAAATGCTGCCATTGAAGACCAACCTGGTACCTCTGACCAGATCAACTGGTGCACCACGTGCAACGACCCGCATTCGGAGGATGACTGCACACTGCACCAACACTACCTCCAGACCTTGGCCGGCAGCGCCATAGAAGACGAAGAACTCTACATGATTCTGGGCGACGAAAGCAACTTCGCCGTCCCAGAGGAAGATCCGTTGCCGCCTCCCGCCAAGGAAAACAGAAAGTCTGCAGAAGCCGCTGTAAAACCCTTAAAGGTGTACGCCAGAAGAGATAAGGCCCAACCTGCTGGGCTACCACCTGACAAGAGGCTGTGGCCCTACACAGCCAAAGAGAAGGCTCCTCCGGCAAAGACTCCCGCAGTCAAGCCTCCCGTAACGAAAGCTCCCGCGCCTAAAGCTCCCGCTGCTCAGCCTCCAGCTGAAACCAAAGAACAAGCCCAGGAGAAGCTGAGATATCCGTCTCTAACCAAGAGACAGAGAGTTGAGGCCACTCAGCAGTACCGGACGAAGTATGAGCCGGCAAAAGAAACGGAAGGAGCTAGCACCTCGGGCTACAGCATAGTAGACGAGTTGAAGAGGACCCCTGCGAGAATCAGCATGTATGATGCTCTTCAGCTCCCAGGCCAGGTTGATCTGCTGCAGGAATCTCTGAAGATCATGAAGAATGGCAAGCAGATACAACCCGCTGTTCTAGTGCAACCTCTGACAGTCTCGGCCACTGGGAAGAACAGACCACCTCCCTTCTATCTGTCATTACGGATGCAAGGGTACATAGTACACAACTGTATGGTGGACTCTGGCGCTTCCACGACTGTTATGCCGAGAGCCGTCTGCGACGAGATCGGGATGGAGTACACAAGGAGCAGCCAAGGCGTGCTGCAACTGGACGGCACCCCTGTCAAGACAGTTGGTGTCATTAAAGACATCCCTATTCGGCTGCACAAAGCTCTCGACATCGTGGTCATCCAAGAGGTTGTGGTCGTCGACTTGGAACCCTACTTCGGCATGTGTCTCTCCAGGGAGTTCACTGCGAAGTTAGGAGGGTATCTGTCTCTAGACTACTCACACATGGAAGTGCCCTTCAAAGGAAGGAGACTGAAGATCTACAACGAGAAGCCTTCCACATTCTTAGTAGAGAAGATACCCGGAGAAGAGGCGCCGGACTGCATGGTTCAGCTGACGGAGGAAGAACTGGTGGTGGTGGACATGACAGAGCAAGCTCTTGAGCTGCTGCAAGTAGAAGATGAATTCTCCTTGCGGGACTTCAACGCCGTGATTGAAACTGAGCAAGGCTGCTACACTGTTGTTCAGCCTGAGAGGCTTGACAAGTCGGCCAAAAGAGAAGTGGGACCTGCACCTGAAAAGCTGTGGAAGCTTTTCTTTGACGGCGCACGATGCAAAAATGGCGCCGGTGCAGGTGTACTTTTGGTTTCCCCAACCGGGATCCAGAAGGACTACACCTACAGGCTGGCCTGGAGCTGTACCAACAACGCGGCGGAGTACGAGGCCCTGTGCTTGGGATTGCGAAAGGCGGAGAGGCTGGGGATTAAGCACCTGCAGATCTTTGGAGATTCGGAGTTGGTATGCCACCAGATTACGAATAAGTGCGCCTCCAAAAAGCACTATCTCAAGGCGTACCGTAATCGGGTGTGGGACCTGATGGAGTCTTTCGACTCGTTGAATGTCAAGGCAATATCACGCGAGAAAAACAAGCATGCTGACATTCTGGCGTCTGTTGGAGCCAGGTACGTTCCGGCTGATGACACTGTCCAGAAGCCGAAGCCGGTCCATACCATTTACAGGCCTTCTGTGCCTGATAAGGACACCCACTGGCAGGTGTTTGATCGTGACGAGGAGATCGTCACATTTTTGGTTAACGAAGCGTGTTCAATCGAAGGTAGAGACCCTGATGACGAGCAATATGAGGGGTTGATACAGCTGAAAAATAATCATGTCCCAAAAGGACTGATTACACTTGAGAGTCTATTTGATCAGAATGACAGAGCAATATCACATCGGATCAAAGTAGACCCGAAGCAGTACGCCGACCTAGAGCTTGAACCTGGAAAATCAATTAAGGTCGGGACAGACTGCACCACAGAGGAACTCGAGCAGATCAGAACATTGTGCCGAGAGTTCCCTGACATAGTAGCCTGGTGCTACCAGGACTTGAAGGGGTATGACAGAGATATAATCCAGCATACCATTGAGCTAGAAGATGGCGCAAAACCATTCCGGCAGAAGCAGAGGGCTGTGAATCCGAAAATCGAAGCCATGATGAAAGCCGAGCTCTTGAAGATGCTGGAAGCCAAGATCATCTACCCCATCAAGCATTCATCCTGGGTTGCGAACTTGGTTCCCGTGAGGAAGAAAAACGGAGACATTCGTCTTTGTGTGGACTTCAGAAATTTGAATCAAGCCTCCCTCAAGGACCATTATCCGCTTCCCCAAATCGATCAGATCCTCCATATAGTTGCTGGAGCCCAGAGATTCTCCCTCCTAGATGGCTTTTCCGGCTACAACCAAATCTGGGTCAAGGATGAGGACCAGCATAAGACGGCGTTCACTACCAAATGGGGAACGTTCGCCTATCAGCGCATGCCTTTCGGCTTATCCAATGCTGGCGCCACATTCCAGAGAGCCATGGACTTGGCCTTCCGAGAGCTGCTCAACAAAGTTATCGTCATCTATTTGGATGACATGACTGTATTCTCTCACAGAAGAGAGGACCATGTTTCCCACCTGCGGCAAATATTTGAAAGGTGTCGTGAATTCGGCATCTCCATAAACCCGAAGAAATCTGTCTTCGCGGTAAAAGAAGGTAAGTTGTTGGGGCATGTCATCTCCGAGAAAGGCCTAGCCGTAGACCCTGATAGAGCAGAAGCTCTCCTCCGTTTGCCCGCTCCAATTGACAAGAAAGGGCTGCAGTCCTTCTTCGGCCAAATCAACTTCGTGCGGAAGTTCATACCGGACTTCGCACAGGTAATCAAGCCCATGGCCGAATTGTTGAAAAAGGATGCAGAATTCCTATGGACTGATGAGAGAGGGCAGGCCTTCGAGGAAATCAAGGCTCGAATTGCACAAGCTCCGGTGTTGATAAACCCGGACTACTCCAAGGACTTCATCCTGTACGCAGTGGGAGAACCCGAGAGTTACGCCGCAGTCCTGACACAGAAGGGAGACGATGGCGAAGAGCGCCCCATAGCGTTCCTGAGCCAAGTGATCCAACCACACGAAGAAAAGTATAACTTTATAGAGCGGCAGGTTCACGCTGTTATGAAGTCTCTCCGAAAGTTCAGGCACTTTGTCTCCCAGAGCCAAACCATTGTCTTTGTGATACACCCGGACGTCCGAAGTTTCATCATACAAGGAGAGCCGGGTCACAAGAGAGCAGGATGGATTGCGAAAATCCAGGAGTTCGACATTGAAATACGGCCAACCAAGCTTATCAGAGGCCGAGCCTTGTGCCAGGAGCTGGCCCGAAGCGCAGCAGCCCAGATGTCCGCCTGTAAGTGGGAGGATCCAGCGACTACCGCCAACCTAACCAACTCCTTACCAGAGGAGAGTGACTGGACAGATGACCTGGTGAAGTATTTCTGCACCGGGAGATGTCCAGACCACCTGAATGCCTCACAAAGAAGGAGGTTTCAGCTAGGTGCACTGAAATATACTCTTCGCCCCGAGGGGCTGTACTTTAAAAACATTGACGGCATCCTGTTGAGGTGCGTCAAGAAAGCAGACCAACCCAGGGTCCTTGGGGAATTCCACTCCGGGATGCCTGGGGGTCACCATTCTGCAAGGCCAACGGCCTTGAAAATAATAAGAGTTGGGTACTATTGGCCCACTCTCTTTACAGACGCGCATGCGGTCTGTACAAAATGTGATCAATGTCAGAGATTTGCTGGCAGAAATAGAAAAGCACCCCTGCCCCTTCAACCGATCCAAGCCGAGACTCCGTTTCAACAATGGGGTCTGGACTTTATTGGGGTTATTACGCCGAACTCTGCAGCGGGGCACAAGTTCATTCTTACCGCCACCGACTACTTCACACGGTGGGCAGAGGCGATCCCCACAAAGAATGCGGACCAGGAGACGGTCATCGAGTTCCTCGAGAGCCTCATTACCCGCTTCGGTGTCCCTAAGTCAATAGTGACGGACAACGGTCCGGGGTTCGCAGGCGCTGTACTCACGGAGTACACCGGCAAATACGGCATTTATCACAAAATGTCTTCCAATTACTACCCGTAGGGGAACGGTCTTGCCGAGTCCACCAACAAGAATCTGCTGAAGATCATCAGGAGAACAGTAGAGAAGAACAAAAGGACTTGGCACCTGCTCCTGGACCGGGCGCTATGGGCGGATAGGATATCTTTAAAAAAGTCTATCAAAACGTCCCCCTATGCGCTCGTATACGGCAAAGAAGCAGTCTTACCTACCCACATCGAAATTCCCGCTCTCTGGATGCTTGATGAAAAGAGAGGCAGCGGGGATCCGGTAGATGACAGACTTTGCCAGCTGCTGCAGTTAGAGGAAGACAGAGAAAAAGCGTACCAGGCCTTCACCAAACACGCTCAAGCAACACAAGGCTAGTTCGCAAAAGGTACCACTGCCCGAGTTTTCAAAATCGGGGACTTGGTGCTAAAGTGGGACTCGCTAAAGGCGAAGCCGGGCAACCACGGCAAGTTTGACGCCCTCTGGGAGGGCCCCTATCAGATTGCCCGGGTAAACCAGTTCAACGCATTTGTGCTCCGGGACATGGAGGGACAGCTTCTCCCCATTCCCGTCAATGGGTTCCACCTCAAAATTTACCACCACTGAAGGCGCCCAAATGGGCCCTTCCTTGTACAGATTTCCCTTCTGCACTTTAGTTTTCAGAATGTATATATTTCGGCATTTAGTTTTTCAGTTTTTAATTTTTCAAAAGCCCAAGTAAAACCAAGGCAAGAGCCCGACTTCGCAGCGAAGTCGGGTAGCGCTCCCTCCAAAGGGCGCAGTTGGGTAGCAGACTGCAAGAAAATGCCAAGTGTCAAACTGCGCAAGCGAAACTGGGCGAAATCGGATTGCGCCCTTTTTCCGGGCGATGTCTGAGTGCGCTCCAATTCCCGGGCGCACCCTGGGTGATCCGGCGCGGTAAGCTGAAAGCGTCTAAGTGTCAAATCAGATTGCGCCCCTGTTGCTGGGCGAAGTCGGATTGCGCCCATTTTTCGGGCGAAGTCGGATTGCGCCCTAATTTCGGGCGAAGTCCGAGTGCGCCCCTAATTTCGGGCGAAGTCCGAATGGCCCACTACAACAAATATGAAAAATCCTAAGTGTTGGCCCAGGGCGAAGTACGGCACAGGGCGAAGTTGGGTTATAGGTCAAAAAATTCTTCCTAGTAAAGTGTGCCCAAATGGTGGCGATGACGTCAGCAATGGCACGGCGCCCAAGGGGGTTTAATGATTGCACATCTTTCAAGGATGATGCATTAAAAGAGCAAGGTGCGTTTGGACCAATGGCTACTAGGGTGCGCTTTTCAAAAATAAACCCATGCGCAGCCGCCAAAAATAATAACGCCTCCACCAACTCCAAGTTAATCGCCCTAACGCCCTCCCTCGCGCCATTAATGTTGCGGTCATTGTCTACAAAAGGGGCCCTAGCGCAACCAGAAAATTCAAATCGTTCAAGCTGACTTTCTGACTGCAAGGAATAAAGCTGACAAACTCAGAAGCCGTAATTTCTGCCTCTGCTGCTTCGAAAAGGATGGACAAGGGAAAAGCGCCCGTACAGGCGCAATCCAGTGAAGAACGGCGCGAAGCTGAGGAATCACCAGAGTCAAGCGCTCATGAGAGCGAAGCGCCGCAGAAGGACCAGAAAAGAAAATCCCGGACGAAGAGGCGCATAGTTGGGCAGACTCCGCCACCACCCGTCAACCACCTGGCCGGGTACAAAGATGGCTCCTTTTCCATCAACCTCTCCAAACTACGGCTGAACATTGCCAAATGGGCAGACAGGGTTTCGCCCTCACACCACCTCGGAGCTGCATACAAATCGAACCTGTACTGGTTCTTATGCCCCCTGTTCATCGGTGCCCGGAGTTGGTTGAAGCAATTGTACAATATTACAAACCAGCTGCCCGACAAGTCTGCGACAACAAAGGGAAAGTGTTGTTCACACTTTTCCGGGAGAGCGTCCAGCCAGCGTTCGCCCCGGGGCTGCAGTACGACCCCAGCGCAATTGTCAGAAGAATAAACCTAGACAAGCAGACGAGCCGTTTTACGCAGACGAAGAGGATGAGGGAATTCCTCGACTCGGAGTTGAGGACTCCGCTGGCGGCCGGACAGTGGCCAACTGGCCCCATACCCTTGGACAGATTTGAGAGTAAATATGTCTACATCATCCTGGCGTGGGTCCTGGGCTGCGACTCTGACAAGATAGTACGGCCGTACCAACTGGCGCTGGCAGAATGTCTCCTGCACGGAGAATTTTATGACTCTACAGCGCAGAAGAGTGGAAAGCGCCCGATTTTCTTCGACTGGGCGGACTGGTTGGCATATGCAATTCATTCAAGCCTGGTCAGACTGCAACAGAAGCAGTCAACGGATTTCCGGTTCTGCTCTTTCCTCGCATGGCTGTGCTTATATCACATGCACTACCGGATGAACGTTCCTGACTTGAAGAAAACAAATGAAAAAGGAGAGCCGCTGCCCGTGTACGAATGGACCGACGTCCTGTACAGAAAAGGCTCGTTCTATGAGTTTAATCTCAAATTTTTGTGCCAGGTCATGGGGTTGTTCAACTGCAAGGCATCTCGCCCGTTGGAGGTCATGACAAAATACCTGTGGAACAAAGAGTACGGGGACACCTTCCGGCTGACTCAGGGCATCATAGTGAGAATCTACGAATTCAAAGGGAAGCCGTTCCTGCTGCCCGACTTCTGCACAGATCACCAGTTCGGGATGGAAATCGCCCAGCAGATGGACTACGTTGAAGAAGAATTCGGCCAGGGCAAGAAGAAAGGCCACATCTTCCAGTATCCCTTCACCTGGGCAAATACTGAAGTATATGAAATCGGGCAGCACGTCTACCTCGAACGGGAGCTCATGGACATGGGCCTAATAATGCTGCCGCAACGATGGAAATATGACCCGGATGGGGTCAGGGGCAAGTTCACGCACATCTGCCCCCGAGCGGAGATCATGCAGGAAAGAAGAAACGAGACGGGCGCAGACCTAGAATGGCATATCGAGCAGATGCAATCATGGCCTCCATGGCATGAATTCTATTGCGAGGAGGTAGCATACGATCCAGAGCGAAACCCGGATCACCGGTTGGAATCCGCGGGTTTCAAAAGATTCCTCGCCAAGGTGGCACCGCTCGACTGGCCACAGGACAAAGTCATCGAATGCTGGAAGATGAGATGTCGCACGCAACACGACAAATCTAACCGGAGGACGCTGGCCGTCGATGATGAATTTTCGGCCTTATATGACCAACACGCTGACACGTGGCAGCCCTTCGAATTTCGAGATTGCGTTCCCCGAGGCGCAAGAAAAAGGTATTTAAAAAGGTCTTCGTCCCAGCAAACGTCAACTCCGGCGACTTCCAGCGCAACTCCGGCAAGTAGTCAAGTGGGTCCAATGCAGCCTGCAGCTTCTGAGACAGTGCCCAAAAAGGCGCAAAATCCTGAAAAGTCAACCCCTGAGGTGGCCCCTCCAACAGAAAAAGTACCTGCGCTGCCAGCTAGCAGATCGGCTACGACGAGCATTCTTCCAGCCAGACCTAGGTACAAGTTCATCGTGGGGACGTCAGCGCTTGCCGCCCCGACATTATCTCTTTCCTCTGGACCAGCCGCGACGCCAGAAGAAAAGAAGAGGAAGAGAGTTGTAAGGCCAAAGCGGCCCAAAGAGCCTGTACAACAATCAGTCGCAGTACAGCCAGAGGCGGCAGCACCAGAAGTTGTCTCTTTGGACAGCCCCGAACAAGAAGCAGACACCCGGGCTGCAAGCATCCCTCCAACGACGGCTCAGGCGGAGCCCGCAGGTACGTCCACTGTTTCTCTTCCCCAAGTCTCCATCAGCCCGCCGCAACACCATCTCCCATCTCATCGGGGAAGCCGTAGCCGCTCCTCTTCTTCCCAAATAGCCCAACCTTCCAGCCCCCCATTCCTTTGACCGCTTGCTCAGATCCTAACGCTTCCAATCACCGAGTCAAACCCTAGAACCCTCCCTCACAGCCAGACGCTGAAGCTGCTCCTTCGCCGCTGCGCTCTTCACCCCAGCTGTCCAAAACCCTACCAGCACCACCCACTCGCCCGCCCGTTTCCCCTAGGACCCGGTCGCCCTCAAAAGCGGCCACTCCTGTAATCCCCCGCATCACTGTTTGCGGGAAAAATGCCGCGGCAAAATCCAATGCTGGAGGATATGGACTTCATGGGCAAACTACAGAGCGCCGATGACATGCCTTTGGCAGTAAGCGCTTCAGGAGGTTTTGCCTCCTTTCTCCAGGGCGTAAGACGAAGAAGAGCCGAAGAGATAGCTGCCCCGGTAAAGCGCACAAAGTTTGACCTGGACAGGAGAGTGCTGACAACTGAAAAGTTGATCCCGAAAGTAAAGAAGCCTCTCCGAGAGATGACCGAGGCAGACTACGAGCTCCAAAGGAAGGAGAAAAACTTTGACGACATCAACGAGGAATACGAAATCCGTGGTATTCGTCGTAGAACAGACAATCTCCTCGTCAAACATCTTGAGACCCAGGAAGCGCTGTTCCAGATGCAGAATAACACAAGGCAGCTTGAGGAGGACCTAGCTAGGGCTACTGCGCAGCTGGGATCAGCGCAGCAGGAGATAGAGGAACTTAAGGCTCAGCTGGCCGCCTCTCAGCAGGAGGCCACAGCGCAGAAACAGACAGCCGAACAGCTGTCAGAAGAGAAGAAGACAGCGCTGGAGCAGGTTTCACAGCTTCAGGATTCGCTGAAACAGGCGCAGTTGCAGCTAGCAGAGAAAACATCACAGGCGACGGCCTTTTCAAAGAGCAAAGCCAAAGAGATGCGGGCTGGTCTGCTGCAGGGTTGCAAGCCCAACCTTGTCAAAGCTGTATCGGTCCTGGATTTTGCGTGCAGGATCAAAGAAATATCTGCCCAAGGAAAGCCTGTGGTAGAGGAGGCCGAACACCAAGCGAGGCAATGGCTGGACCTGGCTATGAAACTTGAGCAGTTTGAGCGCAAAGGCCTCCAATTCTCTCCTATGTCCCGACTTGCCTCAGAGTGGGCAGATGCAAGGGTAACCTTGCATATTTACTTCAAAAAGACAGAGAAGATAAGGGCCGCCAGAAGGACACTGGACGCCCTAGAGCATGAAAGGAACATTATCCTGGCCCCCTTTCACACTCTGTCCGAGCACGGGTGCCCGAGCTTCGTCAAGGATGGCGAATTTCTGGCCCTTGAACAGGTCAAGCAGAATTGGCTGTCCTTTGAGGCAGATACAGCAGAAATTGATAGTTGGACAGAACCAATTCAAGAAACTCAGGTCACCCAGATGGTGTCGAAATACTGTAAAATCAACTCCTCCCTAAAGGAGTTAGGAAAAAGATTTAACACCATCGACCTGCACACAATCGCTGCATTCCACGCAGCATTAAAAGAGGTCAATGACCTTTCTCCCTTCCAAGCAGCAGTCTGGGACCAAGCCAAGGCTGCATACCAACGCATCAGCAAGTGGGAGGCCGACAGTGGGGAGCATTCAGATTCAGAAGGTGAAACTGAGGAGGCAACTGCTGAAAGCGAACCTGAAGAAGAACAGTTGCCCCAAGGGAAGCGGTCAGAGCAGCAGAAGGCAGGGGAAGGAAGTTCCTCTGCACCCAAAGGATGAAGGCATGGTTCTTTGCGTCGAGGCGAGCTCGACACCCCGCGAGCCACCAGGAATGTTGCCACATTTTGCACGGGGTGCCATGTTTTCAGTTTTTGTAAGTAGCCTGCTCTTTTCCTTCCTTCTTCTCTTTCCCTTTCTTCATTTCTCTCTTTCTCCCTCTTCTTTGCAGTCTTATTCCTCCCTCTTCCCCTTAAACTTCCCCCAGCAAAGTTTCCAGAAGTGTCCCCTGAAAATGGTTAAGTGTCAGGGCGCACCCCGACTTCGCAGCGAAGTCGGAGTGCGCCCTCCAGTTGGAGCGCAGTAGGGACAGTGCGAAGTGTGACAAAACAGGAAATGAGCAAAATTGACTAAGTGTTGGGGCGCAACCCGACTTCGGGACAGTGCGAAGTGTGACAAAACAGGAAATGAGCAAAATTGACTAAGTGTTGGGGCGCAACCCGACTAGGAGAAGCGAGGTGACAAAACATGAAATGAGCAAAAATCACTAAGTGTTGGGGCGCAACCCGACTTCGCAGCGAAGTCGGGGTGCGCCCCCCTTTTGGTGCGCAGTCCGAACGGCAGAGATGACAGCAAAGTACCGGTGCGCAACCCGACTTCGCAGCGAAGTCGGGGTGCGCCCTCCGACCGGTGCGCAGTTGGGTAAACCAGTCCAAAAATTGACTAAGGCACGGAGGCCTCCCCAACTGCGCTGTTTTCCACCTGCGCAATCCGACAGCGCTCTGATCCCGGGCGAAGTTGGATAAACTGCCTTTCAAGGCAGCATGTGTCACTCATCAACATCTGACAAGTGTCCACTTCGAGATTCGGGCCGAGACATGACCGGGAAAAGGACAAAGCATGGGCTGCACTATCTATGCCATCTGCCATCATTTAAAGCTGATAAGAAGTTCCATCCGCCACAACTACCTGCACTCCTGTTGACCAAGGGTTTGACCCGACACACCGCCACATGGCTGTACATCTTTCAGGGAGACCATGCCGCAAGTACAGTCCTGCCCGACAGAAGTCAGCATCAGCAGCTCCTCAGCCGCTTGTGTCAGCTAATGTTTGGTCTGGGACTTTGTGCCCGCGAATGTAATCGGGGGGAACTTAAGGCTATAAATAGCCATGTAATTCATTGTAAAGTGGGGGAAGGGGAATATACTGCTAGGGAACCATTGTAGCTGTGCGTTTGCCTCTAATACAAGCATATACTTGGCTCTGCTTACTCGTCTTTTATCTTGTATGCTGCCTCTCCTTGTCATTTCTGCCTCATGTTTCTTGTATCATTGCTTACTGTTGTACTGAATTCTGGACTCTGGTATTTGATGATCAAGTATTCCTGGAATGCATAGATAGAGGATACATAGGATTAATGATAGTTGTAGTTTCAATGTGTGCTTTGTAGAAGAATGTTGTTAGTAGTGGTGATTGATCGTTGTTGTGCTGCTTATTCCCCCCACCCAACTCCAATCACATTTGGATTCTCTTTCCGCACTTTTATCTCTTTCCCTGCACTCTTATCTTAACACCGAAAACCCCACAGGAAGCCGGCCTTCTCCGGAGATTGGCACGGAAGGCATTCCTTCCTCCCGGCCTTTCAATCTGGTGGGCGAATCTGGGCGCAATAACAACAAATCCTTTCCTCATGGCAGATTCGTAACCAACACCTGCAACAATAATTCACCAGTCGGAAACCTGCAACATAGCCATTAATGCTTCAAACATGCAACAACTCCATTAATGGCAGCAACCTGTAACTCAACTCAACACTCAATGCATACACAGAATATGGATCAGAATAACAGTATTTGTATTATGCTTCAATCACGATTACAGCATACAATGGTGATCTTAGACAAAGTCTGTGCTCTCTCTGTCTGTCTCTGATGCTCTACAAATGTTTGAAAAGGGGGTATTTATAGGTCTGGAAGTTGGTTATCCCAACCAACTTCCCCCAACTTCCCCAACCACTTCTACAACCGAATCTGCTAACTAATTGCTAATTAGACATCTAACTCTGCTAACTAGCCGTCAAAGCCACTAGCCCGCACGTCCGGTCGTGAGACCGCACGTCCGACGGCCGGACTGCACGTCTAACTACCAGCCCGTACGTCTAACCGCCAGCCCGGATGTTCTAACTCGCCAGCCTAGACGTCCGACAAAATTGGACGTCCGTGACCGGCAACACTGGACGTCTGACTTACAGACTGGACGTCTGATGCCAACACTTAGACAAAATTGCTAAATTACATTCAAAATTGTTGGAGGATGTGCCAGTCAGTCCTAGGGCTTAGAAATGTTGTCTACATCTATCCTCCCCTTCGAAAAAGTCGATGTCCTCAACGACCTTCTCCGCTCCGTTGCTGAAGTTCCAGCCTCAGTTTTCTGTACTTCTATTGGTGTAGCAGCCTGCTGTGATTGTTCATAGTCCTGAAGCCTTTGACGATATTGGTCCCGTTCCTCCTTGAGTCTTTTGGCATAGTTATAATATTTTGCCCATTCAACTTCAAAGGTATTTGCTTGCTTTTCAGTCTTCTTCAGGTTCGTCAGTAGTTCTGCTTTCTCGTCGTTGAACATATCCTTCAACAATTCCTCTGAAAGAGACGTTGTTGGTGCACCTGTTTGCTGTTTTGCCCTCCGTAGTTCTTCCTCCAAAGCTGCATTTTTGTTCAGCAGTTCTTCTTTTTCTTGAACCCAAAGTGCGCTCCTGCTGGCTTCTACTGACAGCAAATGCGGCTGCCTGCTTAACCAACAGTTCTTTTTGGTTCTTGAGTTGGTCTATCTCTTCTGCTGCTGCTTGCAATTCCAGATTCTTGTCTACCAACTCAGCTTGTAAACTTGCATTGACCTCCTTCATCCCTTCGTGAACTTTTTCCATGCATTCCATGCCCTCAGCTAAGATTTTATCATTTTCCGACAGAACCTGTGTAACTTCTTGCTCCATGATGTCCTTAGCTATACTAATGTGTTTGATTCCCTCACCCAGCCACTGCAACAAGTGTGCGAGGAAATTCAACTGTGTATACATTGGCAATAGTTCTTGCACCACTTCCACCTATGTGTCGTGCTCCGTAGCCCGTGGTGGATTCTTGCCTTGGCCGCAAACATAAATCTGTTCAGTCTCACAATAAAGACTTGGTGTTCTGTCTGGTAATTCGGCTATATCTTCCATTGTTTGCACTCGGCCTATAGGTAGTGACCAGGGTTGCCTTGCGTAAATTTTGGAAATATCTCTTCGCCAAGGTCCCTGAACTACCCACTGAACCAATCGATCAAGTTCTTCCACCATGCCTTGCCATTTCTTCCATTGGCCCATACAGGCGCTGCTGAATCAGTAAACTCGTACTCGCATCACTTGTGCCAATTTCTCGAAACAACGTGCTGCGTTCTCATCCATCTCATCTGAGGGATCCATAAAATTCGGTAACTTAAGGAGAATCTCTTGGGACCAAGCATCGATCTGTTCGGTCTCCTGTGCCTTTGCTTTACCTTTATCTTGTTGGCGAACATATGGGCTTCCTGTAGCCTATCCCATGGTTCCACTATCCTCTTCATCTTGTTCTTCATTTTTATCTAGGTCTACACATTCTAGTGACTGTTCTTTTCCATCCTTAGTGCTACCTATACCCGGAATCTCTGTTGGTGTTTCTTTTGTGGGCTCTTTTGTTCCTTTCTCCCACCGTTCAGAATCGCCGGCTGAAGTTCCACTCCGTAACTACTACTTACTCCCTGCAGCCTTTCCCGTCGTCGCTATCTTTTCCGCTGTAGCGAACATCTCCTCAATGGAAAATGTGTGCAACGTATCTTCCAATGTTGTTGGTCTTGCCACTGGTTTCTCAGATACATCAGGTGAACCCATACGCACTATGTGCTCTTCTACAACAATCCTCTCCTCTGTTCCTACTGGATTAGCTAAACTTGTTCCAATTGTCGGATCCTGCCTTGTAGTTGTTGTGGAAAACTCAGGTTCTTCTGTTGGTTGTAGTTCCCGAGTACGAGCTACTTCCAGATTCTTTGCTATCTTCCGTAATGCTTCCTGCGAGAGATTCTGTGGAGGCACATTGAATCGCCCCTTCTCTTCTTCTTTTGTCTGGGTTCATCTGGAGATTGAGTCTGTTTTTGTTTCTGTACCTCTGACTCCCGAGTCTGTGTGGCTCCCTTATCCTCCCCTTCTAACGCGGCCACCAGCTTCTCCTGACGCGATTTGTGGGAAATCTGCTTTACCCTTGCCTTCTTTGTCGGCGTCTTCCTAGTCGGCGATTCTATCCACCTGCGGATGGATGGTGCTCTTGGTGGCACGTCCCTGGAAGCCTTAAATTCTGGGAAGGCTGGGATAGAAATTTCTGCTCTTGCTGCCGCATCCAGAATCAGTCCAATTGCATGGAACGTCATCAAGAAATTCTTTGTTGTTCTTAGCAAAAATGTCTGTATCCGGTTGGACAGATATGTTGCCCAATTATGTTGTTCTCCCCGTTCTACTCCTTGTAGATACGGAATCAGCCAAATTGGCAGATCTGAACTTCGCTGCTCTCCTGACAGCCTAGACATGATCACGTTCATTATCACTTCATATCCTTCATTCCGGAGTTGTGGCTGCTTGACTCCTCTTCCACCGTGAACGCTTGCAACCTCTTGTTGGTGCCGTAACCGCTTGGCTACCACTGATTCCGGTTCAGGTTCACTCCAGGCAGAAGTCTTTCCGCCTTTATGTTGTGATGAGCTCATATTCCCCTTGGATGGCCCTAGGCGTCGGGTATCCAAGCTGTTTGGTTCAGCAGCTGTCGAATGCTATGCCCGTCTCTTCCCCGCTGATGTCTGGCTCGGTAGCCGTCTGCACTGTCCAGCCGTCAAGTCTAGCTGGACATCTAGTACAGTCGTCCAGCAGTCCAGCAGTCAGACTGGCTAGACGTCTGACAGTGTAGCCGTCCGTCTGGCTAGACGTCTGGTGCAGCCGTCGGACCGGATAGACGTCGGGCTGGCTAGACGTCTGGTGCAGCTGTCGGCAGGCTAGACGTCTGGTGCAGTCGTCTGCTCCTCTTCCTACTCCACCTGCTGTAAGCCGTCAACTAGCCGTCGTCCGCTGCCCTAGCCGTCTGCAACACTGTCTGCAACTCTCGCTTCCCCGCCGCGCACTCTACTTCTTCTCGTCCACCTCCTTGCTACTTGAGAGCGATGTGAGAAGAATGAGGCTTCTCCTCCTTATATACTTTTTCTCCCAACCGCTCCAACTACCTGGTTGCATGCATGCGCGACACGTCGGCCTTCCTAGACATCTAGATGTCCTTATTCCGTCTTCCTCCCTATTTCGTCTTTTTTCCTATTTCGTCTTTTTCCTGCTTTTTGACTTTTTATGTTGACTTTTGAATTTTTATTATTTTTTTTTTTTCCAAAATTGTCTTCGACGTCTATAACTCAACGTCGACGGGTGAACCGCATGGTCAAGCCAATGCGCAGTTCCCATACATCTGAGGTCAAATTTTGCTGATGACGGCTATTTTCTCCGAAATTACTAAAGTCATCATCACTATCAATGTTTATCTCTTCCGTCGCTTGTCGTCTTCGGCGATTGTTTCGTCTTGGGGAAGTTCCCGAGTGTGACTATGGTTGTTGTCTTATTCTTTCTCGCGGTATAATGTGCCAGTCTTGTTCTTCTCGTTTCTTCCGTCTCGCTGTCTTCTTGCTCGGCTCGGGGACTCGATTCCTACTATCCCATCGTTTGGCATTATTATTGACTTATTCATTTCTCGATCTAATCTGTTCCCATCGTTCTTCGACCATCCGATCTTCTTCCCCATCTGGACTAATAATATTATCCCGAGGTTCTGCTACTCCCTCCTGGTGGTTGCTAGTCTGGTTTGGTCGTTCGGGATAATCAAGCACCAATGGAATTTGTTCAGTCCTTCCATCATTATGTCGGAGTATTATATAGTCATCCAAATAAGTATATATTATTCTCCCATTTTCTTGCTGATCAATTTTCTCCTGCCGGGTCAGTTGCTGCCCTTGGTGTTCTCCATTCTCATGGGGTCGTCTAGATCTCCGACCTCGTCCTCGACCTCGATCATTACTTGCAACTGCCCGTGCTTGATTCCTTTGCTCTAGATTGGGATTACGGTCCCAATCTCTCCTTCCGCGGACCTGGTTACTGCGTCCTCGACCTCTATTCGATCAAATCTCCCTAATGTTGGGCCGTCAGTACTCCCAGCTGCCCGAGATTCGGTCGGTCCTTCAGTCATTCCTGACGTCTCCAGTTCCTACGAGCTCGCTGAGATAGACCTCTCGGTCTATTCTCAGGAGCACGAAGTGATGGGTTGACTTGGACTAAGTTCTCAGATGGGCCTCGTGGTCCAAACTGAGAACCAATCGACCTATTGGTAGCGAGAGGGGAATTTCTTCCTCTCAAGCTACCGGGACGGAGGTCAACCACTCTCCTCCCTTGGTCAGGTACTCTCGGGGTTCCTTGCGGTCTTCCCAAGGTAACTAAATTATCTCTGCTACGGGTCTCGTTTATAGGTTGTGATCCTGGCTTAGGTGTTAGTTGTTGCAAGATCCTCAATCTCCTATCGGCTCTCATCAGTCTTCGTCTCCATATGCTTTGCTCAAATTGTCGTTGCATGGTACAATGAGCCAAATTCTCCCGATACTCTTCTAAAAAGACTGAGTCGGTACTTGAGTCATTTCCATATCCTATCGTATTGAGTGGCTAGAATGAAGTTTCTTGAACCCTCTGCTACAATCTCCGTACTTCTCTTCTATGTCGGCAAATCTAGTGCAGCCATCCGATACCTAGCTACCTCTTCCCGTTCAGTTGGGCGTCTCATGGCTCCAGCATAAGGTGTTCTCCATGCACGAGTCGGTGGTATTTCGGGTATGCCATCCCCATTCAATCCTCCATTGTACTCATCTTGTGAACTTAGTGAAGTATCGTCTTCAATTATTTGCACAGTTTCCAGGAATCTGACACCCGCTTGCCAACTGCGATCTTCCTCCCTTTGCTTTCTATTTTCTGGGTTAGGGCTGGCAACTGGGATATCTGGGTCTCGCGGTAGATTATCGTTGTTGTTGGAGTCTTCCAACCACCCTCCAGTTTTTGCTTTTTCAGGTACCGTTTCTATATCCTTCCATATTATTGCTGCCACTTCCCCCCTACTTATGTGATATTTAGCAGTCGAGCTTTGTCCTGCTTCCCATCTCCTGGGTCTTTCTGGAGAATCTCTTGTTTCTTGAAATTTTGCTACTTCTCTACTAGAGGATTCTTCTAGATTTAATACAATTTTTAGCGAGGCTGAAGAAGAACTCCTAGAAATTGCACCAGTTACTTTTGCTTTTCCCCGTCTATGTTCCCTTGGACTTGTCATGACTTCCTGTTCTTCTTCCAAGGAGAATAAACCGCTTCCGAAGAGTTCCCCGTTGCATTGTTTCTCGGTTCCCCTTGATTTAGCTCGCCCACTCGCTAGGCGAGCTTCATGCCTTTCATTTACCCTGTGCATGGTTGTGTCCAACTCTTGGATCACCTGTTCCCGTAGCTGATTGTTGTACTGTCTCAGAGTTTCATATTCCTCTTGCAGCCAATGTGTTTCCATTCTCATTTGCTGCATCAATCTAACTTTGTCTTCTTCATCTTCTTCCAGAACCTCCTGTTGAGCGACCTCCGTCATGACTTGGAGTCAGTCCCCTTCGCTGTTACTTGAGAGTTCCATTGATTGCTCTTCCTCACTCCCAAACAACCAATCTAGGTTATGCGTTTCCTCCCCTCGAAGAACGCTACCCCCGCTCGTTATTTCGGGAAGGTTGTGTGCCCGAATCTTCTTCCCGTTCCGAAGTTCCCGTTTGTTCCGAGTTAATCATGTTCACTTCCGCACGTGGCTTGTATACCTTCAACTTGGAACCATTGATTACCTCGGGGCATAATGTTCCATCCAATTTCCTTAGTCTAACTGTCCCGTTTTCTAGTATTTCATCCACCTAGAAGGGTCCTGTTGGTTACGAATCTGCCATGAGGAAAGGATTTTGTTGTTAATGCGCCCAGATTCGCCCACCAGATTGAAAGGCCGGGAGGAAGAGATGCCTTCCGTGCCAATCTCCGGAGAAGGCCGGCTCCTATGGGGGTTGTGTTAAGATAAGAGTGCAGGAAAGAGATAAAAAGGTGCAGGAAAGAGATAAAAGGGTAAAAAAGAGATAAGAGTGCAGGAAAGAGATTCCAAATGTGATTGGAGTTGGGTGGGGGGAATAAGCAGCACGGCGACGAATCAATCACCACTACTAACAACATTCATCTACAAACATACATCGAAACCACAGCTATCAGCGATCCCATGTATCCTCTATCTATGCATTCCAGGAATACCTGGCCATCAAATGCTGGAGTCCGTAGTTCAAAGCACAACAACAAGCAATGACACAAGAAACATGAGGCAGAAATGACAAGGAGAGGCAGCATGCAAGATAAAAGACAATAAGCAGAGCCAAGTATATGTCTGTATTTGAGGCAAACGCACAGCTACAATTGTCCCCTAGCAATATATTCCCCTTCCACCACTTACATTGAAAATGTGGTGGGTATTTATAGCCCAAAACTCCCCCCGATTACATTCATGGGCACAAAGTCCCAGACAAGACAATAGCTGACACGAGCGGCTGAGGAGCTGCTGATGCTGACTTCTGTCGGGCCGGACGGTCCTTGCAAAGATGGTGTCCCTGAAGGCGGTACAGCTACGTGGCAGCGCGTCGGGTCAAGTCTTCAGTCAACAGGAATGCGGGTAGGTGCGGCAGATGGCACTTCACATCGGCTTTAAATGTTGACAATTGGCGCCGGTAGTGAAGCCCATGCTCTGTCCTTGCGCGGTCAAGTCTTGGCTCGAATCCCGAAGGTGGATACTTGTCGGATGCTGAAGCGTGACACGTGTCTGCCTTGAAAGGCAGCTTATCCAACTTCGCCAAGAATTCGGGCGCCATCGGGTTGCGCAGGAGAAAGACAGCGTAGTCGGAAGGCCTTCTTGCCTTGGTGTCTTCTGAGTTGACTTCACCGAACCGCGCACCGGTCAAAGGCGCACTCCGACTTCGCTGCGAAGTCGGGTTGCGCACCGGTGCTTGGCTGTCTCCATCCGCCGTACGTATCGCAGCACTGGAACAAGGGCGCACTCCGACTTCGCTGCGAAGTCGGGTTGCGCCCAACACTTAGCCATTTTCCTGATAGGTCATTCCCCTAGTGCGCCCAGGAAGAAGGGCGCACTCCGACTTCGCTGCGAAGTCGGGTTGCGCCCCTGACACTTAGTCAGATTTTCAATTGTTTCCTGTCCTGCTGCGCACGGGTTACCTACTGCGCTCCAACTGAGGGGCGCACTCCGACTTCGCTGCGAGGTCGGGTTGCGCCCCAACACTTAGAAACTTTTCAAGGTACACCTGCTGAAGTTTATTGGGGGAGGAAAGGGGGAAAGAAGAAGAGGGAATGAAGTTGTGAGGGAGAGGAAGAAAGGGAGAGAAGAAGAAAGGGGAAATGAGGAGAAGGGAAGGAAAAGAGCAGCTTTCATGCGTAAACCAAAAACATGGCACCCCCGTGCAAAATGTGGCAACATTCCTGGCGGCTCGCGGGGTGTCGAGCTCGCCTCGACGCAAAGAACCATGCCTTTATCCTTTGGGTGCAGAGGAACTTCCTTCCCCTGTCTTCTCGCTGCTCGGTCGCTTTCCTTGGGGCAATTGTTCTTCTTCGTTTTCACTTTCACCGGTCGCTTCCTCAGTCTCGCCTTCTGAATCAGAAGGTTCTCCGCTTTCGGCCTCTCGCTTGCTGATGCGTTCGACCACAGTCTTAGCTTGGTCCCAGACTACGGCTTGGAAAGGAGAGGGGTCGCTAATTTCTCTAAGTACCGCATGGAATGCGACGACCGCATGCATGTCAATGGTGTGAAATCTTTTGCCCAACTCCCCAAGAGAAGAGCTGATTTTGCAGTACTTAGCCACCATTTGAGTGAACTGCGCTTCATGAACTGGCTCTGTCCAGCTATCGATTTCTGCTGTATCTGCCTCGAAGGACAGCCAGTTCTCTTTTACCTGTTCAAGGGTGAGGAGCTCGTCATCTTTGACATAGCTCGGGCACCCATGCTCGGACAAAACACGAAAAGGAGCCAGGAGAATTTGTCTTTCCTGTTCTAAGGCGTCCAGCGCCTGCCTGGCTGCTCTGATCCTTTCCGTCCGGGCGAAGTAAGTGTGCAAGGTTACCCTTGCATTTGCCCACTCTGAGGCAAGACAGGACATAGGGGAGATTCGGAAGCCATCGTGCTCTATCTTCTCAAGTTTCATAGCCAGGTCTAGCAGTTGCCTCGCCTGGTGTTCGGCTTCCTCTACCACAAGCTTGCCCTGGGCAGATATTTCTTCAATTCCGGATAAGAAATCCAGAACTGTCAAGGACTTGACAAGGTTGGGCTTGCAACCTTGTAGCAGACTTGCGCGCATCTCCTTCGCCTTGCTCTTTGAAAAGGCCGCCGCTTGTAATGCTTGCTCTGCTAGCTGCGACTGCGCCTGTTTCAGTGAACCCTGCAGTTGCGAAATCTGCTCCAACGCTTCTTTCCTCTCTTGTTCGGCTGTCTGCTGAGCGGCGGCCAGCTGGGCCTTGAGGTCTTCAACTTCTTGCTGTGCTGACCCCACTGCGCTGTAGCCCTGGCCAAGTCTTCTTCAAGCTGCCTGGAAGTATTCTCGCACCGGAAAAGCGCCTCCCGGGTTTCAAGATGCTTGACAAGGAGGTTGTCCGTTCTGCGGCGAATACCGCGGATCTCATACTCTTCGTTGATATCATCGAAGTTCTTCTCCTTTGTCTGAAGCTCGTAGTCTGCCTCGGTCATATCACGGAGAGGCTTTTTCACCTTAGGAATCAGCTTTTCTGTTGTAAGCACTCTCCGATTCAGGTCAAACTTTGTGCGTTTGACCGGGGCAGCTATCCCTTCGGCCCTTCTGCGCTTCACTCCTTGAAGAAAGGAGGCAGATCCCCCCGCGGCTCTTACTGCCAGAGGCTGGTCCTCAGTGATGCTCATGAAATCAAGATCTTCCAGCTCCTGGGCCTGCTGCGGCATTTTTCCCGCGAACAATGAAGTAGGTGGGATACCAGAGGGGGTAGTAGCCTTCGAGGGCGACCGGGTCCTAGGAGTGACAGGGGTTTGGCTAGACGGCGCTGGTAGGGTTTCAGTTGGCCGGGGTGAAGGATGTGGAGATGAGGTAGCGGCTTCAGCACTGACCGCGGGTGAAGGCTCCTGGGTTTGTCCCAGGGATTGGAAAGCATTGGGGTCCTGGGAAAAATGGTCAAAGGAGTGAAAGTCGCTGGACGGCGGGGTGGCTTGAGATGCGGAGGATGCGGCTATGGCTTGCCCTGATGAAGTGGGAGTCGGGGTTTTTGCAGGGCCGACATGGACTTGGTCAAATGGCACAGAGGACGTACCTGCGGGCTCCGCCTGAGCCGATGCCGAAGGAATGGTTGCATCCTGGATGTCTGCTGCTGGTTCGGGGCTGTCTAAAGAGACAACCTCCGCGCTGCTGCTTGCGGCTGTTCTGCAGCGTCTCGCCGCACTGGCTCCTGGGTCGTTTGGTCCTTTCGACCCTTTTCTTTTTCTTTTCTCCCGACGCCGTGGCTGGTTCAGAAGGGAGCGGCAATAGAGGGGCGGGAAGCGCTGATGTGCCCACGGTAAATTTGTACCTGGGTCGCGTTGGTAAAATACCTGCCGCACTTGGCCCACTGGCTGGTGGTGTGAGCGTCTTCTCTGTTGATGGAGGGGCCAGCTCAGGAGTTGACCGCTCTGAACCTTGCGCCACTTCGGGCGCTGCCACGGAAGCAACAGGCTGCATTGGGCCTACTTGACTGCCGGATGGAGTTGGGCCCACTTGACTGCCGGATGGAGTCGCGCTGGAAGTCGCCGGGGTTGACGATGACTGGGGGGTAGCCCTCCTTTTATACCTTATGTTCGCGCCTCGGGGAACGCAAACGCGAAATTCGAAGGGCTGCCACGTGTCGACGTGTTGATCATATAATGCCGAAAACTCATCATCAACGGCAAGATTCCTCCGGCTTGACTTGTCGTGTTGCGTGCGACACCTCATTTTCCAGCAGATTCGAGGATTTTGTCCTTATGCCAGTTAAGCGGCGCCACCTTAGCGAGGAATTTCTTGAATCCCGCTGACTCCATTCTGTGGTCCGGGTTCCGTTCAGGATCGTAGGCGACCTCTTCGCAGTAAAATTCATGCCACGGTGGCCATGACTGCATCAAATGAATGCGCCAGTAGAGATCTGCACTTGTCAAGTTCCTTCTTTCTTGCATGATCTCCGGTCTTGGACGGATGTGCGTAAACTTTCCCCGGACCCCGATTGGGTCATATTTCCAGCGTTGGGGCAGCATTATCAGGCCCATCTCTAGCAGCTCCTGCTCAAGGTAAACGTGCTGCCCGATTTCGAAGACCTGAATATTGGCCCAGGTCATAGGATATTTGAATAAGTGACCCCTCTTCTTCCCCTGGCCAAATTCCTCTTCGACGTAGTCCATTTGCCGCGCCACCTCCATTCCAAACTGATGGTCCGTGCAGAAGTAGGGCAGCAGACATGGTTTCCCCTTGAATCCGTAGATTCGGACGACAATGCCCCTGAGTCAGCCGAAAGGTATCACCGAGCTTGTTGTCTGTCAGATGCTTTGTCATAGCCGCTGGTGGGCGAGTTGCGCCACGGCTGAACAGCCCCATTGCCTGGCCCAAAACCAACATTAAACTCGTAGAACGAGCCCTTCCGGTACAGGGCCTCAGTCCATTCATACACTGGGAGGGGCTCTCCTTGCTCGTTCGCTTCCTCAGGTTAGGGACGTTCATCCGGTAATGCATATGGTACAGGCATAGCCATGTGAGGAATGAGCAAAACCGGAAGTCCGTCGACTGCCTTTGCTACAGTCTTACCAGGCTCGCGTGAATCGCGTAGGCCAACCAGTCCGCCCAATCGTAGAAGATTGGGCGCTTCCCGCTCTTCTGCGCCGTGGAGTCGTAAAACTCCCCGTGCAGGATGCACTCGGCCATTGCCAGCTGAAACGGCCGCACCACTCTGTCTGAATCGCAGCCAAGGACCCATGCCAGAATGATATAAATATATCTGTTCTCAAATCGGTCTAGCGGTATGGGGCCGGTCGGCCACTGTCCAGGATTTAGCGGAGTCTTCAATTCTGAGTTAAGGAACTCTCTCATCCGCTTTGTCTGCGAAAATCTGCCGGTCTGCTCTTCGATGCTCACCCTTCTGACAATTGCGTCTGGGCTGTATTGGAGCCCTGGGGCGAACGCCGCTGGACGCTCTCTCAGAAGAGAGTGAACAGCACCCTTCCTTTGTTATCGCAGACTTGCCGCGCAGCTGGTTTGTAATATTCAGCAATCGCTTCAACCAGCTCCGGGCACCAGTGAGTCGGAGGGCACAAGAAATAATGAAGATTTGAATTGTATGCAGCTCCGAGGTGGTGAGAAGGCGGAACCTTACCCACCCACTTTGCGATGGTCAGACGCAGCTTCGTGATACTGATGGAGAATGCACCATCTTTATACCCGGACAGACGATTGATTGGTGGCGGCGGAGTCTGGCCAGCTACGTGCCTCTTTGTTCTGGATTTTGCTTTTTTGCCCTTCTGAGGCGCTGCGCTTTCATGTTCGCTGGATTCTGGAGACTTGTCAGCATCGCGCAGATCCACACTTGCTTGCGCCTGTACGGGCGCTTTCCCCTTGTCCATTTTCGTTGAAACAATCAGAGACCGGGACAAAACTTCAGAGCTTGTCAGGTTTATTCTTCCGCAGTCCGGGAGCCAGCTCGAACATTATAAATTTCCTGGCTGGCGCCAGGGTCTTTTGTAGATGGTGACTGCTCATTAATGGCGCGAGGGAGGAAGTTAAAGCAGTTAAATCTGGGTTGGTGGCGACGTTATGACCTTGGCGGCTGCGCAGGGGCCCGTTTTTTGAAAAACGTTCCTTGTTGGCCCAGGGCGCACCTTACCCTTTAAATGCGTCACCCTTGGATATTGCGCAAGGTTATCTTTTACATGTATTATCCTTGGTTACCGCGCAATCATTTAAAGCCTCCTTGGACGTTGTGCCGTTGCTGACGTTGCTGCCACCATTGGGCACA
Source organism: Wollemia nobilis (assembly GCA_028583015.1). NCBI lineage: Eukaryota > Viridiplantae > Streptophyta > Pinopsida > Araucariales > Araucariaceae > Wollemia > Wollemia nobilis. Next base: position 9,302,513 of record JAQPPZ010000028.1, read on the forward strand.
CTTTTCAAAGAGCTTTGCAATTAATTAACCACACCTTGCCACGTGTCGGGCTTTGCAACGGGCCCATACTTGGCGCCGTCCGTGATGAGACGTTCGTGCTTCGCCCGGAATCCGGGGCGCGGTCCGACTTCGCCCGAAAAAGGGGCGCAAGTCGGACTTCGCCCGTTTTTTGGGCGCAACCCGAACTTCGCCCAAAAACGGGGTTTACACTTTTTTTCCCTACCATTCGACTTCGCGTTGGGCCACGAGGTTCCCCAAGGACTTCGCCACAAAAAAGAGGCGCGCATCCGACTTCGCCCACCAACACGGGCGAATCTTGGATTTCGACTTAGTGCTTTCCACAACGGAGGCGAGAAGGGGACATTCCCTAGGCAGACATTTTCTTGTAGCTCGCTACCCGAATCGCGCTTTGGAGAGGGCGCAGCCCGACTTCGCTGCGAAGTCGGGTTGGGCAGCCATACTTAGGCATTTTTAACTCTTTTTAACTGCTTTCTTCCCTTCTTCGCCCCATTTGATGAGCGCTGCCTGACTTACTTGGGCTACTTAGAAAACTGAAAAACTTAAAATAATTACATGCTGAAAACTTTAAAATGCAAAAAGGGAAATCTGTACAAAGAAGGGCCTTTCGGGCGCCTTCATGGTGGTACAATTTGAGGTGAAACCCGTTGACGGGAATGGGGAGAGGATGTCCCTCCATGTCCCGGAGCACATATGCGTTGAATTGGTTTACCCGGGCAATCTGATAGGGGCCCTCCCAGAGGGCATCAAACTTTCCATGGTTGCCGGGTTTGGCCTTGAACGAGTCCCACTTCAGCACCAGGTCCCCGATTTTGAAAACTCGGGCTGTGGTACCTTTTGCGAACCAGCCTTGGGTTGATTCAGCGTGTTTTGTGAAGGCCTGGTACGCTTTCTCTCTGTCTTCCTCCAACTGCAGCAGCTGGCAAAGTCTGTCTTCTACCGGATCCCCGCTGTTTCTTTCCTCGTCAAGCATCCAGAGAGCGGGTATCTCAATGTGCGTTGGCAAGACAGCTTCTTTGCCATACACGAGCGCATAAGGGGACGTTTTGATGGACTTCTTGAATGAAATTCTGTCCGCCCATAGCGCCCGGTTCAGGAGTAGGTGCCAAGTCCTATTTTTCTCCACTGTCCTTCGAATGATCTTCAGTAGATTCTTATTGGTGGACTCGGCGAGACCGTTCCCCTGCGGGTAGTAATTGGAAGACATCTTGTGATAGATGCCAAATTTGCCGGTGTACTCCGTGAGTACTGCGCCCGCGAACCCCGGACCATTGTCCGTTACTATTGACTCCGGGACCCCGAAACGGGTGATCAAGCTTTCGAGGAACCTGATGACCGTCTCTTGGTCGGCGTTCTTTGTAGGGATCGCCTCTGCCCACCGTGTGAAGTAATCGGTGGCGGTTAAGATAAACTTGTGGCCCGCTGCAGAGTTCGGCGAAATCACCCCGATGAAGTCCAGACCCCATTGCTGAAACGGAGTCTCGGCTTGGATCGGTTGAAGGGGCAGGGGTGCTTTTCTGTTCCTGCCAGCAAATCTCTGGCATTGATCACATTTGCTACAGACAGCATGAGCGTCTGTAAACAGAGTGGGCCAATAGTACCCAGCTCTGATTATTTTCAAGGCCGTGGGCCTTGCAAAATGATGACCTCCAGGCATCCCGGAATGAAACTCTCCGAGGACCCTGGATTGGTCTGCTTTCTCGACGCACCGCAACAGGATGCCGTCAATGTTTTTAAAGTAAAGCCCCTCGGGGCGAAGAGTGTACTTCAATGCACCTAGCCGAAACCTCCTTCTTTGTGAGGCACTCATGTGGTCTGGACATCTCCCGGTGTAGAAGTATCTCACCAGTTCATCTGTCCAGTCGCACTCCTCGGGTAAAGAGTTGGCTAGGTTGATGCGCGTTGCTGGATCCTCCCACTCGCAGGCGGATATCTCGGCTGCCGCACTTCGGGCTAGCTCCTGGCACAAGGCTCGGCCTCCGACTAGCTTGGTTGGCCGCACTTCGATGTCGAACTCCCGGATTTTGGCAATCCATCCCGCCCTCTTGTGACCCGGTTCTCCTTGTATGATAAAGCTTCGAACGTCCGGGTGGATCACGAAGACGGTGATCTTGCTCCGGGAGACAAAGTGCCCGAACTTACGGAGAGATTTCATGACAAGCATGTACCCGCCGCTCTATAAAGTTGTACTTTTCTTCGTGCGGCCGGATCACTTGGCTCGAGAACGCTATGGGGCGCTCCTCGCCATCTTCTCCCTTTTGGGTCGGGACTGCGGCGTAACTCTCTCGGTTCTCCCACCGCGTACAGGATGAAATCCTTGGAGTAGTCCGGGTTGATCAACACCGGTGCTTGTGCAATGCGAGCTTTGATCTCCTCGAAGGCTTGCTCTCTTTCTTCATCCACGTAAATTTGTGTTCTTCTTCAAAGAACTCGGACATAGGCTTGATTACCCGTGCGAAGTCCGGTATGAACTTCCGCACAAAGTTGATTTGACCGAAGAAGGACTGTAGCCCTTTCTTGTCGATTGGGGCGGGCAGGCGGAGAAGAGCCTCTGCTCTGTCAGGATCTATAGCCAGGCCCTTCTCGGAGATGACATGCCCCAGCAGCTTTCCTTCTTTCACCGCGAAGACAGATTTCTTCGGGTTTATGGAGATGCCGAATTCACGACATCTTTCGAATATTTGCCGCAGGTGGGGAACATGATCTTCTCGCTTGTGAGAGAAAACAGTCATGTCATCCAAGTAGATGACGATCACTTTGTTAAGCAGCTCTCGAAGGCCAGGTCCATGGCTCTTTGGAATGTGGCGCCAGCGTTGGATAAGCCGAACGGCATGCGCTGATAGGCGAACGTCCCCCACTTGGTAGTGAACGCCGTCTTGTGCTGGTCCTCATCCTTGACCCATATCTGGTTGTAGCCGGAAAAGCCGTCTAGGAGGGAAAATCTCTGGGCTCCAAAAACTATATGGAGGATCTGATCGATCTGAGGAAGCGGGTAATGGTCCTTGAGGGAGGCTTGATTTAGATTTCTGAAATCCACGCAGAGACGAATGTCTCCGTTCTTCTTCCTCACAGGAACCAAGTTCGCAACCCAGGATGAATGCTTGATGGGGTAGATGATCTTGGCCTCCAGCATCTTCAAGAGCTCGGCTTTCATCATGGCCTCGATTTTTGGATTGACGGCCCTCTGTTTTTGCCTGAATGGCTTGGCGCCATCTTCTAGCTCGATGGTATGCTGAATTATTTCTCTGTCATACCCCTTCAAGTCTTGGTAGCTCCAGGCTACTATGTCAGGGAACTCTTGACATAATGATCTGATCTGCTCGAGTTCCTCCGTGGTGCAGTCTGTCCGGACCTTGATTGATTTACCAGGTTCCAGCTCTAGGTCAGCATATTGCTTCGGGTCTACTTTGATCCGATGTCATTCTGATCAAATAGACTCTCTAAGGTAATCAGTCCTTTCGGGACATGATTATTTTTCAGTTGTATCAACCCCTCATATTGCTCGTCATTAGGGTCTCTACCTTCGACTGCACAGGCTTCATTTACAAAAAATGTGACGATCTCCTCGTCATAGCTGAACACTTGCCATTGAGTGTCCTTATCAGGCACGGAAGGCCTGTAAATGGTACAGACCGGCTTCGGCTTCTGGACAGTGTCATCGCCGGAACGTACCTGGCTCCAACGTACGCCGTAATGTCAAGCATGCTTGTTTTTCTCTCGTGAAATAGCCTTGACATTCAACGAGTCAAAAGACTCCATCAGATCCCAGACCCGATTTCGGTACGCCTTGAGATAGTGCTTTTTGGAGGCGCACTTATTCGTGATCTGGTGGCACACTAGCTCTGAATCTCCGTAGATCTGCAGATGTTTGATTCCCAACCTCTCCGCCTTTCGCAATCCCAAGCACAGGGCTTCGTACTCCGCCGCGTTGTTGGTACAGCTCCAAGCCAGCCTGTAGGTGTAATCCTTCTGGATCCCGGTTGGGGAAACCAAAAGAACTCCAGCACCGGCGCCATTTTTGCATCGTGCGCCGTCAAAGAAAAGCTTCCACAGCTTCTCAGGTGCTGGTCCTACTTCTCTCCTTGCTGACTTGTCAACTCTCTCAGGCTGAACAATGGTGTAACAACCTTGCTCTGTTTCAATCACGGCGTTGAAGTCCCGCAAGGAGAACTCATCTTCTACTTGCAGCTGCTCGAGAGCTTGCTCCGTCATGTCCACTGTCACCAGTTCTTCCTCCGTCACTGAACCATGCAATCCTCGAGCTCTTCTCCGGTATCTTCTCTACTAGGTAGGTGGAAGGCTTTTCATTGAAAATCTTCAGCCTCCTTCCTTTGAAGGGCACTTCCATGTGCGAGTAGTCCAGAGAGAGATATCCTCCCAACTTCGCAGTGAACTCCCTAGAGAGACACATGCCGAAGTAGGGTTCCAAGTCGACGATCACAACCTCCCCGGATGACCACAATGTCGAGAGCTTTGTGCAGCCGAATGGGGATGTCTTTTATGACACCGACTGTCTTGACAGGGGTGCCGTCTAGTTGCAGCACGCCTTGGCTGCTCCTTGTGTACTCCATCCCGATTTCATCGCAGACGGCTCTCGGCATCACGGTCGTGGAAGCACCAGAATCCACCATGCAGTTATGTACTATATACCCTTGCATCCGTAAAGACAGATAAAAGGGAGGTGGTCTGTTCTTCCCAGTGGCTGAGACTGTCAGGGGTTGCACCAGGACAGCGGGTTGTATCTGCTTGCCGTTCTTCATGATTTTCAGGGATTCTTGCAGCAGATCAACCTGGCCTGGGAGCTGAAGAGCATCATACATGCTGATTCTCGCGGGAGTTCTCTTCAACTCGTCTACTATACTGTAGCCCGAAGTGCTTGCTCCTTCCGCTTCTTTCGCCGGCTCGTACTTTGTCCGGTATTGTTGAGTGGCCTCAACTCTCTGCCTCTTGGTTAGAGACGGATATCTCAGCCTCTCCTGAGCTTGTTCTTTTGTTTCAGCTGGAGGCTGAGCAACGGGAGCTTTAGCCGGAAGAGCTTTGGCAACGGGAGGCTTGACTACGGGAGTCTTCGCCGGAGGAGTTTTGTCTTTGGCTGTGTAAGGCCACAACCTCTTGTACGGTGGTATCTCCTCAGGTTGCGCCTTGTCTCTTCTAGCGTACACCTTTAGGGGTTTGGCTGCAGCTTCGGCAGACTTCTTGTTTTCCTTGGCGGGAGGCGGCATTGGAACTTCGTCTGAAACGGCGAAATTGCTCTCGTCGCCCAGGATCATGTAAAGTTCTTCGTCCTCAATAGCGCTGCCGGCCAAGGTCTGGAGGTAGTGCTGATGCAGTGTACAGTCATCCTCATCATGCGGGTCGTTGCACGTGGTGCACCAGTTGACCTGGTCAGAAGTACCAGGTTCATCCTCGATGGCAGCATTCCTCGGAGGGGGCCGCCGTTGCAAATGTTGCTCGGGGGCCGATCCTTTGTCAATGCCGAGGGCGGATATGGCCTCCTTGGAGCTAGGTCCATCTGGGCCTGCTTCTTTTTCGTAACAGTCATGTCGTTAGACATGGTATGATAGCCAGAGGCCAGAGCCCGTACCTCCTGTAGGATTTGATTCTGAATATCGTGGCCAGGAGGTGGCGGCAATTGAGCTGGGGGAGGCAATGCAGCCAATGGAGGAGTGGAATATTGTGCATGCTGGGGAGGAGCAGGAAGTGCTGGAAAACGTGGAGGACGAGGAGGCGGATAATGAATTTGAGGCGGGCCGTAAGGGTTCACGGCCGGCGCCGGGTTCCATTGCTGCTGGGGTTGCTGTCCTGAAGTGGACGGCTCCGAACCAGAAGCTGATGGATACTGCGATCGGGGAAAATCAGGGTAGATGGGCGGTTGCACTCTGTGTGGAAGCCCGCCGATGGAGATGATGTCCATTTCAGCTTGCTAGGCAGCTTCGTACAGAGCGAGGAATGTGTTGATTCTGGCAACCTTCAATAGCAGGCAAATGTCTGAGTTGAAAGATCTAGGTAGTAGTAGGCGACCTGTCCTGCTGACGGTCGGAGTTCACGAGGGACTCGTTTCCAAGACCTCGCAAACCCGATGTTAAAGTCTGACACCTCCTCTTGGGGGTGTCTCCGAATACTTTGGAACTGATGCAAAAAAGAAGAGGGGTCAGCAGACTCGTTGCATCCTTTCACGAGCCCCGCCGGCTAACCGTCGCCACCCCGTGATGGATCCCTCCGGCAGCGATCTCCACCGAGAGAGAAGCTTTCCCTTAGGGAAAGGGCCAGCAGACGGGTCTTCACACTTTCGTCGCGATGGAGTGAAGCGCAGCCATGGCAAGAATGTCCTGGATGTGTTCATACGCCGTCTTGCCGTAGCCGTCGTACGTAGGGATAGACTTTAAGGCAGCAGGGGGCACAGCTTGCTGTCCGACTAGGGCCAAGGGCCCCGTAGAATCCACCGCCGGGAAGAGGTCGTCTTCATCCAGATGATCAGCCATTTCTGCTTCTGATCCGGTAGTGTATTCAGTATCGGAACTATCCGAAGAGGTAGATTCTTCTTCGGCCTCAACTTGTTCAATCTCGGCTTCGGCTTCTTGGATTTCAGCCTCGGCCTCTTCTTGGATTTCTTCTTCGCGAGCTTGGTAATCAGCCAGCCTGACGCGCTCGCCTGGAGCGTCAAGGTCAAGTTCGTAAAAGTCGGGCTGGTTCTCCGGATTCCTTGCTCGCCACCTTCTTGTTTGCATGAAGGCGTTAGGACCGGTCTTCACGGACTCAGAGAGTATTCAGGTTCGTGCAGAGTCGCCAGGTGCTCTGATTTTGAACAGCAATGAAGCGAGCACTAGTACTTCGATTCTGTTTGGGGGCGGGAAACTACCATGTCCCACCGGTTAAGACCAAGCAACTGCTGGTGCCAGGTGGAGACGGGTTAGAAATTCACTCTTGAAATATGGGACCTTGGTCCCACCGGGCGTGCCAGAAACTGTTGGTTACGAATCTGCCATGAGGAAAGGATTTTGTTGTTAATGCGCCCAGATTCGCCCACCAGATTGAAAGGCCGGGAGGAAGAGATGCCTTCCGTGCCAATCTCCGGAGAAGGCCGGCTCCTATGGGGGTTGTGTTAAGATAAGAGTGCAGGAAAGAGATAAAAAGGTACAGAAAGAGATAAAAGTAAAAGAGATAAGAGTGCAGAAAGAGATTCCAAATGTGATTGGAGTTGGGTGGGGGGAATAAGCAAAGACGGCGACGAATCAATCACCACTACTAACAACATTCATCTACAAACATACATCGAAACTGCAGCTATCAGCGATCCCATGTATCCTCTATCTATGCATTCCAGAATACCTGGCCATCAAATGCCGGAGTCCGGAGTTCAAGACAACAACAAGCAATGACACAAGAAACATGAGGCAGAAATGACAAGGAGAGGCAGCATGCAAGATAAAAGACAAGAAGCGAGCCAAGTATATGTCTGTATTTGAGGCAAACGCACAGCTACAATTGTCCCCTAGCAATATATTCCCCTTCCACCACTTACATTGAAAATGTGGTGGGTATTTATAGCCCAAAACTCCCCCCGATTACATTCATGGGCACGAAGTCCCACACAAGACAAGATAGTAGCTGACAAGGGCGGCTGAGGAGCCGCCGATGCTGACTTCTGTCGGGTCGGACTGTCCTTGCAACATGGTGTCCCTGAAGGCGGTACAGCTACGTGGCAGCGCGTTGGGTCAAGTCTCCGGTCAACAGGAATGCGGGTAGGTGCGGCAGATGGCACTTCACATCGGCTTTAAATGTTGACAACTGGCGCCGGTAGTGAAGCCCATGCTCTGTCCTTGCGCGGTCAAGTCTTGGCTCGAATCCCGGAGGTGGATACTTGTCGGATGCTGAAGCGTGACACGTGTCTGCCTTGAAAGGCAGCTTATCCAACTTCGCCAGGAATTCGGGCGCCATCGGGTTGCGCAGGAGGAAGACAGCGCAGTCGGAAGGCCTTCTTGCCTTGGTGTCTTCTGAGTTGACTTCACCGAACTGCGCACCGGTCAAAGGGCGCACTCCGACTTCGCTGCGAAGTCGGGTTGCGCACCGGTGCTTGGCTGTCTCCATCCGCTGTACAGATTGCGCACTGGAACAGGGGCGCAGTCCGACTTCGCTGCGAAGTCGGGTTGCGCCCCAGCACTTAGCCATTTTCCCGATAGGTCATTCCCCTAGTGCGCCCAGGAAGAAGGGCGCACTCCGACTTCGCCGCGAAGTCGGGTTGCGCCCGACACTTAGTCAGATTTTCAATTATTTCCGTCCCGTTGCGCACGAGTTACCCATCGCGCTCCAACCGAGGGCGCACTCCGACTTCGCTGCGAAGTCGGGTTGCGCCCCAACACTTAGAAACTTTTCAAGGTACACCTGCTGAAGTTTCATTGGGGGAAGAAAGGGGGAAAGAAGAAGAGGGAATGAAGCTGTGAGGGAGAGGAAGAAAGGGAGAGAAGAAGAAAGGGAAAATGAGGAGGAAGGAAGGAAAGAGCAGCATATGTGCAGAAACCAAAAACATGGCACCCCCGTGCAAAATGTGACAACAGGTCCAAGCCACAGGATTTTTAATTTCCCTGGCTTGAGTTCTCTCTTACCGTTGTATTTTAGAACTAGTCCACCAGCCTTCAAGTCCATCTTCGAAAGGTGTTTATCATGCCAGAACTTCCTTCTCTTCTGCGCTACCTCCGTTGCCCATTGAGCCATCACCCGTTTCTCATATAATTGTACCAAAGTTGTCAATCGCTCCTGGACGCTTTCTTCTTCACTCAACCGGTTGTTGACTGCTACTCTCAAACTTGGTATAAGGAATTCAATTGGTACCACTGCTATCTGCCCGTACATCAGTTGAAAAGGTGTGTTATTTGTGGTTGGCTTAAAAGTTGTTCTCTATGCCCATAGAACTACTGGTAGTCTTTCCTCCCAGTCGGCTCCCTCTACTCCACATGTCTTGTACATGATGGACACCAGGACCTTATTCATCGCCTCCACCTGCTCGTTTGCTCTCGGGTAGTACGGACTTGATAGTGAGTGGAAGATCCTGAACTCCTCCGTTAGGTTCTTTATAATTGCATTCACAAAATGGCCGCCTCTGTCACTTGTCAGCTGTAGAGGTATTCCAAACCTTGTAATTACTTGTTCGTACAAAAAGTGAGTCGTGCTTCTTGCCGAGTTGTCTGGTAAAGCCCTTGCTTCGACCCATTTTGTGAGGTACTTTGTTGCAACTACGATGTATCGGCATCTCCTCCTTCGACTTGTCTTTAGAGGACCTACAAAGTCCAGCCCCCATCTTTCAAACAGTTCATGAGGCTTCGACGGATGTAGTGGCATGAAGTCTCTTTTCAACGGTTTCCCTATTCTTTTGGCGCGTATCACATGCTGTCACAAACTGTTTAGCATCGTGAAAGAGGGTGGGCCTTCTTCCAATTCCTACAACCGGATCTTGAAGGCTTCCCATTCATCGTGAAGTCTCTTGGCATAATTGAAATACTTGGCCCATTCTACTCCCATATTGTTGGCCTTGTCTTCCATTTCTTGTAGTTTTGACAACAACTTTGTTTCACACTGAATAAATATTTCCTTCATCTACTACGATGTCAGGGTTGAGGAAGATGGTTTCCTCTGTTCCAACTCCTCCTTGAAAGCTGCTTTGTGCTATTGTGATTGAATCAATTTGCTGCGCAATGCCTTTAGTTCATTCTACCAGGTATTCTCACTATGGCTTTTCTAGGCCACTAGTTCTGCATTTTGTTGTAGAAGCAACTGCTTGGCTGATTTTTGGCGCAACATTTCTTCTTCTAGAGTCACAATCACTTGCCCCCTCACTTAGTTGGATATGAAGGTTCGAGAGTTCCTATTGTTTCTCCTGAATCTATCGCAAAGCATCTTCCAACTGTAGGACATCTTCTGCCAACTGCCGTTATTTTTCCTACAGTTGTGCCTTCATCAACTGCAGGTCTTTGTCAAGATTCTGCCTAGTCATATTCAACTGCTTAATCCCTTCAGCTAACCAACACAGCAAGTGTGCTACAAAATTAATTTGACTATACATCGGCAGTAACTTCGATACCAACTCCACCTATGGCCTTTGTTCTGTGGTGTGTTGGGAAGGGGGATTAGTACCATGTACGAGAACATACACCTATGCTAGCTCCAAATAAAGGGTAGGTGTCTTGTCTGGCAATTTCTCGACTCCCTCCATGGTCTTCAAATACTCAGTAGGCAGAGTCCATGGCTGCTCATGGTAAATGCTGGAAATATCTGCTCACCAGACTCCCTTTCTAGCCCATTTAACCAACTTATCCAGCTCTTCTTCTACCATCAACTGTCATTTCTTCCATTGCCCCACACAACCTGCGTCAAATTGTAGCCGCAGCCTATCCATCACATGGGTTAGCTTTGTGAAACAAGCTACCACTTGCTAGTCAATAAGGGCACCCATATCTGGTGGGTCTGAAAAGTTAGGCATTTCCAACAGTATGTGTTCGGACCATTCATCCTCGGTTGATGTGGATCAAAATTGAAGTTAGCAATTGCATTGAAATGAAAGTCTTAAATAGGCCCAAATTACAACCATATGCCCATGAAATGAGCAACCATATCCAATATTTGAGCAACCAATTCCCCAAATTGGAAAGATAAGCTCTATTCACAATGCTTATTTGAAGGATTGACCTTATCCTTCTAACTTCCAATATCCCTCTAGAAGATATTGGGACAACTAGGCCTAAAGACTAAATCCAAACATGAGCTCATAAAGCTCACGTTTTACAATTTCATAAATTGTTTTATTAGCCAAAAATAAGACTAAGTCCTAATTGCACAAGACTAAGCCTAAACTAAAGTTTGTTGGAAATTATTCCTCATCATCCCTCCCAACAACAGAAGCATTGGACTCCAATGCTTTTAACAAAGACGGGAAATCATGAGACATTTGATGAGCAGAAATCCATTGAGCCTGAGGTCGAAACTAGCCTCGACGGGCTACAATTTATGAAGTAGAAGAGCCCTATCGAGTGTGTTGAGTCTTTGTGTCAAAGACTGTGTTGACGTCGAGCGGAAATTGTACATTTGGGACCACATCTGCAGGATGACTAATGGCAGGAGCTGATTCCAATGTTGACTCATAGTATGGCTTGGGGAGATCCACATTGACGACGTCATGAATGCCGAAGTGTGTCGGAAGATCAAGGCGAAAGGTATTCTCAAAAATTTGTTGGAGATAAGGCCCATAGCGAAGTAGTTTGATCTTGCTATGTGCCTTTTTTGAAAAACGTCACTTGTCCAGATAAAGCCAAACTTTATCTCCAACCTGAAAATGATGAGTGTGATGCTTGTCCATGTCTTGCTTTTGTTTTTGCTGAGACTTCTAGAGAATCTGAACCACCTTTGACTGAAGGCTCTACAAATGCTGAATGAATTTGTCTTATCTTGCTCTTTCTGAATGTGCTTGGTAGTTGGAGATGGCAACGACAAAGGCAACTTATATGGAGCCAAGGGCTAAAATCCAAGACATACTTCAAATGGAGATTGTCTTGTGGAACTGTGAACTGCTCTGTTGTAGGTAAGCTCTATGTGAGTGAGACTCAAATCCCACTTAGTTGGAGTGGAGTGGCGATAGATCTTCAAACTCTGCACATGAGTACGGTTAACTACTTCCGTTTGCCCATCTAACTGTGGATGATAGGCAGTGGAAAAGTTAAGCGATACTCCCAAAATCTTCCACAAAGATCGCCAAAAGTGCCCCACAAATTGTGAGTCTCGATCTGAAACAATGCTGCTGGGAAGACCGAAAGAGCGCCATACTGTGTCAAAGAAGAGATGAGCTAAGTCTAGAGCAGAATTGGTCTTGCGGCAAGGAATGAACTTAGCTATTTTACTGAATCTATCCACAACTACAAAGACAATCATGTTGTCGAACTGTCATCTAAAAATCACTCATCAAGTCCATGGAAATGCTTTCCCAAGGACGAGAAGCAATGGGAAATGGAATGTTGAGGCCCAATTTCCTATTTGCTGGTTTTGAACGGCTACAAACTGCACATTGCCTTAGAAATGGGAGAACATATCGCTGCATATGAGGCCAAAAGAAGAACCGTTGAAGATGATGAAGAGTCTTTTGCTTTCCAAAGTGTCCCCCATAGAGTGTAGAATGAGCCTCTTTCAAAAGGGATTGCCGATGTGCTTGGGCTACACAAAGTTTATCCAACTTGTAGACCAATTCTTCTTTAAGATAGAAATCTTGAAAAGGACATAGATTTGATGAAGAAGGATGCAAAAGTTGTTGGTCATGTTGGCAATCGAATCGGCCTAGATATAGATTTTCTAAGTCTACAACACCCTAGACCCGCTACCAAGCATTGAATGTCCAAAGGAAAGAAATGTCCTTCATGAAAATCTCCAGTAGGGTTGGTTCCGAAATAAAATAAAATTGGTTTTTGAGATAAGGGTTAGGGAAGATGCTAAAAGAGAGGGAAATTAATGAAAGGAATGGGAAAAGAGGCTAAAATCCTGAAATACGGGGGTGATGGACAGGAAGCACGATACACAACCTAACACTTGAACCAACAACAATCAAAACAATAAACTTTTAACAGAAACCGACACTAAATCCTCTCACTTGCATAACCTCCAGGGGTATTCCAGTATTAATCCCTCACCAACAGCTAAATCCAAAAACAAAATTCAAGTCGTATGACAAAGTAACTAACTTGATAGAAATAACATGATAGAAGGCATACACAAAGATAGAAGATTTAAGACCGGAACCAAAAGTCCGTGTTTCAGAAGCAGATTTCAAAGTATACAACTGCTTTTCTAGCAGAGATTGTCCATCCCTAGCTTCAGAGAAAATTCTAGTTTTTATAGAGGATTCCACCTCTCAAAACATTAATTCCCAACCACTTCTGCAATGGTGATAGGTAGATTTGATACGGAACCGACTTAACAACATAAATCTGATCTTGCAGATAACTTAGCATTGAATGCAGAAGGTTCCCCTGATCCACCATGATCGGACGACTCAGAGCGCAGCTTCGGGGTCGGTTGGGCAGCCAACGGCGGTTCTGGGCAGCTTTCGTTGTGTTTGGGGCCCGCCTGGAGTTTCGCTTCACAACTAGAGCGAAAACACTTTCGCTCCAGGAGCGAAAGCATCCTCTTGCTTGCTTAGAAACTTCAACTCATTTTCTGGCCAGCTTTCGCTCCACAAGTAGAACGAAAGCACCCTTGGCTTTATACTTAGACGATTTGCATTTTTTCTTGAGTGTCGCTTCACTGGTGGAGCGACAGGGCCTTTGACTTTTTCGCTTTTTGACTTTTGCGCACTTTGACTTTCGCGGTTCTCGAGAAGGAGCTTTCGCTCCACAAATGGAGCGAAAGTCTTTGGTCAGCGCACACTTAGTTTTATGGAAGGCTTTCTCTCCACATGGAGCGAAAACACTTTGTGCCTTAGCCAAAACTTATTCATTTGCTCCCCCTCCTTAAATAGGAACTTTCGCTCCACAAATAGGAGCGAAAGTGTCCTTGCATTGTACTTGGAAGCATGCTCTAAAAACTGTCTAAGTTGCTAGAAACTGTCACCATGTGCACAGAGTGGAACGAACCTGCAGAAATCAGCCTTAAGCAGAAAATACATTCACAACGTCGCCCCATGCTAAAACGTTTACAATTTTGCATGCGAAACGACAAGAAAAGTACAAAGAAAAATAGAGAAACCATAGGATTTGAAAGAAAACAGCTTTGAGTAAAAGGAGACAGCTGGTGAAAACACAACAAATATAACATCTTAACCATTTTCATGGAAAAAGAGAAGTTTTACAATGATTAACTCCCAAAACTGCATACAACTTAAAGTTTTACAAAATGTGGCAAGAAGGCCAACATCTCTGGCGGCTCGCGGGGTATTGAGCATGCCTCAATGCAAAGACCCCAGTCCTTATCCTTGGGTTGCAGAGTCATCTTCACTCTCAGCATCCTCGGACTGCTCATCGTTGTTGACTGGAAGCTCTTGATGTCTGGTTCTGGTCTTAAATCTTTTGTCTCTATGTATGCCTTCAATCATGTTATTTCTATCAAGTTAGTTACTTTGTCATACAGTTTGAATTTTGTTTCTGGATTTAGCTGTTGGTAAGGGATTAATACTGGAATACCCCTGGAGGTTGCCAGAAATTGTTGACAATCAAATCGGCCTAGATATAGATTTTCTAAGTCTACAGTGCCCTAGACCCGCTGCCAAGCATTGAATGTCCGAAGGAAAGAAATGTCCTTCATGACAATCTCTAGTAGGGCTGGTTTCGAAATAAAATAAAATTGGTTTTTGAGATAAGGGTTAGGGAAGATGCTAAAAGAGAGGGAAATTACTGAAAGGAATGGGAAAGGAGGCTGAAAGCCTGAAATACGGGGGTGATGGACAGGAAGCACGATACACAGCCTAACACTTGAACCAACAACAATCAAAACAATAAACTTTTAACAGAAACCGACACTAAATCCTCTCACTTGCATAACCTCTAGGGGTATTCCAAAATTAATCCCTTACCAACAGCTAAATCCATAAACAAAATTCAAGTCGTATGACAAAGTAACTAACTTGATAGAAATAACATGATAGAAGGCATACACAGAGACAGAAGATTTAAGACCAGAACCAAAAGTCCGTGTTTCAGAAGCAGATTTCAAAGTATACAACTGCTTTTCTAGCAGAGATTGTCCATCCTTAGCTACAGAGAAAATTCTAGTTTTTATAGAGGATTCCACCTCGCAAAACATTAATGCCCAACCACTTCTACAATGGTGATAGGTAGATTTGATCCGGAACCGACTTAACACCATAAATCTGATCTTGCATATAACTTAGCATTGAATGCAGAAGGTTCCCCTGATCCACCATGATCGGACAGCTCTGAGCGCAGCTTCGGGGTCGGTTGGGCAGCCAACGGCGGTTCTGGGCAGCTTTCGCTATATCTAGGGCAAACAGGAGGATGCTTTTGCTCCATTTTTGGAGTGAAAGTGTTTTTGCTCCAGTTGTGGAGCGAAACTCCAGGAACGTTGGTTGAACTGGAGGATTCTGATGTACTAGAGAATTCGGCGGATTCGGATGCAAGCTAGTTGTTGTGCTGGCAGGACTTGGACTCTGCAAAGCAGCAACAGCTACTTGCGAAGATGTCTCGTCTAACGGGATATTCGATCGAACCACTCTATGATATTCTCCCAAAGCGTCGATGTCAAGCTCAAAGAACTCGACTTCTATATTTTTAACTCTCCATTTCCTGTGCATGAAGGCGTAAAATTTTAAACTGGTCTTCGAGATTCGGAGGTGTCTAAGTTCAGCTGAGTCAGCATATATTCGGATTTGATGGCAATAAGATGAACATCAACTTCTTAATATTGTTTAAGACAACTTACGAGCATGTCCAAGACGTCGCTGGACTAGCAACCATTCACCACATTACCGCAAAAGATATCATGGTGAAACTGCTAGTTCTCTCACTCCGAGGTAAGCTCTACTCGTACCGGTCGCTTCCGTACGGCACCATTACTTCATGGGACAAACTGACAGAACAGCTAATAAGGGGTTTCAACGAACAGGCGGACCCCTTCTCGTTGTTACACCAGTTCACCACTATCCAGAGGCATCCTCAGGAGGAGGTAGCCAACTTTAACGTCAGGTTCGCTCGAACCTGGCAGAGAGTCACTGTCGACCTTCGGCCCACTTCAGAGCAACCGACGTTCTACTACTTGAGAGATTTTCATTCGGACATAAGCATGAGCATCCGTCATGCTAATGTCAATACGTTCCCTGCCTTGTATGAGCAGGCGCAAAAGGCCGAGGCTGACCTGATAGCTATCGGAAAGTTGCTTCCGAAGGTGACTATGCCGATTTATCCTGATTTTCCCCAGAATATGTATCCCACTGCATCTTCTCATTTAGTGCCTTCACCCCCGACATACCCCAATCCATCATGGAATCCAAGCCCTCAGAATCAAGCGGTACCCACTCCGCAATATCAAGCACCCGTTGTTCCTCAGCTCCCTGCTCCTGTCCAATATCCGACATTGCCTGCACCGTTGGCACCATTGCCATTACCCGCGACTCAAGCAGTTTTAAATGCAGACCAGGTCAAAGAGTTGCAGGATTTGCGGGCGTCAATGAAGACGATGGCAAATCAGATGACCATCATTAGGAGGCAAGATGACCAAAGTTTCCAGTCAAGGAGATTCCCCCCTACTCCGATCACTAGGGAGCAAGCTTCTACTAGCAGGGCTCTTGAGAGAAATGCTGCAGTGCTGGAAAGTGAAGTAGTCGGTTCATACAGCAACACTTATTGGTGTACCACGTGCAACGACCCGCACAACGAAGAAACCTACATGGTGCACCTCAACTATGTCCAAACGTTGGTCGGTGGCGCTTACGACGGCCAAGTCAACATGATCAGAGAAGCTGATCATAATTTCATGATGCCTTCCGCTGAGCAAGTCTCAGTCCTCACCAAGGCTGGGAAGAAGCCTATCGAGGTAGATCCAACCCAGATGGATCCGCTAAAGATGTCTGCTGCACCCAAACCGTGGAGTGAAAAGGCCCAGTTGCCAACGAAAGCTCCCAATCCAACAACGACCTTAGAGCAGTCCGACTTACTGAAGGACTTCCTGCCCCCATGAGCTAGAGAAAGGGGTTTCCAACCCAAAGCTTCGACTTCGCAGCCGCAAGTCGAGACGCGAGACCAAGCCAGGGAGAAGCTCCGATATCCCTCACTGACCAAGCATCAAAGGCTGGACACCACGCAATAGTATCGAAATACGTACAAGTCTGCAAAAGTAGTGGGAGAATCTGGCACTTTGGCGTACAACATAGTCGAAGAGATGAAAAAGGCACCCACCAAGGTAAGCCTGTATGACGCCCTCCAACTTCCTGGTCAAGTTGACCTTTTGCAAGAATCTCTCAATTCTGCTAAAGACAAGGAGAGCAGGCCCACGCAAACGGTGTTCGCTCAACCGTTGACTTCGGCCATAGGCAAGAATAGGCCCCCGCCATTCTACCTTTCCCTTCGAATGGAAGGATGGATCGTGCACAAAGTTCCACAAGCCTGGGGGACGGGGGGACGGGGACGGTGGGGGACGGCAGGCTGGTTTTAGGGGACGGCTCGAGGACGGCGGGGGGGGACGGCTAGTATAATACTATAAAAATTGAAATTTTTTAGAAATTTAGAATAATCTACACATTCAGAATTCTACACCCAACAAAAATGATATTTCATATTACTAATCAATTATGTAAGTGCAGCCATTCATATTCAAATTAGTTACTAACACATAAGAGCAGCCATAATTGAGTCATTTAACATTTTCATATTCATATTAGTTACTAATTTGCAGCCATTTAATTGTTCAAGTTCAACAACTATAACTTGAAGGTTCAGCCAAGGATATCAAGTGCAAACAATGGTCAAACAGTCATCATTTTAAGTAATAACAGTCATCATTTTTTCAGCCACCAATGTTCAAACAAAGACTGTCATTTTTTAAAAAATTCAGTCACTAACTGTTCAAATTTTCAGTCACTATACCAAAAGAATTGGTATTGTTTAAATAAACCTCCTTTTAGTCTTGTAATGATAGCATTATAGCATAATTCCAAAGACCCTTACCATAGGTCCTTGGGGATTAGACCCCACAAGTGAATTAGTTTAGTGTTGGCTTTGGTGGGGAAATTTGTAAGCCTAAAAGTTTGATTTTAAGTAAGGGGCAAGAACCAAATTAGGGCTAACTTTATACAAATCAATATAAAGCAACTCTTTTCTTGCACGCCTTCATATTGGAACCCTAAGTTTTGGTGAAAGAGAGAGTGGAGGTCTGAACCATCACTGCAAACTAGCAAGAGGATGCAATGGCACTGCCTCATGGAAGCCATGCCCTAATCAAACCTCTGATTTTGCTGACTTCTTGCAAAACCCATTTGTGGATTCTGATTGAAATGAGAGGGGTACATGGAATGAGATGGATTTGGTGCTGGAAATGCACCATTTTTGGTCTTATAACAGTAAACCCTCGGAGGTTTGGGACACCGGCAAAAAAAAGGAGGATGCGAGACAGTGAATAGAGAAAGTTTGTGCAAATTTTGCCAAGAACATCTAGGGTTTTGTTGCAAATAGAACCAGGTACTATCCTTGGTTAAATTATTTGTTTACCATTCATGTTGAGATGGAAAAAACCTGTGTAGAAAGAGTTTTTCATGCTGCTGTGGAAATAAGTGAAGTCTTCTATTTTCACTCCTTGTTTTGTTAGGTTTAGGGTTTGATGGGGGTGAGACTCAAAATGGGTCCCACCCCTTACCTTTTTTTAAGTTAAATTTTTTTTTTTCCCCCTTGGGTGAGGACGCCCAGCAGTGGGGGACGGCCGGGCCCCATGGGGGACGCTCAGACCGTCCCCGGGGACGCCCAGCCGTTCTCGGGGATGGTCTGAGCGTCCCCCATGGGGCCCAGCCATCCCCCGGGACGGCTGGGTGTCCCCAGGGATGCCCCAAAAAGGTGGACGTCCCGGGGACTGGAGGCCACAGGCCTCAGCCGTCCTGGGGACGTTTCCCAGCCGTCCCCCAAAAAGGAGGACGGGGGGAAACATCCCCCTTGCCGTCCCCCCGTGCTGGGGGACGCGGGAAACGGGGGGACGCATCCCCAGGGGGGAGGACGCATCCCCATGGAACTGATCATGCACAATTGCATGACCAACTTTGGCGCTACGACGACAGTCATGCCCAAAGCGGTGTACGACATCATGGGGATGGAGTATACCCGAAGCAGCCTTAGTGTTGCAACTAGGCGGGACTCCCGTAAAGACGATGGGAGTGATCAAAGATGTTCCGATCCTTCTGCACAAAATGTTGCAAGTCACGGTCATCTAAGAGATTGTGGTAGTCGACCTCAAGCCATACTTCAATATGTGCCTCTCAAGAGAATTCATAGCCAAGTTGGGAGGCTACCTCTCCCTCGACTACTCGCATTTGGAGATCCCCTTTAAGGGGAAGAAATTTAAGCTCTTCAACGAGAAGCCTACCAATTTTCATGTCAAAAAATTGAAGACGGGGAAAAGGGCTCGAACTCTGTCAACTTGATGACAAAAGAAATGCAAGAAGTAAACCTGATGGAAGAATCTCTCAACGAGCTCTGCGCTGAAGGCGAGTTTTCTATGATCTATTTTAATGCCATCATCGGGACTGATTTTGGGTGTTACTCGCTTACAAAGCCTGAAAAGGCTGAAATAAAAGCACCCGAAGAAAGCCCCCGATGTCTGATCAGCTATGGAAACTTTTCTTCGACGACGCACGATGCACAAACGATGTCGGAGCTGGCGTCGCTCTCATCTCTCCTTCTGGCGAACAAAAGACTTACTCGTACAAGCTTGCATGGAGCTGTATGAATAATGCAACAGAGTATGAGCCTTTGTGCATCGAACTCAAGAAAGCCGAGAAGCTCGGTATCAAGCAGTTGCAGATATTTGGGGATTCCGAATTAATCTGCAACCAAGTCACCAACAAGTGCTCCTCCAAGTAGCACTACTTAAAGGCGTACTGCAACAAGGTGTGGGATTTTCTCTAATCCTTCACTGCACTGAGCATCCAGTCGATTTCGCGAGAGCGAAACAAGCTTGAAGACATTTTGGCTTCCATTGGTGCTCGGTTCTCAACGGCGGACAATCTGACGCATAAGCCAAAAACGATGAGGCTGATCTATAGGCCTTCTATGCCTGATAAGAAGATACTCTGGAAAGTATTCGAGAATTATGAACAACTTGTCAATTTTCTGGTTAATGAAGCGTCCTCAATTGAAAATCGGACTCTGGACGAAGAAGACAGTGAGGGGTTAATCCAATTTAAGAACAATCATATCCCCAGGGGTCTGATCACATTAGAAAGTCTGTTTGATCGCAACGACAGGTCTATCACCCACAAGATCAAAGTAGACAGCAGAGAAGTTCGTAGATCTGGAGTTAGAGCCGGGGAAAGTTATCAAAGTAGGGGTCGATTGCACAGCCAAGGAGCTCCACCAAATTCGCGCCCTGTGCAAGTACCTCGATATCATCGCTTGGTGCTACCAATATCTTAGGCGGTATGACAAAGATGTCATCCAACAAACAATTGAGCGCGAAGAAGGGATCAAACCCTTCAGGCAGAAACAGAGGCCCGTCAATCCGAAGATCGAGATGCTGATGAGAGCTGAGCTTCTGAAGATGCTTGAAGCGAAGATCGTCTACCCAATCAAGCACTCCTACGTGGCCAACCTGGTCTCAATTCGAAAAAAGAACAGGGACATTCGCTTGTGTATCGATTTTCGAAATCTAAACCAAGCGTCGCTCAAGGACCACTACTTGCTACCTCAGATTGACCAAATTCTTCACGTAGTGGCAAGAGCGCAGAGGTTCTCTTTGTTGGATGGCTTCTCTGACTACAACCAGATACGGGTCAAGGACGAAGACCAACATAAGACTGCGTTCACCACCAAGTGCGAAACCTTCGCCTATCAACGTATACCCTTAAGCCTCTCAAACGCCGGAGTGACTTTCCAAAGGGTGATGGACCTCGCTTTTGGCGAACTTTTAAATCATGTCATCGTGATCTACTTGGATTATATGACATTCTTCTCCCATAAGAGGGAGGAACACGGCCTACATTTACGGTAAGTCTTTGAAAAATATCGGGCGTTTGGGGTCTCCATCAACCCCAAAAATTCAATTTTTGCAGTGAAAAAAGGCAAACTTCTCGAGCACTTGATCTCTGAGAAAGGATTAACTGTTGATCCCTCTCGAGATGAAGCGCTCCTCCGACTTCCACTGTCGTCAAACAAGAAAGCCCTGTAGTCCTTTTTCGAAAAAATCAACTTCGTTAGGAAGTTCATAGCCGACTTCGCCCAAGTGATGAAGTCGATGACCGAGCTTCTGAAGAAGGATGCCGAGTTCAAGTGGACCGATGTAAGGAAGCAGGCATTCCAAGAGATCAAGGAGCGGATCGCTCAAGCTCCAGTCCTCATAAATCCCGACTACGCAGAAGATTTTATCTTGTACGCTGTCGGGGAACCAGAAAGCTATGCAGCTGTTCTGACCCAAATGGGGGACGATGGAGATGAGTGCCCTATTGCGTTCATGAGCCAGATCATCCAACCACACGAAGAAAAGTACAATTTTATCAAAAGACAAGTGCATGCGGTGATGAAATCGCTCAAAAAATTCAGGCATTTCGTCTCCCAGAGTAAGATGATAGTGTACATGGTACACCCCGACGTCAGGAGTTTCATTATTCAGGGATAGCTCGACAACAGGAGGGCTTGATGGATCTCTAAGATAAAAGAATTTGATATTGAAGTACGCCCTACCAAGTTGGTCTGAGGCCGAGTGCTCTGTCAGGAGCTGGCCAGAAGTGCTGTAGCTGAAGCAGCAAGCCCTGAATCAGAGCACTCTGTGCCTGAAAGCAACCTTGCCAACCTGTCGGTTAGCAGGTCAAATTGGATGGATGACCTCGTCATTTACTTCGACACAAGAAAATATCCTTTTCGCTTCAATGCTTCGCAAAGGAGATTTTGCTTGCAATATGGCAAGTACGTTCTGACACTCAACCGACTGTTCTATCATAATATCGATGGAGTCCTCTTGAGGTGCATCAGAGAGTCAGAAAAATCGAGTCCTCGAAGAGTTTCACTCTGGGATTTCAGGAGGTCATTTCGCGGGTAGGCCAATGGCCCTAAAGATCATCAAGGCAGGTTACTACTGGCCCACCCTTTTCGTCGACGCTTTCAAGGTCAACTAGTGCTGCGACAAATGCCAGCGCTACTCGGGCAGAACCCGGAACGCCTCGCTTCCTCTCCACCCCATCAAGCAGAAGCTCCGTTCCAACAGTGGGGCTTGGACTTCATCGGAATCATCAACCCCAACTCCTCCGCCGGCCACAAATACATTTTGACTGCTACAAACTATTTCACCCCGTGGTCGAAGGCAGTGCCAACCAAGCAGGCTAACCAAGATGTGGTTATCTCTATTCTTCAAGGGTTGATCACTCGTTTTGGCGTGCATGAAGCGATAGTGTCTGATAACGACTCTCCTTTCACCGACGCAAGGATCTACGAGTTCGCAGACATGTACGAGATTTACTTGAAGACCTCATCTAACTATTACCCGTAGGGCAATGGATTGGCGGAGTCTACAAACAAGAACCTGCTATGGATTTTGAAGAGGTCCCTGGAGAAGAATAAGCGAAGATGGCATCTGCTCTTAGACCAGTCGCTTTGGGCTGATCGCATTTCCGTCAAGCGCTCAATTAAAACATCACCCTATTCGTCGGTGTACGGGAAAGAGGCAGTCTTGCCCACACACATAGAGCTACCCGCATTGCAGTTACTCAAGTGGCTCGATGACGGAAAGGGCGAATTCAACCCAATGGATGCAAGGTTAGCCCAACTAAAGCAATTCGAAGAGGACAAAGAGAAAGCTTATGAAGCTTTCGTAAAGCGTGCTGAATCCACCAAGGGTTGGTTCAGTAAGAAGACTTCTGACAAAGCCTTTAGTGTCGGGGACGTGGTCTTAAAGTGGAATGAAAACAAGTCTAAACCGGGGAACCATGAGAAGTTTGATGCCTTCTGGGAGGGCCCATTCCGAGTCTCCGGCGTCAATCAGATCAACTCTTTCATCCTGCAAGACATGGAGGGTTTCACTCTCCCGATTTCGGTGAACGACTTCTATCTGAAAGCTTATCACCAGCTAAATCCCGAGAAGGCTTGACAGTTTGCCAAGTACGATCTTATGTATATATAAAAAAAAAAGTGCATGTATATAAGGTGTTTTCACTTCACTTTTGGAGCAAAAGCACTTTCGCTCAATTACTGGAGCGAAGTTGTTCTTGAAAAAATAAATAAATAAACATTAAGTAAATAAATGTGCTTTCGTTCTCCCTCCCTTTCCATTTTTCGTCTTGCTTTTTAGTTTTTTTTCTTTAAGGTCGTCCATCCGAAAAGCGCCAAGTGTCAAAAAGAGATTAGTTCGAAGGTGTTTTCTAACCTAGAAAAGCGTTATAAAGTGGGGTCGTTCGACGTATCTATCCACAAAACGTTCTCGCTCCATCGCGTTCCGAAGCGCACGCCCCCGTGTCAAGTCCAAGTGAGCGCTCCTCCCGAGAAGCGTGCACCCCAAGGAGGATTTTCCTGGCTGGCGTTGTTATTCGTCATTCAAGAGAGCGAACTACCAACACGAGGGCAAATCAAAGACGCACAATTTCCACCTGCATTAACTCCCGATGTCGGCATTTAAAGTGGTAGATTTGAAAGGAGTGCTATAAACGTACCCTTCACTGCAGTTGCATTTTCGTGCACTCCTTGCGCCCTACAGTTCCTGAAGTGTTTATCTGTGCAAGAATTCAAATCATAGCAGTTTGTTGTCAGACATGGGCAAGAAAAGTGGAGAGCATAGAGAGAAAGCGCCTAAGGAAAAGATGACGTCCCCAAAAGAGAGCAACTCGAAGAAGCTGCGGAAGCGTGTAAAGAAGCCGGTAAAGTTGGCGCCGCCCGAAGACAACCTCTTAAAACATCGGGATTGTCTGATGACATATAAGGACCTCGAAGAACTGCGCCAGGACGTCAAGACGGCATTCAAAGATGACTAGAAATGTGTTGGCTGCAGTTCGCCACTCGCACTTGTTCTTTTACATGTGCACGCCCGTGCATCATTGTCCAGAGTTCGTATGGGCAGTTTCCCGTTTTTATGATGCTCAGACGAGAACAGTGCGGAATTCCAGTGGGAAGAGGAGGTTCGCCATTACAGCGGATACCGTTCGAGAAGCCTTTGCGTGCGGGAAGAAACCCTCAACTGATTTCCTCCCCAGGAAGATCACCAGTTCAGAGCAGAGCGAAAGGTATCAGCCCACCCCTCAGATGTGCCAGTTCATGATGGAGCAGTTGGGAGGAGCGTCATCATCTGGAACGCTTCCCCAGTCACCCATGCGCTTGACAGAATTTGTACATCGCGACATTTATTCGATTCTAGCATGAGTAATGGAGCTCTCTACCGACGCCATAGTCTACGACTGGCAGGTGTCCATCGTTGAGTCCATTTTTCACAACGAAATTTATTTCCCATCCTAGATGAAGCCAAATATCCTGCCAATTTTCTTCAACTGGGCAGAATGGGTGGCGTGGCAGATGCACCGCTTATTATCCTACCTGCAGAGAAACACAGGTGACTAGTTCAGGCTTTGCTCCTCTCTCGCGTGGTATTTCTTTTACCACCTGCATGAGCGCTTCCCCTTCATCCCCAAGAATCAGACTGACAAAGAGGGCAAGGCGTTGTCGGTCTATCTCTGGACGCAGAGCTTGTCCAGGGATGAATCGTATTACAACTTCAACCGAGTATTCATAGGGCTGACACTGAAGTTGATCTATGGCCGCTGCAAGCGAGTTCACGCGGAGATGAGAGATAGAATGGTGGGCGGGAAGCTGGGAGACGTTTTCCTACTCACCCAGGGCTTGGTGATCAGAATTTTCGAGTTCACAGAGAAACCCTTCCTGTTGCCCTACTACGCCACGCCGTACCTGTTTGCCCTGGAGGTCGCCCGACAATGTGACTTCACCAATGAGTTGTACGGGAAAGGCAGAGGGAAAAGGCACACCTGTCAGATGCCCTTCGAGTTCGGAGACATCAAAGTGACGCAGTGTGGCCAAAACGTTGTACTTACGGTAATGTTGTACGACTTCTGACTGATTGAGCTCCCCCAACGTTGGAAATATGATCCGTGTAACATGTTTCTAGATTTCATTGGAGCAAAGTCCTTTCACTGCTGCCCTCGCTCGGACATCATTGCCCAGCGCAATAACCCTAGGAGACGTGAGTTGGAGTGGCACATCGATGAGATGGCGCCCTTGCCCCCCTGGCACGACTTTTACACCATAGAGCTTGAATATGATCCAGTTGTCAACCCAGAGCAGAGGTTTCCCAAGAACTTGTACTACGCGATGAAGGAGAAGCTGCAACATTGGTCAGATCACAAGATCACTGAGTGGTGGATCATGCGAGTCCACAATAACAAGATGCATTTTGACTACCCAATGGCGTTGGATGACAAATTCTCCACGATATATGACGAAAACGTGGACACCTATCGGTCCTCCTTTTTTCGAGATCGTGCCTCAAAGCACGCAAAGCCCTGATGAAGTGGATGACCTGGAAGCAAATAAGCACGTGATGCAAGGCAAAGGAAAAGCAATCCTGAGTGGTTCGCAATTGGCTGGACAGAGTGGGCCATCACCTCATAAAAAGTTGAGCACCCTCCAAAAGAGGAAAGTTGAACAAACGCCTCTCCCGCCGCAAGCAACGAAGAGGTCGCGAACCAGCGCTCCAAGGCCCTTCAGAACGAGCTCTCAAGGTGATGCCTTTCATGGCCAAATATGCCAAAATTCAGTCTTGCTTGCATGAGTTTGACCGGAGGCTGGATCTTGTTGATATTGAGCGCATCGAAACCTTCCATTATCTGAACCAGGAGCTCCAAAAACAGCCAACCTTTTCCCTCGACCACTAGGTCAATGCTTCAACGGTATACGAACATGTGTTTAAAAGCTCTCTGAAAAGGTTTCTTCCCCATCCGCGCGAGCTAGACCTGTTGCCACATTTTGCACAGGGTGCCATGTTTTTGGTTTCTGTAAGTGGGCTGCTCTTTTCCCTTCCTTCTCCTCATTCTCCCTTCCTTCATTTCTCCCTTTCTCCCTCTTCCGTGCAATTTTATTCCCCCTTCTCCTTTTCCCTTTCTTCCCCCGGTAAAGTTTCCAGAACAGAGGTGTTCCCCGAAAATTTCTAAGTGTTGGGGCGCCACCCGACTTCGCAGCGAAGTCGGAGTGCGCCCCTCAGTTGGAGCGCAGTAGGGAACCCGAAGTGCGCAAGCAGGCAGAATCAAAGCAAAACTGGCTAAGTGTCAGGGGCGCAACCCGACTTCGCAGCGAAGTCGGAGTGCGCCCTTCTTCCTGGAAGCACTAGGGGAGCGGTCTGACGGGTAACCAGCTAAGTGTTGGGGGCGACACCTGACTTCGCAGCGAAGTCGGAGTGCGCCCCTTTTTCAGTGCGAAGTCCGAGCAGCGAGAGAAGACAAGCACCGGTGCGACACCCGACTTCGCAGCGAAGTCGGAGTGCGCCCTTTGACCGGTGCGCAGTTGGGTAAAACTAACTCAGAAAATGCTAAGGCAAGAAGGCCTTCCAACTGCGCTGTTTTCAGCCTGCGCAACCCGATAGCGCCCGGATTCCTGGCGAAGTTGGATAAACTACCTTTCAAGGCAGACACGTGTCATACATCAGCATCCGAAAAATATCCACCTTCGGGATTTGAGCCAAGACTTGACCGTGCAAGGACAAAGCATGGGCTACACTACCGGCGCAAACTGTCACCATTTAAGCCGATGTGAAGTGCCATCTGCCGCACCAACCCGCATTCCTGCTGACCTAAGACTTGACCCGATGCGCTGCCACGTAGCTGTACCGCCTTCAGGGACACCATGCTGCAAGAACAGTCCGGCCCGACAAAAGTCAGCATCAGCAGCCCCTCAGCCGCTCGTGTCAGCTACTGTCTTGTCTGGGACTTTGTGCCCATGAATGTAATCGAGGGGAAATTGGGCTATAAATACCCACCACTTTTTCATTGTAAGGTGGTGGAAGGGGAATATATTGTTAGGGGACAATTGTAGCTGTGCATTTGCCTCAAATATAAGCATATACTTGGCTCTGCTTACTGTATTTTATCTTGTATGTTGCCTCTCCTTGTCATTTCTGCCTCATGTTTCTTGTGTCATTGCTTGTTGTTGTACTGAACTCTGGACTCCGGCATTTGATGACCAAGTATTCCTGGAATGCATAGATAGAGGATACATAGGATAGCTGATAGCTGTAGTTTCGATGTATGCTTGTAGATGAATGTTGTTAGTAATGGTGATTGATTCATTGCCGTGCTGCTTATTCCCCCCACCCAACTCCAATCACATTTGGAATCCCTTTCTGCACTTTTATCTCTTTCCGCACTTTTATCTCTTTCCCTGCACTCTTATCTTAACACAACCCCACAGGAAGTCGGCCTTCTCCGGAGATTGGCACGGGAGGCATTCCTTCCCCCCGGCCTTTCAATCTGGTGGGCGAATCTGGGCGCAATAACAACAAATCCTTTCCTCATGGCAGATTCATAACCAACAAGACCCAAAGGAGGAAACAGAAGGCGAAGAAGAGAAATAAGAGGAAGAGGACCGACTTCAAGAGCTTCCAGGCAGCAGCGATGAGCAGTCCGAGGATGCTGAGAGTGAAGATGACTCTGCAAACTAAGGATAAGGCCTGGGGTCTTTGCATTGAGGCAGGCTCATTACCCCCGCGAACCGCTAGAGATGTTGGCCTTCTTGCCACATTTTGTAAAACTTTAAGTTGTATGTAGTTTTGGGAGTTAATAATTGTAAAACTTCTCTTTTTCATGAAAATGGTTAAGATATTATATTTGATGTGTTTTCACCAGCTGTCTCCTTTTACTCAGTTTTTTTCTTTCAAATCTTGTGGTTTCTCTGTTTTTCTTTGTACTTTTACTGTCGTTTCGCATGGAAAACTGTAAACGTTTTAGCATAGGGCGACGTTGTGAATGTATTTTATGCTTAAGGCTGATTTCTGCAGGTTCGTTCCACTCTGTACATGGTGACAGTTTCTAGCAACTTAGACAGTTTTCAGAGCGTGCTTCCATGTACAATGCAGGGACACTTTCGCTCCCAGTTGAGGAGCTAAAGTTCCTATTTAAGGAGGGGAAGCAAATGAATAAGTCTCGACTAAAGCACAAAATGCTTTCGCTCTACATGGAAAGAAAGCCTTCCATAAAACTAAGTGTGCGCTAACCAAAGATTTTTGCTCCACTTGTGGAGTGAAAGCTCCTCGAGAACGGCGAAAGTCAATGCGGAAAAGTCAAACGACCTTTTCGCTCCACCAGTGGAGCAAAACTCTCTGTCGCTCTTTCGTTCCACTGATAGAGTGACAAGGCCTTTGACTTTTCCGCATTTTGACTTTCGCGCACTTTGACTTTCATGGTTCTCGAGAAGGAGCTTTCACTCCACAAGTGGAGCGAAAGTCTTTGGTTAGCGCACACTTAGTTTTATGGAAGGCTTTCGCTCCACATGGAGCGAAAGCACTTTGTGCCTTAGCCAAAACTTATTCATTTGCTCCCCCTCCTTAAATAGGAACTTTCGCTCCACAACTGGGAGCGAAAACATTTTCGCTCCATCAATGGAGCGAAAGTGTCCCTGCATTGTACTTGGAAGTACGCTCTGAAAACTGTCTAAGTTGCTACAAACTGTCACCATGTGCACAGAGTGGAACGAACCTGGAGAAATCAGCCTTAAGCATAAAATACAATCACAACGTCACCCCATGCTAAAACGTTTAAAATTTTGCATTCGAAACGACAAAAAAATACAGAGAAAAAAAGAGAAACCACAGGATTTGAAAGAAAACAGCTTTGAGTAAAAGGAGACAACTGGTGAAAACACATCAAATATAACATTCTAACCATTTTCATGGAAAAAGAGAAGTTTTACAATTATTAACTCCCAAAACTGCATACAACTTAAAGTTTTAAAAAAATGTGGCAAGAAGGCCAACATCTCTAGCATCTCGCGGGGTATTGAACCTGCCTCAATGCAAAGAACCCAGGCCTTTTCCTTGGGTTGCAGAGTCATCTTCACTCTCAGCATCCTCAAACTGATCATCACTGCTGCCTGGAAGCTCTTGAAATCGGTCCTCTTCCTCTTCTTTCTCTTCTTCGCCTTTTGTTTCCTCCTCTGGATCTAGATCACGCGGATGGGGAAGAAACTGTTGACAATTTCGTCACATTGGAGGGGTAGTGAAAATTAATGTTGTGTAAAGGATTTTCTTGTTCTGGTTTTCTTTATTTTTGTTGATAATGGCATTGCAGCGATTTTGGTTGTCATTTTTTGAATTCCCTTTGTAGATAACTGTGTAATAAAAAGCTTCGCTTACAAAATTAGCAGGAACAGGCAGCTTCGCAAACAAGAAATAGGGAAAACATAGGTGCAGGCCTGAAATCTCCTAAGGCATAGAAAGAGCTTTGAAAGCGAAGCCCCCGCAAGACTTGCTTCGGGCCGAAATTCTGCGAAGCATAAAATATGAAATGCAAAAGTTTCTAAAGTGTGGAGAAACACTTCGCAAAAATTCCAGCGAAGCACCCACTTCGGCCTTCCTTTTTGGCGAACAGCCCCCAAGAAAAATCTACTTCGCTCAAAACTTTTGCGAAGCACCTGCTTTGGGTGATTTCAGTGCGATGCTCCCCCATCCGAAGGCTGATTATCCCTAAAAATTTTCTAAGGCATGGATGAGCTTCGCCCAAATTCCTCCCGAGCAGCTGTTTTTGAAGAGATTCGCGGCGAAGCATTGTTGTAGTCCACTTCGGACGGAGCTTTTGGCGAAGTAGTATACGGCTTGTACCCTCGACAAAGTAGTAGGTAGTTAAGAGTCGTGTTTTCTGCGGGATATAGGAGCTTCGGCATCTGGTCCTCGCGAAGCAGTTTTTGAGAGCCCCTTCGCGCGAAGCATTTTTGTGGGTTCATCATTCCAACTTCGGCTCATGATTGTTGCGAAGCATAGCTCCAAATGAGAACCTAGCGAAGCTCTTCCTAGGGCACCTTCCCCAACGACACACATATCAAGAACGGGTATTTCCACGAGGCATTCAAGTGCTTCATAAAGGCATTTTTACTTGCCCGAAAGACCCGGGGTCTATTTGTGGCAATGGAAAAGGAAATATCAATTGCAGACCGGAAGGCAGAGCCACTTGAAGGTCACTCGAGCATCGCACCCGGAGAAATTCAGGACAAGCTGGACGGCTCATCAATGCATGTTTCCCCGGTTGATGCGGTCATACTTCCTAATAAAGGAAAAGGATGTGAAAGCTCATTCTCAAAAGGAGTGGGCGAAAATTTTGTAGTCTGCCAAGGGCGTACTTCCAAATTCAGAGCATTGATGGCTCAGAGGATCGGGTCCTCTATAAAAACCCATGAATTGTAATGAGTTTGGGGGGGAACTTTTGCTAGAGAATTGTTGTATCTTGATTTCTGCAATAGATATTGAAGACTTTGAGCTCCATTTCTCTCATAAATGTTATCTTTTGTGTTGATTTCTGTTATTCTTTTTCTTCATTTGCATACTGTAATTCTGCGTTCTGGATTTAGGTGTGTAATGAGGGATTGAACCTTGGAATCATTCAGAGGATTATGTAAGAGATTTAATATTGCGTTAAATCCTTTTTATGTTGCCTGTGGATAGTGGTTTCTGTCAAGTTCTTGTGTTTCCTAATTGCTGTAATTCTGAATTCTGGATTTAGGCATAGGAAGATACTTGAACCCTGGAACTCTTCCAGAGGATACATAGGGGAGATAGCGCAGTGTTTATTTTAGTTTCGTTCTTCATATTTATTGCTGTTGTTTCAAGGTATTTGTTGATAATCGTGCTGCTGGTTCTTTCCCACTAAAATCGTTTTCACTTCTTACCCTATCCCCTTTTATTTCTTTCTTGCGCTCTTGTCTTAAAATACCAAGTAGTTTAGTTCAAGAGCCGGCCTTTCTCCGGAGATTGGCACGAAGGGCATCTCTTCCCTCCGGCCTTTCAATGTTGGTCCAGGTCTAGGGTGCGTATACGTACAAAATCCTTTCTTGTGGCAGATTTGTGACCAACAGTTTCTGGCACGCCCGGTGGGACCCGGTCAATCTCATCTTGTGAGTGGTAGTGAGAGTTGATGCTTATCATTACCAGAAGACTCTAGCATCTGGCGACTCTGTTCAACCTGAGAATCTTAAAGTCGTAGAGACCGGTACTAAAATATTCCTGCCTTCATGCAAACGAGATGGAGAGTTAGGAATAGTGGAGAAGAAACCGAGTTCTTTGAACTTGATATTGACGCCTTTGGGGAACGCTCCAGACTAGTCACCCCCGAATCACTGTTACGTGGAACGTCCTCGCAAGAGGCTGCCTTTGACGAACAAGGTCCAACTTCAGATAGTACAACGACTAGTTTTCCTCCAAATCCTCCTAACTCCCCTGACCATCCAAGTGCCTCCGTTTCAACTAGCCATCAACAACGAACTTTGGGAACTCCTGCGTTTTCGAATCTAGGCACCAGCATGGCACAACAACATCAACAGCAGCAGCAACAACAACCGCCCAAATTGTTCCCGGCGTGGAACTCTTCCAGACCATTAAACCTAGCGGGACAAGGGCAAGTTCCGCCTGCTGCAATGAAGAAGATCCCTACCTTTGATGGCACGGGGAAAATAGCTCTGGAACACATCCAAGATATAGTTTCTCTGGCAGCAATACACGACATCACAGAAGAAAGGGTGATGGTAAAGCTTCTGGTTTTGTCTCTTCGAGGAAAGCTCCTCTATTGGTATAGGTCTTTACCTCCAGGCACTATAACGAGTTGGGACCAATTAGCTGGACAACTGATGAGAGGTTTCAATGAGTCTGCCGACCCGTCCTCCCTCTTGCACCACTTCACAACAATTCAGAGACACCCGCAGGAGGAGATTGCAGATTTCAATGTGAGGTTCACTCGAACCTGGCAAAGAGTACTCGTTGGACTTCGGCCAGCCAACGAAGCTACAGCATACTATTACCTTAGGGCGCTCAACCCTGACATCAGTGTAATGGTAAGGTATTCGAATGTGAATACTTTCCCTGAACTATATGAACTGGCCCAGAAAGCGGAAATGGATTTGATAGTCGTGGGGAAGCTTCCCCAAAGAATGTCGATGCCTATATTTCCGGAATTTCCACAGACACAATACCTAGGTGCAGCTACTTCGCAAACTTCCACAACCCCTATATATCCCATATCATCATGGAACCCTAACCCCGTTGTAACCCAGATCGTTACGCCACAAGTGCATTTTCCGACATTCTCAGCACCGCAGCCCTCCATCCCTTTGGCATTCCCCGCATTATCGGCTCCACCTCAATACCCTGCCCTGCCTCCGATACCTTCGATGGCTCCATTGCCACCAGCCAACAAAGTTGAAGATATGCAGGCAAAAATACTACAGGAAGTTCAATCTCTGAATTCCACTGTGCAGACCTTGTCCAATGACATGATTATCGTAAAAAAGAAGCAAGCACAGCAGGAATTTCTTCCCAAAAGGTCTTATCCCCCACCAGCGCTCACCAAAGATCAAGTGGTTCAACCAGGGAAGGCCTTAGCAAGGAATTTCGTGATT
This sequence comes from Wollemia nobilis, assembly GCA_028583015.1. Lineage (NCBI taxonomy): Eukaryota > Viridiplantae > Streptophyta > Pinopsida > Araucariales > Araucariaceae > Wollemia > Wollemia nobilis. Next base: position 9,334,792 of record JAQPPZ010000028.1, read on the forward strand.
GACGAAGGGACAAGCACTTCGGATCATGTGCATTGGTGTTCCACATGTAATGACCCACATGAGGAAAATACCTGTATGCTGCATCAGCATTATGTGCAGACACTGTCAGGGAGCAGCCATAGCGGTCAAGTTAATATAATAAGACAAGCGGATCAGGACCCGGTTGTTAACGAAGAAGAACAAGTTTCAGTTCTTACTAGAGAGGGAAAAAGACCAATGGAGGTGGATGCAGCCCAAATGGTTCCCTTAAAGGTGTATACTCGCCACGAAAAAGAGCAGCAACCTGTTAATGCCCCAGACAAAGTTTCGCATCCTGTGCTAGAAAAGGAGAAGACCCAGCAGGCCTCCGCAACCCCGCCTCAGGCCGAAACCAAAGAACAGGCTAGGAAAAAGCTTAAGTTCCCTTCATTGACTAAGCGACAGAGAGTCAAAGCCAAAGAGCAATATTGCACAAAGTACGAAGCAAAAAGGGAGCTCGAAGTACATGCCCTCGTAGGGTATAACATCGTGGACGAACTGAAGAGAACCCCTGCTAAGATTAGTCTATATGACGCTTTACAACTGCCAGGACAAGTGGACCTGTTGCAGGAGTCCTTGAAGTCCTCGAAAGCTAGGAAATCAGCGCCGCTTGCCCTAGTGCAAAACCTATCCACGTCAATAACAGGAAAAAACAGGCCTCCTCCATTCTACATATCCTTACAAATGGAAGGACATATCGTTCACAACTGTATGATTGACTCTGGTGCTGCAACAACGGTAATGCCTAAGGCTGTCTGCGAGGAAATAGGAATGGAATACACGCGAAGCAGTCACGGCGTACTCCAACTGGACGGTACTCCTGTGAAAACGGTCGGTGTAATCAAAGATATACCTATTCGACTGCACAAAGCGCCTCAGATTGTGGTAATACAAGAGGTGGTAGTTGTAGATCTAGAGCCCTATTTTAGCATGTGCCTTTCGAGGGAGTTCATAGCAAAGCTAGGTGGATATTTGTCCATGGACTATTCACATTTAGAGGTTCTGTTCAAGGGAAAGGTGGTCAAAATTTACAACGAGAAACCTTCTCGGAGAAAAGATGTCCGAAGAAGAAAATAGTCCTGTACACGCTATCGCCGAAGAAATAGAACAAGTGGACTTATTGGAAGAAACGCTTACATAGCTGAATTTTAAAGATGAATTTTCATTAACAGATTTCAATGCCATGATAGAGACAGAAATGGGGTGCTATACCATCACAGAACCAGAGAAACACGTCAAGCCAGAGAATAAGGTATCCGCCCAAGGGGAATTATGGAAACTATTCTTTGATGGCGCCCGATGCAAAAATGGCGTCGGGGCGGGAATACTATTAGTATCACCATCTGGTGAGCAGAAAGAATACTGCTACCGGTTGGTTTGGAGCTGCACCAACAACGCAACGAAGTATGAAGCCTTATGCCTAGGACTGAAGAAAGCAGAGAAATTAGGCATAAAACATCTCCAAGTCTTCGGAGATTCAGAATTGGTATGTAATCAGGTCACCAACAAGTGCATCTCAAAAAAGCATTATCTTAAAGAATACCGCAACAGAGTATGGGACCTGTTTGAACAGTTTGAGTCACTCAATCTGCAGTCCATCCCACGAGAGAAGAATAGACACACTGATGTCTTGGCCTCCATCTCAGCTAGATACTCTCCAGCTGACGACATGGTACACAAGCCCAATGCCGTGAGGATGATTTATAGGCCCTCTGTGCCGGATAGAGACATGCATTGGCAAGTCTTCGACAATGATGAACAGATCATCAATTTCTTGGTCCAAGAAGCAGCCACTGTTGAAGAAAGGAGTATGAAGGGCGAGGAGTATGAAGGACTGGTCTAGTTAAAAAATAACCATGTTCCAAGAGGATTGATCACTCTAGAGAGCCTGTTCGATCAGAAAGACAGAGTAGTTTCTCACAGAATCAAAGTCGACGCTAGGCAATATCAAGATCTAGAGCTTGAATCCGGGAAAGTGATAAAAGTTGGGACAGATTGTACAATGGTTGAATTAGAACAAATCCGATCTTTGTGCAGAAGGTACCCCAATATAGTGGCATGGTCTTATCAAGATCTAAAAGACTACGACCGGCGATTGATTCAACATACAATCGAGCTGTAAAAAGGGGTCAAACCTTTCAGACAGAGGCAAAGACCTATCAACCCGAAGATCGAAGCTCTGATGAAAACCAAACTTTTAAAAATGCTTGAGGCCAAGATCATCTATCCCATAAAGCATTCTTCTTGGGTAGCGAATCTAGTACCGGTCAGGAAGAAAAATGGGGACATCCGCCTATGTGTAGATTTCTGCAATTTGAACCAAGCTTCATTAAAGGATCACTACCCTCTCCCTCAGATTGACCAAATCCTGCATTCGGTGGCTGGAGCCCAGCGTTTTTCTTTGCTTGATGGATTTTTAGGGTATAACCAGATTTGGGTTAAAGATGAAGATCAGCACAAAACAGCCTTTACTACCAAATGGGGAACATTCGCTTACCAGCGGATGTCGTTTGGTCTTTCAAACGCAAAAGCCACCTTCTAGAGGGCTATGGATCTGGCATTTGTTGAGTTGTTGAATAGGGTCATCGTCATCTATCTAGATGACATGACTGTCTTTTCCCGGAAAAGAGATCACCCTTTACACTTACAACAGATATTTGAAAAATGTCGAGAATTTGGTATTTCAATCAACCCGAAGAAGTCCATATTTGCGGTAAATGAAGGGAAATTTCTAGGACATGTTATATCAGAAAAAGGCCTTGCTGTAGACCCTGACAGAGCCGAGGCACTCTTGAAGCTCCCACTCCCGATGAAGAAAACAGGCCTGCAGTCCTTTTTCAGCCAGATTAATTTTGTAAGAAAGTTCGTCCCAGACTTCGCTCAAGTCATCAAGCCAATGTCTGAACTCTTAAAGAAGGATGCTGAATTCATCTGGACTGATAATAGAAGACGAGCATTTGAGGAAATTAAAACTCGTATCGCTCAGGCTCTTGTGCTAACTAACCCTGATTACAGCAAAGACTTCATTTTGTATGTTGTAGGCGAACCTGAAAGTTATGCCGCAGTCCTAACGCAGAAGGGAGAAGATGGCGAAGAACGCCCTATCGCCTTCTTAAGTCAGGTAATCCCATCCCATGAAGAGAAATATACCTTCAAAAAACGCCAAGTGCATGTAGTTATGAAATCCTTGAGGAAATTCAAGAACTTTATTTCCCAAAGTCGGGTTACTATGTTTGTCATCCATTCAGACGTGCGGAATTTCATCATTCAGGGGGAGTTGGGCGGCAAAAGGGCCGGATGGGTCAACAAGATACAAGAATTTGATATCGAAATTTGACCCACAAAGTTAGTTCGCGGTCGCGCCCTATGTCAAGAGCTTGCAAAAAGCGTCGTCGGTGAGGTGACAGCTTGTCAATGGGATGACCCGTTAATGGAAAATAGCTTCGCAAATCTGGGAACAAACGAAGAGGATTGGACCAATGAAATAATCGAATATTTCAACACTGGAAAATGTCCGCGACACCTGAACGCTTCACAACGAAGGCACTTCAGGATGCGATCCTTTCGCTACGTTCTACCACCCGAAGGCCTATTCTTCAGAAACATCGATGGTGTTCTTCTAAGATACATAAAGGAAGATGATAAGAGAAGGGTCCTTGGTGAATTCCACCCCGGGTTATCAGGGGGCCACTTCGCTGGAAGAACAACGTTGAAAATAATCAAAGCAGGCTACTATTGGCCAACTCTCTTCGCCGATGCCTTTGCAGTTTGCCAAAGATGCGAGAAATGTCAGAAGTTCGCAGGCCGAAGCAGGAACGCTTCCATGCCCCTTCAACCAATACAAGTAGAAGCACCATTCCAGCAGTGGGGATTGGATTTCGTGGGAGTCATATTGCCAAATTCCTCTGCAGGACAAATTCATCCTGACTGCAACCGATTATTTTACCAGGTGGGCTGTCATGTCCCCTTTCTGAGCTCGTCAGCATTGGCACAGTGCATAGCCTATTCACGCGATCCTGTAGGCTATGGGAGCAGTTTAAGGATCTTGGAAGTCAGTTGGAGCAGTTTCCTATTTTTTAGGGCCGTGCTTTTTTCAGAACAGTTTCTATATTTGGACAGTTCGACCAAAAGGGTATCCAAAAATGCTATCAGATGTTGGCTTGGGTCTTCTGGTGCAATTATTTTAATACTCGTAATTATTTAATTATAAAGTCGTATTTAATTAAATAGACTTTATATTATGTGTGCACATAAGTCACTTAAGTGAATTATTAATTATTTGATAAAGTGACTTAGGGAGACTAAGGATTTATTAAAAGGGGGTTTTTTATCCCACATTGGTTATGTTATGATACGACCGAGGCTCGAGTCAATAATAAATAAAGTGGTCGGGCTCTCATTCCAGGATCCTTGAACATTGAATATATTGCTTGATGCATTTTGGAGAATTTGCTTGCAGATTCGAGCTTGTTGAGAACGGAAACTCTCGGCAAGGACATCCACTACGGCTGTGAAAGATCAGCTCTATTGGATTTTGGTTGTCTTCATTCAGAGGGCAAATTGGAGATCAAAGAGAATTTCTGGTTCGTCATTGATATCTTGTGTGTTGGGAGATAGCAGCGATTTATACCTGTAGACGGTACTTATTTGGAGGCTGTAGCAGTTACTATTCAAGCGGCACTGTAGCAGTTACTATTCACGCGGCACTGTAGCAAATTACTATTCACGCGGCGCTGTAGCAAATTACTATTCATGGCACTATTCACAAACTATTTCCAGAACGTGGATTGCTACGATTTGTTTTCAGACTTGAGGAAAATCGGGTATTTTCAATGTTGTTCATCATTGTAATTTCCCTTGCAATTAAGTTGTTCCAGTTTGTGAAGCTTTCTTTCAGCAGTTTACTGTATGTTTAAATCCCATAAAAATACCAAAAAAAAAGAGCATATATTTGAATTAAAAGAGCAAGAAATTTGTGTTTTTTTTTACTAGTCAAAATAGATAGGAAACAATCCAGAATAGGGTGGGTTGTTACAGTGGTATCAGAGCGAGTCATATCTGCCGACTTGTGGGTTTAATTAATGAGTGAACCAGTTGGTAAAGGGAAAGAGAAAGATTTTCATCTTCAGTACGAGCGACATAAGAGATCTACTGAATTACTAGACAATATGGGTGATGATCAGCATCGGGAGAACCCTAGTATATTTGGGGCTCTTAATGCTTTGTCAAAGGCACGGATGGATATGCAGGATCAGATGATATAGGGACGGGAAGCATTAGCGAGATGCTATTATGGCTATGACTAATACTTTGCAGGGGCTACAAATGGGGACTAATCAGGATGGTGGGCCTAGCTCATCAAACAGGCGTATTCCGAGCAAGGGCAGCCAGGGCATGACTGATCAAAGGCAACATGTAGTTGTTACTTCTCGATCGACTCAGCCTACGTTCTTATCTAGAGCTGAAGTTCCAGCACTTGAGATGCACACAGCTCAAGGGCCTATAGAGGATCAGTTTGAGGAGTGGTATCGGCGGTATAGTGCTCTTCGGAAGGCCTTAGGGCCCATTGGTCATTTGACCAATACGTCACTCGAAGCAGAGGAGTATGGGACAGGGAGGTGGTCACCGTACCGATCAGGCTAGACCAGCACATAAAGAATTCAACCAAGCACTGAACAAGGTTTCTTTACCTCAGTTTGATGGTAGTGGCAAATGTACAGCCAGGACATGGGTGGATAAACTTGATAATTTCCTCTCACTTCGACCTATGCTAGAAGAAGAAGCTATAAAGTTCGCCACATTACATCTTGAAGGAGCTGCACACGATTGGTGGTTTCATGGGTTGATCACTTTGGGTCATAATTTGATTACATCCTATGAGGAGTTCACACGGCTACTTATCGATCGATTCGATAAGAAGGATCCTGAGTTGTATTTTCGAGATCTGGCACAGTTGAGGCAGAACAGTTCAGTAGAGGCCTACATCACAGAATTCCAGTCCATTTCTGTCAAAGTGGATGATATCTCAGAGAGGCGTCTAATCATACTCTTCTATGAGGGATTGTCTGAGCCGCTACGTGGTTGGGTAAAGGCATTTGATCCAGTCACTTTACAGGATGCCATGAAAAAGGCGAGAAGCATGGAGTTTGCTGTTCCGAAACAAAAACCAGCCTTCAAACCTTTTCAGAATAACAAAGATAAGAAGGGGTTTGTCCAGAATGCACCTAAAACTGAAACTAAGAAACTATCAGATAATGAGCTCAATGAATTAAGAAAAAGGAAATTATGCTTCAGATGTAGAGAACCATGGGAGTTGGGCCACAAGTGTTCAATTAAGGTGAAGCAACTAGAGGCTAGAGAATATTTTGAAGTTGATGAATCCGGTTCGAGCATTCGAGATCAACGGGAGGATGAGGAGAATTGTGGAGTAGGGGAGACGAGAAGAAGAGGCTGAGGTACAGATTGCACAATTGTATAGTTTTAAAAAGGGATCTTCTTTCAAGGTCCGAGGAGTCCTTCAGGGGCAGCGGGTGGTGACACTGATTGATACAGGGGCAACTCATAACTTTATTGATGCTGGGTTGGTTGATAAGAGAGGGTTGCAGACAGAAGAATTTCCAGGATTCAAAGTAATGGTAGTAGATGGGACAGCCATACGGTGTAACCGCGGGATCCCTAAACTACGAGATGAAGTTAGGAGGCTATGATCTTGCGATGATTTTTATGTGGTTAATATTGGGGATACTCATATGATTATGGGAATGCAGTGGTTAGAATCCTTGGGCGAATTCACTATGAACCTGAGGGCTATGGAGATGAGTTTCATGACAGGTGGCAAGAAGGTGACGCTGAGAGGCATGTCAGACGGCGGACCCCGAGTTGTCTCCATTAAGCGAATGGAGAGGCTTTTCAGACATGATGAGGTTGAGTGGGCAGCAGAGTGTCTCGTTACTTCAGCAGGGGATGTACAGTTTAAGTCCACTTACCAGCCAGAGATTCAGGACATCTTGACTAAACACTCCAAGGTGTTTAGTAATATTCCTCCAGGGAGACCTCCGGAGAGAGGAATGGAGCACATTATTGAGTTGGAGGAGAGTGCTAAGACAGTTATCACTACACCCTATAGGCACCCTAGGCGACATAAGGATGAGATTGAGAAAACAATTCAAGAATTGCTTGACATGGGACATATCCGACCAAGCAAGAGTCCTTTTGCTTCGGCTGTGGTTTTGGTAAAGAAAAAAGATGGGACTTGGCGTATGTGTGTTGACTATAGGGAGCTAAATAAGAAAACAATTAAGAACAGGTACCCTATTCCACGCATCGACGAATTGATTGATGAGCTACATGGAGCTCAACTCTTCTCAAAAATAGACCTGCGCAGTGGTTACCATCAGATCAGAATGAGAGAGCGGGATATAGAGAAAACAGCTTTTCGTTGTCATTGTGGGCACTTTGAGTTTCGGTTATGCCTTTTGGGTTGACCAATGCCCCGACGACTTTCCGAGTCTTGTATGAACAAGATTTTTAGCAGGCGGTTGAGGAGGTATGTTTTGATATTCTTTGATGATATTACGGTTTACAGTCGATCATGGGAGGAGCACCTACGACATCTTGAGGAGGTCCTCCGTATCCTCGAACAGGAATCCTTTTATGCTAAGGAAACAAAATGTGATTTTGGGTTGACAGAGCTCTTGTATCTTGGGCACATTATCAGTGCAGATGGAGTACGTATGGACCCGGATAAAATCAAAGCTATCCAGGATTGGCCAGCTCCAACAAATCTATCTCAGCTTAAGGGATTCTTTGGACTTTGTGGTTTTTACAGACGGTTTGTGAAGGGATTTTCGCAGTTGGCAGCCCCACTCACAGATTTGACCAAGAAGGGTGCCTTCAAATGGTCTGATGAAGCTCAGAAGTGTTTCGAACACTTCAAACAGGTTATGTGTTCTTGCCCGGTGCTTGCTATGCCAGATTTTTCACAGCCTTTCGTTTTACAGTGTGATGCTTCCGGTGAAGGGATTGGTGCAGTTCTGATGCAGAACAGACACCCAGTGGCTTATGAGAGTCGGAAGCTCCAGGGGGCAGAAAGGAGTTATTCTATTTATGATAAGGAGATGTTGGCGATAATGCATGCTCTCGCCAAATTCCGGCAGTATCTGGTTGGAGGTAGATTCACTGTCAGCACGGATCATAACAGTCTTAGATACTTCTTGGCTCAGAAGGATCTAAATGAGAGAGCGACGAAGTGGGTCAACAAGCTACAAGCTTATGATTTTGACATAGTTTATGTTAAGGGAAAGTCGAATGTGGTTGCTGATGCTTTATCTCGAAGGCCTCACATTTGTTCGATGGTGGTATTTCAGCAGAATGGCGAGATGTTATTATTGCAGAATATGCCGAGGATGAGTGGGCATCCAGTTTGCTAGAGGGCAAAGTGCAAGATGACCGTTATATGATTTCACAGGGTTTGATCCTTTATAAGGGTCGTGTTTTTCTTCTATCTGGGTCACAGTTTAGGAAGAGAGTTATCCAGTATTTTCATGATGATCCAACTGCAGGTCATTCAGGTTTCTTTAAGACTTACAGGAGCATTCGGGAGAGATTTTCTTGGAAAGGGCTTAAGAATGAGGTTCTTCAGTATGTTCGTGAGTGTTCTATCTGTCAGCAAAATAAGGATGAACATACACACCCAGCAGGTTTATTGCAACCCCTTCCAATACCGAACCAGAAATGGGAAGGTATATCTATGGATTTCATTATTGGGTTACCCACAGTGCAGGGCAAGGATTGCATTTATGTTGTGGTGGATAGACTCACTAAGTTTGCACATTTCTTTGCTATTTCAGCTACTTTTACGGCTGCTCAGGTGGCTGATTTATTTTTCGAGAGAGGTGTTCCGTTTGCATGGAATACCCAAGACTATTGTGAGCGACAGGGATACACGGTTCATGAGCATTTTTTGGCGAGGAGTTATTCGGGTTAGGAGGAACCGAGCTCACTCCCAGCACTAGCTACCACCCTCAGACCGATGGGCAGACAGAGACAGTTAATAAGTGGATAGAGGGTTACCTGAGGAATTATGTTTCAGGGCAGCGAAAGCTTGGGTGAAGTGGCTTCATCTTGGTGAATTCTGCTACAACACAACTCACCACATGACTATTGGTATGACACCTTTCATGGCTTTGTATGGTTATGAGGCTCCAAGCTTCATTGATCTTCTATTGGGTGACAGTCGAGCTCCGGGAGCTAAGGATTATTTGCAGGACAGCCAGGACTTGTTGAGGTCCCTCAAGGATAATATCCTTCGAGCTCGAGAATCGGCGAAGCTTTATGCCGATCAGCACGGAGTTGAGCGCGAGTTTTGAGGTGGACGATCTGGTCTATCTTAGGTTGCAGCCTTATAGACAATCTACTCTCAAGAAGAGTGGGAAGGAGAAGTTGAAGCCAAGATTTTATGGACCCTTTCGGGTAATCAGGCGGATTGGTGAGGTAGCTTATGAGTTGGAGCTACCTGGTGACAGCAAAATACATAATGTCTTCCATGTTTCACGCCTCAAAAAGGCGATTGGTGCACGCATTGTTCCTTCTACTGAGTTGCCTCCATGGGATGAGGAGGGTAAACTCATTTTGGTTCCTGAAGCTATTATTGATTACAGGGAGAAGGTGTTGAGGCGGAAGGTAATTAAGGAATATTTGATTAAATGGAAGAACTTACCTGTTGATGATGCTACCTGGGAACATGAAGACATTCTACAGCATCCAGCACTGAGATTGCTTGGGGACAAGCAATTTTTGGGAGGGAGGACTGTCATGTCCCCTTTATGAGCTCGTCAGCATTGGCACAGTGCATAGCCTATTCACGCGATCCTGTAGGCTATGGGAGCAGTTTAAGGATCTTGGAAGTCAGTTGGAGCAGTTTCCTATTTTTTAGGGCCGTGCTTTTTTTAGAACAGTTTCTATATTTGGACAGTTCGACCAAAAGGGTATCCAAAAATGCTATCAGATGTTGGCTTGGGTCTTATGGTGCAATTATTTTAATACTCGTAATTATTTAATTATAAAGTCGTATTTAATTAAATAGACTTTATATTATGTGTGCACATAAGTCACTTAAGTGAATTATTAATTATTTGATAAAGTGACTTAGGGAGACATAAGGATTTATTAAAAAGGGGGTTTTTTTATCCCACATTGGTTATGTTATGATACGGCCAGGCCGAGTCAATAATAAATAAAGTGGTCGGGCTCTCATTCCGGCATCCTTGAACATTGAATATATTGCTTGATGCATTTTGGAGAATTTGCTTGCAGATTCGAGCTTGTTGAGAACGGAAACTCTCGGCAAGGACATCCACTACGGCTGTGAAAGATCAGCTCTATTGGATTTTGGTTGTCTTCATTCAGAGGGCAAATTGGAGATCAAAGAGAATTTTTGGTTCGTCATTGATATCTTGTGTGTTGGGAGATAGCAGCGATTTATACCTGTAGACGGTACTTATTTGGAGGCTGTAGCAGTTTACTATTCAAGCGGCACTGTAGCAGTTACTATTCAAGCGGCATTGTAGCAAATTACTATTCATGTGGCGCTGTAGCAAATTACTATTCACGGCACTATTCACAAACTATTTCCAGAACGTGGATTGCTACGATTTGTTTTCAGACTTGAGGAAAATCGGGTATTTTCAGTGCTTGTTCATCATTGTAATTTCCCTTGCAATTAAGTTGTTCCAGTTTGTGAAGCTTTCTTTCAGCGGTATACTGTATGTTTAAATCCCATAAAAATACCAAAAAAAAGAGCATATATTCGAATTAAAAGAGCAAGAAATTTGTGTTTTTTTTACTAGTCAAAATAGATAGGAAACAATCCAGAATAGGGTGGGTAAGCGATACCCACGAAACACGCTGACCAAGATACGGTCATTGCGTTCCTGGAAAGCTTGATCACTCAATTCGGTGTCCTTGAAGCAATAGTCACGGACAATGGTCCTGGGTTCACAGGTGCTAAGATCAGCGAATTCACCTACAAGTATGGGATATACCGCAAGGTCACCTCCAATTATTATCCGCAAGGTAACGGGTTAGCAGAATCTACAAATAAGACTCTGTTGAGATTGCTAAGAAAGCTAGTAGAAAGGAACAAGAGGACTTGGCATCTCCTCCTGGATCAAGCCCTGTGGGCTGATCGAATTTCTATCAAGAAGTCGATCAAGACCTCACCTTACACCCTGGTGTACGGCAAGGAAGCTGTTTTACCAACTCATGTAGAAATTCCTGCCTTGCAGATGCTAAATGATGAAGAAGGAGAATTCGGACCTATGGAAGTTAGGCTAACTCGGTTGCTACAACTAGAGGAGGATCGAGACAAGGCTTACCAGAACTTCGCAAAGCATGCACAGATCACTCGAAACTGGTTCGAGAAGAAGTCCTCTGTTCGCACATTCAAGGTAGGAGACTTGGTATGGAAGTGGGATTCCTGGAAGGCAAAGCCCGACAATCATGATAAGCTTGACGCATTCTGGGAAGGGCCGTTCGAGATTATAAAGGTAAATTCGGCCAACTCCTTCATCCTCAAAGATGCAACCGGCCAAGTCTTGCCGATCCCTGTAAACGGTCTTCATCTGAAGACCTTCCACCATTAAAACGTACCATAACACCTTTCTACTCTGTATATAGCATTATGTCATTTACACTTGTATATACCTTTTTTTAGTAAGTGTAAAATATAGTTAGGAAAAGATCGCGGCTCCACGCCGCCTTAACAATGTGTTCCGGCTTGAAGTCGCTAAGCCCAGAATTCACCCAGCTCGACGAAAACTCCTTCGGGAATTTTTTGTGCGAAGCAACCAACGGGAGTTGGTTCGCTGCGAAGTACCCTAGCGTCAAAACATGAAGCAGTATGTGGAGATCGTCCCCGCGACTAAAACAACGTCAAGGTGAAGACGGGTCAGAATGCAGTGCCTCTCCAACAATCCTGCCGAGGTGTGTCTCATCGAGCTCAGAGCAAAAGAGAGAAAACAGGTATAAACAATTTGACCCGGGAGCGAGCTTCGCTAAAAAGATCAATAAAGGCTCCTCGTTTGAAGCCCCAATCGGCTAAGGCACGGGAGACACTTCGCAATAAAGAGGTCTGGCGAAGCTACTTTCGGTAGGGGCTCAGCGAACCATCCCTCTAGCCCATAAAAACAACAAAGTTGAAAGGACAAGCTAGGAAAACACTTCGCGCAAAAGGGTTTAAGAATTCCGCTTCGGGACTAATTTTTTGCGAAGCAGTCAAAAAAAAAAAAAAAAAAAAAACAGCTTCGGGTCCGAAGCATAAAAATTTGCGGATCGCACAAGGTTCTAGCGAAGTATCTATCGCTAATATCAGCTTCGCCAAATCATAAGGCACAAAGTAAAAAGGCGTTTAAATATGCCTCGAGACGTGTGCCGACAACAGCAAAAAAAAAACGTGCGGAGTTAATGCAAAGGTGGCGGAGTAAATCCCGAAAGAATTTAGTTGCGATCGAAAGACGTGCTCAGGTACGAGGTGGCAGAAAGTTGGATTTTCAAAGCATGGTCAGGATTTCGAAGTACATAGGCCCGCGTGCGCCCGCGCCGCAAAACCAATCCGAGTGCAATGTGATCTCCTCGGCCCGATTTCTAAATTTAATTTTGGCAAGTGCCATAAATGGTGGCAGTATCAATCCACAACTATAAAAGCCGAGCTTCAGAGACGAAAAGTTGTTCGTCCGCTGATAAATTCAAACGCAAGGAGCCCTGGCCATTACGTTACTCTGCTGCACCCTCATCATTCTGCGTCAAAATTCTGCCGCCTTCTAAAAACCAAGATGGGAAAAAGGAATTCGAAGGAGAAGAAGAAAGAGCCTGAGTCGGCCGGTCCGGAGAAGGCCAAAAGGGGTAAGGAAGAGAAAAAGCATAGGCCCAAGAGGGTAAACCTCAATCTTCGCCCTGACAAACAGGTTGTGGAGGAAGGGGAAGATTCCGAAGAAGAACAACTTGGAGAACCGCCCATCGACGGGTGGGAGAACATAAGGGACACTAAGCTCACAAAGAGCATAGCCGAGCTCCGATACACCATTGATTACATGAAGAGTCGGCTGTCTGCGGAAAACAAGAGGGCTGCCGCATACTACTCCCAGATATATTGGTACCTGACTCCGCCAACGCACCCCTGTCCCGAGTTAATCCATGCCATTGCACAAAATTACCAACCCTCCACCCGGCAGGTTCTGGACGCGGCAGGAAACAAATTATTTGCAATTTTTAAAGAAGATGTGCAGGAGGCTTTCGCTCCTCAGCAAGGGCCACCCAAGGGGTATACTGTCCGCAACGTGGTTCTGAGTGAACAAGTGGATAGGTTCTCCACCTCCGAGTATATCATCAAGTTCTTAAAGGAGAATATGAAAGATGGGCTTCCTTCGGGCAAGCGACCACAGATGCCTCGCCCTCTCACCGATTTTAAGAATACTGACATCTTCTCTATCATAGCATGGGTTGCGGGATTGTCTACGGATGTTTCTGTATATCCCTGGCAAGTATCGCTGGCTGAATGTATCTCACGAGGGGAGTTTTATGCCCCCGACCCATCAAGGCCAGGCGTTAACCCGGTCTTCTTCGACTGGGCGGAATGGGTGGCCCGGACCCTGCATACGCGGTTGGTCAGCGTGAAGAATTCTGGAACAGGTCAATATTTTGGGCCTTGCTCCTTCCTAGTGTGGCTCTTTTTCTACCATACTTATAAGCATTTTCCCCACATTGCCATTACTCCAAGCGGCAAGGATGGAGCTCCTTTGCCAGTATATCAGTGGACTCCTCTCCTGGCAAGGACGGGGTCATACTATGTTTTCAACCAGCAGTTCTCAGGACCTGCTATGCAGCTTGTACAGGGTTCCTGCCCTCGGGTGCCCGTGGCTCTCAGAGATAAGGTTGTTAATGAGAAAATGGGCGATGTTTTTCAACTTACGCAGGGGCTTGTTGTTCGCCTGTTTGGATTTACGGGAAAACCCTTCCTGCTGCCACTGTATCCTTCTGAGTATCAATTTGCTTTGGAGGTTGCTCGTCAGAGCGATGTGACGAATGTTGTCTACGGCCATGGCCGGAAGTGGGCACCAACCTGTGATTTCCCTTTCAAAATGGGAGTCATTGAGGTTTTCGCCCTTAAACAAAACATTTATCTGGAGGAAAAGCTTGCTGACTTCGGTTTGCTGCAGATCCCGCAGCGATGGTGCTATGATCCCTTGGGGATAAGGAGAGATCATCTCAGGTTCAAAAACTTCCATATTTGCCCCCGCCCGGAGATCGTAGAACAGCGGAACAACCCTACGGGGAGAGATTTGGAATGGCACTTGGAGAGAATGAAGACAATGCCTCCATGGCATGAATTTTACGCTATTGAAGCTGAATATGATCCCATTCGGTATCCCTTCCCGGAGGCGGATTCCCCCTTCTGGAAAAAGATGAAAGATGATCTGAGGGAAGAAGTAAAAAAATGGCGCGAAGATCAGCTGAGAGAATGGTGGGTGATGAGAGTCCACCGCCGAAAGCAAAGATCGTATGGTCTCTTAGAGATGGATAAAGACTTCGATATTTACTACGAAGCCCATGTCGGGTCCTGGCAGCCCATCTCATTCGCTGACTTCATTCCCCCTAGCGCCCGGGTTCGGGCGAAAGCCCAAGACGAATCGAGGAAATTTCTGAACAAGAGGAAGAAGAAGAGATAGCGGCGACACAGCAAGAGATACTAGATAAGCCAATTGAGGATGTTGAGGCAAAGGTTGAGAAGCCGCTGCAGCAGCAGGAGAAAGGGAAAAGGAAAAGGCTCGAACCAGTCCACATGCCCCTTCCTCACCCGAAACGACCTCGCAGCAGAACTTCAAGTGTTCCTAGCGAATCAGTTGCGGCAGGCTCAATTAGTGCAGGTGTTGGAGAAGTAGTGCTCGAACCACCGCTGCAGGGGACGGAAGAAAGTACCGAGATGGGGACCATCAATGTGGAGGAATACTTCCAGGAGACCGAAAATGTCGAGGAAACAGAAGCTGGAGGCGGACCCAGACCTGAAACGCAAGACTTCGACACTTCTGCTCTATCACTAGAGCACGCAGGTACGCACCCCTTATCCTCTACTCTTACTCCCCTAGTCACGTCGATAGCCGTCCCGGCCGAAGGTTCCCCTGGATCCTCCGTCTTAGATAAATCTCCCCATAACATCATTCACGTTGAACGGTCATCCGACTTGTCTCACGGCCTCGCCGCCCCCTTTAATGTTTCCATTTCATCCGAGTCACCAGGACGGGACACACACACCCGTACCACATCACTCGCCCACGCCATTAACCCCGCAACACTTGGATCATCCGGGAGCGATGCTTCACTTCCACACCCTGACTCCCGCTCCCTAGTCCCACGAGTCGTCACTTCACCAGCCCGAACACCCACCACACCTGTCGCTGAGCCCACCGGTGACGTGTCGTCCATGCAGTCCATGTATTTGTTTACACCCTTGGCTGGTAGCCCAGCCGCATTCGAAAATGAATTGGCTATGATCCAGGAGCGTCCTTTAGCAGAGAGGTTGATCCAAGCCCGTCAAAATACCGATAAGATGCTCAAAGAAGCACGGAGAAGAAGAGGGCGATCTCTGGCAAAGGCTGAAAAATGCGCGGTGTTCGATTTGAAGAATGGGAAGCTTCATAAGGTGAAAAAGATACCTAAGGTCCAGAAGCCCCTAGATGAAATGACCCCGGCTGATTATGAGTACCAAGAGAAGATCAAGGACCTAGAGCATCTTGACATAGATAATGAATCTGAGTCTATGCATGTGAGGATAGAAGCATTCCGCACACACGCGAGGATCGCCGACCAGCGCAGATATGAAGCAGAAAATGCCAATGTCAAGCTAGAGGAGGACCTAGCCAGAACACGCTCCCAATTGGAAGATGCTCAAAAGCAATGTGAGCAAATGAGGAAAGAAACGGATGCCTTAAAGCAGCAGGTAGATCAGCTGCAGGTTGCAGCAAAAGATCAAAGCAAAACGCAGGCTGAAGCCGAGGTAAGAGCCAGAGAATTTGAGAGCCGGATCCTGCAGATGCAGCAGCAGCTGTATGAGAAGGCAAACTTGGAGCTGTTTGACAAAGGCAGAATTAAAGACATCCGTTCCCACTTGCTCAAGAACTTCAGATCCCGGGCCTCCAGCGCCCTTTCTATATTGTCTTATATAACAGAAGCCCAAAATGCTGCTACACAAAAGGGGCCTATAGTGGACGAGATAATTCAAGAAATAAGAAGCCGACTTGACCTAGCTTTTGAGGTACAAAGCATCAAGTACCAGGATTTGCAAGTCACTGCTATGAGTCGGACAGCAAGAGACTGGTCCACCGTTCAAGCCACGGTCCGTGCCTTCTTCTCCAAAGTGAGGAAAGCTCAGAAGGCAAAACAACTTATGGACGTGTTTGAGCAAGAGCAGCATGCTTCCCTGGGATATTTCCAGGATCTCTCAACATTGGGCTTCCCAAGTTTCACTGATGACGATGGGAACCTTTTAACCAAGGAAGAACTGAAACCAACGTGGCTCAACTTTGAAAGCGATGTTTCAGAAATCGATGAATGGAAGGAGCCAGTCATGGAAGGGCAGGTCACGGATTTCATTTTCAGATATTGTAGGATCGCGGCCTGTTTGAACGATCTAAGTGTAAGAGCCAAATGTGTTGATATAGGGCAGATTGATCGGTTCCATGTTCTGGTTAAAGCACTGCAAGATCGAGAACCATTTCAGAAGGGTGCCTGGGCCCACGTTCGCCGAACTATGGAACGCATCCGTGACCGCCTTCCCCCGCCGCCACCACTTGATCAGGCACCAGAAGACGAAGAAAAAGGAAAAGAAGTAGCTACGGAGGCCCCCTCGGGAGAAGAAGAGCAGATAGGAGAAGGGTCTGGAGGCAACTCTGGCCCAATGGATGAAGGCTGAGGGTCCTCACACCGAGGCGAGCTCGTTGCCCCGTGAGCCGCCAGGAATGTTGACAATTTCGTCACATTGGAGGGGTAGTGAAAATTAATGTTGTGTAAAGGATTTTCTTGTTCTGGTTTTCTTTATTTTTGTTGATAGTGGCATTGCAGCAATTTTGGTTGTCATTTTTTGAATCCCCTTTGTAGATAACTGTGTAAGAAAAAGCTTCGCTTACAGCATTAGCAGGAACAGGCAGCTTCGCAAACAAGAAATAGGGAAAACATAGGTGCAGGCCTGAAATCTCCTAAGGCATAGAAAGAGCTTCGCAAGCGAAGCCCCCGCAAGACTTGCTTCGGGCCGAAATTCTGCGAAGCATAAAATGTGAAATGCAAAAGTTTCTAAAGTGTGGAGAAACACTTCGCAAAAATTCCAGCGAAGCACCCGCTTCGGCCTTCCTTTTTGGCGAACCGCCCCCAAGAAAAATCTACTTCGCTCAAAACTTTTGCGAAGCACCTGCTTCGGGCGATTTCAGTGCGAAGCTCCCCCATCCGAAGGCTGATTATCCCTGAAAATTTTCTAAGGCATGGATGAGCTTCGCCCAAATTCCTCCCGAGCGGCTGTTTTTGAAGAGGTTCGCGGCGAAGCATTGTTGTAGTCCACTTCGGACGGAGCTGTTGGCGAAGTAGTATACGGCTTGTACCCTCGGCAAAGTAGTAGGTAGTTAAGAGTCGTGTTTTTTGCGGGATATAGGAGCTTCGGCATCTGGTCCTCGCGAAGCGTTTTTGAGAGCCCCTTCGCGCGAAGCATTTTTGTGGGTTCATCATTCCAACTTCGGCTCATGATTGTTGCGAAGCATAGCTCCAAATGAGAACCTAGCGAAGCTCTTCCTAGGGCACCTTCCCCAACGACACACATATCAAGAACGGGTATTTCCACGAGGCATTCAAGTGCTTCATAAAGGCATTTTTACTTGCCCGAAAGACCCGGGGTCTATTTGTGGCAATGGAAAAGGAAATATCAATTGCAGACCGGAAGGCAGAGCCACTTGAAGGTCACTCGAGCATCGCACCCGGAGAAATTCAGGACAAGCTGGACGGCTCATCAATGCGTGTTTCCCCGGTTGACGCGGTCATACTTGCTAATAAAGGAAAAGGATGTGAAAGCTCATTCTCAGAAGGAGCGGGCGAAAATTTTGTAGTCTGCCGAGGGCGTACTTCCAAATTCAGAGCATTGATGGCTCAGAGGATCGGGTCCTCTATAAAAACCCATGAATTGTAATGAGAAAAGGGGGGAACTTTTGCTAGAGAATTGTTGTATCTTGATTTCTGCAATAGATATTGAAGACTTTGAGCTCCATTTCTCTCATAAATGTTATCTTCTGTGTTGATTTCTGTTATTCTTTTTCTTCATTTGCATACTGTGATTCTGCGTTCTGGATTTAGGTGTGTAATGAGGGATTGAACCTTGGAATCATTCAGAGGATTATGTAAGAGATTTAATATTGCGTTAAATCCTTTTTATGCTGCCTGTGGATAGTGGTTTCTGTCAAGTTCTTGTGTTTCCTAATTGCTGTAATTCTGAATTCTGGATTTAGGCATAGGAAGATACTTGAACCCTGGAACTCTTCCAGAGGATACATAGGGGAGATAGCGTAGTGTTTATTTTAGTTTCGTTCTTCATATTTATTGCTGTTGTTTCAAGGTATTTGTTGATAATCGTGCTGCTGGTTCTTTCCCACCAAAATCGTTCTCACTTCTTACCCTATCCCCTTTTATTTCTTTCCTGCACTCTTGTCTTAAAAATACCAAGTAGTTTAGTTCAGGAGCCGGCCTTTCTCCGGAGATTGGCACGGAGGGCATCTCTTCCCTCCGGCCTTTCAATGTTGGTCCAGGTCTAGGGCGCGTATACGTACAAAATCCTTTCCTGTGGCAGATTTGTGACCAACGAAACCTTTCCAGAGAGCTTTTAAACACATGTTCGTACACCGTTGAAGCGTTGACCCAGTGGTTGAGGGAAAAGGTTGGTTGTTTTTGGAGCTCCTGGATCAGATAATGGAAGGTTTCGATGCGCTCAATACCAGCAAGATTCAGCCTCCGGTCAAACTCCTGCAAGCAAGACTCAATTGTGGCATATTTGGCCATGAAAGGAATCACTTGTGAGTTTGAAATCGGGTCCTCAAGCGTCAAGGTCTAAGGCGTTGTCAACAAATCCCGCCCATATCGAATTTAACTCCTTAAGTGGTGGTATATCTTCTTCATTGTTTGTGAAGCCAAGGATGCCGATTTGAGTGAGGGCATCGAAGTACTGTAGTGAAACTTCTCTCTCCTGAATGAGGGCGTTTGAGAGCCTACAAGCTTCTTTGGTCAACTTGAGCTTTGTGAAGAAAGAACGCAAGGTCATCTTCGTTGTTGCCCAGGATCGAGCAAAGGGGCTCATAGGACTAAGGTGGGCATCCACATTCTCAATTTTCTTGAGCTGTGTGGCTAAGTCCAGCCAAAGAACATCTGTCTGAGCAGCTTCTAAAATCGAGTTGCCAGCAGCAACTGCCTCCTGCGCCTCCCTGAAAAAGGTTAAGATCGTGACTCCCCGCGCAGCTCTCGTCGGGAAATCTATCAGGAACTACATGCGCGTCTCCTTGATGCATTCCCTAGAGAACGCGACAGGCTGCGACGTCTTCTCTGCTAACTCGGACTGCAACTGCTAGACCTGAACGGTCAGTGCCTGCACTTGCTTGTTTGCTTGGGCGTGCACCTTGGAATGTTGATCGCGCGCCTTGGAATGCTCATCGACCTCCGCCTCTAGCAAAATGACGCGCTGCCTCAACTGCACGGCTTTAGACTCAAGCGTTTGAATCTGCCTCTTCGCCTTTGCCAAGACCTCCTCAAGCTCAAAGTTTTTGGCCTGCGCTTCAAAGAAGCTCTCCCTATAGTGCTCGCCATGAAAATAAATTGAGCCCATATCGACTGCAACATTGCCCATCTTCTAGGCCGTGTTAATATTTGTCACGTCTTCCACGGTATGACGGTAAGTGTACTCAGCCAGGGTCATCTCCCCTAGGGGCTTTTGAAGAATCGGTATCTTCTCTACCGTGTGGAGCTACATCTTGTCAAGAATAATGATGGATGTTTTCTAAGCTTGCGCCAAGGTCTGCGACTCTTTCCTCCTGCGGTCCCTCAGCCAACGCAATGAGCTATGGCGTGACAAGCAGATGCTCTCCGCAGCTGCAAGGTGCTACGTCATCTCCAACTCAAACTCGAGCAGCTCTTGAACTGGGAGAATCAACGTGTATGGAAAGAGAGGAAATTGCAGTAGATGCACCTCTTATTATCCTACCTACAGAGCAACAGAGGTGACCAGTTCAAGCATTGCTCCTCTCTCGCGTGGTATTTCTTTTACCACCTGCATGAGCACTTCCCCTTCATCCCCAAGAATCAGACTGACGAAGAAGGCAAGGCATTGTCGGTCTATCTCTCGACGCAAGTCCATTCTAACATAATGGTGGGCGGGAAGCTAGGAGACGTTTTCCTACTCACCCAAGGCTTGGTGATCAGAATTTTTGGGTTCATAGAGAAACCCTTCTTGTCTACGCCACGCCGTACCTGTTTGCCCTGGAGGTCGCCCGACAGTGTGACTTCACCAACGAGTCGTACGGGAAAAGAGGCACACCTATCAGATGCCCTTCGAGTTCGGAGACATCAAAGTGACGCAGTGTGGCTAAAACGCTGTACTTACAGTAACATTGTACGACTTTGGACTGATTGAGCTCCCCCAACACTAGAAATATGATCCACGTAACATCTTTCGGGATTTCATTGGAGTAAAGTTCTTTCACTGCTGTCCTCGCTCGAACTTCATCGCCCAGCGCAATAACCCTACGGGACGTGAGTTGGAGTGGCACATCGATGAGATGGTGCCCTTGCCCCACTAGCACGACTTTTACACCATAGAGCTTGAATATGATCCAGCTATCAACCCAAAGCAGAGGCTTCCCAAGAACTTGTACCAGGCAATGAAGGAGAAGCTGCAACATTGGTTAGATCACAAGATCACTGAGTGGTGGATCATGCGAGTCCACAATAACAAGATGCAGTCTGACTACCCAATGGCGTTGGATGACAAATTCTCCACGGTCTATGACGAAAACGTGGACACCTATCCTTCCTCCTCGTTTTTCGAGATCGTGCCTCGAAGCACGCAAAGCCCTGACGAAGTAGATGACCTGGCAGCAAATAAGCACGTGGTGCAAGCAAGGGCAAAGCAATCCTGAGTGGTTCGCAATTGGCTGCAGAGAGTGGGCCATCACCTCATAAAAAGCAGATCACCCTCCCAAAGAGGAAAGCTGAACAGACGCCTCTCCGCCACAAGCAACGAAGAGGCCGCGAACCAGCGCTCCAAGGCCCTTCAGAACGAGCTCTCAAGCGGCACTTCAAACCCCTTCATCGAACACTCCTGAAGCACCTGTTGTGGAGCATTCGGAAAAGCAGAGAGGAGAGGTGGATGTGATTGACTTGGACTATGAAGCGTCCGACGAGCCCAAGGAGAAAGAAGACCCACACGCACAGCGTCCCACTTCCTCGGCTCCCTTGATCATGGAACCCGAAGGTACACATTCGCTTATTTCCTTTTCTTCTTCCCTCTCTTTGGCTGTCGTTTCTTCCATGGCTGAAACCCTAATTGCTGCCCACGTTTCCCTTCCGCTGCCCCACTCGTCAGTTTCTGGCGTTCCAGTTTCCCTAGCCCTTTTGGCGACCTCGGCAGCATTTGCCTCTTTTGCAATGCACCCTAATGCTTTTGCAGCCTCTGCGCCTACCAGCCCCCCTTCCTCTGTTCCGTAAGACCCTGTCGCTAACGTTTTTGCCACTGCAAAGATAAATCCATTTTTCCTTTCACCGCCCTCTGCCATCATGGCTTTAGTTTCCGCTGAAATTTCAACGCCTAAGCCCACCATCTCCGCAGTAGCTGACCAGATCCAGGTGCCCTTGAGGGTTAGTGCAGTCGCTTCCTCTCTTGTTTCCCATGTTCTGTCTGAGCTTGAGCCGCAGCTTTATCTCTTTCCATACACGTCGATCCTCGCAGTTCAAGAGCAGCTCAAGTCCGAGTTGGAGATGACGCAGCACCTTGCAGCTGCGAAGAGCGAATGCAAGGCGTGCCATAGCTCATCGCGCTGGCTGAGGGATTGCAGGAGGAAAGAGGCGCAGACCCTGGCGCAAGCTGAGAAAACGTCCATCATCAATCCTGACAAGATGGAGCTCCAGAAGGTAGACAAGATACCAAATGTTTAGAAGCCCCTAAGGGAGATGACACCGACTGATTACCGTCATACTTTGGAGGACGTGACAAAGATTAACACGAACCAAAAGATGGGCAATATTGCAGTCAATATGGGCTCCATTTATTTTCATGGCAAGCACTACAAAGAGCGATTCTTTGAAACGCAGTCCAAAAACTGAGCTTAAGGAGGCCTTGGCAAAGGCGAAAAGGCAGATTGAAATGTAGTCTGAAGCTGCACAATTGAGGCAACGCGTGGTTTCGCTAGAGGTGGAAGTCGATGAGCATTCCTAGGCGCGCGATCAACATTACAAGGCGCGCGCCCAAGCAAACCAGCAGGTGCAGGCACTGACCGTTCAAGTCCAGCAATTGCAGGCCGAGTTAGCAGAGAATACGTCGCAGCCTGTCGCGTTCTCTAGGGAACGCATCAAGGAGATGCGCCTGCAGTTCCTGACGGATTTCCCGGCGAGAGCTGGGCCGGGGAGTCACGATCTTAACCTTTTTCAGGGTGGCGTAGGAGGCAGTTGCTGCTGGCAACTCGATTTTAGAAGCTGCTCAAACAGATGTTGATCTTTGGCTGGACTTAGCCACACAACTCAAAAAAATCGAGAATGTGGATGCCCACCTTACTCCTATGAGCCCCCTGGCTCGATCCTGGGCAACAGCGAAGATGACCTTGCGCTCTTTCTTCACAAATCTCGAGCTGACTAAAGAAACTCGTAGGCTCTTAGACGCCCTCAAGCAGGAGAGACGTTTCGCTGCAGTACTTCAACGCCCTCCCTCAAATCGGCATCCCCGACTTCACAGACAAATGAAGAAGATATACCACCACTTGAGGAGTTAAAGTCGATATGGGCGGCATTTGTTGACAACGCCTCAGACGTTGACGATTGGGAGGACCCGATTTCAGACTCACAGGTGATGCCTTTCATGGCCAAATATGCCACAATTGAGTCTTGCTTGTAGGAGTTTGACCGGAGACTGGATCTTGTTGATGTTGAGTGCATCGAAACCTTCCATTATCTGATCCAAGAGCTCCAGAAACAGCCAACCTTTTCCCTCGACCACTAGGTCAACGCTTCAACGGTGTACAAACATGTGTTTAAAAGCTCTCTGGAAAGGTTTCTTCCACATCCGCGCGAGCTAGACCCAGAGTTGGAAACATAAAGCGAAGAAGAGAAAGAGGACCGACTTCAAGAGCTTCCAGGCAGCAACGATGATCAATCCGAGGATGCTGAAAGTGAAGATGACTCTGCAACCCAAGGATAAGGCCTGGGGTCTTTGCATTGAGGCAAGCTCAATACACTACGAACCGCCAGAGATATTGGCCTTCTTGCCACATTTTGTAAAACTTTAAGTTGTATGCAGTTTTGGGGGTTAATAATTGTAAAACTTCTCTTTTTCCATGAAAATGGTTAAGATGTTATATTTGCTATGTTTTCACCATCTATCTCCTTTTACTCAAAGTTGTTTTCTTTCAAATCCTGTGGTTTCTCTATTTTTCTATGTACTTTTATTGTCGTTTCGCATGGAAAACTGTAAACGTTTTAGCATGGGGCGACGTTGTGAATGTATTTTCTGCTTAAGGCTGATTTCTGCAGGTTCGTTCCACTCTATGTACATGGTGACAGTTTCTAGCAACTTAGACAGTTTTCAGAGCGTGCTTCCATGTACAATGCAGGGACACTTTCACTCCCAGTTGAAGAGCGAAAGTTCCTATTTAAGGAGGGGGAGCAAATGTATAATTTTTGGCTAAGGCACAAAGTGCTTTCGTTCCATGTGGAGCGAAAGCCTTCCATAAAACTAGGTGTGCGCTGACCAAAGCTCCTCGAGAACGACGAAATTCATAGTGCGCGAATGTCAAAATGCGGAAAAGTCAAAGGCCTTGTTCGCTCCACCAGTGGAGCGAAACTCTCTGTCGCTCTTTCGTTCCACTGGAGGAGCGACAAGGCCTTTAACTTTTCGGCATTTTGACTATCGCGCACTTTGACTTTCGCGGTTCTTGAGAAGGAGCTTTCGCTCCACAAGTGGAGCGAAAGTCTTTGGTCAGCGCACACTTAGTTTTATGGAAGGCTTTCACTCCACATGGAGCGAAAGCACTTTGTGCCTTAGCCAAAACTTATTCATTTGCTCCCTCTCCTTAAATAGGAACTTTCGCCCCACAATTGGAAGCGAAAATACTTTTGCTCCACCAGTAGAGCGAAAGTGTCCCTGCATTGTACTTGGAAGCACGCTATGAAAACTGTCTAAGTTGCTAGAAACTGTCACCATGTGCACAGAGTGGAACGAACCTGCAGAAATCAGCCTTAAGCAGAAAATACATTCATAGCGTCGCCCCGTGCTAAAACGTTTAAAATTTTGCATGCAAAACGACAGGAAAAGTACAGAGAAAAACAGAGAAACCACAGGATTTGAAAGAAAACAACTTTGAGTGAAAGGAGACAGCTGGTGAAAACATATGAAATATAACATCTTAACCATTTTCATTGAAAAAGAGAAGTTTTACAATTATTAACTCCCAAAACTGCATACAACTTAAAGTTTGACAAAATGTGGCAAGAAGGCCAACATCTCTAGCAGCTCGCGGGGTATTGAGCTTGCCTCAATGCAAAGACCCCAGGCCTTATGCTTGGGTTGCAGAATCATCTTCACTCTCAACATCCTTGGACTGCTAATCGTTGCTTCCTAGAAGTTCTTGAAGTCAGTCCTCTTCCTCTTCTTTCTCTTCTTCGCCTTCTATTTCCTCGTCTAGGTCTAGCTCGCGCGGATTGGGAAGAAACATTTCCAGAGAGCTTTTAAACACATGTTCGTACATCGTTGAAGCGTTGACCCAGTGGTCGAGGGAAAAGGTTGGCTGTTTCTGGAGCTCCTAGATCAGATAATGGAAGGTTTCAATGCGCTCAATATCAGCAAGATCCAGCCTCCGATCAAACTCCTACAAGCAAGACTCAATTGTAGTATATTAGGCCATGAAAGGTATCACCTGAGTCTGAAATCGGGTCCTCCCAAGCGTCAACGTCTGAGGCGCTGTCAACAAATGCCGCTCATATCGACTTTAACTCCTCAAGTGGTGGTATTTCTTCATTTTCTGTGAAGCCGGGGATGTGGATTTGAGTGAGGGCGTTGAAGTACAACAACGAAACGTCTCTCTCTTGCTTGAGGGCATCTGAGAGCCGAAGAGCTTCTTTGGTCAGCTCGAGCTTTGTGAAGAAAGAGCGCAAGGTCATCTTCGTTGTTGCCCAAGATCGAGCCAGGGGGCTCATAGGAGTAAGGTGGGCATCCACATTCTCGATTTTCTTGAGCTGTGTGGCTAAGTCGAACCAAAGATCAACATCTGTTTGAGCAGCTTCTAAAATCGAGATGCCAGCAACAACTGCCTCCTGCGCCTCCCTGAAAAAGGTTAAGATCATGACTCGCCGCGCAGCTCTCGCCGGGAAATCTGCCAGGAACTGTAGGTACATCTCCTTGATGTGTTCTCTAGAGAACGCGATAGGCTGCGACGTCTTCTCTGCTAACTCGGCCTGCAACTGCTGGACCTGAAAGGTCAGTGCCTACACCTATTGGTTTGCTTGGGCTCGTGCCTTGGAATGTTGATCGCGCGCCTTGGAATGCTCATCGACCTCCGCCTCTAGCGAAACCACGCCCTGCCTCAACTGCACGGCTTCAGACTCAAGCGTGTCAATATGCCTCTTCGCCTTTGCCAAGACCTCCTCAAGCTCAAAGTTTTTGGATTGCGCTTCAAAGAAGCACTCTTTGTAGTGCTCGCCATGAAAATGAATGGAGCCCATATCGACTGCAATATTGCCCATCTTCTAGGCCATGTTAATCTTTGTCACATCCTCCACAATATGACGGTAAGTGTAATCAACTGGGGTCATCTCCCCTAGGGGCTTCTGAACAATCGGTATCTTCTCTACCGTGTGGAGCTCCATCTTGTCAGAATTGATGATGGACGTTTTCTCAGCTTGCGCCAGGGTCTGCGCCTCTTTCCTCTTGCAGTCCCTCAGACAACGCGATGGGCTATGGCACGCCTTTCGGATGCTCTCCGCATCTGCAAGGTGCTACGTCATCTCCAACTCAGACTCGAGCAGCTCCTGAACTACGAGGATCGACGTGTATGGAAAGAGAAGAAGTTGCGGCTTAAGCTCAGACAGAAGGGGAAGCGACTGCGCTAACCCTCAAGGGCACCTAGTTCTGGACAACTACTATGGAGATGTTGGGCTTAGGCGTTATAATATGAGCGGAAATTGAAGCCATGATGGCATAGAGAGGTGAAAGGGAAAATGGATTTATCTCTGCAATAGCAGAAAAGTCAGCGCCAGGGTCTTCCAGAACAGAGGAAGGGGGGCTGGCAGTCGTAGAGGTTGCAAAAGCGTTAGTGTGCGTTGCAAAAGAGGCAATGCTGCTAAGGGCGCCGAAAGGGTTGGGGAAAGGGGGGCAACAACTAGGGTTTCAGTCGTTGAAGAAACAGCTGCCAGAGAGAGGGAAGAAGAAAAGGAAATAAGCGAATGCGTACCTTCGTTCTCCATGATCAAGGGAGCTGAGGAAGTGGGACACTGCGCGTGTGGGTCTTCTTTCTCCTTGGGCTCGTCGGATGCTTCATCGTCCAAGCCAATCACAACCACCTCTCCTTTCTGCTTTTCCAAATGCTCCGCAACAGGTTCTTTGGGAGCGTTCGATAGAGGGGTTTTAGGTGTCGCTTGAGAGCTCGTTCTGAAGGGCCTTGGAGCACTGGTTCGCAGCCTCTTTGTTGCTTGCGGCGGGAGAGGCGTCTGTTCAGCTTTTCTCTTTGGGAGGGCGCTCTGCTTTTTATGAGGCGATGGCCCACTCTCTGCAGCCAATTGCGAACCACTCAAGATTGCTTTGCCCCTGCCTTGCAACACGCGCTTATTTGTTGCCAGGTCATCCACTTCGTCAGGGCTTTGTGTGCTTCGAGGCACGATCTCAGAAAACAAGGACCGATAGGTGTCCATGTTTTCGTCATAGACCGTGGAAAAATTGTCATCCAGCGCCATTGGGTAGTCAAACTGCATCTTGTTATTGTGGACTTGCATGATCCACCACTCAGTGATCTTTTGATCTGACCAATGTTGCAGCTTCTCCTTCATCGCCTGGTACAAGTTCTGGGGAAGCCTCTACTCTGTGTTGACAGCTGGATCATATTCAAGCTCTATGGTGTAAAAGTCGTGCCAGGGGGGAAAGGGTGCCATCTCATCGATGGGCCACTCCAACTCACGTCCCGTAGGGTTATTGCGTTGGGCGATGATGTCCGGGAGAGGGCAGAAGTGAAAGGACTTTGCTCCAATGAAATCCCGAAAGATGTTACGCGGATCGTACTTCCAGCGTTGGGGGAGCTCGATTAGTCCAAAGTCGTACAGCGTTACTGTAAGTACAACGTTTTGGCCACACTGCGTCACTTTGATGTCTCCGAACTCGAAGGGAATTTAACAAGTGTGCCTCTTCCCTATGCCTTTCCCGTACGACTCGTTGGTGAGCTCACACTGCCGAGCGACCTCCAGAGCAAACAGGTACGGCCTGGCGTAGTAGGGCAACAGGAAGGGTTTCTATGTGAACCCAAAAAATTCTGATCACCAAGCCCTGGGTGAGTAGGAAAACGTCTCCCAGCTTCCCGTCCACCACTCTTTCTCTCATCTCCGCAGGAAATCGCTCGCAACGGCCATAGATCAGCTTCAGCGCCGGCCCCAAGAAAACTCGGTTGAAGTTGTAGTACGATTCATCCATGGACAAGCTCTGTGTCCAAAGATAGACCGGCAATGCCTTGCCCTCTTCGTCAGTCTGATTCTTGGGGATGAAGGAGAAGCGCTCATGCAGGTGGTAAAAGAAATACCATGCGAGAGAGGAGTAATGCCTGAACTGGTAACCTCTGTCGCTCTGCAAGTAGAATAATGAGAGGTGCATCTGTTGCGGTACCCATTCTGCCCAATCGAAGAAAACTGGCAGGATATCCGGCTTCATCTGGGACGGGAAATAAATTTCGTTGTGAAAAATGGACTCCGCCATGGACACCTGCCAGTTGTAGACCATGGCGGCAGTAGAGAGCCCCATCACCCATGCCAGAATCGAATAAATTTCGCGTTGTACAAATTCTGTCAAGCGCATGCGTAACTGGGGAAGCTCTCCAGATGATGACGCTCCTCCCAATTGCTCCCTCATGAACTGGCACATCTGAGGGGTGGGCTGATAACTCTCGCTCTGCTCAGAACTGGTGATCTTCCTAAGGTGGAAATCAATCGAGGGTTTCTTTCTGCATGCAAAGGCTTCTCGAACGGTATCAGCTGTAATGTCGAACCTCTTCCCTCTGGAATTTCGCACTGTTCTCGTCTGAGCATCATAAAAATGGGAAACCGCCCACACGAACTCTGGACAATGATGCACAGGCGTGCACATGTAAAAGAATAGGTGCGAGTGGCGAACTGCAGCCAACGCTTTTCCAGTCGGATTATCTTCGAACATCCTCTCGACGTCATAGCACAGTTCTTCGAGGTCCTTATATGTCACATACAATCCCGAAGTCTGAAGAGGTTGTCTTCGGGCAGCATCAGCTTTACGGGCTTCTTTACACGCTTTCGCGGGTTCTTCGAGCCGCTCTCTTTTGGGGACGTCATCTTTTCCTTGGGCGCTTTCTCCCTATGCTCTCCACTTTTTTTGCCCATGTCTGACAACAAACTGCAATGATTCGAATTCTTGCACAGATAAACACTTCAATATTTGCAGGGCGCAAGGAGTGCACAAAAATGCAACTACAATGAAGGGTACGAACTAACTCCGGCAAACACTTTTCCTTATAGCGCTCCTTTCAAATCTACCGCTTTAAATGCAGGCGCCGGGAGTTAATGCAGGTGGAAATCGTGCATGGAATCGTGCGACTCTGATTTGCCCTCGTGCTGGTAGTTCGCTCTCTTCAATGATGAATAACAGCGCCGGCCAGGAAAATCCTCCTTGGGGCGCGTGCTTCTCGGGAGTACCGCTCACTCAGACTTGACACAGGTGGTGCGCTTCGGAACGTGATGGAGCGAGAACGTTTTCGTGGATAGAGACGTCGAACGGCACCACTTTATAACGCTTTGCTAGGTTAGAAAACTCCTTCGAACTAATCTGTTTTTGCGCTTTCTGGATGGACGACCTAAAAGCAAAAAAACTAAAAAGCAAGACGAAAAAAAGAAAGGGAGGGAGAAGCTTTTGCTCCCTAAGTGGAGCGAAAGAGGCTTGCACATTTATTTACTTAATAATAATTTTTTTTTTTTAAGAACAACTTCGCTCCAGTAATGGAGCGAAAACACCTTATATACATACACTTTTTTTTTTATATATACATAAGATCATAGCTGGCAAACTGTCAAGCCTTCTCGGGATTCAGCTGGTGATAAGCTTTCAGATAGAAGTCGTTCACCGAAATTGGGAGAGTGAAACCCTCCATGTCTTGCAGGATGAAAGAGTAGATCTGATTGACGCTAGAGACTCGGAATTGGCCCTCCCAGAAGGCATCGAACTTCTCATGGTTCCCTGATTTAGACTTCTTTTCATTCCACTTTAAGACCAAGTCCCCGACACTAAAGGCTCTGTCAGAAGTCTTTTTACTGAATCAGCCCTTGGTGGATTCAGCACGTTTTACGAAAGCTTCATTAGCTTTCTCTCTATCTTCTTCCAATTGCAGTAACTGGGCTAACCTTGCATCCATCGGGTTGAATTTGCCCTCTTCGCCGTCGAGCCACTTGAGTAACTGCAATGCGGGTAGCTCTATGTGTGTGGGCAAGACTGCCTCTTTCCCGTACACCAGCAAATAGGGTGATTTTTTAATTGAGCACTTGATGGAAATGCGATCAGCCCAAAGTGACTGGTCTAAGAGCTGATGCCAGCTTCGCTTATTCTTCTCCAGGGACCTCTTCGAAATCCGCAGCAGGTTCTTGTTCGTAGACTCTGCCAATCCATTGCCCTGCGGGTAATAGTTAGACGAGGTCTTCAAGTAAATCCCGTACCTGACTGCAAACTCGCAGATCCTTGCGCTGGTGAAAGGAGAGCCGTTATCAGACACTATCGCTTCAGGCATGCCAAAACGAGTGATCAACCCTTGAAGAAAAGAGATAACCACGTCTTGGTTAGCCTGCTTGGTTGGCATTGCCTTTGACCACGGGGTGAAATAGTCTGTAGTGGTCAAAATGTATTTGTGGTCAACGGAGTAGTTGGGGTTGATGATTCTGATGAAGTCCAAGCCCCACTGCTGGAACAGAGTTTCTTCTTGAATGGGGTGGAGAGGAAGAGAGGCATTCCGAGTTTTGCCCGAGTAGCGCTAGCATTTGTCACAACACTGACTGACCTTGAAAACGTCGGTGAAGAGGGTGGGCCAGTAGTAACCTGCCTTGATGATCTTCAAGGCCATTGGCCTGCTCGCGAAATGACCTCCCAAAATCCCAGAGTGAAACTCTTCGAGGACTCTCGATTTTTCCGACTCTCTGATGCACCTCAAGAGGACTCCGTCGATATTCTGATAGAACAGTCCGTTGTGTGTTAGAACGTACCTTCCAGCTTGCAAGCGAAATCTCCTTCTTTGCGAAGCATTGAAGCGACGAGATCATCCGTCCAATCTAAATTGCTAACCGACAGGTTGGCAAGGTTGCTTTCAGGCACAAAGTGCTCTGATTCGGGGCTTGTTGCTTCAGCTACAGCACTTCTGGCTAGTTCCTGACAGAGCTCTCAGCCTCAGACCAACTTGGTAGGGCGGACTTCAATATCAAATTCCTAGATCTTAAAAACCCATCCGGCCCTCCTGTTGCCGAGCTCTCCTTGAATAATGGAACTCCTGATTTCGGGATGTACCACATACACTATCATCTTAATCTGGGAGACCAAATGCCTGAATTTCTTGAGCAATTTCATCACCGCATGCACTTGTCTTTCAATAAAATTGTACTTTTCTTCATGCGGTTGGATGATCTGGCTCAGGAACCCTATAGGGCGCTCATCTCCATCTTCCCCCTTTTGGGTCAGAACAACTGCGTAGCTTTCTGGTTCCCCGACAACGCACAAGATAAAATCTTCTGCATAGTCGGGATTTATAAGGACTGGAGCTTGAGCGATCCGCTCCTGATCTCTTGGAATGCCTGCTTCCTTACATCGGTCCACTTGAACTCGACATCCTTCTTCAGAAGCTCGGTCATCGGCTTCACCACTTGGGAGAAGTCGGCTATGAACTTCCTGATGAAGTTGATTTGTCCAAAAAAGGACTGCAAGGCTTTCTTGTTCGACGGTAGTGGAAGTCGAAAGAGCGCTTTAGCTCGGGCGGGATCAACAGTTAATCCTTTCTTAGAGATCAAGTGCCCAAGAAGTTTGCCTTCTTTCACTGCAAAAATTGATTTTTTGGGGTTGATGGATACCCCGAACTCCCAACATTTCTCAAAGATTTGCCGTAAATGTAGGCTGTGTTCCTCCCTTTTATGGGAGAAGACTGTCATATCATCCAAGTAGATCACGATGACATGATTTAAAAGTTCACCAAAAGCGAGGTCCTGTTGGCGATTGAATCGGCTTACTTATAGATTTTCTAAGTCTACAGCGCCCTAGACCCGATGCCAAGCATTGAATGTCCGAAGGAAAAAAATGTCCTCCGTGACAATCTCCAGTAGGGCTGGTTTCGAAAATAAAAATGGGGTTTTCAGATAAGGGTTAGGAAGGTACTGAAGGAGATGGGAAATTGCCGAAAGGAATGGGAAAAGGCTAAAAGCCAGAAATACGAGGTGATGGACAGGAAGCACGATAGACAACCTAAATACTTGAACCAACAACAATCAAAACAATAGACTTTTAACAGAAACTAGCATTAAACATTCAAAACTGTATAAACTCCAGGGGTATTCCAGGGATTCGTCCTTTACTGACAGCTAAATCCAGATAATAGAATTAGGCTATACGGTAAAGAGGCTAGTTTAAAAAAAATTACATGATAGAAGTCATACACAGAGATAGAAGATTCAAATCCGGAGCCAGAAGTCTGTATTTCGGAAGCAGATTTCAGAGTACAAAGTTGTTTCTCTAGCAGAGATTGTCCATCCTTCTTACAGAGAAAAGACTAGCTTTTATAGAGAACTCCACTTCCTAAAGCATTAATGCCCAACCACTCCCCCAGCGGTGATAGGCAGACTCGGTCTAGAACCGACTTACAGCATTTAATTCGGCCTTGCAGATAACTCAGCATTGAAGGTAGAAGGTTCCGGCGAGGTAACTTAGCCCTGAAGACAGAAGGTTCCGGCAATCTACCACAATCGGACGGCTCAGGGCGCAGCTTCGGGTCGGTTTAATCAGTCAATGGAAGATTTTCAGTAGCCCCTGACAGTTTCGGGTGTCTTTATGGCGGTTTTGGGCAGTTTGCATTGCGTTTGGGGTCTGTCAGGAGTTTCGCTCCATAACTAGAGCGACAGCAGTTCATTCGATGCCCCTGACAGTTTCGGGTGTCTTTATGGCGGTTTTGGGCAGTTTGCATTGCGTTTGGGGTCTGTCAGGAGTTTCGCTCCATAACTAGAGCGACAGCAGTTCATTCCATGCCTTAGAAACGTTTTTACCTTTGTTTTGGATGTCGCTCCCTGGGTGGAGCAACAGAGCCTTTCGCTCCACAAGTGGAGCGCTTGCAAGTTTGACCGCCTTTGACCTTCGCTTTGGACACTTAGCCATTTTTGCCTCTCTTTAGGCTTTTCTGGCCCTTCGCTCCACTAGTGGAGCGACAGGGCCTTTGACCGCTTTGACTTTCCTTATACTTGCCTTAATGCGTCATAGCTTGGTTTACGCTCCACTCGTGGAGCGCTTAGGAGATCCATTCCACTAGTGGAGCGCTTCGTGCTTTGACCAAACTTTGACTTTCCCCGCACACACTTAGATATATTCGCTTGTCCCTTCACCCTGCTGGCCTTTCGCTCCACTGGTGGAGCGACAAGGCCTTTCGCTCAACTAGTGGAGCGCTTGGCCTTTTGACCAATAGTTTGACCTTTCCTGGCACTTGGAGCCTAAACACTTGCCTTCTTCGTGCCTTTCTAGAGTGTCGCTCCACTGGTGGAGCGATAGGGAGTTTCGCTCCACTGGTGGAGCAACTGCAATGTTGACCACTTTGACCTTCTGCACTTAGCTATACTTGTTCATCATTTTTCTAATCTCTTTTCTGGCCTTTCGATCCACTAGTGGAGCGACTGGAAGGTTCGCTCCACGGGTGGAACGACAACATAATTTAACAGAAAAACATGTTCTAAAAACGACTGTGTTGAAAATCACTATCATATGCGCAGATATTAGAAGAACAAAACTTGCAGAAAAGGTAAGGAAAAGAACCCATAACATCGCCCATGCTAAAACATCTACAATTTTGCATGCGATACGACTGGAAAAGTGCAGAAAAGGTAAACGAACCACAGAAAGTGAAAGAATACAGTTTTTAAACTAAAGAGACAGTTGGTGAAAACACAACAAAATAACGTCTTGACCATTTAAATGGAGAAAGAGAAGTTTTACAATGATTTAGTCTCAAAAACTGTAACAACATGAAATTTATCAAAATGTGGCAAAATTGGCAACATCTCTGGTGGCTCGCAGGGTATTGAGCCTACCTCAATTCAAAGATCCCAGGCCTTATCCTTGGGTTTCAGAGTCTTCTCCGCTCTCAGGATCTTCGGACTGCTGTTCATAGTGCTCCTCGCTGCTGCTTGGTACTTCCTCGAGCTTTTCTTTCTCTTCTTCTTCCTCCATCTCCGAATCTTCTCCATGCTCCTCTGATTCTTCCTCATGTTCCTCTGATTCTTGCGCCTTGGAATCTGGCTCACTTTCGTTCTCCTTTTCCTTCTGCTGCTTGCGCGGGTGGGGAAGGAACCTGTCCAAGGAGATTTTAAACACATGCTTATATACTGCAGAAGCATCAATCCAACGCTCAAGGGACAAAGTAAACTGCTTCTGGAGCTCCTCAATTAGGCAACGATAGGTCTCAATGCGCTCAACATCAGCGAAATCCAGTCTCCGATCGAACTCCTGCAAGCAGGACTCGATCTGAGTGTACTTAGCCATGAATAGAATCACCTGTGCGTCCGAAATTGGATCCTCCCAAGTATCGATGTCGGAAGGGCTGTCAACAAATGTCGACCATATGGGCTCTAACTCCTCGATCGATGGAATGGGCCCTTCAGGTTCTGTGAAACCGGGGACGCCAATTTTGGCGAAGGTATTGAAGTATCGCAGCGAAACGTCCCTTTCTTGCTTGAGGGTGTCAAAAAGCTAGCGAGCTTTTTTGGCTAAGTCAACCTTCAAAAAGAAAGAGCGAAGAGTCGTCTTTGTTGTCGCCCAGGATCGAGCCAAAAGGCTCATAGGAGTTAGGCGAACTCTTACGTACTTAATTTTTTGGAGCTGTGTGACTAAATCTAGCCAATGATTGACATCTGCTTGGGCGGATTCCAAAGTCGGGTCACCGGCTGCAAGTGCCTCCTGAGCTTCCTTGAAAAATGTCCAGACCGTAACTCCCCGCGCAGCTCTTGGTAGGAAATCTATTAGGAACTGCAATCGCATTTCCTTAAAGTGGTCCTTGGAGAATGCGACAGGTTTCACTATTTTCTCTGCTAATTGGGCTCGCAACTCATGATTTTGAACAGTGAGCGCTTGAATCTCCTGATTGGCCTGGGCGCGTCATCTCATATGGCTATCACACAACCTGGAAAGTTCATCATTCTCTCCCTCCAGCGAAAGGATTTTTTGCTTCAATGGCGCGACTTCAGACTACAATGTCTCGATCTGCCTCCTTGCTGCTGCTAAGGCCTCCTCAAGCTCAAGATTCTTAGATTGCTCCTGAAAGAATTGCTCCTTGTAATATTCACCGTGAGCATAGATGGAGCCCACGTCAACCTGTATGTCGCCCACCTTTCGCGTCATATCCAACTTGGTGACGTCTTCTACAGTATGGCAGAAAGCATAATCCACAGGAGTCATCTCCGCCAAGGGCTTCTGGACAAGCGGTATCTTCTCGACGGTGTGTAGCTCCATTTTTCTGGGTCAAGGATAGACTTCTTCTCAGTTCTTGCCAGAGCCTATGCCTCCTTTCGGCGATCTTTCATCCAGCGCGTTGAATTCTGGCACGCCTTGCGGATACTTTCCGCAGCAGCAAGTTGGTGCATCATTTCTAATTCAGATTCCAGCGGCTCCTAAACGCCCACTCCAAAGATTGATGTGAAAGGGAAAAGGGGAAGGTGCGACTTAGGATCAGATGGCTCGCGGGAAACAAAAGGGGAAGCGATTGCGCTAACCCTTAAGGGAGCTTGGGTTTGGACTGCCGAAATAGTTGGCATAGGCGTCGAAACGTCGGGAGCAGTTGACGTCATGGTGACGGAGGGCGGAGAAATGGATGAACGGTTTATTTCTGCAACGATAGATGTATCTGTAGTGAGGTCTTCCGTGACAAAAAAGGACAAGCTAACAATTGCAGAAATTTCGAAGGCGTTTGGGGCGCTTGCGAAATCTTCCGATGATGGCGTTGAAAGAATAGGAGAAATAGATATGTTGAGGACCATGGAGTGGGACAGCGGAATGGAAAAGGCAGCAGAGAGTAAGCGAGTAGACACCTCGACAGGAACCTCGGGCGCTGCGAAAATAATAACTACGACAGGAATTTGAGGCGTCGAGCAATCAGTAATCGTGACAGAGGGGGAAAGAGAAAGAGGTAAAGATGGGTGCGTACCTTCGGGCTTCATGATCAAGGAAGCCAAGGAAGATGGTTGATGCGTCTGCGACTCTTCTTTCTCCTTTGCTCCTAGTGCTTCTGGCGGGTCTATGTGGACAAACTCTACGCCTTCGACATGCTGCCCCTCCGACTGCGCAACCATAGGAACTTCGGGGAACGATTGGCGCTGAGTGGGCGACGCGCGCGCTGTGTCTATGTTGATGACTTCTGCGTCTTTGGGTGCCGCTTGGGAGCTTGCCTTAGCGGGCTTTTGGGTGCTCGTACGTGGCTTCTTCGTCGTTTACTGTAAGAGAGGCACCTCTTCAGCCTTCCTTTTCGAAAAGGCGCTCTTCTTTTTATGTGGCGTGCCAGCTGATAACGGGTCGCCCAGGATCGCCTTGCCCTTGCCTTCTACATGCCTCGGAGCTTTTATGTCGTCTACCTCATCGGGGTTGCGCCCACTTCCGGGTACAATGTCAGCAAATGAAAATGCCCGATAGGTATTTATGTTCTCGTCGTAAAGCTTGGAGAACTGGTCATCAATCGACCGCGGATAGTCCGAGGACATCTTGTCGTTATGAACCCGCATGATCCACCACTCCTTGATTTTGTGGTCGGACCAATGCTTCAGCTTCGCCTTCATCTCCGCAAGAAGCCTCCTGGGCAGCTTCTGCTCCGGGTTGACAATCGGGTCATACTCGCTCTCCATGGTGTAAAAATCGTGCCAAGGGGGCAAAGGCACCATTTCGTCAATATGCCACTCCAACTCGAGTCCCTTAGGATTGTTCCTCTGTTCAACCATGTCGTGGTAGGGGGGCTTGTGAAATAACTTCTCGCTCAGAGGTGCTCTTGAAAAACGCCGCGCAGGTCATACTTCCAGCACTGTGGAAGCTCGATCAACCCGTAGTCAAAAAGCGTCACCGTGAGCACAGCATGTTGACCGCATTGCATGAATTTAACGTCCTCGAACTTAAAAGGTAAGGGGCAACAGGTCTTCTTCCCCCTGCCCTTCCCGTATACTTCATTGGTATGATCACGCTGCCAAACGACCTCCAAGGCGAACAAATAGGGTGTGGCGTAATAAGGTAACAGAAAAGACTTTTCTGTAAACCCATAGATTCTGATGACTGTGCCCTTGGTAAGTAGAAAAACTTCCCCCCAGTTCTCGTCCACCACTTGATCTCGCATCTCCGCGGGAAACCGGTCACAACAGTCGTAGAGCAGCTCCAGTGCTGGACCCAAGAAAACTTGATTAAAAACATAATACGGTTCCTCTCTGGACAGGCTTTGTGTCCAGAGATAAACCGACAACGCCTTGCCTTGGCCGTCGGTCCGGTTCTTCGGGATGTATGGAAATTTATTGTGAAGGTGGTAAAAGAAATACCACACTAGGACGGAGCACAGCCTGAACTGGTTGTCTCTTTTACTTTGCAGGTAGGCCAACGATCCATGCAGCTGCCTCGCCAGGAATTCCGCCCAGTCGAAGAAAACTAGGATGACGTCGGGCTTCATCTTCACGGGGAAATAAATTTCGTTTTCAAAGATCGATTGCACACTTGCCAGTCATAGACCACCTCATTGGTGGAAAGCACCATTACCCAAGCCAAAATTGAATAGATTTCTCGATCCACAAATTCGATCAAGCGCTTGGGTGGCTGAGGAAACTCCTCAAATGACGTCGCCTCCCCCAGCTACTCCCTCATAAATTGGTGCATTTCGGGCGTAGGCAGATATCTGGCGGTCTGCTCAGAAGAGGGCGAAATCCTTCGAGGGATTCTCTCCGTAGGCGAAGGCCGCTCGAACAGTGTCAACCGTGATGGCGAATAACGTCTCTCATTTGGCATTGCGCACTGTTCTGGTTTGGGCATCGTAAAACTGCATCACTGCCTGTAAAATCTCCGAGCAATGGTGTACAGGCGCACAATGCAGTCAGAGGATTTCCTTCTGGTCCCCTGCCCAATTTCAGACCATCCCAAGCCATTATGGCCTTCTCAACCTATTTTTGGATCCACCGTGGAGAATTTCTACCTTCCCAACCTATTTTGGCCCCCCCCCGACTTGTTTCGGGTTCCAACACGTTTCGGTCTTCTTGACCCTTTTTGGGCTCCCTAGGCCTATTTTGGTCCCTCCTAGCCACTTATCCAATTTTGAGCCACCATCAGGTGTTTTGGCCTTCTCAGCCTCTTTTGGGCAATCCCGAGCAGTTTTTATCATCTTGACATGTTTCAGACCCCTCCAATTGTTTTGGGCACCCCCTAGCCTGTTTTGGCCTTCTCGAATCGCTTTGGCCCCCTTAGCCTCCCAACTAATTTCGGGACCCACGACCAGTTTTTATCCCCTAGGGCTCATTTCAGCCTTCTCGACCCTTTCAAACCTTGTTGGCCCCTTAGACCAATTTTGGATACCCTAGCCCATTTCGACCTTCCCTACGTATTTTTTGCTCCCCTAGCTTGTTTCGGCCTTCTCTGCCCATTTTGGGCCGCCAACCCATTTCTGACCCCTAAGGTGTGTATTGGGCCTACTGGTCCCCTATCCAATTTCGAGCAACCTAAGTCCGTTTTGGCCTTCTCAACCTTTTTCAGGCCGCCCCATGCCATTTTTGTTGTCCCAATGCGTTTTGACCCCCCTAGGCTTGTTTGGGTCCCACCAACATGTTTTGGCCTTCTCTACCCGTTTCAAGTGTCTCAGGCCTACTTTTATCCCTCCTAGGCCCGTATCCAATTTTGGGCCACACCATGTCGTTTTGGCCTTCTCGGCCTGCTTTGGGCCACCCTAGATGGATTATGCTATCCCCACCCTTTTTGGGCCCCTCACCCAATTTTGGGCTGCCCTAAACTGTTTTGGGCATGCCCCCAATAGCCCATTCCGAGACACCCAACCCCCTAGCCAGTTTCAGCACCCTTAGCCAATTTCGATCCCCTAGGGCCTATTTTAACCTTTTCAAACCTTTTTAGCCCCTTTAGCCAATTTAGGGCCCCCTAGTCCTTTTCAGACTTCACGTCCTATTTCAGGCCCCGCAAAGCTAGTTTTGGCCTTCTCGACTCCTTTTGGGCACATCGGGCCTGTTTTGGGCCCTCTTGGTCCCTTGTCCAATTTTGTGCCACACCAAATCATTTTTGCTTACCCCAAGGCATTTCTTCCTTCCCAACTCGTTTCGCCCCCCGCCTATTTCAAGCCTTCTCAGGACATTTTTGTCTTCCTATAATGCCGATATTTGTCGTACAAGTGAATCTTGCCAAACAAATGATTGCTACTATTCAATTGGACAACAAGTGTGTGATGGTCGTACAAGTGAGCACTGTACAAGTCCTTGACATAAAAAGTGCTTGTCGTACAAGGTGTTGTACAAGGACCTATCGTTTAAGGAGGTGTCATACAAGGAGTGTCATTAGAGGTTGATTTGGAGGTCAACAAGTAGTCAATTGGAGCACGAACGCAATAATTTGAAGCTAAGGAAGCTGTTTAAATGGATCAGGCGAAGGCTTACATAGTACAAATGAAAAAAAAATTAGGAACATTGTTGTTTTTACCATCTCATGCTTTTAATCATAAAAGGTGGTTGTTAAGTATTAAAACACAAAAACCGACGTTTTCATTATCCTCCATGTGTTGCACTAGTATACTATCAAAATTCATAGTACCAGTGAGGTAGAACATCGGATGAACACATTTAGACATCAACGAGGTAGCACAATTAGGGGCAAGAAGTAACAGGATGCGAACAGTAGGTGATCTCGAGGAGTTGTAAGGTGGTGCAAAGAATAGAGCAGACAAATGCTTTTAGACAGTTAGCGGTCCCAAGCAATACAAAAAATTGCACATAGAACACAACAATACACTTTAGGTGGCCCACGGTCATGCCAAGAGATAGTCGAGGTAAACACCAAGTAAAATGGTCACAACATTAGGTGTCGAGGCATAATGTACCATGCCTAGAGCACAACGGACGAACAAATTCGGTACTAGCGACGTAGCACAACTAGGAGGGAGTAGTAATGGGATTCGGAGCAATACCAGTTTGGTAGCACAGCGAACGAACAAATTTGGACACCAACGAGGTAGCACAACTAGAAGGGAGCAATAACGAGATTCAAATAGTCTGTTATCTCGAGTAGTAACAAGGTGGTGCAGAGAACGGAGGAGCTAAAGTCTTTTAGATAGTTAATGGTACCGAGAGATAAAGAAGATTGCACGTAGAGTAGAGCGACAATAGACTTTAGGCAGCCTTTGGTCGCGTTAAGAGATAAGCAAGGTACGCACCAAGCAAAATGCTACCAGCATTGGGTGTCAGGGCACGATGTACTATGCCTATCACACAACGGATGAACAAATTTGGTACCAAGGAGGTAGCACAACTAGGAGGGAGCAGTAACGGGATTTAAAGAAGTAATAGTGAGGTATCATAGCAAACGAGCAAATTTGGACACCAGTAAGGTAGCACAACTAGGAGGGAGAAGTAACAGGATCCAGACAGTATGTGATCTCAAGGAGAAAGGTGGTGCAGAGAATAGACTAGCCAAAGGACTTTAGACAGTTAGAGGTCATGATCAATAGACTTTAGGCGGTCTACGATCATGTCAGAAGATAGTCGAGGTAAGCACTAAGCAAAATGCTACCAACATTGGGTGTCAGGGCACAATGTACTATGCCTAGGGCACAACAAACAAACAACTTTGGTACCAGTGAGGTAGCACTAGGAGGCGCAATAACAGGATTTGTAGTACCAACAAGGTAGCAAAGCCGACAAACAAATTCAAACACCAATGAGGTAGCACAACTAGGAGGGAGCAGTAGCGGGATGCGAACAATCCGTGATATCAACTAGTAGCAAAATGGTGCAAAGAACGAAGCAATCAAATGCTTTTAGGCAGTTCTTGATCCCAAGCGATGGAGAAGGTTGCATGTAGAGTAGAACGGCAATAGACTTTAGGCAGCCTACAATCATGTCGAGATATTCGAGGTAAGCACCAAGCAAAACGCTACAAGCGTTGAGTGTCAGGGCACAACGGAAGAACAAATTTAGTACCAGCGATGTAGCATAGCTAGGAGAGCAATAATAGAATTCATAGTAGTACTAGCGAGGTAGCACAAAGGACAAAGAAATTTGGACACCAACAAGGTAACACAACTAGGAGGGAGTAGAAACGGGATGCAAACAGTCTCTGTTCTCTAGTAACAAGGTGGTGCAAAGAATGGAGTAGCAGAAGGCTTTTAAATAGTTAGTGGTCCCAAACGATAAAGAAAGTTGCACGTAGAGCAGAGAGGCAATAGAACTTAGGTGGCCTACAATCATGTCGAAAGATAACCGATGTTAGCACCAAGCAAAATGCTAGTAGTGTTGAGTGTCGAGGCACAATGTACCATGCCTAGGGCACACCGGACTAACAAATTCAATACCAGTGAGGTAGCATAGTTAGGAGGGAGAAGTAACAATATTCAGAGTAGTACCACCAAAGTAACACAGTGGATGAACAAATTCGGACACCAATGAGGTAGCACAACCAGGAGGGAGCAGTAACGATATGCAACCATGATCTCTAGTAGCAATTTGGTGCAGAGAATAGAGCAATCGAAGGCTTTTGGATAATTAGTGGTCCCGAGCGATAGAGAAGGTTACACATAGAGCAGAGCGACAATAGAATTTAGGCAGCCTACAGTCATGTCGAGAGATAGCCAACGTAAGCATCGAGTAAAATGCTACCTGGGTTGGGTGTCGAGGCACTATGTACTATGCCCAGGGCACAATGGACAAAAAATTGATACCAACAAGGTAGCACAACTAGAAGGAAGCAATAGCAGGATTCGAAGCTGTACCGACGAGGTACCACAACGGATGAAAAAATTCAAACACCAACAAGGTAGCACTAGGAGGGAGCAGTGATGGGATGCGGAGAGTCCATGATCTCTTGTAGCAGCAAGGTGGTGTAGAGAATGAAGCAATTGAAGGGTTTTAGACAGTTAGTGGTCTATAGTAATGGAGAAGGTTGCACATAAAGCAAAGCAACAATAAACTTTAGGCAACCAACGGTTATGTCAAGAGATAGCCAAGGTAAGCACCAAGCTAAATGCTACCAACATTGGGTGTTGAGGCACAATTTACAATTCCTAGTGCATAGCAGATGAACAACTTCGATACCAAAGAGGTAATATAGCTAGGAGGAAATAGTTACGGGATTCAGAGCAATACCAACGAGGTAGCATAGGGGACTAACAAATTTGGATACCATCTAGGTAGCACTAGGAAGGAGAAATGACATGATGCGAACAATTAGTGATCTCGAGTAGTAGCAAGGTGGGGTAGAGAACAGAGCAACTAAAGAATTTTAGACAGTTAATGGTCCCAAGCGATAGAGAAGGTTGCACATAGAGCAGAGCGACAACAGAATTTAGGTGGCTTATGATCATGTTGGGAGATAGTCAAGGTAAGCACTAAGCAAAATGCTACCAACATTGGGTGGCGAGGCACAATGTATCATGCCTACGGCATAATAGACAAACAAATTTGATACCAGTGATGTAGCACAGCTAGGAGGCAGTAGTAATGAGATTTGAAGTAGTACCAACAAGGTGGAAACACGAACAAACAAATTCGAACACCAACGAGGTAGCACAACTAGAAGGGAGCAGTAATAGGATGTGAATAGTGCATGATCTCAAGTAGGAGTAAAGTGGTGCAAAAAACAAAGCAGTCGAAGACTTTTAGACGATTAGTTGTCCCAAGCAATAGAATTTAAGCGACCTACGGTCATGTCGAGACATAGTCAAGGTAAGCAACAAGCATAATACTATTAGGGTTGGGTGACGGAGCATAATGTACTATGCCTAGGGCACAACAAACGTACAAATTTAGTAAAAACGAGGTAGCATAGCTAGGAGGGAGTAGTAATGGGATTCGTAGTACTAGAGAGGTAGCACAACAGAACAAATACATTCGAACACCAGCGAGGTAGCACAACTATGAGGGAGCAATAACAGGATGTGGACAATACATGATCTCGAGAAGTAGTAAGGTGGTGCAAAGAACGGAGCAACAAAACTCCTCATAACCACCTCTACATGCAAATGCAGGTTTCACGTTCTAAAACAATAACCTCTCTTATATGAACCTTTATTGTTTTTGAACCTCAAGGCCCCATTGACCAATTTTGGCCCCCAGGCCCATTTGGCCCCCTAGGACAATTTTGGCCTTCTCAAACATTTTTAGGCCCCCCTTAACTGTTTCGGGCATCTTAGGCCTATTTCTAGCCTTCTTGGTCCCCTATCGAAGTTTAGGCCACCCCAAGCCATTATGGCCTTCTCAACCCTGGGCAATTTCTGCCCTCTCAACCTATTTTGGCCCTCCCAACCTCTGCTTCAAGCTCCAACACATTTCGACCTTCTCGACCGTTTTGGGCTTCTTACACCTATTTTGGGCCCTCCCAGCCCTTTATCCAATTTTGGGCCACCATGAGGCGTTTTGGCCTTCTCAACCTCTTGACATGTTTCAAGCCCCACAACCTATTTTGGGAACCCCCTAGCCCCTCCCCAACCAGGTTTGCTCCCCACGACCAATTTTGATCCCTTAGGGCCCATTTCAACCTTCTCGACCTTTTCAGACCTTGTCAACCCGTTCATCCAATTTTGGGTACCCAAGTCCACTTTGACCTTCCCTACTTTTTTTGGCCCCCTTGGCCTATTTCAGCCTTCTCTACCTGTTTTTCACCCTTAGCCCATTTCGAGCGCCTTGGGTGTGTATCGAGCCTCTTGGTCCCCTATCCAATTTTGGGCTACCCAAGGCCGTTTTGGCCTTCACGGCCTTTTTCAGGTCACCCCAAGCCATTTATGTTGTCCCGATGCATTTTGGCCCTTTTGTGTTATTTTGGGTCTCACCATCACATTTTGGCCTTCTTGGTTTGTTTAAGGCATCCCAAGCCTACTTTTAGCCCTCCTAGACCCCTATCCAAGATTGGGCCACCTCGGGTTGTTTTGGCTTTCTTGGCCCATTTTGGGCCACCCTAGACCGATTTTGCTGTCCCCAACGGTTTCAGGCGAGCCCCCCAACC
Source organism: Wollemia nobilis (assembly GCA_028583015.1). Classification (NCBI taxonomy): domain Eukaryota; kingdom Viridiplantae; phylum Streptophyta; class Pinopsida; order Araucariales; family Araucariaceae; genus Wollemia; species Wollemia nobilis. Next base: position 9,378,758 of record JAQPPZ010000028.1, read on the forward strand.
CATTTCGAGACACCCAACCCCCTAGCCAATTTCAGCACCCTTGGCCAGTTTTGATCCCCCAAAGCCTATTTTAACCTTCCCAACCTTTTTCAAACCTTTTCGGCCCCTTTACCCAATTTTGGCCCCCCTAGCCCTTCTCAAAACTCACATCCCGTTTCAGGCCCCCTAGGCCAATTTCAGCCTTCTTGACTCATTGAAAAATTAGTATTTTCATGACAAGTCATTGGATTATTGTTTCTGATGTAAATACGATGTAAGATTAACACATCCTAGGATCAGGAAAAGGAGAAAAAATAACCACAGCAGAATTATAAAAACTCTATGACAATCATAGATTTTATGGAAAAGCCTGTCAGATGTGTAAACTCTTCAATTGTCAGGCATTCAAATTTGTATACCTATGTTATTTTTGCAGAGTTACCATAACCGACACACCTGCCTAGACAGTTATATATGCATATTAGATACAAAAATGGATCACTGGATAAATTCTTTCCAAATACAGTTATCCAAACATATCCAAATACATGGATCAGCATCTTGTGTAGTAGTGGATGGGAGGCGAAGGCTTGTTTCGATGAGGTAGTGACTGTCTAGGCGGGATGAGCTTTCTGAAACCAACGAGGTAGCACAGCTAGGAGGAGCAGTAACAAGATGTGGATATTCCGTGATCTCGAGTAGTAGAAAGGTGGTGTAGAGAATAAAGTAGTCAAAGGGTTTTAGACGGTTCACGGTCTCGAGCGATAGAGAAGGTTGCACATAGAGCAGAGCAGGAACAAACTTTTACATCGCCTCCGATCATGTTGGCAAACAATCGAGGTAAGCACCAAGCAAAATGCAAGATACAACCACCTACTTTGAACGATGGTGAGTAGATACAACCGCCCATTCTTGCACCTTTGACATCCTTCGTTCCCTACCTAAGGCATGAGATAATCATTCCCAATTGTAGGCTAGTTGTGTGACGTGGTTATCTCACGTCGCATCTTCATATGTGTTACCCACCAACTCCAACCTGATTTGGCCATTGTGAAAACTACCTGCCCATTGGTCGAATCTCCTACCCAAGCTGCTGGCAACTTGCCCCATGCCTCCTCCAATATAATTCTCTAATGCCTATAAAACCGGGATCAACTCCTCAAAGAAGTAAGAAGCAATCTCGTAATACTACGAAAACTTATTTAATATTCAACGCTTAGTTAATTGTAAAATCTATCATTGTCAGCTTTGGCGCATTCAGTTTTAGTTGCATTGCTCTCGTGTCACCTTATTTTACACAAACTACTGAAATCGTTCATCCTCTATGCCCTAGGCACAGTACATTGTGCCACGGCACCCAAAGCTAGTAGCATTTTGCTTGATGCTTACCTTGGCTATCTCCCTCCAACGGACAAACAACTTTGGTACTCTACGTAAACTAAGGTGATACAAGAGAGCAATGCAACTAAGACTGAATGTGACAAAGCTGGCAATTAGAAATTTTTCAATTAACTAAGCATTGAATATTAAGTAGAGTTTTTGCAATATTACAAGATTGCTTCTTGCTTATTCAAGGTGTTGATCCTAGTTTTATAGTCGTCAGAGAATTATACTATAGAAGGCACAGGGCAAGTTATCAGCAACTCAAGCAGGAGATTCAACCAATGGGCAAGCAACTTTCATAACGGCCAAGTCAAGTCGGAGCTAGCGGGTAACACATATGAAGACTCAACAAGAGATAACCACCTCAAGCAGCCATCCTACAATTGGGAATGATTATCACGTGCCCCTGGTAGAGAATGGGGAGCATCGAAGATGAAAGAGTGGGTGGTTGTATCCTGCCACTATCGTTCAAAGCAAGTGGGAGTGGACGGTCATATCATGCCATTATTGTTTAAAGCAAACGGGAGTGGGCACATAGGTAGAAGCAACGGTTTGTGGCTAGGTTTACAAGGGATAGGGCGATGTTGGTCGTCATCTTATGTGGTAGTGGGAAGGAGATGAAGTCTTGTTCGGATGAGGTGGTGACCAACTAGCTGGAGGAGGGGACAAGCTTTCTAACACCAACATGGTAGCTCAGCTAGGAGGGAACAGTAACGTCATGCGGACAGTCTATGACCTCGACTGCTAGCAATTTGTAGTAAAGAACGAAGTAGCCAAAGGCTTTAAGAAGGTTTCCGGTCCCAAGCGATGGAGAAAGTTGTTCGTAGAGGTACCAATGAGGTACCAATGCCCAAAAATGGCTATGGAAGAAATTTTTCGTATGGCATGCATCAGAAGACTGAAAATGGTTTGTGACTGATACTCGGGGAATGACAATCCTTCTACAAAACCAAGATTGAACTTAAATCCATATGAATCCAGGTAGCAGAGATGGTATCACAAAGAGGCCATAAATACCCTAGATATTATTAAGGCAACAATGGTTTACTATGTGATGAGACCAAACTCTACTCATTTGTAGGTGTCACTACTACAAGCTATATGCTATTGATACCATGATTATATCTACTAAACAAGAAAGAAATTGCAGAATCTGTCTACTTCAATAACTGAAATTGCAGATACATGACTTCTAATATTCTCAAATATGCACCACCGTAGATCTTAATGCCACAAGACATCTACATCAATACTGTGTTGCTTTGGAATGTAGGAGTTGGTTTGAACCGGGCGGGAAAAATTCGGAGCAGGCAAGAAGCGATGTTCTAGGGTTTCTGGAGCTAAGGAAAATCCAGGGCATCTGGTGGGTTGCCGTAGTGTTTTTATGGTTACTGTGGATCTGAAGGCAAGTCTGCTGCCCCAGGAGGGTCCAATGGGGACTCCTCCGGATCCTCTCACAGGGAGAAAGAGCTCTTTTGCAGACTTGCTAAAAGATAAATCTCCATCTTCTAATGACGAAGCTCAGAGAAATGCTCTTCATATGCTCTTCAAGAACGCTGGAAAGAGATCAACAACCCAACGAGTCAATGGATGCCTTCCGCAGTCTGAATCAAGGCCCAAGATTGTCATCGAGCCAAGGATGGTCGAAGACACAGTCTTATACAGAGCCAACCACGATCTGATCTGTAAATTCATGGGTATTCGCCCTACCCTGAATTTCTTGCATTCCTGGGTCAGGCAAAACTGGGAGCCTCATGGTGAGTACTCCTTATGGTTTATTAGCAATGGGTATTTCATTGTTAGTTTTTCTTCTCTGGCCGATAGAAATAGGGCTTTTGAATCAGAAAAGAGGAACCATGGTCCGGCGGGGTTATTTGTTCAACCCTGGAGAGTGGGTTTCGATCCTCGTATTGAACCCACGGCTGTCCCGGTTTGGATCCGTTTGTATGCTCTTCCAATGGAGTTTTGGGGTGAGCAGGTTTTGGAAATGATCGGTAACTCCCTTGGAAGACATTTGGGTGTCTCCAAAGACACCATAGAAGGAAACACAGCTGTTTTTGCAAGAATTTGTGTGGAAATGGATATTAGCCGGCCTCTACCGGCGAGAGGTGGAACTTGAGCTGGCGGGACTATCTTGGATTCAACGGCTAGATTATGAGGCTCCGCCCTTCGGATGCGAGTTTGCCACAAATACGGGCATTTGGCCCGGTTTTGCCCAAATAATTTGAACACAAAAATGGAGGCCCCGCTTGGAAGGCCAAATCTTCCCAGGGAGGGTAAGTCAACTCTAACCAAAGAACCAACCAATACTCCTCAGGGTAAAGAAGTTCAGAGAGATGGCTTTGAACAGCCCAAAAGAAGGAGAAAGCAAAAGAAAAATGGTAAAGAGCAAACACAACTCAAGCCAGCCAATAGGTATGAAATATTTAAGACACTAGTGGACCAAGAGGATCAAGTCATGGAAGGAGTGGATGGGAATACTGAAAACAATAACATCCACGCTCAAGCTTCTCCTTCATCTCCCACCGTCATAGAACAGGTAATTGAGTACACTGAGTTACCGCAGTCAGAGAGTGCGGGGGCATTGATAGTGCATACCCAAGCACAACCAATAATCAAGGATGTCGGCATGGGAATAGCGAGAAAAGAACAGAGAAAGGCCAACTCTAGGGATAACTCGGGTGGAAAAGAGATCAAAAAATAGCAACTCTCAAGGAGTGGGTAGAAAATCAAATAAGGACCTGCTAGCAGTTCAAGGAGACAAACTGATCACTTGGAGGATCGGTGAGGCCAATTGATTCTTACTGCTCTCAAGGTTTTCAATGATTATACAATCATGGAATGTTAGGGGTTTAAACAGTAGAACCCATCAATCTGCTGTTCAAAGACTCTTAGAAAAATGCAAAACAGATTTTTTGCTTATCCGGGAGACAAAAATGTCGTTAGATCTTATGTGTAAAACAGTTAACAGAATTTGGAGGGCTGCTGGTCATATGGATGTGGCTGCCCAAGGTGCCTCGGGGGGATTGTTACTCTTTGGAACTCTCCGGAATGGACTGCAATAGAACATATAGCTTGGAGGGGTGTTCTCACATCTCATTTTAGGAATAATGTCACGGCTGAACATGTTTTAATCACAAATTTTTATGGGGCTCAAAACCTTGATGGCCGGAGGCTTCAATGGAAAGTTGTGCATAACATGAGGACCTCAAGGGAAGATTTAGACTGGATTATTGCTTGGGGATTTTAATGCTAAATTATCTTCTAGAGATCGGGAAGGGGGAACCCCAATTTTGGACCCAGGGGATCGACTTTCGATTGCCCAAGTCCGGGCTTTTCACTTAGTGGATATTAAAGGCCACTGGAATCAACTTTACTTGGACTAACAAGAGGAGGGAGCCACATAGCAGGAAGGTAAAGCTAGACCGTTTTCTGGTTTCAGAGGAGGCATTTGTAAAATGGAATACAAAATTCCAGATTTTGGAGGGTCCGATTTCAGATCACTTTCCCATTTTGTTGGAGGGAGGGATTATGACAGGGCAGCATCACAAACCTTTTAAATTTGAGAATTTTTGGTTACAAAAAGAGGATCTTCGAAAGAAAATTCCACGAGTGGTGGGAAGAAGGTCGTCTACCTTTTGGGACAGCAATGTTTAGATTCCACAAACAGCTTCATTATGTCAAAGCTCAACTGAAACAATGGAGGCAAGCTAACAAGACAGACTTCCAGCTCCAAAGAGCTCCTTTGGTGGCCAGATGGGATGAGGTTCAAAAACACTTTAGGGAAGGAACAATTACGGAGCAGCTCAAAGCCGAGGATGATGCCTTGCGTAAAGCGGTTGAGGACATTGATAACCAAGAGGAGACCTACTGGAAACAGAGAGCAAGAACCACTTGGTTATTAGAGGGTGATAGAAATACCAAATTTTTCCATCGGTCGGCCTGTGCTAGGAGACAGATGAATAACATGGAAGCTCTTCAAGATGAGAATGGACACTCCTTTGATACTCTTCCTGGTATGCATTCCCATTCAATGGATTATTTTTCTAAACTTTTTAAGGAAAGTATGGAGCAAGATGAAGAGGCTCAAAACGAAGTTATTGATGTCATACCCTCTGTTATCTCTGAAGAAGAAAATCAGACCCTTCTTAAACCCATTGATAGAGAAGAACTGAAGAATGTGGTCTTTGGAATGAGCACCGGCAAAACTCCGGGACCGAGATGGCTTTCCAATTGAGTTTTTTCAGGCCTTTTGGGATACTTTGGAGGAGGATGTTTTGGCTGTCATAGAGGAGTCCAGAGGTAATAAAAGAATGCTTAAGGCATTAAATCATACCTTCATCACTTTAATTCCAAAAGGGGAGGAGGGGGTTCATATTTCAGATTATAGACCTATTGCCTTATGCAATGTGATTTATAAAATAATCACAAAGGTAATGGCTGAACGGCTAAAACCTCTTTTACATAACATTATCTCCTCGGAGCAAGGGGGTTTTGTAGAGGGTAGGCAGATCTTGGATGGGGTGGTTCTTGCTCGAGAGGCAATCCATACAATGCAAAAATCTGGTAATAAAGGAATGTTCATTAAATTAGATATGTCAAAGGCTTATGATAGGGTGGAGTGGAGTTTCTTGTCAAAGATGATGGCAGCCTTTGGTTTCTCTCGGAATCTGGATAGAATGGGTCATGAGTTGTGTTTCTACTCCGTCTTATTCAGTGTTAATCAAGGGTCTTCCCTCGCAACCTTTTGGAGCCACTCGAGGCCTTCGTCAAGGGGACCCTTGCTCTCCCTATCTTTTCCTCATTTTGGCTGAAGGATTAGGTAGACTTTTCTTGAGGAGAAGACATCAAGGTTTGCTAACAGGTATCAAGGTGGGTGAGGAATTTTTGACTCACCTACAGTTTGTGGATGATACGAGGATTGGTTGGAGTGGCCGGCTTCGGGGAAGCAAGAGTGATCGAGAGATACTCTTAATGTCTACCTTAGGGCTTCAAACCAAGTCATCAATGATAAAAAATCCAAAGTGGTCTTTCTCAATCTTGATCAAAGGCTCCGGAGACGAGTTCTAGAGATCTTGGGATTCACAAGGACTTCTCTCCCGAGTGGTTTACTTGGGGGTTCCTTTGCATTTTAAAAAACTAAAAATAGATATCTGGAAGAATCTTTTGGATTGTATCAAAGATAGAATGAATCATTGGTCTCACAAATGGTTAAGCTATGGGGGTAGATTAACTTTTTTACGATCGATCATTCAGGCCATGCCAATTTATAAATTCTCTATCCTGGCTGCCCCACATACTATATGGAAAGAGCTGGACAATATGGCTAGAAGATTTTTATGGGAAGGAGTAAAAGGAGAGAGGAAATGGGCCTTAGTTGGTTGGGATAAAGTAACCTAGCCCAAGGTAAAAGGAGGGTTGGGACTGAGAAGATCCAAGTTAAATAATAAAGCTTTGGCTGGAAAGCTGTCTTGGAGGTGGATTTCCCAACCAACCTCCTTATTCGATAGAATCCTAACTAGTAAATATTTGGGTCATGTTAACCCCAATGAGGTGGGCCGTTTCCCTTTGGATGGTCCTGGATCCTTAGTGTGGCAGGCTCTCAAGCTAGGATCTCAGGTAGTTAAAGATCGATTGTTTTGGAAAGTGGGGAGAGGGGAGAAGGCACGTTTCTGGACAGATTCATGGGATCAATACCCACCCATCATTGTTGAATTTCTTGAATTGCAACCAATAAAAATAGCCATAGAAACCAAGGGATGGGTCCACATTGAAAGTTATTTCATCACTAGTCAGTTGGGGGAGTATAAGTTTAAGCAGTTTAAGAAGTTGGAGGAGTGGCCAATTTCAATCCCTCCGGAGTTGGCACCCATCATGACTAAAATCTTGTCAGAAAGATTTCTCACAGGTAGAGACGAGGAGGATGAATTAGCTTGGGGCTATGGGAGCCTTGGTGTCTATACAGTGAAGGACGGATATGACAAGATCCTCCCAGAGCCTCCCCCCATTCATTCCTGGTAGAGGATTGGAGAAAGATTTGGCACTCCAAGGGCTGGCCGAAAGTAAACTTTTTGCACGGCAGTTTATGCACAACGGAATTCTCACTTTTGACAATCTCAGATGTAGAGGAATCATCGGTCCATCTCAATGTGTATTATGCTACAAGAACGAGGAAACAGCTGATCACCTGATGTTTGAGTGCCCTTTCACGCGTCAGATTTGGAAGCGATGGCTTTTTTACTATAAAATTCAAGTTAATGGTGACTTGAATCGGACTAATATCTGGGAAAGATGGAAGAGTGGTAGATTTAAATCTAAAGCTCTTCGAATTGGTTGGGAGCTTGGATTAAACTTCATTTGGTGGCAAGTGTGGTTGGAGAGAAATGCTAGAATTTTTAGAGAAATTTTTTCCTCGTTAGATGGAGTTTGGCAGGTCATCCGGAGCAAAGTCACGAAGCTGTAGCTGTCTATGCTATAGAGGAAACTCAGGTTGTTATTGGGCCAATGGAAGAGGGAGTTGAAGAGCAAGAGGGACAGGACAGAGCTAGTTGGAAACCACCACCAGAAGGCTGGATTAAAATTAATACTGATGGAGCTGCAAAGGGCAATCCGGGTAGTGCCGGAATTGGAGTGGTTTGCCGGAATCATGATGGATCAGTGCTCTATTGGGAACTGCAAGGCTTGGGAAGAGCCACAAACAATGAAGCGGAAGCCATAGCTATCAAATCTGCTTCTATTTGGGCGGTGAAACGGGGCCACAGGAGGATCATACTTGAATCAGATTCTCAAATAATGGTTGGAGCTCTAGATTGCATGAGGAACTTTGCTTTGAAAGCATGGAGGTTGAGGATTCTTGTCACTCAAATTAAGGAATTATGGAAGGAATTAGATGATGTGATTCCAGTTTATGTGAGTAGAGATTTAAACAAAGCGGCCGACTTCCTGGCTAAGATGGGTGCTTGAGAAGGAGGTAGGGGTTCAGCTGCACAGTGACATGGCTATTGAGGATGAGGTGATTAGGTAGGGTCTTGAAAGGTCCTTGAGCCAATGATCAAAGAAAAAGCAAAGGGAGGAAAGTTGTCGCGATATCGTGACATGTTGCATCGTCGCGGTCACTGGAGGAAAGTTGTCGCGATATCGCGACATGTTGCGTCGTCGCGGTCACTGGAGGAAAGTTGTCGCGATATCGCGACATGTTGCGTCGTCGCGGCCAAGGGTGGAAAGTTGTCGCGATATCGCGACATGTTGCTTCATCACGGCCAAGGGAGGAAAGTTGTCGCGATATCGCGACATGTTGCTTCATCGCGGCCAAGGGTGGAAAGTTGTCGCGATATCGCGACATGTTGCTTCGTCGCGGCCAAGGGTGGAAAGTTGTCGCGATATCGTGACATGTTGCTTTATCGCGGCCAAGGGAGGAAAGTTGTCGCGATATCGCGACATGTTGCATTATCGCGGCCAAGGGAGAAAAGGTGTCGCGATATCGCGACATGTTGCATTTCGCGGCCAAGGGAGAAAAGGTGTCGCGATATCGCGACATGTTGCATTTTCGCGGCCAAGGGAGAAAAGGTGTCGCGATATCGTGACATGTTGCATTTTCACGGCCAAGAGAGAAAAGGTGTCGCGATATCGTGACATGTTGCATTTTCGCGGCCAAAGGAGAAAAGGTGTCGCGATATCGCGACATGTTGCATTTTCACGGCCAAAGGAGAAAAGGTGTCGCGATATCGCGACATGTTGCAATATCGCGGCCAAAGGAGAAAAGGTGTCGCGATATCGCGACATGTTGCTATATCGCGGCCAAAGGAGAAAAAGTGTCGCGATATCGCGACATGTTGCTCCATCGCGGCCAAGGAGAAAAAGTGTCGCGATATCGCGACATGTTGCTTCATCGCGGCCAAGAGAAAAAAGTGTCGCGATATCGCGACATGTTGCATTTTCGTGCCCAAAGGAGAAAAGTGTCGCGATATCGCGACATGTTGAATTTTCGCGGCCAAAGGAGAAAAATGTCGCGATATCGCGACATGTTGCTTTTTCGCGGCCAAAGGGGAAAGGTGTCGCGATATCGCGACATGTTGCATTTTCGCGGCCTAAGGAGAAGAATAGTGTCGCGATTTCGTGACAAGTTGCATCAACTGTCCATGCCGACCCCCCTGCTAGCTAGTTAATGGTTCAGGAGATTTGGCTCCATTGCAAATCTTCTTCTACTATTGTAAGCTTGTGTTCTCTTTGACTTCGGCTGGGAAGAGTCTCTTCCCATATTGTAATTGATCTTTGTTTTAATACAAGTTTTTTCAAATTTTTCAAAAAAAAATACTGTGTTGCTTTGAGATATCCTACTCACTGCATTCAGCTTGAAAATTCCATTAGATAAAGCAACAAAACATGTCAAGCCTAGATGCTTCTTCAGATTTACCTTGATGCGTTACAAAATGTTTTAGAGAAGTCAATAAGGAATTGATCTAATGGAATATTCATACTTCATCTAAAGAAGCAACCATGGTTAATATTTTGAAAAGAATTGCAGGCCATTTGCTTAAATATTTTAAAAAATGATCATACGTCAAACAATGCAAATTTGTATTCAATATGTTGTTCTATGCAAAAAGTTCAAAGTCGTCAAACAATGCTAGAAAAACACAATTTGAAGGAGTCCTCCTAAGGAGCTAGGGTTTGTATTTTCCCGAAGTCCCATTCTTATCTGCTCCGACCATATTTCAGCATAGAGGATCTTTTATACCCTCATATCCATGGTTTAGGAGGGCAAGAGAAATATGCATTCCCAGGTTCCTTTCCATTCGGAGGATAATAGGCCTTGGATGGTAGAAAGGTATCTAGGAGACAACACGTTATCAAGAATGTATGGCCTAGCCAGCATAATCCAGGGAACCCTGCATCAGTTATTATCCGCTCTTGTATTGGCCCCTTAACAATGTTAGATGAGAATGTTATTCACCTGCTGACATGTACCAACAAAAATTACAGCTAGAATAACAGTCTGTGTCAATATTATTTACCTTGAGTCACATTATGACATGATTTAATCTTGTAATTACTTCATTTTAAGTTCCAACTTTGTAGCACTTCCTGGTGGTTCAATCATGCTATTGTAACCAAGTGTACTTTTTGAGTCCCACTGGCCTGCTTTGTTCAATCATGAACATCTTCTTCATTCCATTAATAAAAAGAGTATTTTGTCAGGACTTCGATGGCTGAAATGAGCTATACTAGTTGTTCTATCCTCTTTGAGTCGCAGGGACCTAAGGGAAGAAGCCAGCAGTCGTCGAGGCATGCGGAGCTTTCTGAGATATAATTGGAACCAACAGAACAGTGTCATTGAATGGTACCTAACATGCCTACACTGACACAAACCATTACCGCATTGTCTAACAAGTAAATTGGGAGAACTGAAATCTGGGTTTGTTTCTAAAATGGCTACTGTTGGAAAGTTTTCCGATCTCATACACAAGGAATGTAGAAGACCTCTTCCTAGCTCCTGATGTAGGGTTTACTTAATGTTTTCATGTTTGCAAGCGTATTAGCAACTGTTATCCTAGGCCTCTAGTAATTGACAGAATGAACATGTCCCTGCCTTCTTCGAGGCTAATCCACCTGTGAACTTCAATCTTATTCTTTTAGTATACTACATTCCAGCCTCCCATTAACATGCATGAGAACTATGATGTCTGCAGATTTCTATGGTTCCAGTAACAACAAATGATTATTACAGTTGACAACTCTTTTAAACACAAAAAGAGTACTTTTTCAGCTTCACTCTGGCTTCGGAAATTGGTTAGATTCACAATAGATAGTTAATAATTATTTCCTCCTTTGCAAAAGATTTATTTCATGTCCTTCAGAAGTGTGCAACTCTGTTTTTTTTTTTTTTTTAGCTTGGTACATGTTCGATGAGAGTGTCGATTGGTTTATTTCAATGATAACCTAGGCCACAATCTTTCCAAATGCATCCCATTTTATAATGCCACAAAATTGCCACATCTACTAAGATCATAAGCATGCTTTTTGTGCTGTGAAGGATTTAAACTTCAATCACACTCATGAATCTCCCCCATTTCATTCTACCACAACACCTTGAATATGTTACAACATTATCATCACTCCTTGCAATATGGATATTTTTGTTTTTCTTTCAAGCGCCTTCATATCTTGCAAGGTTAGGTGGGTTAAGTCTTTTACCTTTCATAATTTCAGTTTTGACAGGACTTATAATTGAAATTTTTATATTCAAGCCACCCCTTAAATAGGGAAATGTCGATCAAAGCCTTGCGGGCATTGGCAGTCATTAAAACAATATTGAGCTAAGTTCTAGTCTATTGATGACAATCACAGTGCATAGTTGTTTTTTGCTAGGCTTATGCATTTAATATGATAATAGATGATATTAAGACTCATCTGTAGCAGTCACATTTCCCTAGTAAAAATTCTATTACAATCAAGCCATAGAAATGTCACATCAGAAACAAGCTTGATATATGCAAGTTACAATGTATTATAGACAATACTTGTCTAACTCACTGTTCACTATTTAAAATGAAATTTGCCTCCGCATTTATTCTAGAGCTTGCTAGCAAAATCGTAGTGAAGAAAGAAGTGTTAAGTTTATTCTTCAAATATTTGGCAATTTATGTACCTGAAGGACCCCACACATCTCTGTGTCAGAACAGCAACATAAAAGCCTTATTCGTTGAGCATGCTTTGTCTAAAACTTATGGCAGTTATCTCTTCTAACTGTGCCTCTAGCTGAAAACTACAAATTTGCCTCCGCATTTATTCTAGAGCTTGCTAGCAAAATCGTAGTGAAGAAAGAAGTGTTAAGTTTATTCTTCAAATATTTGGCAATTTATGTACCTGAAGGACCCCACACATCTCTGTGTCAGAACAGCAACATAAAAGCCTTATTCGTTGAGCATGCTTTGTCTAAAACTTATGGCAGTTATCTCTTCTAACTGTGCCTCTAGCTGAAAACTACAAATTTCTGTAAAGAAGGTATGTCAGCATTTACAGTGTTGTCATGTGCTCCAGCCAATGACATCTTGGTGATTACTTATTTTGAATCCCCTTTAATTAAGCTCAATACCGAGATTTACTCCCATTTCATCTCACTTCATATTGATTTGATCATGTCAAATTCCATCTCTATCTTAGCCAGTCCTTGTCCTTCCATTTCTTTTTGGATATCCTGAAAAGCTTGATTTTGCCCAAAACATGATATCCATTGCATATGTCATATGAGAAGCTTGCCTTGTATCCAGTGTTTACTTTCCAAAATAGTCATCTCAATTTACTAAGCCCTTCCCTTATATGCTTCCATATGGTAAATCCATTGCCTGCCCGATAAGCACTGAAAATCAATTTTTCTACAAACTGCATATCCCAAAAGTTATTTTTGTCTAATTATTTTGCTTCACTCCTCATAACCACCTCTACATGCAAATGCAGGTTTCATGTTCTAAAACAATAACCTCTCTTATATGAACTTTTATTATTTTTGAAACTCAAGGCCCTTTGTAGCCCCTTTGGCCAATTTTGGCCTCCTAGCCCATTTGGCCCTTCCCAACCCATTTATGGAGCCCTAGGACAATTTTGGCCTTCTCGAACATTTTTAGGCCCACCTTGCCCGTTTCGGCCATCTTAGGCCTATTCCTAGCCCTCCTGGTCCCCTATCCAAGTTTAGGCCACCCCAAGCCATTATGGCCTTCTCAACCCTGGGCAATTTCTGCCTTCCCAACCTATTTTGGCCCTCTCAACCTGTTTCCGGCTCCAACACATTTCGACCTTCTCGACCGTTTTGGGCTCCCTACACCTATTTTGGGCCCTCCTAGCCCCTTATCCAACTATGGGCCACCATGAGGCATTTTGGCCTTCTCAGCCTCTTGACATGTTTCAAGCCCCCAACTCTGTTTTGGGAACCCCCTAGCCCCCCCCCCCCCGCCCAAACCACGTTTGGGCCCCACGACCAATTTTGATCCCTTAGGGCCCATTTCAACCTTCTCGGCCTTTTCAGACCTTCTCAACCCCTGCATCCAATTTTGGGTACCCAAGTCCACTTTAACCTTCCCTACTTTTTTTGGCCCTGGCCTATTTCGGCCTGCTCTACCTGTTTTGGGCCCTTAGCCCATTTCGAGTGCCTTGAGTGTGTATCGGACCTGTTGGTCCCCTATACAATTTTGAGCCACCCAAGACCGTTTTGGCCTTCTCGGCTGTTTTCAGGTCACCCTAAGCCATTTATGTTTTCCCGATGCATTTTGGCCCTCTTGTGTTATTTTGGGTCCCACTGACACGTATTGGCCTTCTTGGATTGTTTCAGTCGTCCCAGGCCTATTTTTAGCCCTCCTAGACCCCTATCCAAGTTTGGGCCACCCCGGGTTGTTTTGGCTTTCTTGGCGCATTTCGGGCCACCCTAGACCGATTTTGTTGTCCCCACCTGTTTCGGGCGAGCCCCCCAGCACCCCATATCCAATTTCAGCACCCTTGGCCAATTTTGATTCCCCAAGGCCTATTTTAACCTTCCCAACCCTTTTCAGACCTTTTGGGCCCCCTGGCCCTTTTCAGCCTTCACATCCCGTTTCAAGCCCCCTAGGCCAGTTTCAACCTTCTCGGCTCATTGAAAAATTAGCATTTTCATGACTAGTCGTTAAATTCTTGTTTCTGATGTAAATACGATGTGAGATTAACACATCCTAGGATCACGAAAAGGAGAGAAAATAACCACAGCAAAATTACAAAAACTCTATCAGGCCTTGACAATCACGGATTTTATGGAAAATCCTATCAGATGTGTAGACTCTTCAATTGTCAAGCATTCAAATTTGTATACCTATGTTATTTTTGCAGAGTTATGTAATATACTGCCCCTGTTTGTGAATTTTGCAATTTGCAATGTTGTTTTGTATATTTTGCTTTTTTTTTTGTGAATTTTGCGGTTTGCAATGTTGTTTTTTGGGATTTTGTATATTTTGCTTTTTTTTTTGGTATTTTGCATATAAATAAAAAAAATGCAGAAATAGATTAAACTGCTAACTTTAAAAATCTGTAACTCACAATCTAATTATCCAAACCACTTGAAATTTGAGATACAAGTATTTTATCTATACGTCTAACAACCCATTGAAGCAAATAGTCAAATATTAAGGTACCCGGAATCTGTGCAAGCCTGAAAATGGTCTGTTCAGAACTTCATCAGCAACACTGAAAACATATTATTTCACTTCCAACTTTGAATACAAGGCAGCAAACGAACGGATATTGATGTTTAACATTGTCAATAGGCTGGGCGACCCCTTTTTCAACACAAAATGCTATCAATAAGCAAGGAAAATACAGGTACGAATTCCAATGCACCTCTCCAGCACTGGTACGGTCAAGTGTGTGGTACGGCCTGCTTAATGGTCTTCCAAAACTCTTAAAAAGTCACACAAATTCCCTTGGCAAGGTGCGGCTAGGTCTGTTGATGCATTCCTATGAAGTTTCACTCAAACCCTAGCACAAGATACCCCTGTATATGCTGGAATCTGTTCACAAATTGTACAGCTATGCTGGAAATATGAAGCTACAGCAATGAACACATTAACTATACAAATTCCTCCAATATTCTACTCAAACTCACTAAAAATCTGCAACTTTGAAGCCCAAATGCAACCCTCTGAGGTAGAGCTGCTCAAGAACACCCTGAGAATATCTCCCAACTCCGAGGATGTTGTCCCTGCTGGTGGTTTTCGTCACCGAACAAGCTGCAATCAACCCCTGCAAACCAAATCTGCAAAAGCTTCTCAAACTTCCTCCAATATCAATGCCAAAGATGAACAAATGAAGCTCTCTTTCTCTTTTTATTTCAATTCCCCCAAAAAGGTCGGCCAAATAGAGGAGGTATTTGTTTTTTTTTTTTTTTTTTTTTAAATTCATTTCATTTTCCTTATGTCCACAAGGGGTCGTACCACCTCATGACCCACTTAATTTAATTCTTTACTTAGCTCCCTTTCTTTTAAGTAGCTATAAGGCCCCTTTAACATTAAAATATGAATTTATAAAGTAAAACTATGTTATATCAATTAAATATAAAATATTAAACTTTACACATTAAAATCTCGGGCCTCCACTGATCAAACCATCAAACAAAAAATAGAAACGGATACCCATTTGGCCATAATGCTTAGACGTAACATCCGTTTTCCAAGAAACTGCTTCCGATTGACTTACTAAAAATAGTAAGTCCCCTGAATTACTCCTATAAACGGTCCTGTAAGCTGACAACTGGAAATGCAGAACGTCCAACAGTAACATCTCATCACCTGGTGGTCCCTAAACAAATGACATTGCCTACGGAACCACATGAATAGACAAGTACGCACTCTGAAGCTAACTAAGATGGGGACATTACAAAAACTCTATCAAGCCTTGACAATCACGGATTTTATGGAAAAGCCTATCAGATGTGTAGACTCTTCAATTGTCAAGCATTCAAATTTGTATACCTATGTTATTTTTGCAAAGTTACCATAGCCGACACTCCTACCTAGACATTTATATCTACATATTAGATATAGAAATGGATCATTGGATACAATTCTTTCCAAATACTATTATCCAAACATATCCAAAAACATCGATCGGCATCTTGTGTAGTAGTGGATGGGAGGTGAAGGCTTGTTTGGATGAGGTAGTGACTAGCTAGGCGGGATAAGCTTTCTGAAGCCAACGATGTAGCACAGCTAGGAGGAGCAGTAACAAGATGTGGATATTCCGTGATCTCGAGTAGTAGAAAGGTGGTGTAGAGAACAAAGTAGTCAAAGACTTTTAGACGGTTCACGATCTCGAGCGATAGAGAAGGTTGCACATAGAGCAAAGCGGG
This sequence comes from Wollemia nobilis, assembly GCA_028583015.1. Lineage (NCBI taxonomy): Eukaryota > Viridiplantae > Streptophyta > Pinopsida > Araucariales > Araucariaceae > Wollemia > Wollemia nobilis. The sequence continues at coordinate 9,394,986 of JAQPPZ010000028.1, forward strand.
AACAAACTTTACATGGCCTACGATCATGTTGGCAAAAAGTCGAGGTAAGCACCAAGCAAAATGCAAGATACAACCACCTACTTTGAACTATGGTGACTAGATAGGGGACCAGGAGGGCTGGAATTAGGCCTAAGATGCCCAAAACAGGCAAGGGGACATGTACATTCTGCCAATTACTAGAGGCCTAGGATAACAGTTGCTAATAGGCTTGCAAACATGAAAACATTAAGTAAACCCTACATCGGGAGCTAGGAAAAGGTCTTCTACATTCGTTGTCTATGATATCGGAAAACTTTCCAACATTAGCCATTTTAGAAACAAACCCAGATTTCAGTTCTCCCCATTTACTTGTTAGACAATGTGGTAATGTTTTGTGTCAGTGTAGGCATTTTAGGTACCATTCAATGACACTGTTTTGTTGGTTCCAACTATATCTCAGATAGCTCCGCATGTCTCGATGACTACTGGCACCTTCCCTTAGGTCCCTACCACTCAAAGAGGATAGACAACTAGTATAGCTCATTTCAGCCATCGAAGTCCTAAAAAAATACTCTTTGAATTAATGGAATGAAGAATATGTTCGTGATTGAACAAAGCAGACCAGTAGGACTCAATAAGTACACTTGGTTACAATAGAATGATTGAACCACCAGTAAGTGCCACAAAGTTGGAACTTAAAATGAAGAAATTAGAATATTAAATCATGTCATAATGTGACGCGAGGTAGATAATATTGATATAGGCTTTGTTCAATCATGAACATCTTCTTCATTCCATTAATGCAAAGAGTATTTTGTCAGGACTTCGATGGCTGAAATCAGTTATACTAGTTGTGCTATCCTCTTTGAGTGGCAGGGACCTAAGGCAAGGTGCTAGCAGTCATCGAGGCATGCGGAGCTTTCTGAGATATAGTTGGAACCAACAGAACAGTGTCATTCAATGGCACCTAACATGCCTACACTGACACAAAACATTACCGCATTGTCTAACAAGTAAATGGAGAGAACTGAAATCTGGGTTTGTTTCTAAAATGGCTAATGTTGGAAAGTTTTCAGATCTCATAGACAAAGAATGTAGAAGACCTTTTCCTAGCTCATGATGTAGGGTTTACTTAATGTTTTTATGTTTGCAAGCCTATTAGCAACTGTTATCCTGGGCCTCTAGTAATTGGCAGAATGAACATGTCCCTGCCTTCTTCAAGGCTAATCCACCTGTGAACTTCAATCTTATTCTTTTAGTATACTACATTCCAGCCTCTCATTAACATGAGAACTATGATGTCTGCAGATTTATATGGTTCCAGTGACAACGAATGATTATTACAGTTGACAACTCTTTTAAACAGAATAAGAGTACTTTTTCAGCTTCACTCTAGCTCCGGAAATTGGTTAGATTCACAACATATAGTTAATAATTATTTCCTCCTTTACAAGATATTTATTTCATGTCCTTCAGAAGTGTGTAACACTGTTTTTTTTTTTTAGCATGGTACATGTTCGATGAGAGTGTCGATTGGTTTATTTCAATGATAACCTGGGCCACACTCTTTCCAAATGCATCCCATTTTGTAATGCCACAAAATCGCCACATCTACTAAGATCATAAGCATGCTCTTTGTGTTGTGAAGGATTTAAACTTCAATCACACTCATGAATCTCCCCCATTTTCATTATACCACAACCCCTTGAATATGTCTACAAAATTATCATCACTCCTTGCAATATGGATATTTTTGTTTTTCTTTCAAGCGCCTTCATATCTTGCAAGGTTAGGTGGGTTAAGTCTTTTACCTTTCATAATTTCAGTTTATTCAAGCCACCCCTTATATGACAACATGGCTTGTAGTTTCCTTGCCATAAGCTCACATGATATCTTCTAGCAATGTCCATAACTAAGCTATATTATTTCAGTTATTGTCAATTTTAGCTTTAAGCACAAACAATGTTCCTTATGTAGAGACCCCTATACCTGCTCCACTTGGGTAACTTTGGCTAGTTTCATAAAAAGTTAACCTCGAATTCAAGGTGATGTCGACTTGAGGTTAACTATTCATTGGGGTTTTTTGGTATCACTATAGTTCAGTTTGTGGAAGGTCGAATAGGGCAATGTCGATCAAAGCCTTGGGGGCATTGGCAGTCATTAAAACAATATTAAGATAAGTTCTAGTCTATTGATGACAATCACAGTGCATATTTGTTTTTTGCTAGGCTTATGCATTTATTATGATAATAGATAATATTAAGACTCATCTGTTGTAGTCACATTTCCGTAGTAAAAATTCTATTACAATCAAGCCATAGAAATGCCACATCATAAGCTATATGCAAGTTACAATGTATTTTAGACAATACTTCTCTAACTCACTGTTCACTATTTAAAATGAAATTTGCCTCCGCATTTATTCTAGAGCTTGCTAGCAAAAGCGTAGTGAAGAAAAAGTGTTTAGTTTATTCTTCAAATATTTGGCAATTTATGTATCTGAATTACCCCACACATCTTTGTGTAGGACGAGCAACATAAAATACTTAATCGTTGAGCATGCTTTGTCTAATACTTATGGCAGTTATCTCTTCTAACTGTGCCTCTATCCGAAAACTACAAATTTCCATAAAGAAGGTATGTCAACATTTGTAGTGTTTTCATGTGCCCCAGCCAATAACATCTTGGTGATTACTTATTTTTAGTCCTCTTTAATTAAGTTCAATACTGAGATTTACTCCCATTTCATCTCACTTCGTATTGATTTCATCATGCCAAATTCCATCTCTATCTTAGCCAGTCCTTGTCCTTCCATTTCCTTTTGGATATCTTCAAAAGCTTGAATTTGCCCAAAACATCATATCCATTGCATATGTCATACGAGAAGCTTGCCTTGTATTTAGTGTTTACTTTCCAAAATAGTCATCTCAATTTACTAAGCCCTTCCCTTATATGCTTCCATATGGTAAATCCATTGCCTGCCCAAGAAGCACTGAAAATCATTTTTGCTACAGACTGCATATCCCAAAAGATATTTTTGTCTAATTATTTTGCTTCACTCCTCATAACCAAATCTACATGCAAATGCAGGTTTCACGTTCTAAAACAATAACCTCTCTTATATGAACCTTTATTGTTTTTGAACCTCAAGGCCCTTTGTAGACCCTTTGGCCAATTTTGGCCCCTAGGCCCATTTGGCCCTTCCCAACCCATTTATGGAGCCCTAGGACAATTTTGGCCTTCTCGGACATTTTTAGGCCCCCCTTAACTGTTTCGGGCATCTTAGGCCTATTTCTAGCCTTCCTAGTCCCCTATCAAAGTTTAGGCCACCCCAAGCCATTATGGCCTTCTCAACCTTGGGCAATTTTTGCCTTCCCAACCTATTTTGGCCCTCCGAACCTGTTTCAGGCTCCAACACATTTCGACCTTCTCGACCGTTTTGGGCTTCCTACACCTATTTTGGGCCCTCCCAGCCCCTTATCCAATTTTGGGCCACCATGAGGCGTTTTGGCCTTCTCAGCCTCTTGACATGTTTCAAGCCCCACAACTTGTTTTGGGAACCCCATAGCCGCCCCCCCCAACCAGGTTTGGTCCCCACGACCAATTTTAATCCCTTAGGGCCCATTTCAACCTTCTCGACCTTTTCAGACCTTGTCAACCCGTTCATCCAATTTTGGGTACCGAAGTCCGCTTTGACCTTCTGTACTTTTTTGGCCCCCTTGGCCTATTTCAGCCTTCTCTACTTGTTTTGGGCCCTTAGCCCATTTCGAGCACCTTGGGTGTTTATCAGGCCTCTTGGTCCCCTATCCAATTTTGGGCTAACCGAGTCCGTTTTGGCCTTCTCGGCCATTTTCAGGTCACCCCAAGCCATTTATATTGTCCCGATGCATTTTGGCCCTCGTGTTATTTTGGGTCTCACCATCACGTTTTGGCCTTCTTGGTTTGTTTCAGGCATCCCAAGCCTATTTTTAGCCCTCGTAGACCCCTATCCAAGAGTGGTCCACCTCGGGTTGTTTTGGCTTTCTTGGCCCATTTCGGGCCAACCTAGACCGATTTTGTTGTCCCCACCGGTTTCGGGTGAGCCCCCCAACCCATTTCGAGACACCCAACCCCCTAGCCAATTTCAGCACCCTTGGCCAGTTTTGATCCCCCAAGGCCTATTTTAACCTTCCCAACCCTTTTCAGACCTTTTCGACCCCTTTACCCAATTTTGGGCCCCCTAGCCCTTCTCAGCCTTCACATCCCGTTTCAGGCCCCCTAGGCCAGTTTCAGCCTTCTCGACTCATTGAAAAATTAGTATTTTCATGACAAGTCATTGGATTATTGTTTCTGATGTAAATACGATGTGAGATTAACACATCCTAGGATCAGGAAAAGCAGAAAAATAACCACAACAAAATTACAAAAACTCTATCAAGCCTTGACAATCACGGATTTTATGGAAAAGCCTATCAGATGTGTAAACTCTTCAATTGTCAGGCATTCAAATTTGTATACCTATGTTATTTTTGCAGAGTTACCATAACCGACACTCCTGCCTAGGCAGTTATATCTGCATATTAGATACAAAAATGGATCACTGGATACAATTCTTTCCAAATACAGTTATCCAATCATATCCAAATATATGGATCAGCATCTTGTGTAGTAGTGGATGGGAGGCGAAGGCTTGTTTCGATGAGGTAGTGACTATCTAGGCGGGATGAGCTTTCTGAAACCAACGAGGTAGCACAGCTAGGAGGAGCAGTAACAAGATGTGGATATTCCGTGATCTCGAGTAGTAGAAAGGTGGTGTAGAGAATAAAGTAGTCAAAGGCTTTTAGACGGTTCACGGTCTCGAGCGATAGAGAAGGTTGCACATAGAGCTAGAGCGGGAACAAACTTTAAATGGTCTCCGATCATGTTGGCAAACAGTTGAGGTAAGCACCAAGCAAAATGCAAGATACAACCACCTACTTTGAACGATGGTGAGTAGATAAAACTGCCCATTCTTGCACCTTTGACACCCTTCGTTCCCTACCTAAGGCATGAGATAATCATTCCCAATTGTAGGCTAGTTGCGTGACGTTGTTATCTCATGTCGCATCTTCATATGTGTTACCCACCAACTCCAACCTGATTTGGCCATTGTGAAAACTACCTGCCCATTGATCGAATCTCCTACCCAAGCTGCTGGCAACTTGCCCCATGCCTCCTCCAATATAATTCTCTAATGCCTATAAAACCGGGATCAGCTTCTCAAAGAAGTAAGAAGCAATCTCGTAATACTACGAAAACTTACTTAATATTCAACGCTTAGTTAATTGTAAAATCTATCATTGTCAGCTTTGGCGCATTCAGTTTTAGTTGCATTGTTCTCGTGTCACCTTATTTTACACAAACTACTGAAATAGTTCATCCTCTATGCCCTAGGCACAGTACATCGTGCCATGGCACCCAAATCTAGTAGCATTTTGCTTGATGCTTACCTTGGCTATCTCCCTCCAACGGACAAACAACTTTGGTACTCTACGTAAACTAAGGTGATACAAGAGAGCAATGCAACTAAGACTGAATGTGACAAATCTGGCAATTAGAAATTTTTCAATTAACTAAGCATTGAATATTAAGTAGAGTTTTTGCAATATTACAATATTGCTTCTTGCTTATTCAAGGTGTTGATCCTAGTTTTATAGTCGTCAGAGAATTATACTATAGAAGGCACAGGGCAAGTTACCAGCAGCTCAAGCAGGAGATTCAACCAATGGGCAAGCAACTTTCAGAACGGCCAAGTCAAGTCGGAGCTAGCGGGTAACACATATGAAGACTCAACAAGAGATAACCACCTCAAGCAGCCATCCTACAATTGGGAATGATTATAACGTGCCCCCGGTAGAGAATGGGGAGCATCGAATATGCAAGAGTGGGTGGTTATATCCTGCCACTATCGTTCAAAGCAAGTGGGAGTGGACGGTCATATCATGCCATTATTGTTTAAAGCAAACGGGAGTGGGCACATAGGTAGAAGCAATGGTTTGTGGCTAGGTGTACAAGGGAGAGGGCGACGTTGGTCGTCATCTTATGTAGTAGTGGGAAGGAGATGAAGTCTTGTTCGGATGAGGTGGTGACCAACTAGCTGGAGGAGGGGACAAGCTTTCTAACACCAACATGGTAGCTCAGCTAGGAGGGAACAGTAACGACATGCAGACAGTCTATGACCTCGAGTGCTAGAAATTTGTTGTAAAGAACAAAGTAGCCAAAGGATTTAAGAAGGTTTGCGGTCTCAAGCGATTGAGAAAGTTGTTCGTAGAGGTACCAATGAGGTACCAATGCCCAAAAATGGCTATGGAAGAAATCTTTCGTATGGCATGCATCAGAAGACTGAAAATGGTTTGTGACTGATACTCGGAGAATGACAATCCTTCTACAAAACCAAGATTGAACTTAAATCCATATGAATCCAGGTAGCAGAGATGGTATCACAAAGAGGCCATAAATACCCTAGATATTATTAAGGCAACAATGGTTTACTATGTGATGAGACCAACTCTACTCATTTGTAGGTGTCACTACTACAAGCTATATGCTATTGATACCATGATTATATCTACTAAACAAGAAAGAAATTGCAGAATCTGTCTACTTCAATAACTGAAATTGCAGATACATGATTTCTAATATTCTCAAATATGCACCACCGTAGATCTTAATGCCACAAGACATCTACATCAATACTGTGTTGCTTTGAGATATCCTACTCACTACATTCAGTTTGAAAATTCCATTAGATCAAGCAACAAAACATGTCATGCCTAGATGCTTCTTCAGATTTACCTTGATGCGTTACAAAATGTTTTAGAGAAGTCAATAAGGAATTGATCTAATGGAATATTCATACTTCATCTAAAGAAGCAACCATGGTTAATATTTTGAAAAGAATTGCAGGCCATTTGCTTAAATATTTTAAAAAAGAATTATACGTCAAACAATGCAAATTTGTATTCAGTATGTTGTTCCATGCAAAAAGTTCAAAGTTGTCAAACAATGCTAGACAAACACAATTTGAAGAAGTCCTCCTAAGCAGCTAAGGTTTGTATTTTACCAAAGTCCCATTCTTATCTGCTCCTACCATATTTCAGCATAGAGGATCTTTTATACCCTCATATCCATGGTTTAGGAGGGCAAGAGAAATATGCATTTCCAGGTTCCTTTCCATTCGGAGGATAATAGGCCTTGGATGGTAGAAAGGTATCTAGGAGACAACGCGTTATCAAGAATGTATGGCCTAGCCAGCATAATCCAGGGCACCCTGCATCAGTTATTATCCGCTCTTGTATTGGCCCCTTAACAATGATAGATGAAAATGTTATTCACCTGCTGACATGTACCAACAACAATTACAGCTAGAATGACAGCCTGTGTCAATATTATTTACCTTGAGGCACATTATGACATGATTTAATCTTCTAATTTCTTCATTTTAAGTTCCAACTTTGTAGCACTTCCTGGTGGTTCAATCATGCTATTGTAACCAAGTGTACTTTTTGAGTCCCACTGGCCTCCTTTGTTCAATCATGAACATCTTCTTCATTCCATTAATAAAAAGAGTATTTTGTCAGGACTTCGATGGTTGAAATGAACTATACTAGTTGTTCTATCCTCTTTGAGTGGCAGGGACCTAAGGGAAGAAGCCAGCAGTCATCGAGGCATGCCGAGCTTTCTGAGATATAGTTGGAACCAACTGAACAGTGTCATTGAATGGTACCTAACATGCCTACACTGACACAAAACATTACCGCATTATCTAACAAGTAAATGGGGAGAACTAAAATCTGGGTTTGTTTCTAAAATGGCTACTGTTGGAAAGTTTTCCGATCTCATACACAAGGAATGTAGAAGACCTCTTCCTAGCTCCTGATGTAGGGTTTACTTAATGTTTTCATGTTTGCAAGCGTATTAGCAACTGTTATCCTAGGCCTCTATTAATTGGCAGAATGAACATGTCCCTGCCTTCTTCGAGGCTATTCCACCTGTGAACTTCAATCTTATTCTTTTAGTATACTACATTCCAGCCTCCCATTAACATGCATGAGGACTATGATGTCTGCAGATTTCTATGGTTCCAGTAACAACGAATGATTATTACAGTTGACAACTCTTTTAAACACAATAAGAGTACTTTTTCAGCTTCACTCTAGCTTCGGAAATTGGTTAGATTCACAACAGATAATTAATTCTAATTTCCTCCTTTGCAAGAGATTTATTTCATGTCCTTCAGAAGTGTGCAGCTCTGTTTTTTTTTTTTTAGCTTGGTACATGTTCGATGAGAGTGTCAATTGGTTTATTTCAATGATAACCTGGGCCACAATCTTTCCAAATGCATCCCATTTTATAATGCCACAAAATTGCCACATCTACTAAGATCATAAGCATGCTTTTTGTGCTGTGAAGGATTTAAACTTCAATCACGCTCATGAATCCCCCCATTTTCATTCTACCACAACACCTTGAATATGTCTACAACATTATCATCACTCCTTGCAATATGGATATTTTTGTTTTTCTTTCAAGCGCCTTCATATCTTGCAAGGTTAGGTGGGTTAAGTCTTTTACCTTTCATAATTTCAGTTTTGACAGGACTTATAATTGAAATTTTTATATTCAAGCCACCCCTTATATGACAACATGGCTTGTAGTTTCCTTGACAAAATCTCACATGAAATCTTCTAGCAATGTCCAAGCCATTATGGCCTTCTCAACCCTGGGCAATTTCTGCCTTCCCAACCTATTCTGGCCCTCCCAACCTATTTCCGGCTCCAACACATTTCGACCTTCTCGACCGTTTTGGGCTCCCTACACCTATTTTGGGCCCTCCTAGTCCCTTATCCAACTTTGGGCCACCATGAGGCATTTTGGCCTTCTCAGCCTCTTGACATGTTTCAAGCCCCCCAACCTGTTTTGGGAAACCCCTAGCCCCCGCCCCCCAAACCACGTTTGGGCCCCACGACCAATTTTGATCCCTTAGGGCCCATTTCAACCTTCTCGGCCTTTTTAGACCTTGTCAACCCCTGCATCCAATTTTGGGTACCCAAGTCCACTTTAACCTTCCTTACTTTTTTTGGCCCCCTTGGCCTATTTCGGCCTTCTCTACCTGTTTTGGGCCCTTAGCCCATTTTGAGTGCCTTGGGTGTGTATCGGGCCTGTTGTTCCCCTATACAATTTTGAGCCACCCAAGACCGTTTTGGCCTTCTCGGCCTTTTTCAGGTCACCCCAAGACATTTATGTTTTCCCGATGCATTTTGGTCCTCTTGTTTTATTTTGGGTCCCACCGACATGTAATGGCCTTCTTGGTTTGTTTCAGGCGTCCCAGGCCTATTTTTAGCCCTCTTAGAGCCCTATCCAAGTTTGGGCCACCCCAGGTTGTTTTGGCTTTCTTGGCGCATTTCGGGCCACCCTAGACCGATTTTGTTGTCCCCACCTGTTTCAGGCGAGCCCCCCAGCACATTTCGGCACACCCAACCCCCTAGCCAATTTCAGCACCCTTGGCCAATTTTGATTCCCCAAGGCCTATTTTAACCTTCCCAACCCTTTTCAGACCTTTTGGGCCCCCTAGCCCTTTTCAGCCTTCACATCCCGTTTCAGGCCCCCTAGGCCAGTTTCAACCTTCTCGGCTCATTGAAAAATTAGCATTTTCATGACAAGTCATTAAATTCTTGTTTCTGATGTAAATACGATGTGAGATTAACACATCCTAGGATCAGGAAAAGGAGAAAAAATAACCACAACAAAATTACAAAAACTCTATCAAGCCTTGACAATCATGGAATTTATGGAAAAGCCTATAAGATGTGTAGACTCTTCAATTGTCAAGCATTCAAATTTGTATACCTATGTTATTTTTGCAAAGTTATCATAACCCACACTCTGCCTAGACATTTATATCTACATATTAGATATAGAAATGGATCACTGGATACAATTCTTTCCAAATACTGTTATCCAAACATATCCAAATACATGGATCGGCATTTTGTGTAGTAGTGGATGGGAGGCGAAGGCTTGTTTGGATGAGGTAGTGACTAGCAAGGTGGGATGAGCTTTCTGAAGCCAGCGATGTAGCACAGCTAGGAGGAGCAGTAATAACAAGATGTGGATATTCCGTGACGTCGAGTAGTAGAAAGTTGGTGTAGAGAACAAAGAAGTCAAAGGCTTTTAGATGATTCACGGTCTCGAGCGATAGAGAAGGTTGCACATAGAGCAGAGCGGGAACAAACTTTACATGGCCTCCGATCATGTTGGCAAATAGTTGAGGTAAGCACCAAGCAAAATGCAAGATACAACCACCTACTTTGAACGATGGTGACTAGATAGGGGACCAGAAGGGCTGGAATTAGGCCTAAGATGCCCAAAACGGGCAAGGGGACATGTTCATTCTGCCAATTACTAGAGGCCTAGGATAACAGTTGCTAATAGGCTTGCAAACATGAAAACATTAAGTAAACCCTACATCGGGAGCTAGGAAAAGGTCTTCTACATTCCTTGTCTATGAGATCGGAAAACTTTCCAACATTAGCCATTTTAGAAACAAACCCAGATTTCAGTTCTCCCCATTTATTTGTTAGACAATGTGGTAATATTTTGTGTCAGTGTAGTCATGTTAGGTACCATTCAATGACACGGTTCTGTTCGTTCCAACTATATCTCAGATAGCTCCGCATGCCTCGATGACTACTGGCACCTTCCCTTAGGTCCCTACCACTCAAAGAGGATAGCACAACTAGTATAGCTCATTTCAGCCATCGAAGTCCTAAAAAAATACTCTTTGCATTAATGGAATGAAGAATATGTTCATGATTGAACAAAGCAGGCCAGTGGGACTCAAAAAGTACACTTGGTTACAATAACATGATTGAACCACCAGGAAGTGCTACAAAGTTGGAACTTAAAATGAAGAAATTACAAGATTAAATCATGTCATAATGTGACACGAGGTAGATAATATTGATATAGGCTTTGTTCAATCATGAACATCTTTTTCATTCCATTAATGCAAAGAGTATTTTGTCAGGACTTTGATGGCTGAAATCAGCTATACTAGTTGTGCTCTCCTCTTTGAGTGGCAGGGACCTAAGGGAAGGTGCCAGCAGTCATCGAGGCATGCGGAGCTTTCTAAGATATAGTTGGAACCAACAGAACAGTGTCATTCAATGGTACCTAACATGCCTACACTGACACAAAACATTACCGCATTGTCTAACAAGTAAATGGAGAGAACTGAAATCTGGGTTTGTTTCTAAAATGGCTAATGTTGGAAAGTTTTCAGATCTCATAGACAAAGAATGTAGAAGACCTTTTCCTAGCTCATGATGTAGGGTTTACTTAATGTTTTCATGTTTGCAAGCCTATTAGCAACTATTATCCTAGGCCTCTAGTAATTGGCAGAATGAACATGTCCCTGCCTTCTTCAAGGCTAATCCACCTGTGAACTTCAATCTTATTCTTTTAGTATACTACATTCCAGCCTCTCATTAACATGAGGACTATGATGTCTGCAGATTTAATTGGTTCCAGTGACAACAAATGATTATTACAGTTGACAACTCTTTTAAACACAATAAGAGTACTTTTTCAGCTTCACTCTAGCTCCGGAAATTGGTTAGATTCACAACATATAGTTAATAATTATTTCCTCCTTTGCAAGAGATTTATTTCATGTCCTTCAGAAGTGTGCAACACTGTTTTTTTTTTTTTTAGCATGGTACATGTTCGATGAGAGTGTCGATTGGTTTATTTCAATGATAACCTGGGCCACAATCTTTCCAAATGCATCCCATTTTGTAATTCCACAAAATCGCCACATCTACTAATATCATAAGCATGCTTTTTGTGTTGTGAAGGATTTAAACTTCAATCACACTCATGAACCTCCCCCATTTTCATTATACCACAACCCCTTGAATATGTCTACAACATTATCATCACTCCTTGCAATATGGATATTTTTGTTTTTCTTTCAAGCGCCTTCATATCTTGCAAGGTTAGGTGGGTTAAGTCTTTTACCTTTCATAATTTCAGTTTATTAAAGCCACCCCTTATATGACAACATGGCTTGTAGTTTCCTTGCCAAAAGCTCACATGATATCTTCTAGCAATGTCCATAACTAAGCTACATTATTTCAGTTATTGTCAATTTTAGCTTTAAGCACAAACAATGTTCCTTATGTAGAGACCCCTATACCTGCTCCACTTGGGTAACTTTGGCTAGTTTCATAAAAAGTTAACCTCGAAGTCAAGGTGATGTCGACTTGAGGTTAACTATTCATTGGGGTTTTTTGGTATCACTATAGTTCAGTTTGTGGAAGGTCGAATAGGGCAATGTCGATCAAAGCCTTGGGGGCATTGGCAGTCATTAAAACAATATTGAGATAAGTTCTAGTCTATTGATGACAATCACAGTGCATAGTTGTTTTTTGCTAGGCTTATGCATTTAATATGCTAATAGATAATATTAAGACTCATCTGTAGCAATCACATTTCCCTAGTAAAAATTCTATAACAATCAAGCCATAGAAATGCCACATCATAAGCTATATGCAAGTTACAATGTATTTTAGACAATACTTCTCTAACTCACTGTTCACTATTTAAAATGAAATTTGCCTCCGCATTTATTCACGAGCTTGCTAGCAAAATCGTAGTGAAGAAAGAAATGTTTAGTTTATTCTTCAAATATTTGGCAATTTATGTATCTGAATTACCCCACACATCTTTGTGTAGGACCAGCAACATAAAATCCTTAATCGTTGAGCATGCTTTGTCTAATACTTATGGCAATTATCTCTTCTAACTGTGCCTCTATCCGAAAACTACAAATTTCTATAAAGAAGGTATGTCAGCATTTGTAGTGTTTTCATGTACCCCAGCCAATAACATCTTGGTGATTACTTATTTTTAGTCCTCTTTAATTAAGTTCAATACTGAGATTTACTCCCATTTCATCTCACTTCGTATTGATTTCATCATGCCAAATTCCATCTCTATCTTAGCCAGTCCTTGTCCTTCCATTTCTTTTTGGATATCTTCAAAAGCTTGAATTTGCCCAAAACATCATATCCATTGCATATGTCATACGAGAAGCTTGCCTTGTATTTAGTGTTTACTTTCCAAAATAGTCATCTCAATTTACTAAGCCCTTCCCTTATATGCTTCCATATGGTAAATCCATTGCCTGCCCAAGAAGCACTGAAAATCATTTTTGCTACAGACTGCATATCCCAAAAGATATTTTTGTCTAATTATTTTGCTTCACTCCTCATAACCAAATCTACATGCAAATGCAGGTTTCACGTTCTAAAACAATAACCTCTCTTATATGAACCTTTATTGTTTTTGAACCTCAAGGCCAATTTTGGCCCCTAGGCCCATTTGGCCCTTCCCAACCCATTTATGGAGCCCTAGGACAATTTTGGCCTTCTCGAACATTTTTAGGCCCCCCTTAACTGTTTCGGGCATCTTAGGCCTATTTCTAGCCTTCTTGGTCCCCTATCAAAGTTTAGGCCACCCTAAGCCATTATGGCCTTCTCAACCCTCGGCAATTTCTGCCTTCCCAACCTATTTTGGCCCTCCCAACCTACTTCAGGCTCCAACACATTTCGACCTTCTCGACCATTTTGGGCTTCCTACACCTATTTTGGGCCCTCCTAGCCCTATATCCAATTTTGGGCCACCATGAGGCGTTTTGGCCTTCTCAGCCTCTTGACATGTTTCAACCCCAATTTGATTTCTTTGAGGATTTTTATCTCTTACCCTCTGGTAGATCCACTCCATTTAAATTTCAGATTTCCAGAGTTTAACATCAATGCCTTTGCTTGAATATTGCTTCATCATCAAAATTGGCACAACATTCTCATATAAAGGAGTTTTGTAAACTTTTCAATGCACGCGGCTTTCTCCTCACTCCTTGTTTAGTGTAGTTTCCCTAGACTACTACCAATTCTTCTAAACAACATACTCAATAAATTTCAACTACAATTGCAAGGGTCAAGCAGACTCCAATATGGTCTAGATCAAGAGAGATCATGCATCTAAGCTTTGATCCAATCCAAATGAAGCTTCAATCCAGATCCATAATCCATTGGAATAAGAATGATTCCAAAGAATAAAGGGTGTATTCATCACAGGAATTTATTAGTACTAATACACTTAAGCATATTCTTACCATGCAGGCTGAGAATCAGACCAGAATCATACAAAAAATGCTGATAACATTTAAAGGATGTCTGACAAAGTAAAGCACCAAAATACACAACTCCATGAATTGTGTTTTAACTTGAAGCTCAATTTGATGGCTGCTTCAATGATAAAAAGTTTGGTGCCTAGTTATGCAATCTTTAGGCATATTTTAGAGTGCCCAAAGATCCAAACCAATGAAGTGCATATGGAAGAAACTTCCCTACCATAGAATTATTTGAGTATGGGTGCAGTTCTTGTAGACAAAATGGTAATTTTCAATAGATTACCAAAAGGGACGAAATTAAGATATTTTGAAGATGACATTCTACCTTGTCACACATAGAGAGAATTTGCATGCACAATGGGATCAACTTAAGCAACTTCCTCATTAGTTGGTCCACTAATACAATTAAGTGATCAACAAGCTTCAGGTCAAACTAGAAATTCTAGATTAAGAAGAGGTAATTAAGATCAAATCTATTTCAGGTTTATTACCTGATGTTAAGAGAGAAACAACTCTGTTTACAGTAGTGTCTTTGTAAATAGCATGTAAACAAGCCATGTCTACTGCAAATAAACTGGAATTACCTTTCCAAAGAAAGCTTCTAGTTAAAGCACTACTAGTTTTTCTTCCTCCAACCCTATCATCTCCTACACCCAAATCCAACTCTAAGAGGTAATACAAGTTCAAGCCAACAATCTTCATCCAATGGTGAAGTAGTTCTGCAATTACCATAAGTATGGTCACTCTATTGAAGAATGCAGAGCTATTGAGGCAAAGAAAGAGTCTAAGTCTCTTCTCATAAAGCAACAACTTGAGCCACAAGATGAGATTGCAATTAACAATCCATCTGCTGCAGATCTGCAGCTTACCTTAATGGTTGAAGATTACTCATCAAGCCAAAAGGAAGCACACTTCAATAAAAATTACCAAGAAATAGATTACTTAATGTCTCCAATTATTGATAATAAAAGTCAAAAAGCTAGTTTCAGATCTACAACTTTTAAAAAGTGTCGAAGCCCTCAATGACTAGTGTACTCCATCCAATAATTTAAATCTGAACAGTAATCTTGTTGATATGAACTTCTATAGGAAGTTCATTTGGCATTTCTCTCACATTTCTAGGCCACTTCACCAACTATCCAATCAAATGCATTTATCATGGATTGCAATAGCTACCAAAGCATTTCAGTAGCTCAAGGATGTCCTTTGTTATGCCCCAATGCTTGTTTTTCCTCATTTGCAACAACCTTTTGAGATTGAAACATATGCATCATAGGATTTGTTTCTAAGCAAGGAAATCACCACATTGCATATTATTCAGAAACAATTTCTATAACAAAAGAAGACTATAGCACATATGACAAATTTTTATGCCCTAGTTCAAGCACTCAAGAAATGGTGGCACTACAAATTCGTAAGGAAAGAATCTTTCATATTGAAAATAAATCCCTTATGATTTAGAATTCTCAATCCAAAATTGAAGAACAAAGGCACCTTAAGTATATTTCTTATATTCAACAATCATCAAGTACATAAAAGGGGACTGATAATATAGTACTTGATACTTGAGTAGACCTTACAAAATTCTACAAATTCTTAATACCAAAATTGTTGTGTAAATATTGGAAGTCACCTCATTCTTCAAATCCATACTTTAGGCCACTTCTCAGCTATTTATGACAACCTGCTGTCGTAAACCCTTTTTATTGATTATAACATAAGGCTGGATGTATCTATGGAGTCAATTTTTTGTTCCAACTAGTTCACCACACCTCATAAAAGTGGCACATTCTTCATCATACAGTGGTCATTTTTGCACACTACAAACTTTTCAATATTTACAAAAAAAAATGTTGGCTTGTATAAGGAAGCATGTGGAATGTTTTATCAAAGGAGGTTCCTTATGGAATCACTCTAAGACTTATAATAGAAAGATTGGTTTGCATAAGCCACATTTCGTTCCATACAACCTTTCAGAATCCACACCCATGGTCTTTATGAGTAGAATGCCAACTACTTTTTGCAAACATGATTGAATCCCTGTTGTGTGCAGAATGTCTAAGATGGCTATATCTATTCCTTGAAACAAAACCATAGATGATTACAGAGCTGAAGCGATGTTCATTGGGTGTCCATGATGTCACTTTAGCTTACCAATCACCATTGTTTCCAAGTATGAATCTGGATTTTAGCAAACTTCGGAAATTTTGTGGTAGCTCTTAGGCTACTAATTGAGGCTCTTTACAGCTTTTAACCTACAAATTGACTGTCCAAATAACATAGTTAATCACTCCATGGTTCCTATTATTTTCAGCTGTATTTATCCGAAGAAACAGTGAGCCAACTATTGCAGCATAGTTACGATAGATCTATTCTTGTCTCTACAGAGCATTCTCTATTTGAGGTTCACTCTAGACATCACCCCTTGCTCCCTATGAGATTCCAGTAGCTCTTCCAATCACTACTACATGTCCTTAACAAAAGGAGTAAGATAAGGCTGCTTCTTTTGTTCAAATATTTTGTTAAGGTCCATGTAGAGGTTCATGAACCATTATCAAAGACTCAAGCCAAATACAAAGAGCTTCATCATCACCATCGTGTTCCTTCACATTTTCAGGTTAGTCAAGTTTGGTTCTATTTCTATAAACAAAGTTTTAAATCTTAATGGCATCATAAACTTGAACCCATTTGGTACAAGCATTATAGCATTTCATAACAACTTAGAGAAAATATTTTAGTACACCTTCAAAGAGAAGAGTTTATTTTATGCACTAGGATACAGACATATTGGAAGGTAAACATGCCCAGATAAAGAATCATGATTGAAACAAGAAAACAAGTTAAGAACATAGAAAATAAATAATGTACATATAAAGCAAAAGCCTGGTCAATTGATCCATTGGGTGATCAAGATCCAATGAGGTACCAATGCCCAAAAATGGCTATGGAAGGAATTTTTCGTATGGCATGCATCAGAAGACTGAAAATGGTTTGTGACTGATACTTGGAGAATGACAATCCTTCTACAAAACCAAGATTGAACTTAAATCCATATGAATCCAGGTAGCAGAGATGGTATCACAAAGAGGCCATAAATACCCTAGATATTATTAAGGCAACAATGGTTTACTATGTGATGAGACAAAACTCTGCTCATTTGTAGGTCTCACTACTACAAGCTGTATGCTATTGATACCATGATTATATCTACTAAACAAGAAAGAAATTGCAGAATCTGTCTACTTCAATAACTGAGACTGCAGATACATGACTTCTAATATTCTCAAATATGAAGCACCGTAGATCTTAATGCCACAAGACATCTACATCAGTACTGTGTTGCTTTGAGATATCCTACTCACTGCATTCAGTTTGAAAATTCCATTAGATAAAGCAACAAAACATGTCAAGCCTAGTTGCTTCTTCAGATTTACCTTGATGCATTACAAAATGTTCTAGAGAAGTCAATAAGGAATTTGATCTAATGGAATATTCAGACTTCATCTAAAGAAGCAACCACGCTTAATATTTTGAAAAGAATTGCAGACCATTTGCTTAAATATTTCAAAAAAGAATCATATGTCAAACAATGGAAATTTGTATTCAGTATGTTGTTCTGAGCAAAAAGATCAAAGTTGCCAAATAATGCTAGACAAACACAACTTGAAGGAGTCCTCCTGAGGAGCTAAGGTTTGTATTTTCCCAAAGTTCCATTCTTGTCTGCTCCTACCATTTTTCAGCAGAGAGGATCTTTTACACCCTGATATCCATGGTCTAGGAGGGAAAGAGAAACATGCATTTCAAATTCCTTTCCATTTGGAGGATAATTGACCTTGGATGGTAGAAAGGTATCTAGGCAACAACACCTTCTCAGGAATGTTTGGCCTAGCCAGCTTAATCCAGGGCACCCTCCATCAGTTATTATCCGCTCTTGTATTGGCCCCTTAACAGTGATTGATGACAATGTTATTCACCTGCTGACATGTACCAACAACAATTACAGCTAGAGTAACGGTCTGTATCAATATTGTTTACCTCGAGTCACATTATGACATGATTTAATTTTGTAATTTTTTCATTTTAAGTTCCAACTTTGTAGCACTTCCTGGTGGTTCAATCATGCTATTGTAACCAAGTGTACTTTTTGAGTCCCACTGGCCTGCTTTGTTCAATCATGGACATCATCTTCTTCCTTCCATTCCTTCTTCTAGTACCCTCTGGGTAAAATGCAAAGAGTTTTTTGTCAGGATTCCAATGGCTGAAATGAGCTATACTAGTTGTGCTATCCTCTTTGAGTGGCAGGGACCTAAGGGAAGGTGCCAGCAGTCATCGAGGCATGCGGAGCTATCTGAGATATAGTTGGAACCAAGTGATCTTTCTCATTCTCTCAAAATTGAGTGAACCTTTTTCTGTGCTTGTTTCTACTTTTGAAAAATATGTAATGCTTATAAAGCTCCAACTTTTTCTCCTTTTTTCTAATCAATTAACATGTGCAAGATAAACATCAATAATTCCAATGAAGCATGGAAGAAGTTTGAAGATCTTTTTGAGAAACAAAGCATCATTCATGCACATCGGTTGGAGATTCAACTCATGAGTCTTGATCAAGGCAATTTTCCTCAAATTGAAGATTTACTTCTCCAAGGTGAAACAATTGCAACTTCAACTTAGTCATTGTGTAGTCATGAAGACAAATGAGCAAGTGACCTTTCTCATTCTCTCAAAATTGAGTGGACCTTATTTTGTGCTTGTTTCTACTTTTTACAAGGATGTCTTAGGTAATGCTTATAAAGCTCCAACTTTTTATTCTTTTTTCTGATCAATTAACATGTGCAAGATAAGCTCCTACATATTGGTGTAGTTTTCACCACAGGTTTAACAAACAAAGTATTAGTTGCAAAGTATAATTTAAGCATCAAAAGGGAAAAGGTAACAAATTTAACAAGACTCTTTAGTGCATCTTTTTGTGGCATACATAGATGTGGAATATCGTTGTTGGAAGAAGATGGAAGCTTTAAAGTCGGTAGTGAAGAAAAAAAAAACCAAGATCTCTCCTCCTCCCTTCATCTCCTCCTTTTGAGATGGGTTTTTCCCATTCTGCTCATGCACTGAAATACTTTTTATTCCTCTATCAGATGAATGGATGATCGACTCCAGGCTACATTACAACACCACTTTGATTGGTGCTTTGCCTGTTTGATGTGCTTTTGTAAGCATGTTTTGGCATTGTGACATTGATAAATTTTATGCTCTTTGTGAAGCATCCCTTGGAATTCATATCCTCAAACCATTTTGTTGAAGTGCTTTTGGTGAGCTAGTACTGCTCTACTTTGTTTCAGCAACTTTGTCGCTATATTCTTTTTGAAAACTCAGAACATATAGTTTCAAACAAAATCAGAATCTGTAAGACTGTTTTTCACATGGATGGCTTCATGAATGCATACGGTGTTTTGTGTTTGCTACATTGTTTTCAAGCACTTGTAGCACCTTGTTTGATAGGTTCACTGCAATTGGTTTGACATTTTTTACCCTAGCCAAGCAACTTTGTCGATCGCTTTAACTTCATCTACATACTTTGTTTCTAAATGCATCAACTTTGATATTTTCCTTTATTTGGTTCAGAGTGAAGAAAGATGTTATTAAGGGGAGATAGTCTACAATCCCTACATTCTCAAGATAATGTTTCAATTTAGGATCCACAAGAATTTCATGGAGTAGTGAGAGGTAGTCAATAGTTGTCTTATCATCTAAAAAGACTGAGTATAACTTTGTTGTGAATACTACAATTGGGGCTATCTTGTTGACATGAATCAATGGCATTTGTTTTTGATAGCATGGTCAAAACAAGATTTATTGGGATAATTAAATCATGTTGAAAAAAGTCAAAACTCCTATGTTCCATGCATGCACGAAGCATACTAAGATGCATTACCACTTCCCATGGCAACAACTTCAAAATGAATAAGTGGATTTAGATTATTAGAAAGTAAACAAAAAGTTGACTGATTATTTTACCAAGCCTCTTGGTAGGGATAAATTTGAATACTTCAAAAAATCCAAATGAGTTATAAAGTACATATCTTTTTTAAGGGGTTATATAGGGTTGAAATATAAGACCATCAACCTATGAAGTTCATGTAAGACCATCAACTTCTAGCACATATATAGGGTTGAAATTGTTGAAATATTTGTAATCTAACCTTATTTGGCCAAGGCCGATAGTGATGAAGTGCCTACAAGTGTTGTTGATGTAGCCTACGGGCAAGTGCTATGTAAGCCTTCAAGTGTTTCTATGTAATCCTACGGGCATATTTCTATGTAAGCCTATAGGTGTCCTTTTGTAACCCTATGGGCATCTTTATGTAAGCCTATGAGTAGTTTTGATGTATTCACCCTTAGCAAAATTGGTTAAACCACCTCTATGGTTAACCTTGATTAAAGGGTTTAATACATTTATTATATTGTAATTTAACCTTCAAGTTAGTTTATGTTGGCTTGAGGTTAACATTTAATTGGGATTTTGGTATCACTATAAATACCCTCCAATGACTAATCCATTGTATCAGTTTGTGATATGTGAGATCATGGGGGTGCCTACGGGCACCCACCCCTTATTCCTTCTATCTATTTGTGTTGTTTATCTCTTTCTCTATTTTCGTATATATGCTCTTCTATTTCTCTCTTCTTCCTTTTTTTTTGCATATGATTGTGGTGAATGTATGTTTCAAAATGTTTTTAGAAAGTATTGTGAATTCCAAGATACTATTTATTATGAGATTTGAAGGAGGTACTATTGCTTGTATAGAGGCTTAGGTGGATTGCTTTCCACTTTTATCAGCTATCTTGACCAAAGATGCTTGGCTTTGCACCTTAAGGAAGCTATCACTCTTTGACGCCAATATTTATAGGGGAGATCAACTACTACTTAACTAATTATCTCATTCTCTCTCTTTATCTTTGTAGTCAAGAGTAATAAGCGTTCATTTGAAGCTACAACTCTCCAGAATATTAATGACAAATTAGTGTGCCCTTGTTTACATACAAGAGTGGTTACTAGGGTTTCAGTTCTTTCTTCTTTTTGCATGTGGCGAGACAAGACTGCAATTCTTGGGCTTCAGGTTTTGACCAACCATCACGTGTTGAGGAGTTATAGACAGATACAACTTACCAGTTTCCTATTCTCTTGATGATTTACACAAACATAGTAATAAATAAGAGGAGATAATTGCCAAAATTGAAGATTTACACTCTTTATTGCAATGTAGTAAATAGATGTGCTTCGTGGTGGATAAGGCAACAAAGCAAATGCAAAAGATATTAATGAGAAATTTCTAATTAGAAAGATGCTAATTTGCATTGATAGAAAGTATGATACAAATATTAAAAATATTCTAATTATACAAATATAGAAATTAAAACATTCCAATCTCATCATTTCCTCCTTGCATATTGAAAGTCCTCAACTTCTACTATAGATTAGGGAACTTTGTTGCAAGAACTGACTTAGAGAAACACTTAGCCTATGTTGTCAAAGTGCCTTTGCGGCCCACCAAGTAAGTAGTGATTTGCTTCTTGTGGTTGGTGTGAATTTACACATTGAGCAAAGTATCATCCATCAAGGGACACTAAAAATTTGGAATTGGATTCTTCAGGATGAGAAACATAAATCTCTTTTACCAAATGACATGGCTCATATCGCTTTATCTGGCTTACATTTACAATATCATAAATGTCAAGTTTAGCTAAGAGATCCAGTCAAAAAACAATGTTTCCCATAGCTTGGAGAATTGTATAAGGCCCATATCTAATGGGCTTCAACTTGTGATGGTGTTGGTTGTGAAACCTTTGCTTGTCCAAGTGAAGCCAAACACGATCACCAATTTGGGAAGAATAAGGTACTTGATGGCAGTCATCGAGAGCCTTGAATGAGATTTGTGGATACTAAAGAATATCATGAACTTTGGTATGAAGCTTTACCTAATTTTGTACAAAGGAAGAAGCTTTGTCTTCTTCATTTTGTTCATGGGACAAATATGGAGTTGGAAAAGCTATTGGCATAGTGACCAAGGGTTGAAAGCTATCATCAAGTGGATGTCCTTGCCTAAGAACCACATCAATTGTAGGCTGAGAAGTGTTTGTCTCAAGGATTGATGGTTGTTGTAGAGCAAGGGGATCAAACATGGAAGCGATGCAATGAGCATCTTCTCGAAGGATACAAAGAGTAAGAAATTTGTGCAAATTGACTTGTTTCAATGCACGTCTATGAGAAAGCAAAGGATTACTAGAAGAAGTGAATTTATATACTTTACCATCCTTTGCAACAAGAAGGTCTTCTGAAAGCCGTCAAAAACAACATTATAATCATATTAATATGGTGCCACAAATAGCAAACTACAACAATCCAGTGAAGTGACATTGCATACCATTGTGTCTTGGAAGGCCACAATGCCAAATGTCACAGAACACTAGCGAGGGATAAGAGTGGGTCACCCTTTCTTCTCAACCCATCCCAAGGGGTATGGGCAGGGATGCTTTGTGGTTGGAAAATGAAGGATGTTCATCAATATTTGTGAAATCAAGACTACCATTATCAAGGATTATCTCCACCAATTTGTCCTTGATTTGACGATTTTGCGTGAACAAAGCTTCTAGATTTTCGCATCATAATTATTGACCATGTGAATGATTTAAGGACATGAAGTGTTGGGATTGGTTACCTCAATTGTTAGATCTTCATGTTGTGGTTGATAGGGAGAGAGGGATCGAAAGCAACAACACGAGGCATGGATATTGGGGCATGACGTGTTGAGAGGATCAAGGAACTTAGGAAGGGGTATGGTGGCTTGTTGCCACAAAGTTATAATCGGACCAAGGGTGCTCCACATATCGAATGGCTTCCAAAGGTGTCCTCAACGAGCATTGTTTGATATTATTTCTAGAGGCAATAATCACAACAAACACAATAGAGCAATGTACGATCAAAGATACCAAGGGAAGTTGTAGCATGGACTCTACAATGATGGGGCAAAGTACAAACGTCAGGGGATGACATGTTGAGGGGGACAGAGAATGAGAAAAGTAAACACACCACACCCTGGGCTACTATGTTTGACTCATGGGGGTGTCGCATGCCAACAAGCTTTCAAAGGCATCCTTGATGGGAGTTAATTTATACCTTTTCAATCGAGGGTCACAGATAAACAATGCATGACCAAAGAGACCAAGGGAAAACACAAGCGAGGCTTGGCAACAAAGGGACAAGGCATGGATGCCATAGAATGACATTTTACGAGGAACTCGAGTAATGGAGGGTGGGAGGAGGAAGAGGTCTTGTTCCCATGAAGTAGTGCTCAAACAAAAGGTGCTTCGCATGTCAACCAACTTCCAAGGGCATCCTTAGTGAGTATTGTTGGATAATTTTTTGAAAGGTGCCACAAACAAGCAATGCTTGAGAGGAGAGACAAAGGAAAAATGTAAGGGAACATTAGCAATGAGACAAAGCACAAATGGTAGGGCGTGATGTTTTGAGGGGATCAAGAAACTCGTCACCATGAAGTCATGCTAAGCACAAGGGTGCATCGCATATTGAATGACTTCCAAAGGCATCCTTGGCGAGCATTGCTTGATGTTATTTCTAGAGGCAAAAATCACAACAAATAAGCTTGCATTGTCATACAAGGCATCTTTCTACACCATTACATTGCCATATTGAGAATATATAGGAATCATATTACAAAAGGATAAGCTTACATCTCTTCATAAAAGGCTTTGCAATACTTAACAAACACTACATTACATTTGTAATTATCATTAATCTGGATGATATATGCAATCTTCACATTATCGTTAGAGAAAAGGGTTGGCACCAACTCTTATACAAGCCTAAAGTCCAAAGAGCCAAAATATTATGGCAAAATCATGCCAAAGAGTCCATTGCTAATAGCACATCATTTTATTTTTCTAATTTCTAAACACCAAAATCCAGGTTGACTAAAATTACATTCAACATCCTATTTGTGGCCAACTAATGGGTTATTAAATTTTTCAATAATAAACAAGACCAATGATCACAGCAAATTTCAGCTGCTAATAGTCAAGTACCTATTACATAAAATAAAAGAACAAACACATCCTTAGAGGCACAATAACTGTGTGCTTCTAATTCTAAACACAAGAAATAAGGATGACTAGAACTACATATAACAACCAACTAATGGATTAATAGATCATTTCCAACAAAAAGACACGAGATGATTACTATGAATTTAGGCTGCTAATTTGTACAAATTTGTAAGAAATTTGTGCAAATTAACTTGTTTCATTGCAGGTCTACCAGAAAGCAAAGGATTAACAAAAGAAGTGAATTTATACACTTTACCATCCTTTTGCAACAGGAAGGTCTTGTGAAAGCCATCAAAAATAACCTTATGATCATATTAATATGGTGCTGCAAATAGCAAACTGCAGCAATCCAATGAAGTGGCATTGTATACCATTGTGTCTTGGAATGCCACAATGCCAAATGTCACAAAACACTGGCATGGGACAAGAGTGGGTTGCCCTTTCTTCTTAACCCATCCCAAGGGGTATGGGCAGGGATGCTTTGTAGTTGGAAAATGAAGGACTTTCACCAATCTTTTTGAAATCAAGTTCTTTTAACTGTCATTATCAAGGATCATCTCCACCAATTTGTCCTTGATTTGATAATTTTGCATGAATAAAACTTTTAGCTTTTCGCATCGTAATTATTGACTATGTGAACGAGTTGAGGACTTGAAGTGTTGGGATTGGCTACCTCAATTGTTAAATCTTCGTGTTGTGGCTGTAACTATGGTTGACTATGACTCGACGAGAAGGGCCTCGGTTTTCTTTGATTGCAAAACATAGCATTCTTTTGTAGAATATCCGATATGCTTATGATAAACACAAAAAATTCTCTTCTCATTGCCAAAACACTTAGTGGAGTCACTTTGTGAAGATTTTTTTCTTGGATAAAGTGGCAGAATTTGAGAAGTTGGCTAGGGATAGAAGTGCTCTTTTGATGAGACGCAAAAGAATCATTGTTCTTCTTTTGCTGCCTAGCTTCCACCTTTAGAGCAAGTTGGTAAACATGCTCTAAAATAGTAATTGGGCTAAGCTCTATATCCTCTAGGTGATGAGCAAATAACCTGGATATCCAAATCTAACGCCAAGGAAATTATCATGTTCAACGATGTTCAACCTCGTAGAGAGATGATTGAGCTATTTTTTTTAGTTTATATAGGAACAATAATATAATTCGGTTAATACTAAGATACGAATTATGACATTCAGAGGTTAAATAACTAAGAATTCACCGATTACTAGGAGTGAATACCGTGACATTCTAGTTCACAGGTTAAGTAGCTAAGAATTCACCAAAAATTTAACGTTGAAAGCCACAAAAATAAAGCCAATACCTAGTTGATAGCTTGGCCTTAAAAAAATAAACAATAATAAGCATTAAGAATTACCGGTTTGATGGATTTGATTGGTACGGTATCTACAACATTGCTCTTGTGTTCCATTTGATCTCCATTCGCACCGTTGATCATCAGATCTCCCTACGTTCGCCAGTTCCACCCAACTCACACCGTTGATCATCAGATCTCCACCCAACTTAGACCGTAACGACCTGCAACACAAGAAGCAACAACCCATAAGAGACTTATACACACTTCCACCCCTATCCATGTATACGCACGGGCCGTATACGAACAACCCAACGATCACCACCCCCACTCCAAACACCAAGTCACCAGCCCCTTTAAAAAGGTGCCCCTAACAAAAATAAATAAAAATAAAACCCGAAAACATAACGACCGAACGATAGATAGTCACGACATCATGTCATAACACGCATCTACGCCCACTTACTCGCGCGCATTGAATCGGCCTTGCAACGCATCGTACTTTGCCTTACACGCCTGCAAAACACAAACCCCCACACACATCATTCATTCATCACTCGTCATTCCTTTAAACAGAAACGCCGACTCAACTAAAACCAGAGAATTTTTGTTCGTGATTCACCTCGGGCGAGAAACCGTGGGCGTGGGGGAAGCGCGCTTCGAGTTCGAAGGAAACCAACTCCGAATTCTGAGTGCCATGTCTGCCACAGCGCTTCCTAACAACTCCTCCAAAGTTCCCCACCTCATCTTTTCCCTTTGCTCTCCCTCGCCCTCGCCCATCTCCTCTCCTTTCTCTTTCTCCCTCTCCCATCTCCTATTCAATTCACAATCCCCTGCTCGCCAGCGCTATACGTATTTTCTAAGCAAGCCCTGGACCCCGAAACCAAAACAAATCTCTCCCCAACCTCTTTCCTTTGAAAAATATCTAGACAACAACAAAAACAAACGCCCAGTTGACACCCATTCATCAGAAAGCCCGACTCACCCAAATACCCAGATGCTAAAAACATATTAACAATGCCACTCCCTTCAAAAAGTTAAAAGAAACTGTTCAAACTACGCCAGAATTTTATGATTTAGAATTTTCTTATATGAAAAGTAGGTACCTGCTTTGCGTCACCATCTGGTGTCGATTGCTTTTGCTGTTGGTCGTGGGCATGGTGGTTATGGTCCTCCCACACAGCTCTGTGCTCTGTATATGCTCTGTATATGCGGATAGGAAGAGGCATGAAAATGTACGAAGAAAACTGGAATTGCAAATGAGAATATGTCCGTTGTACGTGGTACGGCTCAGATTAACGTCACATTTGCTTTTCTTGATGTGCACGAATCAGTATTTTAACGTACGTGCCAGCCAAGTAACTATTTTTCAATTTTGATGGAACGAGAGACTCAGGGGAATGTTCCCACCTCTCAAGGTAGTATAGTTAGCCATTGGATGCTAACCGCTACTTGGTGATTAAATTATTGCTCACGTGATGGCTGTTATTATGTATTCTTTTTCCCAAAAGGTTTGTCGTTTTTTGCCTTCGTGGCACTTTTTTTAATTGCTGGTCCATTGCACGGATATTTTGCATAGTTCATTTGATAAGTTTTTAACTTAACTAGACGGTCGAAACTAAAATTGAATTTATCCAAGAGGGTTTAATTTTATAGCTATTTAAAAAAATTAAATTTAACATAAATATATATAATTTTAATGTTGTAATTTTATATTTATTTTAATAATAAAATTTGATAAAATTATACATAATAATGGTAAGATTTTTTTTAAAAGGTTAGAAGTTTAATCTGTCTTACATGTTTAACATAAAGTGTGCAGGTCAAGTTACAAAATTCTTAAAAAGAAAAACAATTTATCTGTTTGATAGATATTGCTAATTATAATTTGTCTAAAGATATTATGTAACACTTAAGCAATTAAAGACTATCAAAAAGATTATTTAATGTTTGATAGATATTGCTAATTACAATTCACCTAAAAATATTATGTAACACTTAAGCACTCGAAAATTCTATATAAAAAAATATTTTTAAAAATTGTGTCTTCTTTATTACTTATGATATTGCATTCAATGTTAATTATGGTATTTTTAAAAATTGTGTCTTCTTTATCATTTAGTAGTAAAATTGATATTAATATTTTGATTAAAAAAGTTATTTGAAAAATGAAAGATATATTCCATTATGGTCTATTTAATCTCATAGCAAATGCAATGCCCTCTTGTGGCCTTAATAGATGTCACTTGTGATTTATCATATATATTATAACATAAGAACCAATGATAAATAAGAAGCAATTGTGTGAGTACATTCTTATACATTGTGATAAGGTGCATTCAAGATATGGTATTTTATAATAATATAGTTTATTGAAATATTAGAATAGGTCTTTGCGGGAACACCTCAATGATATGTCGTTGGTGTTTCATCTCGATGACATGAGTTCGAATCACGAGGAAGGAAGCCTCTATTGCTAAGCCCCTGGGGAGTGTGGCCCTCAGTTGTGCCACCTGTAGTACTTCTTATTACTTCAAAAAAAATTATAATAGAGTTTGTTTTATTACCATATAATCTTTTAAAAATAATATAATAATATTTTATTTTTTTGTTTAATAATTTTTAATTGCAACAATTATTTTTTTTAACAACCTATTAGTATTTAGTGTGGTAAGTTTAGCTAGTGATAAAGTGAATCGATTTCACCATAAATACCAATATGTGAGTCTCTTCAAGGCTAGCCTCCTCACACTAAATCTCTCTTGTATGAGAAATGCATATCCCTCACACATTCATGTAGACCTTCCCTTTTATGGCAAGGCTAGACTCCTTACACTTAAAGATCTCTTATATTAGAATTGTAGATACTCCACTCCTTACACTTAAAGATCCCTAATGATAGAATTGTAGATACTCCAATTTTTTGCATCCTTGCCTTTAAATTATGGCATAAAGAAAGTCCTCAATGCATCCCTTTGTTTATGCTATAAAACGGGTCCTTCCTCCACTCATAGAGAAATTGTACCATCTACCCTTCACATCTTATTCATATATTAATCTCCTTTATCCATGGCATCTCATTCACTCACTCATCTCACCGAGTAGATTGATGCTTAATTCTAATCAAGGTTGTCATCCTTGTAATTAGTCTCTCTTCTATTATAAATTTAAATCCTCCATAATTTATGTAATCTCTTCCTTTCTCTATACTTTAGAGAAGACCTTTTCTACCCTTCCTTTGTCTATGGTGCAAAGCAGACCCTTACTCCATCCATGGAGCAATTATACCCTCTATTTAGGGCATCTCATTCCCATGCCCTTCTCACTAGGAAAAGTAGCATTCAAGTCACATTAAGGTTGGACTCCTTACAATTAAGCTCTCTTCTATAATTCAAATCATTTATAAATTTACACAAACTCTTTCTTTGTTTACAATGTGGAATATGTCATCTCTACCTTCCTTCTATCTATAGTACAATATTGACCCTTTTTTATCTATAGAGCAATTTTAACGCCTATCCATAACATGTCATTTTCTCATTCATATGTAGTTATGCCCTCTATCCATTGCATCTCATTTATCCATGGTGTAATTATACCCTTAATCCATGGCATCTCATACCATATACTTGTATACATTCATACAATCATCTTTATCTTGTTCAAAATGCAAATCCATATGCCAAATAGAAGATTATATGGTATTCACATTGCTTATACTGGCATTGAAATTTCTCGACCATAAATGTTATGATTTTACATTTTTTCATATAGTTGGAATATTATATCATATAGTTTTTGTATCTTCTTCAAGATATTGATCTTCATGCCCAATGAAAGATTAAATGGTGCTCTAATTATTTTTCTAGTATTAAAAATCCTCATATATTGATGTTGACTTGTAATAGACCACATGAGGGGAGGTAATTGGCTTTTTTTCCATCTAAGGTACAAAGCCACTTCCTTCCTCCATCCATGGAGTAATTATACCCTCTATCCATGGCATCTCATTTAATCATCCATAGTGTAATTGTGCCCTCTATCCATGCTCATTTGTTCATGATGTAATTGTACCCTTCATCCATGGCATTTCATGCCAAATAGAAGTCTATGCTCATCCAATTGTCTCTCTTCTATTAGAAAATATAAATCTTTATGAAAAATGAAAAAATATATGGTATTTCAATTATTTCACTCTCATTAAAATATTCCCACCATCTATGGTACAAGTTTACCCTTTGTCCATGTCATCTTATATCAAATGATTTTTTTATCATATTAAAAATATTGATCTTCATGTCAAATGAGAGACTAGATTGTGTTCTAATTATTTCTCCTAATTGATGTACATTGTTAATAAAAGGTATAAAAGGACCTAATTGGTATTTTTTTCCCATCCATGGTGCAAAACAAATCCTTCATCCATTGCGTAATTGTACCTCTATAGATGGCATCTCATTCATTTGTCCATAATGAAGTTGTCCCCTCTATCCATGATATCTCATTCAACTATGGTGTTATTCTACCATATATCCATGGCATATTATATAAAATTGAAGGCTATGTTTGTTCAATTATCTCTCTCCTACTAAAAAGGTATATTTTAGTTCCAAATGAACAACTATGGTATTTGAATTATTTTTCTTATATTAATTTTTGTATTCAACTATGGAATACGTTTATCCTTTATCCACAAGATTTCATAATGACTTTTTTGCTCATATTAAAATTGTCAATCTTCATCAAGCTTAGTTGTGAGAGCTTGTGACCCGAGCGGGGGCACATAAGATGGAGGAACAGTGTGTGGCGGAGCGAGAGGAGGGGAGATGTGCAGCATGAAACATAATGTGTTCTACTCTAAGTGGAGAGTTGTTGCATGGCCCTCCCTCAAAGGAGGGGGACTATTAGGAACCTTCCAATTAAAATGAGCATATCCACATAAATATTGCAGTAAAAATAGTAAAATCATGAAAGAACAAAATATCGTAATAAGAAATGAAAATACAACAACTATATTAATCATAAAAAAATCACATACAAATCATGGGCCTCTTCGAGGGAGTAACCTCCTACACAAAACTTCGATTCAATATGTAAAACAAGATACATCCATTTATGTCATCTTGCCTTTCTAAAGATTCTTCATAACCCTAACACTTAAGAGTCAACTCCACATGCAAGAGGTGATCCGCGCTAGAATCTTCCATCAAACAAATAGTTGCATTTTGTATAATGGTTACATTAAATGACCCCATTTTCTAGGTGCCTCAAGTGCCACATACACATTAGAAAATAGTACATAATATCATTAGGATGGGTTCCCATGATAGAAAGAGGGTCATTACATACTAATGTTCGGATGGGATCCTAACATGCCCTTTCCCTTCAAAAAGCTTTGTTCTTAAAGCTAGAGATGAGGAAACTACTATTGTAGTTGTTGGAGGGAATCCCATATGGCTTCTTCAAGTTTTAATCCTCTCCATTGCATAAGAACATTAGTGATACCACAATTATGATGGGTGTGCATTCTCTGGTCCAAAACTCGTTCAAGCTTGAGAATGATGGATCCTTCTTCATCTAGCTTTGGTAATGTGGATTGAACTTGTACCTTATTTTCAATAAACTTCTTTAGAGGAGACATGAAATAGTGGATGGATCTTGGAAGTTGCTGAAAGAGTCAATTTGTAGGCTATTGAATCAATCTATTGTAACACTTGGTAGGGACCATAGAATTTGGTTGTAAGTTTTTGGTATTTGTGAAGTTGGAGTGATGATTATTTGTAGGATTGTAGATGAAGAAATATCATCTTTATCCTTTCAAAATTATGCTCAGAATGGTGTTGATCATCTTGTTGATGCATATGATTCTAGATCAATTCAAGATTCACCTTAAGTTATCGAAGGATAGTTGCATGCTGACTAAGAGTGGTATCTACGACTTGAAACTTGGAGCTTTTTGGAATATATGATAAGGGTTTTAGTGGAGGAAGACCATATAATACTTTAAATAGTGTAACCTAGTAGTAGTGTGATATAAAATATTATACCACCATTCGGCCAGAGAGAGATATTTATCCAATCGTGTAGGATGTTCTAATGCAAAGCAATGAAGGTATGTTTCCAAGCACTTGCTAATAACTTTTGTTTGACCATCAGTTTGAGGGTGAGAGGTCAAAATCATTTTGAGGTGAGTTCTCCAAAACTTAAAACATCATTGCCAAAATTGATTGGTAAAAGTAGGGTCCTTATATGACACAATAGATTTGGGTATTCCATGAAGACAAATGAAGTCAAAATATTTGAGCAACTGTGGAGGTTGTATAGGGATGGG
This sequence comes from Wollemia nobilis, assembly GCA_028583015.1. Classification (NCBI taxonomy): domain Eukaryota; kingdom Viridiplantae; phylum Streptophyta; class Pinopsida; order Araucariales; family Araucariaceae; genus Wollemia; species Wollemia nobilis. Next base: position 9,426,940 of record JAQPPZ010000028.1, read on the forward strand.
GTAAGGAACAAAAATGAGCATATTATGTGAGGTGATCCACTACCACCAAAATGACTAATTTTCTCCCAAATTTTGGTAACCCTTTAATGAAATCCATAGAAATGTCTATACATACCTATTCTAGAATTGGTAGGTGTTGAAGGGTTCCTAGGGCACAAAAATTTTTGCCTTTCATCCTTTGGCACCTATCACATTCAACCACAAAATCTTGAATATCTTTTTTGATTCCATTCTAAAATAAAGTGTGTTTGGTCCTTTGATAGGTTTTTAGAAACCCATAATGTCTTCCCATTAGTGATGCATGCATTTCTTGTAAGATGAATTCCCATATTTGTAAATTTTGAGGAACAAGTTGATCTTGATATCTCAATCTTGACCATCCTAGATGTATCCAGGGTATGAGTTGGGATCTACTTAGAGTTTATGGATCAAATTTTATAAACTGGAATCCTTGGTCATTTCATCTTTGAGTTGATTGGTCCATTGTGAAAGTGGTGTAGATATAACATTTAACATACCCTGATCTTCATACTGATGGGATAGTTCATTAGCCATTGTATTCTCCTTTTATTTTTATATGTGATTTCATAATCATAGCCCAATAATTTAGATACCCATCATTATCGTTTGGTTGTGGCTACTCGTTATTCCAAGAAATACTTGACTTTTATGGTCAATTTTGATTGAAAAGTGACATCTAATGAGATATGACCATAAATGATTAACATGTAAAATGGTTAACATCTCATTTTTATAAATGGATTTTTCCAAATTCTTGCTCAATAATGCTTTACTAGTGAAATCCAATGGTCTTACTTCTTGGATCAAAATTGTCCCGATTCTATTGCTAGAAGCATCACTTTCAATTACAAAGGTTTAGAAAAATTAGACATTTCTAACATTGGGGTGGTTATCATAACTTGTTTTTATTGCTTGAGAGCTTGTTCCATTGGCTTTGACAAGATAAAGGAATTATTATCAACAAGTTAATTAAAACATATCCAACTTTACCTTTCCATCAAAGATATTCTTTGTTTACCTTTTTATCAATCTATATCTTCCTCAAACTACTAAGTTTCCAAAATCAACTCCTTTTATATCATATGCCTTCTGAAATTTAAATTTTACCAAGATGAAATTCAACACTGCTAATGGCTAAAATATTTGTTGCCCATCTTCTATATATAAATATCTTGTTTATAACAACCTCACAATTTCTTAATACCTTTTTAGGGTTCTTATCTATTACCCTAATATTCCAAGAGAAAACTTGCATGGGATCAATTCTACATAAACTTACTCATTTGTTTTAGACCCAATGTATATGATAATTTTATAGGATCTTTGACTAAGCTTAGGCAAACTCACTCAATTAGAGAATACTAGAAAGAATTTGAAATTTTGGAAACTATGATAGAAGGGTTATTTGATACACTTTTACAAGTTGCTTCATTAGTGGATTAAAATATAAACACGAGGAGGTAAAAAATTTCAACCTAAATAATATGTTCTAAGCCATCATGTTAGCAAAGGCTGGCTAAAAAATTAATAGAATAAAATTGCAAATTTAAGTCACCCTAATTTTAAAAAATCTAAAGCTTACAATCTCCCCTAGTACAAGAAAATAAAACTATTACCATCAACAATATATGAAGATATGTGAAGTAGGGAAAAACGGTGCACCTAAATATGGGTAACAAATTGCAATCTATCCCTTACGTCTAATGAGCATCAAATCAAAAACATGCAAGTAAGATGGAAAAGATACCAAATAACAAGAAATGAAGCAAAGTAAATTGTTTTCTTATTAATCAAATGGATCAAATCCAGGTTACAAAGATATCCCCTCAAGGGCCCAAATGGATGATACAACTGTTACAAATTTATGGTGCCCAAGGATCAAATATTTCAAAGAACTCCGGTGCACATCCAGTGTCTTTCCTCGTACCCATAATCGAAATGGGCAAGCCAAAGTTGTTGTCGCTTGGATATTTGATTCCTTGAGATCCTATGCTACTTCTCAATATGTTGTATTACCTACACCTACACACAAGAAAACCATAAATATCGAATAGCAAGTGCATATGACCTAAAACATGCAATCCCCACAGGCTAGAAATGAGCATATGTAGCGTGCCTATACCAAATAAACTCCAAATGCTATGAAATTACAAAGGTAAGTAAAATAAAAGGTTTTAGGAAGATATCACTAGAAATTGCACCGAAATTGTATCCGTAGGCATGGTGTAATTGCAGTGCGCTTCTCCAACCTGTAAAACCCAAAGCATACAATTTATGCCCCTACACCATTTAAAAACACATTCAAATTGGATAGAATACATAAAATAACATTTTAAGAGAACCCATATGGTTAGATTTCAGAAATCAGGCTCATATCCTGATGCATGCTTTGATGGGTCCTACAAGCCTACAAAAACTTCAAAATACAATATCTCGGCCAATATAACTCGAAAAGACATGAAATTTGAACTACAACATAATATGATAATATAGAAAACACCTATTTAAAAATAGTTACAAAATTATTGATAGATTTGTATCCATTCCAGGGTGGGATGAATAAGACTATCACAAAATGGGGGACGCCCGAGGGTGGGATGCTCACCGATTTTGCCTAAATTTTACCACAAATTCCATTGAGGAATGGTCCAAAATGCTATTTGGGGTATTGTCATTAAATTTGGGGTGTAAATTCACTCGATTGATAGGTCTGTGTAAACAAATTGTGTCTCTTTGAGTCACTCAATAACCTCCTTCGCTAAGAAGAGATCTTGAGGGAAAGAGAACACAATCAAGTGAGGGAAAATCTCAGCAGCGCTCTATTGCTTAAAACTTCAAAACTCCTCCCTATTGTGTGGAAAATGTATCCACTTTATAGCCACAAGGGGCTCATGTGCAAAAGGGCATGCAAGGGCATGCGAGGCAAGAGGCGCCACTTGGCCACCAGGGTGGCATGCATTGGAGGGGGAAGAGAATCTCCCAATTTGACCTCCCTTATGGAGCAAGGCATAAAGATGTTGTGTGCTTTGACTTGTAGGCATGGTTAGGCAGGATAAATAACCATTACCAAACACCATTTGTCCATATTTGACTTTTGCTAGTCAAACCTACTATTCGTCCCACCCTGGAATGAATGTTGTTATTCGCTCTAGGGTGGGATGAATATGATATGTGTTCATCCTAGGGTGGGACAAATAGGAACAGGATGCCAAAAGGTCCCTAAATTGGCCTGGCTGGAACCACTATATACCTTTTGAGGGCTGCCCTAGGGGACTTAGTATGTCAATTTAGCCGTTGCTTTTGGTAGCATAATTGGATTGACCAGATTTTAGTGTCTACAGATGCCCCTTTTTGGGATGTGTTGTGTGCAGCACAATGCTAAGCATAAATAGATGACTAAAATGTTCAATGATTAAGGTTATTCAGTGGCCTAATCAACTTTAGATGCCCCAATCCTAGAAAGATCATGCGTTCTTGAATCCTTGCTTCTGACGAGCTAAGGAACTTTCTTGAGCTTGGACATTGTTCTGCCATGAGGAGGCGAGGCCTATGATTTCATGATGCCAGCAATGTCAAGTTTTTTAGTTGATCTTTTGTGCTTGTTTGTTTCCCCAAGCAGGAGCGTGATTGTCTTTGTCAAAGATTCATTGTACGAATGCAATTGGCCTGATTGAGTGTGTGCTTGTTGATTTGTAACTAAGTATGACTACCCCCTCAAGTGAAGAGTCGATGAGAGAATGACTAGTGAGAAAATTAACGAGTCACTTGATCCATATAACTTTTGCTAAGGTTGCCTTCAGTTGTACTCATTAAAATTGGAGTGATCTTAGGAGTTCGATGATGTTACTGATGCTGCATGGAGTAACAGATTTGTAAAACCTCATTCTCGTGGTGCAGTCTGACCATCATGACCTTCTTAGGGATTAAAGTAGTAACTCTTTAGTGTATCCATGGTGACTATTTGGTTTCATCTTGATTTTGAGTGGATTCCCTCAAACTTGACTTGTTTTTGGTGGGTTTTGAACCCTGTTGTTTTGGGCACCTTTTGGAGAGGAAAGGAAGGAAAAACCTCGTTCTCGCGGAGCAATATGGATATACTAGTAATATTAGGGAGTGAAGTGATGTCATTTCTAGGCCGTGATGGCATTTTATTTTGATTATTGAATTATGTGAAAATTTGACCAAAATTGAGCTATTTTTATGGGTTCTTGGACCCATTTTGTGACATTTTAAGTTGTTTTAATTTAAAAATTCTTGGTTCATCCCAGGGTGGGACGAATACAAATTTGGTATTCGTCCGAGGGTGGGATGAACAGCCAAAAGTGCGTTCATCACACCTTGGGATGAATGCACCCGCGACAAGCTTATAAAAACCTAAAATGTGATTTTTGGGCTCATTATTGCATGTTTTCTTTTGTGATTCGAGAGGTGAGGAGGAGAAGAGCGATTTTTCATAACGAAGTGCTACCAAAATCCTCCCACAATCACCATGAGTCAGTAAGCAAAGGCATCCAGTGGAGGAGTCGGTGCCAGGCGGGTATGTGTTGTCTCGACTACCTCATTATGTTTACTTTGAAATTGTAATTTTAGTTGGTTGTTATTTGATTTTATTTTTAAGCATATCACATTACATAATAGGTAATTAAACCTAATGTAGCTGGAATATACCGTATTTCGATTTTGTTTGTTTGTTTATATTTGTGTGCAATTAGATTGCTTTGTATCTTAGTTTGTTTTTAGGCACATCTCATACAGGATAGGTAATTAAACCTAATTAATATGAAAATATACCAGATTTTGTGTTTTGCTTATATTTTTGTGCAATTAGATTGCTTTTGTAGATGAGTTTTTCATTGTTTTTGGGCCTTTTGAAGGCCATTGTGAAGCATGGTGAATGCATGCTTATTGCTTTTTGTATCTTTACCAGGTGATGAAGAGTTGGTACCAAAAATTGAAACTCTTCGAGACCACTCGAGATGCCTTGATCGAGGCTAATTGGGAATGGCTTGACGCAATGGGGCTCAAGCAAGTTACCCGATTGGAGCCTATGATAGGCGACCATGCCTACTTGATCACCTTAATTAGCTTGTGGGACTCGCGCACCAACACCTTCCACCTACCGACAGGGGAGATGATGGTGACACTAGAGGACATCTATCAGATTTTGTGGATTTCGATAGAAGGGCGACCGATCCACTCTATGCACCGTGACCTGAGAGGTGCGGTGTTGATGAGATACTTTGGTAAGGATGCTGATGCGACCGAGGCAGACTACCAGAACAAAGGGATATTGATGGGATTTTGGCATGAGGAGGGGGTATTGTGGGTGAGGCATGCATTACTAATGACCCTCATCTCCAATATGCTTCTCCTGAATTCCTTAGTAGCCAGGTTCCCGTGGAACCTATTGGAGCTGGTGTACGCCTTAGCGAGGTGCACCAAGGAGGAGCCACTAGTGATGGCCTGGGGGACTACACTACTAGCGTAGCTCTATGACGAGTTGTACGAGATCCATTGTCATTGGCGAAAGGGCTTGGGATGTAGCTTTTTGCTGTAGTGCTGGGGATGGTAGCACATAACTTTGGGACGACCACATGGACTATCATGGACAACCCGAGTATAGCTAGTAGACAAGAAGATATGATATGCTATCCTATGGTAGAGGTCTCAGGAGAGGACAGAGTCGTCATCATGCAGATGATGTGGAGCACTATGCCGATTCCTTTTTGCGACTAGCGCCAGGGCAGGTGATATGACGACCCTACAGGGATTTTCCATGTTGGTTTGATATTGAAGAGCAACTCCTATGGGTGAGGCGAGGCAGATGGCTAATTATGAGGCATGGGACTGAGCAGGAGTACTTCCCTTTTGCTTGGATAATGCGATAATTTGGGCTACGTCAGGGACTATCCAAGGAGCCAGTGGTGTACCGACACTGTAGGGATGAGAGGACCTTGGGTTGGCCTGTAGTGGAGGAGGTGGGATAGAAGGCAAATCCTATAGTAGATGTTCCTAATATGGATGATGATGGGACTATAGAGGAGTATGACTCATGGTGGGTGAGGCACGGGAGTCGTCGGGCGTGATGTGACTAAGGCAATGGATGAGGTTATGCAGGATGTCCCTAAGGAGTACCAAGTAGAGGTGGGCAAGCCCCATGGGCATTATCGTCAGACAAAGAGTAGGTAGACCTCCTAGACTTGGGATATCAAGGTAACTATGGGGATGTAGAGGATCAGGAGGCACATGCATAATAGGATATGCAGGATGACTATTATGCAAAGTTGTAGGCAGAGCTGGCCAAGGTCAGGTAGAAGAGAGATATCCTTCGAGCACATGTACAAGAGGATCATGCTAAGATAGCCTTGCTATGAGCACAACTAATATCATAGGGTTCGAGGCATGAGGGATCCAGCGATGAGGATGTGGAGGGGCTACGGGTAGAGATTCTATGATTGTAGTTAGTGGTGGATACTTACCAGGTACAGGGATAGTGGAGGTAAGCCTACATTGATCGGTTGGATATGGAGGTAGTGTGCCTTGGAGGGCATCTTCCTGATGATGGAGAGACTAGTGGGTCACACCAGACTTGACAGATCAAGACAATGTAGTCTTCTTCTAGGCGGAGGACTGACAGGGCTGGTGGCAGCAGGCATGAGGGATCACAATGGATTCGAACTACAGGTGATAGTGGGTCATAGCACCAGTCTTGCGTGACCATGGTGGTGGAGACTCTTGGGACTCTTTTTGGATTGTGACTCTTTTTGTGGTATTTATGAGGTCGAAGGACCTACTTTATTGTAGCCTATGGGCATTTTTGGAAACTATGATGTATATTTTTGCCCCATATATATGAGATTTTTTTATGGTCATCATGTTTCCCTTTTTTTTTTTTTAGGGATTTTTTTTTTTTTTTTTTTAATATTTTTTATATTTTTATGTATATGGATGCCTTTGTGATATGATGGCATATTGATGGATGTTTATTATGTATGCATATGGATGTGTTTATGATATGATGGCATATTGATGGATGTTTATTATGTATGCATATGTTTTAATATGGTTTAATTTGATGTTGTGTATATGCGTGGATGCACAACGAGATGAATGACTTGAGTGCTTTGATATGATGAACTCTGACTAATGATTTGACATATTATGTTAGCACTATAGACTGTATAAAATGCATTAGTTCCTTATTTTTGTATTATTTTTGTGTAATTTGTTATATGGAAATGTATTATTGCAATGTGATAAAATGGAATAAATGAAGTGAGATGTTAGAGAATGTAGATGAGGTTTTCATGAGACTCAAACACTCTAGCTAATGTGATCAAAGGTTGTATACTAACTATGCAAGACTTTTTGAGAAGGTATGAATCTGCTAGGATGACCAAGATACTTCATATCCCTATGTGTGCAAGTGAGTTCATTCTTGTGAGATGCATAAATATACCACCATTTCCAGATAGACTATCCACCAATCCTGGAATGAGGATCACCCTATAAATGTCATGATCCTAGGTTTTTTTACTTAGTAGGATTAGACCACTAGGTAGTATAGGCTACCAAAAGCTAGCTCATCCACATGCAAACATTGGTCTACACACACACAAAATGCTAATGTGATAGACATATCATCATGCGTAAGGATATCGCCATTGCCAAGTAGGTTGTCCACCAAACTTGGAATGAGGATCACCTTATGGCTTGTTGAATGTTGAGAATTCCAGGGATTCAAGTTCTGCTCCCTTATTTTCTTCAATTTATTGGGATACTTGCTCATATGTAGTGATAAAAATCACTATTTATTTTGTATTTTATTTTCTTTGAGCAAGGGATTTGGGGAGTGGTGATAACCACTTTTTATTTTGATTTTGATATATATTTTTTTGGGATTTTTTTTTTTATTTTTTTTTTTGGTTTTTGGGATTTTGACTTTGGGATTTTGCTTTGGGATTTTGAATTTGGGATTTTGCTTTTGATAGTGGTGAAAACCACTATTTATTTTAGGGAATTGGGTAGGGAAGAGCTTGTCCTTTTGCCAATTCTCATCATTCTTGAACCATTCGCACAAGGGGATGAGCAGGATACCCTTTTCGCTTAAAGCAACCTAGACCACTTCATGGGTTTCATATTTCCTTGTGCAAAACTTGGATTTATTAGTGTGAAAATATGTTGGGATTTGATGTATACAAGGTACAATCTAAGCTAGACCCTGCCTCCTAAAAATCATGATAGTTTTCTACAAAATCTAAAAATAAACTAGAGATGGGTGAGTGACTGAGAACCCTAATGACATTCTAGAACAAATGACTAGGTGAATGGAGTGGGCACAAATATGAGTAATGGGAAGTGTAGGTGGAAATGATAAGTGAAATATTGAAATATGTGAATGATTACTTTAACAACATTGATTTTGAACGATGACTAGTGTATAGTCGTAGTGCTAGACATGTATGAGCAACTCTAAAATGTGAAGTGCAATGATGAGTATGCCTAATGCAAGCAATGACAAAATGCAATGGGATGTAATGTGATGCGATGTGATGTAATGTGGTGCAATGTGGTGCAATGTGGTGCAATGTGGTGCAATGCAATATTTTTGTGTTTTTGATGTTTTGATGATGTTTTTGGATTTTTGATTGATATATATGTATATTAATGTGACCAACGGGCTTATTTGGGGCCATTGGAGATTTTTGGGTGACTAAAGGGCTTACATATGCCTTTGGGGCATTTTGGGTTGACCAAGCGGGTTATATACACCCTTGGAGCATTTTAGGTTGACCAAGCGAGTTAAAGGCACCCTTGGAGCATTTTGGGGTGACCTAGATAGTTGTAAATTTCCTAGGATCATTTTGGGTTGACCAAGCGATTTATAAGCACCCTTGGAGTATTTTAGGTTGACCAAGTGGGTTAAAGGCACCCTTGGAGCACTTCGGGATGACCTAGATAGTCGTAAACCGCCTAGGAGTGTTTTGGGTTGACCAAGCGTGTTATAAGCACCCTTGGAGCATTTTAGGATGAGCCACAATACTCTAGACATGGAAAGGATGCAAATGAAGGACGTTTAAGGGTTCAGGATCCTCAGTTCCTTCAAGGGAGGCTAGGCAGTAAGTTCTAGGTCCAATCTGACTAGTGATGACAAAAGGACCTAACCAATTTGTTGTAAACTTATCCCTTAGGTGGGGCAGCAAATTAGAATTTGGTTGGTTCTCTTTCAGAACGAGATCACCAACCTGAAAATATCTAAGATGGACTTTCATATTATAGGCTCTCTTAAGTAACTTCTGATAAACACATAGATGCTCAAGGGCATTAACGTGACGTTCATAAAGCAACGTAAGTTGGTCTAGGTGAGCCTATCGCACGGTGTCACCATCGATGAACTCTTGCATGGATATGCGTAGCGATGGGATTTCCAGCTCTAGAGTTATGACTACCTCGGTGCCATACACTAGTGAAAATGGGGAAGACCCAGTGGGCATACAAATGCTAGTGCGATAGGCCCATAGAGCAAGGGGCATCTACACGTGCCAATCGGTGTGATTATCTTTGATAATTTTCTTGATAATGACAATCAATGTTTTGTTGGAAGCTTATGCTTACCCATTTGCTTGTGGATAGTAGGGTGTCAAAAAGCTATGTTGGATATTATACTTTGCTATCAAAGCACACACATCTTTTTTCTTAAACGATGTCCCATTATCCAAAATGATCTTGGATGAAATGCCAAAATGACAAATGATATTGTGCAATATGAACTCCGTGATGCGGGGTCCTGTCGTAGAGGTAAGGGGAACTGCTTCTATCCACTTTGTAAAATACTTGGTAATCGTAATGATAAATGTGTGATGACCCGATGATGTAGGGGGGATTTTCTTGATTAAATCCAACCCCCATTGCGAGAACGACCACGTCGATTGAATCGGTTGCAAGGCCTAAGAAGGTACGTGTGTCAAGTTAGCATGGTGTTGACACTTCACACACTTCCTCACATATGCACAAAAATATTGCTCTAAAGTTGGCCAATAATAGTCCATGCGAAGAATGCACTTTGTGATGGCCATACCGCTGAAATGGCCACCACATGTAATATCGTGTGCTTGGGCAATTGCCCAAAGTGACTCTTGATGTTTTAAGCAATGAAGGAGGATCCCGTCATAGCTCCAATGATACATAATGTCTCCTAACAAGACATATTTTTTCACCTTTCATGTGAATGTCTTTTTAGCAACGTACGACAATCCAGGAGGGAGATTACCAATCTTTAGATACTCCCTGATTTGTGTGGACCAGTCCTGTTGTGAGGAAGCCTCGATCGCATGAACCATATTTCCCTCTTGAAGTTCATCTCGAGCAAACACTGATTAGAAAAGAACTTGTAGGAATAGCATTGTACTACTATCAAAATGGGTTTGGGGGAATAGAGTCCCCTAATCAGCATGATTCAAGTGCTCGTGAATGTGCGAGAATCTCTCTTGATGAGGTTTAGTTTGAATCAAGTGGACTTTCGATGTGGCTTGAGTGCTCTCACACTCAACCATAGATTGTGATAGTGTTTTGACTTGAATGGTTGTCATCTCATCGATAGGGTTCTGCGGGATCAAGGACCCTAGGGAGGCCATTGTATCCATAAAATTATTAGATGATCGAGGGAGTGCCTCGATATCATACCATTCAAACTTTGCTAGGAATTTATCCACAAGGGCTTTGTAGGCTTGCAGAACTAGGCACTTACATTGGTAGATCCCTTTGACCTGGTTAACAATGAGCAAGGAATTGTCGAAAATGTTAAGCTTGGTTATTTTCATGGTGATAGCCATTTGAAGACTTATGATCAGGGCTTCGTACTCAGCATTGTCATTGGTGCATGAGAAATTGAGTTTAAATAACAAGGGTATGGGAGCCCCATGCGGTGTGAAAAACACGATCCCTGTGCCACCCCCTTGCTTGTATTTGGAGCCATCGAAGAACAAAGTCATATCCGACTGTGACTCAGGCTCATCAAAATTAGGTGATTTTGATATTTGTAAGACTCCGTCATCGAGAAGTTCCATGCTAAGAGGCTGATCATCCTAGCCTCTACTAGTTGATCAACGATGACTTGACCCTTAATTGATTTTTATCCGATAAATTCTAGGTCAAACTTCGTCAGCAACATGATTTATTTCATCGTGTGACTATTGTGATAAGTGTGACTCATCATGTATCATAATGGATTCTCTTTAGATACAACATACATGGTATGGTTAAGCATGTAATGTCATACCTTCTTTGTGGTGAAGACCACCACTAGACATAACTTCTCAATGTATGTGTACTTGAATTCATAACTGACCAGTGTGCGACTGAGATAGTAAGTAGCCTGTTCCTTATACAGTTCATTGTTATGGGCTAACATGATGCCCAATGCAATCTTAGTGGTTGAGATGTATAAGCGAAATGACACTCTTGGTCTAGGCAGGGCCAATACTAGAGGCAAATCCAGGTATTGCTTTATTGCGTTAAAGGAATCCTGACACTCGTCATCCCAATAGAATGCAACCCCTTGTGCAATAACTTGTTCATGGGTCAACACTTGTTTGACAGTTGTGCTATGAAGCGTTTGATGGACGCGATATTACCCTATAGAATCCGAAGTTGTTTAATGGTAGTCAAGGTCTCGAGGATTTCCTTGACCTTGTTGGGATCCACCTCAATGCCTCGTTTAGAAACTATAAATCCTAAGAGTTTTCTAGGTGTGATGCCAAATACGCACTTCTTGGGGTCCAGTCTCACGTTATGCTCAATAAGACAATCAAGGACTTTGTGTAGGACATCGAGGTGCTCATTGCGTAACAAACACTTAGCCATTAATTCATCCATGTAATCTTCCAAAATCTTGTGCATGTAGTTGTGGAATATATAAGTCATGGCACGCTGGTAGGTGGCACCAAAATTTTTAAGGCCAAAAGGCATGACCTTATAGCAAAATGTTCCCCAAGGCGTTGTGAACACCATTTTGAGTTGGTATTCTAGATTGATACGAATCTAATTGTACCCAAAGAAACCATCCATGAGGGATAACATTTCATGGCCTGTTGTTGCATCTACTAGGGCATCGATGCTCGACAAAGGAAAATCATCCTTAGGACTCGCTTTGTTTAGGTCTCAAAAATTGGTTTAAATGCGAATCCTCCCATCAGGCTTCTTGATGGGAACCATGTTGGACAACCATGGTAGATAGTCTACATAAATGATGAACCTGGCATGCAACAACTTCTTTAGCTCATATTTGACCATTAGGGCTACAATGGGATGCATCTTTCTCAGCTTTTGCTTGACAGGCTTGGCCTTGGAAACAAGCTTCAGATTGTATGTGACTAGATTTGGATCTAGTCCCGACATGTCTTTGTAAGACCATGTAAAATTTGCCTTCTTGTTTGTGAGAAGGGCTATGTAATCGACTTGATATTGGGGGGACAGACTCTCCCCTATCTTGATACACTATAGATTCTTGGGATCTGAGCTGATATCTTTGTCAATCGTAGGCTCGATTGACATATGTGACACTTTCTCCAACTGGTGGGGGGTAGGGATCAAATGGATGTCATCAACTAGATTTAGATCATCAATGGTAACCTCGGGTTCCTCCTTAGCATGGAAGACATCATGAGTTGGCCCTGAAAATAAATAAAATGGTTGTAGCATCTCCTCGCAAGGCCAGTACTCAACAGACGATGGGGGTGAATCTCCTCGATCAAAGCCAATTACCCCCAAGTCAAGGTGCAATGACTTCAACGGGTTATTCGGATCTTGCAGGGCCTAAAATAGATCTATGGAAATCATATTTATATATGGATGATTTCCCCTATATGGTTGACGGTGTCCATAGACCTCTGCATATCGCAAGACCTGAGGAGGTGGTTGTGGAGGCGATGGAATGACTGGAGGTGGTCAATGTGGCTATGGGTGAGCTTGCTCCTCTAGAGATAGAAGTTGTCTCTAGATGGGATGGTGTAATGAGAACATGCGTAGATAGAATTCATCCTCATCATCCACAAGGATGACCTGTGGACCTTCACCATCTGAACTATCAGAGTTCATACGTGCTACTTCTTAATCTGACTCATTGTTAGATGTCCACTCATAAGGAGACCCCTGATATTCTTCCTAACTATTATGGGGAAGGGTGCATGATCCTTTACCTCTCTCGTAGGATCGAATATCATTGTGATGTGGGTCATCATATTCCAAGGGCATAGGGAAGTAGTCCCCTAGTGAGTGGACACGATTGGGGTTGGTGAAAGGATCTCGTGTGAGCTCATCTCTACAGTCTAGAGTCATGCGCTCTAAGCTATCTATGAGGACGTCTAAGGACACAGGCTTGTTGAGTCCCAAGCCAGACTTGTCATAAGGTATTTGATACTATGGCTGGTAAGGAACTCTAGTGCCTTGCTCATACAGGCCTAACCCATAACCATGCCAATTACAAAGGTGGAGGTATTTCATGGTAAATTTAGGGTTGGACATGTAGTTGATATCCTCAAAAAAGGGATCTTCATCCTTCTCCTACTGTTTGTAAGGCTCGATGCCATAATCAAGGACCCTAGAGATGAAATTTGTTTAATTAGGGGGGAGACCGAGAGGTACGATAGTGCCCATGGGAAGATGAGGTTGACCCATGTCATGCATCGACTCTAAATAAGGGGTAGTTGTAATATTTCTAACCTTGTACTCCCGCAATCTGATGGCAACTAGGTGTACTATGACCTAAGGATGTAGATAAAAAAGGGATGAGAGTGAGACCTGATCTGATTCATCGTTTGCCTCACATGGTAGCTCCTCATTCACTTGGATAGGGATATCCTCGGTGGAGATGGTGGATATGGTTGGTTGGACCTCATCAACAGGCCGCTTTCTTGGGTTCCTTTTGATCATCAAATTTGCCTAGGAAAGGATTTTGGGTAAATGTATGCACCCTAGACCTGGACCAACATTGAAAGGCCGAAGGGAAGAGATGCCCCTCGTGCCAATCTCCGGAGAAAGGCCGACTCCTATGCTAAACTAATTTGGTGTTTTGAGATAAGGGATGCAGGAAAGAGATAAACAGAGTAAGGATGCGAGGAAAGAGATAAAAAGAGTTAGGGTTAGAGAAAGAAATAAAAAAGGGGTAAGGGAAGAGAGATCGATAATTTAAGGTGGGAGAGAATAGGAAGCACGATCACTAACTAACAACTTGAATAGCAGTAAAGAACACCAAGAATAAACGAAAGAAATGCCACATTAACCTTCCTATGTATCCTCTCAGCGAGCTCCAGGATTCTCCTTCTCCCTTTCATCAAAATTCAGGGTTCAGAGTAAAGACGATTAGGACAAGTGAATATAATAGAAACCACAACCCACCAGGCAGCATAAAAGAAAACCAATATGGCATTTTTCCTCCCCTATGTATCCTTCAGGTGAATTTCAGGGTACAGTCCCCAATCGCACACCGAATTCAGGATTCAGAGTCACAGTATGCAAATGAAGAAAGGCAAAAGAAATAAACATAGAAGGCAACATAAAATAAAGGAATTGAGCCCAAAGCTCTTTTGTATTAATCGTAGGACATCAAGTTACAACAACTTTCTAGCAGATAGTTCCCCCCCTTTTCTTACATTACAATGCCTAGGTTTTTATAGAGGACCCGACCCTCTGAGTCATTATTACACAGAATGGCGAAGTATACTCTTGAGATCTGAGAAGTCAGCTCCTCGCGGCCCTCGTGACTGAGCTCTCAAATCCATTACCAGAACTGGAAACTATGACCGGGTCAACCACGAAAACATGCATTGATGAGCCATCTAAGTGTCCTTGATTTCTGGGTGTAATGCTTGAGTGGCCGCCATGCTTGTCGGGCTCTCCTTCAAAGACTAATACTTCACTTCTAATTGCCAAAAATGAGCAGCGAGCTTATCGAGCAAGTAAAAATGCATTTATGAGGCACTTGATCATCTCGGTAAAATACCCGGCTTGGAGGGCATGCCCCCTTTGAGTCACGAAAAGGCAACATGTTGCGATATCACGACATTTCTATGTCTTCAGCTTGGTTCTTCTTCTTGCATCGCAAAAATATGACATGTCGCGAAATCGTGACATTTCTATGTCTTTGTCCTCTTTTGTTGCTTTTGGCCACAAAAATGCAACATGTCGCGATATCACAACACTTTTCCTCTTTTGGTTGCGAGAATGCAACATGTCGCGATATTGCGACACTTTTCCTCCTTTGGTCGCGAGAATGTAACATGTCGTGATATCGCGACACTTTTCCTCCTTTGGTCGCGAGAATGCATCATGTCGCGATATCGCGACACTTTTCCTCTTTTGGTCGCGATAATGCAACATGTCGCGATATCGCGACACTTTTTCCTTCTTACTCCTCCTCCTTGCTTTCGGCCACAAAAATGCAACATGTCGCGATATCGCGACACTTTTCTTCTTCTGCTCTTCCTCCTTGCTTTCGGCCGTGAAAATGCAACATGTCGCGATATCGCGACACTTTTTCTTTCTTGGTCTTTCTCCTTGCTTTCGGCCGTGAAAATGCAACATGTCGCGATATCGCGACACTTTTTCTTTCTTGCTCCTTCTTGTCGCTCTGAGCCGCAAAAATGCAACATGTCGTGATATCGCGACACTTTTTCTTTCTTTCTCCTTCTTGTCGCTCTGAGCCGCAAAAATGCAACATGTCGCGATATCGCGACACTTTTCTTCTTTTGGTATTACTCCTTGCTTTCGGCCACAAAAATGCAACATGTCGCGATATCACGACACTTTTTCTTTCTTGGTCTTTCTCCTTGCTTTCGGCCACGAAAATGCAACACGTCGTGATATCGTGACACTTTTTCTTTCTTGCTCCTTGTCCTGAGCCGCAAAAATGCAACATGTCGTGATATCATGATACTTTTCTTCTTTTGGTCTTCCTCCTTGCTTTCGGCTACGAAAATGCAACATGTTGCGATATCGCGACACTTTTTCTTTCCTTTGGTGGAGCTATCTTCTTTGGCTTGTTCGGCAGCGAAGCTCCTCTTCTTCATTTTGTGTACAAGGGGGTGGCATTAAAAGCCAAAATTGCTGCAACACTTACAAATATAACAAAAGAAACACTTTACAAAAGAAAATTTTGATTTTTTTCTACCCCTCTATGCAATGTGACAAAATTGTCAACATTCTTGGCGGCTCACGGGGCATTTAGCTCGTCTGAATGCAGAGATCCCAGGCCTTTATCCATTGGGCAACAGAGTCATTCCCATTGTCTTCTTCTCTGACTATCCACTGACGACATTTTTTTTTTTTTTTTTGTGCCTAAGCTCTTAAGCAACACTTAGCGCCCTCAGCACTTATTTACTAGCCAAGCTATTTACAGTATTTACACAAAATTTTACGACATGATTGGCATGCCGCCACCATAAACCCAGCTTCGGGTGCCTATCTGGTGAACCTGCAATGTCTGAACCAGATCTGATTGAACTTCAGTTGATCTTTGAAGTTCGGCTGGCCTCTTCCCGAAGTTGTCCATGTTGTAAATGGGGACCAATGTAGTGAGTTGTCGCTCCTGCCAGTACCCGTACTGTTGATGAAAGATGTGGCAAAGAAGTTCGTCGCATGAGGCGCCTCTTGGGGTACTGGTCGTAGTGGGGGTTGGAACCAATACCAAAATACTGAAGAATCTACTAACTGCGGGCTGGGTACAGGTTCTTCCATCCTCCTGATGTGGTAACAGGGCTCCTCCGAAAAAGAGTAATCTTCCAGGATCTCTTTAGGTTTAGCTTCTTGATGAGGCATGCTTAATGGGCTCTAGCTGAATACTTGCATGCCATCCACTGGGATACAAAAAGGGTACAAAAATGTGCCCTCTTTGTTCTCAAGTTCTGCCACTTGAGTCTGTTTCTCTCCTTGGACCATCCTCTGATGGAGACTACAAACAACCATATTGTTCATTGCTAGGGCAAAGCTTGCATATTCCCATCGTTGGCCTTGGATGAAATTTTCCCCTTGAGCTCCAAACGACTGCATCTCAGGCATTTGCTCAGTATGAGGAGTCTGCCATGATGAATACTGCGTTGGATAAACAGGAGCAGTAATTACCGGGTAGGGTGATGGGGCTGCTCCCCACTACCACTTTCCCGATAAGAGTAGAAGTTGTTCTGCTTGTATTGCTTCCTCAAATATTTGAGGGAATCTTCGCCCACCTGATCACAGTAAGAGGAGGCCCATGTCCGGGTGAAAGGCCCGAACATAGAAGAGGTGGGCTTGGGCGGGCGTCGATTGGATATCCCCTGGAATTCTCTTCCAACTTCTGTAGAATCGGACATTGAAGTCCGTGATGCTCTCCAGAGGTGCTTTCATGATGGTGAAGAGGTACATCAAAAGCTGGAAGGGATCCTGAGAGCCATCAAATGTTTTGACAAGCGCTCCCGCTAAGTCATCCCATGAGCAGATGCTTTTACGCCCGACTGCAACGCCCTTCCTTCCAAAGATAGAACCAAAAATATGATCATGACATCCTCATGGATTATGTCATGGAGGGGCGCTAAAGTAGCAACATCTTCAAGGTGTTCTTGGGCCATTCCCTTAGTGCCATTGTATTTCGTCACTGTCTTCAAGGCGCTTTCAAGAATTTCATGATAACTTTGGAGATTTAGAGGGCCACGATCATCCCAGCTAGGATAGCATACCCTATCCATTATAGCAGTGGCCTGCAGAGATCATGATTCTTGCCACTAAGTCGGAGTCGCCAGGCGAACATACTTTTCTCCGCTTGTGAGGTCAAGGCCGCTCACCGAACCTTGATTCCTTTGGGGTGTCTTCTTTCAAATTTAAAAGGTGCCTACGATCTAGAAATCTGGATCTTCAGCTCAGTCAGAGTCACCAGGTGATTTTTCCAGATGGAGGCAAGCCAGAGATTCACCAAACTTGGGCTTCCTTAAAACATGGGACCTTGGTCCCACCGAGCATTCCAAAAATTGTTGGTCATCAAATCTGCCTAGGAAAGGATTTTGGGTAAATGTATGCGCCCTATACCTGGACCAACATTGAAAGGCCGAAGGGAAGAGATGCCCCTCGTGCCAATATCTGGAGAAAGGTCGGCTCCTATGCTAAACTACTTTGGTGTTTTGAGATAAGGGATGTAGGAAAGAGATAAACAGAGTAAGGATGCAGGAAAGAGATAAAAAGAGTTAGGGTTAGAGAAAGAAATAAAAAAGGGGTAAGGGAAGAGAGATCGGTAATTTAAGGTGGGAGAGAACAGGAAGCACGATCACTAACTAACAACTTGAATAGCAACAAAGAACACCAAGAACAAATGAAAGAAACGCCACATTAACCTTCCTATGTATCCTCTGAGCGAGCTCCAGGATTCTCCTTCTCCCTGTAGACACCAAAATAGCACCAATCCGATTATGTGACTACAAACACTGATCGTATTGACACACAGCCTTTAGGTTAGCCCTCAAAGGTCAAACAGTGGTCCTAGCCACTTACACAACAATTTTGGAAGGTACCAATCCGGTTACGTAACAGTGCTTTAGTTACATGACAGGCAAAAATTGCTTTTAAACACTTAGGCAAGAAATTGTTTTTAAACACTTAAATGCTGCAAACGTTGCCTGTCGCGATATTACGACGATCGCGATATCGCGACAGTCATGACGTCGCACTGTCGCGATATCACGACGGTCGTGATATCACGACGGTCGTGATATCGCGACGATCGCGACGTCGCCTATGTCGCGATATCACGACGATCGCGATATCGCGACAGTCACGACGTCGCACTGTCGCGAGGTCGCATTGTCACGATATCACGACAGTCGTGAGGTCGCGTAGTCGTGATATCATGACTGTCACGATATCGCGACTGTCGTGACATCGCACAGTCACGATATCGCAACTGTCACGACATCATGCAGTCGCGATATCATGACAGTCACGACGTCGTGCTGTCGCGATATCATGACAATGCGATGTCGCGCTATCGCGATATCGTGACTGTCGCGATATCGCGACAACTCCCACCATGCGCCCTGTTTTCTCCTTAGTGTCACGATATCGCGACGTCACGATATCGCGACAGACTCCTGCCTTTACGCTTAGCGAATTTTTAGCATTTCAAAGCAGACGTTAACCAATCAAACGCAAACATTTAAAACAATAAAAGCAAACATTAAAACATTAAAAGCAAACATTAAAACATTGAAGGCAGACATTAAAATGAGTGGCAGCTCTTACAGTCAATTATTGTCGCCTGCTGTGCATGTGCGCATAGGTGGGCAGATTGGCAGTTAGCAGACTGTCACAAGGGCAGTCATGTAAGCCCAAGTCAGGGAGGAGTCTCCTCCCTCTTGGGAAGGCATGGCCGCCACGTGGCGTCCCTGCGTATCCTTCCAAAGAGACCCCGTGGGTCTATAAAACGGTGGATTTTCCCACCCAAAAGGGAGGTTAACAAGCATTTTTTTTAACGCAACGAAGTGCTGCTAAACCAGAGACCCGATTGCATCTGTTTCGATTCACCTTTTTCACATCCAGAATCTCTTTCGCAAGAGAGGTCGGTGGGTGGTTTTCAGAAGTGTGAATCCGAACCTTCAGACCCGACATTGGACACAGCAACCCATCAATTCGACGACATCACAACCTAAGAGATTTTGGGCCCTTCCTTAGTGGATTGGCGTCGAAATCAAGTTTTAACGGGGGCGGCCCGCTTGGGCACCCCACGCACATTCTTAGTTTTAATTTAATTTATGTTGTTTTCGAATATATCATGCAGTTAACAGTATTTAAATAGTTACGTTTTTATGTTCGAATATATCTTGCAATCAACAGTGTTCGAATATATCTTGCAATCAACAGTGTTCGAATATATATATCATAAGACAGTTATCGAATATATCATGTCTGTGTATATGTTTGGTTCTCTATCAGAATAGCAGGTTGTAGCGATTAGTTTGTCGTATATATGCAGCAATTAGTTGCAGGCAGCAGCTTTTGGTGATGCTCGACAGCAGAGACTAGTCATTACGAATATATTTTGCATTACGTTTTAAACTGTTAAATAGTTTAGCGAATATATCTCATATCACACTTTAGACGTTCTACACCTGCATTACGTTTTCAATTGCATGTTATCTTGCATTACGTTCTATTTTCTTGTTACAGGTGCTACTAAATGGTTTACTTGTTTCTTTGAACGTAGGAAGAACGACAAGGAGCAAGGATTCATCGGCATAAGCGGCGACAACACTTGGGCCCGCCCATTTCAAACGTGGGCATGCAGAAAAGAAGATCACTATTCATTTGTTGTAATGGAAACATGCTAACTCTCCCAGCCCTTGAAAAGGGAGGAGACGTATTGTAACCGAGTTGGAACCACATGAATAAAAAGGGCTGTGCTCTCACTTTTGATGTGATTATATTCGTGTTATTTCATGCATCAAGCTAGTTGTTTTCATTGTAATTAGTATTTTATTTTTCGGAATCTCATGCTTTCAGTGGCGATCACGGTGGGACCCTGTCCCCTGTTTTTTTTTAGATTCGAAAACTGATTAAAATTTACGTTTTTTTTTGCTTAAAGGTACCGGGCCAAATCAGAAACAGCCGATTTGGACAGAAAATACAGTCGATTTAAGCAAAAAAAGGAGGTAAGGAGGTAAGGTTCCAAAGCTGTACCTGCATTTATTATTATTATTATTATTTTCTATTTCTATTTTTTTCTATCAACTTTTACTTGCTTAGGGAAAGTTGTTTATGCTTGTTTCATTTTTATTAAATAAAATGAACCCCACACACATCACGTGGTAAATTAAACCAAGGAGATGGTCGTAAAACCCTAGCCCTTGAGCAAGACCAACGGTGGGTTCATCACCACCTTGGCTTAGCTTTGCATCCATTTCCTCGATTGTCACTGTTGTTAGGCGTAAATCCTGATGAAAGCTGACCGAGTGTTGCTGGGGTGATTCCCATGCACGCGAGGATAAGTCTTCTATGGTAGGTGTCATTAACAGGACAATCCCCCCTTTTGTACCGCCTATGTTCCACGTACCATCTGCTCTCACGTACCTATAGTTTCCCTCTCGTAAGGGCGGGTATATAGAGAGGCTGGTATATCGGTCGGGCAATGGTATATTGAAGGGGCGACCATTTATGGGAGTCATATGAGCCAACATTATGCATTTAAACGTTCTTCAAAACTTGCAAAAACAAAACAAAATATCAAAATGCACTAAACCAGTTTAGGACACACTATTTAATCCTTAAAAGAGATAATCACGATTTGTGTATGTGTGTGTTCATTTCTGCTTAGTGTAAACAAAAAGAAAAATCATCATAAACGAGATAAAAATTTGCTTAGCTAGTAGAGAAGCACCACAATGGTGTGCACCCGTAGCCAAGCCCAATCAAGGGCGGACGCTGTGGAAGGTGCACAAAGAGGAGGCACAAGTCACCTCCGGTATAGCCCCAAGGATTTGGTCATACCACCTTGGCGGCCTGACACACAAGGCAGTCCCCTCCGTGCCCCGACGGAATGGGACTATAGGGGCACCTCTTTGAGGAGCACTCCTGTTCAGCATAACACTCAGCACACACCCTTCCATGAGGGGTACAGTCATAGGAGAGCTCCCTTAGATGCTCGCTATGAGCGGTCATCGCGCGATGAAGCGCTAGGTCAACATAGGATTCAACGGGAGGAACCACATCATTACACTATCCCTCCTTCACCCCCTCTAGTTGTCAAGACTACAAGGACAAATCTAGAGAGCAAGGTTCCTCCAGAGCACAAGGCTCTTTAGGCAGGGCAGGCCAACGCCACTCGTCCCTCTTTCACTTATGAAAGGGGGTATGAGGAAGACCCCTACCTTCCTCGAGAGCAATATACAGTGCGAGAGCAAGATGCCTCTGCACCTGCTATCTATCAGGACCACTCACTGAGGCCAGAGCCTCGGGGGAATGCCGCTACCCCCAACATAGGAAGGTTGCCTATAGAGATCTTGGATCACTACGACCGAGATAGATATCTAGGAGAGGCATCTAGGCCTTCTAGACATGAGGCGGGGAGACCAACTATCTTAGAATCTGTCAAGCATTTCGCACATCGGATGCAACTCACGCAACTTGAGCTAGAACGACAACAGTTAGAGCAATGGTATCTTCTAAATAAAGAGCACCTTCTACACCAGAAGGATGAGTTGTTCCAACACACTATGTAGGAGAGGACTCCAACCCCTCACACGCATAAGACAAAACATTATGAGGGGCACAACCCATGGGGGCGAGACAGGTCATCGCAACCTCATCAAACGCTACCCCCAACACCTCCTAGATAGGAGCGGGAGGCTACTCTCCCGATTCCTAAAGCACCACCCTCGATGCCTCCTAGACATGAGCGGGAGGCCGCTCCTATAACCAATGACGGGTGCCTTCCTCAGACATCCACCCAGGTTTATGAGCCACCCTTAGAAATTCATCAAGAAGCCTCTAAGGAATCAGAGCAAGAAGAAGAGTGGGATGAACTGCCCTACCAAAGCATGGGGGGTGCTATCTGGACACCCCTCCATAGGCCCCAAGTTCCTCAACAAGAACCAACCAAAGAGGAGGAGCTCAAATCTCCCGATACATGCAAAGCGCTAGAGCACTTAGAGTCGGTAGAGACCAAGATTTTGGAGCTCCCAAGGCCCAACTTACATGAGGCTCCTTTCGAAGAGGATCAAACTTTAACCATAAGGCTACCTGATGATACAGTCCTCCATGTCTCAGAATCTCCAGATTATGATGAGCTGTACTCACTGGTCGAAGGTGAGGATAAAACAGAGATAGCCCACAACAATCACATGCGACAACATCGACATCCTATAAATATCGATGAAGCATGTCAACAGATAAACATAATACTAAGGCATGAGTGGCACGTTAACCCACCACAGTGGGACCAAGCATTACATCCGCCACTTTGGGCACACAAAAATCAATTTCAACGTAGAGACCTCATAGCAACATCAGTATCGAGGGTAGACCTTGTCCTCATATCCGTGCATAGGGCCGATCCATTCGTGCCAATCCCTCCAGAGCTAGATCCGGAGCACAAAGACCATCAAGCTGGGGGTACCTCTATCCCCTGAAGAGCCATAGTCCAAACCCAAAAAGCTCCAAGGATTCTCGCAATCGCTTGGTCACCCCAAAAGCTCCAAGGATTATCGCAATCACTTGGTCACCCCAAAAGCTCCAAGGATTATCGCAATCACTTGGTCACCCCAAAAGCTCCAAGGATTATCGCAATCACTTGGTCACCCCAAAAGCTCCAAGGATTATCGCAATCACTTGGTCACCCCAAAAATGCTCCAAGGATCCCTAAAATCGCTTGGTCAATCCCAAAAAGGCTCCAAGGATTGTCAAAATCGCTTGGTCAAATCCCAAAAATGCTCCAAGGATCCCTAAAATCGCTTGGTCAATCCCAAAAATGCTCCAAGGATTGTCAAAATCGCTTGGTCAAATCCCAAAAATGCTCCAAGGATTGTCAAAATCGCTTGGTCAAATCCCAAAAATGCTCCAAGGATCCATAAAATCGCTTGGTCAATCCCAAAATGCTCCAAGGATTCCTAAAATCGCTTGGTCAATCCCAAAATGCTCCAAGGATTTCCACAATCGCTTGGTCAAAAATCAAGAAAATTCAAAAACAACTAAAATCATCA
Organism: Wollemia nobilis; assembly: GCA_028583015.1. NCBI lineage: Eukaryota > Viridiplantae > Streptophyta > Pinopsida > Araucariales > Araucariaceae > Wollemia > Wollemia nobilis. The sequence continues at coordinate 9,450,669 of JAQPPZ010000028.1, forward strand.
AAAACAACAAAAATTTTCACATCTCATTTCTAGGCATACTCAAATTCATCAATAGAGAGCTCTTCTCGCACCTCATCTTCATATTCACAAAAATCAATCCATCAAAAATACAAAAATATGTAGTTGCATCAAGCATTGCATCCATACATTGCATATTTGTGGTCGTACAGGTCAAAGGCACCATAGGCTGTAATTGCTCTGCTAGTCCATCTTGTTCCCCACTGTTCCATTTTACAAAAAACAACAAAAACACCATGCATTGCTTTTTACCACACTAGAGTCAGTGGTCTTTTAATGTATCAAGAGTTTTCGTGATTCAGTCATCATTTTGCTCTTTAGCCATGTAATGTATCAAGTCAGACAAATTTTACGAAGGTAGAGTTACACTTGAAATACGCCTTGTTACGTAACATCCCAACACAAATTAAAACACATAAAAATTCCCAAGTTGTGTGAACGAAAGATGAAACATGTGCAGTAATCCAGGTCACCATAAGTGAAACGGTTATCTTGCTCATCCCCCCGTGCGAATGGTTCCAGAATGCTGAGAATTGACAAAAGGACAAGCTCTTTCCTATCCATTCACCTCCATATACGAGTGGTTTTCACCACTACCAAATCCCAATCATAGTTGGTTCCCAAAGTTGTAAGGATTTGTACTACACGTCCTTGCCAAGGATGGGTAGTCATCCCCAAGACCTAAAGGGATCAACACCATTCACAAAAAAAATTCCAACAAATCATCATCCTAACACTTTCCATTCACCTTTGGTCTCCAAGTTGTAAGGATTCGTACTATCCGCCCCTAACCAGGATGGGTAGTCATCCCCAAGGCCTAAAAGATCAATGCCCTTACTCCATAATCTCCATCACCCCCTTGGTCCCCAACGTCGTAAGGATTCGTACTACACGTCCCTACAAAGGATGGGTAGTCATCCCCAAGGCCACGAGGATCAAGGCCACTCACAAGCCCAAACTCACAATACTCAAAATACAAAATCAAATAACAGTGGTTATCACCACTATTCAAAATCCTTGCTCAAAAAGAATTAAGAGGAAATAAACAGTGATTTTCATCACTATATAGACGAGCAACTTTCTAAATCATTCAGCCAACAAATCTACTGAACTTGAATCCCTGGAATTCTCAGCATTCGAAAACCATCTAGGTGATCCTCATTACAGGTTTGGTTGATAGCCTATCTGGCAATGGTGGTATCCTACCCGCATGACGATATGTCTGTCACATTCGCTTTGCGTGTGTGCAGACCAATGTTTGCATAAGGATGAGCTAGCTTATGGTATCCTGGATAACACCGCAAATTAATCTAACTAAATACAACAAAGGAGTTAGTGGAGCTAATTAGGTGATCCTCAATACAGGTTCGGTTGAAAGCCCATCTGGCATCGGTGGTATCTTGACAAATACCACATAAATGAACTCAATTGCACACACAGGGATGTGAAATAGCTTGGTCAAAAACAAGTCCGATTCATACCTTGTTCAAAAGTCTTGTAAGATAAAGTACAGTCATGGCTAGTAAGTTAAAACCGTCTGAGTCTCAGAAAACCTTAGCTACATTTCTAAACCAATTGCACTACTTTTCATCCTTACAATACCATCAAAAAATACAAAAAAAAAGAAAAACCACATGTATACATACAAAGTCATCCACCATAGCAATCGCCTAAAAGACAAAATAACAAAGTCATAAACAGTCTATGGTGCCATAGCCAAACATCACAAAGTCCATCCATCCATTTCATTTCCGCATATCACATATAAATCAAAAACATTTGCATTCATCACAACATATGCATCCATCAAAATAAATCAACATACAACAATCACATTTATCATACCATATGCATCCATCAATATAAAGTAGCATGCATCCATCAACATCAATCATTATGCATAACATAATATCATGACATATACACAAAGAAAGAAAATCAAAACAACAAAAACATCCCAAAAATGCAACACAAAAACAAAGCAATAAGCATTGCCGGACACAAGTGCTCTTGCACTTAACCTCTTGGCATAGAAAATCGATGTCGGGGCTCAAATTGTCACTCTCCTACTTCCCCAAGAAGGCTACCATAGCCGGACCGCTCCACGGGAAGACGGGTTTTTGATGATTTCACCCCATTATGGCATCACCAAAAGGGTTAACACCCACCAAAAATAGGTCCAAATGTCGAGAAATTGCACGTGCTTAAACGGTAAAACATCTAAAGGCACCCTTGCACAAGTCATCTTGGGTCAAGCGACTCGTCGCTTTTCTCATGAAGGTCATTCCCTCATCGATTCGTCGCTTGAGGGGGTAGTCACACTTAGTCACCAATCAACAAGCACACACCCAATCAAAGCAATGACATGCATTCAAAGAATCATTGACAAAGACAATCACGCTCCTGCTTGGGGCAATAAACAAGCAATCATTAAATTGATCAAACACTTGGCATTCCCGAAGCATGAACACAAGGTTCCCCTTGTGGACAAAAGGTTACGCCCTTTGCCTAATCATGACTGATCAATGTCCAAGCTCAAGTCACACCTCACCAAAATAGGTTAACACTTGAAATCAAATTCCTTAGCTCATCAGAAGCAAGGATTCAAGAATGCATGCCCTTTCCATACTTGGGGCATCAAAGGTTGGTTAGGTTACCAAGAAACCCTAATCATTAGTGCTTTGGTTATCTATTTTTGTGCAACATTGCGTCACCCGAGCACTTCCCAAAAAGGGGCATCTGTAGACACCAAAACAGCACCAATCCGATTATGTGACTACAAACACTGATCGTATTGACACACAGCCTTCAGGGCAGCCCTCAGAGGTCAAACAGTGGTCCTAGCCACTTACACAACAATTTTGGAAGGTACCAATCCGATTACGTAACAGTGCTTTAGTTACATGACAGGCAAAAATTGCTTTTAAACACTTAGGCAAGAAATTGTTTTTAAACACTTAAATGTTGCAAACGTTGCCTGTCGCGATATCGCGACGGTCGCGACGTCGTCTTTGTCGCGATATCACGACGATCGCGATATCGCGATAGTCACGACAGTCGCGAGGTCGCACTGTCGCGATATCACGACAGTCACGAGGTCGCGATAGTCGCGAGGTCGCACTGTCGCGATATCGTGACTGTCGCGACGTCCGTCGCGATATCGCGACGTCGCGTTATCGCGACGTCGCGTTATCGCGATATCACGACAGTCGCGATATCGCGACTGTCGTGATATCACGATAGCTCCCACCATGCGCCCTGTTTTCTCCTTAGTGTCGCGATATCGCGACAAACTCTTGCCTTTGCACTGGCAAATTTTTAGCATTTCAAAGCAGACGTTAACCAATCAAACGCAAACATTTAAAAAAATAAAAGCAAACATTAAAACATTAAAAGCAAACATTAAAACATCGAAGGCGGACATTAAAACGAGTGGCAGCTCTTACAGTCAATTATTGCCGCCTGCTATGCATGCACGCGTAGGTGGGCAGATTGGCAGTTAGAAGACTATCACAAGGGCAGTCATGTAAGCCCAAGTCAGGGAGGAGTCTCCTCCCTCTTGGGAAGGCATGGCCGCCATGTGGCATCCCTACGTACCCTTCCAAAGAGACCCCGTGGGTCTATAAAGCGGTGGATTTTCCCACCCAAAAAGGGAGGTTAACAAGCATTTTTTTTAACGCAACGAAGTGCTGCTAAACCAGAGACCCGATTGCATCTGTTTCGATTCACCTTTTTCACATCTAGAATCTCTTTCGCAAGAGAGGTCGGTGGGTGGTTTTCAGAAGCGTGAATCCGAACCTTCAGACCCGACATTGGACACAGCAACCCATCAATTCGACATCACAACCTAAGAGATTTTGGGCCCTTACTTAGTGGATTGGCGTCGAAATCAAGTCTTAACGGGGGCGGCCCGCTTGGGCACCCCACGCACGTTCTTAGTTTTAATTTAATTTATGCTGTTTTCGAATATATCCTGCAGTTAACAGTATTTAAATAGTTACATTTTTATGTTCAAATATATCTTGCAATCAATAGTGTTCGAATATATATATCATAAGACAATTATTGAATATATCATGTTTTTGTATATGTTTGGTTCTCTGTTAGAGTAGCAGGTTGCAGCGATTAGTTTGTCGTATATATGCAGCGATTAGTTGCAGGCAGCAGCTTTTGGTGATGCTCGACAGCAGAGACTAGTCATTACGAATATATTTTGCATTACATTTTAAACTGTTAAATAGTTTAGCGAATATATCTCATATCACACTTTAGACGTTTTACACCTGCATTACGTTTTCAATTGCATGTTATCTTGCATTACGTTCTATTTTCTTGTTACAGGTGCTACTAAACGGTTTGTTGTTTCTTTGAACGTAGGAAGAACAGCAAGGAGCAAGGATTCATCGGCATAAGCGGCGGCAACACTTGGGCCCACCCGTTTCAAACGTGGGCATGCGAAAAAGAAGATCACTATTCATTTGTTGTAATGGAAACATGCTAACTCTCCCAGCCCTTAAAAAGGGAGGAGACGTATTGTAACCGAGTTGGAACCACATGAATAAAAAGGGCTGTGCTCTCACTTTTGATGTGATTATATTCGTGTTATTTCATGCATCAAGCTAGTTGTTTTCATTGTAATTAGTATTTTATTTTTTGGAATCTCATGCTTTCACTCCCTTTCATCGAAATTCAGGGTTTAGAGTAAAGACGATTAAGATAAGCGAATATAACAGATACCACAACCCACCAGGTAGCATAAAATAAAACCAATATGGCGTTTTTCCTCCCCTATGTACCCTTTAGCCGAATTTTAGGGTACAGTCCCCAATCGCACATCGGATTCAGGATTCAGAGTCACAGTATGAAAATGAAGAAAGACAAAAGAAATAAACATAGAAGGCAACATAAAAGAAAGGAATTGAGCCCAAAGCTCTTTAGTATTAATCGCAGGACATCAAGTTACATCTTTCTAGCAAATAGTTCCCCCCCTTTCTTACATTACAATGCCTGGGTTTTTATAGAGGACCCGACCCTTTGGGTCATTATTACACAGAATGGCAAAGTATACTCTTGAGATATGAGAAGTCAGCTCCTTGTGACCCTCGTGACTGAGCTCTCAAATCCATTACCAGAACTGGCAACTGTGACCGGGTCAACCGCGAAAACATGCATTGATGAGCCGTCTGAGTGTCCTTGGTTTCTGGGTGTAATGCTCGAGTGGCCGCCATGCTTGTCGGGCTCTCCTTCAGAGACTGATACTTCGCTTCCAATTGCAAAAAATGAGCAGCGAGCTTACCGAGCAAGTAAAAATGCATTTATGAGGCACTTGATCATCTCGGGAAAATACTCGGCTTGGAGTGCGTGCCCCCTTTGAGTCGCGAAAAAGTAACATGTCGCGATATCGTAACATTTCTATGTCTTCAGCTTGGTTCTTCTTCTTGCATCGCAAAAATATGACATGTCACGAAATCGTGATATTTCTATGTCTTTGTCCTCTTTTGTTGCTTTTGTCCACAAAAATGCAACATGTCATGATATCGCGACACTTTTCCTCTTTTGGTCGCGAGAATGCAACATGTCGCGATATCGCGACACTTTTCCTCCTTTGTGCGTGAGAATGCAACATGTCGCGATATCGCAACACTTTTCCTCCTTTGGTCGTGAGAATGCAACATGTCGTGATATCACGACACTTTTTCTCTTTTGGTCGTGAGAATGCAACATGTCGCGATATCGTGACACTTTTTCCTTCTTGCTCCTCCTCCTTGCTTTCGACCGTGAAAATGCAACATGTCGCGATATCGCGACACTTTTCTTCTTCTGCTCTTCCTCCTTGCTTTCGGCCACAAAAATGCAACATGTCGCAATATCGTGACACTTTTTCTTTCTTGGTATTTCTCCTTGCTTTCGGCCGTGAAAATGCAACACGTCACGATATCGCGACACTTTTTCTTTCTTGCTCCTTGTTGCTCTGAGCCATGAAAATGCAACATGTCGCGATATCGTGACACTTTTTCTTTCTTGCTCCTTCTTGTCGCTCTGAGCCGCAAAAATGCAACATGTCGCGATATCGTGACACTTTTCTTCTTTTGGTCTTCCTCCTTGCTTTCGGTTGTGAAAATGCAACATGTCGCGATATCGCGACACTTTTTATTTCTTGGTCTTTCCTCTTGCTTACGGCCGCGAAAATGCAACACGTCACGATATCGCGACACTTTTTCTTTCTTGCTCCTTCTTGTCGTTCTGAGCCGCGAAAATGCAACATGTCGCGATATTGCGACACTTTTTCTTTCTTTTGGCGGAGCTATCTTCTTTGGCTTGTTCGGTAGCAAAGCTCCTCTTCTTCATTTTGTGTACAAGGGGGTGGCATTGAAAGCCAAAATTGCTGCAACACTTACAAATATAACAAAAGAAACACTTTACAAAAGAAAATTTTGATTTTTTTCTACCCCTCTATGCAATGTGACAAAATTGTCAACAGTTCCTAAGTAAAGGATCCACAGGTGCAATGGGTATTTGGGGGGTTGCCGATGATGATGACGGTGTGGTGTGAGACGATGACGGATTGCTTGAAAAGTGATGGAAACAATGTCAAACCTTGGACGGAATTATTTGATTGAAAATCCATATGAGTTGATGGAAAGGTTGACTCAGGGAGATATTGAACCATATTACAATACTTGAAAGGCTCTAGGTCGGCAGAGACGACATGCACTTGCCCTTCATGAGTGTACTTGAGGCACTAGTGAGCGATGGAAGAAACACACTTCATGTCCCTGATCCATGGTCTGCATAATAGGATATTGTACGCCATATCACCCTCTAGGATATGGCATAGCGTCAGGATGGTATTTTATCCCACCTGGATAGGCAGGATGATTGTACCAACCATCAAACATATGGCATCATTGAATGCTCAGAGGGTGTATGTAGATGTGACAATATGGGATGTTGGGAGCTTCAAGTGCTTAAGAGTTGTTGTAATGATGATATTGCTAGAAGACCCAGTGTCTATCAACACTCTCTTGTATGGTGTCTCATTTACACATGCGACGATGTGCAAGGGGGGATCCACCATATCATTTGAAACCGATTTAAGCTCATCTTCTTGAAAGGTAATCACCAGTTCTGTGCATTGCTGCACACAGCCCATAAAATTGTTGAAGGAGTTGAACTCCTGGGACTAAATCTCTATTGCCTTAAGGATATCGATCAAGGCTTATATATGAGGAGGTGATTATTGAATGAGCTCATAGGTGGAGATTCGGGAAGATGTCATTCTTAAACTCTGAGTGAGCTTGCTTTTGATTGTGGCTATAGGCCTAGGTCAGAGGCTCGGCACGGGAGGTGGTATAGGTTGCGACGTCGAAGGAACATTGCTCTAAGCTGTAGGTGGCATGATTGGACTTGGGTACCGCATATTTCTTGTGACAATGCTGATCATGCTAACGTACCCTTGCTTAGGGGGCATGGTGCACCTCGTTTACCTGGGGTGTTGGCTTGCCCTGCTCCGCATGGGCAGGCAAAGGGTCTTTGAAGACCTCCATCTATTGGTTGTTTGACATGATAGGGTTGTCTACCTGAAGGACATTCCTATCGATCAGGTCTTGCACCAAGTGCTTGAACTTATAGCACATTTGCATGTCATGCTTGTTTTACCTATAAAACTTGCAATATAGGTCTTCTTTATACCCTTTGGGCTTTGGTGCATTTGGATCGATAGGTCAACTCTTAGGAAGATTGATAGAATTAGCTGCTAAGAGGTGCTCAAACAATGAGTCCATAGACTCTGCAATGGGCATGAACTGTCGCTTGGGGTGACACTATTGATTTTACCCTTGAGCATAGTTCCTAGGAGTGGCTTGATAATTAGGCTTTTGGGGAAGCATAGCTTGCGCTAGCCTCGGGACACTAATGACAACCTAATTCATTGTTGCTGGCTTAGGTTGCACTGGGGTGTTCTTAGAATTCTTGTTCCACTCCTTGCGAGGTTTCATAATTTTTCCCTCTTGAATCTTAATGTCTTCAATGATCTTAGCTTGTGCTAAGGCATCTTCAAGAGGGATACTGTTACAGTTGCAATAGTAAGGAGATTGACTTTAGGCAGCTCTTAGCAAACATCTGAGTCAACTTCGATATGGAGAGTATATAAGGTAGCTTGGTGAGCAAGGCTCACCACCTATTACCATAATTTTCTATTGACTCATCGTCATACTGTTTCAACCCAACGAGATCAACTATCATCGCCTTCCTCTTGGTGTTGAAGGCGAAGTATTCTAGAAACGCATCTACAAGTTGATCCAAATTATGGATTCTATGCTTTGGGAGTTGGGTGAACCACTCTAAGGCTGGGCCAGAGAGGGTAGTCACAAATGTCCGCAAAAGCAAATCATCGTTATCCTGAATGCCAAAGCATTGACTCAAAAATTTAGTGACATGTTCCTAAGCATCTTCCTCTCCCTTAAAGGTAGCCAACTGAGGTAGCTTGAATCGCTATGGATAGGGAGGGGTAGGAACTAAAGGATGAAGGGGCTAACTATGTAACTGATGCAAAGTGGAATTTTAAGATCCAAACCCAAAGGTCTTGTTCTCTACTGACTCTAGGCACTCTAGCAATGCTCTATATGCATCTGAGGATTTAATCTCCTCATCCTTACTCTTATCTTGCGATGGAGGTCGAGGATCCTCCAACCTATTGTGGGGTGGTGGCATGTCGTCCCCTTGCCTTGATAAGGCGTATCTAAGTCCTCTATCTCCGACTCATGCTCAGTGAAGGTCCCATAGGGCATATCTCGAGCTAGTCTATAAAGAGGGGTATATGCCCGCTGTGGGTGCCCTATGTTTGACCTGGGAGGCAAGTCTCGATTTGGCCTAGGAGGTTGTGGAGGCAATATTGGATAAGGTCTAGCAGACCTATCTCGAATGAGTGTGGGTTACCTTAGGTGGAATTCCTACCTATGAATCTTAGGGGTAAGAACCCTCTCTCGTAGAGTCCTCTGGAAAAACTCGTTGGTATACCATTCAATTCTTTCTTTCTCAAGCTGATGCAAGCGGTCTAGTTGTTCCTTGTCTTGTCGAAGTTGTTTGAACTGAGCTTGGAATTCTGCATATTTTGTAACTACTTGTTTTATTTGTTTCGCTATGCGAGGCCTAGGGGGCCTAGGAGTCTCACCTCAAGGCCGACCTCACTCAAGATAATCAGTGACATCTATCGGGTGCTTCCCTCGATCGAGGGTCATCGCATGGACTTGAGGTTCTGGCCTGAGCATATGCTCGTTGTACTCAGTGGACGCAGAGGCACATTGGGCATGCATATAATACTGCTCTTGAGGATAATCGAGTATTTCCTCATGCCTTCATGAATGAGGAAGGGAACGATGGAGTTAGCTCACCCTGAGCGATGAGTGTCATACTCATCAGGCTACCTAGGTTGTTGGACCCTATCAAGATGACGTAGAGGTAAGGTTGGATCAACCTCCTCTGTCCAATGTGTGAAGTCATGCTCTGGCCTATGAACATGCGTGTCATACCTAACATGTACGCGAATGTGTGGCACCACTCTATCTACTAGCGCCTTAGTGTGTTGTTGCCTTTCATAAAAGAAGGTGTGTGATGTGTCTAAGTATCGAGAACACTCTCCCAGGTAAGGTCCATCACCCATAGGGGTATCCCACATAGGTCTCCCTTGTAAGTGTGGTTCTCATCCCACTGTTCGGGGACTAGGGTGAGTAGAGGCTCACCAGGGAGGTATGACCAAGTCCTTGGAGCTAGAGCAGAGATGACTCACATCTCTTAGTCCACTCTCTGTAGCTTTCACCCATGATTGGGCTTGGCTACAGGTGCACACCATTGTAACTCTCTACCAAACCCTAGATGATTATCTCTTTTATAAATTTTTAATGAAACAACAAACAAGAGAAGGAAACACTCAATAAGATAGATGATTATCTCTTTTAAGTTTTAGATGTGAATCCCTAAACTATTTTGTGTGTTTCATGTGTTTTTGGTAAAAGAGGACCTTGTGTCACGTGTTTGAAATCTTGTTGAATGATAATCTTGTTTTTAATTGGATTTCACCTATATACTCGTAGATCGACAACCTGGCTGTGAACTCCATGTCATGTTATCCCACCTATAATGTGTGGTGATGAGGTCCACACATGACTAGGGAGCATAGGTTCTACCAGTTCCTCACTCAGTTCACCCATAGTTTGTGATATACCTCTTCGAAGAGAGATACGTGCTATAACCCACGGGCTATGATGGGTCTTGGAACCGACCTTGGAAAAGAACAAGGTTCATGGGATTTGTAACAATGACTAGAGATGAAAGCCACCTTGTTGAAATCTACTTGTGGATGGTGATGAAATCCACCTCACTAGCGTTTAAGTGAATCGTGGTGTGTGTGGTTCTTTTTAATCCAAGAAAGCAAACAATAGAGCACTCGATGATTATTCACTAAATGCATGCAAAAGGTGCATTTTACTTTCAAAAATTTAGTATAAAAAGAGCTCACAAATGAATCTAGAAATGCAAAACCCTAAATGTTAGCCTACCCATTGGGTAGGCCACAAGCAAGAAAACCATAGAGATGCATTCGTACTATGATTTTATTCGAATTTTCTTCTTTTTGTTATTTCACATTATGGGAAAAGTAAATCTACTTTTAAACTTTCTAAGCAAACAAAATGATGCGATAAAAACCAAATAAACAGCTTTTGAGACTGCAAAATGAAAGCAGAGGGTTCAGGTACCTACCTCATCGCTTTCGAAACCTGCCATTATTAGAATTTTGATCAAAAAAATCTCTGGTTTCTATTCGCTCCAGGGTGGGATGAATAGCATTTCTGCATTCATTCTAGGTTGGGACGAATTCACATTCATCCTTGGGTGACACGAATAGTAGGCCAGAGTTCGTTTCAGTCCGGAATGACTAGCACCTGCAACATAAAAATATGAAATATGAGCTTCAAAATTCACCTAAAGTAAAAGGGACTAGGTCCCACCGTGATCACCACTGAAGTAAGGAAAAATGGTGCACCTAAATATGGGTAACAAATTGCAATCTATCCCTTACGTCTAATGAGCATCAAATCGAAAACATGCAAGTAAGATGGAAAATATACCAAATAACAAGAAATGAAGCAAAGTAAATTGTTTTTTTATTAATAAAATGGATCAAATCCAAGTACAAATATGTCCCCTCGAGGTCCTGAATGGATTATACAACCGTTAAAAATTTATGGTGCCCAAGGGTCAAATCTTTCAAAGAACTCCGGTGCACATCTAGTGTCTTTCCTCGTACCCACAATCAAAATGGGTGAGCCAAAGTTGTTGTCACTTGGATATTTGATTCCTTGAGGTCCTATGCTACTTACCAATGTGCTACATGACCTACACCTTCACATAAGGAAACCAAAAATGTCGAATAGCAAGTGCGTATGACCTAAAACATGTAATCCCCATAGGCTAGAAATGAGCATATATAGTGTGCCTATACCAAATCAACTCAAAATCCTATGAAATTATAGATGTAAGTAAAATAAGAGTTTTTGGTAAGATATCACCAAAAATTTCATCGAAATTGCATCCGTAGGCATGGCGTAATCGTAGTGCACTTCTCCAACCTACAAAACACAAAGTATACAATTTTTGCCCCTACACCTATACAAAACACCTAAAAATTGGACAAAATGAATAAAATAACATTTTAAGAGAACCCATATGGTTAGATTTCAGAAATAAGGCTTAGATCCTAATGCATGCTCCGACGGGTCATGCAAGCTTGCAAAAACTTCAAAATGCAATATATCGGTCAATTTAACTCAGAAAGACATGAAATTTGAACTAAAACATAATATGATAATATAGAAAATACCTATTTAAAAATAGTTGCAATATTTTTGACAGATTTGTATTCATTCCAGGGTGGGACAAATAAGACTGCCACAAATTAGGGGGTGCCTAGGGGTGGGACGCCCATCGATTTTGCCTAAATTGTGCAACCAATTCCACTTAGGAATGGTCAAAAATGCTATTTGAGGTATTTTCATCAAATTTTGGGTGGAAATTCACTCGATTTATAGGTCTGTGTAAACAAATTGCATCTCTTTGAGTCACTCGATAACCTCCTTTGCTAAGAAGAGATCTCAAGGGAAAGAGAGCACAATCAGGTGAGGGAAAATCTCGGCAACACTCTGGTTACTTGGCCACTGGGATGGCATGCATTGGAGGTGGAAGATAATATCCCAATTTGGCCTCCTTTATGGATCAAGGTATAAAAATACTGTGTGCTCTGACTTGTAGGGATGGGTAGGCAAGATAAATGATCGTTACCAAGCACCATTTGTCTAGATTTGAATTTTTACTAGTCAAACCTGCTATTCGATCCAGGGTGGGATGAATTCTGCTATTCGATACAGGGTGGGATGAATAGGATCTGTATTCATCCCAAGAACAGGGTGCCAAAAAGTCCCCAAATTTTCTTGGAACCTTCCAAAACCTTGCACTAAGTGGCTGAAACCATTGTATACCTTCTGAGGGCTGCCCTAGGGGCCTTGGTATGTCAATTTAGCCATTACTTTCAGTAGAATAATTGGATTGACAATATTTTAGTGTCTACAATATGAAAACTCATCAAGAGAAGGGCATTTACTATAAATGTGATGAAAAATACAGTCCATGTCATAAATGCAATACAAAATAATTATATTTATTGGATGCTAAGTCAATCACTACCTCTCCTAACCCTAATGCAAAAAATGATAGTTAATATGGTTAATAACAAGAGGAATTTGATACTACTAAAGAACCCATTATTGAGATATCCTTGTAGGCCTTAGCAGGTATGACTACACCTCAAACTAGGAGGGTACAAGGGAACTTCAAAAAATGCCATCTACACATTTTCATTGACATAGGTAGTACTCATAACTTTATTAATCCCTAGGTTCCTAAATGAGATAAATTTTACTTATACCCATGCAATAGATTTGAATCCATGATCTCTAACAGAGGAACTCTTCCTTGCAAATATGAATATCCCACTATTAAGATTACAATTAAAATATGATATGCTTGTACTTCCATTCAGAGGATGTGATATAGTTTTAGGAGTTTAGTGTTTGTGTATATTGACCCCTATCTTATGGGAATTTTCAAAAATATGGATACAATTCATAGTAGAAGGTCAAAAAAAAATCCTCATGGGGCTAATAGCTATTTCAATGAAGGAAATCAATTTTCATCACATGGAGAATTACTTAAAAAAGGGTCTCATGGAGTCATGGCTCAATATTTCATAGAATAGTCTATAGAAGATACTAAATTTGATCAATCCCTAGAATTATAAATACTCATTAATAAGTATGCTCATGTGTTTGATTAACCTCATAGAATACCCCCACCTTGCACACATGATCATGACATCCCAATAATTATAGGAAATTCATAACCCAATATACACCCTTATAGATATCCCAAGATACACCCTTATAGATATCCCTATGCACAAAATTCAAAAACTAAATTTATGTTAGTACAAAAAATATTGGATGTAGGGGTAATTCAACTAACCATTCAATCCTTATATTGGTATGAAAAAAATGGGTCATGGAGATTATGTGTGGATTTCAATGCATTTAACAAAACCACTATCAAGGACACATTTCTAAATCTAATTATAGATGAGCTTCTAGATTAACTCCATAGTGCCCATATTTTTTATCCAAGCTAGATTTGAGGTCAAAATACCAACAAATATGTATAATGAGGATGTTCCTAAGATGACATTTAGGACACAATATGAATATTATGAATTTTTAGTCATGCCTTTTGTCTTAAAAAATACTCTATCCACATTCCAAAGTTTGATGAATAATTTATTTTGTCCCATCCTCAAAAAATTCATTTAAGTGTTCTTTGATGATATTCTCATTTATGGTAAGACTTGGGACGAGAATTTGAATCATATTAGATCAAGCCCTAAATCTACATCTGGAAAACTAATATATCAAGTGTTCCAAGTAATTTCTATATCAAATGGATGTTGAGTATCGAGGACATATTATATCAAAATAAGGGGTTAAGGTAGACCCTAAAATTTTTATGGATGTGAAAAAATAGCCTAAACCAAAGACCCTTAAGAGCGTACAAAGACTTTTGGGTCTAATTGAATACTATCATAAGTTTATTCAAAGGTTATGGGAAGATATTAGTTCCTCTACTAACCATGTTAAAAAAGGATTAATTTAGGAAGATTGAGGTAGTGGAGTGGGCTTTTGAAATTTTCTAGTAGGCTATGCACATCACTCTTATACTTACTATGCCAAACTTATCTCAACCCTTTACCATTGAATGTGATTCATTAGGAAATGGAATTGGGGTAATACTCATGCAACAAGGGAAATCAGTATATTTCACTAGTAAATCCCTCATAGGTAAGCATTTGGAAAAGTCAAGATATGAAAAATAAATTATGGCAATCCTTCATGTAGTGACACATTTGTGATAGTGTATTGTGGGACAACATTTTTATATAAAAATCGACCATCACAACCTTAAATACTTTTTGGAGTAATAGTCTCTTCTTCTAAATAACAAATATGTGTGACTAAATCGAATATGATATCCTCTTCAAAAAGGAAAAAAATAATTTCATAGCCGATGCCCTATCATGCAAATTTGATGACCAAGTAATATTGTGTTTGTTGTTCTTACCAAATCTAGATTGGTTGCATGAATTCCAATAGGAGTGGTAAGAATATCCACACATAAAACAACTAATTTAAAAATTGTCTACAAACTCCATCATGACTTAGCATATTTGTGGGATGACCAATACTTGCCTATGAGGGATGCATTGTCCTTGCTATAAATTTTGTTATGTGATAAGATTTTATAGGAATTACATTTGTCACCTTAAACCAAAAATTTTAGATTCTTAAAGTGAATAACATAAGCTTATACTGAGAGGGGGGCGAGGGTGAACAATATAGCGCCCACTTTTTACTTTCTTTCCAAACCAATATCAATTAGTGTCCTCAATTGCAATAACCAAATATAGCAGTGTGCATTAATAACATAGATATTAATAGTAAGCAAGTAAGAAAATCATCACACATAATTGAGACACAAAATTTAACGTGGTTCCTATAATGTGGGGTAGTACACAAGATATTATCCTTATAATATTTCACAAATAAATAGGGATCTTTATCCCAATACAAATGATTACTTTGATCTACTCAAAGCTAGGCTATCCACTGATCTGCTCAGCTAGGCTATCCACTGATCTGCTCAGCTAGGCTATACCGATTTGCTCAGGTGGGCTATCCACTAATCTGCTCAGCTAGGCTCTCCACTGATCTACTCAGCTAGGCTTTCCACTGATCTGCTCAGCTAGGCTATCGACTGATATGCTCAGCTAGGCTATCCACTGATCTACTCAGCTAGGCAACTGGTGTTGATGTGTTTTCTATTTTTGTCCTATCTCTTTCACTGCTCAAAAATCTGCCTCAATGCCTTCTCACAAGGCTCAAACAATCTTGCTCAAATTTTGTCCCAAATATGTTCTCAAAGCCTTCACAAAAGGCTCAAACAATCATGCACAAAAGTTATCTCAAATCTGTCCAAAAATTCTATCCCAAAAGCCTTCCCAAAGGCTCAACCAATCATGCATAAAAGTTGTCTCAAATCTGTCCAAAAATTCTGTCCCAAAAGCCTTCCCAAAGGCTCAACCAATCATGCACAAAAGCTATCTCAAATCTGTCCAGAAATTCTATTCCAAAAGCCTTCCCAAAGGCTCAACCAATGACTCTCAAGTAGCACTCAAATCTCAACCACAAATCAACGAAGGTAAGGTTCAATGATAAAATCAATAATGGATAACAAATGAACGATGACAATACTCAACAATGTGCTCAACAATGAATGGCAATGTACTCTTCAATGGATGACAACAATGATATAAAAAATGTATGACAAATGATCTCTCAAATGAATGACAACAATTACTCTCAAATGGATGACAACAATTCTCAATAATGTACTCTCGAATGGATAACAATAATGCTCAATAATGTACTCTCAAATGGATAACAACAATGCTCAACAATGTACTCTCAAATGTATGGCAAATGAGCTCTCTAATGAAAACATCTCCAAGCAATAACAATGAGGACTTTAACCAACCAAGGACAATCTCCACAAGTGATAGCAATAGGTTCTCAATAATATTTTCCTCATGTAATGTCAATAAGCTCTCAAGAAACAAGCACAACTCTCTCAAGCAAAGAGCTCTCAAATAGACAACAATAATCTCCTCAAAATAAAAGACAAATGTATCCACAAGTGACTAGCAAATGATCTCCTCAATGGTCTCAACTAATGGCAATGTACTCAACAAGTAACCAATAATATGCTTCTCAAGGCAATAGCAAAGATCTCCTCAATAATGGCAATACTCTCAATGAACTCCACTAAGGCAATCATGAAAATCAAGCATCAATTTTATCCATAAAATTGATTTTCTAATCCATCCACTTCCTCTCAATAGCCAAGGCACATAATCAAGCAATTTGTCTTCAACTTCAAACCCTAACTCATGTGCATGTCTTCTAACTCAAGGTAGCAATTAACTGGGTCTCAAGTTCCTAGTTTAATTTCATAATTAAATCATGCACTAGGACATATAACAAGTTCAACACTTTTCAACCTTATGACTCCCTAATTTCATTAACATATACAACAAGCACGTATGCTTTTATTTTTAATTCCACACCTTATAACTCCACATACAACAATCACAAATATTTATTTCCACACCTTATATCTCCCTAATCACACACAACAATAACAAATATTTAATTCTACACCTTATAACTCCCTAAGCACATTAACACATACAACAAGCATTTATTTACCTAAACTCCTTATGACTCCCTAGTTATCACAGAAATAATTTTAATGCACCAAAACTTTGGTAATAACAAATATTACCATGCGCTAGAGATAAATACCTTTATATGAAATTTGTTGCCTTCGTAACCTTCGAAATCATCTTTGCCAAAATGCCTTACCAAAATTAATGTGCCTCCACACCTTTGCGGGAGTCGAACTCCGTTCCTCTTGCTTGGCACTGCGATATGCTTACCACGTGGGTGTCAGCCCATAGTGGGATTTAATCCCAAACACCCAACTTCACCTGTGCTCAAATCTGAAAAACTTAAGTTACCTTCCTTAGAAAAAAACTTTGCCTATGGCGGGATTCAAACATCGAACCTACCTTGTGCAAAGTTCGTGCTCTACCAACTGCGCTATAGGCTCTTGCATGATGTTACTTTCCCATGTTGTTTACTTGACCTTGCTCTCAAATCAAAATTTATTTATCCTTCTTTCTTCGTTGCTCCCCTTTCAACGACTCTCTCTCATGCGCTATGTCAAGTCTTCTATAAAAAAAGGTTTTTACCTTTTATTTATATGCACCTCCATGCCTTCGAATGATGTCGACGAATATTTATTTATCTCCCCAACCTTTGCACATCGGTGGATAATATAATACAATCTTAGACCTTAGAATTATTAAATAAAAATTTAATAATTCACCTTTTAACTTTGAATTGGGATATCTCCTTCATTCTTTTGAATTTTGTCATGAAACTTTTTGCACCTAGGTTTTATTGGAAAACCTTTTCATCCATAATAATTTGGAGAAGTCTTAGCATAGTGGTTTTAATGAAAAACCCTTTCCAATGGTTTTAATGAAAACCCTTTTCGTTGGTTTTAATAAAAAACCCTTTCCAATGGTTTTAATGAAAACCCTTTCCGTTGGTTTTAATAAAAAATCTTTCCGTTGGTTTTAATAAAAAATATTTTTGTTGGTTTTAATAAAAACCCTTGTCGTTGGTTTTAATAAAAACCTTTACCATTGGTTTTAATAAAAACTATTAATATAATATTTAAAAAATTAAATATTATATGCCTCTTGTGTCACAAAACCCTGTATATATCCTTGCTCTCCAAAATATCATAAATGATTATTTAGGAAGTGCTTTTGCCACTGATCCATGTGACATCAATGACAACACAAAATAACTCAAATTGCCAACATAAAGACTTATCAACGCACACAAATTAACTTTTGGGAGGGAATAAAACAATCTACTAAATAGTTTATTTAAGAATGTGATATTTGTGTTATAAAGGGAAAAATGTTCATTTTCTAGGTGTTCTCCAACTATTACCTTTTTTTAAAAGGCAATATGGATTGATATTTTCATGGATTTTATTGGGAAATTGTTAAAATTAGTAAACAAGTAAGTTATTTTAGTTGTGTTTTATATCTCACATCCCTACATAGCCTCCACCATTTCCCAGACATTCATTGACCATATTTAAAAGGTAATATATATTGATATTTTCATGGATTTTATTGGGATATTGTTTTTTTTTTTTTGAATTTACATGGTGGAATCGGTAGCCACCACAAATCCGAGCAGGCTGTCCAGACTTTTATGGCCACCATAGTATTCTGCGTTGTCCGCCCCAGAAGCGGCCAAACAAATATTTGCATAGTTTGCCCCTATAACCACCATGCCACAATCATTTTAAACATTTTACACCATTTAAAGCACCAGGAAAGGGACAAGCGTTCAGTCCGACGAGGCCCGAGATTTGAACCTTGGACCTCCATCCCCCTTATGGGGTTTGGATGAACCAATTAGTCTACACCTCGGACATTTTATTGGGATATTGTTATAATTAGTAGACAAGTAAGTTATTTTAGTTGTTGTGAATCATATCTCACATCCCTACATAGCCTCCATGATTTCCCAGACATTCATTGACCATATTTTTGGACTCTATCGCATGCCCACCTCAAGAGTCTATGACCATGACATGACATCCACCAATAATTTTTAGAAGGAACTCTTCAAGCTACATGGAATCCAACTAAGGATGAGCTCGCAATACCATCCATAAATAAATGGTTAAATTGAAATTGTCAATAAGTACTTGGTGATTACATTGCTTTGCTTTAGAGCATTAGATGCATTAGACCAAATGGATACCATTAGTGGAATAGTGTTACAATACCACTTATCATATAACAATTAAGATGACCCCATATGAAGTTGTATATGGCCAACTACCACCATCTCTCACCTCATATCTACCAAAATATTCCCATGTATATGCTCTTGATTCACCATCTATCGAAAGGTCCTACTTTGATCTCTCAAGGCCAATTTAACCATAGCTCAAAATCAAATGAAATAGGAGGTACATCAACACACATCTAAACAAGATTTTTCTAAATGAGACTTGGTATTTCTTAGATTATAGTCATATAAATAGACATCCTTAAGGATAAAATACAGTCACAAGCTTACACCCAAATTCTATAGGCCCTATCAAGTCTTATAGTAGATTGGAATTGTTGCATATAGGTTAGACTTGATGTCATATTCTAAAATACATCATGTCTTCCATATATCTTGCTTGAAGAAGGCCCTAGGATAGCATATTCAAGTTTAGTTAGCACTACCTAAACTAGGTGATGAAGGCTCAATCATTATGGAGCTAGAGGCTATTTTAGATCGATGATCATGAAAACTGCACAATAAAACAATTACAAATATCTTAGTACAATGGCATGGATTACACCCATTTTTTTTTAATATGGGAATTGCTACATAAAATTTAGCAATAATTTTCTCATCTTTAGCTTTGAGGAAAAAGCCTTTTTTTAGGGGCCAATTTTAGGATCTCATGTTTGAACCCTTTCTATTTATTTATTGCAATAGTTTAGTTAGTAATTAGTGGGTACCTCTTTTGAATGTAAAGGTGATCCTTAATAATTAGTGTTAGGATTAAATAGTTTGGATAAACTATTTTTGGATAGTCCTAGAGAATTAGGGTTAAACCAAATTATCTGTATATATTGCATTGTAAGAAAGGCACATGCATCCCAAAGAAGTATATTATATTAAGCTTTGCTCATAAAGGAGGTTTCACCTCAAAGTGACCTACGATACAATGTAAACTATTCAATGTTATCAATAAAATTCTTTCTTGTTATATTTATTTAGTAGAATTGTGCTTCTTTTATGGGCTTTATTGTGGTTTCTATTAACTCTTGAAAGCATAACCATTACATCTTAAATGCTAAACTCTAATTAGTGATGTTCATGGTCATCACCAAAATGCTATATGATAGTGGTATAGTTCATAGTACAAAAGTATAAACACATCATTCTTGATTTTTTCTAACACTTGAAGCGAGGCTTGTATTTATGTATTGCTCCTTTGACAAACCTCAAAGTTTTCACTATTGTTCATCTTTAAACAATGCAATTGACAATACAAATTTAGAATCTATTTCTATTTTTGTATTTAAACATTGTGCTAAGTTTATCCCATGCAACTTTGGTTGTCATAACATTACGAATATAATTCTATATCTCATTAAATACACCAAATATTATGATCAGTCAGGCTTTTTGGTCTTCCTTATCAAACTTTCTCTATTCCTTAGGATCAATAACATGTCTTCATGTGATTTTTGATACCACATCCCATAGATCTTCAAACACAAGATGAATCTTTGACTTTGTCTTCCAGGTGGAATAATTTTCTCCCTTTAGCAACTAGAAATTGGGTAATAAAACCTTTTGGGAAATTAAGAACCATGGTCAAACTTCAAAAATCTCAAAAATCTAAAAATGTATTTATTGAATCAAGCTAAAAAAGAGCTTCATGATGAGTATAAATATGCCTATACTTGTAAAAGTATGTTGTGTCATCAAATTAAAATATATTATCTTCAAGTATTTCACAATGCACCATCAAAATTCATAAAAAAAATCACCTTTTTTTAATAAGTTATATATGGCTTCTATTAGGGGCAACTCCCATAAAAATACCAAAATATTACATTTGTTGCAACATACCTTTTTAAAACTGTTTTTCATTTCTTTTTTCTCTTAAATATATCCTTCAACTTTCTTGAAGTGTTGTGTTTCCACAATCATATCTTTGACATCATTTTGATTAAGACATAAAATATCACTTGGCCAATTATATTATAAAATTTGAATTTCTTCAAGATGAAGATCAATACTATAATTCACTAATTTATCTACTGCCCAATTTCCTTCTCTATAGATATGCTCACACCACTAGGAGATTGCATCTAGTAATATATGATGAACATCAACAATAATATTTTTTTAATCCGATGGTGGTGATGGTGACAGAACAACCATAGTCGTTGAATTTTATGGAAAAATTATTCAACCATAAGAGGTTGTCTTGTAGTGGAAATATGAATGTAGGAGTTGAGTTAGGGTTTCCAATGGTAGTTACACACCCTTTGGATTATAAAATTTAGTCAACATATTAATGGTTAGAGGAAATAGCAACTACGAAATCAACAACTCAAAATATTTTCTTTTTTCATGTTGATGACACGGTTAGATTCCCAAAGTTGGGATACATCTTTGCTTACAAAAATGGGCTTATTGTCTACAAGTCAGGTAAAACTTGCAAAAATATTGATGGAAGAGCAACAGGAGCTCTTTTTTCTCATTGGCCAAAACTAGGTTCTAACAATAAAAATATAAAATGCTTTTTTGAGCAAGTTGAAAATATTGATGCTAGTTATCCAAGTGGTTTATTGATATATATACATAATTCTAGATGAATCTTGGCAGATTCAAAAGTTGGTAAAAATCCATTTGATGGATTTACCCTTAGTGGGATCTGGATGGAAGGAGAGGGCGAGAGTAGGTCTACAGTAAAATTATAACAAATAACCATACCTAGACCTTGATTCCAAAGTTGATGATTTTATCAAAGGAGCAGGACAAAATTTTGGGGACCCGTAAAATCACCTTTTGACCCAAAGGATCATTCTTGGTCACATGTGGTTCATGGGAAACAAAAAAATCTAGATCTCCATTTTGAGCTATAATCAAAGGGAGGCAAAATATTCATACCTAATGATTTAGTTTACCTAACTATTTATCAAGGAGCTATGAATCTTGTGGGTCAATATATGGGAGCTCGACCAAACCTTGACACAATCAAAAAATGGGTTGTTGGCAAATGGTATCCCCATCACCACATTAAGATCATGGAAATTCCAAAGGGATTCTTTATTTTTAAGCTTAACTACAATAAATAATCTGATCAAATACTCTACGGAGGTCCATGGTTCTATGGACGTTGAGAAATTTTCTTGCAATTGTGGAGCCCAGGATTTGATCCTAAAACCCAAAGCTTCACCTAGGCACTAATTTGGGCAAGATTACCAGGATTGACATTCCAATACTGGAACGATAATTTTTTTGTAGGTATCATGAAGGAAATAGGGCCCCTTATTGATATTGATCCTACCACCAATACTTGCTCATAACTTATTTATGAAAGAATCTGCATAAACATGGAAAAAGTTACCCGGTTCAATCAGACTAGTTTCAAAGCTTGGGGTATGGAATCAGAGTATAGAATATAAAAACACCCTAATCAAATGCAAAATTTGCAAGAAATTAGGGAACTCAACCAATGCATGCTCCACTTGCAAGAAACCAACCCAAAATAATAAAAAAAAGGTTAGCAAAAGAAGCAGAATGAAGGTGAAAACTCCAAGCAAGGCAAGTATTTGAGGGATAAAATTGTTGATAATAGTAGAGAGGGGGTCCCAGATCACTTGGTAGAATCATTTCAACAAGAAGTCCCCAAGGGGGTCAATGTTTGGAAAAAAATGAAGAGGTATGTATTGGAAAACCCTCTTCAAAGGTTTATGAAGTTTTGGTTTCGAATTCCTTTGCTCAGCTAGACTCAATAATGACCGATACAACCCTCCCCAAACATAATGAAATGAATGAGAAATAAAACACATAATTGATTGTCTTTTTTAATTCAAATGAACAGGGTCATATCCCTTTTGTAGAACCTCAAATCCATG
This sequence comes from Wollemia nobilis, assembly GCA_028583015.1. Lineage (NCBI taxonomy): Eukaryota > Viridiplantae > Streptophyta > Pinopsida > Araucariales > Araucariaceae > Wollemia > Wollemia nobilis. The sequence goes on from JAQPPZ010000028.1 coordinate 9,473,656, forward strand.
ATGATGAAAAATAGTCTAAAAATATAGGGGGTTTAGAATTCTTAGGTCCAACCCCAAGCTGAAAAAATAGGAATAAAAAGAAAAGGAGGATTGATGTAGGAGTGGAGAGAAAACATGGAAGGCCAACAAATCAGGATATTAGAGAACAAGAAACTACAACCAAAATTGTAAAAGGAACCCAAACTACCTTATCTTGGGGTAGGAAAAAAGACTACTTGAAAGAATTAAGAAATGAAACTACTCTCTTGGAACACAAGGGGATTCAATGCCCTTGCCAATCAAAGATTGGTTAACAAGATCTTGAATACCATTGAGAACTTGATGCAGACCCTACAAAAGACCATGCAATTTGTGGATGATGCAAAAAAAAAGCTCGAGAAAATCGTTGAAGCTTTGGAGCATATGATCAATGGGCACATCTAGTTTGATGTTTTTCTATCCTATAGGAGATAATTTACTTAACTGGTTTATTATAATACTACTTATGCTTTGATGGTCTATTTATAAACCCTATTAATAGTTTTTATGTATATATGTTGTTTGGCTATGAAGTAGAATGTGAAAGGAGTGTTTGTATTACATTCTTTTTGTTTGGCATATATGTTTTGTGGAAAAGTTGTATTTCTTAGCATATTGTTAAATCTCTAACTACTGTGTAAAAGGTTTGAGGACCTTTCAACACCCCTTATCAAACCTTAATATATATATATATATATATATATATATATATATTATCCAGTCTCCATATCCATTTTTGTTAAAAGCATTGATGATAATTTGTGAGTCTCCCTCGATTAAAATATATATTCCATCCTTTTTCTACTATAATTTTAATCCTTGTAAGAAGTGCCCTAGCCTTTACATAGTTGTTAGTTGAAGTTCCATATGATTATGAATAAGTAAGGAGAATTTAGTCTTCATTATTTCTAAAAATACTACCTCCACCAGTATTTCCTGGATTTCCTTTAGAAGCATCGTCAAATTAATTTTGATAAACCCAGTTTCTAGACATTTCCATTTTACCATAGATCAAATTAGATCCTTTGTTTTAATTCTATTGTCGCAAATGACTCTTCCATGTATGTTCAAATCCTATAGCCAAGTTATTATCACCTCTTTTCTACATTGAGACTTCCTTTGATGAGCACCATATTTGTAGACATTTTACAAGAGAGACAATAATATGGTTTCAAACTTGGACATGATTTTGAGATTTATTTTTAAAAATTTTGTTATTCCTTTCAAGCCATAAATTCCAACAAATAATGGAAGGGCCAATCCTCCAAAGAATACATAATGCTTTAGCTTTGAAATAATTTATCCAAAATTTTATCAACTCTTTCAATGTTGATGGAGCTACTCAATGTAATTATATATATATTTTTAAATAACCCCAAATGGTGGGAGAAAATAGACAATGAAGAAGTAAATGATCTGATATTTTTAAATCCTTCTAACACAAGGCACATCTAAAGGGTCCATAATATCCTCTTCTTTGTAGAATCTCTCTTGTAAGAATCTTACTTTGAACTACTAACCAAAGAAATGTTGATGCCTTCGGGAGAGGCTCTAATGACAAAATGTTCTTCCAAGGAAAATATTTGGGAGAAGAAAATTTTGATTATTCTAATCCTCATATCCCAACTTGATAGAGCATCCACCATTCTTTTATAAATTCCAAACCAACTCATCATTTCGTGTAAAAATCAGCAAATAAAACCCTCGAAACATCTTTTGAAGTTCATCTGCAATTTGTTTGAGTTCCTCTCCTTCAACCAAGTTACTAAAAAAATCCATGGTCTGGAGTTTTTAATTATAATAATATAGTCTTTGACCTTTGGACCTTTACATGCTAGGCATGCCTAAGCCAATGGTTTCCATTTTTAGTTATAGCTAAGAGGATAAGGCTTCAACAAAGCATAAGATAAAAAATTCGCATAACTCCCCTCATTGACTGGCCATCCAATATATTTCTTTATCAATTGCAATCTCTTTGATATGATAAAACAATTTCACCTTGTAATTGAAGACTATGTTATTTAAAGCATTAACATGTTTCTTCCATAAAGCATGTGCAATCAATGTAATTCATTTTCCTTTCAAAAAAGTGTTTCCCACATGATTTCAAACAATCATTCTAATTTCCATGTGTAGATTTGGCAAATCAAACATTTGATGTGATGATGTCACTTTAGGGTTTTAGAAAAGAAAAACATCAAATAAATTGTATCTATTGATCCTTCAAGATCCAATGGCACATAATCTTCTTTTAATTATGATATTTCACTATCTCTTCATGATTTTATTTTCTATGCAATGTCTCATGAAATAGTTTGTGCCACCAAATTCTCAAAAATGTATTAGGAATTGAAGGTATGCATAGTGCATAACTCAACGTCTCAATAGATATACTTTTCTTAAAAATGGTGAGGTGCACAAATGAATTTATATTAGCATTTTTAAAACATTTAAAATATGCTTTGTACTTGAGGCTATAACCTAAAAGTTCCCCATGCATAGTGATAGTTACAAATCTATCTCAAATATTGGATCAGATCAGTTTTATGTGATTACACACCTCCAAAATGGATGCACACTATTCATTTTAACCATAGTATGGATCTTCTACCTTAATATGGTGGGGAAAAAATATGTATGTAGAATAGGTGCAAAACAAATCCCGTGTTCTAATACCTTCAATACCTTTGAACATATCTCATGTAAATGTAACTCTCCAAAGGTTTACATCAAGCAATATAACTCCATCAGTAAGCCTTAGTCTCAAATGAACCTAGTTTTTTATTCTCTCATTAGATGACTCCTTTAATATCTCCTTTGACAACCCTTATTGTTGGCTATTACAACTTCACTAGATAATAACACTCAAGGTGCATTTGCAAGACTCCATTGGATGACCCTTGAATGCCATACTTGCTAGAAAACAACTTATTCTAATAGATGGTTTCATATTTAATTGGAAACCACTCACTTATCGATTCTTCTCATCAATAGTCCTAGATAAAATTTACATATGCTTATTAGTATTTGTTAGATGACCCTTCTTAGATAAAAAATATTGGTGGCACCATAAAACAACTTCGCTTATCGATAGGATATTTTTCCTTCAACTTGATGACATGCAAAATGAACAACTATTGCACCAAATAATATTCACTTTAATAACTTTCTTTGTTGATACTTCCTCAGATAACTTATGATAGACATTCTCCACACAAAATAGTCTTTGCATCTCTAATAAATTTGTTACTATGAACATTGCAAATCTCTAATGCTTACTCCACTTGAATTTCTTGATTTTTCTATGAGCAAATCTTCTTCTACCAAAACAAAAATAAATAAATAAATAATATAGAAATTATACTTCTACATCAACCTTTAGTTGGATATTAGATGTCCTATTTTCATAATCACAATTGTTAAACCAACAAGAGTTCATTCTCCTCACATTGTCAAACTACTACTTAGAATGGTGAGGGAAGTATTCATTGTTGATAATATTACATTGTTTGATCATGTATTAGTTTAGGAAGTATTTAATATTTGAGTGTATGTTTAATATTTTGGTCTATAGTATGTGTCAAGATGTGAAGTATATAAGGTGTGTATCGCACAAATTTTTCGCACCCTTACCTTCAGGCTAAAGGATCCGTGCTCGAAAGGGGGATGCGAGAAGGATGGGACAATACCTCGGACGGAGAGGCCCTTTGAAGGTCGTGCCTCTCAAGGGAGGGGTATAAGGGTGAATTTTTGACGGATGGTGGGGTTCACCAGGAAACTTTGAGTGGCAGTTTCCACGCCTAGGTTGAGAATGGGTTTGATGTGTTCATTTTATGTTCAATCATTCAGATTCCTAGGTTGGCAAAAATGAATCTAAGCTATTCTATATGAAATTTTTGGTTTATATGAAGAAAAAAAACATAAATGAATCCTAAATACATAAAATATCTAAAATGGATAAGAGTGCACCTGATTTCTGATGTTTGATGAAGATTATGAAGCTTGTAGGAGTCCATATCGTCGTGGATATGATAGGATCGTCTGTAATTGTACAGAATCGTCCAGATCATAGGAGATCGTTTGAGATTAGCCAAAGATTGTCAACGACCTGATGAATTCATTAGAAACCTGCAATCATGAAAACAGACACCAAAAACCAAAAATACAATTGCAAGAATGATACAAAATGATAGAAATAAGAATATAAATGCTTAAATGATAAATCTAGATATCAAATCAAATGGGATGCAATGTTTTAATAATTTATTTTGAATTTTATCATGCAAATATGCTAAATGAGGTGAACTCCAAGATGCAAAATAGAAGTGAATTAATCTAATGCACAATTAAATAAGAAAAAGAGATAGAGAATGCAAACTCAGGGCTCTGATTGCCCCCAATCTGAACTACAATCAAAATCATCTGCAATCGTACGAGATCGTCATCGATCTCGACAGGATCGTCCGAAATTGTGGTTGAATCGCCTGCGACGATCCGAGCTTCCTCCGACTGAAACATAGTGAGATCCTGTAATAAAACTTGAAAACACAAGTGCAAATGATGGGGGATAGGATGTTCTAACATAGCAAAAACTAAAGTTGCAGGGAAATGATCAGCCAAGGGGATAAACTAGGAAATCCCAAGTTTATATAGGATTAGGGGGAGGTTAGGAGGTTGGGGATCATCCCAATCTGGGAGATCTCCAATGTAGGAATCTCCAACCGTGTAGACATGCTTCTGCCCAAGTTGGAGAGGTTGTTGAAACAAAAGCTAATTATGAAAATTTGGTTTTGGGATGAAATCGTCTAGACGTTCTGTTCCAGATGAATTCGTCCGATTTGGGACGATATCGTAATATCGGCGACGATATCGTCCAACGGTCAAAACAACTTCTAAAAATGGTGCAAAAAATGAGGTGAGTGGTTAACGAGTGGTTTTGGGGTTAAAATTCTAAAAAAAACATCTTTTACTGATGGTTTAACTGCGCCAATTTTAGGGTGCTACAATTTACCCCCTCTTTAGCGTATTTTTTGAAGAAAATGCATTAAAGACGAGTTCTTCACACTTTACGAGAAAGCAAAAATTTATTCCATTTTTTAGACGATGATTCTAGGTTCAATCGTACAACTGTTTGCTATGGTGCCCCCTCCGAGTTTTTACCCAAATCGAACGTTTGAGGTAAAAGCGTGGAAAAGCAAAAATTAAAAAAAATGTTATTTTAAAAAAAAATAAGAAAAATAGGGTAAAACCCTAATTCATTTTTACTGTTCACTTTTGCTGTTTCAGAGCTCTGCAGGCGAAATGGTGGAAACGACACACAGATCGACAAAGGTCCGGAGTGGGTTGCGGGTAAGGATCTAAACCTAGTGTACTATATTTTTAGCTTGATTTGTTTAATTTTTTTACTTGAATTTTAATTGTTTTTGGGCATCATGACCGTTTTTAGGCCGTCGACGACGTCGGGATGAAATCGTCCCAATTTCGTTGAAATCGTCCCTATATCATCGATTTCGTCTGAGGACGAAATCGAAGAAATAGGGGCGATAGTGTCCAATAAGGGGCGATCCCCAAATTGAAGAATCGGAGACGATTTTGTCCTATTAAGGACGATTTAACTAAATTTGGTACAATATCATCCAATAATGGGCGATATCATTTTTTTATAAGATGAAATTGATTTTAATGATTATGTATTAATGATTTTTGTTGTTTTATTATTTTTTTGCAGAGGGGATTACTAAAGAGTCAAGAGTGGAAATAAAGGAGTCTCAAGGATGACTTAGTCGCACTCGATTAGGTCGAGCGAGATAGACTAGCAGAGGTTGGACTGCAGCATGTGGTAGAGATGCCACAAATTCCTATAGACATAGGGCTACTGACAGCCCTAGCAGAGATGGTATCCGAAGTCATTCTACTTTCGGCTATCGACAGAGGAGATGACTCCCACTCTAGAGGATGTATGGAGGATCTTGAGGATCCCCATACATGGGCGGTTCATGACTCCTTCGGCCAATCAGGGCCACGCCATGATGAGATTATGTAGTGACCCAAGCTTTGCCTTGGAGAAGGGCAGAGTGAACATCAAGGCTTTGAGGCAGATGCCTAGGGCGTCTCGATTAACCCGAGTTTTGGTAGGGGTGGTGGGTGGCCTTCTTCTATGCCACTAGAGTGGATGCAGGTTACCGTGGCTCCTCTCAGATGTGGTCTACGACATAAGAGACCACGGATATAGGTTTGCTTGGGGTAGCTTTGTATTATGCCGCTTGTATAGGATCCTTTACGGGGTCGTATACAAGGGAGGTCGATGTCTGGTTCTGACATCGCTGCTACAGGTTTGGTGCTGGGAGCACATTACAATGCAAAGGCCGGTAGGGCTTCCACTAACAGGAGTTGAATGGGAAAGACCCCGGGTTTTCTATTGGTGGCTCCAGAGAGGGTCACAACGGCGGATAGATCTGCCAATGTCTCGAAGGTTGCTAGATGACCTCACCCCAGATCATATCACCTGGATACCATGGAGAGAGCATCCAGGGTGGGTAGAGGATAGACAGGAGTTGGATCGCATCAGACGAGTCAACTGGTTGAGGACAGAGCGGGGAGAGGTAGAGCTCCACCACTATGACCAAGTTTTGAGGCAGTTCGGGCTACAGCAGGGGATCCTTTCTCTTAGGGATTATGAGTACTCTCGAACTGTGTGGGATAATACCACATTGAGCGGGGCTTTAGACATGCAACGGTTCTAGAGTCAAGACGCTGATAATGCCCCCATTCAGCTAGTGGATGGGGATGACGTGGGGGTAGTAGACGGGTATGATGCCTGGTATGCAGGCATCTGCCCTCCTCGGATGATGAGGGCATAGAGTCTGATGCACGCTGTAGTGTAATGGATGGAGAGGTGACACCAGGCTGCCATCGATGCAGCAAGGGGTCACAGAGGGAGGGATTAGTGACGACCTCCTCAGGAGAGACGTCAAAGAGTACCATAGGCTTCAGAGAGACAACAACAGTCAGAGAGGAGGGAGAGACTCCCTTCTCAACAAAGGGATAGGCCACCATCGCTCGATAAGGGCAAGGGTGTTGAGGTGGGGGAGAGCAGTGAGATGGTAGCTCTTCGAGTTGAGAATTCTTGCCTACGAGCTCAGGTGTAGAATCTTCAGGATGAGGCGACACGACTCAGGACTCGGAGCGGAGGGGCGAGCATTCTAGAGCTAGCGCGTGCTATTGCACAGACCATGTTCTACCAAGGGTTGTACTATCATGTGGTTCCAGAGGAGTAGAGGATATCGTTGCTAGCCAACATTACGGAGTCGATCAGGATGGAGTTGTTGAGGACATCATCACGATCGACATTGAGGACCCACGATATAGCATGAACTCCGATGGGACCACCTCCTCCACCTCAGGGCGGGAGAGGAGATGAGGCTGAGAGATCAAGGACTAGTTGCTCATTGTACATAGACCATATATTTTTGAGAGGATTGAGTATGCCAGGGTATAGATTGTGGCATACCAATCCGTTTTGATATGATGTATAGACTTCTTGATATATATATATATATATATAATATATAATTTTTGTGATATGACTTGTGCATATGTTTTATGATGCTTTAATATTTGTTGTTTGACTATTCATGTAATTATGTCGTTGAAAATATTATAATTTTATGTCATGCTATAAAATTAAATGAAATAATCTGATGTAAACAAATTGGTTGTTGTGGTATGATTTGATGAAAAATAAAGTGACTTCTAACAATAATTTCAAAGGAAATTATCGCTGTTACATGACCATTTCATGGAGTCTCCGCTTGCTAGGTCATCAAGCTAATCTCGGTATGAGAGAAATATTGCTAAAAGTAAAAGGGTGCTTAAGAGACTTTCTTAAGACTTTGTGTTGTGATGATGAAAATGATGATGGTGATGATTTTTTTCAGATTTCCATGAAAATATTATGCATGAAATATTAAAAATATGATTTTTTCTAGGCATAAAATTCCTAAGTGTGATAGAAATTTGAACAATTGCCTAGGAATTATACCATCATCGCAAAACTAAATGTTGACATAATGAAATGAAATAGAAAAGTTTTCGTTCTTTTTAAAGCACAATTGTGTAACATAATGATTTAAGCCATATGCTTTTATGGATTAAATAAATGGGAAATAAAATTAGAACGATGGCTTGCGCTAGGCATAGAATTTTAGGTATAGACTTATACCATCATCGTGAAATCCAAAGAAGAAATTGATGTAATAGTTTTATTGCATAGTTGATTTTTGATTTTGAGATAAAAAATATAAAAATGAGGACTTGCACTAGGCATAAATTCCAATTTAGGTTTAGGAACTATACCATCGTTGCGAAAGTCGAAAATATATAAATGTGACTTTATTGCTAGATTTTTGAACATGTTTTGAAAGAAATTTTGGATTTTTGAAAAAATGTATTTAATTGTTTTTACGCTAAGCCAATATTCTCAAGTAAAAAAATCAAATTATTCCAGAAGATTTGCATAAATATTTTAAATTATCTCAAAGACAAAATTTAGATTTATAAGGAACCCCGAGTTCATTGTCGATCTTGATCTATCATAATGATACAAAATCTCTCAAACACAAATGTGTGTGCAATTGTATTATTCATTTACCAATTTTGAGCAAGATAATTTGATACAAGTAATTTGAATTAACCAAATGAGTGTTCGTTGACCATGATTTATATGCATGTAATCGTACCAGACTACTATGTAAGTCAAGTCATCAAGAGCTAGCTGATCCATGAGCGGACATAGGTCTGTACAAAAGAAGGTCGCTAATGTGACAAACATATCACCACGCTAGGAGTTACCCAAGGCCAAGCGGGTTGGGCACAAACCACCTGTTATGGAGCTTACCTCACAGTTTTCGAATAATTGAGAATTCCAGGGATTCAAGCTCATTCACCCTTCTTTTCTTTCAAAGGGTAGGGGAAGGGATTCATTGCTTTTTGCTTTTTCTTTTTTTTTCTTTTCTTTTTTTTTGTATTTTTGCTTGACACTGAGATAATGCTGAAATATTTTTGAGGTGGTACAAAATGATATTGAAACAATGTTTTTTTTCTCATGATTTTTCTTGACTTTTTTTTTTCTTCTTTCTATATTAGGGATACTTGCTCGGATTGGTTGCAGAGCAAGGGATTTTTATTCTGGGCAGGGGTGAGCTTGTCCTTTTGTCAATTTTCAAAGATTCTAGACCATGTGCATGATAAGATAGCAGGGGAGACTTTTCGCTCAAGAGACCACTTCTACTATGTAGCATCGCTTTGAATTTGTAGTGAAATCATTTTAATGTGAAAAGGTGTACTTGGTTCAAGTAAATAACAAGATCAGTTCTCTATGCTCAAAATTTTATTTAATTCAATTGTGGACTTCGATATAAGAGAGATTAATAATCATACCAAATAAGATCAAGATATTTATTCTTGTGAGTGTGAAAGTGAGGGATTCCAAATAAATGCTAATTTATCCAAAATAACTGAAAATATAACTGCAATACTTCAAGAATTGACAGGTGCAAAAAATAGAAGATTTTTTTGAGGATTTTTATGATTTTGATTTTAATTTATGAATTAAGATAATACATAATATTATTGTTTTTGAAATTTTTATATGAATTACTAAAATAAGACAATATGTATAATATATACAGTGATGAAATTACCATATTTATGCATAATAGCGCTTAAGATGCATAATGTTCATAGGTTTTTTAAGATCTTTACCATCTAAGGTAGCTAATATGTATGCTCCCGATCCAAATTTAGCAGTGATAATATATGGCCCAAGCCAGTTAGGCTCAAATTTACCTTTAAGGTCTTTAGTTGCATTAGTATTTTTTTAATTTTCTTTTAAGACGAGGTCACTAATCTCAAAGGATCGATTATGAACTTTCTTGAGATATGCTCGTTTGAGCTTGTTCTAGTAGGCACGAAGATGCTCCAAAGCATTAATGTGCTTCTCATCTAGGAGTTCCAGCTGACTAAATCTGCTAGCATGATATTCATCTCCTACTTCAGTATCTTGAAGTAGTAGAGCCAAAGAAGGAACTTCTAATTCAAAGGGAAAAACAATTTCAATGCCATAAACCAAAACAAAAGGTGAAGTGCCCATGGGAGTACGAATGCTAGTTCGATAAGCCCATAAAGCAGGATATAATTGAATGTGCCAATCACGACCAGATTTATTGACCAGTGTTTTGAGGATTTTAATTAATGTTTTATTAGATGCTTCTGCTTGGCCATTACCTTGAGGATAATAGGGAGTGGACCAACGATGTTGAATTTTATATTTTTGACATAGTTTCTTTACATATTTATTTTTTAAACAAGTTCCATTATCTTAGATGAGATTTGCAGGAATTCCAAACCTATAAATAATTTGATTAAAAATAAATTTGGAAACTTGAGTTCCAGTGCAAGAAGCTAAGGGCGTAGCTTCAACTCACTTCGTAAAATACTCGGTGGCGGTTATGATGAATTTGTGTCCATAAAATTACACAAGATTGATTTTTTCGATGATGTCTAAGCCCCATTTGGAAAAGGGCCAAGGAGATGAAATAGCCTGCAGTTCTTGTGCAGGCGTATTGACAAGGTCAACATGTTTCTGGCACTTGTCGCAATGGCGCACGTAATCATGTGCATCATTCTCCATGGTAGGCCAAAAATATCCTATCCTAAGAAGCTTCTTAGCAATGGCGCTACCACTAAAGTGTCCCCTACAAGATCCATCGTGGGCTTCACTCAAAGCTGATCTAGACTCTTCTAGATTAAAACATCTCAGTAGGATACCTTCAAAAGATCTCCTATATAAGGTATGCCAATTATGATGAAGCGACTTGCTCGTCTACATAATAACCGGCATTGGTTTCTATTAAAACCTTCAGGTAAGGTCCCATTTTGAAGAAAATTGAGGATATCAGTGTACCAAAGTTCAGGAGTAGTTTCGTTGATTAGAAACACATCCAAAGGTTTCAAGCATGATTTAATTGAAGCGGGTTCCTGGAGTCGACAAATAATGATGGTAGCATATTCGTCATCTAACTCCAAGGGTAAAAGAGATGCAGCTACGGCCATGGCATCAGCCACACAATTGCTAGTTCTAGGAATAGCTTCCAAGGTAATTTGATCAAATAAAGATATTAATTGTAATACATATGATTTATGTGGACGTAATTTATCATGTCTGGTCTGATAAACATCATTAATTTGATTTATAACAAGTTGAGAATCACCGAAAACTAATAGATTTTTAATTTTTAGTGTCAGGGCTGCTCGTAATCCAAGGATGAGAGCCTCATATTCAGCAGTGTTATTAGTACAGGCAAAATTTAATTTAAAGGATAGAGGTATGAGATGTTTCTATGGATATATCAAAATAATACTGCACTGACCCCACTCATGCATCGGGCTCTGTCAAAGTATAAGGACCATTGCTCTGAATGATCTGCCTCTAGTTTAAGGCATTCGTAAGGAAACTCAATGACGAGGGGATGGGTGGATTCTAAGGGTGCATCAGCTAATTGATCTGCTATGATTTGACCCTTAACAAAATTTTGTCCTATAAACGTGAGTTCAAACTCGGTTAGCGCAAGAACCCACTTTGTTGTGTGACCAGATAAATAAGGTCGACTCATGAGATACCGCAAGGGATCAGATTTAGCAATAACATATGTTTTTTGACTGAGCATATAATGGCGTAGTTTTTGTGTAGAAAATACGATCGCTAGACATAACTTCTCTAATGTTGTGTAGCGAGTTTCATAACTAATTAATGTTCTGCTAATGTAATAATTAACACGTTCTCTTTTCTCATCATCAAGTTGAGCTAACATAGCTCCTAAAGCAAAATCTAAAGCAGAAATATACAAGATAAATGGGCGATCAGGTTTAGGTGGCAAAAGTACAGGTGGGTTAAGAAGATATTGTTTAAGGAGTTCAAATGCTTCCTGACATTCGTCGTCCCAATGGAAAGAGACATCCTTATTAAGAAGCTTAAGAAAGGGTCCAGTTTTATCCGCCAGCTTATCGATGAAGCGACGGATAGCTTGAAGCTTACCTTGTAGACTCCGTAATTCAAATATATTTGTAGGTGCGGGCATATCAATGATAGTCGTAATCTTGAGAGGGTCAATTTTGATGCCACGTAAAAAAACTATAACCCCCAATAATTTACCTGACTTAACTTCGAATAGACATTTGGCTAGATTCAATCGGATAAGATATTCCCTTAACCGATCAAAGACTTTTCTCAAGTCATCTAAATGGTCATCTTCTTCAGTAGAACGCACTATAATGTCGTCTACATAATCGTGTAGTATATCATGCATCATATCATGAAAGATATAAGTCATGGCTCGTTGATAGGTTGCACCTGCATTCTTCAACCCGAATGGCATCACTTTCCAATAGAAAGTCCCCCAAGGGGTAATAAAGGTTGTTTTAGATTTGTCGCGATATCGCGACATGTTTGGCACTTAAGCGGTTGGGAGGATAATTGTCGCGATATCGCGACCCTTTTGTGGCATGAGAGTCGTTTAGAAACTTCGTCGCGATTTCGTGACTCCTTTTGCGTGCGGCTGCCGAGGGCCCTTCCTATCACGATTTCGTGACATGTCACGTTATCGCGACTGTTGGCGCCGATGCGGTCGAGACGGGGGTGACTGCCGCGATTTCGCGACATGTCGTGATTTCACGACATGTCGCCTTTTCGCGCCCTGTTGTTTTCTTTGCCCTGTGGTTGTTAGTGCTGCCTTTGTGCTTTGCACTTGTTGTGTTGCTCTTTGCTCTGGGTCGGGATGTGTTCTCTCCCGTTTGTAATTGTTCTTTGTATTAATACAAGTTTTTCATTTTTTTCAAAAAAAATAAAGGTTGTTTTAGCCTGATCTTCAAGAGCTATCCTGATCTGATTATAACCAACAAATCCATCCATTAAGGATATCATTCCACTCCCAGAAGTAAAATCAATGATCTGATCCATATTGGGAAGGGAAAAATCATCTTTAGGACATGCGGCATTAATATCTCTAAAGTTTGTGCAAACCCTAATCTTAGTAGCTTCTTTCTTAGTTACTAGAACTACATTCGAGATCCATTCAACATAATCAATGGCTTGTATAAAAATAACATTCAAGAGTTTTTCTAACTCCCCTTTGACTAGTAAGGCCACTTTAGGATGCATTTTTCTAAGCTTCTGCTTAACAGGTTTAGCATCCGGATGCACTACTAGGTGATGCATAGCTACAAAAGGGTCTAATCCTGACATATCTTCATATGTCCAAGCAAAGACATCTTCATATTCTTTAAAAAATGCAATGTATTTATCCTATTTTTCTTGACTCAATTCTGATCCAATGTTGATTATGTGGGGGTTATCCTCGGTTCCAATGTTAATTTTTATGACATTTTCTACTTCCATGTGTAGATCTCTCTCAAAATTAGGTGGGGCGGGTGAAACACCCAATTCTTGTAATTCTTCCAAGGTTAGCTTGGATAATTCGTCTTGAGGAGTCGTGGCCTCAAGCTGGGCTATACTAGGTATAGAGCCATCAAAATAAAATCCATTATGTAATAATTCCTCAACGGAGACATCATGAAAGATATCTCCCTCCAACTCATCATCATATTTAGCGATCATATCAGGATAAGCTATAGATAGCATATTACATGTGAATGTCTTATTCGTTAAACATAAAGCATCACGTTCATCTAAAAAATCTTGGTAACATATAATTTGGTCATCATCCTCAAATGGGAATGGCCGACCCTTACTAGGAAATAGGCCCACACCACATCGGGCGGGCCATGCTTCTACCTCAAAAGGTTATTTCATACCATTCTGGAAAGGTCCCAAACCTTTCCCTTTATATCCCAATTTAAGCATTATAGTTTTGGCTTTAATATATTCATTAGTAAAATAACATCGAGCATATCCATCATAATGAGTTATGATGTTTTTGGGTATTCTACCCCAGTCATATCTATTATAAATAAAGGCACAACTCCCGAATTGGTAAATACTTCCCATAGGCTGTGGAAGGCCCAAGGTACGAGGAGATAGCAACACATTATTTAAAATAAGGGAATCTTGCATAGAAGCATTCGTTTCTTCTGATATAAGGATTTTAGATAGATCAAGTAAGAGCTCGTCAATGAGAGCATACAAGGTAGAAGGAACATTCCCTACGTCTTCTGATGCGGAAAATATAAATTTTGTGGATGTAGACAGTGTAGAGGAGTCGATAGATGGGTCTATTAAAGGTATGGAAGTTATAGGAGTAGAACAAGAGACATTGGTTGTGGAATTAGGATCTTTCTTAGGTCCTAAAGCAGTTTGTTCAGAAGATGGTTGAGCTATATGTGAAGGTGCAACTGATGGAGTAGATTACGTTGTGGGTGTGAGTTTCGCACGTTTAGATGGATAATGAGAATTAGGATATGTGGATGACAAAGCAGGGCAAAATTGAACTCCAATAGGTTCTGCTAAAGCACACATATCAAAGGGTCTTGGATCACCATGAATGGTAACCAACTGATTCTTAAATTTGAACTTAACACATTGATGTAAGGTTGAGGGAACAGCTCGCATTGCGTTGATCCAAGGATGACCCAAGAGTATATTGTACGATGCAGGGCAATGTACAATGAACACGATCGTATCCAAGGTTCTTGGACCAACCTGCAATGGAATGGTAATAACTCCACATGTTTCTTGTGTTTCGTCATTGAAAGCTTTTATGACCATATCAGTTCTTTTCATTTCATCACTTCTAAACCCAAATATTTGGTAGAAGTTAAAAGTGCAGATATTTAAAGATGAACCATTATCAATCAAAACTCGTTTGATTGCTACATCTCCAATTAAAGCAGTAATATACAAGGGGTTATCTTTATGTAAACTATGTTGAGGTATGTCTCTATCCCGGAAGTCAATACAATCAACTTCACGAGTTATTATAGTATTGGCCATGGCTTCAGGTTGAATGTCTTGTGGTACCATCATCTGGTTTAATGTGAGCATTAATTCATCTCTATGTGTAGGAGAAGATCTTAAAAGGTCCAAGAGGGAAATTCTAGTTGTAATATTTGATAATTGTTCATTAATATTATAAGGAGGTTTAGGTTGAACATTAGGTTCATGATTCCCTTTATTAGGAACCTTCAAAACAAATGGAGTTGATCCACCATTCTAAATTTGATCTTGTTGATAATTTTGAGCCTGTTGTCTAGTAACAGCTCCGATGGTACCCACAATATTATTTTGTGGATGATGAATGGGTCTTGGTCTAGCATTTATAGCTAGCTCATTAGAAAGTAATTGGTGAGACGATGGTCTAGTAGTGACTCTTCTTGGAAATGGTTCTTTTGGAACCATATAACTTGTGATAGGGTGAATAGTATCCGATTCATCTTCAGAACTATTCGATTGATTTGATGTGATTTCCATATCACTCTCAATATCGTATTTTGTATCACTAAGATCAGGTATCTGAATATTATATAGAGGCCTGGTTGTAACCACGGATAAAGTTGTGTCAAATATTTCCAGATCATGAGCAGGTAAATACCCACTAATAGTTCCTACATATCGGGCAGGAGGAGGGACATTATGATGTTTAATTTGATTAGCCACCTCCTTACCATGTTTTGGTAAGGGATGTTGAAATATGTCTAATGACTGATTGGCGTTCTGATTCTGGTTTTGTGGGGTGTTCTTTTGAACATTATTAGGAGAATTTTGCTTAGGTTGAAAGGCTTGCACCTCCATCTCATTGTTATCAATCAAGTCATGTATTTTATGTTTTAATCTTTTACAAGAGTTGGTAGTGTGTCCAAGTCCTCTATGGAAGTCACAGTGTAAATATGCTCTGTATCCGGGTATAGTTGGATCAGGTTCGTAGATATTTGGTAATTGAATCAAACCTTGTTCTAATAATTGTGGTAGAATAGTTGATAAAGGTTGATTTAACCTAGTAAATTCTCGAGATGTTTATCAGGAGGTTTCAGTATAAACTTCTCCACTATCTTCGCAGCATTAAAATTAGCAATATTTCTGCTATTGGTGACTCCATCACCCACAACTTGTTTATTCTTATATTTATTTTTGGATGTTTTCTCATCGTATTTCTTTTTAAGTTGGCCTCTCCTAATGAGAGCATCTTCCACTCTTCGGGCTAAGTCTATAGCCTGATCGAATGTGGTCAAGGTAGCAGTTGATAATTTGTAAGATAGTTGCTCTTGCAAATTATTAATAAAGATGCCCAACATCTCCCTATAAGGTAACACAAAGTGTAATTTTCCTATCAACTGTCTCCACCTAGCTAGGAAATCAACAAAGCATTCATCTTTGTCCTGTTTTAAGTTATACAAATTTTTAATGGTCACATGTCTTTCGATGTAGGCACTAAATTGATGAACAAAATACTCGGCAGTTTCTTCAAAATTCCTCAAAGAATTAGTGGGTAATTGATAATACCACTCTAATGCCATTCCTCCCAAGATTTTTGGGAAAATTTTTAGTAATAACAAGTCATCATGTGATATATCATGACATGCTATCCTAAACATACGAATATGCTCTATGGGATATTCGGTTCCTTTATATATGGGAAGAACATGCATAGGAAAATGTTTAGGATACGGCTGTACTACGACTATAGGATCTAAAGGCTGACTACACATCTCTCGATAGTTGTATGAGGGACGGTAGGGATCTATCTGGTCCATGCGAAAAACTAGTTGTTTCACCATGGTTTCAAGATTACTAGTTTGTCCACAATATTGGTTCGGTGGGACATAGATATGGGATCTATGAGTGTATGATGGTGTGACATAAGGATTAGATGCTATATTGCTATTATGCAAAGTGTTTGTAGGAAAAGTATTATGAAGGGGATTTGTAATAGTATTATGTTGTACCCCAGATTGTTGGTAATTGGTGTTTGGTTTTGTTTTGGGTTTTTTTTGATTTGAGGTATGTTGATCAAGAGCTTGGTGAAATAGAGTAGTAAATGATGGTTTATTTTGTGTGGGAATGACCCTAGGCTTGTTAACAAGCACTTTAGATGGTTGGGTAACCTGTTGTTGTTGTATTTTCTGAATCACAGCTGCCATATCCAAATTGGATGGTCCAACTTGATCACTCTCTTGATCAATAAAGGACAAGGGATTAGTGCGTGTTTGAAATACTTCTTCTAGAGTTGCTTGAGTGTCACTAATTTGATCCTTGTCCATATGGGCTGCTCTATTAAAAACACCAATATTAGTATTAATGAACTTCCAGAATTGTTCCATATTCTCAAAAGTGATAGCTCCTCCCGGAGACATTTTAGGGGATGAGGATCCTTCCTCTCTAACAGTTTCTTCTTGTTCATTTCCTACAACAAGCTCTTCTTCTTGCTGGTCTAGGGTTCCTTCTTTCAAAACTTGGTCCTCAGGAGGGACATTTTGGTCAGTTAATGGTCTTCCTAACCAATCTTCATCTTCTTCGGTTTGTTTTCCATTCCTAAGTCTAGGCATTGTGCTAAACTTAGGTTTTAACAAATATATATATATATGCGGTAGGGTTGAGAGGTATATATTTTAACTATATACCTGCTATAATACTTTAAAAGGAAAATGTTTTGTTTTTGTTATTTTGTTTGATTATATTATTATTTTGCGAGAATAAAAATAACAAACAACATGCTAGTTGCAAGAAATAATAATAGTAAAAATAATGACTTAGTTTTCTATGAATAGTTTATGGATATCATTGATAGGGTCAAGTTCATCAGGAGTCATGAAATGCTCCTCTTCAAATTGGAAGTGGTTTTTCAAGAATTTGACAAAGTGTGCTATGGTAATATGATCTATTTCACACCCTGACATGTAAAAATAAAGTTCATGGCAATACTATCGATACAACACAGCTCTAGGAACTCTATTCCATAATTTTCTATCCGTAATAATGACTTCTTGATCCTCTATATGAGATAGAAATTTATGTACTACAACTGCGTTCTCAAGGTATTCCTCAAAGGTGTATAATTCAGAAGACACAAGTACTCTTTTATCTGCTAACCACCTATGGCAAGCTCTCTAAAGTTCATGATACAAAGTCACCTGATCAGGATCCAGGATTCTATCTAGGACAAACCTCTTAATTTGCCTAAGTTCTACAGATCTGGATTTAATAATACCCAATCTCCTATCAAGTTCGTCCCACAAAGATTGGGCTCTATTTGTTTGAGGTACTCTAAGCACAAAAGTAATCTCTATGGTCGTTAATTGATTTTCAACATTTATGGTGACAACTCGTCTTCTATTATAATCTACCATCTAAGTATGATATGCAAATTTAACGGTTGTCTAATGATTCTAGATGTTCTTAATAATGTGTTATTTTTTTTCGGATTGTTTTCAAAAGGTGTTTTAGTTTCATGTCGGGTTCACCAAAATGTATCGCCCAAATTTTTTGCACCCTTACCTTCAGGCTAAAGGATCCATGTCCAGAAGGGGGGTGCGAGAAGGACCTCAGACGAGGAGGCCCTTTGAAGGTCGCGCCTCTCGGGGAAGGGGTATAAGGGTGAATTTTCAACGAATGGTGGGGTTCACCAGGAAACTTTGAGTGGCAGTTCCACGCCTAGGTTGAGAATGGGTTTGATGTGTTCATTTTATGTTCAATCATTCAGATTCCTAGGTTGGCCAAAATGAATCTAAGCTATTCTATATGAATTTTTTGGTTTATATGAAGATAAAAAACATAAATGAATCCTAAATACATAAAATATCTAAAATGGAGAAGAGTGCACCTGATTTCTGATGTTTGATGAAGATTCTGAAGCTTGTAGGAGTCCAGATCGTCTTGGATATGACAGGATTGTCTGTAATTGTACAGAATCATCCAGATCATAGGAGATCGTTTGAGATTAGCCAAATATTGTCAGCAACCTGACGAATTCGTCAGAAACCTGTAATCATGAAAACAGACACCAAAAACCAAAAATACAATTGCAAGAATGATACAAAATGATAGAAATAAGAATATAAATGCTTAAATGATAAATCCAGATATCAAATCAAATGGGATGCAATGTTTTAATAATTTATTTTGAATTTTATCATGCAAATATGCTAAATGAGGTGAAATCCAAGATGCAGAACATAAGTGAATTAATCTAATGCATAATTAAATAAGAAAAAGAGATAGAGAATGCAAACTCAGGGCTCTGATTGCCCCCAATCTGAACTGTAGTCAAAATCGTCTGCAATCGTATGAGATCGTCTTTGATCTCGACATGATCGTTCGAAATTGTGGTTGAATCGCCTACGATGATCCGAGCTTCCCTCGACTGAAACACAGTGAGATCCTGTAATAAAACTTGAAAACACAAGTGCAAATGATGGGAGATAGGATGTTCTAACACAATAAAAACTAAAGTTGTAGGGAAATGATCAGCCAGGGGGATAAACTGGGAAAATCCTAAGTTTATATAGGATTAGGGGGAGGTTAGGAGATTGGGGATCATTCCAATCTAGGAGATCTCCAATGTAGGAATCTCCAACCACGCAGACACACTTCTACCCGAGTTGGAGAGGTTGTTGAAACATAAGCTAATTATGAAAATTCGATTTTGGGATGAAATCGTCTGGACGTTCTGTTCCAAATGAATTCGTACGATTTGGGACGATATCGTCCAAAGGTCAAAACAACTTCTAAAAATGGTGCGAAAAATGAGGTGAGCGGTTAACGGGTGGTTTCGGGGTTAAAATTCAATTTTTTTATCTATTACTGATGGTTTAACTGTGCCAATTTTAGGGTGCTACAAGGTGTAAAGTAGGCAAGTGTGAGTTATGTGTGTGAGGTGTCATGTAAGAAGGTGAAGAGTTGTGTAAAGTATCATGTGTGAGATATAAGTTATTATGAGAAAAGAGGGAAGTTCAAGAGACATGCATATGAAGAGTCTCTTGTAATTATATATTGATAACAAATCATTGTATCAAAGTATCGAACTAGCATTGCTTAATGCATGCTATTGTATATTTTTATTAATAATATTTCAATATTTTATTTGTATTATTTTGTGAGAATTATTGTGATCCTATGGAATTTATCCTATGAATATATTTGGTTCCACTTTTTAACTTGGCATCAAATCCACCTTGGTGAAAGTCATCTTGGTTCAGAGCTACGGTGAAGATATTGTTGATTGCTAAATTGTGAGAATGATTGTTGATTGTTGGATTGGAGAAGCTACGATGATAGAGAGATTGTAGTGATTTGAAGTAAATCCTGTAAGATTATCCTTCATATTTGCTAATAGTGGTATCAATACCACTATGTTGTGGATAAAAAATAAGAGACTTGGTGGTTACCAAGAATTTTTATTATGTTTGTACAAACAAGAAGAGACTTGATGCTTACTAAGAATTTTTATTATGCTTGGACAAACAAGAAGAGACTTGGTGGTTAATAGGCATTTTGCTTACATTCAAAATTGAAGGAAGATACTATATTGGGAAGTAGAAGATTGAATATTGAATATTGAAGATTGAAGAAGAAGAAATAAGATTGAAGCAGAGAAGAAAGAAGAAGGAAGTTGGGTTGAGGTCACCAAAAAATTGAAGAAAATAAGGGTTGAGGCCGCCCAAATTGTAAAATATTGGATAAGAACTAACACGGTAAGGCATATTTAAATTCATTTGAGAAAGTAATTTGAAGTGATTTCAATTGTTGGAGAAATTATTATTTGAGGAATTAATATTGTTGTTCGAGAGATAAGAAGAATATTTTTGGAGGATAAAATTTGTGGGAGATATAAGAAGAATTTAATATATTGAAATAATAAGAAATTGTTGATTGAAAGAGAAGAAAATTACAAGAGTGATAAGAAGATTTGGAAAGTTTTAGAAGAAAAAAAAATTAAAGGAAGAAATTAAAGTGAATTGATATTTGGAGGAAGGAAAATTGATTGTTGGAAGTTATGCTTAGTGGAAGTTGGCATTGTAGGAGTAAGGATATATTAGAAGAGGAGCACTTTGATATGGAAAATAAACATTATGTAGAAATTACATGTAGAAAAAGTGGACGCTAGGCAACGAGAAGAAATAATAGCCACAGTGATTGGAAGTGTTATTCAAAAAATATTTCATTGAGGAAAAATAATAGACAAAATAGTCAAAACTCCTAGTTTCATAACTGAGCAATTAGTGATATTTTTTAGGCAATTAAACAATCCGAATATGTGTCAGTATCAATATTATGGATATTATGGCAGTTTGTAATAAAGGTGGGAGAAAGAGTTAGAGGTTTTCATTTAGGTATGGTAAAATTTATTTTGGAGAATGATGGTGTGTGTGTTGGGGATATCATGAAGCTTGGGGGAAGTCCCATTATTATAGTCCATATTGGATGGTCATGTGATCAAGAGATGAAAACCATACAACATAATGAATCTATGGATGCTTAAAGCATTGCTACATCTCCATCATTTAGTTTTATGCAACGCCAATCAAGATTTGAGTTATTAGGTTTTTTTTTTAAATATTTATCAACCAAAGGATGGAGCTTTCCAAGATTCCAAGATACCATTACTTGTGAGTAAAACAAAAAAGAATGAACTTGTAGAGAAGTGGCCACCTTTAGCAGAGGTTACAAAAGCCGAAAAGAGAGATGAATTTGATAGAAAAAAAAGTTGACAAAGAGATTTATGATTTAGAGTGTACTTCACCTAGTTGCAACTTCATACAAGTAGTGTTTAATGGAGTAAATGTGCTAGCTGGTGTTGGTCCTCTTTTATTATTGTTGTTTTTACGTATTTTCCACCACGTGTTCTCTTGCATAAAATTTTTGAGAGAAAACAAGGAATCTATATATCAAGATGTTGGAGAAGTTGTGTTTGGGAGATTTGTTTGGTTTTTTATTTTGATGGTTTTGTACTTTGAATTATGTGCATGTTGTGTGGAGTTTATCATATTGAAGGGAGAAAACTTGACAAAAATTTCTAGATTTTTATTTTAATATTGCTAGGGTTCAACTGAGTTCCAATTATTTCTTTGGTATTTTAACTTCATTAATAGTGCTACTAACAATTTGGCTTAAGGGCTTGTAGTTAATCCTTAAAATTCCCTATGAGGTAAAGATGACGTGTTTCTATGGAGATCAAGTTGTAGGAAATTTTTTGAATACAGTGCAACTAAAAAATGTTTGGACTTCCTCAAGAATGATGACTCTAGATTCGAACGACTAAAGGGAACCACATTTGCAAAATTTATGAACATTACTAAAGTCCAAATTTTAGTCAAGTTTTTAATTTTTAATTTTAAAAGAAAATATTTTACCAAATAATGCAATATGTGGGTGTTGGTCATATTACATTTTTTGTCATGTATTAGTTTAGGGAGTATTTAAAATTTGGGTGTGTGTTTAATATTTAGATCTATTGTATATGTCAAGGTGTGAAGTGTATGAGGTGTCAAGTAGGCAAGTGTGAGTTATGAGTGTAAGGTGTCATGTGAGTAGGTGAAGAGTTGTGTGAAGTGTCATGTGTGAGAGTTATATTATTATGAGAGACTTTGTCATTATGAGAGAAGAGGGAAGGTCAAGAGACATACGTATGAAGAGTGTAGACACCTAAAAATGTCACATTATCCCTTGTGCAGTGTTAATGTTTAATTATTTTGCAAAATACTCTAAAAATCCAATTATTTTGTATTAAAACATTAATTATCCATCTTAGCCCCTTTTTCCCACTAAGCCCCATCCTACACCTAGCCCATGGTCACCATGTGACCATCCCATTCACCTAGCCTATGTCCACCTCACCCTAGTCTACCCTTTGGTCCTAGTCTAACATATTACTCTACTCTACCTTACCCCATACTCTCCACATCCCCATGAACCCACACCTCTTCTCATGCTCATTTAATGCATATGAGTGGGGTGAAGACTTTTTCCACCCATTTACATTAATGGGATGAAGAATTTCTCCACCCCTATGCATTAATGGGGCATGGTGCACCTATGCTCATTTAATTCATATGGGTGGAGTGAGGAATTTCCTCCATCCAAAAATATTGATGAGGCATGGTGCATCTATGCCATCTCACCTCCACCTCACGACCCCCCAACCCTTGACAAAAATCTATAAATAACCCCCATTTCCTTTCATTTGCATGAATGTGATATATTCTTAGAGAAACTCTACCAAAATTATTTTAGTCCCCACTTGTGTCCATTGAGAGAGGTCACTTTACTTAGAGTGCTAACCCTAGGGATAATCTCTTGTGTCTCTCTTTCTATGTTCTTGTTTTGTAAACAGGTTATAGGAGTTTGCACTTGATATTTAGAAGCTTGAGAAAATCTAAAGTGAAAGTGTGCTAAAGCCTTAAATTTAAATTTGAAGCATTTACATTTGACTTTTAGTAAAGTTAAAAAAGAATAGCCCAAGTGAACGTATGCCCAAATGAATGTGTGCTTTGCAAAGACTAAGAAAAGAGCCCGAGTGAATGTTTGCCTAAATGAACATGCACCCTACATTTATCCAAGCACAAAAAGTGAAGCCCAACATATTTAATCTGAGCGCTATTTATGAATAATTTGTGCTAAAGGCTCTTTTAATTTTTCTTAAAGTGTTCTAAAAATTTATATTTCTTAATACTTTTGAAAAATATACAAATACTTGCTATAGTTGGAATATTAAAAACTATAGAAATTCTTAAATATTTTAAAATATTTATTTATTTAATACTTTGAAAAAAATATTTGCTATAGTTGAAACAATAAAACTATAAAAATATATTTAACGAATTTAAAAGGATCATATTTATAGGTATTTATAAGGAAGTTGAAAAGACCTCTATGTATCGTTAAAAGTATGTTTGCCATTTTAGTTAGGGAGTTATAAGGACCCTCAAGTTTAATTTTTCTTAGTTGAATTTGTGACATCATACTTGTTTTATATCATGACACATACTAAGAAAGACACAAAATGGTATATAGATTTTGGAGTTAGTAAATATATGACAAAAGAGATTAAATAGTTTCATTATCTTCATAAAATAGATGCAAAACCTATAATAATAGTAGATGATAAAATCTATTAGACAAAAGATTTTGGTAATGTGCATATCAATCTTTTAGATGGAAAATATGCTCTAGAAAATGTCCTCTATGTGCCCGGATTAGCCAACAACCTTCTCTCAATGTCACAAATGTTAGATAAGGGATTGGTACTAGATTTTATACTTATTAATGGAAAGAAACAATGCATTATCACAAGAGATCAAAAACTTGTTGCAACTGGTTCATTCAAGAATGGCTTCTTTGCTCTTGATATTAAATCCACACCTTCAATTACCTCATATGCTTGAATGGTTTCTTTGCCCTTGATGTTAAATCCACACCTTCAATTACCTTATACGCAGTCACAATAGATACAACTTTTTTATAACATAAGAGATTTGGTCATATTCGGTCAACATCACTTTTAGAACTTCATAAATATCAAATGGTTATTGGTTTACCTCAACTTTCTTTAAATCTACCAACATGTTCCAGTTGTTTAGCTGGCAAACAACATCAAATTCCTTTTGAATTCAGTTTACATAGAGCTACTAGTCTTTTGGATGTTATATATATAGATCTATGTGGTCCCATATCAATCGGTTTTGAAGGACACAAATATTTTCGATTACTCTTAAAAAAAGTGGGTCTATTTCATATTTTAAATTCAAAAGCCTTCACATGTTTTAAATAATTCAAACAACTTGTTGAGACAAAATCTGAGTGTTCAATCCAAGTACTCCATTCAGATCAAGGTGGAGAGTATACCTCTAAAAAAAAGTTGAATATCTTACACAACATAGAATCAAACGTCAACTAACTACAACCTACACTCCATAAAAAAACAAAGTTGTTGAAAGAAGAAATCAAACTGTTATGGAAATAGTTTGTTGTATGCTCAATGAAGCTCATCTTGAACAACAATATTGGGCAGAAGCAGTCAATATTAGTGTATATATTCATAATAGAGCTCCTGCAAAAGCTATTAAAGGTATCAAACCAAAAGAAGCATGGTCTAGAAGAAAATCTTCATTGTCACATCTAAGAGTATTCAGTTGTAAAGTTTATATACATATTCCAAAACAAAGGAAAAAATTAGATGACAAAAATTTACCTTGTATATTTTTAGGATATGATATGTCATCCAAAGCTTATTGTCTAATTGATCCTATCACCAAGCAAATACATATAAGTTGAGATGTTTTTGATGACGAATGTACTCACAATATTGAATCAAAAGATACATCATCACCAATTATACACAAAAAAAGAAGATTATGAAGAAGGATGTAACCATGACTCAAAATTTATAGATGAATTAGTAGAAGCACCAATCACAAACGTAACTCTTAAACTCCATATAAGAAAACATCAAAATCGGCTACAACTACTCTTAAAGATGCAAGACTTGATACATCTCCAGATATAACTTCTACTAGACCCCATACTCGTAGTCAAACACAAAAATAAGTAACTTACGATCTTATGACTTTAATGATGGAAAATCATGAACCTCAAATAGTAAGAGAAACACTTAACTCTCCTAAGTGGAAGAAAGAAATAGATGTCAAATATTCAGCTCTAATAGAAAATGAAACTTAGAATATAGTTGCTTTTCCTAAAGATAATAAACCTATTGGATGCAAATAGGTCTATAAAATCAAATACAAAGCAAATGGTTCAATTGTCAAATATAAAACATATCTTGTTGCAAAAATATTTTGCTCAAAGAGGAAAAAAATGATTATGATGGAACATTTGCACCAATGAAAAAGATGACTATGATTCATACAATTTGTGCACTAGCAATACAATATAATTGAAAATTTCATCAAATGGATGTTAGGAGTGCTTTTGTCAATGGAGATCTTGAAGTATATATGATACAACTAGAAGGTTTGAGATATACGGACAAACACAAAAAAATTACATATTAAAAAGTCATTGTATGGATTAAAACAAGCACTACGAGATTGATATATTAAAACAACAATCATCTTCAACTTGGTCTTTGTAGAAGTTTTTCAAACACGAATATTTATACCTATAAAGTGGGTTCTGATAGAGTAATACTTGTGGTTTATGTAGATGATCTGGTTATCACAAGGTAACTCTGATGATTTAATAACAAAAGTGAAAATGATCTAAATGCAACTTTGATATGACTAATGTGGGACTACATTATTGTCTTGGTTTAGCAAAAGAAAAATCACATTATGATTACACAAACTAAGTATACCAATACTTTGTCACAAAAATACAAAATGACTTTTTTCATCAACTATTGGAAGTCTACTTTATCTCATAAACACTAGATAAAATATAGTTTTTGTTACAAATTATCTCTCTAAATTTATGCAAGAACCTAAGAAAACTCATTGGAAAGATGCTAAATGAGTTCTATAGTACCTTCAACGAACAATGAATTATAGGTTAGAATATAAGAAACATGAGAAATTCTTTGTAGAAGGTTATACAAATTGAGATTATGTTGGTTCCATTGATGATAGAAGATCAACTTTAGGGTATATTTGTTTCTTGGTTCTGGTCCTATTTCTTGGCATAGTAAAAAGCAACATACAATAGCACTTTCATCTACTGAGACAAAATATAGAGTTGCATGCAATGCTACATGTTAAATACTATGGATACAGTTTATTCTATTAGATATGGGTCAATTTTTCAAGCAATCAATGATATTAAATTCTTATCATCAAAAAGTTCTCAAGTTAATTAAAAATCCAAATTTTAATGAAAAAATCAAACATATTGAAGCACAATATCATTTTATTCAAGATCATGTTCAAGATAATTTTTGGCAATTTTTCCACATTAAATCTTTTGATAAATTTTGGCCTAAAGTATGGAGCTTTCAAGCGGCAAAGAGCATGCTGAGGTGTTCGGGTTTTCGTGGGCCATAAATAGGGGCGATAAAATGGACAAAATGAGCTCTGGATACTTTATCATTACAAATCTTCTCGCCAGATTTTCGACGATATATTATAATAGGCAATCGGGTTAGCAGATCAAAAGTTATGGCCCCGGGAAGCAGAACCAGGAAACCTAGTTTTTGTGCAAAGTCCGACTGCGCCCAGTTTTTGGTGCGAAGTCTAACTGCGCCAGTTTTTGTGCAAAGTCCGACTGCGCCCAATTTTTGGTGTGAAGTCCGACTGCGCCCAATTTTTGTGCGAAGTCGGACTGCGCCCTTCTTCCTGAGTGCACTTGGAAACAGTCTGGCAGAGAAATTGACTAAGTGTTGGAGCGCAACTCGACTTCGCAGCGAAGTCGGACTGCGCTCCCTTTTCTGTGCGAAGTTTGAACGATGGTGAGAATCAGCAAGTGCCGATGCGCAACCCGACTTCGCAATGAAGTCAGACTGCGCCCTTTGATCGGTGCACAGTAGGGAAATAGGCCAACCCGACTATGCTGTTTTTCACCTATGCTACCCGATTACGCTCTAATCCCGGGCAAAGTTGGATAGACTGCCGTTCAAGGCAGACACGTGTCAAGCATTATCATCCGAAAAGTGTCCAACTTTGGGATCCGAGCCAAGACATGCTGAGCAAAAGGACAAGCATGGGCCGCACTACTTATTCCAACTGCCTCATTTAAGGTTGATGTGAGTTTCCACCTGCCTAAGCTACCCGCATTCCTACCGATGAGAAGTTCTACCTAACGCGCTGCCACATATCTGTACAGTCTTCAGGGAGACCATGCCGTAGGTACAGTCCAACCCGACAGAAGTCAGCATCAGCAGCTTCACGATCGCTTTTGTCGACTAATGTTTGACTGGGACTTTGTGCCCATAAATGTAATCGGGGGGTTATCAGGCTATAAATAGCCACCATGTTTTCATTGTAAAGTGGTGGAAGGGGAATGTCTGTTAGGGAACCATTGTAGCTGTGCTTCTGCATTTTAATATAATACATACACTTGGTGCTGATCTACTGTTTTTATTTTGTATGTTGCCTCTCCTTGACATTTTTGCCTTACGTTTTCCTGTGTCATGGCTTGTTGATTTGCTTTAGCATTTGGTGGTCAGGTATTCCTGAGGTGCATAAATCAGAGGATATATAGGGCAAACGATTAGTGGCAATTTTTGGGTTATGTTTTGTGTTATAGTGTTGTTAGTAGTGGTGATTGATGCGTTGTCGTACTGTTAGTTCCTTGGAGGGAATGTCTGTTAGGGAACCATTGTAGCTGTGCTTATGGCTCTTAATATAAAACATATACCTGGATCTGTTCCACTGGTTAGTGACAGTATCCATAGTGGTGTGTTATGGTTATATTGGTGTTAGTAGTGGTGATTGATGCGTTGTCGTACTGTTAGTTCCCCCCACCCAACTCCAATCTAATTTGGAATCCCTTTCTGCATTTTTATCTCTTTCCATGCACTCTTCTTGAACCTCAAAACCCCACAGGAAGTCGACCTTCTCCAAAGATTGGCACGGAAGGCATTCCTTCCTTTCGGCCTTTCAATGTTGGTTTACGGGTCTGGGACGCAATAACAACAAATCCTTTCCTCATGGTGGATTCGTAACCAACAGTTTTTGGCATGCCCGGTGGGACTCTTTGTCCCACATTTAAAAGACCTCAAGCTCGTCCTCGCTCGGGCTCACAGTTCTTTCCAAACAACTGGTGGGACAAGGAAGTTTCCCACCCCCAAACAAAATTGAAGCACTGGTGTTCGCTTCATTGCTGTTCAAAATCAGAGCACCTGGCGACTCTGCATGTTCATATTCTCTGAGTCCGAAAGACCGGTCCTAACGCCTTTGAGCAAACAAGAAGGTGGCGAGCAAGGAACCCGAGAAACTAGCCTGACTTTATGAAATTGATATTAACGCTCCAGGTGTTCGTTTTTCCAGATGAAGGTGGCGAGCAAGGAACCCGAGAAACTAGGCTGGCTGATTACCAAGCTTGCATAAACGAATCCGTGAGGTGAGACGAACAGTCTCCATATTTTAAGGAAGCTCGAGTTGGTGAATCTTTGGCTTGCCTTCATCTGGAAAAATCACCTGGCAACTCTGACTGAGCTGAAGATCCA
This sequence comes from Wollemia nobilis, assembly GCA_028583015.1. NCBI lineage: Eukaryota > Viridiplantae > Streptophyta > Pinopsida > Araucariales > Araucariaceae > Wollemia > Wollemia nobilis. Next base: position 9,502,797 of record JAQPPZ010000028.1, read on the forward strand.
GATTTCTTGATCATAGACGCCCTTTTTTAAGCTAATAGAAGACACCTCGGAGGAATCAAGGTTTGGTGAGCAGCCTTGACCTCACAAGCGAAGAAATGAATGTTCGCCTACAGTCTCTGGAGTGGTGGTATTGGCTCCAACCATCATCGCAACCGATACCCAAAGAGGGCTCCCATCTGAAACATCTCCTTGCCACATCGTTCATCAATTGTACGGGTACCGACATGAATGATAATCTGCCACGTTACACCATGTTCACAACCTGACAAACTTTGGGAGGCCAGTCGGACTTCAAAGATCATCTGAAGTACAATCAGATCTGGTCCGGACACTGCAGGTTCACTGGATAGGCAACCAAAGCAAGATTTGTGTTGGTGGCATGCCAATAATGCCACAAAATTTTGTATAAATAATCCGGCTAGTATTCAAATTTTTAGTTGTTTTTCTTATTTTAGTTTGTGCAATTCTTTTTTCAAGTGTTCTAGGAGGGTCGCGGGTGCCAAGGGTTTGATGAAGAGGTTGCTGCTGGCAGTGAGTATCAAGAGGACCGCGAGGGTGACTCTGTTGCCCAATGGATAAAGGCCTGGGTCCTCACATCAAGGCGAGCTCAATGCCCCGTGAGCCACCAAGAATGTTGGCAATTTTGCCACATTAAATCTTTTGATAAATTTTGGCCTAAAGTATGGAGCTTTCAAGCGGCAAAGAGCATGCTGAGGTGTTCAGGTTTTCGCGGGCCATAAATGGGGGCGATAAAATGGAAAAAATGAGCTTTGGATACTTCATCATTGCAGATCTTCTCGCCAAATTTTCAACGATATATTATAATAGGCGATCGGGTTAGCGAATCAAAAGTTATGGCCTCGGGAAGCAGAACCAAGAAACCCAGTTTTTGTGTGAAGTCCAACTACACCCAGTTTTTGGTGCGAAGTCTGACTGTGCCCAGTTTTTGTGCGAAGTCGAACTGTGCCCTTCTTCCTGAGCGCACTTGGAAACAGTTTGGCAAAGAAATTGACTAAGTGTTGGAGCGCAACCCGACTTCGCAGTGAAGTCAGACTGCGCTCCCTTGTCTATGTGAAGTCTGAACGACGGTGAGAATAAGCAAGTACCGGTGCACAACCCGACTTCGCAGCAAAGTTGGACTGCACCCTTTGATCGATGCGCAATAGGGAAATAGGCCAACTCGACTGCGCTGTTTTTCACCTGTGCTACCCGATTGCGCTCTAATCCCGGGTGAAGTTGGATAGACTGCCTTTCAAGGCAGACACATGTCAAGCATTATCATATGACAAGTGTCCAAATTTGGGATCCGAGCCAAGACATGCCGAGCAAAAGGACAAGCATGGGCCGCACTACTTATGCCAGCTACCTCATTTAAGGTCGATGTGAGTTTCCACCGCCTCGACTACCCGCATTCCTATCAATGAGAAGTTCTACCTAACGCGCCGCCACGTATCCGTATAGTCTTCGGGAGACCATGTCTGCGGTGCAGATCCGACTCGACAGAGTCAAGCATCGTCAGCTTGCGATCGCTTTTGTCGACTAATGTTTGACTGGGACTTTGTGCCCATAAATGTAATCGGGGGGTTCTCAGGCTATAAATAGCCACCACATTTTCATTGTAAAGTGGTGGAATGGGAATTTCTGTTAGGGAACCATTGTAGCTATGCTTCTGCATTTTAATATAATACATACACTTGGTGCTGATCTACTGTTTTTATTTTGTATGCTGCCTCTCCTTGACATTTCTGCCTTACGTTTTATAGTGTCATGGCTTGTTGATTTACTTCAGCATTTGGTGGTCAGGTATTCCTGAGGCGCATAAATCAGAGGATATATAGGGCAAACGATTAGTGGTAATTTTTGGGTTATGTTTTGTGTTATAGTGTTGTTAGTAGTGGTGATTGATGCGTTGCCGTACTGTTAGTTCCTTGGAGGGAATGTCTGTTAGGGAACCATTGTAGCTGTACTTCTGGCTCTTAATACAAAACATATACTTGGCTCTGTTCTACTGGTTAGTGACAGTATCCATAGTGGTGTGTTATGGTTATATTGGTGTTAGTAGTGGTGATTGATGCGTTACCGTACTGTTAGTTCCCCCCACCCAACTCCAATCTAATTTGAAATCCCTTTCTACATTTTTATCTCTTTCTCTGCACTCTTATCTTGAACCTCAAAACCCCACAGGAAGCCGACCTTCTTCGAAGATTGGCACGAAAGGCATTCCTTCCTTCCGGCCTTTCAATGTTGGTTTGCGGGTCCGGGGCGCAATAACAACAAATCCTTTCCTCATGGCGGATTCGTAACCAACAATAATCATATCAATATTCAATATATTTCTACTACAAAATAGGTGGCATACTTTTTCACAAAAGATCTGAACAAGTAAAGTTTGAAGAATTTTAACAATTGCTATGTATACCAAATATATATATATATATGAGAAATAGAGAAAGAAGTTACTTGTTAAGCTTTCTCGTTATCTCGTTATTCTAAAGAGATATACAAGATTGAAATGCAATAAAATGCATTGTATTTTGTATGTAATGTATAGAAGCTTGGAGATTAAAAAAAATTTCAACATGTTTCATTTTGTTCCAACAAATAGGGTTTTAGGAAAATGATCAAATTTTTAACCCTTAATCCAAGCTTTTACAAATGCTAAAGTCAAATTTCTTCCACAAATTTGAAAAGGATAAAGATATCAAACTTTCCCAAGTAATTAAAAACTTACAAGATCTTGGATCACCTAGGAAGATGTTTTTCATAAGATGCTACTAATATGTTAGAATAGGTAATGTAACTACCGAAGGCCATAATGCAACTCCATACATGAACCCATCCTATGAACATGCTCTTAAAAATATTCAATTAATTTTATACTACAATAACCATTTGCAAAAAAATTTAAACTCAAATATAGGGAACATTATGTAAACTAATTATTATCTAATAAAAAATTTGCAAAACAAAAAGTTCTTTGTTTGAACACCATTAACTTATACTTATTTCCAATTTAGAATAGCTAAACTAACTTTTCATATTTAAAAAAATATATATAAATTTAAAACGAAAATATCACTTTATAATCTTATTTTAAATAAAACTATAACAAATATTACAAAAAAAAATATATATATATATATATATCATTATCCTTTAATTTTTAAAACTAATATTAAATCCAACAAAGGGACTTGCATCTACCTTACACAATTATCTACTTATTCTATTTTAAGATAACTAATCTTAAATCAATACAAGCAAAAACTCTGCCTTTACCCTACACAATTATCTACTTGTTCAAATTTTCTTTTTTTTCTTTTTATATAAGAGAATGAGTAACAATCCATTTTTTATATAAAAGAATGGGTAACAATCTCTTTTTTAAAAGTGTTCATTATATTATTTTTATAGATTCATTTTAAATTCTCAAAGTTATTATTATAACCTTCACTTTACCTGGGTAAAATTTTTATTTTAAATGATATTTTTATTCCAGTGAGAGTTGAAAAAAACTAAAAATTATAATTAAGTTGACAAACATTCAATTTATATTTTTTCTATTTTAACATAACTAATCTTAAATCATACAAGATAAATATTTTTTCTATTTTAACATAACTAATCTTAAATCATACAAGAAAAACTCTATATTTAATTTTTGAAAAAACTATTTCATTACTAACCTTTTAGAGCAATTAATTTGATTTCAATCAATCAATTTCTTATGACTGTATTTCTATTTTAGAGTTAATTATAATCAAAATTTGGGAGCGGACCCTGGTCTTTCACCTGCTTCAGCCCAAAGCCATCTCAGGTATGCAAAGCTCTCTGTTTCAACATTAAATAAATAAATTGTCCAACGAAGGGCTTAGTAGTCATCACTTCGCTGCTTTGGCAATGAAATTTAACGTGAAAGAAATTCTCCTTCACATCACATTCACTCTTGCAATCGAAATCTGGAACCACAGATATTAACAGAGGTAGAAATAAATGGCCATAAGACCATCTCCTTCGCTTTTGAAGGCGATGGTCTTTTGTTGCTCACGTTTTCCCAATCATACAATCTCATCCATTGCCCACCAAAATCACAATCTCCATATCGATATGAATATCACTCTCACACAACTCTGTCGGGAAGGGCGGTTGAAGGACGCAATACACATTTTGCTTACTACAAATACAAATACACACAACTCTTTACACTCTTCAACATGTCTTCAACTCCTGCAGACCTGCATCGCCAACAATGCCCTTTCAGAGGGCAAGCTCCTCCACTCACTCATCGACCGCATCGGACTTAAATTTGACCCCTCCACACACAAATTTCTGCAAAACAAACTTATCCACATGTATGTCAACTGCGGAAGTTTGGCGGACGCTCGCAAAGTTTTCGACTGCATGACTGAACGAGACGTCTTCTCATGGAATATGATAATTTCAGCTTACCAAAGACATGGCTTTCCTCGACAGGCACTGACACTGTTTCACCAAATGCAACAAACAGCAGCAGCAGTCCAACCAGATCAATTCACCTTTCCCAGCGTCCTCAAAGCATGCGCCAAACTGGGAGATTCGCAACAGGGTTTATACATCCATCAAAGACTCTTTAAAAGCGGATTTCTGTCAGATGATGTAGTTGTGAATGCCCTGGTAGACATGTATGCAAAATGTGGAAGCATAGAGAAGGCACGCGAATTGTTTGACAAAATGCCTCATCGAAATGCATTCTCATGGAATGCAATGATAGCGGGATATGCACAAAATGGGTTTTCTGAAAAGGCCCTGGAGACTTTTAAGGAAATGCAATTGTCAGGAGTAAAGCCAGACTCTGTAACCTTTGCAAGCATTCTTCCAGCATGTGCCACCATGGGAGCTCTAGGAGAGGGTATGGATATCCATCAAAGAGTAGTTGAAAATGGTTTTTCATCGAATGTTGTGGTTGTGAATGCCTTGATAGACATGTATGCAAAATGTGGAAGAATAGACAAGGCACAGGAATTGTTTGACAAAATGCATAATGCAAACACAGTTTCATGGACTGCAATGATTGCAGGATATGCACAAAACGGACAAGTTGAAAAGGCCCGCGAATTGTTTGACAAAATGCCTCATCGAAATGCAGTCTCATGGACTGCAATGATTGCAGGATATGCACAAAATGGGTTTTCTGAAAAGGCCCTGGAGACTTTTAAGCAAATGCAATTGTCAGGTGTAAAGCCAGACTCTGTAACCTTTGCCAGCATTCTTCCAGCATGTGCCAACATGGGAGCTCTAGAAGAGGGTATAAACGTTCATCAAAAAGTAATTGAAAACAGATTTTCAGCAGATGTTGTGGTTGTGAATGCCTTGATAGACATGTATGGAAAATGTGGAAGAATAGACAAGGCACAGGAATTGTTTGACAAAATGCATGATGCAGACACAGTTTCATGGAATGCAATGATTGCAGGATATGCACAAAACGGACACGTTGAAAAGGCCCGCGAATTGTTTGACAAAATGCCTCATCGAAATGCAGTCTCATGGAATGCAATGATCGCAGGATATGCACAAAACGGACATGTTGAAAAGGCTCGCGAATTGTTTGACAAAATGCCTCAACGAAGTACTGTCTCATGGACTGCAATGATTGCAGGATATGCACAAAATGGGTTTTCTGAGAAGGCCCTGGAGACTTTTAAGCAAATGCAATTGTCAGGTGTAAAGCCAGACTCTGTAACCTTTGCCAGCATTCTTCCAGCATGTGCCAAAATGGGAGCTCTAGAAGAGGGTATGGACATCCATCAAAGAATAATTGAAAATGGATTTTCATCGGATGTTGTGGTTGTGAATGCCCTGATAGACATGTATGCAAAATGTGGAAGAATAGACAAGGCACAGGAATTGTTTGACAAAATGCATGATGCAGACACGGTTTCATGGACCGCAATGATTGCAGGATATGCACAAAATGGATACGTTGAAAGGGCCTGCGAATTGTTTGACAAAATGCCTCATCGAAATGCAGTCTCATGGACTGCAATGATTGCAGGATATGCACAAAATGGACACGTTGAAAAGGCTCGCGAATTGTTTGACAAAATGCCTCAACGAAGTACTGTCTCATGGACTGCAATGATTGCAGGATATGCACAAAATGGGTTTTCTGAAAAGGCCCTAGAGACTTTTAAGCAGATGCAATTGTCAGGTGTAAAGCCAGACTCTGTAACCTTTGCCAGCATTCTTCCAGCATGTGCCACCATGGGAGCTCTAGAAGAGGGTATGGACATTCATCAAAAAGTAATTGAAAACAGATTTTCAGCAGATGTTGTGGCTGTGAATGCCCTGATAGACATGTATGCAAAATGTGGAAGAATAGACAAGGCCCGGGAATTGTTTGACAAGATGCATGATGCAGACACAGTTTCATGGAATGCAATGATTGCAGGATATGCAATTCATGGCTATAGCAAGGATGCCCTTAAACTCTTTGATCTGATGAAGCACTTGGGAACCAACCCTGACAACATAACCTTTGTATGTGTTCTATTTGCATGCAGCCATGCAGGTCTAGTGGATGAGGGCTGTAAATACTTTAATAGCATGAGTGACTCTTATTGCATTATTCCTGGGATGAATCATTATGTATGCATTGTTGACCTTCTTGGCCGTGCAGGCTATCTTGAGGAAGCTTTGAACTTCATTGCCAAAATGCCCATAAAACCTGAATTGGTTGTGTGGATGTGTCTGCTTGGTGCTTGTAGATCACATAAGAATATAGGAATAGGGGAATTTGTGGCAACAATTCCTTTTGTGTTGGAGCCTAAATATGCTCCATCATATGTTCTTCTTTCAAATATTTATGCCGAAGTGGGCAGCTGGGATGATGTTCAAAGAGTAAGGACATTGATGAAAGATAGAGGAATTAAGAAGACACCTGGATGTAGTTGGATTGAAGTTCACAAAAGGGTACATGTTTTTTGTGTAGGAGACAGATCACACCCACAAACACAGGAGATCTATGGAAAATTGGAGGAATTGTCGAGTGAGATGAAGGCAGCGGGGTATATTCCAAATACAATACCTGTGTTGCATGATGTGGAGGCTGAGGATAAAGAATTGCTTCTCTGCCAGCATAGTGAAAAGTTGGCAATTGCATTCGGGTTGTTAAAGACTCCCCCTGGAACCATTATTAGAGTTGTGAAGAACCTTCGAGTATGTGGTGACTGCCATACTGCAACCAAGTTTATCTCCAAGATTGTTGCAAGGGACATTGTTGTGAGGGATGCGAACCGATTCCATCATTTCAAACATGGAGAATGTTCTTGTGGAGATTATTGGTGATGCAAAGTAATGCAAGATCTAAAGAGTCTTGCACAATGACATGGTGCATGCTTTCAGATTTCAGTGGTAGAAAGGAACCATGTTTCATTTCATTTTCTCAAAAAGTGCTGTTATTAAATATTTGTATAAATAGACAATGTTGTTTATTGCTGACATCATATTGTCGACTGAATGATTGCTGACATCATATTGTCGAGTGAACGTAACTGCCTAGGTATATTGATGGGGTATTTGTGAAAGCCTTGTTTTTTAATACTATGGAGTCATGGTATTGAACTATTTTTCAGGAATCCTGTACAACTGTAGAGTGAAGAGCTGGAGGAGGAGGTGGAAGAATCACAAACATGAAAGGAGAAATACTTGAAGGAAATGGAAAACACTCAACAAACAATAAATGTTAGAGAAGGGCTTACAAGTAACCCAGTACTTTGGTATGAGGAGCAGAGCAACTCTTAATTGTACTTTGCTCTTGCCTTTATCATTTTGTGCAGTCTTTTTGTTTGGATTCATTCTATTATCTTGTGCCTATGTTTGCATCTGCCATTTGGGCCCAAATTCTATGTAGTAATTTCTTTATACATTGATGCAGATTTTGCACTGTCCATGGTCATAAAATACCAAGAATATTTTGGGTGGAATTAGACCATGTTTTGCACATTAACTGCTAAAAATTGTTGTCCAAATTTGATTATTGAAATTCTTTAGTGATAGAAGTGAAAAGTCTGGTCTATAAGGCTTTCAAAGATCCATAAATTTGGTTTGCCCTCTAGGCACATAACACAAATGAGTTTCTTATAAAAAAGATTCATGACATTTATGATGAAAAATAATTAAAATGTTTCAAGTAATGGTTATATAGTTGTAATAAGGATTTAACATGAGCATTGCTCTATTAAAGGACCAACATGTTTTTAGTTAGACACATAACATGAATGAGTTTCTTACAAAAAAAAAAATTCATGATGTTTATAAATGAAAAAAAATTTAAAAAAGTAATGGTTATATATTTCTATAAGAATTTAATAGGAACATTGCTTTATAAAAGACCAACATGTTTTTGGCATTCAACTTTATGTAGTATTTTTTATTCAGTTTTTTTTAATTGATTATATGGAATTGAAAGAGGTTCCACCCGTAGTACATCATGATCACATAGTGATATGACAATAACTTGGCTATTATGCATGTATTGTTCGATAAGATTTAAACCTAGGTCTCGTGGGTCTCCTCCATGAAAGACAAGGAATTTAACCAATTGAGTTAATGTCATTTGATATATCCATTTATAAACAAACAACTTATTGTTATTTTTGTAAGATTTGGTTAGTGTGAGAAATCCTTTTGACTTACGCTCGAGGCTAAGCATTCCCATCCCACCATGACCTCTCATAAGGGAAGAACTGAGCTTATCAATAGGGAATTTAACACAACCACACATACATGCCGCTGTTTGAACTTTGGACCTCCTAAAGAAGAGCCAAAGCCCAAACCGTTGTGCTATCCCTATGGGATTTTAGTCATATTGAATTATTTGGTGCCACCAAGATTTGAACCTTGGTGTGGGCTACATCAACTATTTGTCCCAATTTCCCAACTGTGAAACCAAGGATCGATTAACTTATTAAAATTTGTATATGTAAAAGTAATTTTTTTTTTTGGTTTTTACATTGTAAATTAACGTATAAGTACAAAAAACATACATCATAAGATTTATAAATGATATTACTGAGAGAAGAATACATGTAGAAGCAAAAATATAATTTATTATATTGTAATTGCAAAAAGGATTAAAAAACATGCATAATAATAAATAATATATTGGAGCCTTCATAGATAGTTTGAACCCTACCAGCTGTGCTGGTAGTTACTAAAAATCGTGATTGTAACCATTGCTTCTATATACCATGTACCGAGACGGTGGAATTCTTGGGAGCCTTCGTAGATAGTTTGAACCCTATCAGCTGTGCTGGTAGTTACTAAAAATCGTGATTGTAACCATTGCTTCTATAAAAAAATAAATAAATAAATAAATAAATATATATATATATATATATATATATATATATATATATATATATATATATATATATATATATTGGGAAAACATAACAACGCGAAGAAGATAAATATCTTAATTAGAAATGCAAGCTGGACATGGTATTAACTTGACACCAATGTATTGAGAGCAATGTAATGTTTTGTTATTTTGATGGAAGTGGCCCCAATAAATGTCATATATAAATTATATATATATATATAGTAATTAAATTGAGAATAATATTAGATCCAAGTGATTTAGTGAGCACATCAACAATTTGCTTCTAAGTAAGACAATATTATGTTGAAATTGTAATCTAATTCATGGCCAAAGTTAGCATTATGCCACATTTTTAAATAGTCTAAAGGACATTCATTGTGCAATGTATTAATAATTAATAATTAATAATATTTTATTATAAAAGTCAGATCACAATCAACCTTGCTATAGTTAAACCCTCTCTATGCTATAATTAACCTAAAGTCGTTGTATTATGTTAGCTTACGTCAAACTTTATGTAATTGGGGTTTTGGTATTGCTATAAATACCCCCTACACACTCTTCATATCTATATTGGATTGTTGTGTAATATTATTTATGGTTATAGTGATTATTTATGATGCTCACTAGTGCCCACCAAATCCTTCTCTTTTTTGTCCTTGTTTTCGTTCTCTATAGAAGATATGAGTGCATGGTTTGCTTCTGTTCATTTCTAGAAAATATTGTGAATTCCAACATGGTATTATAGTAGGTATAGAGGTACCTCACTTAGTCACGTAGAAGTGATATTGGAGCCTTTGATTCTAAGGATAAATTACTCTTCCCAATTTTATAAGTTTTTCTAGCATAAGGAGCAAAGAGGAGATTTATTTCCATGTTTTTTTGCTTGAGGATTGTTGCTTTGAATTTGGTTCTTGGTTCGTCTCTCAAATCATTGAAGAAAGAAGAGGTTTTTTTTTTTTTAATTGGAATTCTAGTTTCTCACCATCGCTCGCACTCCTCCCATGGTCGCATGTACTTCTTCTAAAGGTGTTAACATCCATCTTCATGGAATCCTGACACAGTTTCGTCATCATCAACAAGATGACAAGACGACTAGCAAAGGGGAGGTCAGGGTGCTGCAGATAAAAGATTGTAGGTTTGAGCTCGCACATTATTTTTTTGCTACCTTTAGACTAAGCAAGGTTCAATTAGTGTATTTTTCAAGGAATAAATTTCTTGAAGTGATAGAGTGGTCTGCTGGCCAATTGAATGAAACATATGTTGCATGCTGGGAGTGGTTCCAAGTTTGAACCATGTGTGTCATGTTTTTGTTCAAGAGGATGGAAGTCGATGAACACCTTACGGGGCCCTCTCCATATTTGGTACCATTAAGCAGACAATGCAGTTGGTTATTCCATGCATGATAAGGCAATTGCTTAAATCTAGTATGACTACAAAATTCATTGTAAGGATCCTATGGCCCTATATTTAACTAGCTTAAATATAAAGAGCAATGAGTATATAATTCTTATGAGCCTCCTTTTTACTATATATTTCCTTGAAAATATGGGAGCTAAGATTGGATTTAAGACCTACCATTTGGAAGTTCATAATCTTAACCTTTATAAGAATCTATTTGAGGAAGGGTGCTACCTCAAACTTTCTTTTGCTCTCTCTTCTAAAGAAGAAGGATGAAAGTTGTGCTTCTTATATTTTCCAACTATCCTCTTTGCAAACTATTAGGGAATATTTTGAATAAAATATCTCTCTACAAGTAAAGATGCCCATGCAAATTTACTACTAATTTTATTTTATAGTTTTGGACCTTAACAATTTGTTACTCCTTAGGAGATCAATTTTGAACCCATACATCTATGTCAAAAACTATAAAACTTCAAGAAATGCTATCCTAGTTTTTTGTGTAAATATTAAGCATAATTTTTTTCAAATTGCATTATTGTTGAGCTCTATGTTTTGGTGGAATCAATTCATGGACTTGCTATAATTTTAAGAGTTAGATTGTGTAAGATGGACCACATATCCCTAGTTATCTTAATGGGTGGAACTACAAAGTTTGGTCAACTCAAATGATTGGTCTACTATGAAGAACCTATGGTGCATATTTCAAGAGGATAAAACAGTTGTTCTTGTTGATGAAACTTGCCATCAAAGAGAAGAAGAGACTTAGTTTTCTTTGATAATTGAGCCAAAGTTGTTTTTCGACGTCAAAGAGGAGAGTGACACTATCAAGGTATGGTCAAAACTACATGAGATTTTTGGGAAATTTAATACTACTAAAGTAAGTCACCAAGAATTGGAACTTTCCTCTCTTAAACTACTTGTGTTTTATAATGTTGAGGACTATATTTCGAGATTCAAGGCTTTGAGGGCAAATATTGCATCTTCTAGAGGTAAAAAGAAAGATGATGCAAAATTTGTAAATATGATCCTTGTTAATCTCTCCCCTTCTTTTTAGATGTTGAACCTAATGGTTCATATGATTCCTATGTTCTTGGAATCTCAAAAGACTCTTACTTTTGATCAGCTTTTTCCTTTCCTAGTTTATTTTCAAGTGGTGATGAGAAATTGTGGTGGGTCTCTACAAATATAGGATCACATAAAGGAATTCAATTATAAAGAGGCTAAGAACCAAGGGCTCAAGGGCTAGGCTAAGTCTTCGAAGAAATCAAAGAATACTTGCAAATACTTTAAGAGGGAGGGACATTCAACAAACAATTGTTTGTTAAAACTACAAAGCATTGAAGCTAAGTTCTTGAAGCTCGATGGAATTCTTCTAGCTAATGAGGGAGATTTTGAAGGATTTGTCTTAACTATAGAGGCCCATTAGAGCATCAATTATGCGGGTAAGATATTATTACCACTAATCTCTTCTCTCCTTGGCCCCTCAGTTCAGATTATGGGGGGTGTTGAAATTGTAATCCAACTCATGGTCAAGGCTGACATTGTGTGATTTTTTTAGATAGGCCTAAGGGTATTTTATTGTACAATGTAGTAGTTATTTATTATATTTCATTATATAAGCCCTATGGATCATGGTTAACCTTGTTATGGTTAGACACTCTTTATAACTTATAATTAACCTAAAGGCCTCTTATTATGTTGGCTTACATTAAACTTTATGATGTAATTAGGGTTTTGGTATTGCTTTAAATACCCCCTCACACTCCTCATTTCTTTATCAAAGTGTTATGTAATCTTATCTATGGATATAATAATTATTTATGGTGCTTATGGGTCCCCACTAAATCTTTTTTTTTTGTCCTTTTCATTCTCTATATAAAATTTGAGTGCATGGTTTGCTTCTATTCGTTTCTATAAAATATTATGAATTCCAACTTACTAAAGGTAAGCTACTCATTCATAAAGTAGTTATCTTAATAATAGTGTTATATTTCTATTTGTATTGTTCTTGTATAGTAGATTGGATTTTTCACCCTTTCAAGACACCGTACTTGTTACAAAGAAGTGAAGTAGGTTGAAAGTTCTATTTTCAAATCCTTTAAAACTCTCCCTAACCAAACAACTCCATGAGCTATTTCTACCCACACTTTTTAATCTATTTCATTAATGACATTGTAGGTGGATTTTTTTATTATTCCTATGTTTTTTGGTTTTCTTCATGCACCTAAATCAAAGACAAAAATAGAGCATGTAGTGGATTTTCTATCTATTGAACCTACCCAATTTTAATTTCCACAATCACTCAACCCAATATCAACATAATTTTAATAAAGGATGTAAAATTTTATGGTTTTTTTAACATATCTTAACAACTTCTTGATGATCTATCTCTAGTTTTCATTGCCCACCATAATCATGATGGCGGTTTGAATGCCACTTTGAGAGAAGTCTATCAAGAGGGGTGGTTGAAGGAGCCAATACACATTTTTTTTTCCTGCAACTACACACAATTATTTACACTCTTCAACACATATTCAATTTCTATAGATCTAGATCACCATGAATTACCTTTCAAAGAGTAAGCTCATCGACTCACTCATTAACTGTACTAGACATAAATTTGGCCCCTTCATATACAAATTTATATAAAACAAACTTATCCATATGTATGTCAACTATGAAAGTTTGGTGGACACTCACAATATTTTTGACTACATGATTAAATGAGACATCCTCTCATGAAGACATGGCTTTCCTTGACATGTATTGACATTCTTTCACCAAATGCAACAAACAACAATCCAATCAAATTAATTTAACTTTTCTAGCATCCTCCAAGCATGTGCCAAATTGGAATATTTCCAACTAGGTTTAACTATCTATCAAACAATAATTAAAATTGGATTTTCCTTAAATATTGCAATTGTCACTACCCTTATAGACATGTAGGTAAAATATTGAATCATAGAGAAGGCATGTAAACTATTTAACAAAATGCCTTATTGAAATGCATTCTCATGGACTGCAATGCTAGTTGGATATGCACAAAATGGGCTTGTTGAAAATGCTTTAAGCAAATGCATTGGTAGGCATAAAGCCAAACAAGTTTACCACTATCCTTTTAGCATGTGCCAAAATGGGAGCTTTGGAACAAGGTATGAACCATAGAAAAAAACTGATTAATCATGATTTCTTGATTTTCTCACAAGATTTAGGCTTCGTGATTTAGTTATACCATTTTCTTAGAGCCAAAAAATTGGCAATTTTTGGCAAGAACTTGCCAAAAAAACTTAATTTCTTGCAATTTTCTCACACAAAATCACTCGTGTATAGCAAAAACATAAAAACAACCATAAAAAAGAGAAGTTGCTTATTTTTCCACCTTTTTATCTCTATTGGTTTTGACTAGAAGTTTAAAAAGGATAAGTAGACATTCACAAATGCATTTGGACAAGGTTTTGACAGATTTAACATCTTTTTTTTGAAGATTTCACATCTTATGCCAAAATTTAAGAGGTAGAATTTTATTATTTTAAAGCAATTTTTGGTGTTTTTTCTTTGTTTTCTCTCTTCTTTGTTGTTCCTAATGCCTCTACAACTATGTCTTAAAATATTAACACTTACCCATTTTTTAGATGAATATTCGAGTGAGGATCATGGAATTGATCAATCCAGTAATAATCCAAATACAATCCCAAATCCAAGTCCTAGGAGGGATCCAATGTGGAAATATGGAAGAAAGAGGATTTTTTGGATCAAGTATTTTTCAAGTATTGCAACAAAGACATGTGAGGAGGCATCCATCACCTCAAATTCCATTTTTGTGGTGCAAACCACAATGTAGAGAAGCGTTAGCAATGGATGAAATAATCTAAAATGAGGTCAAGGCTTGGATGTGCACTAAAGAGAAAAATAAGTTAGAGGCCAAAAGAACAAAGTTTAAAGTTAGATCTAGGGTAGGGCCTAGGACATTGTTTATAATATGAGTCCAAATGTAAGGAATTAATTAGTACTGCATCAGAGTTTATCCTTGGCCCTTGCATTTTGTGATTTTTTGTAGAGACTCAAAGCATAATTAAAGAAGGTTTTGCATTTATTACCTTAAGTACAAGGTATACAACCCTTGGGAATACTACATGGAGGAAGGAGAAGACAAAAGAAGCCTAAACCACAATAACAAAATTTTGGTATTATTGCAACATTCCTTTTAATGTTACAAACAACCCTTATTAGGAAGCTTTGATGAATTATCCTATTACAAAATATTTTAATGTGTCTTTATTAAAGGAATGTGTTGTAATCACACATGCTCTCATAGAAGAGCAAAGGTAATTGTAGAGAACAAAAGTACAATTTTTTTATTTAATGGAGTTCTTCTTTAGGGAAGAGATGATCTAATATTTGAAACAACAAATCAGGGCTTCATGTTTATTTTTTGCAGTCATCGCACATTTTTGGAGACGCATATTAAAAGCAAGGGAGGTCCTCGAAGAAGATATAATGATGCTTGCACTGTCTGCCGATGGCAGGAGTCATGTAAATCCAATGTTACCTTCAATTTTTTTTTGGGAATTGTATGTCTTATTCTGACATAGACAAAGGTAAAAAACTTGCTGAGTGAGGATGGCGTCTGCTTCACTACAGTGCTTATCCAAGAGCTTATCAATTCCTAAACTAGAGAATCCAAATCTCTTTGCTCTAAGCCATTAAAGATATACCAATATTCAATCAGGTTATCTAGGAAATGTGTATAAAGAATCCAGGGAGAAAATGAAAAGCTTATCCCAAAACCATACAAGTAGATGGAAAACTAGTTGACCTCTTAGCAAGAAAGCTTATTCCACAAAAATATGGAGATCCTAGGAACCTAGTAATAACCATTTGATTGATACAAGGATACCAAATGTTCTAATTGAATTAGGAGACAATTAATATCATGATCACTAAAATCATGAATATATTATCTTTGACAAATATGCGGCCCACTTCTACTATACTTCAACTAGCTAATCAATTGATAGCCAAACTTGAGTGAATTCTAGAGGATATAACTATAACTATGAAATCTTGATAATATCCTATTGATTTCATGATTCTTCATCCAAGAGCCAAGATGAATAATTATCCATTGATTCTTGGACAACCTTGGTTGGCTATGGTCGTAGTCTTCATAGATTGTCATTCGAGGGACATGACTATCTCCAATGGATTGAACTCCAAGAAATTTTCTCTTTACCCTCTAAATAGACCTTCTATTGATTTCTCTAGAAATCTATGGGTGGAAGAACCTGGGGAACAAAATAATCTTGCTTGATTAGCGATGGTTACCATCAAATAGCATGTTGAAGAGCTACCCATGGGAAGAATCCCTCTTTGAATATGAATTCATTTTAAGGGATTCTTTGAGTGAGCCTTGCATAGATGAGGAAAGGACTATAGTTCATAGGCTTAGTTACCAATTTTGAGTTCAACACTCTTGAAGTTCGAAAGAAATTCAACATGTTTAAAAATTTGGAATAAAATTCGACATATAAAATTCGATATATTATAAATGTGCATATATCCTTTCAAAATATTATGTAAATAAATTAGTAACTAAGAAACTCAAACAAAGACTTGAAACAAACATTAATAATTCCCTTATCATATATTTCTAAGGTTTGACTTAAATCTTGAAAACCAAAAACATTAATTAAAATAAATTTATAAAAAAAATGTATGATGACTCTAACGATGTGTGTGCAAACTCATAGTCATTTAATGTGCTTACAAAAGCCTTGCAATGATAGGAAGATGGCATGTTAAAAATATATTGAGGAGTTCCCGACCGTCTGGAAGAGTAAGTTTGTTTATGCCAATGGGAATGGCACAATCAGTGCATAGTGGGAGCAGATACATTGGTTCTCGAGTATTTCATTGCCTAATGGCACCAAACAAATTATTGAAGAAACGACGAAGAAACATATCATCTCACCGGAGTCACGTCTGGAAGACTTTGTGGACTCTTGATTATTCAATGGCTTTCATGCTCTGCATTCTTATCCAAACTAACCGACAACCGATCAATCCTCTTTAACACAACTTCATATAAACCTCCTGCATACATGATTACATTCATTCTTGCTCCTCTGTCCCTTAAGAACAGATCATTCCAGGTGAAACTCTATAACAGTTTTGTGTTTCTATCCTCCTCGATCTGTGGAAAAGTAAGATGAAGATGAAAAGCGATTTTTTGCTGTTATTATCCCTGATATGCACGTTCTCATCGTTCTCTCTATCCTATGATATACCACGCAAAAGTGAAGAAGAATATTACTTGACAACAGACTTCTATGACACATCGTGCCCCATCGCTCAAGAAATCGTCAAGTCCATAGTTATAGAGGCTATGAAGAATGAAGCTCGAATGGCTGCATCCCTGTCGAATTTAGGATTTATTCGCTGAACTTATTCGTTAGGGTTTTAAATTCAACGAATTTTAAATTTTATCTAAAAAATTCGATGAATTTGGTAACTAAGTTTATAGGTTTTTGTATAAGGATAAGAAATAAATAACTAAGCCTTGTTACCTATATCATTATAGAAAAGTCCATTCACATTGTCACATAGACAACAATGGCACCTCCTTACATCCTTCAAGTGTTCCTTAAACAATATTACTCTTGTTGGAATTACCTTCAACAAAAATAATCGAATTCTTCATTCCTTGCTACCCCATCATTGTCCTCTAAAATCATTGATAGTTGTTTGTTATAAGTAGAAAAGGCTAAATTATTTGATATATTAAATCGACATGTGAGTCTTTTTGCATGGAAATACAATGATATGAAGAGGATCTACCCTAACATGCACTCATAGAATTTATACAACTAAGAAGAAATTAGTTTGACAACCCCAAAGATGGATAAATCATATTTTGAGGGACATGATGAAAATAAAAATTGAGAAGTTAGATGTTGGATTCATATATCTAATTTATTATAGCCAATGGGTCTCACCATTGGTCATTTCTCCCAAAAATAATAGGAAAATGCAAGTGTGCATTGACTATAGGAAACTCAACAAAGCCACTCAAAAAGACCATTTTCCACTACCATTTATAGATCAGGTACTCAATATCCTCTATGGAAAGAAGCACTTCTCTTTTATATATGGTTTTAGTGGGTACAACCTATTGGAATATATTACATTATTTTGTACATGCCAATGTACCACCTTGGGTACATCTTTATATTAGGAGTTTGTCTTAGATTAGGATTTGAGTATCTACTTTATGCAATGTAATAAATGCACAAGTGTTAGAATGTGCAAAGTACTCAATGATATAAATGTGCATGTAGTCTACATGTCCATGAGTCATAGAATAGGAAGATGAAGAGTTATAGGTAGGTGAAAAGCCAAGAGATATATCTCTTTATATATAGGCCTTTGATAGAGAGAGTGAGAATATAGAATTGTAGATAATAGAGATGAGTAGATAAAATAGATATAATGTAGAGAATGTATGAATAATGGAGTATTATAGACCTCCATTATATACATTGTACTATTTAGTGAGATTTCATTAATGGTAGTTTTATGAGTTATTGCAAAAGTTTCTCATTAGTTTTTCCTACATATTATATTACCATTATCATATTGTTAATATTGCTTGCTCATTTTAGTTCTTGTGGTTGCATTTCATTTAATATATAGTATCAAAAGCTAATAGTGGCATCAGAACACAAGGTAGATTGATAGGAAATAGAGAAAGCCACAAGAGAGATTGAGAGGAGATAGGGAGAGTTCATTTCTAGAAGTTTTAAAAATTTTGGAATTGCTATTTAGCTAGAGTCTGAAAACACGAGATTCCAAAAACAAAAAGGATAGACTAAAAAATGCAATGTAAACGAAGCTAAAATAACGCTTAAACCCTATGTTATTGAGAAATGCGTAAAAAGAAAGAACATGAACACAAGATATCAAAGCAATATAAAATACGGCCCTTTTATTGATATGCTTTTCAAATTTGTGTTACAATGTGTCTCCTTCCTTTTGAGGGGATAGGAGCGTTAAATGTTGGTCTTTTACAACTTGTTTCAGAATTCCTTCTTTCGCGTGCCCACATATAAGATGGGCGAACCAAAACGTTGCCATCGCTTGTGTTGGTAAAAGTAGATTCCTCGTTGCTCCTCTAATGCTGCAAATCTGCGTTCAAAGAAACAAACAAAGAATCAGTAGCACCTGTGTATGAAAAACAAAAGATAAATATGATGATGGTTAAAATGAGTCCAAATAAACTAAAAATTTAACGAAGCATAATCATGTAACTAGAAAAATACTGTAAAAGAAATAGTCACCAAACGCAATAAGGCGGGGGGTGCCCGAAGGCAAACCACCCGTGGGTGAAACTTTGTTTCGACACCAATCCGCTTGGGATGGGTTCAAAACCTGTTGTGATGGGTTGTCGGCAAATTGGTAGGATATTGTGGTCAAAAAAATCGGGTTTTGGTTCTTGATTTGTGCCTCCAAAGTCACCCAATAACCTTCTTTTTGATTAAGAGATTATGGATGTGAAGCACAAATCGTAAGTAAATTAGCAGCACTTCGTTGCTCAAAATGCTCCTTCTTTGTCTCTCTTTTGGGTGAGGAAGCTCACCATTTTATAGACCCAAGGGGTCTCTTTGAATTAACATGCAAAAGTGTTACTTTGCATGAATGCTTTTTTGTGAAGATGAGACTTCTTCTTGATCAAGGGCTTCTTAACTGCCTCTGTGCATGTCTTTGTATGTTTAGAAAAGCTCACTCGCACTCCCATGCAATGAAGAGATAGCTAAGTGGCAAATCTGAGTTGTCATGAAAAAGCCTACTCTCACTCCCATGCAATGAAGGGAGAGTTAAGTGGCCAATCCGAGTTGTCCTGAAAAGCTCACTCTCATTCCCATGCAGTGAATGGAGAGTCAAGTGGCAGATATGAGTTGTCAAAAGAACTCACTCGCACCCTTATGCCATGGAAGGAGAGCTAAGTGGCAGTTTTGAGTTGTCATGCATCGAGATTTGACTTTTTTTTTGTCAAACCTGGCGTTCGTCCCACCCAAAAGCGAGCGCTGATAATCGTCTCAGGGTGAAACGAGTACCAGTTTGCACTCGTCCCTAGGTGGAATGAGTACCAGTATGCACTCGTCCCTAGGTGGAGCGAGTAAGTAGCAAAGTGCCTAAAAGGTGCCAAATTGATCTCTGACTTGTAAAACTGCTGTGTGAGTGGTTAGAACCACTGTTTAACCTCTGGAGGCTGCCCTGGGGGCTGTGTGTGTTAATGCGATCAGTGTTTGCAGTCACATAATTGGATTGGTGCTATTTTGGTGTCTACAGAGTCTTTCCACAAAGTTGTAGAATAGCTTATGAATACTAGGGCTCAACGTAGATATATTTCCACTATATTAAAGGATAACTAGTGATGCTTATTGATTTATAAATATCTAGATATTTGCATGGATTTACTTGCTATTATCTAAGTTTTTGTTGCAAAAAATTAGTTTTCAAAAGTTGAGAAGCTTCCTACAATAGATAGAGAATAATTTCATCTTTAATTGCATGAAAATATATGTGCTTTCCTTGTGTAGGGATTAGTTATTTATTTTAGAAAAAGTAGACATTGAATATTGAGGAGAACCAAGAAGAAAGTCTCCATAAAAACTTGAATATTGAAGATTTTAGATTGAAGATTGAGAAGAAATGAGCCCTATTGAAGATTGGACATTGAGGAGACTTAAGAAGAAGGTTCCCATAGAAGATTAATTATTGTAGATTATAGATTGAAGAAAGTATAAATAATCTCTAGAAGGAGGAGACCCAAGAAAGAGTTCCCATTGAAGAACTTATTGATTTGGAAGATAGAATATTAAAGATAGATAAGGACTAGAAAAAGTGCTATTGAAGATTTGAGAAGCTACAAAATTTGAAGACCCAAAAGAAGAGATCCTAAGAAAAGTTGAAGGGAGAAAGAATAAGTCTAGAGAAGCCCTAATAAAAATTTGAAGAAGTGGCCATTGGAGGAGACTTGAAGAAATATCAAGGGAGAAGATTGCAAGGAGTAGCTCTTGAAAAGAAGAATTTGGGAAAATTGTTACCATCATACAACAAGCCCAAAAGGAAAACAAATTTGGCAAGAAGTTTGCCAAATTTTAGAAAGGATTCTTGAAGACCTCAATACATTTAGATTCTTGAGAATGAGGCCAATAAATAGGCCAAGTTTGAATTCAAAATTTGACAAGAGCTAAGGAGAAGAAAGGATCTAGAAGAGGCCACTAGATTTGAGAAACTTGAAGACTGCCATCAAAGGCTGATTTGCGAAGGAGAATATTACAAATTTTCATAGTAAAATTGAAGAGTCACATGATAGTAGAGTAAAGGTGACATAAAGCTACATTTTGGAGAAGATTATGGCATATTTTGCAGTGCCTCCAAAAATAAAATTGAAGGAGAAATTGGTTGTAGAAGAAGCTGAAAACTACATAGTTTTAGGACAATAAGAGGACAACATATTGGGTAGCAATGATTGTTGCAAATTTTAGAGTCTAAGAGAACAAATTTGGAGAAGAATTGGAGCAAAAAAAATCAGGTTTTTGAACAACAAATTAAAGGCTAAAAGGAAGAAAAATAGGGTAGAAAAACATAAGGAATTGGAGCTACAACATTTACAAATCTAAGGTAGAAAATAGGTGAACAAAACCACCAAGAAATATTGCTATAAATAAGGCAAAAATAAGGTTTGAAAACACCATATTAGAGTTATTACAGGTATCCAAAAAGAGTTTAAGTTTAAGGTCTTCGAATCAAGAAATGAGGTAGCATTATAATCTTGAAACCTGCAAAATACATCAACACAGAATAAAGTTAAAAGTTGCTTGGAAAGAGTAATAAGAATAAGTAGATAGTTCTTAATACATGTTATTTCTGAGAGCTACTAAAATGCAATATTATTAAGCAAGGGTGAAGAACATGTGCTTATACTGAGAGGGGGGTGAACAGTATAAGATAAAACTTTTTGCTTTTCAATCCAAATGATAACATCAACAATATTAAAGTAGTAAACATCACACAAAGCATCACACACATGAGAGACATGATTTAACGTGGTTCACCCAATGTGGGCTACTCCACGGAGAAAATATTCCTTATAAATTTTTCTCAAATAAATTCTCTTGGGAATCCTTTCCCTATTACAATGTTTATGGACCTCTGTCCAAAGGAGACACCAATCCCCTAATCAAGTTCATGGATCTCTATCCATAGGAGAACTCCTTTCTCCTTAGCTCTGGTTGGTGATCTTCTAGAAGAACTACTGCCTCCACTCTACTAGCTAATGGATCTCTATCCACTGAAGACTCCTATCCCCACTCAGAAGACCTGTCCTCACTACCCTGGCTAATGGATCTCTATCCACTAGAGACTATCATCCTCTATACTCTACCACCTCCAAAGCTCTATCTCAAATCTGCACTAAACACAGTCCTTCGGTCTAGCACAAATCTGCTCAATCTCTGTCTCTGGTCTGGCACAAACCTATCCTCAAATCTGCACCAAACTCTATCCTCAATTCATCTTCCTCAAATCTGTATTGTAAGCTTCCACAAAAGCTCACACAAATCTATCCACAAGTCTTCTCTAAGACTTACCTCAAATCTTCTCAACAAGTCCTCACTAGAACTTGTCCAATCTCATAGAAACATAAAGAGAATTGTTAGAGACTCAATATGCTTCACATTCACCACAATGCTCAATCACTTTTTTACCACAGAAACATATAGAGAATTGTTAGAGACTCAATATGTTTCACCACAACACTCAACCTCTTTCTCAAATCAATTTAGAATATAGAACAATTTATTTCACAGAACTTGAACTATCACTTCAACACATCCACTTGACTAGGCTCAACCAACTCTACTCAACCAATCACTCAATGAAATAATCCTTACTCACAAACCCTAGTCCAAGCATATGAACACTCACTCAAATATTTCCAACAATGCTTATCAAACAATCTCACATAACAATGATACTCATGATCTTTGCAAACCCTAGTTCAAGTTCTTCACTCAATCAATCACTTCAACAACAATGCTTATCAAACAAAGTTTTATCAACAACCTTTATTCCAAAACAATCCTTTTCACTCCAACTTAGCATTCACAACATTCAACAATCACTCACTAGGAAGATGTGCCCATACCTTTTGTTTGATGTAGAAGTGCCCTTAAAAACCTGTCTCAATCACAATTTTCTTCTTTGCCAATTTCAATGGTTAGATGACAAAATATCACACTAACACTCTTTCAAAATATTTCTCAATTACAAAAATAATCAATCTCAAATACACCTTATTACTCCTTGAAATTAGAAATCATCAAATCACACATAAAAATAATCACTCAAATTGCTCCTTATAATCTCCAATTTTAATAAATCAATCTTCAAAAATTAACCCTTCAAAAATAATATTTGCCTACCCTTTTATCTCCCTCAAAACACTTAATAACCAAATTAATTTAGGCAAAAATTAAATCTTATAAACCATCAAAAAAAATTATTTTTCAACCTTAGGCACATAAAAATATTTTTATTTTCCTTCAACCTTAGCACATCCGAAAATTAGCGACCAACACAAATGACATCAATGCATACCTTTGTCACAACAAAAAGGCCTCGATGGGTTTTGAACAAGAGACCTCTCCATCGAGCGCCTTACCAAGGTGCTAGCCCACCACGTGGGCTAAGCGCTCCCACGAGGAAGGGAAGGTGCAAGCCTCCCTTTATCCCTTGTTAGCCTTCAAAAATGAACCCTCTTCCTTGCAAAACAAACCCAAGGGATTCGAACCCCACCTTCTTGCCACACATAGCGCTTCCATCATGCCAACTACGCTACATTGTGTGAGGTAGAGCTCCCTATTTATTCCTCTCCAACCTTTCAAAAAAAACCTTTCTCTTTTTGCACAATTGACATAGGAATTCGATCATAGCTTGGGAGATAAGGCAAAGGTTTTGCCACCATTTATACACAATGCCTTCCCATAAAACATTGGTGCTTCAAATCGAATTTCAAATTCGATTTTAACTTAGCCTTATAACCCTCTTTAGGGTTTATTAAATTAATAAAAATTAATTTATAATTAAATTAAAATTAACTTATAATTAACTTAAATAACTTTAAAGTTAATTAAATTAATTAATAAATTAATTTATAATAAAATTATATTAATTAATTTATAATTAATTTAAATTTCCTTTTTAATATTATAATAAAATATTATAATATTATTTTCTTGGGCCTCTTCTTTGCACTTTGGACCACATCTGACTACCTAGAACCGGGTCTTGATCAACTGAAGGTGGACTCTCCTTTTTGCACTGATTTAACTCTTCCTTCACTGCTCACTAAAACTTGACATCAATGACCACTCACTCTTGACATCAATGACAACTCATCTACTCAAAATGTCCAACAATATCCCCCTTTGTCATTGATGGCAACCCAATTATCTTTTACCAATTAACTTAACCTTTTTCTATTCTCTCCCCTGGAAACTGCTCCCCTGACTCAATGCTCTCTCCTTAAATCAAATCTCTCCCCCTTACTCAAATCTCTCCCCCTTTGACATCAATGGCAAAGGGTCACCTTTGGGGCTCGAGGCTAAGAATGAGTCTCTTAGCTTAGCCCCTCCCCCACCTCCTCTTGAGGTGGTTAATTCTGGGGTGGGAGTATTACTCCCAGTTTTCCTCGAAGATACTCAAAGGTCTCCTTCGAAAGTGGCTTAGTGAAAATATTTGCTATCTGCTCCTTTGTAGTAACATATTCCAACCTGACTTATTTATCTATCACATGTTCTCTCAGAAAATGATACTTGATCGAAATGTGCTTTGTCCTGGAGTGCATCACTGGATTCTTTGAGATACTTATAGCACTTGTATTATCACATAATATGGGAATAGGATGATCATGTTTTATCTTGAAGTCTTCTAGAGTTCGCTTCATCCATAATACATGTGTACAATTGGCTACTACTGCAATATATTCTGCTTCTATTGTAGATAAGGATACTGAAACCTACTTCTTACTTAGCCAAGAGACTAAACAGTCTCCAAGAAAGAATGCTCCTCCACTTGTGCTTTTTCTATCATCAATGTTGCCAGCCCAATCTGCATATGTATATGTTGTGAGTGTGAAACTATCACTTTTGGGATACCAGAGCCCAAAATCCATAGTCCCTTTTAGATACCTGAGAATTCTCTTTACTATTGCCACATGTGTTTCCTTAGGTGTTGCCTGAAACCTTGCCACTAATCCCACTTGACTGCACTATGTCTGGTCTTGTAGTTGTAACATACAACAAGCTGCCAATCATAGATCTGTATAATCTCTGATCTACCTCTGGAGATTCATCATCCTTACTTAACTTGCATCCTGTAACCATGGGGGTACTTACTGGTTTGCAATCTTCTAACCTAAATTTCTTTAGCATCTCTTTTATATACTTGGTTTGTGAGAGAAATACTCCTTTCTCTGATTGTGAAATCTGAAGTCCAAGAAAGAAGGACAACTCACCAAGCATAGACATCTCAAATTCATTATGCATGTTCTTTGCAAATTCTTTACACATCTTATCATTGTTTCCCCCAAAAATGATGTCATCAACATAAACAACCACAATTAGTAGATTATTCCCTTCATTTTTGATGTATAAGTTGTTGTCTGCTATTCCTTTTCTGAATCCCTGTTCCTGAAGATACTTATCCAATCTTGAGTACCATGCTCTAGGAGCCTGCTTTAGACCATACAGTGCCTTTTTCAATCTGCATACATGATCTGGTTTATCTGTTAATATGAATCCCTCTCGGTTGTTCAATATAGACTTCTTCTTCTAGAACACCATTTAGAAATGTTGACTTAACATCCATCTGATATACCTTGAAGTTTTTAAAACTTGAGAAGGCTAAAAATATTCTTATGGCTTCAAGTCATGCAACTGGAGCAAATGTCTCATCAAAGTCAATTCCCTCTACCTGTGCATAACCTTTGCACACTAACCTTGCTTTATTCCTGACTACCTGTCCATATTCATTTAACTTGTTTTTGAATACCCATTTTGTGTCGATCACATTTTTGTCCTTTGGTCATGGAACAAGTTCCCAAGTCTTGCTTTTCTCTATCTGATCTAATTCCTCATCCATTGCCTTAATCCAAAACTCATCTTCACTTGCCTGATTGAAGTCCTTTGGCTCAATCTTAGATAGCAAAGAAAAATTTGCTTGTTGAGATGGTGTTATTATCCTTCTCCTTGTCTATCTTTCATCTGGATTCCCAATGATTAGATCTTTTGGATGATGCTTCTGTACATACCTGGATGGAGTTTTAGGAAGAAGTCTTTGTGTTTCTTCTTCTTCTTCATATGATTCCTCATGAAACTCTTCTTGACAACTTCCATCTTCCTGATACACAATTTGTTGAACTGGTTCTCTTGAATCTATCTTCTCATCAATTGTTACATTTATACTTTCTACAATAGTGTGTGTTCTCTTGTTGAAGCATCTATAAGCTTTACTCTTAGTGGAATAACCAAGGAAAATTCCCTCATCACATCTTGGATCAAACTTGCCTAAGTTTTGATCTTCTCATCTTATGTAGCACTTGCTTCCAAAAACCTTGAAGTGTTTTACAGTGGTCGGTCTTCCTTTCCAAAGCTCATATGGAGTCTTGTGATGGTTTACCCTCATTTGAGCCCTAGTGATTATATATACTATTGTGTTGATTGCTTCCCTCCAAAATCCATCTAAAATTTTAGACTCATTTAACATAGCTCTAGCCATATTCTCAATAGTTCTATTTTTCCTTTCAACTACTCCATTTTGTTGAGGAGTTCTTGTAGTTGAGTATTCTCTCTTGATTCCATGTTGTTCACAAAAATCTACAAATTCATTTGAGGTAAATTCTCCTCCTCTATCAGATCTCAAACACTTAATCCTCTTGCCAGTTTCATTTTCAACCAGTTCCTTAAATGCTTTGAATTTTTCAAATGCATCTGACTTCTCTTTCAAGAAAGCTACCCAAACCATTATGGAGTAATCATCTATAAACAATATAAAGTAACTCTCACCCTGAATACTCTGTGTTCTGGTAGGACCACATAGATCAGTATGTATTAGACTTAATGGCTCAGATGACATATATCCCTTTGAATTAAAGCTTGTTCTAGTTTGCTTTCCATGTTGACAAGGTGCACAAATTGTGTTTTGTGGCCTTTTTAGCTTGGGTAAATCTCTGACAACCTGCTTATTGCTTATGTTGACTATGTTGTCAAAATTCAAATGACCCAATATTCTATGCCACAACCAACTCTCATCTTCTTGTGATAGAAAGCACTTTTCCCCTTTGATCTCACTAAGCATGTATAGATTGTTTGGAGTTCTTCTTGCATTTGCAATGACTTTTCCAGTTTCTGATTTTCTTATCTCACACCTATCTGGGTGAAATGTAACCATATGACCTTGATCACAAAGTTGACTTACACTTAGCAGATTATGTTTTAACCCTTTGACATACAACACATTTTTTGTTCTTGTTTTCCCATTATCTAAACTCAGAGTTCCTCTTCCACCAATCTTTGTTGATCCATTATCACCAAAACTTACTGATCCTCTATTGGTTTCTTTTAGTACAATGAATTTGTCTTTGTCTCCTATCATGTGTCTAGAGAAACCACTATCAAGATACCATTGTTCTTCTTTATCCTGAGCATGAAGGGTTGTTTGAACTAACATTGATCTAGCCTTTACATTTCCCCTTTCATCTTTCCTAGTTGTTGAAATTGTTTTTCTTTTACTAGACTCAGGAAGTATCATTTTACACCATCTAGCCTTGTGCCCAAAATTATTGCATTTGTAACATATAATATCATTATCCATAAGAGGTGCAAAAGAATTGAAATTTCTATTGACATTGTTTCTTGCATGACCAATACAATGTACAACTCTATGACCATATTTGTTACAAGAAAAACAATGACCATGGAAGAAATTATGTAACCTATTTGGATGCCTTTGAGATTGTGGTTGAGTGCTTCTCCTTTTGTGATTAACTCTCATCCAAGGTTCTTCTTTGCTTTCTTCCTTTCTGATGTCTTTTTCTTTTGAAGTATCCTTTACTTGCCTATATTTATTTGAAGTTTCTACTTCTTGAAGACTTGACTCCTCTTTCTATTTCTCATACTCTATATCTTGTAGTACCTTGGTCCTTTCAACTTCATTCCTTAGATAAACAATTTTTGCTTCCAATATTTCACATTTTGTTTCTCTTGCTCTTAATAGATCTATCATATCCTACTCAATTTTATTTCCCTCTTCTACCTTTATCTTGAGTTCTGTGAGACTTTGTAGAAGTTCCATCCTTGCTTCTTCATCCTCTTGAATTTGTTCCTTCAAGCTTGAGTTCTTCTCTCTAATTCTTTCCAAATTTCTGAGAGCAGTAAAGAATTCCTCTTTTATATCAAACATGGTCTCTTCTTCATTTTTTGAAGTCATGTGTGTTTCTGATGGATCCTCCTCCAAGTTGTTAGTCTTTTCATGGAGAGACCCACTCTGATACCAATTGAAGAACATGTGCTTATACTGAGAGGGGGGTGAACAGTATAAGATAAAACTTTTTGCTTTTCAATCCAAATGATAACATCAATAATATTAAAGTAGTAAACATCACACAAAGCATCACACACATGAGAGACATGATTTAACGTGGTTCACCCAATGTGGGCTACTCCATGGAGAAAATATTCCTTATAAATTTTTCTCAAATAAATTCTCTTGGGAATCCTTTCCCTATTACAATGTTTATGGACCTCTATCCAAAGGAGACACCAATCCCCTAATCAAGTTTGTGGATCTCTATCCATAGGAGAACTCCTTTCTCCTTAGCTCTAGTTGGTGATCTTCTAGAAGAACTATTACCTCCACTACACTAGCTAATGGATCTCTATCCACTGAAGACTCTATCCCCACTCATAAGACCTATCCTCACTACCCTAGCTAATGGATCTCTATCCACTAGAGACTATCATCCTCTATACTCTATCACCTCCAAAGCTCTATCTCAAATCTACACTAAACATAGTCCTTCGATCTAGTACAAATCTGCTCAATATCTATCTCTTGTTTGGCACAAACCTATCCTCAAATCTACACCAAACTCTATCCTCAAATTTTATCCTCAATATCTATCCTCAAATCTATATTGTAAGCTTCCACAAAAGCTCACACAAATCTATCCACAAGTCTTCTCAAAGACTTACCTCAAATATACTCAACAAGTCCTCACTAGAACTTGTCCAATCTCATAGAAACATAATAGAGAATTGTTAGAGACTCAATATGCTTCACATTCACCACAATGCTCAATCACTTTCATATCTCTTTAGAAACATATAGAGAATTGTTAGAGACTCAATATGTTTCACACTAACACTCAACCTCTTTCTCAAATCAATTTAGAATATAGAACAATTTGTTTCACAGAACTTGAACTACCACTTGACTAGGCTCAACCAACTCTACTCAACCAATCACTCAATGAAATAATCCTTACTCACAAACCCTAGTCCAAGCATATGAACACTCACTCAATTTTTCCAACAATTCTTATCAAACAATCTCACATAACAATGATACTCATGATATTTGCAAACCCTAGTTCAAGTTCTTCACTCAACCAATCACTTCAACAACAATGCTTATCAAACAAGTTTTATCAACAACTCTTATTCCAAAAAAATCCTTTTCACTCCAACTTAGCATTCACAACATTCAACAATCACTCACTAGGAAGATGTGCCCATACCTTTTGTTTGATGTAGAAGTGCCCTTAAAAACCTGTCTCAATCACAATTTTCTTCTTTGCCAATTTCAATGGTTAGATGACAAAATATCACACTAACACTCTTTCAAAATATTTCTCAATTACAAAAATAATCAATCTCAAATACACCTTATTACTCCTTGAAATTAGCAATCATCAAATCACACATAAAAATAATCACTCAAATTGCTCCTTATAATCTCCAATTTTAATAAATCAATCTTCAAAAATTAACCCTTCAAAAATAATATTTGCCTACCCTTTTATCTCCCTCAAAACACTTAATAACCAATATTAATTCAGGCAAAAATTAAATCTTATAAACCATCAAAAATTTATTTTTCAACCTTAGGCACATAAAAATATTTTTATTTTCCTTCAACCTTAGCACATCCAAAATTAAGCGACCAACACAAATGACATCAACGCATACCTTTGTCACAACAAAAAGGCCTCGGTGGGTTTTGAACAAGAGACCTCTCCGTCGAGCGCCTTACCAAGGTGCTAGCCCACCACGTGGGCTAGGCGCTCCCACGAGGAAGGGAAGGCGCAAGCCTCCCTTTATCCCCTTGTTAGGCGTTGCTCAAAAATATATGCCCTCTCTTCCTTGCCAAAAACGAACCCAAAGGGATTCTAACCTGCATACCTTACTTGCCACACACCCTAGTGCTTTCTTCGATGCCAACTGTGCTACCATGCCTGTGGTGTGAGTATGTGCTCCCTTCATTTATTCCTTCTACCATCGAAGACCTTTTCAAAAATGTTGAACCTTTCTCTTTTTACGCATAAACTTGGAGCATAGGAATTCGATCGATAGCATTAGGGGATGTAAGGAAAAGTTCTTGCCACCATTTATACACGATGCCTTGCATGCCATAAAACGTCGATGCTTCAAATCGAATTTCAAATTCGATTTTTAACTTAGCCTTATAACCCTCTTTAGGGTTTATTAAATTAATAAAAATTAATTTATAATTAAATTAAAATTAAATTATAATTAACTTAAATAACTTTGAAGTTAATTAAATTAATTTATAATAAAATTATATTAATTAATTTATAATTAATTTAAATTTCCTTTTTAATATTATAATAAAATATTATAATATTATTTTCTTGGGCCTCTTCTTTGCACTTTGGACCACATCTGACTACTTGGAACCGGGTCTTGATCAACTGAAGGCAGACTCTTCCTTTTGCACTGATTGTGGAACTGCTTCCCTTTGCACTACTCATTGAAACTGAATCTTGACATCAATGACCACTCACTCTTGACATCAATGACAACTCATCTACTCAAAATGTCCAACAAAGGGAAGGAAGAATAGTGCACAAGAACAAGGTTGAGTTAGAGTGTCCAAAGACACCATTAAGCACATGTGAAAGTTGCAACAAGTCTTGGTGAAGAGGAGCCACCAGAGGAGTAGTAAAGCCACCAAGAGAAAGAGGAGGTGCCACCATATTAGAACAAAAAGGGCCATTTGATAAATATGGGAAGGTAAACTACAAAAGGAGACTAAAAATATCTCAAAATTTTGGTACAATAAAGGTATTTTATCTTAGTTTAAAATAGATTCATTTCTAGTTTATAAAATCACCATATTTGTCTTTTCAAATGTAGCAAAAGAAAGACAAGTTGAAGTGACTAAATAAACCAAAGAGGCACAAAATATTGCAACCATTAGTGGTAGGATCACCAAGTGAAAAAGGAGAAGCCAAAGAGTGAAGAAGAAAGAGCCAAATAAGGGCTCAAAGCTAACATATTCAAGGTGTCTAAAGATACCAAATAAGGTGCTAAAACTCCAAGAAGGCAGTACCCACATTGGATCAAAACCTGCAACAAGAGAAAGAAGACAAATATAAAATAAGGATAGATCTAAAGCAAGGATAAAAAGGTGCAAGTAGTAAGCAAGTAACAAGGTTTTACCCAAGCAAAAGAGGCTTGAATATTTGGAAAAACAATAGTGAAACAACCACCAAGGAAAGAAGCATTGAAGCACCACCAAAGGAGGAGCCACCATCGTTGAAGAGGAGCATCCATTGAAGGAGAAGAGCCACCACCATATGTTGGAAATCAAGAAGCACTCAATAGTTGCAAAAGGAAGACCAAACAACTTGCAAAGAGTTGGCAAAGAACATTAAGAAAAGAAAGGAACATTGAGCACCAAATAAAGGTTACATGCAAGAGAAGAGTGGAGCCACCACTTGTCATGATAGTTAAATAGACCATATGCCACTTGGCACAAAAGAGAAGAGTGCCAATAGTCTTTAATAATGCCTCAAATGAGTGCTCATTGAGAAAGGAGGGAATACATTATCAAATAACATCTATGTTGTCCAAGATTGGAATAATGCCTACATGCTATAAAGTAATGCCTGTGCCACCTAACAAAGAATAGCAACAAGAAGTAACATACAAATTTTACATTGAATGCCATGTGGCACACAAGGCAAAGGATATAATCAAGTATTAAAAGCCCAAACCATAAGAGAGCGTGAATACTAAGCATTCAAGTCAGAGAACATTGAAGAAGCATAAGAAGGATAGTCAAAAGTGGAAGAGAGTGCCATAAAAAGGAGGAGCAATAAATGCAGTGGAAGAATATTTCCAAGCCTTGAAGACTGAGAAGAGAACAACGTCCAAACTAGCATGCAAATTGTAGTCAAAGGAGAAGCCAATCAATATTAACATCTAATTATTATTTGCATTCCATTAAGTTTAAGGAGGTACAAGGTTAAGTTTAGTTATTTGAATGTATGGAGATATAAGGAAACAAATTGGTAAAATACAACCTTAGATGATTTATTAGAAAGACTATTGAAGTAAGGAGAGTATAACTTGAGAGATTTTTGAAAATTGCATTAGTTGAAATTCAAGTATTGAAATATTTGCAAATAATTTAACTAGGAGGAATAAGGTTTTCTACATTGAAATTGAAGCATTAATTTTGCAAATATCCTTATTTTCTAAATTTCTAATTAGGGAGATATAAGGAGTTCAACACCAAATTAAATATCTTGAAATTTAGAAACTATATCATTGAGAATTAAAGGATATAGGAAGCAAAACATAAAGTATTAAAAAGTTGGAAAACTAAATTGGAATTAGTCTCTTGCTCAAATTTATGAGACAAAAAGAATCCAACTCTAAAGTCTTGAAGATAGAAAATTTCATCAATTGAAAGTGCATTAAAATCATATTTAGCTTTCTATTCACAAATAGGGAGATATAAGGTGAAAAATAGTAGTTGAACATTAGAGAGATAAAAGGGATTCAACTCAAAGGAAATATAAAGAAATCCAAGCACTTTATCAAGACCATAGCACATTCAAAATACTTGGGAGATATAAGGGGTTCTACAAAACTTGAGATTTGAAAAGGTTTTATCAAATTTGATCTCATAATCAAAATACTAGGGAGCTAAAAGGAATACTACCTAGAGATTTGAAAGATTACAAATAAGAAATTACAAAGCATACTACAAAATTTGAAGAATTGAAAGATAGTATTTGATCATATACTCAAAACACTAGGGAGTCATAAGGTAGTCAACCTCAAAAGTTTTGAAAGTTAAAATATTCTATCAAAACTATTCTCAATACATAATACTAGGGAGTTATAAGGAATTTCACTTCAAAGATTAAATTAGAAGAAGCATGGATGAAATAGTGAGGAATGCATTCAATAATGAAGAACTATTTCATGAATTGGAATTTTATTCACAAAACTTAATAGATACTTTTGATGGATACAAATACTTGTCTACTAGTAAAAAAGAAAGATTCTCTTTGTTTCTCAAAGAAGCAAAAGAAGGAAAATTTATGACATTAATTGGTTATCTTCATGAAGTACTTTTCAAATCTTGGTGGAATACTCAAAATATAGTTATATTTTCATCAGAAGAATGTTTGATGATATATCTATCATTAATTGTTTTTGAATTTTCTCAAAACATGAAACAAAATGAACATATTAGCAATGAAATACTGAATCTTGACCAATACTATTGTGATGATATACTAACTCATCATGAAGAAGATATATCACTAGTAAAAATGCAGAAAGAAGAAGAAGAAGAAGAAAGAGGAAGCATGATAGAAAAGAAAAGATGAAGATGAAAGAAAATACTTTCAAGCTGAATACAGATCAAAATGAACTAAAGGAACAAGATGAAGATACTAATTATTTACTTGATCAAGAAAAATATAGAGAGCACAATGAAGAAAGCAGAAAAGAAGAGCTCAAGTTCTAGAACAAGGACAAAGACCATATTGAAGACTAAAGTCTTCAATAACAAAATAATATAATACAAGGGGGTGTTGGAATATATTACATTATTTGGTACATGCCAATGTACCACCTTGGGTACATCTTTAGATTAAGATTTTATCTTAGATTAGGATTTGAGTATTTACTTTATGCAATGTAATAAATACACAAGTGTTAGAATGTGCAAAGTACTTTATGATGTAAATGTGCATGTGTAGCGACCCCGGGAACGCGTGCACCGGCCCCTTTTCTGAAAAACCCACTTGCAATGCTTATTTAAACTACCAAATATGAAATGGAAAGACAAGAGGAAAAAGCATATAACACGAAATAGTAAAAGATGAATCTCTTTATTGATACTGGAGCTCGGTTACATGTCGGTACCTCTTAGGGATACCCATTTTTGATACTATAAATTACAAGTGGGTAAGGAGTGCCCCTTCCACGAAGAGGTGGTGCACTTATAAAAGCTTCCCGATTCTGCACACGGAAATGTATGAGGGCTTATGGCTATATATTGTGATGATGCCTTCACCTTGACACTTGTCAGTTTCTCTTGACAAGTGTCATGTGTTGAATATAGACTTATGCCTATATATTGTAACCATTTGTATCAATAAAATCAATCCCTTTAGTTTCAGTCCCAACATTTGGTATCAGAACAGGCTTTCCCTGCCTTGTGAAACCCCTGAGGGGGGATTTCCCTCATGGAAATCCTCCCTCCCCCATGATTTTTTTTTCTTCCCAATTTTTTTTTAAGTTTTTTTTTTACCGAGGGAGTATGCTCTCCATCATTTGATGGATCAAAAACCAGATGGTAAAAATATTAAAACTTGGGAGGTCATTTTAGTTTTCTTTTAGTTTTCAGCAGATCTGTTTCATTTGGAAGTCACCTTATTTCGAGTGTTTCCTGAGCACGGTTTGTTATAATTTTAATTTTTTTTGGGGCCTTTCGATCGGGCCATACGCCAGAAGGGGCAGTCCATTTGCTGGTTAATCTCGTTAAGCTCGTTGTTGCTATGATATAGAGAAGACACAGGAGTTTAAATTTAATTTAAGCTCTCCGGTTGCCTCAGGGGTGCCCGCTGACCAGCAGCTGCATTTAATCTCAGCCTTGCGCGGTGCGAGGAGTTGAACCCCTAACTGAAGAGCGGAGGGGTGTCTGGCTGCTATAGTAATAGGTGGAGGGGGATTTGCTGCCATTGTCGCTGCCCCTGCTGCCACCACCGCCCCACGTTTTCTGTTGTGACGGAGGATATGAGGGACAGGGTGTCGATTCACTCATTTGTACCCATTTTGTTTTTACAAGCTTTACAGAAGATCTCTCAAAGGAGGCTACTAAGTGGCTTGCGGGGGAGCAAGTACAAGACACAAGATTCACCTAGCAATCTCTATGATCCAGAAATTGAACCTGAGATATTTTTCGAAGAGCAACGCGATGTATTGGCGATCAAGTTACAAAATAGATAAACGAACTACACAGAATCGTTCATCGGCATGGGATACGTAATTCTTTTGTATAACCCTAGTGAGGTATCCGACTCCACCAGAGATACGATGGGTATGCGGTTTTGAGCCGCTTCGTGAACAGCCGAGGCCTCCCTTTATGCATTCATCACAACCACGCAGTCCAATTTCTCATACTTTCTTGTGCCGCAAATGGATCTGTTAGGCTTCTGCATTCATCTGAGATTTCCATGATAAAAATCCAGGCCCTAAATTTGCTAGACCTTATAAAAAATTCCACTGCCAAACCCAACAATTTCACGTTCGTCGG
Organism: Wollemia nobilis; assembly: GCA_028583015.1. NCBI lineage: Eukaryota > Viridiplantae > Streptophyta > Pinopsida > Araucariales > Araucariaceae > Wollemia > Wollemia nobilis. The sequence continues at coordinate 9,538,495 of JAQPPZ010000028.1, forward strand.
TGTCTTGCCGGCCTGCGAGAAAATTTAGGGCCTCTTCGACGGGTCCGTGCTTGCAGTAGGCGACGATCATGGAGGTCCACGAGCAGGGGTCCCACTTCGGCATGTGGTGGAAAATTTTTCGGGCACCCGTGCTCTGCACCTTTGTCTTGTAACTCCTTCACAATCTGCTTTAACTCTCTCAAATCACGCTTACTACAATTACATTCAGAGACACCCAGAAAGAATAAGTTGGTCTTGCCACCGATAAAAATTAGGAAGAAGCGAAAGGATTTCCATTGGCTCCAAGCCAGGTTTGGTTTGGTGAACTGGACGTAATTTGGATACCCTGAACGACTCTTCAATTGCCTGAATTTGTTGTTCCCTGTCTTTAAGATTCTCCAGAAACAGATTGCGTCCCTCCCTTGATTCTCGCATGTCCTTAGTTTACTGCTTGGGAGTATCAAGGCTGAGTGGAGAAATATATTATGTTTTGACAAGCCAACCAACACGAGCAGAGTATTCACTAGCTCGAACTTTGGACCCAACCAGATACTGCACTTGGATTGGGGATTTTTCATTTTTTGCAGTCGAACAATGGATCGACATAGGAAGGCGTAGCAATTTTTGAAAAGGGCATTCATGGCGGTATCCACAATGTGCGTTTTGCTGATGGTATTTTATTGGAGCATCACAGTAATGAAGTAGTGCAGTTGAGCTGAGGTTCATGGAGGATTCAACCCTTTGCGGATCGTGGGTTTCACGTCATGTCGATGGCGCCGAACCTAGTGTTCCTGTTCAAGGGCATGCCGGCGGAGGCGCCGTTGCGCAACGTGGCAGGGGGAGCCACCGATCAAAAAAAAATAGCATGTGTACAATGCAGCAGATTTGGAAATCCAGTGATGACATCATCCCCATCCCAGTCACCCGAACCACTGCAACTGCACGTGTTATAGGGGCCCACAGGATGAAGCCATGAAATTTTTTAAAATGATAGTGGGTTTTATTTTTATAAGAAATGTCGAGAATGTTTTTTTATTGGTAAACAATCTGTTATTTTTTGGCCAGGAAATGGAAGTGGAGGGCCACATGGCCATGTAATTTCCCTTAATGGAAATTTTTTTTAAGCACGGTGGAGAGTATTATTGGCCGACAATATAACTTTATTGGTTATTTTTTAATCTTTTTCCACATGGAGAGTAGAAGTGGGAGTTGAAGACCCATGTAATTCCCCTGAGGGAAAATTGAGTCTGTCTTTTTATTCCGCCATAGTTCGATGCCAGGAATATGATATTCCTGAGGTTTATTTTGCTGCCTTAGATAGGCATGATGGTTTTTCCACATGATGCAGGCCCCTTTGATGGTGGAATATAGGGGTATTTATAGTCGTTGGAAACGGTTTTCCACGATGAACACAATGGTGGTGTCATATTGTAATTTTGAGGCTATTTCAATTTAGTTTTTAGCCTCAAAGTTTTTCTACCTTGGAGTGCACTCTCGGTTGAACCCGACACTCCCAAGGTAATTTTATATGTGATCCTTGTACCTAGTGATCTTTTCTATACACTTGGCGAATGCAGCGGTTGGTTACCCATGCATTTCGGTGGGATGACATGGTCACAATAAGGACACTTATACTAGGGACTACAGACAAAGACACCCTAGACTCTATCCGAGGTTTTTTTTGGATCTACTTCTGAAGACTACAGACGAAGACACTTCAGAAGATTCTCTTCTTTTCTTCTTCTCTCCTATTTTGATCTATGGCTCATTTTATTGTATTGAGTGCATTTTTGGCAGAGACCGACACTCTTATATGGCTCATTTTTCCTTTGTATTAGGTGCATTTTCGGCAGAGACCGACACCTTCTAGATTGAGTTCACCATAAAGAGAGATTTGATATTTATGGTGAATCTAGTCAGTGACCTACGAGAGGCAACATCCTCTGAGGATGACCTGCAGAGGCAACAGACCCAAAAGTGGTTGACCCTGAGGCACCCATGATGACCCTGAGGCACTTAGACGGTTGACCCAGTGGCAACAGACCCGTGGAAGTGGCTGACCCTGAGGCAACAGACCGAGATGTATACACAGTGAATCTAGCATTATTCATAGTTGGAGAGCCAAGCACAAAGAGCATGAGCCTAGACCAAATCAGCAATAAGCGAGGATGATAGGTTGTTTTAGAGAAGTCAAAATTAAGGGGGAATGTTACCTAATATTGACTTGTTTTTTTCTTTAGTTAGGATAGTGCACTTTAAGGGGGAATGTTAGAGTATGTTGACTTGTTTTTTTCTTTAGTTAGGATAGTGTACTTTAAGGGGGAATGTTAGAGTTAAAGTGCACTATGCCTTCACCTTGACACTTGTCAGTTTCTCTTGACAAGTGTTATGTGTTGAATATAGGCTTATGCCTATATATTGTAACCATTTGTATCAATAAAACCAATCCCTTCAGTTTCAGTCCCAACAGATGCCTCATTGTTTCTCAAAAGTTTTCATCTTTTCAGCATGCTCTTGAAATGCCTTTGATGCACATATTTCCTCCTCGTGTAAGCCTATTCATATTGGTAATGGAGGTAACTCTATTCATTTGATTTGTTCCCATTTCCTCCCTCCTGCGAGGGGACTCAGGATTGTGATCTTGGTTTGTTATGTTTGCCCTCCCCCCATTAGTTAGATTTTATTCATGATTTTATGGGGGGTTTCATTGTGGGCTATCTTGTCTAGTGCACCTTTCCTTAGGTGAGTCAGCGTGTCTTGTTATTTTGTGGTCACCACCATTTATCTATAAATTATGAAGAGCTAGCTGCTCAACTTGCTCTCTTAAACACTGCTCATGTTGGAACAAGAGTCTTTATCTTTGTTTTTCTTGTTCGAAAGCTTCCACTAGCTCTCGATCTTTACGTAATGCATTTTCTAACCGCCTCATTCGGTTAGTTTGCACTGCCATAGAAGACTCATGTTTATCTGACTCTGTTATTGTTGTCTTGACTCGTAGATTCCTCGAGGGGGTTTTTGCTATATCTGTACTCTTGCTAGTTAATGTGACTTATTCAGTGTATTGTTGAATATCCCTATGATCAGACTCCACGCGTATTCTACGAGGTCACTTTGAGGTATCCCTAGACTGGGAGGTATGTTTATAAGTCACAGTTCATGAGCTTCCAGATGTAGAGTTCTCATTAGCTACAGTTCTTTGGGTGGGTTGAGTAGGAAATCACTCAAACTTGTCTAGTTGTCTTGTTTTCCATGGTTGGTCCCGTGGGGTGCCATTTAATCCTATGAGGTCATAGTCTATGGGAATATTTTCTTTTGTGTGGATGGTTTCTTCTATATGATTCCCATGACTAGATGTAGCTCTAGTTTCCTGCCCTTCAGTGGGTAGACCTGTTTCATATGTTTCTTGTGAGTCTTGAGGTGTTGCAATTCTTGTTTGCCTTCTTGATGAAGAGGGCTTGGTGGTAACATGCTTCCTCCATGTGGATGGATATGTGGTAGTCTCGTCATCCCTATGTGAAGAATAGGTTTTAGAACCTTCTTTATGTCCATGTGAGGAGGAAGCCCTTGAAGCTTCCTCATGTCTTTGAGATGTTTCTGTGTGTCTAGAGGAGGCCCTTGAGGTCTCCTCATGTCTCCTTGATGAGGATGGCTATGAAGCCTCTTTTTGTTTATGTGACTTTGTTCTATGATGTGGTTCCTTAATTGGGGTTTCTCAAGGAGATACTCCAAGAGTTGAGTTATTGCCCCTTAGGCTCATGGAGCTACGTCTCACGGTCTTAGGGTAGGTCATTCAACATTACTATGACTTTGCCTATGGGTATGAATTGCTTCTGTCTCTCCCTCGACATCAGACCGAGGGTGTTTAATTATTATTTTGATCATATTGTTTTATGACTTGATCCTTTGAGTTACAAATTAGGAATGACCACACAATACCAAACAAATGTTTATCTTGATTACCAATTTGAGTGTGCTCTAAACTATTTGATGTGTTTTGATGTGTTTTTCTCTTGATTTATTTGCTCTTGGATTAAGAAAGAGAAGACTCATCCATAGTGACAATCAAGTACACTCATGCCAAACATGATTTTCTCAAAAGAAGCTAGGGTACACCACTGAAGACCCAATGGGGGGTTCACCTAGCTCTTCCACTCTGAACCAATAATTGTTCCAATAGTGGGAGATAGTTTGAACACAAATAACTTAGTGTCACTATAAGTAAGTTTCCCAATATGTTTCTAGGAAGCTCTAAGGGGCAAACCAATGGAAGGAGATGAATTCCAATGTCACTGGAATGAATTGAAGGTTGGTGATGAAATCCAACTCTCCACTGTTTTAAATAAGACATGCGTGTGTGGTGTTCATTTTAAGCTTGCGTATCATAAAGTGCATCATATAGCAGCAATAAATCTTTCCTATATGCCTAAGTGCAAAAATACATTTCAATATTCAGAAAGATGCATGAACTATTATGATTTGTATGAGCGCACTTTATCTTGTGCAACTATGGCCTCTAGTAGGGCCTCAAAGCAAGCAAACAACATACAATTTCTAGCATGTTGGATTCTAGGGTGAACTTTTTAGGCATAAGCCACTATTCCTAGCAACGCCTAGTGGAAAATTTAAAAGAAGATCTAAGATATGTGAAATGCTTAATTATTTCTTCTTTATTATTTCAATTTCCAAACATAAATGTGCTTTAAGTTCTCTATTTTAAACACACAGAAGCAGACATAAAGCTATAAATATCAGAGAAGCTATACCAACCTTTGATCTAGCTCAGAGAGTGTGTTTTGACCTCTGCTGTACTCTAGCTCTAGCCGTTGTTGATCAGAGTAGTTGGTTCTTGGCCGTTGTAGCTCAGAGTGGCTAGTTTCTAGCCAATGTAGCTTAGAGTAGCTAGTTTTTGGCTGCTGTAGCTTAGAGCGGCTAGATATGCACATAAAATTAAGTTTTTTTCGATAGAAAATGAAAAATTAGTGGTTGTCCCATCATAATCACCATATGTAGCGACCCTGGGAACGCATGCACCGACCCCTTTTCTAAAAACCCTACTTGCAATGCTTATTTAAACTACCAAAGATGAAATGGAAATATGAGAAAAAAACATATAACATGAAATATCAAAATACAAATATATTTATTGATACTGAAGCTTGGTTACATGTCGGTCACTCTTAGGGATACCCACTTTTGATACTATAAATTACAAGTAGGCAAGGAGTGCCCCTTTCGTGAAGAGGTGGTGCACTTATAAAAGCTTCTAGGTTCTGCACATGGAAATGTATGAGGGCTTATAGATGCCTCCTTCTCCAGGTCTGTTTCCTAGAGGGATCCCTTATGCTCTCATATGTTGTAATATTCATTCGATATACCTGTGGCCCTGCAAGCAATGAAACAACAACACACTTTTAGGTGTCCAATATTGCCTCCCCGGATGAGGTTGTTAGTAATCAAAGAATTTAATAGAAATATGATAAAACAATACCATGAAATCATGTAAATCTATTCTAATGATATAAGAAAACAAAATAAAGATGCAATGTCTATCTAAGCTAAGCCTGTGGGCCACTACCCAAGACAACAACCACTAAAGTAAACCTTGCTCTCTTTTCCCCAAAGCTATGGTCAAAGACTATGATATGATATTGAAGAAAGTAGGTATTATGCTCTTTGATTCGTCAAAGCTCCGCCACACACGTGATCTCAAAGAGAACTCTCCAAGTCTTGAAATCTCTCCTCAAGAAGATGTCTCTCTCCCTGATGTGATAAAATATTTTCTATATCTGATATCTGGATATTATCAGGCCCTCCTGGTGCTCCCAGGCTTACACCTTTTATAGTGTGAAACCCTAGGTCTATTTCTAAGCCCTAGAAATGAATTTCTCATGCATAGTGCAAGTTAGCATGATAAGATTTTGTCCATTGTCTATATTTGAAGGCCAGTTAACTGAAATATGACTGCCCACTTGAGTATTCTATGCAAACTAGTCGTTAGCATGAGAAGCTTTTGTCATTTTTTTATGCTTGGAGGTCAGTTAACTTAAGTCTAAATGCAAACTCAAACCTCCCATGTGAACTGGTCGTGCAAATTCACTCCCGCTCACCCTTATTACATGCAAACTACCACTTTCGCTCGATATTGGGCCTGTTTGTCGATAAACCACTTCTTATGACTTAGCCACTATCATATGCAGTGGCTAAGATCTGGCCGCTGTCGTCTGTAGCGGCTAAGATCTGGTCACTCTAGGCTTGAGTGACTAGGTTCTGGTCGCTGTCCTCTTGGCTTGACAACCAAGCTTGGATGGCTTGAAAAGGCCCCAAATGAGTGGTGAGAACCACTGTTGATGCTTGGAAAGTCCAATATTATTTCTTATGATCTTATGAGTGTGTCTATGTAAGTAGCTTCCCTAAGCATGACACAATTTAGGTGTCTACAGCATGTAGTCCACATGTCCATGATTCATAGAATAGGAATATGAAGAGTCATAGGTAGGTGAAAGGCCAAAAGACATATATATTTATATATACTTTGATAGAGAGAGTGAGAATATAGAATTATATAGAATAGAGATGAGTAGATAAATTAGATACACATTGTACTATGTTTGTGAGATTTCATTAATGGTAGTTTTATGAGTTATTGCAAAAGTTTATCATTAGTTTTTCTTGCATATTATATTTTTATTATCATATAGTTAATATTGCTTTCTCATTTTAGTTCTTGTGGTTGCATTTCATTTAATATATAGCATCAAGAGCTAACAAAACCAAATATAGGTGGTACTTGAAGGTGAGGACAAAACTACTTTCACATGCCCCTGGAGAAAATTCACCCATAGAGTTTTACCTTTCAGGTCATGCAACATTATTGCAACTTTCCAATAGGTAGTCCTTTCTATTTTAGTGGATATTACCAATGAATGCATTGAGGTGTATATGGATGACTTCATGGTTTATGAAGAAACCTTATATGAGGTCCTCTATAATATAAATCGAGTCCTTACTCGATGTGAAGTTCATAATCTATACTTAAGAAAAAAAAAGCACTTAATGATGATGGACAAAGGCATCATATTAGGACATCATATCTCAATAGTAGGAATAAAAGTAGATTCTAAAAAGATGTCATTAATCAATTACCCTCACCTGAGACTCAAATGGACGTTATAACCCTCTTGAGACATGTCGGTTACTATACATGCTTCATAATAAAATTTAACAAACTTGCAGCTCCATTATTCATGCTTCTTACCAAAGAATCCAAGTTCAAATGGACCCCAAAATGCCAAGTAGCATTTTAAGCTATCAAATAAAAGTTGACCACTACGCCTGTACTAAGTGGACGTGATTGGAAGTTCCCCTTTCATATGCATATAAATACTTCTAACACCATGATTGATGTAGTTTTTGGTCAACAAGATAAGGAAAATGGGAAAAACTATGTTATTTACTATATTAGTAAAAATTTAATAAGTGTCAAAAAAAACTACACCATAATTGAAAGGGAATTTCTAGCAGTAGTATATGCCATCAATAAATTTTATCACTATATTATAGGTTACCCTATATATGTGCATACAAACCACTTTGCAATTAAATATTCAATGAATAAACCAATGGTAAGTGGATGAGTGGTCAAATGGATTTTATTACTTTAGGAATTTGATATCACTATAGTAGATAGACCCGATAGGACAAATGTAGTTGTCAATTTCCTATCCATATTAAATACTATCAAAGAACAAGAACTAGTGGATATTTCCTTCTCTAATGAATATTATATTGCAATATTTACACACTCTTCATGGTTCATAGATATTGCTAACTACCTAGTAACTACAAATATTCCTTCCCATATTACTCCAAATGAGAGATGCCAACTAGTTTGACAAAGTTAGTCCTAATGGATAAAGCAATTACTATTTAAATGTAGATCTAATAATGTTTTGCAAAAATGTGTGAGGGAGGATGAAGTTTATGATATCCTCTAGGCACATCATGATGAATCTTCTAGGGGGAATTATTTTGTAAAATGAACTACACAAAAGGTTTTGGGAGCAGGGTACTATTGGCCTTCACTTCACAAAAATGTGAAGAAATATATCTTCCATTATGATCAATGTCAAAAAATGGGAAAACCTATGGCACATAATAGGATACCTCTTCAACCCTAAATCATTCTAGAACCATTCAAGAAGTGGGGCATCAATTTTATAGGACCAATTAATCCTCCATCATAAGGAAAACATCACATCCTAATGTGCATAGACTATGTGACTAAATGGGTTGAGGTAGTGGTTCTCCAATATGCATGACAAAAATGTAGTAGACTTTTTATATGAGCATATCTTTTAGCGCATTGGCACCCCTCACAATATTGTGAAAGATCAAGGACCCTACTTTACATAAAATTTTATCCCTTTATTCATGGAATACTACCAAGTGAAACATAGAAAATCCTCACCATATCACCCACAAGACAATGGCCAAGTAGAAGTTACCAATGGGGAATTAGAGCATATATTGATAAAAATGGTAGCTTCACATAGAAAATATTGGACTAATAGGTTATCTAAAGTTGTGTGGGACTATAATATTACTTGGAAATCCACCAGGAGTCACTCCTTACGAGCTATTTTATTGAAAGAAACCCTTTTTACCAATTGAGTTTGAATTACAAACTTTACGCATTGCACTTGATGTGGATATTGAGTTGTCATTGGTACAACAAGAAATGATCTTGTAGTTGAATGCACTTGATGAGCTATAAAGAAATTCCCTTCATTAGACAAAGGTTATTTAGTAGCAATGAAACATATGATATGATAAGCACATCAAAACCAATATGTACAAGCTAGGTGATTGGGTGCTCTTGTTTGATTCATGTTACCTTGATTTCAAGGGAAAACTTTAGACTAGATGGCTCAAGCCATATGATATTGAATAGATTTTTGATAATGGTGTTGTATGAATAATACCTATGGAAAAATTTAGAAGAAAGATGGTTATGAATGAACACTGACTCAAGTTATATCAAAAAATAGTGGTAAAAGAAGATTTCTCTACCTATTTACTTTCTTAGTCTGACATGTATGTAGTAGGGAATACTTCCTCTCCCACTACGAAGGACAAATGATTGTGTCCTATTGCATTGGAATAAAAAAAATAATAAAAAAAAAGAAAAGGAAAGGAAAAGGAAAAAATGTGATCCAATGGCGAAAACCCCCTTGGGGGTGCCATTGGGCCAAGACTAATATGAAAACTAGTTTTTAGTGTACTAGTATTGAAAATAAAACCTGGTTGTGAAAATTTATTGTGGAAGCAACCAAGGTAAAAGCAAATTGAAAATCTGAAATGGTAATTCCTTATATAAGAGAAAAGAAAAAAAAGTGTATGTTTTGGTGTGTGCCCTTATATTTCTTCTATCTTGTTTTGATCCTAATAATATCTTGATTTAATCACAGGGTTCTACCCTTTCAAAGCATCATGAACAATCTCTTCTAGTAAGGTATTTTTTTTTACTATATTTGATCTCATGATTTTTGCATAGTCATAGCAATGTCATGGCCTATGGTGCAAAAATGGAGGTTTCATATGGGACTTGAAGGATTGGAACTAATTTTATTAGCATGAGAAGTTTTTTGATATCCCTTGGTTGGATGTCAGACTTATCTTGGTGGCTATATAGGTTGCAAGTAACCATAAGATTATTCAATATTGGACATCGGTCTTTCAACATGTAATGGTTAGAACACTCATGTGGCAAAAATTTATTCAAACTGCTAAGTGTTTAAAATGTCCATGTAGCAATAATCTATTTGCAAGGTATGACAATGATATGATTGCATGGGAACTTGGGAGATGAAACTAGGTGGTTCCAATTCTAATAAAGGAAAGTGTAGATCACATGGGAAACATACCCTTGTAGGATATTCAAATCATTTTTTTATGCATATTTTTTAGATTCAGTTTTCTATCCACCCTGGTAGTTACCCACTACCCAATTGACACTCATAGGTTGAAAAAGTATCTTATTTTAGATTCATCTCAGTTAGATGAATGATGGTAAGACAATAGAAGAAGATTTCCTATCTTTCCCATGCACATGCTCTATCATCATTGTCCTTCATTTTCCATCCATTATGTTTCAACCATTGTCACAAAACCAACTTCCACAAAGAGCAGAAGAGAAAGAACATGGGACAAAAATGAAGATACGAACCATAAAGCATCATAAAAATATTACAGAACTAGAAAGCCACATGAATTTTTGAATGTGTGCAGTATGCTTATAGTTTTATTATCACCTAAAAGGGTATGATCTTGAGATCATAGAATAATTTTCTCAAAGCTTACATGATGGATTTGTAAATGTTAAGCAGGTTAAAATTTTTATGAATCTAACAATGCTCAGTAAGGTAATGAGATTGTCATTATTTGGTATGGAAGTTTTCCAAAGTAGGGAGGGGCTCACTATGGTATTTTATAAGTTTAGAAGGGAAGGGGATCCTAAGCTAGTTTATGATACCTAAAATGATAATTGTAAGAGAATTAAGCAGACCAACTTACCCAGACCATGGGGTGATGTCGCGTTATGGATAATAAATTATGTAACATGTGACAAGAAATTCATTGTTTTATTTGGATACCACTTGGAAATGCTCATTCATCTACGCCATGATGAGGATAACCCCTATCTACATTTAGATATCCTTTATTTTTAAGGCTTCCTTGCATGATATGGCCTCCTGAGTTAGGGAGGATAAATGCCAAATAAAGAATCATATCTTGATATAGTGGGTATGCCATCACCATTTTAGGATTGGCAAAAATAGTGAAAAGTATTGGTAAAGAAAAAGAGGGATAAACTAAAATAGACCAAGGATAAAGTGCATGAGAATTTCATGGCTATAGGAGCCATGTCGTAGCTTGATGAATCTCATAATCCAATAGAAGTTGATATTTTGGAAGCACCAAAACCACCAGAACCAAATATGAGGAAGTCCACTAAGAATAAAAACACATCAAACAAGGTTCTTGAGCATCTATAGAAATAAGGGAAGGAGGTAGATGCATTAGAATTGATGCCCAAGAGATAAAAATAGGGGAAGAAGAAAGATGCATCAACATAAATACCAAAGATACAAAAATAGAGAGGGGTTAAGGTGTCAAACCCAAGGGCCAAGAAATAGAAAAGATAAGAGGTATAAAAACTAGGTCCTGAGAAATAAAAATAGAAGACAAAAAAACTAAAATTTATAATTGAGAAATAAGAATAGGAGAGGGCCAATGTATTGAAACTAGTACCTAGGAAGTCAAGATGAAGGAGGGGTATAGTGGAAGAATAACTACCCAAAGGTTCTAAAGAATCATCTACTCCTCTAGCATCCTGTGACTTGCTTGAGTCACATGAAAGAGAGACAAGGGCAGGTGTGTCTGAGTCTCATGAAATTAAAATACCAAAATAGAAAAAATGCTTGAAGCACTTGCAACAACAAATGAGGAAAAATTAATAGAGTAGGAGGTCCCAATAGTTTCATAGATAAAGAGTCGAAAGAAGACCAAGAGGGTTACTCCTGATGAACTAGAATCCCTTAGGGAGTTAGAATTTATTGATCTTAGGTTCAAGAGAAGGACCCAAGCATAAATTTCCAAGAAATAGGAACACTTGTCTTTCATTCACACCTCATAGGTTAAAATTGAGGGCATTAACAACAATAGAGAACCATCTCTAGTTGTGCAAGTTCAAGAAGAACAAAGGCAAGAAGAAGATGCTCCACAAGATAAAATAACCATAGAAGAGCAAGAGGATGTACCAATCAATACAAAAACCATGGAAGAGTAGGAAGATGCATCAGACACAACATTAATATAAGAACAGGAAGAAGCACCACAAGATACAATAGCTATGGAGGAGCCATCATAGTCTACACAATTTAAGGTTGAACCACCTTCAAACCTGGAACATAGCTCCAGAGACATACATGTTTCATTGCCTTCCCTATTTAGTCCAAGAATAGAGTAGCTTAGTAGGCCAAATGAATACAATGATAACCTAGAGAACCTAGATCTAGAGGGAGCAAAAATGGTTATATGGGCATTACAGACCAGGATAAAAGTGATAGAAAGTCTACTACAAAATAAAAATATTGAATAGCTTCAAGACTAGCTAGTTGAAGCTAAAATTAGATGGAAGGTAGTCCAAACTCTTGGCCTTGAGAATGTATCCATGAGAATAGGAGAACCACCTAAGGAGTTCCCCTTACAAACCTTGGTAAGAGTAGCAGAGGATGCAAGGTAGCAATTTAGATAGGGGATGGACCTTAGGAGTAGACATTACTAGAGGACCCATTGAGGCATGAGGATATACTTCTAGTTAGGTTGGGGGGAGTGATGATGCAAAAAAATACATCACTTTTGATAACCTCTTAGAATTATGTATAAAATATTGGAATCAAAATATACTTGTAAAAAAATGGTGAATCCTAATCAAAATCGAAGCGAATCAAGGCAAATCCTAAGAAAATCAAATCAATCATCTTCACACCAAAATTTGGGGCATTTGAATCCCTAAAAATTAAGGTCATATTTGGGAAAAAATTTGACCTATTAAATCACCTTATAAATTCATAAAAAACACCATTAGATCAGGCTCAAAAAGAGCTTTCCAATGAGTACAAATATGCCTATGTTTGGATATATATTGTGGCAAATTGACCCTAAGAAAAAATTGGTCCTAAAAATTTTAGGCGAATGGGTCGACATTGAGGGTCCTCATATTTGCCAATTTCCAATTTTGAAAATCCTAATATTCACCCAATTTGTGAATATTCACCACTATGCATAACCCTGCAACCTCTTATCACATTTTTACACTAATAGGATGTGTATTGTTTTGATTATTATATTAGTGATATGATTAGATAAATTGAAGAGGAAAAAATGTTCACTTAGATAGAGTGTAGTCATTTGCTAAGATAGGTAATAAACCACTAATATGTTGGATTTTGTCAAGTCGATGTAATAAAAAGAAGAGTTATGTAGCTTTGATCACAATAAAAGATTTTGGTAGAATCGGGATCCTATTTAAGACTCACTCCTTGCCTAGGACTATAGTTAGATAAGGTGTTTAACTATGTTTATTCAGCTTGCATTGAATCTAACCCTATTCACTAGGCAATGAAGAAAACAAATTTTAGGATATAACAGTCATATACTGACATTGGATAAGACTAGGACTTGTCACTAGAACTTAAGTTGACCAAAATTACCACATGGTTGCATCAAATAGCTAGAGGTATTTTTGTAATACTCTGAAGGTGATATGACACTAAAGGACAATAATGCACCTGATTGACATTCAAAAAGTCACCAAATTAATAAGAAAATAAATTTTTGTTAATTCTGATCAATAGATTTTAACTTATTGTAACAACTAAAATGAAAAACTATTAATAGATGGTAGCAAGATGAGGAAAGAACAAAACCACCAGATTTTAGGTATGGAAGTTTGGAACTGTTTCTAATGTATTTCCTTTATTTTCTAGTAACTCCAATTTTGCAGTTGAAGTACACTAAGGTTGTTTACTAAGTTGGCTTGCCAAGTGTAACTTTCCTTTTGTATTTACCTATTGATTAACAAACTAGATTATTATCTAAATCTTTGTTTTTGAACTTGTTTAACCATTGAGGTATGAGAGGGTCTTGTCCTCTCCCTTATATATAGACTAGTGGCCTAGGACCTAGTAACATATAGGATATGAATAGTACTATTATGCTACTACTTTTGTATTGCAATTTATAAGAGTAATTTTCTAAAATTAGTTTGCAATAAAAGTATGCTATAAGTTTGTTGTTGTACTACATATCTGTGATCTAAAGTGAGTCATCTTCCCTTCCATATTATTGCAAGCAAGGGCCCACTCCTAGCAAGGTGGAAGGTACTTTTATTTATGTTTTATTTTGTTGCATTATTAGATTAAATTCTACTGTCATTTTTTTGCATTCATAATAGCTAATTAGTTGCATTAATTATTCCTTGGGAAAAGAGATAATTAGCTACATTAGTTTCATATTTACTTCACTATAATTTAGGTTGAATTATCTTGTATTATGTTTCATCTATTCCTTGTAATTTCATTTACTTTTATGTTGCAATCTTTCCATTTCCTTCAAGTGTGTTTGATTAACTTAAACCTTTTTGTTTTCAGTTGTAGTTAGAGTTTAATTTTGTTTTTGAATTATTGTAGTTTAGAAAGCCAAAACCAAACCTGATCTAAATACTTCGTAGTGCATATTGCCTGACAACACCTTTGGTTGATAAATTAAAAGTAACCTTAGTAAAGTGTGGTAATAACAACACCCATCAAGAGTCACCTTGTAAGATTATATTATGAAGACAAAGCTCCATGTATTGTATCAAGAAATTTGTATGAAGAATTGATCACAAAGAATAAAAACATTGTATATTTGATTTTTGAATAATATTGTGAATTATATATTATTCCATGAATATGATTCTTTTCTATTAATTTTATTATAAGAGTGGGCTTTTATAACATAGTAGATATCAGGGCCTATGATATAATCTAGCTTAAAAGCCAACATATGCTCTTGCATCATACTTATCACGTAAGAAGAAATATTTCATGAGCAAAGATCATGAACATTTATGGAAATATATAACTGAGATGTCATGCTTCACAATCTCAAAAGTATTCATCCACGTTGCTTCTTTAGTTGTCTAATTCTTCCACTTGACCAAGCATTCATAATAATCTCCATCTCTTGTCTTCTTGACCACTCTAGAGTCTACTATTACCTCAATTTCATCTTGTTCCTTCTCTGTAATTTTTTGTATCCATTCTTTTATCAAAAAAATAGAAGTGATTTCATTATTATTATCTATTGGTTTATCATAATATGGATACAAATTGACCATATTAAATATTGGGGAGATGTCTACTCTTTTTGGAAGTTCAACTTCGTAGGCATTGACTGCAAATTTATTTAAGACCTTGTAAGGTCCAATATATTTCCAATTTAACTTGGTGTAAGTGACTTTAGGAATATTTCCTTTTGCAAATGAACCAAAACCAAATCTCCTATTTGAAGTTATTGCATCCTACGCTTCTAATTGGCACATTTCTTGTATTTCATGGTATTCTTCTACAAATAATTTTGCACCTCCTCATGTAAATTATGCATGTAGTTAGCAAAGTCCTTTTCTCTAACACTTGGTCTCCACAAATCAAGTGACATGATTATTTTATGTAAATTTTTCTTGTGCCTAGATAGTGTCCCACAACATTGGATTTTTAACAACTAAACACCACAAGAAATTCCCAAGGCTTCTCTTCACAACTTTAGTTTGTCCATCCATTTGTAAATGATAAGTTGAACTAAAACTCAACTTTTTATCTAAACTCTTCCACAAAGTGCACTAAAAGTGATATACAAACTTAGTATCTCTATCCAATACAATGCTTTTCGACAAACCATGTAGTATTACAACTTCTCTAAAGAACAAATCAACAATATGAGTAGCATCATTCATTTTTTGCAAGGTATGAAATGTGCCATATTTGAAAATATATCAACAACAAAAATAGAACCAATACCTCTTTTGGTTCAAGGTAATCCAAGAATAAAGTCCATGCTTATGTCTTCCCGTGGCCTTTTCAATATTAGTAATTGCTTATACAATCTAAGATTTTGGTTTCTTCCCTTTGCATGTTACAAAATCAACAACCCCACATAGATCTTCTTAGCACTCATTTCTAGCCAATAATAACTTTTAAAAGTTATCCCATGGTTTTATCTACTCCCAAATATCCTACAATCCCTCAAAAACAGGTGGAAAGTGGTATTTGATCTAACAATATAAACACAATGTATGCTAAACAAGAAAGCTATATTTCATTTATATTCAAATATAACATAGGTTAAAATAGGGATAGGTTTCCCTTTCATAATATATTTTACAATAAACTTCACAACAGTCTTGATACCGCCTTCTATCGTCCCTCAATGTAGGTGGGCTTCTTTGAATGTGGGCCACCGCAGGGTTGTTATTTTATGGTGTTCTTCCTCTTTAGATCTGGTAAATAACCTGTGAATAGACTAAATCTAGGTTGAATTCTGACTAGGGTTATGTTAGGAAATGCAATGTGGCAACATCTTATTCCTTATGATAAATATCCCATCCTCACACATGTGTGAGGATGGATTAGAGTTAATCCTGATTAGGATGTCTTAAGTAAATATAGGACACGATTAAAAGAAACATCCTAACAAACCCTAATTTCACACATGTAGGAGGGTGCAATTAGCATTAATTAAGGATTAGAGGTTAATTTAATCAAATTTTCCCTTAAAAGGTGACTTAAGTGAAGTCAACATTAAATTAGATTTTTGGAATTGACTTGTTAATTATTTTTGCCAATTAATAGCCTGTGGTGGCCTCAATTGAGTGCAAATAGGCTTTTTAAGGATATCCCAATGCTCGGGATGTGATTTTGAAGGCTTATCAAGGTTTTGGACCTAAAAGCTGATAAAGTGTCATATATGGAAGTCTACATACTGCTATGGTGAACTACGATAATCTACGTATGACTACGCATGACTACACATGACTACAATAGCCTACAATAGCCTAGGGATGTCTGGAATCACCTATAGATACATAGAAATATCAATTTGTGACTTTTGGGTGTATACATTTTGCCCTTTTTGTACAATATTGTGTAGAACACAGTTTAATACAAAAATGTGAAGGGTTTGTGCAGAAGGAAAAGGGATAGAAGGGGAATGGAATCCAATCAAAGGATATGTAGCCGCTTGAAGCGTGACCATACAAATTAACTAGATGTCCAAGGGAAAGAAGAGAAGAAGGAACAAAGGAGAAGAGGTAAGAAATAAAAACAATGCTAAAAAAAATGGAAATGAATGATTGTGAATGCAATGATGTGATTTTGCTGAGTCCGTATGACATTTACGATGCCATACTAGTTGCTTGAGAATGACAACTTTTGACTGCTTTGCTTTTGCGACTAGATCAACATGGTCCAAAAGTATGAATAGGACAAAATCCTATATAAATTTTTGCTGTTGATTGATTGATGAGAACAATGGCGATAAGTGTTAAACCATTTGAGTTAGTTAATATTTGAATTATTCAAACGTGTCATTCATTGTGCTCCATGAATTCTAGAGTGAAGTCCTTCAAATGTTGCGCTGGATTAGTTTTCCACGTCATTCATTGTGCTCCATGAATGCCAAGGTGACCTTTCCATTGTTATGCATAACTCTCATGATATAACCCATGTCTGGTTGTAATTGAGATTATTTCGTATGATAATATTTAGCAAAAATTTTTGTAGATAAATGTGCTAATCGTACTTTTGGATTTTTGATTTTGTGGTTGCATGCAAAGCTGACTTTGGATATGAATACCCCCTCAAACGAGGAATCAACAATGAGGTGAATGAAGTGTGATGAGTTGATGATGCAGTGATTGATAAGATACCAATGCATGATGAATATGATTAACAAAGAACAAATTAGAAGAAATTTTTGTGGAATTCCTAGGGTTTTGGAAGAAATTTGACTGCTTTTCTAGGGTT
This sequence comes from Wollemia nobilis, assembly GCA_028583015.1. Taxonomy (NCBI): domain Eukaryota; kingdom Viridiplantae; phylum Streptophyta; class Pinopsida; order Araucariales; family Araucariaceae; genus Wollemia; species Wollemia nobilis. The sequence continues at coordinate 9,556,101 of JAQPPZ010000028.1, forward strand.
TTGGGGGTAAATTGGTTGATTTTGGGGTGTTTTAGCTTAGTTTGCCACCCAAGGGGTGATTTTGACCTAAATCACCATCCGAGGGGTGAATTGGGTTTGAGTTCGCCTCTCGGGGGGTGAAGGCAAGATTAAGGCATATTTAAGGTCAAATTTCCTTGTAATGGGTTCATTTTGACGGCACGAGGTATCAAAAAGCGACTTGTGGGAGCTTCTAACAACGCAAGGAGAACGCGGTTGACAACTTCGAGGGCAACAATCACAAGGAGACATAGGGCGACTGGAAGAAGGTACAGGGACCCACTGGTAAGTGTCCTTTGTCCTTGTTTTTATTTCGTTTTATTTTTTTGGAGAAATGTGAATGAGGGGGAAGGTTTTCATCCCGTTTTAATTTTTTTAGTAATTTTTAATTAAATTTTGATAACATAGTGATAAATAAGCCAAATGGGTATCCAAAAACATGATCGATTTCTGAATTGGACTTGTTTTAGCATCAATTTGACTGGGTGGAGTGTAGAGTAGGTATGAAGTTTGACCATCTATTGTTTGAAGTAACGATGTACTGACATTGACATGTTATTGCATTTTATCTGCAAAAATGGAAAATGGGTATCCCATTTTGTGACTGTTATATTTTTTTACTTTTTTTTGATGTGATTTCAGAATATGTTGCTAATCTGTCGAGCTCAGTAGCGAGAGCTTGTAACCCGAGCGGGGGCACATAAGATGGAGGAACAGTGTTGTGGCGGAGCGAGAGGAGGGGAGATGTGCGGCATGGAACGTGGTGCGCCCTGCTCCAAGTGGAGAGTTGTTGTATGGCCCTCCCTCGAAGGAGGGGGACCTCTTTGGTGTAGGTCGTGCAGCTTAGAGTGGAGGGGACCGCGTGAGGCTGGTTTCACAGAGCAACGAAAACCTCCCGCTCCCCACAGTGGAAGGATAACGCGCCGCTTGTCCCTCTTCCCACTATCCTCCCACTTACCTCATCCTCAGACTCCCATATTTAGAAAAGAAATAAGGAAAAACAAAAATTTGCTATTTATGAGAAAAGATAGATGAGACGTTTTTCGTAGGACTGCCCAAACTACCGAACTCGTTTCGGCCATATCTCACTCATCCGGACTCGGATTGAGCTGAAATTTTGAGGGTAGATGCCTGAAAAACCCTAGAACGTCTCCACCAATTTTCATATCATTTGGAGCAACACAGATCCTAGCACATCCCTATGTGTGAACGACATATTTGGCAAGCGGCTATGCGAGGGTTTCATCTGGGTTGAGTGCAAGCAGCTCCAGAGGTTGGTTTTTAGGGCCTTCGGGCCCTAGCGGCCAATATTTTTGTGGTTTATGCTCAATATTTTAGCAGGAAATGTTGCAGGGGATACAATATGGGTTAGAAATTTGTCTTTCAATAGATCATACTATGAACTTGAGTGACAACGGCTTCCAATTTGCTGCACAAAAGAAAAGTGAAAACCATACCTTTCCACGACGTCTAGGGCAAGGATTAAAGAGATCACAAAACAAGTTTCAAGAAGTTGATCAAAAAATGGCTCATATCTCAAGTGAATCTGGTGCTAAGGTGCACCCACAAAATAATTCTACTGTGAAAACCCCTATCAAGGGTAAGAATTTTGAAGACTCGGTCCCAAAAATGAATTTTAGGGATGCCCTTCATGGTGGACAGCCTCAGCCCAATGCTAATATCAATATTAGGGCTTCCCATAAACCTCTAAGAATGCCTAAGATTGATCCCGGGAAAATGGAGTCGGGATGTCTTAAAGCAGCTGATGGAACTCCTATTGTTAAGCTTGATATGGGTAACATTCAGACTGGCATTGAAGATTTGGAAAAAAGAGGACTAATTTGTCGGTTCGTGGGTTTTCGTTCGAGTCTATCTGCTTTCAAAGTCTGGGCTGCAAAAAGCTGGAAAACTAAAGGTGAGTTACAAATCTCTATTTATCCAAATGGTTATTTTCTTGTTTTATTTGCTAATAATGAAGATAGAGAGAAAACTTTTCAAGGGGGTCCTTGGTTTTTTGGAAGGGCAGGGCTTTTCATGAAGCCCTGGCATACTAAATTTAAAGCCGAAGAAGAGATGCCTTCTATAGCTCCCGTGTGGGTTAGACTCTTTGGCCTCCCTATTGAATTTTGGAATCCTACTATTTTTTCTTCAATTGGAAACTCTTTAGGAACTTTTATGATGACTTGCTGATTGTACTCAAAATTTTGAACATATTATTTATGCTCGGATTTGTGTTTTAATGGATTTTGACAAACCCCTACCTAAAAAGATCACATTACAATTTGGGGAAGACACTTGGGAGCAAGTAGTGGACTATGAGAACATTCCTTTTCATTGTAGAATTTGCCATGAATATGGTCATTTGGCCGGTGCTTGCCCAAATAAAATTCCTGATCAAAAGAAAGAAGATATAAACTCAGCGAGGTTTCCAAATACCTAAGAAGAAGAACACTCGGAAAAAACCGGTTATGAAGGATCAATCAAAGTCATCTGCTAATATGTTTGAAATCCTTTCCACAAATGATGTCCCAAGTGAGGAAGAGGAAATAATGGAAACTGAAATCTTAGAAACACAATTTAAATATGAAGGGAAGAACTCAGAGACAAACCAACAAATCAAAGGTTTTCAACGAGAAAAAAAAGGAGAAAATTTACACAAGAAAAACAATATTTCAAATGTCAAAACTTCAAATAATGCGAGTCCCAATATAGACTCCGTTGAACCATCTAGTAAAATTTTGGTTGTGTACGAGCATTCTTCAAGGTTAGAAGCCATCTCAGATTCAATTGGAATAAGTCAAGAAATAGGGAAAAAAAATTGAAGATGGATTCTAATCAAAAAGTAGGTCGCAAGACCAATCAATATCATATGGTAAAAGAAGGTGAAAAGCTTGTAGAGGAAGGTAAGATTAATGCCCTTCCCAACTTTTTTAGCCATGGTATTAATGAAGATCATCACTTGGAATATTAGAGGACTCAAAGGGAGTCTTTCAAAACAAAATGAAATTAGAAGAATGATTCAGATAAATCATCCACATCTTGTTTTCCTTCAAGAAACAAAGATGTCAATGGAGGATATGGACTTAATTGCCGATAAAATTTGGCCAGTTGGAAAAGTGGTTTCCCTCAGTTCCCAAGGGACTTCGGGTGGCATTGCTTGTCTTTGGGATCCAAAAGAGGTAGTTATTCACCATATGGTTGGCAGTTGGGGTTTGTTGGCTATAGCTATTCAAAGTAGACATTCCAACCAGATTATGCTCTGCATTACTGTTTATGCTCCGACTTCTTTGGAGGAAAAAAGAAGACAGTGGAAGGATATTACTCATATTATCTCTCATTTTCCTAAAGCTTGGATCTTGATCGGAGGAGATTTCAATACCATCCTCTCTCTGGATGAGAAAAGGGGGGGAAATAGAAATTTGGACAAAAGCACTGACCTCATGAGCGAATATATTGCAAACCTCCATCTTGTGGATATCCAACTGAATAATGGCCTTATGACTTGGTCTAACGGAAGGCAAGGCTTAGCTTGTATAATGGAGAGATTGGATAGGTTTTTGCTCTCTAAAAATTTCTTAATCCATGGTCACATTCCTAAAGTGAAGACTCTTAATAATGTTGGTTCGGATCATTGGCCAGTCATGGTGGAAATGTGGAAAACCAATGTGAGTTTCTCTCCTTTTCATTTTCAATTAATGTGGCTTAGAGACATTTCCTTCAGACCTCATGTGCAACAATGGTGGAAGGAAGGTAAACCTAGGCATGGGACTAAGATGTTCTATTTTGCCAAAAGATTGCAATACATTAAATCCAAAATCAAGACTTGGAACTGGAAAGAGTTTGGGGATGTTCATAAAAAAAACATGAAGTTATTGCTCATCTTGAAAATTTGAATAAGAAAATCCATTTAGATGGCCTCATAGAGAAGAGAAGTGCAGATGAAATTAAACTCACAACTCAGTTAGAGGAATGGGAAAAAAGAGAAGAAATCTTATGGAAGCAAAAATCTAGAATTCAATGGCTCAAAGAAGGAGATCGAAACACAAATTTCTTCCACAAATCTCTTCTAGCTCGAAGATCTCACAACTTTATTTCTTCCTTAAAATCAGATTCCGGAGATGTTGTTTATACTTGGGATGGCATGAACTCTATTGTTGTTGATTACTTTTCCAATATTTTTGTTGCTACTCCCCTTGACTCAACTTCACAATATAATGTTCTTCAAGCAATCCCTTCTCTTATCACTTCGAGGAGAACTCTATTTTGATTGCTCCTGTTACTATCAATGAGCTTCAACAAGTAGTTTTTAAAATGCAAAAAGGGAAAACCCCAGGTCCTGATGGTTTTCCTATTGAGTTCTACCAAGAGTTATGGGATATCCTTCATGTTGATTTATTAGAGGTGGTGGAAGAAGCCGGGAAAGCCAAAGAAATTTTGAAGGTTATCAATAAAACTTATATTACTCTTGTTCCAAAAGCTCAAGAGGTTGATCATATCTCAGCTTTTAGACCTATTGCTTTATGTAATGTTCTTCTCAAAATCATTACTAAAATCATGGCGAGAAAGGTTGAAGCCTCTTTTGCATAAGATTATTTCCCCAGAGCAAGGGGGTTATGTGGAAGGACGTCAAATAGTAGATGAGATAGTTCTTGCTCAGGAAGCCATCCATTCCATGGATATGCAAAATTCTCCTTCCATGTTCATTCGGTTAGACTTATCCAAAGCTTATGACAGAGTGGATTGGCACTTCCTTATCAAAGTTTTGAGGCAATTTGGTTTCTCTAAGGATTGGATGGATTGGATTATGGGATGTATCTCTTCAGTTTCCTACTTAGTTCTTATCAATGGCAGGCCTTCTCGGTCTCCCAGCTTCTAGAGGTATTAGGCAAGGTGACCCGCTATCCCCTTATTTATTCATCATTCTTGTTGAATGCTTGGGTAGGACTATAACCAAAAAGAGGGAAAACAAAACCCTTGAGGGAGTTACCATTGCTCATGGAGCTAGACCTATCTCTCATCTTCAATTTGTGGATGACTCTACTCTTTTAGGTAAAGCTACGATTAAGGAAGCTTCTAATATTAAGCAAATCATTAGCTGTTTTTCTAAGGCTACTGGGCAGTTGATCAATGAAGACAAATCTAAAGTTATTTTCTTTCACTGCTCTGCTAGACAGGAATCCATGGTCTTGGATAAACTAAGATATAAGAAGACCTCTCTTCCAATCACTTATTTAGGTATTCCCATAAATATTCAAAGGCAGAAAAATAAATATTGGAATTGGTTGTTGGACAAAGTCAAGAAGAAAATTGGAAAGTGGACCAACAAGTGGCTTTCTTCTGGGGGTAGAATCACCTTGGTAAAATCAGTCCTTCAAGCTATTCCTATTTATGTTTCTTCATTTTTGAATATCCCAAAGGCTGTTCTTCGAGAATTGGATCAAATCAGTCATCGTTTCCTTTGGAGTGGTACTAAGGAGAAAAGAAAATGGGCCTTGGTGAAATGGGATACTTTATGTCTTCCTAAGAGTGAAGGGGGGTTAGGATTACGGTCTTCAATTAATAACAACAAAGCTTTAGCTGCTAAATTATATTGGAGGATGTTGCATAACCCCAATGCTCTTTGGGCCAATAATCTCCGTGCTAAATATGCTGAGAACAAAAGTCCTGAAGACCTTGTTCGCTATCAACTTCCTACCAAAGGTTCTCCCATTTTAGCAGTTCTTAAGACTGGTGAGGATTTGATAAAGAAAAAATTATTTTGGATCATTCATAATGGTCAACATGCAAATTTTTGGACAGATTCTTGGGATGGTCACAAGCCTTTGATAACTCGGTTTCCCGATTGGAGGCCTTGGATGGAGGAGCTTCACCGAGCTAATTGGATAAAGGTGGCTAATTACTTGTCGGTACCATACTTGGTAATTCAAAGGTTGGTAGATATTGGATCCCTATTGAGGACTGGCCTATTCAAATCCCAGAAAGGCAAAGACAAGATATCCAAGGCATCCTTCATATGAGATCCCTCTCTTGGTCCCATGAAAAAGATTGTTTTGGATGGAACAACACTACTAAGGGTGAGTATTCGGTTGCTCAAGGTTATTTGACCTTATGCCATAATAATCCCAACCATTCTTCTGACATATTTTCTCGATTGTGGGCTCAAAAGCTCTGGCCTAAGGTGAGGTTCTTTAATTGGCTTTTATTGCATCGTAGGGTGCTTACTTGGTGAGCAACTTATGAAGCGTGGTTTTCATGGCCCTTTTAGATGTGAAATGTGTGAAGAGAATGTAGAAAATATCAACCATATTTTTATTGAGTGTACTTTAGCCTCTGAGCTATGGAGGAGAATGGCCACTTTACTTGGCTTACAGTGGTCCAATTTTTTTACTTTTGAACAACTTTGGAGGGATTGGCCTAATCAAGAGGGTGTTGATCATTTTATTAGGCGATTAGTTTGGATGGGTTCTACCATTCTTCTTTGGAATATTTGGAATGAAAGGAACAACCAAATTTTTAATCAAGATAGGAAGGATATTCACTATATTTGGCAAAATACCATAGCCAACTTAGTTGAATCAGTCCATCATCTCCTTAATCACCCCCAAAACTCCCACCAAAGATGGGATCAAGTGATGCAAAGATTGAAGATTAAACCTTCTAAGGGCAACCAACTTAAAGGGAATGTGAGTATTAGTAAGATGGATAGGAATAGAAATTGGCAACCTCCTCCTAAGGATTTTGGAAAAGTCAATACTGATGGAGCCTCTAGAGGGAACCCTGGAAAAGCCGATGTGGGAGGAATTGGTAGACTTTCAGATGGCTCCCTGGTTTTTACTTTTGCTGAGAATTTGGGTATTCTTTCCAATAACCTTGCTGAGGGGTATGGTATCCTCGAGAGGCCTTCAGGAGGCTACTAAGGTTGGATGGGAAAAGGTGTTAGTTGAGTCTGACTCTCAACTTATGATTAATCTCTTGAAGAATCCTTCTAAGAATCATAAGGTGGATTGGAGAATAAAAAGAATTATTGAGAAGATTCAGTTAATCCAGATGGGATTTTTGAAAGTTGATTACAATCATGTGGTCAGAGATCAAAACAAGAGTGTTGATGCTTTAGCTAATTGGGCTTTGGACAAAGGTGATCTTACTTGTTATGGCCACCCTCCTATATGGTGGGCTTCTCAAATTAGGGAAGCTCTTCTTTCTATCATTTCTTTGGATGGCTCCGAGTTCGAAGGTACCTAGTTTCTTCTTGTTTTTTTTTTTTGCTTCTCTTTGGTTCATTCAATTTTTTTAGTTCCCTAGCTCATTCTATTCTTTATTTTGTTTCCTCTGTTGATTCTTGCCTTAATAGTCTTCTGGTCTAGATAGGTCATTGTTTTGTTCATTTTTTATTTCTTTTTTTTTTTTGTTTAGTTTTTTAAGGTGGGTGGGTTTTTTTATTTTGTTTTGTTTTTGTGTTCTTTGTGTTGTTTTTTGTTGTTCTTGTGTTTTTGTTGTTTTGTTTTTTTTTTTATGTTTTTTGTTATTGTTCTTGTGTTTTTTTTCGTTCTTGTTCTTGGGTTTCTCTTTGTTTGTGTTATTTCGTGTTTTTATGTGTGAGTGTTTTCTATGTTTTTTGTTTTTGTTTATTGTCTGTTGTTGGTTGTTTTTTATTTTTTATTTTATTTTATTTTTTAATTTTTTAGGTTTTGGTTGTGTTTATTTTTCATGTTTTTTTTGGGTTATGTCTTTGTAGTGTTTTGTTGTTTTTGTCTTGTTTGTGTTTTGTTATGTGGTTCTTGTGTTTTTCTATGTGGTTTGTGTTGTGGTTTCTTTTATCTTATTGTGCGTGTTTGGTTGTGCTTTTGTTTTTGACACACTCAAGGAGCATGTTTTTTTATTTTATTTTATTATTTTTGTTGTTATTTACTTATTTTTAAATTGGTTTTGTGTGTTTGTTTGCTCCTTGAGTATGTCAAAGGTGGTAGGCCAGGTCCGAGTCCTGGGCATTTTTGGCGGAATGGATACCCCTGCCTCCTTGGGTCTTACCCGAAAGTGGCATCCCTTTTGGGATGTTTTCCACAAATAAAAAAAAAAAAAAGAATATGTTGCTTTTAGATGTAAAGTAGTGAACCTTGATCGTTAGATTTACTATCCTAGAGGTAGTATTTTTGAAAACCTATGAAAATTTCACCGTAGAAGGGCAAAATGGGTACCCAAAAATGTAGTTTATTTTTGTAGATGACTTCATTTGGCCTACCTTTGATTTGCATTGCCAAAGTGTAGGTAATGTTGAACTAAAAATGAGCTATAGAGAGCCCGATTTAGACTGTTTTCACATCTGTTTGAACTTTTGCCATGAAGTGAGAAAATGGGTATTAAAAAATGTGACTGTTATTTTTGAATTGTGTGTTTTGATGTGTGTTTGATTTTGGTGTATGTGTGGTAGATTTGACTTTGAATTTCGTGTTGATTTGTGTGTTGTTTTTGAATTTTGTCAAAAATTTTACTGCAAAATTGGCAAATGGGTACTCAAAAATACGTTTTGTTTTTGTATGTTGAATGAATTGATCATGTTTTAAATTTTGCACCACAATAGGTATGTGGGTGAACTTATATTTGACTTTTGGGCGTCAAATATGTATTGTTTGTTACATATATTCAAACTTTTTGCCATAAAATGACAAAATGGGTATCCAAATATGCGACTGTTTTGTCATGTGATTAGTGTATTTTATTATGTCTCGAAATGTGTGTAAAATTTAACTAGTAGTTTGCAAATTTTATTGATGGTTTGTGATTGGATTAATGACTAATGTATGTGTTGTGTTTTGTTATGGATGAACGGGTGAAGATGTTGGAGCCCCGTCATTAGGTGCAAAAAATGGAGGGTTTTGAGGAGTTGATGAAGACAGAGGATGAGCAAGATTGGTTGGATGACATACGATTTTGAGGTGTGTAGGAATGCAAGAGTATCCACACTAACCAAGCCTATGTGTCTGCATTGTGCAAACAGTGGGATGCAGATAGGAACACCTTTCATTTTTCCACTAGGGAAATGATCATTACTTTGGAGGATGTGTATTAGATTTATCGATTACCGATTGAGGGTGTTTCGATGAGAGCAGTCATGAATGAGAGTAAGGATGCTCTATTGGAGTGATTATTTGGGGTGGATTAGAGAGATATTGATGTATCGAAGATTGATTATGAGTGGTTGTGGTTGGAGGACAAGATATCTGATCGGTAGTGTGTGGCGATGATGATGATCTCTACATATGCTCTACCTTATAGTTCTAGGGTGCTGTTCACCTAGAACATGTTAGATGTGGTGAGCGACATGGTTGAGCATAGGGTAGTGTTTGCCTAGGAACCTACATTATTGGCCCAAGTTTACCAAAAGTTACACGATGTTGTTCATGGTAGGAGGACAGGATTGAGTGCGATTCCATTATTGCAGGTGTGGGCATGGGAGCACATAGCTATCATTATTACCTCACCCTATGCATATGGAGGGCAAGGAGTATTTGCCCTATGCTCTAAGGTGGAGTACGAAGGTGGAATGGGGTATCAAGAGGCCACATGAGGGTGACTTGTTATTATGGAGGGGTAAATTTGGGGATCTAACTCCTGGTGATATCAGATGGAGGTTGGTTGGGTGGGGTCATATGGGAGGAGAATGATGATGAAATAAGAGCCATATTATAGGGCAGATGGATAGTAGGGCGATATACTTGATATATCGAGTATTTTTAGTTTGATCGGGTGAGGTGGCAGTTTAGTTTACAATAGGATATACTAGGGGCTCCTGTGACATATTTCAGGCAGTGAGGTGATAGAGGGGAGCGTACTGTGGTGTTGCCTTGGGTTGGGGAGAGGGATCCACCTCTGGCTACACCAAATATGGAGGATGTTGGGATGACTCCCGAGTTTGAGGCTTGGTGGGCACTATAGATTTGGGAGTTAGGAAAAGGTGTGGTTAATCGATGGGTGACACCTAATATTGGGGCACCACCATGAGAGGGGATAGTCGATAGGGGAGCTTGAGTTAGGGTCAAGGATGTAGCTAGCGGTGAGGAGGAGGTTCCCCTGTAACTGTCACAACAATGCTTGGGTGGTGGAGTGAGAACCTAAGGTGTGAGGGTGGAGCAGGTGCCTGTGGATGTCGATATGGATATGGGGAAAACTGTTGGAGGAGAGAAGGGGAGAGATGGGGCTACTGTTTTGGGTGACATAGATGAAACCATTGATATTGGTGCATTCATGGATGTGGCATAGCAGATTCTTATTGATATCTTGGTGAGGCGAGATGTGAATGAGGAGGCACAAAGGCTATGGGATAGAGTTCAACAATTAGAGGTTGAGGTAGATCAGTTGAGGGTTGGGATGGCTAGGTAGGGGGAGGCCATTGGGAGGCTGATTGGTCAGCTGGCTATGGAGACTACCAAGAAGTTTTTGTGTGAGATCTCTTTAATAGTGCACGAGATCCCCTTACCTGATTATGATCAAGTGGTGTCACAGTTTAGGACATGATCATTGGTGTGGGCACCCTCTCATTAGAGTCAGTGCAGTGTTGCTCTGATAGTATAGGTTGGTGTTAGGGTTGAGGTGTAGGATCCGCCTACTATGGAGCGGCCTGCTGTAGATCTAGTTCTAGAGTTCAGAGTGGAATCAAGCAGGACTGTTGAGATGCGAGCGAGTCATGAGAGAAATGGGGAGACTCCTAGTGGGAGTTAGGGGTTTTATGTATTATAGCCTATGACAATTTTAGATGCTAGATGATGATGGGCATGGTCCCAGATTGTAGCCTTTGGGTATTTTGTATGGATGATATATATATATATATACACGTTTTGATTTTAATTGTAATATATACATGTGTTATTTTGATGGTTTGAAATGTGTTCTTGTTATGTGTGTATAGATAGCGTAGCATAGTTTTTAGGTATGCATGACAAACATATATACATGTGTGAATGATTTAGATCTATTATCGTTTTACGGTATGAACGAACTTATGGAATAGTATGTATGATTATGTTTCGAATGTGATATGATGTAGTATCCAATGTGTTTTTGTAGTGAATGTATGTGGGGTTTATGTGATGATGTTATTTAATATTGAAATGCATATAAGGTTGATGCAATAATGTGATTTGATGTTGACATGCATGTAGGATGAATGCATAGCTGTAATGTGTAATAAATGTATATGACATAGATGCATGGATGCATGTATGGACGTACTGAAATGCACCAAAGGAAGCACTTGTATCATAGTATTTACTTGTATGGATGTGATCCATCCCATGATTTTAGGGAAGTTGGATAATGTAAGGTATGTGTAATGGCTTTGACCAATATAGTTGTGACAATGAAATCTCAGACCCTTAGCTATACAAGTATTGTGGCAACTTATAACTAATCAGGCTAGTTCAAAATCTATCATGGACCTATGTGTGTGCATGTATAAGGTTAATTTATCCATTTTTAGGGTGGTAGGATTAACCCATTGTAGACGCTATCGAAATAGTTAGCTCATCCGTCCGTAACAATGATCTATACAAAAGCAGGATGCTAATGTTATAGATATATTGCCACCTGTAAGACTATTCCATTGGTAGGCAGGCTATTGGAGCCTATTTCTAGTGATGGAAATCATCCCATGGTGTTATGTTGAACCTAAGGACCAAAGGCGATAAGCATAACATGAGTGATATCAAGAGGCGTTTCCTTTTATTTTTTGCCCCTCTTCTAGTGTTAACCTATTTAATTGTGGTGCTCTTTTCCTTTTTTTAGTTGGTGCTCTTTTGTATTCTTGTGGTGCTCTTTTGTATGGGTGATGACTTTTGTTTTCTATCCAATCATTTATTTTGCTTATTCTTGATCCCTTTGTTTATCTCCAGGTCGTATGTTTACCATGCAAGCGATAGGATGAGCGGGGGATACTGTTCGCTAGGTGGCGATATCTACTCAAGGTGTCCTCTTTCCTATACTCAAAATTGTTTAATGTGTAACCTATTGTGAGTGGTCCGTGAGAGAAGTTAAACCAGCCTAAAGATCCATAAGAAGAATGTACAAGCCTCGATAGCTATGGGTGACACTGGATTTATTGAACTAAATAGCAGTCAAAGTTGAACATGACACCTATGTATACCCTGATCCTAAAAAGGGGGAATGGACATCCAAGTGGTGATGCTAACAAGTGCGTTCATTATTCCTGCTGAAGGTGCATTTTGGGGAAGAATGTACAAACATGAACTGAAAGTTTAAATGAAAAACATATGGATATATGCAATGGATATATAAAGCATAAATGATGAAAATAGGGGAATGCAATATCTACAAGAGGAAGTGCATGACATATATATGGAGGTTGGAAAACTTATCTACAGATGAGTGTAATGTGTTGTGATGACAAAAAGTGCGGTGTTGTGATCATGGTTTCCCCAACGTTTGGGGTGTGTGTGATAGGTGCATAAGCCATGAGTTGTAAAACTGTATGTAATAGTCGTTAAAAGGAGGAAGATGTAAAAGTAGGATGCACATCTAGAAGAAGTGAGAATAAATAGGCTTTGGTAACCAACAAGATAAGAGGATTACCAAAAGCCAAGAGAGAGAGAAGAGAAGAAATGAATCAGCTACTGTAAGAAGTATAAGAAGTAGGATAAAATAAGGAAAGCACTATTAGAACTACTTCTGGGTGAAGTGGCATGGGTCCGGTCGGGAGTGGGATGGTGAAGTGAGGATGCGACTAGGATTACGACTGGGATTGTAGTTGGATATGTTATGAATATATTAGGTTGGTGCTATTAGGGTGCTACGGGAGGGTAAAGTTATGGGGGTAATGCAATACGGAGGACTGAGAAGTCAGCTAAACAGGATAGGACACTCTAGTGATGGGGTTTGCTCATTGTGCAACATGTTGTGCACTAGGTTCTTGAATGTTTGATACTCTTCAATGTCATGATCTGGTTGGCGATGATAGATGCAATATTGATTCTCATAAAAGTTATGCGGTTTGGAATGCGAGGGATCTATGGGTCAAATCTTGGGTAAGTTAATGAGGCCCTGATGCATGAGATGGTAAAATATTTATAAAAATGATGTGTATGGAACTGACATGGGATAAATATAGGGCTCTGCTGGAGATGATGAAGGTTAGTCTACCTGCAGATGCATGGGTTGAGGGTCCAATTTAGGTTGGGCATGGGATCGAAGGGTGGATCTGCATGAAGATGAAGGTATACAACTCATGGGAGACTGGAACGGGTGTGTATGGCAATGGAAGTGGCTCATCTATAGCTCTAGAGCCTTGACACAGGAGAATAGATGTTGTATCTCATGATGTTGTAGTGATAGTGTTGGTAAACACGGTTATCATGGCCTTAATGTGAGCAGTATGTCCTGATAGGCACAAGACAGTGGATGAGGTCTCGATGATGAGGAGGAAGAATGAAAATAACTCAAGGATTGGAGAGATTGCCAGAAAGACAAGCCTCGTAGGGGGGAAGGTGGAATCTTGAGGATTGATGGCATAGGCAATGGCTCTAAGCGATGATACGAATGGGAAGAGGTAATGTTTGCACGACCAACTTGAGTAGCTTAGGCCATGTGGGCTTGCAAATCCTGGGAGTAGGTGGAATCGCCATTGGGTAGTGGGGTGGGTAGGCATGATGGACGAGCCAGATGATGGGTGTATCCTCTATTAGGAGGATGATAATCTCCTAGGGGGTGATGGGGATGATTTGTTGGTGAATAGTGATATCTAAGGTTATCAGGTGAATGAGAGGGTGACCCTTATTATTGGGGATGGGATGATTCCTCCTTTTCATCAAAAGAGGATAGGGTGACCTGATTATCTCCGAAGCAATATGAATAGGAAGATCCTTGATGGTGAGATTCCCTATGGTGGGATGGTGTGTGATGATCTGAATGTGGTGAATGTGATGTCTACCTAGGGTGAATGTCAGGTACTGGTTGGGCTAGGTCCACCGGTGTAATGGGTATGGACTATGGTTGTGGTGTATCCTGCATGGTGTTGTCATGTATTGCTATTGCTGGTGTAAGTGTGGATAATGTAGATCCTACAAAAAGAAAAACAAATACCAACAATATATAAATGCCAATGTATAATGTAATTATAAAATGATAGAAGTGCATGTTTAATGATGTGCATAGTAGCTAGTGTGCTTGTGCCTAGCAGTGTATACTACTTGTGATGGTGAATGCCTATGTATATTAGGTGTTGAATGCATAGAGATGCAATATGTTGATGTGTTCAAGTTTGTTAAGGCCTTCAAGATTGGCTAGATGATATGCTCCTGAACTATATTTGTGTGTAACCATGAATGGGCCCAACCAGTTTGGGGTAAATTTGTCATGTTGTTGGTGAGGTTGACTTGTGATTTATTGGTTTTCCTTGAGTACCAGGTCACCAATTTTAAAATCGTGTTGATATATCTTACTGTTGTAGGCATGGCAAAGGTGATCTTGGTAGACTCGTGTGTGCTCAATTGTATGAATGCGAAGATCATCGAGAAATGTTAGCTAATATAGATGAGTTTGACAAGCGATGTCATCATAAATGAAATCCTTCATAGATATCCTTGAGGAAGGTATCTTAAGCTCAAGGGGCATGATAGCTTCTACCCCGTATACAAGTGAAAAATATGTTGCCTCAGTAGAAGTAAGGATGCTCGTATGATACGCCCACAAGGCTATGGGCATTTGATTATGCCAGTCATGGTGAGATTTTGCTATGGTTTTATAGAGGATGGAACATATGGTTTTGTTTGTGGCTTCTGCCTGGCCATTAACCTAAGGATAGTATGGGATAGAAAAGCTATGGTGTATGTGAAATCTGTCACACAGGGCTTGGACACTTTTGTTTTTAAAGGATCTCCCATTATCAAAAATTATTTGGGAGGGAATTCCAAAATAGTATATGATATGATCTATGATGAATACTACAATTTTGGCTCCTATGGTTTGGACTAGCGGATGGCTTCGACCCACTTGGTAAAATACTCTATGGCAGTGATGATAAAATTGTGATTACTTGAGGAAGCTGGTGTGATATGTCCAATTAGATCCATGCCCCATTGGGAGAAGGGCCACATGGAATGAATAGGTTGAAGTACTTGAGATGGAAGATGTGTTATGTTGGCATGTTGGCATTTGATGCAATGCTTCACATACTCGCAATAGTCATGATCCATTTTGGTCCAGTAGTATCCCATGTGGAGGATGCGTTTGGTGATTGCCATACCACTAAAATGACCACCACAAGAACCATCATGGGTTTCTTGTACAACCCGTTGTAATTATTATGGTTCTAGGCAATGCAGGAGCATGCCGTCATAGCTACGATGATAGAGGATGTCCCCCAACAATGTGTAATGTATCACTCTTTGTTTGAAGGTTTGGCATTGAGCGTAGGGTAGATCACATGGTATGAAACCTAGTTTTATGTATTCTTTGATTTGTGAGAACCATAGATCATGGGGTTTGATGTGTACCACATACACACCACCACCATCTATAGGAGGTTTGGGTGATATGGCAGATATAGTTTGTGTAAGGATGGACACAGATGTTGTATCAGATGTTGGGTTTTGCAGAATGAGTGATCCTAAGGAGGCCATGGTGTATGCAAAATTGTTTGATGATCGCGGAGCGGCTTCGAGGTCATACCACTCAAACTAGGATAGGAGTTGTACAATTTTCTTATACTATTGGAGGACTGGAAAATTGCATAGCCAAAGTTCTTGCACTTGATTTATTATCAAGAGTGAGTTGCCTATGAAGTGGAGGTGTTTAATGTGTATGGAGTGTGCTTGTTTTAATCCTAGGATTAGGGCTTCGTATTCTGCATTATTGTTGGTACAGGGGAAATATAGTTTGAATGAAAATGGGAGTGGTTCTCCTTCAGGTGTGAAGAAGATGATGCTCACACCCCTAGCATGGAGACATATGGAATCATGAAAGAATAGGGCGAGGTCGGCTACAAATTCAAGTTCGACACATTCTTTAGCTTGGGTTATGTGAAAGATGGAATCATCTGGAAGCTAGATGAGGAGGGGATGATTTTCAGTTAAAGGGGATTTGACCAGTTGATCAGCGATGACCTACCCTTTGATGGATTTTTGGGATATGAATTCTAGGTTGAATTCAGTTAAGAGCATGATCCATTTAGCTGTGTGCGAGTTGTGGTAGCTCTTGTTCATCATTTATCAAAGGGGGTTATATTGGGAAATGACAAAGGTTGTGTGATTTAACATGTAGTGCCTTAACTTATGAGTAACGAATATTACTACTAAGCATATTTTTTCCATGTATCTGTATCTCGTTTCATAACTCACTAGTGTACGACTGATGTAGTAGATAGCCTACTCTTTGTCGAGTGCATTATTTTGAGCTAGGAGTGTACCTAGAACAAGTTTGGTGGCTGAAATGTATAGAGTTAGAGGTAATTGTGGATGGGGTGGTGACATAATCGGTGGTGATAAAAGATAGGTTTTTATAGCATCAAATTCTGAAGTTTTTTTTTTGTTATGCATTTCAAGTTTTGTTTAGCAATCAAAATTTTGTTGTTTTTTGTTAAATTATTACAAAATAAAACCTGGAGATTCTATGGTTCTCAAGTGCTTCATGTTTTCAACACATTGTCCCAGTCAGAGCCTATGTTGGAGACAAATTTGACTCAACTTTGAAACCCCCAAATTTAAATTTTTGGTTTCAATCAAACTGCTTATACTGTTGGTCATTGCTTAAAGTTGTGAGTAATTCAATTTTTCATTGGTTGGTTTGATAAATTCTAACCTTAGCCTTTTTAATAATGTGAGCTTCATTGTATAAATAAAAGTACCTCGAATAATTTTGGAAGAAAATTTTAAATTAAAACCCCAAGTCAAAGTTTGACCTTCCTAAATATTTTCTTTGGGCCTAAACCGATAAATAAATCTTCTAATCTAAGTCGGTTAAAACATTCACTATGGTATCAAAGTTCGAAGAACCTAAGGTTAAAATAAATATTAATTGATTAAAATCCTAAGGTTATGCACCCCGCTAAGCTAACTAGTGAGCACCTCAGATTTAATCCAAGGGTCATGCACGATCCAAAGAAATCGGACGATAGCGCTTTAATATAATCAAACCAAAGGTAAGTAAAAAATCAGGCATAGTCAAGAAGTAAAAAGGTTGCACCTTAGACTTAATCGGATAGAAGTGCATCGCCTGAGAAAATTTGACGGATGTGTACTCATGAAATAGTCCGAAAGATAAGTCAAAGGGTCAATAAAACTTAACCTAAGATTTAAAACTTGAGCAAGTTGTCTTCAATCTAATGGTAGTGTTTCATCGAGGACCAAATCCAACGGACGCGCATTCACTAAAGACTCTAAAGGTTAAATCTAAGGCTCTAATAAAGTTAAAAAACTTGCACCTTTAACAAGATCAATGACAACACTTCGTCAAGGATCAATTCAATGGTCGCGTGATATCCAAAAAGTCAAAAGTTTAAGCATGAGTCATAATGGTCAAACGTTCTGATTAAGTAGTGAGTAAGTATAAAAAATCAGACGAAAACACTCAATCATCCATAAAATCAACAGATGCACGTCCTCTAAGAAGTCAAAGGTTTAGAGTAAAGTCATCATAAGTCAAATGTTAAGTTAAAATCTGAGCAAGTCCAACAGATCGAATGATCGCGCTGAACGAAGCTTAGATCAACGGTCATGATTGCTTTGATTAAAACAAACTTTAAAGTCCATATTAAAAAGGATGTGCCCTATTCAATTAATCATTGGGCTTGTTACCAAGATCGAAAGACCGCACTCAAATGACTTTTAATCTAACGGTGGCGCACTAATTGAAGATGCATTAAAAAGGGTTAAGGATCTGGATAAATTAATTAAAGTTAATCATGATTAGCAAGGGTTTAATACATCGGTTAATTTTTCCCCTTTTGCCCTAATCATGATTAATATTATAAATGCATGGTTAAAATAACTTGCAGGTTGATTAGATCCAACGGCTGTGCTTGTCTCCAGTCAGATCTGACGGCCGCGCCAAAATCATAGGATGAAAGGTAAAAGGCATGGGTAAGGACAAAATTAATTGACATTAATCGTGTTTAGTAAGGGTTTAATACATTGACTAATATTCCCCCTTTTCACCTTAATCATGATTAATAAGAAAGCAAAGGTCTATAACATTATTATCTAGCATGCATCTTGTCAGTGATCCAATGGCAGCGCACAAACTAAATCGAGAATAAATGAACGCTAAGGCCTATAACTGGTGACAAATATCCAAATGCTAAATAAAGACCTTTTTATAACATACGAATTGAACAACAGTGGGCATTGACCACCCAAATCCAATGGTGCACATGTGGGAAGATAATCAAAGGTTAATCTAAGCATTGGGTTGATTAATTTAGTCAAGGTATGTATGAATTTTTCCCATTTATTAAATAATACATGCATATGTATGATCCAACGATCGTGCCTCACCACCATAAGATCCAACGATGATCACAAAAGAAAAGTAAGTGTGTTTTATGATTACCATCGATTAAGACAGGTTATTAAGGTTTAACAGTATAAGGATTAACATCGGATAAATATGATTAATTGAAGACCAATAAAACACATTATTTCAAGTGTTTACATGGGAACAGGTACACTAATTATCATACAGGTTTTAGGAAGATCAACGGATGCACTCCATCTCAGATCAATCCGACGATTGCGATTAATCACGGTTGAATTAGAGAAAAAGGGACATCATAGGTAAAAACCTACACTCACACCAAGAGTCAGATATCATGAAGAACCCAAGGGAGACATAGTGGATCTTGAAGATATAGTTATCACTCGAATATAAGATGGCACGAGACCCAAAACATATCATTCCATGTCAGATTAAAAGATCCCCATTAACGAATGAATAGAAAGCATGAATGATTGCAGACCCACATATCAAAGGGACCCAGGCTCACAAGTTAACAAATATCACCCATAATAAAGCACAAAACTCTATAAAATACTAAGTTGGTATGATTCCATTGGCCAATTTTGAATAGCGGTTGGTGGCATCGGGTCGATAACAAAATGTACAAATTTATCAAGTTCACTCCACCACCCTGTATATGAACTTATGAAACCAGTCAAGGCCACTCTACTGGTATACCAAGAATTGGAATTGATACATCAGAAGCACAGAAGAAAGAGAGTATTCATTTTTTAAGAACTCGAAGAAGAACTTGACTAGCAATCATGAGGGAAATGGCATCATGGAGAGATGTGTTCGTACCTACAGATACATGAGAAGCTGTAAAGTTTATCACAGATAAATCACCCTATTCTATTATTTATAGACTGCATGTTCTTGGTACCACTATGTATGATTTTGGACAAAAATATGGGGCAGATAAAAAACCCAACTCAGCTCAACTATACGAGATCAACAATGCCTACATTAATAATTTCACCCGAGTAATGGAAGGCGATAAAAAAACCCTGTGGATAATGGTAGATTTGTTCCATAAGGCTCAAAACTAGCAGTATAAGGGTTTCCCTAGAGACAATAGATGGAAAAGTAACCTTGGAAAGTTGATATGTCCAAAGGTGCATTTCTCCTCAGTTTTGATGGCTTGGTTAGCAGTGGCATATGACGAAAGAACAAGGACCTTTCGAGACCACAAGAATCGAAAGGTGTTTAGCACCAAAGTCAAAGATATCCAGGAAGTGTTCAATATGATGAAGTATACCACATTTTTGGTGGACCAGGTAATCGAACACCAATCTCTTATGTTCATTGATATGGAAATTTTTAAAAAATTGTTTGATACATATGCAAAAATAGAGAAAAATTTCCCAATTAATAAAAATACTTTTAAACCCTGGTACACGACTTCTGTGACATGATAAACATAGTATTGGGAGTATAGGATATGAGTAGAATAACTAAAAGAGTTTTGTATTTAGCTGCACAATGTAATAGAGGACATAACACCCCTATCTACGCCTGGGAACTAGAATTGAGCTCACAAATACATAGATAAATGGTAGAAGTAAAGAGAGCAATATTCGAATAGAGGTAGGAGATGCCTCACTTTTCACAATATTATTTTCTCACTCACTTAATAGCGGGCCAATTGGGGGAAGAAGCCCGTAAGAGATTAAAAGCCAGAGATAGCCCCTATGTACAGAATAGCTTTTGGAGACTTCATGAAGGACGAGCTCACATGGGCTGGTTTTGTGATCACTTCTTGGTAGAAATCCATTGGGCCTTAATTGGGCTAATTCCAAAAATATTAGGGCCAGGGGTAAGGGCATTCATTAAAGAAAAATAGATAGGATATTTCTTCTTCACAGAGGGTTTTACTTATATCACATTATATGGAGCTAAAATCCATCCTAAGGTGTTACCCCAATACTACCCACTGTCCATAACATCCCTAGAATTATGTAGGAAAGTGGCAGAAGAGGCTAAAATGAGACTAGTAAAGAAGCATGGGAAAGTCCCCTGGCTTGATGTTCCTTGCCATTTTGGAGATTATGTATTTGTTGGATATCCTTACCTACTCAAGGGAATGTTTGAACTGGACAATTTGGGATTCGATGAAGTGTCATGGAGGTTTTATGACCCAAAAGGAATTTACAACAAGAAAATGGAGAAGAGGGAGTATGCTCAAATCAATCATCGAGAAGATGCCTTTGAAGAGAACTTATTAGAAGCTATAGAGCAAAAATCAGATTTACAGAAAGTATGGGATAATTTCCCTTCAAAAAAGAGAGTTAGCACACAGGTTTGTGAAGCCTATGACTACCCAACTGAACTAAGAAGGCTTTAGGAGATTTTAGTGGATACTACAACACCTGTTATACCAAGGATAAACCCAACAATTAAAGAAGACCTTTTGTTGGAATTGATAGAAGAGCAAGACAGACTTAATGGAGGTCACTGTTAGAACTGTTGATATAGTAGAACAACAGGTTAAACTCCCAATGAATGACCAGCCCAGAATAGAGGCAGCACCAAAATAAGCTCCTCAACAAACCTGTACAGATAAGGGTAAAGAAATAGTAAATTCATCCTCTCAAAAAGCACCATAAAAAAAGTAGACTATAGTTCCTATATCTGATAATGTTTTAGCTGTGACCATTGAAATTGGCACCTATGGCCATATTGACTTCTATAAACATAAGGGGATAGGAGATAAAAATTCCAATAGTAATACAAGTAAAAGGTGGACTGGGTGGCCTCTTTCAAAGCTACTCAGTAAAAAGTCAAACAAAAATAGCTCCAGTAGAAGCTAAGAATCCCATATTATCTCTACATGTTGCCAAGGTTGTTTTGGAAAGAACAGATGAACATGCGGCCTTTACTACTACATATGAACAAGAGTTATAGTTAGTAGCAGGAATGGGAAATATAGAAGAAAAATCTTTAAAAAAGGTAAACATGGGAACAGTTGTGTCAGATATTGCTAAGGTTGATCTCCCTCCCCTACAAAACCCACTAGTCTTAAGTACCAATGAGGAAACATGAGGATCATCACTACTGGGTAAAGAAGCTGATATGACAAAAATTGCCAAAACTATGAGTAATCAAGTCATAGACCAATTTGTTAAAAAAATTGAAACACTCAAAAAGCAATTGAGTCAAGAGGAAGAAGAAAAAGTGGAATTGAAAGTTGTGATAAGTAAGCAACAAGAAGAATTAAATAAGAAAAATGCTTTAATTGCCCAACCACTTGTAGTCTCCAAAGTTCAAGATCATATATATTATTTGAATGTAATGAAAATAGACATGTACAAAAGAATAAAAGCTCAGGCCAAAGGTTTTACTAAAATGTTCAGGCAAATAAGGGTGATTCAAATAAATACTCAAGAAATCATGACCTTGATGAAGGAAAGAGAAAAGGATTTTAAATTCATTCACCCAACCCTGGACTACATAGGGGATCATTTTGAAGAACTGCAAGGACAAGAAATAACAACACTTGAAGGCAATAAAATTCAAATCAATTTTAAATTTTTCAAAGCAGCCCTGTTTGGATCAAACTAAGAAAAATGGATAAAATATGTGACTAAGATGAATGATCTGATAAAGGATGCTACAAATAAAATGTCAGATATTGGTCTGTCCTTAGATCAATGCCTAGAAGCATCAGACATAGAAGGAATATTCAAAGAAACCCTTGAGAGATTTGACTATGAACAAGGTGATGAGGAGATGATTAAACAAACTACACTCATGGTGAATGCTATAGAAGCCTTACTACTTCAGTATGACATAAATATGCCTGTTATTGTTGTATAGAAAAACTAAATTCTATAAGAAATGAATATGCTCAGGAATGCAGCCACTTTTGACATAGAAATATGGAAGTTAATTGATGAGCATATTAAAGAGTTGCAAAGGAGTTTAAAGGGGAAAAGGGTCAATACCTGCACTCAAAAAAAAGTAGATTCTGCACCACAGATAGTTGAAAAAATAGGAGATATCTTTGAGGTAGTTAAAGGATCAAAGGACCAAGGAAAGACAACTCAAAAGAGGCCAGTTCGAAAGTAGCAACTAAACGCACCAAGAAGTAGCTGAATCAGATAAAAGCTTTCCTTATACTTAAATCACCAGTTGAGTAGGAATATGTTTGAACAAGTCAAATAAGAGAGCACAATCAGTTCAAAACAAAGCCAACTGGACAACATCAATTTTGAGATTCAATCAGAAGCTGCCAAGTGTACAGTCAAAAATAAATCAAGAATAACAAAATCAAGAACCAACAACTATAAAAGGAAGTAGGCAGGTCTAGATTCTGCATCAAGCAATTAGACAATAGCATTTTTGCTAAGAGGTATACTTGAGTTCCCTGTTAGTTGTACTGTTGTATTTATTTGTGTCTATTTTCTTTTATTCATTTTTTATTCCTCCCCTTGATGTGCAGGATTGTATGATAGGAAAGCATTCAAGAAGCTGAGAATATTTTCAGCCTTATTGAGCCTAGGATTCAGAGATTCTTTTATTACCAGATTGGAACAAGAAGAGTTGGAGAGACCTATTACATTATTTGAACAAAGTCCTCTTCATTGTATTGATGTATTTATTTAAGAAAAACAGAGTTAAAAGGCATCCCACCCACTCTACATATATATTTTATGATAAAATTCTGGGTTTTATTCCTGTCACTTCTTTGTCTCAGTATTGTGTGTATCTATATAATGGGTTACATTATTTGAACACATTATATACATTTCTTTTGTTGGTTAACTCTTGATTTTATTACGATATTTGAATAAGATTAAGAATGTCAATTTACTTCTCCCCTTCTCTCTGTATCATATTAAAATTGTTGTTAAATTGCTATAACAACCCAATGAATCTAGGCACCGGTCTACATAAGGCATAACAGTTGGTTATTTTCATGCTTGGTCATTTTAATAAGAATCCTATTATTTAATATAAGTCAGGAACATGCAAATTAGAATTTTAATCATAGAATTGCCACTGGGGTTTCCTTACCCTTTCTGCCATATTTTATAGCAATATTCAGGTTTAATAGAACATGAGGTAGGTCGACCAGAGCCTGGAATAGCTTGTTTTTTTCAAACGGATTCTTGTAGCATGACAATTTATTTCCTACGGATGCAAGAATCGGTTCCAACAAGATTCACTCAATGTTGATGTCTCATCATGAGGCATCATGTGTGTGGGCTGTATATTGGATTCTATGCATTAATCAGATGTATCTATAGTCTTCCCCTTCATGATCGAAGGAGTAAGAGTAGAATAACTAGAGGAAGGGGGAGGCCATTCCTCCATGGAGCGTGCATGCTCGTGCTCTCTACTACGGGTGACCACAGGCATAGTGGCATGTGTAGAAATGGTTTTTAGAAATAAACCCTATGTGATATATAATCAGCTATGTCTAATGTAAATTTAAAGTAAGTGACATGCTATGTATGGAAAAACAATGTATAGTGTAATGTGATGAGACCGGTTCGTGATCATGCAAACAATGGTAGACCGAAATAAATTCTAAATTCTAAAAAATAAAAGTGTTTTGTTCATTTTTTGTGTGTTGTAATGTTGATACTCCTTATGTAGAATCATGGGTAATGGAGTGAATACTCTAGAAAATCAAGAATTTCATTGATATCAAACCTCCTACAACACCCAAAGATGCACAAAATAAAATTGTATCACAACGTGCAAATGGTGACCTGTATGGAAGGTGTAGTAAAATGATATCCTAAAGGGGGAGAACCCACTGTATTGAAGCGAGTTCACAAATTCCTCTCACAAAGATAGGTGGTACTGTCTAAGACCTACTATTGGCATACCCATGCTTTCACTTCACCCTCGGGTAGGCTTAGTCAAGAACGACAATTATCAATTCCACAAATTATACTAGCCTTGTGGATGAAGGAGCTAATCCTATCCCACTCTGCAGGTAACCATTGGTGATGAAACCAGGTCCCAGTCACAAAAGTGGAGGATTTTTTGGTGATGAAATCTAGAAAACTGCTCTTGTGGGGCTGCTAGGTGTCTAGGGGGTGAGCTGATGGAGAGTGCAACTCGATCCACACTAGTCTCAAGCAATGGATTGGGGATGAAGTCCACTCTCACCACTTTTTAAAATACCACATGAGTGTGTGTGGGTTTATGTTTTGCTAATGGTGTATGTAATGTAATAAAATAACTAGTTGCCTTTTCAAAATAAACACTAACCCTAATGCCTTTTCAACAACAAATGATTAGATAAGAATATTATTTACAAAGAAATAGTCTAGCCCTAAATGCCTTTATGAAGCAAATTAATCTATCTTTGTAAATCGTGGAAACATGCAATCCAAGTGTGTGGAATAAATGGGATTAGGATACCCTAATTTTCAATCTTAGAATACAAATTTTTTCAAGCATAAGATAACATGGAAGAGGGGATTAGGAAACCCTAATTTAAACTTTAGCATGTGCACTTCTTTTAGCAATAGATGCTATGAACGAAGGGGGAAACAATGTAGGCTTATACTACGTATGAAGTAAGAAGGAAAATGTAAATTTATTTGAAAAATAAATCTGAGAAACTTGTTGGAAAGTTGCAGGTTCTGAAAATATCAGAAAAATCTAATGATCCTACAAGCTCGAAAAGAGGAGAAACATACACCTAGAAATTGTTATTCAACTAGCATATGCCTCATACTTTCAAAATCTAAACAATAGAGGGATAAAATGGGAAAATACCTACACTCTGATGCTATGTACAGTCTGGTTAGGTCTTGTGCTGCTCACCCCTACAATTTTAGGGGTTTTGAGGCTATCTGGCTAACTTCACCACCCGGGGGGTGAATTGAGATCTGATTCATGGGGCAAGGGGTGAAGTGGGTCTAGAGACCCCAAATATCTATTCTGAGGGCTTGAGAGGGTTTTTAGGGCTTTTAAACTATCTGTGAAAGTTAGAGACAGTACTTGCAAACATATAATTATAGGATAATATCATATTTATCAAAAAGAAGTTAGCTTGACACTATCCATTGTGGGGGGTCCCACTAGGTATGCCATAATGAAACGGGTGGAAAGTGGTATTTGATCTAACAACATAAACACAATGTATGCTAAAAAAGAAAGCTGTATTTCATTTATATTCAAATATAACATAGGTTACAATAGGGATATGTTTCCATTTCATAATATATTTTACAATAAACTTCACAATAGTATTGATACCGCCTTTTATCGTCCCTCAATGTAGGTGGGCTTCTTTGTATGTGGGCCACCACAGGGTTGTTGTTATTTTATGGTGTTATTCCTCTTCAAATCTGCTAAATAACCTATGAAGAACCTAAAAAAAGGGGGTTAATGTGATAGGGGGCTTGCCTTAGTCAGGCCCCATGTTTAGAAAGACAAATGACTGTGAAAATATGCTAAAATATAAAATAAAGTATGCAAAAGATAATAAAATTATGAAACAAAGCTTACCTCCCAAATCTAGGGTGATTTGGGACTGTAGACCCAATTCGCCACCTAGGGGGCGAACTAGGACCAGATTCGTGGGGCATGGGTGATCTGAGCTGTGAAGTCTCTTTTGTAAAATCCCTTCGGTGGATCAATTCCTAGGTAGCTGGTGTGCCTTTGTGTGCTATTGAAATCCAACTGTATGCTCTGATAACTGACTGTTGAACACTTGGTATCAATTTTTGTAGAGTTTCTTTGCTTTGTTGAACTTGGGAGAGAGAGGTAATTAGGGGTTTAGGACCCACTATTTATAGGAAATGGCAAGGTGCAGGGGGGGAGTTAGATAGACTAAACCTAGGTTGAATTCTAACTAGGGTTAGGTTAGGAAATGCAATGTGGCAACATCACATTCCTTATGAGAAATATCCCATCCTCACACATGTGTGAGGATGGATTAGAGTTAATCCTAATTAGGAGATCTTAAGTCAATTTAGGACATTATTAAAAGAAACATCCTAACAAAACCTAATTTCACACATGTGGGAGGGTGCAATTAGAATTAATTAAGGATTAGAGGTTAATTTAATCAAATTTGCCCTAAAAAGGTGACTTAAATGAAGTCAACATTAAATTAAATTTTTGGAATTGACTTGTTAATTTTTTTTGCCAATTAATAGCTCGTGGGGGCCTCAATTGAGTCCAAATAGGCTGTTGAAGGATATACCAACACTTGAGATGTGATTTTGAAGGCTTGTCAGGGTTTTGGACCTAAAAGCTGATAAAGTATCATATATGGAATTCTACATACTGCTATGGTGAACTACGACAATCTATGTATGACTACGCATGACTACGATAGCCTACAATAGCCTAGGGATGTCTAGAATCACCTATGGATACGTAGAAATAACAATGTGTGACTTTTGGGTGTCTACACCCTCTACTATGTTTTTCTCTTATTAAGTTCTCCCTTATTGAGCTCCTCGATATGCATATATATTTTCCCTTGAATAATAATCCCTCTTGGATAAAATAATCTAGCCATGGTGTTCTATTACCTATAGTAAATTTATTGCATGCCATCCAAGCTTCTTTAAAATACAAATCATCAACATAAAGTTATTTCATGTCATCAAAACCTACAACTTCAATCCTCATTGCGTTCATCAATAAGCTTCTTCTACTCAAGACATCAACTACCCAATTTGAACTACTACTTCTATGCTTTAAAAAAAATAAATAGATTTGAAAATACTCCACCCATTTCATATGTCTTTGGTTCAAGTTTCCTTGGCTATTAATGAATTACAAAGCCTGATGATCTATAAACAACATAAAATCTTTTGGTAACAAGTAATTCCTCCACTTCTTGAGTGCTTGCGCAATAGCAAAAAGCTCTTGATCATAAACTAATTATTTTCTTGGCCTCATTTAACATTTTTTGAAATAAGTAATGGGCTTACCTTATTTTCTCAAAACTCCTCCAATGGCTATTCCTCTTGTATCACAATGTACTTGCAAAACTTTGTTAAAGTCCAAAAATGATAAAACTCATTATTTTGTGACTTTCTCCTTCAATATTTGAAAGCTCTTTTCCATTTCACTCCATTTCAACTCATGCCTATCACCCCTAACTATTTCCATGATTGGAGCACAAATTCCACTAATTATTTTGATAAACTTCCTATAAAAATTTGTCAAACCATGGAAGATTCTTGCCTCAAACATAATTCTTGGTGATGGACAATCCAAAATAGCCTTTACCTTTGCTATACCCATCCACAAACCATCCTTGGAATGACAAAGCCCAAATATACAAATTCCTTTTTCATAAAACTACATTTCTTTAAATTAATCAATTATTGCTCCTCTTCCAACCTTTGTAAAATTAGCCTTAAGTGCATTAGATGTTTTTCCTTTGTATTTATAAACACAAAAATATCATCCAACTAAACTACCATAAAATTACAAAGAAAAGGCTTCAAGATTTAATTCATCAATCACATAAAAGTGTTGGGTATATTCATTAACCCAAATGGCATGACTAGTCATTCATACAATCCCTCTTTGATCTTAAACATAGTCTTCCACTCATCACCTTCTCTGATTCTAATTTTATGGTAACCTATAATAACCCAAAAATCCAACCCAATATATGGATATATATATATATATATATATATATATATATATTAAAATCCTCATCATTCAAGGTGTATCATTTCACAAGTATCTAGCTATTGCATTCTCGTAACTCCTTCTAGACTTATGAGCACCTAGCTATTACATTATCACAACTCCTTCTAGGGCTCACTTCTACCTAGTTATTGCATCCTCCAACACCTCCTAGTATTGGGCTAAAAACTTTAACTTAGGATCTAAAAGAAGGTCTTGATTCAACCCAAGAAACTTCTTTCTACTTAAGGGAGAAAACAAAAACTAATGCTTTTAAACTCAGAATACTTAAACTATAGCATCATATCGACTGAGAATGAAATTATATGCATCTCAAATAAAAATAATATTCATATAAGGCTAACATATTTATAATGATCCGCATGCTATATTTGGCTCTTAAAGATATTACATAAAGAAGTATAACAATAGATCTCCAAAATAAATATTCATAATGCTATCAATTTCCACTTGCATATTATTAACAATTCATCATAAGATCACATGTTTATAGAAACAAATAAATCATTGAGCATGAGTAATAACATAATCTTAAATATTCCTTTTTTTTCTTTTGCTGTTGCTCAAAGAAACCTATTTCCATAATACAGAACTACTAATCTTGAAATATCGTTAAATTTTTTCCCTCTAAAAATTACAAAGCAAATTAGCAAATGTCATTCCACCTAAATGGACTTTGTACCACTTTCCTCTGATGATCTTCTTCATGTAAGGAATTACCTATCAACTTGACAAACATTTAGGGATTAGGACAACTTATTATGCAATGCAATATAACATGCTAATTGTATTTGCAAACATCCATGCACAATACTTATTTTAAAAGGAAAATAAAGTAGAGAAGATCCCAAATTTCTCTATTTTCTTACATGCTATGAATTGCAAACCAAACATGCACAATATATTTTTAAAAAGAAACCAATGAGAGAATCCCATACTTCTCTCTATAATGGTTTCCCTACCTACTCAAGTATTAGGAAATCATTATAATATATTTCTTCTAAATAAATAATATCTTCCAAATTGACCCACAAATAGAAGTTCATAACTTTCTTCCTATCAACATAATAATTAAATATAGAAGAACCAATATACTAGGATCTTATTAAACTACTTTAACAAGATAGGAATCATATTATTCCATTACATATCGTTCATCAAAATACTATATTTATTTAAAAATAGAGACCAAATAAAACATTTTACTTATGTTCATCAACATAATATTCTTTATTAAAAATAAAGACCTAATTAAACATTCAACCTCTTCTTGGAAAAAATAGATAACACTTATAATTAGGTTCATTATGACCCTACTGCCAAAGGATCTATCTTTCTAGGATGAGAAATCTATCCAAAGCAATTAATAGCTTCAAATCAAGAACTTTCAAACTTGACTAATCAAACAAAACCTTTAACTTTATGAATTTAAACTTACTTTCTAACACATGCCTCACACAAGATTCACATAGAAAATTAAAACTACAACAACATACACAAATACATTCCCAAGCATGCTTTACAAAACTCAAGTACTTAGGAAGGCACTCGAATCCAACAAATATTAAGTATACCAAGCTCATTAAATTCTAAAGGAAAATGTCCATTGAAGCTCAAAAGAAAACAAAGCTCACAAAGTAGAAAACAAATGGCCAAAACCTACCTCACATGCAATGCTCAAGTAGAAAAGAAGAACACCACAAACAACACCCAAAATTGGTCTAGCTCAACTAAGTTGCCATTCAATATGTAATGAAATGGAGGGATAAAATAAACCAACTCCATAAACATCTAAGACCCATCAACAAATAAACAATTGACTCTAGGTAAAGTATTAAACAAATTCCAAGCTCTCACTGACTTAACCTTCCTTAAGAAGGCATCACCTAGGTGAAAAAACTATTACA
Source organism: Wollemia nobilis (assembly GCA_028583015.1). Taxonomy (NCBI): domain Eukaryota; kingdom Viridiplantae; phylum Streptophyta; class Pinopsida; order Araucariales; family Araucariaceae; genus Wollemia; species Wollemia nobilis. The sequence continues at coordinate 9,586,169 of JAQPPZ010000028.1, forward strand.
CTCACTACCCTCTCCCAAATAGGACCTCCACCAAGTATGATTAACCAAATCTCTCTAAATATCAAAAAACCCAAGAGAAAAATTAGCATGATTCATATAGCCAAAAGATAAATAACAAGGCAAGCATAGAGAATCCAACTTCTAGAGATATGGAAAAGAAACTAGCATCATTCATTCACCCTTACCTCTTCTCACTCAAATTTTAAAATCTTCTAAGTTGTGTGCCTTCCTTGTAGCTCTCCACTACCTCTCTTCTTCCTCCAAAGGCTCTCAAAAACCTACATGAATCCCTTCTTAAATATTCAGAGTGACTTCTATTCAAGTTTAACGTTCACCCCATGATCTCATTCATTCGAGCTGGTCCTCCAGCTCATAACGTTCATGATTTATGTTAGTGATGTAAGAATATTTCTCAAACATTGTCGAGTGAGGGAAAAATTTAAATTTCCTTTTCATAATGATGTTTTAAAAGTAAGCAATCATTTATTATACATATTATTTTAAAAGTATACATTTCTCTTTTAATCAAGCATTCACAAGGCAACCAAATAAGAATTAATCCATTAATTCTATACTAAACCTTATTATTCCCATTAATAAGGTATTTAGATCATTTTCTTGCTAATTAGTGTCAATAGTTAATATTAATTATTAATATTGACACCAATATTCTCAAGTATTAAGGTTATCAACAAATAAATACATCAATGATTTTTATCCATCAATCTATGCTTTCCATATACACAAGCATATAAGCCATTCAACAAAAAATATTACACATAATTGTTTTACCCTTAAGTAGATGGCTATTTTATTTAAAATAGTCTATTGCTACCACCATCCTATTAATGAGACTCATTGTGCAAGCAAATTCCCAACCAAGTGGTGTGAACATTCAATAAGTACAAATGCAATGCACCTACATGAAGGGTACTTTGTTACCCTGAGTTATCGATGAATGAGTCATCACCATCATTTCTCAAAATTTTATCTCAACTTAGGTGGTTATCCATACTAATCCACCAATGAGAGCACTTGGTCCTACAACCACAAATATATCAGCAGTACCATATTCCAATAATAGAACCAAAGCATATAATATGACTACTTATTGATAGCAATAAACAAAACCATGCATTAAAAATCCATACATAAATACATAGTTTATTATTAAGGATAAGTCCTGCCAAGAAAGGATGTTACACACTACCCCCTTGGATGGACTAAACAAAGTCCCTTGTGTTTCCTACATGTGACTAAATAAAATTTTCATTCAAATAAGTATGGAAATTGCTGCCTCATTTCTTCAACAATTTTTCATGTGCCACAATTCTCATAATACTAGTCCCACTAGACCTTACATTGATCTAGGGTTCATTTCCTCAACATATTGGAATGAAACCCTAGAATATTTATTGGTCTCACCTCAATGGCTGAGGGATCTACCATTTGCAATTTAGAAACATTCCACACATGAGTAGGATCAGTAACATATTTTCTAAGTAGGGATATGTAGAAAGTATCATGGATATTTGATAGGTTAGGTGGCAAGGCGAGCCTATAGGTTACTGGACTAATATTATAAATGATCTCAAAAGGATCAAAATAGTGAGTATCCAACTTAGTTGACTTGATGATACTTTTCATGGATATTACCCTTAAAAAAACTCTATCCCCCATAGATAATTATCTCGATGATATTTTCAGATTATCATAGCTCTTTTGATGACCAGACACTTCTTTGAGCCCAAGAAGGATTGATTTGAGTTGTACCTCCATATCTCTAATAGTGTATGGTCTGATCATAATTTGATCCTTTAAATTATCCCATGATAGAGGTGTTTTGCATCTTCATACAGATAAGGCTTCAAACATGGCCATTCCCAATTATGTATGGTATATATTATTATATAAAAATTCAACAAGATGCAAAAAGTATTCCCATTTAGACTTTTTATCCATGCAATACATGCATAACATATATTCTAAAACTTGGTTTACACTATTTGTTTGACCATCTATTTTGGATGATATATAGAAGTGATATTCATCTCAGTGCCCACTACATAGTGTAGAGCTTGCCAAAATTATGATGTGAATCTAGAGTCCCTATATGATATGATAATACTTGTAGCCTAAATATTTCTTTGGAAAACTTATTTGCCACCATCCGTGCATCATCCTTGATGTTCCTCGATATGAAGTATGCAAACTTGGTCAATTTATCAACCACTACCAAGATTACATCATGATGGTACCTAGTCAGGTAAACCCACAATAAAATCCATAGAAATTACTTACCATTTCTGTAGAGGCACATCATATGGGTATAATTTCTTTGCTAGGTGTTAATATTCTACCTTAACCTTCTGTAATTCTAAACATATCACAATGAAACTAGTTATATCCTACTTAATTCCTACCCAATAGAAGATATTTTTCATGTATTACCTCATTTTTGACCCTCTTCGATGAGCATAATAGGGAGAATTATGTGCCTCTTGTATAATCAATCTCCTTATATCACTAGTTCTAGGTATAATCACCCTATCCTTAAAGTATAAAATTCCATATTTTATGTTGAAACCTTTATTCTCTTTAGGATTTCTCTCAGTTTTATCCCATATTTCTATGCAATACGAGTCTTGAAGCTACATTTCCTTGACTCTATCCATCAAGTCTATATGACTCTAGGTTAGTGCAACTATGTGCCTTCTCCTACTCAAGGCATTTGCAACCTTATTTTATTTCCCTTTGATATACTCAATACCAAAATTTTACTAAGAACTATATCCATCTTCTTTGTCTTGCATTCAACATAGGTTGGGTAAAAATATACCTTAGACTTTTATGGTCTATTGTTAGCTCAAATAGTTTTTCCAACAAATAATGTCTCTAAACCTTTAGGGCATGCACAATTGCTACCAATTCTAGGTCATGCGTAGCATAGTTTACCTCATGCTTCTTGAGTTTTATAGACTCATAGGCTACTATAGCCTCTTCCTATGATAATATCCCATCCAAACCTTCTAAGGAAGCATCTATACACATGGTGAAATTCCTAAGAGGATATGGTATCTTGAGAATGGATTCTATAGTTAATTTATTATTCAAAGCCTCAAAGGTGGCCTCACACTTATCCATCCATTTGAACTCTTTTCCTTTTCTATGAAGGTTGGTGATTGAATAGGAAACCTTAGAATAATATTTCACAAAATGCCTATAATAACTAGTGAGTCCCATGAAACTCCTGACTTCTAACACATTTGTTGGTGCAAGCCAACTTAATATAGCCTCAATTTTCTTTGGGTCCACAACAATTCCTTCTATCGAGATGATGTGTCCCAAATACTATACTTGTGAGGTATAAAACTCACACTTGGACAACTTTCCATATAGCTAGTTTTTCCTTAGCACCTCTAACACTAATATCAAATGATGGTCATGTTCTTTTTTGGTGTGAGAATCAAGATATCATCTAAGAATACCAAGACAAATTGATCTAAGATATTTTTTGAATACATTATTCATCAAATTCATAAAATATATTGGTGCATTTATCAGCCCAAATGGTAGCATTGTGAACTCATAGTATCCATATTTGGTCTTAAAGATTGTCTTATGGGTATCCTCTTCTTGAATTCTTAATTTATGATACTTCAATATTAGATCTATTTTGAAAATATAGTAGCATCATTTAGCTGATCAAAGAGGTCATCAATCCTTGGTAAAGGATACTTATTTTTAATGGTTACCTTATTCAACATCCTATAGTCATTGCATAACCTCAATGATCCATCCTTATTTTTCACAAATAACATTGGGGCACCCCAAGGTGACACACTAGGTTTGATCAAACCCTTTTCCAATAAATCTTGAAGTTGTACCTTTAGTTCCTACAACTCGATTGGGATCATTCTGTAAGGTGTCCTTGAAATGGGTTTAGCCCCTAGCATTAACTCAATAGTGAAGTCAAATTTCCATTGAGGTGGCAGACCTAGAAGATCTTCAAGTAATACATCCCAAAATTCATGTAGAATCAGATGTTTCTTAAATATTTCTTCATCCCCCTTTTCTCTAGTATTTCCATTGATATTCACTACATACAATATACCACATCTCATTATGGATTTATTTAACTACATAGCTAAAAATAAGTGAGATTGAAAAAAACCTTGCCTACTTTGAACTCTTACTCTCCTCTTATCCTTTTTGGTGTAATCCATCCACCTATCTTGAAAGTTTATTAAGGCTCCATGAGACTTCAACCAATCCATCCCTAGGATAATATCAAAAGTATGGAGTGGTGCCACATATAAGTGCCATATAGTGGATCCATTGGGTAAGGTTATCTCAGCTGTAGGAAAACATTGATCCACTAAGTAGGTCTATCCAAAACCATACTCGACTTTCCACCCTTATGCCAAAAATCTTGGTCTTTTTGACATATCCCCAATAATACTAGTGGAAATAAAACTATCTATAGCTCCACTATCTATTAAAAATTTGACATCTTTGTCAAACAACTTACCATTTAGTAACATCGGGGTTGCTTGACCATATAGGTTCTGACTCCCAATAGTGACATATTTGATGTGACTACTCCTTTGCTCTGTAACTCGACTCTGATATTTGGGGACACTTCTTAGCATAATGAGGACCTCCACATATGTAGAAACCTACCCTGGGTGCCTAAGATCTCTCCTACCTTTTCTCCCCTATTTCTTCTTTCTATGCTAACTCATTTTGCTTTGGTGGATGAGGATTAGAACTATCTATTTTTTTAAATTTCTTCTTATTTTGTCCTTGATTCCCATTGTTCCTACTATTGAAATTTGGGTTTCCTTTGTTTCTCTTATTTTATTCCTTATCCCATTTTATAAATCCTACACTCTTTATTTTCTTAAGCTCATGTCTCTCTATCTTTGTTAACCTTGAATAGTTGAAGAAATATTTTTTAGTTTGGAGATTAGTCTCTTCTTGCCTAGCCAAGTCATAAGCCTCTTGCAAAGTTTTAGGTTTGAGCAAATTAATTATTATCCTAATCTTAGGGTCTACCCCTAAGATGAACTTATGCACCTTTAGATGCTCATTTCTCTCGTACTCTAGAATATACTTCAAAAGTTTCACATATCTCTAAAAATACACCTCTATCGATAGTGATCCTTGTTGAAGTGTAGAGAATTATTCAAACTTCTCTACATAAAATTGGTCAAAAAGAAATATTTTCTTAAAAGCCCCAATGAAATCATCCCACTTAAGTTCTATGGCTTGGATATTTTTTCCTGTACTAAATGTGTCCCACCATTCTAGGGCTACATCCAAAAGATGAAGGGTAGCCCACATAGTCTAAGTCTTAGAGGAGTAACATTTCATGGAAAAGAAGGTTTCTAACTCTTCCATCCATGACTTGGCCACATCTCCTCCTTCCTTCCCATTAAATTTGGTTACTTTAACATTCTTAATGTCTCTAGCCAGCTCAACCTCTATTTAGGATTTGCCCTCTTGGCTTCTTCTAACATGGTTCTCTTCCTATCTACCTTCTATATTTATAGTACCGACTTCCTTATTGATTAGGGTTTCTATTAATTTTTGTTGTTGATCCAACCATTCTTGAAGCAACTTCACCATAGAAGAGAGTTCTTCTGCTCTCCCTTAGAGAACCTATTGCTCCCTATGAGTCCTTTTTGGGGTTTATTGTCCTATTAGACCTCTTACAATGAGTCATTCTCCCAAATTTCTTGGAGTCCATAGTTCATATAGAATTTTGCACTGCATTTCCCTCTTGTGCAACCATTCTGGTTTTCTTGGATGAAACTTTTAAATACAGGTTCATATCCTATCCACACAAAGGAGTTGGGTAAGTTACAATTTCCCTCAATTATACTTATAATTAGTTAGTTTCATTCTCTTATGAACTAACATAGACCATTATCACTCAATAGATAATGATCAAGATCATGCTTGCCTCCCTGCAAGGTGCTTTTCCCAATAAGAAACTTTACATTCTAGGATTTTTACTCCTTGGTATGACTGGTCCTAATGGTGTGCAACATCCATTGAATCCCAAATCATGTTAAGGTCCTTAAAAGAGTAATTCTCTCCAAAGCTATGCATCAAGTCAAAGATCATCCTATGTGCACTCCATGAAAGCTTCTAGCACTACAACCTAGCTAGAGGATACCAACTATAACAACCCAAAACTACCAACCCAAGAGAGGGACATATGTATATATATATTCTTTAAAACATAAGGTACTCAAGAGACCCAATATTTTTCTCTTCAATATTCAAGGCTTCACCGTATTTGAGTTTAAAATCACTACATATGAAACTCAATGGACATGAATGGCAAAATATCATGGTTTTGGGGGTTCACATTTCTAAAACTCATCGTTTAGTACTCCAAAAGAGGTCCCACCACATTTACCATACCCTCATCAACATATGACAATATAACAATAGAATAGGGATTATCCTTTAAGGTCCATAACACTTAAAGAGAAAATTCTATGCCCTAACCTTAACCTAAATCCATCTAGGTAGGTTAATTAGGCGTAAATCCTTGGTGCTTAATTACCATACCTTCATGGGATAACTAAGGTCATTACCTCTCAATTGGTAATGAACATGGTCACTTGAACCTACGCATTTGAGGTACCACCATTGTTGTCTTGTGAATGATTCTTATAGTCTTTCAGACATGGGAACACCTGATCCTCACTGTTCAAGGTGTATCATTTCACAAGTATCTGGCTATTGCATTCTCGCAACTCCTTCCAGACTTGTGAGCACCTAGCTATTGCATTCTCACAACTCCTTATAGAACTCACTTCTACCTGGTTATTGAATCCCCCCAACATGTCCTAGGATTGGGCTAAATAATTTAAATTAGGCTCTAAAATAAGGTCTAGATTCAACCCAAGAAACTTCTTTCTACCCAAGGGAGCAAAACAAAAATAAATGCTTTTAAACTCAAAATACTTAAACTATAGCATCATATCGACTAAGAATGAAATCATATGCATCTCAAATAAACATAAGCTTCATCTAAAGCTAACACATTTATAATAATCCACATGCTATATTTGGCTATTAAAGAGATTACATAAATAAGCATTACAATAGATCACCAAAACAAATATTCATAATGCTATCAATTTCCACTTAAATATCATTAACATTTCATCACAAGATCACATGTTTATAGCAAAAAATAAATCACTGAGCATGAGGACTAACATAATCCCAAATATTTATTTTCCTTCTTTTTGCTATTGCTCAAAGCAACCTATTTCCATAATACAAAATTACTAATCTTATAATATCATTAAAGTTTTTCCCTCTAAAAATTACAAATCAAATTCTCATTTTCATAACCAATTTTTTATCCAAGATACAACAATACCATCCCATCTAAATGAAATTTGTACCACATTCCTCTTATGACTTTCTTCATGTAAGGAATTACCCAACAACTTGAGGAACATTTAGGGATCAAGACAACTCATTATGCAATGCAATCTAACATGCTAATTGTATTTGCAAACATCCATGCACAATACTTCTTTTAAAAGGAAAATAAAGTAGAGAAAATCCTAAATTTTTCTATTTTTTTACATGTTATGAATTGCAAGCCAACCATGCAAAACATATTTTTAAAAGGAAAACGATGAGAGAATCCCATACTTCTCTCTATAATGGTTTTCCTACCTACTCAAGTCTTAGGAAACCATTATATATATATTTCTTCTAAACCAAGAATCTCTTCCAAATTGATCCACAAAAAAAAGTTCATAACTTTCTTCCTATCAACATATTCATTAAATATAGAAGAACCAACCTACTAGCATCCTATTAAACTAATTTAATAATATACAAATTATACTATTCCATTAAATATCATTCATCAAAACACTATGGTTATTAAAAAATAGAGATCAAATAAAATATTTTACTTACATTCATCAACATAATACTCTTTATTAAAAATAAAGACTTAATTAAACATTCAACCTCTTATTGGAAAGATTAGATAACGCTTATAATTAGGATCATTATGACCCTACCGGAAAAGAATCTATATTTTCAAGACAAGAAATATATCCAAAGCAATTAATAACTTCAAATCAAGAACTTTCAAACTTGACTAATAAAACAAAACCTTTAACTTTATGAATTTAAACTTACTTTCTAACACATGCCTTACACAAGATTCACATAGAAAATTAAAACTACAACAACATACACAAATACATTTCCAAGCATGCTTCCCAAAAATCAAGTACTCAGGAAGACACTTGACTCCAATAAATCTTAAGCATACAAAGCTCATTAAATATTGAAGGAAAACATCCAATGAAGCTAAAAAAAACAAAGCTCATGAAGAAAAAAACGAGTGGTCAAAACTTGCCTTACATGCAACACTCAAGCAGAGAAGAATAACACCATAGGCAACACTTGAAATAAGTATAGCTCAACTAAGTTACCACTCAATATGGAACCAAATAGAGAGATAAAATAAACCAACTCCGAAAACATCTAAGACCCATCAATGAACAAAAAATTAACTCTAGGTAAAGTCTTAGATGAAATTCGAGCTCCCGCTAGCTTTACCTACCCTAATAAGATAGTGCTCGAGTGAATAGAATACTACACTTGTTGCCGTATCATAAAAAAGGACCCCAACCAAGGATGATTAACCAAATCTCTCTAAATATCAACAAACCCAACATAAAAATAAGCATATCTCATATAACCAAAATATAAATAATAGGGCGAGCATAGAGAATGCAACTTCTAGAGACAAAAAAAGAACTAGCATCATTCATTTAACCTTACCTCTTCTCACTCAAAGTCGAAGACCTAAGTCGCTTGTCTTCCTTCTAGCTCTCCACTACCTCCCTTCTTCCTCCAAAAGCTCCCAAAAACCTACCCAAGTCCCCTATCAAATACTTAGAGCGGCTTCTCTTCAAGCTTAACGTTCACCCCCATGATCTCACCCATTCGATCTAGCCACCTCTAGCTTGTAACATTCACGATGAACATTAGCGATGCAAGAATGTTTCAAAAATATTGTTGAGTGAGGGAAACATTCAAATTTGCTTTTGATAATGATGTTTTAAAATTAAGCAATCATTTATTAGACATATTATTTAAAAATAAGTATTTCTCTTTTAATCAAGCATTCACAAGGCAACCAAAAAAGAATTAATCTATTAATTCTATACTAAACATTATTATTCCCATTAATAAGGTATTTATATCATTTTATTGCTAATTAGTGTCAATAGTTAATTATTAATAATGACATCATTATTCTCAAGTATTAAGGTTATTAACAAACAAATAAATATTTGAATAATTTTTATCCATAAATCTAGGATTTCCATATACACAAGCATATAAGTGTGACCAGGAGATCCAAAATAAGTTTGATAATTGAATATTTGCATTCACCATATAGTTTAGGAACTATAGTTTAAATACGTTACAAAATAGCTAATCAAACTGAATGAACATGAGATCACGCCAAATAATCTTCCAAGAGGAAGAGAGTTTGGTTTAGAACTCTTCCACCTAGGATATTTAGGAAATTAACCATTAGATATTTAAGACAGTAAATATCTACATGGTAGAAAGTAGAAAAGTAAATGAAATAATCTACCTAAGTAGTGTAATGCAATATACTACCTATTTTACCTAGTGGATTAAAAGGGTAAATATCCCAAAGAATGGAATATTACTCTAACATCCCCCTTATTACATTATTTGGGTAATGTATATAATTGCCCCAATACAGTGAAAAACATGTCGATCTACTGGTTCTTGCTTTGTCCCAGTGCTCTGGCTGCTCCTAAGCAAAAAGTGGGTCATTCCTCACTTTATCTTCACACCAACGAATGTCCTTATTGTAATCTTGTCAACCAACTGAATTGCATGGGTAACAGGTTCTGCAATCACTAGGTGTAGTAGAGTATATCACTTCATATGAGGTTCATTCGATTACAAAATGAGTTTGCAAAATATAAGGTAGCTAAGGTGTCGGTCGCTGCCAAAAATGCACCCTTATAAGTTCCCCCCTTGTTGCAAAACATGTTGTAATTAAATTTTTGAAAGAAGTTTGACTAAGGTGTCGGTCGCTATCGAAAATGCACCCTTATAAGTCTTCTTCCATTTTTATAAAAAAATTGTGAAGAAAAGAAATGTATATCCCCCATTAATTGCAAAATATGTGCAACTCAAGAAGCTTTGTGAAGGATTTTACAAATATTGCCTCCTAGGCAATTTTACACCAAAAAATTCTCTCCTTTTGTTACAAGAACTTCAAACAATGAGAGTTTGCTATTTATGAATCCTAAAAGAGGTAAAAACACCCCTTTATTACAAGTACTTCAAATAAAAACTTATGCTATTTATGAAGCCTAAAAGAGAGAGAGAGGAAATGGTGCTTGCTTAAGGTGACAAAATGTGTTTTCCATCTACAATACTGTCTTAGTGATGAGCACTATGTATGCTTTCTTTGAACCAAAATTAGAATCAAAACTAGACACTTCACTAGCAATATTGCCTTTTTTTTGCTTTTGTGTTGTGCCTTTATCTTTCTTGTTTTGCTTGTTTTTGAACCAACACCGATTGGTGTCATGGTTGTCCTTTTTACAATGCGAGTAAAACCTCTTTTGAGATTGTTTTCCCTTACCTTTTGAGGATGATCCTCCCTTTTGAAAGTTTCCTTTCTTTTTATCACCCTTATAGTTTGAATAAAGTGCATTGTTCAACACTTCATCATTTTGGAGTTGATTTGCTTCCTTAGTTTGAAGCAAATTGACTAACTCCACAAAGGTGACAACTCTTTGTGAAACATTAAGGGATGTAATCAACATTTTGTAGGATTCAGGAAGAGCTCTCAAGATTACTAAAGTCAAAATGGTGTCTTCAACTTTGGCCCCCAAAGCATTAATCTTAGACTTCAGATCTACCACTCTATAGAGGAATAGTTCTACTGATTCACCTGACTTCATATGGAGTGTATGAAGTTGTGTTTGAAGGTTTAGAACAATTGATTGATTCTTGCCTTCAAAAATGGTACTAAGTGCATCCCATGCAACTTTACCAGTTTTAGCTTCACTTATGTGAGGTTGGATCTCATCAGTAGTTGCAAGGAGTATCAACATTAGAAGATGATTGTTCTTTTTGTCCCATGCTTTTTGATCTACTCCTAGTGATGCGGGTATTGTTTCAGTTCCATCAACTAAATCCCACATGTCATCTACAATCAAGATGGCTTTCATCTTAGTTTTCCATGCTAAATAGTTAGGACATTTTAGCAATAAGTATTTATTGATAGTTGCCATGATGAAGGTCCTACAATTTGTACTAAGATGATTTTTCTTTCACTCTTAAGTGATATTTAATGGCACCTTCCTAAAAATTCTCTTAAAGAGAGATAATCAGTTGGAGGAAATTAAGCCAAACAAATAAGAGATGAAAGATAACTTACTCAAAAAAATATTTAATGGCATCTGCCCGAAAAATCCTCTTGAAGAGGGATAATTAGTTTGAGGAAATTAAGCCAAACAAATAGAGTGAATTAGGGGTTTTTGTTTGTAGGAGAGAATACCAAGTGAATATTGGCTTTAAATCTGTGTAATGGTTAACACAAATTTATTAGTGAAATTTTGAGGTATGGAGTTTTCTTGATTCTATGAATTATAATTGTAAAAGAAATTATGCAATAATCAAACAATAATTCCCATAAAATTCTTATCACCTAGGTTTCGGATGCAACCTAAAATACACCTAATTTGCTAATGAAGGTGTTGAGTAAAATAAAAAATGCACATTTTAATTTTTGCAACAAAATATGAATGTGTTGTGCAAAAACTTGATATGTTATGTCTCCTCCTTGTCTTACAATTTTACAAAAGAAGTACAATGTTGTCTTTATTTTGCAAAATTAATAAATTGAGCACTCCTTCCAAGATAAGTCAACACATGACCCACGTTTGAAAGGCTTCCAGACCAGTCGACAAACGACTTGGTTTTGATGGACCCAAGGTTACAATTTCTTTTCAATTTTACAAAAAATAATGTGCAATTTTATGTTTTATATCCCCCCTCGGAGAAAAACAAATGCACACTTTGCCTTTTGAATTTTACAAAATTTTCAGTCTCCTTGTTTTCTAATTTTGCAATAAAGAATCAAATGTATGATTTTGTCCCCCTTTTATGGTGCAAAATAAACAAGGTAGTTTGAGAAGAATATAGGGCTTTCTAATTTACAATAAAAATAGGTCGTTTTTATGTCTTATAGCCCCTCTTGGAGAAAACAATAAAAACTCCTTTTGATTTTAAAGTTTGCAAAAAAAACAACCCTTTCTTTAAAGTTCATTAATTTTTTTTAAATTAATTTTAAGAATATTTTCTTTAATAATAAAAATAATTTAATAAAAAATCACTTTATTATGAAAATAAAATTGATTTTATAGAAAATAAATTAAATTATTAAAAAAAATACTAAAAAACGAATTTAAAAAAAATTAAAAACATTACCTTGGTTTTTATAAGGCAAAAAATACCTTTAGACTCCCTATGGGAGTCAAACCCTTGACTCCCCGCCTAGGGCCTTATCCCGGCCCGATCAACTGGTGGGTCTAGAGGGCCCGACATGAAGGGAAGGGAATGATATTCCCTTTCCCTTATTTCCTCTCACGGGTAGGGAAAAATGTGGGAACTATCCCACATCACCTGCACGGGGGATATTGTGGAGAATAAAAGGGCTTTCAAGCCCTTAGTTTGTTGACTGCCTTCGGGCAATCACCCACGCCCTCCTTTTGGTCGTTGCCACGTATTGTGGCTATCAAGCCACCACATGTCATAGCTAGTTCGATCATATTGATGTGTGGTTGTCTGCCATGTGTCGTCCACATGTCGAGTCTTGTCATCATCTAGTGGTTATCTGTCATGTGTTCAGTCTCGGTCTAGTCAGCACCTCAGGGTGCGTGTTGGTGTTAGTCCATGTGTTTGCCTTGATCCATCTGTCCATTCTAGTCAACAGCTCCAGATGTCAGGTCCACATCAGATTTCATGCCAGGTCACCTATAAAATTGTTGGCAATTTTGGGTACCTTGGGTAAATTGCCTTTGCTCAAGTGTTGATGTTGTCATTGATGTCAAGAAGCGGAAGGGTTTTTGTGAAAACCAAGGCAGACAAAATAAAAGGTTTTATTTAAAACCATGGACAACAGATTTGAAATGGGTTTTTCTTAAAACCCAAGTTGGCTCTTCGTTTCGTTGAAAAAGGTGCTCCGGTGATGAAGATATTTAATTTTAAATATTTAGTTTAAATTTTATTTATTTAAAATTTAAATTAAAATTTTAAATTAAATTAAATTTGCCGACGTGTTAAAAGTGAAAATTTTGATATAAAAACAAGGCCAAATTTTATCTCAAGGTGAATGTGCTTTGATTGGAGATTCCTTCGATCTCATAAGAAGAGACGGCGTGGCAGAACAAATAGTGGAGGCAGAAGATTGCGCAAGCATTGACGGCGAAGGAGAAATCTCTGCGAGAGTTAGAGTGGGACGGAGGCGACGTCACGGAAGGGCAGCAGTGGTGATTCAAACATCATGAGATGAATGAGCATTCGAGCCTATTGACCCACAGATTAACCTGGAAACCGCAGCAAGGAGGAACGAAGGATAGGGAGCCAAATCGCCGTTTGAAAGCCAGAGTTTCGCAGGTGTTGGATCCGCAGCAAGCAGTGCGCAACCGTGACCGATTGAAGGAATGTCTTTGATATTTATCGACGAGCATTTCTCGATTTCATCTTCAAAGTTCCAGTGCCAGCGAAGGAGGTAAAGGTTTGGATAATGCGACCTTCGAGTGCACTATAATAAAGACATAAACTCTAGCGTGTTCAACGGAGCAGTTAGCGAACAACGACATGAAAATTTTGGAAGGCACAAAGTTTGGTAGAGAATTTTGTTTGAATACGACGGAGGTCTACAATTTTGTGAGCAAATATTTGAAAACATAGCCGATAAGGTGCATTTGTGGCTCGAAGTAGCTATCTCCGAAGGTTAATAGATCTTCATGATACGAAGGAGTTAAATCAAACTGCGGGAGCATAAGCTTCACATGGGAGTGCAGATGACTTGGTGGTTTGATTTGGAGGTAAGACATTAAAGGAACATAAGTTCCATGATCGAATCTCTGGAGTTTCCCTTTTGGTGGACAAGATAGATAAGAGGTATGTTATTTAATAATTGATGTTGAAAGTTGAGCGCTTGAAAATTGTAGTGATTTATTTTATTTTATGGTATAAGTGGTTTTGGGAGTTATAAGGTTATGCAATGTTGTGATTTATTTTATTTTATGGTACAAGTGGTTTTAGGAGAGATAAGGAAGTTGTGCAATTAAAGGCTTTGGTAATGATGATTGAAAAGTGGAGTAATGTTGATTATTTTGTGATCTACTAACCTTTGTGAAGATTGGCAAAAGAACTTTGTGATTGTGGCAGATTTCCAAAGGGGTTCCTTCACTTCAATAAGGTATGGGCACATTCTTCTTATGAGTATGATTGGTGTATGTTTTCCTGAAATAAGATTGGAGTGAAAAGGTATTCAACAAGGTTTCCTTTGGTTGGGTGTAAGTCCTAGTTTCTGGTTTGTTGAAGACTACTTATGCATTGTTATCATTGATGAGAGTTTTGGTGAATGCATATTTCTGGTTTGGGGTAGTGGAAGCATTGTGCACTAGGGTTTATGGTTGTGAGTCTTGATACTTGCTTTGAGTTGGTGAAACCCTTGGATGGTTGTGTTGAGGTTGATGGTTGAGTTGCTTCCATAGAGGTTGGTTGATCAAGTTATTGCTTTTACTTGATACATGATATTGGGCTTACTCCATTGAGTTGATTTGAACAAGTTATTCTTTGCATTTGGTGATATTGTGTGGGTGGCTATTTTGTTCAAATATCTTTGGAGGGAAAAGGATTTCTACTTGTTTCCTTTTCTAGTGATGATTGGTTGAATGCTTCAAGGTTAATGTTGAGTTGAATGATGTTGGTTAAACCTTGTCTTTGAGCATTGTTGTTGAAGCCCTAATTGGTTGAGAAAAGATATTGGTTGTTGGAAAGAACATGAGTATCATTGTTATATGAGATATTGCATGGTTGGCAATTGTTGGGTTGTGTTTCATGTTCTTGAGAAAAGCATACTACATCTATCTTATTCTGTTGAGATTGAGATTGAGTTGAGATTGAGATTGGGAGTTAAGTATAGAACATATTGAGTCTCTAACAATTCTCTTTATGCTTCTATGAGGTTGATGAATCACATTGGGTCTCTAACAATTCTCTTTGTGGGTTCATGCCAAGCAAGTTTTTCTTGATGAACTTGTGAGCAGGTTTTGGACAGGTTCCATTGGGGACTTGTGAGCAGATTTGGACAGGTCCTAGCAGAGGACTTGTGAAGTTGAGTTTGATAGTTCTATCAGAGAACTTGAGGACAGAGGTGCATTGGTTCTATGAGAAGAACCTGAGGACAGATTTATGCCAGACCGAAGGACTGTGTTTGGTAAGACAGAGGAAGAGGACATTTGTGCTAGACCGAAGGACTATGTTTAGTGCAAATTCGAGGACCAGATTTGAGGTGATAGAGTTGAGGACAGAGGTCTCCAACCAGAGCAGGGAAGATAAGTGTCTTCTCGTGGATAGAGTTCCATTTGCTAAGGGCAATGGAGGCAGAGGTCTTCTAGAGGATCACCAGCCAGAGCAGAGGTAGGGGAAGGTATCTCCTTTGAGCAAAGGCTCATAAATTTAGATTGGGGGAAGGTTTCTCCTTTGAGCCGAGGCTCATAAACATTGTAATTGGGAAGGTTTCCCAAAGAACTTTGAGATAACTTTTAGAGAAAAGTTTTGTGGATGAACCATGTAAATTGTTGTGTCACTTTGTGGATGGTTTTGTGCATTGCTTTGATATTGCTTTGGATATATTGCTTTACTATTTTGAAGTATAAAGGAAAAGTAAAAAGAGGTCTTATACTGTTCAACCCCCCTCTCAATATAAGCTTGTGTTCTTCAATTGGTATCGGAGCCGGTTCCTTCGAAAAGTTTAACAGCTTGAAGGAAAAGCTAGTAAAGAACACAATGGATTATTCCAAAGGTAATCAGATTCAAGATAGTGATGAGTCTTCTAGTGATGAAGAGGTATATTACAACAAGAAAGGCAAGTTCTCTAGAAAGCACAAAAGTATGAAAAATGTAAGATGTTTCAATTGTGGAACACATTGATCATTATTACTACTAACTATATTGTTGCCAAGGATGTCAAAGTGATGAAGATAAATAGGATTGTAAGAGCAAGGATTCTAAAAGGCATAGGCATCAAAGGAAGAACAAAGATGAGCACAACAATAAAGGAAAGAGGTATTCTCACAAGCACAAGAAGAGCTTCTACCTAGACAAAGCAAGTAAGTGTTCTAGTAGTGATAGTGAAAGTTCTTCAAGTGATAATGAAAATGAGATGTTGTTCATATCAGAAAAAGAGGAAGAACCAAAACATAGATTCATTATCATGAAATGTCTTAGATGTGGAAATTTTGGTCACCTTGAGGATGATTGCACAAATAATGATTCGGTTGCTAGTATGTATGAGGATGCTTCAAAAAATGATAAGGAAGATGCATGTATGGTTTTTGAAAAGGGTAGCACCTCTAGTGATAAGAAATCTGAAAAAGGCCTTGATGATTCTAAAAGCAAACATATAGAGGAAAGTGAAGTAGATCTTAAAGGTGAACTTATTAGTGCTCTTAGTGCTTTGAAAAAGGAAAGAAAGAAGAATGCTAGACTCAAGGATAAGTTAGATGAATGTTGTATGGAGAGAGATGAACTTATAGAAAGTCTTGATGTCTCTATGGCTAATGCACAAGAACTCAAGAATGAGTTAGAATCTAAGGTGCTTGAGTATAGTGAATTAGAACAGAAAATGGCTTCGTTGAAAGAGGAAAATAAAGAGTACAAGGATAAGTCTATACAAGTTTCAAGAAAGCTCCAAAAAGGTTAAATCTCTCATCCAAAGTCAAAGAAATCCAACAGATAAAACAGGTCTTGGTTTTGTTAAGCCTCACAAGAAACAAGTTGGAGAGTCTAGTAAGAGATTCCAAAAGGAAGAGAGTTCTAATGAGGAAAGTATTTCAGATCATGAGTCCTTGAATGATAGATGCATAGAAACAGAAAACAGATTTTGGAATGAGAAGAAGGAGAAGTTTTCAGGACCTAAGAAGTCAAATAAAGGAAAGTTTCAAGGCAGATGTTTTGCTTGTCACAAGTTTGGTCACATGGATGTACATTGCATGGCTCAAGTGAAGAAGGTAAATAACAGTTTCAGAAGTGGTAATTTCTTTCATGGGTATTGCTACTCTTGCAATCAGTTTGGGCATAAGGCAGTTCATTGCAAGGCAAACAACAGGAACAGGTTTAGTCGGAATAGGTGGATTCAAAGAACAGGTATGCCTAAAAGAAATAACATTGTTACTTGTTATAAGTGCAACAATGAAGGTCACACAGTCAGACAGTGTAGAGCTGAAATTCTAGAATACAAGAATAGGAACAGTGGCATGATCAGGTCCAAGGATCAAAAAAATGACAGGAACAAGAATATGGAAAAAGAGTTCAAGAGAAGGCCCGACAAGGAAGTTATAGACGCTGATGATGATCAATGCCTAATGGGAGTTTTACTCCCACCCCAGAATTAATCACCTCATCAGGAGGTGGGGGAGGGACTAAGCTAAGAGGCTCATTCTTAGTCTCGAGCCCCAAAGGTGGCCCTTTGCCATTGATGACAAAGGGGGAGAGATATGAGTAAGGGGGAGAGCTTCAAGTGAAGAGGAAAGCTTCAAGTCAGGGGGAGCAAAACTTCAAAGGTAGATTCATAGTTGTGGGTTTCAGTTTTGGCTCTTGAAGATGTGTTTTTAGTAAAGGTTTGCCATCAATGACAAAGGGGGAGATTGTTGGCAATTTTGGGTACCTTGGGTACATTGCCTTTGCTCAAGTGTTGATGTTGTCATTGATGTCAAGAAGCGGAAGGGTTTTTGTGAAAACCAAGGCAGACAAAATAAAAGGTTTTATTTAAAACCATGGACAATAGATTTGAAATGGGTTTTTCTTAAAACCCAAGTTGGCTCTTCGTTTCGTTGAAAAAGGTGCTCCGGTGATGAAGATATTTAATTTTAAATATTTAGTTTAAATTTTATTTATTTAAAATTTAAATTAAAATTTTAAATTAAATTAAATTTGCCGACGTGTTAAAAGTGCATCTTAGTGCATATAAAAACAAGGCCAAATTTTATCTCAAGGTGAATGTGCTTTGATTGAGATTCCTTCGATCTCATAAGAAGAGACGGCGTGGCAGAACAAAGAGTGGAGGCAGAAGATTGCGCAAGCATTGACGGCGAAGGAGAAATCTCTGCGAGAGTTAGTGTGGGACGGAGGCGACGTCACGGAAGGGCAGCAGTGGTGATTCGAACATCATGAGATGAATGAGCATTCGAGCCTATTGACCCATGGATTAACCTGGAAACCGCAGCAAGGAGGAACGAAGGATAGGGAGCCAAATCGCCGTTTGAAAGCCAGAGTTTCGTAGGTGTTGGTTCCGCAGCAAGCAGTGCGCAACCGTGACCGATTGAAGGAATGTCTTTGATATTTATCGACGAGCATTTCTTGATTTCGTCTTCGAAGTTCCAGTGCCAGCGAAGGAGGTAAAGGTTTGGATAATGTGACCTTCGAGCGCACTATAATAAAGACATAAACTCCAGCGTGTTCAACGGAGCAGTTAGCGAACAACGACACGAAAATTTTGGAAGGCACAAAGTTTGGTAGAGAATTTTGGAATACGACAGAGGTCTAAATTTTGGAGCAAATATTTGAAAACGTAGATAAGGTGCAGGGCTCGAAGTAGTATCTCTGAAAATAGATCTTCGTGATACGAAGGGTTCCCAAATCAAAGAAATTTGTGAGCATAAGTTTCACTATCGGGGAGTGCAGCTGACTTGGTGGTTTGATTTGGAGGTAAGACATTAAAGGAACATAAGTTCCATGATCGAATCTCTGGAGTTTCCCTTTTGGTGGACAAGATAGATAAGAGGTATGTTATTTAATAATTGATGTTGAAAGTTGAGCGCTTGAAGATTGTAGTGATTTATTTTATTTTATGGTATAAGTGGTTTTGGGAGTTATAAGGTTATGCAATGTTGTGATTTATTTTATTTTATGGTACAAGTGGTTTTAGGAGAGATAAGGAAGTTGTGCAATTAAAGGCTTTGGTAATGATGATTGAAAAGTGGAGTAATGTTGATTATTTTGTGATCTACTAACCTTTGTGAAGATTGGCAAAAGAACTTTGTGATTGTGGCAGATTTCCAAAGGGGTTCCTTCACTTCAATAAGGTATGGGCACATTCTTCTTATGAGTATGATTGGTGTATGTTTTCCTGAAATAAGATTGGAGTGAAAAGGTATTCAACAAGGTTTCCTTTGGTTGGGTGTAAGTCCTAGTTTCTGGTTTGTTGAAGACTACTTATGCATTGTTATCATTGATGAGAGTTTTGGTGAATGCATATTTCTGGTTTGGGGTAGTGGAAGCATTGTGCACTAGGGTTTATGGTTGTGAGTCTTGATACTTGCTTTGAGTTGGTGAAACCCTTGGATGGCTGTGTTGAGGTTGATGATTGAGTTGCTTCCATAGAGGTTGGTTGATCAAGTTATTGCTTTTACTTGATACATGATATTGGGCTTACTCCATTGAGTTGATTTGAACAAGTTATTCTTTGCATTTGGTGATATTGTGTGGGTGGCTATTTTGTTCAAATATCTTTGGAGGGAAAAGGATTTCTACTTGTTTCCTTTTCTAGTGATGATTGGTTGAATGCTTCAAGGTTAATGTTGAGTTGAATGATGTTGGTTAAACCTTGTCTTTGAGCATTGTTGTTGAAGCCCTAATTGGTTGAGAAAAGATATTGGTTGTTGGAAAGAACATGAGTATCATTGTTATATGAGATATTGCTTGGTTGGCAATTGTTGGGTTGTGTTTCATGTTCTTGAGAAAAGCATACTACATCTATCTTATTCTGTTGAGATTGAGATTGAGTTGAGATTGAGATTGGGAGTTAAGTATAGAACATATTGAGTCTCTAACAATTCTCTTTATGCTTCTATGAGGTTGATGAATCACATTGGGTCTCTAACAATTCTCTTTGTGGGTTCATGCCAAGCAAGTTTTTCTTGATGAACTTGTGAGCAGGTTTTGGACAGGTTCCATTGGGGACTTGTGAGCAGATTTGGACAGGTCCTAGCAGAGGACTTGTGAAGCTGAGTTTGATAGTTCTATCAGAGAACTTGAGGACAGAGGTGCATTGGTTCTATGAGAAGAACCTGAGGACAGATTTATGCCAGACCGAAGGACTGTGTTTGGTGCAGATCAAAGACAGAGGAAGAGGACATTTGTGCTAGACCGAAGGACTATGTTTAGTGCAAATTCGAGGACCAACTTTGAGGTGATAGAGTTGAGGACAGAGGTCTCCAGCCAGAGCAGGGAAGACAGGTGTCTTCTGTGGATAGAGTTCCATTTGCTAAGGGCAGCAGAGGCAGAGGTCTTCTAGAGGATCACCAGCCAGAGCAGAGGTAGGGGAAGGTATCTCCTTTGAGCAGAGGCTCATAAATTCAGATTGGGGAAGGTTTCTCCTTTGAGCCGAGGCTCATAAACATTGTAATTGGGAAGGTTTCCCAAAGAAATTTGAGATAACTTTTAGAGAAAAGTTTTATGGATGAACCATGTAAATTGTTGTGTCACTTTGTGGATGGTTTTGTGCATTGCTTTGATATTGCTTTGGATATATTGCTTTACTATTTTGAAGTATAAAGGAAAAAGTAAAAAGAGGTCTTATACTGTTCACCCCCCCTCTCAGTATAAGCTTGTGTTCTTCAATTGGTATCAGAGCCGGTTCCTTCGAAAAGTTTGATAGATTGAAGGAAAAGCTAGTAAAGAACACAATGGATTATTCCAAAGGTAATAAGCTTCAAGATAGTGATGAGTCTTCTAGTGATGAAGAGGTATTCTCACAAACATAAGAAGAGCTTCTACCTAGACAAAGCAAGTAAGTGTTCTAGTAGTGATAGTGAAAGTTCTTCAAGTGATAATGAAAATGAGATGTTGTTCATATCAAAAAAGAGGAAGAACCAAAACATAGATTCATTATCATGAAATGTCTTAGATGTGGAAATTTTGGTCACCTTGAGGATGATTGCACAAATAATGATTTGGTTGCTAGTATGTATGAGGATGCTTCAGAAAATGATAAGGAAGATGCATGTATGGTTTTTGAAAAGGGTAGCACCTCTAGTGATAAGAAATCTGAAAAAGGCTTTGATGATTCTAAAAGCAAACATATAGAGGAAAGTGAAGTAGATCTTAAAGGTGAACTTATTAGTGCTCTTAGTGCTTTGAAAAAGGAAAGAAAGAAGAATGCTAGACTCAAGGATAAGTTAGATGAATGTTGTATGGAGAGAGATGAACTTATAGAAAGTCTTGATGTCTCTATGGCTAATGCACAAGAACTCAAGAATGAGTTAGAATCTAAGGTGCTTGAGTATAGTGAATTAGAACAGAAAATGGCTTCGTTGAAAGAGGAAAATAAAGAGTACAAGGATAAGCAGTACAGGTTTCAAGAAAGCTCCAAAAAGGTTAAGTCTCTCATCCAAAGTCAAAGAAATCCAACAGATAAAACAGGTCTTGGTTTTGTTAAGCCTCACAAGAAACAAGTTGGAGAGTCTAGTAAGAGATTCCAAAAGGAAGAGAGTTCTAATGAGGAAAGTATTTCAGATCATGAGTCCTTGAATGATAGATGCATAGAAATAGAAAATAGATTTTGGAATGAGAAGAAGGAGAAGTTTTCAGGACCTAAGAAGTCAAATAAAGGAAAGTTTCAAGGCAGATGTTTTGCTTGTCACAAGTTTGGTCACATGGCTATACATTGCATGGCTCAAGTGAAGAAGGTAAATGACAGTTTCAGAAGTGGTAATTTCTTTCATGGGTATTGCTACTCTTGCAATCAGTTTGGGCACAAGGCAGTTCATTGCAAGGCAAACAACAGGAACAGGTTTAGTCAGAATAGGTGGATTCAAAGAACAGGTATGCCTAAAAGAAATAACATTGTTACTTGTTATAAGTGCAACAATGAAGGTCACACAGTCAGACAGTGTAGAGTTGAAATTCTAGAATACAGGAATAGGAACAGTGGCATGATCAGGTCCAAGGATCAAAAAAATGATAGGAACAAGAATATGGAAAAAGAGTTCAAGAGAAGGCCCGACAAGGAAGTTATAGACGCTGATGATGATCAGTGCCTAATGGGAGTTTTACTCCCACCCTAGAATTAATCACCTCAATAGGAGGTGGGGGAGGGACTAAGCTAAGAGGCTCATTCTTAGTCTCGAGCCCCAAAGGTGGCCCTTTGCCATTGATGACAAAGGGGGAGAGATATGAGTAAGGGGGAGAGCTTCAAGTGAAGAGGAAAGCTTCAAGTCAGGGGGAGCAAAACTTCAAAGGTAGATTCTCAGTTGTGGGTTTCAGTTTTGGCTCTTGAAGATGTGTTTTTAGTAAAGGTTTGCCATCAATGACAAAGGGGGAGATTGTTGGCAATTTTGGGTACCTTGGGTACATTGCCTTTGCTCAAGTGTTGATGTTGTCATTGATGTCAAGAAGCGGAAGGGTTTTTGTGAAAACCAAGGTAGACAAAATAAAAGGTTTTATTTAAAACCATGGACAATAGATTTGAAATGGGTTTTTCTTAAAACCCAAGTTGGCTCTTCGTTTCGTTGAAAAAGGTGCTCCGGTGATGAAGATATTTAATTTTAAATATTTAGTTTAAATTTTATTTATTTAAAATTTAAATTAAAATTTTAAATTAAATTAAATTTGCCGACGTGTTAAAAGTGAAAATTTTGATATAAAAACAAGGCCAAATTTTATCTCAAGGTGAATGTGCTTTGATTGGAGATTCCTTCGATCTCATAAGAAGAGACGGCGTGACAGAACAAATAGTGGAGGCAGAAGATTGTGCAAGCATTGACGGCGAAGGAGAAATCTCTGCGAGAGTTAGAGTGGGACGGAGGCGACGTCACGGAAGGGCAGCAGTGGTGATTCGAACATCATGAGATGAATGAGCATTCGAGCCTATTGACCCATAGATTAACCTGGAAACCGTAGCAAGGAGGAACGAAGGATAGGGAGCCAAATCGCCATTTGAAAGCCAGAGTTTCACAGGTGTTGGATCCGTAGCAAGCAGTGCACAACCGTGACCGATTGAAGAAATGTCTTTGATATTTATCGACGAGCATTTCTTGATTTCGTCTTCAAAGTTCCAGTGCCAGCGAAGGAGGTAAAGGTTTGGATAATGCGACCTTAGAGTGCACTATAATAAAGACATAAAACTCCAGCGTGATCAATGGAGCAGTTAGCGAACAACGACACGAAAATTTTGGAAGGCACAAAGTTTGGTAGAGAATTTTGGAATACAATGGAGGTCTAAATTCTGGAGCAAATATTTGAAAATGCAGATAAGGTGCAGGGCTCGAAGTAGTATCTCCGAAAATAGATCTTCGTGATACGAAGGGGTTAAATCAAACAACGGGAGCATAAGCTTCACATGGGAGTGCAGCTGACTTGGTGGTTTGATTTGGAGGTAAGACATTAAAGGAACATAAGTTCCATGATCGAATCTCTGGAGTTTCCATTTTGGTGGACAAGATAGATAAGAGGTATGTTATTTAATAATTGATGTTGAAAGTTGAGCGCTTGAAGATTGTAGTGATTTATTTTATTTTATGGTATAAGTGGTTTTGGGAGTTATAAGGTTATGCAATGTTGTGATTTATTTTATTTTATGGTACAAGTGGTTTTAGGAGAGATAAGGAAGTTGTGCAATTAAAGGCTTTGGTAATGATGATTGAAAAGTGGAGTAATGTTGATTATTTTGTGATCTACTAACCTTTGTGAAGATTGGCAAAAGAACTTTGTGATTGTGGCAGATTTCCAAAGGGGTTCCTTCACTTCAATAAGGTATGGGCACATTCTTCTTATGAGTATGATTGGTGTATGTTTTCCTGAAATAAGATTGGAGTGAAAAGGTATTCAACAAGGTTTCCTTTGGTTGGGTGTAAGTCCTAGTTTCTGGTTTGTTGAAGACTACTTATGCATTGTTATCATTGATGAGAGTTTTGGTGAATGCATATTTCTGGTTTGGGGTAGTGGAAGCATTGTGCACTAGGGTTTATGGTTGTGAGTCTTGATACTTGCTTTGAGTTGGTGAAACCCTTGGATGGCCGTGTTGAGGTTGATGATTGAGTTGCTTCCATAGAGGTTGGTTGATCAAGTTATTGCTTTTACTTGATACATGATATTGGGCTTACTCCATTGAGTTGATTTGAACAAGTTATTCTTTGCATTTGGTGATATTGTGTGGGTGGTTGTTTTGTTCAAATATCTTTGGAGGGAAAAGGATTTCTACTTGTTTCCTTTTCTAGTGATGATTGGTTGAATACTTCAAGGTTAATGTTGAGTTGAATGATGTTGGTTAAACCTTGTCTTTGAGCATTGTTGTTGAAGCCCTAATTGGTTGAGAAAAGATATTGGTTGTTGGAAAGAACATGAGTATCATTGTTATATGACATATTGCTTGGTTGGCAATTGTTGGGTTGTGTTTCATGTTCTTGAGAAAAGCATACTACATCTATCTTATTCTGTTGAGATTGAGATTGAGTTGAGATTGAGATTGGGAGTTAAGTATAGAACATATTGAGTCTCTAACAATTCTCTTTATGCTTCTATGAGGTTGATGAATCACATTGGGTCTCTAACAATTCTCTTTGTGGGTTCACGCCAAGCAAGTTTTTCTTGATGAACTTGTGAGCAGGTTTTGGACAGGTTCCATTGGGGACTTGTGAGCAGATTTGGACAGGTCCTAGCAGAGGACTTGTGAAGCTGAGTTTGATAGTTCTATCAGAGAACTTGAGGACAGAGGTGCATTGGTTCTATGAGAAGAACCTGAGGACATATTTATGCCAGACCGAAGGACTGTGTTTGGTGCAGATCAAAGACAGAGGACGAGGACATTTGTGCTAGACCGAAGGATTGTGTTTAGTGCAAATTCGAGGACCAGCTTTGAGGTGATAGAGTTGAGGACAGAGGTCTCCAGCTAGAGCAGGGAAGACAGGTGTCTTCTATGGATAGAGTTCCATTTGCTAAGGGCAGCGGAGGCAGAGGTCTTCTAGAGGATCACCAGCCAGAGTAGAGGTAGGGGAAGGTATCTCCTTTGAGTAGAGGCTCATAAATTCAGATTGGGGGAAGGTTTCTCCTTTGAGCCGAGGCTCATAAACATTGTAATTGGGAAGGTTTCCCAAAGAACTTTGAGATAACTTTTAGAGAAAAGTTTTGTGGATGAACCATGTAAATTGTTGTGTCACTTTGTGGATGGTTTTGTGCATTGCTTTGATATTGCTTTGGATATATTGCTTTACTATTTTGAAGTATAAAGGAAAAAGTAAAAAGAGGTCTTATACTGTTCACCCCCCATCTCAATATAAGCTTGTGTTCTTCAAAAATTTGTGCTACCATGTCAACATCATCAAGGTCAGATCCATGTCACCCATCGCCAGGTCAACAACCACGTCACCCACCCTCAAAAATTAAACCCAGTCAATGCCAGGTCAACGGGTCTAGGTGCCAATCAGTATGTTGTCTATTTAGGTATCAAATGCATCAGGTATACTTATAGGGCTATCCCCTATCAATGGATCCATCAACCACTAGGCACTCTCTTGCCCTCGACAAGCAGCGCCTTGAGCGCTGTGTTGGGAGTGTGAGGACGCTCCTACCCTCGATGCACTCCTAGTTGGCTTGGATATGGGGAATCATGAGGGCACTCCTACCCTCGATGCACTATCTATTGGCTTAGCCATGGGGGTCACACTCCCACTGGGTAGGAGCCTCAAGATGGACCCGTCCGAGTCCTCTCCTACTGTCGCGGTTGTCGATGGACTGTGTCCTATCGTGTTGATCACTTGCAGACCCAATTCCTTAGAGGGGTGGGGTAGTTCTGGGAGAAAAAATCTCCATATCCGCTTCCTCTTCCACCTTAGGAAACAAATACTAAATAGAAATTATCAAATCAAATTCAAAACTTAGGAAGTAGGAAAAAATTAAAGTCACCAAATTGGTGCTTCCTCCTACGCGAGAAATTCCTTTGCCTTGTCCTGTGGAACGAAGGTGTAACACCTTCACTTTTTCCTGTGGAATGAAGGTGTCTCGTTTGTAGCTCCTCCCTCCATCTCTGATACCAATGTGACCAGAAGATCCAAAATAAGTTTGATAATTGAATATTTGCATTCACCATATAGTTTAGGAATTATAGTTTAAATAGGTTACAAAATAGCTAATAAAACTGAATGCACAGGAGATAAAGCCAAACAATATGCCAAGAGGAAGAGAGTTTGGTTTAGAAATCTTCCACCTAGGATATTTAGGAAATTAACCATTAGATATTTAAGACAGTAAATATCTACATGGTAGAAAGTAGAAAAGTAAATGTAATAATCTACCTAAGTAGTGTAATGCAATATACTACCTATTTTACCTAGTGGAGTAAAAGGGTAAACATCCCAAAGAATGGAATATTACTCTAACAATAAGACCTTAAACAAACAATATTAGAAGATGATAGATGATGCAAACAAGCATTGCCTTATCCCAATCGAGTTGTAAATGTAAAAAATGCATTGGGAGAGGTTATTTTCATTTTTTTTTTGTATCAAATCAAGGTAATCCTTGCTACTAGGTAAATTTTTTAAAATTTTACAACTTTTAACTTGTAAAATAACAAACATAAATGTATAATTTATAAAATATTAATTTTGCACATTCATGGTGGGAATATTATGGTGCTATAATGCAAAACCTTCAAAGGATTATCATCTAAATTTTGAATTAGCCTTATATTTACTGGGTGTGAGAATAATTGGTTTCTACTTGAGTCCATATACACCAAAAAGTGCAACAGATTTATACAAGAGTGCCTTAATGACCCCATATTCAATACAATATTTAGCTTTGCATTAAACCAGTGGAATGGATCAAAGAATGTTGATGTAATTGATTTGGATGAAGTGGATCCACTTTCATAGTGGATTGTTAATGGTTCAAAGGAGGATACTCTATTCACTAAGGAGGATATCAACACATTGATGGATGAAGCAGAACAAACTAGAGGATTGGGGGAAATTAAAGTTCCTATGTCTTAGGAGGCTCAACCACCTATCTAAGAATTTGGTTCAAGGACAAGAAAATGAAAGTGTTGAGTATTTTAAAATTGATTTGGATTGTTGTATTTTGTTGGTTTGTGATGATTAAGAATTGTAATTGTATTTTATTTGTGAGAATCTAATAGAAAATTAACTTCTTGATTCTCTAGTTTTTGTTTTAAATACATTTTTTGTGAATTAAGTTATTTTCTTTGATATTTTTCCCTAAGTTTTTGTCATGTTTTTTGTTGAGTTTTTGCCTAGTTGTTGAGGACTCTCTAAAATTGGATCACTGAATTTTTGTTGAGTTACAATTTTTCCAACTAAGGTATGGACATCCATCAAAGAATAATTGGAAATGGTTTTTCTTTGGACATTGTGGTTTTCAATTCTCTTATAGACATGTATGCAGAACTACGTTGCACAAAATATGGAAATGCCTTAGAAAATGTGAGTCATCAATACATTTAAAAACGTGTTAGTGTTAAAGGAAACACCTAATTAAAAAAATACCTAGTACTTTTAAAATTTAAGACCATATTAAATAAACAAGATCACAAATAGGTGAAGATGCATTTAATGATTAAATCTCATATAGTGTATAGTGGCTAATGTTAAAGCTCAACCTTTATGGATTAGGCTCTACATGCCTTGCAAAACTAATCTACATGAGATGCACTATAATATAGTTCTTAATATTCAAAATCATTAGAAACCATTACCAAAACTTTAAGAAGACCCAACTCTTATGATTTGAATAGCGGGTGTATGAGGAGGACTTTCATCATCCTCAAGATCAGGGGTAGCCATGAAAATATCATAAGTCAAGACTTTTGGGATCAACATCCCAATATTTTGTTTTCCCCTTGTACACTATTTTTTTATTGCAATAAACAAACCAAATACTAGAATTGCAAAAAAAAAATATCCTTCACTTCTTTCTTTTGTTTTGCTTCACCAAGTATGTACTTCAATTCCTCTTTGTCATTGAAGAGTGTCATTTATTCTATATTTTGTGGCTCAATTGATCTAAACCTAAACTTATTTTCAATTTATCATGATTTTGTTCTCTTTTTCCTTAATCTAGATTTTATTCATAGTAATTTAATTTTATTAAGTGGGTTATTATGTCCCATGTGGGACCTAGTTCAACACTTTTGCTTATTTTGCATCTAAGTACATCAAATTGACATTCAATTTTTTTTCTTTTTCATTCCAAAACTAAAATATTTGAATTTTGAAAATAGAATATACCAAGGATTATTCTAGGTAATATACACTAACCTATAGAAAAATGATGGTGTGTGAGTGCACGCCTACATCATGGTGACATAGGCTTGCATCAACAAGGCAAAAGTGGGTGTATATTTTGTGTCTTTAGAAATATTTGGCTTTTGCTTTATCTCCCAAGGGGAGTGCTTGGGAAGATGGTCATCCAAGACCATGATAATACTTGGTGCAAGGAAGGTCCTTGGTTCAAATACCCAATGCCATTACCTATTGATGTATGATGGTATAAGCACGAGAAAATACAATGATTGGAAAAACATAATTACAAAACATTTTTTTATGTGGCATATGTTAGCATTGCAACTAATGATGTGGCATTCCATATAATCCATACAACTAACATGAAAGATGATATGGTATAACATATATTCATTCATATAATTAATATGGTAGTCCATACAATTGACATGGCAAAGTAAGTAGAGCAACACATGGAAGATGAGGCGGTAATATATATAGTTGTTGTGGTAGTCTATATAGTTGATATGGCAGATGAGATGGCATGATATGTGGTGCATGATGAAGGCATTAGAATGATGAAATAGAAAATGTTCAACATTATAGGTAATACGATGGCCAATGTGGTATTCCACATAGTTCATATAGTTGACATGGCAGATGATATGGCATTACAAATGGAAATTCAAATAACTAGTATGGAAGTCCATACAATTTATGTGACAAATGAGGTGGTAGTTTAAATAGTTGACATGACACATGAGATGGCATGACGTGGTGCCTTACAAAGATGTTGATATGGTAAAAGTATAGATGTTTGATATGCTAGATTATACAATAGTCAATGTGGTAGTTCATACACCACTTGGCATGTATAAACATGACATCAACCAATTCGATTATACCATCTCATCAAACTTGACAATCAGCTCACACAATCAATAGTAGACTTGGTGAGGCATAAATTTTAGATCAAACAAAGACATGGTAAGTGGAATAGTATGGTTCATAGATCAAGCAACCAATTAGAGTGTGATAATTGGCACATTCTAGTATGTTGATACCCTATCTAGTGGCCTACACAATTAGCGTATAGGTGGTAAATCTTTGATCATGAAAAGTAGCATCATAATTCATCGGTATGCTATCCATTCAACACACTTGGCACCCCCTTAGTCACACAATGACATGTAGTAGTATTTCATTTGCTATAGGTACTAAAAATATTTTTAATTTTTAAAGGTTTTGGAGGTACCTTTTGTAGTTTTAGATCCAAATTTTTGGGGCTATAACTTTTGCAACCATAAACATTTTAAGCCTTTTATTAAATTACAAAATGTTTTGAGATCTTTGTGTTGGTGTTGGTGTTTATGGTTACAACTATATAAACAATTTTATATTTTGGTTTATTAGTCATGGATCACCATGTGCCCTTGTTGAGTGGTCCAAACTATGCTACCTAGAAAATCAATATTGAAGCTTTGCTCCCAATAAAGAGGTTACTCAATTATGTGAATGAGGAACCTTTTGATATTGATACTAAATGAGTGAAGAAAATATTTAAGGACAAGAAGGATGAGGCTCATGGTATGATAGCCCTTCATGTTGACAATGGTTATGATACATATATCAGCAGCACCATGGATCCTAAAGTGTTTCTTAAAAAACTTTATGGATTGTGTGATTGTATTGATTCCACACAAATCAATAGGTTGGAGGCTACTATTTTAACTTTTTCCATGGACTCATTTGATACTCTTGATGAATACATTAGTAATTTCAAGAAACTAGAAGAAAGTATTCAAAATATAAGAGCACTACCTAAGGATATAAGAGAATGACAAGAAGAATTGGATAAGGAAAATATGATTGAACCGTGAGTAAAATATTATCTTCAATAATGTATTAGAGACACATGAGATAGTTATTATTGTCTTTTAGATGCTTCACATGTAATTTTTAAATTCTTCAAAATTACAATTGAGGTATTCAAGTACTTTTTGCATCACCAAGCTAGAAGAGAAAGTCATAAGAAAAAATATGTTTAATAAGGCTCACCTTAAGGAAGTTATTGACAAAATTCAAAATGATACGAATCTAAAATAGAATGATAAGAATAACAAGAAGCATACTTGTGAGTTTTGTAAAAATGAAGGTCACATAGTAATATTTTTCTAGATTCATATTAAGAACCTCTAGGAAGTAACATGATAGGGGTTGTTGATTCTACTCTCTTCTATGCATAAGGTGAGAATTTTTAATGAGAAGCCTCAAAATCATATTTATCTATTCATTTAACATAGTGAACATATTTTTGAATGAATGGATTTTAAATTTAGGTACAACTAGGCACATGACAATACACAAACATCTCCTACGTGGTTGCAACAAATCACATTCAAGGGAGCATGTTGTTATTGGAGATGATTTTTCATTGTAGGTTTTAGGATGTCGAGAAATAAGCATTGTATATTCTTATTTTTATGAGTACTTCATGTTATTAATGTTGTTCATAACCATTTGTTTATTTACATTATTACTCATATAAATAAGAAGGTATTATTTTGTTCTGGTTGATAAGTAATTTAGGATATAGAAAATGGATTTAAAATTATCACTTATAAATATTATAATGAGTTTGATCAAATTTATAAGTTAGGAGAAATGTCAACCTATTTTGTTTCCTCTTCAAAGAATATACTTTTTGTTGCTATGGTTGTACATGCAAATAATAAAAAATAAAAAGTGACATCATAGAATTATGTATCTTAGCTATGGGTTCTTTAGGCACATTACTCATCAATGTCCATTGGAATTCCACACATATCTCCTTCAAATGGTTCATGTGAGGGATGAATTATAGGAAATCATCATAAGGAGACCTTTCCAAAAGGGATTACAAGATGAACCTATCATACCTTAGATATCATACATAGTGATATTTGTGGACCTATAGGTACACCATATTTTTTAGAAAATAGGGACTTCCTCATTTTTATTGATGATTCTAGATATCTGTGGTTATAAACTATTCACACCAAGGATGCTATATTTGAGAAATTTAATAGCTTCAAGGCTATTTTTGAGAATTTTATAGATATAAAAATAAAAATGAATACATTAGTCTTGTCTTTCATGAGTTTTTGGTATTTCATGAGATTGCATATTAGAGGGTTGTTCACTATATTTTTGAGCAAAATGGTGTGGGTAAAATAAAAATAGGGTGATCATGTATATGGCACAATGTATAATTCATGCCAAGGAATGGATCATAAATTTTGGGATGAGGTCATCACTTATGCATCATACATCATTAACAGGGTTCCCATTAGGGCAATTCAAGGTATGACACCTCTTGAGAGTGTTAGAATATTATTATTGTTATAATGTGCACTATGCCTATAATTGATAGGTTGACATTTGTCTTCTGTCACTTATCCCTGTCTTCAGTTTGAGTTGGAGTGGTGTCTTCTGAAAGACACTTGGAGTGGAGCTTATGACACTTGTCATATCTCCCTCCTAAGCTTGATGCTTATATATTGTAAGATAACTTGTAAATAAGATTATGCCTTTTGTTTCAGTCCCAACATTTGGTATCAGAGCGGTGAGATCCACCTATGGGACAACTAGGGTCTTGAGTTGTGGGTTGAGGGAGTATGCTCTCCACTCATTGAGTGGATCAGAAACCAGATAGCTCCCCTATTATTTTTTTAGTCTTCTCATTTTTTGTGGAGGTTGTTTTAAAATATTTGAGAGGCTAAATTCAGAAAAGGACAATCCTCGCCATCCGAGGACATGCCTATTTCCATATTTTCTTTTCTAGTGTCCATTGTGAGATTTTTTTTTTTAAAATGGCCCCCTCAGGTTAAAACCTCTTGCTAAAGTTTAAAGCTTCAGATTGAAATGCTGTTCGAAATGGAAACCGGAGCTTGAGCAGGTGAAGCGCCTTCCTCTTGGCCCTGGAAGTGCAGTCGCTCTGAATCAATAGTAGCAACTGCAAGAGCACCCCCGATTGAAGCGCAGTCTCTTGTGTGTGCACAGCAGATCCAGCGTCGCCAGCGCGCACTCTACAAAAAAATCTCTAAGATTCAGCAGCGATTCTAAGAGCGCGTCCACGGCGCCTGCCCTCACGAAATCTATGCGGTGCCGTTGCTCTGCCATGCTGACCGCCAGCAGGTTTTTGGAATATTTTGGAGCGAATTTATTTTTCGGATACGATTGTGCAAATTTCAACAAAGTGCTCAGGTGGATTCCAATTTTTGGTGGTGTTCTAGCGAGGGATAGCTCTGGCTTCAATCCGAAAGGAGAGAGGCACTACATGCAAGGGATGAGGTGCCACGTATTTAAGGGAATCGATTTCCTTGGTATTTGCTGCTAAAATCGATGGAATGCGGGTCCATCGTGTCAAAATTCCTAGGCGGCGTTTGAAATTTCTGCTGCATCATCATCCACAAAAAGGAGCATCAGATGGAAGAATGTCCAGTCGGTCTTCACCAGTCCGCCCTGCGTGGCCCAGTCATACGCATCCAGATGGACGAGTAGACCCCCATCACGAACAACAGTAGTAAAGCTGGCTTCGTTAACGGAGTTTTGAGGTTGTAATAGAGCCAGAGGTCGAAGTTCTACCTGCGAGCAAATCGTGCGAGAGCTTTACAGTCCTACTGTAAGTGAAAGCCCCGCCTACAACCGACCGACAGCAGAAGAATGTCAAGCAGAATTCACCATCATAGATAGTTACTCTGATCCATAGCAGTGCTGTAAATCTGCTTATTTTTTAAAAATATATGTGTTTACCTAAAATATCGAGAGTTTGGGGCCTCCAAGCGGTGGGCACACTGGGATTTGCGATATTTATAGCTCAACTTTGGAAGCTGTGGATCGAACCCTACACGTTCCTATCTACACGGTTTGAAACACCAGTTGAGATCTGACTGCTCTGCCACGTAAATGACTATTTGTTCCAAACCCTGACGATGTGAGTTAATTCCAGTGAAGACCCTGAAAGAAACTATCAGTGCCACAAACCAACGCGGTTGAAACAGCAAAATTCGTGACACATGGTGGCAATGGATATTTTTTTACTTGAGCGGAAGTGATGGATGGTGGCTACACAATCACAAGGTGTCTACTTCAACATTTTTTTTAACAGTTTGAACCGGTCTTTTTCCTTTTATCTTAAGGTAATTTAACACGAGGCAAAATTAGTGAATGATGCACATTTGGAGACATTCAATTTTTTCATGCCCATATATTTTGCTTGATTAAAGAAACCTGCACTTGTTATTATATTTAATTTTAAGGAGGATGTTTTTTTGGTAACAAATTTTGTAAAACTCCCAAGTCAAGCATCAAATCTTCAGAGCACAACTCGGATGGGTGACCACTTGGGAATGTCCCGGAGCTGCACACATTTAGAGGGTCATTGTTTTTGCCTTTTTGAAGCATCAAATTGTATCCGACTATAGGCTTATATATAGTCGTTGGAAAGAGAATTTTGAGGGGGATCCATTGGTGCAATTATTTTTCAGTTTTGAGACCTTTTACTCAACTAAATTTTGACTTGAAGTTGATATTGTAAAATAGAGTGCATTTTCGGTTGCATCCGACACTCTTGGTTGATAATTTGGTAAAAATTGTGAGGGGCTCAATTCTAAATCTTTGGGGGAGACATTATGCCAAGTCATTCATTGAATTTGGCAAGTTTGAAGGCAATCTTGTAAAAGGAGGCATTGATATTGTCTCATATTTTTTGGAGGCACATTTGGGGCTAATTTGTTTTTTAGCCAAATTTTCAATACAAATCATCAACTTAAGGGGTGATTTAGGGCCCCTTGTCCCTTGTCAGTGGATTCATTTTGTGGCACTCTCTTGGCCACTAGGTGTTTGTTGCTTGCATCTTCTATTTGGGCTTTGTATACATTTTATGCTTGCTATCACCCTTGCATGACTTTGGGTTTTATAATTGTAATCAAGTGTAGTTCCAATTCATACACACTTGACACTAAGCCATATACAAGCAAGCAAACACATACAAGCATTTTTCAGCAATAATACATTGGCACATTGATTGTAATAATTCTACAAAAAGCAAGCATCACACTTTTATAACCACCTATGTTCCACGTATCAACTTCTCAAAATACTTATAGTCTCCCTCACGTAAGGGCGGGTATATTGAGTAGTTTGGTATAAAGGTCTGGCAGGTTATTCCCTTTCAGAATCGCCTATGTTCCACGTATCAACTGCTCAAATACTTACAGTCTCCCTCACGTAAGGGTGGGTATATTGAGAAGTTTGGTATAAAGGTCTGGCAAAATTCTAATTCTTACTCTCTTTGGATAGAAAAAGGCACTTATGTTCAACTTAACCCTCCCACTGTTGGAATCTCTTGAAGATTCAGAGTGGAAAAACTAGGCGAACCCTCCTCTGGATCTTCAGCGGTGTACCCTAGATTTTTTTGAGGGCTCTAATTTGGCATTTGTCATTCTTACTTCATCCTTTGTTGAGCTCCCTTTTCTTTTGATCCTTTTCTAAATCATGGCTACTACAAATCTATTAAGTGGACTTACAAAGAAACTTGAAGGAGCACAGACTTTTGCAAATTGGAAGTATGAGATGGAGTCAATATTAATGATGAATGACATGTGGGACTTTGTGAGAGATAGGCAGGCTAATGAAGACCCACTCACTGCACCTACAGACCCTAAAGAAAAAGCACAATTTGAGAAGAATTCCAACATAGCTTTAAGTTTAATCAAGCTAGCTACAAGAATTCAATGCAGAGAAACTGTAAGGGCTGCAAAAACACCTAAACAAGCATGGGATGCTCTCAATAGATTGTTTGATAGGCCAAGTCAAGATAATATTTTGTATCTCAAACAAAAATTGCACAATCTATGTATGAAAGGCTCACTTACCGATTATCTTATGGAAGTGAAGTCTATTAAAAATGATTTCTTAGTCTACTGGTAAAACCCTAGATGATAATGAATTAATTCCAATAATGTTGCATGGTCTTCCTTCAAAGTTTCACTCCTATGCTACCATGTTAGACTTGAGTGGTAAAACAATGAATTCAACACTTGAGGATATTGAGATCCTACTTAAGAAGCATGAGCAAGCCCTAATCAAAGATGAAGAAATTGAAGCCACATCAACAACTTTTGCCACCAAGGCAACTTTACAGCCTAAACAAAACAAGGGTCAAAATCAGCATAATCAGAATCAAAGGGGTAGACAACACCAGAGATACACACAGTACCAGCAATAGCCAAATCAACAGTACCATCAGCAACCATGTCAGCAACAGTACCAGCAGCGACCACAACAAAGCAGTACCAGCAACAGCAAAGATGGCAAACAAGACCTCAAGGGGGTCAAAACAACAATCAACAAGGGTGTGAATATTGTGGAAAATGGAATCATAATATTGCTAATTGCTATCAAAGGCAAAGAGAACAGGGAGAACCACAAAATAATAATATGAACACATTGTATGCGACCAACCAAGTTAATGTTGAAGATAAAGAATGTTGGTATATTGATTATGGAGCAGCAAAGCACATGACAGGAAGGCAAGATTGGTTGACCAAGGTTCAGCCCACATCAAATCAATTCATTACTTTTGGTGATGAAAGTGCTCTACCCATTGAAGGTGTTGGGGAGGCACCACTTACTTTGCATGATGGTAATAATGTTCCTGCAACAGATGTTTTGTATGTGCCTGGTCTTAAAAGGAGTCTTCTTTCTATTGGACAACTTATCGATAAGGGCTATAATGTCTATTTTGAAAAAGAAAAATGCTACATTAAGGAACCCAATGGCAATGTCAAGGCCATGGGAGTGAAAAAGGATGGTGTTTACTACCTCCTTACAAAATCTGTAACACAAACATCTTTGCATACAACAACTACTTTCTCTTTGGAGTACATGTGGCATGAAATATTGGGACATTTAAATTTTAATAATCTTCAAATGATGGCTACAAAAGGATTAGTTAAAGGACTCCCACATCTTAAGGAGTCAAAATGTTTTTGTGAGCCATGTGTAATAGCCAAACACCATAGGCAACCATTTGAAATAGGAAAGGCATGGAGAGCTAATAGACCTTTGCAATTGATTCATTCAGACATTTGTGGGCCAATGTCTGTTCAATCTTATACTGGGGCAAAATACTACATCACTTTCATTGATGATTACAGCAGAAAGGTATGGATCTACCTAATTCAATATAAGTGGCAAGCCCTTGATAAGTTCAAAGAATTCATCGCACTTGTTGAAAGAGAAAGTGGCTATCAAATCTCCACCTTAAGATCAGATAATGGTGGAGAATATGTCTCCAATGAATTCTTTAATTTTTGTAAGTATCATGGGATAAGGAGGCAATTCACAACCCCTTATACCCCGCAACAAAATGGAGTTGCTGAGAGGATGAATCAAACAATCACAAATAGGGCAAAATCAATGTTACATGTTGCTATATTACCTAACTCATTTTGGGGAGAAGTTGTTCTTACTACTGCATACTTGACTAATAGGTCATACACAAAGGCCTTACATGAAAGAACACCTGAAGAAGCATGGAGTGGAAGAACGCCCTATGTGGGCCATTTGAGAATATTTGGATGTGATGCCTATGCTCATATTCCTCATAAGAAAAGGAAGAAGTTTGATGATAAGAGCCAAAAATGCATCTTTGTTGGCTATAGTGATAGTGCCAATGCATATAAATTATATGAGCCTATTTCCAAGAAAATCATTTTATCTAGGGATGTTACCTTTCATGAGTATCCCCCATCTAATCCTCCTAAAGCCCCCACTTTAGAAATAACTAATGAAATAGTTGCTCCATTCATGCATACAATATCATCTAGTTCTTCTCCTTCACTCATAAATCAAGAAATTCATCCACAAGAAGAACTTCCTACAAATAATCCATGTCCTCCATCTCCTCCTCATAATGATCAAGTAACAACATCCAATCCTTTACCCAAGTGGGTTCAAGCCACAATAGATGAAGCCCAAAATCATTTGCCCACCTATACAGGTAAAAGGCCTTCAACCCTAAGACACCAAGTGAATTATGCCCTAATGGCCAAAGTCCTTAGCCAACCTGAACCTTCTAATGTCAAAGAAGCACTTGGTGATCCTAAATGGGTTCATGCCATGGATCAAGAATTGGATTCCATTGAAAGGAATCACACTTGGGAGTTAGTTGATTTACCCAAAGGAAAATATACCATAGGCACAAAATGGGTATACAAAGCAAAATATAAAGCGGATGGCTCACTAGATCGCTACAAGGCTCGCCTAGTAGCTCAAGGCTATAAGCAACAAGAGGGAATTGATTATGAGGAGACCTTTGCTCCTGTGGCTAAGATGACTACAATCAGGACAGTTATTGCTATGGCAGCTCAAAAACATTGGCCAATATATCAAATGGATGTCAAAAGTGCATTTCTAAATGGTCATTTGAAGGAGGAAGTGTATGTGAAACAACCACCAGGGTACATAGTTGAAGGCCAAAACAACAAAGTCCTCAGATTAAAGAAAGCTCTATATGGGTTGAAGCAAGCACCCCGAGCTTGGTATGCAAAGATTGACTCCTATTTCCTCAACCTTGGTTTCACTAGATCTGCAGCAGAATCTACTCTCTATGTGAAACATTGGAGGAACCGCATCATTTTGATTACATTGTATGTGGATGATCTCCTCATTACAGGTGATGACATAGAAGGAATAAGGTTGCTCAAAGAGGACTTATGCAAGAACTTTGAGATGACAGATTTAGGCCTCCTCCACTATTGCTTAGGAATAGAGGTATGGCAACAACCTGGTAAGATTTTTATCTCACAGGCTAAGTACATTCAATCTATTTTGGAGAGGTTTCGCATGGAGGAGTGTAAGCCCTCTCTAACTCCCATGGAAACTAGATTGAAATTGCTAAATAATGATGAAGAAGAAAGGGTTGATGGTACACTTTACAGGCAACTAGTTGGAAGTTTGATCTACTTAACTTCAACTAGACCAGATATTTGCTATTCGGTTGGCCTTATTTCCAGATTCATGCAGGATCCTAAGAAGAGCCATTGGATAGCAGCTAAGAGGATTGTGAGATTCCTAAAGGCCACACCTCATCATGGCCTTATGTATAAATCAAGTGATAATTTTTCTTTGATTGGATACACAGATTCAGATTGGGCCAGTTGTCCTGAAACCAGAAGATCTACATCAGGTTATTGCTTTCAATTAGGCCAAGGCTCTATTTCATGGAGCACAAAGAAGCAACACACAGTTTCACTATCTTCAACAAAAGCAGAATATAGAGCAGCAGTTGAGGCAACTAAGGAGGCAATATGGTTGAGGCAATTAATTCAGGATATTGGGCTATTCATACATGGTCCAACATATATATATTGTGACAATCAAAGTACCATCAAGATGACCAAGAATCCAGTTTTCCATGCTAGAACAAAGCACATTGAGATCCATCATCACTTCATTAGAGAAATGGTCCAAGAAGATATTATACACATGAAGTATGTACCAACTCAATATCAAGTAGCAGACATCTTCACCAAGTCACTTGGGAAAGACAAGTTTTCTCAGTTTAGCAATTTGCTATATCTATGTAAAAGAAGTCAACATTAAGGGGGAATGTTATCTAATGTTGACTTATTTTTTAGGATAGTGCACATTAAGGGGGAATGTTAGAATATTATTATTGTTATAATGTGCACTATGCCTATAATTGACTGGTTGACATTTGTCTTCTGCCACTTGTCCCTGTCTTCAGTTTGAGTTGGAGTGGTGTCTTCTGAAAGACACTTGGAGTGGAGCTTATGACACTTGTCATATCTCCCTCCTAAGCTTGATGCTTATATATTGTAAGATAACTTGTAAATAAGATTATGCCTTTTGTTTCAGTCCCAATAGAGATATCAATATAAGATAAGACTAATGTATCACAATTATGTACCTTTAGGTATTCAACATGGGCTCATATACACAATGAAATTTGAAAGGAGACACCAAAAAGTAATATGTGTATTTTTGTGAGGTATTCAGATACCTCAAAGGCATATTACCTTTATGACCATCATTGATGTAAGGTTTTGATCTAAAGAGATATTATTTTTATGATGTCCTTTCATATATTCCTTCCATCCCACCACCTAGGATTTTGTGAAATGACTCTTCTAAGCCTTTGAGAAACTTATATTTAGCGTTTTATTCTAAAATTTTGGTTGGATCTATTGCCTATTGGTTTGACCCTTTCAAAGGTAACACCTTTTTTTCTAGATTTAGGACATGTTGAGTAGAACACATAATATTAGAGTGCTTAAATATTTCATGATGAGGGGAGTGGTTATTCTGAATTGGATGATTTAATTTTATCTTTTATTGTTGCTTTTCTATAGAGTACACATGATTCTTCCTCAGTTTATCCAACACCCAAGTGGGTTAAGATGCTTTTGAAGGATTATCATCCTTTGAGTGACATTGAAAGGCTCCTTCTTGAGCATTTATATCAAAGGTAGCTCATTCAAAATACTCTCACATATTCATAGGCTAAGGGTTGACCAAAATGGGAAGATGCTATATTGGAAAAATCTAAGGCTCTAATGAAGAACAAGACTTGAGAGTTGATTCCTCTTCTAGAAGGGAAGAATGTAGTTGATTGCAAATGGATATACAAGACCATGTACACTTCAAATTATTAGGTGGAGAAGCACAAGGTATCCCTTATTACTAATGTATTCTCTCTATCTTTATCTCTATGGATGTAATATACATAATATATGTGAAGAGTGTCTTTCTACATGGGGAGCATTAGGAGGAGATCTACATGCGGTAACCACCTAGATTTGAGCTTGAGGGTCCTATGCCTTTGGTTATCATATGACTAGATCCTTGTATGGATTTAAGTAAATTTCTTGCATGTTGTATGGGAATACTCATTATTTTTGATTAGTTTTAGGTTTTGATGATGTGAGATTGAATGTGATATTTACATCAAACATCAAGTTTGGGAGACTTTAGTGCTTGTTTTGTATATTGATAATATTCTTATCATTGGTAGCTTTTGTACTTTGATCCAAGATATGAAGTTATGCCTTCATTCCACTTTTGAGATGATAAATTTAGAAATTTTGCATTACTTTTTGAGTATTCGTATTTATTAGATAGATTTTGGCATCACCATTTCATATCACAAGTAAGATTTGGATCTTCTTTAATGTTTTAGGATGGGGTATTGCAAATATGCTTAGACTCCTTTTGCTTCTAGCCCAAAATAAATGGATAAGTGTACCATTCTTTTGGTGGATGCTATGTTGTATCAGTCCCTTGTAGGTGGACTTCTATATCTTAATTACACTAGAATTGATGTAGAAAGCATCTTGGGAGAGTCATTGGAAAATGGATAAGAGGATTCTCAAATATATCCAAGGAACCTATTAGATGGTATTCACAAATATATTCATTCCCCTCTAATTTTAACAGTTGTTTCATATGTTGATTGGGATGGTGATTTGTATGAGTGATGGTCCACTATAGAGTTTATGTTTTATTGGGATCTGATCATATTTCTTGGTGTTCTATATGTCAATCCACTATATCTTATTCTTATATGAAAGTTGAATAGTGTGATGCCAATGAGACAACCAAGCAGGTGGATGATCATGATTTTAGAGGAGATTAGAATTCCTCATAGTTTTCCATTCACTCTTTGGTGTGATAATTATATCACCATATATCATACTTAATCTAATATTTCATCAACATAGAAAGAAAATAGAGAGTTGGATGTGCTTTGTAATATGTCTTCATGCACAAAGTGTGGTTGATTTTATGTGTACCCTCATCAAAGTAAGTTATGAATATTCTAATAAAACTCATTATCGCTATTAATTTTATGCACAAATAATATCTACTTGGAGTATGAGAGTGTCTCTTAAGGTGAGATGACAGTTAAGGGTGTTTCTCTATGTCCCCTACTTAGCTTAAGGGGGGATGTTGGAATATCTAGCGATTAAGATTATCTTGAGGCAATGACCAACATTTTGTATCTTATTGTTCATATTAGCCCTTTGTAACCTTGTAAACCTTGAAAAAAATGCTTTTGTAATGTTTTATTATTTTATTCCTGAAGATCAATCTCACAACCTTGAATCAAAGGTAACTTGTATTTGGTTATAAGTACCCCATTGCACCAACCATTTGTATTTTTATGGGAATTCATAGTGATATTATTTGGTTCCCAATGACACCCCCATATATTTTATGTTCTTTGCTTTGTATGTATTTTTTCAAGCAATACTAAGTAATGTGTTGATTCCATTTGTTTCTAGAAATTGATGTAAAATATAATATACATAAATAATGCTTCATGCTCTCTCTCATTATTTTTTAACTTGAAATAAACTATTGAGTTCTTTATAAATTAACTCTATATAATAAATTAATTCTTGTACTCATTATATGTCTAAAAGAAGAGAAGTTTGGACAAGGTTAACAATCAGTGCATCTTTTACTTGATGTTAGAAATATTTATATTAGAAATGTTTTTGGCTGGAGAAAAATGGGTTGTACTTGGGTCCCCCACC
Source organism: Wollemia nobilis (assembly GCA_028583015.1). Taxonomy (NCBI): domain Eukaryota; kingdom Viridiplantae; phylum Streptophyta; class Pinopsida; order Araucariales; family Araucariaceae; genus Wollemia; species Wollemia nobilis. The sequence continues at coordinate 9,628,371 of JAQPPZ010000028.1, forward strand.
TTTGAAAAATCACAATTGTCTCCTTTAGATCTTGAGATTCTACAAGCAAATTTATTTGTTATCTCAATTGAGTTGTTATAGCTAGATACCTGCATCTTTTTTATAAAAAGTATAAATTATTTATTTTTATTTTTTGGATCTTCTTCAATTTCTTTGTAAATACAAATATTCCAAAGTTTAACATATTTCTTCTTGACATTTTCTTGTAGCATCCTTCATAATACCAAAATCCACCTCTACTATATACACACTAAGTATACTTTGTGCTAATATAGTTCCCTTTACTAGATTTGGATTGTTAGTTTTCTTCCTGAAGCATAAGTGCAACCACAAGAACTATAATAAATAGTTATGAAAACACATTAATGTTATAAATACAACAAATATTACCAATGAAAAAATTAAAATAAATCTCAATCATTTTTTGATTAAAGTAGTCAACATTTTCTTGTCAACTTCAACTAAACTTACTACTTCCTCTAACCATGGAAAAAATTATTTTAACATCACGATCTTCTATTTTTTTTTGGTAATTATTTTAATAGATTAACAGTGGGTTTTTATAGAGGATCCCAAAACCTTATGTACAAAATCAGCCTGGCTGGAATGTGCATCATGCCTTGTGGCTGGAGGAATAAACTTGATGACAGAAACCAAAAACTGCTAATTTCCCGAAGGCTATAAGTAGGGCCCTTATGTCTGAATATCCTGGAAACAAACCACATTTTACCAAGGAAAACAAAAATACTAGCTGGAGAAATTTGACCATCGAAAGCAAAAACAGCCAAACCAAACGAATGACCTTCTGAAGCGAGGAGAACATCATGAGAGGATATCCGCATTGGCCAAACTCACCACCTCAGACGGGAAGCATGAGCGCCACACAACAGGACACATGGTCACAAGCCCTTTGTTGGCCATGTGGTCTGCCACGCGATTTCCTTCCCTGAAAATATGGCATGCCTTCCACTTGTCACGTTGAGAGAGGAGCATCCTAGCCTCAAGAATGATGTTGTAGACCCTCCAAGACGGGTCTTTAGAGCCTAGCAGATAGTTGACTATATTGAGCGAATCACCTTCGACTATCAAAGGCCGAGGATCCTCGGAGAGGATCTGGATACCTTTCAAAACACTTCTGGCTTCAGCATAGTGATTAGTCTGGGCACCCAAATCTTCACAATAAGCCAGCATGAGATTCCCGTTATGATCTCTAACCACACCACCAGAACCAGCAGGGCCAGGATTGCCTTTGGCCGCACCGTCAAAGTTTAATTTAATCCAGCCCACAGGGGGCTTGGTCCAAATAACATCCCCACGCTGAGACTTAGAAACACCATCAAGAATAGGGAAAAGGCCCAAACTTTGGAAGATCGTTGTTTCACCAAGAAGGCGGGGACGGGAACTAGGAACAACTTTAGAATTCTCAATGGCGAAGGATAAGGCTCTCTGAGCGACACAGGGAGGTACTCTAGGGACCTTGCCGAAGACTCTGGAATTTCTCTCTAGCCAAATCTGCCAAATGGAGTGGTGGAAAGAGGCCTCAAGAAGGAAGCGAAGTTTAGGATTCTTGAAAGGATTGGGCCATTGGTGGAAGGCATCTTTGAGGGAGCGGGGAGTGCACCAAAGGATTTGAAAGGAAGACAGGACAGTGCCGAGGACAGAATGGGAAAAAGGACAGTGCAAAAATAAGTGGTCTGTCGTCTCACAATCAGCAAAGCACAAGAAGCACCTGTTGGGAATAGCAAAACCCATCTTATGGAGGTTGTCTATGGTTAAGGCTTTATTATGAAAGGCAATCCATGCAAAGTAATTAACTTTAGGAATAATACCCTTCCTCCAAATCACTTTCCACCGGTGATCCATGGCAATCTCGCAAGTAAGAAGGTCATAGGCAGTCTTGACAGAGAACAGACCATCCTCTGTGCCACGCCAGATGATTCTGTCATCTCTTCTAACAGATGGAATTAAAACAGATCGAAGAATATTAGACAAAAAAGTCATTTCATTGTTAAAGCCGTCCAGGACTGGAAAATTCCACCGAGGGGGAAGAGAGCTCCGATCAATGAAGTCTGCAACCTTGAGTTGGGAATTTGGATCCACCTGGGCTTTCAGAGCCAGCAAGGTCCGCTCTCAACTCGAGAGCTCCATCGGTAACCCACCTGTCCTTCCAGAAGAGAATGGAGTTGCCATCACCCAAAATCCAGCGAGCACCGGAGCTGATCAGAGAGCGGGCTTGAAGCACAGATTTCCAAAAGGTAGACGCTTCAGGAGGAATCCCGACATCAAAAAGAGAACTCGATCCAAGATACTTCCTCTTAACCAGCTTGACCCACTCTGCTGGGTCATTAGTCAGGATCTTCCAAGTGTGCTTAGCGATCAAAGCAGTGTTCATGAGTCTTGATCTCCTCATTCCCATGCCACCTTGGTCCTTTCACAAGCAAACCTTATCCCAGGCCACAAGAGGAATTCTAGATTTTTCTTCATTGCCAGACCACAGAAAGGTCCTCTGAATATTTTCAATCTTGGAATGGACAGAAACAGGCAGCATGAACACGGACATGAAGTAAGTTGGGATTCCTTGGAGACAAGCTTTGGTAAGGGTGGCTTTCCCGACTTGCGACAGAATTTGCCTTTCCAAGTGCTCAGCTTTTTGTGAAGACGTTCCAGGATCATGTCCCACAAGCTTCCATTGGCCCGGTAATTACAAGCCAGAGGCAAACCCAGATAAGACGCAGGCAGGGAATCAATAGTGCATTCCAAAATTCTGGCTATGCGGAGCTGCCTTCGCATAGGAGTGTTAATAAAATAAATTTTGCTTTTGATGTAATTGACTTTCTGTCCGGAAGCCTTTTCATAACGGGAGAGGATTCGCTTGATGGATTTGTCTTGAGTGACGGACACCCCAGTGGAGATGAACTTCTATTAAACCCCTATATTGGCTAGCATATATGCACTTTTTTTCCCTTCCCTTAATATATGTGTAAAACTATTTAAAAAAAAAATTATAGCAAGGTCATGTATTTCCATAACAATTTGTTGTATGTTCCATGGAGCCTTTGCTTTTCTAAAAATTTCATTTATTACTATTAATGAATGACCTTCCATCCATACTCTATTCCATTTCATTTATCTACATATTTTTAACCCTTCTAAATCCACCCAAGCTTCATCTTCATTATTTATTTTAAATAGACTATTGAAAGCATAGTGTGACAAAATATCATCCCTATTATTTCTAATTATTGCCCCCCATTTTTGTGGTTTCCACTTTATATTCTTTTCCTTCCTTTTTTTTTCTCCTATACCCAACAAAATAAATCCATTTGATGACTTGAATCCATCTATCAAGGCTCTTTGCTTCAAGATTAGAGATTGGATGAGTTGATAGGGTTGGTTTAGACTCCTCTATGGATAAATAAATCCTCTTTTCATTACCTCTAATTACTTTCCTTTACTTTAAATATTATTTTATTTCTTTTCATCCATATAGTCCTAATTATTTTATATTTTTATGTATCCTAGATTGTCGATAACACCTCACTTTTAAAAGTGATTTTCCAACCACTCTTAAATTCTGCTATTCATCACCATGCATTTACTAAAAATATTAAGAATCAATTGCCATAGTTCTCCAACTATTGAGTAGTGTCCCAATACATGGTCTATACTCTCCTCCTACTTTTTAAATATAATACATTGTGAGGGGCTAATGAAAATCCCTTTTCATTAGGTTATCCGAGGATAAAAATTTCCTATGACCTACTAGCCACTATCCCAAATATCTCTCCATATTCTTGTAGTATTCCTATTCGATTGTTGCTTTACATTATATCTACTTATTGTTGTGTATTATCCTAAGCTATTCAACTCTAAAAGTAACTTATCCTTGGCTCCCCTTACAATAATCACTATTGTTATATTTTTGCTCAACCGCCTCCTACCAACAATGTTCGATATACTTATAATTTTTATTTTTTCATTTGTACTTTCCTTTATAATCCTTTTACATAATATTTGAAACCCTATCACCATATTTATCTTGAAGTAATCTCACCCTATCCATCCAAATATAATTTTTTTCTTTAGATTCCACCATCCATCTTAGACCTTTAATCACTATATCAATTGATTTTTTTTAATTTGTTCCATAGTGCAAAACCATCTAGTAGTGAGAATGTAGTAAAGATTAAGTTTGGGTCATTGGGCTCAACATACTTAGAAGAATTCTTGCCCATTGTCTTTGAATCTCTTTGTATAATCTATAAATTATGTATCCCCTTAGAGATAAGTTTGTATCTATAAACACTCTTAAATCAAGACCTCCCCTAATTTTATTATCACACACCTTGTTTCATTTCACAAAATAAAATTTTATTTTATCATGTAATCCTAACCATAAAAATAGCGACATAATATAGATAAAAAAATTCTATGATTTTGGCATAATATACAAGGACATATAATATGTTGGAAGGACTTGTAAGGTTGTTTTAATTAGCTAAACTCTTCTTTCTAACAAAAACCATCTACCTTTCCATATCAGTAGTTTATTTTAAAATTTACTTATAACTAGATTCCATAATTATATCCTCATTCTCCCCTTAAATAAGGGCATCCCTAGATATGTTGTTGGTGAATTTACCTCCTCCACTTGAAGTAACTGCATATCCTTCGTTTGATTCTAATTGGAGTGTTTAGACAGTTGATTTTAGATTTTTTTCTATTAACTTTCTACCTTGATGCTCTTTCATATTTCTTTAATAAATTATTTGAAGCTTAAGACTTGTGTTTCCCTACCCTCCTAAAAAAGGTTGTATCATCTACAAATAGTTGATGGGTGATGTTGTCGATGTTATTACTAGCCTTAAGTCTTCTTATTAGCCCATATTTGTATGCCTTATTCAAGTTCCTTTCCAATACCTCTGCTATAATAATGAACAAATATGGTGATAAAGGATTTCCTTGTCTAAAACCCCTCTCGACTTTAAATTATTCTATTACTAGCCCATTCACTGATTCTAAATATGATATTTTAGAGAATCCATTTCTTATCAAATCTAAAATTTTCTAATCCTACAAAAATAAAATCCTATAAATTTCTATCATAGTCTTTATTTATATCAAGTTTTAAGATCATTGCTCTCACTTTTCTAGAAGTTTTTGAATGCATTTTTTCATGAGTTGCTATGGTCCTATCCAAAATATGTCTTCCTTTCACAAATCCTCCTTTATATTCTAAAATAATTTGGTTTAATAGTGGTCTTAACTGATTTGAGATCACTTTGGAGATTATTTTGTATGTTATATTACATACTCTTATGGGCCTAAATGAATCAAACAATTTTACATCCTTCTTTTTTAGAATCAGGGTGAGATATGTTGTGTCTATTTTATAAGATATGAACTATTCTACCCTAGACAGTTCCATTGCCACCAATAAATAAATCTTCAGTATTTTCTAGTTATTCTAATAGAATATTGTAGAGAGTCCATCTAGACTTGGGGATTTATCAAAAGAAAAAATAGTTGAAGAGGTTTGGCTTGTATTCATCTATTATAATTAAAGGCCTTGCAGTAGTTTATCATTAAGAACTTCAATCTTCTCCAATTCTAGACTATTCTAGTAAAAAAGACTTACCTCCTTTCTGATTTCTCTCTAGTATTCAATCCAGACTCCAAATTTAATTCTACTAATTTTGGATGTTGATCTCTATACTATTGTCATCCTATTAAAAAAATGTGTTTTTATCTACTTATTTTAACCAAGTTTGTCTTGATTATAATATCAAAAATTTATCTTCCTTACTAAAAATAAGATGATATTCACTAAGCGATTTCCTTTCCTCTGATATTGGATTATTGTTCTCACCTTTATGGAATTTTGAAATTTTCTCTTTTAGTTCTTCATTTTTCTCAAAAATATATCCAAGTGTTCTAGTTCCATTATTTTAATCTAGATGCCATTGATTTAATTTGTTTTTGAAGTGTATATAGCCCATTGTTTCTTGAAGAATTTCATGCCTATGCTATCATATCAATGTTGAGGATGGTCTTCCCACATCTGATCATATTTAGAATAAAATATTTTTTGAATTCACTTATCATCATTTAAAATATTATTGGCTAGTGATCTAAACCAATCCTTCTCAAGGTATTAATTTTAACACAAGTCCCTTCATTTGGCCAATGATCTAAGAGTATGCATATGTCTATTTTTTACTATTAAGTTCTATTCTATCCTATTATTGGTCCATGTATAGGTGTCTTATTCAAACTAAATATTCCATAGATTATTATTTTGAATAAAAGTTGATAAATATCTCACACTTTGGGTTATTTTCCAAAATCCTTCCAAAAAAATTAATAGGTTATATGTGGCTTCTAATACCAATATATTACATTTGTTGTAGCATACATTTTTATCACAATTTTTTCATTTCCTTTTTCTCTTAAATATATTCTTCAACTTTCTCGAAGTGCTATGTTTCCACAATCAAATCCTTGAAATCATTTTGATTAAGACATAAAATCTCACCTGGCCAGTTGCCTTCTATAATTTGAATTTCACCAAGATGAAGATCAACACCATAATTCACTAATTTATCCGCTACTTGATTTCCTTCTCTATAGATATGCTCACAATACCATGAGATTGCCTCTAGTAATAGATGATGAATATCAATAATATTATTATTTTTATCCATTCTCCACATATTTTTGTTAGTAGCATTGATGATACTTTGTGAGTCTCCCTCAATTGAAATATATTTACATTATTTTTTGTTGCAATTTTAATCCTTGTAAGAAGTGCCCTAGCCTCTACATAGTTGTTATTTGAAGTTCCATATGATTTTGAATAAGTGAGGAGAATTTTACCTTCACTATTTCTAAAAGCACCACCTCCACTAGCTTTTCCTGGATTTCCTTTAGAAGCACCATCAAAATTAATTTTGATAAACCCAATTTCTAGATATTTACATTTTACCATAGATAAAAGTAGATTCTTTGTTTTAATTCCATTGTCGTAGATGACTCTTCCATGTATGTTCAAATCCTATAGCAAAATTATTAGCACCTCTTTTTCTACAATTGAGACTTCCCATGATGAGCACCATTTTATAGACATTCTACAAGAGAGGCACTAATAGGGTTACAAAATTGGGCATGATTTTGATATTTATTTTTTAAAATTCTATTATTCCTTTCAAGCCATAAATTCCAAAAAATAATGGTAGGGCAAATCCTTCAAAGAATACATAATGCTTGAGCTTTGAAATGATTTATCCAATATTTTATTAACTCTTTCAATATTGATGGATCTACCCAATATAATTTCATATTTAAAAAAAAATAACCCAAATGGTGTGAGAAAATGGATAATAAAGAAGTAAATGGTCTGACATTTCTAAATTCTTCTCACACAAGGCACATTTGAAGGGTCCATAATATCCTCTTCTTTGTAAACTGTCTCTTGTAAGAATCTTACTTTGAATTGCAAATCAAAGAAATGTTGAGGCCTTAGGGAGAGCCTCTAATGACCAAATTTTCTTTCAAGGAAAATATTTGGGAGAAGGAAATTTTGATTATTCTAAATCATTATCCCAACTTGATCGAGTATCCACCATATTTTTATAAATTTCAAACCAACTCATCCTTTCATGTAAAAATTGATAAATAAAACTCTCAAAGCATCTTTTGAAGTTCATATGCAATTTGTTTGAGTTCCTCTCCTTCAACCAGGTTACTAAAAGAAATCCATGATCTGGATTTTTTGCTCATAATAATATAATCTTCGACCTTTGGACCTTCACATGCCAGGCATGCTTGAGCCAATTGTTTTCATTTTGAGTTATAGATAAGAAGATAAGGCTTCAACCAAGCATTAGACAAAAAATTTACATAACTCCACTCACTAACTAACCATCTAATATGTTTCTTTATCAATTGCAAAATCTATGATATGAATTTCTATTTTGACAATCCTTTGGATAGAGTTCTTTTCCTAAACAATTTCATTGCATCAAGAGAACCTATATATTTTTGAAGTAATTTTTTTCCCAATTCTTTCCTTGATCTTTGAATAATCTCCGCCCAATAATTTACTCCTAATTCCAAATTCATAAGTCTGCAATTCCACAAGACTGCTCCTCCAATATTCTTTCCTTTGTAAACCTTATCCCACTTACAAAGAGGAAACCTAAATTTTTCTCACAACCTTTCCATAAAAAGTCTTTTTGAATTTTATCAATTTCTGATGCAATACCTGTTGGTAGTCTTGAAAGTGACATCATATAAATAGGAATGGATTGCAAAGTAGTCTTTATGAGTTGTAGCCTTCCTACCATAGTTAAGAACTTACCTTTCCAACCTACCAAACAAGCTTTCATTCTATCCAAAAAAGAGATCCAAAGCTCCTTTTTATTTCCTTTATCAGACAAAGGAATACCCAAGTAGGTTGATGGAAAAATTTTAATTTTAAACCCTAAAATATTCATAATAATTTGTTGTAAATCTAGGGTAGTATTAATGAAAAAATACTGGATTTTGAAGTACTTACCAACTGTCTAGTAGTCTTCTCATAACATGATAAAATTGATTTAAACTCCATGGCCTCATTGACTTAGGGATGGACCAAAAGAAAAGTATCATCAACAAATTGGAGATGAGATTCAAATGGACCATTTTTTACAACTTGAACACCCTTGAATTTTCCTTCCATTTTTGCCTTTGAAAAATCTCTCCTTAATGCTTCTACCAGAATAATGAATAGATAAGGAAAAATAGGATCACCTTGATGAAGTCCACAAGATGACTTGAAGTACCCAGCAGGAGAACCATTGATCAAAATATAAAATTTTACAATTCTATAACAAAATTTAATCCACTCACACCAACTATAATCAAAGCCAAACCTTTTGAGAATGGCATGTAGAAAATTCTAGGAAACCCTATCATATGCTTTGTTCATATCTACTTTCAAAAACATACCTGGTTTTTTCATGGAATGAAGAGAATGTATGGCATATTATGCAACAATTATACCATCAATAATTTGTTTACCCTGATCAAACCACCTCCTTCCTCTGAGATAAGACACCCTAGAATGTCCTTCAACCTAGTTGCCATAATTTTTGAAATAATATTATAAATCATATTACAAAGTCTTATTGAATGAAAATTATCAAAATCTTTTGTGTCGCATTTCTTGGGAACCAAGGTAATAAAAGCAACATTGATCTCACTTATTATAGCCTTCCTTTCTCAAGCCTCTTCAATCGCATCTAACTTATCACTCTTCAATAAATTCCAAAATATTTGAAAGAAAATTGTAAGAAATTAGTCGAGACCAGGTGCCTTGTTAGGATGGAAAGAGAAAACTGCTTCATGGATCTCCTCCATAGATATCTTCTTCATCAATATTTCATTTTATCCCTAAGTGTTGGTTGATGGAATATTTTATAGAAGTTTTTCTTGTGCCTCATCTTTCCTAGAATCTGATAAAATATTTTTGAAATAATTTATTGCTTCATTCCTTATATCTTCTTCGTCCTCAATATTTTTTCCATCTGGAGTTATAATATTTTTGATATGATGAATATAAATTTTTTTTTTTTGTTGTAGCACAAAAAAAAATTGTATTTCTATTTCCTTCCTTGAGCCATGTCTCTCTAGATTTTTGGAAAAAATATGATTCCTCATTTTTCAATGCATTATGATAATAAAAAAGTAATTGTTTTTCTTTCACATAAGAATCTTGATCCATTTCATTAATTTCTACTCAATATGAAGAGATTGTATACTTTGTTTGCAACCATTTATTGGATAACAAGAATCTATCCAATATTTTTGCTATATGAATTTTCCCAATGTTTCTATTATCCCATGTGTATTAGAATCTTGAGGGACTAACATCCCAAAGGTCATTTGAATTTACAAATGAAGAAAAAAATTGCATTGATTCAAACCATCCTAGAATGCCAACCTTCTTTTCCAAAGGAGATATAACAGTATTAAAATCACCCCCAAGAATCCATAGATCACAATGAATCGTCATTGTATTTGAAAAAAATATACTAAGGTCCTTCTAACATATTTCAAGGGGAGTAACTATAGTTGGAGCATATACATTTATAACCCCAACTTTGATGTTTTCGTCTTTCTAGCTTGGTTATCCCCCAAATTTTTTATCTAGCTTGGTATGGCATTAAAAACATCCTATGGTCATGAATCAGTTTTTTTGGTTTTTACTTCTCATAAAGGCTTCAATCCCACTCCATACGTTTGATCTCCTTAATTGATTCGTAGGTTCAAAGATATTAATAAGGATAAAACATATATCTACAAAGTAACATGTTACTAATGAAGTTATCCAATGCCTAGTTTTATGAAAGGTTTTATAGGAGGTTCTAACTAGATTTCAACATGTTAGAATTCCCTTTATCGCTCCTACGGAATCCACAACATCGCATTCACATCTTTCCATATTGCTTTATAGTTTTAGGAACTTATTCCTTTTTAATTTTAATTTCCTAGATACAAATAATATCATGATTATTATTTAAACAAATATCCTTGATATACCTATGCTTTGAGGGGCCATTAGCACCCCTTATATTCCATGAGATGGTAATCATGTCTCATTAGGGGTTGTTGGACCCTCCTATGAATTACCAATATCATTTTGTTGTTTGGTAAAGATAAGTTCAAAAAAATTAGATCATATTTCATTCTCTATGTTTTCTCTTGCTTCCCTAGCTCTCAATTGATAATTTGAAGGTTTTCCTCTTTTTTCTTTGCTACTATCAAGCATAGGTCTTATTAATCTATTTCTCAATATTATTTCAAAAAATTTCTTTTCATTAGATTTATCCTCTCCTAGTTTTGCTAAGGAATATTTTGACTTATCCTGCTTATATTTTAGTATTTCCTTATTAATGAAAAAGGTATTAACATCTAATATTGCAGTTTACATACCACTTTCTATCTCCTAAATGGTGCATGGTACTTCAAGAGAGTCTTCAAAATATTAAGAGGCACATTCCTTAGGTTTAATAGAATGTTCATCCCTAAATTGGGATTATATTGAGTAGATGATTCCTTGTTAATATTATGATCCTATTGTACCATGTCCTCTAGCCTCTAATATGTTTATTATTCATAGGCTAAAGCCTTAAAATAATTGTTATTTCTTCCAATATTCTTACTTATTGGTATCCATTATTTATTTACTTTCATCTATCTACACATATTTTTTAGAAATTGAAAACCATCCTCATCCATATCCATTTGTAAGTTTCTAATTTTCTACATATGTTTTTGTTGGATTCTTCTTATAGCATGATCTCTCAATAGTCCCTAACTCATGACATCTTCTACATCTAAAAGGTATGTTTTCATAATCTATAATTTGGATCCACAAATTACCCCCATACTTAGAAATGACTAATTCTAGTAAAGGTTTACTGATATCAATCATGATTAATATCTAGGCATAAATATCCAAGGCTCCATCTCTTGTTGTTTCTAAAATCTCAATGAATTATCCCAAAGTTTTACCTATTTTATTAAAGGTATCAATTTCTTAGAATTCAATGGGCAACTAATACATCCTAACTCGGGATGGTACTAGGGATAGATTTACATTTTCATGTGCAAAACCTTCATACCAGTAGGTAAGGAATATTTCTACTCCCCTTAAACCAAGGACCCCCTTTCAAAATTCCATATCTTTCCTCCCTAGAACAAAAAATGGCTAGAAAAAAACCTTTAGGAATAAAGGGTAGACTCACTCCTAGAGACTTCCTTCTCCTATCAATCCATTTTATTAGAGTTGAAGTCCCTGATCAAGACCAATTAAAATTATCAATGATTATATTCTATTTGAGAAATAAGGATAAGGAATCTATGAGGTCCTCCTTAAAATCTAATACTATTGATTATTCTAAGGATTTAGCTATAAATTAATCCTTGGGAAAGAAACTATAACTTGATATCTACTAAAATTTACCAATATATCCTATAGAAATTATATTATCTAAAAATAAACTTACAATAATCTGTATTTAGAAATTCTAAGGTAATGAAGGGATAAATAAAACTTTGCTAAAATTTTTTATACCTAGATAGCATGTCCTATCCCATTTATTACCTATCACTCCATTGCTCTTCCCATCATCTGAACCTTAGTCTATCTACAATTTTGTTTTCCATGACTTAAAAATTTGTCATCGCCCTTATTTTGGATGGTTTAATTCATAGAGCCATATATCCCTCAATACTAATTGGATCCCTTCATATGACCACTCATTTTAAATCTATTCAATTTTTGCACAAATTGGTCCAAGAATAATTTGAATTGAACAACCCTTCACAAAGATATGGCTCTTAAAAGATGAGACATTTTTCTAGAATTTTTTTTCCTAACATTGCCCTTGTTCTATATGGTTGTATTCATATGGTCATTCTCCCTCAATACAACTTAGATTCTTTGATATGGCTTATACAAGATGAGTCACTTTTAAAAAAAAAAAAATTATTAGACTAAAAATAAATGAATTGGAAGAGTGGAATGTTCTCTCAAGTGCAAATGAAATGGAAGTCTTAATTATATTGTTAATTGAATAAGAGATTCTTGTATAGGCAAGAAATTGGGATTACTTACATTTAAGCTTAGAGGTTATTGATGGACATTTTTAGACTTATATGTTGCATAAAATTGGTGAAATGTGATTTTAAGAGATATCCTTATTATATATTTCCTTAATTACTAAATAGGAGGAATTTATATTAGGGTATGTACAAACAACCTTCACTCTCTTCCATATAAATGTTTTAACTTAGAATACACTATTGAGTTTCTTTATGCACTAAGGCTATGCAATAAATGAATCCTTGTACATATTATATATCTAGTAGAAGATTAGTTTGATAAAGGTTAATTATCAAGTGCATTTTTTTAATGATGTGTGAAATATTTGTATTAGAACTTATATAAACTACATATAGATGAATTGGAAATGTGGTGTCCTCTCAAATGCAAATAAAATAGAAATTTAATTATCTTGTTGATTATTTGGTTACATAGAAGAGTTGGTCACCACACTATTTTTTGAATACTGTAGCGGCCATAAAAATCCAGACAACCTGCTCGGATTCGTGGCGGCTATCAATTCCACCATGTAAAATAAAATAAAAATTCTTGTTGATTGAAAGGGATCCTTATATTAAAAAATAAATTGGAGTTACTTACAATTGTGCTTAGAGGTAATTTAGAGATATTTTTAGTACTTACATGTTCCACAAAATTTGTGAAGTCTAATTTAAATAAATACCTTTAAGAGAAAGAAATTGGTACTAATCCAAATAGGAAAATTATTGGAGATCCTCAAAACATGAATTATTAAAGGACTTGAATAAGTTCAGTTTGATGTGTGGACTCTTTTACTTGTAACATTTTCTCTATATTGTAAGGCTATAATCATATTTCATTGTGTGTATTTAAAAAGAAACCTCATATTATTTGGTTATTAAAAGTAGTATTATCCCCATGTACAAAAATATTAGGAGTTAAGCATCATGTTGAATGGATCTCTAAAGAAATAGAATTTATATTTTACGTAGAACTAGAGCACTATGTACTTGCCTCTAGGAAAATGGATTTTGAAACTAAAAAAGGTTCTTCGAAAATAACCAACATTATCTAAAGGTGGTTGGATTAGGAAATCCATTTACATGAAGATATAAAAATAAATTGTAGAAGACATAGCAATTAGTTTCACATATATCTCTATATTGCATATAAAATTTTGCTTGATCATTATAAATAGTTACATAGAATGACTTCTCTTTTCTATGTTACCCTATAGGAAGTTTTGCAAACCCTAGTAAACTTGTTTTGGGTTACATTGTGAAATCAACATGGTTTAACTATTTATGAGTTGAATCATCACCCTTGTGGTTCTTATGGAGGAAAACCAATCATATATACATAATTTATGGCAAATCATAGGAATATAACTCTTGGAGGATAATATTATGTTTATCCTAGTAGTAAGAAGAAATTATGATTTAACTGAGAAATAAATTAGAGGTTCTATCAAATGCCTCCATACTAATAAAGTTGTGAACTACATGAGAAATACCTTTGATAATTTCCTTATCATAAATGGAGTATAATATTAAAGAATAAGTTCTACTCCTAATTAAAATAGCATTATGGAAAAGAAAAGAAAAGGTTTGTGGAAATGACTAGGTGCATGCTTCACCTACAAGAATAAGATTAATTATGAAGAGTAATGACTGTCAATGCATATTACATTCTAAATAAGGTTTCTACCAAATTTTAAACATTGACACTTGAAGAGAAGTGAAGTAACTCCAATCCTAATATTAAGTATTTAAGGATATTTTATTTTGTAGAATGAGATCGTATTCTTGACCAAAAATATTATAAATTGAATCCTAGAATCCATTATTGAATTGTCATGGAATTTTAAAATTCTCTTATATCTTATAGGATGTTTATTTATAAAAAATTGAATATTAATTTAGATATTATACTTGATGAAAAAAATAATAGATCTATTTTTTTCTTAAGATCATCCATTATCACTCCTAAATCTCCAAGAATCCATTGATCCATTTTAAGAACACAAGCTTATACTGAGAGGGAGGGGTGAACAATATAAGATAAAAATTTTACTTTTATTTCCAAAGCAATAACTTCAAATATCATCAATTACAATAATGAAATAATGTACAAATCACCACACACATAAGAGACACAGATTTAACATGGTTCACCCAATATGGGCTACATCCACGGAGAAATATTGCTTATAAATTTCTCAACAAATTTTGTGGGCTCCAACCCACAAGAGATACCAATCCCCTATTACAATGTTCATGGACACCAATCCACAAGAGACACCTATCCCCTCTCACAATTTCGTGGGCACCTACCCATAGGAGACACCTATCCCCTCTCAAGTTCATGGAAACTAATCCACAAGAGACACCTATCCCCTCTTCTATTTTGTGGATACCAATCCCCTCTGCTATGGTTTGTGGACACCAATCCATAGGAGGCACCAATCCCCTCTACGTTGGTTTATGGAAACCAATCCATAGGAGACACTAATACCCTCTGCTTTGGTTCATGGAAACCAATCCATAGGAGACACCAATCCCCTCTACTCTAAATACTACTCATATCTGCTCATAGAACTGATCATAATACTGCTCATAACTCTACTCAAATCAGCTCCATTACCTACTCATAAATATTGCTCATAACTCTGCTCAAATCAGCTCCATAACCTGCTTACAAATCTTGCTCACAAATCTTCTTAAATTAGCTCCATGACCTACTCACAACTCTGCTCAAATAAGCTCCATGACCTAATCATAAATCCTGATCACAACTCTACTCAAATAAGCTCCATAACCTGCTCATAAATCTTGCTCACATCTGCTCCAAAACTTGCTCAAATATTCTCACGCAACCTACTCAAATCTGCTCATAAATGTGCTCAACAATATGATTTAAAACATACTTATAAAAACTGCTCATCTACTCCCAAATCTTGCATGCATACAATGCTCGTCTATTCCCAAATATTACATACAAAACAATGCTTATCTATTCCCAAATATTGCATAATTATGTCATCAAGTTCTTTCACCTATTCTTCAATGTGCTTTCCTCAACTAAAACAATTTAGATATATTCTACCCAGAGTTCTTTTATCTTCATGAACATATAGAGAATGATATGCACTAACAAATACCCAATATGTTCTTCACATTCATTAAGTTTGTTGCTTTCACATGTCTCACATTTATTACATCAAAAGGTAGCTTTAGTCTAGCACTTGATAATTGACCTGGTAATTGCTGATTTACACCTTTCCTTCAAAACCAATCATAGTGCACAAATATGTCCTTTTCATCTACTCCCAAAATCAATCATGAACAATGCATAATTTTTTTCTCAAATATGATCTATAACCCTTGCACATTTACTCACAATTTCAATCAAAGGTAATGCACAAATTTGCTCTAAATCTGATCTATAATCCTTGCACATTTATTTCCAATTTCAACCAAAAACAATGCACATCCAATAATTCCTTATACCTCCCACTATATGACAAAATATTTTCCTCAAATTGATTAAGCCATTTTGATAAATAAATTAAATCACCATACCTCTAAATTTGCCTCAATGATGATGATGAGCTTTTTGCATGAGCTTTCCAAACCAGTCTTAAAAAAATTATTTTCCTTTTGTTTTTGCCTTCAAAAATTGGTTAGCAATTCTCTTTTTATTTTCTTGATTATAAATCAAATCGACCACTTTTAAAAACCCTTATAAAAAACATACACTATAGAGCTTAAAAATAAATCTTTATATCTCCCTTTTAAAGCATGCAAAAATTCATTTTAAAATAAACATTACACACCTTATATCTCCCCATCAAAGTATGCAAAATATAATCATGATACACCTTATATCTCCCACTCAATTAAATAAAATAAAAATTTTGCCCTTACCTCGCATAGCAAAAACCACCAAATGTGCATGAAGGAGATTCGATCTCCTGACTTCTACCAACACATCACCCTAGAATAGGTTAGGCGACCAAATGAGCTACCTCGATGGGTGGAATAAAAGACGTAGCCCAAACTATTTAAACCCTTATTTGTTATATCAACCAAAAAAAAAAGACACCATTAGGATTCGATCCTGTAACCTCCTACTACACAACACCTTAGCACAACCTCAACAACCAGCTAGGCTAGCCTCCCAAATGATACTAAAGTCACAACATAAATATTATAAGTTATCTTTTTTGCTTGTTGTCAACAAACGTGCTCTTATCCTCCTCTTCTACATGCCGCTCAATTTTTGCACGAAGGAGATTCAGATTTCCACACCAGCCAAAATGAATTTGATACCCTTTTAAATATGCTTTTTATTTAGCACCCAAAGAGGTCGGCTATGCATTTTATTTAGCACCCAAGGAGGTCAACCTTAGTATTTTAAATATTTGAATTTTCAAACTTTGCATTGGTGTTCTCAAGGAGGTCATCCAACCTTTTAACCTTTAAATATTAAACTTATGAATTATATTTAAATCCTTTGATTTAAATATGACCTTCCACTTTTTCAAACTTTTATATATTTAAATCCTCTTGATTTAAATATAACCTTCCACCTTAATATTTAAATATTTTATTTAAATATTAAAGCATATCTTTGCATTTATGACAACTTTACCATTTCATCCTTTGAAGATATTTTTGCCTTTGACACCTCTGAAGATATCTCTGCCTTTATTATTAATGAAAACTCAACATTTCATCCTTGAAGATATTTCTGCCTTTGACATCAATGACAACTCAATATTTCTAACAATCTCCCCCTTTGTCATTGATGGCAACCCTATTATGAAACTGTCTTGTATTACACCATGATCACATATTGGTCCCCCTGAATAGTTGCTCCCCCTTACTAAAAACTCTCCCCCTTTGACATAAATGACAAAGGGCTCATTGGGGCTGAAAGATAAGACACTAAACACAACCCCCTCAACCTGCTCTTCTTTGATACTTCAATTATGATATGGGAGTGAAACTCCCAAATTACTACGCTCCTTTTTTTCCTTTTATTTCTTTCTCCAAAACTTTGAAAATCATACCCTTTTGAACTTTTTGACTACTCTCCTTTTTGCTTGATTTTAGAAATTTAGGGAACACTGTTCTACACCGTCTAGTTGTATGCCCAAATATTGTTACATTTGTAAAACATGACATTGTAGTCCATAGGAGGTGCAAATGAATTGAAATTTCTCTTTGTGAAGCCAAAATCATCTATAGCATGGAACCTGCAATTTATAGCTTTATGACCAAAATGGTTACATAAGAAACAATAACCATGAAAGAGATAGTGAAACTTGTCTGATTGCCTTGGAGGATATTACCGCATGGTTATTTCTTTGCTTTTTCTATGATGGTCCCTATTCCTTTATGGTGCATTGTTTTCTTCCTCATTTATGCTTCCACTTCTACATACATCAGCATAGGTCTTAGGTTCCTCTTCAATCATTTTCTTTGATGCTTCTATTTATTTTGAGCTTGACTCCCCATTTTCTTTCTCTTGATCGTCTTCAAAACCAAGTCTAGTATTTTTGTGCTTTGATAATATCATCCAATTTTTTTGAGCTTTTCCTAAACTAATATATCTTATCATTAAAATTTTCAAGTCCCTTCCTTAGAATGATAGCTTCATGTTCTAGTCTTTCACATTCTAGCTCTTTTGCCTTTAACTTCTTAGCCATGCCTTCTTCAATTTTATTTGCCTCTTCAACCTTAACTTTTAAGTCAATGAGATCTTGTAGAAGCTTTGCATTTGTTCTATCATCCTCTTGTACTTGAGCCTTCAATCTTGAGTTCTTATTTCTAACCCTTTTCAACTCTTCAAGAGCAACAATAAGTTCCTCTTCTATGTCAACTGTGGCTTCCTCTTCATTTTTTGAATATTTCTCTTCTTCTTGGTCTTAAAAAACAAGATCATCTTATTTCTCTTCTATGGCCAAAAATAATATTTCTTCTCTTTCACTATCGGAGAGGCTTTCATCATTGTCACTGGAAGCACTACTTGCTTCTTCAACATAAAAAATTTTCTTGTGTCTTTGAAAGATCTTCTTCTCATGCTTGTTTTGACCATACCTGTTTTTATTTTCATGATAAAATCTTCTTTATTTTTCTCATATTCCTTTTCTTCTTCACTGCTACTACTTATAGCTTGTGGACAATTATATGCATAATGACCAAAGTTACCACAATTAAAATATTTCACAGACTGCATACCTTTGTGTTTTCTTGGACCCTTTTTATTTCTTTGCACAAAGTTAGCTTCTTCTCCATTGCTTGATCCTTCACTTGATTCTTGTTCTTTATTATTTGCCTTCTTTGAAGTTTTGAATGCTACCTCTCGTTTGGATGTTTGATATTTTTTTGTCCTCATCTCATAGGATGTGAGATTACTATGTAGCTCATACATGCTCAATGTTTTGAGATCCTTCATTTCTTCAATTTCTTAAACCTTTGCATCAAATATCATGGTAAGTAACCTCAACATTTTTTGAACAATATTAGAGTCTTCAATACTTTATCCAAATCCACGAATGGTGTTGACAACCTAATCAACACGAAGTAGATACCTAGAAATATCTTCCTCATATTTCATCTTCAAGTCTTCAAACTTCCTCCTGTGGGTTTGAAGTTTTGCCATCTTAACCTTATCGTCTCCTTCATATGTTCTCTGTAACTTGTCCCATATTTCTTTTGCTGAAGTGCATTGCATGACTTTCACAAACTATGATTCACATAATCCACTTAAGATTACATTCATTGCCTTGACATTATTTTCATATGGTTTCTTACCATTTGCATATGTGGGAGGAGTTGTAGCTACTATGAACCCATTATCCATAGATTTCCATATGTCATATTCATGTGCCATAAAATAAGTCCCCATCCTCACACTCTAGAAAGCATAATTAGTCCCATAAAACAATGGAGCTCTATTTTATGAAAACCCTTTCTGATATGCCATTTGTGTTCCTATAAGATCTTCCCTCAAGCTGTTAGACTTTCATGAAGGAACCAACTTTGATACCAATTGAAGAACACAAGATTATATTGATATGGGGGTGAACAATATAAGATAAAACTTTTACTTTTATTTCCAAAGAAATAACTTCAAATATCATCAATTGCAATAATGAAACAATGCACAAATCACCACACATATAAGAGACACATATTTAATGTGGTTCACCCAATATGGGCTACATCCATGGAGAAATATTGCTTATAAATTTCTCAACAAATTTCATGGGCTCCAACCCACAAGGATATACCAATCCCCTATTACAATGTTCATGGACACCAATCCACAGGAGACACCTATCCCCTATCATAAGTTCATGGGAATCTACCCACAGGAGACACCTATCCCCTATCAATTTCATGGATACCAATCCATAGGAGATACCAATCCCCTTTGTTGGTTCATGGAAACCAATCCACAAGAGACACCAATCCCCTATGCTCTGGTTTGTGGACATCAATTCACAAGAGACACCAATCCCCTCTGCTATGGTTTGTGGAAACCAATCCATAGGAGACACCAATCCCCTATGCTCTAAATACTACTTAGATTTGCTCCTAAACCTAATAACAATACTACTTACAACTCTTGCTCAAATCAACTCCAAAATTTACTCACAACTCTACTCAAATCATCTCCATTACATGCTCACAAATCCTGCTCAAATTAGATTTATAACCTGCTCATAAATCCTGCTCACAACGCTGCTCAAATTAGCTCCATGACCTTCTCACAAATATGCTCAAATCAGCTCCATAACCTGCTCATAAATCCTGCTCAAATCTACTCCAAAACCTGCTCAAATTTGCTCATGCAACCTACTCAAATCTACTCTCAAATCTACTCATAAATATTCTCAACAATTTGATCCAAAACCTACTTATAAACACTGCTCATCTACTCCCAAATCTTGCATGCATACAATTCTCATCTATTCCTAAATATTGCATACAAAACAATGCTCATCTATTCCCAAATATTACATACAAAACAATGCTCATCTATTCCCAAATCTTGCATAATTATGTCATCAAGTTCTTTCACCTATTCTTCAATGTGCTTTCCTCAACTAAAGCAATTCAGACATATTCTACCCATAATTATTTTATCTTCATGATCATATAGAGTATTATATCCACTAACAAATACTCAATATGTTCTTCACATTCATTAAGTCTGTCACTTTCACATGTCTCACATTTTTTACATCAAAAGGTAGCTTTAGTCTAGCACTTGATAACTGACTTGGTAATTTTTGATTTGTACCTTTCCTTCAAAACCAATCATACTGCACAAACATGTCCTTTTCATCTACTCCCAAAATCAATCATGAATAATGCATAAATTTATTCTCAAATTTGATCTATAACGCTTGCATATTTACTCACAATTTCAATCAAAGGTAATGCACAAATTTTCTCTAAAATATGATCTATAATCCTTGCACATTAATTTCCAATTTCAACCAAAAATAATGCACATCCAATAATTCCTTATACCTCCCACTATATGACAAAATATTTTCCTCAAATTGATTAAGCCATTTTGATAAAGGAATTAAATCACCATACCTCTAAATCTACCTCAATGATGATGATGATGAGATTTTTGCATGAACTTTCCAAACCAATATTAACAAAATAATTTTCCTTTTGTTTGTGCCTTCAAAACCTAGTTAGCAATTATCTTTTTCTTTTCTTGATTATAAATTAAATCAACCACTTTTAAAAACCCTTATAAAAAACATACACAATAAAGCTTAAAAATCACCCCTTATATCTCCCTTTTATAGAATGCAAAAATTCATTTTTTAAAATTCTCACTACACACCTTATATCTCCCACTCAAAGTATGCAAAATATAATCACAACACACCTTATATCTCCCACTCAATTAAATTAAATAAAATTTTTGCCCTTACCTCGCATAGAAAAAACCACCAAACGCACATGGAGGATATTCGATCTCCTGACTTTTGCCAACATAGTGCTCTAGCATAGACTAGGCGACCAAACAAGCTACCTCGATGGGTGGAATAGAATATGCAACCTAAACTATTTAAATCCTTCTTTGTTCTATCAACCAGACAAAAACGACACTACGAAGATTTGATCCTACAACCTCCTGCTACACAATGCCTTAGCACAACCTCGAAAACCGACTGGGCTAGCCTCCCGGATGAGACTAAATTTGCAGCATAAATATTATAAGTTCTCTTTTTTGCTTGTTACCACCAAACGTGCTCTTCTCCCCCTCTTCTACCTATCACTCGATTTTTGCACGAAGGAGATTCAAATTTCCACACACCAAAATGAATTTGATAGCCTTTTAAATATGCATTTTATTTAGCACCCAAAGAGGTCGGCTATGCATTTTATTTAGCATCCAAGGAGGTCGACCTTAGTATTTTAAATATTTGAATTTTTAAAATTTGCATTGGTTTTCTCAAGGAGGTTGTCCAACCTTTTAACCTTTAAATATTAAAATTTTGAATTATATTTAAATACTTTAATTTAAATATGACCTTCCACTTTTTCAAACTTTTATATATTTAAATCCTCTTGATTTAAATATAACCTTCCACCTTAATATTTAAATATTTCATTTAAATATTAAAACATATCTCTACCTTTATGATAACTTTACCATTTCATACTTTGAATATATTTCTGCCTTTGACACCTCTAAAGATATCTCTACCTTTATTATTAATGACAACTCAACATTTCATCCTTGAAGATATTTCTGCCTTTGAAATCAATGACAACTCAATATTTCTAACACCATTATCATTGATATTTCACAAAGTGATTCCATGGATAATTGTATTAAATAGAGATCACTTACACTCAATATAGACAATGTCATCAATAGGGTCATTTAAACATTCAAGAGGGAGTGTACAACAAATATATTTATACATAAGGATACTAGTAAGATAGTTTTTCTTACATACATCAAAAAGAGTTCCATTTGGTACATCTATAAAGAGGGTGATCAAAAGGATGAGATAATTTAGAGGTACATCTCATATAGGAATAGCTTATCCTAGGGAGTTCGATTTAGTGGTTAACAAGAGGATAACCCAACCATATAAAAAATATTTAAGGGATATAAAACATGGTTATCTATATAGAAAATAATTTAAACATTTACATTAATACCTAAGATAATTTCCATATGGATGACCAAGAACATAATTATATTCAAATGGTTACCTAAGGAAAGGTAGCTTAGTGTATGATTGTTTAGACAAAGGAATATTCAAATAGGGTTGATAACAAAGAAAACGACCAAAAAATATCATCAATAAGATAAATTTATCTAAGGAGAATCACTTAGAGAGAGGGATACCCAAATATATTTATGAGAAAAAATGTGTTTTTTAAAGTGGAAAATTAGCTTCAAGAGTAGATGTTATAATTTTAGAGCTTTTTCTCTTTGGGAAGAGAGAATATATCTCATGCTAGATAAGGTAGCACCCATACTATGAAATATTTATCATTATAATAAATTCTTGAAAAGATAAAAATTTGGATAGGAATAGATATCTACTTTACTCATAGTGCATGTTAATAATAGAAACATTAAAGAAATTAAAAAATAAAAAATAAGATAGCAAAGATAACTAGACACAATTTCATTCAACTCAAAAATAGAATAATATTATTTGAGGTCCTTAATACACTATCATGAAGTAAAATAACATATACATGAAGCACATAAAAGAAGAGTTGATAATTAAGAAAAATAGATTCCTTTTTCATTAACATAAAGAATATTTTAAAATATTTTATATTGGTAATTATAAGCAAATCAAAGCATGTAGTAATGCAAAATTCTATCTAGGAAAACTACTAGTTCCTTCAATGTATGACTTTTATACTCCTGATGTTGAGAATTCTAACTTATGACAATTATAAAAATTGATGCAAAAAATGAAGAGGATAACATAATTACATGCATCACCAAGGTGATGAACATAAATTAGTTGTGATAAATTTATTGTTGATGTAATTTGTGATATATATAATAGAAAGGTAGTTATTTGTTTACAATCAATGTAACTAACAATAAATTAACTACTTTGTGAGGTTTATTTATAATATCCTTTGCCCATCAACATTTTTTAGCTTTTGATGAGTATATGATATAGGAAATGCAACCACAAGATGTAAGATAATCAATCTAAGATATCTAGATAATAATGGCACTATAATATGCAAGAAAATGATAAGAGAAACTTCTACAATAACTCACAAATATGCCATTAATGAAAGCTTACAAAAATAGTACAATGCAGTACAATGGAGAACATGAACACTCCATAAATTGTTTTGAAAGAGCTACATTGCACCACACTATCAATCTATACTTTGCACACTCTATATTATATCCTCTCTCTACTTCACTCACTATAAGGCATTTATATAGGAATATAGATTCCTTAGCCCTTACTCTATATTTGACTCTATCCTATGACTCATGTACATGTGGACTACATGCACATTTACATCATTGCATATTTTAACACTTGTGCATATATTACATGTTAAAGTAACTACATAAATTTAAACTAAAGTAAACTCCTACTCTAGTAATGTACCAAAGGTAGTACATTGATATGTACCCAATAATGTAATATATTCTCTAACATCCCCCTGTATTACATTATATGGGTATTGAAGAATTTAGTCTTCAATATGGATCTTTGATCGTCATATGTTCTTTAGCTTGATCTAGTCCTGTAACAACCCAAAATTCCATAGTTTTTTTTTCAAACAACTTAATAACATTATCCCTCTGAAGACCCACACAAAACTCACAACCACATTATCCCTCTGAAGACCCACACAAAACTCACAACCACATTATCCCTCAGATAAAATAGTTAGGTTTCATTTAGAAAGTTCATCATTTTTTTGGTCATTTACGGATTTCCACCTTCCCCTTTATTTCCACTAAAAAGGGTTTTTTGAGCAGGGTCTTTTCTCTACATATGTCTTTTAATGTAGGAGCTTCCCTTTACCCTCATTTGAAAGAAAATGCCTTGCTCACTGTACTACACAAGTCACTTAGTGTAAATTTTTCCCCTCTTCAATCCATCGAAAAGGTTTGTGCATAACTTTGCATACCTCATAAGTCATTCAATGGGTTGCATAATGCAAGCAATCACTACTTTCCCCTTTTCCAATCAAGGGTTAGCTTAAATAGTAGCAACCATCCATACTTGACACAATAGAAAAGGAACCATAGTCGTAGTCACTAGTTTTCTTCGTGGGTCCCAAAATAATTAATGTCATAAGCTTCATTATGTTAGAAAAACATCCTCGTAGCTCAATAGAGTGGCTACCAAGTACATAACTACACGTTAGCTTAGATAAGCCATTCGAGTCTTACTTGGCACACTCATATAAGTCTTACACAGCCCAAGTGTACACTTAGTCCACGGGTAAACTTATGCTCTCCCGGAAGCTCCAAAGTCTTCCCAATTAAAATAAACTCAAACCTGATATATTACACTACTAGAGTAGTTGTTAACGTTATACCTTTACCCCCAAGACAACAAGGTAAGAAAACTTAGGTGAAATTATATCGTTTGTCCTCCCCATACATTCTTTCGTATGAAAGCAAACGTGAATTCATTACAACATATTTAAAATATGAATGGAGTTAAAACATTCTCTAAGTCCTTCCTTAAGGCTCAAGCACAATAATGATTCCATGATAGTAAACACAAGGTCTCAACAATATAAACTAAACATCCATTTCCATTTTAGAAAATCACCATAAAGCAAAACATAGCTAGAATGTAAGAATTTTCTTCCATTTAAAACCATTTTTACCATATACCACATGACATAATTGCATTACAAGAAAAGAGGTTCAAAATTATCCTCTATCTTGGAGATTACATAAAAAAATTTCACAACAATAAATTACAAGCTTCTGTTTTCTCTTCACTCCATGACGTAGTCTTCCATTTATCACTCATTTACCAAGGAGTTATTTGGTGCTACATTGCATGGAAGTACAAATATTTCATGTTTCATCATCGAGGGGTTCAAACTGCAACTCTACCTAGACTTGCCTCTGGTAATACACTATCCATTATCATTTGTCACTGTAGCAAGGCTGGATTTGTCACACTTGAAAGGATTTAGTGATTGTCACCAAAAAGAGATTTTCCATGACCGAGATCAAAGATAGCACCCAAAAGAATGAATTCAAAGTCTATCACATACTCACATTTGAAAGTGTAACATGATCATGGTAACCATGCCCAACTTCATTCTATCAAAGCTTTCCAAAATAATAACATCACACTTGAAGTATTCTACTTCAAACATATCACATCATAGAGCATGACATTAACTAAAAATAATTTATACATATTGAAGCCCACGTTCACTATTTCTCCTAAACAATAAAATAGAACTATGCACACAAAAAATTCCCATTCAATACGCACACTAAAATTTACCAGCATGTGCCTTGAAAAGAGGTTAAATGAAAATCATAATTTTCAAAGAACACAAGTCCATCCTATGTTTATTTTAGTGATCTGGATACATTCCAATAGGGTTACTCTTCAAGTTTCCTCATCAACCAGTCCAATATACCAATGTTGGATAAAAAATCTACTCTTCTTAACATTAGAACAAGATTTTTTGAACTTGGGTTTGCCAAACACAACTATCAAGCATTACAAAGATATCAACAAGGAATATACTCTAGAGTTAACATTCAGTTTCAAACCTAGTTTTATGCTTAAACAAACATGCACGAAAAGTAAGTACCATTAAATCTCCTCAAGCTCTAAACTAAAGGGAACCATTACTCAAAAAACATTTCCAGAAGAACACCAATATTCATGGTTTTGGAAAGAACTTAGTGTAGTAAAACTTCCATATTAAAAGAAATAAACAAGAAATAGCTTCAATCCCAAGGCTACCCATACACTAGGTCAAGCACACAAGTTTCTTTCTTTCACAATAGTAAAAATGAAAAATTTCTCCATAATCACTTAACAACAGATGCAACAAGAATTCTTTCCACAAAAACAAACTATTTAAACATCATTCATTAAACTAGTTTGCCTTCCTCAATGGGTTCTACCTGTTGAACGACATCAGTACTTTACGCCTTCCACCTGCAACTCCAATGTCTAAAGAACACAAGCTTATACTGAGGGGGCGTGAACAGTATAAGATCATTTTTTAATTTATTTCCAAATCAATATCAATTAATGTCCTTAATGGCAATAACCAAATAATGCAGTGTGCATTAATAACTCAGATAGCAGTAGTAAGCAAGAGCACAAGTCACCACACACAATTGAGACACAAGATTTAACGTGGTTCCCCCAATGTGGGGTACTCCACCAGATAATCTCCTTATAATATATCACACAGAAATAAGGATCCTTATCCAATAAAATGATTTCTTTGATCTGCTCAAAGCTAGGCAATAACAAGTTCACACAAAACTTGTCCAAATATGAATAACAAGCTCACACCAAATTTGTCCAAAAATGAATAACAAGTTCACATAGAACTTGTCCAAATATGAATAACAATCTCACCAAGAACTTGCCCAAATATACTCTAGCAAGCTCACCAAGAACTTGCTCAAATCTGTCCACAAATCTGTCCCAAAACTGTCCACAAAGCTGTCCCAAAACTGTCCACAAAGCTGTCCCAAAATTGTCCACAAAGTTGTCCCAAAACTGTCCACAAAGTTGTCCATAAAGCCTTCTCAAAGGCTCAATCAATCATGCTAAAGTAGTACTCAAATCTCATCCACAAGTCTATCAAGGCAAAGCTCAAATGTGAACTCAACAATGAATGGCAATGTACTCTTCAATGGATGACAACAACGATCCACAACTCAACTCAACTCAAATCAAATCATAGAAGCATAAAGAGAATTGTTAGAGACTCAATATGTTCTAAGCTCAATCTCAACTCAACTCAACTCAAATCAATATCAACTCAACTCAAGTCAACTCATAGAAGCATAAAGAGAATTGTTAGAGACTCAATATGTTCTAATATCAATCTCAACTCAAACTCATAGAAGCATAAATAGAATTGTTAGAGACTCAATATGTTCTAATCTCAACTCAACTCAAATCAGAATTATGGAATAGTTTGTTTCATGGAACTTGACCAATCACCTCACACAATCACTTGACTAGGCTCAATCAACTCAACTCAACCAATCACCACAAGGGACTACTATTTCTCACAAAAACCCTAGTCCAAGCATGTATCAACCAAATCAAATGTTTCCAACAATGCTCAACCATAAATCTCACATAACAATGATACTCATGTTCTTTTCAAGTTCTTTCACAACCAATGGGCTTCAACAACTATACTTATAAAACAAGGTTTAAACACAACTCTCAAATCAAAAAACCTTGAAGCATTTAACCGACCACTTTCTAAAAGGAAACCACAATCAATCCTTTTCACTCCAATGATATTTTAGAAATCAACCACCATAAAAAATCAATAGGATAATGTGCCCATACCTTTTTGATGCCAAGATGTTGACCACAAAATTTGCCACACTAAATACAACTTTCCTTTCCAATCTCAATAAGGGTTAGTGGACTTCAAATAATAATCACAAGATAAGCATAAATAAATTTACACCTTTTTACTCCAACTTAATAAACACATCCACCAAAGTCCTTTTTAATAAAACTCTTATAAAAAATAATAATCGATAAGGCTCTCAAAAATATTTTATAACAACTCCTTATTTCTCCTAAATCTTAATTTTCAATTTCATGAATATCAAAATAAATCAAAAACTCATCCACCTCTGAAATAATAATCACAACCCTTATAAAAATAAATTTTAATTAAAAACTTTAATTATTCCTTAACCACCTTATAACTCCTATCCTAGGGCATCAATGAAATTAATTAGAGCAAAACGTAATTACCTCCTCAAGGGGATTCGAACCCCCAACTTGCACACACCGCGAGTGCCTTAGCTGCGGCTAAGGTTACCACATGTGCTAGCCCCTAATTCGAAAGGAAAAGGCACGACATGCCTTAAGTCCTTCCTCCCTTCCACGCAAACCAAAAACGCTTTCCTTCCAATGCCTTCGAATGCAGTCAAGGAGATTCGAACCTTGACGTAAAGTGCTGCCACACACCGTAACAAAAATCCAATTGCCAATGCACCACTCTATCCACAGTGTCTTGGACTTTCGATCAACCTTGGATTTATTCATTGTCTCCATTTTCAAAATGATTTTTGCATGAGCTCTCTTCGGATGCTTAGCCAACGATTAACACAAGCAAGGATTAATTTCAAATGAACCTTAGGATCCCCCTTTATATAGTCTTCTCCTCATTTTTGATGACATCGGTGCATTATTGATTTTCCCTCTTTCTTTAGACATCGACGCTAACTTTAATTTTTAATTTTAAAATTAAAATTTAATTTTTAAATAATTAAAATTTAAACTAAATATTTAAAATTAAATATCTCCATCATCGGGGCACATTTTTCGATGAAACAAAAGGCCAACCTGGGTTTTAATAAAAACCCATTTCAAATATACCATCCATGGTTTTAAATAAAACCTTTTATTTTGCCTGCCTTGGTTTTCACAAAAACCCTGATTTTATCCATGCTTTCCAAGATATCATTTGCCCATCAAAACTCAATGTGATCCATATGACATCAATGATTCATGTGACATCAATGACAACATAAAATAACTCAAATTGCCAATAATATCCTTAGTTACTAGATGGATTCTTTCATTTTGTGCTCCTAAAGAAAGCTTCTTTTTTTTATAAAACCCCCAAAACACACGTTTCACTATTTTTCTTGCTGACCAAATCACTCCACCTTTTTCAAACCTCCCACTCCCGAGGACATCATTCTCCTTGCTTGACATGTTTTCTCCTCCGTCTGTCGTCAGAATCTTCAATCAAATTTCCATTAAGAGCAGTGGTAGTGGAAACAATACAAATAAGTTCTCATGATTGCCCACTCAACAACCAACCAAAAAATATGGATATAAGTTCATGTTTTCAATTGGGATAATTTTCTCCAACATAAAGATGTCATAGAAGCCACGAAACATAAAAATTATCAGAATAACCATTCTAAGAGAAACAAGCTTTATTTTCTTTCTTTTTTCAAAAAAAGGAAACTGCATACAACACTAACACCTTACCAATAAACCATTTTTTTTCTGTTTCAAAGAACTTTACTAGGAATATATGAATATATATATATATTAAAAAAATAAAGCACATGTTTCCTTTCCCTAGAAAGATCAACATCGAGCAAAAAATTCCATAGCCACTTATCAATTTTAATCAAAACAACCATTTAATGATAAACATTTCTCTAGCTAAAGATCAACATGATTAGTTTTTTTATGCAAGTCATGTTATGCATTCTCCATGAAGGAAGCACTCATTCATGTTGCTTTTGAATACTTCATCAAATAACCCATCACATCATTTCCCGTAGACATTCCCTTTCTTAGTGACCAATTATTTCTACCACCAATAGCAACTTTTCCTGTAAAAAGTGATGTTCCATTAGCAGCATATTATTCTTTCATAAAAATGAGTTTGCAAGGAAGTTAACATGAGAATAAGATCAATCAAAGCACCACCTAATTTCATCAATCCACATATTTTTTATGATAAATAAATAGATAGTCCATCATCTTATCAAAAGTAGAACAAGCACATCATGAAAACATTACCAAACCATAAAGCCAAAATTTGGCCAAGGGAGGGTCATGACATACTCCCCCCTTAGGCTTAACACAACCCTCTATGTCTCCCAAGGTTTTTTAAAAAATAAAATGAAATAATATATTTCAAACAAAAAAGGAAAATGATTTTGCATGTTTGTCACTTTCTCCCAAGTAGCATTCCTTTCAGAATATCAATCCCACTGAACTTTACACTACTCCAGTATTCCTTTCCTTATAGACTTGGTTCGGTACTCAAGTATATTTATTGGTTGAACCTCTATAGTCACGAGGTCCACCATCTGAAAATTATAAAAGTCCACACATTCTTAGGATTAGCAATGTATATTCTAAGTAAAGAAATGTGAAAGATGTTATGAATCTTAGACAGATTAGGTTGTAAGGCAAGTCGATAAGCCATAGGACTGATCTTCTCTATAACATAAAAGGGTTCAATGTAGGAAGGATCAAGTTTCATGGACTTTATTGCACTCTTTCTTGGATTTACCCTTAAAAAAACCTTGTCACCCACTGCATACTCTCTTGGGTATCTCTTAAGATCGACATAACTCTTTTGTTTATCTGTAGCTTCTTTTAGTTGTTCCCTGATCATTCTTAATTGTTGTTCCATTTCTCTAACCATGTCGGGTCCCAACACAATTCGGTCCTTAGGATTGTCCCACGATAATGGTGTTCTATATTTTCTTCCATATAATGCCTCAAAAGGTGCCATTCCTATGGTTGAATGGTGTACATTATTGTAAGAAAACTCTACCAAGTGTAGATAATCACCCCAATGAGTTTTTTGATCCATACAGTACATACGAAGCATGTCTTCTAGCACTTGGTTTACTCTTTCCATTTTCCCATCCATTTTTGGGTGGTAAGCAGAGGTAATATTTAGTCTAGTTCCAATGGAGCAATGCCAAGCTTGCCACAACTTAGAGGTAAATATCGAGTCTCTATCTGATATAATCACTTCTAGAAAACCATGGAGTTGAAATATCTCTTTAGCAAATCTATTAGCCACTACTACAACATCATCCTTAGTATTTCCAGGTATAAAATGTGCAACCTTGGTCAATCTATCGACCACTACTAGGATTGCATCATGTTGAAACCTGTTTTTAGGCAGCCCAACTACAAAGTCCAAGCTAATGAGATCTTCCTATTGAACCTTTGTAGTCTACTATTTCTAGGATATGGAACAAGGCCTTGCTAGTCCTTCTGTAATCGTCAGGATTCAATGGAGATAACCAACCTCCAATCTTCCAAAACTAGGAGTTCTTTAATGAGACCTCTCATAGGTCTTCTTCATTTTCTTTGGATGATTTCTTCAATATACAATGGAGATAACCAATCTCCTATCTTCTCCTAGACTCTTATTTGGACTCTCTTGAATTAGTTGTAAGGCTACTATGGCCTTTTCTTCTTTTGCACTCTACAGGTCTTTAATCTCTAGTAATGGTACCTTTACTTTAGGCCTCCAAATCTCCAATCTTCCTCTTCTTGCTTTTGGTTCTAGATTGATTCTAAAGAATATACTTCCTAGCTCTGTGTAGGAAGCTTCCAAAATTTTCTTTGAATCTCTTTTTCCTACAAAAAAATATTATGATTGTAATGGAAGAAATTCTAAATGTAGATATGATCAATTTTCACTAGTTGATTTTTCAATCTAGTGGAATCCTTGCTGAGTTCTAGTCTTCACGAATTTTTCTATAACCTTGTGGAAATACTCTAGCCAAATGCAATCTCAAAAATTTTGTAAATGAGATTTCTAAATTTCTTTCAATCTCACTTATGGCTCTCCCTATTTCCTATTTGATCTACTGTGTGCTCTAATACCACTTGTTAGCTTTTGATGAGTATATGATATAGGAAATGCAACCACAAGATGTAAGATAAGCAATCTAAGATATCTATATGATAATGACACTATAATATGCAAGAAAATGAGAAGATAAACTTCTGCAATAACTTAGAAACATGCCATTAATAAAATATTATGAAAATAGTACAATGTAGTTTAATGGAGGACATGAACACTCCATAAACTATTTTGAAAGAGCTACATTGTACCACACTATCAATCTATACTCTGCACACTCTATATTCTCTCCTCTCTTTACTTCACTTAGTATAAGGTCTTTATATAGGAATATAGGTTCCTTTGATCTTACTCTATCTTTGACTCTATCCTATGACTCATGTACATGTGGACTACATGCACATTTACATCATTGCACTTTCTAACACTTGTGCATTTATTACATGCTGACGTAACTACATAAATTTACTCTAAAGTAAAATCCTACTCTAGTAATGTACCAAAGGTAGTATGTTGGACATTTTGAGTCCCTAAGCTAAAATGTTGTCATTAATGTCAAAAGATAATTTAATGTCAAAAGGATCTATGAAGGATTTTTTGTGAAAACCAAGACAGAAAAAATAAAAGGTTTTATTTAAAACTATGGATAGCAGACTTGATCTAGATTTTTCTTAAAACCCAAGTTGGGCTCTCGTTTCATCGAAAAATGTGCCCCGATGATGGAGATATTTAAGTTTTAATATTTGGTTTAAATTTTAATTATTTAAATTTGAATTCAAATTTTAAAATAAACATGCAAGTTTTTCGTTGACGTCATCAAGCAAATAAAAAGTCATATTTTCACCGATGTCTTCGATATGATTAAAGGACTATATAAAGGGGGGTTAAATTGATTATTATTTTATCCTTGCTCGTGCAATCAAATCGTTGGCTATCGAATCGTTTATGAGCTTGTGTAAATTTCTTGAGAAGTGAAGTAGCGAATAAGACAGGCAGTGTTCAGAGAAACAAACATCGTGGGTAGGGAGGCACATTAGCAAGTGGGCCTTGGCTAAGGCACGGGACATACGGAAATACCTAGGATCGAATCCCCTTGATGATGTTTTGGAAGGCATGAGAAAGGTGCTTTAGTGCTTTAGATTTTGCAGAAGGTGGAGAAGGGGATTAGGCACGTTGTGCCTTTTCCTTTCCAACGAGTGAATAGCTCAGTTGGAATCTTAGCTGTGACTAAGACAATCGCAACATGTGCAAGTCGAGGGTTTGAATCCCCTTGAGGAGGTAATTATGTTTTGCATTAATTTAATTTTATTTAGCCCTAAGTTGGAGTTATAAGGTGGTTAGTGGAAATTAAAGTTTTAATTAAACTTTGTTTATTTGGGCTATATTGATTATTACAAAACTTGAGGGGTTTAATGATTTATTGGATGGTTATTAAGAATTGAATTTAGGAGAAATAAGAAGTTATTTTTAAAGTGTTTTTGAAAGGCTTATTGATTGTTTTTTTTTATAAGAGTTTTATTAAAAAGGGACTTTGGTGGATGTGTTTATTTAGTTGGAGTAAAATGGGTGTAAATTGAGTTATGCTTTATATTGTGATTATTTGAAGTCCACTAACCCTTATTGAGATTGGAAAGGAAAGTTGCGTTTAAGAGTGGCAGATTTTGTGGACAACTCCTTGGCATCAAAAAGGTATGGGCACATTCTCCTATTGATTGATTATGGTGGTTGATTTCTGAAATATCTTTGGAGAGAAAATGATTGATTGTGGTTTCTGTTTTTGAGAGTTGTTGGTTTAATGCATCAAGGTTTTCTAGTTTGTGATTTGTAATTAAACCTTGTTTTAGAAGCATTGTTGTTTAAGCCCATTGATTGTGAAATGAACTTGAACTTTAGTTAGAGAAGAACATGAGTATAATTATTATGTGAGATTTGTGATTAAGCATTGTTGGAAATATTTTGAGTTGGTTAAATACATGCTATTAGGATCCTCAATCCTAACATTATTAGTAAGTATTAGTTAGTATTATTAATCATTTAATTATTATATTATTAAATTATAAAGTGAACCATCACAACCCTTCATAACATGAACCATCACATCTCTTCATACGTGAACCATCATGTCTCTTCACCAACGTAGCTTTAGGGTATATATATATTAGGTTGGCCATCCATATCAAATCATCCAAGAATAATAATAATAAGCATAGATTCTAAGGAGGGAGCCCCCTATAGTGGCAAAGCGATTACAAGGGAGCCCCCTTTGAGTGGCCTGCGATTACATTTACATTAATTTATTAATATTTTTATAGTAAGACCTTGGGGTCTTACCATTTGGTATCAGAGCCATGTGGGACCCAGTCATGTGGGAATTGCTCAAAGATCTTCATCAAATCACTTTTGTGCATGAGTATCAAAATTGGTTTGAGGATATCACCAAAAACAACATAATATTGGATGAATCAATTCTCATCAATGACTTCATTAGGGGATTAAAAGAGGAAATTAGAATGGAGGTGACAAGGTTCAATCCCTATACCATGATGTAAACCTATGGATTGGTAAAATTAGCTGAAGATAAAATCAATACACAAAAACAATTAGGGAAACCACTTATAGAAAAATTGTCGACCACTTACATCGCTCCCAAACCTATGCATAATGGAAGGGCACAAAGCACTTACACAACCCCCAAATCTAACCGAACTTTATGAATTAAACATCTTAGCTTTGATGATATGAAGGAACGACGAGCAAAAGGACTCTGTGATAATTGTGATGAATAATTTGGACCCCACCATAAATGTGCTACACTAACATTGTATTTATTGAAGGAATTTGATCCTTCTCTCTCCATAGAGCAAGCAAATGAGGTAGTTGTGTCCAAGCGACCAGTGCATCTACTCACCGCAATGAAGACAATGAGGTCGATGTGCAAGAAGTGATTGATGTACCAAGCAAGGATGAGGTAGACATACCCAAAGTGATCAATGCTAGCCAAAAATGCACTCTAAAAGACCTACACATACCTTCCTCACCAATAGTGAGTTCTTGCCATATGACCAAACCTATTCGGAACCAACGTAGAGTGACTACACACTCCTCTGTTGGCTCTACCAAGGAACCAAAAAATGATATGAAATCATTACCATCACTTTTGATGCATCATTATGAAGTATTTGAGGAACCCCAAGGGTTGCCCTCCCATCCTCATCATGTTTTTCCTAAGGAAGATTATACTATTGTTCTTGGCAACCCCTCGCTAATGCTTCATCCTTCTCGATATCCTTGCCTACGAAAGGATGCCATTAAAAGAGTCCAAGAACTTACACAAATCCTTCTTGGAAAACAAAGGACAAAGTTTATCACTTTGAGCTTTGAGGACAAAGCTCTTTTTAAGGAGGGTGGCATGTTAGGACCCTCAATCCTAACATTATTAGTTAGTATTATTAATAATTTAATTATTATATTATTAACTTATAAAGTGAACCATCACAACCCTTTATAATGTGAACCATCACGTATCTTCATACGTGAACCATCATGTCTCTTCATCAACGTAGCTTTAGGGTAGATATAAATATTAGGTTGGCCATCCATATCAAATAATCCAAGAAGAAGAATAATAAGCATAGATTCTAAGGAGGGAGCCCCCTATAGTGGCAAAGTGATTACAAGGGAGCCCCCTTTGAGTGGCATGCAATTACATTTACATTAATTTATTAATATTTTTATAGTAAGACCTTGGGGTATTACCACATGCTTGGACTAGGGTTTGTGAGAAAGGATTTTTCCTTGATGTGATTGGTTGAGTTGAGTTGATTTAAGCCTTTTCAAGTGGATGCATGTGGTTGTTCAAGTTCCTAGAAACAAACTATTTCATATTATGATTTGAGTTGAGATTGAGATTTAAGAATAGAACATATTGAGTCTCTAACAATTCTCTTTATGCTTCTATGAGATTGAGTTGAGTTGAGATTGGGATTTGAGTATAGAACATATTAAGTCTCTAACAATTCTCTTTATGCTTCTATTGAGTTGAGATTGGGATTTGAGTATAGAACATATAAAGTCTCTAACAATTCTCTTTATGCTTCTATGATATTGATTTGAGTTGAGATTGGGATTTGAGTATAGAACATATTGAGTCTCTAAAAATTCTCTTTCTATGATATTGAATTGAGATATTGATTGAACATTGAGCTTAGAACATATTGAGTCTCTAAAAATCCTCTTTATGATTCTATATGATTTGAGACAAGTCTTTGAGAAGTCTTGTAGACTGATTTGAGTTAAGATTTTGTGAAAGCTTACTATATAGATTTGAGCAAGTCCTAGAGAGGACTTATTGAGAAGATTTGAGCAAGTCCTAGAGAGGAATTATTGAGCAGATTTGAGCAAGTCCTAGAGAGGACTTATTGAGCATATTTGGATAGGTTCTGTGTGGACCTGTTGAGCAGATTTGAACAGGTTTTATGTGGACCTATTGAGCATATTTGAGCAGATTCTGTGTGGACCTGTTGAGCAAATTTGAGCAAGTTATATGTGGACCTATTGATCAGATTTGAGCAGGTTATGTGTGGATCTGTTGAGCAGATTTGAGCAGGTTCTATGTGAACCTATTGAGCAAATTTGAGTATATTTGAGCAGGTTCTATGTGAACCTATTAAGCATATTTGAGTAGGTTCTATGTAAACCTATTGAGCAAAATTATACTAGACCAACTGTACTATGTTTAGTATAATATTTTGAGAAAAACTATGCTAGAACAACTGAACTGTGTTTGGTACAGTATTGATACAGAGATTTGGAGGTGATAGAGTATAGAGGACAAAGTATAAGTGGATAGAGATCTAGTAGCCAGGGCAATTGAAGACAGATCTGAGTGAGGAGTCTTCAAGTGGAAAGAGATCCACCAGTCAATGCAGCATAGAGACAGAGTCTTCTAAAATATCACTAGCCAGAGCAGAAGGGGAAATAGTTCTCCTATGTAAGAGATCCACAAACTTGATATTATGGGATCAACATCTCCTTTGGACAAAAGTACATAAACATTGTAATTTTGGAAATATTCCCAAGAGATTATTTGAGAAATATTTAGAAGAAATATTTTCTCTATGGAGGTAGCCCACACTGGGTGAACCACGTTAAAATCTATGTCTCTATTATGTGTGATTATTGATGCATTGCTTTGGTTATTGCTATTGATATTACCATTGGTTATATTTATTAATACTATTTGGGAAAGAAAAGTAAAAAGTGGTCTTATACTGTTCACCCCCCCCACCTCTCAGTATAAGCTTGTGTTCTTCAATTGGTATCAGAGTTGGTTCCTTCAGAAAGGGTTTAACAGCTTGAAGAAAGATCTTGCAAGAACATAAATGGAAAATAAAGGCAAGAGTAAAATTATGAGACACAAGAAGAAAAGAAAACCTATGGTCATGAAAGGAAAAGAAGATGAGTTTAATATTGTTGTGTTAGGAGGACACATGGAAATATATTCAAGGGATGAATCAAGTAATGGAGAAATATCCAGACTGATAAAGTTTTGTACCAGTTGTGGAAATATAGGTCATCATGCAACTTATTGTTCACAAGAAGGTGAAGAATGTTTTGTTAGTGGTCAACTCGATCATGATGCAAGCTATTACAATGGTTTTGATAGCAGTGAAGATGAAGATGATTCTCTTAGATTTGAAGTTCTAAAGAATGAGTCATAAAATGATAACAAGAATAGTCAAAGTAGGTATCAATAAGAAACTCCTCTTTGGACAATAGAAGAAATTGAAGAAGAGGAAGATTCAGATAAAGAAAAGGAGGAAGCCACTCTTAAGGAACTTGTTGAATTGAAAAGAGAAAATTCAGAATTGAAGGCTCAAATAAAAGAAGATGATAAATGTAAGACAAAGCTTCTACAGGATATATCTGACTTCAGAGATAAGGTTGAAAAGGCAAGAAGAGTTGAAAAAGGTATGATTGAATAGTCAAAGGTAAAAGATATAGAATGTGAAAGGCTTATGGTTACTCTTGAAGAATTAAAAAGGGAGAACTCAAGATTAAGGGTCCAAGCTCAATAAGAAAAAAAAGTAAAAGTAAGGTTTTTACAGGAACTCGCCAACTTCAAAATCAAAGTTGAAGAGACAAAGAAAATTGAAGAAGGTATGGTTGAAAAATTAAAGACAAAATATCTAGAGTGTGAAATATTAGAGCATGAGATAGTTTCACTAAGAATGGAAGTAAAAGGCTCTAAGGATAAGCTACACAAGTCTGAGGAAAATTCAAGGACCTTGGAAAGGACTATCACTGCACAAATATCATCAGTCACCATAATAGGAATTAGTTCTAAAGAATAACAAGGAAAACAAGAAGCAGAAAAAGGAGAGCCAAGCTACTATGCGGATAATGCAAGTAAGTACTCAATTGATAGTGATGCTAGTTTTTTCAAAAAATGATAGAGATGAAGTCTTGTTTATGGTTGAATACAAATATCTAGTTAATAAAAAGACTCCAGTTATTCTCAAGTGTTTTAGATGTGGTAAATTTGGACATCTTGAAGATGATTGCACTAGGGATGGCTATAGTTTTAGTGATGATGATTTTGAATATGCACTTGGTAAACCGGATGATAATATTCTAATGGCATTAGAAGAAGAATAAGTGAGTGATCCTATAGAATATAATTCAAAAGAAAGGAATGATATGGACAAAGGAAAACAAATAGAGGATTATTCAATAGAGAATGGTTATGATCTCAAGGGAGAACTTATCTATGCTCTTGAAACAGTAAAGAAGGTAAGAAAACAACACTCTAAACTTGAAAGTCAATTTCAAGAATGTGATGAAGAAATATTACTACTCATAGAGGACTTAGAAAAGTCAAAGGCTAAGGAAAACAAGTTCAAAGATAAGTTAGAAGCAAATATTTTGGAATGTGAAAAGTTAACACATGAAGTTGCACTACTAAAGGAAGATCTAGAGGATTCCAATAATAATCTATACAAGGATGTAACCAGTGAAAATAATGTGGATAAAATAGTTAGGATACAAAGAGGAGCATCAAAAAAAATAGGTCTTGGTTCTAAATAGGTTCAAAATAAATGGGTAGAAAAGTCTACTTAACGTCTTGAAGAAGAAGGTACTTCAGAAGAAGGATTCTCAGAGGTAAGAGAAAGTGAAAATGAAACTTCTAAGGATG
This sequence comes from Wollemia nobilis, assembly GCA_028583015.1. Taxonomy (NCBI): domain Eukaryota; kingdom Viridiplantae; phylum Streptophyta; class Pinopsida; order Araucariales; family Araucariaceae; genus Wollemia; species Wollemia nobilis. The sequence continues at coordinate 9,667,816 of JAQPPZ010000028.1, forward strand.
AGTCAGATTGTAGTGAGTCCAACAGGGATAATGGGAAAATAAGATACAAATGGAACAACAATCAGAATAGGAGACCAATGAGGTCTAGGCAAGGAAGCTTCAATGGGAGATGCTTCTCATGTCACAGGTTTGGGAACATGGCTTCATAGTGCAGGTCACATGAAATATAGGTATATGGAAGAGAACAACTTTTTTGAGGATATTGTTATTCATGTAATGAATTTGGTCACAAGGCAATGAATTGCAGGATTCATGACAAAAGAGGATATGGCTTCACCATGATAAATCCTAAGATAGTTGTACATCCAAGGAATAATAACATTAAGTGTTATAAGTGCAATAATGATGGTCACATAGCAAGATGATGTAGAGCAAATATTCCAAAAACAGGCATGAACAAGAACAAGAATATGAATAGGAACAAGAACATGAACAAGAACATGAAGATGAATAGGAATAGAGACTCAGAAAAGAAAAAAGACTCAAAAAATATAGAGAACAAGAACGTGTACAAAAATAGGAACATGGATAAGAACAATAACAGGAACAAGAACATGGATGATGATTTGGAAAGAAATAGTGAGAGGATTCAGAAAAAAGGAAGATGAAAAGATAAATGCAGAGAACAATGCTTTTGGGGAGTAGAAATACTCCCACCCCAAAATTAACCACATCATGTGGAGGTGTGGGAGGGGCTAAGCTAAGAGCCTCATTCTTAGCCCTGAGCCCTAAATGTGACCCTTTGCCATTGATGTCAAAGGGGGGGATATTTGTGTATTATGGGAAGAGTTTTTGATATGAGGAGATATTTGACATCTAAGACAACATTGAGCCAAGAGGAGCAGAAAAGAAGGTCAGATTTCAGTAAAATTATTTGGGTTACCATCAATGACAAAGGGGGAGATTGTTGGACATTTTGAGTCCCTAAGCTAAAATATTGTCATTGATGTCAAAAGATCATTTAATGTCAAAAGGATCTATGAAGGGTTTTTTGTGAAAACCAAGAGAGGAAAAATAAAAGGTTTTATTTAAAACCATAGACAGTAGATTTGATTTGGATTTTTCTTAAAATCCAAGTTGGGATTTCGTTTCATTGAAAAATGTGCCCCGATGATGGAGATATTTAAGTTTTAATATTTGGTTTAAATTTTAATTATTTAAATTTGAATTCAAATTTAAACTAAACGTGCAAGTTTTCTGTTGATGTCATCAAGCAAATAAAAATCCATATTTATTCTGACGTCTTCAATATGATTAAAGGACTATATAAATGGGGCTTCAATTTATTATTATTTTATCCTTGCTCGTGCAATCAAATCATTGGCTATCGAATCGTTTATGAGCTCATGTGAATTTCTTGAGAAGTGAAGCAGTGAATAAGACAAGCAGCGTTCAGAGAAACAAACGTCATGGGCAGTAAGATGCATTGGCAAGTGGGCCTTGGCTAAGGCACAGGGTAGACAAAAAAATCGAGGATCGAATCCCCTTGACAACGTTTTGGAAGGCGTGATAAAGGCGCTTCAGTGCTTTTAATTTTGCAAAATGTGGAGAAGGGGATTAGGCACATTGTGCCTTTCCCTTTCCAACGAGCGGCTAGCTCGATTGGAATATTAGTCGCAGCTAATACACTCATGGCATGTGCAAGTCGAGGGTTCGAATCCCCTTGAGGAGGTAATTACTTTTTGCATTAATTTAATTTTATTTAGCCCTAAGTTGGAGTTATAAGGTGGTTAGTGGAAATTAAAGTTTTAATTAAACTTTGTTTATTTGGGCTATATTGATTATTACAAAACTTGAGGGGTTTAATGATTTATTGGATGGTTATTAAGAATTGAATTTAGGAGAAATAAGGAGTTGTTTTTAAAGTGTTTTTGAAAGGCTTATTGATTGTTTTTTTTTTATAAGGGTTTTATTAAAAAGGGACTTTGGTGGATGTGTTTATTTAGTTGGAGTAAAAAGGGTGTAAATTGAGTTATGCTTTATATTGTGATTATTTGAAGTCCACTAACCCTTATTGATATTGGAAAGGAAATTTGTGTTTAAGTGTGGCAGATTTTGTGGACAACTCCTTGGCATCAAAAAGGTATGGACACATTCTTCTATTGATTGATTATGGTGGTTGATTTTTGAAATATCTTTGGAGAGAGAAGGAATGATTGTGGTTTCCATTTTTTAGAGTTTTTGGTTTAATAAATCAAGGTTTTTTTATTTGTGATTTGTAATTGAACCTTGTTTTAGAAGCATTGTTGTTGAAGCCCATTGATTGTGAAATGAACTTGAACTTTAGTTAGAGAAGAACATGGGTATAATTATTATGTGAGATTTGTGATTAAGCATTGTTAGAAACATTTTGAGTTGGTTAAATACATACTTGGACAAGGGTTTGTGAGAAAGGATTGTTCCTTGAGGTGATTGGTTGAGTTGAGTTGATTTAAGCCTAGTCAAGTGGATAGTTCAAGTTTCTAGAAACAAACTATTTCATATTATGATTTGAGTTGAGATTGAGATTTAAGAATATAACATATTGATTCTCTAACAATTCTCTTTATGCTTCTATGAGATTGAGTTGAGTTGAGATTGGTATTTGAGTATAGAATATATTGAGTCTCTAACAATTCTCTTTATGCTTCTATTGAGTTGAGATTGGGATTTGAGTATAGAACATATAGAGTCTTTAACAATTCTCTTTATGCTTCTATGAGATTGATTTGAGTTGAGATTGGGATTTGAGTATAGAACATATTGAGTCTCTAACAATTCTCTTTATGATTCTATGAGATTGAATTGAGATATTGATTGACCATTGAGCTTAGAACATATTGAGTCTCTAACAATTCTCTTTATGAATCTATGTAATTTGAGACAAGTATTTGAGAAGGCTTGTGGACTGATTTGAGTTAAGATTTTGTGAAAGCTTACTATACATATTTGAGCAAGCCCTAGAGAGGACTTATTGAGCAGATTTGAGCAAGTCCTAGAGAGGACTTATTGAGCTGATTTGAGCAAGTCCTAGAGAGGACTTATTGAGTAGATTTGGACAGGTTCTATGTGGACCTATTGAGTAGATTTGAGTAGGTTTTGTGTGGACATGTTGAGCAGATTTGAGTAGGTTCTGTGTGGACCTATTGAGAAAATTTAAACAGGTTCTATGTGGACCTGTTGAGCAGGTTTTGTGTGGACATGTTGAGCAGATTTGAGTAGGTTCTATGTGGACCTATTGAGAATATTTGAGCAGGTTATGTGTGAACCTATTAAGCAGATTTGAGCAGGTTTTGTGTGAACCTATTGAGAAAAATTATACTAGACCGACTATATTGTGTTTAGTACAAGAGATTGAGAAAAACTATACTAGACTGACTGAATTGTGTTTGGTATAGTATTGAGATAGAGCTTTGGAGGTGACATAGTATAGAGGACAAAGTCTCAGTGGATAGAGATCTAGCAACCAGGACAATTGAAGACAGATCTGAGTGAGGAGTCTTCAAGTGGAAAGAGATACACCAGTTAATGCAGCATAGAGACAGAGTCTTATAGAATATCACTAGCCAGAGCAAAAGGGGGAATATTTCTCCTATGGAAGAGATCCACAAACTTGATATTAGGGGATCAACATCTCCTTTGGACAAAAGTCCATAAACATTATAATTTGGGAAATATTACCAAGAGATTATTTGAGAAATATTTAGAAGAAATATTTTCTCTGTGGAGGTAGCCCACACTGGGTGAACCACGTTAAAATCTGTCTCTATTATGTGTTATGATTGATGCATTGCTTTGGTTATTGCTATTGATATTGCAATTGATTATATTGATTAATACTGTTTGGGAAAGAAAAGTAAAAAGTGATCTTATATTGTTCATCCTCCCCTTTCAGTATAAGCTTGTGTTCTTCATAGTACATTTATATGTACCCAATAATGTAATATATTCTATAACAACATTCAATCAAAGTACAAACAAGAAAATCTTTAAAAAATTTAAACTCTATAAGTGCACAAGATTTTATAAAATGTTTCAATGTTAATCTATTGTAGAAAAATATTGAAGTTGTATGTTATTCTCTTGAACATATTCCAAATGAAATGACACTAAACCTTAATGTGCTTAGCATGCTAATGAAAAACTGGATGTGAACAAGATTTAGAACTCCTTAATTATCACAATTTTAGGATTTTTAGTTGATTTTGTGAAATTTTAATCCCTTACAAAATGCAATGCACCCATATAATCTCATGTACTACTCCTATAGCATGATATTCTACCTTGGTAGAAGATTGAGAACAACCCCAAGATATTAGATTGGATCCCAAAATGAATATTTATCCAAATGTGGATCTCTTATCATTTATCGATCCTACATGGTCAAAATCCAACTTATCATAATTCTTGTACTTTAGACCATATGTAGTCATACCATAGATATTTTTGAGCACTTGCTCTATTGTCTTCTGGTGACATGCCTTTGGTTCTTGCATAAATAGTGGAAGGTATCTAACATCATAATAGATATCTAGTCTAGTGAAAGTAGATATCTATGGTTATGGATCATTTTAAGATATTCACAACCTTATATCCATCAAGGTAGGCATGGGCTTACAGACTGTCATACCTTGGCATACTTCATATAATAAATAAAATTATACTTCTCCATATACCATACCTCTAAGCCAAGATAATAAGATAATAATCAACTAAATTGAGATGATTCATGTAGAATGACTTATTTAAATTCCTATTTGTCCTTTCAATCATCATCTTTAAACTTTTTAATGACCATTGTCAACATACACAATTATAATCATGGTGTTTCCCATTATTATTCAAGGTATAGGTTTGGATCATATGAACTACAAAAATCTATATAACATATGATGTTCATCAATATTGATGTATCAAGTTCCTAGAGCTTATTGTTGTCCATAGGGATATTTGATGAGTGTACATACCTTCTTATCCTATATAGGTATGTCAAATCCATTTGGTTATGTCATATAGACTTCTTTAGTGAGGTCATCATTAAGGAAAGTACTCTTCACATTCATATGATGAATATTCAATCCAAAACATGTTGCCATTACGCATGCCATCTAAATGGTCCTGATATTTGTTTTCATAGCAAAGGCCTCATCATAATCAATTCATTCCCTCCATGCATATATCCTTATGACAAGTATTGTCTTATAGTTATCAAAATTTCCATAAAATTTATATTTGATATTGAAATACAACTTACAATCAATGTCTTTCTTCCTTGGTGTAAGATCATTAAGCCATCATGTCTTCTTCTGCATAAAAACTTTATATTCCACATCCATGGCATCCTTCCAGATTTTTAAGGCTCTCTAGATCCACATCCATGATATACAATAACCTGATTGCGGCTCAACATTATTTGATTTTTAAGGTGCACTCATTCCAATATAGATTCCACTAGAGATTGGATCTACTAAGCTGAGTGAGCTACAATCATACAAATTTATCTTCTTAATATGCCCATTAAGAAGAGGAGAAATTATATTATGAATCATTTGCACACTCCTATTTTAAAAAAGGGATCTCCCCTCCTCAATATTTAAAAGGCTCTTAAAATAAAATATCTCCTTATCTCGGTGTTTTAAGAGGGTGGAGAGCTCGATTATAAATAGAGAGCTCTCCTCTCCTCTTTAAAAAAGATAGACATACAACTAGGTAGACGGGGTATTTTGATCCAAAGTTTTCCTATATGGTTAATGGTTTAAATTTCTACACCACTATACTCATTATAGCATTATTGATCTTAATACAAACTTTATTATGATTTCTTGATCTTGAAGTAGATGTGTCTAGAACTCCATCTAAGTTTCCATCTTTAATTGTATTGATATACCACTTGATTCATTGGGTGGTACTAGAAAGTGGTTCGAATGGCCTTGGATCATCAACTCTATAATCTATAGGATCATATTTGCCATTAGATCATCAACATCATCAAATTATTCAACCTATGACTCTAAGTTTTCATAATTAGATAAAATAATAATATATTCATTTAAAACACGTGGCTTATTAGAAGAAGAATTGTACTCAACCTTCTCATTAAACACATATCTATTGATATATAGCTTCTTAGTGTTAGAATCAATGATATAATGGCATTTGATTTTATTGTTATCTTGAATAAATATGCACTCCTTGGACTTCTATTACAACTTTGTCTTCCTCTTCTTTGATAATGTGCATGAACAATGTGTATCCAAATGTTGTAATATATAAAACAAAGGGTTTAACCCCAATACATTCTTCTTATGGAGTGACACCCAATGCTACTAGGATACATGGCTCAATAGATAAAATATTGTATGTATAGCTTTTACCCAAAATTTTAGCTCTAATTTTACATCAATTAGTGTTCTCAGTACCATCCCCTGAATAGTATGATTACACCTCTCTACAACACTATTTTGTTGAGGTATATATGCATACATAAATTATCATTGAATGTTATAATTTTTTAATAAAGTAGAAAAATCATTACTAGTGTACTCCCCTTGATTTGAATGGAGTGTATGAATGTTACGATGAGTAGATTTTTCTAGAAAAGCCTTGAAATCATCAAAAATTAAAGGCTTGATCCTTAGTCTTCAACGAATACATCCACATCCATCATGTGTGATCATAAAAAAATAGTTAAAAATATCAACAACCACTAAGACTTGAATCCATGTGTATTGGTTTGCACTAGGTCAAGTGGACAAATTGATCAACATATGCTAGAGACAAATGGGGCTCAATGTTGCTTCCTAGCCAAGAAAATTGAATAAATATTACCAACCTTGCTAAGTGATGGAAGGCTTCTCATCATAGCAAGGTTGTAGAGTGCTTTTAGGTAGTGGAAATTAGATGTCCATATCATCAATGCCAAAGAGTGGCAATATCATCTGCATATAGTTACAAATCTTGGTTATTTATTAATATAATCACAATTTGATACATCTTATCTATGATAAAAAGCAAAGGAAACTATTATAGGAGTCTATAGATTGTATTGGATGACCTAGAGCTTCTTGTCTCCTATTCTATCAAACTCAACTCTCAAGTTGTGATCACATTAATTTATAGAAAGTAAGTTCTTCATAAGGACAGACACATGAAGAACTTGAGTCAAGTGATAAGTAAGAGAACTAAAATTTATAGAAACATAATTAATAATAGTAATAGTGTATGTTAAATTATGGTTGAGAGATACAAACCACTCCTTTGGTCTTATATATGTTTGGTAGCCTCTAAATTAACATACCAAATTGGGCTAGGTTGTGAAACTATAACAAGAGCTTGTATAGAACAAATAAAAATTTATCCTTTATAGTTGATATCTTTTGTTGGATTGCAATGTTAGAATTGGGGTAAATTCATCTTCTATTATTGAGGACCATTTTTCTTCCCTCCTAATGGTTGATTATAATTCTTAGTGAAATAATCTTATGGGAAAGTGTTGTATTTACACCACTTAAGTATATGCCCCATATTCCCACATATATAGCAAGTTATATTATAATGTGAAATGTTCCCTTATTACTCCTATTGACTTTGCCTTTTCTATTGTTGTTGTTGTTGCCTAGGGTTCCACTACCTTTATTTGAATGCATATATTTTTATAGGAACCTGGTTCCTAATAATGGAGAACAATGGAGAATAGGTGGAATGAGTGCAAACAAGTAAATAAACAATCACTTTTGTGAAATATCGTTGTTTCAAATGGAGGTTACCTTGCCAAATGATCTCAATGAGATTAATAATTCTTATTCTTGGATGTCAATATACACCCATATGAATGCATAAATATACCTATCTAATGGTTATTATGTGAAAGGACACGATGGTCCATAATTAATGAGAGGAAATAATTATATAATATGAGTTAGGATTAGGATCCTAACAAGACATCCCCCTTAAAAGAGCTTTGTCTTCAAATCTCAAAGTGAGGAGCTTCGTTATTTGTTTTCCAAGAAGCATTTTCTCATGTTCTTGCACGATTTTAATGTCATATTTTCGTAAGTAGGGATATCAAAAAGGTGGAATAGTTAGTGGTGGATTGCCAAGAATAAGAGTAGGAACGGGATGACGGTGGGGGAGAAACCCTTGGGGTTACTCAAACACATTAGAATGAGGCATCACAAGTGGCGGTAATACGTCCATAAATTATTGGTGTTCCCTAGAAGAGTTAAGGGAAAATGAGTGTGAAGTCCCCTTTTTGCCTTATTTTTGAAGAGGTTTGACCATGTGATGATAACTCACTAGTGGTGAGGAAATTATATGTAGTTCTTGTAGAGTGTATGTCTAGCTGTCATTGGTTACTTTGTGTATATCTACTTCATCCTTACCTGATGGATCGATCGATGCATCGATCACTTTTGACATATCAACCTTATTGCCTTCATCGTTGGATCAGGTGCTTGGATCGCTTATTACTTATCTTCCTCATCATCAGGGCTATCCTTGGGTGTATCCAGCACTACTTCTACCTTAATCACATTTTCATCATTGGGATAACTACAAGGAACAACTGCATCTAGAATATATAGTTTGGGTGTAATACATTGATGATTACGAATAAATTTCTCATCGTAATGAAAATAAAGGCATTTTTCTCTTCATGCCTTCATTTCCATGGGATTGATATGATTAATGGGTAAGAGGCGGGTAAGTTTTGGGTTTGTGTAAATATTTTGTGATTCCCATATAGGTGGTTTTTTAATTTGGTCCTCCCATTGGCGAAACTCGTCTTTTCGTATATTACTATTTTGAAGGTTTTCCCTCCACTAACGAACCTCCTGTATGAATTCACTAAAGTCAGGTTCTTGTGAATTACTATCATCGGTCATTTATGTAGTCATCATTGGAAGTTATCTCTAAATTTGCCAAAAGTTATCACAAAAATCATCGTGACAAGTCGTCAAATTTTTTTCTAAAAATCATCGTCAAAAATTACGTAAAAGTCATCGATAATTTTCTTGTAAAAATCATCAAAAAAGTTGTTAAAAATGTCGCTGGCGAAATGTGCAAAAAATTGTCATCAAAATTTTACAGCATAAATTTGTCGCAATTTATCGTCGGCAAAAATCATCAATGATTGTTGCAAAAAAATGTCATCAATTGCTTGTTAAATTTTTTGTCACCAATTTCTCTGTCCAAAATTCTCGTTGTCAATAATTTGATATTTTGCAATTTTTGTCAAATTTTGGTGCAAAAATTTACAAATATTTTATTGCAATTTTTTTCAAATTTTGGTTTTCAAGCTTCCTTCCTTTGCTCTTTCCAGCTATGTTGATTCTAATTTTGGAGGGGATAGAATAGACAAAAATCCTACCATAACATATGTTTTTAGTATTGGTTCTGCAACTATCTCTTGGTATTCCAAGAATCAAGATACAATTGCTCTTTCTACAATGGAAGCGGAGTATAAAGCTAGGACAACAGCTGCACAGGAAGCGGTTTGGCTTCATATCCTCATGAAGGAAATTGGCTTTGAGCAATTTGGTCCTTCACGTTTGCTCTTCGATAATAAATCAGCTATTGCCTTGGCTAAAAATCCTATAATGCATCAAATGACAAAGCATGTTGGGGTTCGTTGGCTCCAAAACCCTTCCAACAAAAGCTCGGATACCAAATGTAAGACAAGCAAACTCTTCCCAAGATCGAAGAATACTCCACAAGATCAATCACACACAAAAGAGAAAAACCCACAACACCAATATTAATTGGTAAAACCCTACTTCAAATGAAGAAGGGAAACATCCACTATGAAGCTCACTATATTACTCAATGATTCAACAATACAAGAATGCTTCAATGTTATGCAACAATATGCATCAACATGATATGACAAGATGTAGTAGACAACACCCCTATTTAAAGAGAAGCTTTTCTACTACAACCCTAAAATTACCCTAATATTATCATAATCTTATCTTGAGATGTGTGACAAATCTTATCACAATATTATCTTGAGATGTGTGACAAGTGGCATCTATCAAATATTAAAAAGTGATTGGTTACTAATATTTGCGAGAAAAGAGGAAATAACTTTTCCCACAAATTAAATATTCCTAGCACCCTTATTTTATTAATTGGGTGGAAATATTTTTACATAAAATATAATTATTTTCTAATTCAAATATTATTCTTTAGACTTTATAGTTTAGTCTAAGAATAATTTACACAATGTTGCATTACATATTCCAACATTATGGACCTGCGATCCTTTTTTAATTTGAATTTCTAATTTTAGGTGGGAACAACATCTATTGAATTTATGAGCAGAGTAGTAGTGGCTAGAAAGGGCAGAGAAACAAAGGGCTTGGTAGGTGGCTAGGTAAGAATGATAGACAAGAGATGCTAGGTAGTAGGTCAATTGATCAGAGCATGAATCACAAGGATGAAAGATTGAGTGGCAAGGTAGTAGGTCAATGGGTGCGAATCACGAGGGTGAAAGCAGCTAGCAGAGCGAGGTGAGGGAGCGATAGAGGCAATCGAGGGTGGATCAAACATGTGGATCAAGGTGAGGGAGTAGTAGAGGCAAGTGAGGGTAGGGTGACATTAAGGGTGGAGGTGGCTTCGATCATGCGAGGGGAGGAGCTAGAGCGTGATCGAAGTAATGAAAGCTTATACTCCCTTGATAGATTTTAAACCTTTCTTTGTCCTCCTTTCCTACGGATGTGGGATATATTATGAAAAAAAATTAACATTGTTTTATTTTCCCCCGTGATGACATCAAAAAAGTGAAATCAGGGTCAACTATTTTTTGGCGTTGCTTTAAACTTTATTTTATAATTTATAATTTATTAAATATCGCTAGATTTTCTCAAACTTTGTCGAAAAATGCAGGTTTACGTTGTAGGAAGGTTTCATTAACTATTTCAAGTGCATATTCAAGCTCTTTGTTGATTTGGGGGTAACAAATATTTATGATGTTCTCTTTGAATGATTTAAGTGAGATTTTTTGGCATAATATTTGTTGTTTTTGACCTCTAAAATTGTTTTTAATTCCTACGTCGATTTACATTCTCTGCTGACAATTGTTAATACTTTCATTTGATGATATATGTCGTGACTATGCTGAAGACTTTGTTGGTTGAGTGCAACAATATGGTGGTACATGTTGATGATAAATGGTGTGGTTGGGTAACAATGGTGACAATATGTGGCAAATGGTAGACGATAATGAGGTAGTTTGGCAAAAGAAACAGTGATGAGCATTGTGGGAGAAAAAAATGTTTATGAGTGACCTTTAAGATCACTTGCTTTAATACTAGATGGTAGGAACCTGGTTCCTAATAATGGAGAACAAGGGAGAATAGGTGGAAATGAGTGCAAACAAGTAAATAAATAATAACTTTTGTTAAAGATCATTGTTTCAAATGGAGGTTACCTTACCAAATGCTCTAAATGAGATTAATAATTCTTATTCTTGGATGTCAATATACACCCATATGAATGCATAAATATACCTATCTAATGGTTATGATGTGAAAGGACATAATGGTCCATAATCAATGAGAGGAAATAATTATATAATATGAGTTAGGATTAGGATCCTAACAAGCCACCCCCTTAAAAATATCTTTTTTCTCAAAGCTCAAAGTGAGGAGTTTCATCCTTTGTTTGCCAAGAAGCATTTTCTCATGTTCTTGCATGATATTAATATTATTTTTTCGTAAGCAGGGATATCGAAAAGGTGGAATGTTTAGTGGTGGATTACCAAGAATAAGAGTAGGAGTGGGACGACGGTGGGGAAGAAACCCTTGGGATTCCTCAAACACATTAGAATGAGTCATAACAAGTGGTAATATATCCATAACTTGTTGGTGTTCCTAGAAGAGTCAAGGAAAAATGAGTGTGAAGTCCCCTTTCTGCCTTTTTTTTGAAGAGGTTTGACCATGTACTGATAACTCACTAATGGTGAGGAACTTATATGTAGTTCTTGTAGAGTGTATGTCTGGCTGTCATTGGCCACTTCATGTATGTCTACTTCATCCTTTCCTGATGGATCGATCGATGCATCGATCACTTTTGGTATATCAATCTTATTGCCTTCATCATTGTGATTAGGTGCTTGGGTCACTTCTTGCTCATCTTCCTCATCATTAGGGCTATCCTTGGGTGTATCCGACACTACTTCTACCTCAATCACATTTTTATCATTGGGAGAACTACAAGGAATAACTGCATCCATAATATATAGTTTGGGTGTAATACATTGATGATTGCGAATAAATTTCTCATTGTAATGAAAAAAAAAGCCTTTTTCTCTTTGTGCCTTCATTTCCATGGGGTTGATACGTTTAATGGGTAAGAGGCAGGTAATTTTTGGGGTTGTGTAAGTATTTTATGATTCCCATATAGGTGGTTTTTTAATTTGGTCCTCCCATTAGCGAAACTTGTCTTTTTGTATATTACTATTTCGAAGGTCTGAATTCATTGAAGTTAGGTTCCTATGAATTACTATCATCGGCCATTTACGTAGTTGTCATTGGAAGTTGTCTTTAAATTTACAAGAAGTTGTCACAAAAATCATTGCGAAAAGTCATCGACAAATTTTTCTAAAAATCATTGTCAAAAATTGTGTAAAAGTCGTCGACAAATTTCTTGTAAAAATCATCGAAAAAGTTGTTAAAAAAGTCGCTCGCGAATTGTGCAAAAAATTATCGTCAAAATTTTACAGCAAATATTTGTTTCAATTTGTTGTCGGTAAAAATCGTCAATGATGATAAGTTGGTAATATTTGTTCAAGTTAGCCAGGTTGGTAACTTTTCACATTATAATATAACTTGCTATATATGTGGGAATATGGGGCATATAAAGCATCTAGTGAAGTGAGGAGTGATTAAACTCTAATACCTAATACTCAAGCAACACTTGTACATGGTTGTGAGCATCCACATACTCGTATGCATATAGGGAGACCACCTAGGAATAAAAATATCTTTTTATTCATAAGAACACATTGATCATTTATGTTTTGTGGTGCACCATTAAGTGGTTAGCCTCTAGAAGTTATTCATATCATACCTTGAATATGAGTAGTGTGGCTATGGAAATGGTGGAATTCTTCATAGCTAGTGCTTTAAAATATTAGGCCAAACACTATCTATGAATGAGATCAATATATCTATGATCCTACAAACTAGATAAACCCCAACTTAGCACACCCATAATAACCCTCACAAAGACTTTTGGGCATACTAAGAGAGTGATTCAAAGACCATTAGAATTCTAACCTAATTTGAGTACTTTGTTGATAAATAATCAAAATTGAATATTCAAATCTTAACATATCATACAAAAATTTTTTACAAAGATTCAAGAATGGAAATAACACATAAACTCATGCCATGACTCAACAAAACTCATAATTTATTCAAGTAGATGATAATTGTATTAAAATACATATAATAAATTACAATCTAGTTACCTCAATAATTCTCACAATCCCTACATAAAGCCTTGGATTATCTTGACATTTCATCTTCAATTATCTTTTCATCTCCTCAAATTCATGGGAGATATGACTCTTCATATTTCTCATAGGAAAAATATTTTATCAACCTCCTAATAATGACAAAAGCTAATGATTATATAAAACCAAATATTTATAGGATATTTACAAAGTATTTACATGGTACCAAATAATGTAATAAGCTCCAACAACCCCCTTATTACATTATTTTGTATGTTGTTAATATTTGTCTATGGCATTAACTATTGCTCTTGCTTTTTTATTTTGGTTCTTTCTAAACATTTGCCTTTAATGTGTATATATGTCATGATAGTTATAATTTGTCCATGCTATAAGTTTCTCTTCATTGTATCTTGTTACACATTCAATGTTATTTGTCATAATATTGATATGAGCAAGAATTGACATGAACGTACATAAATAGAAAATAAACATTGAAGGAAAGAGACAAGAAAATTCACACACACAATATTATTCATATCCATTTTTATAGAGTATGTGGATGCTTTTTACAAAGATGCTTTTTTTAGAAGAAGCAAACTTCAAGAATAACTAATTTAATATTCTATTATAATAACTAATTAAATATTATCTTGCATAAATATAATATTAAATATTATCTTGCATGAAGATGCATACTAGGTCTTATAAATTCCTCTGTATTTAATGGAAAGTGGCCCCACTTTCATAGGGAGAGGAGGAAAATACTACTAAAAATAGGAAAAAGTTGTTGAAAATATGGAAATAGTGTACTTGTATGACCAACCAAGTATGTAATGATAATCCTTCTCATGGTACCCAAATTTTGTTATTGTAAATAAGAACATGAATTTGGTAATGCATGGTGTTGTTGTGGTGGTTATTATTGTGGTTGTGATAGTTGTTGCGATTGTCGTTGAAGAACAGATAGAAATAAATATTGTTGTTGTTGAAGAGCAACTAGGAAAAAAATAGTTGTTATTTTTATAAACAAGAAGAAACTTGTTGCAGGACAAGGGTTATATATGGTTGTACTTGAGGTTGTGAAACTAGTAGTTGATCATATTAAGGTAATGAAAATGGTAATGATATTTGAACAAAATAAGATTGACATTGCACCTTGTCCCATGTTGTTTGAATATGATCAAACTATTGTAGGGGATGTTGGGAGGGTTGCACCTAAGAGAATAACTATTGAGTTGGTTGATGGTGTTGTTGTATAGAAATGGATAATTGTTATTGTCCTCCTTGTTTAAGAATTATGCCTATAGTATAAGTGGAGATAATTATCTCAATTTTACCTTCTTCACAAAGTGTCCATATCTAAGTAATGCTCAAAAAAATTCCCCATAGTAGAGGGTATCAATTGTCTTGTATTATCCTCTATAGGTTAGCAAGTGATACAAAGTACTAAATATTGGAGCACTACTTGAAATACTGCCACAATATCTTGCATGATACGATTTTGGGTCTTTACTTGAATTTGTAAAATGTGTTGAAGCATACTCATATTCAATGATTCTTCAAGAATCTCCCCATGATGGGTATCCTGCTTAGGAGCCATTGCAAAAGGGATGGCTACAAAATATCACCTAAAAAACTTGGAAAATGTGTAAGAAAAATAATGAAGGTCTCAGACTTCGTCGATAATACACCTTGTTTACAATCACAACTGTAGTATTGGTTAAATTAAATTCATAAAAGAAGCCTAATTTTAAAATTAAAATAATAAAGCAACCTTTTTTTCTAAACAAAATAAGCTTTGCTTTATTTTTTCTAGAAATAATTTTTTTTTCCTTAATGAATTTTTGTGTAACAAAAAAACATTGATAACCCAAATTCAAATAGCCATAACTTCTTCAATATTGCTCAGTATTTGGTATATGATCACTTGGTTTTATAGTACTCAAAGTTATATATGTGATGGTGGAAGAATATTGTGAATTTGACTGCTTTAAGAAAGTTATAGCTCTTGCAGAGTGATGTTTTCTGAGAAAAAATGAATAGAGATCTATCAAGGGTAATATGTGAAAACCCTTAAGGAGGCTAGATATTTGGAAACCCAAGATGAGGGATCTAGTAAATATTGTGTCACAATATTTCAGAAGACTAGATCCAAGGTCATGATCACTTAGCTCTAATACTAGTTGATATGAGCAGGAATTGGCATGAGCATCAATTAACAAAAAATAAAAACTAGAGGAGAGATACTTCTCTCAATGAAAATTCACACACAGCACATGGATACTTTTTACACATATTTTTTTGTTAGAAGAAGCAAATTTCAAGAATAATTAATTGGATATTTTATTCCTATAATAACTAATTTAATATGCTATTATAATAGCTAACTAAATATTATATCGCATGAAGAAAGATATTAAGTCTTATCAAACATTATTTTTTTAATCATTCCTTGTTACTTATGAAATTACTCTCATCAACTTGTCCTATAAATTTGAGACCTTTATATTTTGAGCTTCTTTTAGATACAATAGGTTCTTTCATTCCTTGTCTTATATCATCATATCCCAATTTCGTACCAACTATTTTTGTGTGCCTTTCAAATTCATCAGTATATTGATCTCTATTTGAATGTAATAAGTCATCACAAAGATATTTATTATAACTTGGACCATTGCTCATAAATTTTAAATGACTTATACCATCATTATCCTTGTCACTATTTAAAGATTTAAAACCATTTACAACACATTGTCCTTTAATTTTGATAATTTGGCCTACATTTTGAACAACACATTGCATTATCAAAGCACACATTTTTTAGAGTAGCATTCTCATGAATACATCTAAAATTGTTACTATCATACTCAGAAAGCCTCAAATCATAAGTCTCTAGAGAAACCCATTTAATACTATCCTTGTTAACATCAACAATATTTAAATGTTGACAAAATGAATGACCACCACAAATATTAATTGTCCCACAAATATTTTTTGTATAAATTTTTTTTGACTCACAATCACTTTCTATATCAATGTCCCATGTCACTCTTAAATAGATCACATGTGTCTATTAGGAACATACCATTAAAATAAAGTTCACTCACACAAAATACTAAAAAATAATTGAAATACATCAAATAATAGAATAAAATAATGTAGAAAGTAATTGCAGTATTGAAATAATCTCACATATAACTCATAATCATAGGCCTCTTCGAGGGGGCAACCTCTTTCAATATTTCATTAACTTGCAAAAAGATACATTCGTACATGGATTCATAGATTTTAAAGAAATACTTCATGCAACCCTAACCCTAAGCTCAAGAGTTGGCTTATATGCAAAATGCCACTTGATCTAGAATCTTATAACAAATGCCAGTTACAATTTTCATAATGGTTACATAAAATGTCCCCACTTGGCTAGGAGCCTAACTTGCCACATACATTACAAAATATTACAAAATAATATTATATATAGGACCTCCCACATTGGAAGTGGGTCATTACATAAGCAATGAGATATTAGGATGGGATCTTAACATGTCCTTCCCCTTCAAAAATATTTGTCCTCAAAGTTGAAGATGAGAAAACTGGTTTTGGAGCTAATGGAGAGACTCCCATATAGCATCTTTTGGTTGGAGTCCATACCACTGAACAAGGACCTTAGTAATGGTGTGGTTATAATTAATACGAGTCTGATGATCCAACAACCATTCAAGCTTGAGTAGGATAGAACCTTCTTCATCTAACTCTAAAAGTGTATATTGAACCTAAACCTGAGTGCCCACCACCTTTTTGAGAGAGGATACATGAAAAACATGATGGAGTTTGGATGTAGGTGGAAGGGCCAATTTGTAGGTTGTGGCACCAATATGTTGTAAAACCTGGTAGGGCCCATAGTATTTTATAGCAAGTTTCTGGCACTTGGGAAGCATAAGGGATAATTGTTTGTATGACTATAAGCGAAGGAAAACCATATCACCCACATAAAATTTGCACTCGAAATGATGTTGGTCAGCCTATTGGTGCATTCAGTTATAGGCCACATCCAAATTCATCTTCAGTTGATGGAGGACATCAGTATGCTGACTGAGAGTAGTGTCAACTGCATGGACCCTGGAGCTACCTGGAATGTAGGAGGAAAGCATGAGTGGAGGGCACCCATAAACTACCTCAAAAGGGGTAACCTTGATTGTCATGTGATAGGAAGTGTTGTACCACCACTCGATAAAAGGAAGCCACTTCATCCATTATGTAGGATGATCAAAGGTAAAGCAACAAAGATAGGTCTCCAAACATTTGTTGATAATCAATGTCTGGCCATCCATTTGTGGATGATAAGCTCAACTCATATTGAGCTGAGTTCCCTGCAACTTAAACAATTCTTTCCAAAAGTGACTAGAAAAGGTTGGGTCATGATCAGACATGATGGAGGTGGGCATACCATGAAGGTGAAAGATAGAATCGAGAAAAAATTGGGCAATGATGGAAGTTGTGTAAGGATGAGAGAGGGAACAAAAGTGAGCATACTTTGAAAGATGATCCACTACCACAAAAAGAATGGATTTATTTTCCAGACTTAGGTAACCCTTCAATAAAATCCATGAAAATATCGGTCCAAACCTGGCCAAGAATGGGCAATGGTTCGAGAGTGCCTGGGGAATGCACCATTTCACCTTTCATCCATTGAAAGGTATCACAAGCTACCACAAAATTTTGAATATCCTTTTTCATCCCCTTCCAAAAAAAAGTGTGCTTAAGTTGTTAATATGTTTTGAGGAATCCTGAATCGTCGACAGATGGGGTGGCATGCAATTCCCTCATGAGAATTTCCTAGAGGGAAGATGTGTAAGGAACAAGGCATTGGTGGTAACACAAATCATGGCCATCCCAAGCATAGCCAGGACATGAATTAGAGTCAGTGTGTAGAGAGGAAATCAAAGTCTGCAATCCTGAATCCTAAAGTACCTCCTATCGTAATGAATCAATCCATTATGGAATGGGTAATGAAATGGCGCATAGCATATTGTGATCCTCAAATTGGTGAGAGAGAGAATCAACCACAATGTTCTCCTTACCCTTATTATAAGTGATATCATAATAATAGCCCATGAGCTTAGAAACTTATTTTTGTTGTTTAGGGGTGGCAACCCGTTGCTCCAAAACGTATTTGAATTTGATGGTAAGTTTTAATGGAGAAATGACAACCAATGAGATATGATCACCAATGGATTACCGCATGCAAAATTGTCAGTATTTCCTTAGCATAAGTGAATTTCCCATATTACAACTAGAGAGTGCTTTACTATTGAAATCCAAGGGTCTCCCTTATTGCATCAACACTGCACCAATACTGCGATCGAAAGCATCGCTTTCAATAGAAAGGGTTTTAGATAAATACATCATGGCTAAAACTGATGTAGTGGTCATAGCATACTTCAATTCTAGGAAAGTTTGTTTAGCGGGTCCCATCCAAGTAAAAGAGTCCTTTAACATGGAAGTGAGGGGAGCTACAATTTTACCATAGTTACAAATAAATTTACAATAATAACTTAGAAGCTCTAAAAACCCCAAAGACCCTTGAGAGTGTGAGGTTTTGGCCATTCTTGAACCATATGGATATTCTTGGGGTTAAATTTGATGTCATACTTGGTGATAATGTGTCCCAAATACTCCACTTAGGTCAACCCAAAAGAATACTTGGACTGCTTAGCATAGAGTTGATGTTATGCCAACATCTACAAAGTTTGATCCACATGAACAAGATGCTCTTCCCATGAGCGGCTATACACCATAATGTCATCAAAGAAAACTAGGATTAATTTTTGAAGGAATAGGTAAAAAATGTTGTTCATGAGGCTTTGAAAAGTGGAAGGAGCATTAGTCAATCCAAATGGAATCACCAAAAACTCATAGTGACCTTCACTTTATTGAGCTCTAGATGCAATTTTAATAGAATGGACAATCCCACACTCTACATGGCTCAAAAGTAGGGCCTTCATAGATTATCAGTTCAAGCCGAATGGAGAAGTTAAAAAAATCATCTCGGGGTGTCATAGATCAGATATTTGTGATCCAATATTACCCTTCAGAGGAGGATTTCGTTCCCATATATTTGTAACTTATTTTTGCCAAACACTATTTTGTTTTTGTTGAACCATCAGAATTACTACCTCATTGCTCTCATGATCATGTTATTCCTTTGTTATCTAGCAATGCACCACCCAAAATTAGATCGTAGCAGTATCCTCATGATCTTAAGTCAAAAATTGAGAAGTTAGTACAGGAATCATTAAAAGTCAACGTCATTCAACCAATAAATAGTCCTTACTCTTCTCCAGTTCTATTGGTGTGCAATAAATATGGTCTTGGCGGTTGTGTATCAATTATCGTGAACTCAATAAACTCACCATCAAGTATAAATTTTCTATTCTGGTGGTGTATGAATTACTGGATTAACTACATGGGACTATGTACTTTTCCAAATTAGATATTCGCTCTAGGTACCATCAAATCAGGATCAAGGATGAGGATATTCCCAAGACTGCTTTTCTTACCATGATATGGTTCCCAATGTGCCCAACCGTTGAGCTCCCAACATGATATCACAACCCCCTAGTTGAAGCACAAACATATCTTGTTTGAGCTCATAGTCCCCAATTTTTACCTTAACATTACAACATTCACCTTTACAAGGTAAGTTCCCACCATTGGCTACCATAACCTCAAAGGAATTACATATATGTATGTAACAAGTTTTCTTCTTGGCAATATGAGGATCAATAAAGTTGTGTGTACAACTAGAAGAAATCAGGATGGTAAGACGTAAGCCTTTGAAATAACCCACAACTTTAATGGTTTGGGGCGTAGTAATGCCAGCAAGAGCATGAACAAAGAATTTAGCCTATGGTTCTTGGCTTTCTTCCTCCGATTGAGGTGGTTCCTCTACTGGTTTCATGTCATCATAACTTTGGTCACTGGTGTTAGGTTCATCAGCATCTATGAGGAACAACTTATTTTGGGTGCACCTATGTCCGTGAGTAAACTTTCCATCACAATTGTAGCACAACCCTTGGGTGAATCGTGCATCCAATTATATGGTAGTCAGATGTTTGGGTGCAAAAATGTTTTGTTCATTCTGATTTTGGAATCTTAGAGGGAAGGAGGATCTAGCCTATGGAAATTTAGATATCTGCCTTTGAGCTAAAAATTTGGATTCAAAAAAATGATTCAACTTGATATCCTGCATCATGAATTGTGGTTTAAACATCATGACCTCAACTTGGAGATCTTTCCTCAAATAACTAACAAAAAAACTCATAAATAACCCTTCATTCAACCCCTTAGTTTTTTTTGCCAGTTTCTCAAATTATATTTGGTAATATCAAACTATCGAAGTCTGTTTAAACTTTGTCAATGATCTTGTAAAATCATCATACTCACTAGAGCCAAAGCGAGTGAGGAATTGAAACTCAACGTCTTCCCAATAAGGATCAGGGGTAGTGTTATGCAACCATTGGTACCACTGTAAAGCTTCAAATTCCAAGTTGAAGGAAGCCATTTAAACTTGGTAATATATAGGGACATTGTAGAGTTCACACAATTGAGCAACATAACATAACCACCCATCCACATCCTTCCCATTAAACTTAGGAAACTCTAATTTAGGCATCTTAAAGATAGAATCATAATCATAGTGAGGGTGAGAGTCATATGTTGCCCTTCCTTTAATTCTATCAGAATGTGACTGTTCAGTACAATACTCAGAATTTCTTGGACCACCTTGTAATTTGGACTCAACATCTGCAAGTTGTTCTTCTAGGCAGGTTCTAGAGGTATCGTAATCATATCTAAAATTTTGAAGCTCTATCATCATGGTTTGATTTGTTAGTTGCATGCTATCAACGATGTTTTTTAGGGTTTACAACAAGGAGGTGGTTTGATCTATCTCTTTTTGATATCCATGGCCATTTTGGATAGTCTTGAACCTCTTTTACTAAATTACTAAAAATAGAAGTGTGGTTTTAGGAGTTACTATTTTTAGTAAGGGGTCCAAAAAAGTGCTTGGGTGTTATATATCAAAATGATCAACTCAAAAAGATGGTCATAATGAGTTATATCCCACAACATGGATTTTTGGAACCCTAGACTTTTTATCCTTTGTTTTGATGAGTCTACTGGTGTGGTCAATTTTTAATTCGAGGCTACGATTCAAAATTTGGGTACTAGATCAGCTGTCTCTAACCTGTGCATTATGTCAACTGACCACCTTGTCATTGTCCTGTCTCTTTTCCTATCACTTGTACTATAGTTACTAACACTATTCACATCACTGACCCTAGAATCCTCTGTACTATGTAGTTACTAATACTGATGGTTCTGTTTATGATCTTGACCACCTATAATTTTTGATTGGTACAAATGACTATTACAATCACTATTGACCTAATTGTTATTGTCACTGACCTGTTTGTTACTGTCACTAACCCCATTTTTGTCACTGACTCGATTATTACCACCACTGACCTGAATGGTACTGGAATATTTCAAACTATGATAGATACTTGCATAATCTATCCTGACTGTTCGGTACATGCAAGTTTGTTCTGTGATAGGGAAGTCCTTCTTCATATGTTTACTTTTTGGGATTCATGAATGCAAGTTTAGTAGAAAAAGGAGATGTTATTTTTACAGGTCGAAGTTTTTTATAGAACTAGGGTACGCTAGGCAGAGGAGTATGTAACACCCATAGGCCCTCTGTTATACCGTAGTGACGAACAATAGTGCTTGAACCAATATTTTAGGCCACTACTCAAGGAGGATTCCACACATACCCTTGAGCATACTACCTCTCCGAAAATACATGAGGGTAATTATTTGGGATGTTGTATCCTATGTACTATGGATGATACAAGTTCGAAAATATTCCTACTAGATAATTTTTTTTAAGCCTAAAATGGTCTCCTGATACACCCAAAGATGCATGGGAGCTCAATTTTGTGTGCAAGTGTTGTTTGAGGCCTGGGTATTGGAGCCTGATTGCCCCTCACTTCACTAGACGCTTTATGGGCTATCTAGCTTAGCTAATAATGACAAATCCTTCATGATATTTTAAAACACTTGACACTGGGTTTCTAGCCTACTTAACTACTAAAAAAAGTGTATTTTTTTGGATTTTTGCTGATTTTTTTTGTTTTTAAATAAAGGAAAACATAACGTAAAAACACAGGAAAATTATACCTAATAGGCAAAAATGGTTGAGAAAGAATTGTCGCAGACATAGCAGAACTCGATCCTGAAAAGCGCTCTGATACCACTTGTTAGGAATATACTATTAAAATAAAGCTTACTCACAAAATACTAAAAAATAACTGAAATACATCAAATAGCAGAATATCACGATGCAAAAAGTAATTGCAATATCAAAATAATCTCACAAATAACTTAGAATTGCAGGCCTCTTCGAGGGGGCAACCTCCTTCAATATTTTATTAAATGGCTTCATAGTTTATTAAGAAAGACTTCTTGAAACCCTAACCCTAAGCTCAAGAGTTGGATTACATGCAAAATGTCACTCAAGCTAGAATCTTCTACCAAATATCGGTTACAATCTTGATAACGATTATACAAAATGGTCCCACTTGGTTAGGAGCCTAACTTACCACATACATTACAAAATATTGTAAAATAATATTATAGATGAGATCCCCCATGTTGGAAGTGTGTCATTACATAAGCAATGAGAATTACAAAATAGCGTTAGGATGGGATCCTAACAGTGTCATATTTTTTGTTCATCATTTTGAGCTTAATACTCAATAATTCATTTTGTTTAGAATATTCTTTGTAATATTTTGATGTCATACTTGTATTAAACATTTCTTTTGTCATAAACGCTTTATGGACTAATTCATATACCTCTTCATTATTAAGTTTTTATTTTGTACTTCTCGGACTAAGTTATTGATTTTGTTTCTTTTAATATTGTTTTGTTTAGTATTGTCTTTGTTGATTTCTTTGATAAGGTTTACACGCTTGAATCCTTTGATTGAGTAAATTATATTTGCAATATTTGATGGTGTTCTTCTTTGTTACATATATGATAATTTCTAGTTGATATTGTGATGATGAGGTAGAAGAATTTCTTGTGTTACTTAGTGAAATTTTTGTTGAAATAAGAGCATTGTTTGACAATTCATCTCTTACTTGATTTTCTATTTCATATTCTTGAAGAATATTAACTAACTCTTCAAATGACACTTTTCTATTTGACACTTGGAGCTATGTGACCAATGTTTTAAATGATTTTGGAAGTGCTCTAAGTGTAACTAAGACAAGAAATTTATCTTCTACTTTCTCTTCTATAGTTTACAATTTTGATTTTAAATTTGCTATCCTTCTAAGAAAGTGCTCTATATTTTCACCATTTTGGACTTTTAGTGAGTGTAATTGTGATTTTAAGTGCAAATTAATGAGTTCATTCCTTCCCTCAAAAATTGTGCATATTTTATCCCAGGTCTCTTGTGAAGTTTTAGCTTCACTTATGTGTGCTTGTATTTAATTTGATATCCCCAATGTTATTAGATTTAGTGCTTTTGCATCTTCTTCTTTATATTTATATCTACTTGTGGCATCCTCTAGAATGTTTTTATCTCTAGTGACTATTTACCAAAAAAATCAATAAGTATTGACTTCACCTTATTTTTCCAAGGTGTAAAATTTGGTCCTTTTAATAAATGTGATTCTAAGAGAATTTTTTTTGTATTTGCCATGGTGCCTATAAAAATTTCTCAAATTAGGATCACCAATAATGTCTACCTGAATTTCTTCAAGAAAATGATCAACCTTTCTAATTCTCTTTTTTTTCAAATCAATTCTTTTAATTTCTTTTGCTTGGATGTTGAAATGACTGGAAATTTAAAATTCTTATAAACAAGTAGAAATTTTTTTGACTCCCTAACTAATTTGCTATGAATTCTTTTATATTTTCCTTTCTTTCAAATATAAATTCATTTTCAATATTTTCCTCCTTAAAATTGTCTTTCAATATTTTCTCTTTTCTTATACCAATCAACTTTAGAGAAAAGTAAACAAAGAAGAATATATCTTGTACCTTATGAAAAACGCTTCAATAATATGTCCTTATCTTTGAACTTGTCTTCAATGTCTCTGCTTTGAAAAATATCCCTTCAACAATGTAAGCTTTCAAAAAATTCCTTTTAAATATTCTTTGTAAATCAATTGCACTTTATAAAATGAAATGGACTTCAATATTTGGAAAAAGAACTTTGTATGAATTTTCTTTCTTAAATTGCAAGCTGGCATTTCTTTTCATATAAATATTTTTTCAATATTTCCTTTTCTTGACTATTCTAATTTTTTTCATCTTTTATTTGTCCATTTTTAATATTTTTTCCTCTCTTTTCAATGTCTATTTTTTCAAATTTTCCTTGCAAATTACTTTTACGTTATGGACTTTAATAAATTTGAATATAGTCTTCATTTTCCTTTCTTTCAATGAATTTTTTTTTAATCAAATATTTTCTTTATCTTCCTGCCATGACTGTTAATTATAATCCCTTCTTTTTAAAATTAAATCTCTTTCAATTTTATTTACTTAAGGCAGCAAATTATTTTCGTTTTTTAACTCCTTAAAAGAGTCAATTTCCTGGACATTTACTAGTTCTTTTAAATTTTTCTTCCTTTCTTAAAAAAGGGATAAGCCTTCTATCTTTTCCTTTTTGAAAGTAAAATTTCACTTTGGCATTAACCAAGTTAATGCAACATTTTAATTGAATTATGCTTGATGAAACTTTAACATGGAATCTGACTTTTACCAAAGATTTTGATCTCTTTCAAGTATTAAGTGTCCATTATGCATCATAAGATTAATGAAATAAAGGTCATTTATTTAAATTAAATGAAGGTACCTTAGAATGTAGGCATTGAGCTTTGCGTTATGCTTTCGACTCAACTAATAGAGGCACTTTGTTATGCATAATTTATTATGTCCATGTGGCTTGATTGGGTCAACTTAATCTTCATAGGTGTCACCTTTAATTAATACCCAAATTTTGGTCCTCCAAATTATTAGCGTTTCTCATGTAGGCTCCATTTTTATTCAAACAATTTTAGGGAACATTACAAACTCCTTATTTCACATAAGTTGACTTGGTTCTAATAAAGGACGTCTATGGAAAGAAGACATTGCATAGGACATCTTTTAATCAAAGAATGAGGGCGATAAACTACGCAAATAATGAGGGAGAAGATATTATACATGGCAACTAATAGAGTGTCTGGCTAGAAACAAGGGACATTTGGGCTAAAACAAAGGATGTCTAGACTTCTTTCTATACTGCACTTACGACTATATTTGAAACAGTAGAATAATACATGACTATAGGTAAATTAGGCAAAGTGGTAGTATTTCAACAATACCTAAAAACTCTTCTTGGATATGTCGTTGTATGGTGATGATTGTCCCATTCTTGGAGCAACAATTCTCACAACTCCTCATCACTAGTTTCTCACTACTTCCTCACAGCTCCTCACAATTTTCACGACTTCTACCAATCTGCTCCAATACCAAAGTTAGCAAATAATCAAAGATTGAATGTTCAAATCTTAACATATCGTGCAATAAATTTTTTATCAGAATTAAAAAATAGAAGTAACACATAAACTCATGTCATGAGACAACAAAACTCACAATGTATTTAAGTAGATAAATGTATTACAATACAAATAATGCACGACAATCTGATTACTTCAATCTTTTTCACAATCCCTACAAAAAGCCTTTACATGGAGTCTCTCGACATTCTATCTTTAATTATCTTTTTATCTCTTCAAACTCATGGAAGATATGACTTTTCATATTTCCATAGGAGAAATATTTTATTAATCTCTTAATAATGAGAAAAAAACCTAAACCAAACCAAATATTTACAAACCATTTACATGATACCAAATAATGTAATAATTAACCAAACATAATTGTTCCATCAAAGCAAAATAATAGAAAACAAAGGAAAAATGTGTTAATAATATAATGCTTAAGGCAAATATAGAGCAACAATACTAGTTTATAAGGCAAAAGTAATAGAACAATGTTTAGAGCATTCAAAGATTTGCAAGGTTTTTAAAAGTATCGTAGTGCAAAAAGTTTAAGAGTTTTAAGCCTAATATAATTTGGCGATGTAACTAGGCCCAAACTTGTGCATGAATATTGAGAACATTAATTTAAAAACTAACCTGTTACATCAATCATTTTAACCTTTTTTCAGTACCCAAAATTTTTTAGTACCCAAATAAAAGGTTAATTTCTAGCTGGCCTAACCTGTTATGATTATTTCCTAAGAAGAGTAACTTTTTTAGGTGTCCCAAATAAAAAGATTCAATTTAATTAACTTTTAAAAATTTAATTAACTTTTCAAAATATTGGTTGATCTTTCATTAGCAGTGGATCTAACCAATTGATTAATTTTTTAAAATATTGGTTGATCTTTTAGTGGTGGATAAACACACCATCAGTAGGGAGTTTAGGGGATCCAAACATGTGAGATGGAAAGATTAAACACACCATCAGCAGGGTTCCTAATAAACTATTAGAGGATCAGGGGATCCAAACATGTGAGATGGAGAGATTAAACACACCATCAGCAGGGTTCCTAATAAACTATTAGAGGATCCAAACATGTGAGATGGAAAGATTTGAACATGAGCCAAACCAACACGAAAGTTTCAACTACCCACACCCACGAACGTTTCAACTACCCATACCCTTAACTACCCACGAAAGTTTCAACTACCCATACCCCTTAACTACCTACCCCTCAACTACCCACGAAAGTTTCAACAACTACCCACGAAAGTTATCAATTTGTGAACTACCCACATCAATTTGATTAATTTGACGAAGCAAAGGAATTCAAAAGCAGTTATAGTTCATGCACAACCTCCAGGTGACACATGATTTCTACACCGCTATCAATGATCTACAACGAGGATTCTAACACAACTCCTCCAGGTAGTTACCTCTGATCTTTACACCAGATCTTTAATCAAAGCTAATCATTTAGTTCGAGAATACCAGAAGGAATTTGAAAATTCAGTTGGAAAATACCAGAAGAAATTTGAAAACTCATTCAATCGAGAATACCAGAAAAATTTTGAAATTTGAAATTTTGGCAACTAGGATACAAGGATTATTTGATACACTTTACAAAGTTGCTTCGTTAGTATATGACGATGTCACTGAGCAAGAAAGGATATATTTTTTCTTTCATCTGAAAATGTCATGGAGAAAGGAAGAAACAAACGCGTGTTTTTATTTATCTGCAATCAATAAAATTGAGATTTTAAATGCTGCAAGTAAAGCTGGAATTTTTCCTTCTCCTGTTTGCTAATCTTTGAGAAGTTCTTTGTCTATAATTTTCATAGAGATTGTTTTCATCACAATCCTTTGTCTATGATTTTCATAGAGATTGTTTTCATCTGTGATTAACACTTACAAATTAAGTCAATTCGTCCCAACCAGAACTCCTTATTTAAAACCTAAAGAAATTCTACGACGACGCACAACCATTTCCAAAACTCAAACTCCAAACATTCTACATTCGCACAGCCATCCATCCCCACTCCACACTCTGCTTCTCCCCTTAAATTTATTTACAAACCCTAATTCCAATCCAATGATCGAATCTTAACCTCGAAACTCCTTCCTCTGTACATTTGCTTTCAAACCCTAACTAGACTCCACTGGGCCAACCCTCGGGGAGCTCGTGCGGGTTCAGCTGAGCCATTAGAGGCTCTAACGCCCTCGACCTGTCAATGAAAATGAAGGCATCGTACCTCCTCGACAAGCTCGTCAGCACATAATTCCCTACCCCGTCCTTCTCCCGCTTCGGATTGTACACAACGCCTATCGCTCTGTGGCCCCGTACCTCCGCCAGGGTTCGATGCCCCTCCGCCGCCTCCGCCTCCCTCAAAACAACGTAAAATTGACGGAATCCATCTCCCTCCGCCGCGGCGCGGTGGAACACCTCCTCGTAGCTGCCGGGGCGGGCATCGGGCACCGCCATTTTCTCTATTGCGCCGCCCCACTTGCACGACGCCACCACGGAGCCCCCGTACGAACCAAAGCCCACGAGCGCCACGGCGTCCTGCCCGTAGCGCCGCCGAGCCAGCCCGCCGAGGTTGACGTGGCCCCAGTCAGCCATCGTGGTGGCCCGATAGTCTCCGACGTGGGTGTTGTGGGCCCAGACGATCCCCTTCCCGCCAGGCCACGTGTCCAGCAACAGCGCCAGCGTGTCCATCATGTGGTGGTCCCGCACGTTCCACGACGACTCTTCGCCTTCCTCGCCGCCGAAGAGCACCGCCCGGTAGTACTTCTCGGCGTCGCGCACGATCTTGGCGTTCTGGCGGATGTCGAGCGCGTCCTCCTCGGGCGCCGCCGCCGCCTCGAGGCGGCGCCCCAGCACCGCCGTCAGCACGCGGAGCGCCGCCTCTCGGCACCCCTGGGGGGCCTCCACCAGCAACCGCATGTAGCGGTTTTCGTCGCGGTCGGAGGGATCGAAGCACTCATACTGGAGGCGGGCCTGCCGCGCCAGGGCGGGGTCAACCTTCTCCAGCTCGTCCACCACCACCTGCGCCGACTCGAACAGCGAGTACACGTCGAGACCGAAGAAGCGCACTTTTCGGTCCGACGTGGCGTTGAAGTCGCGCATCCACGACAGGAACGACGCGATTTCTTCGTTGGCCCACATCCACGTGGGCCACCGGGTGAAGCACTCGCGGAGCACGTCGGCAGGTGACGGGGACTTTTCCGGGAGGAGGAGGCGCTTGTTGACCTGCTGGGCGGCGGGCCAGTCGCCCTCCACGGCCACGAAGTGGAAGCCGTGGCGGGCGATAAGCTGCTCTGAAATTTTGTGGCGCCAGTGGTAATAGTCGTGCGTGCCGTGGCTCGCCTCGCCCAGCATGACGACCTTCGCCTTGGAAATCCGGTCGATGAGGCGCTGCAGGTCCGGCGGGCCGCGTACGGGGACGGCCTGCCGCCGGACTTCTTTTAGCAGATTGTTGGTGCTCATATTATCTCTCTGTGAATGAAGTGGAGTGGGCTAGTGTGGAGTTGCTGTCTGTGGATTTAAAAATTGAAGGGACGGTCCACCGCCTTGTGTTTTCATGGGTGGGGACTGCTGCTTCGGACAGCTATCCGGTGAGTCTTTATGTTTACCTGATGAGATGGCAATCGATTCAATATCCAGTCGAGAGTAAGTGTGGTGTTTTTGATATTATTATTATTTATTAGTAGTTAAGATAAAGTTAATTAGATCAATTAAGTTTAATTTAAATTAAAATTTTATAAGAAAACTATATATTATGTTAATATAGCGCATATATAAGACCATTTTATTTCTATAACAACCAGAGAAATTGTATAAGAAGTTTTCATTATAACCTCGTTTAAATGGTAAAAGCTTAAAATCGTTTGGCCTTTGAAGGTCAAAGATCTTGGTACATATTTATTACTATTCATCGTAAGCATTACTTAGAAGATATTGAGTCTTTCAATCCATGATGGTTACTAATTGAAGTAAAATAGATCCTTGTTCATTTAATTTTGAAAGGATCATCTATACCTATGTGTTCCTACTACTTTTTTTCAGGTAAGATATATGAAAGATTAGGTGGATCTTGGATGTTGGTAGCAAATATAGTTTATAAACAATTTCCTTTATTCACTAGAGTACTTTATAATATCCATAGAAATTATGTGCTAGCTTGTGTTGTCTCTTTTGTTTTAAGGATATCTATTTGTAGGGTTGGAGACAAAGGAAACCTATGTTCCCTTTCTCAAACTCCCTCTCGAAATTGTGTTTATTTGCTTGTCATTTCATATGATTATGGGCAATTGTTAAACTTTTGTTTTAGGATAGCTAAAACCTCCTGCCTTTAGGCGAGAACTGTATCAACCGCTTTGACCTTTGAACTATTGGGTAGATAAGAGGTAAGTGTTAGAGGTGGTTGGTCATATATAGCCTTATATGGAGTAATCTTTGTGTTGGTATGAAAAGTGGTGTTGTACCACCATTCCACTAGAGGAAGCCATTGACTCCATTTGGATTGGTGATCAGAGACTAAGCGTTGGAGGTATGTCTCAAGACATTTATTTACCACCTTTATCTGACCATCAATCTAGGGGTGATAAGACATGATTCACTTTATCTCTATTCCATGGATACAATCTAGTTCCTCCATAACTTGCTAGTGAACACCTTATCACGATCACTAACTATAGAGTGCAGGTTCATGTGGAGCCAAAAGATATAATCCATAAAAATCTATGCCATTGTCCTTATAGTAAAGGGTGACCTAAGGAGCACAAGTGAGCATACTTGGCCAAATGTCCATGATCACTATGATAACTGATTTTCCATTGGATAGAGGGAGCCCTTCCATGAAGTCCATGGAAATATTTGTCCATGGTAACTTCATAATGGGTAAAGGTTGAAGCAACCTTGGTGTTTTGATTGTTTCCCCTTTTTGGTGTTGGTAGGTATCATAGGCATCCACAAACTATTTTACATCAGACTTCAACCCAAGCCAATAGAAACTATATTTGACTCGTTCATATATTTGCAAGAACCTGTTGTGTCCCACTATTGGAGAAGAATGAAGTTTTTTTAAATCTAGGATCAAAGATCTAAAGTGGATGGAATCACAACCCAATGCTTGTAGCGCAATACCCCTTCCTTCCATGCGTAATGAGGATGATACTTTGTTGTTGTCTAGAGGTCTTGAATGAGAATTACAAGTGTGGGATCATCTTGTCATTCTAAATTGAGCACCTCTAACCAATTAACTTGTAATATGGATATTGTATACAAAATGTCTCATGTTTTTGGGAGTCTAGAGAGAGCATCTACTACTACGTTTTCTTTTCCCTTGTGGTAGACAATCTCATAGTAATACCCTAATAGTTTAATGACCCATTTCTACTAGTCAGGGAAAAAATCCATTGTTCCAAGAGATACTTGAGGCTACAATGATTTGTTTTGATGATAGAATGTTGCCTTAACAAGTTTGGTCGCTAATGGAGGACTACAAAGATGATAGTCATCATTTCCTTCTCATAAATGGATTTTGCCATATTTTGCCTTGATAATGTCTTGTTGATTATTAATACAAAGGGTATGCCTTCTTGTATGAGCATATCCAAAACCCTACTCCAAATGCATCGCTTTCTATTACAAAGGTCTTGAAAATTTTGGGTATTGCCAAAACTGGTGTGTGGCACATAGTATCCTTCAGAGTTAGAAAGGTTTGTTTTGCATCATAGTTCCAAGCGAATGGATTCCCTATGGATCATAACTATAAAGGGGGTTGGAATCTTATGATTCTAAGGAATCCTTGGAGGCTCTTTAAAATTTTGGGTTTGGGCCATTCCTTCATGGCCTCAATCTTTGTGAGGTCCATGCACACACCGTATCTAGACACAATGTACTCCAAATATTCTACCTTTGTTGCCTCAAAGGTGCATTTAGATTTCTTAACAAATAATTGATTTTGCTGCAAATGTTCTAATACCTTGTCAACATGTTGAAGGTGCTCTTCCCAAAATATCATCAAAAAATACCAATGCAAACTTTTGTAGATAGGGATTCAGAACCTTATTCATCAGACCTTGGAAAATCGAGGGTGCATTGGTGAGGCTAAAAGGCATAACCAAGAACTCATAGTTCCCATCATGATTCTTAAAGTATTTTTTGGTTATCTTCCTCGTAGACACGAATCTAGTGATACCTTGAACTTAGGTCCAATTTGGTGAAATATTGAGCATCATGCAACTCATCCAACAAGTCATCAATCAGTAGAATTGGAAACTATTGGAGAATATTATATTATTTGGAACATGCAAATGTACCCCCATGGTACCTTTATGGTACAAAATTAAATATGTAATATATTAGGGTTTGTATCTATAATTTAGATGGGTGATTTATATTTCCCTTTTATGTAAGTGCAATATGTAAGATATGCACAAGTGTTATGTAAGAGTGCAATGTGCAATATATGCACAAGTGTCATGTATGTAAGTATGTAAATATGTAATGTGAGGATGTGCACAAGTGTCTTGTATTAGGAATGCATGTAGGAGAGTAAGAGTCATGTAGAAGTGTGCAAGTGTCATAGAGTTAAAGTATGCATGTAATAAGAGAGTGAAGAGTCTAGTATACAAGTGACAAGATGAGAAGCCAAAGATCAAGAATAGGAAATGTTGCATCTCCCGGATATGTGAGGAGTGCAATAGACAAGTATTGAAGAGTCACATTACTATGTCTATATTATGGAGATAAATCTCCATACAATGTAAGGAAAAATGATCTATAGCAATCACCACATAGCAAGCATTGATAATAAAGCTTGTATACATATTTTGAGCAATTTTATTGTAAGTATTCTTCATGCATGTACATGAATTATTTTGGCCATTTACATTCATATTTGATATTATAAGTGAATGTTATTTTATTATTATATTGGCTTGGATATATATTTGATTGCTCATATATATAATTCTACTCTTGATTATTGATATTTTAACCTATAATATTGTGGCTTATTTATATTGGGACCTGTTATATTTTGAGATAGTTATCCTTGATCGTTATATTGTTGAGATCTCGAAAGTCCACACACATTTCCATGATCCATAATTTTTTTGTACCAATAGGACGAGAGTTGAAAAATTTCTTGGCTAGAGTGAATTAGTCAGACATCCAACAATTCCTATACTATATGTTTAATCTCATTCTTTTGATGATAGGGGTACCTGTATGGTCGTATGTTTGGGGGTCAACTCCTTGGTACTAAGTTGATTCTATGGTCCTTAGGTCAACTAGGAGGTAGTTGTTTTGGCTCTTTGAAAACCTATTGATTCTTGGTTAGAATGGTCGAAAAATCTAGAGGCACCTTTTCATCTTGTATAGCACACAACTACTTCTAGAAAAATCTACCAACCACTACCCTAGATATTATGACCGGAGACATCTTAATCAACTGTTTCATTTTATGGGACATTATGACCTTGGCTTTTCCTTATTTATACCCTAGATGGTATTTTTTTATTGTTGACCATGAACTACATCCAAAGATTTGAGAAATACCACAACACTGGCCCTAAAGTTCTCAGTTAGGGGTAACCCAACACAATGTCCATGCCTTCCAATGGAACTACATAGATATTAGTTTGAAACTGGTAGTCACCAATGGATAAGTGAGCATTTTGACACCACCCATTACAATTTATGATATTCCCGTTAGCAATTTTGACTTTGATTTGATCATGACCATAGATGAAACAATCTGCTCTTTTGGCAAAATTGCGGTCAATAAATTTATTTGTACTACCAAAGTCCAATAGTATTAAAACCTTGTAGAATTTGAGAAAACCTTGGACTATCATGCATTGGGGTGTTGATATTCCTGCCATAGCATTCAAATAAAGTGTAGTAGTTTCTTCGACTGATGTGTTAGGTGGGAGTTCTTCCTCCATTGATTCCAATTGCTCTTCTACTAAGTCCATAAATTCATCCCCTGTGTTTGTAGGAGAAGATGAAGTATTTCCCATTTATAGAACAAAAAGACTTTGTATTTTGCATTTGTGTCTCACAACCCATTTTTTATCACAACTATAATAGAGTCCCTTGGCTCGATGGTTGGCCATCTTCGTTGATGTTAACCTCTTGATTGTTGGAGCCTTTGAAGCATTATTATGTGTGGGTGTAGAAGGTTTTTATAGAATGTTGGGGGTCTAGAGGCTCTTTGTTGGGCATTCCATTTGATTTCTACAAGTTTATCTAGCCCTATGGAAGTCATTTATGTGTCCAACTTGAGCAATTGGACCTCAATTTCTTCTCTAATGCCATTGATTGAAGGGTATTTCATGTAGTTCATATTATTGCATGATTTTAACTAACCAATTTTGTGGATTGGTCTGATGACAAATGGAGTCGCAAAAATATTGATTTATAATTACCTTAGACTATAGAGAGTCTAGGTTTAAATAGGAGATAAAATAGAACATTAACAGGACGATAGCAAATAACGCTAACTACCCTCTAACAATAGAATAGGGAGTTGCGTGTGATTAACTACTAACCTAGGAGAGAGTTCTAACTTAACCACTAACCTAGGATATTTAGATATTAACCTAGGATAGAAAAATAAATATCTAGATAGTAAAAGATAAATGTAAATACTCTTTTACCTAGTGGAGTAAATAGTAAAATATCCAAATGATGGAATATTTACTCTAACATCCCCCCTTATTACATTATTTGGGTAATACATATATTTCCTCTACAATAACAATATTTGGGTAAAGTATATAACTGCCCCAATACAGTGAAGAAGATGTTGATCTGTTGGTTCTTTGCTCTGTCACAGTACTCTGGCTGCTCCTAAGAAAAAAATGGGTCATTCCTCACTTTGTCTTCACGCCAACGAATGTCCTTATGGTAATCACATCATCCAACCGAATTGCATGGGTAACCAACCACTGCAATCGCTAGGTGTAGTAGAATAGATCACTTCATACGAGGTTCATCCATTTTACAATATGAGTTTGCAAAAGATAAGGTAGCTAAGGTGTCGGTCACTGTCGAAAATGCACCCTTATAAGTTCCACCCTTCTCATTGCAAAACATAGGGTAAGTAATTTCTGAAGGAAGTGTGACTAAGGTGTCGGTCGAAGCTGAAAATGCACCCTTATAAGCCATCTTCCCTTTTTGCAAAAAAATTATGAAGAAAAGAAATTTATATCCCCCCTCTATTGCAAAAAGTGTGCAACGCAAGAGTGTTGTGAAGGATTTTACAAATATTACCTCCTAGACAATTTTACATCACAAAAAGTCACTCCTCTTGTTACAAGTACTTCAAACACCTAGAATTTGCTATTTATGAAGCCTAAGAGAGGTACAAGCACCCCTTATTGCAAGGTCTTCAAACAAAAAACTTATGCTATTTATGAAGCCTAAAAGAAGAGAGAGAAAAAATGGTGCTTTTGCCCAAGGAACACATCTGTTTTCTCTCTACAAAACTATTCTAGCAATTAGCACTCTGTGTGCTTTCTCTGAACCAAAATCAGAATCTGTATTAGACATCTCATTTGCAACATTGCCTTGGTTTTTCTTTTGACCTTTCTCTTTGGGAGGCTTGTTCTTAAATCAACATCTCTTGGTTTGATGAGTGTCTTTGTCACAGATTTTACAATATCGCTTCTTCTTCTTAGTGTCTTGGTCTTGACCTTTGTTTTTGTTAGAAGAAGAGCCTTGTTGTTGATTCCACTTTTTCTTTCCTTGTTGTGTATGTGAGAAAAGTGCATTGTTGGATGCCTCATCTCTTTAGAATTGATTAGCTTCTTCAGTTTGAAGCATGTTCACCAAATCTACAA
The DNA here is from genome assembly GCA_028583015.1 of Wollemia nobilis. NCBI lineage: Eukaryota > Viridiplantae > Streptophyta > Pinopsida > Araucariales > Araucariaceae > Wollemia > Wollemia nobilis. Next base: position 9,703,716 of record JAQPPZ010000028.1, read on the forward strand.
AAGTCATTGTCCTACCAGAGACTTGAAGGGATGTAATCAACATTCTATAGGAGTCAGGAAGAGCTCTCAAAATAATTGAGATTAAGACTTTGTCTTCCACAGTTTCTCCTAGGGCTTGCAGTTTTGTTTTCAAATCGGCCACTTTGTAGAGGAATAGCTCTACTGTTTCTCCAGATTTCATGTGAAGTGTATGAAGCTGTGTTTGAAGGTTAAGAATCATGGATTGATTATTTCCCTCAAAGATGGTAGTTAAGGCATCCCATGCCTCCTTTCCAGTTTTAGCTTCACTTATATGAGGTTGGATATCATCAGTAATAGCTAGCAAGATCATTAAGGAAATTTTTTTATCATTTTTATCAAATTCTCTTTGATCTGCTCCAGGTGATTGAGGTCTAGTGACACTTCCATCCACTATTGACCACAAATCCTCTACAGTTAAGGTAGCTTTCATATTAGTATTCCAAGCTGAATAATTTGAACCTTTGAGCAGTTGGCTCTCAGTGAGATACTTGTGTATCATGGCCATGGTTTAGGTTTCAAATTTGATAGGACTAAGATGAATGTAGCTTGCACTATACCCTCAAAAGAGTATATGGAAGTTGTTTTCAAATTTACCTCTATAAGATATTTAATGGCACCTGCCTTAACACCCCTACCAAGGGATGAAAAGTTGGAGGAAATTAAGCCAAACAAATAGAGCAAATGAAAGGGGGTAAATTTGTGAAAAACTTTTGATTGTGCTCTCTAGGATATTTAATGGCACCTGCCTTAACACTTTTCAAGAAGGATGAAAAGTTTGAGGATATTAAGCCAAACAAAGAGAGTGAATCAAGGTGATTATGAATTTTTGACCTTTGATGGGGAGTAAAAAAAATGACTTGTTTTAACCTATGCAAAGTTTAGCATGGTTTTGGAGTGAAGTTTGGGTTTTGTGAAATGCTTCTTCTAATGTTGTATTTGACTGTTTAATTGCACACAAAAACATGAGTGTTAGTGCAATAATCAAAACATGAGAGCAATCCAAATTTTTATCACTCTAGGTGTCGGATGCAACCGAAAATGCACCTAGTACAAGCAATGTTTAAGAGTAGGTGTCGAGTTCAATCGAGAATGCACCTTTCTTACTCTGAAATATCCCCCTTTTTCGTTACAATTTTGCAAACAATAGAATCAAAAAACAGAATTCTATCCCCCCTTAATGTTTACAAAATGTAGAATTTAGAGCACTCCTTCCAAGACAAGTCGACACACAACCCGCGTTTGGAAGGCTTCCAGAACTAGTCGACATACAACCAAGTTTTGATGGTTCCAAGGTTACAATTGCTTCTCAAATTTGCAAAAAAAATGCAATTTTATGTATTATATCTCCTTGGAGAAAAAAAATGCACTCTTTGAACTTTGTATGTTTTGTTTTTGCAAAAAAAATGTTTTGAGAAGATGGGTTTGAAGGTATTTTTCTTTATGAGACAAAGCTTTGGATTTTTAGAAGTCTCATAATTTGCAACAAAATTCAGCTATTCTTTCTTGTCTATTTATCCCCAAGTGTGGAGAAAACAAGAAAATATGTAATTCTTATAGTTGCAAAACAACAAAAAAAAATGGCCTTAAGATTTAATGCAATTTTCTAATTAGTTTTAGCATATTGAAATCAATAATAAAATTATTTTATAAAAAAAATCACTTAATATAAAAAAAATGATTTTTATAAAAAAACAATTAAATTATTAATAAAAAAATACTAAAAAATAATTAAAAAAAAAATGCAAAAAAAAAAACCTTAGGATTTGTTCTGCTCGCTCGCTTTTAGCAAAAAAACTAAGGGTTGTTTTTGGCCCCGACGGGAGTCGAACTCCCGACCTCCCGTCGGGAGCCTTACCGCGGGCCCTAGCCACCAGTCGGGCTAGGGTGCCCGATGGGTACAAAGTGAAGGCCCGTGATATTTAAAAATGCGATCTCCCCTAAAAAAAAAAGAGGTTAAAAACCTTTTGTGGGATTTATCCCACACGCAACATACTGCTGCGTTTTGCTTTCTTAAAACAAAGCACGCTGCATTGTTTATTGATTGCCTTCGGGCAATCCGAAGGCTTCCTTTTGCCACACGTGCACACCAAAGAAAACTTGACACGTCGACCATCGAACTAGACCTAATGCTGATCTGCCACGTATGCACCGCGCCAGCTCAATGTCCTATCAATGCCACGTCAGCTTCTCAATTTTCGCACCAGGCCATGTTAGCTTTAGAGGGATTCCATGTCATCTCTCGCCTCGTTATAGGTCTACCACCTCAAAATTCATGTCATCCAGTCAGATCGCACCACGTGCTGGTCTAGTCTAGCGTCCGTCCGGTGTCTGGTCTTAGTCAAGCTGTCCGCCTGCAAGCTTGTCGGGTCTCTCCGCCTTTCTCCCAACGTCGCAGGCCTCTCAATCGCCTGCTCTAATGCCAATGATGACAAATGGAGTCGCAAAAATATTGATTTATCATTACCTTAGACTATAGAGAGTCTAGGTTTAAATAGGAGATAAAATAGAACATTAATAGGACGGTAGCAAATAACGCTAACTACCCTCTAACAATAGAATAGGGAGTTGCGTGTGATTAACTACTAACCTAGGAGAGAGTTCTAACTTAACCACTAACCTAGGATATTTAGATATTAACCTAGGATAGAAAAATAAATATCTAGATAGTAAAAGATAAATGTAAATACTCTTTTACCTAGTGGAGTAAATAGTAAAATATCCAAATGATGGAATATTTACTCTAACATGGTCCCATCAAACCTTTGAAAAATCAATTTTAGTAAATCTAGGAGTCATACCTTTGATGTTCCCTAACTGTTGATAGTTTTCCTCAATAAAGGCCTTGGAGAAAGTTGTTTATCAATAGCTTTTCCTCTGAGCTTTTAGGTTATTTTCAACATATCCATCCAAATTTGAATTTTTAAGTTTAAGCACTTCAATGTCCTGTGTATGTTGGAAGTTTGCTAGCATGGTGGTGAGAAAAGATATTTGCTTCTTGGGGTCAATCACAACATCCAATTTTACGATTTATTCCTCCATCTTATGTATTTTGGCCTCCATTTCTTGAGTTTGGTTCTTCGGTGGCATTTACTTAAAATAGAATTGTTGTAGCAGTTACTATTTTTAGCAAGGGTCCTAAAAAAGTGTATTGGTGCTATATGCCAAAATAATCAACCTAAAAATATGATCAAAATGAGTTAGACCACAAAATAATAATTTTGGGGTCTTCAAAAAGAAGTGTATGGATGCTACATACCAAAATTATTAGCTCAATGAGACAATCACAATGGACAATAACCCAAAATGATATTTTTTGGTAGCTTAGAATTTTTTTACAAATAAATTTTTAGCCCTCTATACTCTATAACTGAGCTCTATGCTTTGTGTTTCTATCCTACTTGTGATAAGGCCAACACAAGTAAAAAACTAGAAAAGGAAGGTCATCTAGATTGAGGTGTGTGTACTTCCCATAACCCTCTAATATATTATAGTAGTGATCAATTATGTTTAGACCAATATTTTAGGTCAATACCCATGGACAATATAGCCTATATCCTTGGGTGCAATACCCGCCTCTCTAAAAAGTATGGGAGGGTAAAATTCCTAAGTGTTGTGCCTGATGCACTATTGATAGATACATGATAGAATGACTTCCTATATTTGAAGTTTTGACTCAATGTTCCTAAAATGGATCTCCCAATATATGTAAGGTACATGGGAGCTCAAATCCATATCCAGGCATTGTCTAAGGTTTGGGTATTAGAGTATGATCACCCCTCACTTAACTAAATGCTTTATGGACATTCTAGCTTAGCCAAAAACGACTACTCCTCCATGATATTTTAAAATAGCTAGAACATCATTTATGACCTATAGACCTAGATTTATAGAAAAATTTACTCACAATAGAATCTTACCATCATTGGCAAACACTTTGATACCACTTGCAATGAACCTTTTCTTCTCATGCAAATATTTCACCTTAAAATTCTTAGTTCTAAGTTGTACTAAGATAAGAAATTTAGTGCCAAAGATAATTCTAACTATAATTACAAGGATTATTGACAAAAGCAACACTAATATCTCATATCCAATAGTAGAAGCATTTAAATGAAACATTAAAATTTAGAATAAGAACAAATGCAGATAGTTCAAGACAAGTAATCAAATGGCATTAGCTCAACTATTTAGATTCCTCAACATTCAAGGAAGAGATCCAAGTTCAAATATTATAGTTGATCTTCTAGTTTTAGGACAACTAGCCCAATCTGAATATGTGTACCCAATCAATGAAAAATAATCACAAGCTATGTACATAAGACCATGATGAGGGGTCCCCTTGAGGAATCTCAAAATCCTCTTAGCTTCTACTCAATGACTCTTCTTGGGATATTGTATAAATATGGAAACAAGGCCTACTGAATAGGTGATATCTAGTCTGGTTGAAGTTAAGTAGATCAAACTTCCAACTAGTTATCTATAAAGGGTGCCATCAACCCTTTCTTCATCATCATTACTGATCAATTTCAATAGGGTTTCCATAGGATTAGGGGATGGTTTACACTCCTGCATGTGAAACCTTTCTAAGAGAGACTGAATATTTTTAGCCTAGGAGATGAAGATTTTTCCAGGCTGTTGCCATACTTCTATGCCTAAGTAGTAGTGAAGGAGGACCAAATTAGTCATTTCAAATTTTTTGCATAAGTTCTCTTTGAGATACCTTATTCCATTTGTGTCATCACCTATAATGAGAAGATCATCCACATACAATATTACTAAAATAATGCGGTTCTCCAATGTTTCAAATAGAGAGTAGATTCTACTATAAATCTAGTGAAACCAAGGTTGATGAAATAAAAATCAATTTTGGCATACCAAACTCTTGGTGCCTACTTCAACTTATATAGAGATTTCTTTAATCTAAGGAATTTATTTTCTTGGTATTTGACTATGTACCCTAGTGGTTGATCAACATATACTTCTTTCAAGGCATCATTGAGGAAGGCAATTTTTACATACATTTGATACATAAGCCAATGATTTTGTGCGACTAAAGTAATAATAGTGCAGACTATAGTTATTTTTTCCACGAGAGTAAAAGTATTCTCATAATAAATCCCTTCTTGTTGCTTATAGCCTTTAGCTACTAGGTGAGCCTTGTAGTGATCTAATGAGCCATCTAATTTGTACTTTGCCTTGTACACCCATTTTATGCCAATGGTGGATTTTCCTAGGGGTAAATCAACTAACTCCCATATGTGATTCCATTCAATGGAATCCAATTCTTATTCCATGGAAAGAGCACATTTAGGATCACAAAGTGTTTCTTTGACATTAGAAGGTTCTGGTTGGCTCAGTATTTTGGCCATGAGAGCATAGTTTACTTGGTGTCGTAGGGCATAAGGCCTTTTACCTATATAAGTGGGTAAGTGGCTTTGGGCTGCATCTATGGTAGATTGAACCCACTAAGATAAAGGATTTGATGATGTGGCATTATCATTAGATGGAGGAGAAGTAGGAGGGGAAGGAGGACAAGGATCATGAGTGGGGAGGTCCTCATGTTGAGGAAGGCTTTGACTTGTGATGGAAGAGGAAGGATCAGGTGAGGGAGTGAATGCACTAGTTGTAGTGGCTTGTTGGATCTCCAAGCCTTTCCTGACTCAAAAGGTTGTCTATGGTGTTTGGAAATAGTACATGGTTCACAAAAGCATTTAGACTCCATTAAGTGAGAAAGTCCTTTGACCAAACCCATTCTTTCCATCATTTGAATATTGTGAAAGTTTAAGTGATCTATTCTTTCATGTCACATATACTCCAAAGAGAAAATAGTAGTTGTATGCAGAGATTGTTGAGTTACAAATTGGGTAAGGAGGTAATAGACACCATCCTTCTTGACTCCCATGGATTTGACATAGCCATCTGGTTCTTAAATATAACATTTGGCTTTGTCAAAAAATATAGTATAACCCTTATTTGTAAGTTACCCAATAGAAAAAAAAACTTATTTTGAGGCTAGGTACATACAACACATCCATGGTAGGGATATTATTCCTATTGTGTAAAGCAAGTGGTGCATCTCCTACACATTCAATGGGAATAGCATGTTCATATACAAAAGTAATGAACTGGTTATGGGAAGGTTGAATTTTGTTCAACTAACCTTACCTTCCTATCATGTGTTTAGCTACCTTTGATTCTATATACCAATAATATTTACCTTCCTATCAGGTCCGACGGGCCGCATAGCGAGACGACCTATCGCCATACTTCTTTTACCAGATTGTTGGTGCTCATATTATGTGTGTGAATGAAGTGGAGTGGGCTAGTGTGGAGTTCATGTCTGTATATTTAAAATTCGAAGGGATGGTCCATCGTCTTGTGTTTTCATGGGTGGTGACTACTGCTTCGGATAGCTATCCGATGAGTCTTTATGTTTGCCTGATGAGATGGCAATCGATTCAATATCCAGTCGAGAGTAAGCGTGGTGTTTTTCATATTATTATTATTTATTATTTTATTAGTAGTTAAGATAAAGTTAATTAAATTAATTAAGTTTAATTCAAATTAAAATATTATAAGAAAATTATATATTATGTTAATATAGCGCATATGTAAGACCATTTTATTTCTATAACAACCAGAGAAGTTGTATAATAAGTTTTCATTATAACCTCGTTTAAATGGTAAAATCTTAAAATCGTTTGGCCTTTGAAGGTAAAAGATCTTGGTACATATTTATTACTATTCATCATGAGCATTACTTAGAAGATATTGAGTCTTTCAATCCATGATAACTACTAATTGAAGTAAAATAGATCCTTGTTCATTTAATTTAGAAAGGACCATCTATAATAATGTGTGTTCCTACCACTTTTTTGAGATAAGATACATGAAATATTGGGTGGATCTTGGATGTTGGTAGCAAATATAGTTTATAAACAACTTCCCTTACTCACTAGAGTACCTTATAATATCCATAAAACTTAGGTGTTAGTTTATTTTATCCCTTTTATTATGAGGATATCTATTTGTAGGGTTGGAGATAAAGGAAATCCATGTCCTCTTCTTCAAACTCCCTCTCAGTCTTGTTTTTATTTGCTTGTCATTTCATATGATTCTGGGCAATTGTTAAATTTTATTTTAGGACAACTAAAAACTCTTGCATTTAGGTGAGAACTTTATCAACCGCTTTGACCTTTGAACTATTGGGTATATAAGAGGTAAGTGTAGAGGCAATTGGTCATATACTGCCTCATATGGAGTAATATTTGTGGTGGTATGAAAAGTGGTGTTGTACCACCATTCTAATAGAGGAAGCCATTGACTCCATTTGAATTGGTGATTAGAGACAAAGCGTTGGAGGTATGTCTCAAGACATTTATTTACCACCTCTATCTAACTATCAATCTAGGGGTGATAAGACATGATTCACTTTATCTCTATTCCATGGATACAATCTAGTTCCTCCATAACTTGCTAGTGGAAACCTTATCACGATCAATAACTATAGAGTGCAGGTTCCTGTGGAGCCAAAAGATATAATCCATAAAAATCTATGCCATTGTCCTTATAGTAAAGGGTGACCTAAGGAGCACAAGTGAGCATACTTGGCCAACATGTCCATGATCACTATGATAACTGATTTTACATTGGATAGAGGGATCCCTTCCATGAAGTCCATGGAAATATCTATCCATGGTAAATTCATAATGGGAAAAGGTTGAAGCAACATTGGTTTTTTGATTGTTTCCCATTTTTGGTGTTGGCAGGTATCATAGGCATCCACAAACTATTTTACATCAGAATTCAACCCAGGCCAATAGAAACTATATTTGACTCATTCATATATTTGCAAGAACCTGTTGTGTCCCACTATTGGAGAAGAATGAAGTTTTTAAAATCTAGGATCAAAGATCTAAAGTGGATGGAATCACAACCCAATGCTTGTAGCACAATACCCCTTCCTTCCATGCATGGATGATACTTTGTTGTTGTCTAGAGGTCTTGAATGAGAATTACAAGTGTGGGATCACCTTTCCATTCTAAATTGAGCACCTCTAACCAATTAGCTTGTAAGATAGATATTGTATACAAAGTGTCTCATGTTTTTGGGAGTCTGGAGAGAGCATCTACTACTACGTTTTCTTTTCCCTTGTGGTAGACAATCTCATATTCATACCCTAATAGTTTAATGACCCATTTCTACTGGTCAAGGAAAGAAATCCATTGTTACAAGAGATACTTGAGGCTACAATGATTTGTTTTTATGATAGGATTTTGCCTTAACAAGTTTGGTCTCTAATGGAGGACTACAAATATGATAGTCATCATTTCCTTCTCATAAGTGTATTTTGCTATATTTTGCCTTGATAATGTCTTGATTATGAATGCAAAGGGTATGCCTTCTTGTATGAGCATATATAAAACCCTACTCCAAATGCATCACTTTCTATTACAAAGGTCTTGAAAATTTTGGGTATTGCCAAAACTAGTGTGTGGCACATAATATCCTTCAGAGTTAGAAAGGTTTGTTTTGCATCATAGTTCCAAGCAAATGCATTTCCTATGGAGCATAACTATAAAGGGGTTGGAATCTTATGATTCTAAGGAATCCTTGGAGGCTATTTAAAATTTTGGGTTTGGGCCATTCCTTCACGGCCTCAATCTTTGTGAGGTCCATGCATACACCATCTCTAGCCACAATGTAGCCCAAATATTCTACCTTTGTTGCCCCAAATGTGCACTTATATTTCTTGATAAATAATTGATTTTGCTGCAAAAGTTCTAATACCCTGTCAACATGTTGAAGGTGCTCTTCCCATTTCTTGTTGTACACTAGAAAATCATCAAAAAAGACCAATGCAAACTTTTGTAGATAGGTATGAGAACCTTATTCATCAGACCTTGGAAAATTGAGGGTGCATTGGTGAGGCTAAAAGGCATAACCAAGAACTCATAGTTCCCCTCATGATTCTTAAAGTAGTTTTGGTTATCTTCCTCTTAGACACGAATCTAGTGATACCTTGAAATTAGGTCCAATTTGGTGAAATATTGAGCATCATGCAACTCATCCAACAAGTCATCAATCACTAGAATTGGAAACTATTGGAGAATATTATATTATTTAGAACAGGCAAATGTACCCCATGGTACCTTTATGGTACAAATGTAAATATGTAATAGATTAGGATTTGTATCTATAGTTTAGATGAGTGATTTATATTTCCCTTTTATGTAAGTACAATATGTAAGATATGCACAAGTGTCATGTAAGAGTGTAATGTGCCAGATATGCACAAGTGTTCTGTAAGAGTGCAATGTGCAAGATATGCACAAGTGTCATGTATGTAAGTATGTAAATATGTAATTTGAGGATGTGCACAAGTGTATTGTATTATGAATTCATGTAGTAGAGTAAGAGTCATGTAAAAGTGTGCAAGTGTCATAGAGTTAAAGTATTCATGTAAGAAGAGAGTGAAGAGTCTAGTATACAAGTGGAAATATGAGAAGCCAAAGGTCAAGAATAGGAAAGGTTGCATCTCTTGGATATGTGAGGAGTGCAATAGACAAGTATTGAAGAGTCACATTACTATGTTTATATTATGGAGATAAATATCCATACAATGTAAGGAAAAATGATCTATAGCAATCACCACATAGCAAGCATTGATAATAAAGCTTGTATACAAATTTTGAGCAATTTTATTGTAAGTATTCTTCATGCATGTACATGAATGATTTTGGCCATTTACATTCATATTTGATATTATAAGTGAATGTTATTTTATTATTATATTGGCTTGGATATATATTTGATTGCTTATATACATAATTCTACTCTTGATTATTGATATTTTGACCTATAATATTGTGGTTTATTTATATTGGGACCTATTATATTTTGAGATAGTTATCCTTGATGGTTATATTGTTGAGCTCTCGAAAGTCCACACACATTTTCCATGATTCATAATTTTTTTGTACCAATAGGACGAGAGTTGAAAAAGTGCTTAGCTAGGGTGAATTAGTCTGGCATCCAAGAATTCCTATACTATATGTTTAATCTCATTCTTTTGATGATAGGGGTACCTGTATGGCCGTATGTTTGGGGGTTGAATCCTTGGTACTAAGTTGATTATATGGTCCTTAGGTCAACTAGGAGGTAGTTGTTTTGGCTCTTTGAAAACCTATTGATTCTTGGTTAGAATGGTCGACAAATCTAGAGGCACCTTTTCATCTTGTATAGCACACAACTACATCTGGAAAAATCTACCAACTACTACCCTAGATATTATGATCATTTCATTTGATGGGACATCTTAATCAACTATTTCATTTGATGGGAAATTATGACCTTGTATTATCCTTCTTTTATACCCTAGATGGTATTTTTTTATTGTTGACCATGAAATACATCCAAAGCTTTGAGAAATCCCACAACACTGGCCCTAAAGTTCTCAACTAGGGGTAACTCAACATAATGTCCATGCTTTCCAATGGAACTGCATAGATATTAGTTTGAAACTGGTAGTCACCAACGGATAAGTGAGTTTTGACACCACATTACAATTCATGATATTCCCATTAGCAATTCTGACATTGATTTGATCACAACCATAGATGAAACAATCTGCTCTTTTGGCCAAATTGCGGTCAATAAATTTATTTGTACTACCAAAGTCCAATAGTATTAATACCTTGTAGAATTTTAGAAAACCTTGGACTATCATGCATTGGGGTGTTATATTCCTACCATAGCATTCAAAGAAAGTGTATTAGTTTCTTCAACTGATGTGTCAGGTGGGAGTTATTCCTCCATTGATTCCAATTTCTCTTCTACTAAGTCCACAAATTCATCCCCTATGTTTGTAGGAGAAGATGAAGTATTTTACATTTCTAGAACAAAAAGACTTTGTATTGTGCATTTGTGTCTCACAACCCATTTTTTATCACAATTATAATAGAGTCCCTTGGCTCCATGGTTGTGTTGGAAATTTGATGTATTTTATGTTGTCATTGATGTCACATGGATCATTGATTTCACATGGATCATTGATGTCACATGGATCACATTGAGTTTTGGTGGCCAAAGTATTTCATAAATAAGCATTTATGATATTTTGGAAAGCATGGATATATACAGGGTTTTTGTGAAAACCAGGGCAGGAAAAATAAAAGGTTTTATTTAAAACCATGGATGGCAGATTTGAAATGGGTTTTTCTTTAAACCCAGGGTGGCCTTTAGTTTCGTCGAAAAAGGTGCCCCGATGATGGAGATATTTAATTTTAAATATTTAGTTTAAATTTTAATTATTTAAAATTTTAATTTTAATTTTAAAATTAAAATTAAAGTCATCGTCGACGTCATAAAAACCATGCGCCATCAAAATAAAATTAATAATTAAAGGTACCAACGTATGTGAAATTAAAGGAAGATTGCATATATATATGCAAAGGCTTTCGATTCAAAAGTCTAAGAAATCAAATGAAGAGAACAAAAAGCGGAAGCCCCAAAATCCTTCGATATGACAGCATGGTCCAACGGTGAGCTTGGGAAGCGTGGAGTTTTTGGTTGCGATAGGGCATGCGTTCGATTCCCACCAGGTTTGATTTTCGTAGAGTGTGGAAGAAGAGCATTTGGTGCACGTTTTTGGCATGAGCAAGGGCAGCGAAATATAGGGAGCATTTTTGCTCTCTGTCCTATGTGAGCAGATAGCTCACGTGGTCTTTGGCACCGTGTTTGTGGTGTTGAGTGGGCAGTGACGAGGGTTCGATTCCCTCTAAGAGATTTCCAAAGGGGTTTTTTCATCTTCATAAAAGGTATGGGCACATTCTCCTATTGTTTGTTTATGGTGGTTGATTTCTGAAATATCATTGGAGAGAAAATGATTGATTGTGGTTTCCTTTTCGAAAGTGGTTGGTTGAATGCTTCAAGGTTTTCTAGTTTGAGAGTTGTGGTTAAACCTTGTTTTATAAGCATAGTTTTTAAAGCCCATTGGTTATGCAAAGAAATTGAAAATAACATGAGTATCATTGTTATGTGAAGAATGTTTTATTAGCATTGTTGTTGAAGCCCATTGGTTATGCAAAGAACTTGAACTTGAGAATAACATGAGTATCATTGTTATGTGAGATTTGTGGTTGAGCATTGTTGGAAACATTTGAGTTGGTTGATACATGCTTGGACTAGGGTTTGTAAGAAAGAGTTGTCCCTTGAGATGAATGGTTGAGTTGAGTTGATTGTGCCTAGTCAAGTGATTGTTCAAGTTCCATAAAATAAACTATTCTATATTCTAATTTGAGTTGAGTTGAAGTTGAGAAAGAAATTGAGATTAGAACATATTGAGTCTCTAACAATTCTCCTTATGCTTCTATGAGATTTCTTTGAGTTGAGAAAGATATTGGATTTGAGTATAGAATATATTGAGTCTCTAACAATTCTCTTTATGCTTCTATGAGATTGATTTGATTTGAGATCATTGTGGATCATAGTTGTCATTCTTTGAAGAGTGTATTGTCATTCATTGTTGAGTTCATATTTGAGCCTTGCCTTCATAGATTTGTGGATGAGATTTGAATGCTACTTGAGCATGATTGGTTGAGCCTTTGAGAAGGTATTTGGGATAGATTTTTGGATAGATTTGTGGCAGTTTTTGTGTATGATTGATTGAGCCCTGAGAAGGATTTTGGGACAGATTTATGGATAGTTGTTGAGAAAATTTGGACAAGTTCTGTGTGAGCTTGTTGAGTAGATTTGGACAAGTTCTGTGTGAGCTTGTTGAGCATATTTGGACAAGTTCTGTGTGAGCTTGTTGAGCAAATTTGGACAAGTTCTATGTGAGCTTGTTGAGCATATTTGGACAAGTTCTTGTGAGTTTATTGAGAAGATTTGGACAAGTCCTGTATGAGCTTGTTGAGCAGATTTGGACAAGTTTTGTGTGAGCTTGTTGAGCATATTAGTGGAGTTCCTATCTGAGCAGATCAGTGGATTGCCTACCTAAGCAGATCAATGTGTTGCCTAGCTGAGCAGATAAGTGGATTGCCTACATGAGCAGATCAATGTGTTGCCTAGCTAAGCAGATCAGCGGATTACCTACCTAAGCATATTAGTGTGTTGCATAGCTGAGCAAATAAGTGGATTTCCTACTTGAGTAGATTAGTGTATTACCTATCTTTGAGCAGATCAAAGTAATCATTGTATTGGATAAGGATCCTTATTTATGTGTGAAATATTATAAGGATATTATCTTGTGGAGTACCAGGATTGAAAACACATAATAGGATAAGGATCCTAGGTATTATTTCTATGTGAAATATTATATGGAGATTATCTCAATATAAATCATAAGCATTACACAAAAAATAGAATCATACAACCAAAGATTATTAATGGAATTAACATTCTACAATTGGAGAGATAAATGAGTGGAAAATTTTAAAATAAACTAACCTTCCACCTGTTCCAGAGCCTGGAGACAGATCAAAAATTATTCTATATGAAGCAGCATGGCGAAGACCAGCAGTGGCATGACTAAGTGCCCTGCCTGTTAGGAGCAAAACATCTCCTGGGCGAGATCCATTATCCGCTAGATACCAACGGTTATTCGGATCACAAACCTGTGAAAGGTAGTAACATTAAAGCAAAAGGTTTTAGCACGTGTACAACATCTATTAATAAGTTAAATACAAGAACATTTGGGCTAAAAGTAAGAAAAATGTGTCTTGATCAAACTTTTGTCATTTATCATTGTGAATATCACTGTTTTACATCCTGATAAATTAAAAGATGTGTCATATCAGATGTCACTAGAAGACTATTTTGAGTAATTTCTGCTGCTAGTTAGAGATCCTTATGAATTTGATGTTAAACCAGGATCTGGTCCATTTAGGATCATTGGATTCCAAGATAATCTTTTTAGGATTAGTTTCCGAGATAGGTCCCATCACAGTCATGGAAACAAGATGAATCTCATGACACATACTATAATTTGTGTGACTTATTACAGATTCCACAACTCTAGATCTTAATTGACCCTACAAAATGTGTTTAAAAATTTATTAATTTGTGTTCAGTCCCTTGCTGCATGTTAATAATTTTATCATTTAGCATTGTAATATTAATTGCTTTTGTTGATTGGTCTTTTCTATATTCTTTTTGTTGATTTGTCTTTTTACATTTATATATTTTTTAGGTCCGAGGTGTAGATCAATTGGTTCATCCAAATCCCATAAGGGGGATGGAGGTCCAAGGTTCAAATCTTGGGCCTCGCCGGACTGAATGCTTGTCCCTTTCCTGGTGCTTTCAGCGGCGTAAAAGGTTTAAAATGATTGTGACATGGTGGTTATAGGGGCAGACTGTATGAAGATCTGTGTGGCGGCTTCTAGGGTGGACAGCGCAGAATATTGTGGTGGCCATAAAAAGCTGGACAGCCTGCCCGAATTTGTGGCGGCTACCGATTCCACCATGTAAATTCAAAAAAAAAAAATATTTATATATTTTTTAAATCCTGACAAACTACACAACCTACAATTTTGAAAATTGCTATTTAAGCCCTTGTTTGATATACAATGATATTTGGGATAAATTAGAATGTCAAATTACAAAAAGCCTAAATGTAACATATGTAAATAATTTAAACACTTTTCACTTGTCTAGGAAATGGGAATAAATTATTAAAATAGTGGAATAGAAGAGATCTCTACTGTAACATAATATAACATTTTATAGTTTGAATGGAGTTGCAAGCTTACTGCAGTGGTAAGGAACATGTTGTCAAAGCCTCGCTCAAACTTATCTTCTGGACAATTACTAAATCATTACCTTCACGTTTAAACAAATCATGTGGCTTATCATCAATAACAAATACCAGATCAGCTGGCACAACTCCAATTTGTTGATTTCCTTTCTCAAGGAAGGTAATTTTCATGCCTTTCTTCCATCCAAGTTTGACTTCTATACTCAAAACCTCTTCTATAGTCACAGTCCTCTTGCAAGCAGAAAGAAACCAAAAATGTTACTTCTCTCATTAGAACTAGAGGCCAAATCAAAACATCTACACCTAGCTGTGAATCAAAGATGCAGAAAAGATTACACACCAAGAGCCAAGGGCAACATTGCGTGAAATTTTCATTTTCTTGACAGCACCTTTATAAAGTTCTTCGAGAGTGCCCTTGAGTTTTATTTCAACCGGAGAAGATTTATGCAGGGTAGTGGAGCTTCTTCCATCATGCATTTGCAAAGGGTCTACTAAACTGCTTGCTTTGAACATTCAAATGAGTATCAAATGGTAGAACAATATCAGGGTTTCTCTTATTTTTCTTCCTTGGAGTAGGATGTTGTGTACATGAGCCTTGCTTGAAAGGTCCTGTAGGCAAAGGTTCCATATTCCGCAAAAAGGAAAAGATAGAAGGTTTAAGCTTATCAATCCATTTGTCAAGGCATGTATGCAAAACAAACCCTATTTGTATTAATCTGTTAAAACTTTTGCGTACATTTAGATATAGGCAAAAGAAGCCTAATTTCATTTACAAAGACCTACCACAGTCCAAGCTCCAACTATGGTTTTTAGAAAACCTAAAAAAGATAAATGTCGGTCAACCAACTCACCGCCTAACATCTCCTAAAAAACACTTCTCTTCTGGAATCGCAGTACAAGATCAAATGTAGGTTATAGTGAGAGCTTAAAGGCTTATGCCAATGTATACAGGAAAAAGTTTCAAAAGTTCAAATCCAATGTTAAACTCTAAACTCAGGTAAGTTTCAGAGCTTTGTTCTCATCTGCCACCGTCTGGTTATTTTGTTGGTGGTCTATTTGTTTTTTTATTGCTAGGATGGAAGGCTTCCTCCACTTGGAATATATAGCTAGTGTAGCCGCATTTTGTTAAAAACTCTCATGTATCAATGATCCAGTTGTTGAAGAAAGCATTCTTCACAATCTCAGTCTGTACCTTTTGCATTCCCTTCTCTACTTTTTCAGTAATGGCCTTGACATTTGCCAATTGTCCTTCTTCCTTGTGGCTCCAATAATAGGTTTCTTGTCATGGTTGACATCTCCAAACATATAACCTCGTGGGTTTGCGGATATAGCACTATCAAGATCATATTCCCGTGGGTAATCTTCCTTGAAACTGAACATTTTCAGCACAATGTCAATAACTTTGAACCCCTCACTGGTGTTCAAATTAAAATAAACAAATCTAACAGGAGGCCTAACAGTAGCTGCTCTGTTCTTGACATAGAACTAATTAGCATCCAGAGTTGGCACGTTTCTCCAATATTCAAGTGTGTACAGCCTATCTGTGACAACTTGGGGGAATACATAGGGTCTCAATAGTGACCCATAGAATTTGAGGACTGCAATCTTCCCAAGAACGATCTCTAAACTGAGCATTGGTGAATGAAACATTGCTTGGCACAGTGTAGACAATTTTGGGACAGGGTCCCTGACTATGTACGAAAGGGCCGTCTTCAACAATTTATTTGCAAATTCAATATAGGGGTTATTATATTTTATTTCTGTTCATTTTGTTGCTGATTGCCAAATTCCCTTCGCATCCATTTGAGTGAGTTTCATTCCATGAATGATGTCACTGTATTGATGAGCAAACAGGTATACATGGTGGGATACAAAGTGGAAAGGGTTATTCAACTGAAACTGAATAAACTGTTGTTGCAATTTACCTGATAATAGTTAGATTCCATGAATAATTGAGAGGTTCAATGTCCCATGGTTTGAATAGCTCACTCTTGTTTAAGGGGCCACAATGTGGGATCTAGATATTATCCAATATGTCTCTCGAGAAAGACCTTTTTCCCCACTCCTGCATTGAAGCTACTGCCATACCATAATGTTTGCTTATTCTCCTCTACTTACGTGTGTCCTTGAATGTAGCAAAAACCTTTCTTGTTTATTTCTAACACTTCAATTCCTTGGTTCATATCTGTGGGCTATTGCAATAGTTTGATTATCTAGTTGTGTTGTTGCTATAAGCCATTGCATGAAGTTATAATATATTCTTCCTTGGACATTTCTTTTCTAAATAATTTCTAGTCTTTTATAATGCATGCATGGGCTATTGAGAAATGTTTGGAGTAATTAATGGATGTTTATGTCTTGCATGCAGAGAAATTACGATGATTTAAATGTGGCTTTGACAAATTCTGGTCATTCATGGACAGGTTTAACTCAGAAGGTAATAGCATTGACATTTCTTCTATACTTGTTGCTAGGTTGTGAATACTTCCATTTTATGATGAAAAATACTTTTTGATAATACAAATACTTGAAGTGTTCAATAGATTCTACTATATTAACGAGCCTTACAAGAGTGGATATGGTGAGCACCATATTAGCCAATTGTCTAGAGAATGATCTGTGATATTTGGATTTTTCATTTGCTTGAACTGCACATGTAACTCTCTTGATCTCTACAAGTGTGCACAGCACTGAAAGCAGCAGATAAGCTGGTTCAGACATCTCATGAAGAACTTGGACAACTTGCAGAGAAGGTGCATACTCTGGAAAGCATACTAAAAATGGGAGAGGAAGCTTGTCAAATATTTAAAGTAGTGAATGAGGAACAAAAAGGTCCTTCTTAGACACCAAATTGTCTTTTCTAAAGAATATTAATATCTTTATGTGCTGCTTTGTTATGAGATTTTGTAAAGATTGAGAAAATGAAAAGAAAATCTCCAACAGTGCAAATACTGCTTTTCATGAAGCATACAGACCTGAAAATGGAAAAGATGAACAACCAATTTCATTACTTGGACTATTTGCAATAGCAAGGAGAGAATGGTATTGTTTGGTAGGAACTTTTATTTGCTTTTCTCCAATTTTGACAGGCATGAGTCTGCACAGCTGCTTATTTAGTCTACTAATACTTGCTTTTGTACTTGAGCAAATACTGCAGTTCATGACACATACTTATTCCAAATGTGAATCACAAATGAGTGCTAATACATTATTATGCACTAATGTTGAATATCAGATAAAATCCATCCCGATTTATGATCAAAGACCCTCCTACATTTAAGATATATTGAAAAAAGGAGGTAGGGCCAAAAAGTAAAATCAAAATAAGTGGTAAACCTACAGACTACACTATGTTCCAATGTAAAATACATAGATATTTGAACCTAATAAATATCAGAAGGATCCATTTTTATATGGAAGGTGGATACAAGGATAGTGAGAGCATAAATTTATGCTAACAACGTATTTATCTCTTTCAACTATTGAGTCAAATTCATTTTTCTTTGTATACAATTTTTAAAAGGTTTGTCTTGTTTAATATGAAGACATTGTCAATGTAAAACATGTAAATAAAATATTTTTAAAGTAAAAAAATCTAGAATTAGAGAACGTCTGCCAAAATAAATAAACCAAAGCAATGACAATAATAACTTGTATTTACAGAATAATAATAATAATTAAAAACAAGTTGGGGAAAAGAGGGTTTATAATTACATAATTTAAAAAATAATTAAATCACCTGAAGGATGTGAGAGCACACAGTGGTAGCAATGCCCTTTGCAACATGAATTTTCTCTCCCACAATAATTGTCGAGTTGGTAATTTACCAGGGTAGCTTTGCTTTATTAAACAGGGCTTTGGTTTTAAAAATATCACATAAAAACCTTTAATCGTGTAGAGAGCCAGTAGAATTATTTCAAGCCCTACCAGAAGCATCGAAATAGGCCCTCAACATTACATTGATTTACACATCTTGAAATAGAGAACATTTATCAAAACTCAAACCAGTGCATATAAAGGAATTACCATTGAGCATGGATGTCCAAAAATCAAACCAGTGCATACAGAGGAATTACCATTGAGCATGGAAATTTGAAAAAATTCTATAGGGATTACAATGGACATAAAAATCCCCACATATTTGTGCATAAAAAAATATGGCCACGAATCTAAAAAATAAAAAATCCTGCCCAAATCTAAAAAATAAATTTTGTCGAATCCTTCATTATTTTTTTGGTGATTGTTAAGGGTGAAGAGGGTGGTTTAAAACCACCCTCTTAGGGTGGGTTTAAGAGGGAATTTTAAAACCACCATCTTATCCCTAAGAGGGTGGTTTAAAATCACCCTCTTATACCTAATAGGGTGGTTTAAAGCCGCCTTCTTAGGGTGACTCTAAAAGGACAGTTATCCTAAGAGGGTGGTTTTAAACTGCCCTCTTAGGGTCTATTAGGGTGGTTTTTTACCATCATAAAAAACCACCTTATTTTAGCCATCGTTAAAGCCCTTTTTTGGTGTAGTGAGAGTTATTTTCAAATAGTTCTCTAGCTGCAACATTTGTAGGTGGAGTCAATGGTGGTTCATTCTGTTATCTATCTCTTACATAATCCCACATACTATTCATCATTAATATTGGTTCTATTTCAAATTTCTAATTTTCAAATGAATCATCTCCCTCAATATTTTATTGATGCCATGATTAGAAAATGGAGGGAGCTCAACCAAGGAGATAACTTGGAATACAAGTGTTAAGAAAGAGGTCCTCAAAAGAGTCTAAGGTTCATCGCTTAAGATCCACAATGTGTGGAGGGTTCACTTAGCTCTTCCACTCTAAATCAATAAGTGTTTTCAATAGTGGGAGGTATTTGAACACAAGTGACCTATTCCAGCTGAGGAGAGTAAGAAGTGGGAATGAAGTGGGGGTAAAGTTTTTTCTTATTACAATAAATTACTTTCTTGCTTGCTTGAGAAATAAATTTTTTTTTTTTGGTGCCAAATAGAAATTCAAGTGTGTATATGTAAATGGAAACTACACTTGATTACAATATGAAATAAACCCCAAAGGCAAGTGGGGGTATAGCAAGCATAGACTTAAAATGAAAGGAAAGCACAAGTGAGGAGATGCAAGTACCAAACACAATGTGTCCAAGACAATGCCACAAGAAAGAACTCCATAAGCAAAGGGCGAGGGGACCTAAAATACTCTTTGTGATGATGATTTTATTGATAATATGGCTAAAAAATAGCCTCCAATAGTGCCTCAAAATGTGTTGCAATTTCAATGCCTCTAATGAAAAAATTGGCTTAACAATCCCCCAATACCATTAGAAAAGAGTTGCTCCAAATGTGACTTAAGTTTTGTTGAAGAGTGTTGGGCACTACAGAGATTGCACTTTATTTTAGAAGATCAATTTCAAGGTATAAATAATCATATCAAATGGTCACAAAACTTATAAAAGACCCCACCAATGTGTTTGGCTCAAAAAAACCTTTCCAATGACTATAAATGTTGCTATCTTCATGTGCGAGTGAAGGCTCAATTTGTATGAAAATAAAAAAAAATCTCCAACTAGCAAAAAATAAAGATGAACCCCTTTAAAATGAAGAATAAAGAATATTCTACATGGAATATAGAATATTTTTAGAAAAAAATATATTTTTCAAAATTTAACCTATCCACCTTTGTTTTTGATATGCACACTAATAAATATGTAAAGCACGACCTCATTGGTGGGTCCCGAGGATTATAGGGACACGAAGGCAATACATGAGCCATTATGGAGGCATGTGGTGATCAACTATCAGTTGGTGCAAGAGGCTCCTTGTGAAGTGGAGTTTGTAAAATTGAACACGATGTTGTGGAGATAAGAGTAACGTGTTGAGCTACTACAAAGGAGGAGAGATCATATTCGCCATGTGGGAGACCATGCTGGTAAGGACAAGCCACCTATCCTTGCTGTCAACAAACATTAATATTACATGGCCAAACTTATAAAACTAAAGAATCTAAACAGGATGAAAATAAACACAGAGCATTGCATGATATGCATAGGATGTTGGGATCACATGTATTTTGCATATCATTCAAGCTATACTTATCTAAAAAATATTATGTAAATTTGGTGAGGTAGTAAGTGTGGAATTTTATGGATACATTGAATTTATAAAATAGAGATGATGTAGAGAAAAAATGGCTCCTCCTAAAAGATAACACACAACAAAGGAAAATGTTGGTCCTAATGAAGACAAGGATGAATTAGCACACCCGAGAGAATCTTCTCTGCTAAGATGTAAAGCATATCCATTATGAAGGAGGTTTCCAATAGTTGATCTCCAATTCATAAGCCTATACATTCTCTAGAAAGGTCATTGTCTCCTCCTTCGTTTCAAATCCTTTTCCACAACCATCAAAATTATTGTAGTAATGGTCGTGGCTTCTATTTCCTTCTGAACCTTTGACTCTGCTTATTTCTATTTTTTTTTAGGCTACAACTCAGGTCTTATTTTCCAATGTGGTCTCCACTAGATCATGGTTCATGCAATTAGAAAAAAATTAAGCCCTAGTATGAGCTACACAACTAATATCCAGAGTACCAATAGAGCAGGTGTGGGCTGCTCGATAGGGAACCAAACGACGGTATGGAAAACAGGTTGGGGATCATGCACTCAACATATGACACATCATATACATATCTAAATAAATTCATCATGTAGAGATTATGGATGGTATATAGAGATAAGGAGGAGGGGGGAGGGGGTGGCTCAGTGTGTTCAATGTCATCTCCAAGGATGGTGGAGGTCTGCATGGAGGAGGGCCACTCAAGGGGTAGGTATTTTTGAGGTGGAGTAGGGGCCACACTATATTACATTATGTAGAAGGTGGCATTAACCATCACGAGTCTTATTCTCTAGAATTGAATCTGCTATAGATCGTAAGTTCTATTTCAGCTGCTTATTGTCACAAGCAAATCTCTACAAACATGTCAAATTCCACAAAGGGCTTCTTTTTACTTTTAGGATAGGTAACCGATTACAAAACATCCACCTTAGAAAATTGCAAGAGACATTTCTATTGAAACAAAATGCTCTTTTAGTAAATTCAAATAACTATTTGAATTTTCTTGTAAGAAGATCGATGAAAAATGCAAAGTGGACACTCCATTCAAACTAGGCAAGATATACTTTTCTCATTCCCCTTCTAAACTAGATTGGTGTTAGGTAAGAGGATAATTTCTACCAATCAATACAACCCACTCTGATGCCAAATGCTAGACTTCTACAAGATCCTAATATGACAAGACAAGACACATCACATGGAGGAAATATAACAAGCAATATCCTAACTAAATTGAACTCAATTCCTCAAGAAATGTAATAGATTACAAGGAATATATAACAAAGGAGGAAGAGATAAGTTGGTGACACATGTCACCATATGAAACCCAAATGACACATGTCATGTGAAAAGCACACACATTTCAAGGGTAAAGAAAGGGTAAAGTACACATTATATAATTCCCAACATAAATAAAGCCATTTGTAGGCTTTCTTAATAGAGTATGCAACAAAATTTTTATGATCAAGCCAATTCAAGTCTTGGTTCCACTCATCGTTCAGTACAAATGGGACAAGGGATTTAATAAAGTATAAGAGAGAGTATTTAATAGTATTAATATAGGTAATATCCCTTCTATTCACTATAATAATGTTTAATTTTTATTTTTGAAAGTCATTCTCCTCTATATATATTTAAAAAAAATCTTCCAAAGATCTGATATACTTCTTATGTAGTCTTTCTATTGGTTATCCTTATTGAGGATAAGAAAACCAAAATTATTTGTGAAATGTGGCAACCACCATAGACTTTGAGAAATAGCTAAGAAACCTATTTATAGAAGAGATTCACTCCTACTAAAAAAAAATCCTTAATTTTATCTAAAGATTTCCAAATGCTCTAGGAAATAAAGGTGCCAAAAGCCTTTACCTAGCCCAAAAAAAATAAAAACGTCTAAAGTCCAAGGCCTTTCCATGAATATAATCCTTTTATATGAGCCTTAAGAAGTGTATTCCATGGCTCATTACCTGTAGCCATATGAACCACCCATTTTGCATCCAAGCTTGGTCCTTGTTTTATAATATCAATTAAACCTAGGTCTCAATGTCCTGATGGGAATAGCAAAGATCCTAAATATTTTTGTGGAAAATTGTATTACCATTAGTTTTAATCCATAAAAAAAATCTTAAAATTTTCCATATTTTATAGTAGGCCTGGGAGCTTGCCCAACAATATGAATTATATACATCAGTCCTAGCCAAAACGTTGTAATAAATTTGGAATTTCCCAACCAAAGAGAGTGGTTTAGACACCCACTTCTCCAACTTAGCTACAAATTTATCCATCACACTACTCCATAAGGTTAAGGGATGAGGCCATAGGAATTTCCAACAACTTATAAGTTTGGCCTAGTTACAACCATTTTTAATTTTTGCTTTGTAGCCTTTGAGGCATTGGGCCTTTACTAGTTCTATAGGCACATGCCTTATGCCATTGGATTATGGATCCTAAAGATTTATAGAGTATATATGCATATTTCACTTGTTTCAATATAGTATTAACTTTCTATTGGTCATAAATCTGCCATAGGAAAGGATTTTATATGTATATGCGCCCTAGACTTGGCCAACATTGAAAGGCCAAGAGAAAGAGATGTCTCCCGGGCCAATCTCCAGAGAGGGATGGTTCCCACACTAATCTAAAC
Source organism: Wollemia nobilis (assembly GCA_028583015.1). NCBI lineage: Eukaryota > Viridiplantae > Streptophyta > Pinopsida > Araucariales > Araucariaceae > Wollemia > Wollemia nobilis. The sequence goes on from JAQPPZ010000028.1 coordinate 9,727,249, forward strand.
TGGTTTCAAGACTAGAGATGCAGGAAAGAAATGGGAAAATGTGGAAAGAAATGGGAAATAACGAAAAGGGATGTAAATATGGCCGAAGCCGATCGTTAATGGGGAGAACAACCTCGAACAACAATAACTTCAACTAGATCCTAAAGCTCAGCAGCAACTGACTCTTAGAATACGTATACAGAAATTGGATCACGCATTAGCCATGAGTTCGCTTCCAAATAAACTTCAAACATTCAAATGCCAATACAGCCAAATTCAACACAACAAAATTCAACTAATATTACACTGGACTACATAGAAGTAAATCACACAGAAAGCCAAACATACACAACAAATTAGATCACCAACTCCAGAAGACACTAAGAACGGAAGCAATTGCATCTAGGATTTCTATTTCAATTTCTGCAACAAGATCCTCCTCCCTTTGCTTGAGTTTTACATTGGTATTTATAGAGGTCCGTCCTCTTCCTTTCATATTACAACATTTAATACATGAAGCAGATTTCGAAGAACAATCCCCTTAATCTGCCTCGGAGAAATGATAGTCCCTAATTTTAATGGATTACAATTAAGAATGAAATAGAAACGAGGGCCCATATCTCTTCATCAAATGACCGTTATCAAGGGAAGCTTAAAGTTGTTAAGATATCACGAATAGGAGCTTTGAATATTGGAGGCGTCTTTAATTCTGGCGGCATCGAAAACTGCCTCAGGTTCTTCCATCTTGCACACCTCGATAATCAACAACATTTAATCATGAAGCTTCCTTGACCATGATCTAAAAACCGTTGGAGAGCCTTTAATTGATCCTTATCTCCTCTGCATGTTCTCCTATGTAATCCTGAAGAAAAATACAACAAAATTGTATCGGGCCTTTTGTCATTGATTCTATCGTGAAAATGAGACAGGTCACGAAAATGCGACATGTCGCGATATCGCGACACTTTTACCTTGCTGCCTTCTCTCTTCGCCACCAGTCGCGAAAACATGACATGTCACGAAATCGTGACATATTTCTCTTGCGCTGTCTATTCCGCCTTCTTACCCACGAAAACACGATAGGTCACGAAAATGAGACATGTCGCGATATCACGACATTTTTCATTTGGTCTTTTCTCCACAATATGTCACGAAATCACGACAGGTTTCTATGTTCTCCTTATTCCCGCCTTTGCCTCGCAAAAACAGAACATGTCACGAAATCGCGACAATTCTCTGCACTTTGCCCTTCCTGTCCAATATGTCGTGAAATCGTGACAATTTCTTGCCTTCTTCATCATTGTCGCTTCATGTCGCGATATCACAATGTCTTCCTCTTGCTTGGTCTCATCCTTAAAAATGTCGCAAAATCGCGACATCTTTCATGCCTTGGCTTATCTGTCAGTCCTTCCCACGATAACGTGAAATGTCGCGATATCGCGATATTCCGTACCATTTTATCCTTGCTTGCTTTTCTATCGTGATAACGTGACATTTCATTGACATTGCCCTTTGTTGCTTTATGTTGCGATATCGCGATACTTTCTCTTGTTCTGCTCTATGGCCACCGCAAGTCGCGATTTTGTGACATGTCGCGATATCGCGACATTTTTACCCCCTTACTGTCGTTGACTGTTTTGACCACGAGAATGCGACATATCGCGATATCGCGACATTTTCCCATGCTTGCACCTTTTGGATTTGGACCCCGCGAAAACATGACAGGTCACGAAAATGCGACATGTCGTGATATCACGACATCTTTTGGGCTTAGCTTTTTTATGGTACGGATGCCGCGAAAATGCGACAGGTCACGATTTCGCGACATGTCGCGAATTCGTGACACCTTTGCTTTTTTTTCACTTACAAACAGAGGAATGAGGATTTTTTTTTCTTTACAATCTGAGCATTCTTTTACTTGAACAACAACAACAAAAACAATGTGGCAAAAATGCCAACATTCTTGGTGGCTCGCGGGGTATACAGTTTCGTTGTATGCACGAATATCATGCCTTTATCCATTGGGTAACAGATTCAAGAAGCTGGACGAGCAGGAAAAGTAAGTGCTGGTTGATGCTGGACGTTTGCGGGTTGCTGCAACAAGCTCTTGCTGGTTCTCGTCATTCAAAAATAGGACCTGCAACAAAAATTATGAAAGAGTAGAACTTCCTTTATTTTTGAACGACTACATTTTGCCTAGCTCGGTTGAGCTGGGTAATCACCAGGCGTTGTGCAAGGATCTCCATGGCAGTAGTGAAAAAGCACCTGTGTTACAAAACGAAAATGAATGGAGGGATGACCTGCGGATGCGCAGGCCATGGAACGGGAAGGAGGAATGATGGGATGGTGAAAGATGAAGGAGTGGAAATGGTAGATACAGCAACAGGGTGCTACTGTGCTACCAGCTACAAGATTTTGCTGAAAATAGATAATGAAATAGAAGTGGATGGAATGGAGGATGTGGGGTAGGAACTGTGGAAAAGTGCTCAAAAACTTAGAAGAAAGGGAAGTGAAGAAAAGGGAACATCAGAAAGGGGAATAGAAACAACAGTAGTGGCTTGATTATTTGCAGAAGAAGGAGTAGGAGAAGAAGGAAATGAAGTAAGGAAGTGGAAGAAAGAAGTAGAAGAAAGCCACTATCTTCTGGGAAGGGAAAGAAAAAGGAAAAGAAATAAACATACCTGCGGGCTCGCATGCAAAAAGAGCCGAAGTTAACGAGATATATATATATATATATATATATATATATATATATATATTTTCTTTTATTTTTTTTATTTTTTTCTATGTACAAGGTAACCCTGAGTTTTCCATCAAGAAATGTAGGCTTTCAAATGAAATCCGTTCACTGAAATAGGAAGTGGATTACCCTCCAAGTCTTCAAGGTAAAACGAATTGGCTAACCTGCACTGACAATCTGGAATGGACCCTCCCACAGAGCGTCAAATTTTTGGTGCATCCTTGGCTTGGCCTTCTTTTCGTTCCACTTTAAGACTAAGTCACCCACTTTGAGTATGCGATCCGTAGAACCTTTATGAAACCATTTGGACATCGCCTATGAATGCTTAGCAAACTCATCATAAGCCAAGGATCGTTGCTCTTCCAGCTACAACAATTGAGCCAATTGTATGTTCATGGGATCCGTATTTTCCTCATCATATGGGAATTATTTTAATTGCTGCAAGGCAGGCAGTTCTAGATGAATGGGCAATCTTGCCTCTTTCCCATATACCAGGGTGTATGGTGAAGTCTTGATAGATTTCTTAATTGAAATTCTATTTGCCCATAATGCCTGATTCAGCAGAAGGTGCCAAGATCTCTTATTCTCCCCCAAGGATCTCTTTAAAATCCTCAACAAGTTCTTGTTTGTGGACTCTGCCAAGCCATTGCCCTAAGGGTAGTAATTGGAGGATGTCTTCAGAACAATACCGTACTTGCTTGCAAATTCACATAACTTGGCTCCAATGAATGGAGTTCCATTGTCTATGATAATGGCATCATGAATGCCAAAACGCATGATCAGTCCTTCAATGAAAGTGATTACCACATCTTGATTTGCAGCCCTGGTTGGAATAGCCTCAGACCACCTTGTGAAGTAATCAATAGCCGTCAAGATGTACCTGTGTCCATCTGAGGAATTTGGATCAATGATCCCAATAAATTCCAACCCCCACTGCTGAAAAGGTGCTTCTACTTGAATTGGGTGTAGGGGTAATGGTGCATTTCTGATTCGTCTCGTATACCTTTGGCATTTGTCGCATACCTGGCAATCTTGAAAGTATCCGCAAACAAAGTTGGCCAATAGTAACTAGCCCGAATAATCCTTAAGGCCATAGGCCTACCAGCGTGATGTCCTCCCGACATGCCAAAATGAAACTCCTCCAAGAGTCTAGCCTTCTCAGGTTCCTTAACACACCTTAGGAGAACTCCATCAATGTTTTTGAAGAACAATCCCTCGAGAAACAATACATACCTAAGATCTTGTAGGCGAAACCTTCTCCTTTGTGAAGCATTTGATTGTGGGGGACATCTACCCGTAGAGAAATAGTTAATAAGGTCATCTGTCCAATCTTGGCCCTGTGCAGAGACATTCATTAAATTCCTTTCGTTAGCAGGATTGTTCACTTGATCAACTATCTGAGGGGTTGCAGTTTTTGCTAATTGCTGACATAAAGCTTTACCCCGCACCAACTTGGTTGGATGAATCTCAACATCAAACTCTTGAATCTTGGTGATCCAACCAACACGCTTATCACCCATCTCACCCTGAATGATGAAATTCCTTACATCAGGATGGATGACATAGATGATCATCTTGCTCTGAGATACGAAGTGCCTAAATTTTTTGAGAGATTTCATAATGGCATAAACCTGATTTTCAATGAAATTGTATCTCTCCTCATGGGGTAAGATACCCTGGCTAAGGAAAGCAATAGGTCTTTCATCCCCATCATCTCCCTTTTGGGTAAGCACTGCAACATAGCTTTCATCCTCTCCAACTGCATATAGAATGAAGTTTTTAGAATAATCTGGATTGATCAATACAGGGGCTTGAGCGATTTTCTCTTTAATCTCCTAAAATGCATCTTTCCTCAGAGTTGTCCACTTGAACTCTGCATATTTCTTTAATAGCTTAGTCATGGGCTTGACTATCCGAGCGAAGTCGAAAATAAATTTTCTAACAAAATTGATCTGCCTGAAGAAAGATTGCAACTCTTTCTTATTGGACGAGAGTAATAGTTTCTTCAGAGCTTCAGCTCTCGATGGATCAATTGCCAAACCATTCTCTGAGATGATATGTCCCAATAGCTTTCCTTCCTTCACTGCAAAAATGGACTTCTTTGGGTTGATGGAGATGCCAAACTCCCGACATTTCTCAAATATCTGTCTTAGGTGAGAACAGTGTTCTTCTCGTTTGTGCGAAAAGACCGTCATATCATCCAGATATATGACAATGATCTTATTTAAAAGCTCCCCAAATGCAATGTCCATGGCCCTTTGAAACGTGGCCCCAGCATTAGACAATCCAAAAGGCATGCGCTGATAGGCAAAGGTGCCCCACTTGGTTGTGAATGCGATTTTATATTGATCCTCATCCCTAACCCAAATTTGATTGTATCCAGAGAATCCATCTAGCAGTGAAAAGCGCTGAGCCCCAGCAACAACGTGTAGGATCTGATCAATGCGAGGCAACGGGTAATGATCCTTCAAGGATGCTTGGTTCAAGTTTCAAAAATCCACACACAACCATATATCTCCATTTTTCTTACGAACCGAAACCAAATTGGCAACCCATGTCGAGTGCTTAATTGGATATATAATCTGAGCCTGCAACATTTTTGCAAGTTCGGCCTTCATGAGGACTTCAATTTTTGGGTTCATCGGTCTCTGCTTCTGCCTGAAGGGTTTGACTCCTTCTTCCAGCTCAATGGTGTGCTGAATAATCTCTTTATCATATCCCCTCAGATCGTCATAGCTCCTGGCCACGATGTCAGAATACTCTTGACACAATTGTCGGATTTCTTGCCATTCAACAGGAGTAGAATCAATTCCAACTTTGATGACGTTATCATCCTCCAATTGAAGCTCCATGTATTCTTTCTCATCGACCTCAATCCGGTGCTTTTTGGACCGATCATTTTGATCAAACAAACTCTCTAGAGTGATGAGGCCTTTAGGAATATGGTTATTCCGCAACTGAATCAGGCCTTCGGCTTCTTCATGCTCCAAGGTCCTTCCTTTAATGGTGGCAGCTTCTTGAACCAAGAAATTGACAATTTGTTCATCGCTATCAAAGACTTGCCAAAAGGTGTCCTTATCTGGGACAGAGGGCCTATACACCATTCTCACTATTTTCGGCCTTCGGACTACCTGCTCAGTTGGTGAAAAATTTGCTCCCAAGGAAGCTAGAATATCAGCATGCTTATTCAGCTCTCGTGAAATAGATTGAATATTCAATGCTGTGAAAGCCTCAAACAGGTCCCAAAATTTTTTGTGATACGCCTTTAAATAATGCTGCTTAGAGATGCATTTGTTTGTTACTTGATTCACAATCAATTCAGAGTCACCAAAAATCTGCAATTGTTTTTTTTTTTGAAAAAATGAAAAACTTGTATTAAAACAAGAACCAGATACAAGCGGGAGAGAACACATCCCGAGCCAGAGCCACAAGCAAAACAACAAGGAAGGCGCACCAAGGCAAGGCTAAGAACCGCAAGGCACAGAGAACGGAAGGCACGAAACAGCAGCAGGTCGCGAAACCGCGACATGTCGCGAAATCGCGACAGAAAAACCCAACACGGCCACTAAGGCACCAACAGGCGCGATAACGCGACATGTCGCGAAATCGCGACATGTCGCGAAATCGCGACAGGAAAGGCCCTCGACAGCCTCCCGCAGAAAGCGTCGCGACATCGCGACAGAAAAAGAAAGCAACAAACAAGCCTCAATAAGGTCGCGAAATCGCGACGGAAAACCACCCAGTCGCAAAGGAGCCAAACATGCCGCGAAATCGCGCAAGAAAAACGCCAGAGACCAGGAGGGCACAACCTGTCGCGAAATCGCGACAAAAACCAGCTCAAAGAAGCAGCATCACAACAGGTCGCGAAATCGCGACAGTTAACCACCCAGACGCCAGGAAGGCGGGACCTGTCGCGATATCGCAACATGTCGAGGAATCGCGAGGCGCGAAAATGCGACATGTCGCGATATCGCAACAAGACGCGGGATCGCGTCACGCGATAACGCGACATGTCGCGATAGCGCAACATGTCGCGGAATCGCGACCCGCGATAACGCGACATGTCGCGATATCGCGACAGAAACCAGCCGGAGACTACAAAGACTCAACCTGTCGCGATATCGCGACAGTAACCAGCCAACAGCCGCGACAGGGCAACAAGTCGCGAAATCGCGACAGAAAGGACCCTTAGCAAAAAAAACTTTGCACATTATTTCAGGAATTGATCAAGGCCTTGTCTGATCTCGACATTCTCCACAGGCAAATTGCTATGCAGATGAATCCCAACCTCTCTCTCAGCACCCAACTTAGCAAGGAAATCGGCCGCTTTATTAAGAGATCTACTAGCATAAGCGGGAATCACATCCTCAATTTCTTTCCAAAGCTCTAAAATTTGGGCAACCAAAATCCGGAGCCTCCAAGCTTTTAAGGCAAAGTTCCGCATGCAATCAAGAGCACCAACCAAGATTTGAGAATCAGACTCAATGATTATCTTTCTATGGCCATGCTTGACGGCCCAGATGGAAGCAGATTTAATAGCAAAGGCCTCAGCTTCATTGTTTGTGGCATATCCCAGACCTTGCAATTCCCAATATAGCACAGTCCCAGCATGATCACGGCAAATAACACCACTTGCCCGACATTGCCGGATTACCTTTAGCGGCTCCATCGGTATTGATTTTGACCCGACCTTACAGGGGAGGTTTCCAACCACTTCTTACCTGTCTCTCCAGATCAGCACCTCTCCCACTCAAAGGCCTAGAAGCAGGCTGGTTTTCCTTCTCAGCATAGATGGCAACGGTTTCCACAACTTTGCTCCAAATGATCTGCCAAATCCCCTCCACCGAAGAGAAGGTTTCACGAAAAATACGAGCATTTCTTTCCAACCAAACCTGCCACCAAATAAAAAGGAAACCGATCTCCCAACCAGTACGAAGAGCTTTAGAAATAAATCTACCTCTCTTCCGACTTTCCCATAAATTGGTCGGGACGAGATCTCCAAGCACACGAAGTTTAAAGTGGGAGAACCAACGTTGCCAAATCTGCTGTGTGAAAGAGCAATCAAACAGAAGATGGTTCACAGTTTCCTCATTCCTATAACATAAAACGCATTGGGAAGGACCAATGATGCCTCTAATTCTAAGGTTGTCAAAGGTCAAGATACCATTATGCATCAGTTGCCAAGCAAAGAAGTTCACTTTCGGCCAGCCCTTGGGATGCCAAATCTTCCTCCATTCATGAACCGGAAAAGAGTGTGGGGGGGGCTCAGGTAGGATCGAAGCATAGCCCTCCTTCACAGAATAAACCCCAAGGTTCCCGAAGCCCCAAGCAAGCTCATCCTCCTCATCACTCCCAGATAGAAACCTTTCAGCCAAAAGTTTTTCCAGAGTTGGGGCCTGCTCCGGAGGGATTGGAATAGGCCATTCACCCAGCCGCTTAAATTTTTTAACCTTATACTCCCCCAGAGGGCTGGTAGTGAAGTAGGTCTGAATATGAATCCAACCTTTGTCTTCAAGAGCTATTTTTAGCGGAAGCAGATCGGGAAACACTGCAAGAATAGGAGGATGCTGATCCCAAGAGTCAGTCCAGAACCGGACCTTCTCCCCTCTCCCAACTTTCCAGAACAATTGATCTTTGATAATGCAAGAACCAAGCTTGAGCGCCTGCCACACAAGAGAACCATTACCTTCCAGAGGATAGCGGCCCAAGTCATTGGGAGGAACAGTACCCAAGTATTTACTAGAAAGGATTCTGCTGCAGAGAGACGAAGGCTGAGAAATCCACCTCCAGTACAATTTCCCAGCCAGGGCCCGATTGTTAAACTTGGAGCTTCTCAAGCCCAACCCACCTTTTTCCTTGGGCTGGGTGACCTTATCCCAACCAACCAAGGCCCATTTCCTCTCTCCATTGGCACCTTCCCAAAGAAAACTTCTAGCCGCTTTGTCCAACTCTTTCCAGATTGAGGGAGGGGCGGCCAGAATTGAGAATTTGTAAATAGGCATAGCCTGAATAACAGACTTCAGAAAAGTTAATCGGCCCCCATAGCTTAACCATCTATGAGACCAATGATTCATTCTCTCTTTGATGCCATCAAGCAGGTCCTTCCAGAAATCAGCTGTCGGTTTTTAAAGTGCAGAGGAACCCCCAAATAAACAACGGGAAGGGAGGTCGAGTGAAACCCGGAATCTCCATAACTCTCTCTTGCGACCTTTGATCAAGGTTGAAGAAGACCACTTTTGATTTTGAATCATTGATGGCTTGATTAGAAGCCCGAAGGTAGACGTTAAGAGTATCTTTGATTCCTCTTGCTTCTATGAGGCTGGCAACTCCCACCAAGCCCGTATCATCCACAAACTGTAAATGAGTCAAAACTTCGGCTCCGATTTTAATTCCTGTAATCTGTCCTTGACGTCTTCTTCTCAGGAAGAGTCTGCCAAGACCTTCGACCAAGATAAGAAAGAGATAAGGAGAACGGGGGATCTCCTTGACGGAGACCCAGAGAGGCTCCAAAAGGTGGCGAGGGAAGCCCCTTAATTAAAACGAGTATGAAGGCGTAGAGATACGGCTCATGACCCGGGCAATCCGAGTCTGAGAAAAACCAAAGGCTGCCAACATCTTGACCAAGAAACCCCACTCTACTCTGTCATAAGCCTTAGACATATCCAATTTGATGAACATTCCTTTGTTACCTGAATTATGCATAGAATGGATAGCCTCCTGAGCCAAGATCACTCCATCCAAGATCTGTCTTCCTTCAACAAAACCCCCTTGCTCAGGGGAAATTAAATTTTGAAGGAGGGGTTTTAGTCTTTCAGCCATAAGTTTAGAAATAATTTTGTAGATCACATTACATAGAGCAATAGGTCTGAAATCAGAAATGAGAGCCCCCCCCTCTCCTTTCGGAATTAAAGAGATAAAGGTATGATTTAGAGCCTTGAGCATTCTTTTGTTAATTCGGGATTCCTCAATGACAGCCAACACGTCCTCCTCCAGGATGTCCCAGAAGGCCTGAAAGAACTCAATAGGGAAACCGTCCGGGCCAGGCGACTTTCCTGTGCACATCCCAAAGACCACCTTCTTGAGTTCATCACGATCTATGGGCTTAAGAAGGGACTGATTCTCTTCATGAGAAATAATAGAGGGAATTCCGTCAATGACTTCATTTTGAGCTTCCACATCATGCTGCAAACTTTCCTTGAAGAGGTTTGAGAAGTACTCCATAGATATGGAGTGCATGTCAGGAAGAGTGTCAAAAGAATTTCCAAACTCATCTTGGAGGAACTCCATGTTATTCAATTGCCTTCTAGCACGAGGCGAACGATGAAAAAATTTAGTATTTCTGTCTCCTTCTAATAGCCAAGTATTTACGGCTCTCTGTCTCAGATAGATCTCTTCTTGATTATCAATGTCCTCAACTGCTTTGCGTAAGGCGTCATCCTCAAATTTAAGATGCTCAGAAATAATTCCTTCTCTGAATTGTTTTTGCACCTCATTCCATCTATCCAGCAAGGGGGCCCGTTGGAGCTGGAAATCAGATTTGTTAGTTTGCTTCCACTGTTTCAGTTTACTCTTAACATAGAGGAGCTGTTTGTGAATTTTGAACATAGCTGTTCCAAAAGGGGGACGGCCTTCTTTCCACCACTGTGGAATTTTCCTTCGTAGGTCCTCTTTTTGCAACCAAAAATTTTCAAATTTAAAAGGTTTGTAATACTTTCCTGACATAGTCCCTCCCTCCACCAAAATGGGAGAGTGATCAGAAACTGGGCCCTCCAAGATCTGGAATTTGATATTCCATCTAACATAAGCTTCCTCCGAGACCAAAAACCTGTCAAGCTTAACCCTCCTATTGTATGGCTCTCTTCTCTTATTAGTCCATGTAAAGTTTGTACCAGGACCTTTGATGTCAACAAGGTTAAAGGCCTGAACGTGGGCAATAAACAGCCTATCCCCTGTATCCAAGACAGGGATGCCACCTTCCTGATCTCTAGCGGATAATTTAGCATTGAAATCCCCAGCTAAAATCCAATCAAGATCTTCCCGGGAGGACCTCATGTTTTGAACAGCTTTCCATTGAGACCGCTGACCTTCGGAATTCTGCACCCCATAAAAATTTGTAATTAAGACTTGTTCAGCTGTAACTATATTCTTGAAAAGAGATGTTAGGACCCCTCTCCAGGCTATATGATCTACTGCTATCCATGCCAAAGGATTCCAAAGAGTAGCAATCCCTCCCGAGGCACCAAGAGCGACCAGCTGCCATATGGCCGACACCCCTCAATTCGGCCGACGGTTTTACTCATGAGGTCTAATGACATTTTTGTTTCTGAATGAGCGAAAAGTCTGTTTTACTTCTTTCTAAAAGTCTTTGAACAGCAGATTGATGGGTTCTCTTGTTTAAACCCCTCACATTCCAAGATTGTATAATCATTGGAAACCTTGGGAGCAATACGAATCAATTGTTCTTGCCGGTCCTCCATTGATTAGCTTATCCCCTTGCCACTGCGATTAGATCCTTATTGGATTTCCTGCCCACCCCTTGGGAATTACTATTTTTCGATCTCTTCTCCACCTGTGAAATTCCAAGAGCTGGTCTTTCTCTGAGCTTTTCTGCAATTCCCATAGAAACATCTTTAATAACGGGCTGGGCTGGGGCGTGGATAACCAGAGTCCCAAGGTTTTCATGGTGCAAAGTCTCAGAGGAATCAAAATCCTGTTCAAGGACAGGGGTTGAGGAAGGAGGAGCATGAGTAGGGATAATATTGTCCTCAAGGATCCCATCTGCTCCTTCCATAGGTTGGTCTTCTTGATCCACAAGAGATTTGAAGATTTCATACCGATTTGTTGGCTTGGGGAGAGCTTGCTCCTTACCATTTCTCTTTTTGTTTCTTCTCCTCTTCTGCTGTTCAAAGCCATCATTCTGGCCCTCAGACCCAGTGGGAATGACAGGATGGTTCCTTGGCCGAAGTGGACTTACCTCCTCGGGAGCGATTTGACATTCCCTGTGTAGCATCCGCATTGGTGCTCAAGATATTTGGACGAGAACCTTGCCAAATGGCCATGCAAATGACGAGACTCTACAACGGAAAGGTAGGGCTTCATAGTCTAGTCTGTTGTACCCAAGAATGCCTGCTAGCTCCAATTCCATCTCAGGTGGTAGCGATTGACTAATATCCAATTCTACACAAATTCTTGCATAAACGGCAGTATTTCCTTCGATGGTATCCTTAGAAACTCCCAAAAATCTACCTAGAGAGTTGCCTATCAATTCAAGAATCCGCTCACCCCAAAACTCCATCGGGAGCGCGTACAGCCGGATCCAAACCGGGACAGCCGTGGGTTCAATGCGAGGGTCGAAACCCGCTCTCCACGGCTGGACAAATAACCCTGTTGGGCCATGGCTCCTCTTCTACGATTCAAATGCTCTGTTTCTATCCATTAGGGAAGAAAAACTAATAATGAAATACCCATTGCTAATGGGCCATAAGGAGTACTCACCGATTGGCTCCCGGTTTTGTCTCACCCGGGGAATGCAAAAAGTGCGGGGTGGGTCGAATGCCCATGAACTTGCAAATCGGATCATGCGTGGTCCGGTAGTTTATCGTGTCTTCAACCGGCTACGGTTCGATGACAATTTTCGGTCTTGATGTAGATTGCGGGAGACAACCATTAATTCATGTGCCCGGGAGAGCCCTTGCCCGCATTCTTGGCTAGCGAGATGGAAGGCACTTGCGTTGAGCTTCGAGCGAGAGGAAGACGCGAGGATTCTCTCGAAGAATCTCCGCATAAGAGGTCTTTTTTCCTTCGCGAGAACCGGGGAAGAGACCCCATTGGGCCCTCCGGGAAACCGAAAGATCCTTGTCCAGAGGCCTACAACAGACCCCAAACACGCTGAAGGAGGTTTCCGAACTGAAACCCTAGAGCCACGGCCATCGACAGTGCAGAGGGATTCCCGCAAAAACGCCAGCGATCATTTAATATGATCAAAGATCGGTTACCCTTTCAAAAATCTGCAATTGTTCAATCCCCAACTTTTTTGCCTTCTTCAACCCCAGGCACAACGCTTCGTATTCAGTAGCATTGTTAGTACAAATCCAGGTCAACCGATATGAATATGTTTTCTGTAGGTCAGAAGGAGAAATAAGGACTATTCCTGCTCCCGCACCATTCTTGCATCGTGCTCCATCAAAATACAACTTCCATAATTGATCGGGCACGGAGTCTTGACCAACTTGATCAAGAGGCAGTTTCACTGCATCCTCTGCAGGCTTTGTAATGGAGTAGCAACCAATCTCAGTCTCCACCATGGCATTAAAATCGAGCATTGAAAACTCATCCTCTAAGTGAAGCTCATCCAGGACTTCATCCATCAAATCGGGATCTTTTAATTCTTCAGTGATCAAGTGAACATAATGTGTGGACTTTTCTTCCTCTTCCATCTTCTCTATATGAAAAGTAGAAGGCTTCTGATTATAGATCTAGACTCTTCTTCCTTTGAAAGGAATCTCCAAGTGAGAATAATCCAGAGAAAGGTAGCCTCCCAGCTTGGCAGTGAATTCTCTCGATAAACACATACTGAAATATGGTTCCAAATCAACCACAACTATCTCCTGAATTACTGTAATTTGAGGCATACTATGCAGAGCAATAGGAACATCCTTAATTACACCCACTATTTTTATGGGAGTCCCGTCCAACTGCAAGACACTAGGGTTACTTATTGTATAATCCATACCCATTACTTCACACACTGCCTTTGGCATGACAGTTGTCGTAGCACCAGAATCAATCATGCAGTTGTGCACAATCCAACCCTCCATTCTGAGTGACAAGTAAAATGGGGGTGGTCTATTTTTCCCAGTGGTCGAAGAAGTTAACGTTTGAGCAAAAATCGTCTGGGTAGGATTCTTCTCATTATTTTTCATAGACTTCAATGATTCTTGTAATAGATCAACTTGCCCAGGTAATTGTAATGCATCATAGAGACTAACCTTTGTCGGAACCTTCTTCAATTCTTCAAAAATGTTGTAAGCAAATGCACCAGACTCTCTCTTTTCACTAGTGTCCTCATATTTGTTTCGATACTACTGGGTAGCTTCTACCCTCAGTCTCTTAGTCAAAGATGGGTACTTGAGCTTTTCTTTGGCTCCTTCCTCAGTTTCAGCTCTTGCCTTTGAAGCTGATGCCTTTTCTTGCAATTTTTCCCTTGCTCATGGTGGTAGAAGATCTTTTAACAGAACAGGTGGATCTAGCTTCGGTACTGAAATGGGAGATTTCACTTGTACTTGTTTCCTTTCATTCTACGCCTTTGGATCAGCCAGTACCCTTAATGGTTCCATTTCTGTTGGATCTACAGTGACTGGCTTCTTCCCAGTTCTCGTGAGAACTAAGACTTGTTCTTCAGATGGAACCATAAAATTATGATCCACCTCAGTAATCATATTAAATTGTCCTCCAGAAGAGCTTGCAGCTAATGTTTGCACATAGTTCATATGAACCATACAAGTGTCTTCTTCGTGTGGATCATTACATGTAGAGCACCAATATGTTATTTCTGTAGGGCCAGCTTTTTCATTTGTCAGCACAGCTAGGTTCTTTTCAGGCGCCTTACTTGTTGAAGCCGCTTGTTCTCTAGTGATCGACGAAGGCTAAAATCTCGTAGGTTGGAAATATTTCTCGGCCTGCTTTCTTTCAATGATCGTAATCTTATTTCCCATCGCTCTTATAGCTGAATTGGCAGATTGTACCTCTTGTAATAGGATTGCAAAAGGATCAAGATTTGAAGGCGCAAGAGGTGCCGGTAGAGGTATAGGCGCTAACGATGTAGGCAATGCTGGGAATGAAGTGGGAGCTGGTAATCACAGAATGCTCGGTGCAGGCAACTGTGGAATAGTTGGAACAGGGAGCTAGGGAACTGGAATGGGTGCGCTTTGGGGCACACTTGAGCTCCATGAGGGAATAGGATACATGGAAGGCATAGGCTGTGAAAATGAACCAGAATACAAATGCTTAGGAATATCAGGTAAGATGGGCATTGTTACCTTTGGTGGAATCCTACCTATGGCAATCAAGTCAGCTTCCGCATTTTGCGCTTGTTCGAATAGTTATGGAAATGTAGTCACGTTGGACTGCCGGACAGCCCAAACGATGTCTGTGTTAAACGCCCTGAGGTAGTAAAATGCAGCTAACTCATCAGCAAGTCGAAGACCATCAGGAATTCTCTGCCAGCTCCTGGTAAATTTGACATTGAAGTCAGCTATCTCTTCCTACGGGTGCCTTTGAATTACATTAAATTGATGCAATAAGAAGTATGGATCAGCTTGTTCATGAAAATTTTTGACTAACAATTCTCCTAATTGATCCCATGATGTAATGGTGCCTGGTTGCAACGATCGGTACCAATATAACAATTTACCTCTCAGTGATAACACCAACAACTTAATCATTACATCTTCGTCAGTTATGTCATGGATGGCCGCCAAAGAGGCTACATCATTAATATGCTCATAAGTAGTCTTACCAGTACCATCATAGGTCGGCAAAGCTTTCAAAGCAGCTTAAGGAACTGGATTTTGTGCCAGTAAGTTCAAAGCTCCCGAACCATTCCATGCGAGAACTTCCTTAGTGGAGGATGCTGGGCCATTTGGACTGCTGGATCTGGATATAAGAAGCTTGTAGCAGTACTGGGAGGAGTCGGGGATGGCACAAATGACCTGTAGCCTACGATGAAATAGCAAATGATGAATTCACAGGACTTACCAATCTTGAGCGCTCCCTCCAGTTCTGAACATCAATCTCGAAGAATTCGACTGGATCTTCCAATTCTTTGGCACTTGATCTCATGATCATGAAGCAAATATTTTCACCAGCTTCACAATTAGAAATTTCTAGGTACAATCACCTTCAGCAGAGTCACCAGATGAACTTACAATCTCCGCTTTGAGGTCAAGACAGTTCATCAAAATCTTGATTCCTCCAGGTGTGAATTTGAAAAAATGTATGTCCCACCGATTGTGGATTTTTTAGAGACAGAAATAGTCTGTCCCACCGGGCGTGCCAAAACTGTTGGTATAGGTGGGTAAAGACTGTTCGTCCCACCGGGCGTGCCAAAACTGTTGGTCAGAAATCTGCCACAGGAAAGGATTTTATATGTATATGCGCCCTAGACTTGGCCAACATTGAAAGGCCGAGAGAAAGAGATGTCTCCCGGGCCAATCTCCAGAGAGGGCTGGTTCCCACACTAATCTAAACTGGTTTCAAGACTAGAGATGCAAGAAAGAAATGGGAAAATGCGGAAAGAAATGGGAAATAACAGAAAGGGATGTAAATATGGCCGAAGCCAATCGTTAATGGGGAGAACAACCTCGAACAACAATAAATTCAACTAGATCCTAAAGCTCAGCAGCAACTGAATCTTAGAATACGTATACAGAAATTGGGTCATGCATTAGCCATGAGTTCGCTTCCAAATAAACTTCAAACATTCAAAAGCCAATACATCCAAATTCAACACAACAAAATTCAACTGATATTACACTGGACTACACATAAGTAAATCACACAGAAAGCCAAACATACACAACAAATTAGATCACCAACTCTAGAAGACACTAAGAACGGAAGCAATTGCATCTAGGATTTCTATTTCAATTTTTGCAACAAGATCCTCCTCCCTTTGCTTGAGTTTTACATTGGTATTTATAGAGGTCCGTCCTCTTCCTTTCATATTACAACATTTAATACATGAAGCAGATTTCAAAGAACAATCCCCTTAATCTACCTCGGAGAAATGACAGTCCCTGCTTTTAATGGATTACAATTGAGAATGAAACAGAAACGAGGGCCCATATCTCTTCATCAAATGACTATTATCAAGGGAAGCTGAAAGTTGTTAAGAGATCACGAAAAGGAGCTTTGAATATTGGATGCATCTTTAATTCTGGCGGCATCGAAAACTGCCTCAGGTTCTTCCATCTTGCACACCTCGGTAATCAACAACATTTAATCATGAAGCTTCTTTGACCATGATCTGAAAACCGTTGGAGAGCCTTTAATTGATCCTTATCTCCTTTGCACGTTCTCCTATGCAATCTTGAAGAAAAATACAACAGAATTGTATCGGGCCTTTTGTTGTTGATTTTGTCACGAAAATGAGACAGGTCACGAAAATGCGACATGTTGCGATATCACGACACTTTTACCTTACTGCCTGCTCTCTCCGCCACCAGTCGCGAAAACATGACATGTCACGAAATCGTGACATATTTCTCTTGCGCTGTCTGTTCCGCCTTCTTACCCGCGAAAACGTGAGAGGTTGCGAAAATGAGACATGTCGCGATATCGTGACGTTTTTCATTTGGTCTTTTCTCCACAATATGTCGCAAAATCACGATAGGTTTCTATGTTCTCCTTATTCTTGCCTTTGCCTCGCGAAAACGGAACATGTCACAAAATCGCGACAATTCTCCGCACTTTACCCTTCCTGTCCAATATGTCGCAAAATCGCGATAATTTCTTGCCTTCTTCATCATTGTCGCTTCATGTCGCGATATCGCGACGTCTTCCTCTTTCTTGGCCTCATCCTCAAAAATGTCACGAAATCATGACATCTTTCATGCCTTGGCTTATCTGTCAGTCCTTCCCGCAATAACGTGACATGTCGCGATATCGCGACATTCCGTACCATTTTCTCCTTGCTTGCTTTTCTGTCGCGATATCGCGACATTTTTCATTGACATTGCCCTTTGCTGCTTTATGTCGCGATATCGCGACACTTTCTCTTGTTCTGCTCTATGGCCACCGCAAGTCACGATTTTGTGACATTTTTACCCCCTTGCTGCCATTGACTGTTTTGACTACCAGAACGCGAAATGTCGCGATATCGCGACATTTTCCCATGCTTGCACCTTTTGGATTTGGACCCCGCAAAAATGCGATAGGTCGCAAAAAAGCGGCATGTCGCGATAAAGCGACATGTTTTGGGCTTACCTTTTTTATGGTACGAACGTCGCGAAAACGCGACAGGTCACGATTTCACGACATGTCACGAAATCGTGACACCTTTGCTTTTTTTTCACTTACAAACAAAGGAATGAGGATTTTTTTTTCTTTACAATCTGAGCATTCTTTTACTTGAACAACAACAACAAAAACAATGTGGCAAAAATGCCAACACTTTCCTTAATAGTCAAGAGTGTATCATCAACAAAACAACCATAAGTGAAAGAATGTTAGAGGTTATTTGGATATTGGATCCCTTGGATTTTTCTTTTTGTTTGAAACTATAGTATCCAAATGCATTAGCAACAAAAATGAAAAGTGATAGTGCCAGAAGGATTCCCTAATTAAATAATAGTGTTAGGGAGAAGCTTTCGAAAATTTTCTCATTAATATTGAAGGCCACATTGGCATTAGCAAAAAGTGTTGTCATGGTATAAAATGCACGACTAAAACCCAAGGCTTGCATCATTATATCAATGAAGTCCTATCCAATTTTTTCATATGTCTTAGCCTAGTCTAACTTAAGAAAAATTATATTAACATTGATGCTTGAAGCATAGTGGAGCCCATCCCACACAAAAAGTACATTATCAAGAATATACATACCTTCCACAAATTCCATCTATCAATACAAATGACTTTTGGCAAAATATTAAGCAACCTTAAGGCTAGATTTTTAGTAAGAATTTTATATGACACATTGAGGAGAGTGATGAGCCTCAAATTATTCAAATAATTTTTATTTCCCCATTTTTGAATGATCTTGACAAGGCCTTGATTGATCCACTTTCCAAGGATCCTGTCATCAAGACTTCTTTATACACTCGGTAAACCTAGTCCCACAACATCCCAAGTGGCTTTGTAAAATTCAATGGGAAGGCCATCTATACCTAGACCTTTATTATTAGCCATGCTAAAGGATGTTTTTTTTATTTGAGAGATATTGTTTGATCAAGCTTATCCTAAGTTTCCCAACTAATTTTTGGTGATGTAACATCAATACACTCTTGCATGGTCACCCTAATTTCCTTTATTAGGCCTTGTAATGACTTGATAGAAATTTAAAAAGTTAATTCAATCACCTCCTGATCTATGAAAACTTAGCCATCAATGTTTAGCTAGAAAATTTTCTTCTCTATATCTGTATATTTTTCAAAGAAAGGATAAGTCCTTTGAGACTCAATTTTCAGTCTTGAGTTAGTGCAATTGAGCTCATAGTCTTTTCCTAGACCATTACTTATCTATCTTCCAAAATTTTTGTTAAAACACTAGCAAAATTATGGAATATTTCTTCAATAAGCCCTTTGATGCTTTCTTTATTGTCTATCCACCTACCAAACTATATTTCCTAGCCACCTACCAACCTATCTCTCATAGACCGAGAAATTTGCTGACTAATTTTTTTGAGGATTAAAGTGACTTGAATTATGGCTCTTTGCCACTAAGAAATCCACCTTGAAGAAGATTTGGGCCTAGACAAAGAAAGCCATAGATATTTTATACCATTGATATAGGCCGGGTTATTAAGATGTGAATAGTTGAGATGAAATCTGGAGTGAAAATCCTTGCTATTCTCCTGCTCCAAGGTACAAGCAAACTGGATCTAAAAGATTTTTTAAACTAAACTCCTTTAAAAAACCATATTAATGAAAACTAGATATAAAATAAATTTTTAACTAAATTCCTTTTAAAAATCAAATTAAGGAAAATTAGATCTAAAAGAAAATTTTAACTAAATTCTTTTTAAAGTCAGATTGAAAGAAAGCTGGATCCATAGAATTTTAACAAAGATTATTTTAAACTAATATAAAAAAAATTAGATCTAAAAGGATGTTAAACCAAGAATCCTTTTAAGCCAAATTGAAATGAATGTACAGATCATAATACAACAAATCACATAATCTAAAACCCTTATGCCATTTAAAAAACTATCGAAGAGTAAAGAGTAAACATGTTTGAGATCACCTATTTTTGGTCCCAAAAATGAAGCAAAAGTGGAATTCTAAACCTGTCTTTAGGAACTATGCAGAGAAAGAGAGAAATTACAGATTTGTTATTGAACTACAAATTCGTTGATCTACAAATTTGCCATTGAACTACAAATTCATTGTAACAACAAATTTGTATTGATTGCAAATTTGTTGTGAGTATGAATTCACTTTGAGGACTTCATATATGTAGATGTCGGATGGTGCAATGCTATCTCATGGTCAGATATGTGAAAATCTATAAAAAACCTACAAAAATAAATTGTGAAAAATCTACAACAATGGATAAAAACAAGATTAGTAAGTTTTGGGAGCTTGTCCTTCTGGGTTGGGATAGGCAGCTATCTTGATCCATGGATAAAGCCCCAAAATAACCACTTAAGTTTTATAATAAAACAAAATTGAAAGTATACAAATTCATGTAATGAAATAAAATATAAAAAGAGGGAAAAAAAGAAATAAAACCCCTAATATGGAAGATCAAACCAGCAAGGTTGTTAGTCTGCAAAAAATGCAATATTTTTGTTGGACCACAAATTCAAAACTGAATTAGAAATTTTTCATGACAATGAATTTACTTTTGAGATGTAAATTCACCCTTGCAACAAATTTAATATGAACTTGTATAAGTAGAGTAGACAACCTTAATTTCATCTCTGATCTATCAAAAAACCTATGCAAGATATCTACAAAATACTATTATCTATAAAAAATATTGTGTTTAACATCTATGCAATGCTTGTATATCTCTATTGATTTTTGTGTAACCTAATTGGCACCCCAAGGGTATCTTTTTATATAAGACAAAGGATATTTGAAATTACCAATAAGGGTGCTCACTAGAAGTTGGATGCATTCACTTCCTGGGAGATGATTCATTCAGTTCTATTGTTGTTAGAAAGTGAGGTGTCTAGTTAACTATTGCTATTTGGAACTTAAAATATTCTCTTGGACGCTAATTGGAAAATTAACTGTCTCTAATTGGAAGTTGCATGGGTTAAATAGAGTTGGTTGTTGAGTTAACTGCCTCTAATTGGTAGTTGCATAGGCTGATTGGAGGTGGTTGCTAAGTTAACTATCTCTAATTGGAAATTTAGACAGATTGATTTAAATTTTGAGCTGATCAAATGTAGATTGGTGGAACCGGTAGTGACTAGGAGTCACATCATTGAGACTAAGGGTTTTATTGATGGTGCATCAATGAGACTAAGGGTTTTGTCGATGGTTTAGCAAATTTACTATTGGGGAAAATTTGCTATTGCAAATTAATTATTGGAAAATTTATTTCTGTAAAATTTTTTGTATGTATAAATTTATCATGCCTATACTAATTGAAAATATTGTTCTAAAATATTTTCAATGGTATAATTTTTGTGAGATTTGGAGTCCATTGGACCTAGTTTTGAGAAGGTTAAAGTCAGGGAGGTCAAAGTGGCTATGAGAAGTCAAATCTACCCTTGTGGAAATTTTTTCAATGCAAATTTATCGTGAGTGAGAATTTGACGTGCCTAGGCTTGTTTGAAATCTTGTTCTAAGAGCTTTACAATGGTATCAAATTTTAAAATATTTAGAATTCATTTGACCCAGTTTTGGGAATGACAAAGTCAATGGAGTCTTTGAACCTGAATTTGGGAACAAAAAAGGTGATTTGGTCAAATTAGTCAAATATGTGATAGATGACATGATGAGTGGGTGGTCTAGGGAGAAAAATAGGGTGTCCACATTTTCCCCCTTTTGAAGGGTTTATTATAAGGCGAGTGCTTCAAAAGCTTATATTCCAAAGTTTGTAAAAAAGGTACCCTTTTTATGACATTGATTGATGCATTGATTATTATGTACTTGTAAAAGATGTGTCATTGTTTGGTTGTTTGCATGGTTGCACCTAGGTATGCTCCATTGAATTTTTGAGGTGAGCACTCAACGAGCCACGAAAACATTAAATTTGAAAATGATTCACGAGGGATTTGATGTTTTTATTTTTGTTAGGGTGGTTTTTATTTTTTGATTTTGTTGAATTGTCTATGGTCGAAGTTCTTATTTTTTTAATTTTATTTTTTCTAAAGTGAAATTTGTTTTTGATTTGTTATTTTTGTAAAGTTATTTTCTTATATTTTATATTTTTGACTTTGTAATTTTAAAATGCAGATCAGGTTTAGAATTTTTGTGGGAAAATAGTCAGGGGTATAAAAGGGGTAAGGGAGTTATTTGCTCCCATTTATGTGGTGAAGAGGGAGAGAAAAGAGAGTGAAGGAGAACTTGTTGACATCTAAAATAAAAGGTTTTAAAAGACATGTCTTAGGCAAGGTGAATGAGGCATTGAGTGGAGGACGTGTGGGTTGTTGAGTGAGGAGTAATGGTTCTCAAGGTAGTATTCTAAAAAATTGTGCCTCATTTATTTATTATTTATTTATTGGCACTTATTTGGTGCATGAAACTATTGCATGACAGATTCACTATCATACAACAAATTCATGATTTGCTTAGAAGGTAGTCATGTTTATACTTGTTAGAGAGCATTTTTTGATTACTTTCCAATGGTATAAATTTTTTTACCTTCTAAGGTGTTGTAGAGTAAGTTGATCTTTGGACCCATTCATCTTGTTTTGGGTCTTTCATATGGTTGCAAGATATAGTCACGTTCAAACTCATTAGAGAGCATTTTTTGAACTCTTTCTCATTGTAGTGATAAAAAATGGTTATCTTTATTTGTGATGCATTTGAGTTTTTGACGTCATTAGATGTTGATGAGTTGTTTATTTATTTGATGTGTGAAACATATTCCAAGGGTTCTAGCGGCTCAAGATACTCATACATGAATGTCATTAGATGTTGATGAGTTGTTTATTTGTTTGATGTGTGAAACATATTCCAAGGGTTCTAGTGTCTCAAGAGACTCATACATGGTCCCTGGGTCATATTTTTCCATTGATAAAGAGTGAGTTGTTAAGGGACATAGGCCTTTTCTACAAAGCAAAAATGTATAATGTGTCAGTTGATTACACTTTGCTTACAATGATGGTAGAGAGATGGTACTCCTAGACGAGTAAATTCCAACTCCCTATAGTGGATATGACTATGATGCTTGAGGTTCTTGGCAGATACTTCACATCCCTATTAGAGGTGTTGATGTCAAATTAGTCCTCAACCAGAGGTAATGGTTAGAGAGGCTAACATGCGATCTTGAGTATGAGATCTCTAGATATGATGTTGACATCAATAAGGGATTCATGGATGATCATATAGATCATTGTATTATATTGCTTTATGCCTTGGTATTTGGTATGTTTATGGGTGACATGAGTCACCACAATATGTAGGGGGGGTGGGGAGAGGAGGTGGAAAACATGAGAGACCACCACATCGTATACACTTGGGGACCGATGGTACTAGCTTGACTATACACATTACTTAATATTGGGGTGTTGGAGCATATATTAGTGGATCGATCACCAAAGAGCTTGTATGGCAAATTTGACCCCCTTAGAATTTCATCTCTTGCATATGTTCGCATCTGCTTTTACTTGGAGAACTGAGACTGCTTCTAACCATTGAATAAGCATATAAAAAGAAATGCACCTATCATTGATTTGAAGAAGTCCATAGTTCTCGAAGGAAAGGAACAAGTATGATTTCATGTTTTATTTGACTATGTATGATTGATTGTTTGCTTTTACACATTAGGCAAGTTGACCTCTTCTATAAGTTTTTATCCCTTGCAACAACTTTAACAAAGGGGATATTGCATTAGTAATATCCCAATATGTCAGATAACTCAAGTAGGTTTTTTCAAGAATATTGGCACCACTATTAGGCTCCTTTGTCAAAGTTGTGTGCAAGAAACAAAACATTAGCATGAATCAACTTGGCATTTTACAATTGTGTGCATTGATATTTAGCAATATTATTGCATATTGTTTACATCCACACTTAATAATGGGAACTAGGACTATTTTTAATCATTTACTAGCACATGAGGGACATGTGCCTGTCATAGGTTAAAGTCAATCCATAGTTCTCGAAGACAATAAAATTGCATGCTTTTTATTTTTCATACACATTCTTTAAAAAAATTAACTACCCACTTGCCAAATGATTACAAACACTCCTAAGTCACAGGAAAGGATGGCCTTAACCCATAACACTTAACAATTTCAACACCCTCACTTGAGCGCTATTATTAGCACCTACTAGGTTATGGAATAAATGGATCTCATTTCCTCACAGGCCTTAATGAGGGGCTTAAGCAAAAAAATTAATTCATCCCATCTATTTTGTAGGCTCATAAGGTGATGGATAAAAGAAACTCATTTTTTTATGAGCTTACACAACACATGGAATGATCAAGTTTATGAACATGCCATATGAAAAATGTACTATGACATATATAAAATTGATGGCAAGAATCATCCATAGATGTTTATACTAATATCAATCAATTTATATCATCAATTACAAGTCCCATAACTAGGGGTACATAAAATCAAAGAAACAATAAGGACATAGATTATCCAAAAATTAATAAGGACATAGACTATCCAAAGCAAATATGAACATAGACTGTTTGAAAAACATTTTATCATGTGGACATAGATTATCTAAAAATCATTGTACCATAAGGACATAGAAGGTCTAAAAAACATTTTATCATATGGACATAGACTGTCTAAAAAGTATTGGATCATAAGGACATAGACTATCAAAAAAGCATTGTATCATATGGACATAGACTGTCCAAAAAAACTATATCATATGGATATAGACTATCCAAAAGCATAACACAATAGACATAAACTATCCAAAGGCACATCATAAAGTACATAGACTGTAGAGAACACTTGTGCATAAGGCATAGAATGCCTAAAAAGAAACATGCTCCCCCTAAGGGCTTGTCAAATAATCAGGTTGGAAGATCCAATTCTAAGGATCAAACAAAAAATAAATAAGGACATATACTACCCAATGACATGAACTACCTAAAAATGCTATTAGTCCTTAAAAACCTAAATGCTTGTCCATTATTTAGGCTAGAAAACCACAACTTAGAGGTTAATGATGCAACAAAAATGCTAACTGATTTATCTAAGAAATGCTAACATCAACTTTCGAAAAATTGAATACATAACATAATCTATACTTGCAAAAATACCATATGATTAATCAAAAGTCTCATCATAAAAAATTACAAATACCAATTTTTACATCCCATAAAATTCTAAAGTAACATTAACAAAACAACCATAAACATATATATATATATATATCAAAATCATCATACATTAATTTTAGTATAACATAATGTCTCAAAAAAATGTACTTAGACTATATTGTTGGACTGAGGTACCTAACAAAGTAAAATCAATTCTCTCATGCCACTCATAGCTATCAAAAACCCTAAGATCTAAGACTATGACCAACTGTTAGGTTCCCACCTAGGATATGGGGTCATCCTCATTCACCTCTATGAAACACGAGTAACCAACGATGAATAATTTAATGATTAAGGCCATGAAAATGAATTGACTCAATGCTCTACAGGCACACCATCATACCAAAAATCCCTATAGTGAACTACTCACTCTATATCCATCTTTAAGTCCTATTGACTAAGTTGAAACTCCTCTTGAGTAGATGCTATCTCCCTCTATGTCTTCTCTAGCTCCTACTATAAGTGATCCACCTCTATATCCAATCAACTCTACTCTCCCTAGGCTCAACCTAGCTCTTGCTAGGCCTGACCTAGATCCCCCTAATATTGCTTGAGATTTCACTAAGCTTGGATCAGCTCTCCCTACACCTATGATAATTGTTGTAGTAGCACCATTACCATGTCTCCTCCTCTTGATCTAACTCTTGGAAGTTATAAGGAAGTTGTGGCTAGATTTTCTATCAACCTCTCCACCTTGCATTGTAAGGAGGCAAAACCCTCCACTGATTGAGAATAGAATAACCAATTTTTGCTAGAGACCCTCTACCTCATTATCCTTCTCTATAGTAAGTCACTCTAACTTTTACTATAGATAAGAGATATCCTGATTCCTCTTGACCTCCTCTATGTGATGACCTATCTACCAACTCTAAAATATCATTCCAAGGCATATCACTCTGACTAAACCTCATTAATTATTTTGAGTAAGGTCTCCCACTCAATATCGATATGGACACTAACCCTTACCTCGCTAAAGGGTCCCTTAAGGTAGCTCAAAGGGGGCTCACTTAAATTAACCTAATCCATAGGTACCTCAAGGTACTCACAAGAACCACCCTCAAATATAGGAGGTAAAGACTCATTGGGACCTACCTCATATACTCTTGCTCTTGGGGGTAGTAACATATTCAAAGGGAACATCACTAGTGGGTGTTTACATATTTATAAAATATCCCACAAATACCTCTATAATGATATAATTACTTAGTGATAAGCCCTGTGACCTTGATATTGACCCTTGAACTATGTCCCTAGCATGCTAAAATATCATTGGTTGAGGGTAGAAACCATCATCCCACTCCTAGTAACCCTCAACTATGGTAGGATCATCATAGAATCAATCTAGAACAATAGGGTCATCCACATCTGCCTCCACATAGCTAGTAGGATTAGGAGGTTGGTCTACTCCCTATTTATGAATGGCTCAACTATACTTGACCTCTTTATCAAGAATGCCATACACCCTACCAAATGTGGATGCAATTTTGCATCACTACACCCACATTATATTTTTGCAGGATGATGCTCCTCAAAGTGGCTACCAAAATTTTGAGGAACATTGATGGATGAGCGAAAGGCAAGTAGTAGTGGTAGCAATGAAGGGTGAATACAAGTAGTAGGTGGATGGTGGATTGAAGTAGGGCAAAAAATATATAGGGTGGATGATCCACCCTGTGCCTTGGGTGGAATTATCTAAAAGGTATGCCCACTTGTTGGGAAGACCTTTCAAGTGGCTAGAAAAGGTGAACAAGATATATAACCTCACCCCTGGGAAAGACACAAACTCCCACCCATATCGAGCAGAAGTTGCAAGCACAAGTTGGATGGAACTACAGACAAATGTTCGTTGTCTTCCCTAATGTCTTCACGGGTGGAAAAAAGGACAAATAAAGCATACAACCAGTGTGCAAAGCTCTCGTCATTGCTCAAAATTTGAACAAAATATGTACGCACTGCTGCAGCTCTCCAATACTAGATGTTTGTACGTAGAAGTGATAAATTTGAGGTGTATTGATCCCAAGGTGATTAATGCTAGACATTCACCACCTAATCAGGGGATCTCTAGCTAAAGGAGAGGACAAGGTAGATGAAAATTAATGAACTGGGTAGAAACGTCAGTGGATCCAAAGGCCTAGATTAAACCAGATGCATCTACCTATTTCTATAAAATTAATTCCATCCTGAGGAATAGCATACCAGTCAAGAGCCTATCATATTCAAGTGTTGTCTTCCCACCTACCACCATTAATTTTCAAATTTTGAATTTAATGTATAATTATCTATAAATAGTAGAATGTTGGTCATTCCTAAGGGTGGCTCTTTAGCCATTACAATTCATATATAAGTTTTTTTACCACCGTGTAAATATAGATTCATCACTATTTGGTCTTCAATTTTTCCTTCATGTTTTTATTGAATGTATGAATGATTATTTCTATTTTAGTCATTTGAGTAGGTCTCATATTATTTTGCAATCTGGATTTTATGGGATTTGCTTAGTGACTTGGGAGTGTGCATTTATAAATACGGGTTGGGGGTTTATTTATACTAAAGTTATTTGGATATGAGCGCTCTAATTCTACATCCTGGATTTCATGCACCTATTCACTAGTTTTATAATTTGCTCTCTACCCACCACTTCAAAGAGATTTATGAAGGTGTCATAGGCTAATCTATTAGTCATTGTATTTTTGTTTTCATCCATGGTGTAGTGTCTGTATAGGTTTTGATGCAACTATACCTATCCTTGTGAGTTTTGGCTATGACCATTTTTACATATTTTCCCCACTTTTTCCTTTTTCCATTTTGTAGCATAGATAGCTAGAACCACCCTTGAGGATTCAGTATCCTCAAGATATCAACCACCCCATATTGATTCAGTGGTTTTTTGATGTTGGCACTGGTCCACCCATGCCCTCTATGTGGTGCTATATTGATAACCAACAATTTTTGGCAACTTTGCTGGGTAACTCACTAAGTTTTCATGTTTTAGGAAATCAGATTTTGGTGATACTTTGATTTGCACACATCCTTTCAAAATAACCTGGCTAATCCAACTATGTGCCACTTCCAGATCATGAGACCAATTGCCTACTCATGCTAAATATTCAAATATCCTAGAGAACTCAAGGTACAATAAAAAACCTTGACCTCACTAGTGGATATAGTATGTTCATCTAGTGACTCCGAATCTGACTCCAACAGAAGAATCGAGACCTCTGAATATTGATACCAAGATGGCTTAGTCGTGTTTTCCCTAGTGGAATGACTTTGGTCTACCGAACCTCCAATATTAGCATGAGATTCCTAAGGGTGCTCTAAAATACTTGACCAAATATAATGGCACCGTGGGAACTACTCAAGAAAATTTGGAAGATGTTTCTACACTAGCACCCCTCTATGGTATAATGCATGAAGATGTTATAATTAGGCTTCTAATATTATCACTAGAAGGAAGGGCACCATTCTGGTACTGATATCTTGGGTGAAAATCCATCTGCTCATGGGTGGATTTGGTGGGAGCTCTCATCAACACATTTGACGGCTCCATGGATCCCTTCCAACTCTTGATGCACCTCTCATTCATCAAGAGGGTACCTTTTGAATCCCTCATCGACTTCAAAATACAATTCAAGAGGATCTAGAAAAGGATCCCCTTGAGTACCAATTGTCACCCATTTAGACTCACTTGTACTATATCCGAGCTCTTAGCTCGAATATAAGCCTCCTACTACTACAATATGGGGAAAGGAGATTCCCTCAAATATTTTAGGAGGCCGTATAGGTAGAGTGACTCCTAATTTAAGCAAGAAAGACATATTCAGATGACTTTTCCCTCCCATACCCTTTTATAATTATTATTGTTCCCTTCCTTATTGTACAACATAGGCCATGGATGCCACATCAAGCTATGTAGGAGCTATGTCTATAGTCCTATGAAACACAAGGGGTGGATCGCTTCTCGAGCCCAAGCAATAAAAATGTAAGCATCGATCCTGAAAGTGACAACCTTATTGCTTGCACCTTTTCCCAAGGAATGGAGGATCTGGACTAGACAAAAATTCCACCCATAAAGAGGGAGTAATTTTACACTCTTTTTGTATCCAGGGACGTGGTGAGAAGGGGCAAGGCCTAGTCAATCAACATATGATTCTCGAGGAGTTTCCATCAGTAATTAGCTCAATTAATGAATCCTATGGTAACAAGTGCACGAGGAAGGTGAAGGCGTATGAAGATAGCATTTCATTGTAGATGGATCTTGAAGATTGGAAACATTGAATCCTATTTCCAGATGAACTAGTACCAAAAAAGGAATCCCATGTCGCAAATATTTGGGCCACATTAATCATTGAATATATGAGTACTGGCATGCATGATGATTTTCCACATCACATTTGGCACATGACTTGGCAAGCATCGAGAAAAGGCTAGCCTAAATTTGAACAACAATTGAAGTACACTATGATCTAGTTAGGGCACTACATATTTACTGGGTAATTTCTTGAAGGTAGTTTTAAGGTGGTAGCATACCTATCACACCGTAATTTTGTGTAAATAAGATGACTATTAAATAAAAGTGTAAGAGGCATGTGGCAATGCAAGTGGGACATCATCAAGTTTTAGGAAACTCAACGGTGACACAGGTTCCAAGAAATGAGCGTGATGCAAAGCATTAACCTTCATAGTATGTATCTTCCTTATTTTTCCCAGTATTTTCCTCTTGTTTTTTGTTGTGACCCCATGTCCGATGGATCTAAGGCTCATAATTCAGGCATCTCTATTGCAAATCCATAAAATATATCCACTACATTTTTGAAAGAAACACCCACTCCTCGTATGATGGGAAAATTGGCTTATAAAAGGCACCCTGAAGGGTAGAAGTAGCATGAAGCTAAGAATGGCACTATGCCTAAAAATTCCCTGGAAGAGTGAAGATGAGAAAATGAGGTTCTTACATTATTGCATCTAAAAGAGGTGTTGCACCAAAACTAGAAAATACCCTCGGCATTCTATCTGTTATTGAATCCACCATGATCCTTGATAGGGTATGTTAAAGGGAGTGTGATTTGTGGGGGTGTCCCATGGATCACCTTCCATTTTATTTTAGTTACTTTTTTTTTTCCTTCTACTTATTTTTTTCCTCGGTTATCCCTTCTCGCTAACTCTGTTGGATAACAATATCTCTCCTCCTACCTCTATTGCTTCTTGTGTTTGTTCCTTCTGCTATCTTTGTCTATCTCTCTTTTCCTTGTCTTGCCCTCTCATTTCTTCATATCCCCCTTATTTAGTTTTTTTCTTGGTGTTTCATTGTGTTAAATATTTCACATCATCTATTGATATGTCCTCCCTCCCCTCTTTCTTCCCATATCCTTATCCTCAAAAATGCTTTAAATTCCCTCCCTTTATGGGTTCTTCTTTCCCACAAGGGAAAAGTCCCTATAAGTCACCAAGAGTGTGGGTGCAATTTTGCACTGCTACACCCATATTCTCTTTTTGTAGGATGATGCTCCTCAAAGTGGCCACCCAAATTTTGAGGAACATTGATGGATGAGTGGAAGGAAAGTAGCAGCGATATTAATGAAGGGAGGATACAAGTAGTGGGAAGATGGTGGATTGAATTAGGGCAAAAGATAGATAGGGCATATGATACGCGTTGTGCCTTGGGCATAATTATTCAAAAGGCTCACCCACTTTTTGGGTGGACCTTTCAAGTGGCTAGCAAGGGTGAACAAGATATATAACCCTACCCTTGGGTAAGACACAAAATTTCACCCATATCATGTGGAAGTTGCAAGCACAAGTTTGGTGGAACTACAAATAAATGTCTGCCCTCTTTCCTAATGTCTCTACGAGTGGAAAGAAGGACAAAGAAAGCATACACCCAGTGTGCAAAGCTTCTGCCATCACCCAAAATTCAAATAGAATATGTAAGCACTGTCACAACTCTCCAGTACCATGTGCTCATATGCAAAAGTGATAGATTTGAGATGCGTTACTCCCAAGGTGATTAATGCTAGACATTCACTGCCTAATCAAGGGATCACCAATTGAAGGAAAGGACAAGGTAGATGAAAATTAATGAACTGGGTAGAAACGTCAGTGGATCCAAATACCTAGATTAAACCATAATCTATCCCATTATAGAAGATCAGTACCATCTTGAGGAACAATGTACCAATAAAGAACCTATCAGATTCAAGTGTTGTCTTACCACCTACCACCATTAATGTTTAAATTTTGAATTTAATGTAAAATTACCTATAAATAGTGGAATGCTGGTCATTCCTAAGGGTAACTCTTTAGCCATTACAATTCATATGTAAGGTTTTTTTCCACTACGTAAATATAGATTCATCACTATTTGGTCTTTGATTTTGCCTTCATGTTTTTATTGAATGTACGAATGCTTGTTTCTATTTTAGTCATTTGAGTAGGTCTCATATTATTATACAATATGAATTTCATGGGATTTGCTTAGTGACTCGAGAGTGTGCATTTATAAATATGAGTTGGAGGTTTATTTCTACTAAAGCTAGTTGGATATGAGCGCTCTAATTCTGTATCCTGGATTTCATGCACCTATTCGCTGGTTCTAGAGTTTGCTCTCTACCCACCACTTTGAAGAGCTTGATGAAGGTATCATAGGCTGATCTGTTAGGTGTTGTGTCTATATTTTTGCTCATGGTGTAGTGCCTACATAGGTTTTGATGTGGCTATACCCATACTTGTGAGTTCTAGCTATGACAATTTTCCCATCTCTTTCCCCCTTTTTCCATTTTTCCATTTTGTTGCGTAGATAGTTGGAATCACCCTTGAAGAACCGACCTCCTTTGGATATCGACTGCACCATCCCAACTCAGTGATTTTTCGATGTTGGTGCTGGTCCACCCCCACCCTCCGTGTTGTGTCGGATTGATGACCAACACCAAACTATCACAATACCCAATCAAAGTGTTGGATATCATATGCATTTGAGGCTCCTATTAGCCATCTCATTCATACCATTCAAGCTAACTCAATAGTATCCTCAGTCCATATAGGATGTACTCAATAAAAATATCATATGATTTTATCTAGAGTCATATCATCAATCAACTCTTGAGTAGTCCACAACCTACTCTCTACTAAATCCCTATGGCCAATCTCAAAGTTACATGCACAACAATAACCAACATGTCTTTCACCATCATCTATCCTCCCAAGAAAACTAGGTGATTGATCCACTGATATATGCTCCAATTTCCAAACCTAAAGTATATTATACTCTTCCTTTCTTATAGGCTATGCAGTGAAGAGTATGGCATAGTTGAGCTAGAACCACCAATCTCCAAGAATATATAATATGATGGTCTCTCATGTTTACCACCACCTCACCCCACCCCCAATGCATACTACATTGACTCGTGTCACCCATCAACACATCAGATACCAAGGCACAAAATAATGACTATAATGATCCAAATGATCGTCCATGAATCCCTTATTGATGTCAACACTAGATCTAGAGATCTCATACTTAAGATCATCTGTCAATCTCTCCAAGAACTACCTCTAGTTGAGGCATAATATGACATCAACACCCTTAATAGGGATGCAAAGGATCCACAAAAAAATTTCAATTTTCAAATTTCAAATTTCAAGTTTTTGTAGCTTGTTGAGTGCTCACCTTGGAAACCCGATGGAGCATACCCAGGAACAACCATGCAAGTAGCTAACCAATGACACATATTTCACAAGGACATCATAATCAATGCATTAATCAAGATCATAAAAATGATACTCCTTTTGCAAAATTGGGAACATAAAATATTGAAGCATTCATATGACAATAAACCCTTTAGAAGAGGGCAAATGTAGACACCAATTTTGCCCCCCTAGACTAGCCACTCATCATGTCATCCATCGCACATTTGGCTAATTTGACCAAATCAACTTTTTGTACCCAAATTTGGGGTAAAATATCTCATTGACTTTGTCCTTCCTAAAACTAGATCAAATAGACCCCAAATTTTATAAATTTGGTACCATTGGAAAGCTCTTAAAACAGTCTCTCCAAAAAGCCCATACATAGAATATTTTCACTCACAATGAATTTGAATTAATAAATTTTCCACATGGGTAAATTTAATTTCTCATTACCAATGGGATAGACAACTATATTGATCCATGGATAAAGCCTTGAAATAACCACTTAAGGTTTGTAGTAAAGTTAAATTAAAAGTATGCATGTTCATGAGATGCAAATGACGAGGGAAAAAGAGAAAGAAAACCCCCGAGATGGCAGATTAGACCGATAATGTTGTTATCCTGTAGAAAGTGCAAAATCATAGTGAGACCACAAATTCTTTTGGTTAAAAGAAACTATTAGTTATAAGTTGCTTTTCATTTTGCATCATGAATTTTTTTTTAAAAAAGGGAATCCTATTTAATGGTCTCTTTAATCTTGCATCTTAAATATTGTTTAAAAGAATATTGTGCAAACAATTTTTAGATCTCACACATTTATTCATTTTAGTAATATTGATTATAAAAGAAGAACTTTGAGTTCTACATCACTTTAAATAAAGGTTTCTTTCAAACTAAATTAAAATGAAGTTGGATCTAAAAGAACTTTAAATAAAGATTCCTTTTAAATGAAATTGCAATGAATTTATAGATTAGAATACAATAAATCATAGAATCTAAAACCCTTATATTTTTTCAAAATTATCAAGTATCAAAGACCAAATAGGTTTGAGATCAACTATTTTTGGCCCCAAAACTTAAGCAAAAGTGGAATTTTGAACTTGTCTTCAAGAACTATGCAAAGAAATTATATTCGTCATCGAACTATAAATTTATCATTGAGCTACAAATTTGTCATAACAATGAATTTGCATTGACTACAAATTCATCATGAGTATGAATTTATTTTGAGGACTTCATATCTATAGATGCAGAATAGTGTAACATGATCATATGGTCAAACTTGTAAAACATAATGTGAAAAACCTACAACAGTGGATAAAAACAAGATTAGTAAGTTTTGGGGGTTTTTTCTTCTAGATTGGGATAGAAAGTTATCTTGATCTATAGATCAAGCCCCCAAAAAACCACTTAAGGTTTATAATAAAACAAAAATGAAATAATACCAATTTATGAGATGCAAAATATGAGGTAAGAAAAGAAAGAAAGACCCTAACATGGTAGATTAGACCAACAGTGTTGCTATCCTATAAATTTGTCTTAACAAAAAACTACAAATTTACCTCTAGACTGTAAATTTATCATTGAACTACAAATTTGTCTTGAAAACAAATTTGCTCTCAAACTGAAAATTTTTCCCTATAGAAAATCTAACACAAACTTGTATAAGTAGAGTAAAACACCTCAATTTTACTGCCAAACCATCAAAACCTACAATTCACAAAAGCCTATGCAAAATATCTAGAAACAATTATCTATCAAAATACTTATTATTTGTATATATCTATCATTTTTTGTGTAAGTTGTGGGTAAATTTTCCAATGACATATTTTCAAAAGCAAATCTGCCCTAAAGGTGAATTTGTAAAACCATCAACAAAAGACCTAGTTTCAATAGTGTGACCCACAATCATGCCAATTCCATTACTTCACATCTAATTAGCTCAATATTTGTACTAGTTTGTTTGCAACTACCAATTAGAGAGATTTAACTCAACAACCACCTCTAATCATATATGCTAATTTCCAACCAAGGGTAGTTAACTATCCCATAAGCCTCCAAGAAAACCTCACCTTTAAAATAGTAGTAAAATTGGATGATTCACTTCCCAAGAAGTGTACCTGTCTAGCTTCTCATGAGCACCCTTGGTGATAATTTTAAAGCTACTTTATCTTTTATGAAATGAGACCCTTAAGGTCCTAAGGAGGTTACACAAAAAATGATAGAGATATATAGGCATTGCATGGTTTTTAGACAAAATATTTTGATAGGTAATAGTATTTTAGACATTTTGCATAAGCTTTTGTGAATTACAGGTTTCAATGGTTGGGCAATTAAACCAATGTGTTTTGATTTGCTTCTATAAGTTGACATTAAATTTTTCTACTAGGATGAATTTGTTCTTCAGCGTCAAATTTGTCATCAAGGTGAATTCATGATCTAGTAGCACTTTTGTAGTTTAGGAGCAAATGCATTGTAAGGGTGAATTTGTAGTCCACAACAATTTGACACTTTTTGAAGAGTGGCAACCCTATTAGTTTGATGTTCCATATCATGGATTTTTCTTTCTCCTTTGCCCTCTTATTTTCATCTAATTTCATTACATGATTTTGCATAATTTTAATTTTATTCTATCAAAAACCTTAAATGGTAATTTTAGGGCTTGATCTATGGATCAATATAGATGTCTGTTCCAATCCAAAAGGGCAAATCCCTAAAATATACTAATATTGTTTCTCTCCATTGTAGGTTTTTTACATTCTACTTTGTAGGTTTTTGTAGGTTTGAAGGTGGGATCACATTGCATTATACTGCCTCTGCATATTTGAAGTCGTCAAAGGGAATATGTACTTACGACAAATTTGCAATCAGTGTAAATTCATTGTGACAATAAATTTGTAGTTTAGTGGTAAATTTGTAGCTCAAGAATGAATTTGTAGTTTAGCAATGAATTTGTAGTCTCTCTATTTCTCTGCATAGTTCCCAAAGACAAGTTTAGAATTTCACTTTTGCTTCATTTTGGGGCAAGAAATAAGTGATCTCAAACCTATTGAGTCTTTAATATTTGATAATTTTGAAAAGGCATAAGGGTTTTAGATTCTATGATCTATTGTTTTTTATCTATAAATTTATTTCAATTTGGTTTTAAAAGAATCTTTGTTTAAAGTTCTTTTAGATCCAAATTCATTTCAATTTGGTTTTGTTGGCTTTTTATCCAGGTCTAATATTTAGGATCAAATATAAAATTTAATATAAATGGCCAATGTCAATGAACATAACATTAATGAAAATAACAAAAATAATATGAAATAAATAGCCAATAACATTCATGAAATAACATGAAGAAAACTTGCAAAAATATTTTTCAAACTGTATACAAGATTTAATATCTTCAATGCTTGAATGAATTACATTTTATGGAGCTTTATATCCATAACCTTAGAAAGGTGACTCTTCAATACTTGACTATTGCACTCCTCACATATTTTGGAGATGCAACCTTTCCTATTCCATACATAAGGCAAAAATCTCATGAATTTTGGATTTACATATTACCATTTGTATGCATGACTCTTGGCTTTACTTTCACTTGCAAACTTTACTCTATGACACTTTGCACTCTCCTACATCTACACACTTACACACATTGTTACATAACACTTGTGCACATCCTATACATAGATACATATATAAGGAGAAATATAAATCACACACCTAGACTATAGACTCACACCCTATTCTAATATTTATATATTTAAAATTGTACCAAAGATACCATGGGGGCACATTAGCATGTACCAAATAATGTAGGATTTTCCAGCACCCCCTTGTATTACATTATTTGTTATTGAAGACTTTATTCATCAATATTTGACTCTTGCATTTGTTCTTCTGTTCTAATTCTAGCACTACTCAATATTCAACTATCGAATCTACTCCTTTATGCTATTTCCTATGTCTGTTATACTTATAAACACTTCATATCTTTATGAGAATTTTGAATCATCAATACACATTCCTTGTGTATATTCTTTGTTTTTATTTAGATCCATTTTGTCATATGCCATATTCATGATAAATTTATTCAAATTAATGTCTTTGGAGTAAAAATCCTTATTTCTCCAAAGTTTTTAAATAATCAATAATTTCAAAATTTTCAAATTCTTAAATCTTAAAATTTGCAAAATCAAAATTTCAAATCCTTTAATTCATTTGGAATAGAAATCCTTATAGCTCCAAATTTTAATCAATTTCAACAATTATCAATTTTCAATTTCCAAATTTTAATTTTTGAATTCCCCTTATAACTCCCAAAAATTTCAAACAAATTCTCCTATCTCAATTTTTTTTAATATTTAATTTAAATTAAAATAAATAATTAATAGAACTCCTTATAACTCCTATCAATGCTTATTATTTCAAAATACTTATATGCCCAAATATTTTTCAAAATGATTTTGATAAATTTATGCATATAATAATAATATCAAACAAAAGGTCTTACCTTTGACTCTTGCTTTCTTGATGTGATCTAACCAATGGAATTTACGTGATATTCATGTTTTATATTTCTCCACCATTTCTCATGCAAGGCATTACCCTAGATGTTATTCTACTTTGGCATTTCAGCTTTCAGCACTCACAAAGGTATTACTTTCTCTTCTCAATATTTTTGTCCATATTATTCCTCCTTCCTAATTCACAGATATGTCATAGGAGATGGTTTTGCTCTTGAAATTGTCCAAAAAATAAGCTCTAGCTTATCACTTTGCAGGTAGTTCAAACTATAACAACTTGA
Source organism: Wollemia nobilis (assembly GCA_028583015.1). Taxonomy (NCBI): domain Eukaryota; kingdom Viridiplantae; phylum Streptophyta; class Pinopsida; order Araucariales; family Araucariaceae; genus Wollemia; species Wollemia nobilis. Next base: position 9,764,643 of record JAQPPZ010000028.1, read on the forward strand.
ATCAATTTTATGAGCAATATATGGCTTCAAATGACCTCAATCAATGACACTTTTCTCTTTTAATATGCGCTCTTAAAATTATATTAGGCGCTCTATTGTGGAAATATTTGAATATCCTTGTTGTTTGTCATGCTATTCAAATCCCTTAAAACCCACAAGTAGATATGTGAGCTCTGGTAGACTCACCACTTCATCCTAGGATAGCTTGAAAGCTAAACAGGCCAGGTCTGGACACCCTAATATGAGCTTACAATAGTATTCATTAAAAAAATAGCTCAACCAGATTAATATAGACTATAAAATAACATTGACCAAGCATACAATGAAAGCATTTCAGTAGTTAAAGCAGACCGGTGCCTTGTCCATTGGGTTATCATAGCAATTTTAATCATCCACATGAAAAAGAATAGAAGGGGAAAGAAATATTGATAAACCTACATTCATTCAAATATCGTAACCAACATAGGTTCTTAAATCAGCGAAGAAACATTGCCTATAGATTCAAATAATGTAATATGCAGGCAAGATAACATACACACATTGCACAAGAAATTTCTAGAAAGTGGGAACCAGATATTTTGTATTATATTCAAAATAAAATGTTTACAATGACAAACCTTGGAATACTTCTAATGAATACAATACATGAGTCACCCTATTCGAATGATGTAATATGGGACTACTATCTACTATCCTAATTGTAGTGACACATAGACTCTGGTTCTCTAGAACAGCTCCTGGAAATGATCTCAGATAGATTGCTCGACTTTCAGCAATACCTACACAAGGGTGGGATGAACTTAAGAAAATGACTAAAATAAAGAAAAACAAAGGAGATATGATAACCCTAGATGAAACACTCAGAATACCTCACATAAGCTTGCTACGTGATTGCTTGATGATGAAGCTTGGTTGCCTTGACTCCTTTTATAACTGGGTTGTTCAAAATCAATTACAGATGCTTGGTGTAGGTGCTACCACTTGGAAAATATTCAGCCACTATTTTATTGGGTGCTTTACAGGTTGGCTTGAGTTATCTCTCACTAATAAAATTGACTGTACTCTACCACCTATTCTTGAGACTGCTTATTTCTGCTATTTTGGTATAGTGGTTGGTTTTGTTTGTTATTGAGTCTCTATAGTGGGGGTGATGTCGACTATTTTTCCTTGGTATTTTTCTGTGGGACCCGCTTGGCTATCATATTTTTTGTCTTCTTCTACATTTTCAACTCCTAAAAGTTTAGCAATTTGTTCCTAGGCTTCATTTGAAAACGTGGAAGTTGTCTTGACCTCATGTTCGATGCTCTTTATCTGATTGAGGTATTTCTTTGTTAGTGGCCCATTTTGATCAGCGAATAGGATTGCTTCTATGTTTATCGAAGCCAAATCTCTAAGTTGTAGTGCCAATTCCTTTTCATCCTTCCCATCACATTTGACTTCCATTATTTTATTGGTGATGAGTGCTTCCATCTGAGTTGATGCAGTGACTTCCCTGAGTGTCTCAACATTTTGCAGCCCTATGTTGCTTAATTCTTTCATCCATTCATCTATGCCTGATATGGAATCTTCCCATTGGAATCTATCACGAAAATAGTTCTTTAGCTTCTGGAATTCAATCTGGCAGTCATACACTCATCCATCAAAAACGATTACTTGTTCCTCCATGATTTGGGTGTATTCTTCCTTGTATTTTTGGTAAATATGAGCAATTTTTATAGCTCTTAGGTCTATTTCTTCCATCAGGATTTTGATCCGTTGAGTTGTGTTCATGATCTCCAGAAGGTCTTTGAAAATATTTGGCATTGGCTTGACTCGGTCTTTAGTCAATTCGACCAACCCTAATTTGAATTGATCGACGAGCTCTTCTTTGTCAAAAGTTATTTTAGGAAAGACTGGTGATTTTTGCTTTTGTAGTTTATTCATTTCTTTCTTTAGTCTGCCTATCTTAGCTTGAAGTGCCAAATTCTCACTCTGCAGCTGATCTTTTTTAGTTTTCATCTGTTCGAATTGGGTTTTTATTGCTCTTAATTCTGTGAGCTCTCCTTCCATGGCTGCAGTTGTTTGCATATGGACTGCCACATCTACTTTCAACATTTCAATATTATCCCCTGTCCATTTTACTTGTTTGGTTGCGGGGTCAATGAAAAATTTAGTAGGCTTTTCAGGCAAGGGCAGTGTAATAGTGACTTCAGAACCAACCTATGTGATGCCTTGTTTAGCCAATAATTACTGAGCAACCTTCTCATTAGTGATTCCTTCGACCACCTCTATTTGTTGTTCTTCCTCAACACTGAATTGTATATTAGTTTCTTTACTTTTATCAGTACCCTGGAGTGAGAAGTCTCAGAAGATGAACTAGAATCTATACGGGTTCTTTTGGTTGGTGGAGAACTAGGAGGAGATGTTTCTTCGAGCACCAGTTCTCTCAAAATATTTCCCAGTCCCCCACTCGAGTGACTTTCTTCATAGCAGCTGGAGGAATTTTTTGCTTCTCATTATTTACTATCAAATGCATGGTGGTGGTGCTCTTTGGCATTTGTGCCTGAGAGCTCACGAGTGATTTTTCTATTTCTTCTGCTACTTGAGGTTCTGAGCCTGAGGCATCTTCAACTACTATTGAGGGACTTGCTACCTGGAATGTCATTGGCTCTTCTTCTTCTTCAGCCAGAGACACCTCTCTTGGAGAGCTTGCTTGGGGGGTTGGCTCAATCTATGGTTGGTTTATTTCAGTAGCAAGTATTTCCTCTATGACTATTTCTAGTCTTTGTAAGTCTTTTTCTATTATCTGCAAGAAAGGGTCTTCAAGTTCTTCAGGTCTGGTTGCTGGGACTAGTGGAGCATAAAAATCAATAGTGGCTGCTCTTAGTCTATTCAATTTTATCCTGTACCTTCCCACTTCTTCCAAATGGGTATAAGGTCTCTCTACTATTTTCTAGACCTCTCTAAGATGTTCTCTATTATTGATGGTGATTTGCATTGCATCTTCAAAAGTATCTTCCTCATGACCCATGTGTAATTTCATCACTTTTTGGATTTCTTTGTCATATACTTTATCTAGGTCATAGGCTCTCCATGTAAGTTTAGCAAAGAAGTAATCATCCATCCTCCACATAGCTCTGAGAAGACTGAGATATCCTTTGAAAATATAATATCCCATTTTGAAAGGCAATTTGAGCCAAGGGACTCTTGCTTTACCTCTATTTACCCTCATATTCACTTCTTCAACTACCTATCTTATGATTTCTAAGGCAACAATGGACATTGGATAGTATTTTGGAAGTACTTTAGGTGGGATCTTTGCACCATACAGCCTGATATAAGTGAAGTCTTCTGCAAAGAAGAACTTCCCAACCTTATTCTGATTTAGAAAATTGCTTATTCCTATGCTAATCCTTGGAGGATTTTCACCACAAAGCTCATTATGGATGGCCAACATAAATTTTCCAATGAACTCGATGATATCAGACCATCCTTCTTGGATCCAAGATAGTCTATCCTGGACACATTCGACATTCACCCCTCCTAGCGTCTCTAGAACTTTGGGACTTAGTTGGCCAACTATGAGATGTATAAGAAAGGAATAATACGTGAATTTTGGCATTATTTCTTCCTTTTCCTTATAGCTTTATGTAGTGCTACAAGTTGTTCATTCACATTCTTCTCTAGGACCTTTTCCTAGGCATACATAGGTATTTTTCTAGTTTTATTCAACTGTGAGGCCATGTACATCACTTCCCTTTTTACATTATCCAGATCTTTATTTCCCATTATAATATTGATCATATCTACATAATATTTAGCCCATACTCTGAGAGTCACTTTTGGTATGGGGAATTTGTATGATACATCATAGTCCAGACCAAACATACTTCGATAAAAATGAGTACCTAGCATACAGGAAGATTGTATCTCAAGCACTTTATCATTTGGGACTATTTGGGAAGGAGAGAGATTAAATACCTTGCTAATGGCTTCCTTAGTGATTCTAAAGATCTTCTAGTTTTTGTGGTTGAGGATGGCCTTTGATTTTGGATCGTATACCATGGCTAGCCAGGAGAGCAGGTTTGATGAATGGTGGACGTGTGGGTAGATGAGCTTTCCCAAATTACTATTCCATCTATTACAATATGGACTGTCATCATAATATTTTTCTCTAGCCCTTTGAAATATATCCTTGAGCATCATCTAATGTCTTCAGTAATCCTCTTTTGTGTGCTCAAAATAAAAAATGGTGGCATCTTCGTATTCTTGCTTTTGCTCCTCAGTAATCTCCTTCACCGATGCTTTCTTCTCTAGTGTCTCCTATTGCTTCTTCTTTATGGGTTTTCCTTGTAGCTCTTCATAAGGATAGGCCTATGACACTCTCAGAACTCTATCTATAATTTCTTCTTCAATAGACTAAACAATCTTGGTAGGCTTCTTTTTGGATGAGTTGGGAGTTTTCTTTGGTTTGTTAGATGAGGCCATGGTGCAAGATTGTAATGTTGGTTGTACTTACTTGCTTATAGTCATACTCTACAAATTTTACTCAGATAAGGTTTTGTAAGGGAAGTCAAAATTTGGTGGAGGAGTGTTTAACATAGCTCGAGAGTATGTGCATGTAGAGTCTTTATTTCTCTCAACCACTTTCCTTGACTATTTTTTGAATAATCATGCTTGCAATATATGTGTAACGACAATCTTGAAGAGGGGTCCTCTTTTATGATTTGTCCACCCAAGCTTGCATTTTCAAGTGTCACTCTCTCATTGGTGCCACATTGTCTACCTCTCTCTATCACGTCAAGCTGAAGACTCATCATGGGTATTTTGTTAATATTTGTGTACCTCGAGGAGATACGTTCATGCCTTGAGCCAACTTTGATTTCACCACCTCTTTCAGGATCATTGCCTTTGGATCTTGGGCTATCCACCTCATCATTCTTTCTATCAGTCTTCGGACAGTGAGCCACGTACCTTCCTAGGTGAAATAAGCATCATTGATCTTCTTGGGATGATCTAGACCATTGATACCCCTCTTCGCTCTTCACCTTGGCCTATCATTGATGTATCATCGATGGACATTCTTAATGAGTGATGAAGACTTGCATAGAATACACTGTCATTGATCACCTAGGGCTATCGCTGATGAATCGATGATCATATGTTTGTGAGGGTGATGGCTAAACTTATTCATTGATGAGTTTATATTATCATTGATGGATGAGTGAAAGGAAAGCACGATCAATGATGGGTGAATTTAAGACATTTGGATAGACTTAGGCTGATGACTTAGTAAACACAATATTTATTCAATGTGTGACGGGAGGGGAAAACCTAAGACAATGATGGCCTAACCCTTGATGACTGAAAACAACTCTATCATTGATGAAAACTTGTCATCATTGATGGATCGATGATAGGCTTCTCTTAAGAGTGACAAAGGATAACCAATACAGACTGAGTTATTTAGTGATCACTGATGGAGGTAGGATTTCATTGATTGATCAATGATAAGCTATTTTTATTGATGATAGACTAGCTTGGATGTGGGGGCTATGATTTTAAGTTAAGACTTATACTCATGACTTAGGTGGATGATGACCAAATAATAGACTATATGACCCTAGGGCTAAAGCATCATTGATGAATTTGACTATCATTGATGGACTAGTGGTGGATCGATGATGATAGGTTTAGATGAGCGATGAAGACTTACATGAGTTTTGGACTATCATTAATGAATTACTATGGTCATGGATGGATCAATGATAGGGACTTTGAGTGACTTGACCAATTTATATTAGGAGGAGGACTAGTTAGGCTGATGTTAATTAGACCCTTGCTTTAGACTTATAGAATGTTATCACTGATGAGACTGAGTGGTCATTGATGGATCGATGATGAAGCTTTTACAAGAGCAATGATTGACTTTGCTTTATGATTAGGTTTTAACATGGTCATTGATAGAAATAGGTTTTTAGAGATGGATCGATGATGGAAGGCTTGGATGAGCGATAATCATTTTTAGACTGTTGTTTTACTTGGTCATAATTGAATCGAGAAGGTGCTTGGATGAGCGATGATGGATTATTGGGTTAAGTCTATCATCGATGGCTTACTATGGTCATGGATTGGATCGATGATGGGGTTTAGGAGGGGCGATGAAGACTTATGGTTTTTAGCCTTAGCAAATGACTTTGAAAAAATATGGTAAATGTCTAGGTAGACTTAGGAACTTAGACTTAGGGAAATTTAATCAAGGCAGACTTTGGAAATATTTTTGGCCATGGTCTAACTTAGGGATACATCATGAATTTTAATATTATAATATGGTTTTTTAATCCTCTTTGCAATGGTTAGGTGGTTTGGATGGTATGGAATGAATGGGGCTATGGTGATGGTATGGACCATATATTGAAGGGAAAAAAATGGTGGAAATGGTTAGAATTTATGATATGGTAAGGGTTGATGATATGGAAATGAGGACCCTACTAATGAATGGATGAATAGGGATGGACTCATGGAGGGTGAAATGAAATACTATAAGACTTAGACTTATCCCTTTAATGACCATGAAGACTCTCTTGAAATTGGAATTATTTTCTCAAGACTCCCCTTTTGCTTTGAAATTCTCACAAGACCTTCCCTTTTAGACTTAGTACCACTTCCTAAAATCACCTAGTCACTCAATTTTAGCCATCTTTGAAAATTAGGGGTGAGAAATAAGTTGGGATTTTTGAAGCCCAACACAGGCTCTATCTAGGACAAGAGAAGTGTTTGATCTGACAGGATTAAAATTTCTCTTGAGAACTCTAGAATCTTTGGTTTAAAAATAGACCTGACTGAACCCATTCCCTTGTGGACTTCTTGCAATAGGCTTCAGATAAGTATTACCCCTAAGGACCTGATTTTTAGCTCAACTTTTATAGACTCTTTGATGGTTCAGTTTCATGACCAACTTGACCAAGACCAAATAGACCTTGAGAGCATCCTAGTCTAAAAAAATAATCACCTAAGAAGATAAACAAACTAAAAACTTGCTAGACTGCTATAGACTGAAATGAAAACACACAGGACTGAAACCTATTGAACTAAAATAAACACAATTTTTTTTCTCTCTTTTTTTTGTATGTACAAGAGGTAGACACAAATAGTTCATATGAACTAATCCCCATTATAGGGATGGTACATCTTTAGATGCTAGCCATTTATTGGAAATTGCATTTCTTCACCTTGCAGGGTCTGCAACCTATAGGTATGATGGCCTATTTTCTGGAAGATCTGGTAAGGGCCTAGCCATTTGGGCTCCAACTTGCCTTTTTCTCCTGGTTTGTCATTCTTTGGATCCCAGTATAACACTATGTCTCCTTCTACAAATGGATTTCCTCTGGCCTTCTTGTTGAAGACTTGTATTGTTCTTTGAGTTTCTTGGATCATTCTCTTGAAGGCATCTCTCCTGTCTTCTTCTAGTTTGACAATCTGATCCATTCTCCTTTGCAAACTATCAGGCTTCTTGTGGTCTTGCAGTAACAAGGCTAAAGTTGGTCTTTCAACTTATGGAGGGAGTAAGGCTTGTTCTCCATACACCAACTCATAAGGTGTTTTTCCTGTTGCTCTTTTAACAGAAATTTTGTCAGCCCATAGAGCAAATTTCAATTCGTTGTCCCAACTCTTTTTATTTCTGCCAAGAGATATCTTTATCCTGGTTATGAGATTTTTGTTTGAAGATTCTACCAAGCCATTGCCTTGAGGGTAGTAATTGGCTGAATGAGCTAGTTCAATGCTATACTTGTTGTAGAACTCCACCATTTCATAAGAAATAAAACTACTACCATTATCAGTCACTAGCTTTCTAGGTACTCCAAATCTGGTAAGGATATTCTCTTCTAAAAACTTGATGATTACCTCAGTAGTTGATATTTTTAAAGGGGAAGCTTCCACCCACTTAGTGAAATAGTCTATAGCAGTTATTATCCATCGATGGCCTCCTGATGAATTTGGGTTAATTTCCCCTATCAAGTCTAGACCCCATTGAGTGAAAGGAGCTTCTACTATCACAGGCTTTAGAGGTATTGTAGGCAGCTTTTTCTTACCATCAAATATCTGATAATTTTGACATCTTCTCACTAACTGGTGGACATCCCTAAACATGGAAGGCCAATAGTATCCTACCCTCATGATGTTGTTAATAGTTGCTTTTGGTGCAAAATGCCCTCCACAAAAACCAGCATGAAATTCCTCAACTATTCTAGCTATCTCTTCTTGGAAAAGGTAGAGCAGTAATACACCACTAGGATGTCTCCAATACAGTTTGTTTTCCTGAATGTAATATTTTTGGGCTTGTAATTTAATGCTCCTCATTCTATTTTGAGAATAGCCAATAGGGACTGCCAATGTCTGTAAGTAGTTTACAATGTCTTTATACCAATATTCTTTAGATGCTTTTATTTTAGCAATCTGTTGTGCATTGATTGTCACTACTGTATTGTTGAAGTCTTCCCCTCCTTTAGTTGCCATATACTTGGCCAAACCTTACCCTTTAATGGTCTTCACAGCCTTGAACTCTACCTCATATTACTGCAATTTAACCATCCATCTGGCTGAACTGCCTATAGGCTCATTTTGAGTGAAAATATCTTTGATAGCTGAGTAGGGAATACAGGCTATGACTTTATTTGATCCAAAAATTCCTTTGAAATGCTCTAAAGCTTTTATGAGTGTGAAGGCCTGCTTCTCTATCATGGTGTACTTCAGTTGAGATCCTTTTAATCCTAAACTCATAAATACCACTGGTCTCTCTATGCTTTCTGCATCTTTTTGTGATAGTACAACAACAATGGTGTCTTCTAAAGCAAAAGAATAGATATTAAAATCCTTATGATAGTCTGGGCATGCTAATACAGGAGCTTGTGTGATGGCATCTTTTATTTTCTGAAAATCCTGCAAGTTCTCTTCTGTCCATCTAATAATACCCTCTTTTTTTATCATGTCATTTATGGGCTTTGCAATTTGGGCAAAATTTGGAACAAATCTCCTAACAAAATTAATCTTCCCAAAGAATGATCTGACTCCTTTCAAGTTCTTGGGTGGAGGAATATTTGCAATGGCCTCAGTTCTTTCAAGATCAATACTAATTCCTTCTTTAGAGATAATGTGTCCCAACAACTTGCCCTACTTTGCTCCAAAGATACACTTCTTGGGATTCAATGAGATGCCAAATTCCTTACATCTTGCAAATACTTGGGTGAGATGCTCAAAGTGATCTTCAGGATTCTTGGAGAAAATAGTTATGTCATCCAAATAGACTACTACCATCTTAAACATCAAACCCTTGAAAGAAAAATCCATAGCTCTCTGGAATGTGGCTCCTACGTTCATCAAACCAAAGGGCATTCTGAGGTATTCAAAAGTGCCCCATGGAGTAGTAAAAGTTGTCTTGTGCCTATCCTCAGGATTAACCTGAATTTGATTGTAGCTAGAGAAGCCATCTAACAGAGACATTCTGGCTGATCCTGCAACAACTTGTAATAGTTGCTCCATGTTGGGCAGAGGATAATTATCCTTCAGAGAGTTTTTGTTTAGGTTTCTAAAGTCTACACACAGTCTGATATCTCCATTTTTCTTCCTCACTAGCACCAAATTTGCTATCCAAGTGGAAAATCTAACTTTCCTGATAATCTTGGCATCTAATAGCTTCTAGACTTCTTTTTGCATTACAGGGTGTAATGTGGGATTAAACTTCCTCTATTTTTGCTTGTGTGGCTTAGTGCCCTCTTTCAGTGGAATGATATGCTTCATTACCTCTGTATTAAAAGTCCTGAGGTCTTCATAGCTCCAAGAAAAGGCATCTTTATGCTTTTTTAGGTACTTTATGTAGTCTCTTTTTTCTTTCTCAGACATGGATTTTTCAACCTTCACCATTTTGGGCTCTTGTTCAGTGCCAATATTGATCTCTTCTACTTCCAATCCTTGCAAGGCTGGTTTATGAGCTTTGTCAAAATCATCAAACAAACTCTCTAATGAAATCAGACCTTTAGGCAATTTGTTAGTCTTTAATTGTATCACCTCCATAGGCTCTCCGATTACCTTTTTTATTTTCTCTTCATCCTCTTCATCACATATAATATCAACATATTGATTTTGTAGTGTCATGAAATCCTTGATATCTATGTCATCTTGGAAAACTTGTAGATACACTATGTTGTCTAGGATAGACGGATGATACATTGAAATAGTAGGGAACTTCTCTTGATACTTTGTGTCTATTTCTGGGCTATCTGAACCGGAGGCATTTATGGCTAACAGATTGGCTACCTGGTTTTGATCCCTAGGAATGTATGTGATATTGAAAGCCAAAAATTTATTAATCTCTTCTTGAACAACCTATCTATACTACTTCAGCCTAGGATGTTTGGCCTGATATTTACCTTTAACTTGTTATATTATTAATTTTGCATCTCCATATACAATCAGATAATTAATTCCTAATTCTTTAGCCTTTCTCAAGCCTAACAATAATGCTTCATATTCTACCACATTGTTTGTGCATGGAAAGTGCAGTCTGTATGGAATACCTAAATAGTTTCCATTAATGTCAGTCAGGTTGACCCCTGCTCCTGCTCTAGTATGTGACTTTGCTCCATCAAAAGTGAGAGTCCACATTTTAGATATCAGTATTCTTGTAGACTCAACATCAACTTGTGTTATTGTTTGTGGGTCCATGTCTACCGCTTTGGGTACCTTAGCTAGGAAGGGTGAATGCCAGATAGAATAGACTCCTATTTCTTTCTCTTCAAAATATTGAACTAAGTTGATAGTGGTGTTATCAAAATTTTTAAGCTCAACAGAATACCTATGAAAGGGTTCTCTTCTAAGGGTAGCCTACTCTTTAGCTATCAAGGGAATAGTGGCATAGGACCAATCTAATTGGATAGATCCTCCTAATTGTTTAGCCCAATGTCTTGATAATAATAGGGAGAAGAAGGGGTCTACATCAACTACAACCACATCCATAACTATCCCTTTCTTTGGGTATTGGTCTAAATAGACTAACAGTCCTGTAATGATCCCAACACAAGGTATTTGTCTACTATCCATGACTGATATTGGGGGAGAGTCTTTAGTGCATATTAGTCCTAACTGATCTGCTACTTGTTTAGGCATGACATTATGTGAAGCTCCATTATCTAACATACAATTATGGATTACATATTGATCTCCAAAGTCTGAATTATATCTTAAGGAGATATAGAAAGGTTTGACTAATGATGGATTTCTAGGAATAGGCTTGGATTTTTATCTACTTAAAAAATTGCATATATGATTATTTGGTGGTTCAACTAAACCAAAGGCTCGACACACTTGATCTCTATACTTTGGTATAGTCATGAGTTCTCCAAAGGTAATGTTAATTTTTTGTTTAGCCAACTCTTGGCTTGCATCAAATTCAACCTTTTTGACTTTAGCATTCTTGTCAGAATTTGACTGTTTTTGAGCTTCATTCCTTACTTCAACCTCAAAGGCTGCTTGTTGATTATTATTGTTTTATTTCTTGGTAGCTTTATCTCTATTTTGGTTGTGTTGATTTATGTCAGCCTTATCAGACTTATTTGCCTTATCAGGTACTATTCTACTTCTCAAATTGATGGCATGCATTCTTTCTAGTGTTTCAATTTCTTTAGTTATTGGAATAATTTTGCCTTATTTCATCATTTCATACCTACTCTCTTGAGGTCTTTTTAGGATTTCCACATTCTCAAGGACCAAAGCTCTAGGGTTATTTTTTTGACTTAGGCAATTCATCCATTTCCTTTTCAAACTATATTTCCCTTTCCTCATCTTCTTTAGTCCAATAGATATTTATTCTTATTTCCTCATCTAATTCTTCTTCCACATTATCATTGGGATGTGCACTCAGATAGATACAACAGGCAGTTGGGTTATGTGGTGCATCACATTCACTACAATAGTAAGGGAAGTCAAAAACTATATTTATAGTGGCCATGGGATTTGGGACTGAATCCATATCTTTTAGCCCTTCTCTCCTCTTCCAACCATTATTTCCATTTTTACTTCCTTCTTCTCCATTATTTCTTGCCCAATTTCTATTGAAATTTCTTCAAAATTGGGGTCTATTATCAGACTGCACTTGGGCAGGTTGCTCATCATTTACAGATTTATCCCTCTCAATTCTAGATAGCCTATTATTTATAGTATTAAACATTTTAATAAATTGGCTGGATAATTTTTCTAAGGGATCTACCTCAACCTTTTTCAACATTGAGAACCCAACTTTCTTAGGCTTCCTATCTACTTGACTAGAGCTTGACTCAGAAGTGTATGGCTTCATTTTCCCACTATCTAACATATTTCTCTCAATTTCTAGGGCTTGCTCCATACAGTCATCAATGGTGTTGGTTCTATGTTATCTTAACTCATAGCTGAATTCTCTAGAAAAGGTATTCTTATAAAAACATATGGCCTGGTGATCAGTGGGTCTCAAGGTTGTGGGGATTTTATTTCTAGTCTTGAAAAATCATCTGTTAAAATCTTCCACTGACTCATTTTCTTTTTTCTTGACTATTGCAAGCTCTGTTAGCAAGGACTATTCATTTTTTATTTCTCTATATTTCTTTAAAAATACTCCTTCCATGGTCTGAAAGTCAAGAATCTGGTCAATTGGGAGACAATTAAACCAGTCTCTTGCATCATTCTCTAATGTTTGTAGGAATAGTCTGAGAACTACATCCTCATGTTCAACCTCAAGGCTATCTAACGCATATAGGAAGCTTTTGATATGATCTTCTCCAGTGACAACAGTGTTGCCTTGGAATTTAGGTAAATATTTATGGGCTTTGGCTGGCAAGGGATGTAAATTCTAGGGTAATCGGAAAGGTTTGTACCTATTAGTCCTCCATACTTGAAGGTTCTGATTTGGTTGTGCCATAGGGATGATAGGGATACTAACCACAAGAATGCTAATAGTAGGATTAATTACAGAGATAGACTTTTTAGCAGACTTACTACCAATAGAATAAGCCCTATTTTGATAAATAAATTTTTTAAGGACTAGGGCTTTTTGAGTATGGGTAAATACCTCTGGGTCTTCAAATTCTAGGAAGAGCTCTTTGCCACTGCATCTGGTGTGCGCTAGGTCAGATTCTCCTTCTTCTTTTGGGTTCATTCAGAGTCACCAACACTTTGGTGCAAGTAGAATCTCACTCAAGCCAAGATTGCTCGATTATTAAATTCCCTCAATCTCTCAGATATGCTTGGAAAATCCTAGAACACATAGGCTCTTAGAAAATTATAGTTTATCAGAGAATAAAATCAAATTCTAGAGAATTGTATTGTAAAAAATTTGTCATGGGAGATAAACCCTATAAAAGTAGTGAAGATGACACACAAAGGTTTATCCTCGAAAATGGTGCCAGAAAACTATTGTGGAAATATTTGAATATCCTTACTATTTGTCATGCTATTCAAATCTTTTAAAACCCACAAGCAGATATGTGAGCTCTGGTAGACTCACCACTTCATCCTAGGATAGCTTGGAAGCTAAACATGCTAGGTCTGGACACCCTAATATGAGCTTACAATAGTATTCATTAAACAAATAGCTCAACCAGATTAATATATGAATATAAAATAATATTGACCAAGCATACAATGAAAGCATTTCAATAGTTAAAGTAGACCGATGCCTTGTCCATTTGGGTTATCATAGCAATTTTAATCATCCACATGAAAAAGAATAGAAAGGGAAAGAAATACTAATAAACCTACATTCATTCAAATATCATAATCAACATAGGTTCTTAAATTAGTGAAGAAACATTACCTATAGATTCAAATAATGTAATATACAGGCAAGATAACATACACACATTGCACAAGAAATTACCAAAAAGTAAGAACCAGATATTTTGTATTATATTCAAAATAAAATGTTTACAATGACTAAGCCTGGTAGAATACTTAGGTCTTCTAATGAATACAATACATGAGTCACCCCATTTGAATGACGTAACAAGGGACTACTATCTACTATCCTAATTGTAGTGACACATAGACTCTGGCTCTCTGGAACAACTCCTAGAAATGATCTCAGATAGATTGCTCGAATTTCGAAAATACCTGCACAAGGGTGGGATGAACTTAAGAAAATGACTAAAACAAAGGAAAACAAAGGAGATATGATAACCCAGATGAAACACTCAGAATACCTCACATAAGCTTGCTACGTGATTGCTTGATGATGAAGCTTGGCTGCTTTGACTCCTTTTATAACTAGGTTATTCAAAATTAGTTATAGATGCTTGGTGTAGGTGTTGCCACTTGGAAAATCTTCAACCACTATTTTGTTGGGTGCTTTACAGGTTGGCTTGAGCTATCTCACACTGACAAAATTGATTGTACTCTACCACCTATTCTTGAGATTGCTTATTTTTGCTATTGCAGTGTAGTGGTTGGTTCTATTTGTTCTTGAGTCTCTGTAGTGGGGGTGACGTTGGCTATTTTTCCTTGGTCTTTTTCTATGGGACCCGCTTGGCTATCATATTTTTTGTCTTCTTCTACATTTTCAACTCCTAAAAGTTTAGCAATTTGTTCCCAGGCTTCATTTAAAAATGTGGAAGTTGACTTGACCTCATGTTCGATGTTCTTTATCTGATTGAGGTATTTCTTCGTTAGTGGCCCATTTTGATTGACAAATAGGATTGCTTCTATGTTTATCGAAGCCAAATCTCTAAGTTGTAGTGCCAATTCCTTTTCATCCTTCCCATCACATTTGACTTCCATTATTTTATTAGTGATGAGTGCTTCCATCTGAGTTGATGTAGTGACTTCCTTGAGTGTCTCAATATTTTGTAGCCCTACATTATCCAATTATTTTGTCCATTCATCTATGCCTAATATGGAATCTTCCCAGTGGAGTCTTTCACGGAAATAGTTCTTCAACTTCTAGAATTCAATCTAGCAATCATACACTCATCCATCAAAAATGGTGACTTGTTCCTCCATGATTTGAGTGTATTCTTCCTTGTATTTTTGGTAAATATGAGAAATTTTTATAGCTCTTAGGTCTATTTCTTCCATCAAGATTTTGATCCATTGAGTTGTATTCATGATCTCTAGAAGGTATTTGAAAATATTTGGCATTGAATTGACTCGATCTTTAGTCAATTCGACCAATCATGATTTGAATTGATCAACGAGATCTTCTTTATCAAAATTTATTTCAAGTAAGACTGGTGATTTCTACTTTGTAGCTTATTCATTTCTTTCTTTAGTCTACCTATCTTAGCTTGAAGTGCCAAATTTTCACTCTATAGTTGATACCTTTCGATTTTCATTTGTTTAAATTGAGTTTTTATTGCTCTTAATTCTATGAGCTCTCCTTCCATGAGTGTAGCTATTTACATATGGACTACCACATCTGCTTTCAATATTTCAATATTATCCCCTATCCACTTTACTTGTTTGGCTTTGGGGTCAATGAAAAATTTAGTAGGCTTTTCAGGCAAGGGCAGTGTAATAGTGACTTCAGAACCAACTTGTGTGATGCCTTGTTTAGCCAACAATTATTGAGAAGCCTTCTCATCAGTGATTCCTTCAACCACATCTATTTGTTGTTCTTCCTCAGCACTGAAATGTATATTAGTTTCCTTTACTTTTGTCAGCACCCTAGAGTGAGAAGTCTCAAAAGCTGAACTAGACTCAATACGAGCTCTTTTGGTTGGTGGAGAACTAGGAGGAGATGTTTCTTCAGGCACCAATTCTCTCAAAATATTTCCTAGTCCTCTAGCTCGAGTGACTTTATTCATAGCAGCCTGAGGAATTTTTTGCTTCTCATTATTTACTATCAAATGCATGGTGGTGGTGCTCTTTGGCATCTGTGCCTGAGAGCTCACAAGTGATTTTTCCATTTCTTCTGTTGCTTGAGGTTCTAAACCTGAGGCCTCTTCAACTACTATTGAGGGACTTGTTGCATGGGATGTGATTGGCTCTTCTTCTTCTTTAACCTGAGATACCTCTCTTGGAGAGCTTGCTTGGGGGGTTGGCTCAATCCATGGCTGGTTTATTTTGGTAACAAGTGTTTCCTCTATGACTATTTCTAGTATTTGCAAGTATTTTTCTATTATTTGCAAGAAAGGGTCTTCAAGTTCTTTAGGTCTAGTTGTTGGGACTAGTGGAGCATAAAAATCAACAGTGGCTACTCTTAGTCTATTCAATTCTATCTTGTACCTTCCTACTTCTTCTAAATGGGTATAAGGTCTTTCCACTATTTTCTAGACCTCTTTGAGATGTTCTCTATTATTGATGGTGATTTGCATAGCATCTTTGAAAGCATCTACCTCATGACCCATGTGTAATTTCATAACTTTTTGGATTTCTTTGTCATATACTCCATCTGGGTCATAAGCTCTCCACGTAAGTTCAACAAAGCAGTAATCATCCATCCTCCACATAGCTCTGAGGAGACTGAGATATCCTTTGAAAATATAATGTCCCATTTTGAAAGGTAATTTGAGCCAAGGGACTCTTGCTTTACCTCTGTTTACTCTCATCTTCACTTCTTCAACCACCTATCTTATGATTTCTAAGGTGACAATGGACATTGGATAATATTTTGGAAGTACTTTAGGTGGGATCTTCACACCATATAGCCTGATATAAGTGAAGTATTCTACAAAGAAAAATTTCCAACCTTATTCTGATTTAGAAAATTGCTTATTCCTATGCTAATCCTTGGAGGATTTTCACCACACAGCTCATTATGGATGGCCAACATAAATTTTCCAATGAACTCGGTGATATCAGACCAACCTTCTTGGATCCAAGATAGTCTATCCTGGACACATTCAACATTGACCCCTCCTAGTGTCTCTAAAACTTTGGGACTTAGCTGGCCAACTATGAGATGTATAAGAAAGGAATAATACATAAATTCTAGCATTATTTCTTCCTTCTCCTTTATAGCTTTTTGTAATGCTGCAAGTTGTTCATTTACATTCTTCTCTAGGACCTTTTCCTAGGCATACATCGGTATTTTTCCAGTTTTATTCAACTGTGAGGCCATGTACATCACTTCCATTTTTACATTATCCAAATCTTTATTTCCCATTATAATATTGATCATATCTACGTAATCTTTGGCCCATACTCTAAGAGCCACTTTTGGTATGGGGAATTTGTATGATACATCATAGTCCAGACCAAACATACTTTGATAAAAATGAGTACCTAGCATACATGAAGATTGTATCTCGAGCACTTTATCATTTGGGACTATTTGGGAAGGAGAGAGATTAAATACCTTGCTAATGGCTTCCTTAGTGATTCTAAATATCTTCTAATTTTTGTGGTTGAGGATGGCCTTCAATTTTGGATCGTATGTCGTGGCTATCCAGGAGAGTAGGTCTGACGAATGGTGGATGCATGGGTAGATGAGCTTTCCCAGGTTACTATTCCATCTATTGTAGAATGGACTATCATCATAACATTTTTATCTGACCCTTTGAAATATATCCTTGAGCATCATTTGATGTCTTCGATAATCCTCTTCTATCTGCTCAAAATAGAAAATGGTGGCATCTTCATATTCTTGCTTTTGCTCCTTAGTAATCTCCTTCATTGACACTTTCTTCTCTAGTGTCTCCTATTGCTTTTTCTTTATGGATTTTCCTTGTAGCTCTTCATAAGGATAGGCCTATGACACTCTCAGAACTCTATCTGTAATTTCTTCTTCAATAGACTAAACAGTCTTGGTAGGCTTCTTTTTGGATGAGCTAGGAGTTTTCTTTGGTTTTTTAGATGAGGCCATGACACAAGATTGTAATTTTGGTTGTACTTGCTTGCTTACAGTCATACTCTGCAAATTTTACTCAAACAAGGTTTTGTAAGGGAAGTCAAAATTTGGTGGAGTGTTTAACATGGCTCGAGAGTACGTGCATGCAGAGTTTTTATTTCTCTCAACCACATTTCCTTGACTATTTTTTGAATAATCGTGCTTACAATATATACGTAACGGTAATATTGAAGAGGGGTCCTCTTTTATGATTTGTCCACCCAAGATTGCATTCTTAAGTGTCACTCTTTCATTGGTGCCATGTTGTTCACCTCTCTCTATCACCACAAGCTGAAGACTCACCGTGGGTATTTCATTAATATTCATGTGCCTTGAGGAGATATGTTCATGCCTTGAGCCAACTTTGATTTCACCACCTATTTCAAGATCGCTTCCTTTAGATCTTGGGCTGTCCACCTTATCATTCTTTCTGTCAGTATTCAGATAGTAAGCCATGTGACTTCCCATGTGAAATGAGCATCGTTAATTTTCTTGGGATGATCTAGACCATTTACACCCCTATTTGATCTTCATCTTGGTGTGTTGTTGATGTATCATTGATGGACATTCTCAATGAGTGACAACGACTTGCACATAATACATTATCATCAATGTATTGGAGTTGTCACTAATGAATCAGTGACCATATATTTGCAAGGGTTATGGCTAGACTTATTCACTGATAAGCTTATATCTTTGTTGATGGATGAGTGAAAGGGAAGCACGATCAACGATGGGAGAACCTTAAGAAAATTATATAGACTAAGGCTAACAACTTAGTAAGTACAATGTTTATTCAATATGCGATGGGAAGGAGAAAACCTAAGATAACAATGACCTGGCCCTTGATGGTTGAAAACAACTCCATCATTGATGAAAACTTATCATCGCTGATGGATTGATGATAGGCTTCTCCTAAGAGTGACAAAGGATGACCAATATAGACTGAGTTATTTAGCAATCATTTATGGAGGTAGGGTTTCACTGATAAATCAATGACAAACTTTTTTTATCAGTGATAGACTAGCTTGGATGCGGGGGCTACAATTTTAAGCCAAGACTTATACTCATTACTTAGGTGGATGAAAAACAAATAGTAGACTATATGACCCAGGGCTAAAGCATTGATGATGAATTTGACTATCATTGATGGACTGGCGGTGGATCGATGATGATAGGTTTAGATGAGTGATGAAGACTTACGTGGGTTTTGGACTATCATCGATGAATTACTATGGTCATGGATGGATCAATGATAGGGACTTTGGGTGTACAAATCTAGATTTAAAACAACTTAACTTGACCAATTTATATCGAGAGGGGGACTGGTTAGGCTGATGTTAATTAGACCCTTGCTTCAGACTTATGGAACATTATCGCTGATGAGACTGAGCAGTCATTGATGGATTGACAACGAATATTTTATAAGAGCAATGATTAAATTTGCTTTATGACTGGGTTTTAACATGGTCACTAATAGAAATAGGTTATTGAATATGGATTAAAACTAGAAGGCATAGCTGAGAGACAATGCATTTTCAAACTTCAAGCTTATTGTCGATGGTTGAGTTAAGTCATTGATTGAATCAGTGATAAGGCACTTGGATGAGTGATAACAAAATTTTGTGTTAAGACTGTCATCGATGACTTACTATGATTACGAATTGGATCGACAACAGGGTGCTTGGATGAGTGACGATGGATTGTTGGGTTAATTCTATTGTCGATGGCTCATTATGGTCATGAATCAGATCGATAATGGGATTTTAGAGGGGCAACAAAGACTTATGGTTTTTAAGCCTTAGAAAATGACTTTGGGGAAAATATGGTGAATTTTTAGGTGAACTTAGGAACTTAGACTTAGGAAAATTTAATCAAGGTAAACTTTGGAAATATTTCTAACCATGGTCTAACCTAGGGATACATCATTCATTATAATATTATAATATGGTTTTTTTTACCCTCTTTGCAATAGTTAGGTGTTTTGTATGGTATGGAATGAATGGGGCTAGGGTGATGGTATGGACCATATATTGAGGGTAAAAATAATATGGTGTAAATGGTTAGAACTTATGATATGATAGGGGTGGATGATATGGAAATGAGGACCTTCTTAATGAATGGATGAATAGGGATGAACTCATGGAGGGTGAAATGAAACACTATAAGAGTTAGACTATATCTTTTTAGTGACCATGAAGACTCTCCTGAAATAGGAATTATTTTCTCAAGACTCCCCTCTTTTGCTTTGAAATGATTCTCATAAGACCTTCCCTTTTATGCTTAGTACGACTTATTAAACTCACCTAGACCTTCATTTTTAGCTTATTTTGAAAATTAGGGGTGAGGAATAAGTTGGTATTTTTGAATACCAACACACTCTTCAAAATTTCATAGGTGCTTTTAAAATTCTAGTAGGCACTCTTCAAAATTTCATATGTGCTCTTAAAATTCTAGTAGGTGCTCTTCACAATTTCAAGGGTGCTCTTCAAAATTCCATAGGTGCCCTTTAATACTTTGCAATAGATAATGTTCAATCCTCACTTTCAATCCCACTGGTATAATGACACTTTATATCACCTCTCAGTTATCCTTATTTGGCTTTTCTTTGATGGCTACTTGTTATCGAGACTCTTTTCTTAGGTTCTTTGTCTCTCGAATGCTCTCGGGTATATGCTTTATCAATGCAGTCAACAATACTTTCTTATATTGATGCATTATTTTGATTGTTCATCCACTTTTTCAAGCCAATATTCTCATGCTTATCAATGCTAGACTTTGTCTTATCCAACTCAAAAAATTTCCTTCAATGAAATATGTTAGGCAACAAACATCTAATAAATTGTGTCTAATTAAATTTAAATTCACATTAGAGTTATTCCTCCATTTATAGCTTCTAATCTACAATATTTTCTCTTCAATTATTCTCACTCAAATTAAATGAACCTCTAATAACACAATTCTCCAAGCTTTGTCTTGGCTTGAATGTCAATCTGTTAGTTAATTCTACCAAGCTTCTTGCTTGGCCTAAATGTTAATTCTGTAGACTATTCTCCAAGATACTTGGATCAGTTGTAGCTTTCTCCATTCAAGGTGGCTCTAATAGAAGTTACTCAAAGTAGCTATGATACCACTATTGAATTTTCATCCAGATTATCACAAGTTCCAATATTTAATATCAAATATCAAATTCAATATTTGAGCATTCAATATAAATAACCTATCAATGAACACAATATTAATAAAAAAATAATAATATGAAATAAATGGTCAATATCATTCATGAAATAACATTAATAAAACTTAATAATATTGCTCAAATTGTATACAAGCTTCAATATCTTCAATGCTTGAATGAATTACATTTCATGTAGCTTTGTCTCCATAATATAACCTTAGAAAGGTGACTCTTCAATACTTGATTATTGCACTCCTCACATATCTGGGAGATGCATATTTTCATATGCCATACATAATATAAACCTCTCATTACTCTTGTCTTTAGATATTGTCATTTGTATACATGGCTCTTGGCTTTACATTCACTTTCACACTTTACTCTATGACTCTTTGCACTCTCCTACATCTACACACTTGAACGCATTGTTACATGACACTTGTGCACATCCTACACAAAGACATATACATAAGGGAAAATATAAACGACACACCTAAAATATAGACTTACCCTATTATGATATTTACATATTACAATTGTACCAAATTGCTTTAGACACAATGGGATTTTTAGAAGAAATATTAAATCAACTTTTGTCTTGAGAAAATATTAATGATAAATTAGTTGATTCCTTCAAAAGACAAGAAGTAAAAATATGGATCAAGCACAGTTTAAGGTTGTCTAGCATGGACAACAAATAGAAGTAGTAGATGAACACAAGGCACAATATGAAGATAAATATTGAAGACTAAAGTCTTTAACAACCAAATAATGTATTACAGGGGGTGTTTGAGAATATTACATTATTTATTAGAAATGTAAATATACCCCATTGTCATGGGGGGTCACTTAGTTGAAAGCCTTCAAAACATGTGCATTCATGGGCTTCTTAAAAAAATTCTATTTTTTAAATTTACCATCTCCCCTTTTAATTTATTAAACCCTTGGTGGTAAACCCCTATATAATAAATAATCCATTTTCAAAATATACCATTTTGCCAAAAATAATTTTTATTAATGAAAAGGATTTTCAACAGGGATGTTTTCATGGGTATCCTTAGAAGGATTGTGGGGAAAAGCTTTCACCTTATATTCATTGATAGCTAGGATTGAAAAACATTATTTTGTTTATTGAAGTGTTGTTGGAGGTAGAGTTGATCTATCCTTACATTGAAAGGTGTTGGTTAAAATTTGTTCAACTTCTATGAGTTTAGGATGTTAACACCAATTGTGTTTATTTGGCATATTAAGTAAATAAGTCAAAAAGAGAGAAATGGGAAAGCTCATCATCCTCCTCTTCATACCATTCTAACCCTTATGTTAACGTTATCTCTTTTTGAGGTTCTATTGATAAAATGCATACTTCATCATCATCATCACATTTTGAGGAAGCATACGGTATATTTTCCTTGGAGTTAGGGAGATAACCCAATCCCCAAAATCCAACCTAGGTTTCTAACTCTAAAGTTTCCTTTATTCCATGCTCTCGAGTCCCTAAGATTTTTTATTTAGATATAAAGTTACAAAGAATTTTCTTAGGTTTTGGGTAAAGATCTGAAATATAGAAAGAAGCATTTGTCACTTTGTCATTTCCTATCAAAAAAGAATCGTTCCCATGGATTTTCTCTTCATTTGTTATTTTGATAGAAATGGAGGTACAACTTCTAATCTTTACACCATCCCTCTCTTAGAAGGTAACCCTAAAGTTTTAGGGGATAGGGGCAGCCTAGTTAATTCTAAGGCTAAAAATTTAGGTCGATAATTGAGGTTTATGTGGTTGATGTCATACACTTCAACCTTTTCTTTTCTTTTCTTTTGAGTTAAACTTGGGAACTTATTCTAGCTTCTTGATTTTCTTGGGTTTCTTTAGGTGGAACAAAATGCACATAGTCATTGATAAAGGGATGAGAAGGATTTAGGGATGGCATAAATGAGCCTTAGGATTCTCATCTTGGATGTTTTGACAATATGCAAAAGGGTCTTTATCATCCTCAATGCTATACACTTTACCTTGATACTCGAATTTCATACATTGGTGGTATGTTGAAGGGACTTCTTGCATAGCATGAATCCAAGACAACCCTAAGAGGATATTATAATTTAAATTGCATGGCAACACATAAAAAAGGTGTTTAAAATGCAAGGTCCTACTTAAATTAATAATATTATAGATCTTGCAGCTTCTCACTCTTTATTGTCATAAGCTTTTATGACAATGCCAATTTTTTTTGTCTTTTCTATCAAGTCCTATCTTTTGGATAAACTTAATATTGCAAACATTAATGGCTAATCCACCATTGATTAAAACTATTTTTATACATTGATCATCGATGTGTCAAGTAATGTACAAAGGTATCTCACCTATCATTGAGGGTGGAGGAAGATCATCCTTAAAGAATGATATGGTGACATGGTTTACTGCTAGTGAGTCCACCATGTTAGCCAAATTTATGGGGCTAATACCTTAGTGGATGGTTTGTTCACTTAGAAGCTTGAATAAGATTTCTCTATGGCTTGATGAGGTTTTTAACAACTCTAATATGAAGACCTTAGTTGAGATTTCCTCCAACTACTATTGGAGGTTGAAAGCCTTTTTACCTATATCTTGTGGTTTCAAGACCAAATGTGGACCTTCTAGGGTTGATGCATGCCTAGGTCTTAAGACTAGAGGGGGTAGAGGGTTTCAAAAGTTACATTTTTTTCTTAGCCTTTTGCCTGGTTATGACACTAATTTGGATCATCCCCACTATATTTTGATCGGGTGGTGTCACATTCCTACAAGACACAGTGTTAGTGGTATTTTGCTCGTGTCTGGGTAAGTCATCTTGGAATATTTCTAAATCATTATTGGAGGAAGTTGTGTATTTAGAACTTGCCACTACAATGTGACCTTCATCAATAAGTTCTTGTACTATATTTTTAAGTGTTCTACATTTTTTATGTGGTTCCCATTCATACAATGGTAACCACTTTGTTTGTCTACCTTAAACAAATAAAGATTCTCTCTCGAGGTCATGTTGCTTGATAGGAGGAAACTCTATCATTTTTTCTTCCAAGAGTTATGTTAATACAAACATGACCTATCTTTACATTATTTATGAGGTGGGAATCATTAACCTCATTGCCCATCATATGCTTATTTTAATATTGTAATTTGGATTGGAAGAAGATCGTTTTACATATTACTTCTTAGTTTTTATTTACCCCTATGTTGGAGGGTAACTTTTATTTGTTTAGCAAGATCAACCATGTCATCAAAAGACACAACATAAGTCATATCTAGGGGATATGATAGGTTTTATTGAAGGTCACATATGAAAATACACAAAATTTCTTTAGGTGGCAGGGCAAATGGAAGCTTCCTAACCAACGTTCTCCATTGGGGTAAAAATTTAGTAAGTGTAGCACCCTAAAATTGGCACAGTGAAATTCTAGTAATTACATTCACTCTATTAAATAATTTAAATTCAAATTTTAACCTCCCAAACCGCCCGTTAACCGTTGGGTAATCCGTTTCCCCCTTTTTTGTGCCATTTTTAGAGGTTGTTTTGACCGTTTGATGATATCGTCATCGATCAGACGATATCGCCCCAGATCTGACGATTTCGTTTGGGCTAGGACGTCCAGACGATCTTGTCGCAAAACTAATTTTGCACAATTAGCTTCTGTTCCAACGGGTCTCTAATCCGGGCAGAAGCGTGTCTGCGCCGTTAGGGGCCCTCCCCCGTTGGAGATCTCCCAAATAGGGATGATCTCCAACATCCTAACTACTCCCCTAAGCCTATTTAATCCTTAGGACCTTCCCTTCCCAACCCCTGGCTAAATTTCTCTGTAACTTGATTTTGCGTGCATTAGAATACCTAGAGTATCATTTTGCCTTTGTTATTTTGAAGTTTTCTTGTAGGGACCTCATTGATTTTTAGCCGGAGCAAGCTCAGATCGTCGCAGACAATCTCGTTCAAATCTCGGACGATCCTATCACAATTCGAGACGATTTCATTACTTCTAGATGATTTTGATTGCAATCTACATTGGGGGAAATCAGTGCCCAGAGTTTGCGCTTTCTCTTATTCCTTTTGTTGTTTTATTCTACATTTTAGTTAGTTTTATCCTTATTTCTTACTATTTTGCATTTGGAGTTCACCCATTTAGCTTAGATTGCATGATAAGATCATAATTTCTCATTAGAATATCATAATTTGTTTGAATTTCTATTCATAACTGTTGTTTAGTATTCATATTGTCATTTTGTGTTGTTTCCCTCTGTCATCATAGTGGTATTCTTTGTATTTGGCATCTATTTTTTTGTTTGCAGGTCTCTGACGAATTCGTCTGACGAATTCGTCAGATCTCAGACGATTCTGTCGAATTCCAGACGATCCTGACTGCTTCAAACACCAAAATCTCCATCAGACATTCGGATAAGGTATTCTTCCTTAATGTCTTTGTTTTTTTGTCTTAAATTTGTTCTCTGTATTCATTAAATCTGCACTTTCATATAGATTAATTTAGATTCATTTGGCCAAACCTAGGATATGAATGCTTAAGGCTAAAAATGAACACATGAAAACACATTCCAAACCTAGGCGTGGAAACTGCCATTAAATTTTTCCTGGTGAACCCACCATTCGTCGAAAAATCATCAAAATACACCTCCCTTGAGAGGCGGGACCTTCGCAAATCCTCTCAGTCCGAGGTACCGCGACATCCTTTTCCCATCCCCCTTCCGTGCACGGATCCTATAGCCTAAAGGTAAGGGAGCGAAAAATTTGGAGCGATACAGTAAGGGACTCATTCTTGCCTTGTTTTAGTTGGTATAGGTCATCAATTATGCACTTTTTTATGATATAAGGATGGGGGGTCACTTAATTAAAAGCCTTCAAAACTCGTGCATTTACGGGCTTCTTAAAAAAACCCTTATTTTTTAATTTACCACCTCCCCTTTTAATTTATTAAACCCCTGGTGGTAAACCCCTATATAATAAATAATAACCCATTTTCAAAACTTACCATTTTACCAAAAATAATTTGAATTAATTTTTAATATCCCTTAGTAGTTTTACCATTTTATCAATGTATATATATTGAACATGTTTGAATCCATTGAACTATTAAGTCTTTATGAGCATAAAAAGAATTAGTGTTTTGACCTCTAACTTGAAATAAAAATATGTATATTCTTGGTCATCACAAACTTCATTTAACCAATAGTAGACAAGAAAATATTTTCATTATAATAACTATGAAAAAGAAAATTATATAGATATAAATTGGAATTTTTTTATAAAATTGTTGAACTATTGTGATACTTGAATTTATCAATTTATTTTACTTCATTCATAAATTTTAAAAAAATACTTCAAATACATACAAAAATATTCTAAATTTAATAACATCCATATGATAATGAGTTTTCCAACATCCAGTTCCCTGTATTTATAGATGGTGGTAATCTTATGTATCTAGACATTATATGAATGAATGATGAATGATATATTTTGACATCCTTTAAACCTGATGGTAATATACAAATAGTTGTCATGTAATGGAGCCTTCTAATTGCTTTTTACATTAAAACAAACTTAGAAGAAAGAAAAAAATTATATTGATTTCACGAGTTATAAAAGCAGATCACTAGAACTTTATAATATGGATTTAAAAAATATGGGTGATATAAAGCTAATAGAAATACAAGAGCCAACAAAGATAGTCTTATTCATGAACCCCATGTTTACTACAATAAAGTAAAGAGACTACAATCATTGATTTTGTATCTTGTAATTGGGTGCATCTATAAGTGGGATGGTCCATCATGATGGCATATAGAGAATCCATATTTTTTTCCATCCATATGCAGAAATATGAATATGAAAAAAGATGAATAAAAATCAATTTCATGGCAAAAGACTCTTGTAAACTTAATTCAAGTAGTAAAAACATAAGTGGAATATGTACAAATACTACCAATGGCTAGAAACTAAGTCAATGCAACTATATTGATTAATTATTGAGATAAATGGAAATAAATGTGAGGGAATACAAGAGAAGATAAAGATGCTCCCATACTCTCACTTTAGCAAAAGATCTCAAAAAGTTCACAAATTAGACTTTTGATTCCACAAGCCATGTGGCTCATGAATCATGATTCAAGTTAAATGATAATTTCTTTTGAATACTTGAGATTATAGCAGAAGATAAGGTTCTTAATATCATTTTACATATCAAAGAAACAACACTAGAATGGTACAATAGTATTAAAAAAACATTTTGTCCAATATTAAAACCTTAATGGTCAAAAGGCTAAGCTTTGAAAACAATAAGACACCTTCACAAAATAGATAAAACTTAAACAATTGGAATCAAGAACAAAGTAAAATCACCAAAAACATAATGGCAAGACTTTATTACTTCTATAAAAAATATCAAATCCTTAGGTACAATGAAGGAAATTACCATAGCAACTAATATTAAATAAATCCCAAAGAGATAAAAATAGTACATGAAGTTGTATCACTAGCCCCTAAAACAAAGAACTATACACAAAAATGCAAACCACCATTTAATCAAGAAAATATAATAAAAAGAAATCCAAAAATTACAGTCACAGAAAAATATAGTCCAACACAAGAACTAGAGAGCCATGTCCAAAGTGTGTAAAATATCACCATGTTCAAAGTGTGTAAAATATCACTTCGACAATGCGAGTGCAGAGAATGCAATGAGTGCACAATGAGCATGGAAGTTGCAGTGAGCACACGATGATGAGATCAAAGGTTGTGATGGGGATGGATATGGGTAGTAGGGATTTCAATGCGATGTGGAGGTAGGCGAGGGTGAAGCCCACGAGGAACCAAAGATCCAATAATGGTGATAACAATTCTCTTTGTGAAAGGGGTGTAAAACCTAGGTGTAGTCGAGCTATGGAACAAAGCATTAAATTTGGGTATAGTATTCACAAAAGAGATGCAAACCCTAGGTGTAGTCAAGCAATGGAACAAAGCAATAAATATGGGTACAATATTCATAAAAGATATGCAAACCCTAGGTGTAGTCAATGGGGTTGTTCATAAACTATCTCTTCAGTCTGTGAGAAAGCTTCTTCAATCAGAAGAACTATTTCTTAAGGATATTTGGGTTTTTAGGTGGATGAACCCATGCCCTCTATCAAGATTTCAGAGGATGAATTTGGGTTGGATCTGATTGATCATGAAGCCTGAACAATTATTTGTAAACTTAAAGATAAAATACCAGGCCTGGAGGAGCTCAAAGGATACATTAAATATTTGTGGAGTTCAAATTTCCAAGTAACTCTCCTACCCAAAAAATTATTTTATGTTTCCTTTTCTAATTTAAAGGATAAAGATTAGGTAATGAATTATAGATATAATTGGTTTTTTGAAAAAAAGGGATTTCTATATAATACCTTGGACTCCTAATTTCAACCCCTTTACAAAAGAAGTTAATTGCTTCCCAATCTAGGTGAATATTTATAATCTCCTTGTGGAGTTTTGGGGAGATAAGATATTCACCAAAATCAGTAATGCCATTGGTTCATTCCAGTATATGGATACCCAAACTGAGGAAAATTTGTCTAGTAAAATTAATATGAGTAAATAAAGATTGGTTTTTTGGATGGATGTTTCAATTTTTGGGCCTCAATCCATTACAATCTCCTCTAGCAAAGGGAAATAGCTCTAAAATATTGAATATGAAACATTCTCCCTAAGATGTTATGGTTGTCAGCAATCTGGACACTTGAAGAAGAGATGCTCGAACATCCGACCATGCTTTTATTCCTCCTTTGTGGAGAAGGGCCTGAATGCGAATGATTCAAAATCTTTAAATGTCATAGTTTAAAATAAAGAAGCTCATCCTCTATATGCACCAATTTTATAGCAGAAATCATGCAAGCAATAGAATACTCAACCCCAAAAGGAGAATTTAAATCATATCATTGAGAAAATTCAAATGGTTACTAAAGAAGAAACTCATCCTCCTGATGCACCAATTGTCCAACAGAAATCATGCAAGCAACAAAATACTCAACCCCAAAAGGAGAATTTGAATTAGATCATTGAGAAAAATCAAATGGTTACTAAAGACCATTTAGATGATTCCATGGAAAATATTAGCACCTCAAATGGTATACTCAAAGCTAATTATGAAATAATTAATGATGATGAGTTTTTTAAAAGTGAAGATCCTACAAAATGTGGTACAACTAGATATTACCTCAGGATCTTGAAGTGTAAAAATGTATTCTTAGATCTTGCCACTCTATAGGAGGAAGAATATATGGTACAAAAGAAAAATAATCAAACTTATTTTCTCTTTGATGGATGATTGTTATGTTTTTTTCTTCTATCTATTGGAGTTATGTGTCACGTAAGGGTTGTTATTGTTGTTAGTTCCTTAAGAAAAAATGATTATGGAACTGTAGAAGTTTGAGGAAGATGGAAAATATCTTTGATAGAAAAGAAAATATAGGTATGCTTTAATTAATCTATTAAATATGTAATGAGAGCAATGTATCATTTTATTTTTGTAATGGGGAGTGGCTCCCAATAGAAGCCACACATAGCTTATTCAAAAAAAATATCACTATGACAAGTAACTGAACATAGAATAAAAAGAATAATATTTTATGTTCTAGGTTCTCTTATACCAAATTGGTTTATTATTATTATTGTGGAGATATAAAAATAGTAATTAGGGCAACCATATATAGAAGTTAGTTTACTATTATTATTATGGAGAGATAATAATAGTAATTAGGGAAACCAGATAAATAAGTTGATTTATTATTTTGGTTTAAGCTCTTGGAAGAGCTCTCAAAGTTGCATCGGATGTGAATATTATGGAAGGTATCAAGCACGCTTATTATTTAGACCCCATCTCTCATCATAAATTTGTAGATGAAACTCTCTTAATGATGACTTCTATTCCTCAAGCTAGGGAGATCAAGAGAATTTTGGTGTTACATGAGATGGGTGTGGGGAAACAAATTAATCTAAAAAAAAGTAAGATATTTTTTCTCAATATGCCTCTAAGAAAAGAAATAGTTATAGCCCATATTATTGGCTATAATTTTGCTAATATTCCTTCCTCTTATTTGGGTTTGCATTTATTTAAGGGGAGTGTTAAAGATGAGTTATGGATTCTTGTATTTGATAGGCTTCATAAGAAACTTGTTGGTTGGAAGGGAGCCCTGTTAAGTCAAGCAGGAAATGCACTTTTAGTGATGTCCACTCTTCAAAGCCTCCTAATATATTTAATGTCTCTATTTAATATCCCATCAAAAATTTGCTCAAAAATTAAATAAATCCAAAAAACATTTTGTGGTCGAGTTCTGATAATAAGAAAAGATTTCACTTGATCTCTTGGTACCAGGTTTGTACTAGCAAAAAGAAAGGTGGACTTGGATTGAGGAAGTTGAGTCATATGATTATATGAATAATGATCTATTGGATAAGCAATATTGGATACTTATTAATCCAAAGGAGGTAGGTTGGACCCACAAAATTTAGACCAAATATTTGACCTGAGATTCTTCC
Source organism: Wollemia nobilis (assembly GCA_028583015.1). Taxonomy (NCBI): domain Eukaryota; kingdom Viridiplantae; phylum Streptophyta; class Pinopsida; order Araucariales; family Araucariaceae; genus Wollemia; species Wollemia nobilis. Next base: position 9,795,202 of record JAQPPZ010000028.1, read on the forward strand.
TTCTTAGAGAATCAGATCTTCTCTTCAATATATGCTTTTTGGAACAACATTGTCAAATAAAAAGACATAATTTTGAAAGGGTCCAAGTGGAAGATTTGGAATGGTCTCAAAATTAATTATTAGCTCTTGGAAATACGCCTTATAAATTGCCCTAATTTTGCTATGTTAAAGCCAGTTTTGGATCCGCTTATGGGACCAAAAGTTGTTGATTTCATAGAAGTTGTAGATGATAGGAAATTTTGAAATTATCTTTTAGTTCCAGGCTTGGGTAGAGAAGAAAGAAAAGTTCTCCAGAATTTGAATAGTAAGCTTAAGCTTCAAGTTATCAAAAACTTTTTCTGTGAAGATTCATTGATATGGACTGAAGAGGCCAATGGTAATTTCTTTGTTAAATCTACTTCTTTGTTAGAATTTATGTTGGAATATATTACATTATTTGGTACATGCTAATGTACCACCTTGGGTACATATTTATATTAGGAAAGAGAGTCCTAGATTAGAGTGTGAGTATTTACTCTATGCAATGTAATAAATGCACAAGTGTGCAAAGTATTTTGGCAATGTAAATGTGCATAATAGTCCATGTGCACATGAGTCCATAGAATAGGAAGATGAAGAGTCACTGGAAGAGTGAAGGCCAAGAGTGCTCCATATGAAGAGTCACATTCCATTATATATGTGTCTATGTGGGTGTGAGAAAGATATAGAGTGTGATACATAGAGTGACATATACATTTGTAATGGAGAGTGAAGAAGTATGATGTATTTGAGGTCTTTATTCAATTGAGTTCTAATTTTTGTGAGCATTTGTTAGTGGCATTTATATGAGTTATTTCTGAAGTTATTTATGAGTTTTATATGCTTAGTAGTTTGCCATTATCATATATTTTATATTGCAACTTTATTTTAGATCTTGTGGTTACTTTATCTTAAGTATTTAGCTTCAAAAGCTAACAGTGGTATCAGAGCCACAACAAGGTTTTGTCTTGCACAAGTTTTTAGTTGCAAAGGATATTTCCACTAGTTAAGGAGAAACTAGTGAAGTTGAAGAAATTACCTCTAGAAAATAAAATCAGAGAAGATAGTATTTCTCACTATGTTGAAGGAAAACTAGTGAAAGTTGAAGATTTACCTATTCCAAGAACAAATTTAGAATAGAAGGAGATTTACAGGTCTTGAAGATAGACCTTGACATTGAGGAGATTAAGAGACCCTTGAAGGAGGTCCTATTGAAAATTTTGATAGAGAGAAGAATATTCTAGATTAATATTTGGCTAGAGTCTTTCCACAGGGTTGAAGGAAAACTCATGAAGACTAGGACTCAACATAGATTTGTTTCCACTAGTTTTGAGAATAGCTAGTGAAGATTATTGATTTTAGAATTCTAGAAATTTGAATGTATTTGGTTACTATTGTCTAAGTTTTTGTTGCAGAATATTAGTTCTCAGAAGTTGAGAAGCTTCCTACAATGGATAGAGAAGAATTTCACCTTCGGTTTCCTAAAATTCTATGTGCTTTCCTCATGTAGGGATTAATTCTTTGTTGTAAAAAAGTAGACATTGAAGATTAAGGAGGTCCAAGAAAGAAGGCCCCATTAAATATTGAGGAGAACCAAGAAGGAGGTCCTCATTGAATATTGAATATTGAAGATTGTAGATTGAAGTTTGAAGAGACCCAAGAAAGAGGTCACATTGAAGAACTTCTAGATTTGGAAGATTGAAGATTGAAGATAGAGAAGGACTACAAAAAGGTCCTATTGCAGAGTTGAGAAGCAGTAGATTTTGGAGATCCAAGAAAGAGATCTCATTGCAAAATTTCCATAGTTGGAAGATTGAAGAAACCAAGGTAAGGTTTCATTAAAGTCTTGATAAAAAGAGTTGAGTAGTTGCTGAATTAGAAGACCCAAGAGAAGAGGTCTCAAGAATATTTTGGAGAAGAAGAAGAAGGCTAGAGAAAGCCTCATTGTAGAGTTGAAGTAGTGGCCATTGGAGGATATTTGAAGAAAATTTCATGATAGAATATTGCAAGTAGGAGAAGCTCCTGATAAGAGGAATTTGGGATAATTGTCACCATCCGAAAACAAGCCCAAAAGGAAGAAGTATTTGGCAAGAAGTTTGCCAATTTTTTGAGAAGTTTTTTGAAGACCTCAAGATATTTAGATTATTGAGGAAGAGGATAGTGAAAGAGATCAAATTTGAAGTCATAATTTGATAAGAAGTTTGAAGAAGGAAGAAGGATTGAAGAGGCCATAATTTTGAGAAATTTGAGGATAGCCACGAAGTTTTTGAAGGCTGATTTGAAAAGAAGAAGCTTGCTGATTTTCGAGGAGAAGTTGAAAGGTCATAGGACAACAAATTGAAGAAAGCATAGAGCTACGATTTGGAGGATATTTGGGAAGTGTTTGAAGTATTCTTGGATAGCCAATTGAAGGAAGGCTTGACAGCAAAAGAAGGTAGCAAATTTGAAGATTCTTAGACATCAAAGAATCAGATTTTGTAAGCAGTAATTTGAGAGGTTTGAGCTGCAAATTTGGGCAGCATTAGAAAGAGAAAAGTGAGCTGCATTTTGAAAGATTTTAGGGACATATTTGGAAGATATTTGGAAAAAAAAGCATAGGAGGTTTTAGCAACATTTGAAGGAGGTTAATTACTGCATATTTGGACAGCAAGAGGGCAACATTTGTAGCTGCAAATTTCAGAAGTTGAAAGCATACATTTGGAGGAAAATAAGAAGAAAAAGTTACAACAAGAAAGTTGATTTTTGGGAAGCAACTAGAGCTGCAAGTTAATGATTCTAGAGAAGAAAAATAAAAGGGAGTGTAGCTGCAAAATTACATAAATTCAAGACAACAAGTTATCAAGGAGACAAGCCACAAAGGAGGCCATAAAAGGTGTGTAATATTGATGCTATAAAAAGTATTCTTTTACAAGTTTTGAAAGTGGTTATTATAAGTTTTTGAAAGCATCATTTTTAGAGTTGTTAAAATCTAGCAAATAGTAAGAGTTAAAAATGAGTAAAGTGTCTCAAAGCCAAGAAAAGAGACACCATTATTATTCTAAAATCTGTAAAATATAATAGCAAGAGTTAGAGTTAAAAAAAGTGCTAAAAAGGAGTGATAAGGAAAATATTATATGCTATTTTTTATATAACAAAAGTGCAGATTTATTCTAAGCTTATTTGAGGCCGAATAGTGCTCAAAACTAAGGCAGATTTAAGGTGTCTAAAGACACCAAGAGGAGCATCAAATCTGCAAAAAATATTGGTGAAGAAAAGCCACCAAAAAGAGTGGTAAATCCACCAAGTAGAGCACCATCGAGTAGCACAGGTTGAGCACCACAAAAAAAGAGCAAAGGTGACATTGAAGCATAGGGGGTAAGCATCCAAACACTACCTAGAAGAACAACCATTGGATAGAAGAGAGGAGCCACCACCTAAAGGAGAAGAGCCACCATGGAAGAGCCACCCATAGAGGAACACCTAAGTGAAGAAGAGCCACCATGGAGAGCCACCTATAGAGGAGCACCTAAGTGGAGAAGATCCACTTGTAGAGGAGCACCTAAGTGGAGAAGAGCCACCATTTGGGAAGTTGAAGCATTGTTTGCAAGTTCAAAAATGTAAACAACAAAAGAAGACAAGCTTTTGGATATTGAAAAGGCATTAAGGGAGACCAAAGGTCTAGGTTTTTGCAACCACCAAGAAAGGAAGTGAAGAGAAGGTATGCATAATATTCCTTGCAATGTTGCATTAGTCTGTTGAGTACATTACATGCACAACCAAGTGTCAAGAGAAGGAAAAGAACACAGCCAAGGAAAATAAAATATCAAGAAGCATTAAAAATTCATCCATAAGGTTGAAGAACATTATAATATTGCTTATGCCACTTGTCACAAGGAAGGAGGAGTGCTACAAGTCATTGAAGAGTTGCAGGTTACATTAGAAAAGGGTAAGGAAGCATTTTGGTGACACTTGTCACTTGTATTTCAAGAAGACAAATGTTACCAAGGAAGACAAAATATTTTTGGAGTGCCCATTTATTGCATGAGATGGAAATACATTGGCACAATCTCATTTACTACAACAAGGAGGACATACGTTGAAGGTTGAAGTGCCTTGACTAGATTGAAGCATAGTTGACCAGCCAAAGTGGAGTAAGAGCGCCCATTTTCAAAGCAAGTCCAAATATAGCATCAAGGAGGGAGCGCCTAAAATATTGAAGGTAATATATTATTTTTGGAATTGATTTTATGCTAAGTAGGAGTTATAAGGATTAAAAGAGATTATTATCTAAGGTTAAGATTGAAAGTATTTTATTGGAGAGATAATATTTTTGAAGTATTATTTAAACCTTAGAAATCTGAATATTGCAATTTGAAAGCTTTTATAAAGTATTGAAGATTGATTTAAAGATTGAAGTATTTATTTTTGAAGTTTTGTAATATTGAACATTTGAGTTTACAAAACAAGTTGAAATATTTGCAATTTGATAAGTTTGGAGAAATAAGGTATCCTACATCAAATTAGGAATACAAAACTTGCAAATATTACTTTATAAAATTTCTAAATTTCTAGATTTGGAGTTATAAGGAATCCAACATCAACATAGTTTTATGAAATTTAGAATTGGAAAATTATATTCTTGAATTTGGGAGATAAAATGAATTTAACATAGAATATTTTGACAAAGGAAAATTGCATTGATAGTTTAGTCTCTAATTCAAAATTATAAGAGACATAAATTTGAAGACTTGCAAGATTGCAATTGCATTCAAATCATTGATTGATAAGGAGAAAGTAAAGTAGTTTTTTGAAGAATAGAAGTTGGAAAAATTATATTGTCATATTCAATAATTAGGGAGATACAAGGTATTCTACAAAACATAGAATTGAAAGAATTGTATTGAAACTAGGGAGATAAAAGGTTGTCAATAATTGAAAGTTGTCCTTAGTCTATCATTTAAAACTAATGAGAAATAAAGAAAAGAAAATTTGATATTACTTCAAATAATTGTTTGATAAACAAAACTAGGGAATCATAAGGTAGTCAATCTCAACAATTTTGAAAATATTCTATAAAAACCATTCTCAATATTTAATACTAAGGAGCAAAAGGATGTCTATTCCAAAGAGTTCATTGAATAATGAAATGGAAAATGAAGTTAGAAAAGGAATATTGCAATCAAAATTTTAATTGAAAAGTCTAAAGGGAAGTTAGAATTAGTTTCAAATTTCATCTAAAAGGAAGCATTAGAAGAAAATTTTGAAATATTATTTTTTTTTTTTTTTGAATTTACATGGTGGAATCGGTAGCCGCCACGAATCCAGGCAAGTTGTCCAACTTTTTATGGCCGCCACAGTATTCTGCGCTGTCCGCACCAGAAGCCGCCACACAGATCTTCGCACAGTTTGTCCCTATAACCACCATGCCACAATCATTTTAAACCTTTCACGCCGCTAAAAGCACCAGGAAAGGGACAAGCGTTCAGTATGGCGAGGCCCGAGATTTGAACCTTGGACCTCCGCCCCCTTATGGGGTTTGGATGAACCAATTGGTCTACACCTCGAACCTAAATTTTTTGAAATATTGGAATACTATCTGCATGCAAAAATGGTTGAAGTAATTGACAATGATAAAGATAGTGTTATGATTCCTTTATAAATTGCTAGTATAATTTACATGGCATTGCTTAAACTTAAATATTACAAAGAGAAGAACTTGAAAAAAAAGGAGTTGATTGAGTCCCTTACAAAGAAAGCAAATGTGGATGAATCATTTTTGAAAAATTATTTCATTCTTCATGCAAAATTGATGCTTCAACTTCATCTAATTCAGGGTCCTATCATGGTGTCATAAGTGAATGCTCCAAATATTTTGTAAAAAATAATATTTGTAATATGAAGGACAAAGGCAAAGAGAAAATTTTTCTACAAGAATCAAATGACAAGGTGACATCATTTAAAACCTTACATATCGACATCAATGGTGAAGAAAATCAATAAGAGAAAGAATCTGAACAAGACGACATATAGTGCATAGCGAGTTAAGAGACAAAGATCCATATTGAAGACTAAAAGTCTTCAATAACCAAATAATGTAATACATGGGGTGTTAAAATATATTACATTATTTTGTACATGCTAATGTACCACCTTGGGTACATCTTTAGATTAGGAAATAGAGTCCTAGATTAGAGTGTGAGTATTTCACTCTATGCAATGTAATAAATGCACAAGTGTGCAAAGTATTTTGGTAATGTAAATGTGCATAATAGTCCATGTGAACATGAGTCCATTGAATAGGAAGGTGAAGAGTCATTGGAAGAGTGAAGGCCAATAGTGCTCCATATGAAGAGTCACATTCCATTATATATGTGTCTATGTGGGTGTGAGAAAAATATAGTGTGATACATAGAGTGATAGATAGAGTGACATATACATTTGTAATGAAGAGTGAAGAAGTATGATGTATTTGAGGTCTTTATTCAATTGAGTTCCAATTTTCATGAGCATTTGTTAGTGGTATTTATATGAGTTATTTCTAAAGTTATTTATGAGTTTTATATGCTTAGTAGTTTGCCATTATCATATATTTCATATTGCAACTTTATTTTATATCTTGTGGTTACTTTATCTTAAGTATTTAGCTTCAAAAGCTAACAATATAGATATGGTGAATTTTGGACTCCAAATAAGTAGGTCTGGACTAAATGTTTAACTCTTAAAATCATTTTTTCTATGGCTAGCTATCCAAAATAAAATTCTTACAATTGAGAATCTTAAAAAAAGAGGATTAATCCTCACAAATAGATGTTATTTATGTGGCAAAAATGAGAAAAATACTCAACATATCTTTGTAGAATGTTCTTTTTATTGTGAAGTCTTTCAGGTTTTGCTGAAGAAAATTAGGTTTCTTGGGTGCTCGTAGATCCATAGTGGAGCTCCTTGAGCAATGGAATTCTTTATTTTCTAGCAAAATATGTTGAAGTTTCTGGTTCCTGCGTCTTCCTCACATCTTATGGAGGGTTTGGAAAGAAAGAAACAATAAAGCTTTTAAAGACTGTGCAAATGATTATATTACAGTTGGTAACAAACCTTTCATCATTTTGATAGAAAATATTTCAAATATATCTTTTGTTAATGAGAAGGAAAATCCATGGGATCTAAGCTGGTTGACCTTTTGGGTATTCCTTGCGATCTTGAGAAGGTTATTTTGGATTCTCAGATGAGATGACATCAAACCAAATGGATTTCTTCTCATATTGGATGGTTAAAATTAAACTTTGATGGGATTTCTAAGGGAAATATCAGGTCAGTAGGAGTATGTGGTGTGGTAAGAAATAAAAAAGGAGAGATAATTTTGGCTTTCATAAAAAATATTAGAATTCAGATAAGCCATTATGCGAAAACAAGAGTAGTTTTTCAAGGATTGGCTCTTCTTAGTTCTATTCAAGTAAGGAATATTGTCATTGAGGGTGATTCATTAAATATTATTAATAGCCTCTTAGGCCATCAAAATGTAAGCTAGATTATTGACAACATGATGGCCAAAATAGATAGAAATGTGAAAGTCTTGGATTCCTTCTGTTGTGAGCATGCTTTTAGGGAAGGAAATAAGGTGGTAAACACTTTAGCTAACCTTGGAATTATTCAAAGTGGGATAACCGTTCAAAGGAAAAACTTTCTGTAGGACCTTTTGCAAATAATTTAGGATGAAAGCCCTCAAACTAGTTATGAGTTTCCCACTTTTTAGCTCTATATGGTTTGGGTGTAGAAAAATGCTAGAAATGATGGTCATTTATTAGATTCTAGTTCCTGTCTCAAAATGCATCTAATTTTTGAGGACCTTTCCATGTTTGGTTCTCAAATTAGCCAAATCATATCATTCTTAAGGTGGGGATGGGAAAACCATTTAAATTTAAAGTATTTAAATTAGAATTTTCAAAGAAGCATTTTGTTTAGTGTTGGTTATTACCACTTTTGAAATTGGGTACTTTTTTGCTAGTTGGTTGGGGAGACGGTCTCCCCTTTACTTCTCATCCCCAATTTGGTAGCTCCATACTAGGTGGATACAAAATGACTTGGTCCTCTTTGTGTGGTTTCTTTGTTGCATGTGGTGGTTATTTAATGGGATTTTTCTAGTCCAAATGAAGGTTTTTATGAGGTGGACTTAAGACATATCTTTGGATTGGATGCCTTGTGGATCGATAAATCTAGTGAAAAGAGCCCCTTATTCTTCTATTTTTGTTTACGACAAGTGATGATTCATATCTGGTTATTTACCTTGTTTTTATTTTAACTTAAGGTGGAGGAAACTCGTGTGACACTAATTTAGCTCTTGGTGAGACTCACAAGTCTCCCTTGGATATGTGTTATCCCTTGTTTGGATTTGAGGGCCATCATGATTTGGTTATCCCTTAATTTTTGTCCTTGCAATCCATTCCATGTCATTCCTCTAAAGGATTTCTATTGGTAACATTTATTGCTTGGAATATTTTCCCCTTCAATGTGTCATCAACATGGATTTTGTGTTGATTTCCTTTGGTCCCAAGGTTGGAATTTAGAAGTATCTAGAAGGAAAATGGGTGGTATCGGTAGACATACTTTTAAGAGGATTTTATTTAAGGTAACTCTGCACTTTCTAGAAAGTATTTCAAAGCTGTTTAGGAATTTTCTTTTCCCAATGAGAAGTGTCTTTCTAGCTGATTTTAAGCTAAGTTTGGAAGTTGGGTGACATTTTGAGGTTGTGTGAAGGAAGGTCATTATGGAGGAAGAGTGTAAAGGTGTTGAGCCTTCTTCTCTTGAACTGGATAAAGATGTTTTAGAAATTATTGAAAGAGGGGAAATTTTAAGATTTTTGAAGCAATTTAATGGTCGAAATCCTAAGCTACCCAAAGAGATGACATTTTTATGGAATAAAGGTGTTGTCTCAGCTAGAGGATTGGAGTTTGTGATCACCATTTTTCTTATTTTTAAGATTACTAGTATGCCAGTGGATGAAAATTATGTTAACAAGGAAAAGCATTCCCTAGCTAAGGAGTTGGAGTTGTTCATATGCAAAGGTGGGCATTCAGTTAAGTATCACAATGGATTTCAGAGGAACTCATTCAAAGCCCCTTGGGATAGGGTGATTCTTGCTATAATGGATTATTTCAATCTATAGTGTAATTGGGAGGTCTTGAGGAGATTACATCTTGCATTGGTAAACCACATTCAAGGGAAAAATATTATGAATATATCTGGATTACTCTATAAATATATGGAAAGAATGAATTTAAATGTTTATCAAGGTAATACTTCTTCCCAAAATCATTAGGGTTTTTTTAAGATCATTTTTAATTATGTTGCTCTAAATAAAAAAATGATTGCCTTGGGGAAGAGCGATATTGGATCAATTTTGGCTTGGGATGCCTCTTCCCCTCATAAAGAGATGGAAAATTGCTTCCAAAAAAAGCTTGTTTTGAAGGCTGGACTAGATAATATTTTTTTGGAAAAGCTTCTCTGGGTAAGGCACAAGAGACCCCTTTAGAGTCTGACGTTGGCAAGATTGAGTTGGATAAGGTTATTGGAAAAATTGATGTTAGTGAAATTATGGTTTTGAATATGGGAGGTGGTGCTTCTAAGAGTTTGAAATATGGTGAGGCCCCTTTGGTTATTAAAGGTAACGTTATCAACTCCCCCTACTATCTTGGTTGGGCCTACAAAGATTAGTGGTTCATCTTCTTCGAAGGAAGAAAATCCTGAGTTGAAGAAAAAACCAAAGATTCTAAAGAAGCTTAGAGCTAAAAGGAATGAGGAAATAAAACCGTTTGAAGACAAAGTAGAAGAAAAAGCAAAAGATCTCTCATGTGATTCAAGACTTGAAAGATTCTAAGGAATCACTCCCAAATCTTAATTCAAATAAGAGTTTGAATATTTATGGAATGTTGGTGATTAATCATAACTTCCAAGTGGAGACCAAAGACACTCTAAGTAAGACCTCTAACTTAGTTAAATAAATGTGATATCTCTCAAGAGGTTGGTGAAGATGTCAACTTTTATGCAAATGAAATCTCTTGGAGATTGAAGTATGACCAGGACCCAAATACTCCAAAGTTAGGAATTGATCTCTTTGAGGAAATATCCCAAGACTAATATATCTCTTTGGCTTGGTCTATTTTTTCTTGTTGGGTTTGATGGTTTCTTGGGTTCTTTTTTATAGTAGGTTTTTTAAATGTTTTTTTTTTTGGTTTTTGGTGATCCGGTTTTGTTGCGTTCTTGTTTCATTTAGAGACTTTTCTTTTCTTTGGCTTTTGTTGTATTTGGTTATGTTTGATGTTTAAATTATGGTTGGTGACTATCTATTTTAGAGACTTTCCTCTTTGTAAAAGGTTTGGGGCTCCTTTCAAAACCTTTTTTATCAACTAAACAAAAAAAGTTGATTTATTATTATTTGAAAAAAAATAATAATAATAAATTAGGGCAACCAGATATAGAAATTTATTTATTATTAGCATGAAGGATGTCTATATAATAGGGCTAAGGCACACATTCAAGAGGGAGGATAACTATTTGGAAAATATTTATGCAATTTTGGTATGGGTGAATGGAAGGAACAAAGTAGAAAAGAAAGTTAAAAAAAGCTGAAGCAAATTAGATCATCTTTCTCTAAATCCCAACTATCACAAACCTCCTTGGTAGGACTTATTATTGATATTTGGTCATGTGTTGATGAGTGGACATCTAATGCTTAATATTTAATTTTGTGATTAATTGCATTTTATACTTTGTTTATGTTACTCTAGAATTTGGTATTGTTGATGGAATCTATGGTTGCAATACTAGGTACTCTCGCAGGTGGAAAACAAAGTATAAAATTCTAGCATAATATAAATAAAGTACCATCAGCAGTACCAAATTCTAGCATAATTTAAACTTGATTTCTTCCATTGAGGACCCATGTTTTTAACCAATTAATATAATCTTATTTTATAGGGAGATTCAAGGATTAATATTTATGTTGTAAATAAAAATAAATGTACAAATTGTATAAAAATAGTATTACCTTTGGAGGATTGAGGGTGAGTAGGGATTCAATGCAAGAAAGCGACAAGCCTCACCCTCAAATTTTATGATGTAGATATCTGGAGAAATTCAAAGAATGAAGAATTATCACAAGGAAAAGCTATATTGCAAAGAAATAAATTTATTTTAGGATTCCTAGATAAAATTAAGGATACCCTAGTTGGAAGTAAGGATGTCTTAAGTGGGGAAAAGGGAATATTAAATTTGTGTTAATTTTTATCTAAGTGGTAGATGCTTCACCATAAATTTTTATCAAGGATGAGATGATTGAGAATGATAGAATGGTTCTTAAAAACAATGAGTTGATATGTAAGTTCAATGGGCATTAACCAACTTATTTGGATATGCAAAAGTGGATTAAATGGAAGTTTGAAAAAAATTCACATCATTCCATGACTTTCCTTTTGAAAGAATTTTTTACCATCTTCTCTAAGCCAGAATTCAAAGAAAAATAATGAGCGATGGCCCATGGGGGGTAGGAGGAGAGGAGGGATATGGATTGTATTTAAGACTATAGAGTGATAATTTAATCTTAAAATGCTTCCATATAAGGTTATGCTTATTGTTGAATTTTATAATACTTTCCATAAACATTCTCAAATGTACATTCACCACAATCATATGCAAAAAATATATAAGAGCAAAATAAAGAGAAAATGTAGAAAAATTCTAGAGAGGGATTCAAATAAGAGAAATAAGGGGTGGGTGCTCATAGTCATTCGTGTGATCTTACTTCATAAATTGATACAATGGAATGACAATGGATCGGTCATTAAGGGGTATTTATAGTGATACCTAATCCCTAGTTACATACCAACCTAAAGTTGGCATACTTGACTTGGAGGTTAAATTACAATATAATAAACGTATAAACCCTTTAATCAAGGTTAACCATAGATATGGTTTAACCAATATCGCTAAGGTTGAATACACCAAATTTTCCTATAGGCTTATGTAGAGGAATGCTTGTAGGCTTATATAGAAATATGCTCATAAGCTTACATATAGAATTTCCATAATCTTACATAGAAGGCACTTGTAGGGTACATCAAGAGTTCCTATAGGTATTTCATCACTGTTGACCTTGGCCTAATAAGGTTAGATTATAGATATTCCAACAATTTCTAGACTTTTGTGTTACCTTATCAATAAGGAGGTCTTGAAGAATGTTGGTAATTGTTGAGTGGTATTTTCACCCGATTGTGAAAACACACTCTCCGATAGGATTTGGGTTCTAAATCCTCTACTTGCAAAGAAATTAAACATGTAACTTCTCCAAGGTTCCTGTTAGTGAGTATTTTGCATCTGTGTATGAAAGATATTAAATTAAAATGCTTGGAACACCTTAGTGATTGCAAGTAACTGAAAACAAGGGGCACTGTGGTTTATTTTACTGTGAAATAAATGATTGTTCATTGAAACCTTATAAAACAAACGTGAGTCGGCCCTCATATGACCACGATGTAATGCTTTAATTCTTTTTATCTTGATGGTTTTAAGATAGATTTTATCTTGCATTAAATCCTCAATGATGAATAGGGTCTTCAAATGTAACTTCAAAATGTCACTTTAACTTATCCTTCTTAAATGAAATCAAATTTTCATCAAGATGAACAATTAAGTGCTTTAAGGAAAAGACTTTCAATGTAGTACTCAAACTACCCCTCTTTCATAAAATTGGAATTTTTATGAAGAAAGGGTAATTTTAGGCCCAAAATGAAATTTGTGAAAATGCCATAAAACATAACCCCTTCAATGAAATTGGAATTTCCATGAAGGGAATGTCATCATAGGCTCATGAATGCAAAACAAAAGTGAAAAAATGAAATTTGACTTTAAAATGGAAAATTTCTATTTTCGGAATTTTAAAATCTATAGCAAAACAGCAACTTCGATGAATTTTTAAAAATACTAAACAAGTCCGAAAATGAAATTTCAAAGTGCGTATTTGAAGTCTGAATTATAATCTCCGCAATGGTGAAATCATTTTTAGATTTTGAAATTTTTTTAATGTTTATTTTAATGTCTGAAAATAGGAAAAAAAATTCTGAAATTAAAATTTTTGGAAACAGAAAATTAAAGTTTGCATCAAAATAATTGCTGAAAACACAGCAATGCAAAAGCTCCTTCAGTTTGATAGCACCCCGTCCTGCAAAACCGAATACGTGAGAGTTTCGTACATGCAACCTAGCTTATCTGACCTGCAAAATAAACACAATCAAAGTAAACTAGGTGCTGGCTCCTAGAGTTCTAAATAATTTCCAGATTGCAGACATTCACATGAAATAACCCAAAATAATGGCATCAATTTCACATACAAATCTGAAATCTGAAAGGAGAAAAATGGAACAATTAAAATAAAGCATGCAGAAAATTTCTCATTCTTTCTTGCTAACAAGGCCTGAAATTTCTGAAGAGAAGCTTTCACATTCAAATTAAAATCCCTGTTTTACAAATGTGGCCATGCCCAAAGTTCCCATTTGGCCACGCCACCATTTCCGTTCCCCTCTTTTTCCTCTCTCAATGGGGTATTTCTAATTTCTCTCATCCCCTCCGTTTGGTTTCCATAAGCGCCTCTTCATAGCCCTTCGTTTGGCATTCATATCTTTTCGTTTTCTTTCGATTTCAACTTCCTGTCTGTTTTCGTTTGCTAAAAACTCTATAGTCAGGCCTCCTTTCATTTTATTAAAACCTTCCTTTAATTAAATCCCTTCGTCTCATACTAATTTGTGCTGGCGAAAAGTATAACTCCCGCGTGCCAGGTAATGAAGACCCTACATGGCTGCCAACTGTTTAAGATTCTCTTCGTAACCGTATGGCCTTCATACTCTTTCAGCTACGTTCTTGCATATGTTTCATTGACATTAATGCTACCATATTATCTGACTGGGCCATACATTATATACCCGCATTATCATTTCCATATATGAATTTACCGTGATGTCGTCTACCTTCAACACTCGGAACCGTTTGTGTCTAACATCAACATTCGTCAAAATTTCCCACTAGAATATTGCTTCATTCATCACATCTATATCCATTAAGTCTTCTAAACGTGAAATGGCTACATCGTACTTCATTGATACCGTTTCTCGGCTGTCTCACTGGATGCCAAATCATCCATAGAATTTTGGTGTATGTTTGAAATCACCGTTTAATCATGCTGCTTTGCCATTTACAGTGCCAGAACCAAATCATAGCCTCTGAAATCCCAATGTGTAGAAGTATCCACCCCTTTTTTTATTCTCGAACAAGTGGGCAGCGTCGCGTCGCCCACTGCGTATCTTCGAACGGCTTTTAAAAGTCTTTTTTTTTTTTTACAGGGCCTTCTTAGTCTTCTACCGTGCCCGCGTTGTGATAACAAGTCCTCCGTTAGAACATGGCACCTTAATCAAGACTATACTAGCCAACCCTCAATTAAGACCATTAATTTAAAATGACATTCTAAATGGGCCACTGGCATATTTAGAACCTGCATATAATGACAAAACCGTCTCTGATCGTTACCAACTGTTGTAGACCTCACTCGTTTTTCCAACGCCGTCGCTGCCATGATCTCCACTCGTCGGTCCGACCGGCGTCGTCGCTGTTCTAAACAATGGTTGACTGCTCGTTGTTTTCTTTTTGCCAGCGTCTTTGGTGTTTACACATTGCATTATCGTCAGTACAACCTGAAATCATCGTCCATCCTATCCAGGTCACTCCGTGTCTAGGGTTTGCAATTGGCCCGAGCACATGTCCGGTAACCCACTCTACTGTGGCCTTCTCACTGTCATCTGCATTCTTCATGCTACATGTCACCTTCTGCCGGGTAACCTGCTGTGACATTACCGTCTTCACATGTGATTCGCGTCCATGGCAGCTGACCTTCGCCGTGACCATGCTGTTTCCACCTGCATACACAACAGGTAAATTAACTTTTAAAAACAACCAAACTTTAAAACAAAATAAATTCTAATATAAATTTAAACTACAAAACAACTTTAAATTTAAACTATATTTAAAACTAACACGTGGTGTGGTAAATTTAAACTTTAAAATTTTATTTTATTTATATTTTATTGTTTTTTTATTTTTTTTTACTTTTTTATTTATACTTTCACATAAAAGCTAACACATAAAAATCAACAACAACAATGACGATGACATTTTGTCAACAAAAAATGAACAAGAAAAAGTTGTCAACAATAAAATACCGTCGACAAGCAAATACAGCCAACAAGAACCGACAACGATTGCAAAACCTAAGACAAACGAAGGATTAGACACTAAAATGAAATGCCAACACCCGGATATCAAAACGAAAAGGTGGGTCCCCAATTTTGGGGTGTGTTGTGGATCACCCACAACAAGTAATATATAGGGAATTTTTCCAAAAGGGGATAACTACTAAAGAGTAATAATATGATATGTATACCAAGATTAATGTTTCCATGATTACTTTTAAACACTTTTCAAAATCCATTATCATCATATTTGAGCCATGAGAATGGAATTAAGTAGATTATAAGAATATTGCAATATGATATTATAAATTTTATAAGACCAAATACATGGCAGGAGATTTTGAAGCATAAATTATTAATAAAGAGATAAAAATTTTGGTCATGATATCAACTCAAATATGAAGCATTGATGTCATATTATAATGCAAATAAGTTTAAATCAAGGATTATTCACTCAGAATATCATCTCAATAAAATTACTTTTTTCTTGTCTAATGGCAAAGATCTTCATAATTCATTCAAATAAAATATTAGAAGAAACTAAAAAGGATGCAAGTGATGGGAATTGTAATAAAATAAGTAATTAAAGGATGAGGATTTACAATGCACAAGTTCAAATTTTGAACTAAATAAATATGTAAAGGAATATGTGAATTTTTAAATGAAGGTGGAAGAGGACTTGTTTAAGTTAGGAAAAACATCTTTCTTTTTTTCAAGTAATAGAAAATATTCTTGTTATAAAATGAAAGCAACACAAAGGTTACAGATGAGGAAGTTAGAATTTTTTTGAATAAGGGTGGCTTTTTAGGCTATATCTAGAAGTTTCATGGTCATAACTTGACCTTGTCCAAATGGATGTCTCACTATTGGAAAAAGGGTTGGGTTAAGGTGGGAGAGATTGAATTTGAGATCATGGTGGCCCTCATTGCCCAAGTCATTGGCCTACCTCCTAATGGCTACTATCATAATAGATATAAGCACTCTCTTATCATGGAGGTAAGCTACTTATTGGATGTAGATGAATATCTCCCTAAGGATCATAACAATTTTCATACAAAGGCCCTCAGGATCCCGTGGGATAGGATGGTGAAAGTTGTTATGGATGATTTTACACTCGGTCCATCTAGAAATATAGTGAGGAGTTACCACATGATGTTACTCAACTAGATGAGAAGAGAGAGATGGATGAAATTCCTAGACTTTATGTTCTATTCATTACAGAATTCAATGACTAATGTGTGACGGGAAAAGGGCTCCAACACAATTCACCAAGATCTGGCCATGTTAATTTTTGAGTATATGACAAAAGAGAAAGGATTAGAGGCTAAAGTTATCATTAAAAATATTGAGTCTTAGGCTATTCTACCAATCATTAATTCCTCCCCAAAAATGTCACACTCAAATTCTAGCAATCCTTTAGGGTCTAATGAAAAAGAGAGTCCCATTACCTCTTCAAATATGGTTAAAAAGTGCAAGAATTTTGGTGGCATCATGGTATCCCCAAGGGGATCAAGGGTGGAAGAGTGAATCACCCAAAAAAATTATCATATTCCATGAAGTTTTATGATAAGAAGATCCCCTTAGCCTCTCCTAAGGTGGATAAAATAAGTAGGATATCTAGAGGTATCATTGTGTCTTTTAAAGGTGTCAGGGGGGAAGGATGAGATGTTCTAAAAGACTATCCATAAAATCAGTCAATAAGGAGAGCACCCCCATTTTTGTGGACCATTCAGATTTGGACGACCAATCGCATGCGAAGAAAAAAGCTAATTCTTCAAAGAAAATTTCTATCCCTCCTCTTAGCATTGAGGAAACCTATAACCATTTACAACTGATAAAACTAGTGGAGGATAAGCAACACTTGATTCTAGGAACCCTTAAGGTAGCTATGGAATTCATAAAAGAGGTGAATTATCTTCTACATAAAATTTTGATTGACCCTACTTTTGGCAAGATTGACCTTGGGGACATGAAAAAGGACCCAAAGGTATAGGGTGGCACTGTTGTTTGTAGCCTTTTTTGTCTCTTGTAGGTTATCTCTTTTCTTTGTGTTTGGGCTTGGATGTTGGCTTATGTCTCTCCCATCGTCATGGGATGAGGGCCTCCTTTTGGTTGGGTCATGGGTTGGTCATATCCGTGATGCTTTTGGGATTTTGTTTCTCAGGTTTTTGGGTGGGTAGTGAGTGATCTCTAGTCAGTTTACTCCCCATTGATTTTCTTATCAATAAAAAAATACAAAGTTTATCTCTTACACTTTAGATTTTGAGTATAACATAATAAATAAAGTAATATGGAGGATATCCCTTGAAATTTAGGATTTTTAATAAACCATGAAAAATTAAATACTACGAAGAATGGATCTTGTACTTTAGAGATTTTAGGGAAAAAAAATTGAATGTGCTTTCCAAGGTAACATTTTCACTTCAAGTTCTTTAGGAAAGGATAAACCTATATATAATAAATCAAACTATAAACAATTTTGAACAATGGAAGAGATTGCTAAGGATGAAAGTGTTGGTAGAAATATAAAAAGGAGAGGAAGTTCCTTAAAACAAAAACAAAGGAAAAAGGAAACTAAAAGGGATATTGATTTTATATATGAGAACAAAAACTTATGATGAAGATGCAATTCTAGAATATCTAGGGTATGAATAAAGCACCAAAAAAGAGTTATAAATAAATTCATAAATTGACATATTTCTAAATTTATTTTAAGATGGGAAGAAAAAATAGGTAGTGAGAATGTAAGAATATATTAAAAATTATTTGGTTAAATTATAGTGTTGATCTTCATCTTAACGAAATTAATGTTTTTAAAGATATCTGTTAAGGGATATTCTCTCTTAGTGAAAATGATATCAACGAGTTGAAAATAATGATGTAATAGTAATGGGATCCATTTCAATCCCATATAACCAATTAAAAAATAATAATATTATTATTATTTCTAATTTTTATCAACTATTGATAAAGGTAGGATTATGGAAATTTTGACATATTTATAGAGAAGTAAACATAGTAATATATAGTTTAGCCAATTGGGGTTTGAACCCTACACTTCATAGTTACTAAAAATAGTGTGGATGTAACCAAATCCCCTATGTATCCCAAAATATATATAGTTTAGCCAATTGTGGTGTTGATATTTTTTTTGTTGGATAACAAGGGGTTGTACTTGGGTCTCCCACCCTTGAAAAATCAAAATTCTCTACTTTAGAGCTTAAGAGTTTACAAAGAGGTTCAATTCTCATCTCAATTGAGTTGCTATAACTAGATACCTACAACATTTTTTATAAAAAAGTTTGAATTCTTGATTTTTGTTTTTAGGATCTTCAATTTTTTATGTAAATACAAATATTAAAAAACTTAGCATTCTTCTTCTTGATATTTTCTAGTAGTAGCCTTCACAATACCAAAACTCCACCTCTATTATCTATGCATTGCATCTTAGTAAAGTAATATTTTCAAAACTTCATGTTATCATAGTCCTCTTTACCAAATTTGGATTGCTAGTTTCTTTCTTAAGCATAAGTGCAACCACAAGAATTGTAATAAATATTTTATATGAAAACACATTAATGTTATAAAATAAAATAAATATTACCAATGGAAAACATTAAAGTAAATCTTAATCATTATTTGATTCAAGCAATCTTAAACTTACTACTTCCTCTAACCATAGAAAAGAGAATTTACCTTCATGATCCTCAATTAAAACCCTTCTATTGGCTAGCCTATCTTCACATTTGTTTCCTTCCCTTAACATATGTGTAAACCTGATTTCTTTTAACTTTATAGCAAAGTCTTATATTTCCACAATTATCTCTCACATGTTCCATGGAGCCTTTGCTTTCCTCAAAATTGCATTTATTACTATTAGTGAGTCACCTTTCATTCATACTCTATTCCATTTTATTTGTCTAAATATTTTTAACCCTTCCAAATCCACCTAAGCTTTAGTTTCATTATTTATCTTAAATTCACTATTGAAAGTGTAATGAGATAAAATCTCTCCCCTGTTATTTCTAATTATTCCTCCTCCTACTGTTGCTTCTACATTTCCTTTATATGCTCCATCAAAATTCAACATAATCAGCTCCACTTATGGTGCTTTCCACTTTATATTCTTTGCCTTCCTTTTGTTTCTCCTATACCCCAAAATCATAATTCCATTTGATGACCATCTATAAAGGCTCTCTACTTCAAGATTAGGGATTGAGTGAGTTAATAGGGTTGGTTTAGACTCCTCTATGGCTAAAAAAATCTTTATTTTTATTACCTCTAAACTAATTTCCTTTTGTTTAAATATTCTTTTATTCCTTTCCAACCATACCGTCCAAATTATTGTATCTTTTGATTTATCCCAAATGTCTATAAATCCTCACTTTTAAAAGTGCTTTGCCATTGATTTAACCATTATTCAATTTTGCCATTCATAACTATGCCTTTACCAAACATATTAAGAATTCATTAGCATAGTTTCCAGACTATTGAGTAGTTTCCCAAGAGATGGTCTATATTATCCTCCTTTATACAAAGAACACATTGTGAGGGACCATGAAAAACCCTTTTCATAAGGTTATCCTAGGATAAAATTATTCTATGACCTACTAGTCAATCAAACATTTTAACTTTAGGAATGCTTGGGCTATACCAAATATATCTCCATATTATTGTGGTGTTCCTATTTTTTTGGTACTTTACACTATATTTACTTCTTATTGTGTATTCTCCTGAGCTATTCAGCTCCTAAATTAGCTTATCCTCGGCTCCCCTCATAATAAACATTGTTGTTATCTCTCTACTCAATTGCCTCTTAGCATCAATATCTTGTATACTTATAAAATAATATTCTTTCCATTTGTAGCTTCCTTTCCCATCCTTGTACAAAATTTTTTGAAACCCTATCATTGTATTTATCTTGAAGTAATCTCATTCATGGTTTCAAAATTGGATCTAGATTGAGAGGGTTTTTATCACACCAAGTATCCATACAAATAGAATTTTTTTCTCTAGTTTCCACTACCCATATTAGACCTTTAATTATTAGATCAATTGATTTTAAACTATTCAATAATGCAGAACCATCTAGTAGTGAGAATGTAGTAAATATTAAGCTTGGTTCATTGGGCTTAATGTACTTAGAATAATTCTTGCCCATTGTATTTGACTCTCTTTGTGCAATCTCCAAATAGCTTTTTCCCTTAGAGCTAAGTTTACATTTGTAAGAACTCTTAAACCGAGACCTCCCCTAGTGTTATCATCACACATATTGCTCCATTTCACCAAAGGAAATTTATTTTTATCATGTAATATTGACCATAAAAATGATTGCATAATATAGATTGAAATTTTTTTATAGATTTTGGTATGGTATAAAAGGACGTATAATATGTTAAAATGGCATGAAAGACTAATTTAATTAGTTGCACTCTTCCTGCTAATGATAACCATCTACCTTTCCATGTTGGTAGTTTATTCTAAACTAAATTTATAACTAGATTTCATAATTCTATCTTCATTCTCCCCTCAAATAAGGGCATCCCTATATAAATTGCTAACAAATTTGCCTCCTCCATTTGAAGTAACCTGCATATCCCTAATTTGATTCTAGACAGAGAGTTTAGGAAGTAAAGTTTAGATTTTATTCGATTAACATTTTACCATAACACTCTTTCATAGTCCTCTAATAAGTTGTTCAAAGATTTAGCCCCATTTATACTCACCCTCCCAAATGGGTTGTATCATCTACAAAATTTTTATGGATGATGTTGTCAATATTGTTACAAGTGTTAAGTCCACTTATTAATCCATCTTTGTTAGCCCAATACCTCTACCATAATAACGAATATATATGGTGATAAAGGATATTCCTATCTAAGGCCTCTCTTGGATTTAAATTATTATATTACTAACCCATTGACCAACACCAAATAAGATGTTGTAGAGACACAAAATTTAATCCATATGATCTATTTCTTCCCAAACCCTATTTTTTCTAATACTACAAAAAGAAAATACCACTTAAACCTATCATAGGCTTCATTTATATCAAGTTTTAAGATAATTGCTCTCTCCTTTATTGAAATTATTTAATGTATAACTTTATGAGCTACTATGATCCCATCCAAAATCTATATCCCTTTCATAAATTCTCTTTGCTCTTCTAAAATAATTTTATCTAATAGTGGTCTTAACCAATTTGCCATCACTTTGGAGATTATCTTATATGCCATATTACATAAGCTTATGGGCTTGAATGAATCAAACAATTTTGCATCCTTCTTTTTTGGAATCAAGGTAAGATATATTGCATTTATTTTATAAGGTATGTACTATTTACCCTAGATTGTTCCACTTCCACCAATAAATAATCCTTCACTATATCCCAATTATGTTGATAGAATATTGTAGAGAGCCCATCCAAACCTAGGGATTTATCCTTATCAAAATATAAAAGAGCTAAATGAACTTATTCTAGAGTAATAGGCTCCATCAATTTCCTATTGTTTTCATTTGTTATAACTAAAGGTACTTCTTGTAGTAGTTTATCATTAAGAAATTCAAACTCCTTCGATCCTAGAATATTATGGTAAAAAAAAACTTGCCTCATTTCTGATTTCACTTCAGTATTCAATCCAAACCCCTTCTACTAATTTAATTATACTAATTCGAGATGTTGATCCCTGTACTATTGTAATCCTATGAAAAAATTTATGTTTTTAAATATTTATTTTAACCAAGTTTGTCTTGATTTTAAGCTCCAAAATTTATCTTCCTTACTCAAAATGTTATGATATTCACTAAGAAACTCCCTTTTCTTTGAGATTGAATTATTATATTCACCTTTTTAGAATTTTGAAATTTTCTCTTTTAGTTCTTATTTCTTCTCAAAAATATTTCCAAAAGTGTTATTGTTCCATTCTTTTAATCTAGATGTCATTGATTTAATTTGTTTTGAAAGTGTATATATTCCATCGTTTTCTAAATAATTCCAAGTTTGCACTATCATATCAACAAATTGAGGATGGTCTTCCCACATTTGCTCATATTTTAAATATTATATTTTTTAATTCACTTACCACCATTTTAACTCTTATTTTCCAATGATATGAACCAGTGCTTGTCAAGGTATTAATTTTAGCTCAAGTCCCTTCATCTAGCCAATGCTTTGAGAGTATGCATTTATCTATTATGTTTTGGCCTCTCTTGTTATTGTGATGTTAATATTCATATTATTGAAATCCAATTTTAAAAGATAACTAGCCAAGGGAGATTATATCTCTTCATAAAAATAATATAAAGGATTTGATAGAGAGAGGAAAATGAAGAACATGTATCATAAAAAGGTAAGTTGGATATAGTCTAATTGATATAATAATGAATGTATCTTATTATTATTATATATATATATATATATTGAAAGGGTTGCCCTTTCCTTTTTTCTATTTGGTGCCACCGATATTTGAACCTTGGTGTGGGCTACATCAACTATTTATCCCAACCATTGAACCAAGGACCCATTGGAAATAACTTATTAAAAATATAATAAACTATTAAAAATATATATTTTGATGGAAGTGGATCCCAAATTTTTATTTTATTAAAAATATAATAAAAATTTAAATATATAAATAATTTACTAAAAATGTATATTTTTGTAATAATTAAAATTAAAAAGTTTTCATTTACAAAAAAATGGTCTCTTCAAGATACACTATCACATGATACTAGTCAAACCCATACTATGAAAATGTTGACATAAAATAAAAAATAAAATCCCCTATACAAACTAGGCCATAGGTCCTTCATTCTACCCTATATGTTTAGACTTTTATACTTGGAGATATGAAACTATAGTAACTAAGAAAAAAATATAAACCATACCAAACATATAATGCAAGAAAGAGAACAAAACTTATGAGTCAATGTAGTAGATGAATAATACAAGCTTATACTGAGAGGGGGGCTGAACAATATAAGATAGACTTTTACTTTTCTTTCCCAAACAATATTATCCAATGTTATCAATTGCAATATGCTTTCATAGCATTATTAACCAATATCATCAATAGTAGTAACAAGGCAATGCACAAATCATCACACACATGAGAGACATAGATTTAATGTGGTTCACCCAATGTGGGTTACGTCCACGAAGAAAATATTTCTTCTAAATTTTCTCAATAAATCTCTTGGGAACCAATTTCCTATTACTATGTTTATGGACCTCTACCCAAAGGAGATATCAATACCCTATGCTCAAGTTTGTAGATATCTATCCACAGGAGAACTCTATCCCCTTAACTCTGGTTCATGGAACTCTATCCATAGGATAACTCTATCCCCTTGCTAGTCTAGTTTATGGAAATCTATCCACAGGATACTCCTCTCCTTTGCTCTGGTTCGTGGAACTCTATCCACAAGAGAACTCTATCCCATTGATGGTTTGGTTCATGGAACTCTATCCATAGGAGATTCCTCTTATTTTCTCTGCTTCTTGGAACTCTATCCATGGGATAAATCTCTCCTATCTGCTCTGGTCACCTCCAAATATGGTACACACTTTAACTCTTCTCCAAGCCTACTCACGAGGCTTACTAAATTTTTCTCATAAATATTTTCTAAAACCTGCTTCAAGTCTTCTCACAAGACTTGCTCAAGTTTTCTCACAAATCTGCTCTCAAATCTGCCCCAAATATACACACATTACATGCACCAACCTATCTCAACTCTGTCTTAAATTTGCACACATTACATGCACAAATCTATCTTAAATATATCCTAAATCTGCACACATTACATGCACAAATCTATCTTAACTCTATCCCAAATCTGCACACATTATATGCACAAATCTATCTTAACTCTGTCCCAAATATACACACATTACATGCACAAATATATCTTAACTTTGTCCCAAATATGCACACATTACATGCATAAATCTGTCTTAAATTTATCCCAAATCTTCTTACAAGACTTTCTCAAATATGCCTCAAACAATATGCACAAATTTTTCTACAAGCCTTCTCAAAAGGCTTTCTCAAAATAGCTCACAACTTCTCACAACACAACTCACCAACCTACTCAAATATTTCCAAAACTTGCACACAAATAATACTCACAATAATGGTTATATTCCTTTCAGAAATACTTTCTTCAATCAAAGTAATTCAGACATATTCTACCCAGAATTCGTTTAACATTTTGAACATACATATAATGATATGCACTAAAAAAATCTCAATACATTCTTCAAATTCATTAAGTATGTTGCTTTCACATGTATCACATTCAACAAATCAAATCTCAATCTCTTTCAAATTCCTTTCAAATCAAATCATGCTAGTGTAAAACTTTGCTTCACAAAAATGGTTTATGTTCCATGCAAATTTTGCTCTCAAGGATCAAACACAATAATGCACAACTTTGCTTCACAATATTGATCTCAAACACTTTCACAATTACTTTCAATGTCACTCAAACCAATACCCAAATACTTCACAATGATACACAAACTTGTTCTCAACCCTAGGACAAGTGTTTCCAATTTCACTAGTCAATGATGCACAATTTGCTCTCAAACCCTTGGATAAAATATTTCCAACAATGCATATAAGATTTAACCTTATAACTCCACCTTATGTCTTAAATATAACTTCCTTAAATCACAACCACCTTGAGAGGAAGTTAAAACAACATACCTCAACAATTGTCTTGATGATGATGTGCCCTCAAAAACCTGCCTTTAACAAAAGTAATATTCTTCTTCCCATTTTAAAATAGGTTAGCAATTTATCTTTTCAAAAATTCCATATTGAAACCTTTCTCAATATGCAAGTTACAAATCAAAAGTACTCACAAATTACACCTTGTAACTCCTTTCTCTAGAAAACAAACAACCTTATAAATTCCTTATAAATATGCAGAAATGATTCCCTTACACTTTCTTAAAGATATAATTTTCTTATTACACCATACAACTCCCACTCTCCACATGCAAATATATTGCCTTCACATACATTACAATTTTCAAATGACCATAGCACACCTTAGACCTCCCACTGGATATTTAATTTAAAATCAAACCAAAAACCATGTCTTATGCATCACCGTGACCCATTCAAACCAACTTAATCAAAAATCAAAATTTAAATACCTCCTTTACTATTGTGAATTGAACCTCCAACCTCACGACATCCAACACTCTCCCAAGCACTTTGACCAATTGTGCTACCGCAATGGCTGAGTCCAAAATATGGCAATGTATTTCTTAAACTAGGGTCTACACACTGTCCAACATGAAAAGCATGAAACCAATGATGATGTGAAATGACACAGTGACCTCCACTACACTCATAGACCTCCATTGAGATCATAGACCTCCACTGCATTCATAGACCTCCACTGTGTGGGCTACTCCAACGAATAAAGACTATTGTGTAAGCAATGAAAATGTTTCGTTCTTCTTCTCAATGGTGAATAAAAAACAATAGAAAGTGAACAAAAATCCTTTTGTAAGTCTTAAATGAACCAACAAATCCTCAAGCTCTTCTTTCCGAATGTTGGATAGCAAATATCAAAATCTCTCTCCCAAGCATACAACAAGCATCAAGCGCAGGTCTTCAATACAAACATCAAGTTTTATTTTCACAAATGCATAGCAGATATCATCTTCTTTTCAAGTTCTCCTCCCAAGGTGCACAACAACATCAACTTCAAGTCTTCAATGCACACAACAAGTTTTCCTTGATGCACAGGTCTTCAACATAGTGCACACAACAATCTTCTTTTAAGCGTAGGTTCCCTCAATGAAATCTCTCACACTCCACTCAATGAAAGGCTCTTGATGTTCTCAATGAATGACTCTCAAGGCTCTC
The DNA here is from genome assembly GCA_028583015.1 of Wollemia nobilis. Taxonomy (NCBI): domain Eukaryota; kingdom Viridiplantae; phylum Streptophyta; class Pinopsida; order Araucariales; family Araucariaceae; genus Wollemia; species Wollemia nobilis. The sequence continues at coordinate 9,821,369 of JAQPPZ010000028.1, forward strand.
AATGCACTCAATGATCAGCTCTCAAAGCACTCAATTATATTCTCCTTTCCAGATGCAAATGCAGCATGCGAACAAACATAATCTTCTTCTCTCGAGAGCAACACAAATCGCATCAACTACAACATACCCATATCAACCACAAATTTAGGTTAATATATATGAGTAATTTTAATCCTTTTGACTTTGGAGTCGGCCTTCACATTATCAAATTTTAATTTAATAATGTCCCACTTTAGAACCTTACTTTAATATTTAAATTTTTAATTTAAATATTAAAGTGTACATTAATAAATAATGTACATCACCCTTTTTAATTCTCCAAGATCTATAGTTTTTATCATGCTCACTATTTGAATTTCTCAACCATAATGATATTGACCAAGCTTACCATTTGAATCTCTCAAGCACAATAATATTGACAATGTGGCCTTTTTCTTGAACATCCTTTTGCTTTTGACATCAATGACAATTTCACAAATCCATTCTTGAGCTTACCATCCTTGAAGAGTATTTTCGCTTTGACTGCTTTGTTCCTTTGACATCAATGACAACTCATAATTTCCAAAAGTAGAAGCCACGAATGCAACCCAATATATCATGAATGTAACATAACATACCAAGTTTAATGTGAAGGATCTTTCTTACCACTTTAGCCATAATTGCACCTCATTGACTAATATGTACTATGATAAACCTTAAGCATCAACTACTTCCTTTCAAACTCAAATAGATACAATACCAATTGTGTTATGCTATCCTTGATCTAATTGGTCTCCCTTACTCTATACATGTGCATTGAGTTATTCTATTTATGATATTTGAAGCTCTCATTATCAGTAGCTTCTCCCACATAAACATCACCATGGGAAATACCCAATACCTTTTTCACTTGTTCCCTCTCCCATTTTTGTTCTCTTAACATCCTACTATGATTTATTCCTCTTCCCTAAAAACTCCTACTCCAACCAAATGTTCAACATGAAAGACATGATAACAAGGCAACTAGTTCATATGTAGAAATACCTTGTTCATTTAAAACAAGAGCTAAGAAATCCTCTATATTTAAAAGAACATCACTCTTCTCCACTTTTTCAAACCTTTTGTCAAAGATTTACATTCTATCCAAATGTCATGGATTAATTTGCCATTGTAAGAATAAGTTACCTTCTCCTCAACATGATCTTCAACTCCCACCTCAAAATAAATTCCTAATGCCAAGAATAGAGTTCACCATTGTCATGACCCACATTGGCAAGACTCATTTATGAGATAGACTATGTATTGATTTGATGTTTTAATGCTTAGTATTAATTGCATTATGGATGTTTAATTGCAATTGTTGCTTTATTTATATGAGAATATGGTACTGTTGATGTTATGCATGTTTGCAGGACTAGGTACTCTCATAGGTGGGCAAGGAAGTTGACCATCGAGAACGAGATACTAAAAAAGGAAATGATGTTCAATCCAATTGATAATAGCTCTAGGGTAGGATTTACCTACATCTAGTTGCATATCATGTTTGCATGTTTGGAATTGAAACCATCAACAAGTTGCCATAAAGAGCAATGGAGTCATTTTAAATAGAAGTTGATAACTTGGAAGTTATCGATAAATCTTCTATGTTTGTGAATGACAAAAACTTGCTTTGATTGCTTGTGATATGGATAATTTTTTTTTGAAAGCAATAGATTACTTAAAATTACTTGGAGTATTTAAAATATTAATAAGTTAACATTAGCAAAACAATAAATTATGAAATTATTAGTTTTGATGTTTTGTTTATGCACAATTCTAAGGTGTTTTGAACTTTATATTTTAGAAATAAAAGGGGGTTTATTTTTAAAGGAGTAAGGTTCATTTCTTTTATTAAAAATGCAAAGGGTTAATGTTGAGATATTTGTGCTCACATATATAGCAAAGGATTTCCTTTTATGACCATGATTCATTAAAATAAAATATAATATTAAATTGAACTCAAAATACAATATTGCACAATGAATTATTTTATATTAATGGGGGGAGCCTAAAAACTCCATTGTTACAATAAGAATATTTGAATCCTTTGATACAGATTTACAATAGCTAGGGTTATTTGAAACCCTAGAAAACATCGTTGATGGTGTCTTCAGAATGTGTTCTTTTTCCCAACAGAAGTGATTGAGCTTCTAATTATCCGATTTCGGGCCACTCCAGCTTAAGAAATTGTCCAATGCTAGTGTAATGCTAATAGATATGCACACAAGAAAATAGCAAATGAGTTAGTAATAACAATGAGGGCTCCATAGTGTGAGACCCTCAAAAATCAAGACTAAACCCTAGCTATGCAATAAAAAATGTGAATGGATGCTAACATCATAATAAAATAAAACAATAATAATTTTGAATTATCTTACTTATCTATCATTCTCTGATATGATATAATTTATTACAGTGAATTGGTGTGGCAATACCCTAGCATCATCCAATAGCTAGTAGGATTGTAGAACTCTGGCGTAAAATACTAGTGGGATGCTCGATGGCTACAAAAAACACCTGTGGGTGCTTAGGAATAATTAAGGATGCCTAGAGGTGCTTAGCGGTGGAGGGGAAGCACCTGAAGGCACTCGATGGTGATAGAGGATGCCCGAGGGTATTTGTCGGTTGAATGGAAAGTCTGAGAAGTAGATCTAGTTGAGCAAAGGAGGCAACGATAGATGCAAGGACTTATGGCGAGCAAGGATGGAAGGTGAGAAAACTTGGATACTCTAGGTAACTTGGGGGTGAATGACTTAGGACTCAAGACATGAATTGCTTAGGAAAACATCTTAGGGGTTAAGCCATCAAAATGGCTACTATTAATAATCCAACCTAGGATATGCGAGTTTCAACGACACTAATCGTGTGGCTAAGATAAAAGTATATCGAAAGGTGGATATTAAATCTAGGGTGCGGCATGGATTGATATGGCTGGATGGATAGGATTAAGTGAAATCGGATGGTTGGGGATAATTTACTTATATAAATATATATAAAATATAACATGTGAAATATTAATATTTAAATATATATAAAATAAACATATATAAATATATGTAAATAAAGTGTGGAAATGGTGGGAAGACCTGAATGGACAACAAGTGGCTAGGTTTTGGTTTCTATAGATGCCCCTTTTTGAACTGTGTTGCGTGAAACACAATGTAGTGTAAAAACACAAGATACCTGCTTGGACAAGGTGCAGCAACAACTTTCTCTTGGGATGAAAAGTGAGCTTAAAGAATTTAAATTTTGCATAGCTTACCCCCTTAATTGGTGAATTATTTTATGGATGAATCTCATAAGCCAATTCAATATCTATGCAAATGAATGATGGATGATATGAATTATGTAAATAGGATACCATTTTTATCCCAACGGTGGAAAGGAAATTTGGTGGAAAATGTGAAATATTGCGTCTGTTTTTGCCCCAATATATGAAGGGATTTTTGTCAAGTATAGATACCATGATCATGTAAGATGTATCCTATTATGGGAAATTCAAATACCAAATATGGTTACCCCAATTTTGGGGTGATTTGATGTTGTGGAAGAATGTGCCTTCTGGCATCATTGATAGACAAATATGAAGACGCAAAAATAAAAATAGTCAACTTTGAAGGGTCAACTAGTGACTATTAGATAATTCCTATGATCAAAACTAATCACCCTATCTAATTCCATTCACCATGATGACTATCAAGGAGATGTGAAATGATGAAATGTGTTTTTGTCCATGTTTTAAGCCTCATAAACTAGGCCATCAATGATAGATTTTGTGCAAATTGTTCTTGGCAAGGTTTCAACTGAGAAGTGAAGTACCAAATATGATTGATGATTTTGAACAAGGAGATATGGAATGATGAAAATGACCAAGTTTCCTTATGGTAAGTTATTCATCCTACCAAATCGCATGGACTCAAATCATTGCAATCACCAAGTATATAGAATAACCTACTAGGTACAAGGTTCACTTGAATGTTGTTTGATCTTGGAAAATATGCAAATGATTATATGGAATGATATATATGATGTGAAAATCATGTATTGGTGATGAAAATGATGATTATGGTCATTTTGTGAAGGTTTGAACCATTTTGGAATGCTTTTGTAACTTGTTAGGTGAATTTGTGATTTGTGGTCGTAAATAAAATTTATGCATCCAAATCAATTGGAATATTCACAAAACCTGCTAATATGATGAAACAAATGTATGGATGCAATATGGAGTGATTTGGTGGGGATAAGCCACTATTTTGTAAAAAAATTGTTTTTTTGTCAAAATCGATGCCAAATGCCTGTTGGTGCTTTTGGCACGCAAAGACGCCCATCAATATTTGGGTACTCTATAAATGCCCTGGTGTACTTCAGTGCACCAAGAAATACCCATGGGCATCTCAATGTGCCTGAAGCAGCTATAGATATCTTGTTGGGAAAACTTTGAAGCTCATTTGTGCATTTGAGAAGCTGCATTTGGAAAAGTGGAGTGGATTGAGGTGAATTGAATTGGGTGCAGAAGCTATAGCGATGGATGGAGAAGATGTGGGGGGCGAAGTTGGATCTGGAGTGCGATCTATTGAGGTAATTCCTTTTTCTATGTACTATGAAAATTTTTTGTGTTTATGCTTTTTGTTTTTTGATATTAACAAAAGTATTTGTGTTGTGCTACAACTTAGGATTTTGGAGGCTCGACACCAGTTTTTGTCATACATTCTTGGGATGAGGAAGGTGGTATTGGATGAGGAGTGAGAGTTTTTGGAGGCTATGGGGCTAGCAGAGGTAGTCTGGGTTGACATGGTGAGGGCTAATGATGGGTACCTCTCTACCTTGATGAAGAGGTGGAATCCCGATAGGGTAAACTTTTAGCTTCCTACTGGAGAGGTGACCCTTAATTTAGAGGATGTATATCACATCCTCAAGGTATCGATGGAGGGGGAATGCATCGATATTGGATGCGATCGAGGTGCAAAGTTAAATAATATGTTCGATGATGGTTGGTAGGGTGTGATGGTGGAGAGTGGGGGTATTCCCTACTTGTCCATGTATATGGACAAGGAGTTGGATGCCCTCCGTGCCTTGGTGATGTTCATGTTGGCCAACAACATGGCCTCAATAGTACTATATGATGGTTCCCTTGAAACCTGATAGGATTAGTGAGTGATATGCTCACTAGGTGGTAGTTGTATGTGTAGGCTCTTGCCTTATTGGTGTAGGTGTACCAAGAGCTCTATGAGGTGAGGAGGCAGGGGAGGAAGGGGATAGGATGTAATTTATTACTATAGTGTTGGTGATGGGAGCACTTTAGCATGGCTCAACTAGAGGGCTTACCAATGGCAGACTTGGGTAGGGAGTAACCCTATGCAAGGAGATGGGCGGTGGCTAAGGAGGTACAGTCAAGTCAACTTGTGTAAAAGAGCCAGTGGTACCAGGATTTGTGGGCTATACTAACATCCACCCAAGTGATATGGAGGTCATGGTAGGGTAGTAGGTGGACTTTAGATGGAGAGAATCTATGATAGGTATGGCAAGCTAGGTGGGTGGTTGGGAGATATCGGAGTGAGGTTGACTATTTTTAGTTCTCATGAGTACTCTAATAGTTTGGATTGAGGTAGGAGATTCTAGAGGAGTCTGTGCTCTATAGGAGGCATCAGGATGAGACAGGGCTACCATGTGCAAAGCCATGGATGGTTACCTATGAGGATGATAAGTAGATAAATCTCCTATATGTGGATGATACGAGGACTACTCCAGAGTATGATGCATGGTTTGCTATGCAACCACTATGGGCATTGACTCTAGTAGCAACTAATGGCAATGGGGATGAGGCTAGGGATGAGGGAACCCATGAGTTCCCCAAGTGGTAGTGATGCCTTCGATTAGATAGTCAAATACGAAGGAATATGGATGAAACAAGGTAGGCTCTCAAGAGTGGAAGAGATGGTGGAGATGGGAAATATGTGGAGGAGACTTCGAATGGGCCTCCAAATCGGGGTGAGGAATATTGGATGAGGCTAGAGCAGTAGGTAGTAGAGCAGGATGCAAGGATCACGAGGCTCTAAGTAGAGATACTAGAGAGGGAGCACCAACATAATGTTGAAATAACATACCTTCAGTATTGACATAGGTATATTGAGGCATTGGAGGATAGGTTGATGGAAAATCATGTTCCACTTACTGATCCTTCAACCTCATATGTATCTAAGGCTACTAGGCATAGCGATTCTAGGCATAGCTCTATGTTTAGGGCTCCTTCTAGGTCACAGGGGTCCTCTTGGAGGGCTTAGCTAGTGCTTAGATGCACTTTTTATATATGATCCTTGGTAATCCATTGTATGTAGCCTTTTGGTACTCATTGTACATGCGATATTTATACATATATATACATGGCTTTTATATTTTTGTGTTATATATTTTTTGAGTTCTTGTATGTGCAATGATTTTGTGGAATGCATATTTATATGGATGATGAATGCATATGATATGTTATGGATGATTAATGCAAGGTATGAAATGCAGATGTTTTGATGATTATTCATAGTTTAGATTTTTCTTGGCCATGTTTCTAGCATTATTTTTGAATTAGGGGCACCAAACTTGGTGGTATGTGGGTGAATGACTCAAGAAGTGACATGGATGTTGACATGGAAGAAGATATGGATGTTGGTATGGAAAAATAACTATTTTTTAGAGACTTAGGCATACCAGTGGTATCAAACAAACTCACTAAGACTGCCTAATACCTCTAGGACCAAATGTGTGTGCAATGAATTCATTTACCAAATCAGGAGCATGGTAATGACTCAAGGTAATCAAGAATCAATGTATGTGCAAGTGAGTTCATTAACTCATCTTGAGTAAATTGGGTAAACCTATTATGGATGAATCCAATAAGCTAGCTTGTCCTTATGTGTGGTTAGAGTATCTTTAAAAGAGATGTGTCACCATGCATGAGTGTACTACACTACCAATCAATCATTTATAGCTCCGATGGAGGCTAACTCCATAGTCCATGATTTGTGTTTTTTATCTCTTAAGTTTTGGGGATGACTACTTAATCATCTAATTGGAAATGTAGTATGATCCTTACAACCCAATGATCAATGGTTTGTGATGTAAAAATATTTAGATCTTTGGGGAATCGGATTCTCAACCTAAGTGTAATGAGAATTGTACCCTATCCTTACTACTCTATCTTTTGAATTTGGAAGCAATTGTGATAGTGGTGAAAACCACTGTTCTTGTGGACTATGTTGCATGATGGGACTAGCAAGAATGACCCTTTTTACTTCAAGTTTTAAACCAAGTATGGTGTTATCCCTCTTTGACACAATATGTTTTTAAGATGTGAAATTGTGTTTGGTTCAAGAATGTTTTGGAGTTAATTCCCAAAACTCAAGATTTTCTTAATGTATATCTGTGATGGTCCTAAAAGGAATTCGACATCTATTTTGGAGGTTTCTTAAAAAACTAGGAGTGATTGAGTGACCAAAAACATCTAGGTATTTTTGATGTGTGGTTTGGCAAAGGATAATTTGACTTGGTGGAATGATGGATGATAATGTGAAGGTGCCCCTAACTAAGGCAACATGATTTTATTGGACCAATTAAAATCTTGAACTTAATAAATGATCCCTATTATGAAATTTGAAATGGGAATTGAATGTGTGAAATGAACTGTATGAAATGCAATATGAAATGTGTACTAATGCACTATTTTTGAATGAAATGTATATGCAAAGGCAATGCAATGTTGTGAATGAAATGTATGCAAATGTTTTTGTGTATTAGCCATGTATGTATATATATAAATCAAATCATGCATATAATGCTCTTAAGTGTATAACATTAAGTGGTTCGGGTTTTTCCTCTCCCTCTAGACTGGCAATCCTATAAGTACTAAGATGTGGTAATGCTTTGGTGTTTTGTTGATTCTCTTTAAGGACAAGATATCCTACTTGGAATTCATGTAGATGAACTTTGGCACTTTAAACACACTTTAGATGGTCTTGATAAACTCATAAATGATCTAAAGAATTGACTCACCTCTCATCCAGAAGTGTGAGTTGGTCAAAACATGCTTGTCTAGTAGTATCATCATCTATGAATTCCTGTAAAGAAATTCATGAGGGGATCTCAAGCTCAAGAGGCATGATTGTTTCATCTCCATAGACTAGTGAAAATAGTGTTGCCCCTGTAGGCATATGGATGCTTGTTCGATAAGCCCATAATGCCAAAGGAATTTGTGTATGCCAATCTCTATGATTTTCTTTAACAAGTTTCTTGAGAATAGTAATTAAGGTCTTGTTGGAAGCTTCAGCTTGTCCATTTTCTTGTGGGTAATAAGGAGTCAAGAAACTATATTGAATTTTAGATTTCTTGCAAAGTGCTCGAACATCCTTGTTCTTGAAATACTTACCATTGTTAGATATGATTTTTTATGGGATACCAAAATGACAAATGATATTGTGAAGTATAAACTCCATAATTCTAGGTCCTTTCGTATTGGTGAGAGGAATTACCTCAAACCACTTTGTGAAGTATTCAATGGTTGTGATGATGAATGTATGTTGTCCTAAGGAAGGAGGCAAAATTTTACCAATTAGATCTAGATCCCATTGTGAAAAGGGTCAAAGTATTTTAATAGGATGTAAAGCTTGTTATGGTATATGATTTATATTAGCATGTTCTTGATATTTCTTGCAATGTTTAACATAAGTGCAACAATCACGTTCCATTGTGGACCAATAATAACTCATACGTAAGATAGGCTTTGCAATGGCTATTCCACTAAAATAACCTCCATAAGTACCATCACGGGCTTCAGCTATGGCTCTTTGTGCCTCATTAGACTCGAGATAATGAAGGAGGACTCCATAATAACCACATTTGTACAAAACATCTCTCAAGAGAATGATATGGGTTGTCTCTTGCTTGAAAGTACATTTGGCAGTTCGAGACATGTCGGATGGGAGTGTTCCAAACTTGAGAAAGGCTACTATTTGGCTTGACCAAGGCTCATATGGATTTGACTAGATAAAGCAAACATCTTTTTCATATTTATATTCAACATGGATAATTGCAAATTTAGAGACCGTTGAAATTATAAGGAGTTGTACCTCCCCAAAGGAGTCTTTTGGAATCAATGATACAAGGGAGGCCATTGCATCTACAAATCTATTAGTCGAATGTGGTAAACTATTGATTTCATACCAATTAAACTTAGAGAGCTTTCATTGCTACTTCATGGTAAAGCTTAATGGTAGGTTCTTTGCATTGGCATTCTCTTTTGATTTTCTTGACGATATGTTGAGAATCACCAAATATCCTAATATGCTTAATGCTCATAGATATAGCTGATTGAAGACCTAATATTAAGGCTTCATACTTTGTATTTTTGTTTATGTTTTGGAAGTCAAGTTTGAATGATAAGAGGATAGGTACCCCCATGGGGTTTATGAAACATGACTCCAGCACCTTCACCTTTTGTGAACTTAGAGCCATCAAATAATAGTGTGATATCGACATTTTCTTTTGGAATGACATCTTCTTCTTGTTCAGTGGCACCAAATATTGAATCATATGAAAGCTCAATAATCAAAATATGATCACTAGGTAGTGGGGCTTTCATGATTTGATCAAATTTTACCTTACCTTTAATGGATTTTTAGCTAATAAATTCAAGGTCAAATTCAATAAGGAGCATTATCCATTTAGTAGTGCAGGTGTTATTGTAAGTGTGAGACATCATATAACACAGAGGATTTTCTCTAGCTATGACATAAGTTGTGTGACTAAGAATGTAATGTCAAAGTTTCTTAGTGGCAAAAACCACTTCTAAGCACAATTTTTCTACATAGGCGTATATGGTTTCATAGCTTACCAATGTTTGACTAATATAATAGAAAGCTTGTTCTCAATTTTCTTCATTCTTTTGTACACACATTATACCTAATACAAATTTTGTTGCTAAAATATAAATATGGAATGGGACCCCCGGACGAGGAGGAGCTATGATTGGCAGAGAAGCTAGATATTGCTTTATGTCATCAAAGGCTTTTTGACACTCATATATCCAAGAAAATGATACCCCTTTTGTAGTAGGTGATTGAACGACCTACATTTGTGAAAAAGTTGCACAATGAAATGATGGATTGATTGAATATTTCCTTGTAAACTATGCAATTCCTTTAAGTTAGTTGGGGGAGGCATATCCATGATGGCCTTAACCTTGTTTGGGTTCACCTTAATACCTCTTTTGGAGATAATGAATCCTAGAAGTTTTCCTGAGGTAACACCAAAGACACATTTCTTGGGGTTCAACCTTACATTATGCTCAAGAAGTTGATCAAAAACTTTATCCAATACAGATGAACCCTAAAAATGCTCATTTTGTGTACCATATTTGTAACAACCCTCCTAATTATAGCTCTTGTCTTTTTATCTACAAGATCATGGTGCTGCTAATCAATCTGTGGATGCAGGAACAGATGCACGTGCTGGTGGGGAGCATCACTAAAGCGTTGGTATCTTCCTCGATCTACGAGCAACGGGTATCCGAGGAAAGGTAAGTTGGGATGTGATGAGCGGCGGAGTTTTTGCCTATGATAGGGTATTAAAATCCCTTCTGGAAATCCTTCCGCCAGCGGTCCATGTAGATTGCATCCACGTAGCTGCATATTAGGATTTTGTGTATGATTTGCAAAATTTTTATCATGTTTAATAGTTCAAGAAAATATATATATATATATAGAAATATATATATACACAATAATAATAATAATAAAATGTCTAAGGGAAAGGTGACCAAAACAATAATGGTAGTAATTGTTATAATCATAAAAGGGGTGGTGATAAAATAATAATAATAATAATATTATTATTATTATTATTAAAAATGATAATAATAAGCACTAATTAAAAATAATTATAATCAATATTATCAACCATGTACTAGAGCTAAGCCTAAGGTCAACCTATTATAAACCATGAACTAGAGCTAAACCTAAGGTCAACCTATTATAAACCATGAACTAGAGCTAAAACCTAAGATCAACCTATTTTAAACTATGAAATAGAGTGCATCCTATAATAAGACTGTGGGAAAACCTTAAGTCAACCCATACCCTAATTAGGTGGATAAAATTAAATTGACACACGTGGCAGGGAGGAAGCGTGTGTTTCACAAGTGGCACCTCTCTAAATTGCTCTCATTCTTTATTTAAAGAGAAGTAACCTTGTTTGGAAGGGGGAAAAAGGAAGGGTGCAAGAACCGGCGGTAAGACTGAAGGGTTAAGGTGGACGACGCACCAGGTCAGGTCGACTCTTTCTTAAAAAACAATCTTAAAAATTTAACATAAGAGGGTTTAATACAATGGTGGGAATTTTTATTAGGAACAAAGTACGAAATTTGTTATGGGATCTTCTCTGTATGATGTCTGTATTTTCCTCTTGTAATAGAACTACTGCTAAGTTTAAAATTAAGGGATTTATCAGTATTAAGGGCATTATCTTGATTACCCATTAAGAAAAATTTAACCAAAAATTATCTGGCTGAGCTTCCCACTTCATTGTAACCCTAATAATACGATTCCGTAATGGGTCTCTTCATTGTGAATATTTATTGCATGGTTGTAGATGTTTTGGTGTGATTATGGGTGCATTTTAACAGTAATGGGATAAAGAATATTTCCTGTGTATTTTATGGATGCCTATACATTTCTTGTAACACAAATTTTCCTCTCAAATTGTGGGTGCTACGGGTGAGTGTGGCACTGGGTGTTGAAGGATGGAAATAATTCTGGTGTGCCTCCATAATTTAGTGTGTTGTGATTGGAATGGAAAAGTTTGGTATAGCTTTTGTATTCATCCTTTCTTTTCGATAGAATGTATCCCTGTATGAAATGATTTCTCTGTCTGCATGGATTTGAATGTGAGTGCATATAGGGTAGCATGCATTCATGGTAGTTGGCCGCTCTGATCCCATGGTCTTGAAATTTTAAACCCTAGCTCTAACTGGACGAAGGCGGATCTGGTACTTGTAGTAGGCGTTCAACAGTGATGCCGCCATGGCCATTAAGCTTTTCATGGTGCACAGTTTTGCAATATCTTTTTAATTGACAGAAGCCAATATATGAATGGCTATCTCCTGTATATTGTTATGTGAACAACCGAAGGCTTTGTTTCAATTTGATATCTATTATATTTTTAAAAGAGATGGTGTTATGGTTTCCATAATTATAAAAATCATAGCCTGTGTGGTGTTGTAATCATGTATGTTTATTGTCACCATGTCGAAGAGCGATTTTCTTTAGTATGGATGTTAAGGAAAAATTATTTTGCTATCTGGTTGTGAACTCCTGGAGTTGCATATTGTGTATATGGTTGCACTGTTATCTACTCCGTACTTTGTTATTGGTTGTGTTTGTTTTTGATAAGTGGACATCTATGTGTTTTGGTGACCTTACCTTCACTGTCACTTAATTAAATCTTCTGTAGCATCATTCTGACCTTGCTTTTAAACTTAGGAGTGAACCCGTTGGTACTCTTGATGCAATTTTAGAACACCAATTTCAGTATTAAAAAGCATATGAACGTCAATAGTTTTGACCCCTTGATTCACCTATAATAAAGATTGAATTTCGAAATAACTAGTAAAATAATGCCACTATTAAAATTATGGCCTTTATTCATGTATTAAAAATAGATTGGGACAGTGATTAATTCCACCATAAATCTACTATGTTTGTTAAAAGACCTAAGTTTGTTTTCTGAGATTGTAATTTAGGAATTGGCATTAATATAATTATTAAATATTTTGGCCCTCAAACCTATGGATGTCACTGATGGTTAATCATTAAGTTCCCTAGGTTGATTCAGTATTATTTTCTTCCAAGAAAAGCATGGACGCAGCCTGTATGGGTTTCTGAACTCTGCACCATAAACATTATATTGTTATGATCCAATCCCTTGGCATTAATTTAGAAAAACATTCTATGACAGCGACACCCAAATCATTCTCTATAAATCCATGTTGAAGCCCTTCTAATAGGACTATGTGTCGGAGATGCTTGGAAGTAAGCAAATTAAATTCTTAAGTGTCTTTAAGGTGCAAAGTTATTAAGGAAACCGTAGCTTCCCTTACCTTCAAGATCTCCTCGACCTTTGGACCCGTCTGGGTGTCACCATAAGTTCCTAATATTCATTAACCGCTGAATTATGTCAGATGTCTTGTTGATATGGCCAATTGATTATCTCTTCATCCAAAGGATGGCACTTAGTTGAAAGTCTTAATCACGATTCCATTAGATTGTGAACTTTATTATGGCGTGTCGTATGCAGTGTTTGACCTCATATGCTTGTGATATCCGAGATCACACCAACCTCTAGATATCCGTGTCTTAAATTTGATGCATAATATTTATTAATAGTAGTTGAAAACTGGGATGTCGCGCGTCGATGTTAATCTGAGTAAATCTGGAAGTGTTGGAAGTCAAAAATTTCATCATAGGGCACCTTAAACAGAGGTATATTATGATGTTTTGAATTTATTGAAAATTCTATGTTGATCTGGAATTAATTAGCAGTGCTCTCCTTTACGTAATTGTTAATGGGTTTCATGTGTCAGTGTTCGAAAAAGATATCATTAGAACTTATATTTGAAAATGAGAGGAAAACATTATTTGTCTTATGCTATTAGAAAATGATACTTGTCTTTATGCATTCAAATAAAAAGGGTAAATAGTTATATGGTTTATGTAAAAAGACTATGAGAGATGGATATTATTTGATTTATGTCTTAATGATAAATGAGAAATGTCCTTAGGATAATGGATCATGGGAAATGTTTTAAAACAAAAGAAAAATTAAATAGAAAATGATATTTGTCAGAAATTGTATGTTGTTACACTTTTGAAAAGTTATATGTTTTTCTTGAAATTGGAAAAGGGATGACATTTGCTTGGTTTTATGTATAGTGATGACAATAGACCTTATGTTTTTAAGATAGGGGAAATTGTTTAAGGAAAATGATTATTTCTTTTAGATGAAGAGAAGAAATTGACATTCGTCTTTAAGTATCAAAAGATAGAGATTATGTCTTTATGCTTTCAAATTTTATTTATTTATATGCTTAACATAGATATAGGGGAAATTATTGGAAACATTATTATGGGTGTTAAGCCTTGGTTTTCTTTTGATATGGGTAACATGAATTAATCAAGTTAGTGGAACCTAGAAATTTTGAATATACCTTAATAATCCCTTCGAAACATTATGAACAAACATCAACCATATTCCGTTAACCCTAGACGAACCTTGTTAAAATACCTCTGAAAGTGGGAAGGTAATCCTCGAGATTGTGGGGAGACAATCTCAGTGATGTTTCGGGTAGGCAACCATCAGGAATATAAAATTAATGATGATGTGGGTAGGTAATCATCATGGTTTAGGGCTCTAACCGCATTTTTGATGGGAAGGTCAGAACGGGAGGTAACGAAGGGTTGTATGGGCATCCCTTCTAGGTTATCCCTGCTAGTGATTGAGTGGCGGAATGTGTTGACTAGGTAATACCGACAACATGATGGTATGGGACATCATGTTGGTTAATCAACACATAACGTCGGGTGGATACCAGGGTATTGGTAAAACCTTAGACGATGCTCCAAGGCAAGTGGTTGATCATCTAGCTCGAGCATGCATGCGCTAAGCCTTATAGGGCAAAAGGCCTAAATACTGGCCAATCCTATAAGACACGAGAATGTAAGTGTCACACCTCTAGGTGAAATGGGCCCTAGAGGATAAAAGAAACCCACTGCCTAGACTTAGGACCTCGGGAGGAGAGTGAAGTTCCAAAGGGCAACTAAATAGGACCTGGCCAAATCCTGATCTCATGGGTATTCCAACTATAGCGGAATGGCACTCATGAAGATAATATTAACATGCTCAAACTAGAAAAAGAAATGGATAAATTAAAATAAGGAATAAAAAAAGAAAAAATTTTGACTCCTAAGTGGTAGTGACTTGGGGAGAATAGACAACCAGGTGGTTGTGACCTGGGGTGTTACATTTGGTATCAGAGCCAAAGGTTGCGAACTTTTTGAAATAAATTATCTAACTTAATGAATGATAAACTGAATATCTAAGAATTGATTGGGCTCCTTTTTCTTTCTCAGGCCATGGCTAGCTCCTCAAAGAGATCTACGATGGTACAATGGGAAGGGCTAACCAAAAATCCCAGAAGGGTTCTCAGGAAGGTTGGGAGGATCGGGGACATGGGAGGAACCGCAGAACCCCCTCGGGTAGTTAGGAGGGAAAAAGAACCTACCCCAAGAGAGGATAAATTGATCCGAATGATGCAATTAATGTGAGATCAAATGAATGAACAAAAAGAACAAATGGAGCAACAAAGAACCCAAATGGCCGAACACATGGCTCAGTAGAAAGCTCAAATGTTGGAGCACATGGAACAATAGAAAGCCCAACTAACTCAGCAGCAAGAGATGATCTCCCAACAACAAAAAATAATAGAAAACCTATCCAAGGGAAAGGAAATGGTAACCACTGAGGAGGAGACATCTATTGACCCCGAAAGGCGACAAGTAGGCTCTGAGTTAGATAGGGATATGCAAAAGATAGATATAGCCAAATTTGATGGCAAAGGGAATGGGGAGGAGGTTGAGAGATGGTTAAATAGTGTAGAAGCCTACTTTGCCATTAGAACCCTCTCATCTAAGTCTAAGACTTCTTGGGTAGTATTTCGACTAACAAGAATTACGACAGATTGGTGGGACACCTATAAGAGAACTCATAATGTAGAGGTCATTGATGTACACTGGGAAACCTTTGTAAAAGCTTTTAAAGAAAGATTCTTAACTCCACAATTTTACTTAGAAAGAACCACAAAATTTTCAAGATTGACTCAAGGTAATATGATCGTTACCGAATATTATCAATGCTTCATGCAATTGCTTAAATACATGCTAGAATATGAGCAAAGAACTGAGATTAAGGTCCAAAAATTCCTTTTAGGACTCCACCCAAAAATTGGGCACCTGATCCTGATGTTGAAACCTGCAACCCTCACTGATGCCTGTGACTTGGCTAGGCAGGAAGAGGACAACTACAAGGCCAAGAAGGCCTATTATCAAAAAACCTCTGATAGGGAAGAACCTCAAAAAAGAAAAATATGGGTTCAGCTAAAAGAGATAGGAACTAGAAGGATAGGAATGAGAACAAAAATTGATTGGGTAAAAACAAGAATCGGTATCAGGGATCCCAGGGTAACAGAGGGGATCAATTTAACCGAGGTGGCTAGGACAAGAGAAATTACAAAGATAGATATGATCAAAAATCTAGAAACCCAGGATTTGGTACTGAGAATGCCAATGATGGAACTAACAAAGAGAGGGCACCACGAACTGGTTGTTGGATCTGCAAGGAACCTCATTATGCAGATAAGTGTCCCATGAGAGCTGATAAAAGGAAGGAATCAATGGAACCCACCCATAAGATATTTGTAGCCATAGGTAATCTTAAACTCAATGGGCAAGCTACCCCCTTTTTATTAAAAGGAAAAATTTATGATAGGAATGTGAGTATTTTAATTGATTCGGGAGCAACAGATAGTTTTATTTCTTCTAGCCTTATGAGGGACATTCCGAAAAAACCTGGATATATGGCAAATGGGTGGAAGGTTGAATATGGGTCTGGACAAACCTATACCATTAATCAATGCCTATTTGACCCTCAGATAATCCTACCTCAAGGAAAAATGAATTGGCATCTGTATGTAGCCCCATTGCATGCATTTGATATAATCCTAGGAGTGGATTGGCTTAAAGCTCATAAAGCATTATTAAACTTTGAAGAAATATGGATAGAATTCACTAATGATGCTATTCAGAGGATTCAAATTTATTGTGAATGAAAATCAGTAGAACCTCACCTTCTAACGACCATGCAAGTCAAAAGAGCTATAAAGAAAGGAAGTAAAGTCTTTGTAGTTAAAATTAATAAGAAAGAAGACATGGAGACTGGGACAAGTCTATTCCAGACATATCCGGTACTAAATGATTTTAAGGATGTCTTTCCTGAGGATCTGCTAGGTCTCCCACCCCGAAGGGAATTTGATTTCTCTATAGAACTCCTACCAGGAGCGACCCCTGTAGCCCGAGCACCTTACAGAATGACTACCATCGAGCTACAAGAACTCAAGACTCAGCTCCAAGAACTATTAGAAATAGGACTCATTAAACCTAGTGTTTCTCCATGGGGAGCACCCATTTTATTTGTTAAGAAAAAGGATGGGTCACTAAGATTATGTATTGATTACAGGATGCTAAATAAGATGACAATAAAGAACAAGTACTCCTTACCCAGGATAGATGACCTATTTGATCAACTGAAGGGAGCATCAATATTTTCAAAAATTGACCTTAGATCTGGCTATCACCAGCTTAGGATTCGAGAGGAAGACACCCATAAAACTGCCTTTCGAACAAGATATGGCCACTATGAATTTATAGTGCTACCTTTTGGTTTGACCAATGCCCCGCAACTTTTATGAACTTAATGAATAATGTATTCTGGGAACAACTAGACAAGTTTGTATTAGTATTCCTGGATGACATACTGATATACTCCAAGGATAAAGAGGAACATGACCTACACATGAAAATTATTCTCAAAAAAATGAGATAAAATCAATTGTATGGAAAATTATCAAAATGTGAGTTCTATACCTCCCAAGTCCGGTATCTGGGGCATGTAATTTTGGTTGAAGGGATATCAGTGGACCCAAGGAAAATAGAGGCTATCATTGAGTGGCCTACCCCAACTAATGTCTCTGAAGTATGAAGTTTTATGGGATTGGTCGGGTATTATCGATGATTTGTGCAAAACTTCTCTAAGGTAGCTTATCCAATAACCAATATTCAGAAAAAGGGTAAGGCTTTTAAATGGACTACTCGATGTGAGGAAGCCTTCAAAACTCTTAAGGAAAATTTGACAACAATGCCAATTCTAAGAATACCGGACCCTAAACTACCATTCACGGTATGTACCGATGCCTCCATAGAAGGTTTAGGAGGGGTTCTTATGCAGGAAGAAGGCATTATAGCGTATGAGTCCCGAAAACTTAAGAAACATGAGTTGAATTATGCCACCCATGATTTAGAGCTAGCAACAGTAGTACATGCTCTTAGAATGTGGAGACATTACCTATTGGGTAAACCCTTTGAACTCAAGACTGATCATCAAAGTTTAAGATATATTTTTACCCAACCAATGCTCAATGCTAGGCAGAGGCGATGGATGGAACTACTGGCAGAATATGATTTCGACATTGAGTATATTAAAGGGAAAGAAAATAAATTAGTCGATGCTCTGAGTCAGAGAAAGCACATTACTGCTATATCACGATGTCATTTTGAAATAATTGAACAGATAAGGAATCTCCAACTTCAAGATGAATTCTCGCAAAGATGCCGAGATTTGTTAAGGCAAGATTCGAAAAAAGCAAGGGATTTTGAAATACGGGAAAACACGTTGTATTTTAGAAATAGAATGGTGGTGCCAAATGACCAAAACCTAAGGAACATGTTGCTTCAGGAGGCACATTGTGCTCCTTACTCCGCTCATCCAGGCTACGTAAAGATGCATGAAAATATGAGAAAATATTATTATTGGCCAGGAATGAAGAAGGATATCACAGAATTTATGGCTAAATGTTTAGAATGCCAAAAGGTGAAGGCAGAGCATTTACACCCTGTAGGATGCCTATATACACATGATATCCCAATTCATAAATGGCAGGTTGTGACCATGGACTTCATTGTTGGGTTGCCTAAAAACCATTTCCAACATGATACCATTATGGTAGTGGTTGACAAATTGACTAAGGTGGCACATTTTCTGCCTAGAAATATCAAGGACGGAGCTCCTACAGTAGCCCATAAATTTTCTAGGGAAGTGGTACGGCTACATGGTTTCCTCGAAATAATTATATCAGATAGAGATTCTCGGTTCACATCCGAGTTTTGGCAAACATTACACATCAAGCATGGGGAACAAAACTTAACATTAGCACCGCCTACCATCCTGAAACTGATGGACAAATAGAAAGAGTAAATCAGGTCTTAGAAGATATGCTTCGGATGTATTGTATGGACCATCAGACTAAATGGGAAGACTACCTTTTTCTAGTAGAATTTGCTTATAATAATGGTTACCACACTTCTTTGGGTATGGCCCCATTTGAGGCACTATACGAGAAAAGGTGCAGAATGCCATTATCTTGGAGCAATCCAGAGGATCGGGTAATGATCGGGCTGGATATGGTTAAAGAAATGGAGGAGCAACTAAGCCAAATTTACCAAAGGCTCAAGGAAGCCTCAGATCGGCAAAAGAGTTATGTCGACCTCAAAAGAACCCCAAGAGAATTCTCTGTGGGAGACAGAGTATTCCTAAGGGTTAAGCCAACCAAGAGCTCTATAAAATCCTCTAAATTAAGTCCAATATTTGTAGGACCCTTTACTATTCTTGCCAAAATCAGCCCAGTCGCCTATAAGTTGGCCTTGCCACCCAACTTGTCAAAAATCCATGATACCTTCCATGTGTCCCTCCTCAAGAAATATATTGTTGATCCTTCTCATGTCTAGAATGTTGATCACTTGCAGATGACCGACCCCCTATGTATTGAAGTCCAACCTATCAGAGTATTGGGATTTCGAACCAAGCAATTAAGAAAATGAAATATTGAGCAATGTAAGGTCCAATGGGACCAATATTCTGAAAACAATGCCACATGGGAAGATGTGGCTGTCATGAAAAGACAATTTCCATTTTTATTTGAACAATAACTCCAAAAACAAGTTTTTGATTTGTATATATATATATGATGATGTAAAATTCTGGTTTTAAAGGGACTCCTGGATTGATGATGAAGACATGCTTTCTTTTTAGTAATTATGATTGAGTTTTAAATTCATTGTATGATTTGCTTTGGATCTTATATTTTGGTATGCATTTAAAACATAGGGACTGTGTTTAGTCTTAGAGGGGGAGGATGTAACAACCCTCCTAATTATAGCTCTTGTCTTTTTATCTACAAGATCATGGTGTTGCTAATCAATCTGTGGATGCAGGAACAGATGCACATGCTGGCGGGGAGCATCACTAAAGCATTGGTATCTTCCTCGATCTATGAGCAATGGGTATCCAAGGAAAGGTAAGTTGGGATGTGATGAGCGGTAGAGTTTTTGCCTATGATAGGGTATTAAAATCCCTTTGGAAATCCTTTCCGCTAATGGTCCATGTAGATTGCATCCACGTAGCTGCATATTAGGATTTTGTGTATGATTTGCAAAATTTTTATCATGTTTAATAGTTCAAGAATATATTATATATATAATATATATACAATAATAATAATAATAAAATGTCTAAGGGAAAGGTGACCAAAACAATAATGGTAGTAATTGTTATAATCATAAAAGGGATGGTGATAAAATAATAATAATAATAATAATATTATTATTATTAAAAATGATAATAATAAGCACTAATTAAAAATAATTATAATCAATATTATAAACCATGAACTAGAGCTAAACCTAAGGTCAACCTATTATAAACCATGAAATAGAGCGCATCCTATAATAAGACTATGGGAAACCTTAAGTCAACCCATACCCTAATTAGGCGGATAAAATTAAATCGACACACGTGGCAGGGAGGAAGCATGTGTTTCACAAGTGGCACCTCTCTGAATTGCTCTCATTCTTTATTTAAAGAGAAGTAACCTTGTTTGGAAGGGGGAAAAGGAAGGGCGCAAGAACCGGTGGTAAGACTGAAGGGTTAAGGTGGACGACGCACCAGGTCAGGTCGACTCCTTTGAAAACAATCTTAAAATTTAACATAAAAGGATTTAATACAATGGTGGGAAATTTTATTAGGAACAAAGTACAAAATTTGTTATGGAATCTTCTCTGTATATTGTCTATGTTTTCTCTTATAATAGAACTACTGCTAAATTTAAAATTAAGGGATTTATCAGTATTAAGGGCATTGTCTTGATTACCCATTAAGAAAAATTTAACCAAAAATTATCTGGTTGTGCTTCCCACTTCACTGTAACCCTAATAATACGATTCCGTAATGGGTCTCTATTCTTTTCATTGTGAATATTTACTGCATGGTTGTAGATGTTTTGGTGTGATTATGGGTGCATTTTAACAGTAATGGGATAAAGAATATTTCCTGTGTATTTTATGGATGCCTATACATTTCTTGTAACACCAAATTTTCCTCTCAAATTGTGGGTGCTACGGGTGAGCGTGGCACTGGGTGTTGAAATGGAAATAACTTTGGTGTGCCTCCATATTTTAGTATGTTGTGATTGGAATGGAAAAGTTTGGTATAGCTTCTGTATTCATCCTTTCTTTTCTGCAGAATGTATCCCTGTATGAAACAATTTTTCTGTCTGCATGGATTTTGAATGTGAGTGCATATAGGGTAGCATGCATTCATGGTAGTTGGCCGCTCTGATCCCATGGTCTTGAAATTTTACTTCCTTAAACCCTAGCTCTAGCTGGATGAAGGCGGACTCTGGTACTAGAAGCAGGTGTTCAACAGTGACGCCGCCATGGCCATTAAGCTTTTCATGGGTGCACAGTTTTGCTGGATAAATTCAATATCTTTTTAATTGACAGAAGCCAGCATATGAATGGCTATCTCCTATATATTGTTATGAGAACAATCGAAGGCTTTGTTTCAATTTGATATCTACTGTATATTTTAAAAGAGATGGTGTTATGGTTTCCATAATTATAATCCATAGCCTATGTGGTACTGTAATCATGTATGTTTATTGTCACCATATCGAAGAGCGATTTTATTTAGTATGGATGTTAAGAAAAATTATTTTATATCTGGTTATGAACTCCTAGAGTTACATATTGTGTATACTGACTTATCTATTTCCTACTTGTTATTGGTTGTGTTTTTTGATAAGTGGACATCTATGTGTTTTGGTGACCTTACCTTCACTATTACTTAATTAAATTTTCTTAGCATCATTGACCTTGTTTTTAAACTTAGGAGTGAACCCATTGGTACTCTTGATGAATGCCAATTTCTATTAAAAAGCATATGAACGTAAATAGTTTTTGACCCCTTGATTCACCTATAATAACAGATTGAATTTTGGAATAACTAGTAAAATAATGCCATTGCTAAAATTATGGCCTTTGTTCATGTATTAAAAATGGATTGGGACAATGATTAATTCCACCATAAGTACACTGGATATATTTTTTTATAGACCTAAGTTTGGTTTCTGAGATTTCAATTTAGGAATAGGCATTAATATAATTATTAAGTCTTTTTGCCCTTAAACCTACGGATGTCACCGATGGTTAATCATTAAGTTCCCTAGGTTGATTCAGTATTATTTTCTTCCAAGAAAATCATGAACAACATGTATGGGTTTTTGAACTCCACACCATAAACATTATATTGTTATGACCCAATCCCTTGGCATTAATTAGAAAAACATTCTATGACGATGGCCACCCAAATCGTTCTCTATAAATCTGTGTTGAAGCCCTTTTAATAGGACTGTGTGTCGGAGATGCTTGGAAGTAAGCAAATTGAATTCTTAAGTGTCTTTAAGGTGCAACATTATTAAGGAAACCGTAGCTTCCCTTACCTTCAAGATCTTCTCAACTTTTGGACCAGTCTGGGTGTCACCATATGTCCCTAATATTCATTAACCATCGAATTATGTTAGATGTCTTGTTGATATGGCCAATTGATTATCTCTTCATCCAAAGGATGGCACTTAGTTGAAAGCCTTAAATCACGATTCCATTATATTATGAGCTTTATTATGGCATGTCGTATGCAGTGTTTGACCTCATATGCTTGTGACAATCGGGATCACACCAACCTCTAGATATCCGTGTCATAAACTTGATGCATAATATTTATTAATAGTAGTTGAAAACTGGGATGCAATGCATCGATGTTAGTCTAAGTAAATCTGGAAGTGTTGGAAGTCAAAAATTTAATCATAGGGCTCCTTAAACAGAATTATATTATGATGATTTGAATTTATTAAATATTTTATGTTGATCTAGAATTAATTAGCAATGCTCTCCTTTGCGTAAATGTTATTGGGTTTCATGTGTCAGTGATCAGGAAAGATATCATTAGATTTTATATTCGAAAATGAGAGGAAAATATTATTTGTCTTTATGCTATCAGAATATGATATTTGTCTTTATGCATTCAAATTAAAAGGTAAATAGTTATATGGTTTATGTAAAGGACCATGAAAGACGAATATTATTTGATTTATGTCTTAATGATAAATGGGAAATGTCCTTAGGCTAATGGATCACGAGAAGTGTTTTAAAGGGGAAAATTAAATAGAAAATGATATTCGTCAGAAATTGTATGTTGCTTATACATTTGAATAAAAAGCAAAAAAGTTATATGTTTTTCTTTGAAATTAAAAAGGGAAGACATTTGCTTGGTTTTATGTATAGAGATGTCAATAGACCTTATGTTTTTAATAGGGGAAATTGTTTAAGGAAAATGATTATTTCTTTTAGATGAAGAGAAGAAATTGACATTCATATTTATGTATCAAAATATAGAGATTATGTCTTTATGCTTTCAAATTTTAGTTATTTATATGCTTAACATGGATATAGGGGAAATTATTGGAAACATTATTATGGGTGTTAAGCCTTGGTTTTCTTCTGATATGGGTAACATGAATTAATCAAGTTACGGAACCTGAGAAAATTCTGAATATACCTTAATAATCCCTTCGAAACATTATGAACAAACATCAACCATATTCCGTTAACCCTAGATGAACCTTGTTAAAATACCTCTGAAAGTGGGAAGGTAATCCTCGAGATTGTGGGGAGACAATCTCAGTGATGTTGTGGGTAGGCAACCATCATGGAAATAAAATTAATGATGATGCGGGTAGGTAATCATCATGGTTTAGGGCTCTAACCGCATTTTTGATGGGAAGGTCAGAACGGGAGGTAACGAAGGGTTGTATGGGCATCCCTTCTAGGTTATCCCTGCTAGTGATTGAGCGGTGGAATGTGTTGACTAGGTGATACCGACAACACGATGGTATGGGACATCATGTTGGTTAATCAACACATAACGTCGGGTGGATACCAGGGTATTGGTAAAACCTTAGACGATGCTCCAAGGCAAGTGGTTGATCGTCTAGCTCGAGCATGCATGCGCTAAGCCTTACAGGGCAAAAGGCCTAAATACTGGCCAATCCTGTAAGACACGAGAATGTAAGCATCACACCTCTAGGTGAAATGGGCCCTAGAGGATAAAATAAACCCACTGCCTAGACTTAGGACCTCGGGAGGAGAGTGAAGTTCCAAAGGGCAACTAAGCAGGACCTGGCCAAATCTTGATCTCATGGGTATTTCGACTACAGTGGAATGGCACTCATGAAGATAATATTAACATGCTCAAACTAGCAAAAGAAATGGATAAGTTAAAATAAGGAATAAAACAAAGAAAATTTTTGACTCCTAAGTGGTAGTGACTTGGGGAGAATAGACAACCAGGTGGTTGTGACCTGGGGTGTTACACATTTTTCTTATAAAACGACAACACTTATTTCTATAGATGTATATGTTTAATAATAATTTTATACATATTTAACAATTTATTTTACATGTTATTTAATACTTGTTTCTAAGTGTGTTTTGTGTAGATTTTATAGAAATTGTTGTAATTTAGCATGTTTTCATCAAGGTCCCACTCGAACCTGGTACCTTCGATTTCATGAAGGCAAAACATTCATAGTACAACGGTGTGAAGTGCTAAGTCAAGCGCATGATTCCCTTTGAAGCACTCGAATTCCATTTGGTGCTTAACTAATAGGTGTTTGCTTCTCATTAGGTTCCTGACTCTCATGTTTGCACCTGCATCTCGACTTCTACAAATAAGGTGTTTGATTCCCATTGAAGCTGAATTCCAGCATGGCTCTGTGGTCGGTAAAATAAAATATGATTTCAACAATAAGCATAGATGGAGTTTTAGTGTTGAATTCGGATGAGGTACAATGTCAAATATGACTAACCATCTATTTTTTATTTGGTACGTAAAAAATCTATGTAAATCGAGCAAAACCAATATCAGACATATTTTGATAAAACAGAATACGCCTTGATATTTTGCTCGATCCCCTGTATTCATGCATGTAGTTGTAAAGTAAAATCAAAATTTTATTTATTTCTATTTTGTAACTGGGTGTGGCTGCATACATTTAAATATGCAGGCCACCCTAAAAATGTGATCTTGGATTTCCTTGTATATTTTCTGTTACAAGTTTCAATAAATATTTTTTGAGTAATTTCTGGTTAAATTGACTAAGTGTTTGGTGAATGATTTAATGTGGGTAGAACCTGCTAGAAGCGTGGGCTCACTCTCAATAGAGTTATTCCTTTAACTTTCCTCTGTTTTCTATTATTTTATTTTCTATAGATTAATTTATTTTCTTGTTATTTTCCCTTGTTTTCTATAATTTTTAGCAAAGTACCAGTTTAATTTCTGTGTGTATTTTAGTCCTATTTTCATAGACATAAGATATATTAATGGTTTGGAAAGCAAAATCAAAACTTCAATGAACACCAAAATCCCCCAAACCATAAATCTGAAGGATTCATCTTTGTGGAGGAAATTATAAGTATAAACTGTGCAAGGCTGCTCACAAGTCTATGAGCTACCCCGGCTTGACAAATTAAATGAGGCAGTGAACTTAAATGTAGATAACTAACCAATATTTTTGCCCAACATTTTGGAATCATTTTTTGGGAGTAGCCTATTATAATTTCTTATTCTAAATAAAGCATGTTAGCTATAGTTTAGGTTTCTACCTATAGACCCTCCATTCCTAAAATCTTTGTATGAGTCTGCCTAAGAATAAAGGACTGAACACTCATTTTGTTAAAAACAATGACATTTCTCAAAAGTCTTATGCTTCATCTGTACCTGACATTGAGACTGAATCCTCTTCTCCTCAATATCTGCCTATGTATTGGAGTGAATATCCATTGTTTACACAGGATCCTTCTGAAACAATCCAGCAACATCATAGAGAAGGATCGAAGATAAGTATATTTTAGTTTGGTGGAGATCCCTATGGATATCTATGTTAAAAACTCTAAGAGCTTATTAATTCAATAATTATATTTCAAGTATTTAACTCAATAAAAAATTATGTAGATATACGATGGAATAAACTCTGAAAATCAATTGATGATATAATAGCCACTCCAGGTGGGCACACCCTCATTGTAAATGCAAAAATGTGGATTCACAGATGAGAAGAGAATACAAGATGATAATTGATGAATTTCAATAAAAAATCTAACCTAATAAATATGAGATTATTTTCATTTGGAAAACCTAGCCGATAGGCTAGGTTTGGTATGTAGCATGACTCCCCTCCTTAGAAAGCTTTGTCCTCAAAGCTGGAAATGACTAGAAAATACTTTCAGATTCCCAGGTTGCATCTTCTTCAGGTAAATCCTGCCACTTGATGAGAAATTCCTAGATGTGACGAAATCTGAGTTTGCATGTTCTAGTTTGGAGCACTTCTTATGGTTGTAGATAGATACGTCCTTCTTCATCCAGTACTGGTAATTTCGATTGAGAATGCACTTTTTGGCCAATCACCTTTTTGAGATAGTACACATGAAATACTTGATGTATGCGAGAGGATTGGGGTAACTCCAGCTGATATGCTACCTCGCAAATGTGATGCACAATTCTATAAAGACCATAGAATCATGGTGCCAACTTCTGACTGAATTTGAGCTTCAATGATAGCTACTTGTAGGGCTAAAGACGTAAGAATACCCTATCACCAATATTGAATGTTCTTTCTGAACACTGCTTGTCATGTTGTTGTTTCATATGATTTTATGCTTGGACCAAATTATATTTCAAGATAGTGAGCATTGCTTGTCTCTTTTGTAACCAATCATCGACTTGGGCCACTTTGGAATATCATGGTACATAATCGACTATTGTTGGTGGCTTTGTTCCATATAATGCTTCAAAAGGAGACATCTTAGTGGAAGAATGGTAAGAAGTATTGTACCACCATTTTGCCATTGACAACCATTGACTCCATTGATATTGTTTATCCTGAACAAAATATCTTAAGTAGGTACCCAAATATTCGTTAAATACCTTTGTTTGACCATTTGTTTGTGGATGGTATGCAAAAGACATATTTAATTTGGTACCACTAAGTCGAAAGAATTCTCTCCAAAAATTGCTAGTAAAGATGGGATCACGATCACTTACAATATTTTTGGGTATTCCATGTAATGAAAAAATTGAATCCATAAATACCTTGGCCACTTTGCTTGCTAAAAATGGATGTTGTAAAGCCTGAAAATGAGCATATTTGGAAAGGCGGTCAAATACCATGAAAATTACTATTTTACCTTTCGAATTAGGAAGACCTTCAATAAAATCCAATATGTTCCCACTAGCTATCCGAAATAGGTAACGGTTGAAGCAATCCTGGTGATTTGACTGTTTCTCCCTTATTGCGTTGGCACACTTCACATTCAGCTACCCATTGCTTAACCTTTGCTTTTAATCCTTTCCAAAAAAAGGATTGTTTAACCCACATGTAAGTTTTCAAAAACCTTGAATGTCCTTCTGAAGGAGAAACATGTGACTTCTCTAGAATTTGTGCTTTGATTGGTGAATTATGAGGGATGTAAATGCAATTTTTCTTACGTAATATTTGGTCATCATATGTGAAAAGAGGGTATTTAGAGGAACCCATAGATAATTCTTGAATTATTTGAGTTGTTTCACTGTTGGACAACCATGTTGCCTGTAACTGAGACAACCACTGTGAACATTGTCCTGAAATGGCATTAATAACTACTTCATCTTTGTATTTTCTAGATAATGCATCCACTGCCACATTTTATTTCTCTTTCTTATATTCAATCAAAAAATCATATCCCAATAATTTATTCAACCACTTATTTTGTTCAGGATACGAGAACCTTTGTTCTAGAAAATGTTTGAGACTGCTGTGATTGGTTTTAATAATAAAACGGCTATTGATTAAGTAATGCCTCCATTTTTCCACTGCATGTAAAATAGCCAACATTTATTTTTCATAGGTGGATCTACCCAAAAATTTTCCTAAAATTTGTTTACTTTCAAATGCCAAGGGATGACCCTCCTGCATGAGTATTGCACCAATACCTATTCTTGAGGCATCACATTCAATGACAAACGGTTTGTGAAAGTCTAGGGTGGCCAAAACTGGAGTCGTACACATTGCCTCCTTGAGAGCCTCAAAGGATTTAGTAGCTACTACTGACCATTGAAAATCATCCTTCTTTGTGAGAGCCATGAGAGGACCCACAATTTTACCATAGTCACACACAAATTTGCGATAATATCCTGTGAGACCCAAAAAACCACAAAGTTTCTTGATGGTTTTAGGCAAAGGCCAATCTTGTATTGCCTTAATCTTATTGGGATCTATCTTAACACCTTCATGAGATACTATATGACCGAGGTACTCAACTTATTGAACACCAAAGAAGCATTTAGATCGTTTGACAAACAACTTTTCTCTACGTAGGATAAGGAGAACTCTATCCACATGTACTAAATGATTTTTCCATGATTTACTATAGATGAGTATGTCATCAAAGAAGACTAGAACAAATTTTTGTAGGAATGGACAAAACACCTAGTTCATGAGACTTTGGAATGTAGATGGTGCATTAGTGAGACCAAAGGGCATGACCAAGAATTCATAATGACCTTCATGAGTTCGAAAAGTTGTTTTGGGAATATCTTCTTCCCTAAATTGGATCTGGTGAAACCCTGAACATAAGTCTAATTTGATAAATAATTTGGCACCATGTAATTCATCTAGTAAATCATCAATGATAGGGATAGGAAATTTATCTTTGATCATGATTTTTTTGAGAGGATGAAAATCAGGACACATACGCCAAGAATTATCTTTTCGATGAGCTAAGACTACTAGTGAGGAGTAAGGGCTCATACTATGACGGATGATGCCATGGTCTAATAGCTCTAGGAAAATCTTTTCAATTTCTATTTTATGGGTTTCGGGATATCGATATGGATGACCACTGGGTGGTAGACTACCAGGCACTAGATGTATGGCATGGTCATGAGATATTTTGGGGGTAATCCTTTTGGTTCTTGAAAAACCTCCGCATAGTTAGCCATAATGATTTGGAGATCATCTTCTTTTATTTCAGGAATACCTTGATCTAATTTCTCTATGCAATTGATTCGGGATATGAATCCCCCACCATATTTTCTTAATATATTTTCCATTCTATGTGAACTTACAACTTTTGATGGAGGTATGGGTAGTCCTTGAAGACTAATAGTCCTCCCATTGGCTTTCCACTCAACAAAGTGATGTTTGTGGTTAAAACCCACTATGGTTTCTAATTGTTCCATCCATGCAATGCCTAAAATAACTTCTGAATTTCCTAATTCCATAACAAAAAGAGGACCTTTCCAAGTATACGTACCCATTTGTAATGAAACTAAAGATGTCTTACCTAGACAGTGAAAATTTTATCTTCTTGCAATTTTGACTTAAAACTTATCTTGATTAGAAGAGAAGACGTGCAACCCCAATGTCCTTGCAAGTTTTGCATTAATAAAGTTGTGAGTACTTCCCAAATCAATTAATATTGTCACCCTCTATTTCCAAATGAAACCTGCCACCTTGATTGTATGGTGAGAATACAACCCCATGAGAGCATGTATTGAAATAGTCATGGTATCCTCCTCAGCGATAACTTCATCTTATGCATTTTGGTCTTCAACTGGGAGATTCTTAGGTACGTTGTACTCCTCTATTTCTTCTTCCTATTCGACATATTCAATCTAAAATTTTTGTTGTGGTATACATGCTTGATCTTTTTGATGTTGAGTGTGATATTTGTAGTAGAAGTACCATGACAGTTGATCATTTTTGTGAAAAGAATTATTGCGGAATGGAGGTTGCCCATATGAATCACGTCGTGTGGATGGACCTATATGCACCTTTGTCTCCACAAAATTATCAATCCTTATACACTCATCCAACTTGGATGGATTATGTAGGTCGACTTTAACTTTAATATGTGTTTTTAATCCATTCTAAAAAGATGTTGCTACCACGTCCTGTTGTAGGTCTTGTGCATAGGAAAGCATACTGGTGAATTCTAAAATATAGTGCCCTACTGACCCTGTTTGCTTAAGTGACAACAATCGTACTGTGTATGAA
This sequence comes from Wollemia nobilis, assembly GCA_028583015.1. Classification (NCBI taxonomy): domain Eukaryota; kingdom Viridiplantae; phylum Streptophyta; class Pinopsida; order Araucariales; family Araucariaceae; genus Wollemia; species Wollemia nobilis. The sequence goes on from JAQPPZ010000028.1 coordinate 9,851,739, forward strand.
CCTGTGGGACCTTTGTCGAATATGTGAAGAAAGGATTTTTTGAAAGTATCCCAATATAATGCATATTGGGGATTCTCATGTTTATACCATGTAAACCACTGATAAGCTTTAGTGCCGAATTTGGTTGCTACAAAAGAGACTTTGTCCCCTTCTTGGAATTTGTAGAAATTTAAGATGTGTTTCATTTTTGCAATCCACCCATGGGAATCCTGGCCTTCAAAGGTAGGCATGTCAATGCATGGATAATTAACTCCATTTAGACCTCTTGGTTGGGTGTGAACATTGTTTCTATCTTGTTCCTCATTAATTTTCTATCTTTGGTTGTTATTTTGATAAGGTCTCTGAAAACTTATTTGTTGCTCACTATTTCCTTCATTATCCTCATCCTCAATATTTTGGTGACCATTGTGATTCAGGTATTGACTATTTTGACCTTTATGGTGTGTATAGTCGTCATAGTAGACATCCGTACTCCAATAATTAGAACTAGAAGGATTTGGTTGGGACGGTTTCATAGATGCGTTGAAGCTTGCAGTCATCATCTGAAGATTTACAACAACTCATCATTGAGTACTAGATGATTATTTTCTACTTGGGTGATGTTTTCATGTGTAGAATCTAGCGAAGAATTGCATGCCATTGGGTTGACCATAGGATGACTCAGATTAAAACTACCAATTCCAGATGGAGGAGAATTTTTTGTACCTTGACTTCGATGAGCTCTTCTGGCGTTATTATTGGCAGTTTTTGAGCTTGTTAATCGTCTGTCAGATCCTTTGATCCAACTTATGCTCATGCACTTTTCAAATTGTTTGCAAAAAATTTGTTAAATTATCCTAAATTTTGGTTTATATTCCATCGAATTGTCACTCTAACTGTGACGCGGATTTGAAGTTTGGCTCACCTCCTTTTACAAATTTGAATAGTTCTTTGACAACTTTCCTTGACAATTTTGCAATTTTCTTGACAACTTTGCAATTTCCTTGATAACTTTTCAACACTTGTATTAACAAGTTGACACTTAACCTTGATACGACACCTAAGCATGATCAAACGTTGAAAGGACACTTAAGACAACACAAGTAAACATGACTATGAATCTTGAGCAATTTTGGACAATTGAAAAGATAAATTACGAAGACACCACAGACGAAACAACGACCAATACACAACATAATGTGAACACCACGAAAATTGACACGACACATAAAATGACAATGGAGACTAACAAACTCATGACCAGCGATGATAGTGAAATAGATACAAGGGAGACACGGACATGCGGATGACAATGGATACTAACATCGAGGTGACACATGGATGACAATAGAGAATGATTGACAATGAGGTGATCGAAAGAGGAAAGGCAAGGCAATATATATATCAAGGAAGGAACCACCGTGTGACCGAAGTCACACTTATGTTATATGCGCCCTCCATGTTATAAACTCATTCACAAAATTTTCACACCCAATGTGGGATATGTACCCAAGTAAAAAAATAATATATATATATATATATATATATATAATGCACCTTTGTGTACCTTAGTGTTGCATTCAATATTTAATTTTTTTTTATGACACTGATTGGTCCTTGCTCTTCGTGGTTGTGCAGGCTACGCAGGCGGATGCAGCGATGATTATGGCTTGTTTCTCCATGGATTCTGGAGAGTTCTTGGTGCGATCGCCAAGGTTGGAGTATGGATTATCACCCTTGTCATGCATATTTTCCCACTTGGTTTTGACACCCGTAAATGTTGTGTTATTGTTTAGTTGCAAAAACCAGTTTGACACTGTCTTCTTACGGATGGAAAAATTGTATTCCTAAAATGTCACGATAGTTAAAATGTAACCATGCTTGAGTTTTAGAGGAACCTGATGCCCTCTATCATTCACCAATGGTTGTGTGAATGCCTATCCGACATGTTAATTCAGAGCTGTGCAGTGGTTTTAGAAGCATCCTCCAACGGTGTGCGTCAATATTATTGGATGATACCACTTGGTAGAGATCCCTACGGATATCTACGTTAAACTCTCTAAGAGATGCTTAATTCAATAATTATATTTCAAGTATTTAACTCAATACAAAATTATGCAGATATACAATGAAATAAACTCGAATAATCAATTAATGATATAATAACCACTCCAAGTGGGCACACCCTCGTCGTAAAGGAAGAAATACAGATTCATATATGATAAGAGAATACAAGATGATAATAGATGATTTTCAATAAAAAATCTAACCTAATAAATATGATTTATTTTCATTTGGAAAACCTAGCTGATAGGCTAGGTTTGGTATGTAGCACAGTTTGAGGAAGACTTATTAAACTTTCAACTCTGGAAAGTAGTTAAATAAGGAACTATATCAAACATAAATTTAGTAATCCTTCTATAGGATAAAATAAATGAACTAGAGGCCTTGAAAGCTGCTTTGAACACAACTAGTGTAGATACCCTATTCATAGACAAGATGGTTAATGCAGAAGAAGCATCCACTAGTTTCAATTTTTTCATAGGAGAGGCAGTGGGAGATCACAAGATGAAGCATATCTCTCCTGCCCACATTTCAACATTTAGAGGGCTACCAATAGAAGATCCAGATCTGTTTCTATTTAAATTTTATGTTTTATGCAGATCTGTGGATTACATCATTGATGCTCAAAAACTAAAATTATTTCCTTCCACTCTTGATGATTCAACTTTGCGCTGGTTCATTAGTTTGGGTGATAAACGGATAACTACTTAGGAACAATTAAATATACTTTTCCTAGAACAGTACCAAGATTTTGGTAGAGCACATGATGCATGGGAAGAAGTCCTAGACATGACACAAAAGGAAGAGAAATTTATGAAAAAATATTGAGATGGGTTTAGCTTTAATTTACAAAGATCACCCCATTAGAAACTACGAGATAGGTCCTTAAGAAGCATCTTCTTAAAATGACTTATAAATGAATCTTTTGAAGCCTTAAACATGATTTTTGGATGGTATGTTTATTAACATCAAATGGATAATATTCGATATTTGTGTCAAAAAAATTCAAGAAGAAAAAGGTAAGTTGATCCCTAAAAATATCAAACAATCGGCCAATGTCACCAAAATATAAATAGGCAACATGCTTGAATACCTTAAGAGAAATATGTTATCATATCTAGCTCTTCAAATGGACACCCTTCTACTTCATAAAAAGAAGTAGAAGAATGAGGTAGTATTGGCCTACTTTTTTTCCAACTGCAGGGGAAAACACCCTAAAAATGAATATCCAAAAAACAAAGTTTGAGTGTGTGTTGTATGTTCAAAGGACCACAAAAAAAATTTGTGCTTGCAGTTATAAAAATATAGAGAGGAACCTAAGGTAGCATAATCATACTTTGTGGGTAATAGGAGAAACCGGAATCAATCTTGTATGGGAAACAACATGCCAGTAGGAATACCATCCTATGGGGGCAGTAATTTTTAGAATCAAGGTCAAGCTCAACCACCCAAAATGGGATGGTGGGGGTAACAACCTTGGAATAAATATTCCTAAGGACCAAACCCTTATAATCCCTATCCATGGATGTAATACCAGTAGCCTGGGCAATAGTGGAGGAACCAAAATGCTTGGAATCAAAACCCACAATAGGCTACTCCAGTTCCACTACAACCAACTTTACCTACTCCTCATACTTTTAGGTCTACTCAACTACTACTACAACCTACAACCAATCCAAATAACTAGTGGCTAGCTTATCAAGTGGAGAATGATATGTACCCCATGTACAATATTAAAGTAGACTATAGTCCAATAGAATTAAGGTCAATAAAACAAGTAGGAGTAGAAGTCACTCCTCTAGTAGAATAGGAGGAAAACATAGAATTAGGAAAAGAGGAATCACCTCTTATAGTAGAAGTATAAGAGGAGTCAACACCTATAAATAATAGAGAGGGGGTTCCACATTTTCCACAAAGATTGCAGGAACCTAAAAAGCTAGTACAATCAGAATTTGATATTATCTCTAGTCTAAAGAATTTGACAGTCACAATCCCTCTCTTTCAGACCATCAAAGATATTCCTATCTATGGCAAGGCCATAAAAGAGTTGTGCCTAAAGAAACCAGGAATAAAACCTGCAAAGTCAATCAATTTGGTGGGTTAGTTAGCTGATCTCATGTTAGAGAACACCTACAACAAAATGTACTTAGATCCAAGAAGCCCTATCTTAATTGTACAAATAGAGGGCTACATTTTACCCAATACACTAGTATATTTAGGGCTACCATTAATGTCATGCCCAAAGAAACCATGCAAAAAATTAAACTATAAAACTTGAAGCCAACCAAGACTATTCTACAATTGGCAGATAGGTCTATAGTGCTTCCAGAGAGAATATTGGAGGATATCATAGTTATAGTGGATGCATGGGAGTATCCAGCAGACTTCTTAGTGTTACAATCTAAGTCTAGATTAGGTGGATATCCATTAATATTAGGTAGACCTTGTATGGTGATAGTTGATGCTTACATAAGATATAGATATGGCAAGATGACCATTTTTTATGGATAAAACATTAAAAAAAAGTATTTATCCATTCACCTGCACAATCTGCAAAAGTATTGGGAGAACCTGAAGATGAAAATCAAAACATTGGTGGTCTATCAATGATCCAATCTATCATGATACTGGATGAATTGGAAGATGAGAGTGATGAGAATAGGGTAATAGCAAAAATTTTCCAAGGGGAACCCTCCTGTCTTCCTCCTAAGTTACCATTGGTGGGAGGAAAATACCATCATATTCAGCAACTAGAAGTTGCACTTGGTAGAGTTTTAAACATAGATGACAACTTGATAGCTGAAAAACAAATCAAACTAAAAGAAACATTGGTAAAACATCAAGATGCCTTTGCTTGGGACTATTCAGACATAAGAGGAATAGCTCCTAAAACCTGCACTCATATGATATATCTGGAAGACCAGGTTAAACCAGTAAGACAACCATAAATAAGAATGAATCCAACAATGAAAGAAATTATCATAAATGAATTGTATAAACTCCTCATAGTTGGGTTTATTTACCCCATTTCATATAGTGAATGGGTCTCACCTTTGGTGGTGGTGCCCAAGAAGAATAGCAAGTGGTGAATTTGTGTAGATTACAGGTTGCTGAATAAAGCAACTAAGAAATACCACTTCCCCTTATCCTTCATAGATCAAGTCCTTGACACCTTAGTAGGAAAGAAGTATTTTTATTTCCTATATGGGTTTAGTGGATACAACCAGATCCAAATAGGGGAAGAAGATCAAGATAAAACCACATTTACTTGCCCTTGGAGAACTTTTGCTTACAAAGTTTTACATTTTGGTCTATGCAATGCACCTGCCACATTTCATAGGGCAGTCTTGAGCATATTATCTGACATGATTGGAGAAACTATGGAGGTAAACATGGATGATTTCATTGTGTATGGTGAAACTTTTGAAATAGCCACAAAAAATTGAATAAAAAACTTGAGAGGTGTGAGGAAACTAACCTATCCCTCAACAATGAGAAATGTTACATGCTAATTCAGGAAGGGATAGTTTTAGGACATCATATTTTTGCAGATGGGATCAAAGTGGATAGGAAGAAGATAGAAGTTATCCAAAACCTGCCTACTCCCAAAACACATAAGGATATCTATAGTTTCCTAGGATCAGCTGATTACTATAGGAGGTTTATAGCATACTTTAGCAAAACTACTAAACCCTTGAGCACATTGTTATCAAAGAACATAGAGTTTATTTGGACAAAGGAATGTGAACAAGCATTTAAAACCTTAAAGAAAAAATTGATTACTGTCCCAGTATTAAGAGGTCCAAATTGGACCATACCTTTTTACATATATGTTGATGCATCTAACAATGCAATAGGATCAGTGTTGGGATAGAAATATGGTGATGATTTGTATGTCATCTATTATGTCAGTAAATACCTCATAGGTGCTGAATTTAATTATATTGTTAGAGAAAAAGAGTTTCTTGTAGTTATACATGAGCTTAAAAAATTTAATCATTACATTATAGTTTATCTAGTTTTTGTACATACTGATCACTCAGCTATCAAATACCTAAAAAATAAACCTGGGATTAATGGCAGAATTATTAGATGGTTGTTGCTTCTGTAGGAGTTTGATGTGATGATAGTAGATAAGCCAGGTAAATACAATGTGGTAGCTAATTTCTTATCCAAGTTGACACCTCTAGATGATGTAGCTACATATGAAAAATTTCTAGATGAGAATTTGTTTACTATGAATGAACAGATACCATGGTATGTAGACATGGTTAATTATTTATCCACTGGTAAATTATCCCCTACACTTTTACCTCATGAAAAAAAAACTTTAAAATTGAGAAAAGTGTAGACTTCTCATGGATTGATGGGTTCCTATTTAAAATAGGGTCTGATAAGGTCATGAGAAGATGTGTTGATGAGAATGAAATAATAGAAATATTGAAGGCTTGCCATGATGAACCTTGTGGTGGCCATTTTGCAGGGAAAAGGACTGCATATAAATTGTTGCAGGTTGGTTACTACTAACCTACACTATTCAAATATGTAGCCAAGAATGTGATCCAGTGTGGTCAATATCAAATAATAGGTAGACCTACTCTTAGAGATGAGATGCCACTCCAACCACATGTTCACATAAAGCCATTTGATAAATAGGGGATGGACTTCATAGGACCCATTAATCCATAATCAATAGGTAATATATTTATCTTAGTTTGTATTGACTATGTGACCAAGTGGGTTGAAGTGTAGGCTTTGCATGATTCAAAAGAGAATACTGTAGAAGACTTCTTGTATTCATCTAGTTTTACAAGGTTTGGGGTTCTAAGAGAGATCACAACTGATCAAGGATCCCAATTTACTTCAAATATGATTTAGGAGCTCATGCAACAATATAAAATTAGGCATAATAAAACCACTCCCTACCATCCACAGGTGAATGGGAAAGTTGAGGTAACCAACCGAGAGTTGAAAAATATCCTGACAAATATAGTACAGCAACATAGGAAGGACTGGGCCACTAGATTACTAGAAGTAGTGTGGGCCTATAGGACCACCTGGAAGACTACTATTTGTTTCACACCATTCCAGTTAATCTATGGGGAAAATGCTATGATGCCTATAGAGTTTAAATTCAAAATACTTAGGACTATAGTAGAGTTGAATATAAATCTAGATGATGCACAGAAAGAACTTTTTTAATAGATTAATCAGCTAGATGAATATCACATAGAAGTTATTTAGAAAATAGACATAATTTAGAAACAAAGGGTCAAGTGGCATGATCGCCACACCATGTCAAAGTAGCTCAAAGTGGGATAATGGGCATTACTATATGATTCTCGATTCAAGGAAAGGAAAGGCAAACTCATGCAATTTTGGATGGGGCCATATGAAGTAACTAAAGTCATAAAAAATGGAGCTATGAGGATCAGAACAATTGACGATAGCAACATTACATTGATAGTCAATGGTCACTGCCTTCGTCCATACCATATGTCTAAAGCATACATGATTGAGTCTAGATTATGCATGGAGGAGACCCCAGTTGATTCTAATTTTAAATTGAGTCAGTAATATGTGGACCTAGTTCACATAGTCCCAAAAAAAATTATTCTTTCAATTTTTTTCTTTTTTTAGTTGTATTTTTGTTTTGCAGGAATGATGCCCTAAGTGCAGCTGTTAGGCAGCCTGGGAAACCTAGGCCTAACAAGTATAGTATCCATGAACCTGCACCTTCCCAGCTTTCTAGAATAATTTTTTGTAGTAGGAGTAGTTGATCCCCATTTATAAATGGGAATACCATACTTAAATCTACACAAGAGTGTTTGTATTGGTCTTTATAGACAATAAAACACTCAAGTGCTAGTTTAGGGGCAGATGCTGATTTTGTCCTTGTTCTTCAACTAGAGAATTGAAAGGATTGATCAACCTTGAGCATATATAAGTGGGCATGTCAAGTATACATTTTAATAAATGAAAAGCATCTATTTTTTTTTAACTGATGGAAAGGCACTTGATTCTCGTATTACGGTAGACAGTGCATGATTCCCATATTTTGAAAAGGTGGTGCCTGATTCCCGTTTATATGGTAAAATACAACTGATTCTTGTTTTAAGAAATATGGTGCATGATTCCCAATATGTTAATAATATGGCACCCATGTCCCATATTTTTGCAAATTGACACTTGATTCCTAGGTTTTCCAAGAAAAAGGGCATTCGACTTCCATTTGTCAGGAAGGCAACACCAAATATTCTGAGCATTTAAAAATTTGTATAAATTTTTCTTTAAAAGTACGACACACTATAGTTAGAAAAAATGCACCTAATTCCTGTGTTAATTAGAGCACTTTATTTCTAATGTGCTTGCTTCCCATGTTAATAAGAGTGCCTTATTGCTAAGGCACCTACTTCCCATGTTAATTAGAGCACTTGATTGCTAAGGTGTCTGCTTCCCATGTTAAGCATAGCACCTGATTGCTAAGGTGCCTAATTTCTATTTCTAAGGCACTTGTGTGCTACAATTAAAGAATAAGACATATGATTTCCACATAGAAAAGGTTTCTTCTTTCCATTTTCATGGTTGTTTTTGCCTTGGAAGAATAAAACTTCAGCATTGGGAAAGTGGCCCGAGCTACATCAACATCCCACGCACATGCAAAGTCAAATCTATCACAAATAAAATTAAAATTTGACATCAACAAAATTTCAAGGAGGGGATGTTTGTCATCCCATGAAGATACATTTTTTATAATATTTGCTTTGAAATTTTGCAGGATGTCTCGAACATATCATGTTGCAGCTACCAAGAACCAATCGCGTGGAGAGAAATTTGTCGTATGGGAAATATGAACATCATTATCCATTGAGTCTTGCCTAGTCATCATACACCAACCAATAATGATGCACCATGGATATTCGTACATGATGCACCCACTGAAAAAATTTAGGTACATGATTAAATTTTTTGTTTTATGTCTATATTATTTTCATATGTATGTGTGTCTATGGAAAATTGCCAGCACAACCCCATTACAGTCCTAGCCACCCAAATAATTCCATTTGGCACTTGACTATGTGTCATGGCTTTAATTTGTAAAATCATTATGGTTATCACCTCTGCATAATCTACCACATGCTCTAAGGAAAATTTTGCATGGATAACCATAATCACTTCTAATTACAGTAAGTTAACCACCTACATCCAAGAAAGTAGTTGGTTTTAAAAATTGCGTACTAAAATCACTATTGTGTAAGGAAGGAAACTACAGAGTGTGGTAATTCAAAAAAAGTTGAGTGAGAAGCAACTGCCAAATGAAAAGTAAACCGAAGATAATTTGCATTCTAAGTATGGGGGGAAATCTAAGAACCATTATTTGAATAAAATTGAATCGATTGACTGCTCAAGGATTTTTGTGGATGTCCAAACCCAATTTGATACTACAATATGGATGGAGTACTATCAACTAGTTAGCCAAGGCCAGGATGTAGCGATAGCTAGCAAGTTTGTAGCATTCATGAGGGATGGTATCATGCGTATGCGGGGACTGTAAATTCTAGTCATCGAAGAGTATATCGCTATGGTAATGGGTCTTCCTCTGATAGGATAGCACACATACAAGGAGGACAACTTGGATCTCTATGTGCAAATATTCTTTGGCATACTGACAAAGTACCTAACACACACTGGTTTTCCCAAGCAACACATTCTTGAGCTTTGGAGGGGGGTTTTCGAACAAATCACATGATTTTTCACTTGTTCTAGTAGGTACTCAAAATTTAAAGTAAATCACTTTCAATTTCTAAACCACATGCTACATAGGTACAATATTAACATCTTATATTACCTTACATGCACCCTCAAAGATGAGGCCAAATGGTACTAGGCAGGCACAACATCTACCTTGGCTCACCATGGCCTGATTTCAGCCTTGGTACATGCAAAGTCACATAGAAATGTGATGATTGAGGATATCGAGGGCACTGATGTAGTTACAAGGGCATAAGGAGTAGAGGTGTCATTACCAAATGATTAGTTGGTTGAGATGGTAGCATAATGAGAAGAGATGACGCTTACATCCCAGCTTGAGGAAAATACACGGGATGTAGGACAAGCCTCGTCCCCTATTTTTCTCCAATTTAACGAGGAAGCAAGATAGAATTTTTCCTCCATGGACCCTCAATTCAATGATGATGTAAGGCAGGATCCACCAAGCTTTCCTTTCATGCCAATTTCCACTAGGAATCGGAGTAGAAGGATGAAGGCATCTAGGGTGGTTTCAAGCTCATCATACGATGAAGTAGTGATCAATGAACTTAACAAGGAAGAGTACCTAGCCCAAATTCTATAGGATATTGCCAAAGGACAAACTCCTCAAGAAGTTGCAACAAAATATTTAGCACAGAAGGGCTAGGTGGAGGATTTACAACAATCATTGCAATTATTGAGAGAGCAAGCTTCCACTTGGGAAGTCAAATACAGAGAAGAATGTACTCTATTTCAAGAGTCTAGGAAAGAAGCTACATTAAATATGCACAAATTGTATCAAAAAATTTGGCAACTGCAAAGGAAAATAGGATGATTGTAACTGCAATTCAAATAATTGGGAGCCAAGTAATCGACCAAAGTAGATGTAGTAGTGCAGACTGATGGGACAATAGATATGCCTATCACTAGCACAAAAATTGAGCAAGGAGTGGATTTCATAATGTATGTAGAGCAACCCTGTTCAACATTGCATTTTGCAGAATAGTTAATTCAAGAAAAAGAGGTTGAGATTGAGGAACCTTAGACCTCAAAACAATCTATAAAAAAAAAGTAGATGAAGAGGAGAATGAGGTGGAGGTTGAAGAGCCTCAAGTTTCAATCAAGGAGGTAGAGCCAAAAAATCATCCAGTTGATATAGGTGTATAACAGCCTTAGGAAGAAAAAGTAGTTCCAATCGAGCAACAATTTGCTGCATCGATAGAAGAGGCTCAGTAGCCTGCATCCTTTGAACACCAAGAAGTAGTAGCAACACCAATATACCCTAATATGTAGCCCAAAAATCTGAGGTTAAAGTAGAAAGTTGTAAGGGCATATCAACGAAGACCTAGAACTAGAGCAAGAGTTTCCAAATTGAAGGAATTGGGCATCAAATCTGATGAGGAATTAGAACTAGATTCTTATGAGGAATGAGAGGCAGCAAAGAAATTGTTTGCTACCCAAAAAGGAAATTCAAAAATCTTAAGGAGGATATAGAAGCAAACAAGAATAACTAGAAAAAGGCTTCAAAAATGGCTTGTAAGAAATCAAAAAAAGAGGCCAAGAAGCCTCTCAAGAAAATTCCAGTTCCCCAACCTCATCAGTTCTAGGGCATATATGGGTTTATAGGTGATCAACCTTAAATTATGAAGGTATATTTCATGAGGAAGTTTTAGGATCCTCAATCCTAACATTATTAGTTAGTATTATTTGAAGACCAGTGAACACTCTTTCAGGCCGCAGAAAGGACAAAATATTAATTAAATAATATGCAGCAAAAACAAAAACTTTAAATAATTGAACCCTTCAACCAACTTTACATTCAATTGACAAATGCTAATATATAGAAGGGGTTGGATGAAATAGAGGAAAGGGTGCGTGGAGGGATAAGGAGGTTGGAGGGATAAGGGGAAAGGCGTTGGAGGGATAAGGGGAAAGGAGGAAATGGAGGGATAAGGAGGGAATATAGGAGAAGAAGTAGGGAAAAACTAAATCAAACTTGCCGACAAAATTTGCCGACAAAATGAGGGAGATTTCACACTTAGGGCTTAGAAAGAGCTTTTTCTAAGCCACTTTTGAAGCAACCCTATTCACACTTGCAACATTCTCCCCCTTAAAGTTGAGAGGACTGACTACACAGTCTCTCAGCTTTACAAATTGAGCTTTAGTCATCGCCTTGGTGAAGATGTCCGCGACATTCTCCAAAGTGTGACAATATTGAAGCTCAACAATTTCATGTTCCACCATATCTCTGATGAAGTGATACTTCATATCAAAATGCTTCGTTCTGCTATGGTGGACAGGATTATATGCCAACTGAATGGCACTGATGTTGTCGCAGTAGATTCTGGTCGGACCACTTTGCTGTTCTCCAATCTCTTCTAGTACTTTCCTTAGCCACAAGGCTTGAGTACTTGCATAAGTAACTCGCTATATACTCGCTTCGTTGAAGATAGCGCTACTACTATCTCGCTTTTTGGAACTCCAAGTTATTAGTCCCGATCCAAGACTAAAACAGCTTCCCCGATGTTGACTTTCTGTCATCAATATTGCTACCCCAATCACTATCACTGAAGCCTACAAGCTTGATAGTGTTACATTTATGGTACTGGATTCCAAAATCCAATGTACCCTTCACATATCTCAAAATTCTTTTAGCTGCTTGCAAATGCAGCTCAGAGGGGTTAGACATAAATCTAGAAACAAGAGATACAACATACTGAATATCTGGTCTGGTGTTGGCGAGAAACATCAAACTCCCAACCATGCTTCTGAAAGTGGTCACATCAACTTTTGGTGCTCCATCATCTTTGCTTAATTGGATCCCATGTCCAACTCGGAGTTGCAACTCGGTTTGCAATGCTCCATAGCAAACTTCTTGATCATATCCCGAGCATACTTATGTTGACAGATGAAGATCCCTTTATCTGACTGATGAACCTCCATTCCAAGGTAGTAGTGCATTAAGCCAAGATCCTTCATCTCAAACTGCGTCATCATGGAGTGTTTGAACTCCATATTCATTTTTTCATTACTACCCATAAAAATGAGATCATCCACATACAAACAAACTATGAGGATGTCTTTACCTTGCTTTAGGTAGTAGAGTGTGGGTTCATTTTTGCTCTCGGTGAACCCATAATCTTTGAAGTACCCATCAATGCGTGAGTACCAAGCTCTTGGTGCCTGTTTAAGACCATAGAGTGCCTTCTTCAATCTGTAAACAAGGTGTTCCTTACCTTGCACTTCAAATCCCTGTGGTTGCTCAACATACACTTCTTCTGTCAAGTAACCATTGAGAAATGCACTCTTGACATCCATGTGTTGGACTTTCCATCCTTTGTGTGCAGCTAAGGCAAGAACTGTTCTGATTGTCTCCTGTCTAGCTACAGGAGCAAAAGTCTCTTCATAATCTATTCCATATTTCTGAGTAAAACCCTTTGCCACTAATCTTGCCTTATGCTTCTCAATGCTTCCATCAGCATTAAACTTGGTCTTGAAGATCCATTTATAGCCAACACATTTCTTTCCTTTCGGAAGCTTCACGAGCTCCCAAGTGTCGTTGTTTTTTATAGAGGTTATCTCCTCTTTCATGGCATCTTGCCAAATCTTCTGAGTACATGCCTTCTCATAACTAGAAGGTTCAAGCTGTGCACTAGTTAACAAAGCATAGTTAACTTGATCTCCCCTAGGTTCCTGCTGGGATTCATCATCACCATACAAGTGCATACTTTCTAATCTGTGTAAAACAGATTCCATTTCACTAGCTTGACTCCTAGTATATCTTCTTGAAAAAATTTATCCAACATCTGAGATGATGGATGATATTGTAAAGTTCTCTTACCTTTGGATGGAACATCAATGTCCATTGGTGAGGAACTTACTGATCGCTGTGGAGAAGGACTTGGTGAAGCAGTTGAATCTGAAGATGGACTTGGTGGATGTGTGGGCGGAGACTGCTTTCCTTTCTGTGGTAGCTATGGTTGCACTTGCTGAGCTACTACATCAGTGGCTTCAACATCACTGAATATTTGGGGCTTACCCCACTCTCCCCATTCATCAAAAATCACATCCCTTGAAACCACTATCTTTCGAGTCGTAGGATTGTAGAGTCTATAACCCTTTGTGTTTTCACAGTATCCTACAAAAATGCATGCCTGACTCTTTGGATCCAACTTCTTTCTCAGCTCATCAGGAATGTGAGCATATGCCAATGAACCAAATACTCTAAAATACTTCACATTTGGTTTCTTACCATACCAGGCTTGGTAAGGTGTCTTTCCTTTCAAACTTGAAGTAGGACTTCTGTTCAAAATGTGAACACTAGTCCTTGTTGCATCTCCCCAATATGCATTACTCAAATGCTTTGTCTCGAAGCATTGATCTTGCCATCTCCACAATGGTGCGATTCTTCCTTTCTCGCTACACCATTTTGTTGTGGAGTGTAGGCAGTTGTGAACTGCCTCTTGATGCTTTACAAAAATTCAAAACTGATTAGAGGAGTATTCTCCTCCTCTATCTGATCTAAGACATTTTACAGAATATCCACTCTCACTTTCAAATTTTGCTTTAAAATCAACAAAACATGCAAATGCTTCATCCTTATGCTTCAAAAAATATATCCAACACATTCTTGTGCAATCATCAATGAAAAGTAGGAAGTAAGAGTGGTTACCTAGACTCTTGGTCTGCATCGGACCACAGATGTCTGAATGTACTAACTGAAGAGGATAGCTGGCCCTCCATGCTTGTCCATGAGGAAATTTTGATCTGGCATGCTTGCCCAAGGCACACCCTTCACGGACTTCCTTACTATCTTGAATTTTGGGAAGTCCAGTTACCATTGCTTGTGAAGTTAGCATCTTCAAACTTGCTGAATTCAAATGACCATATCTCAAGTGCCATAGGACACTTGGATTGGTAATTGCAACATTTGCTAATTTATTTCCTCCTGGCTGGCCAAACTTCAAAGGGAATAATCTATTCTTCGACATTGGCACTTGTGTAATGATTCTATTACTATTGTTCTTGTCAAAAATGGTGCATTTACCCTCATCAAAAATCAACTTATAATTCTTTTCTAGCATCTGACCAACACTTAAAATATTGTGTTGAAGATGAGGTGTGTAATAGATATCACTTACTTGCTTGATGCCTTCTTTCGTTGGAACCTCCATGGCTCCAATGCCTTCAACTGCCAATGACTTGTCATCTCCCAACCGGATGCTGGATTTGTATGAGGAGTCTAACTTAGCAAAGAGTTCTTCTTTGCCACTCATGTGATTTGAACACCCAATGTCCAAAATCCATGTATCATTCATATTTTGCTCTGTCTGGCCATAAGAAAGAAAGAGATTTGAGGACTCTTCCTCTTCTCCAAAATTCCCAAACTGACTGCTCTGGTTGCTACTGCTTCCTTGTGAAGTCTTTGACCAACAATCTCGAGCATAATGGCCAGGTTTGCCACAATTGTAGCAAACTTGTTTTGATTTATCTCCTCCTTTTCCTTTGCCAGATTGTTTCCCTCTATATTGTTGTTGTCCTCCTCTATTCTGATTTCCACCTCTTTTGGATGATCCTCCTCTGTTAGGAGTTCCCCCTCTTTGATTATTCCTGCCTCTGCCTCTTTGTTGACCTCTGCCATGGCCTCTACCTCTTCCTTCATGTGTGGCAAAAGCTTTATCATCTCCTCCATAACTGGTGGTAGGAGTTTCCTGTAACCTCTCTTCATGTGAGAGAAGTGAACCAGTTAATGCATCAAAAGACAATGTGGTTAAGTCTTTGGATTCTTCAATAATTATTGCAACAGAATTCCATTTAGGAAGAAGTGTTCTCAACACTTTCTTCACCATCATCTCTGGCTTAATATCCTCCCCTAGTGTGACCATCTTGTCGACTACGGCTTTCACTCGCACGCAGTAATCTCCGACTCTTTCATTCTCTTGCATCTTGAGATTCTCAAAATCTCGTTTCAAAGTTTGCAGTTTTACCTGCTTCACTTGGTCACTACCTCTATAGCTTTCTTTTAGGGCATTCCATGCATCTTGTGCATTTACATATGAGGCTATTCTAGGGAAGATACTTCTATCTAAGGCAGCATGAATATGATAAAGGGCAAATGAGTTATTTTTCTGGGCTTCCTTTTTAGCCCTTCTATCAGCAGTTGAAAAAGTTGCCCATTCTGCAGCAGTTGGTTCTTCATAGCCTTCTTCTACAACATCCCAAAGGCCTTTTCCTATCAACAAAGTCTTCATTTTTATAGACCAGTAATCATAGTCGCTACCATTAAATTCAGGGATTGGTAGACTATTACTTGCAGCCATTTCTAAAAAACAAACTTTTATTGAGGCAAACTGGAAATACAAAGCAGTACAGAATGATTTAATTATTCAAATCAAATCTCGCCTTTTTAGTACATTCAAGTTCTGCTTCAGAACTGCTGCTGATGACAATGATTTCAGGCTCTGCAAGATCTTCTTCTTCTGCTTCTGCTGCTTCTTCTTCTGCTTCTTCTTCTTCTTCTTCTTCTTCTTCTTCTTCTTCTTCCTCTTCCTCTTCTTCTTCTGGTTCAGGTTCTGGAGAGCGTGGAGTATAGCTCTCACTCGATGCAGCTACCGGTACACCTGGTGTGTAAGCGGCACTTGATCGTACATCCGAAACAAATTGCTCGAGTCTCAGAATCTTCAATCCTCTTTTCGAAGATATTGTCTTCTGAATCTGCCTCGTACCCTGAATCCGGCTTTCTCAGGTGAGCTATCACCTGATTTTCAAGTTGACAAAACACTGTGTGTAGTCCTAAACTTTGAACCCTTTGATCAAAGGATTCTGGTGTCTGTCTCTTCAAAATTGAAAGTAGTGCATAATAGCACCCTTCAGATCGGAACATCTAACATTTGCACGGGCAGATTAATTCTCCTTTTCAAAAAATCTCTTCAAACAAGGCTTTTAAAATTTTTCTAAAGTTTTTTTAAAAAAAATTTAATAAATTTTTATATTTTATTTAAATTATCTTTTAAATTATTTTATTAAAAAGATAATTTAAAAGAAAATATAAATTAAATTTATTAAATAATTTTAAAAAACTTTAAATAAAAATTAAAAGACCTTTAAAAAGTTTTTTAACCAAAAAAAAACTTTACCTTTGTCGTGATTTGACCTCGCGACCTCCCGGAGCACGGCGGGTGCACTTTGCCGTTACACCATGGCGGCTGGCTGAAAAACAACCAGGGCTTCCGCCCTTTTAACTTCCTCGGTGGCAAATGTTCTTAAAAAAATATATTTTTTTCTTGCGCGTAGGTCTGGCGGGATTCGACCACGCGTCCGCCTCCCTACAAGCGGATCACCTTATCCACTAAAGCACGCCCCGTGGACGGCTCGTAATTGCCATGGGACAATGATAAAGCGTGGAGTAGCAGGTTTTTTTTTTTTTTTTAAGTTTTATGTTTATCCCACATGCGGTGGGAATCGGCCGCGTGAGGATTTTTAAACCCGACGGTACACACTCCACATCGACTGCCTTCGGGCAGTCGATCCTCGTCGTTTTTGCCGCCACAAAATCCAATCACAAATCGACACTTCATTGCCACGTCAACCAATGCCAAGTTGCCACGTGGCAAAATTTTGTCCGCCTTGATCCGCTCCTCTGCCAGCTCAGCTGCCTTGTCAACCGTATCGATCTGCGTGCTACCGCCACGTGTCGCTACCTCATGTCGCCACGTGTCATGTCCAGTCTGTGATCTGCCTTGGGATCCGAGCCAATCCTGCTCTCGATCCTCGTACTTTGTGCCTACCTCAAAAATTGTGTCCACCTATCAGCATTTGCCTCAGGAACCATGCCCTGCAGGTCAGACCTCGGCTGCTGCGTGCCTCGGGATCTATGCTCGAACTGGCACACTCTGGCTCTGATACTAGTGAAGACCAGTGAACACTCTTTCAGGCCGTAGAAAGGACAAAATATTAATTAAATAATATGCAGCAAAAACAAAAACTTTAAATTATTGAACCCTTCAACCAACATTACATTCAATTGACAAATGCTAATATATAGAAGAAGTTGGAGGAAATAAAGGAAAGGGTGCATGGAGGGATAAGGAGGTTGGAGGGATAAGGGGAAAGGCATTGGAGAGATAAGGGGAAAAGAGAAAATGGAGGGATAAGGAGGGAATAAAGGAGAAGAAGTAGGGAAAAACTAAATCAAACTTGCCGACAAAATGAGGGAGATTTCACACTTAGGGCTTAGAAAGAGCTTTTTCTAAGCCACTTTCGAAGCAACCCTATTCACACTTGCAACATTATTAATCATTTAATTATTATATTATTAACTTATAAAGTGAACCATCACAACCCTTCATAACGTGAACCATCACGTCTCTTCATACGTGAACCATCATGTCTCTTCACCAACGTAGCTTTAGGGTAGATATATATATTAGGTTGGCCATCCATATCAAATCATCCAAGAAGAAGAATAATAAGCATATATTCTAAGGAGGGAGCCCCCTATAGTGACAAAGCGATTACAAGGGAGCCCCCTTTGAGTGGCCTGCGATTACATTTACATTAATTTGTTAATAATTTTATAGTAAGACCTTAGGGTCTTACCATTTGGTATCAGATCCATGTGGGACCCAGTCATGTGGGAATTGCTCAAATATCTTCATCAAATCACTTTTGTGCGTGAGTATCAAAATCGTTTTGAGGATATCACCAAACACAACATAATATTGGATGAATCAATTCTCATCAATGGCTTAATTAGGGGATTAAAAGAGGAAATTAGAATGGAGGTGACAAGGTTCAATCCCTATACCATGATGTAAACCTATGGATTGGCAAAATTAGCTGAAGATAAAATCAATGCACAACAACAATTAGGGAAACCACTTATGGAAAAAATTTTGACCACTTACATCGCTTCAAAACCTATGCATAATGGAAGGGCACAAAGCACTTACACAACCCCCAAATCTAATCAAACTTTATGAATTAAACATCTTAGCTTTGAGTGATGAAAGAACGACGAGCAAAAGGACTCTATGATAATTGTGATGAACAATTTGGACCCCACCATAAATGTGCTACACTAACATTGTATTTATTGAAGGAAGTTGATCCCTGTCTCTCCATAGAGCAAGAAGATGAGGTAGTTGTGTCCGAAGCGACCAGTGCATCTACTCACGGCAATGAATACAATGAGATCGATGTGCAAGAAGTGATTGATGTACCAAGCAAGGATGAGGTAGACATACCCAAAGTGATCAATGCTAGCCAAACATGCATTCTACAAGACCTACACATACTTCCTCACCAATAGTGAGTTCTTGCCATATGACCAAACCCAACATAGAGTGACTACACACTCCTTCTCTGTTGGCTCTACCAAGGAACCAAAAAAGGATATGAAATCATTACCATCACTTTTGATGCATCATTCTGAAGTATTTGAGGAACCCCAACGGTTGCCCTCCCATCATCATCATGATTTTCCTAAGGGAGATTCTACTATTGTTCTTGGCAACCCCTCGCTAATGCTTCATCCTTCTCGATATCCTTGCCTATGAAAGGATGCCATTAAAAGAGTCCAATAACTTACACAAATCCTTCTTGGAAAACAAAGGACAAAGCTTCTTACTTTGAGCTTTGAGGACAAAGCTCTTTTTAAGGAGGGTGGCATGTTAGGATCCTCAATCCTAACATTATTAGTTAGTATTATTAATCATTTAATTATTATATTATTAACTTATAAAGTGAACCATCACAACCCTTCATAACGTGAACCATCACGTCTCTTCATACGTGAACCATCATGTCTCTTCACCAACGTAGCTTTAGGGTATATATATATATATATATTAGGTTGGCCATCCATATCAAATCATCCAAGAAGAAGAATAATAAGCATAGATTCTAAGGAGGGAGCCCCTATAGTGGCAAAGTGATTACAAGGGAGACCCCTTTGAGTGGCCTGCGATTACATTTACATTAATTTGTTAATAATTTTATAGTAATACCTTGGGGTCTTACCGAGGAAGGGATTTTTATATCTTGTGCCACCTATAGATCAGGCATCAAGCAGTAGAACCCCTCCAATGGCAAAAATAGAGGTTAAAGTTGAACCTGAACTTGACCCAACAAGGGCTGATTTACCCACATCCAAGGTTGCTAAAAACTCTAGAATACTATTTGGTGATGAATATGTAGTACCTGTAGGTGAAGAGTTACCCCTTCACCATGAATACTAGAAAATGGCTGAGCCCGTATTCCAAAAGGATGCCACCATTTTCTATGGCTACTTTTTAAATATTGAAAAAGGTAAGGTGGCCTAGACAAGGGAACCACCAATAAAAAGAGCAAGGCCAAGTCAATGAGTTTGATGTAGCAAGTGCTAGAGACAATAGGGACAAGAGGCAGCCACTCCAAAAGCACCAAAGGCGTGAAATCCTTGAGACAATAAAAAAGTAAAGGGCACTAAAAAGAAAAGGAAAAATACCAACAAGGCTTATTAGGATGTTGTAAACAAAACTGGTAATTACCAATATAAAGTGGCATAGGGACGTGCCAACCCTTAAGCATGGGGGGATGATGAGCCTAAAAAATACTTATTTTTTGTACCATTTTCCTTATAAAATAGTGGCACTTATTTCTGTATATGTATATGTTTAATGAGAATTTTATACATATTTAACAGTTTATTTTACATGTTATTTAATATTTGTTTTTAAGTGTGTTTTGTGTATATTTTGTAGAAATTTCTATATTTTAGCATGTTTTGTCAAGGTCCTACTCGAACCTTGTACCTTTGATTTCATGAAGGCAAAACATTCATAGTACAACGGTGTGAAGTGCTAAGTTAGATGCCTGATTCCCTTTGAAGTGCTCGACTTCCATTCGGTGCTTAACTGACGGGTGCCTGTTTCCTGTTAGGTAATTGAATCCCATGTTGTCACCTACATCTCGACTTCTACAAACAAGGCACCTACGTTCCAAATTCTACAGACAAGGTACCTGATTCCCATTGAAGCTAAATTCTAACACGACTCTATAGTCGGTAAAATAGAACGTGATTTTAGTGATAAGCACAGATGGATTTTCAGTATTGAATCTAAATGAGGGACAATGTCAAATATGACTAACCATCTATTTTTTAGCTACTATGTAAATATCTATGTAAAAGAGTAAATTCAATATCAGACATATTCTAATAAATCAAAATATGCCTTGATATTTTTCTCGATCCCATGTATTCATGCATGCAGTTGTAAAGTAAAATTAAACTTTGATTTGTTTCTATTTTGTAATTGGATATGGCTATATATATTATAAATATGTAGGCCACCCCAAAAAATGTGATCTCGGATTTCCCTGTATATTTTCCTACTGCAAGTTTCAATAAACATTTTCAAAGTAATTTTTGGTTAAATCGACTAAGTGCCCGATGAATTATTTAATGTGGATAGAACCTATTAGAAGTGTGGGCCCACTATCAACAGAGTTCTTCCCTTAAATTTCCCATGTTTTCTATTATTTTATTTTTTGTAGATTAATTTATTTTCCTATTAATCTCTCGTATTTTCTGTAATTTCCAGCAAAGTACCAGTTTAATTTTTGTGTGCATTTTAGTCTTGTTTTCATAGACATAGGATAGATTAGTGGTTTGGAAAGCAAAATAAAAACTTCAACGAACACCAACACCCCCCAAACCATAAATCTAAAGGATTCATCTATGTGGAGGAAATTATAAGCATAAACTATGCAAGGCTACTCACAAGTCTACAAGCTACCCCGGGTTGACAAATTAAATGAGGCAGTGAACTTAAACATAGAAAACTAACCAATGTTTTTGCCCAATAAATACACCAATGTGCTCTTGTCGAGTTTTATATTTATACAAGAGATCATCCACATAATATTCAATAATATTATGCATGTAGTCATGGAAAATGTATGTCATGGCAGTTGATAAGTGGCACCTACATTTTTGAGATCAAAGGGCATCACTTTGTAATAAAAAGTTCCCCAAGGTGTAGTGAATGTTGTTTTGTGTTGGTCATCAAGATTTATTTGAATTTGGTTGCATCCTGAGAAACCATCCCTAAGAGAAAGCATTTCATAGCCAATGCAAGTGTTGACAAGAGTATCGATGTTTGGGAGAGGAAAGTCATCCTTAGAACACGCTTTGTTAAGATCTCAAAATTTTAGTGCAAACACGTATCACCCTGTTAGGATTGTGAATGGGTACCATATTTGAGATCCACTCAAGATAATCAATGGGTACGATAAAACCCATATCTAATAGCTTTTGGAGCTCTTCTTTGACCAATATGGCAATGGTAGGATGCATCCTTCTAAATTTTTATTTGACCAACTTAGCATCAGGATGTAAGGTGAGATTATGGACAACCATACTAGGGTCAAGACCAGGTATGTCCTTGTAGGACCATGCAAAGTTGCTCTTTTTACTCTTGAGGAGAGAAATTAATTCCTCTTGTTCATCATTAGATAAACTTTTACCAAACTTGATAATTTAGGGATTGTATTTGTCTAAAATAAGGTCCACATCGATGGTATATTCATTGGACATATGTAAACCTTCTTCAAGTTTATAGGGTGTAGGGATCAGATGAATGTCATCTAGTATGTCATCAAACTCTTCTGACTTAATCTCATCTATATCTGCCTGGAAAACCTCAGGATTCGAAGGTGAAGGTGAAGGCGAATAAAGAGGGGATGGAGGAATGTAGCTGGTAGAAGCCCTTAAAAATTCCTTGGACAAGACAAACTCAGAAAAGGATGGAGGTGAGGAAATTTGGTCCATATCAATGAGACTCATGTCAATTGGAATTGGTTTAGTTGGATCATATGGATTACGGAGTGGGGTGGATAAATCAACTGGATTCATGTTGATTTATGGGCAAAGTGGATAAGGTCAGGTGGAATTAATGGAACCTAAGAACCAATGCTAGGATCTTGGTAAACCTGGACAGCAACACAAATAAATGTATTTTAACTAAATAATATATACATGCAATGCTGAAAAAATATTTTTGTTTGATTTTTTTGATTTTTTATTTTATTTTAGTAGTGGTGAAAACCATTATTTTTTTTATGTACATATGTTACAAGTTTGGCTTATGAAATGGCTTAATGGAATGGAGGTGGTGGTTCACCGGTAGGATTGGCTCACTCTTGTGGAAGAAGCAAGTGAAAGATGGGCTCATGGATGGGGAAAACATTGAGATAAAACTATAGACACCAAAATCTAGCCACTTGTCCTCCATCCATGCCTTCTCGCCATTTCTACCACCAAAATATAGTCATTATCCTTCCATCATAGCTTTACCACCATTTTTACCTGTTATTTATATATATTTATTATATATATTTAATAATAATATTTTATATATTTAATAAATATATATTTATATAAATAAATCAATCCCAACCATCCGATTTCATTTAATCTCATCCATCCATTTCCCTCAATCCATGCCACACCCTAAATTTAATATCTACCCTTGTATGTGCTTTAATATCAGCTACATGATTAGTGTCATTGAAACCCTAGAAAGCCCTAGGTTGGATTATAAATAGGAGCCATTTTGATGACTCAAACCCTAAGTTTTCAAATTCCCTAAATCCTAATTTATTGGGTTCTTAATTCCCTGAGTTGTTGGATTCCCTAAGTTTCCAACCCAGCATTTGCACCCTAACCCCAAATCCATCCATAATATCCCATGTTACCTCACTCGCCATCGCAGTCGTTGCATTCCTCACCCTCGCTAGATCTTCTTCTGTAGAATCCTCTCTCATCCGTCGAGTGCCATCGAGCGCTTTCTGCTACCATCGAGCACCTTTAGGTATCTTCCTACTAGTTCCTAGTACCCACAAGCATTTCCTATAGTTTTTGGGTGCCCACAGGTATTTTATGTAATCCCTTATAAATACACCCTAGCCTTCAAGTGATGTTAGGGCACACCTTCACCATCGACCTACAACAAATCCAACCATCAACAGACAGCAAGCAAATAATAAGGTAAATCAACTTTATTTGGTTATATTACATACTATTTAATTCTGTTTGTATTTCATATTTTTCTAGCTATGGTTTTAGTTATGATTTCTGAGGGCTTACATAGTGGAGCCCTCATTATTGTTAATACTTATCTAGTGTTTATTTGTGTGTAGGTTAGACAGTACATCAAAAGCATTGGATAGTTGATTAAGATAGAGTGATCCAACATTGGATATGCAAAAGCCCACTCACACTTATTGGGAGTGAGACACAATTGGAGACACCACAATTTGTTCCATCTAGGGTTTCAGAGAACCCTAGTAATATTTATAATAATTGTATCAAGAAGGATTCTCAAATCTGCTATTGTAACAATGGAGTTTTTAGGTCCCCCATTTAATATAAATATTATTTGTTGTGCAATATATGTTTATTTGAATTTTGTTTTATTTAGCATTTTTTGGTGTCATATTTTTAGCTCTATAAATGGAGATCATGGTGGGACCTCCTAAGGGTTTCATGTTTTTATTTATCTTGCCATTCTAACTTGTTGTTTTTTGTCTTATTTTGCAGATTTTTAGAAGCATGAATCGCGTATTTTTGCCTATTAGGGTTTCTAAAAGTTTACAAAAGTTGTAGAAGGATTTCAAAGCACCCAACAATGATCAGAGGTCATCCAAAAACACCTAGGTTCATTTTATAAGTTCCCAACTACATTTTACATTGCTTTGGAATAGATACGTAGGCTATCTAGTAAGTCCACTATCTAAAATCCAAGTTTTTATTTTACGTATTTTGGGTTCTGTTGAGTGGTATTTTCACCCGATTGTGAAAGTACACTCTCCTTTAGGATTTGGGTTCCAAATCCCCTCTTGCAAAGAAGTTAAACAAACTTCTCCAAGGTCTCTGCTGTATTAGCATTTGCATATGTGTATTAGTAATCTCAAATAAAGATATTCAATTTAAATGCCTGGAACACCTTAGTGATTGCAAGTAACTGTAAACAAGGGGCAATGTTGGTTTATTTCACCATGAAAATTTAGTGATTGTTCATCGTTTTTTTGGATTTTGAAAATTTTTAAATGTTTATTTTAATGCCTAAAAATAAGTTAAAATTTCTAGAAAAAATAAAATGCAGAAAATGAAAATGAAATGTAGAAAACTGAAAATAACATGCACTCAGTATGATGCATGCAACCTAACCTATTGGACTTGCAAAACAAGCACAATCTCCATAGACTAAGTTTTGGTTCCTAGGGTACGAAATAAAATTTAGATTTCAAATATTCGCCTAATGTAACCCACAAAAAATGGCATTAACATTATCTATAAATTCAAAATCTGAAAAAATGAAAGAATAAACATTAAATCCATAGCATGCAAAGAAAATCTCCTTCTTTCTTGTCCACAAGATGCAAATTTCTAAAAACTTTTGCATTAAAAATATGTCATTTTACAATAGCAGAATTTTTAGTTTTCCCAAACCAGTTTGTGGAAGAAAAACAACTCAAACAGGTCCAAAAAGGCCTTCTCGCCTTCAACTCTGCAACTCTGCTTGCGGCGGTTTTCAACCCCAGTCTATGGAAGAAAAATGACTCAACTAGGTCCAGAATGGTCCTCTCACATTTAGCTCTACAAATCTACTTGCAGCCGTTTCTGATTCCCTTTTGGCCTCTTTGAATGACGTATTTAAACTTCTGAAAAAACTGTTTCTCCTTCCATGACGGTTCATTTCGTTTTTCGATGGCTGTTCGTTTCACCTTCCCTGACTGTTCATTTCACCTTCCCTTGTATGCGTGTGCTTTGGTTTCCATTTTGTGGCCCTTCGCTACATTTTATCCACATGGGCTTGCATCAGTTTCCCTCCGTGTGTAACGACCATCTTAAATGATCTCAAATCATTAAAGATTCCTTATGTAATGCTTTGTCTTATTCATTAGATTTTGTCCTTATGTCCACATCACTATGCAGGTCCGTTACGTTCACGAAACTGGAACATGTTGTGATATCGCAAAACTTTTGCCTCCTTGCTCTCTTTTGTTGCTTGTAGCCACGAAAATGTAACATGTCGCGATATCATGACACTTTTCTTTCTAGTTCTTTCTCTTCTCATTTGGTCGCAAAACTGCAACATGTCACGATATCGTGACACTTTTTCCCTTTTGGCCATGATAGTGCAACATGTCGCGATATCGCGACACTTTTTCTCTTTTGCCTCTCTCTATGCTTTGAATCACGAAAATGCAACATGTCGCGATATCGCGACACTTTTTCTCTTTTGACCGCGACCATGCAACATGTCGCGATATCGCGACACCTTTTCTCTTTTGACCACGACCATGCAACATGTCGCAATATCACGACACCCTTTCTTGTTTGGTCGTGAAAATGCAACATGTCACGATATCACGACACCTTTTCTTTTTTGGCAGTGAAAACGCAACATGTCATGATATCGCGACACTTTTTCTTGTTTGGCCGCCAAAATGCAACATGTCGCGATATCGCGATACTTTTTCTTGTTTGGCCATGAAAATGCAGCATGTCGCGATATCGCGACACTTTTTCTTGTTTGGCCGCAAAAATGCAACATGTCGCGATATCGTGACACTTTTTCTCCGCGCTCTTTCTCTTTGCTTTGTGCCACAAAAATGCAACATGTTGCGATATCACGACACTTTTTCTTCGCGCTCTTTCTCTTTGCTTTATGTCACAAAAATGCAACATGTCGCGATATCGTGACACTTTTTCTTGTTTGGCCATGACGATGCAACATGTTGCGATATCGCGACACTTTTTCTCTTTTGGCCGTGAAACTGCAACATGTTGCGATATCGTGACATTTTTTCTCTTCTGGCCGCAAAACTGCAACATGTCGCAATATCGCAACACTTTTTCTCTTTTGGCCATGACAGTGCAACATGTCGCAATATCGTGACACATTTTCTCTTTTTGCCGTGACGATGCAACATGTCGCGATATCGCGACACTTTTTCTCCTTGTGGTGTTTTTCTTTTTTCCTTGATCTTTAGCCTATGGGCCACTTCGGTCTTCTTGGAACACATGCAAAAAAGGTGGGTCCCCAATTTTGGGGTACGTTGTGGAGCAGCCACAACAAATGGCGACTCTGTTGGGAAATGCTCCTGAGCATTTTGGTGAGAACTCAACCTGAAAACACAGAGACTCAAATACAAGCATTAGCAAATATCCCAAGAATGAAACTAGACGAGAAATACATGAAACATTAGAATTATTAAGCATCAGCTCAGTGTGTGCAATGTGCTTCATTCCCTATCGTTTGAAATTGATCAACATTCCATTGTCAGTTTCACTTATGATTCGTATGCAAGGCTATGAATGATTTGTGCAGGATTTGATGTATGATGAAGATGCTAGAGATATAACAACCTGCTTTGCAAACGCTCAGACCTTCTAGTATCATGAACAAAAATATTAAAACTGTCAAACCCTCTTAGGACCAACTATATGTATACTAAATTAATTTACTAGATCCCAAAGTTGGTTATGTGTCACTACCATCTTGAACCCATGTGCAAGTGTGAGTGAAATCAGAGCTTTGGGGAATATGATTCCCAACCTAAGTGATATGGGAATTTAACCCTATCCTTGCTACTCTGATCTGGAGTTCATTACCTCATATTGAACAAAATTATTTAACCTGTTATGGATGAAACTGTCAGGCTGGCCTGTCCGTTTGAGCAGTCAGTGGTCTTGCTTTTAGACAAGACATGTTTCCACGCATGAGCATACTCCACTGCCAATGAGGTGTCTATAGCCCCAATGGAGATTAACCCCATAATCCAGGATTTGACCTTACTTTTGATTTCTTGAACCTTGGGGATGACTACCCATCCTTGCAAGGGACACGTAGTACGATCCTTCCAATCCAATATCGTAAAATGAAACATATTTGCTTTGGGTTTCAAGTTCTTGAGCGGGCAAAATGGAAGCTTTGGGGAATCGGATTCTCAACCTAAGCGATATGAGAATTAGACCCTATCCTTACTACTCCATGAAGGTCAAATTAGAGCTTTGGGGAATCAGATTCTCAACCT
This sequence comes from Wollemia nobilis, assembly GCA_028583015.1. Lineage (NCBI taxonomy): Eukaryota > Viridiplantae > Streptophyta > Pinopsida > Araucariales > Araucariaceae > Wollemia > Wollemia nobilis. The sequence goes on from JAQPPZ010000028.1 coordinate 9,879,615, forward strand.
AAGTGAGATGAGAATTAGACCCTATCCTTACTACTCCATGAAGGTCAAATCAGAGCTTTGGGGAATTGGATTCTCAACCTAAGCGAGATGAGAATTAGACCCTATCCTTACTACTCCATGAAGGTCAAATCAGAGCTTTGGGGAATCGGATTCTCAACCTAAGTGAGATGAGAATTAGACCCTATCCTTACTACTCCATGAAGGTCAAATCAGAGCTTTGGGGAATCGGATTCTCAACCTAAGTGAGATGAGAATTAGACCCTATCCTTACTACTCCATGAAGGTCAAATCAGAGCTTTTGGGAATCAGATTCTCAACCTAAGCAAGATGATAATTAGACTCTATCCTTACTACTCTGATTTTAAATTTTAAGCACTATGGGAGTGGTAAAAACCACTGTTTTAAAGATTATGTTATATGATAGGACAGACACGAAATACTCCTTTCGCCTTACCTTTTCTTCCAAGTATGGTTTTGACCATTTTTCTCAAGATCCTCTTTAAAATATGTGGAACGTACTTGGTTCAAGATAGTTCGGGCATCAGTTCCCAACCTTAGGATCCTTTTAATATATGTTATGTAATGACCCTACGGTAATTTGACACCTTTTCAATGATTGTATTTGAAATGTAGATGCAACTAAGATGGAATGTATATGCAATGTCGAATGTAACATGAGATATGGATGAACGCATTGCTCTTTTTGAAATGCGGATGGAGTATATCACCTACTTTACCATAATTTGTAAAACTGGCAACTTCATGCATCACAAGTTTCAAACGATATTCTTTAATGTGTTTGTGATACTCGCGGAGCTTTCTGCAATAAAATTCTGATGTTTCATATTCTCCTTGTCTTAGTCAACATTCATAAGGACATAAGTTGACATCTCGCTTTTTTTTTTTTTTTTAAACAAACCCAAAATGTCGAAAGGACCAACACACAACTTGAAACCAAAAAATCAATGCACAACCAACATCAAAAGCAAAAATCATATACCAATGTACAATATGGTACAAGGTGATGCAAAGCTTGGACTATCACTTTCCCGGATCCCAAACATGATTAGAACATTCCAAAAGACATATAATGTGATACACATGCCAAATGTGGAAGGAATAAAAAAAAACAATATTAGACCAAACAATGCAACCAGATTTAACTTTCCTCTCTCATCCCACCAATTAGATTTAGTTCCATTAGTATTCCTATAGGTGAGATTCAAATTACCAAATTAATTAGACAATGGTTGATTTTCAATTCTTTCTTGTCTATTCTTTAAGGTGCAAATTTCATAATTCCATTCATGATTTAGAACTAGGCTTTCTTTATTCAAAATGAAATTTTGTAAGCAAGAGCCTATTTCTAAAAATTTCAAAGCTAATTCATTTTCCATGTTCTTAGGCCAATCAAAATTGTGCAACAATTTACAAGCATCTAGGATATTTACTAAATGGGGATCATTAAGAATTTTTATCCTAGATTCAAGAATTAATTTTTGATGAATTTGATTTAGCAATTTAGCAATTTAAGTGCATCAAGCTCCTTTTCATTCATTAAAGTAATGTTATCAAAGGTGTGGTTAGAAATTAATCCTTGTTCTTCATTCACCTTCAATGGCATTTCATCATAAATATCATTTGAATTATACAAATCTTCACCAAAATCTTGGATGTTTGGACACAAAGGTTTAGATTTTACCTTTTTTCACATTTTCATTTACCAAGATTTGGTGAGGATTTGCAATTTCCTCTTTTACCTCATGGTCTTCATATTCTTCATTGATCACTTGTTTATCAAACATACCAAAATCGGGCACCCAATTAAAAACATGCCCATCCTTTTCAACCCTCAAATATTCTTGGTCGAAGTGTATGTCAAGTAACTCATCTTCATGATCAATCGCTTTCGTTGCTTCCAATATATCAACCACTTTATCATTTAATTCCAATTCTTTGTTCACTATCCATGGTATCTCTTCCAAAACATCCTCAAATTGTACAGGAGTTGTACTATCTTCCTTTGAGTAGGCGATTATGTTGTCCTGTATATCAATTGGCACACAAGTTTCATTAGCAGTTTTGGAGTGAGTGTAGTCTTCCCACTTCTTCCACGAATCATAGTAATCATCCTCCAAGTTCAAGTTGTGATGTTCAACTACTTCTTCAACATCTTCCAATTCATCAATGTGCTTCTCATCAAATTCACCTTCACCTTCCTTAGATGGTTCAATTATTTCCAAGAGTGGGTCATTTTTTGAATTCCAATTTATAAGGCTATCATAGTCCAACTTGGTGACCCCTGATTCGATTTTATCACAATTTGGAGGGTGAAGAAATTTTTGATCATTAATTCCCAGCTTCTCATCGAGAGTCTCTTCCAAGAACGAGTGGTGAAATTCTATCATATCTTCAAATTCATTTATTGGTTTTCTTACAATTTCACTTTCAACCACTTCCTGTTCCAAGATTTCATCCTCTTCTTCCTCATTCTTACTCTTTTGACGATATAGAGTTTCCACCACCAAAATGTTGTCATCTCCTTGTTGATGTTGGGGTGGACCCTCATTTGGCCCAAGTTTCAAATCATCCACTTGAGCTTGGAGACAATGGGTATACCTAGCAATTTCGGGACAACTCCTTTCATTATGATCCTTTGTATTATGCAATATACACCCCTTTTCCCATGCAAAATCAGAAATATTAAGAATGTAACTAGAGTGACTTGGTCCTGCAGAAGTATCTATCTAATTAGCAATAGGGGAAGGCACACCCCCATTGTTTGGCTTCATATTCCACTGTCTCCCTCTATTGTTGAAATTTTGATTTGGGTGAGGGGCATGGGATTCATACTTCTGTTTTTGAACCAAATCATTACTCAATTTGTGAATCATATTTTTGAGTTCTTCAACCTCTGAATAAATCTCTTTTGGTTGAGTTATGTTATTGCTAGTTCCAATAGTATTTGCGTAATTGGTGAGATCTTGACTTAACATTTGAGTTGGATTTTGATCCACTTGATTTGCATAGGGATTCACACTTTGAATCGAAATTGGATTGGGTGTGTACGCGGGTGTTGATGAATATGGTTGTTGATAAGGCAAAGCATTTATGCCTGATATTTGTGGTGCCATGATCTGATTCATCACCGGAGCTTGACCATATGGACCATATTGTCCTACCATAGGCATCTGGGAAAACCCATAACTTTGTGGTGTCATTTTTTGTTCAATGGTCATAGCTTCATTGTAGGCTAGAGCAAGTGTGGTAACTTGAGGATTTTTCCTTGCAAACATTGTCGTCATAGGATCCAATGCCCCAAAATATATTTGCAAAGCTACTGTGGGATCAATGGCAAAATGTCAAATTGCTCTATTATAGCACTTCTAAAATCTCTGATTAAAAGTTCGAATTGGCTCACCCTGGCCTCTTTTGCATGTAATGAACTAATTATAGATGATTGTGGGATCTAATGGTGACCTAAATTGGTTGACAAAAGCATTCTCTATTTGTGTCCATGACATAATGGAACCAGTAGGTAAGCAAATATACCATTCGTAAGCCACTTGGTCTAGGCTCATGAGGAAGAGTCTACAAGCCATATCTTCATGTTGAACGTGCAATCGTATCAAAACATCCCTATAGGCCTGAATATGTTCTACGGTCCTTGGGCCATCCGGTTTGTATTTGGGCAAAAATCTCTCTATATTCCTAGGGATCTCATGGTATTTTCACCCAGTTATGAAAGTACACTCTCCTTTAGGATTTGGGTTCCAAATCCCCTCTTGCAAAGAAGTTAAAAAAACAACTTCTCCAAGGTCTCCGCTGTATTAGCATTTGCATATGTGTATTAGTAATCTCAAATAAAGATATTCAATTTAAATGCCTGGAACACCTTAGTGATTGCAAGTAACTGTAAACAAGGGGAAATATTGGTTTATTTCACCATGAAAATTTAGTGATTGTTCATCGTTTTTTTGGATTTTGAAATTTTTTAAATGTTTATTTTAATGCCTGAAAATAAGTTAAAATTTTTGGAAAAAATAAAATGCAGAAAATGAAAATGAAATGCAAAAAATTGAAAATAACATGCACTCAGTATGATGCTATCCTGTTCCGAAAAAACTGAAGATGTGAGGTCTCCGTGCATGCAACCCAACCTATTGGACTTGCAAAACAAGCACAATCCCCATAGACTAAGTGTTGTTTCCTAGGGTACAAAATAAAATTCAGATTTCAAATATTCGCCTAATGTAACCCACAAAAAATGGCATTAACATTATCTATAAATTCGAAATCTAAAAAAATGAAAGAATAAACATTAAATCCATAGCATGCAAATAAAATATCCTTCTTTCTTGCCCACAAGATGCAAATTTTTGAAAACTTCTGCATTAAAAATATGTCATTTTACAATAGCAGAATTTCTGGTTTTCCCAAACTAGCCTATGGAAGAAAAAAAACTCAAACAGGTCCAGAATGGCCTTCTCGCCTTCAACTCTGCAACTCTGCTTGCAGCGGTTTTCAACCCCAGTCCATGGAATAAAAATGACTCAAACAGGTCCAGAATGGTCCTCTCACCTTTAGCTCTGCAACTCTGCTTGCAGCCGTTTCCGACTCCCTTCTAGCCTCTTTGAATGGCGTATTTAAACTTTTGAAAAAATTGTTTCTCCTTCCATGATGGTTCGTTTCATTTTTCAATGGTTGTTCGTTTCACCTTCCCTAACTGTTCGTTTCACCTTCCCTTGTATGCGTGTGCTTTGGTTTCCATTTTGTGGCCCTTCGTTGCATTTTCTCCACATGGGCTTGCATCTGTTTCCCTCCATGTGTAACGACCATCTTAAATGATCTCAAATCATTAAATATTCCTTATGTAACACTTTGTCTTATTCATTAGATTTTGTCCTTATGTCCATGTCACTATGCAGGTCCGTTACCTTGGCAAAACTGGAACATGTCGCGATATCACGACACTTTTGCCTCCTTGCTCTCTTTTGTTGCTTGTAGCCGCGAAAATGTAACATGTCGCGATATCGTGACACTTTTATTTCTAGTTCTTTCTCTTCTCATTTGGCCATGAAACTGCAACATGTTGTGATATCGCGACACTTTTTCCCTTTTAGCCACGACAGTGCAACATGTCGCGATATCATGACACTTTTTCTCTTTTGCCTCTCTCTATGCTTTGAATCACAAAAATGCAACATGTCAAGATATCGCGACACTTTTTCTCTTTTGATCGTGACCATGCAACATGTCGTGATATCGTGACACCTTTTCTCTTTTGACCGTGACCATGCAACATGTCGCGATATCACGACACCCTTTCTTGTTTGGCCGCAAAAATGCAACATGTCGCGATATCGCGACACCTTTTCTTGTTTGGCAGCGAAAACGCAACATGTCGCGATATCGCGACACTTTTTCTTATTTGGCCACGAAAATGCAACATGTACCGATATCGTGACACCTTTTCTTGTTTGGCAGTGAAAACGCAACATGTCGTGATATCACGACACTTTTTCTTGTTTGGCCGCGAAAACGCAACATGTCACGATATCGCGACACTTTTTCTTGTTTGGCCACGAAAATGCAACATGTCGCGATATCGCGACACTTTTTCTTGTTTGGCCGTGAAAATGCAACATGTCACGATATCGCGACACTTTTTCTCCGCGCTCTTTCTCTTTGCTTTGTGCTGCGAAAACGCAACATGTCGTGATATCGCGATACTTTTTCTCCATGCTCTTTCTCTTTGCTTTGTGCCGTGAAAATGCAACATGTCACGATATCACGACACTTTTTCTTGTTTGGCCGTGACGATGCAACATGTCGCGATATCACGACACTTTTTCTCTTTTGGTCGCGAAACTGCAACATGTCATGATATCGCGACATTTTTTCTCTTCTGGCCGCGAAACTGCAACATGTCGCGATATCGCGAAACTTTTTCTCTTTTGGCCATGACAGTGCAACATGTCGCGATATTGCAACACTTTTTCTCTTTTGGCCGTGACAGTGCAACATGTCGCGATATTGCGACACTTTTTCTCCTTGGGGTGTTTTGCTTTTTTCCTTGATCTTTAGCCTATGGGCCACTTCGGTCTTCTTGGAACACATGCAAAAAATGTGGGTCCCCAATTTTGGGGTACGTTGTGGAGCAACCACAACAGGTTCTTTGATGTATTTTTTAGATTCCAAGATTTAAATGAACAATCATTAAGTAATCTAGAAAATAACTCATTGTAGTTTGTATTTTAGGTTTGCATCCATTCACACATTCTAATTAGGGTTTCTATGTTTAATGTATTTACAAATACAAAATGTTGTATTTTGTTTGCACCTGAATTGAGAAACTACATAACATAATATTGCATTTTAGGGTTAGAAGCACCTTTTTTTTATCTAAGTAGGAAAATCATTAAGGTGCCAAAATTATTCCTTCCATTGGGTGATTCCAGGCAGAGGGGTGTACGAACCCTTCGGTTGTCTTTGATAGGGGGTCTTAAGCGGTGTACTTCACACCCTTTGGATAAATTGGCATTCTCTTGTTGGATTCTAACTTAGATATATGAAATTAGTTGTTTCTAACATTTTTTGTACACATTAATAAACAAAAACCTTAAAAATAACAATTCACACACAACACGTTTCACTCAAAATAGTAGTGGTTGGATTTCATCACCAACCATTGCTTGAGATTTGGTGATGGTGGCATTCATCTCCATCCACCAATCTCTTCCCATAGAAACCATAGGATACCCCTAAGCAAACTTGTTGGATTTCATCACCAGCAAGAATCATGTTGCCCTATCTTCGCCATAGTTTTTTTTTCCTTTGTTTCATTAAGCAAGATTAGAACATCAAAACACACAAGAATGACACTTAAAATGAATACACATTAAAAGGAGATAATCAATGAACAAGGTAAGCCACACTGGTTGAAACTTAGCATTGGTTGTTTGATTTCTTTTTGCTCCTTAAATATTTTAGTTTTGTGTTACATTTGATAGTTTAATCTGTATTTTGATTTATTTGCTTATGGTATTAACTAGAAACCAAAATAAAACTATAAGTCAAGATAACTTAATGGAACCTTCATCCACCTTCCCCACCACTTATATGGTAGATTCCTAGAAGATGATACAGGCATATTTATCTATAGGTCCCTCACATTCCTTGCCATCCACAACCTTCCATATGGCTATGCCCCAAGAGGAGTCAACCTCCCCTACCATAGACAACCACATTACCCATATAGACATGGAAAGAGTAGAAGCTTTCATGAAGTCTTCTAGTTATGTCTTAGATTCCATTCCCAATTCACCTAGATAAGATTCTACTTTACAGCAAGAGCCTATTTATTCCTAGCCCCCATCCACCTTTACCCAGGTGTATACTAACCCTATTTTTGAGGCATCAGTTGCACCTTCATCCCATGTGTCCATTACCCAACCTTCATGTGCTCCTAGAACCTCATATACCTCCACTTACACCAACCCCTTGTATGAAGCACATGTAAATGTTGCTTCACAAGTCCTAGCCTCACAAGTTGCCATACCTAGTGTAACTTGTCCCCAAACCACATCTTCCATACCATCTACTTCCATACCCTTAGCATCTGATAGAGATATTAGCGAGGCATGGTAACACCTAAAAAAATTGCTTAGACAATGTCAAAATGCTCAACAACAAGTACAGGTTAACCCTAAGCCTTCACATAACTCTACTCAGACTATCCTTGTTAACTAGGATCCATCATGGGTACCACAGTCCTCTATGGTTTCTATCCATGTTCTCCCACCAATTCATACCATCACCCATCCTATTCCCATTGGCTAACCTAGCCATAACCTTCATCCATCAACATCATTCCATAATTCCCCATATTTTCATTAGTAATCTCCCATTCATCAAATTCCATCTAATTCACCAAGCCATCAATACCAATCTCCTCATCATTTAGTCACCCCACAATATTTCTCCACTCCACCACAAACCCATAAAGTAATTCAGGGCTTCCACATTCCTAAGGAAGACCCTCAAATTGAGGCCATGCAGAAACAAATAGATCAATTGATGCAATTTACTCCTGGTTTTTCAAACCAAAAACCAACCTTACACCAATTGATAAATCAACCAATTCATCCTTTGGTACCATCCCCACCATATCCGACAGATTTTATCAGTACCCAAGTTTGAAAATTTTAAGGGAACTGAGGATCCCAAAGAACATGTGAGCACCTTTGTTCATGCATGCTTTAGAATTCAAAATGACAATGCTCTCATGCTTCAAAATTTTCCTCAAACATTAGGAGGGGATGCCATAGAATGGTACAATCAATTTCTAAGACATAGTATCTATACTTTTGAGAAATTTATTGATCAATTATTTGATTGTTTCATCCTAAATGTTAAAAAGAAGATCTCATTATCCAATTTCTATGCTTTAAGGCAGCATGATGATGAATCTATCTATGATTTTGGAAATCGTTGGAGGGTTATCATCACTAAATTGCCATTCACCCTACCAATGGATGAGCTAATTAATTTATTCACCAAGATTTTCTTAAAACCTATCTCTTGGATGCTCCAACTATGAACTTATCAATCATTTGAAGAAGCTTTAGCTCAGGCTAGTGTCATTGAGGAGATCAAAATCCAAGAAGGCATATTAAAGCCTAAGAAGAAAGAATGGAAAAATAAGGGCCAATACAAAAGCAACTATTTAGGCCAACAAAAATCAACACAGGCTACCCCAACCACCCAATCCAATCAAGTAAATCAAGTGGTCATGAGCCAACTGGTAATGGCTCAACAACAACCTATGCAACAAACACCGCAACAAATTTCATATCATGCGGTCCCCTCGACAACACAAGATCCAACAATTTAGAACATAGTGCCAGTTGTGGAAAACCATCCCCGACGATAGTCTGTCTGACAAAATCACCAATATACCCCATTAGCTGAGTCATATGCCTACCTTTTTAGAAGGTTGTATGAATTGAATAAACTTGCTTTGCCCAAAACTAGACTAGATGATCCCACCAAATGTAGGAAACATTATCAAGAACATCTATTTTGTCCTTATCATAGGCAAAATAGGCATGACATTAACAATTGCCATGTATTTAAATACATAGTACAAGACCTCATTGACTTGAGGGTGATCAAGCTTGATAATCCCCTCGCTCAACAAAACAAAAACCTTGGTATATTTCAAACACCACTTCCTCATCATGAGGAGGTGCAACCAAATGTAGGGGGAGCTAACACCAAAAATCCTCCTAACAAAGTCAATCACATTCAACAATACCAAGGGTTTGTAGGGGCCATTCATGTGGTCACTAGAGGTCAAAGGAATAACCAACAAAGGCAACCACCTCAAGAAAGTGTGTCACAACCTTCTACATCACCACCTATCCAAGTTTCTCCCAATCCTTCATCACCCATCCATATCCCTAGTCAATAGAATCCACCAAATCCACCCATCAATCATCCACCTTGACCAGTCATCTCATTGAGTAGTCGGTTAACTACAAGTCTGAAAATGACTTCCACCAAATTGTCAATTTATGAGTTAATCCAACAATCTCCTCCACATTGTGAGGTATTAATGGACATTTTAAAATCCATCGAATTGTAATCACAAGATCCTAATGCCTTCAACAACTTTTTGGGGAGCATCCAAACATGCATGGAGCCTTCCATAACATTTTATGACTTTGATATTAAGCCAATCTCATCGAAATCCGTAGATCCTCCATTGCATATCATGGCTCTAATTGATAAGAAGCCTTTTAAAAGAGTCCTAATTGATACTGGTTCCTCTATCAACATCATCACCACATCCACTCTTCATCATTTGAACCTTCCTCCATCTCACATTACCAAGTCATCATTTACCCTCAAAGCATTTAATGATGCTTTGTGTTCCACAGTTGGCATTATTGTTTTGCCCATCGAAGTAGGGGTTAAAATGTTGCATACAATGTTCCACATATTGGAAGGATCCATGGCGTACAATGTACTCCTTGGAAGACCTTGGATGAGGGAAATGAGATGTGTCCCTTAAATACTACATCAATGTTTGAAATATGTTCATGAGGGACAAGTACATTGCATATCGATGGACATCGAACCATTTAAGTATTGCAATTTTATCTCAAATCCTTATGATTCCATGCTCCCTTCCACTCACCTTTTTCTTTCACCATCATCCAATCCATCCACCACTCCACCAATATCTTCATAAAAGGATCCCATTCCCAAAGAGCTCCCTATCACCAACCCTCATCAAGCTTCCACATCCCCATCATCTCATCAGTGACTACATGCACATGTGGTCATAGTCAATCCACATCATCAACATCATTTCCATCCACTTCATCATCATCATCCATTCAGTAGCCTTCCCAAGCCAATCCATTACCATCACCTAATGTTTCACAAGTCAAATTGATGAATTGTGAGATACCTCCATCTTCACCATTCCTTGAGCCATCACCTGACCATAATCCTTCCATGTCATCCCAAGTCGAGGTCCACCTCACCAATCTTGGTATTGGTGAATACGTGGTCCAAGACATCACCGTCACACCCCTCACCATCCCTAGTGCTAAGGATTTTGGTCACCCACATGACCCACCTTTAGCAATAGGAGCAGTCTATAACATGGGTTCAGCTCCAAATAGCATAAATTTTGTATATGGGGGAATTGATTCTTCATCAAGTCCAGCTTCCATAGAGGAACCCAAAGAACCAGAACTTGCCAACATTCCAAACATGACAGGATTTCCATCTCGATATTTCCACATTATCAATTGGAAAGTCCATGGCCTAGGATTGCATGAACAAGGAGTGCATCAACCTATCGATGTTCCATATCAAGAGGTGCACGATCGTTCAGGTCTAGGTTACCACCCACTTTCTACCACCTCTTCTCTTGAACAAGCCTTCCAAAGGCTTAATCTCAATTTAGGAGAAGAATCCCCCCATCTTGATAATTCTGATGATGATATCTATGAAGAATTCGAGCTTATATCGATAATTTTGGATGAATCTAAAGAAGAATCAGAGTCCATCATTCCCCATACCGAACAAGATGATTTTTACCTCAACATGTTCCCCATCCATGAGCCCATATTTTGCTTACTTCTTCCACAAGAGCGAGTCACCCCTACTGGTGAACCACCACCTCCATTCCATTAAGCCATTCCATAAGCCAAACTTGTAACATATGTACATAACACAAAAATAGTGGTTTTCACCACTACCAAAAAAAAATCAAAAATCAACAAAAATATGTTTTCTTTTTTAGCATTGCATGTATATATCATTTAGTAAAATATATTTTGTGTTGATTGTTACTATTCAGGTTAACCAAGCCCCTAGCACTGGTTCTTAGGTTCCACCCATTCCATCCAACCTTATTCACCTTGCCCATAAGTCAACATGAATCCTGTTGATTTATTTACCCTCTCTCGTAATCCATACGATCTCGACTAAACCAATTCCAATTGACATAAGCCTTATCGATATGGACTAGATTTCCTTACCTCCATCCTTTGCCAAATTTATCTTGTCCAAGGAATTGTTAAGGGCTTTCACCAACTACATTCCTCCATCCCCTCCACCTTCACCTTCACCCTCACCTTACGGATCCTATGGTTTTCTAGGCAGAAATAGATGAGGATAAGCCATAAGAGTTTGATGACATCTTAGATGATATTCATCTGATCCCTATACCCCATAAACTTAAGGAAGGTTCCCACATGTCTATTGAAGATACCATCGATGTGGAACTTAGTTCAGACAAAGACAATCCTCAAATTTTCAAGCTTGGTAAAATTTTATCACCCGATGAACAAGAGCAATTTATTGCTCTCCTCAAGAGGAAGAAGGGCATATTTGCATGGTCCTACAAGGACATGCCCGATCTTGACCCTATTTTGGTTTTCCATAATCTCACCTTACAGCCTGATGCTAAGTCGGTCAAACAAAAACTTAGGAGAATGCATCCTACCATGGCCCTCTTGGTAAAAATAGAGCTTCAAAAACTCTTAGACGTGAACTTCATAGTTCCAATCGACTATCCTGAGTGGCTTTCAAACATGGTACCCATTCGCAAGCCTAACGAGGTGATACATGTATGCACTGACTTTCGAGATCTTAACAAAGCATGTCCTAAGGATGATTTTCCTCTCCCAAACATCGATACTCTTGTCGATACCTACGCTTTCCATGAAATGCTTTCACTCATGGATGGTTTTTTAGGATACAACCAAATTCGAATAAATCCCGATGACCAACACAAAACAACATTCACTACACCTTGGGAGACTTTTTGTTACAAGGTGATGCCCTTTGGCCTCAAAAATGTAGGTGCCACTTATCAACATGCCATGACATACATTTTCCATGATTACATGCATAATATTATCGAAGACTATGTGGATGATCTCTTGGCTAAATCCAAAACTTGACAAGAACATATTGGTGTATTGGAGAAATTTTTTGACCGACTCCTAGAGAATAATGTAAGGTTGAATCCCAAGAAATGTGTCTTTGGTGTTACCTCAGGAAAACTTCTAGGATTCATTATCTCCAAAAGAGGCATTGAGGTGGACCCTAACAAGGTCAAGGCCATCATGGAGATGCCTCCCCCAACTAACTTAAAGGAATTGTGTAGTTTACAAGGAAATATCCAATCAATCCATCATTTTATTGTGCAACTTTTTGATAAATGTAGGCCATTCAATCACCTACTACAAAAGGAGGTGCCATTCTCTTGGACAGATGAATGTCAAAAAACCTTCGATGACATTAAGCAATACCTAGCTTCTCTGCCAGTCTTAGCTCCTCCTCGTTCGGGGGTCCCATTTTATCTTTATGTCTCAACAATGAACTTTGCATTAGGGACAATGCTTGCACAAAAGAATGAACAAAATTGAGAACAAGTTGTCTACTACATTAGTCAAACATTGGTAAGCTATGAAACCCGATATGCTTATGTAGAGAAATTATGCTTAGTAGTGGTTTTTACCACTAAGAAACTTTGATATTACATGCTTAGCCACACAACATATGTCATAGCTAGAGAAAATCCTCTGCATTACATGATGTCCCACACTTACAATAATACCCACACCACTAAATGGATAATGCTCCTTATTGAGTTTGACTTGGAATTCATTAGCCAAAAATCCATTAAAGGTTAGGTAATAGTCGATCAACTTGTGGAAGCTCCACTACCTAGTGATCATCCTTTGATTATTGAGCTCCTAGATGATTCGATATTTGCTATCACTGAAAAAAGAAGAAGATGTCATTCCAGAGGAAGACGTCGATATCACATTATTCTTTTATGGCTCTAAGTGCACGAAATGTCAAGGTGTTGGAGTTGTATTTCACACACCATAGGGGGTACCTATCCCCTTGTCATTCAAACTCAATTTCCAATGCACAAACAACACTACAGAGTATGAAGCCTTAATCCTAGGTCTTCAATCAGCTATAGCTATGAGCATTAAGCATATTAGGATATTTGGTGATTCTCAACTTGTCATCAAGCAAATCAACGAAGAATACCAATGCAAAGAACCTACCATTAAGCTTTATCATGAAGTAGTAATGAAATTACTCTCTAAGTTTTATTGGTATGAAATCAATAGCTTACCATGTTCGACTAATAGATTTATAGATGTGATGGCCTCTCTTGGATCATTGATTCCAAAAGACTCATTTGGAGAGGTACAACCCCTTATCATTTCAACGGTCTCTAAATCTGCAATTTCTCGTGCTGAGTCAAAATATGAAAAGGATGTTTGCTTTATCCAATTGAATTCATATGAGCCTTGGTCGAGCCAAATAGTAGCCTTTCTCAATTTTGGAACACTCCCATATGACATATCTCGAACTACCAAGCGCACTTTCAAGAAAAAGGTAGCTCGTTTTGTTCTCTTGGGGGACGTGTTGTATAAACATGGTTATGATGGAGTCCTCCTTCATTGTCTCGAGTCTAGTGAGGCACAAAGAGCCATAGCTGAAGCCCATGATGGTACTTGTGGTGGTCATTTTAGTGGAATGGCCATTGCAAAGTGTATTCTACGCATGGGTTATTATTGGCCCACAATGGAATGTGATTGTTGCACATATATTAAACATTGCAAAAAGTGTCAAGAACATGCTAATTTAACTCATGTACCATCACAAGCTTTACAACCTATTCAAATCCTTTGGCCCTTTTCACAATGGGGCCTAGATCTAATTGGAAAAATCTTACCTCCTTCCTCAAGACAACATACATTCATTATCACAGCCACTAAATACTTCACAAAGTGGGTTGAGGCAATTCCTCTAACCAGTATGATAGGACCTAGAATTGTGGATTTTATACTTCATCACATCATTTATCATTTTGGTATTCCCTCAAAAATAATTTTAGACAATGGCAAGTCTTTCAAGAACAAGGATGTTCGAGCACTTTATGAGAAATACAACATCCAACATAGTTTCTCGACTCCTTATTACCCACAAGAAAATGGACAAGTTGAAGCTTCCAACAAGACCTTAGTTGCTATTCTCAAGAAACTTGTCAAAAAAAATCATAGATATTGGCATACACAAATTTCCTTGACATTATGGGCTTATCGAACAAGCATCCGCATGCCTATAGGGGCAACACCATTTTCATTGGTCTATGGAGCTGAAGCAATCATGCCTCTTGAGCTCGAGATCCCTTCCTTGTAAATTTATTTGTAGGAATTCATAGATGACGACACTGCTAGACAAGCACATCTTGACCAACTCACACTTCTTGATGAGAGGTGAGTCAATGCTTTAGAGCATTTATGAGTTTATCAAGACCACCTCAAACGTGCTTACAATACCAAATTTCATCTACATGAATTCCAAGTAGGAGATCTTTTCCTTAAAGAGAACCAACAAAATACCAATGCATTGCCGCATCTTCATGATAAATTTATGGCTAATTGGTTAGGTCCATACATCGTTACACAAAGAGTGGGTAATGGTACTTATAGGCTTGCGGTCTAGAGGGAGAGGAAGAACCCGAACCTCTTAATGTTATACACTTGAGAGTATTCTATGCATGACTTGATTTATATATATATACATGGCTAATACACAAAAACATTTGCATACATTTCATTCATAACATTGCATCTCACTTGCATCTACATTTCAAAAATAATGCATTCACACATATTTCACATTGCATTTCACAAAATTACATTTCATACATTGCATTCACATCCACATTTCACATTTCATATTAGGGATCATTTATTAAGTTTAAGGTCTTAATTGGTCCAACAAAAAGTCATGTTGCCTTAATCAGGGGCACCTTCACAATGTCATCCACACAATTTTCCACTAAGTCAAATTGCTAATTAGCACAAACCACATTCACAATTCCTAGGTGTTTTCGGTCACTCAACCACTCCTAGTGTTTTAAGCAACCTCCAAAATACATGTCGAGTTATTTTTAGGACCATTGCACATACAAACTAAGAAAATCTTGAGTTTTGGGAATTGACTCCAAAACATTCTTGAACCAAACACAATTCCACATCTTAAAAACATCTTGTGTCAAAAAGGGATAACACCATACTTGGTATGAACCTCAAAGTGAAAAGGGTCATCCTTGCTAGTCCCATCATGCAACATAGTCCATAAAAATAGTGGTTCTCACCACTATCACAATTCTAGAAAAAAATAAAAGAAAGAGTAGGGAAAATCCCTAACAAAAACTCTAAATCTTTTACATCACACACCATTGATCAATTAGGTTGTAAGGATCATACTACATTTCCATTCAGATGGTTAGGTAGTCATCCCCAAAACTTAAAAGATCAACAACAAAAATCATGGACTATGGAGTTAGCCTCCACCGGATCTATAGATGCTTGACTGGCAGTGGAGTACGCTCATGTGTGGTGACATATCTCTTTTAAAAGAGACCTCTGACCGCTCATACGGATAAGCTAGACTCTTGGTTTCAACCATAATAGGTTTACCTAATTTACTCAAGATGAGTTAATGAACTCACTTGTACACACACTGGTTCTTGATTGTCTAGGGTCATTACCATGCTCTTGATTTGGTAAATGAATTCACTGCATACACATTTGGTCCTAGAAGGATTAGGTAGTTTTAGTGGGTTTGTTTGATGCCACTAGGATGTTTGAGTCTCTACAAAATAGGCAGTTCTTCCATATCAACATCCATATCTTCTTCCATATCAACATCCATATATTTTTCCATATCAACATCCATATCTTCTTCCATGTCAACATCCATGTCATTTCACGAGCTATTATCCACCACATGCCACCAAGATTGGTGCCCTTGATTAAACAACAATGCTAAAACATGGCCAAAAACAAATATCTAAACAATAAATTATCATTAGCATGCCACCTTGCATTAATCATCCATACATGCCACCTTGCATTAATCATCCATACATGTCACCTTGCATTAATCATCCATAACATATCATATGCATTAATCATAAACATAAACATGCATTACACAAAAGCATTCCACAAAAAGCATACACACAAAAATATAACACAAAAGGTAAAATCCATGTATATATATGTATAAATGAATGCCAAAAAGGCTACATACAATGGAGCACCAAGGCTCATATACAAAAGTGCATCTAAGCACTAGCTATACCCTCCAAGAGGACCCCTGTGACCTAGAAGGAGCCCTAGACCTAGATCTATGCCTAGACTCACTACGCCTAGTACCCCCGAACATAGATGAGGTTGGAGGATCAGGAAGTGGAATATGATGTTCCATCAACCTATCCTCCAATGCCTCGATATATCTATGTCGAGACCAAAGGCATGCTATGTCAACATTATTTTGATGCTCTCTCTCTTTCTAGATCTGTCTTGAGCCTCGCAATCCTTGCGTCCTACTCCTCCACCTACTACTCCAGATGTGTCCACTCCTCCTCGCTCTGACCTGGAGGTACATCTAGAACCTCCTTTGCATCCTCCCCATATCCTCCATCTCCCCCAATCTTGGGAGCCTATTGTGTTGCACCCTTAGTCCTTCACATTTGACTATCAGATCGAAGGTATTGCTACCGCTTGGGGGTCTCTTGGGCCCCCTCATCTTGGGCCTCTTGAGTACCCTCACCCTAGCCTCTCCACCTCCATATCCATTGATAGCTCCTCAAGGTTGTACCTATTAGTCTAAAAAGACTACCTTGAATGATAGCAAAGTTTTTTAAGTTTTAAACCAGCATTTCAATTTTTGAGACATAAGGTGTAAAAATACTAAAGCATGAAAAGAGTCATGATTTTGCAACATGACATATTTTCATGAGCAGGCAACCAAAAGAAGCCAAAGTACCAAGGAATGTCACAATTATGTGACATGACAAATTTTTGTGAGCAGGCAGCCAGAAGAAGCCAAAGTACCAAGGAATGTTGTGATTTCGTGACATGATAGATTTTCATGAGGAGGCAACCAGAAGAAGCTAAAGTACCAAGGAATGTTTCAATTTTAAGATATGTCATATCTTTACGAGAAAATAGCCAAAATAAGTCAAAGCACAAAAGAATAGCGTGATTTCATGACATGATAGACTTTCACAAGCAGAAATTTTTTTGCTGGATAAATATAAAAGTAGAAACAAATAAACATACCTTCAAAAGAATGTGTCTGCAACTGATGACAGGCAATGAAGAAAGCATCAAATCCTAGATTTTTGCTATCAAATATTTTTTTTACCATTAGATCAATAGGAAGCCATGCAGAGCATACTAACGTATTTTTATAGCTTGATTGTGTGTAACTGATTTCATGTCAAAATATACTAGTTGTAAAAGATGCTTGCCATAGGATATATATAATAGTAAACACATCCTGAATAGAGGTAGGATCTTAGACGTTTACAATATTGTATGTGTGTACTCTAAATGCAAGCAATAACATACGCTTCTATTGGCTTTTGGTTCACAATGTGCAAGTGTATGTATTAACATTTGATGCTTCTATTCACATTATTGAGTTGTATATTGTATTTGTTCTAGAATCTGGACTTATACATGATATAAATCATATTTATTGAGTTAAAATTCAATAATGTACATGTTAGATAGATATCTAAATCACATTTTAAGACTATGATTTATGCATGAAGATATGACAAATGCTTGAACAAAAATATTAATACATTTATCTTATTTTTTGTTTAATATGTACCATGAGAAAAGCTCTAGCTATGGCTATATTTCCCTCTCTTTTAGTAAATCTCTTTTCTCTTTTCTCATAAAAATCATTAAGTAACTAGCCTCCTCTGGGGATTAGATGGAAGCACCCAATACCAATTCCATCTATTCAATGTTGACAAGGTCGTAGGCACGAATAACAACCATAGGCTAATTTTGTTCCAATAGTTTTTGGCACGCTTGGTGGGACCCTAAATCCCATAGTATTTTATAAGGTTTGATGTTTTTATTTGACCCATTCAACATCTAAATAAAATCACCTGGTGACTCCATCCAAAGGTATAGACCTAAGAAACACCTTATCTATTTATCTAGTTAGAGCTTATTATTATTTACCTATATGATAACCATATCTAAAGCAAGAAACTCTAAATAACCCATTGATTTCTTTGAATTACACCTTGGTAGCCTTAGGTTACATCCAATTTTATCTGCTAGATCAAACCCACCTGCTACCAGTATTACCACCCTTGTACCTACTATTTTCCTAGCCCTATTATCAATATAGCTTAAAATATAATGGCTAGCGGTTCCATAGTTTAGGCAAGTACAGTCGTTACAATGGCTACTCTTCCACCAGCTTATCTTACATGGAACCACATTGGTCTATTGAACCTGATGGCTTAGAATCTTATTCTTGCAACATATTTGAATGCATTACCTTCATATGATGGAGCAGGAAAAATGGTGTATGAACATTGCTTAGATGTTACCTCTTTGGCAACAATTTACAACATAACTCAAGAAGATGTAATGATCATGTTGTTAGTCATTTCATTAAAAGGAAAAATGCTCTATTGGTAAAGAGCACTTCCCACTCAATCCATCATAATTTGGGCCAAACTCATTGGTAGGCTGATAGAAAAATTTAATCAGCACACATATCCATTCTCCCTGCTTAGCTAGTTCAACATTATCAAGAAACATCCTCAAGAGGAAATTGTTGATTTCAACATCCTATTCAGTTGCACTTGGGAAAGAGTGCCCATAGAATTCAAACCAACCATAGAACAAGCAGTGTATTATTATTTAAGAGCCTTCAATTTTGATATCATTATGATTATATGGTAATCACAAATATTCACTTTCCTTGCTATTTATCGAGAAGCATCTAAAGCAAAGAGATATCTCATTGCCACAAGAAGGTATCCACCAAAAGCAATAATACCAATTTTTCCAGATATTCCTCAAGCTTCCAATACTAGTTCTTCAAGATCTTCCCATTTTCCAAGTATATACCTTCCAAAATGGAACAGGAAAATCCATTCTTGTAATACAGATGCCTCCAAGTTTCCTAAAATTGTCTCTTATTCTCGTTGTTCCTACATTACCTGCACCGCCTTCTCAACCAACCCAAGAAAATCAGCTTTCTATTATACTAGACATGGTAAAAAAATTGGCAAATGATATGATGTCAATGAAGAGAAGGAGAGAAAGTTTCAACCAATAAGGTTTTCCCAAGTAATAAATGCTGTGACTCCATCAAGCAATAGAGGGCAGGAAAGATCAAAAGTCATTTATGCAAATGAAGTCAAGGAAGCTGCAGCTCCTCCCACAAATTTTGATTATTGGTGTACCACATGTAATGATACACATGGATAAAGTTCATGTATGATTCATCAACACTATGTGCAAAATGTGGCTATTGAGAAAGTGGAGAAAAATATGAAGGGCCATGTAAGAATTATTAGATAAATTGACCATAATTTTATGATGCCATCAGTAGAACAAATTGTAGTCTTGACCAGATTATGCAAAACACCTCTGCAAGTGGATCCTCAGGAGCTCCAACCTCTAATTTTTCCCCCAACTCCTAAAGCAACACATACAAAATATTCTTCCTATGAAAAAGGACCTTAGGTTCCTGACCAAAGCTCTAGGATAGAAATACATAAAGATTTTACCCCATGGAAGGAAACAAAGACTCAATATCAAGCTAAGGAGAGGTTAATATTTCCTTCACTAACTAAGATATAGAGAATGGAAGTGACTAAGGGATACAGAAATAGATATGAGACCTTTACCAAGAAAATAGAGAGAAGTGTTGAACCATATTATTTTAACATAATGGAAGAAATAAAGAAGAATACCTCAAAGGCAAGCATGTACGATGCCCTTCAGTTTCTTGGTCAGATTGATCTCCTGTAGGAATATTTAAAGAAATGAAAAATAAAGGTAAGAACACATCTTACTCAAATACAGTCTAGGAAAATCTAACATCTGCCATTGGAAAAAATAGACCACCTCTCTTCTATTTATCTCTTCAAATGGAAGGGTGGGTCGTACACAACTACATGATAGACTCAGGTGTTGCTACTACAATGATATCGAAAGTAGTGTGTGACATCATGGGAATGGAGTATACTAGAAGCAATCTAGGGATTCTACAATTGTGTAGACACTAAAATCATGTCAATCCGATTAGGCGATCGAAAGCATTGGCTAATTGACATCATATGGCCCCCTTGGGCAACCCTCAGAGGTTTAATAGTGGTCCTAACCACTCTTGGAAGGCTCTACCCCACTTTTGGGAGGTTTTGGGCCACATAGGCATGACCGTCCCACCCTGGGATGGTCACAGTTCATGGTCGTCCCACCCAAGGACTGGCAAAGTGGTCGTCCCTGGGTGGGATGGCCACAAGGTTTGACTCCCAAAAAGTCAAATTTGGACAAATGGCACCCAAAAACTACCATTTATCCCACCTATTCGAGCATGCAGGTCAGAGGGCATAGAATCCTTATGACATGCTATAGAATGGAGGCCAAAATGGGAGATTCTCTTCCCCTTCCAATGCATGCTCAGTTTTAGACAAGTGGCACCTCTTGCCATGCATGCCCTTGCATGCCCATTTTCCCAAAGGCTCCCTTTGGCTATAAAGTGGATCCATTTTCCACACAAAATATAGAGAGGAGTTTTGAGACATAGCAATGAAGTGCTGCCAAGATTTCCCCTCACCTTTTTGTGCCTTTTCCCTCGAAATCTCTACCTAGCGAAGGAGGTTTGCGAGTGATCTAGGAGGCACAATTTTTTTGCAAAACCGAATCATCTGAGTGAATTTCACCACCAAATTTGATGACAACACTATTGAGGAGGGTTCTAACCAATTCACAGAGGAATTGGTGGTAAAATAAGTGCAGAATTGGTGGTCGTCCCACCCCAGGACGGTCCCCAATCTGTGACAGTCACCACCATCCTACCAAGGGATGGTGGTAGATCTATGCATGATTTTTCTACTATTTTTATTTAGGCATATTCTAGGGTAGCATATGAACCTCCTGTCCAAATTTCATGCAATTTGGAGTTATATTGAGTGAGATATTGCATTTTTAGTGTTTTGTAGGCTTTCGAGGACCATCTGAAGATGCACATGAAAATGTGATTGATTTTGCAAATATGACCATATGGGTCCTCTTAAAATATCATTTTATGCATACTTTCCAAGTTTCATTTGATTTGGAGGTGTTTTGGTCCATAAATTGCTTATTTTGGGTTTTGTAGGCTTGGGGGCGGTTTTTTTTTCCCATTTTTTTTTGGTTTGTGTAGGTGCAGGTTTTACAGTACATGAGGAAGGAATACAATATCATAATAGAGAAGAACAAAGTGGTGGCATCATAGGTTCACCCACCTCAATTGTGGGTACGAGGAAGAACATTGGAAGTGCACACGAGCTTCTTTGAAAGGACTTGATCCTTGGGCACCCCATTTTTGTAAACAATTGTATCAAACTAAGAGCCCTCAAGGGGACATCTATGTAACCATGATTTTGATCAATCAAAATAATATAAGAAACACATTCACTTCATTTCGTGCATTTTGGTTATCTTTCCATGCTTACTTGAATGCTTCCATTTTGATGCTTATCAATCATTAGATATAGATGCATATTGTTTAGCATTCTTAGGTGCACCATTTTTCCCCTAATTTAGTGGTGATCATGGTGGGACCCTATCCTTTTATTTACCAATTTTTTATTTTTTGTTATCCCACCCTAGGATGACCACACAACCATCCCACCCTAGGATGGCCATCAAATGGCCATCCCACCCTAGGATGGTCACAAAATAGGAGCTTTTCTACTCCAAATTCTAAAAATAACAAGCTTATAGGCCATTGAGGTAGGTACAAAAACCCTATGTTTTCATTTTTACTGTTCAAAATTGCTTGAATCTAGTTTTTCTTACCTTCTTTGATTGCTTGAAAAGTAGAAGTTAGATTTTCCTTTTCTATAATACAAAAAAAATAAAAATAAAAAATAAATTAAGTAGAAATGCACCTCTATGGTTTGCTTGCTTGTAGCCTACCTAATGGGTAGGTTCTCATTTAGGGTTTGCATCTTCTAGGTTACTTTTTATCTAGCTTTTCTGAAAGTAAAACATCATTTCTTTGCATTTAGTGAAAGATCATCGAATGCTTCATTGTTTACTTTATTTGGGCTTAAAAATAACCACACACCACATGTTCCACTTGAATGCTAGTGAGTTGGATTTCATCACCAACCACTAGTAGAGGTCAACGATGGTGGCTTTCATCTCCACCCATTGCCTCAAATCCCATGAACCCTTGTTCTTTGCCAAGGTCGACTCCAAGATCGATGTAGCTTGGAAAATTTGCATGTACTTCTCTTTAGAGGGTATAACATTGACCAAGTGAGTACTGGGTGAGGATTGGCAGGACCTATGCTCCCTGACCAAGTATGGGTTTCATCTCCATACTTTGGTGGGTTTACATGACCATGACTTTCATTATCGGTTGTCGAGCTATGAGCATACAGGTGAAATCCAATTAAACACAAGATTATCATCCAACAAAATTCAAACACATGACACAAGGTCATCTTTACAAACAACACATCTGAAACACACAAAATAGTTTAGGGATTCACATCTAAAACTTAAAAGAGATAATCACTTGTTTTATTGAGTGTTTCCTTTTCTTGTGTGTTGTTTCATTAAGAATTTGTAAAGGAGATAATCATCTAGGGTTTGGTAGAGAGTAACAATGGTGTGCACCCATAGCCAAGCCCAATCATGGGTGAAAGCTATAGAGAGTGGACTAGGAGACATGAGTCATCTCCACTTTAGCCCCAAGGATTTGGTCATACCTCCCTAGTGAGCCTCTACTCACCCAAGTCCCAGAATAATGGGACATGAACAACACCTACAAGGGAGCCCTATGTGGGACACCCCTATGGGTGATGGACCTTACCTAGGAGAGTGTTCCCGATATGTAGACACATCACATGCCTTCCTTGATGAAAGGCAACAATGCACTGAGGTGCAAGTAGATAGAGTGGTGCCATGCATCCATATGCTTGATAGGTCTAACATACCTATTTATGGGCCAGAGCATGACTTCACACATTGGGTAGAGCAGATTGATCATACTTTACCTCTACATCACCCTGATAGGTTCCAGTAGCCTAGACAATAGGATGAGTATGATACTCATCACTCAGGGTGAGCAAACTCAACCCTTCCCTTCCTCATCCATGAAGGAAGGCATGAGGAAATCCTTGATTATCCTCAAGAGTAGTATACCATGCAAGCACGATGTGCCTCTATGCCCATTGAGTATAAAGAGCATATGCCCAGGCCCGAACCTCAAGTAAATGTGACTACCCTCGATCGAGGGAAGCACATGATGGATATCATAGATTATCTTGAATGAGGTCGGCCTCAGGGTGAGACTCCTAGGCCTCCTAGGCCCCACATAATGGAATAGATCAATCAAGTGGTTGCAAGATATGTGAAATGCCAAGCGTAGTTCAAGCAGCTTTGATGAGACAAAGAGCAACTAGACCACTTGCATCAACTTGAGAAAGAAAGAATCGAATGGCAGACCAACGAGCTATTCCAGAAAACTTTACATGAGAGGGTCCCTACCCCTAGAACATATAGATAGGAAGTCCATCCGAGGCAACCCACTCTCATTCAAGATAGGTCTCCTAGGCCTTATCCAATGTTACCTCTATGACCTCCTAGGCTAGATCGAGACTTGCCTCCCAGGCCAAACATAGGGCACCCACAGTAGGCAGCTACCCCTCTCTATAGACCAGCTCAAGAGATGCCCTATGGGGCTTACACTGAGCATGAGTCAGAGGTAGAATATTTGGAAATGCCTTATCAAGGTAGGGGGTGACATGCCACCACCCCAAAATAGGCTTGAGGATCCTCACCCTCCATCATAGGATAAGAGCAAAGAAGAGGAGATCAAATCCTCTGATGCATATAAGGTACTGCTAGAGCACTTAGAGTCAGTAGAGAACAAGACCTCTGGGTCTGGATCTCAAAATCCCACTTTGCACCAGCTACATAGTCAACCCCTTCATCCTTCAATGCCTACCCCTTCCTATCTAGAATAGTTTAAGATGCCTCAGTTGGCTACCTTTAAGGGAGAAGAAGATGCGCAGGAGCATGTTACCAAATTCTTGAGCCAATGCTTTGGCATCCAGGATAATGATGCTTTGCTTTTGTGGATATTCATGACTACCCTCTCTAGCCCAGCCATAGAGTGGTTTACCCAACTCCCAAAGCATAGCATCCATAATTTGGATCAACTTGTAGATGCATTCCTAGAATGCTTCACCTTCAATACCAAGAGGAAGGTGACGTTGGCTGATCTCGTTGGGTTGAAACAATATGATGATGAGTCAATAGCAAATTATGGCAATAGGTGGTGAGCATTGCTCGCCAAGCTACCATATCTACTCCCCATGTCAGAGTTGACTCAGATGTTTGCCAAGAGCTACCTAAAGCTGATCTCCTTGTTGTTGCAACTGCAACAATATCTGACTCTTGAAGATGCCCTAGCACAAGCTAGAACAATTGAAGACATCAAGATTCAAGAGGGAGAAATTGTGAAGCCTTGCAAGGAGTGGAACAAGAATGCTAAGAATAGCCCAGTGTAACCTAAGCCAGCAATAGTCAATCAGGTTGCCATTAGCATCCCAGGGCCAGCGCAACCCATGCCACCTCAAAAGCCTAATTATCAGGCCACACCTAGGAACTATAACAAGGACAACCAGAATAATCAAGGGCAAAATCAATAGCATCACCCCAAGTGATAGTTCACACCCATTGTAGAGTCTATGGACTCTTTGTTTGAGTGCCTCTTAGTGGCTAACTCGATCAATCTACCTGAGAGTCGACCTATCGATCCAAATGCACCGAAGCCCAAAGGGTACCGAGAAGACCTATATTGTAAGTTTCATAGGAAAAATGGGCATGACGTGCAAATGTGCTATAAGTTCAAGCATTTGGTGCAAGACATGATCGATAGGAATGCCCTTCAGGTAGACAACCCTATCATACCAAACAACCAATAGATGGGTGTTTTTAAAGACCCATTGCCTACCCATGTGGAGTAGGCCAAGCCAGTGCCCCAGGTAAATGAGGTTCATCATGCACCCCCTAAGCAAGGGTATGTCAGCATGATCAGCATTGTAATGAGGAATAGGTGGTACCCAAGTCCAGTCGCACCACCTACGGCTCAAAGTGATGTTCCTTCAACATCATAGCCTCTACCACCTCCAGTGTCAAGCCTCCCACCTAGACCTATGGTCACAATTAAGAGCAAGCTCACTCAGAGCCTGAGAATGACATCTGCTCGACTCTCCATCTATGAGCTCATTCAACAATCTCCACCTCATAGAGAAGCTCTAATGGAGATCCTTAAGGCAATCGAGCTACAACCCTAGGAGTCTAACTCCTTCAATAATTTTATGGGGCATGTTTGGCAATGCACGAAACTAGTGATTACCTTTCGAGAAGATGAGCTTAAACTGGTTCCAAATGATATGGTGGATCCTCCCTTGCACATCATCGCATGTGTAAATGGAACACCCTACAAGAGAGTGTTGATAGACACTGGGTCTTCTAGCAACATAATCACTACAATAGCTCTCAAGCATCTGAAGCTCCTAACATCCCATATTGTCGCATCTACCTACACCCTTCGAGCATTTAATGATGCCATATGCTCAATAGTTGGTACGATAGTCCTACCCATTCAGGTAGGGCAAAAGACCATACCAACACTGTGCCACATCTTGGAGGGTGAGATGGCGTACAATATCTTGCTAGGTAGACCATGGATCAGGGACATGAAGTGTGTCCCTTCCATCGCTCACCAGTGCCTAAAATACACCTATGAAGGGCAAGTTCATGTCATCTCCATAGACCTAGAACCCTTCAAGTACTACAACATGGTGCAGTAGATCCCTGAGTCAACCTTACCATCCACCCATCTAGATTTTCAACCGAATAAATCCAGCCAAGGTCTGACTCCATCACCATCACCTTCATTCAATCCATCATCATCTCATGCCATACCATCCTCATATTCAGCACCCCCATACATGCCTTCATCATCGATGAATCCTCCATTAAGGGACATGAGGAAGAGGCCTATTGATGAGATCCCTCCAACCATATCCACCATCTCCACAAGAGAGATTCCTAGCCTAGTAGATGAGGAGCTACCTCATGAGGCAAACATTGAATCAATTCAAGCCTCACTCTCATCTCCTCCTTCTCCATAGCCATAGGTCATAGTGCACCTAGCTTCCACCAGTTTAGGAGAGTACATGGTTAGGAATGTCACAACCACCCCTACCATCGAGTCGGTGCAAGATATGGGTCGACCTCATCTTCCCATAGGCACTATCGTGCCTCTTGGCCTTCCCCCTAATTAGACAAATTTCATCTATGGGGGTCTCGACTATGGCATCGAGCCTTATCAATAATAGGAAGAGGATGAAGAGCCCTTTTTGAGGACATCAACTACATGTCCAACCCTAAATTTGCCATGAGGTATCTTCACCTCTGTAATTGGTATGATTATGGGTTGGGCTTGTATGAGCAAGGCACCCAAGTTCCTTACCAGCCATAGTATCAAATGCCTTATGACAAGTCTAGTTTGGGACACAACAAGCCTGTGCCCCTCGACGTCCTCATAGATAGTCTAGAGTGCATGACTCTCAACTTTAGGGATGAGCTTGCACGTGATCCTTACGCCAATCCTAATCGAGTCTACTCACTAGGAGACTACTTCCCTACACCCATGAGTGATCAAGAGATACATTGTGAGGTCAACCGATCTTACGAGAGAGGTGAAAGTTTACATACCCTTCCACATGATAGTGAGGAAGAAGATCAAGGGTCTCCCTATGAGTGGACATCTGATGATGAGTCAGATTATGAAGTGGCATCCATTGACTCTTCTAGTTCGCATGTCGAGTATGCATAGATTATCCCATTGGATGATGAGCATGAGGGTTATCTATATATGTTCCCCTTGAATGATCCTATCTAGTACTAATTCCTCCCTATAGAAGGGCAAGTCCACCCACAGCCACACCGACCACCTTCGATCATTCAACCTCCATCGCAACCACCTCCACAAGTCTTGCGACATCCCGATGTCGATAGACACCACCAACCACCTAGGGGAAATCATCCATCCATAAACATGATTTCCATAGACCTCTTTGAGCCCCTGCGAGATCTGAATAACCCATTGAAGCCATTGCACCTCGACTTGGGGGTAATTGAATTTGATCGAGGAGATTCTCCCCCATCACCTTCTGAGTACTGGCCTTGTGATGAGATGCTACAACCATTTCATTTCTCTCCAAGGCCTACTCATGATGTCTTCCATGCTGAGGAGGAACCTGAGGTTCCAATTGATGATCTAAACCCAGTAGATGACATTCACCTGATCCCTACTCCCCACCAGTTGGAGGAGGGGTCGCATATGTCAATCGAGCCAATGATTGACAAAGATATCAGCTCAGATCCTGAGAATCCACAATATATCAAGTTAGGGGAAAGCTTATCCCCCAAGAGCAAGCTGATTACATAGCCCTTCTCATAGAGAAGAAGGAGGCCTTTGCATGGTCCTACAAAGACATGCTAGGACTGGATCCAAATCTAGTCATGCATAATCTGATGCTTGACCCCAAGGCCAAGCCGATTAAGCAAAAGCTGAGAAATATGCATCCGATAGTAGCCTTAATGGTTAAATATGAGCTACAAAAGTTATTGGATGCCAAGTTCATCATATCCATAGACTATCCACCATGGTTGTCCAACATGGTTCCCATCAAGAAGCCCGATGGGAGGATTCACATTTGCATCAACTTTCGAGACCTAAACAAAGTGAGTCCTAAGGATGATTTTCCTTTGCCGAGCATCGATGCCCTAGTAGATGCCATAATGGGCCATAAAATGTTATCCCTCATGGATGGTTTCTCTAGATACAACCAGATTCATATCAATCTAGAAGACCAACTCAAAATGGTATTCACAATACCTTGGGGAACATTTTGCTATAAGGTCATGCCTTTTGGTCTTAAAAATGTTAGTGCTACCTACCAGCATGCCATGACATACATCTTCCATGATTACATGCATAATATTTTGGAAGATTACATGGATGACTTACTGGCCAAATCATTATTATGCCATGAGCATCTCGATGTCTTACGCAAAGTCCTCGATCACCTTATTGAGCATAACGTGAGACTGAACCCCAAGAAGTGCATCTTTGGTATCACATCTGGAAAGCTCTTGGGATTTATAGTCTCTAAAAGAGGCATCAAAGTGGACCCCAACAAGGTCAAGGTAATCCTTGAGATGCCTCCCCCAACTACCATTAAGCAGCTCCGAAGCCTACAGGGTAAGGTCACATCCATCAAGTGCTTCATAGCACAATTGTCGGACAAATGTCGACCCATGAACAAGCTACTACATAAGGGGGTCACATTCCATTGGGATGATGAGTGTCAAGCTACCTTTGATGCAATAAAACAATATCTAGCTTCACCACTAGTATTGGCTCCACCTAGACCAAGAGTGTCATTCCGCTTATACATCTCAGCCACTGAGATTGCATTGGGCACCATGTTAGCCCAAAACAATGAATTGCATAAGGAACAGGCTACTTACTATCTTAGCCGCACCTTGGTCAACTATGAAATCAAGTATGCATACATTGAGAAGTTATGCCTAGAGATGGTTTTCACCACCAAGAAGCTATACCATTACATGCTTAGTCATACCACGTATGTTGTATCAAAAGAGAATCCATTGTGATACATGATGAGTCATACTTATCACAATAGTCGCACGATAAAATGGATCATGTTGTTGATAGAGTTTGACCTAGAATTTATCAAAAAAAAATCAATTAAGGGTCAGGTCATCATCGATCAACTCGTAGAGGCTCCCCTCTAGGATGAGCAGCCTCTTAGCATGGAGCTTCCCGATGATGGAGTCTTCCAAATATTAGAATCACCCTGATTTGATGAGCCTGAGTCATAGGCCGATATGACTCTATTCTTCGATGGCTCCAAATGCGAGCAAGGGGGTGGTGCAGGGATCATGTTTTTCACACCTCAAGGGGCTCCTATACCCCTATCATTCAAACTCAATTTCCCATGCACTAACAACAATGTCGAGTATGAAGCCTTGCTCATAGGTCTTCAAATGGTTATCGCTATGAAAATAACCAAGCTCAACATTTTTGGTGACTCCTTGCTCATCATAAACTAGGTCAAAGGGATTTTCCAATGCAAGTGTCTAGTTCTGCAAGCCTATAAAGCCCTTGTGGATAAACTCCTAGTAAAGTTTGAATGGTATGATATCGAGGCACTCCCTCGATCATCTAATCATTTTGTGGATACAATGGCCTCCCTAGGGTCCTTGATCCCGTAGAACCCTATGGATGATATGACAACCATTCAGGTCAAAATGCTATCACAATCTATGGTTGAGCATGAGAACACTCAATCCACACCAGAAGTCCACTTGATTCAGATTGAACCTCATCAAGATAGGTTCTCACAAATTCATGAGTGCTTGAATCATGCCGCTTGGGGGACTCTATTCCCTCAAACCCCTTTTGATAGCAGTACAATGCTATTCTTACAAGTTCTTTCCCAATCAGTATTCTCGGGATGAACTTTCAAGAGGGACAGATAATTCATGCAATCGAGGCTTCCTCACAATAGGACTGGTCTACCCAAATCAAGGATTACCTAAAGCTTGGTAATCTCCCTCCTAGGTTATCGCATACCGCCAAAAGGACATTTAAACAAAAAGTAGTAAAGTATGTCTTGCTAGGAGATATTTTGTATCATCGGAGCTATGAAGGTATCCTCCTTCATTGCTTAGAGCATCAAGAGTCAGTTTGGGCAATCACCCAAGCACACGATGGTACATGTGGTGGCCATTTCAATGGTATGGCTATCGCAAAGTGCATTCTTCGCATGGGCTATTATTGGCCAACCTTAGAGCAATATTGTTGTGCTTATGTTAAGAAGTGCATAAAGTGTCAACACCATGCTAACTTGACACACGTACCTTCTCAAGCCTTACAACCGATTCAATCGGCTTGGCCATTCTCGCAATGGGGGTTTGATTTAATCAGGAAAATCTCACCTACCTCCTCAAGCCATCACACATTCATCATTATGGCTATCGAGTATTTCACAAAATGGGTGGAAGCAATTCCCCTTACCACTATGATAGGACCCCGCATAGCGGAGTTCATATTGCACAATATCATTTGTCATTTTGGTATTCCATCCAAGATCATTTTCGATAATGGGACATCATTCAAGAATAAATATGTGCATGCTTTGATAACAAAGTATAATATCCAACACAACTTTTTGATGCCCTATTATCCATAAGAAAATGGGCAAGCAGAGGCATCAAACAAAATATTGATTGCCATTCTGAAGAAAATAGTTAAAGAAAATCACATCGATTGGCACATGCAAATACCCCTTGCTCTATGGGCCTACCACACTAGTATTCGGATGCCCATTGGGGCAACTCCATTTTCACTAGTGTATGGCACCGAGGTAGTCATACCTCTAGAGCTAGAAATCCCATCACTATGCATATCCATGCAAGAGTTCATCGATGATGATACTGCATGGTAGGCTCACTTAGACCAACTTACATTGCTTGATGAACGATGCATCAATGCTCTTGAGCACTTGCATATTTATCAAGAGTGACTTAAGAGAGCTTATAATATGAAATTCCATCATAGAGACTTTCAAGTTGGTGACCTCATTCTGAAAGAGAACCAACAAAATTCTAATTTGCCACCCCATCTACGGGACAAGTTTACAATAAACTAGTTAGGTCCTTTCATCATCACTAGTCAGATCAGACCCAAAACTTACCACCTAGCCTCCCTTGAAGGAATCAAGGATCCTGAACCCTTGAACATCCTTCATCTATAGCCTTTCCATGCCTAGAGTGTTGTGGCCCACCCCAAAATGCTCCAAGGGTATCTACAAACCGCTTGGTCAACCCAAAATGCTCCTAGGTAGTCTATGACCATCTAGGTCACCCCAAAATGCTCCAAGGGTATCTACATACTACTTGGTCAACCCAAAATGCTCCTAGGTAGTCTATGACCATCTAGGTCACCCCAAAATGCTCCAAGGGTATCTACATACCACTTGGTCAACCCTAAAATGCTCCTAGGTAGTCTATGACCATCTAGGTCACCCCAAAATTCTCCAAGGGTATCTACATACCACTTGGTCAACCCAAAATACTCCTAGGTGGTCTATGACCATCTAGGTCACCCCAAAATTCTCCAAGGGTATCTACAAACCACTTGGTCAACCCAAAATGCTCCTAGGTAATCTATGACCATCTAGGTCACCCCAAAATGCTCCAAGGGTATCTACATACCACTTGGTCAACCCAAAATGCTCCTAGGTAGTCTATGACCATCTAGGTCACCCCAAAATACCCCAATGGCATCTATTAAGCCCATTGGTCAACATATATATACATATATATCAAAAATCCAAAAACATCATCAAAACATCAAAAATACAAAAATATTGCATTACATCACATTGCATACCATTGCATTATATAATCACTTGCATTAGGCATACTCATCATTGCACTTTACATTTTAGAGTTGCTCATACATGTCTAGCACTAAGATTGTACACTAGTCATCATTCAAAATCAATGTTGTTAAAGTCATCATTCACATCATTTCATATTTCACTTATCATTTCCCACTTTTCATATTTGTGTCCATTCCCTTCACCTAGCCATTTGTTCTAGAATGTCATTAGGGTTTTTGATCACTCAACCATCTCTAGTTTTCTTTTCAGATTTTGTAGAAAGCTATCCTGATTTTTAGGAGGTAGAGTCTTGCTTAGATTGTACCTTGTATACATCAAAATCCCAACACATTTTCACACTAATAAATCCAAGTTTTGCACAAGGAAATATGAAACCTACGAAGTGGTCTAGGTTACCTTAAGTGAAAAGTTTATCTTGCTCATCCCCCTATGCGAATGGTTCAAGAATGTTGAGAATTGACAAAAGGACAAGCTCCTCCTTACCCAATTCCCCAAAATAAATAATGGTTTTCACCACTATCAATAAGCAAAATCCCAAAAATCAAAAGCAAAATAAATAGTGGTTATCACCACTCCCCAAATCCCTTGCTCAAAGAAAACAAAATACAAAATAAACAATGATTTTCATCACTAAGTATGAGCAAGTATCCCTAAAATCAAATAAAAGAAAAGAAGGGAGTATTGAACTTGAATCCCTAGAATTCTTAGCATTTGACAAACCATTAGGTGATCCTCATTACAGGTTAGGTGGCATCAAGCCTACCTGGCAATGGTGGTATCCTTACGCATGATGATATGTCTATCACATTAGCATTTTGCATGTGTACATACCAATGTTTGCATGTGGATGAGCTAGCTTTTGGTAGCCTATACTACCTAGTGGTCTAATCCAACTAAGTACAAAACCTAGGATCATGATACTCATAGGGTAATCTTATGCGTATCACAAAATGAACTCACTTGCACACATAGGGATATTGAGTATCTGGGTCATCCTAGCAGATTCATACCTTGTCAAAAAGTCTTGCATGGTTAGTATATAACTTTTGATCAGTTGACTAGAGTGTTTGAGTCTCATGAAAACCTCAAAGACATTCTATAACATTCATTTCATTCATTCCATTTTATCACATTCTATTTCATACCATTTTTCACAAATCCATTACATAGTCTCATGACAACATTACACATGAATTGATGAATTCTATACAGTCTATGGTGCTAACATAGTATGTCATATAGTATACACATTTCATCATCTAGATCAATAAATCATCCATCTCATTATGCATCCACACATATACATATCATCAAATCAAATCAAATTACAACATATGCATACATGATAAACATCCATCATCATATCATAAAGCAAATAAATACATTGCATACATCTCATAAAGCAATAAACACATGATGATAAACATAAAAGCTCATATATATATTTGTATATGTATGGGGTAAAAAGATACATCATAATCCTCGAGCTTCCCGTAGGCTACAATAAAGTGGGTCCTCCGACCTCACAATACCAAAAATCCAAAATACAAAAAGAGCCATCAGAGTCTCAATAACCATGGTCACGCAGGATCGGTACTATGACTCTCACCCCTACCCTTGGATTGAGCTCACCAAGAACTCCTAGACCTACTACCCCCTACCTTCCATCCTCTATGTAGATCTAGGTGCCTCCATCCTAACCGAAGACTATCTTGTACCACTCCATCGACTCTGGTGTGACCCACTAGCAGATGGATGAGCTGGTATGCGCCCCTAAGGTGCACTATCTCATCCTCCAACTCATCAATAAAAGCCTGATCCTATCAACATCTCACCTAGTATATCTCCACTAAGCCCTAGAGTTGTACCACCTCCTCCCATAGCCTAGTTATCTCCCCACTGCTAGGTCCCTCCCAACTAGGGCTCTAGGATCTCAACTATGCTCATAGAGCTGCTATCTCTACCTGGGCATCTTGTACCTATGTCCAAAGGAGATCTCTCTCCTACTTGACCCTAATCAGCTCCTCCTATAGCTCTATATCTGTGTCACCCTACATGACCTACTATACCTACACCCCCTAATCCCCAGTGTCATCATCCCCAAAGTCACCCTGATCTCCTAAGTCCAAGAGGTCTACCTACTCATCTACCATGTGACCAAACCCATGTCACTCACCTACCTCTCCCTAGCCCTCCCTAGGAGCATCCTATTGAGCCTCCACTACTACCCCTACCACATCTCCCCTAGTGGTCCCTCTCCTCACCACTAGTGCATCACCCACCAGGAGTCATACTCCTCTATAGTCCCAACATCATCCAAGTCTAGAATGTCTACTACAAGATCCACCTCCCCTCCTACCACCTCCACTATCAACCACCTCAGTGTCCTCTCATCCTCGTAGTATCGATAGACCACTAGCTCACTAGGCAACCCCTATCATAGCCCAAACTACCACATAACCCAAGCATAAGGGAAGAACTCCCACTCTATCCCATGTCAACCAACCAACCATCTACCTCACCTCACCCAATGGAGCTACACCTCAACATCGACCATGTTGGGCAATCCCTATAAGGTCTCTAGAGTACATCACTACTCTAAGTCCTACAAAATACTAGGTATAATGGTCCACATCACCAGTGATACGATGACTCTACCCTACCTCCTAGACCTACTACCATAGGATCCCATAGCCAATCTCTCGATCTGCTAGTTATGCCCATGTCATCCAAGGCAATCCCTATGGCCTATCCACAACTATGTGCTACCATCCCCAAACCTATAGTAGAAAGTTGCATCCCAAGCCCTTCCACCCATGGGAGTGGATCTCGTACAACTCATCATACAACTATGCTAGTAGTGTCATCCCCCATGCCATCACTAGTGGTTGCTCCATAGTGCACCCTACCAGAGTAAACACTAACTCCAAAAGGTTCCAAGGAAACCTGGCACCCGATGAGTCTGGTAGTAGCATATTAGAGATCAACATCATCAAAAAAACATACCTAACACCCAATACCCTAGCCTCATACCAATACCCCACCAATATGCCTCCACTGAGAGAGTCCCCTATCACCTCCTCTGTGGCCCTACCAAAGTACCTCTCCATCATTACCTCTCTTCGATCATGATGAGTAGACACGATCGACCACCCCTCTATCAAAATGTGTAATATCTGATAGACATCCTCCAACATCACTATCATCTCCCCTATCAATAGGTGGAAGGTGTTGGTGCATGGATCCCATAAGTCAATAAGAGTAATCAAGTAAGCATGGTCGCCCACCATGGGCTCTAACCATGTCACATGCTTGAGGCCAATGGCATCAAGCCATTCCTAGTATGCCTTAGTCAATAAGTCTCTCATGGTCTCAAAGAGATCTAAACTCGATACCGACTCTTAACCACCTGGAAGAGATAGGTCGATCAATAATAAGCATCAAACAAGCTTCAAAATGACCCAAAAATACCCAAAAAGACCAAAAATGGCCCTCTTTTTTTTTCCACCAAAAAACCCAGGCTAGCCGTCCCACCCAGGGATGACCCCCAAATTGGGCCAAAATGGGCCTTTTAGGCCACCAAAAATACAAAAATTAGCAAAATTAAGCAATAAAAAGCAATAAAATTGCATAAAAACACAAAAACAAGTATAAAACATTATAGGGCATCCCTAATTAGGTTCAATTACTGAGGATTTAGTGTGCTCTACCAAAAATCAAAAATAAGCAATAATTCCACTTTTAAAACTAGCATAGTGCAGTAAGAAATTCAACTCTTACCCGTCTCGCATCGGCTCCACCATTGGATGAGTCTGCACACTGGCTCATGGTGACTATAGGATGATTTTAGTAGCACTCCACTACGTATAATCCTTCTCCTCCTCCTCACCTCTCAAGCTGCAAAGTTGCAAATGCACAAATGAGCCCAAATGACCCATTTTTGGCTTAAATAACCCTCCTAGGGCCATGACCATCCTTGGGTGGGATGAGTGGCTAATTGGCTGGCCATCCCACCCTGGGATGGTCATAAACTATGCCACCATCCCACCCTAGGATGGCCACCAAAAAATTTCATCAAAACAACTCAAAATGCACCAAAAAGGGTCCAAAACCCACCAAAAATAGCTCAAATTTGGTCAAAATTCAATTGGCATCAAGATGAACCTAAATTGCTCATGGAGAAATGGAAAATTCCTTACTTTAATCCCTAATAAGGCCATTGTGGCTGGACCACCCCACGGGAATGAAGTTTTTGACTCCTTTCTTCCATGAAACATCAACAAA
This sequence comes from Wollemia nobilis, assembly GCA_028583015.1. NCBI lineage: Eukaryota > Viridiplantae > Streptophyta > Pinopsida > Araucariales > Araucariaceae > Wollemia > Wollemia nobilis. The sequence goes on from JAQPPZ010000028.1 coordinate 9,916,087, forward strand.
GTCACCAAAATCCTCTCAAAAATGCTCCATTTTTCAATGAGTAAAACCGGAGGAAACCCTAACAAAGTCATATGTGTCAAGTGACTCATCACTTTTATCACTGGTCATTCCCTCATCGACTCATCGCTTGAGGGGGTAGTCATACTTAACAAATTCATAATCAAAATCAACAATCAAACACTCAATCATGCAAATTGCGTTCGTTCAACGAATCATTGACAAAGACAATCATGCCCCAAATTCATAATCCCCTCACCTTTTTGTGCCTTTTCCCTCAAAATATCTACCTAGTGAAGGAGGTTTGTGAGTGATCTAGGAGGTACAATTTGTTTACAAAACCAAACCAATTAAGTGAATTTCACCACCAAATTTGATTAAAACACTATTGAGAAGGGTCCTAACCAATTCATAGAGGAATTGGTGATAAAATAAGTGTAGAATTAGTGGCCATCCCACCCCAGGATGGTCCCCAATTTGTGATAGTCACCACCGTCCTACCTAGGTATGGGGGTAGATATATGCATGATTTTTCTATTTTTCTTTTTTAGGCATATTCTAGAGTATCATATGAGTCTCCTTTCCAAATTTCATGCATTTTGGAGTCATATTGAGCGAGATATTGCAATTTTAGTGTTTTGTAAGCTTTTGGGGACCATATGAATATGCACATGAAATTGTTATTTATTTTGCAAATCTGACCGTATGGGTTCTCTTAAAATCATATTTTATGCATACTGTATAAGTTTCATTTGATTTAGATGTGTTTTGGTCCATAAATTGCTTGTTTTGGGTTTTGTAGGCTTTGTAGGTGCAGGTCATACAACATATAAGGAAGGAGCACAAGATCAGAATAGTGAAGAACAAAGTGGTGGCATCATAGGTTTTCCCACCTCAATTTTGGGTATGAGGAAGAACATTGGAAGTGCACACGGGATTATTTGAAAGGACTTGATCCTTTGGGCACACCATTTTTGTAAACAATTGTATCAGTCTAGAGCCCTCAAGTGGACATTTATGTAACCGTAGTTTTGATCAATCAAAATAATATAAGAATGCTTCATTTCACTTCATTTTGTGTGTTTTGGTTATATTTCCATGCTTACTTGAATGCTTCCATTTTGATGCTTATCACTCATTAGCGATAGATGCATATTGTTTAGCTTCATTAGGTGCACCATTTTTCCCCTACTTCAAGTTGGATGGCACTCTAGTGAAAATGGTAGGAGTAATTAAATACATCCCCATACAACTTCATAGGATGCCTCAAATGGTGGTCATACAAGAAGTGGTAGTTGTAGATTTAGTGCCATACTTCGGCATGTGTTTGTCTAGAGAATTCATAACCAATATAGGGGGATATCTATCTCTAGACTACTCACATTTAGAAATACCTTTCAAAGGTAGGAGGATCAAGATATTTAATGAAAAACCATCTACTTTTCATGTAGAGAAGATAGGGGAGGCCGACACTGTAAATATGATGACCGAGGAAATCGAATATTTGGATCTAATGGAGGAGACCTTAGAGGAGCTTCAAACAGAAGATCAGTTCTCTCTAAATAATTTCAATGCCATGATAGAAACAAATATGGGAATTTATTCCATTGAAAAACCAAAAAAGCAATTGGCACCCACTCCCAAAGAAGATGACTCTACCAGTCAACTTTGGAAGCTATTCTTCGATGGAGCTAGGTGTAAGAACGGAGCTGGTGCTGGAATAGTTTTGATTTCCCCTATAGGCAAAGAAAGAATTTTCTCTTACAGGCTAACGTGGAGTTGCACCAATAACGCAGTAGAGTATGAAGCGCTTTGTTTGGGCCTGAGAAAGGCTGAGAAACTGGGGGTTAAGCAGTTACTAATTTATGGAGATTCAGAACTTATCATGAATCAAGTCACGGGGAAATGTATCAGTAAACAACACTACTTAAAGGCATACAGAAATAAAGTGTGGGACCTTTTAGAAGCCTTTGAGGCTCTAAATATGAAGTCTATTCCTAGAGAGCAGAATACCCACGCAGATTTGTTGGCATCGATGGGAGCAAATTTTTGCCCCATTAGTAATGTTATCCAGAAATCTAAGATGGTTAGACTCATATATAGACCCTCTATGCCAAACAAAAATATCTTCTGGCAAGTTTTTGAAAATGATGAGCAAATATTAGATTTTTTAATCTATGAGATGAACTGCTCGAGTGGCAGAATGCTGCAAGATGAAGAAGAAGAAGGATTGATTCAATTAAAGAATAATCATATTCCCAAGGGACTTATCACCCTTGAGAGTATTTTTGATAATAATGATAGGGCAGTAGGCCATAAAATAAAAGTTGATAAGCACCGGTATAAGGAAGTTGAGCTAGAACCGAGAAAAATGATTAAAGTCGGAGTTAGTTGTACAGTAGAAGAGTTAAACCAAATCAGGGAATTGTGCAAGAAATTTCTAGATATTATAGCTTGGGTGTACAATGATCTAAAAGTGTACAAGAAAGAGATTATCCAACACACCATTGAATTAGAGGAAGGAGCCAAACCTTTCAGGCAAAAGCAAAGGCCTGTGAATCCAAAGATAGAAGCTCTGATGAAGCAAGAATTGTTAAAGCTCCTTCAAGCTAAGATAGTGTATCCTATTAAACATTCTACCTGGGTGGCGAACTTAGTTCCAATCAGGAAGAAAAATGGAGACATTAGATTATGCATCGATTTCAGAAATTTGAACAGAGCCTCACTCAAGGATCATTATCCTCTTTCGTAGATAGACCAAATTTTACACACAGTTGCAGGAGCAGAGAGATTTTCTTTGCTAGATGGTTTTTCTGGGTATAATCAGGTATGGGTCAGAGATGAAGATCAATATAAAACTACCTTTACCACCAAATGGGGAACATTCACCTATCAAAGGATGCCTTTCGGTTTGTCTAACATCGGAGCAACCTTCCAAAGGGCAATGGATGTAGCTTTCGGTGAGCTTGCTAACAAGATCATAGTCATCTATTTAGATGATATGATAATTTTTTCTCATCATAAAGAAGATCATATAACACACCTCGAGAAGGTTTTTGAAAAATGTAGGGAATTTGGAATATCTTTGAACCCAAAGAAATCCATATTCGTTGTAGAGGAAGGTATCCTACTTGGTCATGTCATCTCTAAAGCTAGATTAGCCATAGATCCTGATAGAGTGAAAGCACTCTTAGAACTTCCCTTACCAGAAAACAAGAGAGGCTTGCAATATTTCTTCAGATAAATAAATTTTATGCGTAAATTTATTGTAGATTTTGCATAGATTATTAAACCAATGACTAAATTATTAAAGAAAGATGCACCTTTCAAATGGATAGATCCAAGGAAGAATGCTTTCAGAAATATTCTAGAGGAAATAGCTCAAGCACCTATGTTGGTTAATCCTGACTACTCTCGAGGTTTCATCCTATATGTTGTTGGTGAGCAAGAAAGTTATGTTGTAGTCCTCACATAGAAGGGAGAAGACAATGAAGAAAGACCCATAGCTTTTCTGAGTGCCACTATGCATGATCATGAGGAAAGATACAACTTTATTGAGAAACAAGTATATGTTGTCATGAAGTCTTTGAATAAATTCAAACATTTCCTATCATAGAGCAGGATCATTGTTTATGTGATCCATCCTGATGTCAGGAATTTTATAATACAAGGAGAACTTGGTGAAAAAAGAGCTGGTTGGGTGACTAAAATATAGGAATATGATGTAGAAATACACCCAACAAAAATAGTAAGGGGTAGAGCCCTATGCCAAGAATTAGCCAAGAAGGCTACAAATGGTCATGTGGATCACCAAAGTATAATGGTAAATACAGAATCAGATCAAAATCTGGAAAAGACTGATTGGATTGATGATCTTGTGAAGTACTTTCAAACTAGAATATGTCCTGATAATCTGAATGCTTCACAAAGAAGAAGGTATAGAGCACAAGCATTAAAGTACACCCTTCAATCAGAAGGGTTGTACAAAAAAAATATAGATGGTGTACTATTGAAATGCATAGGAGATGATAAAAAACAAAAAGTGTTGAAAGAGTTTCATGGAGGTCTCTCTGGGGGACATTATTCAGGAAGAACCACTACTTTGAAGATACTCAGAGCAGGTTGTTATTGGCCTTCTATTTTTTCTGACACTTACAAAATAACCAAGAGTTGTGAGCAATGCCAGAGATACGTAGGGAGGAACAGAAATACCCCTATGCCCTTAAAGTCTATCCAAGTTGAAGAACCTTTCCAACAGTGGGGGTTAGATTTTATTGGGATAATAGAGCCTAATTCATCAACTGGCCACAAGTATATACTTACTACCATAGACTATTTTACCAAGTGGGCTGAAGCAATCCCCACTAAGAAAGTCGATCAAGAGGTCGAAATTGAGTTTATGGAAAGCTTGATTACAAGGTTTGGTATACCAGATTCACTAGTTACAGATAATGGATCAGCTTTCATCGGAGCTAAAATGATTGAGTTTACTAGCAGATATGGTATATATTTGAAGACCTCTTCCAACTACTATCCACAAGGAAATGGTCTAGCTGAGTCTACAAATAAAAACCTCCTCAGAATCCTGAAAAGAACGCTAGAAGATAACAAGAGAAGTTGGCATTCCTTAATCAACCAAGCACTATGGGCTGATAGGATTTCAATTAAGAAATCTATTAATACATCGCCCTATTCTTTGGTCTATGGTAAAGAGGCTATTCTACCTATACACATGGAAATACCAACATTAAAGTTACTTAATCAGATGGATGAAGAAGGAGGTCAACCAATGGATGCCCGATTGATGCAACTTTTACAACTGGAAGAACAGAGAGAACAGGCCTATAATCACCATCAGAAGCATATGGCAGACACAGAAGGGTGGTTCAATAAGAAGACCACTTTCAAAAAATTTAAGGTGGGGGACTTGGTTTTGAAATGGAATGTGAAAAAAGCTAAGCCAGGCAACCACGAAAAATTTGATGCCTTTTGGGAGGGCCCTTTTGAAATAATTGTTGAAAAGCAATTTAATTCATTTCAACTGAAATATCAATAGGGTATGATTCTACCCATAACAATGAATGCTTTTCACTTAAAGCTCTACTTCAAGTAAAGAAAAAAGGAGAATTTTATGTATATTATGTATATTATAGAAGGTTTGTAAATATTTCCCAAAGTTTTTCTCGGCTTATAAAAGGGTTTTTGTCATCATTCCATGGCCAACCAGAGTTTACCAGCAAGAAGAAGATAAAATTAGAAAAGTGCTATATTGTCAGATATAACGGTTGAAATTTGAAATTGCCACGTAGCCATCTAATGATTGGTGGGAAAGAATCACTTTTGAGAATAAAAGAAGCCTTGAGAAGCATTATTTTTCATTTAATAAAGTTGCTAGCCAACCGTCGAAAGAAATTCAAAATTTGCCATGTGGCTTTTCGATGATTGGAAAATAGGAACCGCCTTTGCAAATAGAAGAAGCTTTGGTAAGCGTAATATTTATTTTAATGCAGTTGATAGCCATTGGCTGAATTTTCAAAACATTCAAAAGGGTGACAGAAACAAGGCATAGGAGGATTCGAGAAAATCTAGCCCACCAACCGCAATTAATGCAATCATGCATGTCTTTTCTAATTAACATAAAAAACCCTAATTTCACTCCTAAGTAAGTTCCACTGCACCACTTTCTATTCCTATTTTTGAATCCAAGTTCAGTTCAGACAAACTCAATGTGATATTTTCTCATGGCTCCGAAGAAGAATAATCAAAAAATAGCAATGGTAACTTCATCTTCTGTACCTTCAACAGTGAGACGTGAAGAGGAAATGGGTGAGAAATTTGTTGACAGAGATGCTAGAATTGGTGACACAGTAGTGACATGGAAATATCCAAGAAGAATTCGAAGAGATATCGAAGATAGGATGGCCACTGGTATCACTGCATCTTCCCCTACTACTTTTGCTTTCCATTCATTACTCTACTGGTATGTTTACATTCCTGTACACCCTTGTCCTGAATTGGTCAAAGCAATTGCAAATTTTTATGATGAAAAGAAGAAAGTTATTAGGGATTTTAGAGGGAGACATATTTTTACTCTAAGTACAGATGCATTTATTGTTGCTTTCACCATTGGTTATGTGCCTACCCTTGAACCCAAAGCTTTCGACCCCACTAAACAAGCAAAATATTTTGTGCCCTCTGAGAAGATGAAAAATTTCCTCATTATGCAATTGAAAAAACCACCTACTGGAGGAAATATACCCGAAACCCCTATTCCCTTAACAAATTTCAAAAATCTGGAGCTCTTCTCCATATTGGCTATGGTGGCTGGACTGAAAACTGATGAAAAAGTTTATGGGTGGTAGATTGCCTTAGTAAACTATCTATCAAACCCGAAGAATTATGACTCTTCAGTCATGGATAAGAATGTTAGGCCTTTGTTTTTTGACTGGCCAGGGTATCTCTTTCAAGAAATTCATGAAGGTTTGTCTGCAATGAAAAAGGGGTCTCAGTTTTCTTTTCATTTTTCTTCATACTTAGTATGGATATTCTTCTATTTTATGGCTAAGGAGCTAGCTTTTATTTCTATAAATGATAAATATGAAAAAGGGAGGACATTGCCAGTGTATGAGTGGACCAATGTATTGCACATAATAGAATCATATTATGATTTTAATAGAGAATTTTTGGGTCCAGCTCTAAAGATAATGTATGGGGAAATTAGAAGGTTAACCCCAAAAGCTGAAAAAGTTCTACAGAACAAACATGCAGAGGAGGGTGATTGGTTCATCCTCACTCAAGGGGTTGTCATTAGGTTGTACGGGTTTACTGGGAAACCTTTCTTACTTCCCCATTATGTTACTGACAAGTTATTTGCTTTGGAATATGTCAGACAAACTGAACAAATAAATTTCAAATATGGTATGGGTATAGGTAAAACTGGTACCTGTACTATGCCATTTCAGTTTGAGGGTATTATTATTTCTAAGAAGGGTCAGCATGAACAAATTACCCAAGCTCTGAGAGAATTGGGGTTAATAGAGATACCTCAGAGATGGAAATATGACCCTATAAATAGATTTGTAGAAAGGTAGGCTATTTTGAATAGAACCTCAATTAAGAGCTATCATGTGTCCCTTAGACCAGACATTGAAGCTTGCAGAAATAATAATGAAGATGATGCACTAGAATGGCATGTAGAAAGGATGCAACCATTGCCCCCTTGGCATGATTTTTATGAACATGTAATGTATTATGATCCTAAGAATAATTCTAAGCATGTGTTGGATGAAAATACCATTACTAGAATGCAGAAGAAAGGGGCAGAATGGATGGTGGGAAAAGTTCATGAATGGTGGACCATGAGAGTACAGACAAATATGATTGATTTGAGGTACCCTATGAAAAATGATCTTGAATTCTTGGTTCATTACGATTATTATCAAGATTCCTGGTCAGGGGCCTTTCCTATAAAAGTACCTCCTAGCATTGGTGGCAGCAAGGCAGCAAGTCCTGAAGCTACGAAAAGATAGAATATTGACCAAAGTAAAGGAAAGAAGGTTGCAGTTGAGCAGTCATTATCCCAGGCACAAACCAGGCTTAGAACTTCCAAGAAAAGGTCTGTTGAAGACATCTTCATGAAAGAACAAGGAAAAATATATGGAAAAGTTGCTCAGATGATGTTGAAGATGGGATATGAAGGCAAAGGACTAGGTAAAGAAGGGCAAGGGATCACTGAACCCTTACAGGTAGAAAGGAGAGGAAAACACCTAGCACTAGGTGCTGACTCATCAAAAGGTAGAACCACAACCTCTAAAACTCTGAAATTTGTCCCCCCTTCAAACTCAGCTACAGAATCTGATGAAGAACCTCTTGGCATTAAGAGGAGGAGGCTAAAGTCTGTAGCAAAAACTCAAGAAAAGGAGAAACAAGATGTTGAAAAAGTCCCAAATAATGAGCAAGTTACTCAAGGTAATGATGATCGACACATAGAGGTTACTCAAGCTACTCGAGATGGTGATATTGAAAATATTGAAACTGCTCCAGAAGGTGAGCAAATTATTCAGAATAATGAAGATAATGTTCTAGATACAGAGATTACTAAAAATCCTACTGAAAAGGAAGATGTTCAAAGTGAAACAATTGATGATACAAATGACCTTGCTCAAGAAGGTCAAAATGTAGCTATTTTTCAAGAAATTGTTGTAAAGAAAGAGAATGTTGAACATAAAAAGGGACAACATGGGGAAATTCCCCTAAATATTGAAATAATAAATCTTGAAGAAGATACAGGTAATGAAGATAAAGCTGATGAAAGAGAAAATGTAGAAGAAATTTCTACACCGAATGAAGTTCAGAATTCTATTATGAATGAAGTCAATGAAGATCGTGAAGAAGAAGATGGAAATCAACATGTGCTTCAGACAGAAATAGGTATGGCTTCTCTATTCTCTCACTCTTTTCCTTCTACTCATTCCTGAACTAAATCTCCTTCCATTTCTAGTTCGAAGAAAGATATAATGTTTCCTTTGAAACCATGGTTTCCTTCCCCAGAACCAACATTATATTCACAGCTCCAATCTGAGGCTAGTGCTGCATTGGTTCCAAATCCATTTCTTCCTAGTGTTTGCATTCCAGCTATTAAATCCATATCCACTACAGATGTTGAGAATCATCCGACTCTTTCAAAACTAAAATATTTGAGAAAGGTAAACAAGAATGCCTTAGACTGGTGGACATCTCATTCCGCTAGAGATTCCAAGACTCCAGCCCATGCTCAAGAGATAATAGCTCTTGATCCCACCACCATGCAAAAAAAAAGGTAAAATTGACACCAATATCAAAGAAGTCTAAAGGAGAAATGACCATTGAAGATTATCAAGCAAAAGGTACAACTGAAGACATTACCCAACTTCATATGCCAGATGAGTGGGGAATGGCTCAGGCCCATTTAGGAACTATCTACTTGCATGGAGAGTATTTCAAAGAGAAATTCATCAAAGAACAAGGGGCCAGGAAAGAATTGGAGTCAGTCCTACAAGAACAAAAATTAATAGAAAAGGCTCTGAAGCTAGAGGTAAAGAAATGGGAAGATAAGTTTGGTGAGGCTGCCAGTGAAGCAGCCAAATATAAAGAAAAACTTGAAGAGGCAGATGCACAGATTCAATCTCTGAATCTATAGGTTCAACAACTTCAGCAACAGATCCTAGAAAAGTAGAACGCACCATCTGGCCTATCGAAGGAAAGAGCCAAAGCGGTAAGAAAAGAAATGTTCGAGGACATCTTGTCACTAAGCCTTAGAGCGAGGCCTATGTTGTTGTACCTAGCCAAAGTAAAAGAAGTGATTGAAGTGGTCAACGATGAGTTAAAATCTTTGGTGAGCTTTCTATAGGAAATATCAGATGCAACAACAAAAATTCAAGTCTTGTCTGAGAAAATGCCAGAGAGTGTCATTGCTAAGATCCGAAGTGAAGCTTGGTCTCAGGCCAAGATTGCAGCCAGAAGTTTCTTTAGAAGATTTAAACTTGTAACTCAAGGTGAAAAACTCCTTCAGGAGTTAGAAGCTGAAGCTAAGGGACTAGTGAAGCATTTAAATCTGGAAAACAAATGTGGACTTCCATATTTGTGGGATGAAAATTCAAAAGTTTTAAGTGAAGATGCACTAACAATGTCCCTAAAATATTTTATGGAGGATGAATCTGAAATAGAAAGCTGGGAAGAACCTGTAGAGGAAGCACGAATATTTGCTATGGTGCAAAACCTCACACAGATTAAGTCCTATTTACAGGAGTTGATTTTAAGGTATAAAATAGTGTCTCATGACAAAGTGGAAGAATTACAATATGTATATCAGTTGTTCATGGATTCATCAGACCTTGAGGATGAAGCTTGGAAACAGGTTTGCCTCACTTACAATGAAGTCATCACTATGATAGAAAAGCTAAAGAAATCCAAGCAGGTTAACCAAAGGCAGCTGATAGAAGGTGGGACCAGTGGTCAATAGTGAAACAAGTTTGAAGTTATTGAGGTGTTAATGTAATATTAGTAAAGTATGCATAAGTTGTAAGAGGTATTTTGAAAGGTAATGCTTTACTTGTTTAAGTGCATTTTTCTTGATTATTTTCTTCCACAATCTCCTCTTCCATATTGTTTTGACTCTGTTTCCCAATGGATGAAGGTCCTGGATTCTAATATTTTTGCTAGCAAAATTCCCTAGAAGGCGCCAAGAATGTTAGTCTAAAAAGACTACCTTGAAAGATAGCAAAGTTTTTGAAGTTTGAAACCAGCGTTTCATTTTTTGAGACATAAGAGTAAAAATACTAAGGCATGAAAAGGGTCACGATTTCACGACATGACAAAGTTTCATGAGTCGAGAAGAAAAGAAGCCAAAGTACCAAGGAATGTCATGATTTCACGACATGATAGATTTTCATGAGCAAGCAGCCAACAGAAGCCAAAGTACGAAGGAATGTCATGATTTTATGACATGACAGATTTTCATGAGCAAGTAGCCAAAAGGAGCCAAAGTACGAAGGAATATCATGATTTCATGACATGATAGATTTTCATGAGCAGAAAGTTTTTGCAGGACAAAGATATAAGTAGAAATAAATAAACATACCTTCAAAAGAATATGTCAACAACTGATGATAGACAGTGAAGAAAGCATCAAATCCCAGATTTTTGCTATCAAATATTTTGTTTACCATTAGATCAATAGGAAGCCATGCAAAACATATTGAAGCATTTTTATAGCCTGATTGCTTGTAATTGATTTTATGTCAGAATATACTAGCTGTAAAAGATGCTCACCATAGGGTATATATAGTAGTAAACGCATCCTGAATAGAGGTCGGCTCTTAGATGTTTACAAGACTGGATGTATGTACTCTGAATGCAAGCAATAAAATACGCTTCTATTGGCTTCTGGTTCACGGTGTGCAAGTGTATGTATTAACATTTTATGCTTCTATTCACATTATTGAGTTGTACATTGTATCTGTTCTAGAATATGGACTTATACATGATATAAATCATTTCTAGAACTTAATTTAATCCTTTTCACTCCAAAATTATTTTTAGAAAACCATCAATCAATAATAACCATTGAAGAATGTGCCCATACCTTTACTTTGATGAAGAAGGTGAACTCAAAATCTGTCACAACACTAACTCTCAATTTACCACAAATTAGAGTTAACAACAATGGAATAATGCAAAATGATAAGAGTCCTAATAACACCTTATCACTCCATCTCATCAATAATCAAAACTCACAAATATACATATCATCAATATTCCTTTACACTTTATAACTCCTACTTAATATATCACAAAATAACTTCAACCTCAAAAATAATTACAAGAGAATATCCACTCAATAACTCCAAAGGCTTTCTAACCCCAATATAACATTAGGCACAATTATTCCTTAAACCCTTATAACTCCTAAAATAAATTTACTTCTAAATGCATTTACCACATAAACATTAAGCATCAATAATAACAATGTCAAAGCAATATTTCTATTTAACCTTATACCTCCATCCAATTACCAACAATATTTGCCAAGTCAAATCAAATATTCCACATTATCAACAAAAGATTTACCTTGGCCAAAAATCAATTCTCCAACCTTAGGAGAAGTGTGGAGACACCAACATAAGCGCCAAAGCACTTCCTCCTCCAAACTCGTGGCCCAAAGCAACTGTTGTACCATGTGCATAATAATCTATGACCAAAAATGAAACATGCTCAACGCAAATTGATCTCGACACCTCTACCTAGCGAGCGCCTTCGCTCCACTACCTTCGTCGTTGGAGCACAAGTTCCCAACGAAACTCTCAAGCACCACTCGTCATTTTACCTTCCCTTTGCTCGCAGAGATTAAAGACAAACAGATTTGTCTTCCTCACAGGCATTAGAAATCGGAACTTAAACACAGAGCAATACAAAACTCAAAAATCATAGAGCAATCTGAAATCGAAGGTCATAGAGCAATACAAATTCGAAGGTAATCACGCAAATCTAAGGTGCTTAAAACCTTAGGAAATAATGTCATTTAATAGTCTTTCATCCCATGCAAATTGACATCAATGTTGTAAGTATTTTACATGAGCACCGCTAAGGGTTTAGAAACCCTTTCAATAATAATTATTAAATTAATAATTATTATTTTATTAATAATAAACTTAACTTAAAACCTTTTCAAAGGTTTGAGTTAATTTATTTATTAATAATCAAAATGGACTTTTAAGGTTTTTCAAGGAGCAAAACCTTTTCATTAAGCCAAGATGGTTTTAATAAAAACCCTTAATGAGTCCAGATGGTTTTAATGAAAACCCGTAATGAGTCCAGATGGTTTTAAGAAAAACCTTTAACCTTGTCACCATGGTTTTAATAAAAACCCTTAAAAAACATCATGGAACTTTCAATATCTTTTTGGCACCAAACTCTTTTTGACATCAGCACAAATTCCTTTTGACATCAACACAAAATCCTTTTGACATCAATGATAACTCACAAACATGAAGGTAGGCAACATACCCAAAATTGCCAACAATATCCCCCTTTGTCATTGATGGCAAACCACTACTGAAACCACTGCCAACTATCAAAACTGAAACCAACTAAAAACCATCCTCTAAAGCTTTGCTCCCCCTGACTCAAGGCTCTCCCCCTTACTCAAATATCTCCCCCTTTGTCATCAATGGTAAAGGGTCACCTTTGGGGCTCAGGGCTAAGAATGATCCTCTTAGCTAAGCCCCTCCCCCACATCCTGTTGAGGTGATTAATTATGGGGTGGGAGTAAAACTCTCATTAGGCACTGATCATCATCAGTGTCCATAGCTGCCTTCCATGATTTTTCTTGATATCCTTATCCATGTTCCTATTCCTGTTCTTGTTCATATCCTTGTTCTTGTTCCTGTTCAAAACCCTGTTCCTATTCATGTTCTCATCCCTATTTTTGTCCAAGCCATTATTCCTATTCTTGTCATTATTCTTGTTCCTGCCATTATTCCTGTTCCTATTCATAGCCCTAAACCTATACCTTAGAACTTCTTCTCTACATCATCTGGTTATATGTCCTTCATTATTGCACTTATAACATTTGACAATGTTATTCCTTTGAGATGTACCTATTTTTTGAATCCTCTCTGTTGGACCAAACATGTTCCTATTGTTAACCCTGCAATTAACTGCCTTGTACCCAAAATGATTACAAGAGTAGCAATACCCTTGAAATAAATTACCAATTTTGAAATTTTCATTAACCTATCTTGCTTGAGCCCTACACTATGAAGCCATGTGTCCAAACAAGTAACATGCAAAACATCTTCCATTGAAATTTCCTTGCCTTGACCTCATAGGTCCTTTAGTATTTCTCCCCTTATGCTAATTCTAATTTTTTGATTTTGTGCTATCTGAATTACCATATGAAAACTTACTCTCTGAAGTACTCTCTTCATTTGAACCATCTTCTTCTTGGGAGCTCATACTATATTCCTCAACCTGTTCCTTTTGTTTCTTTCCAAAACTAAGAACTATTTTATTTGTTGTCCTTATTTTATCCTTGATGATTGATTTTACCTTCTTGGAACTTTCTTCAAACCTGTAAAGCTTCTCATTATACTCTTACTTCATTTTTTAACTCTTTACACTCAAGAGACATAGCTGCCAACTCTTCTTTGAGTTCCTGTGTCTTTGCTATAGAGATATCAAGATTCCCTATAAGCTCATCTCTTTCATAATTGCATTCATAAAACCTATCAATGAGTAGCATATTTCTTTCTTTCTTTCTTTAACACATCAAGAGCATTAACAATTTCGGCCTCAAGATCTACTTCTCCCTTTTCTGAAACATCCTCTATTTTTTTACCTTTTGAAACATCAATATCCTTTTCTGATTTCTTACCACTAGAGGTACTACCTTCATCTAAACCCATAAGAAGATCTTCCTCATAATTTTTTGAAGCATCCTCATACATAGTATTACCAGAATTCAAACCATCATTTATACAGTCATCGTCAAGGTGACCAAAATTTCCACATCTAAAGCACTTAAGCACAACAAATCCATTCCTTTTTTTTTTTTCTTCCTTTTCTATTAGAAACAACATCTTATTTCTATCATAACTTGAAGAACTTCCATCATCACTACTAGAACACTTACTTGCTTTGTCTGTGTAGAATATTTTCTTGTGTTATTGGAAGTACCTCTTCCCTTGACTGTTTTTCTCATTTCTATTCTTCCGTTGATACCTGTGCTTCTCAGATTCCCTATGCTTATAATCCTATTTTTCTTCATTATAAGCATCCTTGGGTTCTGGACAGTCAGTAGCATAGTGACCAAAATTTCCACAATTGAAACATTTAACATATTTCATACATTTGTGCTTTCTTGAGAACTTGCCTTTCCTACTATAGTTTTCTTCTTCATCACTAGAAGACTCATCACTATCTTCTTGTTGTTTACCCTTGGACTTCTTGGTAGCTTTGAAAGTTGCCTCCTTCTTAGGATTAGGTACCACTTTAGTTCTTAACTCAAAATTTGCAAGTATACTATGAAGCTCATCCTTTTTCAATTTATCCAAATCCTTGGCTTCCTCAATAGCTGAAATATTTTCACTAAATCTATTTGGAAGAGACCTCAAAATTTTATCACAAACATCATTTTCAGCAAGCTCAAGACCTAGTTCCTTCATGGAATTAACAATCTCATCCATATGAAGAATATAGCCACTAATATTTTCTTCATAATTCATCTTGATTTGTTAAAACATACCTTTGTAATATCTCAATTTTGCTTTTCTAAAATTTGCATCACCTGTATGAACCACTTGCAATTGATCCCACATTTTCTTTGTTGTATTACAATGAATCACCTTTGTAAGATCTGCCTTTTGTAGACCTTTCAGAATTGCATTCATTGCCCTTGAATTGTTGTGATGTAGAAGTTTCTCATATTTAGTAGTAGGAGGGAGCTTTGTAATAGTGTGCCCAAACTCAACTGCTTCCCAAACTTCATTTCCAAGAGCCATTATATGAACCTTCATATTTATGCTCCATAGACCAAAATCTGTCCCATCAAGAATAGGTGTTGAATTACCACTTGTAAAATCCATTGTGTTCTTTTCAATATTTTCCTTCAAGCTATGAAACTCTTTCGAAGGAACCTGCTTTGATACCAATTGAAGAACACAAGCTTATACTAAGAGGGGGTGAACAATATAAGACCACTTTTTAACTTTTTCCTTTAACTTCAGAAAGCAATGCAATGAACCAATAGCAAAATCAAAGCAGTAATCAAACAAGTGTACAAGTCATCACACAATTGAGACACAAATATAACGTGGTTCACCCAAGGTGGGCTACTCCACAGAGAAAATATTTCACTAAATTTTCTCAATCAAATCCTTTGGGAATCCTTCCCAATTACAATGTTTATGGACTTCCTATCCAAAGGAGAATCCTTCTCCTAATCAAATATGTATGAGCCTTTTGCCCAAAGGAGATGTCCTATCCCCCAAAGAAGTATTTATGAGCCTCCTACCCAAAGGAGATGTCCTATCCCCTAAAGCTCTGGAAATGATACTTCAAAATATCATTACCTCGTCTACCGCTAGCAAGTGGAACTCCTTTCCACAGAAGACGTCATGTCCTCCTTGCTCTATCTCTAGAGACTTATGTCCTCATTGATCACCTCCATAGATTCTCATCAACACCTGTAATAAACATAGTCAATCGTTCCAACACAAGTCCTCTCAAACTCTATCATAAATCTTCATCAAACTCAATCCTCTGGTCCAGCACAAATCTGCTCTCAAATCTCTGTCAGATCTATCCCAAGCTTAAGCTAAAATCTTGAACAAATCAATCACAACTTCTCACAAGTCTTCACCAAGACTTCATCAAATCCATCCACAATTTCTTCAACAAGAACCTGTCCAAATCAGTGCACAAGTTCTCCACAAGAACCTATCCAAATCAGTCCACAAGTTCTCCACAAGAACCTGTCCAAATCAGTCCACAAGTTCTCCACAAGAACCTGTCCAAATTTGTCCTAGCAAGCTCACCAAGAACTTGCCCAAATCAGCTCAAGCAAGTTTACCAAGAAACTTACCCAATGTGAACACATAAAGAGAATTGTTAGAGACCCAATGTGTTTCATCCAATCATATCAAATAAATCTCATAGAAGCATAAAGAGAATTGTTAGAGACTCAATATTTTCTATCCTTCAACTCTCAATCTCAACTCAAATCAATCTCATATAAGTAGTATACTTTCACAAGATCTTAAACCACAACCCAACAATTGCCAATAATGCAATATCAAGGAATCAAATCCTCTAACATAGAACCATAACTTACTATCAAACCCTATCCATGTTAGTTTTCAAGAACTCAAAGCAATCTCTCTCTAAGCATCAAGAAGGGGTTCAAGATATTTTTAACTTCTCTCAAATGGGAATGTTCAACCTAACCACACAACCAAGTTTATCAATCAAAGTACAACTTGATAAAACCAAACTCATGTATCAAGTAAAGCATAACTTGATCAACTCAATCTCAATGGAATCAATCTCAAAACCAAAATCTCAAAAATCAAACAACTCAATTAGGGTTTTAACAACTTATAGCAATGGCATAAGCTTCTCACTCAAAAACCCTAAAGCAAACTTCAAATGCTTCCACTCTTATAAACTAGAATTATGCAATAACTCATAAAATCATCATGATCTCATAATGCATAATCAATACTTCCACTTTCAAAAAATAAGATCCACTCCAAATAAGAAAAGTTAATTTAATCCTTTTCACTCCAAACTTATTTTTATAAAACCATCAATCAATAATAACCATGGAAGAATGTGCCCATACCTTTACTTTGATGAAGAAGGTGAACTCAAAATCTGTCACAACACTAACTCTCAATTTACCACAAATTAGAGTTAACAACAATGGAATAATGCAAAATGATAAGAGTCCTAATAACACCTTATCACTCCAACTCATCAATAATCAAAACTCACAAATATACATATCATCAATATTCCTTTACACTTTATAACTCCTACTTAATATATCACAAAATAACTTCAACCTCAAAAATAATTACAAGAGAATATCCACTCAATAACTCCAAAGGCTTTCTAACCCCAATATGACATTAAGCACAATTATTCCTTAAACCCTTATAACTCCTAAAATACATTTACTTCTAAATGCATTTACCACATAAGCATTAAGCATCAATAAAAACAATGTCAAAGCAATATTTCTATTTAACCTTATACCTCCATCCAATTACCAACAATATTTGCCAAGTCAAATCAAATATTCCACATTATCAACAAAATATTTACCTTGGCCAAAAATCAATTCTCCAACCTTAGGAGAAGTGTGAAGACACCAACATAAGCGCCAAAGCACTTCCTCCAAACTCGTGGCCCAAAGCAACTTTTGTACCATGTGCATAATAATCTGTGACCAAAAATGAAACACACCCGACGCAAATCGATCTCGACACCTCTACCTAGCGAGCGCCTTCGCTCCACTACCTTCATCATTGGAGCACAATTTCTCAACAAAACTCTCAAGCACCACTCGTCATTCTACCTTCCCTTTGCTCGCAGAGATTAAAGACAAACTAATTTGTCTTCTTCACAGGCATACGAAATCGGAACTTAAACACAGAGCAATACAAAACTCAAAAATCATAGAGCAATCCAAAATCGAAGGTCATAGAGCAATACAAATTCGAAGGTAATCACGCAAATCGAAGGTGCTTAAAACCTTAGGAAATAATTCCCTTTAATAGTCTTTCATCCCATGCAAATTGACGTCGGCGTTGTAAGTCTTTTACATGAGGGCCGCTAAGGGTTTAGAAACCCTTTCAATAATAATTATTAAATTAATTATTATTATTTTATTAATAATAAACTTAACTTAAAACCTTTTCAAAGGTTTGAGTTAATTTATTTATTTATAATCAAAATGGAATTTTAAGGTTTTTTCAAGGAGCAAAATATTTTCATTAAGCCAAGATGGTTTTAATAAAAACCCTTAATGAGTCCAGATGGTTTTAAGAAAAACTTTTAACCTTGTCATCATGGTTTTAATAAAAACCCTTAAACAAACATCATGGAACTTTCAAGATATTTTTGTCACCAAACTCTTTTTTACATTAGCACAAATTCCTTTTGACATCAACACAAACTCCTTTTGACATCAATGGCAACTCACAAACATGAATATAGGCAACATACCCAAAATTGCCAACAGGTGCCTGTAGGCATTTTACATAAGCCCTTATGAATACCCCCTAGCCTTCGAGCGACACTAGGGCACACCTTCACCATCAACCTGCAACATATCCAACCATCAATAGACAACAAACAAAGAACAAGGTAAATCTATTTCATTTGGTTATATTGCATATTGTTTAATTTGTTTTCATTTCATATTGTTATATCTATGCTTTTAATTATGATTTCTTAGGGCTCACATAGTGGAGCCCTCATTATTATTACTAACTCTCTGGTGTTTATTTGTGTGTAGGTTAGATAGTACATCAGCATAATTGGATATCTAAAAAGTTGGAGTGGCCCAGCATCAGATATGTAGAAGCCCACTCACACTTTTTGGGAGTGAGAAACAATTGGAGACAACACCATTTTTTGTAGCTAGGGTTTCAAATAACCCTATCAATATTTGTAATAGTTGTATCAAGAAGGATTCTCCAATCTGCTATTGTAACAACAGATTTTTTAGGCTCCCCACTTTGTTTAATATAAATCTTATTTGTTGTGCAATATCAATTTATTTGAATTCTATTGTATTTAGAATTTCTTGGTGTTGTGTTTTTAGCTCTAAAAAAACTCATCTTGTTCACTATGGGGAATAATGGGTCCTAATTCCTCTTTAAATTCATCTAAAATTATCGACATAAGTTCAAATTCTTCATGGATTTCATCATCAAAATCATCGGGATGGAGGGCTTCTTCTCCTGAATTTAGATTAAGCCTTTGGAATGCTTGTTCAAGAGAAGAGGTGGTGGAAAGTGGGTGGTAACCTAGACCTGAATAGTCGTGCACTTCTTGATATGGAACATCAATAGGTTGAAGCACTCCCTATTCATGCAATCCTAGGCCATGACCTTACCAATTAAATATGTGAAAATAGCGGGATGGAAATCCTGACATGTTTGGAATGTTGGCAAGTGCTGGTTCTTTGGGTTCCTCTAGGGGAGCTAGATTTGATGAAGAATCAATCCCCCCATACACAAAATTTATGCTATTTGGAGTTGAACCCATGTTATATATTGCTCCTATGGCTAAAGGTGGGTCACGTGGGTGACCAAAATCCTTAGCATTAGGAATGGTGAGCGGTGTGACGGTGATGTCTTGGACCACATATTCACCAATACCGAGATTAGTGAGGTGGACCTCAACTTGGGATGATATGGAAGGACCATGGTTGGATGATGGCTTGGGAAATGGTGAAGATGGAGATGTCTCACAATCCATCAATTCGACTTGTGAAACATTAGGTGATGGCGATGGATTGGATTGGGAAGGTTGTTGAATGGATGATGATGATGAAGTGGCAAGGATGTAAATGATGTGGATTGATTTTGACCACATGTGCATGTAGTCAATGATGAAGATGATGGGGGTATGGGAGCTTGATGGGGATTGGTGATAGGGAGATCCTCAAGAATGGGATCTTTTGATGAGGAAATTGGTGGAGTGGTAGATGGATTGGATGATGGTGATAGGAAAATGTGGGTGGAAGGAAGCATGGATTCATAAGGATTTGAAATGAAATTGCAATACTTGAATGGTTCGACATCCGTTGGTATGCAATGTACTTGTCCCTCATGAACATATTTTAAGCATTGATGTAATATTGAAGGAACACATCTCATTTCCCTCATCCAAGGTCTTCCAAGGAGTACATTGTATGCCATGGATCCTTCCAAGATGTGGAACATAGTGTGCAATATTTTGACCCCTACTTCAATGGGCAAAACAACAGTGCCAACTGTGGAACACAAAGCATCGTTGAATGCTTTTAGGGTGAATGATGACTTGGTGATATGAGATGGAGGAAGATTCAAATGATGAAGGGTAGATGTGGTGATGATATTGATGGAGGAACCGGTGTCAATTAGGACTCTTTTAAATGGCTTCTTGTCAATTAGAGCCATGATATGCAATGGAGGGTCTACTGAGTCCGATGAGATTGGCTTAATCTCAAAGTCATAGAATGTGATGGAAGGCTCCATGCATGTTTGAATGCTCCCTACAAAGTTGTTGAAGGCATTAGAATCTTGATATTGTAGTTCAATGGATTTGAGAATATCCATTAATGCCTCACGATGTGGGGGAGATTGTTGAATTAACTCATAAATTGACAATTTGGTGGAAGCCATCTTTAGACTTGTGGTTAACCGACTACTCAATGAGATGACTGGTCATGGTGGATGATTGATGGGGGGAATTGGAGGATTTGATTGACTAGGAATGTGGATTGGTGATGAAGGATTGGGGGAAATTTGGATGGGTGGCGATGTGGGAGATTGTGACACACTTGCTTGAGGTTGTTGCCTTGCATTTTGTTGATTATTTCTTTGACCTCTAGTGACCACATGGATGGCCCCTAAAAACCCTTGGTATTTTTGGACATGATTGACTTGATTAGGAGGAGTTTTGGTGTTAGCCCCTCCTATATTTGGTTGCACCTCCTCATGATGAGGAAGTGGTGTTTGAAAAATACCAAGGTTTTGATTTTGTTGAGCAAGGGGGTTGTCAAGCTTGATTGCCCCCAAGTCAATAAGGTCTTGCACTATGTCTTTGAATGTATGGCAATTATTAATATCATGCCCATTTTTCCTATGATAAGGATAAAATAAATGTTCCCGATAGTGTTTACTACGTTTAGCGGGATCATCTGGTCTAATTTTGGGTAAAGCAAGTTTATTTGTGTCATACAACCTTCGAAAAAGGGAAGCATATGACTCGGCCAAGGGGGTGTATTGGTGATTTTGTTGGATAGACTATCATCGAGGATGGTTTTCTATAGTTGGCACTGTGTTTTGCATGGCTTGAGTTATCAAGGGTACTGCATGATAAGCAATTTGTTGTGGTGGTTGTTGCACTGATTGTTGTTGAGCCATTATCGACTGGCTCATGACCACTTGATTAACGTGATTGGGATGATTGGTTGGGGTAGCCTGTGTTGATTTTGATTGGCCAGAATAGTTGCTTTTATATTGGCCCTTGTTTTGCCATTCCTTTTTCTTAGGCTTAAGTATGCCCTCTTGGATTTTTATTTCCTCGATGACACTAGCCTGAGCTAGAGCTTCTTCAAATGAACGATAAGTCTATAGTTGAAGCATCCAAGAGATAGGTTTTAAACAACTCTTGGTGAATAATTTGATTAGCTCATCCATTGGTAGGGTGAATGGCAACTTGGTAATGACAACCCTCCAACGGTTTCCAAAATCGTAGATAGACTCATCATCATGTTGTCTTAAAGCATAGACATCAGACAATGAGACTTTCTTTCTAACATTTAGGATAAAACGCTCAAAGAATTGGTCAATCAATTGCTCAAAAGTATAAATACTATGACTGGGTAATTGATTATACCACTCTATGGCATCTCCTCCTAATGTTTGAGGAAATATTCTGAGCATGAGAGCATTGTCATTTTGAATTCTAAAACATGAGTGTACAAATGTGCTCACATGCTCTTTGGGATCCTCAGTTCCCTTGAATTTGTCAAACTTAGGCACCATGAAATCTGTTAGATATGGTGGTGATGGTACTGAAGGATGAATGGGTTGGTTGATCAATTGATGTAAGGTTGGCTTCTGGTTTGTCAAACTAGGAGTATATTGTATCAATTGATCTATCTATTTTTGCATGGCCTTAATTCGAGGGTCTTCTTCAAGAATGTGGAAGCCCTAAATTACCTGATGATTTTGAGGTGGGGTGGAAAAATGTTGTGGAGTGACCAAATGATGCTGAGATTGGTGATGATGACTAGGTGAATTTGATGGAAATTGATGAATGGGAGATTGATGATGAAAATATGGAGAATTTTGGAATGGGGTTGATGCATGAGGGTTATGGTTGGGTTGGCCAATGGGAATAGGATGGGTATTGGTATGACTTGGTGGAGGAACAGGGATAGAAACCACAGAAGACTATGGTGTCCATGATGGACCCTGGTTAATGAGGATAGTCTGAGTAGAGTTTGGTAAAGGCTTAGGGTTCACTTGCACTTGTTGTTGAGCATTTTGATGTTGCTTAAGCAATTTGTTCAAGTGTTCCCATGCTTCATTAATCTCTCTATCAGAAGTGGAGGGTATGGAAGCAGATGGTATGGAGGATGTGGTTGGGGGACAAGTTACACTTGGTATGGTAACTTGTGAGGCTGAAACTTGTGAAGTAGCATTTACATGTGCTTCATACAAGGGGTTAGTGTATGTGGATGTGTATGAAGTGCTAGGAGCACATGAGGGTTGGGGAATGGACATATGAGAGGAAGGTGCAACTGATGCCTCGAAAAGAGGGTTAGTGTACACCTGGGTAAAGTTGGATGGTGGCTAGGAATAAACAAGTTCCTACTGTAAAGTAGGATCTTGTCTAGGTGAGTTGGGGACTGACTCTAAGACATAGTTAGAAGACTTCATAAGAGCTTCTACTCATGCCATATCTATGTGGGTAATGTGGTGATCAATGGTTGGTGAGGTTGACTCTACTTGGGGAACAACCATATGAAAGGTTGTGGGTGACAAGGAATGTGAGGGACCTATAGATAAATCTACCTATGTCACATTTAGGGAATCTACCACAGAAGTGGTGGGGAAGGTGGATGAAGGTTCCATTGAATTATCTTGATTTAATGCTTTCTTTTGTTTTCTTGTTAATACCATAAAGCAAATAAACCAAAATATAGATTATGCAGTAAAATGAAACACAAAATTTAAATTTCACAAGAAAAATAAACAATCAATGCTAAGTTTGTTTAACACGTGTGTCTTACCTCATTCATTGATTATCTCCTTTTAATGTGAGTTCATTTTCTTAGGTTTTGATCTTGTGTGTTTCAAATGTGCTAATCTAAATTAACCAAAGAAAGGTAAAAACTATGGCTAAGTTGGGGCAACGAGATTCTTGCTGGTGATGAAATCCAGCAAGTTTGCTTGGGGGTGACCTAAGGTTTCTAAGGGTAGATATTGGTGGATGGAGATGAAAGCCACCATCACCAAATCTCAAGCAATGGTTGGTGATGAAATCCAACCACTACTATTAAATGTGAAGCGTGCAGTGTGTGATTCTTTTTAAATTTTTGATTTGCTATTGTGTTCATACAATGTTAGAAAGATAACTACTTTTGATAGTCTAAATCAGAAGCCACTACCCAAAATACCAATTTTTCCAAAGGATGTAGAGTACACCGCTTAAGACCCGCTTTAGACAGTTGGGGGGTTCATCTACTCCTCCGTATGGAATCACCCAAGTACGGGGATACTTTTGGTATCTGAATAATGTTCCTACTTAGACCTACAAAAATAGGAATCCCTAACCCTATAATGCAAACTAATTATGCAATTTTTCAATTCACATGAAATCAAAATGCAATATTTTTCAATTTGTGAATACAATAGAAAATCAGAAACTTCAAATAGAAAGTGTGGATGGATGCAAATGACTAATCTGAAACCTAATATGCAAGCTAGTATGAATTTTTTTCCTAGATTAATTAGTGATGTTCTTTTTAGCTTAAAAATCTAAAAAAAATGTAAGATTGCCAGAATACGTAAACAGAAAAGTTAGGGTTTTAATAGTAGACTTACAAAATAGCCTATATTTCTGCTCCAACTCTTTGTAAAACACCTCTGGGTATTTCTGAAATGCACCTAGGCATTTTTGGATGGCCCTCGAGCACCGTCGAGCATTCGCGCACCTTCTGCAACTTCCTACAAGTCTTCAGAAACCCTAACTAGCAAAAAATGCTTGATTCTACCTCTGAAAATCCTGTAAAACAAGATAGAAAACAACAAATAAATTAGCAAAGCAAATCATAAAAAGAAACCCTTAGTGGGTCCCACCGTGATCACCATTTTAAGAGACAAAAATGCAACACCAAATAACAAGATATAAATTGAACTCAAAAGACAATATTGCACAATGAATGATTTTATATTAATGGGGGGAGCCTCAAAACTCCATTGTTACAATAAGAATCTTTGAATCCTTTGATACAAATTTTACAATAGCTAGGGTTCTTCAAAACCCTAGAAAACAACGTTGGTGGTGTCTTCAGAACATGTTCTTGCTCCCAACAGAAGTGAGTGGGCTTCTAGTTATCCGATGTCGGGCCACTCCAGCTTAAGCAGTTGTCCAATGCTAATGTAATGCTACCATATCTGCACATAAGAAAATAGCAAATGAGTCAGTAATAACAATGAGGGCTCCACAATGTGAGACCCTCAAAAATCAAGACTAAACCCTAGCTATGCAATAAAAAAATATGAACAGATGCTAACAACACAATAAAATATAATAACAATGACTTTGATTTACCTTGCTTATCTATCATTCTCTGATCTGATGTAATCTATTGTAGTGGATTGGTGCGATGATGCCCTAGCATCGCCCGAGAGCTAGGAGGACTTCAAAATTTGGCGTAAAACACCCGTGGGTGCTCGGTGGCTGTAGGAAATACCCGTGGGTGCTTGAGAATGGTGGAGGGTGCCCAGAGGTGCTTGGTAGTGGAGGGGAAGCACCCGGAGGTGCTCGGTGATGAGAAAGGGCATCTGAGGGCGTTTGTATGGCTAAAGGGAAAGTCTACAGAAGTAGATCTGGCTAAGCGAGAGGAGGCGGTGATGGATGTGGATGATATGGCAAGCGAGGATGGAAGGTGAGAGTACTTGGATACTCCAATGGAACTCGAGGTGAATGACTCAAGGATCTCAAGAGATAAATTGCTCAGGAAAATCTCTTAGGGGTTGAGCCATCAAAATGGCTCCTATTAATCCAACCTAGGGCATGCTAGGGTTTCAATGACACTAATCGTGTGGTTGAGATAAAAGCATATCGGAGGGTGGATATTAAATCTAGGGTGTGGCATGGATTGATATGGATGGATGGATAGGATTAAGTGAAATCGGATGGCTGGGATTAATTCACTTATATAAATATATATTTATTAAATATATATAAAATATAATATATAAAATATTAATATTTAAATATATATAAAATAAATATATATAAATATATGTAAATAAAGGGTGGAAATGGTGGGAAAACCAGGATGGATGACAAGTGGCTAGGTTTTGGTGTCTACAATTATGACTTCTTTTGGTTAATTATTGAAGTAGAAAGTGTTTTGATTAGTGTCGTGTTGTCACATATTAAAGACTGAAGGAAACATAAATTGTGCTCAGTGTAAACTTGCAACTCTGGAAAGGGTTCTTCTTTATTTTAGATGAGGTGTTGCTTTAAATCATTTTTAGATAGTTATTTTTCTATTTGCTTGTGATTTATGTAGTGGTTTGGTACTCTTTAAACTGCTTTAAGTAATAGGAGAAATATTTTGTAATTTTGTTGGTATTATAGTTATATTATTTTCCAAGACTTACATAGATAAGGAAAAAAGAAAACAATTTAGAAAGGATTATGGGGTCCTTTCGTTTTTTGCAATAGATATGATTATGGGGTCCTTTAGGGAATTGCATTAGAGAGAAAAATGAAAGGAAAATTTTGATCTGTTTGTTGAGTATTGTGAAAAGATTAACTTTAGCAAGTTATTTTCCTTTTAAGAAATATGTTGCATGGAAAGATCATATAGGTATGTATTGTTCTCATGCTATGGAGTTGTACTAATTCCTACTCCAACTACAATTTTATGGAGCTCGTGGAAGTCAATGAACTATATTTTGGAGCAAAAGATCTACCAAGATATTATTGGAGTTTCAAGTGTATATGTTTATAATGCTTTTGGAAAATCTCACAAAAATATATGTGATGTAATTTGTATTGTGGATATGGAAACTTTTGTAATAAGTAGCCTTTAATGAAGGACATTAAATTAGTGCTTCAAGTTATTTATTAAGCTTACTTTCAATTTATTGAAAAGAAGATTAACTTAGAGTTATTCTTATTGTAGATCAGGGAAAAAGGTGATTATATGTTTAAATGAAATTGGAAAATAAAATTGTTTATGAATTCTCTTATCAAGTTCATATTTATTTATGTTTCAATTCTTATTGCTTTTGTTTATATCTGTTATGAAAGATATAAGGCATATCTTGAGTAAGAAAAATGAATATGTTTTATTTTCTTGCAAGAGAGAGAGTTAGTTAAGGTTATTTATGTTATATTTTGGTTTGAGGGTGTTTAAAAGGGGTACACTATTAGTAGCCATGTCTAGAGACCCTATAAGATAAAACCAAACCTAAGGGAGTTACGGTGAGGCAACACCTAGGTTTCTTTTGCAATGGGTACATTTTGAGAGGGAATTCAAGTGTGATACAAAAATGAGGAGTCTTTGGATAAGATTCTAAGTGGTGTACCTTAAATATTTATTCCAATTGTAGAGATTTGGTACCCATGTACAAGGGATTAAGTGATGGTATCTTGAGCGGGTAGGCTCAGGTGTCCATGTGAAACTATCATGTAGAGTGATAGTCACCTTAACTAATCCCATCATGGAGATGGGATAGTTAAGCACTGAAGATTTAGTAGTGTCACAGCCCGCTCGATGGACTTTCTAGAAGACATTAATTGATTCAAAGGATCAATTAATACTTTAATTTTAAACATTGACTAGACCTTTACTAATGTTGCCAAGCATTAATAAGAGGATCTAATTAATAAAATATAGGGAATAGAAAAACATAAAGATCTTATAAAATAACTAATTACACTCTAAGAAGTTAATTGGAAGGGTTTTGAATGCAATTGGAATTTTGGTTAGGTTTTGGGAAAAATAAAATAAGACTTTTGAAAAAGGATTAATTTGGGGAAATTATCTTTTTCAAAAGGGACTTATTAAAATAAACCTAACTTATTACAATTAGGTGCACACCAAAATTTTTCCAATTTTGAAAAGACCCAAAAAGGACAAGGTCTGGAATTAATAATAAATATGGACATATTTGTCTAGTGGATGCACTATTCTCCATGTCACATGATTCCTTCCCAATAGTATTAATGCAGGCTTTGCAGGTGCACTTGGGAAAAAGGGAAGACCAAAAATGGGTAAAGTACTCCCACCTTACCCTCTCTTGTCTTGTCCCTAATTTTTAAATGGTAAAATGGAATCTTACTATTTGGGTTGGTTCCAAGAATACTCATTTTAATATTTTTAAATCCACCCGCTTTCTCATGAAGGAATAAGAGTTGGAAAAATCTATAAAAGTGGAGACAAGAAATGGAAATGGAGGGAAATATTAGCCTTAGGGAGTATGCTCTCTACCTTGGTAGATCAGAAACCAAAAAGCTCTAAGAGAGTACTAGTGGAATTAAAAGCAATCTTAGGTGAAATTAGGAAGGAGCTTGGAAAGGCTGAAAAAGTGGGGAAGAAGATTCACAAACAAATTTCATGCCTTGCAGGAGCTCCAGGTGGGGACTTTCCACTTTTATTATGTTGAAGTTTTGCGTAAATAGATAGTATTTATGCTTTACCTTGGTAGTGGATTCGCATTATTGTATTGTAACTTTCAATTTAATGATTTTTCATTCTACTAAGGTTTAGACTTTTAATATTACCTTATTTTAAGCTTTGCTTTGATAATATCATAAAATGTGACTTATAATCTCTTTATTTTCTCACACCCCTCTCCCTCGATTAAGATCCAAATAGGGGCATAATCAGGCTCTTGGGACCCTATTATTTAATATGTGCATTATGACATCAAAATACGTCATGGCTCTAGTCCTTGTGGAGGATGATAAGCTTAACATCAGATTGGTTTATTTGGGGGTGGATAGAAAGGCTTTATTAGAATTCAATTTTGACAAAATTTCCTTAAAGGTTGGTTTGTAATCTTGTTGATAGATTACAAGGTAAATTTATGATAGAATACAAGGTTGATCTTTGTTTAAAGGTATAATCTTGTGTGATAGATTATAAGGTTGATTTGTAATCTTGTGTATAAAGTAAGTTTGTGTATAAGGTATAATCTTGTGTGATATAATACAAGGTTGATTGAATTTTAAAGGTATAATATTGTGTGATAGATTACAAGGTTAACTTGTGTTTAAAGGTATAATCTTGTGTGATAGAATACAGGGTTGATTGAATTTTAAAGATGTAATCTTGTATGATATATTACAAGGTTGACTTGTGTTTAAATGTATAATCTTGTGTGATAGAATATAGGGTTGATTTGAGTTTTAAAGGTGTAATCTTGAGTGATAGATTACAAGGTCTACTTGTGTTTAAATGTGTAATCTTGTGTGATATATTACAAGATTGATTTGTAATCTTGTGTGATAGATTACAAGGTTGATTTGTGTGTAAGATGTTATCTTGTTTGATAGATTACAAGATAGTTATGTCTGACTATGAGATAACCTTGGTCGATAGGTTACAAGATAAAGAAAATGTAATCTTGTTTGATAGATTAAAAGGTAAAATTTATAGGGACTCTAGTATAACCATATGGATTGATTATAGGATAATCATGTTAATGTATTTTGTGAACTATAATATGATTTTGATCAAACGATAATATGGTGATGATTGTCTAAAATATGAAACATGAATGAATATGGGAAGATTAGAAATGGGATCTAATCTTGGAGAGAGTATGGGATCTCTCCATGTGTGGTGAAACCTTAGACAATTTTTGTACCATATTGGAGTATATGATCTAATGATATTTAGTTTGGAGAATGAATTTGGGATTCATTATCGAGAGAATTATGGGGTTCCCTCTTGGTAACTGATGAAATTTCTCCTTAATATGTAACCAATGATATTTCATAAACATGTAGATATAATAATTTGTGATATTCTTATTTATTGCATTGATGTCTTAGAGAAAGGAAATGTGGCATTTTCTTAATTGCATCATGTTTGAAAACAAGGAACATGATGGTTCCTTTAAATACATATTGATTTATAAAATGATCTATGGGATGCCTTTCTATGATTGTATTTATGACCATTTAAGTTTATGAAATGAGAGGAGAAACATATTTTGAAGGTTGGGTTTATTCCCCATGACGGTTCCCAGGGTATATGCTATGTACTTCTATTTGTGGTTTGCAAATGTTGTTATGCATGGATATTGTATTTACTCTCTAGTATGATGTTATCTAGATAGATCATGGATATTGAATATGATGAAAGAAGTAAATTCTATTTGTTTTCCAATGGAATGTTGTATTTACATTCTTATAAAGTGATTTCTAGAATGTTGTAATATTTTGTTAACAAGCAATGTTCTATGGATGAAAATGGATTATGATTACTCTAGTGATTATAATATTTGATGCCTTTGTGTTTTCCAATGAATGGATCTTTTATTATGGTGTAATTATTTATACTTTAAATCAAGTGAAAGTCTTGATGTAAATAAAGTAACCCTTATGCATTATTTTAATAATACATGCATGATATTCCACTGCAATAATAGAATTAGGAAGTAATATTGAAATGATATTAAAATTATTAAGTGACTAAAATTCCTAATAAAAGAAGAAGTAGAAATAGTTATACCAAGGGATCATACATATAATTATGGGATGTAAGGTTGGATAGGAGTTGGTCACTCCTATCACAAGAGTTGACACTAACCATGTCATAATTCTCTCGGTTACTTACTACCCTACATGATGTTGGTTCAACATACTTAGTTGTAACTTAACATGTCAAATATGAACCAAAAAAAAATTCTACCTCAGGATTGGTTGGTAATGTGGGTTGTTACAAGTAGTTCCACTGTGGAGGTGTAATTGACTAATATTAAGGATATTACACCTAGAAGTACCATCATAGACTAACATATGATTGGTAAGGAAATTAGCATTCATCTTCTCTAAATATTGATAAGGTTTAATCCCAATTCTATGGTCAATATATCTTACATTCATGAAGAATGTAAGAAATATGGGTGACCATTTGAAGTGTCCTTTATATCGTAGAGGTATACAAGGTAAACCCTAGAATCTATGGGATATTGGCATCTCTTTTCCACTTGAAACATATTTGTAGCATTATAATCTCAAAATATGATAATGCCTTATTAACTTTAATCCTACTGGAAACATATTTAGTGAGCCTTAACTGGGATCTTTACCTGATGTAAAAAATAAAATTACTCTCCTAGGTTGGTTAGAATTGGATTGTTACAACCATTCACAACCATGCTTATGGGGTTTTTTATTGCATATTCCATTAATAAGGACCTTTCCCACCAAACTATGTTGACAACCTTACTACCACAAATATGCTTCCATTTCCATGTTTTCTTTATCACTAAGGTCTTTGCCTCCAAAATACCCCACATTTCTAGAGTTAAGCATTTTCTTGGTTACATAGAAATACACATTTGTTAGCATTTACAAGACCAATAACAACCTAGTTTTTAACTAGTCTCTAATACCACATGTCATAATCCTCTTCCTTAGTTTGGTAAAATTAGCACGTGCACACACACACACATAATTTTCCCATCATCTCACCATACACATATAATTTGTTTTATTTTCTCTCTTCTTTCTTGTTCCTAATGCCTTTACAACCATGTCTTAAAATATTAGCACTTACTCTTTTTTCCATATGGAATCTTCAAGTGAGGACCATGGAATGGATCAAGACAATAATAAGTCAAATACAACCCCAAATTCAAGTCCCGAGAGGGATCCAATATGGAAATATGGAAGAAAGGAGACTTTTTGAATCAAATATTTTCAAGTATTACAACAAAGATATGTGAAGAGGCATCCATCACCTCAAATTCCATATTTTGTGGTGCAGGCCATAATGTAAAGAAGTGTTAGCAATGGATGAAATAATCTAAAATGAGTTCAATGCTTAGATGTGCACCAAAGACAAAAATAAGTTAGAGGCCAAAATAACAAGGCTTAAAGTTAGATCTAGGGTAGGGCCTAGGACTTTGTTTATAAGGATGAGTTCAAATATAAGGAAATTCTTAGTATTGTATCATAGTTTAGCCTTGGCCATTGTAATTGATGCTTTTTTATGGAGAGTTAAAGTATAAGTAAAGAAGGTTTTTCATTTCCTCCCTTAAGTACAAGACAAACAACCTTTGGGAATATTGCATGGGGGAAGGAGAAGACAAAGGAAGCCCAAACCACAATGATACATTTTTTAATTTTAATTGGTTATATGATATTGAAACAGGCCCACTTGTATTAGATCATCACCACAAAGTGGTATTGTAACAAATCTTGGATATTATCCGTGTATCACTTGGAAATATTTGAACTTGGATCTCCTTTTTAATTTTGAGGAATCTAACCGATTGAGCTAATACCATTTGATAACAATGATACATTTTTGGTACTATTGTACCATTCCTTTTAATATTACAAATAAACCCTTATTAGAAAGCTTGATGAATCCCCCTATTGCAAAATATTTTAGTGTGTCTTAATTAAAGGAATGTGTTGAAAACACACATGCTCTCATAGAATATAAAAGCTAATTGTATAGAAAAAAAAGTGTAACATTTTATTTGATGGATTTATATATGTGAGGAACCACACCCTATTGGCTTTAGATGCATCCATGGTCTTCCTAAAAAAAATTGATGCCTTTTGAGAGGTAAAGAACACAAATATGGTTTTGTTTGTTGGAGGAAATTGTGCTCAAATTGGGTGTGGAGAATGTTATCCAAGTAATAACAGACAATGCAATAACTATGTATCTATACTTAAACTTCTTGAGAAGTACCCCTCTAATTTTTGGAGCCCATGTGCCACCCATTACATTAACCTCATCCAAGGACATTGACAAACAATAATGGGTGAAGATTATCATTAGTGAGATGAAGAACATCACCAAATACATCTGCAACCACACATGGGTGCTCAACTTGATAAAATAGTATAAAATGATAGGAACATTCTTCACCCAGGTGCTACCTAATTTATCTCCAACATATGGCCTTTTAGAGACTTCAAGCTACATCACTTGCTCCTAAGAGGATGTTTGTTAGTGAGGAATGGTATGCTTGTTATATTTTGCAAAGGAGGAGGTATAGAGGATCTTTCACAAAATATTTGACAAGTCATTTTGGACACGTATGTAGGAAATAATCAAGATAATTAATTAGCTTTCTAGAATCTAAATTTTTAGTTTTAGTATTTTTTCAATTTTCTAAATTTAATTAAAATTTACAAATTTAGATTTATAATTTTTAATTAAATTTATTTATGAATTACTATTAATTTTAAATGATAAATTCTCATTGTCCAATTTTAGGTGATGAAACCTTTGGTTAAGGTTCTTTGCCTTGTAGATGGAGATAAATTACCAATGGGATATTTATATGAGGCCATTGAGGGCAAACAAGGTCATCAAAAATTACTTTGGAGGAGATAAGCATGAATACTATCCCATTTGACATTTAATGATAATTCTTTCTAATTGAATATTTTTACAATGACAGAGAAGTAGAGGATACCTTATACGCTAGTGCTAAGAAGATGATAGATGATGTAAACAAGCATCGCCTTATCCCCATCGAGTTGCAAATGTATAAAATGCATTGGGAGAGGTTGTTTTCCTTTCCTTTTTGTATTGGATCAAGGCAGTCCTTGTTGCTAGGTAAAAAGTTTAAATTTTTCTAAATTAGTTAACTTTACATGTAAAATTATAAATATAAATGTTTAATTTATAAAATATATTTTTTACACATTTATGGTGGGAATATTATGGTGCTATAATGCAAAACCTTCAAAGGATTTCCATCTAAATTTTAAATTACTCTTATATTTTTTCGGTGTGAGAACAATTGGCTTCTACTTGAGGTCATATATGCCAAAAAGTACAACAAATTAATACAAGAGTGCCTTAATGGCCCCATATTCATGCAATACACTCTTTAGCTTTGTGTTAAACAAGTGGAAGGGGTCAAAAAATATTGATGCAATTGACTTGGATGAAATGGATCCACTTTCATAGTGGGTTGTTGATGGTTCAAAGGAGGATACTCTATTCACTAAGGAGGATATCAACACATTGATGGATAAAGCAGAATATACTAAAGGATTGGAGGAAAATTTCCTATATCTTAGGAGCCTCAACCACCTTTCCAAGCATTTGGTTCAAGGACAAGGAAGGAAAATTAATGAGTAATATAAAACAGATTTGGATTGTTGTATTTTGTTGGTTTGTGATGACCAGGAATTGTAGTTGTATTTTATTTGTGAGAATCTAATAAAAATTTGACTTGTTGACTCTTTATTTTTTGTTTTGCATACATTTTTTTGTTAATTAAGTTATTTTCATTGATATTTTTCCTTGAGTTTTTGTCAAGATTTTTGTTGAGGTTTTGCCTAGTTTTAGAGGACTCTCCAAAATTGGATCACTAAATTTTGTTGAGTTGTGATTTTTTCAACTATGATATGGACATCCATCAAAGAATAATTGGAAATAGTTTTTCATCAAACATTGTGGTTTCCAGTTCTTGTATAGACATGTATGTAGAACTATGTTGTATAAAACATGAAAATAGGTAAATTTTCAAAATGGAAATGTCGTAGGAAATGTGAATCCTCAAAATATTTAGAAACACCTAAGTGTTAAAGGAAACACCTAATTTAAAAAATACGTAGTATTTTTAAAATTTAAGACAACATTAAATTAACAAGATCACAAATGGGTGAAAACACATTTAACAATTAAATCTCATATAGTGTATAGTGGCTAATGTTAAAGCTCAACCTTTATGGATTAGGCTCTACATGCCTTGCAAAACTAATCTGCATGAGATGCACTATAATATAGTTCTTAATCTTAAAAATCATTAGAAACCAATACCAAAAATTTAAGAAGATCCAACTCTTATGATTTGAATAGTAGGTGTATGAGGAGGACTTTCATCATCCTCAAGATCAGGGATAGCCATAAAAATATCTAAGTCAAGACTTTTAGGATCAATATCCCAATATTTTGTTTTCCCACTTGTACACGTTTTTGGTTTTTTCAAGAAATACACAAAATATTAGAATTGCAAAAAAAAATAGTTCCTCCACTTCTTTCTTTTGTTTTGCTTCACCAAGTATGTACTTCAATTCCTCTTTGTCATTAAAGAGTATTATTTGTTCTATATTATGTGGCTCAATTGATCCCAACATAAAATTATTTTCAAGTTATCATGATTTTGTTCCCTTTTTCCTTAATCTAGAGTTTATTTATAGTTTTATTAAGTGGGTCATTGTGCCTCTTGTGGGACCTAGTTCAACACTTTTGCTTATTTTGCATCTAAGTACCTCAAATTGAAATCCAAAGTTTTTTCACTCCAAAACTAAAATATTTGAATTTTGAAAATAGAATATGGCAAGTAGTATTACATGAAATATGCACTAACCTATAGGAAAATTATGGTGTGTGAGTGCATTCTTACATCATGGTGATATAGGCTTGCATCAACAAGGCAAAACAGGGTGGATAATTTTTTTGTCTATTTAAATATTTGACTTTTGCTTTGTCTTCCAAGGGGAGTGCTTCGAAATATGGTCAACCAAACCCATAATAATACTTGGTGTAAGGGATGCCCTTATTTAAAATCCCCCCAACACCATTACCTTTTATGTATGATGGTATAAGTATGAGGAAACATGATGATTTGGAAAAATACAATGACATCACCCTTTTTTATGTGACATATTGTAACATGATATCTAATGATGTGGAATTCCATATAGTCCATACAACTAACATGGTGGATGATATGGTACAACACATATCCATCCATAATTAATATGGTAGTCCATATAATTGACATGGTAAAGTAAGTAGAGAAACACATGACAGATGAGGTGGTAATTGATATAGTTGTTGTGGTAGTCTATATAGCTGATATGGTAGATGAGATGGCATGACATGTGGAGCATGATGAGGATACTAACTTGATGAAAGTAAATATTTTAAACATGATTAGTCATACAATGGCCAATGTGGTATTCCACATAGTTCGTATAGCTAACATGGCAGATGATGTGGCATTACACATGGTAATTCAAATAACTAATATGGAAGTCCATACAATTGATGTGGAAAAGCAGGTAGAGTGACATGTGGCAAATGAGGTGGTAGTTTGTATAGTTTACATGGCACATGAGGTGGCATGACATGTGGTGCCTTATGAAGATGCTAATATGGTGAAAGTATAGATGGTCGACATGCTAGATCATACAATATTTGAGGTGGTATTTCATACACAACTTGGCATGTATAAATATGGCATCAACCAACTAGATTATACCATCTCATCAAACTTGATAATTAGCTCACACAGTCAATAGTAATCTTGATAAGGCATAAATTTTAGAGTAAACAAAAATGTGACAAGTGGCATAGTATGGTTCATAGATCAATAAACAAATTAGAGTGTGACAATTGGCACATTCTACTTTGTTGATACCCTATCCAGTGGCCTATACAATTAGCGTATAGGTGGTAAATATCTAATCATGAAAAGTGATATCATAATTCATCGATATGCTACCCAGTCAATACACACTTGGCACCCCCTTAGTCACTCACACAATGACATGTGGTATTATTTAATTTTCTATATGTACTAAAAATATTTTCAAATTTTCAAAGGTTTTAGAGGTACTTTTGTAGTTTTAGAGCCAATTTTTTAGGGCCATAACTTTTGCAACTATAGTCATTTTACACCTTTTTTAAATTGCTTGATTTTTTGAGATCTTTCCATTGGTGTTGGTGTTTATTGTTACAAATATATATAAGATTTTATATTTTGGTTGATTATTCATGGATCACCATGTGCCCTTTTTGAGTGGTCCAAACTATGCTATTTGTAAAATCAATATTGAAGCTTTGGTCCCAAGCAAAGGGTTACTCAAATATGTGAATGAGGAACCTTATGACACTGATACTAAAAAAGTGAAGCTAATTTTTAGGGACAAGAAGGATGAGGCTCATGGTGTCATAGCCCTTCATGTTGACAATGTTTATGACACACATATTAGTAGCACCATGGATCCTAAAGTGTTTCTTGAGAAATTTTATGGATTGTGCAATTGTATTAATTCCATGCAAATAAATAGGTTGGAGGCTAAGCTTGTAAATTTTTCCATGGAATCATTTGATACTCTTAATGAGTACATTAGTCATTTCAATAAACTACAAGAAAGTATTTAAAATACAGGAGTACTGCCTAACGAGAGAAGATAAGGAAAAGAAACATTGGACACAAAATAGAACATTGAACTATTAAATATTATCTTCAATAATGTATTAGATACGCATGAGATAGTTATTAGTGTATTTGAGATGCTTCACATATAATTTTTAGATTCTTCTGCATTACTAGTTGAGGTATTCAAGTACCTTTTGTATCACCAAGCTAGAACACAAAATCATAAGAAAAAAATTATGTTTAATCAAGCTCACCCAAAGGAAGCTAATGGAAAAATTCAAAATTATAAGAAGCAAAAATAGAATAGAAGACCAAGAAGCAAACATATAAATTTTGTGAAAATGAAGGTCACATAGTAGCATTTTTCTAGATTCACATTAAGAAACTCTAGGAAGTAGCAAGAAAGTGGTTGTTGATTCTACTCTCTTCTATGGATAAGGTGAAGAAAACTTTGATGGAAAAGACTCAAAAATACATTTAGCTATTCATTTAATATGGTGGACTCACTTCTTCAAATGAGTGGATTGCAAATTTAGGTGCAACTAAGCACATAAAAAAGCACAAACATCTCCT
Organism: Wollemia nobilis; assembly: GCA_028583015.1. Lineage (NCBI taxonomy): Eukaryota > Viridiplantae > Streptophyta > Pinopsida > Araucariales > Araucariaceae > Wollemia > Wollemia nobilis. Next base: position 9,953,046 of record JAQPPZ010000028.1, read on the forward strand.
ACATGGTTGCAACAAATCATATTCAATGGAGCATGTTGTTATTGGAGATGATCCTTCATTGTAGGTTGTAGGATATGGAGAATTAAGCATTGGATCTTCTTATTTTGATGATTACTTCATGTTCTTAATGTTGGTCATAACATTTTTTTTTTTATCATATTACTCATATAAATAAGAAGATAGAAATTTGGTCCAATTGATGAGTAATTTAGGATACAAACAATGGGTTTAAAAATATCACTTATAACTATTATGATGAGTTTGATAAAATGTATGAGTTAGGAGAAAGTTCAACCTCTTTTGTTTCCTCTTCAAATAAAATAAGTTTTGTTGCTATGGTTGCACATGCAAATAATAAAATTCATAAGTGACATCATAGTCTTATGTATCTTAGTTATGGGTTATTTGGGCACATTACTCATCAAATGTCCATTGGAATTCCATACATATCCCCTCCAAGTGGTGCATGTGAGGTATGCATTCTATGAAAGTATCATATGGATACCGTTCCAAAAGGGATTGCAATATGAGCCTCTCATACCATAGAGATCATACATAGTGATATTTGTGGACCTAGGTACATCATCATTTTTAGAAAATAAGGACTTCCTCCTTTTTATTGATGATTTTATAGATATATGTGGTTATATACTATTCACACCAAGGATGATGTCTTTGAGAGATTCAATACCTTCAAGGCTATTATTGAGAATTTTTTGGATAGTAAAATTAAATGTTTACACATAGATGGAAGAGGTGACTACATTAGTCTTATCTTTCATGATTTTTTGGCATTTTATGGGATAGCATATCAACGGGTTGTTCACTATATTTTTGATAAAAATGGTGTGGCTAAAATAAAAATAGGGTGATCATAGAGATGGCACAATGTATAATTTATTCCAAGGGATGGATCATTAATTTGGGGATGAGGTCATCACTTATGCAACATACATCATTAACAAGGTTCCTATTAGGGCAGTTTAGGGCATGATACCTCTTGAGATATCGATATAAGATAAACCTAATGTGTCATAATTATGCATCATTAGGTATTCATCATGGGCTCATATACCCAAGGATATTTAAAAGAAGGAGACATCAAAAAGTCGTAGGTGTATTTTTGTGGGGTATTGAGATATGTTAGGATCCTAATCCTAACCATTAATCCGTATTAATTCACTTATTATGATTATGGACCATTGTGTCTTTTCACCTCACAACTCTAGGATAGATATTTATATTCATTCATGAGGGTGTCAATAGGCATCCATCGAATTATAAGAAGATATATTTATAAATCCATTGGTAGGTTTACCTCCAGTGAAACAGTGATTCAAATACAAAAGTGATTCAATACATTTTTTATTGTTTTTACATTCCATTCTATTTGTTTTCCATCCTTCCAGGATGCTAGGAACCAGGTTCCTACCATTTGGTATTAGAACCATCGTTCACCATAAAAAAAATTGCACTCTTCACCCTCATTTGTTTGCCACCTATTTTGCGCCTTTTATTTTATCACCTTTCATCTACCACTTTGTTACCATTGTCACAAAATGCCATTCATAATACATTTTTGTCATTCATTTAGGAATAAATCTCACTACTCAGCAACTAAATTCCAACTATAAAACATCAAACATCATAGGGAGGAAAATCTAGTTTAACACAATCAAAACGTAATTATGTTAGACGACGTCAAGTTTTCAGGTGATCAATAACGATGAAAATTCACCTTCGGTTATCAATAACAATGAGAATAAATTCAAAATTCATAAAAAATATCTTTTATAAGCACTAGAGACTTTTGAATATATCCCAGATCCAAGCAAAAATCCAAAAATCAAAGAAAAAATAAACCTGCGATGCGACATGAGTTTTCTGGTGAGGCAATCAAGATACCAATGAAATATTATAAAATCACAATTTAAACCTAAGTTTAAAATAGTTTTTCGACTTTTGGATTAATTTTTCAGGTATCGAGAAATCACAGCATGTGAAGGTTTTTAAAATTGGGATATAAAAATCCCACATTGATTACATTGCGGGTTTGTTTAAGTTTAAAGATGCACAAGCACCATTAAGTGGTTGTAACTACCATTGGGTAGTAACACATGCATGTGACCCACATTGCTTCCCCCTCCTCACCTTCCACTTCACTCATACTTAGCCCTCGCTCCTTGTGTTTCTCGTCGCTCATCCTTGTGCTTCCTGCCCCTCGCTCCTTATGCCCTGCCACTCGCTCCTTGTGCTCCCTGCACATGACGTCACTCTGCACCTTTGTACTTCCTGTCCATGTCACTGATGTTAGTTTCCTACCATGATCAAAATTCAAAATTCAAATTCAAATAGTGATTGTTATGGTCCAATAGTTGACAAACCAATTTTTTGGCAAAAAAATTGTCAAATTACACAAAATTTTTGCTAAATTTGCATAATATTTGCAAATTTTTTTGCAAATTTTTTAATAAAACCTAATTTCATTCACCTAAGAGAACTTACATCTTACAAACCAATTCTACAATGGCCAATGGTAGGAGATCACAATCACAGGACCCTCTCAAGGATTTCATGCAGGAGGTTCATCAGTGGAAGGAAGAACTTACAAATAAGACTATAACAAAGGAGGAGTTCCGCCAATGGAAGGATGAAATTACAAACAATACTATACCAAAGGTGGAATATGAAAATAAAATAGCAGAAATGGATTTAAAAATTGATGCCTATAACCACTCCATCAATATGGTACAACAAAATATGGCACTAATCCAAGTTGGCCAATCTACCGAGGGACCAACACACCAAGCACTACTTGGGGGACCACAAACGTCCATCCTACCTCGAACTACTAAATTGGATTTTCCAAAATTTGAAGAAGGTGACCCCACTCATTGGATCTATCAGGTTGACCAACACTTCTCCCTCTACTAGGTCCCTGAGGCATAGAAGGTTTACATTGCATCCTTCTGCCTTGAAAGTACCGCCACCCAATGGTACCAGTGATACGAAAATATGAATGACACCCCTACATGGCTAGAATTTATAAAAAAATTAATGGTACAATTTAGCCCTACTAAATTCAAAAATTTCACGGGATCCCTTACCAAACTTTGCCAAATCACTAAAGTGCAAGAATACCAAGCTCAATTTGAAAATTTGGCAAATATTACATAAGGGCTAAATACCTCATTCTTCCAAAGTTGTTTCATCAATGGCTTAAAGGAAGACATTCAATTAGAAGTATAAATGCTCAATCCCACTAACATGATGCAGACTATTGCACTAGCCCAAATGGCAGTAAAGGAATTCAATAACCAGCATCAACTACGAAGACCACCTATAGGGAAATCACAGAATACTTACACCATCCCAAAACTTAATCGGGTCTTACCAATTAAATGTATCAGCCCTAAGGAAATGAAGGAAAGAAGAGAAAAAGGCATTTGTTTTCATTGTGATGAGAAATTTTTTCCCAACCACAAATGGATTATGCCAAAACTATATATAGTAAAACATGGAAAGATCACTTGCATCATTTATACCAAGCATTAAAAATATTGGAGGACAACCAATTATATACAAAAAGATCAAAATATTCCTTCGAACAACAAGAAATTGAATATCTGGGACATATTATCTCCAAAGGAGTTAAGGTGGACCCTCGCAAGATTGAATATGTGAAAAATTGACCTACCCCAAAAACCTTGAAAGGCTTGCATGGTTTTTTAGGATTAATGGGGTATTATCGTAAATTTGTTAAATATTATGGCAAGATCGCAGCCCCCTTAATAGCTCTACTCAAGAAGAATGCTTTTCTTTGGTCTCCAAAGTATGATGATGCTTTCACCGCTTTAAAAAATTCCATGTGTTCCACTCTTGTGTTAGCCATGCCAGATTTTTCCAAACCATTCATTATTGAAAGCAATGCTTCTGGAGTAGGAATAGGATTCATTCTCATGCAAGATGAAAGACCCTTGGCTTTTACTAGTAAGGCATTTTCTAGGAAAAATTTGGCCTGCTCTACGTATGAGAAAGATATTTTGACTATTATTCATGTTATTCAACATTGGAGACCTTAACTTCTTGGCCAACATTTTATTATTCAAACTAATCACCATAGTTTAAAATATTTTCTTGAGCAGCACATATCCACTCCTGAGCAACAAAAGTGGGTTACTAAATTATTAGGATATGATTATGAGACCATATATCAAAAAGGAAAGGATAACATGGCCGTCGATGCCCTTTCATGGAAATTTGAAGAAGTACCCCAATTGCACGCCCTCTCCTCTCCTATTTCCAAATGGATAGACCAAGTAATTGAAGAATGGTTTAATGATACTACAATGTAAACATTAATTCAACAAGTCCAACAAGACCCCACAAGTAAGCCTCACTACTCTTGGAGCAATGGCATACTTAGGTATAAAGGGTGTATTGTCCTATCTCCTACCTCCTCATATCGAACCAAACTCCTCCATGAGTTTACATGTCACACCTAGTGCAGGATATTTTGGATTCCTCAAAACTTATAAAAGAGTGACTCGATACTTTTATTGAGTAGGAATAAAACATGATATCAAGAAATTTGTGGGTGAATGTGAGACCTACCAAAGACAAAAAGGAGAGACTATAAGGACCCTTGGCCTTCTTCAACCTCTCCCTATCCCAACCAAAATGTGGGTCGATATTTCCATGGATTTTATTGAAGGCCTTCCAAAATCTATTAGAAAAACTACTATTCTAGTTGTGGTGGATCGCTTATCTAAATATGCTCATTTTTACCCCTTGGCCCATATTTACATAGCTAGTACCATCGCCTAAATATTTCTTGATAATATATTTAAACTACAAGGTATGCCTTCCACCATAGTAAATGATTGTGACCCCACTTTCACTAGTAATTTTTGGTGAGAACTGTTTAAACTCCAAGGCACTCAAATTTATATGAGTTCTACGTATCATCCCCAAACTGATGGTCAAACAGAAGTTGTTAATAAATTTTTGGAAACCTACCTACACTAATTTATTTCTACTCAACCCCTTCATTGGGTTAAATGGCTTTCGTTAGCTGAATGGTGGTATAATACCTCATATCATACCGCCATTAAGATGACACCATATGAAGCTTTATATGGCCAAGTACCACCTTCCATCACCTCTTATATTCCAGGAAGTACTAATGTTCCAACCGTGGATTCTAAACTTTCTAATAGAGCTAATATTCTTCACCTTCTCAAGGATAATTTACTCATGGCTTAACATCGTATGAAGCAGAAAGCGGATAAACATAGAATCGAACAAGCATTTCAAGAAGGTGATATGGTATTCCTTCATCTTCAAACTTATCACCAAAATTTTCTCAAAATCAAAAGTTCACAAAAGCTAGCTCCAAAATTCTATGGGCCTTATAAAGTCTTACAATGCATTGGACGCATTGCTTACAAACTAGAATTACCAGAATCTTCCAAAATTCATCCTATGTTCCATGTCTCTTGCCTTAAACTAGTACTTGGCACACACATCACCATACAAACTCAACTACTTGAGTTCACAAAGGATGGATCACTCATGGTTGAACCTGAAGTTATCTTGGATCATCGCACCCGTCAACTTCGACATATTTTGATTTAGTGGAGAGACCTACCTTCCAAAGATACTACCTAGGAAACACTTCATCACATCTAGCAATAATTTCCTCACTTTTTGCTTTGAGGACAAAGCTCTTTTTAAGGAGGGTGGCATGTTAGGATCCTAATCCTAACCATTAATCCGTATTAATTCACTTATTATGATTATGGACCATTGTGTCTTTTCACCTCACAACTCTAGGATAGATATTTATATTCATTCACAAGGGTGTCAATAGGCATCCATAAAATTATAAGAAGATATATTTATAAATCCATTGGTAGGTTTACCTCCAGTGAAACAGTGATTCAAATACAAAAGTGATTCAATACATTTTTCATTATTTTTACATTCCATTCCATTTTTTTTCCATCCTTCCAGGCTACTAGGAACCAAGTTCCTTCCAAGATAACTCAAAGGTATATTTCCTTTATGACCTTTATTGGTGTAAGGTTTTGATCTAAATATATATTATTTTTATGGGGTCATTCCATATGTTTCTTCCATCCCACCATCTAGAATTTTATCAAATGACTCATTTGATCCTTTGAGAAACTTATATTCAACTATTTCTTCAAAAAAAATGTTGGATTTTTTGCCTATTGGTTTGACCCCTTCAAACGTAGCACCTTATTTTCTTGATTTAGAGCATGTTGAGCAAAACACATCATCTTAAAGTGCTTCAATATTGCATGATGAGGTGAGTGGTAATTCTGAATTTGATTCTTTAGTTTTAGATTTTGATGTTGCTTTTCTATAGAGTACACATGATTCTTCCTTAGTCTATTCAAAATCCAAGTGGGTTAAGATGCTTCTGAAGGATGCTCATCCTATGTCGTCTCTTGAGTAGCATTGAAAGAATCCTTCTTGAGAATTGCTCTCAAAGGTAAATCATTCAAAATACTCTTATGTGTAGAAGCACAAGGCATAACTTATTATGTGTAGAAGCACAAGGCATAACTTATTACTAAGTGAATATCTATATCATTATCTCATATGGATGGAAGGTACATCATATGTATGTGAATAGTATCTTTCTACATGTGGGGCATTACGAGGAGATCTACATGCAATAACCACATGGTTTTGAGCTTAAGGATCCTACTCCTTTGGTTATCATCTGACTATGTTCTTGTATGTATTTAAGTCGTCTTCTTGTGTGTTGTATGAGAATATTCATTCTTTTTTTATTATTTGTGGTTTTTGATGATGTGAGACTGAATGTGATATTTACATCAAACATCAAGATTGGGAGACTTTAGTGCTTGTTTTGTATGTTGATAATACTATTATAATTGGTAGATTTTCTACTTTGATCCAATATATGAATATATGCCTTCATTCCACTTTTAATATGACAAATTTAAAATTTTTACATTACTTTTTGGGGATTCATATTGATTAGATAGATTTTGGCATCACCATTTCATAGCACAAGTAAGTTTTGGATCTTCTTTAGTATTTTAGGATGGAGGATTACAAAAATGCTTAGACTCCTTTTGCTTATAGCCTGAAGAAAAGGACTAAGTGTGCCATTCCTTTGGTGCATGATATGTTGTATCACTCCCTTGTAGGTGGACTTCTATATATCTTAATTACACTAGAATTGATATAGCAAGCATCCTCATAGAGTCATTGAAAAATGGCTAAGATAATTCTCAAATATATCCAAGGGAACTATTAGATTGTATTCACAAATATATTGGTTCCCCTCTAATTTTAATAGGATTTTTATATGTTGATTGGGATGGTGATTTGTATGAGTGATGGTCCACCATAGAAATTGTGTTCTTTTGGGATCCAGTTCTATTTATTGGTGTTCTAGATGCTAATCCACTATATTTTAGTCTTATATGGAAGTTGAATATTGTGATGCCAATGGGACAACCAAGCATCTTAGGTGGACACTCATAATTTTTGAGAAGATTGGTATTCCTCAAAGTTTTCCATCCACTCTTTGATGTGATAATTAGATCACCATCTACCTTATCCATAATCTAGTGTTTCATTAACACAAAAAGCACATAGATATTTGGATGTGCTTTGTAAGATGGATTCATGCATGAAGTATGATTGATTTTATGTGTACCCTCATTAGAATAGGTTATGGAAAATCTGACCAAGCTCATTCTCGCTATCACTTTTATGCAAAAGTGAGAGCTACTTGGAGTAGGAGAGTGTCTCTTAAGATGATATGACAACTAAGGGTGTTTCTCTATATCCCCTATTTAGCTTAAGATGGGATGTTTGAATATCTAGTGATTAAGCTTATATTGATTCCATGATCAACTTTTCATATATTATTGTTCATATTAACCCTTTGTGGCCATGTAAACCTTGAAAAAAGTGCTTTTGTAATATTTTATCATTTTATTCCTAAAGATCAGTCTCACAACCTTGACTCAAAGCTAACTTGTATCTAGGTATAGGTACCCCATCATACCAACCATTTTAATTTTGATGGAAATTCATTGTGAGATTATCTGGTGCCCACTGACACACCCATATTTTTTCTTTTCTTTTCTTTATATGTATTTATATTCAAGCAATACTAAGTAATGTGTTGATTCAATTTGTTTATAGAAACTGATGTAAAATCTAATATACATAAATAATGCTTCATGCTCTGTCTCACGATTTTTTAACTTGGAATAAACTATTAAGTTTTTTATGCATTAATTCTACGTAACAAATTAATTCTTGTACTCATTTTATGTCTAAAATAAGAGTAGTCTGGACAAGGTTAAAAATTAGGTGTATTTTTTACATGATGTTAGAAATATTTATATTAGAAATTCTTTTTTGGCTAGAGAAAAAGAGATTGTATTTGGGTCCCCCACCTTTGAAAAATCACAACTATATCCTTTATGTTGAGCAAGGTGCAGTAACAGTATTGTCATTATTGTCAACATAGACAGTTAGATCAGTTGATGCAGTGAACACAGTCATGATGTAGTGAACAGGAAGTTTAGAAGTTGTTCAGAATATGCAACAGTATTGTCATTGTTGTCAACACAATCAGCTAGATCATTTGATTCAGTGCAGCAACAGGAAGTTTAGATGCAGCAAACAGGAAGTTTAGAGATCTCTCAGAATATGTACAGTGTTTTTCCAAAAAGACCTAAGTGGCCCACATGCAAAAATTCAAAGAAAAAGACAAGTAAGGAAAGTGTCGCGATATCGTGACATATTCAAAAAACAGGAAAACTGTCGCGATTTCGTGACATATTGGAGGAGAGAGAAAGTGCAAAGAAAAATGTCACGATTTCGCGACATATTGGAGGAGAGAGAAAGTACAGGGAAAAATTGTCGTGATTTCGTGACATACTGGAGGAGAGAGAAACAACAGAGAAAACTGTCGCAATTTCGCGACATGTTCGAAGCAGAGGCGCAAGCAGGTAAAACTGTCACGATTTCACGACATGTTGGAAGAGAAGAAGGCAAGTTGAAAAACTGTCACAATTTCGTGACATGTTCGAAGCAGAGGCGCAAGCAGGTAAAACTATCACGATTTCGTGACATGTTGGAAGAGAAGAAGGCAAGTTGAAAAACTGTCGCGATTTCGTGACATGTTAGAAGAGAGAGAAGAAGATTGAAAAACTGTCGTGATTTCATGACATGTTTCATTTTCGTGGTCCAAAGCGAAGAAAAGAGGAGAGAGAAAAAGATGTCACGATTTCGCGACATGTTTCATTTTCGCGGTCCAAAGCGAAGAAAAGAGGAGAGAGAAAAAGGTGTCACGATTTTGTGACATGTTTCATTTTTGCGATCAAAAGCGAAGAGAAAGATGAGAGAGAAAAAGGTGTCATGATTTCACGACATGTTTCATTTTCGCGGTTCGAAGCGAAGAGGAAGGCAGAGAAAGAAAAAGTGTTGCGATTTCATGACAGGTTCGAGAGAAAGAGCTCGCAAAGAAAAGTGTCACGATTTCGCGACAATTTGCAAGAAGGATTGTACGGACGAGAAAAGTGTCACGATTTCATGACAGGTTTGAGAGAAAGAGCTCGTAGAGAAAAAGTGTCGCGATATCGCGACATGTCGGGTTTTCGCGACCCGATGAGAAGAAAAGCGCCAAGGAGAAAAAGTGTCATGATATCACGACAAAAGGAAATAAGGAGAGTACGGAAGCGAAAGTGTCACGATTTCGTGACATGTTCTGTTTTCGCGAGGTCAAGGCAAGAAAAGACACAAGGCAGCGAATGTGTCACGATTTCGTGACATGTTGTGTTTTCGCGGGCGAAATACAGAGAAGAGCACAAGGCAGCAAAAGTGTCACGATTTCGCGACATGTAATGTTTTCGCAGGTGCAAACTGAGAAAAGGACAAAGAGGCAAAAAGTGTCACGATTTCACGACATAACATGTTTTCACGGGTGCAAGCTGAGAAGAGGACAAGAAGGCAAAAAGTGTCACGATTTCATGACATGTCATGTTTTTGTGGGTGCAAGCTGAGAAGAAGACAAGGAGGCGAAAGTGTCGCGATTTCGTGACATGCTACGTTTTCGTGGGTATAAGCCAAGAAAAGAAGTACGACGACAAAAGTGTCGCGATATCGCGACATGTTATGTTTTCGCGGGGCCAAAGTTAAGAAACAGAGCAAAGAGAAAAAGTGTAGCGATATCGCTACATGTTGTATTCTCGCGGGCCGAAGTTGAGAGAAAGCATACGGAGGAAAAAGTGTAGCGATATCGCTACATGTTGCATTCTCGCAGGCCAAAGCTAAGAGAAAGCGTTCAAAGGTGAAAGTGTCGTGATATCATGACATGTGTTTTCACGACAACAGCTACAGAAGAGTTATAGAGGCAGTTGAAGCCGACGAAGACCGATGTTAGCCGACGAAGATTAGGGTTTGTAGCCAACAAATATTAGGGATTGTAGCCGACCAAGATTAGGGTTACAGCTGACTAAGATTAGGTTTTTGATCTTGAAAATATTGTTATAAAGGAAGGTTTTTTGAAGAGTTTGAATGTTTTGAGTGCGACGCTCGAAGACAGTGCACAGAGTGCAAAGTGTGGTTGTCGATATCGTCGAATGCATGTCGAAGTGTGAAATGCGGTCGTAAGAGTGCAGAAGCGGTGAGATGATGGCGAAGTGTGCAAAGTGAGCAAAGAAGTCGAATCGTGCTAAGTGTGAAATTTGCAAAGGAAGCAGAGTGCATGAAAGGGAGAAGACAATCATGAAGACTCGACAGTGAAGCAGCAGATTGTGTGAAGTGATTGCGTAGAGAGAGCAGAGTGAGCAGAGAATGCAAAGGTGAAGCAGACCAGTTAGGGTCTTGTAAAAGAAAGGTATTTCTATCATCAAACTTATAGATTCAATTGAAGTCCAGGTTGCAGTCTGGCATCAGGGGTTGGTGCTCCTTCCAGTAGGTGCTGGTAAACCAAGGGTTGTTGCTCCTTTTTGTTGGTACAAATAAATCAGGGGTTGGTGCTCCTTCCAGTGGAAGTTGGTAAACTGTTTGTAAAGTTGGTGCTTTGCAAAGGCTGGATTTGGATGGTATTCCAAGCAGTCATTCTTGAGGAGTAGCCAATTTGATGAACCTCGTTAAAATCTTGTGTTGTGTGATGTTCTCTTGTTGTACTTGCTATATCTGTTTATAAGTTTTAATTACTGTTGTTTTAAGAGTTGTAAATTCATGATTAAAGTACCACACTGATTCACCCCCCCTCTCAGTGCCATTGTAAGACTAACACTTTAGAGCTTAATAGTCTACAATTTTCATCTCAATTGAGTTGCTATAGCTAGATACCTATATTTTTTTAATAAAAAGTCTAAATTCCTTATTTTCATTTTCTAGATCTTCTTCAATTTTCTTTGTAAATATAAATATTTCAAAATTTAGCATCCTTCTTCTTGATATTTTCCTATAGCATCCTTCACAATACCAAAACTCCACCTCTACTATCTACACACTACATCTTAGTAGAGTAATATTTTCAAAACTTAGTGATAATATAGTTTTATTTATCATATTTAGATTGTTAGTTTCCTTCCTGAAGCATAAGTGCAACCATGATAATTATCATAAATAGTTGATATGAAAACACATTAATGTTATAAAATACAACAAATATTACCAATGGAAAACATTAAAGTAAATCTTAATCATTATTTGATTCAAGAAATCAACATTTTCTTGTTCAACTCAACTTACTATTTCTTCTAACCATGGAAAAGAGAATGTAACATCATGATCCTCTATTAAAACCCCTCTATTGGATAGCCTATCTACACATTTTTTTCCTTCCCTTAACATATGTACAAACCCAATTTTTTAAAACTTTGTAGCAAGGTCTTGTATTTCCATAATAATGTGTTGTATGTTCCATGGATCCTTTGCTTTTCTCAAAATTGCATATATTACTATTAATGAATGACCTTCCATCTGTACTCTATTCCATTTCATTTATCTACATGTTTTTACCCTTCTAAATCCACCCAAGCTTCATCTTCATTATTTATTTTAAATAGAGTATTGAAAGCATAGTGTGACAAAATTTCATCCCTATTATTTCTAAGTATTCCTCCTCCTCCTAGTGTTGGATTTCCTTTAGCTTCAACTAAATTTACTACTTCTTCTAACCATGGAAAAGAGAATTTAATAGCACGGTCTTCTATTAAAACCCCTCTATTGGATAGCCTATCTACACCTTTTTTCCCTTCCCTCAACATATGTACAAACCTAATTTTTTAAAACTTTGTAGCAAGGTCTTGTATTTCCATAATAAATTGTTGTAAGTTCCATAGATCCTTTGCTTTTCTCAAAATTACATGTATTACTATTAATGAATCACCTTTCATCCAAACTCTATTACATTTCATTTATCTACGTATTTTTAACCCTTCTAAATCCACCCAAGCTTCATCTTCATTATTTATTTTAAATAGACAATTGAAAGCATAGTGTGAGAAAATCTCATCCCTATTATTTCTAATTATTCCTCCTCCTCCTCCTAGTCTTGTATTTCCATTAGATGTTCCATAAAAATTCAATTTGATCAACTCCACTTTTGATGGTTTCCACTTTATTTTCTTTTCTTTCCTTTTGTTTCTCCAATACCCAACAAAATAATTCCATTTAATGACTTGAATCTATCTATCAAGACTCTCTACTTCAATATTAAGGATTGAATGAGTTGATATGGTTGGTTTAGACTACTCCATGGGTAAATAAATCCTCCTTTCATTACCTCTAAATTGCTTTCCTTTATTTTAAATATTATTTTGTTCATTTCCATCCATATAGTCCAAATTATTTTATCTTTCAATGTATCCCATATTGTCTATAACAACTCACTTTTAAATTGCTCTGCCAACCATTATTCAATTCTATTATTCATCACCATACATTTACTAAAAATATTAATAATCCATTACCATAGTTCCCAAACTATTGAGCAGTGTCCCAAGATGTGGTCTATACTCTCCTTATTTTTACATAGAATACATTGTGAGGGGCCAATGAAAATCCCTCTTTATAAGGTTATCCCAAGATAAAAATTTCCTATGACCTACTAGCCATACAAACATTTTAACTTTTGGAATGCTCGAGCTATCCCAAATATCTTCGCATATTCTTATGGTATTCATATTTTTTTTTTTTGCTTTACATTATATCTACTTCTTGTTGAGTATTATCCTAATTTATTCAACTCTTAAATCAAATTATCCTTGGCTCCCCGTAGAATAATCACTATTGTTATATTTCTACTCAACTGACTCCTACAAAAAAAATTGATATACTTGCAAAAAAATATTCTTTTCATTTGTATTTTTCTTCCTAATCCTTTTACATAATATTTTAAACGCTATCACCATATTTATCTTGAAGTAATATCACCCTTTCCATCCAAATAGAATTTTTTTCTCTAGATTCCACCACCCATATTAAACCTTTAATCACTAGATCAATTGATTTATTTAAATCGTTTGATAGTGCAGAACCATCTAGTAGTGAGAATGTAATAAAGATCAATATTGGGTCATTTGATGGGGGTCAAAAAAATGCAACCATACACATCCAAATTTTACACAAAAATTCAGAAACAAACTTTACAAGAAACAGGAACACTCTTTTCCATTCATTAACTTGCAAATATTTTACAATAGTAACAGCCTGCAAGCTTTACAAAAACTAGTGCACTAGCTTAGTTTTCTCACACTCTGTTGCAGATATCTCACTCTGTAACCATGGAAGGAACACGCACCCAAGCAGGTTCAGAATGGCTCTCGGCCCTCGATTCTACAACTCGATTGTGCAACTCTGCAACTGCAGGTTTTCCAACTCCTGCATCTACAGTTTCCAACCCCTGTACATGCCTCTGCTTCATCCTTTTATAAATTTTTGTGTGACTCTTCGTCTTCCATCTGGCGGTCCTTCGATTCATTTCTACCATGACTGTTCGTCTTCTTCTGCTCCATAACTGCAATCCGTAACGTCCTCTGTAACTGGCGTAACGTCTTCCATTAACTATTCATTTGTGCCTGTTTTCACTGCACCTTGGTGCCGCGTGTTGTTCTATGCTGCCACGTGTCATTCTGTAACGGCCCCTAAAAATGTAGCCTATCACAATTTCATGACATCTCCTTCCTCTTCCTCTTCCTCTTCCTCTTCTCTTCCGATCGCGATATCGCGACATGTCGCGATATCACGACGTTTTGGCTTCCCTGCGCTCCTTCTCCCTTTTGGTCACGATATCACGACGTTTCCCTTCATCGTTGCCTTCCTCGCATTCGGGTCGTGATATCGTGACATGTCACGATATCATGACATCTTTCCTTTTTGCCTCCTTCCTCGCCTTCGGGTCGCGATATCGCGACATCTTCCTTCGGACGCCTCCGCTTTTCTGCTCTGGTCGTGATTTCACGACACGTCACGAAATCACGAAAATATCCTTGGCACCTTCTTCCTCCTGCTACTAGTCATGATTTCATGACATTCTCAATGATGTCTTCTCCCGACTGCACTGCGTTGCGATTTCACGACGGTCACGATTTCATGACATGTCGTGAAATCATGACATTCTCAATGATGTCTTCTCCTAGCTGCCCTGCATCACGATTTCACGACGGTCATGATTTTGCGACATGTCATGAAATCACGACATTCTCAACGATGTCTTCTCCCAGCTGCCCTGCGTCGCGATTTCATGACGGTCATGATTTTGCGACATGTCACAAAATCGTGACATTCTCAATGGCTCCTCCTTCCAGCTGCTCCTAGTCACGATTTCATGATGGTCACGATTTTGTGACATGTCGCAAAATCGTGACATTCTCAATGGCACTTTCTCTCTCCTATTGCCAATCGTGATTTCGTGACATGTCACGAAATCGTGACATTTTCTTCGGCATCTCCTATCTCTTGCTGCTGGTCACGATTTCATGACATGTCACAAAATCATGACAATTTTTTCCCTGCACCTTCTCTCTCCTTCTTGAGTCGCGATTCTGCGACATGTCGCGATTCTACGACATGTCGCGATATCGCGACATTTTTTTTGTCATGATTTCGTGACACCAAGGCAAACACTTAGAAATTCTGATGAAGATGCAAGATTGTTCGGCCGCCACTGGATGCTCCTGCATCAGACACCCGGGGTTGATGGAGAAGTGATCTTCACTTCTGTGTTGTTCGGTTGCCGCCTCTTGCAACATCTCCAAACGTGCACCTGCCTTTGTAGTCCACTTCAACTCCATTTCCTGGCCTCTACTTCTCAGTTTATCTTCACGCTTTCTGTGCAGCTCCTCTTGCTTTCGTAAATCCATTCTAAGCAACTCCTCTTGTAGGGCTTTCACTTGCCTCTACAAAGATCTGAACATCCGTAACTGTGAATCTTTAGATCTCATATCTCTGACACCACCTCAGTTTCTATGTGGAGGCATTCTGCTCCCTCCTCTCACAAAGCTCTTCCATAGATCCTGGTGTAAGCTGCCTCACGTTCGGCACTCTGCTTACACGCTCAAAATCTTCTAGCTCTGATACCACTTGATGGGGGTCAAAAAAATGCAACCATACACATCCAAATTTTACACAAAAATTCAAAAACAAACTTTACAAGAAACAGGAACACTCTTTTCCATTCATTAACTTGCAAAGATTTTATAGTAACAGCCCGCAGGCTTTACAGAAACTAGCGCACTGGCTTAGTTTTCTCACACTCTATTGTAGATCTCTCACTCTACAACCCTGGAAGGAACACGCACCCAAGCTGGTTCAGAATGGCTCTCGGCCCTCGATTTTGCAACTCAACTATGCAACTCTACAACTGCAGGTTTTCCAACTCCTGCATCTACAGTTTCCAACCCCTGTACACGTCTCTGCTTCATCCTTTTATAAATTTTTGCGTGACTCTTCGTCTTCCATCTAGTAGTCCTTCGATTCATTTCTGCCATGACTGTTCATCTTCGTCTGCTCCATAACTGCAATCCGTAATGTCCTCTGTAACTGGTGTAACGTCTTCCGTTAACTGTTCGTCTGTGCCTGTTTTCATTACACCTTGGTGCCACGTGTTGTTCTGTGCTGCCACGTGTCATTCTGTAACGGCCCCTAAAAATGTATCCTGTCGCGATTTCGTGACATCTCCTCTTGATGGGGGTCAAAAAATTGCAACCATACACATCCAAATTTTACACAAAAATTTGGAAACAAACTTTACAAGAAACAAGAACACTCTTTTCCATTCATTAACTTGCAAAGATTTTACAGTAACAGCCCGCAGGATTTACAAAAACTAGCACACTGGCTTAGTTTTCTCACACTCTATTGCAGATCTCTCACTCTGCAACCCTGGAAGGAACACGCACCCAAGCCGGTTCAGAATGGCTCTCGACCCTTGATTCTGCAACTCGACTGTGCAACTCTACAACTGCAAGTTTTCCAACTCCTGCATCTACAGTTTCCAACCCCCGTACACGCCTCTGCTTCATCCTTTTATAAATTTTTGCGTGACTCTTCGTCTTCCATCTGGCGGTCCTTCGATTCATTTCTGCCATGACTGTTCGTCTTCGTCTGCTCCATAACTACAATCCGTAACGTCCTCTGGTAACTGGCATAATGTCTTTTGTTAACTGTTCGTCTGTGCCTATTTTCACTACACCTTGGTGCCACGTGTTGTTCTGTGCTGCCACGTGTCATTCTGTAACGGCCCCTAAAAATGTAGCCTGTCACGATTTCGTGACATCTCCTTCCTCTTCCTCTTCCTCTTCTTCTTCGGTCGCGATATCGCGACATGTCATGATATCATGACATTTTGGCTTCCCTGCGCTCCTTCTCCCTTTTGGTCACAATATTGCGACATGTTGCGATATCGCGATGTTTCCCTTCATCGCTGCCTTCCTCGCCTTCGGGTCACGATATCGTGACATCTTTACTTTTTGCCTCCTTTCTCGCCTTCGGGTTGCGATATCGAGACATCTTCCTTCGAACGCCTCCGCTTTTCTGCTCCGGTTGTGATTTCACAACACGTCGCAAAATCGTGACAATATCCTCGGCACCTTCTTCCTCCTGCTGCTGGTCGTGATTTCGTGACGGTCGCGATTTCGTGACGATCATGATTTTGTGACATGTCACGAAACCGCGACATTCTCAATGATGTCTTCTCCTGGCTGCCCTGCGTCGCAATTTCGTGATGGTCACAATTTTGTGACATGTCACGAAATCGTGACATTCTCAATGATGTCTTCTCCCGGCTACCTTATGTCACGATTCCGTGACGGTCGTGATTTTGCGACATGTCACGAAATCATGACATTCTCAACGATGTCTTCTCTCGACTGCCCTGCATCACGATTTCGTGACGGTCGTGATTTCACGACATGTCACAAAATCATGACATTCTCAACGGCTCCTCCTTCCGGCTACTCCTGGTCGTGATTTCACGATGGTCGTGATTTCGTGACATGTCACGAAATTGCGACATTCTCAATGGCACTTTCTCTCTCCTGCTGTCGATCGTGATTTTGCGACATGTCACGAAATCATGACATTTTCTCCGGCATCTCCTCTCTCTTGTTGTTGGTCGCGATTTCACGACATGTCATGAAATCATGACAATTTTTGCCCTGCACCTTCTCTCTCCTTCCTGAGTCACGATTCTGTGACATGTCACGATATCACGATATTTTTTCTGTCACGATTTTGCAACACCAAGGCAAACACTTAGAAATTCTGATGAAGATGCAATATTGTTCGGCTGCCACTGGATGCTCCTGCATCATCATTGGGCTCAACAGACTTACTTTGAAAGGTGAGAATGTAATAAAGATAAAACTTGGGTCATTGGGCTCAACACACTTACTTTAATAAATTATTTCCCATTGTCTTTGACTCTCTTTGTATAATCTCTAAATTATTTATCCCCTTAGAGATAAGTTTGCATCTATAAGCACTCGTAAATCGAGATCTCCCCTAGTTTTATCATCACACAACTTGCTTCATTTCACAAAAGAAAAATTTCTTTTATCATGTAATCCTGACCATAAGAATAACTGCATAATATAGATATAATATGTTGGAATGGTCTCTAATACTTATTTAATTAGCTACACTCTTCCTGCTAACAATAACCATCTACCTTTCCATATCAATAGTTTATTTTAAACTTTACTTATAACTAGATTACATAATTATAAACTCATTCTCCCTTCAAATAAGGGTATCCCAAGATATGTTGATGGTGATTTTGCCTCCTCCATTTGAAGTAACCTACATATCCCTAATTTAATTCTAATTGGAGTGTTTAGAAAGTAAATTTTATATTTTGTTCTATTAACTTTCTACTTTGACTCTCTTTCATATTCCTTTAATAATTTATTTGAATCTTAAGCCTTGTTTTTCCCTACCCTCCCCAAAAATATTGTATCATCTACAAAATATTGATGGGTGATGTTTTCAATGTTATTACTAGCCTTAACCCACTTACTAGCCAATATTTGTATACCATTACTTTCCAATACCTCTATCATTATAATGAGCAAATATGGTGATAAAGGATCTTCTTGTCTAAAATCCCTATTGGATATAAATGATTATAATACTATACCATTCAGCAACACTAAATATGATATTGTAGAGAATCCATCTCATCCATTTCTTCTCAAATATAAATTTTTTTAATACTAGGCTTTATTCATATCAAGTTTTAAGATCATTACTCTCTTTTCTAGAGGTTGTTGAATGTATTGCTTCATGCGCTACTATGGTCTTCTCCAAAATATGTCTTCCTTTCACAAAGTTTAATAGTGGTCTTAACTGATTTGCAATCACTTTGGAGATTATTTTATATGCCATATTACATAGTCTTATGGGCCTAAATGAATCAAACAATTTTACATCCTTCTTTTTTAGAATTAGAGTAATTTATGTTGTGTTTATTTTATAAGGTATGGACTATTCGGCCCTAGACTCTTCCCCTACAACAAATAAAGAATTATTCACTATTTTCTAGTTATGATGATAGAATGTTGTAGATAGTCCATATAGACCTAGGGATTTATACTTATCAAAAGATAAAAGAGTTGAAGAGGTTTGGATTTTCTTTACCTATTATAACTAAAGGTACTTCTTATAGTAGTTTATCATTAAGAACTTCAATCTACTCCTATCCTAGAATATCATAGTAAAAATTACTTGCCTCCTTTCTCATTCTCTCTAGTCTTCATTCCAAACCCCTTCTACTGATTTAATTCTACTAATTTTGGATGTTGTTCTCTATACTTTTGCCATCCTATAAAAAACATTGTGTTTTTATCTACTTCTTTTAACCAAGTTTATCTTGAGTTTAATCTCCAAAATTTCTCTTCCTTACTGAAAATAAGATGATATTCAGTAAGCAATTTCCTTTCCTCTAATTTTAGATTATTGTGCTCACCTTATGTAATTTTTAAATTTTCTCTTTTAGTTCTTCATTCTTCTCAAAACTATATCCAAAAATGTTCTAGTTCCATTATTTTAATCTAGATGTCATTGATTTAATTATTTTGGAAGTGTATATAGCCCATCATTTTTTGAAGAATTTCATGTCTATGCTATCGTATCAATGAATTGAGGATGGTCTTCCCACATCTACTCATATTTAAAATATGATATTTTTTAAATTCACTTATCACCATTTTAACTCTTATTGGCCAATGATCTAAACTAATCCTTCTCAAGGTATTAATTTTAGCACAAGTCCCTTCATCTAGCCAATGATCTGAGAGTATGCATCTATCTATTTTTTGCTATCAAGTTTTATCCTATCATGTTGTTGGTCCATGTATAGTTGTCTTCTTCAAACTCAACCTCCAATAGATTATTGTTTTAAATAAAAGTTGAGAAATCTCTCATACTTTAGGTTATTTTCCTAAATCCCCCAAAAAAATTATCTAGATTGATTATGGTATTAAAATACCCTATGATCATGAATTAGGTTTCTTGGTCTTTACTTCTCATAAAGGCTTCAATACCACTATAATTTTAATCTTCCTAATTGATTCATAGGTTCATAGAAATTAATAAGGATAAAACAAAAATCTACAAAGTAGCATGTGACTAATGAAGTTATCCAATGCCTAGTTGTATGAATGGTTTCACATGAGATTCTAATTATATTTCAACATGTTAGAATTCCCCTACTATTTCTTCTGAATCCACAACATCCCATTCACATCTTTCCATATTGGTTCATAGTTTTAGAAACTTCTTCCTTTGTCATTTTAATTTCCTAGATACAAAGAATATTAGGATTATTATTTAAACAAAGGTACTTGATACACCTATGCTTTGAGGGGGCATTAGTACCCCTTATATTCCATGAGATGGTAATCATGTCTCATTAGGAGTTGTTGGGCCCTCCTATTAATTACCAATATTATTTTATTGCTTGGTAAAGATAAGTTTAACAAACTTAGATCATGTTCCATTCTCTATGTTTGCTTTTGCTTCCCTAGCTCTCACTTGATAATTTGAAGGTTTTTCTCTTTTTTCCTTGCTACTATCAAGCATAGGTCTTATTTATCTATTTCTTAATATTCCTTCACAACTTTCCTTTTTATTAGGTTTATCCTCTCCTCGTTATGCTAAGGAATTTTTTGACTTATCTTGCTAATTTTTTGGTACTTGTTAATGGTAAAGATATTAACATCTAACATTGCATTTTCCCTACCACTTTCTATCTCATAAAAAATGCATGGTACTTCAAGAGAGTCTTTAAAATCTAAAGAGGCACATTCCTTATATTTAGGATGAATTTTCATCCCCAAATTGGGATCATAGTGAGTAGATGATTCCTTGTTAATATTTTGATCCTATTGTACCATGTCCTCTAAGCTTTAATATGTTTTTTCTTCATAGTCTAAAGCCTTTAAATAATTGGTATTGCTTCCAATATTCCTACTTATTGGTCTCTATTATTTATTTAATTTCATTTGTCAAGACCTCTTTTTTAGAATTTGAAAACCATCCTCATCCATATCCATTTGTAAGTTTCTAATTTTCTACATATGTGTTTGCTGGAATCTTCTAAGAGCATGATCTCTTACTATTCCCTAACTCATAACATCTTCTACATCCAAAAGATATATTTTAATAATCTATGGTTTGGATCCACAACTCACCCCCATACTTAGGAATGATTGATTCTGGTAAAGGACATCTTCTGCATCTAAAAGATATGTTTTCATAATCTATGGTTTGGATCCACAACTTACCCCCTTAGGAATGATTAATTCTGATAAATTTTTATTGATATCAATCATGACTAATATCTAGACATAAATAGCCAAGACTCCATATTTTGTTGTTTTTGAAAACTCAAGGAATTCTTCCAAATTTTTTCCTATTGCCTTAAAGGTATCAATTTCCAAAAATTTAATGGGTAACCCATACATTCTAACCTATGTTGGTACTAGGAATAGATTTACGTATTTCAGGTGCAAAGCCTCCATACCAGTGGATAAGGAAGAGTCTTACACTTTTCATAAACTAAGGACCCCTTTCAAGATTCCATATATTTCCTCCCTAGAATAGAAAATGGCTAGGAAGAAATGATAGACTCACTCTTGGATACTTCCTTCTCATATCAATCCATTTTCTTATGGTCGAAGCCCCTAGCCAAGACAAATTAAAATTATCAATGATTATCTTATCTTTGATAAATAAGGATCACTACTCTATGAGGTCCTCCTTAAACTCTACTACTATTGATGATTCTAAGGGTCTAGCTATAAATCAATCCATGAGAAGGAAACTATAACTCGATATCTACTAAAATTTACCAATATATCCTATAACAATTATATTATTTGAAAATAAATCTACAATAATCTACATGTAGAACTTCTAATATAATGAAGGGATAAATGAAACTTAGCTAAACACTTAGATGCCCATATTGCATATCCCATTTCATTGATTCCCTAGCCTTCCATTTCTCTTCCCATGATTTGAACCTTGGTTGATAGATATCTACAATTTTGTTCCATGACTTGAAAGACAACCACTGGCCTTGTTTTGGATGGTTTAATTCATAGAGGTATATCTTCGTCAATACTACTTGGATTCCTTCATATGACCCCTTATTTTAATTCTCTTCAAATTTTGCACAAATTGGTCCAAGAATAATCTAAATCGAACAACCCTGCACAAAGATATGGCTCTTGTAATATGAGACATCTTTTCTAAAACAAATTTCTTAGTGTTGCCCTTGTTCTATATGCTTGTCTTCACATGAGCATAGATATCTACAATTTTGTTTCCCATTACTTGAAAAATGGCTACTGGCCTTATTTCAGATGGTTTATTCATAGATCTATATCTCCATCAATACTACTTGGATTCCTTCATATGACCACTTATTTTAAATATCTTCAAATTTTGCACAAATTTGTCGAAGAATAATCTAAATCGAACAACCTTGCATAAATATATGGCTCTTGAAAGATGAGACATATTTTCTAGAAAAAAATCCTCTATTGCCCTTTTTGTAGATGGTTGTCTTCACATGAGCATAGATATCTACAATTTTTTTTTCCATGACTTGAAAAATGACCATTGGCCTTATTTCGAATGGTTTAATTCATAGAGCTATATCTCCATCAATACTACTTGTATTCTTTCACATTACCACTTATTTTAAATCTCTTAAAATTTTGCACAAATTGGTCCAAGAATAATCTGAATCGAGCAACCCTACATAAAGATATTGCTCTTGAAATATGAGATGTTTTTCTAGAAAAAAATTCCTTAGTGTTGCTCTTGTTCTATATGGTTGTCTTCACATGATCATATCTCCCTCAATACAGCTTGGATTCTTTCACGTGACTAGTTATTTCAAATATCTTTAACTTCACTCAAATGGCAGTAGAATTGTTTGAACTAGACAACTCTATCCAAAGATATGGTTCTTGAAAGATCAGTCATTTTTTAAAAAAACTTTACTCTAGCTCTGTTGATTCATATTTAATAAAAATATTTATACTAGAACTTATATAGACTGCAAATAAATGAATTGGAAGAGTGGCATGTTATCTCAAATGCAAATGAAAGGGAAGTATTAATTATCTTGTTAATTGAATAAGAGATTCTTGTATAGACAAGAAATTGGGATTACTTACATTCAAGCTTAAAGATTATTTATAAATAGTTGTAGTACTTATATGTTGCATAAAATTGGTGAAATGTGATTTTAAGAGATATCCTTATTATATATTTTCTTAATTATAAAATAGGAGGTATTTATATTAGGATATGCACAAATAACCTTCACTCTCTTCTATATAAATATTTTAACTTAGAATAAATTATTGAGTTTCTTTATGCATTAAGACTATGTAATAAATGAACTCTTTTACATGTTATATATCTAGGAGAAGAGTAGTTTGAATGGTTAGTAATCAAGTGCATTTTTTAATGATGTTAAAAATATTTGTATTAGAACTTACATAAACTACAAATAGATGAATTGGAAATGTGGTGTGTCCTCTCAAATGCAAATAAAATGGAAATTTAATTATATTTTTGATTGAATAAGGGATTCTTATATTAGAAAATAAATTGGAATTACTTACAATTGTGCTTAGAGGTAATTTAAAAATTTATTTAGTACTAATGAACCCCCTTCCAAGGCATGAAATTAACTCTGCTATTCATGGCCTAAAACTGGCAGCAATTGTGTATGCTCTCAAAGTCTAGTGACATTATTTTGTGGGAAGACCATTTGAGTTGAGAACCAACTATCAAATTTTGAGATATATATTTACTCAACCTTTACTTAATTTCAGGCAAAGAAGATGGATAGAGTTCCTCGCAGAGTATGATTTTAGGAAAATTTGGGATGTGACATTGGTGAAGTCTAATTTTAAGAGTTATCTTAATGAGAAAGGAATTGAAAATATTTTTTTATTTTCTTGTATCAAACCAAATAGTAAAATTATTGTTGTTCCTCAAAACATGAATTATAAAATGACTTGAATAAGTTTAATTTGGTGTATGGAATATTTTACTTGTAACATTTTCTCTACATTATAGGGCTATAATCATATTTCCTTATGTGTATTTGAAAAGAAACCTCATCTTATTTGGTTATTAAAAGCAGTATTATCCCCATGTATGAAAAAATTAGGAGTTAAGCATCATGTTGAAAGGATCTCTAAAGAAATAGAATTTAGATTTCATTTAGAACTAGACCATTAATTTTGTACTTGTCTCTAGGAAAATGGATTTTAAAACTAAAAAAATATATTCAAAAATAACTAGCATCATCTAAAGGTGGTTGGATTAGGAAATCCCTTTACATGAATATATAAAAATAAATTGTAGAAAACATGGCAATTAGTTCCAATTGTATCTCTATATTACATATAAAAATTTTCTTGATCATTATAAATAGTTACATAGAATGACTTCATTTTACTATATTAATCTATGGGAAGTTTTACATACCCTAGTAAACTTGTCATGGATTACATTGTAGAATCAACATGGTTTAACTATGTACTAGTTGAATCATCATCCTTGTGGCTCTTATGGAGGAAAACCAATCATATATGTATAATTTATGGCAAATTATAGGAATATAACTCTTGGAGGACAATATTATGTTTATCCTAGTAGTAAGAAGTAATTATGATTTAACAGATAAATAAATTAATGGTTCTATCAAATACCTCCATACTAATAAAGTTGTGAACTACATAAGAAAAAACTTTGAGAATAACCTTATCATAAATGGAGTATAATAGTAAAGAATAAGTTCTACTCCTCAAGAAAATAGCTTTTATGGAAAATAAAAAAGAAGGTTTGTGGAAATGACCAGGCATATGCTTCACCTACAAGAATAATATTAATTATGAAGAGTAATGACTCTCAATGCATATTACATTCTAAATAGGGTTTCTACCAAAGTTGTTTAAACATTGACATTTGAAGAGAAGTGAAGCAACCTCAATCCTAATATTAAGTATTTAAGGATATTTCATTTTATGGAATGGGATCGTATTCTTGACCAAAAACATCATAAATTGAACCCCAAAATCCATTCTTGAATTATCATAGGAGTTTTAAAATTCTCTAGATCATATAGGATTTTTATTTATAAAATTTTGAATATTAATATAGATTTATACTTGATGAAACACATAATAGATCTTTTTTTTTTCTTAAATAAATAGCACTTACACTCAATATAGGCAAGGTCATAAATAGGGTCATTCAAATATTTAGGACAGAATGTACAAGAAAGAGATTTATACATAAGGATACTAGTAATACAACTTTCCTAACATACATCAAAAAGAGTTTCATTTGGTACATCTATAAAGAGGGCAATCAAAATGATGATATCGGTTAGAGGTACATCTCATCTAGGAATGGATTATCCTAGGGAGTCCAATTTAGTGGTTAACAAGAGGATCACCCAACCATCTACAAAATATCTAAGGGATATAAAACATGGATATCTATATAGAAAATCATTTAGTCATTTACATTAATACCTAAGATAATTTCCAAGGGATGACCAAGAACATAATTATATTCATATGGTTACCTAAGGAATGGTAGCTTAGCGTATGATTGCTTAGACAAAGGAATATTCAAATAGGGTTGATAGCAAAGAAGATGACCAAAAAAGATTCATCAATAAGATAAATTTATCTGAGAACCACTTAGAGAGAGGGATACCCAAAGAGATTTATAAGCAAAAATGTGTTTTTTAAGTGGAATATCAGCGTAAGAGTGAATTTTCTAATATAAAGTTACAAAAAAGTGAATATTATTAAATATGAAACCTTAATAGTATCCTAAAATAATTTAGGTAAATTATCTATTAATGTTATAATTTTAGAGCTTTTACTCTTTAGGAAGAGAGAATATATCTCATGCTAGAGAAGGTAACACCCATAATATGAAATTTTTATCATTATAGTAAATTCATGAAAAGATAAAAACTTATAGGAGTAGATATCTACTTCACTCAAGCTTGTGTCTTGTGATTTTGGCATTGCAGTCTTGCATAGTGCATGTTAATAATAAAAACATTAAATAAATTTAAATGAAGCAAAATAACACATACACAAACCACATAAAAGAAGAGTTGATAATTAAGCAAAATATATTCCTTTTTCATTAACATAAAGTATATTTTATAATATTTTATATCGCTAATTATAAGCAACTCAAAGCGTGTAGTAATGCAAAAAATCTATCTAGGAAAAGTACTACTTCCTTCAATGTATGGCTTTTATACTCCTAATGTGAGAACTCTAACTTATTACAAATATAAAAATTGGTGCAGAAAATGTATAGGATAACATAATTACATGCATCACCAAGGTAATGAACATTAATTAGTTGTGATAAATTTCTTGTTGATGTACTTTGTGATATATACAAATAGAAAGGTAGTTGTTTGTTTAAAGTTAATGTAACTAACAATAAATTAACTACTTTGTGAGGGTTATTTATAATATCCTATGTCCCATTACATCAATGTTTAATCAAAGTACAAACAAGAAAATATTTAAAAAATTAAACTTGATAAGTGCACAAGTTTTTATAAAAATGTTTATGTTTATCTATTGTAGGAAAAAATGAAGTTGTATGTTATTCTCTTGAACATGTTTCCAAATGAAATGAAAATTGGATGCAAACAAGATTTAGAACTCCTTTATTGTCATATTTTTAGGATTGCTAGTTACTTTTGTGAAATTTTAATCCCTTACAAAATGCAATGCACCCATATAATATTATGAACTACTCCCATAACATGATATTCTACTCGATATAAGATTGAGAAACAATCCCAAGATATTGGATTGAATCACAAAATGAATATATATCTAGATGTGTATCTCTTATCATTTATGGATGCTACATGGTCAACATCCAACTTATCATAATTCTTGTACTTTAGACCAGATGTAGTCATACCATAGATATATTTGAGCACCTTCTCTATCGTCTTATAGTAATACACCTTTGGTTCTTGCATGAATCATGGAAGGTAGCTAACATCATAATAGATATATAGTCTAGTGAAGGTAGATATCTATGGTGATGGATAATTTTAAGATATTCACAACCTTATCTCATCAATATAGGCTTGGGCTTGTAGCCCGCATTTCAAAACTTCTCAAGCTATACCTTGGCATACTTTATCTAATAAAAAATATATATTTTTCTCCATATGCCATACCTCCAAGCCAAGACAATAGTCAATTAAATTGAGATCAATCATGTAGAATGACTTCTTCAAATAATTATTTGCCCTTTCAATCAACTTCTTTGAACTTGTAATGACCATTTTCAACATACACAATTATAATCACGGTGCTTCTCATTAATATTCAAGGGATATGTTTGGATCATATAATCTACAATAAATCCATGTAATATATTATTTTCATCAATATTTATGTGTCAAGTTCTTGGAGATTATTATGGTCCATAGGGATATTTTATTAGTGTACATACCTTCTTCTCCTACATAGGTATGGCAAATTCCTTTGGTTGTGTCATATAGACTTCTTTAGTGAGGTCGTCATTAAGGAAAGTACTCTTCACATTCATGTGATGAATCTTCCATCCAAATTGTGTTGCCATTGCAAATACCACCTAAATGATATTGATATTTGTTGCAATATCAAAGACCTCATCATAAACAATTTCTTTCTTCCATGCATATTGCCATCAAATTTATATTTGATATTGAAATAACACTTACAACCAATGATTTTTTTCCTTGGTGCAAGATCAACAAGCCACCATGTCTTCTTTTGCATCAAAAATTGATACTCCACATCCATGGCATCCTTCCATTATTTTTATGTAAAGGATTCCTCTATGGTTGATGGTTGATGGTTTAAATTTCTACATCACTATACTTATAATAGCAATATTGACCTTAATACAAACTCTATTATGAGTTATTGACCTTGAAATAGATGTGTAGAACTCCATCTAAGTTTTCATCTTGAATTGTATTGATATACCACTTGGGTCATTGGGTGGTACTAGAAAGTGGTTTTAATGGTCTTGCATCTTCAACTCTATCATCTATAGGATCATCTCTTCCATTATATCATCAACATCATCAAATTATTCAACCTTTGACTCTAAGGTTTCATCATTAGATAAAAGAAAAAGAGCTTCATTTAAAACATGTGGCTTATTAGAAGAATATTTGTACTCAACCTTCTCATCAAACACAACATCATAGCTTATTGTGTTAGAATCCAAGAGCTAATGGCATTTTATTTCATTGTTATCTTGAATAAATATGCACTTCTTGGACTGATCTTACAACTTTGTCTTCCTCTTCTTTGACATGTGCATGAACAATGTGTATCCAAATATTATAATTATAAAATAAATTGCTTAAACCCAATCCATTATTCTTATGGAGTGGCACCCAATGCTACTAGGATACATGGTTCAATAGATAAAATATTGTATGTATATCTTCTGCCCAAATGTTAGCTCTAACTTTGCATCAGTCAACATGCTTGGTACCATCCCTTGAATAATATGATTACACCTCTCTACAACACTAGTTTGTTGAGGCATATAGACATACATAAATTTTCATTGAATGTTATGATTTTTTAAGAAAATAAAAAATTCACTATTTGTGTACTCCCCCTTGATTTGAATGGAGTGTATGAAAGTTACGATGAGTATATTTTTCTAGACAAGCCTTGAACTTACAAAAAATGAAAGGCTTTATCCTTAGTCTTCAAACAATACACCCATATCCATCATGTGTGATCATCAACAAATAGTTAAAAATATCTACAACCACTAAGACTTGAATCCATGGGTATTGGTGTGCACTAAGTCAAGTGGACAAACTGATCAACATATGCTAGAGCCAAAATGGGCTCAATGTTGCTTCCTAGCCAAGCAACTTGAATAATTAATACCAACATTGGTAAGTGAGGGAAGGCCTTGTTGGATTTTTAAGCCTTACTATCATAAAATATCATAGGTCCCAATATAAAATAGTCACAACAATAAATGTCAAAATAATAATTATATGAGTATAATATGAGCAAATTAATATGTATATCAAGGCCTATATAATAAATAAAATAACATTCATTTATATACTAAAATATGAATGTAAATGGCCTATGTCATTCATGAACTATGCATGAAGAAAACTTACAATATTAATTGCTCAAAAATGTATACAAGCTTTATTCCAAACTGGATCTCTTACAATCATATAATAGAATTATCCTTCTTTGATTTTCTTATCATGGAGCATTGTCTCCATAATATAGACATAGAAGATGACTCTTCATGTATTTGACTATTTCTCTCCATATGACAAGTCCCATGACTCTTGGCTTATCATCTTGTCACTTGCATACTAGATGGACACTTGACTCTAAGAAACCTAGACACATCTACATGACACTAGAACTTCTACATGCACTCTTATCTAAGAAACTTGTGCACATTCTCACATTACATATTTGCACTCTTACATACAAGACACTTGTGCATATTCTCTCAATCTACACTTGCACTTTAACTTACATGACACTTATGCATTCTTGCACTTTGTACTCTTACATGACACTTGTGCATTTCTTACACATTGACACTTACATAAAAGGGGAAATATAAATCACATTATAAATTATAGACTCAACCCTAATCTATTACATATATACAAATGTACCATGAAGGTACCATGGGGGTACATTAGCATGTACCAAATAATGTAATATTCCTCAAAACCCCCTTTTATTACATTATTTGGTTATTGAAGACTTTAGTCTTCAATCTTCATGTGACCTTGCATTGTTCATGAACTTCTGCTTCTCTAGAATCGTCTTCATCATCTTGAACCTTGGGTTCATCCATTACGTATGTATGTAGGAAAACTTTGGACTATGCATCCAATTCCCTGTTTTCCATATTTTTGAAAACTCAAGCAATTTATTATTAACCTCATATTGAGATTGACATTCTACAATCTCTTCAAAAAATCCAATTGAATATAAAGGTATATATTTCAGACTTTTATTGAAATTGTAGCTTCAGTTTTATTTTGATACTTGATGATGCATTTGCTATGTTTATGTATGTATTTGAATTCAACTGATTTTCCTTTGCAACCAATTGAGTAACCGAGATAATATTGGTTGAAAATCCAAGAACATATAAAAAATTCTCTAGCACAAAATCCAAAAAGGGTGTGTTAGGTATTACTTTACTAGTTCCTTTTAATTGATATATCTTATCATTAGCAATTTTGAAAGAGATATTATATCTAACTTCTAAAGATTTAAACCAATGTAAATTTCTAGTCATATGATGACTAGCTCCTAAGTCTATATACCAAACATCTTTTTTCATTTGTACCTTTTGAAAGTGATATTATATTACATCTTTGATAAGAGTTTTGAAGAACTCTTTTATGATGTTGCCTATTGTATTCAAAAGATTGTTTTTGATACAAATTTTATTTTTGAACTTTTCTTCTCATAAAGTATGGTTTTGCATTTTGATAATGTCTCCTATGTTGAAAAGTTTCTCTTTTTCGTTTATCCATTTTGTTTTTTTTTTTTTAAGTTGAAAACCTTATATCTCCCAATTTAAAAATGCACTAGAAAATAAAATTTGCAAATTTTTAATTTTCTAAATTTTGATGTAGAAAACCTTTTAACTCCTAAATATTAAATTTGCAAAATCTCAATAAATAAAATTTCTTCAAAGATTTTTAAAATAAGAAACTTTCTAATTTCAAAAAACTTCAAACCTTATAACTCTAAAAAATCAAATCATAAAAAAACTTAAACCTTCAAAAAATAACTTAAAAAACTTTATCACCTTGCAACTCCTTTAATAAACCAAAACCTTATTACTCCATTCAAAAAGCTTATAAACCTTATTACTTCATTATGCTAGCTTTCAAAATAAATTCTAAAATCTAATTTCCCTCCAATTATCAAAAAGCTTGTGTTGAGAAAATAATGTCAATTGTTACCTTAACTCCTAAACAATATTCCTATTGTGCTCAACATGTCGTTACTTAGGGTTTCAACACTCCTGTTCGTTTCCTGTATGCTCTACCTATTGCAAACTCAAACGTGATGATACTTAGTCTTCTAGATTCTAATGTTAACCTGAATTCACCCAAGGACACTACTTTCTCCCTCAGGTGTTGCTTGGCTCAAGATACTACTACAATCATCTGTTGCTTGCTCTCTAACATTTCACCTTCTGGATAATGAATGTTCTTCTAGCTCTTGAATCTAGATGTTCACTAGTTCAGATGGATAGTGATATCCTAGCAATTTTAAGTTTGAAAGGCTTCTATAGAAAGGTGCTCTCCTAGTTAACAATTGAAGATGATATGTGGTTGTCACAGTTCGCCCCATTAGGACTTTTAAAAAGGTTATTAATTGATCTAAGGGAGCAATTAATACCTAACTAAAAGGGTTGTAGACCCTAATTCTTCCTACAAAACCCTTAATTAAACTAATTACACTCTACAAAACTGATTTGGAGAGTTTTTAGAGGATTTTTTAGTAGTGTGAAGAAGCTATATAGAGCTTTTGAGAAGGATTAATTTGAGATTTTTCATTTGCAAAAAGAAACATAAATTTACCATATTCACTTAGTCCAACTACAACTAATTTTAAAGGGTAGTTAGGTGTATATGCCCTTATCACACCTATAGTTGGACTAAGTGAATATGCTAAATTTATGTTTCTTTTTGCAAAAGAAAAATCTCAAATTAATCCTTCTCAAAAGCTCTATATAGCTTCTTCACACTACTCAAGATCCCCTAAAAACTCTCCAAATTAGTTTTGTAGAGTGTAGTTAGTTTAATTAAGGGTTTTGTAGGAAGAATTAGGGTCTACAACCCTTTTTGTTAGGTATTAATTGCTCCCTTAGATCAATTAATAACCTTTTTAAAAGTCCTAATGGGGTGGACTGTGACAATCACATACCATATTCAATTGTTAACTAGGAGAGCACCTTTCTATAGAAGCCTTTCAAACTTAAAAGTGCTAGGAGAGCACTATCCATCCGAACTAGTGAACATCTAGATTCAAGAGCTAGAAGAAGGTCCATTATCTAGAAGGTGAAACGTTAGAGAGCAAGCAACAGATGACTGCAATAGTATCTTGAGCCAAGCAACACCTGAGGGAGAAAGCAATGTCCTTGGGTGAATTCAGGTTAACATTAGAATCTAGAAGACTAAGCATCATCACGTTTGAGTTTGTAATAGGTAGAGCATATAGGAAACAAACAGGTAAGGAGTGTTGAAACCCTAAGTAACGACATGTTGAGCACAATAGGCATATTGTTGAGGAGTTAACATTTGACATTATTTTCTCAACACAAGCTTTTTGATAATTGGAGGGAAATTATATTGTAGAATTTATTTTGAAAGCTAGCATAATGGAGTAATAAGGTTTATAAGCTTTCGATTTACTAAAGATTTCTAAGTTTTTTTGTTCCAAATTCCTTTTAAATATTTTTTTGAAATGACCTGGGCTTTTGACGAAGAGCGCTTTTGACAAAGAGCTTGCTTGTCGAATTTTTCATGTTCCCTTTCGCAAGAAGCCTGATTATTCTTTTATCAGGCAAAAATCTAAAAGACCAAAGAAACTACAAGAAATAATCTATTTTGTTTGTGTTAAGTTTAAAGAAAATTGCTCAAAATGAAGACTCATAATGTTCTTTTGTGTTGATTAGTTAAATTAAAAAATGCACAAAAAATGTAGGGAATTATTTTCTTACCAAAGAAACTACAAGAAAGAATCTCTTTTGTTTGTGTTAAGATTAAAGGAAATTGCTCAAAATGAAGACTCATAATGTTCTTTTGTGTTGATTAATTAAATGAAAAAATGCACAAAAAATGTAGGGAATTATTTTCTTACAATCAGGCTTCATAAAATAAATGAGATTTAAAAATCATTTTAGGTAGGATTCTTCAAGATTTTAGATGCAAGATTAGAAAACCCATTAACTAGAATTCTTTTTTAAAGAAATAAGTTCATGATGGAGAATAAAAGATAACTAATGATTTCTTTTAGCCAAATGAATTAATGATACGAGATTAAAGTAATTTACAACAAAGATTTTTTTTAATTATGCTTGATGAGAACGCAAAATAAAAGATACCTTTGGTTTAAATTCCTAATAAAGGAAATATAAAATTAAAGAGAATTTCTTAATTAAAACAAATTTAACTAAAGAAGTAAAGTTCAAAAACTTTTCTACTTAAGATGAGCTTAATGCAAAACTTTTTTTTAAAATGGGTTATATGGGATTGAAACGAGCACCACCTATAATACATCATTACCACATAGTGGTATTACAACAAAGTTTGGATATTATCCATGTATCGTTTGGCAAGATTTTTTTTTTTTTGAATGAAAAAAACATTATATTAA
This sequence comes from Wollemia nobilis, assembly GCA_028583015.1. Classification (NCBI taxonomy): domain Eukaryota; kingdom Viridiplantae; phylum Streptophyta; class Pinopsida; order Araucariales; family Araucariaceae; genus Wollemia; species Wollemia nobilis. Next base: position 9,986,579 of record JAQPPZ010000028.1, read on the forward strand.
AATGGCTTAATCATACAAAAAATAGTGGGCGGAATTAGCACACCCCGAGCACACAACCAACACACTAATTGTGTGCTAAACAACTAGTAGAGCTACCAAAATAACTTACAGAAGTTCACAAGAAAACCAAACAAAGAACTACCTAAAAAAACAACTAATAGACTATGCATCATTGTTGTGTAGGGGCTGGAGGAACAGGATTCACTGCACAAGGAGCATTACCCCAATGATCAATAAGGTTTCGTAAGTGATGAACCTCTATATTCACTTTTTCTGCTTGCACTGAAATCTATAGCCAACAATCATAGAAAACCTGATGCTTATCAACAAGAGAATAAAAAGTAGAAGAAGGCTCCTGCTGGCTAAAAATCACTCTGTTGCGAGTTTTCCACAAATGAAAAAAAAATCCCCACTCTAAATATATGCCACACAAACACAAGCTTCTTAGAAAACTGAAGAGGATCCCCTAACAAAATATTCACCCAAGAATAGAGACCTATCATATATGGTCTGAAAAAAAAGAAAATCCACTGCCAAGCCTCTTGAGCTCTCACACAAAACCAAAACAAATGATGCACATCCTCCTCTACTCCACAAGATTTGCAAGAAATATCATTCACACCCAAATATCTAAGTCGTTGACCAATAGGAAGCCCTTGAAACAATAAACTCCAAGCAAAAAATACTTGCTTAGGTTCAAGATACTTTTCCTAGAGTGTATTAAATCTTAAATCTGAGACTCCATCTCGACTGAAGAGATACTACATCCCACCTAGAATTAAGCTTCTCAGCCATAGGCATAAGAGGGAAAAACCAAGAGTATCCCAAATGAGGTTTATACTTGGTGAGAGAAAAACATCTTTGGGCCAAGACCAATCAGTCCACCAAGGTTTCTGATAATATCAAAAAACTTTACGCCAAATAGATAAAGGAATCTAACCAACTGAGCTAATGTCACTGTTAGAATATTTTAGTATATCGTATATTACATTAAATGTTTTTAACTATTTCAGTTATGGGAAACTGCCCAGCATAGTTGAGAAACTACCTCAACGGAGTTCCTTGTAAGTCTTATAAATTTACCATGAATATGAAGAGCAAGGTAATGCTTCAGTTTCTAACATGGCATCAGAGCATTGAACGATTTTGGGCAATGTGATTTTTTTTTGGGCAAGGTGGATAACATTTACCACTCCAAACACTATTGCAGACGGAGCCATAGTCTGAGAAGCGTGGAACCGGCATCAGTTTGCGTGAGACGCAGCCAGCAAACGACGGCATCACAGCAAACGGCCTGTCACCGGCATTGAATTTGTGCCTCACGAACAGTGTGTGGCTAAGCGCGGCGCAGCAGCGGTCAACCATCACAGAATTGCGTGAATTCGCAGTTGTTTGCAGCGATCAACCCAACTGGTGCTGGTGCTTTCAATGAGAAGCAGCGATCACAGAAAAACACGTCTCCCCCTGTCCTGTAGAAGGCTATTTCGTCTTCCCCTGTCCCGTACACGGCTATTCTGGCCTAGACAGTGCGCGTCGACGTGGGAGGAGTTCTGACGTCTCCCCCTGTCCTGTACACGGCTATTCTGGCCTGGACAGTGCGCGTTGGCGTTGATCGCGGTTTGATTTTCTGGCAAACACGATCGCGGGACACAGCCAAACAGTTTAAAAAAAAAACATCGGCCCCCTGGTGATGTGGAGAGCAGCAGCCTGACACCAGTTTGCGTGCAACGCAGCCAGCCAACGGTTTGTTTTCAAAGATCGCCGCCAAACAGGCGTGAGACGCAGCTAGCAAACGGTTTGTTTTCAAAGATCGCCGCCAAACAGGCGTGAGACGCAGCTAGCAAACGGTTTGCTCTCTTGTTTTTCTTTTAAAACAAGATCATTAAGTTTTAAAAAAAACAACTGTGCTGTTTTTTTTTCCATCCGGCGGAGTAGCCGAGATGTGCTTGTGTTAAAAAAAAATGCGGACATAGGGTGCAGGTTAAACTAAAGTTATTAAGTCTTTTTTAACCTTGTGCTGTCTTCTTTCCATCCGGCGGAGTAGCCGAGATGGTCTTGTGCTAACGTGCTTGGGACATAGGGTGCAGGTTCAACTCCCGCTCTTCCTCCTTGCAAGGTGAAAAAAAAAATGACGCCCGATTTTTTTTTGACGCCTCGAGGGTTGTGTTGACGCCTCGTCATTTGTTTTGACGCTCCAAGAAGCTTTTGGTGACACATTTTTTTTATGTTGTCCTTGTTTTTTTAAAGACGTGTAAATTGTTCCAAGGCATGTTCAAAGGCATTATAGGGGGGGAATTCCCATTTTTTCAAATCCCTCAGAAGAAGACTTAGATAGCAACTCAAAAGGTGCATTTTCGATTTTACTCGACACCTTCTTTTTGTCAAATTTGGGTGCATTTTCGGTTGAACCCGACACCTATGTGAGAAGCATTTTGTGAGCATGCTTGTTTGATTATTGCATTTTTTTTCCTGCAATTTAACATCATCTACATCAAGGCATCCACTACTTCTCTCAGCACATGTTGCACAGGTTCTCATTTTTCTGCCATTAAAAATCATCTACATCAAAGCATCCACAGGTTCTCACCAAACACTAATTTTACTCCTAGTTTTTGTTTTTTGACTTAATTCCCTCCAACTGATTATTCTTCTTCCGAAGATTCTCAGGCAGGTGTCATTAACATCTCTTTGAGTGATTTTTTTTACCCTCATTGCTATTGTGTTTAGGCGTAAATCCTGACGAAAGTCTTGGACTCCAAAGTGTTTAGGGGAAGTTACGCCCCACGCATGCGGATTCCTGTCTTTCTAAGGTAGGTGCCATCAACAAAGCAATCCTTTTCAGTACTGCCTATGTTCCACGTACCGTTCTGATCTTCATAATACCTATAGTCTCCCTCACGTAAGGGCGGGTATTGTTTTGATTCAGTTCAGGTATAACTGGCCTGGCAACGGTATATCGAAAAGGGGACCATTTGGCGCTATAAGGAACCTTAAACAATGGCTACAGTGCACAAGTATCTTTCAGATGCCCAATTGCTCAAAGGCACCAATTTTGTGCCATGGAAACATAAAATGAAAGCCATTCTTCAAGTTGAAAAATTATGGGATGTCGTTAGTGGCACTACCTCTCGTCCCACCACAGCAGGGACAGATCAAGATACATTTGATGATCAGGACAGAAAAGGTCTTATGTTTTTGTTACTTGCCATAACAGATGAGGTTCAACCTCATATTTGTGATGCCACGACCAGTAAAGATGCGTGGGCAGCATTGATTACTGTGTATGAAGGAAAGAATAATTCCACTATACTTCACCTACAAACTCAGCTTCACAATCTCAATATGCATTCAGGGGAAACTGTTGAATTGTTTCTCTGCAAAGTGGCAGAATTGAAAGCAAAACTCAATACTATGGGAAAACCCATAGATGATGATCTTTTGACATCCGTTATTTTAAGGGCACTCCCACCATCTTACAAAAGTTTTATCACTTCACTCAATGTTTCGGGTCGAACATTAACTTTTGTTGAATTGGTTAATTTGCTTCAAACTGAAGAAGCCAATCAAGTACAGAAAGATGAGGAACCTGCCACTGCTCTTTCCATCCATCAACAAGGTCACAAACAAGGACAGTTGCAGAAGGGAGGGTCTTCTTCCAAAGGCAAAGGCAAGCCCAATCTCCAGCGAGATAAATATTGTAAGATCTGTGATATGAACAATCATGATACCAACAGATGTTGGTTCAAAAACAAACAACAGAATGATCCCTCACAACATAAGAAAAGCAAAGGGAAGCAAAAATATCCCCAGCATCGTAACCAACAAAAAGGTCATGTTGCTTATGCCGATTCCCATTCAGATCATTCAAATTCTTCTTCAGATAATGACTCCGAAAGAGCACACAAGGTGCTCATGACCCATACTGCCTCTTCCAAATCAGATGTTGTATGGTATATTGATTCTGGAGCAAGCAAACATATGACTGGGAACAAGTCCTGGTTTCAAACCTTTCACGCCAGAGAAGGCAAACTCGTCACTATTGCAGACAATCAGGTCTATCAAGTACAAGGTGAAGGGGATGTTACAGTCACTCTCCCTGATGGAGACTGTGCCATAGAGAAAGTTCTCTATGTTCCTGGCCTTGCCAACAATCTCTTATCTGTTCCACAGATGTTAGATCGCAATATGGATGTTGTTTTCCAAGTTGAAAAAGGCAAAAAGAGATGTTTCATCAGTCACCAAGGTCAACACATTGCCACTGGCTCCTACAAACATGGCTTATTCATCTTGGATACAGTTTCTACATCCCATACTGCCCTCATTGCCACTACACAAGCAACAACTTCCTTATGGCATAAAAGATACGGGCACCTCAGTTTCGGGTATTTACTCGAATTAAGCAAATATGACATGGTAAAAGGGCTTCCTCAGCTTTCATCCGTTCTCCCAGTATGCTCCGATTGTCTCGCAGGGAAACAACATCGAGTTCCTTTTGAGACTAGTTCTTCTCGCTCTAAAAAACCCTTGGAGTTAATCCACGCAGATCTGTGCGGTCCTTTCCCAACCAGTCATGGTGGAAAGCGGTATTTTCAGCTATTTGTTGATGACTACTCTCGAAAAATATGGGTCTCCTTCCTTGCACTCAAGTCAGAAGCTCTTCACTACTTTCGTCAGTTCAAAAGACAAGTTGAGAAGGAAACAAGTTGTTCCATCAAAACTCTCCGCTCAGATCGAGGGGGGGAATACACTTCCAAGGAATTTTCAGCATTTTTGGAAAAACATGGGATTAAGAGACAACTCACTACAGCATATACACCGCAGCAAAATGGAGTTGCAGAAAGGAAAAATCGCTCCATAGTAGAAATGAGTCGGTGTATGTTAAAAGGAGCAAACTTAGAAAAACAATACTGGGCAGAAGCAGTAAATACAACATCTTACCTACTAAATAGAGCACCTACAAGGGCTCTACAAGGAAAAACTCCACAAGAAGCCTGGAGTGGTAAGAAACCCTCAATTTCTCACCTAAGAGTTTTTGGATGCCAAGCTTTTATGCATATTCCTAAACAGAAAAGAAGGAAACTAGATGAGAAAACTCAAAAATGTATATTTCTTGGTTATGATGAAAATTCAAAAGGATATCGGTTGATTGATCCTATAACCAAGAAAACACACATCAGCAGAGATGTAGTATTTGATGAAACTTTCACATCAAATAATACACTTGTATATCTTAATGAAGATGAACCTAAGAAAGAAGCAGCACCTCCTCAAAAGAAGGTTCCTAAGTGGTATACTAGTACATTGCAAGATTCAAAATTGACATCACTTCCAGATCTAACTCTAGATCGACCCGCTACTCGCAGTATGACTCAACACAAAAGAGCAGATGATGCAGCAGCAATAATAGATGTAGATGATCTTTGTCAACATTTTGATGATTTATCTCAGAATATAGAAGATGATGAGGATATAGATATGGAAGATGAAAAAGTCTATCTGACAAAACTAGATGAAAAAGAACCCACATCAGTCTCAGATGCACTCAGTAAAGATCAATGGAAAACCGCTATGGATGCAGAACATACATCTCTAATGAAAAATCAAACTTGGAAGTTAGTGAATTTGCCTTCGGGAAAGAAACCCATTGGTTGCAAATGGGTATTCAAGATCAAATATAAGGCAAATGGTGCAATAGATAAATATAAAGCCCGACTTGTTGCAAAGGGCTATGCACAAAAAGAAGGCATAGACTATGAAGAGACATTTGCTCCTACTGCTAAAATGACCACTATTCGAGTTCTAGTGTGCAATGGCAACTCAATTTGGTTGGCAGCTACATCAGATGGATGTAAAGAGTGCTTTCTTAAATGGTGACCTACAAGAAGAGGTCTATATGTCTCAACCTGAAGGTTTTATAGTTCAAGGGCAAGAACAGAAAGTCTGTAAGCTGATCAAATCTCTATATGGACTTAAACAAGCTCCTCGAGCTTGGTATATCAAAATTGATAGTCACCTAGTGCAACATGGGTTTAGAAGGAGTCCTGCAGATCCTAATCTATATATCAAGAACAATGGTTCTAACATAGTAATTCTAGTACTATATGTGGATGATCTGATCATAACAGGCAGTTCAGAGAGTATGATAAAAATAGTTAAGAAAGATCTTAATACCTCTTTTGAAATGACAGATCTTGGACTTCTCCACTATTGTCTTGGTCTAGAAGTAACTCAATACAAGCATTGCATACAAGTTACTCAAAAGAAATATGCCATGACTCTAATTGAAAAGTATCGGATGACTGACTGCAAGCCCAAAGCCACACCAATGGAAGCAGGACTTAAGTTATCCCGATTTGATGAATCTCCTACAAAAGATAGTACTCTCTATCGTCAACTGATTGGGAGTCTCATCTATCTCACAAACACTAGGCCAGATCTTAGTTTTGCTGTGGGTTATCTTTCACGATTCATGCAAGATCCTAAAGTTAGCCACTGGAAAGCAACAAAAAGAGTCCTTCACTATGTTCGTGGTACGACATATATCGGCCTGGAATACAAAAAGAACAACAAGTTCTATCTTCAAGGGTACACAGATTCTGATTATGCTGGATCCATAGATGACCGAAAATCAACTGCAGGTTATATCTTTCACCTTGGATCTGGTCCTGTCTCTTGGCATAGCAAGAAGCAACATGTTGTTGCTATCTCTTCTACTGAGGCAGAATATCGAGCAACTAGTGGAGCAGTCTGCGAGATCATATGGTTACGTCGCATCCTCATAAATATGGGCCTTCCAAAGAACCTTCCTTTACATTTATTCTGCGACAATCAAGGTGTTCTGAATCTCGTCAAGAATCCTATCTTCCATGATCGAACCAAACACATTGACACTAGGTGTCATTTCATTCGAGATGAGGTTCCAAAGCATCATATTCAGCTCCACTACATTCCCACAGATGAGCAAATAGCGGACATCTTCACCAAAGCGCTTGCTCGAGTCAAATTTGAATTGTTCCGCAATGCTATGTGTAGTCAACATTAATGTAATAAGGGGGGATGTTAGAATATTTTAGTATATCGTATATTACATTAAATGTTTTTAACTATTTCAGTTATGGGAAACTGCCCAGCATAGTTGAGAAACTACCTCAACGGAGTTCCTTGTAAGTCTTATAAATTTACCATGAATATGAAGAGCAAGGTAATGCTTCAGTTTCTAACATCACTTGATAGATTAATGCAAAACTTGAAAGATCCTTTAACCTTTTGTCTCCTTGAAATGTTGAGGAATCTAACCAATTAACCTTTTGTCTCCTTGAAATGTTGAGGAATCTAACCAATTGAGCTAATGTCACTTGATAGATCCTAGAACTAAGATTCTTTTAATCCCAAAACGAAGTGAAATAATTACAATTCCTTTTAATACCAGATTAAGCTGAAAACTATATCTAAAATAAAATTTCAACTAAATTCAAATTTTTAAACTAGATTAAAGAAAATTACATCTAAAAGAAATTTTTAACTGAATTCTTTTAAAAAAATAGATTAATGAAAACTAAATCTAAAAAAAAAAATTAATTCCATTTAAAAACAAAATTAATGAAAAGTAGATCTAAAAGAAATTGTTAACTAAATTCCTTTTAAGAACTAAATTAATGAAAACTAGTGAGGATGGAGAGGGAAGAAAGTAGAGAGGGGAGGGCTATGGTCCCTCCCCTGCTCCCCCTCCCATGGCTCCCTGGTTCTCGCCTGATCCTCGGCTCAACCTGAGTCATCCCTCCCGGGAGTGGTTGTTTGCAGATGATCTCCCGAGGGGAGATCCTTCTCCACTATCTGTGCCCCTCCCGACCGGCTAGGGTTTCCTTGGTTGTTTTTTCGGACTGGTGCTTCCCAGGGATCCCTGTTTGGTTGGGGATCCCTTCCATTTTTCCCTCAGGCTTCCCCTTGGGGTTTTTTGCAGGTTATTCGCGTGGATCTGGTCCCCTGCGTTTCTCGATGCGGTGGAGGTGACGATTTAGGGTTTGGACAGCTTTCTGGGGTCTCCCTTGAGGTCCTCACAGCTTTGGGGTGGTCTGGGGGGCCTCTTTCCCCCTTTTGCTTGTGAATCCTCGACGGGATCCTGGCTACTGTTATTCCCGCGTGGAGGCTTCTTCGTGCTGGCTCTACTCCTTGGAGGACATCCTGGGCATCTGGTTTGGCCTTGGGGGGCTTTTCCCTGTCTGGGTTGTTCCCATTCCGGTCCCGTTCCATGAAGTCGCCTCGTGCTTGGACGGGATTCTTGGTCCCTCGCCTTGGGACGGGATCCTCTTCTGTTTTCCCAGGGCGGGTTCCTCGTGGTGCAGCTCTCTGGTTGCTTCCTGATGGGCTGGATCCTCTCTGTGCTGGCTGTCGACTTCCTGCAGGATGACTCTCGCTGAACGGAATGTTTTCCGGGTGGGCGGGATGGTTTCTCCACAGGGCGGGATCCGCCAAATCCGCCGGTTTTCCCATGAGGCGGGATCCTTTCTTTTCTGCTGGTTTCCCGGATGGCGGGATTTCCCTGTTGCTTCCCGCTAGGCGGGACTGTTTGTGATGGTTTTGACTGCTTCCCGCGAGGCGGGATTTTATTGTAACGGTTTTTCTTTGCTTCCTGCTGGGCGGGATATTCTCGATGGTGGTTTTTGGCTACTCCCCGCTGGGCGAGATCTCCAAAACTACTTTCTTTCTTATTTGTTTGTTTCCCGCTGAGAGGGATTGTTTCATGCTTACTGTTACCGCTAGGCGGGATTTCTGTTTTGGTGTTCAGTTTCAAGGGATTGATGCCCTAGGCCCATTGCTTATGTAATCAGGTTTTGGGATCCTTGTTAAAACCCACTGTAAATACAAACACTACTTACCAAAAAAAAAATTAATGAAAACTAAATCTAAAAAAAAAATTACCTAAATTCCTTTTAAAAACTAGATTAATGAAAACTAAATCTAAAAAAAAAATTACCTAAATTCCTTTTAAAAACTAGATTAATGAAAACTAAATCTAAAAAAAAAAATTAACTAAATTCCTTTTAAAAACCAGATTGAGGAAAACTAGATCTAAAAGAAAATTTTAAGTAAATTCCTTTCTAAATTAATTTCTTGTGGAGGTGGTTGCTAAGTCAATTGCCCCTAAGCTACGTGCCTATACTCTTTTGGAAAGGTTTGTTATAAAAGCTTTCTATTGGTACAATTTTTATGAAATTTGGAGTCCATTTGACCTAATTTTGAGAAGGTTAAAGTGAGGAGGTTGAATTAGCTATGAGAAATTAAATTTGCCATGAGCCGCCTATACTCCTTTGGAAAGCTTTGTTCTAAAAGCTTTCTATTGGTACAAATTTTGTGAAATTTGGAGTCCATTTGACCTAATTTTGAGAAGGTTAAAGTGAGGGGGTCAAATTAGCTATGAGAAATTAAATTTGCCATGAGCCTAAATCTGCCATGAGGTCAAATTTTGAGAAGGTTAAAGTTTGTTCCAAGAGCTTTCCAATGGTACCAATTTTGTAAAATTTGAAATCTTTTTGACCTAATTTTGGAAAGGACAAAGTAAATGGAGTCTTTTGCCCCAAATTTGAATACAAAAAGGTGATTTTGTCAAATTAGTCAAATGTGCAATGGATGACATGATGAGTGGCTGATCTAGGGAGCAAAATTGGGTGTGTTATAACCAAAATTAACAATTAGAAAATTTGGCTTATTAGTTTATTTAGTTTATTAATTATCCAAATCTTCTTACACCATAAAACTCAATTTTTTTTATTGGTAGTAGAAGGGGTTTTTAAAAGGTCCTCAATCCTATTACAAATAGAGTTTTGAAAGGCACCCCCAAACTTTAGATCTAACAAAAAGATATCAAGAAAAACTGAGCTATAGATTCCGCAACTCAAACCCAAAAATCCAATGAACCATAGGACTTACTTGTGATCAATTTAACAAAGAACAATTTTTAACTTGATGCTCCATATTTTAATTCCTAAAACAAATATTCAAAAAAATAACATATTAAAAACAAATATTCAAAAATTAACATATCAATAACAAATTTTACAATAAAACATAAAATACACTATATCTTTTAAATCTTTAAAAAATAAAATACATATAAAAAACTTATTAAATTAATAACATAATTATTAACAACATACAACACTAAAAATTATAAACGAAAGAAAAGAAATAGAATCTTTTCTTACGACACAACTGTTATTTTTCCTGAGCGGAAGCAAAATACTTTATGCAGGTATTTGAGGAACGAAAGCTCAAAGTTTTCAAACAATTGCTGAAAAGCTTTTCATTACCAAAAGAAGCATCGAAATTGAATATTTAATTCAAATTTAAATTTCACGGAGCTAATTTTTATAAATACAGCTATTTCATAGAATAATTGTGTCCCGTGGAGCTAATTTTTATAAATACAGCTATTTCATAGAATAATTGTGTCCCGTGGACGACTCCTCAAGTTACCTCTGCTGTCATCTATAAAATACTAAGATAACCAAAATAAAATACTAATATTATAAAATAAAGATAATCAAAATAAAATATTAATATTATAAAAATTACCAAAATAAAATATTAATATTATAAAAATAAAACATCCAGCCAAAGGCGAATAGAAACATCATGTGACAATGTTTTTGGCCAAACATTTATGAAATCAAATTTCGCACAAAAGCAAAATGTCAAATCAAAAGATAAATCGATTGCCATGAGAGATTCCAAGATCAAAATCGTAATGAAACCTCCAAAGGGCGTGGAGCGTAGGAGCCTTTAGGGTTACGACATTTTTCTTTTTTATGTCCGTCTTTCGGGCAAGGAGATATACAGTTCTTCTGGTTTGGAGGATTCTGTGCCGACAAACAACTATGGCCAAAACAAATTTTGTAAATACTGAATGTCTTTCTGCTTGCGAGGAACATCCAAAGTTAAACCTGGCGCGCTTGCAGACTCATTTAGCTCTTGGTTATGCGAACTTTAACAAACAATGTTAAAATCGATCAATTGTGCAAAGACATTTGAACACAATGGATGTAGTTCTCAAATTCTTGTGTTGAGCATGCAGAGTCTACAGGATACATCCTTCGTTTACAAAACACTAATATTTTTTGTGATGGACCTGAGCTTTTCATGAATTCCTTAAAAGACAGCAGTTTTTAACAAGATGAATGCCAACTATATGGATTTTTGTGCTTCTATCGTGACCAAGCAATAAAAAGTTAAAGCAGAGTAGTAACGACTAATCTGTGGCCTCTTCTATTATTTTCTAGGGTTTCGTTTTAGGTATAATCTTCTAATAGTGAAGCTCAACTAATAGATAGCGGCTGTGACTAACTTATACTAATCGGAGGTCTGCATAATTGCTTTTCTAAAAAATGTTGTTTTTTTAAAGACAAAAATGAGATAACCTGTGCATTTTCTGTTAGGGTTTCTGCATCTTAATAAAAGCACAAGCGAAAGAAACCATTACTCCTAAATTTTGAAGGACAACCTCATAAGAACTATCTGGATCTATAATTTCTGAAGAAGGGTCACTGTATTTCGACGCGTTGGAAACGAAAACAGATCAAACAGACGAAAACAGTTGAAATGTTATCGAGCAACAATCGAATCGCCCATGCGTAACGCGGGGCGACTGAAACGATATCTCGACCTTGATGTACTCTGTTTTTGTAAGGATTGCCCTGCATTGTATCATTTCTTACAGACATCCTTTACCTGAGAGAAACAGAGACCCATTCCATCCATAGTATTTAAAAAAAAAAAAATACAAAAGCAAACAACTTAACATAACCCATACAATAAAATTTCTAGACGAACACAAATAGCCAAAGACGACCGTTTGGTTCTTCCTCTTGTGCATTATATTACATTTCCAAACCCTAATCCTAACCCTAACCTTTAGGGTTAGGGCTTTTGTCTGAGACCTGCTCGTTAAGGTGTGCATAATATACATTTCCAAACCCTAACCTTAACCCTAATTCTAACCCTAAACCTTAGGGTTAAGGCTTTTGTCCGAGACCCCCTCCTTAAGGCGAAGAGAAGGAAGAAAGATGTGAAAATATATTTTTCTTAGTATAGTACTATTATGAAATATTTTTCAAATGTAATTATAAAATTTAAGGAAGTAAACTATTTAATTTTAAATTTATTAATGAACATTTAAAAAATTAAAATAGTATTAATAAATATTTTTTTAAATGTAATTATAAAATTTAAGGAAGCAAACTATTTAATTTTAAATTTATTAATGAACATTTAAAAAATTAAAATAGTATTAATAAATATTAATAAAATTTGGGTTTAATGAGGAGGGAAGAAAGTAGAGAGGGGAGGGCTCTGGTCCCTCCCCTGCTCCCCCTCCCATGGCTCCTGGTTCCTGCCCAGTCCCTGGCTCAATCCAGGTCATCTCTCCCGGGGAGTGGTTGTTTGCAGATGATCTCCTGCGGGGGAGATCCTTCTCCACTATCTCGCGCCCCTCCGGACCGGCTAGGGTTTCCTTGGTTGTTTTTTCGATCGGTGCTTCCCGGGGATCCCCGTTTGGTTGGGGATCCCTTCCCTTTTCCCTCAGGCTTCCCCCTGGGGTTTTTTGCAGGTTATTCGCGTGGATCTGGTCCTCTGCGTTTCTCAATACGGTGGAGGTGACGGTTTAGGGTTTGGACAGCTTCCCCTTTTTCTTGTGAATCCTCGGTGGGCTCTGTGCTTGGACGAGATTCTTGGTCCCTGCTACTGGGATCCTCTTCTGTTTTCCCGGGGCGGGTTCCTTGTGGTGCAACTCTCTCGGTCACTTCTCGATGGGCTGGATCCTCTCTGTGTCTGGTCGTCGGCTTCTGCGCAGATGGCTCTCACCGAACGAAATGTTTTCCGGTGGGCGGGATGGTTTCTCCACGGGGCGGGGATCCGCCAATTCCGTCGGTTTTCCCGCAAGGCGGGATCCTTTCTTTCTCGTTGGTTTCCGGATGGCGGGATTTCCTCGTTGCTTCCCGCTAGGCGGGACTATTTGTGGTGGTTTTGATCGCTTCTCGCGAGGCGGGATTTTATTGTAACGGTTTTTCTTTGCTTCCTGCTGGGCGGGATCTTCTCGATGGTGGTTTTTGGCTACTCCCCGTTGGGCGGGATCTCCAAAACTTCTTTCTTTCTTATTTGTTTGTTTCCCGCTGAGAGAGATTGTTTCATGCTTACTGTTACCGCTAGGCGGGATTTCTGTTTTGGTGTTCAGTTTCAAGGGATTGATGCCCTAGGCCCATTTCTTATGTAATCAGGTTTTGGGATCCTTGTTAAAACCCGCTATAAATACAAACACTATAATTAACAAAAAAAAATATTAATAAAATTTAAATAATTTTTTTTTATGAATTCGAATATATTTTAGTGGATAGAGATTTAAGTTTACAATGAACCAACCAACTATTTAAT